>OU452243.1:10015000-15015000 GCA_911728495.1 Furcula furcula
GTGCATTGGCAGAATTTCATTCTTATTCAGTATACCAACCATCAAAGGAGATGATGGCGTAAGTCCTACTTACTACTTTATTACCATTGCCACAGCGTTAATTTGTGGGAGTCACTTTGCTTAAAAATTCTCCAAACTTTCTCAGTCCAGTTGCCCTTTTTTAATGGCCAGAAATAATTAATGAATTCTTTATTGACATTGATTATATGTGATAGTATAAATGTGGTTCACATGGTGTAAGGAAGCTACAACAGTTTGTTAACATTTGTATAATAACTTTTAAAGAGAATGTATAAAAAAGTACTAAACTATAAATTTAATTTTGCAGGGAAGCCTTATCTGTTATAACTTATGGCCCAAATGAAGATCAACCAATATTTGCAAATAATGGATGCAAAAGATTTACAAGACACATTCCTTATATTATACAAAAGAATAAACAAAAAACCGAATTGTAAATTTATAATTAGGTTTAAGTTTAACCTTGTGATATTAATAGTGTTATTTATTTATCTAGTACAAAATAACTGTTTAATTTCCACGGAATGCTAGGTCTCACCTACATATTATGTTGATATATACCATCATGTTAAACACATACAGTTGAAACTTTCTTGTGTTTAAAAAACATTACTAAAGTAAAAGTTTGTTTTGAATTTTAAATTATTTTAGATCACTGGTTGTAGATATATATTTATTATTAAGTTTTTTTTTTGTAAATAATGTACTAGGTATTTTAATAATTCAAACAAGGAATTTCTCTCTTTCCACAATGGTATTTTTTATTATGATCACAAAGTGATTTAATAAACAAATTATGATGGAACACAGTTTATATTATAATGACATTCAAGTTGAATACATATCTTCCTATAATGACACACACAAGTGAAGAAAATTATCTGGGTAACTCAGATGTTCTGAAAGCCACTGGAGAGGTGTATCCAACGGAATAACAATTCCATGTGTTCTTAATGTAACTGAAAACAAAAACAAATACATAAAAAAAAAATACAACTGATAAATGCTGCATCTGTAAAACCATTCACAATTTCAACTTTATTTTATCCTCAAATCACAAAAAATTTATGTCACCACCAACTGATCTCAAACTAGGCAGAGTTTGCTGTATGGCAACCAGATGGTTTAGGCGTACCTATTATGACAGATTCTACAAACAGCATATTGTCGAAATGGTAGATTGTATAAATGTCTTATTCTCTGGCAGATTCTTTAAATGGCTTAATCTAGGATTGACATACTTTTAGTCTTAGGAAAAAAATTGTGAAAATAACACTTATATTAGATACTGCTGCTTTATTCATAAAAAATAGCAAATAAAAATCTACAAAAAATTAAAAAGCTGTCGCATCGGTACATGAGAGAAGACTCACGGGGACAGGGGTCGCAACCCTGCCGCCATCCTCAATGTTGGATGTCCTAGGGCCCACACTCCGAATGTCCAGTGCTCCGAAGTTTGCCTGTTGTTTAGAGCCATTATACGCCTAAACCAACCAGATAACTCATAAAGATAAAATGATGAATATTCAGCTTTTGAGTTGCTACCCAAAAACTGAATAAGCCAATCTAACCAATACACCATTTTAAAACTCATTTTTTTTTTGTAAAAGCACATGTTGGTATTATGAATAGATTTATCAATAATAACACTAAACTTACAAAATACCCACCATTCTTATCTGGATAAAGTTCTAATATCATTTGCTGCAAAGTTTTCCTGCTACCATCGTTATTCTTTGGGTTGACTAGGCGTTGGTTGCAGGTGCCATCATCAGTGTAAATTTTGATTGGAATATTTTTAAAACCTTCACTATCCCCATGGGACTCCATTAATCTTCTGTTGATTGCCCAAAATTGATCAAACTTATCTACAAACAAACTTAAAGGTTTGGTTAAGTATTTAAGCAGTTTTTTTATACATCATAAGCAAACAAGCATACATCTATCTGCAAGTAAGTAATACCAGTCTATGAATGCAAGCAACACCATGAGCATCATATAAATTCCTTTACCATTTTGCAATCCAAGCCATAACTGATTGTGATCTTTTTTCTGCATAGTAGACATAACCTGGCCCCTGTGTTTTAGCACGTCTGCCTCTTTAATTGTTGACATAAAGTGGGCTTCAACAACATCCCTTAAACATGAAAGACATTTATGTTTACAAGTAAATTAAAACTATGAAAGGGTCTTGTATATTTGGTCTAAAGATTTTAATAATTTTATTTTGGTCCCAAACTATGCTGGCTGTACTATCCAGAAAACGGACAATATTATTTTAGATATATACACTTACACACAAACTCAATTCATTCTCACAAACATTTGTAATGGGTATGAATTGAACTTTTGTACTAGTTTGGGTAGCAACACCCAAACCACATCTGACATCACCAATGGACCCATCAATTACTAAATAATAATAATTATTAGTTATTGTCAACAATCAAATGAAATATTCAGTATTTAATTATTTACAATTACAGCAAATTTGTAACAAAAAAATGTGTTATTACTTGTTAGGGCAATGCAGTAGTATATCTTCAGGAAATTTTGTAAAGTGTACAGTCAAGTTCCAAGGCAACTGTGTATCATTCCCACAGTAAAGATCATACAAAAACCCAATGGGGTAGTGCCATTTTAGTGGTTGTCCATTATAATCCAGCCACATTTCACTGTCGGCATTTTCTTGAGATATATAACGCAAAAAGTGCCTTTTCATCTGGAAACATTAATCCGATTTTAAAAAGCTAATAAATAATATTTATGAAATAAATAAATACAATACATCCCACACAGCCATCTAATCCCAAACTAGGAAAAGCCTGTACTATGGAAACCAGACAACTGAAACTAATTCTTAGATATATACTTTATTTTGTAAGTACATACATAAGACTTGAGGTGGCAATCAAACCCATGACCTATTGGACCAGGGTGTCTAACCGCTAGCTAGATTATAAGGCCTGTCATATATCATTCATTCATCATTAGCAGCCGATGTCCACTGCTGAACAAAAGCCTCCCCCTTAGAATGGAGAGGTTGCCATAATCCCCATGCTTGGCTAGCAAAAGAAAGACGCTGCTGCCCATCTTAATGTTCTCGCTTAGTCGCTTCTTACAACACCCAACGAGAGGGAATGTTGGGATGCAATTCTAATTTAAATAATCTAAAACAAACCTTATCGGTTACAAGAGGAAAATAACTTAATCTTGGGACCATCACATAAAAGGGATCGGGTTGTTGTATTTCCATTATTTCTTCTTGTGCTAGTTGAAAACATATTGGTAATTTCCCATCCCATATCTCCCGTAAGACTTCTCTGTCGTTAGCCATTGTGTGGATATTCTGCTCAAGGAGGATGATTCTGCGAAAGAGAAATACCTAACAACACTTTTTTTTATACTTCTAAACAAACTTTAGCAGGGTAAAATGTTACACAAAACACACATTAAAGTTACACAAAATAAAACACTTTACACACATATAAATAAACAAACGCTAAAATAAACATAAAACGTTTGATTGATTGAAACGTATAGGCTCAGACGAACTAGTATAGGTAACGTAGTTTTGCCTAGTCTATTTTAATTATTTAACCATAGAGTAAAGCAAAGTGTGCAATCACTAGACATGTCTATTGAAACTAAATATTTACAGTTTATTTACAAACATGTCTAATTGCAACATGTTCATTTGAAAAAATTCCCTTTATATCGTCAAAATACACCTAAAAGCCCAGAAAAACATTTTTGTTGGAGTAATACCATATTTTATTTAATACTGAAACGAAAATGTCTTGTGGGATTTTAGGGGTATTCTGAGTTTAGGGGGATTGTTTCCAAATAATTGCAACACCTTGATATATTCTGTGGTGCGATCATTAAAATAGACTCGACCCTCTTTGGACTCGGTCGGCCCTCCAGGGGGGTTATATTATTGTAAATTATTGAAAAAACATGGGTAAAAAAAGGAAGCTAGTGGCGAAAGACGACGAATTTGAATATGATCCTATACCTAAGCATTTAGTGACTTCTCACATTAAAAAGCAAGAAAAACGTCTTATAGTTATTTTAGAAAATGCACAATTGGAGACAGTGAAGGTGTGCACATTGCATTAAGTTACTACAACCATGGATGAATATTAGTCCATGCTACAACTGTAATTTATTAATTATTTTCTTATATTGGTTTTGGTATTTATAGACTGGGAACAGTTTTGAGCTGTTGAATTGCGATGACCATGGAAATATACTAAGGAAGAATGATAGAGAGCCAGGTTCTTGCCGGCCAGATATCACTCATCAATCACTGCTCATGTTGATGGACTCTCCTCTGAACAGGGCTGGGCTATTGCAAGTTTATATTCACACTGAAAAGAATGTCCTTATAGAAATAAATCCACAAACTAGGATACCAAGAACATTCAAGAGATTTGCTGGTTTAATGGGTAAATATTTCAAATTATATTAACAAACATCAATTAATTAGATATTTTGTATTAGATTAAGTCAACTCGAAAAATAGAAAGAATTATTGATTTTTTCTTATGTGTTACAATTTCGATACATCCTAAAATGATAATGTATGATGTCTTTTTAATGAACGCACTGTATGATTTTTTTTGCAGTTCAACTACTACACAAATTTGCCATAAGAGCATCAGATGGCCCAATGAAATTATTGAAAGTTATCAAAAATCCTGTGACTTCACATTTACCAGTTGGTGTAAGGAAAGTGACTATGTCTTTTAGTTCTAAAGTTGTGAAGAACTGCAGAGAGTTAGTTCCAAAAGATGAACCAATTGTCATGGTTATTGGAGCAATGGCACATGGCAAAGTAGAAGTTGACTACTCTGAAGATGTCTTATCCATCAGCAACTATCCATTGTCTGCTGCATTGACTTGTGCTAAGTTGTGTACAGCATTTGAAGAAGTCTGGGATGTTGTATAAAAATAATACTAATTTACAAATCGTATTTTTATTTGCTGCCATTAGCCATGGGCGTACCCACAGTGGGGCAGGGTGGGCCACTTGCCCCGCCTTCCCATAATTGAAGCTAAAAGTTTATCAATAGCAAAATAATTATACATTTAGATTTTGTACAGATTATGCCAGGACCCTCTTGGGTTATTATTGGAATAAGGAAGAGAGGGTTAGTTATTAAAAACATTTAGATATTCGTAGGAATCATCAGGTGGGACAAAATTGTCAAAAATTAGTTAAGTAGTAGTATTTAACTAATTTTTAAGTATACTACTTAACTAATTTTTGACAATTTTGTCCCACCTGATGATCCCGTCTCGCCAGTACCTATAACATATTCTGGGAGAATCAAAGAGGATCTAATACAATAGTTCTTACTGAGTAGGTAGTCTGTCATCTAATATAATATGTGTGAAAATTCATGGGTGTCTGTCCTGAGTTCTGAGTGTCTGGGTGTCTGTCTGATCCATATATAATACATAGAATCTGATCCTGATACATCCTCTGAAAGCTGAGCTAAAAAGCGATTGTATTGAATCGACCGGATGACATGCAGAACTAGTGCCATCTGTTTTTTTCCAAGTCATTCTCTATAGTCAAATTTTAGTATATATATTATTGTACTCTGTGGTCAAATGTTTTCTACATTCTACGATAGATGGTACTAGGCATTTATAAAACTGTGATTTACTTTAAAAAATACGTAGGGAAGAAGATCGTGCTTGTATTCTAATCTGGTTATGACAACTTATGGCTTATTTAATTTATTGAACTTGCTACATAGCATTTTAAATGTTTTCCCTAGGTCAGTATTTCCCAAACATTGTTCTGACATGGCCCGGTAATATTCAACTGCCCTTCGTGGGGCGGTGGCAGCAGGTGGCTCAAAGGCATGGTGTTGAGGGTTACCTGGTGCAGATTCCACCGAGGAGCCCAGGTGCTCCCTTTTGCGCGACAGCCGCGGGGTTTTTAATGGGTAACAAAAATAAAGTCCTTTATTAATCCAGTCTGCTTACCATCACCATTTCTATCAGGTGGGACTGCAGCCAAGTGTAGAGAGTAAAACAGTCCAAAATTACGCGTGTGTAAGTGCCCGGTACAGGTAAACACCTACCATCCGGTGTCATATATTCTGCCGTGAAGTGGCAGTGTGTAAACTGCTTTTTTTGGGCGCGGAGAATAACTAGAGTAATTTTGGCTAGAGGGCATAATTAATGATTAAAAACTTACTTACCATAAGGTTCTTAAATGACGGCAGTAGAATGTATACGATTTTGATCCTGTAAAGAAAAACGGACTATGTATAGGATGGGTAATTGTTGGTTAAACAACATAAAATTGGACAATTTTCTTTTTATTACACATAATATTTCAGTTTTGACTCAGGGGGTTCAAGGTTGAACCCCCATAGTAGGAAGGGTTCAAGAGGAAAGCACGGTAAACCGTGTAAACGTTTATCATACAATCAGACGATCGTCTTAGCCGTCAGTTGAAATGAAACTAAGTAATTTTACGGATTATATCGCGGATTATTTTTGCACCCAGCCATCTTCTCTATTGAAATGTGGAAGTTTTTTCATTTCAATAGAGTCACGAAATGGTCACGAATCATCATTCGTACGGATGTTGTTACAAAAGTTGCGTACGCCCACGTAGGTACCTAGAGCTTCTCGGGGCCCCTTGGCTCGGATCTGAACAATAGCGTAATCACGTGGCCGGGCGCCGATAGGCCGCGCGCACTTTGGACACGTTTTCGTACGAATTTTACTCGTGCGGAAACGTACGAACACGAACGATCCCGACATTCCAAGTACTATGGGAGCGCGCAGACTTGGTGCGAGTTAGTCGTGCGTATACGTACGTGTAGTTCAGACGTCCGAAAACAATCCGAACTTGTTGGGATTTTAAAACACATTCATACGTTTTAACACAAGAAATGGATGTAGAAAAGTTAATTAACCTGATTCACGAACATAAATGTTTGTGGGACCAAAGTGATTCCAGTTATCACTTACGTGACCTTCAGCGCCAGGCATGGCGAGGAATATCCGAAGAAATGGAAATGTCTGGTAGGTAAATTTATTTCATTTATTTATGACATACAGATCATATTAATAAACTAGCTGACCCACGCAGCTCCGCCTGCGCTATTTTTACGTTAACTAAACTTTTAATAACAGACAATCGCATCGAATACATAACCTCCTTTTTTATAGTCGGTTAAAACTGGGTCCCACTTTTCACTTGCTCTACGAAGCACGGATCCGTTTAGTTCCAATGGCGTTAAACGGTCACCCATCTATTTAATGACCTTACCTAACGTTGCTTAACCCGATCGATTACAAAACCTTGATAACAACTCTCTATGAGTGTTCCCTTACTAATATTTATTATATTATAAAGAAAAATTGATAAAATCGGACCAAGCGTATAACCAAGTACCCATTTTGACTTTAATCCTCTCTCCCAAAAGAACCGTGCTAGATTACGGGATAAAAAGTATCCTATGTCCTACCTCGTAGTAAGATCTCAAATCATGCCAAGTTTCATTTGAATCCATTCAGTAGTTTCGGCGTGATGCTCAGCCGTGATACAGACAGACAGACAGACAGACAAAAACTAAAAAAATTACATTTTCGGCCTCAGTATCGGTTATAGAATGCCCTCCAAATATAATTTTCAAAATATCTTCAATGTACAGAATTGGACCTGTTACAGTTTTATTATAAGTATAGATTGTTAGTTCGCGAAAAATAGCTTTTAAGTGCATCCCTGACATTGTGAGCTCTCGTTGCGCTTCTTTTCTCTCCTGCAGTCATGAATCTGTTTCTATTTTCATTTTGTGGTTGTGGTGATTCCGTAGGCAACTGGCAATTCATGAATACCTTCCTTATCAATTATTACGTTATGAAGTAAACATATACACTTTATTATATTATAGGCACGGTCGGGATTAACTTCAATTGCTTTTAATAACAATCTCCACTTGCTACTCAAAATACCAAAGGCACACTCAACAACTTGCCTTGCATTTGTTAAATATTTCCTCTTCTGGATCCAAATTTCTTTGGGGATAAGGGCGTATGATCTATACTTATAATAAAACTGTAACAGGTCCAATTCTGTACATTGAAGATATTTTGAAAATTATATTTGGAGGGCATTCTATAACCGATACTGAGGCCGAAAATGTAATTTTTTTAATTTTTGTCTGTCTGTCTGTCTGTCTGTCTGTCTGTATCACGGCTGAGCATCACGCCGAAACTACTGAATGGATTCAAATGAAACTTGGCATGATTTGAGATCTTACTACGAGGTAGGACATAGGATACTTTTTGTCCCGTAATCTAGCACGGTTCTTTTGGGAGAGGGGATTAAAGTCAAAAGGGGTACTTGGTTATACGCTTGGTCCGATTTTATCAATTTTTCTATAAAATATAACAAATATTAGTAAGGGAACACTCATAGAGAGTTGTTATCAAGGTTTTGTAATCGATCGGGTTAAGCAACGTTAGGTAAGGTCATTAAATAGATGGGTGACCGTTTAACGCTATTTGAACTAAACGGGTCCGTGCTACGGAGAGCAAGTAAAAAGTGGGTCCCAATTTTTAACCGACTATAAAAAATTAGGTAATGTATTCGATGCGAATGTCTGTTATTCAAAGTTTAGTTAACGTAAAAATAGCGCAGGCGGAGCTGCGTGGGTCAGCTAGTATATAATATAAATATCATAATAATATCTTGGGACAATGCACACACGGTCATCTGATCCCAAACTAGGCAGAGCCTGTACTATGGAAACCAGACAACTGATACTAATACTTATAACTTATACATTTTTTTTTGTAAATACATACTTATAAATAGATAAATAACACCCAGACACTTGGTGGGAATCGAACCCACGACCCATCAGTTAGCGGACAGGGTGTCTAAACGCTAGACCAACGGGCCCGTCATATGTCTTCAAGGTAATCTCCAACTAAGAAGTGAGGCAAAGCTATATCAGTGCCTGGTAATACTTTTTCTTGGCTTGTGTTGAGAGCACCATTTTCCAATTGTCTTGAAAGATTCGAATGCGAAAATATTCCACCGTCACTCTCTTTGCCATAGGCCCCCACGTCTATACTAATAAATCGGTAGTTTGCATCCACAACAGCTTGCAGTACAATTGAGAAAAATGACTTGTAATTACGGAACATGCTACCAGAGTGCATTGGCGCGTTTATGCGTATATGTTTACCATCAATGCTGCCAGAACAATTAGGAAACCCATTTTGTCCAAAAATCATTAGTTATATTGGCCATATCTTCCCTTGATGGAAACTTCATATGAATTTCAGAAAGATTTTCCCAAATAGCGTTACAAGTCTCATGTACAATACAACCTAACCTATAGTATTGTCTGATATCCTAAATGAATATCCAAGTGCTCTGAACGATGAACCAGTTGCTAAGTACCTGTAATAATAATACAATACTAAAGTTAACTTTATTGTTTTCAGTTGATGAGATAAAAAGAAAGTGGCGAGGACTACGAGATACTTTCGGGAAAGAATTAAGAAAACACATCAACAAGAAGTTGGGCCAAGCAGCTGATACAGAACCTGATTCTAAATGGCCTTATTTTAAGCTTTTGCTTTTTCTTAGAAATACGATGTCTCGAAGGGATCTTAAAAGTAGCGTGCCAGATACTGATGAGATTTCTGATGGAATTGCAAATACAAGTACATGTTCCGCCTATCTTCCGCCTTCGACGTCTTCCGGTCAATCTTTGAAACCAAGTGGCGAACTAACACCAAAGAAATTATTTAAAACTCCAAAAAGGAAAATCAAAAGACGTCAGCCAGATGAAATCGATACAAGGCTATTGCAGATTGAAGAGGAGAAGCTAAAGTGCTTTCAAGAAAGTGCAAAGGATCCTGATGCCCAGTTTCTGATGAGCCTTCTACCATTTTTAAAGGATATCCCTAAACATCGTAAATTAATGGTACGAGCAAAATTACAGCAAGTTCTTATAGATGAACAAAATGCTATATCATCTGCGGTACTATTTGATAGTTCTAGTGATTCGACTCAGTACAGTATTAAAATAGAATAGAATAAATTTATTTGTCAGAATATTATTTATAAGTCCATGGACTTGAGAGCAATAAAATCGCACACCTTGACATTTTTATGTCAAGGCAGTTTTTTTCATGAATCTGAATAAATATTTAAAAAAACACACACACTAACTGAAAGTCTACCTCATTACCTTTCTAATGATATCAAATACAGTGTAAAAAAATACCCATAAGAGGTTTTACGGCACAAAACCCAACAAACGGGTAAAATTACCCAATTTCGCTTAAGAAATAATGAAAATCAAACTCAAAATTCTTGAACAAATTGTTTATTAATAAGGTGTATTCCCTCCCCTAGCCTTAATTACAGCTCTTAATCGGTTTTTCATGGACCGTATTAATTTTACCATGAAATCCTGTGGTATAGCGTTCCACTCCTCTTCAATGGCAAGTTGAAGCTCTCGGAGGCACGTAGGAGCAGGGCTTCTTGCTCGAACTCTTCTTTTCAGCTCATCCCAGACATGCTCAATCGGATTGAGATCAGGACTACGAGCTGGCCACTCCATCGCGGTGATTCCAACGTACGTCTTCCATGTAGTCGCAAACTGTTCTGGCGACATGCGGTCTGGCGTTGTCGTGCATTAGGTTAAATCTTCTCCCATAAGCCACGCAAGCGGCCTCACATGTCCTTCGAGCACTTCTTCGACGTATCGTGCAGCCGTCACACCTCTCGATCTCGGGCCGGTATTCGCCCCAGTGATGAATACAATGTCAGTTTTAGTGTCCAACATTATACCACCCCAAAACATACACGATCCACCGCCAAAAGCCACACGTTCGCTTATGCAGCATTGTGAAAATCGCTCTGATGACCTTCTGTAGACCCTAGAGCGTCCATCGTGACCCTGTAATGTCATTCTGCAGTCATCAGAGAACATAACAGACCGCCATTGTTCATACGTCCAATTTAAATGTTCCCTGGCAAATTGTAGTCGGGCTTGTCGGTGAGCTGTGGTCAATTTGGGACCATTTTCTGGGCGATGTGAAGTCAGTCCTGCTTCACCAAGTCTTCTTCTGACTGTCCACCGACTTATACTGACATTGCGAACTTCTTGAAGCTCTTGTCCCAGTTGAACCGCATTCAGTTGACGATTTCTTAAAGACCTCGACACAAGAAAGCGGTCATCACGCTCTGATGTTCTGCGTCGCCGGCCAGATCCTGGTCGTCGAATGAGAGCCACCGGTCTCTTGAAACCTCTGGTACACACGACGAACAGAGTAGCGGCTCAAATTTAGTCGTCGAGCAAGGTCACTTTGATTATGGCCTGCTTCGAGCAAGGCAATAACTTGAGCGGCTTCTGCGGGCGTGGTATCCATATTTTTCCGTATGCGTTGAGTAGAGATGTTATCACGTTGACCTTCGGTATGCAACTGATTAAAAATTACGTAGGTCTTCTCAGGACTTCTTCCTCTATGGGAGTCCGGGGCAACTGTTCGGGATTGTGATCCCCTGCAGTGGTGTCATACGCCGCCTGCTAAGACAGGCGGGGCTCTGTGGCGGGCACTTGGGCCCTTGGTGTCAGCGTCCTGTAGGGTATTCTTTGTTCACGCACCCGGCGAGATCAAGCCCGCCAGGTGGGACCCCGTTCGGGGAGGCCCAGCGAGCGATCAGCATGCCTGGGGGCGGCTAGGTAGTCTTGCGTGTGAGATGGCATCATTGTGGCACTGTTGCGAGAAGATCCCGTGGCAGTGCTCTCTTGTCCGGTGGGCGCCGATGGTAGGGGGCCAGCTCACGGATCTGGCGGTGGCTGGACCCCTCGGCGCGGTCAAACAGTCTGGTAGTCAGTCTGCCGACGAAGGCTTCGACGCTTTCCATCCGTAGATCCCGTTGGATGGTGGCGTTCCGCACGAAGCGCGGGGCGTCAGTGATGGTGCGCAACGCTAGCGACTGTTGCGCTTGCAGCCTGGCTCTTGCGGGCACCGATGTCAGTGCGTACCAGGCTGGGGCTGCATATGTAAGCCGCGTGCGCACATACGCCTTATAGACGCATAGCTTCGCGCGGAGCGGCAGACGGGACTTTAGGACTGGGCGCAGTAGGTGACGCGTGGTTCGCGTCTGTGCTACCACGCTTTTTGTGTGTGGTTGCATCGAAAGCCGCCGGTCTATGGTCACTCCAAGGTATTTAACCGTGTTGTTCCATTCCAGCGGCTGGTCTTTCAACTTGAGCGGCGGCGCGAGACGACGACGGTCGCCCACGATGATGGCTTGTGTCTTCGCCACATTGACTGTTAGCCGCCAGTCGCTCAGCCATGTGGGAAGCGCGTCAAGTTGGCGTTGCATTTTCACTGCGGCGTGCGTCGCTGTGAGTGATGCTGTTATGTAGGCGGCATCATCTGCGTACAATGCCAGCGTGGCACCTTCGACGACCGGGATGTCGTTCGTGTACCACGCGTAGCAGATCGGGGAGAGGCAGCTTCCCTGGGGCACGCTGGCGCGTGCGGTTCGCTCCATTGATAGGGCGCCCTCCACCGTCACTTGGAAGCGCCTATTGTGCAGGAACGACGCTAGGGTCCTGACGATTCGGCGCGGCGTGTCGGTTTCGGTAATTTTGTACAGGAGTCCTGCGTGCCAAACGCGATCGAATGCCTTCTCCATGTCGAGGCACACCATCACCGATTGCTTGCGCTTGTTGTAGGCGGCTGTCAGGTGATGAATGATTCTCAGCAGCTGGTGCGTGGTGGAGTGTTCGGCTCTGAAGCCAAACTGTTCGTCGCGTGGAATGATGTGTGGTTGCAGGTGTACTATTAGCACTCTCTCGAACACCTTTGAGAGCGTCGCGAGCAGCGTGATTGGCCGATAGCTGGCCGGTTTCAGTATGTTTTTCCCCGGTTTCGGCAGCATGATGATACGGCCCAGCTTCCACGAGGTGGGGAAGTGACCGGTGCGTAGGATGCCGTTGAGCAGTCGCGTCACCGCCGCAGTGGTTTTTCGCGGCAGGTGACGTAAGGCTTCATTCGGGATCTGGTCGGGTCCCGGGGCTTTTCGTAGCTTAGTGCTGCGTATCATCCGCTGCACTTGTCCGGGGGAAATGACGATCGGCTCGTCATCGTTGGCTATCGGCGTTCTCAGGTAGTCCATGGTACGCTGCTGGACTGCTAGTGCGTGTTCTATGTTCGTCACGGGATTCGGTGTGAACTGCGTCTCCAGGTGGCTGGCGAAGATCTCCGCTCGGTCCTCGGCTCGGTAACGTGGGGTACCGTCACCGGCTAGCAAGGGCCTAATCGGAGTCGCCTTCCCGGAGACTTGGCGGCAGAGTCTGTGTATGCCCAACCAGTCTTCTCCCGCTCGCTCGATGGTACGTTGCCACGACTCTGTGGCAATCGCTTCCAGTGCGTCGGAGATCTTGGTGGCCAAGGCGTTCAGTTGGGACTTTAGGCGCGGGCATCTTGTGCGTTGCCATAGGCGTCTCATTTTCCTTTTTTCTTCAATCATCCGCAGGGTTGGTGCTGGGACGTTCGGGGGGCGTCTAACGGTGGCGGCCTCTTGCTTGCTGACTCTCATCGCCTCCGATATAGAGGCGGTGAGGTCTGCGGCAAGTTGGTCCACATCCCTGGGCGTTTCAACTTTGCGTGAGGGCGTATTCACAGACAGGTGGTTTGCGAAGGCGGTCGAATCCAGTCCTGTCGGTGTTTTGGTGCAGGAGTCTTAGCAGCAGTTGGCGTCTTGTTTATGGTGAGCATGACCGGCTGGTGGTCGGAGATCATGTGGTCGTCCAGGACGTCTGGCGAAGGCACGTCTGCAAAGCCGCGGATGACGGCTAAGTCGATGACGTCCGGCTGGTGAGCGCTTGTGTACGGGTAGTGGGTGGGGACGTCCGGCCCTAAGACGTCGTACCCTTGCCTCTCTGCGTCGTCAAGTAGCCCGTCCTCTGGGGAAGCGTGGGTGGTGGTGGGGAGATAGCTGCGAAGGCGTACGACGTCCTGGTTGGAGTTGTTTGCATCGGAGATATTATATCCGGTAATCCCAGTGTCGGCGGGGTGATTTCCGCATCTACCCTTTTCTGCGGCGGTTGCGCAGTTGGGGACGGGAATCTTCCGGCCGTAATTTTGGGTGGTAGCACACTGTATCTCGGCGGACTCATGCTGATGACCGCAGCTGTTGTGGTCTTCGGTGGTGCACTCAGGGGCGCAGGAAATGCGGGCCTGGCAAGCATGGCTTGTCTGGCTCTTGGTATGGGCTGCGATGGTGGCAGCACTGGCGTCTGTTTCGTCGTTTGCCCGCTAGGGGGCGGTTGCGACGATTGCGGTATGGGTGAGGCTCGCGGGGTGCTGAGGAAGAACTCGTCACCAGCTCCGGGAGTGCTCGGTGTCGTAGGTCTTGCACTGGGGCGGGCTGCATGCATAGATGTGGATTGCAGCAGCCGTTCCAGTTCTGGTTGAGGGAGCACTCTTTCGCGCATGCGTGAAAGTACGCTCTGCGGTTGGCGCTTCGATATAGCCTTTGAAGGCGGTTTCTGTGATGGTGGTGGCGGCATCTTTTTCGCTATTTTATTGTAGCAAGGCAACAACAGGCAACCAGAGGGGTTGGCAAACCCTTCGCCACATCCCACTTACCCGGGGCTAGCCGCTGGTGGCAGACCGGGAGCGAGAGGGTTCAGGGTGAGCCTTCCCCGGCGGCGCAGGAGTTCGGTGTCACCCGCTGCACAGACAGGTGCAGGCGCGATGCCTTAAAATTTCTTTTCTTGAAGAAGCTTCGGATCAGCAGTTCAGTTCAGTTGGTTCGGACCTTAGCTGTTGCGGCAGTCCAGTGATTAAAAATCCAAAAAACCGACCCTTTTATACTGCGGGTAAGGGGTGCAAGTAGTGACAATGCTAACGGGTGAATTTGGCTAATACCAAATTAGCCAAATTCATACGGCTGATTTCTGTAAGTTATGTGAAGGTCAATGATTTTAATTTGGTGTTCTTTTAAAGCTAAGCTTGTATTCTTTAATTTTGCTAAATGATTTGTACTCTATATTTTTAGTTTAGATTTGAGAAAAAAATCTGTAATAAACCAAATTACAAGGGGTGTGCGATTTTATTGCTCTCAAGTGTATAATATTATTCACGCACCCATTCAGTTCCACGACAGCGACGACGCCACCGCATTCTTCGAGTTATAAGAGAATTGTGAAGATACAGATTATTCATCGCGCTACAACCAAAGCAGACTTCACAAAACCGATGTCACTAGAACACTGCTCATTTGACGAATAAAAACGTATACAGTGTGCGCACTCAATTCGTACGACCACGATCATACGTTTACATACGATACAAATTCGTATCCAAAGTGCGCGCGGCCTATCTTACGAGATATCTAGTATGTCCGTGCTTACAAGTAATAGGCATTACGCACTACGTATGTAACATTTATTTCGCTATTGCATCAGCCCATTCGTCATCAGGGACGGACAACTGAGGCAGCAGCCTAAAACTTACCTAAAGTTATTATTTAGAACTAGAACGGATAAGTAATAGGTCGGTAGAGTAGTAGTCATCATCAAAATACACGAGGGCCGAGGGCACAATATATTTTTTTGTTGACCCTTTTTAATGAACTATCTTCAGCTATCTTGATGGAATGCCGGGGCGTGGCTTTAGCCAAGAGCTTGATTTGGAATGCGTTGATCGAGTTTTGTTCCTTTTTTTTAGGAAATAATTAAGTTTTAAAAGTTCCATATTATAGTTTAATCAGTCACTGTTGTTGTGATAACGTATTTCGTTCATCAAAACTGTGATAAATACCTAAGTAATTAATTTTATTTCCTGGAACTACTGCTTGTTTTGGTACACGTATAATCAAGGCACGAGTAGATATAATAAGTATCTACATGAAAATAAGATATTTATAAAATAAATTTGCCTGACGTACGTACTCCTACCTAAGTAATCGTGGCATGATGAAAGCGGGCGGCGCGGCGTCGCGCGCCTCTGTGACTCGTGGGACTAGATTCTCGGCAACTTGCCATAAACGGTGTATGGTCTGACTCTGTGAACCAATTAACTTCGCAATAATGTAAACGACCTACCTCCTGTATCACAGTAATGTATCCTACCCGCCGGCATGCCTATTAAGTAAGCACACTTTAAGCACACTATAAAGTCCATTTAACATAAGACAATTTACGGATAACCAATGAAATTTTACTATTGTAATATCATTGCGGATAACTCAAAAATATGACGTCTCTCTCGTTTCGCGATTGAAATTACTTGGATGTACTTAGTATTGTTAGTAATCTGTTATCGTCACACAGCATCATTTTTTTATGTGTATGTGATGATGGCATAACTTTGTTCAATGCATTGAGTGGAATAAAAATAATGAATTATTGATTTGTTTTCACATTCGCATCGGTACCTAACATGTCAACACGAAGTACAGACCTAACTACAGACATTGACTTACGACATCATTGCCTACAGATTTACAGCATAACTTGAGCATCTACTTACCTATGTTTCACTGACTAAGTAGGTGTTTGAAGATTACTAAAATAGTACATTTTTTTATTCAACCTAGTGACAAGACAAGCAAGACGTTCCTGATGGTAAGCGACACGCTTGCCTGTAGACAGCTGCATTGCACTTCCGCTCGTCACCTGATCGAGACATTAATTATTTCAATAGAAAAATTTATAAGTATGTAAGTCAAAAAGAAAACATTGTAGTTAGTTACATGTGTTGACTGACAGAGAGCCAAGTAGATGCGGTGAAATAAGGTGGACCCAGCAACATAATCAGTTTCCTGGCTCTAGTTTTCAGCGAACTAGTATAGAGTTTGAAAGACCCTTGCACAAGGGCCTACCACCTACTTAATTAAATAAATACGTATGTAGAGTTTCTTAAAAAGAACCTATTTATCCGCATCTGTCAGCTTAGGAAGCGCGGAAAGAGCGTCCTCGAATCGTGAATAATCTTAAATAATAATATTCGCCAGACGAACTGTGGGCAAATCAATCTTGGAAGGTCTTGCTGATCAACCACTTACCTACCAGTATTTCCATCCCGACATCAACAAACTTATAATAGGTACCTACTAACCTACTTAATAGTGGCCACACAGCTTATTTATTTTTACAGGGGCGGGTTGCAATCTAGTGGTGGAGCCCCCTCTTAAGACACAGCCAAGGCCGTGTCTCCCTGAAGTGCTCTTAAGCTCTTCGCATCTCTGTTTTTCAGGCTTGAGTGCTCTAAGCGCTTGCCTCCTCTCTCGATGGAGTTGTCATGACCATCTGCTTGCAGCTAACATTGAAATAATATGTACGTATATAGGTACGTATGTAAGGACATAATACCTCAATGGCGGGCAACAGCTATCATTCCCAAAAAAACTTGGTCATACAAGCTTTGAATTTCCAACGCCCAAGATCGTTAGTCTAGCATAGTCAGTTAATTGAAAACTGAGTTTGTGCGAGCTAGCTCTAAACGTTTTTGGGAAAATATGTAGTAGCTGTGTCGTCTTCTCTAGTAGCTTACGCAGCAAATACAATCAGTACCTACCTAATCAGTCACATATTTTATCAATGAAGTAGGTACTTATTCATGTCGACACGAACACGAAAGAAGAGAGTTAAAGGTAAGTATTTTTTAAGTGAAATAAAGTGATTTATTGTTATTTATTATAAAGATAAAATTGTTTTAAAAAAAGATTGAACTGACTTCAATATCACTGAAAAGAAATAATTTAATTATAGAAGTTGGTGTTAGCGTACCTGCTGTGTATATTTGGCACCAACTTCAATAATATTTAAATTATTTTATACTTTTCAGTGATAATGAAGTATAAGTAAGGTTCAATTTTTTTTTTAAAGATTTTATTTTAATTTTTTTAGTGATATTTTCATACATAAAGATTGAACCATCGAAGACGGTAAAATGTTCTAGGTAGGTTATCACATTATCGTCTACATACTCTACATAGTGTTACATAATTCTTCAGAGTTGAGACAATGTTTCTTCAGAAAAAAAAGATCCGGTCGTAATGAAATTTGCATGGAATCATCATAGTAGTTTACTCTCTCGAATAAAAAAAGAATCATCGAAATCGGTTCATATTTGTCAGAGTAATGTAATGGAGAACATCAGTTTTATGGTTTTTACCAGATAAATTCCTCCACATCGTTCATGGTCCTCCAGGAAGTTCTTATCCGGTTGTAATAAAATTCATACAGATTCAATACAGTGGTTTCTTCTTTCGAATAAAAAAAGAATCATTGAAATTGGTAAATATTTGCCAGAGTTATGACCATTTTTGTCCTTAAAAGCGACATAAAGTCATCTATATAGGCTTTCCTGCAGCTCTCAGTGCGCAGTCACCATTCTTGTTTTTTCAGGAACTACTTATTACTAAGCAATAAATTTTTTATGAGACCCAATCAATGGATTGAAGAATGGATGGAAGAAAGATTTTTTCAAATCGGTTCATAATTGCCAGAGTTATGCGCAAACATACATAGAAAAAAATATATATACAGACGAATTGAGTACCTCCTCCTTTTTTGAAGTCGGTTAAAAATGAAAGGATAAGTACATATTAATAAATAGCATTTGCAACCTGTGCCGCATAAGCCGTTGTAATGTAAGGGATTAAAAACGTTCGCCGATTGCCACAAGGCCAAGTATCGTTTCTTGGAATCCGTGCAATGGTAGGTACGTTATATTATACCTATAAGCAGCTACATAATAAGTGTGTATATAACAACGCAATAAATACGTCATCTCGTATGATAAAAAAAGCTAATCGCGCAGCAAATACAGTTGCAGTAAGTAGGTAGTTAGTCCCTAATGTTGTGACATTAGGTTGATATTTGGCAAGTCAGATGTATTAGCTGTATGATCGTGTGCAATCATAACCAACAATTATTTAAGTATACTTACTTATACGTAGGTGTAAGTTAGTATTTTGAGTCACAGTGTATGGTATTCCTAGTTAACAATGTACTACTAACACATTCCTTGAATTTAAGTTAAGACAGGCAGGACGTTATGATAGTATTATGGATGTGGATGTGCACTAAAAACTACTGCTGCACTCATAGCAGTGAGCTGTTATTACAGCTCACTGACTTATAGTAGACTAGCTGACCCACGCAGCTCCGCCTGCGCAATTTTTACGCTAACTAAACTTTGAATAACAGACATTCGCATCGAATACATAACCTCATTTTTTATAGTCGGTTAAAAACTGGGACCCACTTTTTACTTGCTCTCCGAAGCACGGACCCGTTTAGTTCAAATGGCGTTAAACGGTCACCCATCTATTTAATGACCTTACCTAACGTTGCTTAACCCGATCGATTACAAAACCTTGATAACCACTCTCTATGAGTGTTCCCTTACTAATATTTATTATATTATAAAGAAAAATTGATAAAATCGGACCAAGCGCATAACCAAGTACCCGTTTTGACTTTAATCCCCTCTCCCAAAAGAACCGTGCTAGATTACGGGATAAAAAGTATCCTATGTCCTACCTCGTAGTAAGATCTCTAATCATGCCAAGTTTCATTTGAATCCATTCAGTAGTTTCGGCGTGATGCTCAGCCGTGATACAGACAGACAGACAGACAGACAAAAAATAAAAAAAATACATTTTCGGCCTCAGTGTCTGTTATAGAATGCCCTCCAAATATAATTTTCAAAATATCTTCAATGTACAGAATTGGACCTGTTACAGTTTTATTATAAGTATAGATATTAAATAGTACCCCTAAGTATTTGTCAAAACGATCAAAACGAATTGGATTAGTCACTCCACGCTTACTTCGTAGACAACAAGTCCTCATCTCCTCATCATCTCATCTCATTGCTTTTCTCAAACCGAAGCACGCTTATAATTGTGAACGAGCGAGCCTGGGTCATTCTTTTTCTAAAATCTAACAGTCTCAATAATATTTTTTTACCCATCTTCTTAGGTAAGTAGATACTTACCTTCATAAACTTAAATACTCTTGCAAACATGCTTACATTGAGACAATGATATTAGTAACAATAGCATTTCCCCACTTTTTTCTTAGTTCGGTTCATACACCGTTGAATTTAAAATTCATTCACTTGTTTTTTTTTTTTGCATCAGTTACTTTACCGGTAAACGATGAATGGCCCAAAAGTACAATATTCCAATAGTTGGATTTAATTCAATGCTTCGACTTGAAGTGACAAAGAGATACTCTCTCTCCAGTAACAAAGCATATTAAAGATGTTATTATTATTAGTTTTAACTTTACTAGGTAATACTTTCATTAAAAAATGTAAAAAGTCTTAATGAAATAACTGCAAAAAATTTTTAGCGATAGTCTCATATCCATTATGCACTTAATATATTTTTTCCCTGAGTGTTCCACATTCCAAACTCGTGAGAAAGATAAGTCGTATAATTTGATACCACTGGCACTGTGTTATCATAAAGCAGCCATCGACAGGAACTGAATGGAATGCGGTGTTTGTTGCGTCAAACACTGCACACGTCCTTCGTTGACTCACAACCGTTACGAGTATTTTCATAGTCTCAGCTCTGGTGGTGTGATACGTGTGACTAATTTCTTTTTATTTATGTAGAAATAAAAGTCTATCTAGGTCGGTACGATCTACCTACCTGCCCCTATCAATTTTCGGCAAAGACACAAAATCTTTAACTGAGTTGATTTGGAGTGGAGGCAATAAAGAAAAAGTAATAATAATACTTAGACTACCGAATACTATAGTTACTTATTTACAATATGATCGAAGTATTAACATTGCTTAAAACAGAAAACTAGGTAGTTAAGTCCTACTAATTTCCACCAACTACAAAAAAGAAGCTGTTTAATCTATGACGTAAGGAATGTAGACGCTAAACAGTAGCCAAGTTTTGTTACACATTTTTATCTAGCAAATTTTCTAAAAGTGCATCTCTGTAGTAAGGTGACACCACGAAGCAGGCCATGACAACGCGGATAGAGTTGCATTGTATGCAAGCGCGCGCCCTAGCATCGGCACCGCGCGGTTGCCACATTGCCGTATCAGAATTGTGGACGTGCGTAACAAAGCGTCCAATATTACGACAAATACTTTGTCACAAAGTACACAATGCCCAGTACATTACAGCGAACGCGAGCGCGACGCGACAGACTCGGCGGCGTCGACGCGCGCATAGCGCGCAATGACGCGCGCTCGCGGCCCGCCGCGCCAGACCGTTCGGCGCCTGCGTTTACAAAGGACTTATTGTATTCTCCGCCGGCCAATTCTATAGAAGGGACCCCTTAGCTCCTTCATTTTTTTCTTCGAAATTCCTGATACAAGAATAACACTCAAACAATGGGTTTCCGTCCCTTTATTGGCACCTTATTTTTTGTCGCACTTTAAATGGGCCGGCCTAAGTTCTTAACAAAATCACAACCTGTTCTATCTTATGTTGAATCGTGATCGTCGCCTACCTCAATTGCTTTTTTCATTGTTCTATATTATTTGTATAAATTGGTTTCTTTTGAGTATTAATAACTCGTACCTAATTAGAATTTAACGAACGCTTGGACTTAACCTCTTGAATATCAGAAGTATAGGACAAGTGGATAGCTACAGCAAATTAGATTTAGGTAGTTTTATTACATTAGGAATGTAACTAAGTAATACATTGAATAAGTGATTATTATTGAGATTTCTATGGTTGCTTAAGTGTTAGGTGTGGTTTCCCTTCTGTGGTTAGAGGCACTCTCCAAACGGGTTTCCTCGCTCCGATACCGCCAGGCCACCAGCACCTCTCAACCGTACCAATCCAGGCCACGTTCACGGTTCACACGCTGGCTCCAGTGCTACGAAAAACACACCAACACCACAAAAATCTTCATATCATGAAATGACCTTAATGCTTGATAGAATTTAGTTGTCATTTAAAGTAATTATCTCCAAGGCCGGTGGTTCCGATCTGCACAAGTTTAACACGCGAACTGCATAGGCCACGGAATAGGTTTATGCTGTACCTAATGCGTAGATAATCATTAATTCATGTGTGATTTGAAAGTTTTCTATAGACGCAAATATAAAATTATGTAAAACTGTAACTGAAATGTAGGTACATTTTTACATTTTGTTTTAACTTTTTTCGCTGTTATCTGGGAATGTGGTCCCGAGGTGATGTCATCGCGGCAAAACATTTACATCCGCCTGTTTGGGCTTCAGTTTTATTATGAATTTCTTATTGGTGTCAAGGTGTCAAGTAGTTAAGTAAAAAAGAACCAAAACTAAACTAACTAAAAAAAACAGCTAAGTATATTGTAATACATTTACTGCTTTACTTGTATGACATATCCTATCGTACGTAGGAATCGAAGCAAAATTTTGTAATCTAATATATTCTTCGACTTCCTAAAGTAGCTGCACCAAGATTAGATTAGACTTCGTTACCAGATAAAGGATTCTATATACATATCATTCAATGATTGTTTAGTAAAAATTAACCAAATATAATTATATTGAGACACACTATAACGAGATTAGTTTGTGGCGGTTGTGGTTACTAATAGCTGGTTGCATTCATATTGCGTTAGATGGCCGTGATCACGCCTTGGCTAGGCGCCACCGCTGCGCCCGCGCATCGTTGCACAATCGGTGCAAACTCTTCAATTTGAAATTCAACACTAGAACTAGAAAGTATCTACATCGTCCACATTGATAATTCTAATTAAAATAAGTTAGGTAATTGAAAAGGTCCAGTATTGTATTTGTTAGTTATCAGCTTATTCGTGGTTATTAAACATTTAATCAGATGTTGAATAACTACTTGAGGTACGAAGGTAATTAAGTACGCGTTGTTTGTTTGACCTTATGCTTGAAATTAATTATACAAGTTAATGTAGCGATATTTATAGGTACCTACTGGTCGTGTTTGAGTTTGTCCTCCATCCTGGTTTATGTTTACACACCTATACTCTATATCGATCAGTATTAATAATAGGAAAAAATACAGTCAATCGTGATTACTACTTATTAGTACGTAATTGCGTATTTATATTGTACTATCATTCGCCCGAAGCTTCAATGTAACTAAGCGCAATAAGTATTTTTCCACCCAAGCTTGGTTGTCAAACTGGATTCAAAATAGCCGTTATAGTCAGGTCCGATTTCATCAATCTTTAATAGTTGTAGTAGATGACGGTTGTTTTGTTTAAATTATGGATATCAGCAGGCATTTCCGGATACATACATGTACTTAGAGATTCTTCAATCTCTACCAACTGGTAGATGGTAGATTTTGTAAAATTGATAAACTTATAGACAGATCGTTCGTTTTTATCGATATGCGATACCTACCCACCCACCCACGCGTAGCGCCATGCGTGAAGTGACGTGAGCACCTCCACGAACGCATGACACTATCGCGTGTGGACATTTTAGACGCATTAATTATATCAATCAACTCATACCAATCTATTGTACGCTATTGAACCACCACAGAAGTCCAAATAACAAGGCAATTTAGGTTTCTGTAAACGTCCCATCAATCCAAGCAATGCCTCGACTCTTCTTTTTTTTTTCTTTTGGAGCTATTGATTCCATTCTGAATTTAATAATGTTAGTACCTTGTATTTTGTGCTAGATAGTGCCGAGATGGTAGGTTCTCTCTGGTAGGACATCTCTGCCTATAGCCAGTTAGTTACATTGCATTCAAGGGCAGTCCTTGAATCCTGTAATACTCTAGTATTGGCGCCGCCTGACTCTAGTCAGGCGCCGTCTCTACCTACTCGTAAGGCAATAGGTGCACCACCCGAGCTCTAGGTCCTGGGTCCCGTTAGGCGTTTCGTCTGTACTGCAGGAATCCTCAACGAAGGCTGAATACTCTGCGTGCGTCTGGTCTTTCGACAGTAAAAGGGTAAGTATGGGGAAATCTATTAAGTAGAGCAATTCTCTCGCGTGTACAATCATCAAGATGTATCAATTTGACCTTAACTTATACCACTAACCACTGGGTGACCACTAATTTTTTGCCTCTTAGCACGCCTCTTCACTAATTCCAATATCGCAAGATGATATTCCGCAGAGCCAGTCCATATCAGATATTCTCACTGCACTATTGCAGTACCTATGTACTCCACACACAAATGACACGGACTGGATCAAATAATTTGCATAAAATATGAAAAGTAAACTTAAAGAAAATGTTTTTTTTCCTTTGTTTAATTAACATTTTGACATTATGTGTATGCGTGATTTATATTATTTATTGATTTATACCCTATATATTGTTACACTTTTAGGTGATTTTAATAAGTACGTAAGTGGAACCCTCAAAAATTAGGATAACTTTTTAATACGAGTTTCAACGTGGTTCTAACCAAATGAGTACCTACCTAACTATACAAACTAGTTAGGAAGCTTCCTTAGAACGTCCAAAAAATCAAAATATCAACTAGTAAGTAAAGCCAGAGTAAGCCGGGTTTTGTCAATCGATCTTGCGCGATTGTAGGAAGCTTTCTCTCTAGTTCTAGTAGTAGCTCATGTGGTTAACGACCGCGTATTATTAATGATGCGTTTGGTTGGAGAGGGCACGATACGACCAACGAATGTATAGTTTTTCTGGTTTAGTTGCTTTCTCTACATCCTTGAAAACAATAGCAAGTGCTTTCCCGTTCTTCTCAAGGGTCTCGTTTCTGAAGTTAGTGACCTTTAGTGCTATTCTGTAACTTTTAACTAACTCAAAAGCTAATACCACGGATCCAGCTTTCGAGTTTGTTAAATGTTCTCACAGAATAACTACTTTGATATTTCCAGTCAACCAATTTTAACGAAACCGATTCAGCTCTTGGTGATCCATGAAGCGCGAGATCAATGTTCGTTTCAATATCTTATATGGAGGTTTTTAAAGTCAGTCTCTTAGGCACGGACTGGATGTTGGCAAGCTTCAAAGGTTTGAGAACTATCTAGTTCTAAATTAAAGGCAAATAATATCATGCCAATAAATACTGGAGACGAATCAGGCGCGGATTATGTTATTCATCTCTGTATGACATAGAGTGCTCGCATATCTGTGACGACTAAAAGTGGCAATAGTTTAGACGAAGTTTTTAAGAGATACATATATTTATCATCATCACCATCACCTGCCGGAAGATGTCCCCTGCTGAACATAGGCTTCTTCCTCGAACGCCACAATGAACGACAATTGGCCATTGCCATCCACCGTTTATTTGGCTTCGGCGCGACGTCAGTCCACCTAGTGTGAGGGCTCACCTACACTGCGTCTTCCTTTTAGTGGTGGCCACTCGAGGACCTATCTTCCGTTTATCGGTTCTTCGAACGATGTGGCCTGCCCATTGCCAGGTCAACTTACAGATTCCAGAGATTATCGTGCAAAGAAACTCCGAGCGTAGCTCTCTCCATAGCTCATTGTGTGACTCTGAGCTTCTCTAAATGGTCAGCAGTAAGGGACTACTAACAGTCCCTAACTAATTAATATATTAAGTGTAGATTATTCTGTATTTTCGAAAAATTAAATACGTTACTTAAAATACGTATAGGTACTATAGGTACCTACTTATTTATTAAAGTGTTGGATACATAGGTAAAACGCAGACAGTTTTTCATTTCTACATATGTTTGAAAATTAGAAGTCGAACAGTGACCTCTTATCATAATTAGGTAGCTATTCAAATGCATTTAGTACGATATCAGTGTGTTCATTGCGTACATAATTATGTTTTCTTGCCAGCTGCAAGGCCTAGTATTACATCAGTTTTACATAACTAGAATGATAAAATACCTAAACTACAACTACTAACAACATTTAGCAACTTACGCAAAAAAAGTCAGGAAAAGTTTTCAACAATGATTGGCTGGTTGTTGCTAGGATGTAAAAAATAAGGACGTCGAATTTAAATATCCATCCATTTTTTCATGGGCAAGATCAAAGTTATATAGCAGTGGTAACAGTAACAGCTCAGTGGGTGAGCGCTTGCCTTGGAAGCAAGGTGCAGGTTCGAACCCCGGCTCGCACCTCTGATTTGTTTAATCACGAATCGTCTTTGTGCGATTGTTACTTTCTTTCGGTGAAGGAAAACATCGTGAGGAAACCTGCATGTCTGAGAAAGCCTAACTAGCTTTCGAATGACGTGTGAAGGTTGCCAACCCGCACTTGGCCAGCGTGGTGGACTATGGCCTAAGCCCCTTCTTGAGGGGAGGCCAGAGCCCAACAGTGGGACAAATTATATATTTATATTATAAGATTAAAGTTTGGTTAAAGTAGAGCTTCACTAAAAAAAGGTCTCCATTGAGAACACCTTTTTGGTGAGAAGGTTAAGTCGGGTTCTACACTCAGGGACACAATTAACCGGCGACATAATTATATCTCAAAACCTTTTGAAATTTAACTGTTATTATCAATAATAAACTGGGTGAATCTCTACAAAAATAAACGAAACAGGAGTCAGGTTTGAAATGTTTAATTTATGAAGAAAAAAATGAAAAGTAATGTGCATTTCATTGCATGAGCGCACCGTCGGTAAACAAACGGTATGCAGATTTAGCGTATGTGCCTCTGAGTAAGTATATACTCTCTCAATTTTTCTCTACTCCATGTAAAAAATCAACTTAAAGCAAAGCAGTTTTTACTTTTTACTACCGGACCTGTAGACCGAAAAAATGTTTTAAACACCTACTACATGTCTTGACTCATGTACTTATAGGTATAGATTACCTGCGTGACTTACAGCTGCATGAATTCACAATGACGTAGTTTACAACATAAAACAGTCATTTTGGTTCAGTAAATTAAGATACTTATTGAAAACTACGTTATGATCTAGGGCTCTACCACCAGCTCTAATAGCAGTATTATTGTTATCTTAGTTTCTCGACGGAAAGTCACAGAGCTATAAAATGCGTGTATTGATGCCTCTACCTCTTGTAGTTACTATTAGCATGGATGAATGACTATTAGTATATATATTATATATTATTATAATGTTACTGCCTTACTCATCATCAGCAGCCGAAAACACGTCCACTACTGAACAAAGGCCTCTCCCTTAAATGGTAGGGGCTGCCATAATCTCCAAGCTTGGCAGGCGGCTTGGGGATCGTAGTATAGGTGACAGATAAATTCAAAAGAAAGACGCTGCTGCCCGTCTTCCTGTTCTCGCTTAGTCGCCTCTTACGACACCCAACGAGGAGAGATTGGGGGTGCAATTCCAACCCGGACGTCTGATTAATCTGATGCTATTGCTATGCTATTCGATTCGAAACAGAAACTGATAACTTTGCCTTGCCTTGTTGCGGTAAATTTGCTAGAAATATGATTTTATTATGATACATATATACCCTAATATATAATAATTAATTATTTAATTTAACATTTATCGAAACAAAATATTTACAGTTTATTTACAAATATGTACACTTAAACTAGGTAAAAAACTTCCTCGAAGTTGTCACCGCACTGGGAGGGAAGGGTACCTAAAAGACTGGCGGCATTACCCCTTTGTATGGCCAAGCTTATACGTTGGCAGAAAAAGCTACCAGCCGGCGGTCTCCTGAGACTTCGATAAGTTTGGATGAAATTTCTTTTACCAAAGCGTGCTTCTCATGAGACCAAGGCCCCATGGTCTCCACCGCAAAGGGCGTAAATATATAGGCCGAACCTAGAGCCGCATACTTGCGTCGCTTTGCATCACTAGCGGTCGCCGCAGCCCCTCCAGCCGCCCTGCAAGTTGCCGGGGTGTGGGACGCAGCAAGTGTGTCGACACATGTCGCATCCCACACCAGCGAATTTATAAAATTTATAAACAATATTATTACATTGGTTGTACAGTCATCTGGACAAGTGCTGCGGTCTTTATCGTCTCATAGATTATTATTTATGCACGCGACGTAATAGCAATTGGCAACGCGAATTGACGCACGTAGGCGCCTCCACTCGTGGCGATATAAACTTATATACAATATATATAACATACCTATCAACAATACACCTAGTATTAATGAAGTATCTAAGCACGCTTAAAGCGCAGTTATTTGTTCATTTTTTCGCTTCCAAACTAATTAGCACTTGAGGCGGATAAAAGTTAACAATTTCAATTTTAGAACTTGTCCAAAAGTTGTGCATATTTTACTCAGAGGAGAAAAATGGAGAAAGGTAAGACATAGGTGAAGGTGTACACGGAAGTATCTAATACTCAATGAAGTAGATAAACTTTTACCTTCATAATTATAATGGAACTAGGATAATCTGCTAATCGCGATATGCGCGGCGCTCAGTGACTCTCGGTCCGCAGTCCGCACGTAAATTCTATATTCGGTGATGATGCAATCGCACGGCTTGTGATCGGACGACAGGCGCGGGCGCGGTGAATGACTGCGAAATTGTATCGCAAACATTTATAGCACTTGTACCACCCAGTCTTTGACCACGTAAAGAGTCTAACTGTCGAGTTAGCAGAAGATACAGAACTATTCATTATAAACTTGATGTCACTACAGGTAGGATATAATGCGTTGTCCACACGTATAAATTTAAAAAATTTAAAAATCCCCAACTTGAGTTAACTTACTCTTAAAATGACTTTCTTGCGTTATTATTCAAACCCTGATCAGTATCCGTCTACTTAGGTAGGTACTCGTCAAGATTTAAGCATAGATTTAAAATTCGGTGGGTCCTACATTTAAGGAGCAGAGTTTCTATTACCGCCTTTTTGCTTGCTCCTATCACTCTCACAGACTCTGATCATCATTTTCTTCCTACTACTCGTAGCAACCTACCCAAGGAGCCCAAATTCTGTGGATCTACGTTTATTGGTACAGAGATCCCGTGAGCACCTTCTTGCTCCATTATCAGAACCTGATCGTCATTTTTCTCGCAACTGCTCGTCGAGACCTAGATCCTGTTACCACCTTCTTACTGATCATCATCAGACCCTGGTGAATGTTACCTCTTTAGTATCATAGGATCTACATATGTTCTAAATTTCAGATCTTTCAGACTAATAGAAGTAATGAAAAATTCCTTTGTATATGAAATATCCCTACCTCGACTTGGAAAAGAGATGGTCTTTAAATGGCTGAACAATTTTTCATGAAACTTCGCCAAGGACCTTCTCTATTAAACCAGATTTCAATTTAAAAATGCAAATCCGTCCACTCGTTTGAGCGCTGCGATGCCACAGACAGACATACAGACAGACAGACAGACACCTAGACATAGGCGTCAAACCTATAACCACCCCCTATAACACATATTTGGTCGGGGGTTAAAAACGAAGACGAAATTGTAATTTCCAGATCTTCTGCAAATAAGTATTAAGTCTTGCTGCCAACCTACAGCTGCAAAACCTATGCTAAATAGTTTTAATGCAGAAAGAATTATTACACATCATAATAATAATTATTATACCCAATTACTTATACCTATTTAGTTACTAGGAACTCCTAATTTTAAAAAAGCACTAGTGATTTTCTAAGTTTGATAGTTGCATAAATGAGCTTGGCTAGGGCGCGGCGTAGTGGCAAGCGCGCGTCGCTCTGCCCACACATAGCCCACACGTTTAGTATAGTAGAATTAGGTAGGTACTTACTTACTGAAACTTAATTCCACGGCAAAAACAGATATTTTTTTGACATTTTTGACTATCAGCTAAAAACTACGTGACATAAACCAAAATAAAAATCTGTTTTGAGATGTGCAAATGAAGTCCTTTCATATGATACCCCACTCGAAATAGTAGTCTCACTTTGAAATTTTGATGACCCATTTCGAACCCCATTATAAAAAAAGTAATGGTTTTTTTTTATTTGCGATGACGTTGGGTAACTTAAGTAAGATCTAAAACCATTCCAAGTTTCAAATTGATAGCATCAGTGGTTCCTAAAATATATAGGTGTGACCGACAGACAGACAGACAGACGAAGTCAGACCATAAGGGTTCCTTTATTACCTTTTAGGTATGGAACCCTAAAAATCTAAAAAATAAAAAAATCTCAACTAAAATAGTAAACACTGTATTTTTACCACTTACTTATACTTATGAAGTCCTTTTTAAAATGATTTTAAATTGATAATCAATGTATTATTATTACAAGGCAGACCTAATATTATTGATACAGCAAAGAAGGAAATTAAATAATTGTATATCTGCCCCGTGGGGTGTCCGGGTAAGAATAGCACCCACCTCCTCCAATTATATGTCTGTAAGAGGCGACTAAGGCAAAACAAGAAGACGGGCAGCAGCGTCTTTCTATTGGATTAACCTACCATATATAGGTACTGCGATCCCCAAGCTGCCTGCCAAGCGTGGGGATTATGGTAACTCCTTCCTTCTAAGGGGGAGGCCTTTGTTCAGCAGTGGACGTATATCGGCTGCTGATGATGATGACATCTACTCCATTCTAAGGTGGAATACTTGTAAATGATCATAGTCTAAAATATGAAGATTTTGTACAACGTGAGAAACGATAGTACTTAGAGTAGGTATTTTTATTTAAGTGTTGAACTTTTTACGAGTACAACCTTAGAACATTAAATCAGATGTGGAATTGTTTTTTACAGTGTTTATGTAATTAGTATTCCTCTGATTTTATGTATGTGTCGTAGAAAGCTAACGTGACTGTGTCGTCGTGAATGAGGCGAACGAGGCTCGTGCGTAGCGTGTAGTAAGTAGCGTTCCCAACTATACAATATATTACGGGACACGTCCGTATTTATATCAAGTGGTCAAATGTGAGTCGAACTCGCGCACCGACGCAGGGTCTGTACTTTCTTTGGATGTATATATTAAAGTTAGTTTGCTATTCGTCTAACACCCCATATAGCAAACATACGAAGCCGCAAAACTTTGTTTTATTTTTCCTGTTAAGTGTATAAGTACATAAGCTTTTATTATACCTACTTACTTACCTATATCTTTTTTTTTCCTCCACAAACTTTGAAGATAAGGGGGACTGTATTTTTTCTCATTTTTAATTATAATCCAGAAACTGCTTTATAAACTAAAATGAACATCTGTTTTGAAATATGCAAATGAAACAAAATCATACATTGAAATCCCCCCACTTTGAAATTTCGACATCCCATTTTGGCCCCTATTAAAAAGAAATATTTTTGTTTTCATTTTAAACCTCACAGGACAAGTAATATCTAAAACTATTCCCAAATCTGTAGAATGATTGGTTGCTGTATTGGTAAAATGTATTGTGGTATTGGTGTGTCAGATAGACGAAGTCGCACCTTATGCAATAATATTATTTATTTATTTTCAAGTAACTAGGCTTGCAGACTAATAACAAACTATTGGTAGATAAGTATTTTCATCATAATGACCTTTTTAAGGTTCCACACCTAAAAGGTAAGATAGAAACCCTTTTGTACGATTGGTGCGTACCCAAATTAACAAAAAAAATGAGTTATATTGACTCGGGTAAACGAAAAATTCTGCTCCTATTTATTAAGTTTCTCGTTTGTCCGTTGAGGTTGTAAAATGTTGGCACCCTGCGTAGTAGATACTGCAGAGAGCCAAGACGTGTGTGCCGCAAGAGGAAGAGAAGGCGGCAGGTGAGATGATCACCGCAAGTTAAACCGGTTGTCTGGCGATCGTCGCGCCATATTATTATGGACTTGATTTTGTATCCAACCAATCCAATACTTATACAAATTATAAACCTAATGGGTAGGTATTCACTTCGATTTCATCATACATTTTTATTAGTTCACGTTGTGCTCCTTGTGATCGTTTTGCTTCAATACTTAGTCATCCTGTTACGACTTTGTTTTTCTCTAAGTTTCGTATTATTATATTCTTCATTATATTCTTTAATCGTATAGATTAGTATATATAAGGTAATAATTGTGTGTGTGTGTGTATGTGTGTGTGGATTGAGGGAGCTCCCCTGATTTTTTTTCCAAAAATTCACAATTTGTTAAAAGATAACAACTAAAAAATAAAATGGTATATTTTATGGAACTAATCAATAGGGTAAATTATAAGGATAAAATCTCCCGAATAAACTAGAATATCTTAGAATTAAGGAAGTTGAAATTTAACAATTCAATAGAATTAACCCAAAGGAGACGTAAGAAGGTAATCTGCATGGTAAATTGGTGGAACAAATGTATTAGACCGATTAGACCGAACGTTTTAATTTGGGGTGTGAGACTGGTATTTTAAAATTGAAATTATTTAAAAGAATAGCGATTTTTAATATATAATATATATAATAATAACTTAATAGAAGATAACTTTTTCAACCACAATAGCATAGTAACTCTACAGTGTCTCGAGAGAGCTATCCGGGTATAATAAACTAATACCGTCTAGAAAACTGTTATTAGGAAATGTATATAAATGTTATGTTGTTATCAACATTGGTGGATTCGTTTATTAAGTTTTAGTTGTCAGGAAATTGTGAGATAAAGACTTCTGACCGCACTCGTTTGTACATGGATAATCATAACTAATCATCAGCAATGATCTAATCATAAGGATATATAGTATAGTGGATGTAATCGACGCATACATGTTTAGTAACACAATGCACATCGTTTGAAAAAATACGACGACATTTACCACTCGTGTCTTTTTGTTATGTAAATTATGAGCGGGTGTGCACCATTGTTTAATATAAAAAAATATACTTACTTAATATAGTCTTACTTTAATGCTTATTATTTATGCTTAGCTCAAAGTAAATCACAGTGGCAGGCGACAACTCTACTGACTGTTTATTGGCTCTAATAGGGAGAACAAACTGATCGGTGCATGCGCAACATTTTTATGAGAGTGAGAGCTCCGTGTCTGTTTGTCAACGTGCAGACGTCCGCGTATCCGGTTTAGAAAAAACTTATTATCATTAATTTTATCGATAATTCCTTTAGCACAACTATAAACATCCAGTCTAAGTATACTAGGTATAAATGTATGACGCGTACTGTCCCGTCCCCCCGCACTATCATCAGCAGGCTTAGCACGATTTGCCAAGACTTCGTAATCTTGACAGTTCGGTGTGGAGTATGACGTAGTTATCGGACGTAGAAACGTCATTTTCGGTATTAGCTAGGTCGATAACTACGTCATACTCCACAACGAACTGACAAGATTACGAAGTCTTGGCAAATCGTGCTAAGCCTGCTGCACATTACTTAGATAAATCATATTATGTATCTATGTTTCCTTACATTACTTGGAAATGTACCATACCATATTCTTTGTAAGTACAAACCGTACCGTACCATAGAACATTTGTTATACTTACATTTGGTACGGTATTGTGTGTTTTTTAGGTAGGTAAGAATAACTATTTCACCCGTGGGGTGTCCGGGATAGAATAGCACCCTCTCGTCTACTCCCGTTAGGTGTCCGTAAGGGAAAACAAGAAGACGGGCTGCAACGGCTATTGCCCACCTACTACCAATACTGCGATCCCCAAGACGCCTGTCAAGCGTGGGGAGTATGGCAGCACCTCCTTTCTAAGGGATGCCATTGTTCTGCAGTTCACGTCTTTCACTGCTGCGTTTATATGAATAAACCCTTATTGTCTAGGTACATACAGATCATGCCAATTTAGTATCTATTATTCCATTTGGCTTTGCAGCTCCATCTCCTATAGGTACATAAGGTGTTAAGACAGGTAGAGCTACAGACTTCTGTGGGTCGAGCACGGCGGAAACACCCGCTAATAAGATGCATGAAGTAGGTACCTCCACCTAGGAAGAAGGAAGACCAAATAAAAGCTTCGTATGGTATTGTGTACCTACGGTTGCCAGTAGCTACTCCGTTTGGAATCACTCTGTTGTCCCTTCTGCTGCTATCTTTAAGCTAGAGCACAGAATACATATAGTAGTGCTTTAACAAGGTGGATAATATGTTTTACAGTAACTACTGAACTGCTTAATAACTATGATACAAACAAAAACAATTTCAAGTTTTTAACGCCAAGTCCACAGGATGTCTCACGAGTCCCATAGATACTTAACGCAGCAAGAAACAGCCCATTAAGAACCGACAGAGGCCGGCATTGATACAGTTATCAATGCTACGATCTCTGGAGATATATTATGGAACTCGAACTGGTCCCCATTTGGGTGACGCTTGAAACACACGTGTGCCTGACACTTCAGCCTTCAACAACTCGCCTACACGAAGTCAAGCGAATTGCAACTTTAACCACTAAGCAGTAATCGTTCGTTTTCCGTGTATGTTTAGTCTTTTAAATTGTTGTTGATGCAACAATACATTTACGGCTGAAATATTTTATAGTTTAACTTTATTTTTCGGGAATTCTTATTTTACGGACTTGATATAAGGTTTATATTTCAATGATTTCTTCCAGCAGATAAGGTATTCTGTAATCGAAAATGTCTCATTGGTATGGCGAACGGGCAGCGGCGTCGATGTGTCTGTCGGTTTGATTAGCTGATTTTATGAGCGGCGACCACTTGTCTCTATGCCTTTATAAATCGTACTAAACTAAAATATTATTTGGACAAGCAAGTTAAACAAAAAATAGACGGATGTGAAATAAAAACTCTAAATATCGCTCATTGGCTCTTGCAGACCTAAATGTCAAGAATATGCAAGGTGATGCGGAAAGCACACAAAATACTCAAATAATTTAGTGATACTTGATGTCAATATTCTTCTTGTAATGCTAATGACACGGCACAGTTAAGATAAATCAAAAAGACTACTTACATATATGTATACCCATACATGCTAAGAGTTTTCAGATAGGCTTGTCAAGTCATAGGATAAGTATCCGGTAGGCGGTAGGTAGGTAGGTGTCTCAATCTGTACAGCCACATTCTTAAACTACAACAGGTAGACCACGGAAGGTCTAAGATAACCCAATAATAAGATACGCTACACACTCCATTTCTGTCGTTAGATAATGTCATGAATTCTTTAAAAACGGCTATTTCAATGAAGTCAATGGCTAGTCTACTTTGGATTTGTCAGAATTCATAAGCCTCCTTATATTCTGTGCATAAAAGCTAATCATCTTCAGAAAAAGAAATACTTAATATATTAATATTTTTATTATAACTAACTGAGACTCTTTCTGTAATAATAGCATAGGTAAGTACATGGGTTATCTTATTCAGTTACATCTTAGTAACAAATATTCGCAGCTCGGAGAGCTGGTGACTAGGTAAACGTTTTTTGCGCACAATGAACATATTTTTTTCTTTTATTTTGAGATATTACTAGCCTAGTACAGACTAGAGTACAGGGCCAGTACCATCACCTCTAATAGCAATTATTCACCTTATTTTCTCGATAGAAAGTTACAGAGCTATAAACTACGTATATTGACGTCTCTACCTCATGTGAAGTGTGATGATAATAATACTAATAGAGGCTAATAGAGGTGGTGGTAGAGCCCCAGATGTGATATGAATCGGTAATTTGGCATCGTCTCACCTCTATATTATAGAATAACGCTGATACTAGTGTGCCAAACAAAAACTCTTACTGGTTTCATGGAATATTTTGCCTCCACTATGATGTCATGGTGAATTAAATAACTGAGTGCTATGACCTTGCTTGTCAGTCTTCGACTCTAACGAATGTTATTTGTGCGCTATCATCATGTAGGCACACACTTACTTTAATAAATATGTGTGAGTACATACGAAAATTGACTGTTGTTGGTAGATCTCTGTAAGTAGGCACTTGCTTCAGTGTAGAGCGTCAGTTTTCACCAATGATTAGTTGCATCATAATTTTCTAGTTCATACTTGTCTGATTGGAATAATACCTTTAATTAGATACATTTCCGTTTAATTTTAAAAGGTCGAGTAATTTTATCGACCGAGATTATGTTGATGAAATTTACGAGTCTCCATAACTCGTTTTGGTATCGCTGTTGTCGCCTGGAGGGGCCCCATATTAGCATGGATTAATTTCAATCAAGTGTATTTGGTTCGCGGTTGAATGAGAGGTAGCGACTGTCGAGTATCAGCTTCGCTGGCACACTGGTTTTGGTGGCATGGATGTATCCATACTTCTTATAAATTATTATTTATTTAAGTAAGAAAAATCAGACCACTGTTTCGTTATATATTTCATGCAAATTGGTAAGCAAATCTTAACATATTTACTTCAAATTGACCTGCAGCCTTTATTTTGGAAAGTAGGTTGGCCTCACTCACACCTTTAGAGAATACCATATCTCTCTCTAGCAGTTTTGATTTGAATACCTATAGTTTCATCACGAATACACAATATGATGTAATTTTCAAATTTTTCAGATGAAATTGCTTCTGAATTAAAGTCTCGTTGACAATACTGGTCAGACCTTAGGAAGCTGTAATGTATAATGACAGCACTGGTCCACCTAATACTCACCGTCTTTTTCTGACTTTACTTTCGCTTCGGGCAGGATTTGACTGTTTCTTCTAGGTTCAACCATTGTGACAAGCGTTTCTGACTATCGTACAGGATCCATTTTTTATCAGAATTAACGATTCGTTTCAAAATCCCCTCATTAATGTGACAATTGAGTAATGTGTCTTAGCACTCGATGCGTGTTTGTTGGTGTGGTTCACTCATGATGCAGTACCCACTTTTCGAGCTTTTGCACTTTTCCAAGTAAATTAAAACTTTTTTATTACTCACACTGAAGCCTGCCGCTAACTCTGACGTGTTTTGACGATACGCTTACACGGTCACTTTTATTTCTTCGTTATTAGTCGACGGGGTTTGTTCGGTACAAAATTTCCAGAACGAAAACGTTGGAACCAAAAACGTACTGTGTTTTCTTTTGCAATTGCTGCCCCATATACACATCATTTAACCTTCGACCTAAGCGCTAGTTCAAGGTGCAACCAATTCCGGGGCTGCAACGGTGAAACTCGTATTCCTAAATAACGCGATATTTTTAGTTTTCCATAATGTCCAAGTGAAAGAAAAATCAAATGACGCGTAAACAAATGAATCACTAAATTCGAAGCAGAAATACGTTGGTACAGTAGTACCTAAACTAGCCAATCTGATATTCTTAGCCTAAGTTTACTAGCAACATCATGTTACTGTTATGTATACTGTAGTGAAATATTGTATCTGTAGCTGACATTTATGTACTTTTAACCAGTGAATTCAAAAAATTAACATGGTAGGTGAAAATGCCTAAAAACGCTGATTGACAGTACGCATTATAAGTTTTAATTTGATTTGCTCAACAATTTGACATTTGCTGGTTGGCTAGTTTAGGTACTTTTGGAACAATGAATTATGGTATAGTAGTCACAGCAGATCTCTGTGTGTCTGAAGTTAAGTTTCGCGAACAATTGCGCAAGTACAGTCGTGAGTTATGAATATGAAAACTCAAAAATAGCTACTGCTCAGCGTCTTGCAGTAAACTTCAGATACACAAAGATCCGTTGTGACTACTGTACGAAAGTATTTGATTCGAATTCAGTTTAAATTTGAATTTGGAATTCTATCCAAATTTCAGATATTTGAGGCCAAAGTGTCAATTTTGACAAAATGCCAATTTTATAGATAACGTGGGTAACAGTTAATGATATTATAAAGTACCCTGTATTTATTTACAAGACCAAAAATGGAACAATAAATGTATGTGCACAGGAGTGATTGCTGACCGAATGTTAATGTGTAGCTACGTATGTATGTACTGGTAGGGTTGAATGTGACATATTCAACACTATAGACCGTTCACTGTAAGAGGTTACTGTAAGAGGTTACTGTAAGAGGTTGCCGTGAGGTTGGTTGCTTTTACATTGTCATGACAATGATTACGGTGAACGGTCTGTGATAATTGTCTTTGGCTGGCCACCGGTCCGCCGTCACTCCTGTGTTCATACATTTGTTGTTCCATTTTTGATCTTGTAATGAAAAACAGGGTATAAATAATATCATTGGGTAACAGGATAACCCCACACGGTTTAACTTGCCGCAACAAGTTTCCTAATAAGAAAGCAATGATTTAAGAAACTCAAACACGGTCAAAGTATTACGCTCTATTTTAATGGGTTTATGGTACTTACCTAAAGTATTTTGAAGAAACACGCAAATTCCTAGGTGTTTTGAAGCCTTTTCCTGAAATATTTCATTACTGATTTAGTTTCCTTTATTTTTGAATTTTGTTGATCCTTCAATATTAAGTAATTTTCGAGTAAGTTTTCATATCTCTATTTTCATCAAGGCCGTTACTAAAGTTTTAGTGATTCTTCGATATGTTTTAATATACTTACTTACTTTATTTAAATGTAAGCATTTTGAGTGGTGCAGTTTAGCCACCAAATCTTCTGAATATTGGTCTTGCGGCAGATAATTTAATAACCTTTTGTACCACTAGCAGCTTCTCAAGTCGTATAGCCTATTAATAGACAGTGCAAAAAACTTGACTGTTTCTGGAATGTTCACGTAGCGGATGTACCAAGGTAAAAAGTTATATGCTTTTAATTTTAAAGGTACTTACTGTGTTAGTAGAAACTAGATAAATATAGGGACTTACCTACCTATACGTAGATCCTGGCATGTCTCTGGCATCTATACACTAATCCTATAAACCTACAAAATAGTTGAAAATAGTATGCACCTACTACCTAATTATTATTATTTTGTAGATAGGTACTTAGGTAGTACCTACTTACATAACTTTTTTTGGAATGAAGGTAATTGTTGGTTACAGCACCCAGATGGCCATAACAGGCTCTACCGGACAAGAATGTATGGCGACAGCTTACAGCGCCCCCTGTCTGGTCTAAATTAGCTAACCTACCTGAGTGGGGTTGTTCTGTAAGAAGATTTAACGGAACAACAGAATACCACTACTGATAGGCATAGTTAGGTATTAGAGAAGCAGCAAAGAAATTAACAATTTATGAAATGTTATATTTATACCTTTGAATCTTCTTCATAATAAACGGCGAACACAACCAGTCCCTCTTGAGTTGGATCTCTCTGTTTTCACGGTCGCCGGACGCGAGAGAAGCAGGCGCGCCAGGCGGCCGTCGCTCAACAAAAAAAACAACTTTCCTCGAAACGGCGATGGCGCTAACTTTTCAACGTAATCAAGAATGTCCTAACCGCCCGCTCAAACCATGTCACTTATGATGTTATAACCACTATACAGGTTGGGCCGAAATAACTTGTTGATGTGCGGTGCGGGTGGGGCGGACGTGCGCGGGTGCAAGGGGGGCTAGCGCCGCCGAGCGACGGCCTGTCTACGGCCGGCAAGTCGGCGACACCCTGTCTGCCACGGTCGGCTCCGTTGCCGTTCCGTGCGCATTCCTGTCCGCCCGCACCCCTCGTCGTTCGTGAGCCGCCCGCGCGCACGGATCGGCAACGTCGCATGCAAACTTGTTTCGTAAACGGATGTGGCAGCGACCGGGGCAGGGCATGTTTGTCCGTCTTTTTCTGCTAAATAAAATACTGTGTTCGAGAAAGAGATAGAAATAGTGGCGCTACGTGTTATCGGCTCCCACTTGCGGCATTTTTTCACGCCGAGAATGAGGCGAGATTACTGGTCTAAAGCAACGTCCACATACATCGATTTAATAAGTAAGTTTTTTTTATATCGCTGTTCACAATATTAAAAAGGTAAGATCGCCGAACATTTAATTTTAATGCATACTAAATGTATAGACAGACGTCTTTAATTTAAAATGTTGGATAAATCCTGATTCTTTTTTAAGAAGTTATTTAAGTATGTCATTTTATTAAATAAAGCACCTGGTTTCTATACTTATCTGTTTTTGTAATATTACTATAATTTCCGAAAATATCGTTCGTTGACACTCAAAGTTTCCACCCTGTATAAAAAAGAACTTCGTGGTTTCACTCACTCAACGTAATACTCAATGGTAACTTTCTTATGCATTTTGCTCGCTGTGTCAGAAGGAAGTGATCCCATTGAGTAATTTATTAAGGTAAAGGTACTTACTAAGGTTTCCGATGGATAGTGTACCTACCGGGGATAGCTGAATACAGAGTTCTCATTATGTAAAATCCCAATATGTAGGTAATTTGGCTATTCCTAATAGGTATGTCATTAAAGGTATTAAGTATATACTTACCTATAAATACAAAAGCTAGACACAAATTAGGTAATAATTTTTATAAATTCTATAGCACGACCACAGAGTGAACAACGGTTTACATGGAGGTATACGAGCCTAGCGTCGCACACTCACGCACGTCGCACGTCGGACAGGCACTAGGCAGCGGCGCGCCACCAACATCCGTGCGGCGCGTTGAGCTAGCACGAGAAGCGCAGTCAGTCAGTCCGGCGCCGACAACCGCCACGCGCACACGTATTCACAGTAGAATGGCCGCCGCCCACACGCACCCGGCCCCCGCGCCCTCAGACCGTCGCTCAGAGGGCCGCGCTGGTTCCCGCCGTATATTTCCACCACAGTTCAAGCTGCAAGTTCTCGAGGCATACAGGCGCGATGCCCAGTGTCGCGGAAATCAACGCGCAACAGCCAGAAAGTTCGGTATTCATCGTCGTCAGATCCAAAAGTGGCTTCAAGCGGAACCCGCGCTCAGAGCGGCACTTCTAAGAAGAGCCCCTCAACCGGCGCCTTCGCCTCCACCCTATTCAGCCGGTTCACCGGAGAGCGCACGGTTACCGACGCCACCGCCAGCGACGGTTCCCACACCTGTACAAGTGCCCACACCGCTGCAAGTGCCCACACCGCTTCAAGTGCCCACGCCGCTGCAAGTGCCCACGCCGATGCAAGTGCAGGTGCACACGCCTTTGCCGTTGACTGTCTCCGTTCCCCTGCCAATGCCAGCCGCGGAACCTATAGATTTATCTGTACGTCGGCCTACTCCGCCACCTGCGCCACAATATGCATACGCTCCACCCACGATGGCAGAACCGCCGCGCAAGCCTTTTAAACTATTTCGGCCTTACCTTCTCGAGGACGAGGAGGACAGACGGCCGGCGGTGGCATCGCTGCCGGTGTCCCACGGCGTGCACGTGTCTGCGTTCGTGCCAGTGCAGAGCGCCAGTGGGTGCGCGCTGAGCGCTTGCTCGGCGCCGCGCTGGTGCTCGCCCGTGCCCTCCTTCCCAGCGGCGCCGCTCAGATGAGAAGACGCCGTCGGGGCCCTGCCCCGCTATTCCTGTGATCTAGTCGCTGTCGCCCGCCTGGCGCCGCCTGGGGCGTAGCCCTATCCTCGTGCCTTAATGTTCACGCCGCCATAGTGCATTATGCGGTCGTCTCGAGACGACAGATATTTTGTGTATAAAAGTATAAGAATGTATTTTTATATGTGGTGTTTATGAAGCTTACCTACATTTATAAAGATTTAATATTATAATGATTATTAACACTATTACATTAATAAAGAGAATTGTTTACTAAAACGTATTTTAATTTATTGATACTGGTAGATCCCGTGCTGTGTGCAAGCAGGTAGCGCCGGCGCCATCCGTTACTACCTGAAGTTATCCTCGGCCTTATTTTATTACTTTTTATATCTGCGTACTTAAAAATACTTAATGAAAAATCAACACTTAAAAACTCTTATTGCCAACGTTATTTCATTTCAAAGATTAGATAGGTACCTATAAGTTGAAAGAAGACATGAAAATTCCTAGGAATAATTCTGACAACTTTATTTTTACTTACTATTTTTTATCTATTACCATTCTGTTTTTTTTTCCTTAAGATCGGAACCACGTGACAAGTCGGGACAAATCTTAACTTCTGATGAACTTATTTTTGGGTCGCCCTTGAAACCTACTGACTAAAAAGTACATCGGCATTGTACTTAAAGCCTACCTAATTATATGCTCTACTTTACATTGGATGCATACCTGCAGAAAGTGGATGTAACCAAAGAGGATTTAAAACTATGTAACTAGATCCACGGAGCATAGTGCAAACTAGATCAAACAGTTGCCGACAAGACAACGCAAATGCAAACACAGCAGAGCTATACGGTGCCGTGCTGCAAGGCAGGATTTGATTAGGTAGGGTAAAAAAGAAACAGGGAAGTGTTATAGAAGATTATAACATAAATATTAGTGTAACAAATTCCGACAATAAAATGTTTTACTGATATAACAGATAATTGCTACAAATTATTCGCAATCATTGAGGTAATTCATGTACATCACAATACGTAAATTAATTGTGTAACCGAACCTTTATCCATACTGTGTTTATTGCGCCCTATCATGTCCAGCGCGGGGCAAGGGATAGGCACTCACCCCTCACCCCGCCGCCTAGCGACGATTCTATTGCGCGAGCGACAAGAAGTACCTAGTCCGCCCATAGCCGCGACGACGCGCGTAGCTGTTTAATTTGTTTTATTGTGATTTAATTATACATATTACCTGTAATTGTTCTCGCGCATTATAATATACACCTTTCAATCGTTTGTCGTGTACCCTTTAATTAATAACCCTGAGAACCCACACATCTCATGTTAAATCTGGCTCCCAACTTGCGGCACGACAACCGGTGAACAGTGAAAAAATACATAAACTCAAAATTTACAAAAAGTGCATATATATCTATCGTGACGACACATATAGTGTATCCTTTCCGATAATATATTTTACGAGAACAGTGTAATTACAGTGAAAAGCGAATAAACGTAGCACTTGCGGGCGAGTCCATTTTGGTTCCGTGTCGCGCGCGTCCTCCATTACGGCGAGTCCATTTTTACGTACATACCGACGCGCGCGCGGCACCGCAACGGCGGCGTACCTAGAGTACCAACGTAGACTACGTACGCGTTCACCAACACGACGCCGACGCGACGCGTCACGCGACGTCGCATTATACGGATTACGGACCGGATTTGTGACCAGCAACCGTACGGACTAATATCGACATGCCACCAAAGAAGAAGGCAGACATTGGATCGGAGACAGACGCGGAGTCCAATGCCATGGAGGCGGGACCGTCTGACACCTCGCCGAATATTACCATGTCCGAGGATATGCTGCAGGCCCTGCTCTCTAACATCGCCAGGACTCAGGCCGAGACGAGCCGAGCTCTGATAGAAAGCATGATGATGGGCAACAAACAGCACTCACCGTCTTCTACGTCACCATCACCACAACCCGAGACCTGCAGTCAACAGCTGCGACCGGGGAATTTTGCCAAGTGCACGGCGCGATTCGACGGCGCATCAAAGGATGCCGACGAGCTCGAGGCATTCATAGACGCTATTGAGGTGTTCCGAGAGTGTACAAACATCAGCGACGAACACGCACTCCGTGGATTGCCAATGTTATTGGTCGGAGAAGCCGCTGTCTGGTGGCAAGGCGTCAAGGCATCAATAGATTCGTGGACCGACGCCCTGAAACGACTACGAGGAATGTACGGGTTGCCGCGACCCGCTTATAAAATCTTTAGAGACATTTTTAGCACCGAACAAAATAATGTACGGGCCGATGTATTTATATGTAAAGTGCGCGCGTTATTATCAAAGTTACCTTACGTGATACCGGAAACAAGGAAAGTTGATATTGTTTATGGACTGTTAGACCGTAAGATAAGAAAGCGTGTGCCTCGCGATGCTGTGGACGGGCTGGAACAGCTGATTACTAAGGTCAGGTTAGTCGAGGAGGCGTTGGCGGAGGTGAGTCCCCATTGTTTTAATAATGATGCGAGTCAGGTCAACCCTTTCCCCGCGCGGGACCGTTCGGGCGCAATTCATAACAGTAACCCTGCGAATGTCGTAGGTAAATTTGTAGACATAGTTAACCCTGCTGTGAAGTCAATGTCGGAATCGCGCGACACCGTGGTGTCCAATAGCCCACGTATATCAAACGCCTGGCGTAGTAGTAGTGATAGCGAGGGGGTTAAACGCGTCCGACCGAAGTGCATTTATTGTAAACGTTTTGGGCACAGAGTAGAAGAATGTCGCAATAAGAATAAGAGAGAGATTATAGTTGATGAAAGCTCGAACCGGTCAAGTACTAGTAGTAGTAATACGCCATTACGTTGTTACGGATGTGGTCAGCTGGGAACGGTACGCTCTAAGCGTAATAATTGTAAAAGTGTATCCGATTCAAATAAATCGGATTTTTGTAGCGCGCATGTAACCGATAGCGACGATACGCGACCTTTGGTGGAAATTCAGGTCGTGAATCGCAAGGGTGTGGCCATCCTGGACACTGGGGCCACACATTCTATCGCGGGTCCAATGTTGTATTCTTTATTGCTTGACGCTGGTGTGGAATTTAGGCAGACGTTACGTACCATAGGGCTTGCTGATGGTTCACAGCAAGTATGTACGGCACTCGAGTGCGACACCGAAGTCACCGTTCAAGGTCGTGTAATACTTACCACGTTCATGGTGCTACCGGACGCGCAGACGAGGACGCTGCTAGGTAGAGATTTCATAACGAAAGTGAATATCCTGATAGATTTATCACAGTGCAGCTGGTGTTTTAACGATGAGCCTTGTCGCTGGTATCCGTTCATCACTAGCTTTGAATTATCTACCACCAGCAATATGGAGCTGATGAAGGTAGAGACCTCCAACTTAGTGCTTAGGGATGATGAAGGCACCAGGTTAACACCGGATCAGAGGGTCCAGTTGAACACCTTACTGGTGAAGAGAGCCGACCGTTTTGCGAAGGAGGGACCTCCCACAGATTATGCCACACATCGTCTGAAGGTCGACCCACGCCAGGAACCCATCGCCTCACCACCTTACCGTATGTCCCCTGGTAAGAGAGCCATACTGGAACAGGAGTTGCAGAAGCTGTTGGATGCTGATATCATCGAGGAGTGCGATTCCCCCTGGGCTGCCAACGTAGTCCTCGTAACCAAGAAGGACGGTGGAGTACGCCTATGTGTAGATTACCGGAAGTTGAATTCCGTGACCGAGCCTGACCGCTACCCGCTCCCACGGATCGAAGATGTTCTCCACGCCGCCAAGAACTCAAGTTTTATGACGACCTGCGATCTTCGGTCTGGGTACTTCCAGGTGAGCGTAGAGCCAGATGACCGAGACAAGACAGCGTTTGTTAGTCCGCTTGGCTGCTTCAGATTCAAGCGTATGCCTATGGGTCTACGAAATTCTGGGGCGACTTTCCAGCGACTTATGGACCGTTTCAAATCAGGAAAGGAACTAGCCCATGTTTGCCTTTTAGCCTACCTAGATGACATCATCATTCTGTCAGAAACGTTTCCGAAACACCTAGAAGACCTAAACGCTGTGTTTGATAGACTCGAAATGTATAACCTACGTATCAACCGCGAGAAAAGTTGCTTTGCTCGCGAGTCAGTTAAATTTTTAGGCCACGTGATTGTACCGGGTGGAGTGAAAGCAGATCCGGATAAAACCGCAGCTATTGCTAACATGCCTCCACCTAAGGACACGAAGAGCCTAAAGACCTTTTTGCAGACTTCCAGTTGGTTCCGGCGCTTTATTCCCAATTTCGCCGATGTTGCCAGACCTTTGACAGATCTCCTCAAAAAGGACAGCAAATTCATATGGACCTCGAAGCAGCAAGACTCCTTTGACCGCATCAAACGTTTGCTCGTTTCTGCTCCGATACTACGTCAAGCCGATGATTCAATGCCGTTTACACTGCGTACTGACAGCAGCGGTTATTGCCTCGGAGCAGTGCTGATGCAGGGGGAGGGCCCCGAGGAACGACCAGTAGAATATGCCAGCCGCCTATTGAACAGCGCTGAGAGAAAATATAATACGACCGAGAGAGAAGCTCTTGCAGTGGTATGGGCTGTTACCAAATTTCGTGGATACATAGAAGGGTCCGAAGTCATGATAAAGAGTGACCACCAACCTTTGCGATGGCTCATGACCGTGAAGTCGCCGAGTGGTCGCTTAGCACGATGGGCCTTAACTCTTCAAGAGTACAACCTACACATAGAGTACAGCCCTGGCAAAGTAAACGTTATAGCCGATACTCTCTCGCGCCCACCTTGTGACGACGAGGCAGACTGTGACGTCCGCTTCGCCGAAGTAGATTTTCCGTCAAGAAACTCCATGGACGTTCGCGAAAACCAGCTCAAGGACCCTGAGTTGCGCAAGATCGTTGAAGATATTGAATCACCCGACGACCCATTTAGGGGGAGGAGTTGGGCCGACCGGGGGTATCTGATGTCCGACGGCATCCTGTACAGATACGGTCCTGATGAGTGTAACGAGGAGACCGCTTGTCTAGTTGTCCCCGAACATGAGCGTGAGAAAGTCCTCATGGAATACCACAACGCACCGACAGCTGGACATCGCGGAATAGAACGCACGCTAGACCGTATCAAGGAAGTCGCGAGCCCAACGACGTATGTTTTGGAGCGGGTTAGAAACGGTAAAACGTTAGGAAGGTACCACGTCTCCCAACTGACCCCATTCGTTGGCGACGTTCCGCCACCACCAGTCAATGAAAAGCGTAGGCGCGGAAGACCCAAGCGTTTTCAGGACTGACCCAGACGCGAGGGCGCTATGTCTAGGTCAGAGGGGGAGGATGTAACCGAACCTTTATCCATACTGTGTTTATTGCGCCCTATCATGTCCAGCGCGGGGCAAGGGATAGGCACTCACCCCTCACCCCGCCGCCTAGCGACGATTCTATTGCGCGAGCGACAAGAAGTACCTAGTCCGCCCATAGCCGCGACGACGCGCGTAGCTGTTTAATTTGTTTTATTGTGATTTAATTATACATATTACCTGTAATTGTTCTCGCGCATTATAATATACACCTTTCAATCGTTTGTCGTGTACCCTTTAATTAATAACCCTGAGAACCCACACATCTCATGTTAAAATTGTAACTTTTCTTGAATATCCATATCAATACAGAATGTTAAAAAATCCATCAGGGTATTATTCAGTGTATCAATACAAATAAATGTACGTAACTCATTCGTTAAATATCTCATTTTATTTTCCTACTTTGTTCCAGAAAAACGAATCTGATCTTGTATTTCTGGTACAAATTAGAAAAAAAATTGTGATAATTAACAAATGAGTTATATACATGTGTTTGTATTGATACACTGAATAAGACCCTCACGGATCAGACACATGTTTTTTTACATTCTGTATATGTTTCCGGATTTGTACAATCCAATTCGAATATTTCCCACACAGGGTTTTTAACACGCTGTATAATTTTATCAGAGTCCAAATGATTGTCCTTTTTTTAAATACCGGGATTTTTTTATTAAGAATCCGGGAATTAGTCATTATAAGGAATAATAATAAGCATTAAAAGAAGTAATTTCTTTTACTCAAAATAAACTAATCGCGCTTGATGGTAAGTGGTGTGGTGATACAACCATGGATGGAAGCGAACTTGATTATCAACAGCACTAAGGAGAGACCCCCGATAAGCGATTTCAGTTCACCTTCTTTTTAACACGCTTTTATTAGCTTGACCTACATGTATGTATGTATGTATGTATGTAACTATGTATGTATGATGGTAATGGAATCTTGCGATGCAATTTTGACCCACTTCTACACGTCCAAAATATTTGAAATTTTGCACATGTATCTAGAACCGGTGACAATATAATAATATGGTATCATCGAGCTGATCTGATGCTGGGGCTCGAAGGTGGATGAGGGAACCCTTAGATGGCTACTAGTAAACACATCGAGTTTGGGTTCATTTGATTTGTTTTAAAGAGTTTTTTTCACTTTGACCACTAATGAGGACCTGCTGATGGAACAGGAAGGTGGGTAACGGAACCCTGGAACGGCTACTAGTAAACACATCGAGTTTGGGTTAATTTAATTTATTTTAAAGAGTTCTTTTCACATGAACCATTAATCAGGACCTGATGATGGAACAGGAAGGTGGGTAACGGATCCCTGGAACGGCTACTAGTAAACACATCAAGTTTGGTTTCATTTGATTTGTTTTAATGATTTCTTTTCACTTTGACCATTAACCCTTAGCCACTTACCATTAGTTTTGCTTCCGTAACAACTTACCACCGGTCAGGGAGACCGTTCGCTTTAAGTGGCTCAGTTATAATAAATCGTTAAAAACAAAGGGTTTATTTCAATAAAATAGACATTTCTAAAGTATAAACTATTTATTAAAAGGAAAAAACACGAAATAAAATCAACTCTTTGGAAAAAAAAAACATAACTTCTAGTCAGACTTAAAATTTTAACAAAAAGTTACGACTTACTTGGTAACTGAGATCGTAAATAGTAGAACTACTAAATAATTACTTTTTTACTTATTTTCTAAAGTTTAGTAATCAAATAACACAGAAAACCTATTTTTGGCTCATATTTGTCCTTTTTTCTGTAAAATTGCAACCTACTTATTTATAGTTTTTCTCGGCAGCTACTGCACAGCTTATTTGAACATTCGAGGCATATTGGGGCTTTACATTCAAAACACAGGTACTGTGTCTTGCGTTTTTTCTTTGGGTCACAAGTGGAGCAAGTCTTACGTACTTCCTACCAACTGCAACTGCTGGAGTATCTGTACCATTGATAATCTGATCCACTAGCTTCTTCTAGAACGTGGTGGTCACTAATATCGACTTCAACATCACTAAAATCTCCATTTCTTATGTCTTCTTCATCTGACAGGTCCTTTTCTAGCCATCTACTAATAAGTTCATCATTAGCAGCCATTATTCACTGCAAACTGCAAAAAATAAGGATAAAAAAAAATCACGTAACCACTTACCATCGGTATCACAGACCGCTGACGATGTTTAGGCACTTACCGTGAGCAAACGCGGGCACGTGCGACGTCGTTGGCGGCTCGCGCGACACTGAGACGAGCGGGGGGAAGGTACACGGACGCACGAAACTCAATGGTGCGCTGACGCCAAAATATAAACAAAATACACTTCGACGGAGTCTGAGAGACCGGTGGTAAGTGGTTGAGGGTTAATGAGGACCTGATGATAGAACGGGAAGGTGGGTGACGGAACCCTGGAATGGCTACTAGTAAACACATCGAGCTTGGGTTCATTTAATTGGTTTTAAAGAGTTCTTTTCACATAAACCATTAATCAGGACCTGATGATGGAACTGGAAGGTGGGTGACGGAACCCTGGAACGGTTACTAGTAAATTCATCGAGTTTAAGCTCATTTGATTCATATATATAGTTCTGTTTACTTGCCCAATAATCATGGTTGATGATGGAAATGAAAGGTGGTTGACGGAACCCTGGAATGATTACTAGTAAACCCATCGAGCTTGGACTCATTTGATTTGTATTAAGAAGTTATATTCACTTTGCCTAATACGTGGACCTTTTGATGGACCCGGAAGGTTGGTAACGGAACCCTTGAATACTACTTGTGAAGCTATTGACTTTTAGCGTACTTTCGACTGTTTAAAGGGTAAATACGTAGTACTTTCTTAAACTTATTCAGATACCTACGCGTAACATTTAGTTTAGTAAAAATATGTTTTACCACAACCTGCCTACGATTCAAGCTACGCACAAATCACTACTTGGGCTAATTTTATCCGTAGTTTAGGCGAATATATCTAAGACTAAAAAATATAAAATAAATAACTAGTTTAAAAAAACTAAAAATACACGCTTTTATAAGGACTAAGTACTGCACTAAAAAGCAATAAATAAATTATCGAAACCGTTCTTTCTTTCTTTCTACCCTGTGCTTGTAATTTATCAATTATATTTATGTGTAAAAGCGTGGGGCGCCTTTTCTGAATAACAGCTTAACATTTCTGTCAAATTTCAAGAACGCTAAGTATTTGTATCCACATGGCAATAATTTATAATCATTTACAGAGAAAAAGCGCCCCACGCTTTTACACATAAATTTAATTGATAAATTACAAGCACAGGGTAGAAAGAAAGAAAGAACGGTTTCGATAATTTATTTATTGCTTTTTAGTGCAGTACTTAGTCCTTATAAAAGCGTGTATGATTAGTTTTTTAAACTAGTAATTTATTTTATTATAGGACAACTAGACGTCGTATTAGACATTATTCCTACTGTCCGCACTCATGATGACGAAATCATGATACCCACAGCGAAGCATTACAATATTTTTTTTATCGAGTATAGCGTGGGTGTGTTCAATACCAGGATGAAAAAGTGTTTAGTAATTAATTATGCACGTAATTTATTATTGACTGTGTAAATAAATGTAACCTTCGAGGCTCGTTGTCACCCTAACCGCAAAGATTTGTGGCGTGCATTTCAAGGCTCGACGTGAGTGATACACTGTGAATGGAAGCGTACTAGCCTATGGAGCTTTATGATTGACACAAGAAAAGGACAACATGTCCTTTATACCTCAAAACTTGAGGTCAGCACACAGTCTTCTCAAAAGTATGAAATGTAGTTTTCCTCTAATAATCTAGCTGTAAGGGTGGTACCTACAACTACTTTACCTGGGCATACTTTACCTGTAGTAGAGAAGTTCCCCTAACAGTTTGTTAAGAAGTTTGTTAATAAGTCAATTTTTTATTGTTTCTGTAGGTACCTACCAGTTATAGTGAATTTTCTTTCACAATATTTGCGTTTTGACAACACTGAAACAATAAAGCTGCTGTTTTATTGAGCACAATTGCGATGAGGGGTAACGTAGCGGCGACGAGCAGTCTGGCGGTTATGGACGCAAGGACGACGTGGCGCACGAGGCTCACGCCACGCGATGCGACGAGTCGCTGCGACCACTGTGCGACCGACCGAGCGCGACGAAACGACGCACGCGACCGCGGTTTGTGCGTGGTAGATCCTTGCGACTCGATCGGCGTCCTGCGCCGCCGTCGTGCGAGGCCCGTGACGGAGATACGTAAGAGATACGTAGATACAATACAACCTTACATAAAATAACTTTTAGGAAACTTAAAGTTACACATAATAACAGATGATGATCTAATCTAACTTAAAACTTAATTTCAATTTAAAGACATAATTTGGTCATTTTGGAAACCAATGAACCCAGTGGTATGGTGAGATCTGAGGGTGAGATGGCTGCCGTAATAAAATAAATAAGGCAGGTCACTTGCAGCATGTTACCCCATCCATTTACATTATCTACCTAGCCTTATTTTTTTTGTCGTATGGTTAGTGGCCAACCTGTTGTCAGAGTTTTCAAGCTGCATTTATAAAGGCAGCGTGACGCAGTCATTCCGTCATTCAAAAAAATAAATAAAAAAAAGTAAAAAATAATACAAAAACAAAAAAATAATTAAAAACGCACGGCACACACAAATTATTTTATACTTTTCAGTGTTATTGAAGTCGGTTAAAAATAAACCGCATTATTCAGGATAGAACAAACGAACGGGACACAGAGGGGAAGTACATTAAGATATTATATTCACTGAAAGGAACGTTCTTTTATTTTTTTAAATAATAACCGCATTAACTGACTTAGGCTATTGCCTAAGGTAGACTGGCAGAATATTTTCTGCCAGTCTACCTTAAGGTGGGAACATTAGTGAAGATTGGTCAATTTTGTTTGTACAAATTGTTCAATTTCAATGTCTTCTTTAATTCTAAGATACAATGTTTATTCGAGAGTTTTTATCCTTATCATTTACCCTATCGATTAGTGGTTGTCAAGTGGCAAGCTTTTTCTAAAAATGTTTGAATGCGGTTATTATTTAAATAAAACAAAGAATGTTTCCTTTCAGTGAATTTTGATATCTTTAATAATTAATGTAACTACGTTCCCTCATGTCCCGTTCGTTTGTTCCAGCCTGTATAATCTGTAAAATCTTTAAAAAAAAAATGGAACGACTTATATATTACTGATAAAATCTTTTTAAAAAAAAATTGAACCGACTTCAAATAATTTAATATCACTGAAAAGTATAAAAAAATTTAAATTTTATTGAAGTTGGTGTTAGCTTACCGGCTGTGTATATTTGGCACCAACTTCAATAATATTTAAATTATTTTATACTTTTCAGTGATATTGAAGTCGGTTCAATTTTTTTTTTTTAAGATTTTATTTTAAACTTTTTAGTGATATTTTCATTTAAATAGATTGAACCATCGAAAACCGTAAAATTATCTAGATAGGTTATGATCACATTATCGTCTACATAGTTTTACATAATTCATGTTTCTTCAGAAAAAAATATCCGGTCGTAATGAAATTTGCATGGAATCATCATAGCAGTTTACTCTCTCGAATAAAAAAAGAATCATCGCAATCGGTTCATAATTGTCAGAGCAATGTAATGGAGAACATCAGTTTTATGGTTTTTACCAGATAAATTCCTCCACATCGTTCATGGTCCTCCAGGAAGTTCTTATCCGGTTGTAATAAACTTCATACAGATTTAATACAGTGGTTTCTTCTTTCGAATAAAAAAAGAATCATTGAAATTGGTAAATATTTGCCAGAGTTATGACCATTTTTGTCCTTAAAAAGCGACATAAAGTCATCGATATAGGCTTTCCTGCAGCTCTCAGTGCGCAGTCACCATTCTTGTTTTTCAGGAACTACTTATTACTACGCAATAATTTTTTTATGGGACCCAATCAATGGATTGAAGAATGGATGGAAGAAAGATTTTTTCAAATCGGTTCATAATTGACAGAGTTATGCGCGAACATACATAAAAATATATATATATATATATATACAGACGAATTGAGAACCTCTTCCTTTTTTGAAGTCGGTTAAAAAGTATAAAATAATTTAAATATTATTGAAGTTGGTGTTAGCTTACCTGCTGTGTATATTTGGCACCATCTTCAATAATATTTAAATTATCTTATACTTTTCAGTGATATTGAAGACGGTTCAATTTTTTTTTAAATAGACTTTATTTTATGCTTTTTAGTTTATATTTTCATTATTTTTCTCTCATTCAGGTGGAGGTTCTCAATTCGTCTGTATATATATATTTTTTTCTATGTATGTTCGCGCATAACTCTGGCAATTATGGCCGATTTGAAAAAATCTTTCTTCCATGAACTTCCATCCATTCCTTCCATTTAATCCGTTGATTGGGTCCCATAAAAAAAATGATTGCTTACGAATAAGTAGTTCCTGAAAAAACAAGAATGAAGACCGCGCAGGAAACCTGCAGGAATGCCTATAAGATGACGTTTTCGTCGCTTTTTAAGGACAAAAATGGTCATAACTCGACAAATATTTAACAATTGTAATGATTCTTTTTTTATTCGAAAGAAAGAACCACTGTAATGAATCTGTATGAATTTTATCACAACCGGATAATAACTTCCTGGAGGACCATAAACGATGTGGAGGAATTTATCTGGTAAAAAACATAAAACTGATGTTCTCCATTACATTACTCTGACAAATATGAACCGATTTCGATGATTCTTTTTTATTCGAGAGAGTAAACTACTGTGATGATTCCATGCAAATTTCATCTCAGTATAATCTTATTCTCTCTTCTTTCTCATTACTTCCTACGGCGTTACAGCTTCAAACCTTTATGGGTCTTGGTCTCCTCTACACAGTAATATTCCAGTTGTCGGTTTTTCATTGTCTATCTATAGTCTATAATTAATTAACTTAATTTATTCCGCTATCATCTATTGTCGATCGGATATTGTATCCCATAGTGTATTCAGTATCGATATAAATCGACGGCGCTGTCTTAATTGGAAAATACTTACGTCCGTGCGATATTATTGCCTACAGATTTGCCTTTACACCATCGATATAAAATATAGGTTTAAACATACTAGTTTCATTAAACGTCATTGAGTGTACTAATAGATGATAGCAAGCCGGTAGGCTTGTGTAGTATGTTTGAGCGTAAAGTGCACATAATCGATCAAGTTTCATTCATATTGACGATACTGTACTACGCTTGACAAAAAAACATAATAGGTACCTATGTCAAATATTATGTGAAGATTCGCGAAGATCAAAACTGAGATGGACTAATTGTATAAGATCTGCAGTTTGGCAATGTTTCTGAAAATGACACGTCGGATATAGCAAAATGTAAAGCAAAGACGGGAGGAGCAGACTCCACCATCTGATGGGATTAATAAGTGCTAAGGAGAGAGAGGGTGAGATGATTCGCGAAATTGGAAAATTACTTAAGTAAGTACATACCTGTTTGACGAGTATCTATGAAATCGTCAACAAATAAGTAGCAAAATCAACATCAACTCGCAATCACAATATAAAAATGCTTTAGGACGAGTGCAAGTATTTCTGTGGCTCGGCCGGGCTCTGACGACAGCTCGCTGACGTATATTTGACGCTCGAAGTATTTATTTCGCCATGTTATTTAGGTAAAAATTAAACAAGTCACTAATAATAAGTAGGTACATTAAGTGCAGTGCAATCTACAATAAACTTGTTTAGAGTCGTTAAAATAGGCTGAGCCCCGAAGGGGTTGATCTTAGATTAGATGTATAAACAAAGAGGTCGAAATACAGAGGTGTATGCACTACTGTGTAACAAACAACCACATTTCAGTTAAGTTAGGTCCTAATAGGACCCGGGCTGCCACGAGTGTGGCTGCGCCGAAGATACAGCGCAGCACACACTTGAGGTTTTCCTGGCGTGGGCGGCGGAGCGCAGCTTGCTGCGCGCCGCGGTTGGGGCCGACCTGTCGCTGCCCGCTGTGATCCAATCCATGGTGGGCAGCGAGAGGTCGTGGTCGGCGGTGGTCTCCTTCTGCGAGTGCGTAATGTCGCAGAAGGAGGCAGCGGAGCGGGCCAGGGAGAGCGATCCCCTCGCTGACCCGCGACGCAGGAGGAGGCCCGGGCTCAGAAGGCGGGCCAACGCCGACCTGATGCCCCCGTAGCGAGGTAGTGCGGGCAGTGGAAACGGGGGAACTGCTGCCTGCGCACAGCGTTAAATCGCCCTCGCGGAGGATGGCGTGCCGGTGTGTCCCGGCACGCCACCCGGTTGTGAGTCTGCGGGCCTTTTACACCCGCAGACAAGTCCGTGGGCTTTACACCCGCGGACGAGGAAGGGCTGCTGACGGGACCCGGACGAGTACCAAGTACGTTCCCGGGACCCGTCGACACAGCAGGTTGAGGACACCGTGGGGTTTTAGTCGGTAAGAGTCCGACATAACCCGCGCTGCTACCCCCGTAGCGGCGTGGGTATCCATGAGGATTTCCCCACGTTTAAAAAAAAATAGGGTAGGATGCGACAGCCGCGAGGGATTTAGTGGGTAAGAATCCCACATACACCGGTTGGGCCCCACAGCTCCCGGGGAACTTTTGAAGGTTTCCCTCGCGTCAAAAGAAGAAGTCCTTATAGGGGGCGAGTGCATGAGCCACTAGGGCCGGTTCTTCTCAGTGGGGGCGCGTTGTGAACCGGTGGTAAACTCAGCCCTCTCTTAAGCGACAGCCCAAGCCGAGGTCGTGCCTCCCTGAGGTGCCCTTGAGCTCGTCGCTACTTCTGCTGTAAAGGCTAGAGCGCTTTAAGCGCTCGCCTCCTATTGTCCGGTGAAGCTGTAATGGCCATCTGCGACCAGCAGCGTCTATCATTCCAAAAAAAAATAAAGAGCCACTAGGGCAGGGTTGGCAAACCTTTATGTAGATAACAAGGTGCCATTTTTTACAAAAAAATGTATAATAAAGCCGTAGGCATGCCCTCAAATAATTTTGATTTCTTGATTATTGGGAAAAGTACTATCTACTCAAAACTCTTTAAACTGAAAAAAAATGTACCTTTGGCCATGTCTCAGTTATACCTACGCGTAATTTGAATTAAATTAACATTAAGTGTGACTTCAATTGTTGCAGATTAGATGAAAAATAAGTAGTAAGTACCTAGTAATAATATTTTCTTGTTTTGAGAAAATTTTGTTAATTTTCTATAAGTAATTTTATAATCTCTAAGCTTACCATCCATAGTGAGGCCCATTCTTATATACGGTAGCGCTGTATGGTGGAGTAGGACTAAGCTAAAGATCTGCAAGGATTCCCTGAGGAAGGTACAAATACTAATTTGCATGGCAATTACGGGTGTCTTCAAAAGAACGCCTCAGACAGAACGGAGCAGCAAGGCTCCTTCGGCAGTTTTCCAGAGCGCGCCACCCACTTCAATATTATTTAACTCTAAATAGTAACGTAAGGCGCTATGCTGGCCGGTTGAATCAGCAGGGCTCGAATCCCAGTCTGACAGTAGTACATCCCTAGTACGAGTTTTGATAGCTAATGAATTTAACACTTTCATTTTGTCTCCACAAATTCTACCGATTGTTGTGAGGTCGATACCAGGCTGGGTATTGAAATTAAACCATTTGGTTATAATTAACAGTAGTTGAGTCATTATTTTGTGTGTAGTAAGGTTCTAAGTTAGATTCGTTTTGCAATCAAAATTCGTACTAAAGATTACGTACATAAGGTAGGAATAATATAGGTAAAAATAAAATAAATATGACAAGGTATGCCAAAGCAAGTACATATCTATTGTATTTCCTTACTTGGGAATAAACTGTGTAGGCAGTAAAAGTAAACAGTACACAGTTAGTACTATAGACATGATGTCTATAGAAAATAAAAGTGTCTTATTACTGCCGCTGTAAGTAAACACATACAGTAGTCACTTGGCTATACGTAGACTTTCGTAGTCCTTTGCAGATGTCTACTTCCAGTCATGTTTACGACTCACCGCCGGACGAGCGAGATGGGCCATAAAACACAAGTTGTAGCCATCTACTATGATGTCAAAGATATTTTTGGCACATGCAGTGCACAGGATACACTCCACGTTTAGTCCTCGGGACATTAAGCAATTGTCTTCAACGCGTAGCATTTTAAGAAAGTGCGTAACTGCGTGTCGCATTCAGGCGAAAGTGGTTAATTCTTAAAGTCTATATTAAGTAAGTAAGTATATCCGTTACTAAAATATTTAATGGGCATGTGTAATGTTTAATCATGGGTGTATATACCAATTATAAATTTATAATTCCCCAATATTTATGTTCCAATAATGGTATTTAATATTTATAGAATCACAAATGTCTGAATCGGGCTGGTTTTTGTTGCTACAAGAATATACGATTCGGTATATGTCTGTCTTCAGAGCGGGCTTGTTGCCTCAGAGCAAACAGAACCAAATTAACCGCGGTGCCTTTGTTTCCCTCTCTCAGAAATTGCTTTAAATTTTAAGATGTTTATATTGAGGCCCTCGCTGCCTCAATTTCTAACATGGTTTGCTTTGATGTCCGTGTCCAGACCGTCCACCTAGTGGTATTCATACAATAATATCTAAGCTCTCTACAGCGTTGTCGGTGCACGAGTCAGAAGAATGGAATGTGGTCCTACCACCTTTATTATTTCACTCTAAACTTTGATTGTTATCAACATTTCAACCATTTTTGTTCAACTGTCAAAGTTGTTCAAAGTCCAGTCATAATCGTATAGTCCATAAGCATCATAAGCATAGTAAAGGTACCTAGTTAACTTATATCGTAACACCTAGCTACATAAATGTACTTAAGTAAGTATTATTTTTTGAATATACTTAGTGAGTTGGTGACCTTACGTAAGTTGATGCAATACAAACGTAGCTCTCGATGTAATAAAATCAAATGAAACGGTATGTTATAGTTAGGTACTGTTAATTATGCACTGACTGAGGCAGTCTATGCAGATAGATAGTTGCCGACTGCCGAGACTCGCTTCTGAGAAGCCATACACATTGCAACGCGCAATGTTGTAATTTGTAATGCAAATTGCGATCTTCAGCATCTATAAGAAAACACAACTGTATTATAATATACTGTGTAATGTAACACAGTGTGTGGGGAGGGGAGATTGTCCGATCACCATCAACAAACAATCTTATAAAACCTTTTACTTATTTGATTAAGAATAGTATCTATTGCCTAGCTAACTATTTTTCTGACTGTCTTATTTTATTGAAGACGGGTTGGTATTTTAATGATTCATAGGTCCATGTTTCGTATAATAATAATAGAGCAACCTTTAAATCTCCCTGAGCCGATCATCTAAATAAATCAGCTCGCTGTCACGTCACGCCATAGTACATAAATAGCTCAAGTCACAAGACAGACGAGTTGGCGCGGCGACGCGCGAGGCAGCCGAGCGGTCGCGACGCGTGCGCTTTGAGGGGGATGCGCTTGTGCGCCCGATGCGATGTCCGCGCACGATGGCCGCTCCGCTTGGCGCCAACGCCGCGCCGCGTGTTATTTCCGACGCCATTACTCACACCGGCTTCGACTAATTATAATATTCAGCTCACAACGACCGTACTGTCCGACGGACGAGTCCGTTCACATTTTATCATACAGATTGCTGCATTTACTCGACGTTATTTTGAAGACATTTGGCGTAGGTATGTTGGAACTAAGAATAAAACGATACGCTATCGCATGGTTGGATTATTTTCAAAACATCTCACAAGTGCCGCCTGGGTCTAATTATTATTGATGTCGTCGAGGTTTGATAGCAGCGGTCGTTCGGTGAGATCAGAGGTGGTCGGCTACGTTGAAACGGCTCTTCTCTGTAAACACGCGTACGCCTGCGCTGCGCAGTCGTGTCGCAATCAGCTCGCCCCTTGACACCAGCCTCGTTGTGCCGATAAAATGGTACGCGCTCGCGCTCATCGTTCCATTTGGCACAATAATAATAGCAACATTAACCTCATTAAAACTGTAAACACCTTTTCCTTTCTAGGATGCTTTATGCTGATGAGGCACAAAACTTATACTCGTAAAAATCTGAAAATGGTAAGTAGGTAGGTACTACTATATAGCTACTACTTCATATTATTTATATGGCACAGAATGATATTGTGCAAATACAAATATTTTTTAGTCTTAGATGAATTATAATTCATTTAAGTTTTTAGTGTTAAATTAATATTAATTAGGTATGAAACGTTGTACCTACTTATGTAAACAGGTGAAATATTTTTGACGTCAACTAAAAAAATAGCTACACTACATACCCTTAGATGAATTATATAGTAAGTACATAATACAAAATAAGAACAAAGTAATACAAACAGGAAGACACTGACAACCTAGCACCGGTCCTCAACTCTCCAATACGCAACACACTCGCTAGTGCCCAGAAGCACCTCTTACAAAACCTGACCCGACTAACCATTGCCTTACGAGTGTAACAAACAGATAAGGATTGGAGTAGGGTATTTAAGTCCTACCTACCTAACGATCGGCTTCCTCCATTTCCCCTCAGGCCAACCCTGACCGACCAGCTTCCTATCACGACCTACAAATTGCACATTGCAAACCATCCACAGGCTTTACAAGCCAGTAAGACCCCACGACCTACGAACACATGCTCAAAATACACAGCAACCATAACAAATACCTACATAGAAACACACCAAGACCTAGGTACCAAGGCCCGCACGTCCGCACTACATTAATATCATACGGCAGCAGAAACAACAATTTCTGAGGTAACAGTAGGTATAGCAAACAATAAAGAACTTAGCTCTGAACACTCCCCGACGCTAACTGCAGAATGCAAACTCTCGTTCAGATACTCACAATCGACTCACTACTACACCTCACTGATTTATTTACTGGCAATATCACAATAGAATGCCTTTCCAATACGTATTTCAATTCTTATAAAAGCACTAAACCGTTGTGCATTCATTACTGTAATACTTCAGGTAATCAGGATGGTCACAATAATCAACACAAACATTTGACGGTAAATTATATTTTATAAACAATCGTGCAGAGTTTCCACTTACAACTGTTCTCAACGACGGTGACAGAATGAATGACTCGATTTTGTTGTATGAGTAGTACTGTTGGCCGCAGATGGCCATTACAGCTTCACCGGACAAGCTCGAATGACTCGAACGTTGTGACACCGGTATATATAGGCAAACAGATAAGCTAATCAAGAGTCATACATATACAAAAACTATTACATATTTAACATTAATTAATACTATTTAGATTGGAGATTTAATTAGGAGAATTATCAATCAATAATACATATAAACCACAACTAATATAAATATTACTCATAATCAGTATTTTGTTACGCCGGAAGCTGTCAAGCGCACGGCGACATAATTATATTTCATTTAGTAGGTAGTTACAAACAAGTATTTAAACACAAATCAAAATAATGTCATGCTATAGAACAAATTAAATCACAAATATAATCAATATATAATTATCTAGGTGCACAAAGTTGAGCAGGGACCGGAAGTCTGTAACACTCGGCCATCCTGCTTTGCCGTGCCCCACGGCGATCAGTATTACCACTTTCAGCCTAGTTTGTCCCTGATATACAGCATCTGAAAAGAAAAAAATACAAAAGCAGAACATCTATCCATGTAGTCGTAACTAATAGGTATTAAGCTTGTAGGCTGCTGCTGCTGCTGCTACTGCTCTATTAATAAACCATAAATTATGTCCCGATCTCAGTTTCTATCATTGCATTCATGAATGACAACATCTATATTCATAATGTATCCTATATCTATCACCTTTCACAAAGTTTTTATTTATCACACAGCATTTATTTATACCATATCGCAAAGCTTTAATGAACCCCATATCACATAGCATTTATATATCCCTTATCACTCACTTTTTTTCATATCACACTTCCATATCACACAGATTTTTATCACATTGTATTTAATTAACCCCTTATCACTCAGCTTTTTATTTAACCCATATCTCACAGAATTAAAGATTATTTCATATCAATGTACCTATAAATTTATCCATGTATTTATTTATATAAATATATATATATATATTACATAATTTATTTTATATTTAATTATAATTTATTTATATATTTAATTTATTTCTTTATTACATAATTTACTTTGTATTTTTGTATGTAGTAATTTGTTGTACACTTGTTTGTATCCCCAACAGTATTTAAATTTTTCTCCAAATTCTCCATCACTCAAAGGTTAGCTGTCAGAAAACTCAATGTTTGGGTTAAGTACGCCTTTGTACATTAATTTTCTTTATTTTATGATAATGTGTAATATTATTGTGTGCAATAATTAATAAGAATAAGAATAGGTCCAATTTAATCCATATCACATAGACCATATCTAACCCATATCACACAGATCCAACATATTCCATATAACACGGACTTTGACTAACCCATATCACATAGATCCAATTTAATCCATATCACACAGATTTTATTTAACCCATATAACACAGATCCAATCTAATACATATCACACAGATTTTATTTAAACCATATAACACAGATCCAATCTAATCCATATCACACAGATTTTATTTAAACCATATAACACAGATCCAATCTAATCCATATCACACAGATCTTATTTAATCCATATAACACAGATCCAATCTAATCCATATCACAGATTTTATGTAACCCGTATAACACAGATCCAACATATTCCATATAACACGGACTTTGACTAACCCATATCACATAGATCCAATTTAATCCATATCACACAGATTTTATTTAACCCATATAACAGATCCAATCTAATCCATATCACACAGATTTTATTTAAACCATATAACACAGATCCAATCTAATCCATATCACACAGATCTTATTTAATCCATATAACACAGATCCAATCTAATCCATATCACAGATTTTATGTAACCCGTATAACACAGATCCAATCTAATCCATATCACACAGATTTTATTTAAACCATATAACACAGATCCAATCTAATCCATATCACACAGATCTTATTTAATCCATATAACACAGATCCAATCTAATCCATATCACACAGCTTTTATGTACATATTGGATGGTGAAATTCAGTTTACATTGATTTGTTGGGATTATTAATTACATCAGTAATCATTGATAATCACTTTCGTGAGTTACCAATAATGAGTATCACTCTTACATATCCCCAAAACTGGCGCGCGACGCGTAATAATATTGAAAGTCTGGCGCGCGATGCAGATTCCTGTCAAACTAAACTTTCATGATTATGTTAGATACATTAACTATTTCTATTTATCGGAGGATACTACTATGTTCTCATTAGGTATGGGTGAAGTATATGGTGTAAGGACTTCACCACGTACTATTGGAATAAATTTTCGATATCTTTTCATGCCCTTGATATAACTTATAACATATCTATTGAGTGGTCGGCTTTACACCCTTTATAGGTACAATCCGTTATTTTTTTCTAGTAACATACGCATTTTACGTTGTCCTACAGAGTAGTTAGCGCACTTCCTCTATACGTGAATTGATGCCCGAATAATGGCTGAAAAGGAGGGAACCTAGCGATCGCAAAATCAGTATTATAAATTAGCGAGATCATGGTAAGATTTGTATACATGCAGATGTTTTAAATGTTATAAAGTTACGACATTATTACAGTTTACGAACAGCTTTAGAAAATACTTTCACACGGTCATAGTCTATTAGTAGATCAAAGTCTTAAATTGAAAGCCATCAGCGAGCTATGCGGGGAATAATAACTAAGGTGGTCTCTAATGCGGCGCAGTCCAACTCTGCATCCACGGGGATGCCAATGAAATATATCCGATAACGTTTTAGTGACCAACTGCTAATGTATCTACCTCGTAGCTATGATAAAAATTGTTTCTCTCTAGTCAATTACTAAATATGCAATCTGTTATATAACTCCAACAGATTGGTTTTGCAACAGTACTCCTCTCCACCTAATCCAAGCGTACTTGCTCAGTATGGAATATAGATTCTTGGACAGGACCCCGTCTATTCTACGTTCTTCTTGGTCTACTGCGTGGGACCTAGAGACATCAGCAAATCCGCGAGTAAACCTAATATACAACATTAATCCTAATTGACGCATCCCAAACAAATTAGTAAGTTTTTTTTCCACTTCCACTTTAAGTTATGGCCCCCATCGTTCACCGATGATTCTGCCAACGACAAGTTTGTAAAAGAATGTTATAATGGTACTTAACCGGTAAAAGTATTGATTAATCGGTAAAATATTTTTTAAAGATATAATCTGTATCTATGCTGTTCTTCCGTTTTCACTTGGGTAGGTATTCTATTCACATATATCTATATTATTTAATTAGAAAGTTTCTAAGCTAAAAATAGAGATAGAGTCTGTGGATCAATAATCTGCGATTTCAGGATATAATCTACCAAAAAGTTCTACATCCGTCCGTCAGAGTCAATTACTGCCTGAGGTTTAGTGATGTTAGTTATTGGCGCCAATGTGAAGTCTGTCCGTCAGTCAGTAAAGATGTTCATCAATGTTCGTACCATGACTCTACATGGGAAATATTTATAACAAATTTTAATATAAAAGGAATCAAGGCTGAAGCTAAAGTCTAATATTATTTAAACTTATAAATTGATAAAGGACTCTAATAAAGTGAGTATGTGCCAAAGATAATAGATAAGGAATATTCACGGGACGGGGGATATCATCAGGCAAAAGATTATATAGTGGAACCTTTAATCTAGGGCACGAGAAAAACATATGTTCCAGGGAACCCTCGGCCAGTCCACATTCGCACAGAGAGTGGTCCCGTATCCGAATCTTTGCCAGGAAAACAGGCGTGCAGACAAATCCTAATCGAAGTCTAATTATTATAGATGTTGCCAGTTTATTAATGTTTTTATGTTTATAAAACCAAGGTTTTACCGGAATTGAGGGTTGAATGGAACCATAGTACTTACCTTTATTTTGTCGAGAGCACTGCCAATGATTATCCCAAGATTTTAAAAGAGCTGGCTTAACGAGTGAGCGAAGGTCCCGAGCCAAACAGTAGTTGTGGGTAGAGCAACCAGACTCAGCTGCGGCTTTAGCGCAAGTATCGACAGTTTCGTTTCCGTCTATGCCTGAGTGGCTAGGGATCCAGGCCAAGACAACTTCGATATTCGCACAATGGCATCTATATAAAGCTTCTCTTATTTTAAGAATCAAAGGACAATTATCTCGTGATCTAAATGGGACTTTAAGAATATCTTGTAGGCAACTTAGAGAGTCAGATAGTATTAAAGCTTTATTGAGCTTATGGGACTCTACATATAAGATCGCCTCCAGAAGAGCTATGGCTTCTCCTGTGAACACTGAGCAAATTGAAGGGCACTTAAAAGACAAAATTATTTTGAATTTTGGGATCCAAATGGCTGCACCGACATTTGTACCTTCAGTCAGTTTGGAAGCATCAGTAAAAATCGTTAACCAGCCAGACCAGTTAGTTTCCAAAATACTGGAGAAAGCTTGATTCGCTCCAGGGCAGTACTTGTTAATACCCATATTCAAAACAACAACAGGTTTGAAAATAAGAGAAGGAAAATCTGTTTCAAACAGCGGATGCCTATATTGTTGGTGGACAGGAGTCGGCACATTTTTGAGAGTACGAAAACTAGTTACAAGCGCTGGGGGGTCTTTATGGTTCCAGTAGTCCGAGGTAGACACAGCCTGGGAGAGGGAATCAAGAAGTGGAGCGATGGGATGAGAGTTAAATTGAGCTAAATTAAATAAAAACCTATCAGACAAATATTGCCTACGCAAAGATAAAGGAGGCTCCAGGCATTCGACCTGCAGGGCATTAATGGGTGAACATTTCATTGCTCCTGTGATAATGCGTAGACATTTTGACTGGATTCTATCCAATCTGGCAATAGCAATTTTATTGCAGGGCTCTAAAAGAAAACTTCCATAGTCAAAATGGCTCAATACGGTAGCATTGTACAAAAGTTTTTGAGTTATAGGATGTGAGCCCCAGCGAACGCCTGAAAGAGCACGCATGATATTTACACTATTCTCACATTTCTTAATTATGTAGTTCAGATGATGAAGTCCGGTCAGTTTCGAGTCCAAAATCATACCTAAAAATTTAGTCTTATCTTGGATAGCGATAGGTTCTTCATTCACAGATAATGTGATCTGAGGGACATTGCGCTTTCTGGAAAAGATTACAGCATTCGATTTTTCAGCAGACAGACTAAGTCCGTGATCATCTAACCACTGGTTTAGGTAAAATAGAGCAGAGTTTAGGCGGGATGTGGCATCGGAAAAGGAAGTGGATTTGGCATAGAGAGCAATATCATCTGCATATTGCAGGATCTTGCAGAAGCAGTTCACTGACGTGTCCAGATCGACAGTGTAAATATTATAAAGGAGAGGACTAAGGACCGAGCCCTGAGGAAGTCCCTTCCAGACCAGGCGTGGAGGAAGAAGGCGATTTTGATGACGGATAGATATAGAACGGCACAAAAGCAAGTTACATATGACATTAATCAACCTCACAGGGATTCTCAGCTGGAGCATTTTCTGCCTGAGAAGAGGAAGCAGAACATTATCATATGCAGACGAGATATCCAGGAAAGCACCAATAACATTTTCATTGGAAGAGAATGCAAGGCGGATTTCAGAGGTAAGTATACTAAGGCTATCCAAAGTACCCTTACCTCTTCTGAAACCAAATTGACTATCGGATAGTAATCCCTTATTCTCCAAAATCCACTCTAGACGGTTTTTAATAAGAGTTTCCATTATTTTAGCCAAAACAGAGGATAAGGCAATTGGTCTGTAGGAAGATGCATGATTTGGATTTTTGCCGGGTTTTAAAATGGGAATAATAATTTGAGATTTCCAAGCTTCTGGTATATTGGCGGAGAGAAATACAGCATTAAGAATATTTAGGAGAAATAGCTGGCTAAAGTGAGAAGATTTACGAATGAAGGAATAAGGAATTCCATCCACGCCTGGTGTGGAATCTTGCAATTTATCAAGTGCACAATGAAGCTCAGAGAAGGAAAATACATCATTCATACTGTCAGCTGAACTAGAAGGAGCGGGATCAAGGGTAGGGAAGGAGTCGTGGTTCGGAACAAAAGGGGGGGCTAGTTTGTTACTAAAGTCCTCTATCCAAGTATCAGGGTCATTGGAAGAAACGTTTGTATCTATACAGGATCTACGAAACGCTCTAATTTTTCTCCAAATAACGGAAGGAGAAGTACGAGGGGAGAGGGATTTACAGAAATTTTGCCAACCTATACGCTTCTTTTTAGCAAGAAACCTACAAGTGCGAGCTGAGGATTTTTTCAAGTTTAGATAATTTTCCCAGTTTGTGCTTGCTGCATATTTTCCTTCTGCTTCCTTACGCTCATGTACACTTTGCGTGCATTCCGAGTCCCACCAAGGTGGAGAAGCGATTGTCTTCCTATTAGAAGTTTTGAGAGGGATACATTTGTCCGCAGCGCGAAGGATACATGCTACAAACTGATCATATAAAAATAGATAGTTGGAATCATTGACAGGAGGAAGATCTTTGATCTCCTCGTCAAGAGTGCAGGCGAATTTACCCCAGTCCGCTTGCGACAGTCTATATTTTAATATGGGATTAGGAGTTGGTGGGGAATGTGTAGATTGTAGAAATTGAATAAGGATAGGGAAGTGATCGCTGCCAAAAGTGCTGGATAGGACAGACCAGGATAGAGTAGTGACAAGAGATGGAGAGGCAATTGACAGATCAGGGACACTTGAGTTTTGGGAAGGGGAAGATCTACGCGTAGCGGAACCATCATTCAGAATGCAGAGATTGATATCTTCTAAGATATCTAATAAGAAAGAGGAAGAGGGATCATTAACATGAGAGCCCCATAATGAATGTCGACAGTTAAAGTCACCCAACATTATGATAGGGCCAGGAATATTGGTTAGGATAGAGTTAAGCTCTGCGAAGATAGTTTGATTAGGATGGGGAATATAAATTGAAATAAATGAAATGTTAAGGACCCTAGCAGCCACAATGTGCAGGCCAGAATCGTGCGAAGGGACGGGGATTTGGGAAAAGGATAATGATCTATCAACCAACAGGGCGCATCCCGCCCTACCATCGTCCCGGTCGTCCCGGAGACACGAGAAGCCCGGAACCCTAAACAGGGATCCAGGCGTAAGCCATGTCTCCGATACGGCAAGGACTGCTGGTTTATATCGGTTTAGAAGGTAAATAAGCTCATGTTTTTTCTGACGAATGCTCCTACAGTTCCATTGAAGGATTTTGTGATCCATTTTTATCGACAAGAGATTGAAGGAGTTGCTGAACTAATGTAACAACATTGTACGGTAACGAGTCACTGAATTTTATAATTATATTAATTAGGCTACATGTGAGTAGCTCAATTAAGTTATCATTGGGTGTGGGGAGAGGTGTGGTATCAGTATGCTCGGGGATGGCACAACCATTAGGTTGAGAAGATTTAGGTGACTTTATTATAGATTGATGGGCCCCAACATCGTAGGACTTACCCAGTTCTGGTTTGGGCTTGGGAGACAAAAACACAGTTTTCTTGTATGACTGTTTGACAGGGGTAGAATGCGAGGAGGGTAAGAAGTAATCGGAAGGCGATGGGGAAGGTGGAGAGGTTACATATTGGGTTGGTTGGGAGAGCGGGATGGATTGGGAGTATCTAGGGCGGGCTGCAGCATCCGCAAAGGATACTTTATGAATGGGCGGGAATCTCGTAGATGCTTCTCTATAACTTAAATTTTCCTGTGACATCACGATCTTGATTGATTTTTGTCTCGCGTGCTCAGGGCATTTGGAGTCTATGGCTTTATGACTCCCTCCACGGCAAAGTAAACATGAGGATGATTCATCAGGGACTAGACAACTGTCGCCGGGATGGGATTGAGAACAGCGGTAGCAACGGGGCTTCGATCTACACTGTGATTTAGTATGTCCGAAACGACAGCAGTTATAACAAATGATGGTCGGCAGATGGTATACAGAAACCGGCAACGAACTATTGTAACAGTAGACTCTCTCTGGAAGAGTCTGACCTAAAAATGTTAACATCACTGTGGTTGAGGGAATCCATGTGACACTGCCATCTTTTTTAGATTTAATATTAAGTCGTCTAGCCTTTATGACTTCACCACAGTTTATGGGGGTTTCGATACCTGCTACTAAGTCTTCTAGTGACCACTCAGTGGGGATGTCTCTAACAACGCCCATGCGGGATATAAGAAACTTTGGTATATATGCCGAGTAACCACCGAAGAGAATATCATTTGACAAGAACATGTTAGCTTCACCAGCGCTTTTAAACTCAATTGAAATTTTATTTCTTCCCACGGATTTAATACCACCCGCGGATATACCGGCAACCTTGTTTTTATGAATAAACTGAGCAAACTTTAGAAGTTTTAGCGAGACACCAGATGCGGGATCAGACTCTGTACGCGAAACATAAACTACAAAAGGGGCCTTGTCGGAAGTACTGTATTCAAGTTTGGATCCATTTTCGTAACCAGGTTTGGTGTAAGTGGATTGAATTGAGTCAGCAGGGGATCTAATTTTTTTTACTTCAGCTGCCCTGTCAGACTCAGCCGGCCTTTTGGAGCCTTAATGTACACTCCATGTCAATATCTGGAGGGAGGCCTCCACCCCCATCAGGGGGATCGTCTGCACTCATTTCCATGAGGAAATGAGTGCAAAAGGGTACTTACGATTACACTTTTACTAGATGCTTAATACCACAAGCAAAAAACAGCAGAAACAGTAAATAATACAGGTTTTTTTATTTTAATAACAAAAGATAACCTAAAAATAACCAACCGCAATTCTTGTCAATGACAGAATCCCAAGTTTTTTTTTTTTTTTTTTTTTTTTTATTTTTTTATATTCAGCTATGCAACGAATTTGAGTCTATCCCGGCCGCAGTGTTCCCGCGGAAATCTTGTGTTCTAAATATTTAACGCTTGTCTAAGGACATGAGGCATATTCCTATGATGGATATTGCTATTTAGCAGTACGTGCATTGTGCGCTCTGTAGTCTAATTATATACTCTAGAATAAACCCCTTTTCCCACTACAACTCCTAGACTCGCATAGATAGACAGATTCCCTCATAACGTATTGCATCACTGATGCGTACAGTGCGTGGGAGTAGCAACACCATGCTGAATGTTATTAGTACCTAGTAAGCCAGATTGTCCAATTATGGGGCAGTGGGTACATTCACATGAGCTGAGCTGAGCACACCCGGTGTGTCAAACAGCGCGGGCAGGTACTTAAACTAAAATTATGCATTAAGTAATTAAATTCTGTATATAACCCATTATGGACCTTGTCGGTGTCTGTATTTCATTGTATTTTACTGTATTTTACTGTATTTTGCTCTATTTTGCTCTATTTTGCTCTATTTTGCTCTATTTTGCTCTATTTTGCTCTATTTTGCTCTATTTTGCTCTATTTTGCTCTATTTTGCTCTATTTAGCTCTATTTAGCTGTATTTAGCTGTATTTAGCTGTATTTAGCTGTATTTAGCTGTATTTAGCTGTATTTAGCTGTATTTAGCTGTATTTAGCTGTATTTAGCTGTATTTAGCTGTATTTAGCTGTATTTAGCTGTATTTAGCTGTATTTAGCTGTATTTAGCTGTATTTAGCTGTATTTAACTGTATTTAACTGTATTTAACTGTATTTAACTGTATTTAACTGTATTTAACTGTATTTAACTGTATTTAACTGTATTTAACTGTATTTAACTGTATTTAACTGTATTTAACTGTATTTAACTGTATTTAACTGTATTTAACTGTATTTAACTTTAAACTGTATTTAACTTTAAACTGTATTTAACTTTAAACTGTATTTAACTTTAAACTGTATTTAACTTTAAACTGTATTTAACTTTAAACTGTATTTAACTTTAAACTGTATTTAACTTTAAACTGTATTTAAATTTAAACTGTATTTAACTTTAAACTGTATTTAACTTTAAACTGTATTTAACTTTAAACTGTATTTAACTTTAAACTGTATTTAACTTTAAACTGTATTTAACTTTAAACTGTATTTAACTTTAAACTGTATTTAACTTTAAACTGTATTTAACTTTAAACTGTATTTAACTTTAAACTGTATTTAACTTTAAACTGTATTTAACTTTAAACTGTATTTAACTTTAAACTGTATTTAACTTTAAACTGTATTTAACTTTAAACTGTATTTAACTTTAAACTGTATTTAACTTTAAACTGTATTTAACTTTAAACTGTATTTAACTTTAAACTGTATTTAACTTTAAACTGTATTTAACTTTAAACTGTATTTAACTTTAAACTGTATTTAACTTTAAACTGTATTTAACTTTAAACTGTATTTAACTTTAAACTGTATTTAACTTTAAACTGTATTTAACATTAAACTGTATTTAACATTAAACTGTATTTAACTTTAAACTGTATTTAACTTTAAACTTTATTTAACTTTAAACTTTATTTAACTTTAAACTTTATTTAACTTTAAACATTATTTAACTTTAAACATTATTTAACTTTAAACATTATTTAACTTTAAACTTTATTTAACTTTAAACTTTATTTAACTTTAAACTTTATTTAACTTTAAACTTTATTTAACTTTAAACTTTATTTAACTTTAAACTTTATTTAACTTTAAACTTTATTTAACTTTAAACTTTATTTAACTTTAAACTTTATTTAACTTTAAACTTTATTTAACTTTAAACTTTATTTAACTTTAAACTTTATTTAACTGTATTTTATTGTCGTAAGATTGTTATATTTCATATATAATTCTCATCAGTACCTATTTCCCCGCTTGCTAAGAGTATATTATGCTTGCTACTCTGTGATAATTATTATCTCAGAGGATAACTACAAAAAACAGTTCCTCAACCTTATGATACGACTACTGTCAACTCCACTACAACAATAAGTATTCGTGAGAAATATAAGGTTCGGGTTGATATTGACGTAACTTTGTACAAATGTATAATATCGTGGCGGTATTACATTACTGTATTCTAAATAGACTAGGAATTCAATTGCTTGTTGCATACTATTTTTTTTTTTTTATATTAAAAGTTATGAATTAATCTTATAAAATGTTCTGAGGTAACTAAAAATATCTTTTGATTTACCATTGACTACCCAATTATTAAGACTAATTATCAGCAAGATTTTCATCATCAAAAATCAACAATACCGCACAAAACATGAACATTATAATAATATAAGAAGTTTCCAATGAGTTTGAATAGCAACCACCAAATCCTTTCATTTTAACTATAGAAGGTTTGATCCTCGGCTTTAAATTACGAGCTTCGTAAGCTTAAGTACTGTAAGAATTTTTTTTTTTTTTTTTTACTACCCGTGTCTGCGCATGCAACAAGGTGCTAACCATTACTATTACTATTTGCTATATTCCTGTAAAAGTCCATATAAACATTTTAAGTTATAATTAAAACGCTACTGACCTTTTGTGCCGATGTGAAGAGCGAGCCGCAGCGCCTCGTAGCACGGCATCTTGCAGCCCCGTACTACATGGCCCTCTCCTTACCGCGTAGCATTTCCGATCTCTTGTGGATCCTTGAAGACTAATCGGTGAGCTGTCGAACAGTTTCGCCACAATCATACATGTCGTCCCACTGGTTAATTTAATTTTTTGTCGTTGCTTGATTCTTCATCCGGTAGTATAATGGAATAATCTCATCATCGTTTTGAAGTCCGCTGCGCCTTTTTCGTTGAACATGCCTTATCGATCTCCTCGTAGTCAGATGAACAAGAAAAAAAAATCTTAGTTTTCTTCGTCATCTCTTGAAATTGTTGTGTAGTTTCCATAAATCTTTGTACCAATTCCATCAACATGTGGGCCTGAATATATCCCACTTCTGAAGTGTAATACTTCAGGTAATCAGGATGGTCACAATAATCAACACATAAACATTTGACGGTAAATTATATTTTATAAACAATCGTGCAGAGTTTCCACTTACAACTGTTCTCAACGACGGTGACAGAATGAATGACTCGAACGTTGTGACACCGGTATATATAGGCAAACAGATAAGCTAATCAAGAGTCATACATATACAAAAACTATTACATATTTAACATTAATTAATACTATTTAGATTGGAGATTTAATTAGGAGAATTATCAATCAATAATACATATAAACCACAACTAATATAAATATTACTCATAATCAGTATTTTGTTACGCCGGAAGCTGTCAAGCGCACGGCGACATAATTATATTTCATTTAGTAGGTAGTTACAAACAAGTATTTAAACACAAATCAAAATAATGTCATGCTATAGAACAAATTAAATCACAAATATAATCAATATATAATTATCTAGGTGCACAAAGTTGAGCAGGGACCGGAAGTCTGTAACATTACAATTGGTAAAAATTACAATTCTGCCTTCAACCTAAAAGATCAAATAAAACTTGCGTTTCGTTGTTACTAATGCATTGCTACGACACGACCATCCTGCTTGCACATGTCCCCGTGTGATAGTTACCGTGCGACCAAATAGTCAAGGAGAAAAATTTGTTCCACTCGATCACTCCTGACCATTCTCTATAAATCATAGGGTAAATAAAGGAAATTTTAAACTCTACAATCCATTTCATCATAGCGTTAACTTAATCAAACATTGTGAAATTACAAATCAGAAAATTCAATTATCGCTAGCCTTGGTCAAGCACCTACCATAGTCGTTCACATAAACTTTCGAAACTACATCATCACAAACCGCCAAACTTACAGAAACTCTCGAATAAGACCTCTAACGCCACGGCTCTTCAGCTGACAAGCAATAGCATTGCACACTCCCACATCCAATGCATGGATATCGTAGTAAGTATTTCATTTTTATAGTTCGTGGCTGGTGTGTGACATATTACAGAAATTCATTTATTTGTCCGCAAAAAGAAGAAAATAACAATAAGACAGAGAAAGACCTCCTTGTAATGTGGGTTTCTTAATATTCTTATCCACTAAAACCCCTGCGGCATCGGCTCATGAGAGGCAAGTCCTGAATTCACCGGTGGGATCTGCACCAGGTGCCTTGCCTTTGAGCGCGTCGCGCCGCCCGCCGGGAGTGCCATTCGGGAACCTGTCACGGTGCTCACGGGGACAGGGGTACTATTCCGCCTCCGGCCTCATAATAGCAGCGCACACCGCAGCTATATACTTACGTTTTTAGTTGTAGGCGGTAAAATTTTATGAAGTGGGGTAGTCACCCAACTTACTTAGTGGGCTAGTTACGGTGAAAAGTCAAAGCCAAGTTAAGTACGCGTACGCGTCCTACGCTGAATTTACAGCGTAGGTACTTAACTATTTAATTTGAGTACATGTCTATATAATATAATTAACCTATCCAGTACCTATCCACTAATGTTTTCTTAGAAAATAATTTGTCAATGAGGTGTATTTTTTCAATACCAATGACCGTCCATGACGTAGATACATGTGAAACTGGTGCCAAGGTGCTAAAATATTAGGGCTGAGTTGTCATTCCACAAGTTAGTTTTCCACGATCGTTTTAGATATTGTTCTCAGAGTAATTAGAATGGAGCTAGTATCGCGACGATTCGCTGAACAAATTTTTCGTGGCACTTTTGCGGGGTGCGGGAGGCGAAGTAAACACACACAGAATTTCACGCATAACCACACTATAATAAACTCGCAACACATTCAAAAAGATACGCACACAAATAAAGAATGATCTGACCATATGAACAAAATTTGGCAGAGGGGTTAGCGCATTATGCTATCTCCAGTGGTATCTCCTCTAAGATATTGTTAGAAAAACTTTGCTTACTGCCTACATAACGCGTTGTTTTTAGAACAAAAATACTTTCTGTGTATTGTCAGTAGTGTTACGAAACTTGTTTAGTCACTGAACAATATTAAATATCGACTTGTACTTATATCATACTTACGGCCTTTGTTAGGACATCATCGCTGCATCGTCCTAAATGTTTTTATGATGTAGAATATGCCTATGTAAATGTATAATAATACTGATACGTAGGTATAATACTCCTCCAATATATACCTGTACATAAAAAGGGTCTACAACTACAAGTAATCTAAGGGTGACTACAAATTTGCAGCGCAACTGCAGCGCTGCAAATTTGAAGTACTAAGTACCTACATAATCCTAACTTGAAAATACAACATTTCAGGTTTGGTGGGCGAAGCCGCAGCGCGTCTCTATTATATAAAAAAGTTACTTTAATTAGTTCCATCATCATCGTGAACTTTACCTTGTCGACGAGGGTCAATGTTGCTGTGCTAGAACGGAAACTTTCACAGAATTTCAGGAACGACGACCGACCGTGACGCAAATGATTTCGTGCCAATGAAAGCACAAGACTAGCACATTTCTTCTTGTAAGAATTGTTACCTACCAAATGTCAATGTGCCAAGATATTTATATACCCAGAAGCCAACGCTGCCGGGGCAAATTTTAAATCACCTTGTATTTTTAGTAGGTACAGAAGTGATTATAATATGTAGAGCTAACTACAAACCTTCACACATGGACAAATATAAGTCAGACGAGTACCTACAGAATACTTGGTTGCGATTCACACGCTTCATGTTCCCAGAACTTACCTTGTTTAATTACTTAAACTGAACCTGTTATAAATCATTTTGGGTTATATTTTATTTTGTATGATATTATGACTCATCATCATCAGCCGATAGACGTCCACTGCTGAACAAAGGCCCTTAGAAGGGAGGGTTTGCCATAATCCCCACGCTTGGCAGGCGGCTTGGGGATCGCAGTATAGGTGGAAGATAAATCCAAAAGAAAGACGCTGCTGCCCGTCTTCCTGTTCTCACTGACACCCAACGAGAGGAGATGGGGATGGATGCAATTCTAACCCCCGGGAATTATGACTCATGCAAAGAGAATATTGTTAATTTAGCTACTTATATTTTGCCCCACATTAATATAATTCAATTAACTTACAAACAGAAACAATGCCAATGCCAGTGGCACGTTTGGGCTGCAATCACTGTATAGAGGATATACTAACCCAACCAGGCTGCTCCAAATTTGAGCAGGCTTTCTCACTATGTCCTAACTCTCTTAAAATGATAGTAATTATTAGGATGGTAGGACCCTTGTGCAAGGTACCATCCAGGTAATTGCAGTGTCAGACAGGATCGTACGCATGCGATCTCGACATGCTGAGTTTCTTGCCGGTTCTTCTCATTGGGGGCGCGTTGTGAACTCACTTTCTCTAAGCGGCTGAAGCTGTCATGGCCATATGTGCCAACAGTAGGTACTACTCCTACAAAAAAAAGCAGTGTTAGATATCCATTGTGAAGGTCAAGACCGGGCTCAAGAGACTTTATAACGAATGTGTCGGGTGACGAGCGGCAGTGCCATAGATGATATAATATATAGGGCGGGCAGTGCAGTCCAGCTGTCTATAGGTAGGCGTTTTGTTAACCACTGAAAGGCGAACACCCTGCGTGTCTCGTCAGTAATATCAATAAAACAAATGCTCCCTAGCTACCCCACATCCTTGCAAATAAGTAGTTTGGTTAGCAATGGTAAACGAAAAAGACACCACACATAGATGTATTTCTTTGAAGAGCACGCGTAACGATCCGAGATAATTGAAACGGGTTCATATCAGTTCCCTGCTTTTTTAACGGTTGCCCTCAGATAAACTCCTGTTGATTGCGCGCTCGTCAGTCGCCACCCGAGCTGGACCACCCGAGCGTGACTGTAGTCGTAAATATCCGTGGCGCAATGAGGATCATCCTGCAGAGCCGCGCTGAGCCCTAATAAGCCTTAGATATTTACGTGATAGCGCTATCGCTTATAAATCTTTCCGGAATTAAACTTTTTTGTTATGAATTTAGGTATTATATTTAAGTATGAAGATTAAAGAATACTTAAAATTTAATCTGCCTACGCCTCTACTTACGGAATACGTTTTAGAAGTAGATACCATATCGATCCAGAATGAGCAAATATTACTAACAATAGTAATTACAAAATAGTTGTTATCAATTAACTGGCAAATCCATATGGAGTGGTGACCTACATTTTGTTGAAACAATGACTGAGTCAGGCTCCGGTGTCATTGTTGAAATACGCACAAATGCAACATTACCCTATTCTGGATTTAGTTACAAATCGGAATGGAAGTGTGCTATTTGGATCTTGTAACCTCTATCATTTTGATTTTCGACGACACTTCAACTCGGCGTATAGTCAGCCGCTGCCGCGCCTCTACAAGCTTCAACAAAGTCCGATATTGACTCAAAGATATAATATTTCATAGAGCTGACTTGTCAGGGCAATGGTATATACTTACCACAATCTACCTTTTTTTTTGACGCGGCGGAAACCTTCAAAAGGTCCCCGGGATTTGTGGGGCTCGACCGGGGTATGTGGGATTCAGACACGGTTCTCAAGGAGACGGGGGTCGCAACCCCGCCGCCGTCCTCCTCGGAGTCACCGCCGTATCAATAGTGGTCCTACGGGCCCACACCCCGAACGTCCAGCGACTTCGAAGGAGTATAGTAGACTACCTTTTTTTTTTGACGCGGGGGAAATCTTCCAAAGATCCCCGGGAGCTGTGGGACTCGACCGGGGTATGTGGGATTCTTACCCACTAAAACGCTGTCGCATCGGCACATGAGAGGGGGGACCCCAGGGCTCTCCAGTGGGATCTGCACCAGGGGCCCCTCAGTGCCTTGCCTTTGAGCCCGCCGCCGGGGGGCGCATTGTAGCCCACCGGGAACCAGTCACAGTGCTCGCGGGGTCGGGGGTCGCAACCCCGCCGCCGTCCTCCTCGGAGTCGCCGCCGTACTCAATGGACGCTCAAAGGGCCCACCCCCCAAGCGTCCAGCGACTCCGAAGGATAATAGTCTACCTACCCTAACTACTCTATGTAAAATATAGTACATACTAGTGTATGTATAGTCGTGAGTAAAAAGTCTCACCTAATCTCACAAGTGAGTGCGTAATACATAATCCCTACCTACTACCTATTAAGTTTTCCACTTTAGTAGAGATGCTAATAAAACGAGTTTGGTTACCAAAATTATGCCGTTTGTTTGGTATTAAAAAACTCCTACACACAACATGAGTGAGTACGTAAGTTAAGTACCTATCTCATGGTACCAGATACAACTGAATAATATTAAATTAATTAATGAAGAACGCAGAAACTAATACAGAAGTCTAAATGCTGAAGTCATCTTCACAAGCATCAAATATACCTACTTAATTTAAAAACCGGTCCGAAGTCAACTCTGGTTTTAAATTATTTAAAACAGAAGAAATTTATACATAGCGATGTTATCAACAGGTATCTAATTCCACATTATGGGTTTTAAACTGGTTAGGTAGTTAAGAAGCTGGGTGCGCCAAGTAATTTGCTGCGGCGGGCTTGCGGGGGGCAGGGGAGGCCGACAGTCGTCGGTTCCGGGGTTCAGCGACGACTTGTCTGGCAGGGCCGGCGCGGCGCCCGAGCTCGCACGGTTTTATTATTGGGCCCGACGGGGACGGGCGCGTTGGCCCACGCTGCGGCCCCCCGCTGCCCTGCCCTGCCTCGCCGGCCTCGCTCTGCGCCCGCGCCACTGCTTCTCAGAAAACGAACCCGGCGATATGGTGACGCACACATTGACATTTGGCAGTTGATACGACACAGTTTCTCTACGAGACAGGAAAATAAATTATCAAGAGAACAGATTATACTTGGACGTTATAAAGATGTGTGGCATAATAATCTTACACATAATAAGCACTTATTAAACAATTGACCTGAAACTGCGTAAGATATCTGTGTTTCTGTAAAAGAAAGATAACTTTAACACTGCAGTACCTATGTGTTCTGTACGGCCACAACGTTCAATATATAAAATATCAGTCAACTACGCAGGAGATATTATAATGCATATGTGTTTGTGACAGACGTACTACTGTCTCTTCCCTTTCTTTACGCTCACAGACCTATAGGACGGAAGTCCGACACATACAGGATGTGGTCAGGTGCAAGACCGGTATTTACACGCCTATCTGATATGGATCTACTTACAGAGTTCAGGAGTTTCATGCGCAAATTCTGTATTATTGGAGGCGATTAGTCCAAAATCTGAGTAGATAAGGTCCATCATGCGTGCAACTACTTATTAGCTGTCTGAGCTGGACAGAAAGCGCAAATAATAGTAAATATTAGCATACGTACCGACTACATAACATACTACCGCAGGGCACTTATGATAAATATTTAGCTAATCATAAAAAATGTCAATTAAATTATAAAAATTAAAATACTTACATTCCTAAAAGAGACTAAAACGATATGTAGAGCTAAACAGTTTAAAACTAAATTAGTAAGGACCTATTTACAAAAGCTTACCTTATTCATTACTTTATCCTTATGATCTTTCATTGACTATTTTTATTGAACGACTTACTTAGATGATAATATAAACATACCTACTCCATGAGCATATCTTAGAAATAAGTCTGAAATGAACACCTTGTTTTTGGGAAGAACTGTCTTCTGACATACAGAATGATCCTAGTTTAGGAGACAGGGCTACATCAAACTGTTACAATTTTGTGATAAATAAAGATTTATTATTATTATTAATATAATACATATACGATTTTGCTTTAATCCGCACATCTATACCGTAAATATAAATATAGAGTCGACCAAGTACAAGCGCCATACTAAAACCACCAACCATATTTAAAAAGACATTATGTGTTTGTAATCTCTTTGCATATTGCGTAGGCAATTGCGTAGGTAGTTCGTAAGTTATGGTCAATCCATTCGTGCTCTATGAATCTTGAGTTATTTGCATCGGATTGTAAACGTAATCATCAACACAAAGGAAATGAGTGGATGCTCGAGCTCGGACGCATCATGCAGCACTCCTACCTCCTACATAGATAATGTTGGCGCTACATATTGATAGGTGGGTATCTATACTATACCGATGTGGGTGTGTTGTGTCGTTGTATGTCTGCATTTGTGTGTGTAGATAATTTATCGCGTAGAGCTCCGCTCGCCACGGCCCGCGCGACTCGCCGTGGTGAGGTGGGTCGCACTTTATATGGAGAGTTGTCTAATCCTCTGAATAAATTACCATTGGGCCTAGGTTTCTCCTGAATGACTAATGGCCATTTAAAGAATTAGCTCAACGCGTACGCCATGCACTTTCCAATTTCTATTCATATATCGCACAGGTTGGATTTTATGAGATCTGAATTACTGCAATCTGCTGAAAACTACTACGTAATTAATAATTATATCATATACTTATTACTTATATAGGTACATCAGTATAATAAATAATTATAACATCGTAACCTTTCATCGTAACATTCAGCCCATAATTCGTAAACACTAGTAATGTGTATCGCGCATTTAGGTACCAGCTCTACTATCGACTGTGTTTTAGGTAAGTAAGCGTACCTTGGAGTGTCTACCTTCTTCATCGATATATTACATCGATGACCTTCCTAGATACTTACCTTACTAAGCAAAATTTAGAATTATTAGTTTTAGGTTATTTTGAGTTTTAGGTCATGGAGGTCAAAAGCCGAATATATTATGCATGTATATTACCTCCGGAGACCGGTTCTTAAGATCCGGTAAGCTTCAGTTTCTAACCAAGTGAGTATATAGTTATCGAATTAATTATTAACTAAAAGAAACTGTACTTACCTTATTGGAAAACTAGGGCAGATCAAAAAGGGGTACATACTTTGTATCTATTGGCACGAGATTCTAACGCCCTGGCAGGCCTACCGCTGCGCGAGCGCACCGACATGGCGACAGTGGCGCTATCTGGCGCTTGCCTTCGTTTTCACAGCGCAGTGGCGCGGGCGGTGGTTATGTGTACTACCGTGGCGCCGCTTTTACTCGCCCAACGCAACACTTGTGTGACTGAATGCCGATGCCGCCGGTTCGTCTAGTTTGTATTGAGTTATTGATTCAATGTGTCATTCTTTGCGGTTCAGCGCTTTATGTTTTATTCCGTGTACATTTTGCGACAAAACAGATACATACTCACTGAGGATAGGTACTTATACTTCTGTTGTTAACGTCAATCTAATACCCAAGTACGTCAATGGGTAAGCAGATTAATTGCATAGACAGAGACAGAGCGACTTAATTTGACAAACGTCGCACATTATTTTATGTATAGAAGTCAGCATCAAGCTGTGCTTAGGTCAGTTGGTAAGTAGGTATCAAATACTTAGAGGCAGTGGCGTGCAGTCCATCCATACATGGCTCAGGCAAATCGAGTTTGCCTACCCTATGATTTCTCTTGGTGATTATAATATAAACACAGTGAAACCTGGGTGACTGGGATTCGAAGGGACCTATATTTTTTTATCACTAGAGGCTTTTAATTTACCCCGTTTCGCAAGTAGGCAGTTGACATGACAGTAGTTAACATGACAGTTGTCTTATTTATAGAGAGCTCCACTAGTGAGACCGAAAAGTACCATTATTCATTAGGTGGAAATTGTATGCACCCGTTTATCCGTACTCTACGTAACTCTTAGATATTACTGAAAAACAAAGCAAATGCGAGTAGGTATACAAGGGATTAGACCGTTTGTCCCACTTAAACGGACTACTGAGCTACATAGTCCCAATTATAGAGGAACATCGAAAAAAACTAAGAAATCTAGTCTCAGTTACTAATGTTTGAAAATGTCAGGTAGGTAACAGAGGAATTTCGATGCAAAAGTGTCGGGACCTCATTGTATTATCAAGCACAGAGGTTTCTCACATATCCAGGGACTACTTTTTATCCAGATTTTACTGTAATCAAAACACGACAATGCTAATCACATGGAATCACTAGTACATTGTACGTGTACAATATTATGATTACAAACGCTTGTTATAAGAACCTGCAAGACAATCCCTTTATAGCTTCATCATCATCATCAACCGTCGAAAGACCTCCACTGCTGAACAAAGGCCTCCCCTTTAGAAGGGAAAGGGGTTGCCATAATCCCCACGCTAGGCAGGCGGCTTGGGGATCGCAGTATAGGTGGTAGGTAATCCAATAGAAAGACGCTGCTGCCCGTCTTCCTGTTTCCCTTAGTCGCCTCTTACGAATATCCAATAGCCTTTATTTTAGCCTAGCTTATTATTACTTACACAGTAACTGTAAAAAAACCTGTCAGACCATTGAGCTCTCTCTGCTTCACCTAAACACATTATTAGAAGCAAAACAAAACAATTATTATCACCTTAGTCTAGAGTTGTAGAGCTGTCTGTATGATTAAGGGCAAATGATTATCACGGGCATTCTTGAGCTATTAAGTTCAGAGACACGGAGCCAGCGAACCGGTGAAGGTTAAATACTCAAGTTACATTGCTGTGCATAACAGATATTTTATATTACGTGTAGGTACAACAGATTACTATTACCTAAGTTATTACTAGTAATAACTAAAGACTCATTTATATGATGTGATTTTCTTGTAGATATAAGAGCAATCATTGAACGCAATAAATGAAGCGCAATAATTGACCTTCAAGAATTGTAAGTAACTGTGTACACGCGGATACTAGTTAAAAATTTGAATGTAATTATTGAATGCAAATCTTGCCCAGTAGAGCAAGAATGACGAGATGCAAGATGCGGGACAAGATGTTGTTCAGACGATGCAATTCAATTATTGCCTCAATATTATTGTATGCAACAGGCAAGAAACTTGCTTCGTGTAAATAGGCTATTAGTTTAACTGTATCTTAGCTACCTAAGCTAAGTTACACCCTTATTCAACTAAGGTTATACCTATGTCTAACAAGTTATGATTGTAGTTTTGGTTCATCATCTTTAGCAGCCGAAATATGTCCATTGTTCAACAAAGGCCTCCCCCTTAGAAGGGAGGGGTTGCTATCCCCACGCTTGGCAGGCGGCTTAGGGATCGCAGTGGTGGTAGTTAATCCAATAGAAAGACGCTGCTGCCCGTCTTCTTGTTTTCCCTTAGTCGCCTTTTACGGACACTAACGTGTGGAGATGGGAGGGTGTGCGTTCCAGTTTTGGTTATGGTGTCTTAGTCCTAAATGCATACGACTATTAATACGATTTCAAAAACAATTGTTTGCTTGCTTTGCGTGTCATTGGGTATTCCTTAGGTATCCCATTTAATAAACGACACGATGCAGTAGCGGACTAACGGGGGGGCGGAGGGGGCGGTCCGCCCCGGGCCTCGGGTCCAGGGGGGCCTCCAATCGCCAAAACTTATTTTTAATCTTTGAAGTATTTCAGTACCTACTACGTATTAGATAGAATATTACCATACCTTGATTGTTTTAGAGTTCTGGAGCACATATCCTATTAATATATGACAATTGCATGTAGATTGATATGAGACAACTAAGTTTCTGCGTCAGAAGTTGGAACTCATAAATATTGGTTGAAATAATCTATGCGATACGTTCCCTTAATCTCAAAGACGGCCATAATGTCATGTGTGGTAAGTATTAGACAGTTTGGAGTTGGGGGCCTCCAAAATTGATAAAATAAATTTGTGTAGAGCGCAGCAATGTTTTATTAAAAAAAAAACAGATGGCTGCTGGATACAAGAATATTAAGATTTTATAAAGGGTAGCACATCGCTGGCTGGATAATTATGATACTATGCCAAGAACACGAGTGCCTCCTTAAGGCAGAGGATACCTAGTCACATTTCTATTGGTCCTTGGCCATGCGAGTTGCACCACTGGCTTGACGCATCGTCTTCGTTTCTTTGGTCTCCTTCTTCTAGAACATGACTTTCTTACAGAAGGACCCTCCACATGGATTCCTCTGCCAATATAGTAGATACTACTGCTGACAGAGAGTGGTCTGGTCGTGTCCAATCTGGCTCCGCTGCGTGGATAGTATACTTGTGGTGCTATTAGCTAGCATTTACAAGCCGGTAAATAAAGCAGACCAAAAAGTAGCAATGCCGCCTTACCACACAAAGGTTGTACCTATACGACGGGGTGTTAGACAAGGTGATATTTTATCACCGAAATTATTTACTTTAGTACTGGAAGATATTTTTAAGAAATTGGATTGGGAAGGTAAGGGTTTAAATATAGCTGGTGCACGATTGAGTAATTTAAGAAATGTAGATGACAGTACTTTTTGCCAACAGTCCACAAGAATTGCAGTGTATGGTGCAAGATCTTCACCATGTCTCTATATCTGTAGGATTAGAAATTAACCTTAACAAGACCAAATATATGACCATAGAGGCGGAAAACCCTGAAGTCTGAAGTAATTACTGTTGGTGATGCTGCTTGAACGTGTAAATGAATATGTATACTTGGGCCAGGAAGTGAAAATGGATAAAAAGAATCAAACCAACGAGATAAACAGGCGAAGGATGGGCAGCCAGTGTGTATTGCCAGTCCTTTCCTAAGGAGCTGAAACTTGGTTACAATAAACGCTGTGGTTTAAAAGCTTGTTGTAGCTCAAGGGGCTATGGAAAGGAGATTAGTAGGAGTAACTCTGCGAGACAGAAAAACAAACAAATGGCTTCGCAAACAAAGTACACTAGCCGACGTGGAAGTGAAAATGGGCTGGCAGGCAACATCACCCGAAAATCGGAGTCGTGGTGTAAGACCGTACTGTAGTGGAGACCTTGGGACAGAAAAAGGCCAGTAGGGAGACCGCAAATGCGTTGGAAGGACGATAATATCTCAAGGGTAGCGGGCAAAACCTGGATTTCAAAAGCCCAAAATAGATCGGAATGGATGAAAATGAAGGTGGCCTACACCATAATGGTTGAAAGCGGCTTAAAATAAGAGAAGATACTTATGGTGCGTGTTGGGTGGAAGCCCGGGCCCACCTCAATGATGGCAAGTCGTTGTCACCCTCACCCTATCTCACTCAGATAATCACTGTAACACTATGTGCGTTACATTGATGATTCTCGAAGTGAGTCTACAGGTTATTCGCTCACGATTCTGTCGTAACTAGGCTTCGAAGCACAGATATAGATTTACATAGATAAAATGCATGTACTTCGCGTGGCCGAACCCCGATGAAACGTCGGGGTTGGTCACCGCTAACTTACAGTCCGCGCGCGTCTGTTGTTGCAGCCTTGCAGCCGGTCGGCCGCAAAAACTAAAAGAAATCGGCGGCGCATTGTTTGAATCGGTTTGGAATTCCCGTCACTAAATTCGGCCGTGATGTCACAGAAGGTGTTAAAATCTTGGTTCAAAAGTCAGCACGCTTGGTTTCAATACGAATCGTGATACTTGCGTTATCTATGTAAATCTATATCTGGGCTTCGAAGACTAGCAGGACAACACTGACATCTCCCTTTGCTCTCGTACGCTCATCAGAAGGCCAGAGCGCAATTGTTCAAGTGCCTGCTTTATCCGTCTCCGACTGAAGTTATTTGACCCTGAAAGCGCGCCAGGACTGTTTCCCCTCATACATGACTTTACGGTACCCTTATAGTGACCCGGTCGGCCAGCTTGCGGTGCAGACTCAGGATCTTTTTAGACGGAACGAGGTTTGCGTCAAGGTTGCGTATTATTACTACAGCTCTTTAATATAATCGGTGAACATATAATGCGTACAGTTTTAGAGGACTGGGCCCTCCCAGTCCTTTAAAACTGTTGTTGTTGGAGGTATCCGGATTGGTGGGACCCTACTGAACGATCTCCGCTTCGCAGATGATACCTAACTAATAAGATCTTCGAAAAAGGAACAGGCCGATCTTCTTGAAAAATTGAGGATTGATTGATGGAAAAATTTATAAAATGATTTTGAAGAATCTTCTTCCTAAATCAAATTAATACGTACTCTAGTCTTTTTATATGCCTCTGAAGCCTGCATGTATTGGAAATGTGGTGTTGGCGCAGAATGCTAGGCAAATCGTGGACCAAGCGTCGCAGTAATGCATCTAATCTCGAAGAGCTTAATAATATCAAGGAGCGACTTTCCACCGCGAGCATCTCTCGCGATTCTGCCCATATGACCGGAAAGTCGGTGGGGGCATGGGTTGGTGGACGGTCATGTCTGCGTTAAACGTGTCGTCAACTTCTTCGGACACAAGGGCAAGAGAAAACGGAACAGCCTAGAGAGGCTTATCGTGATAAGCCAAATGGATGGCAAGAAAAGCAGAGGACGCATGTCGATGCGATGTGCAGACTGTCAAAGCGATTACGAGAGCGACGCTAGGGGGAGCTCATGTTCGAACAGCATAGAGACGAGTGGTGGCAAGTCTGCATAGTCACGTCGCTTAGACATGAGGTCACGACTAAGAAGAAGAATATTAGGTACTATAAATTTACGAAAATATTGTCTGTTGACATTTATAACGTTTCCATCCTGTAAAGCATTTATGTCACTAGCACAACTAACACAAATCTAACGACATATCACAAGTCAAAATCCATTGAGCCATTTAGGCCGTAGGCTGTGTCAAAGAAACAGACATACTCTCAAAAAACATACCCTTTTTTCTGGGATAGTCCGGTAAAAATACATCACTTTCTGACCGGGGGGCCTCAAAACTTTTTGCCGCCCCGGGCCCCCAACAGGCTTAGTCCGCCACTGACACGATGTGAGACTGATGTAAATAAATCGTGCGTTGCTTTGTGTGTGCCTTTTTCTAAAGAGCATAAAATATATAAAATATTAAAAAAAAAAATTGAACCGACTTCAATAACACTAAAAAGCATAAAATAATTTAAATATTAAAGAAGTTGGTGTTAGCGTACCTGCTGTGTATATTTGGCACCAACTTCAATAATATTTAAATTATTTTATGCTTTTTAGTGTTATTGAAGTCGGTTCAATTTTTTTAAAAAATATTTTATTTTAACTTTTTAGTGATATTTTCATACATAAAGATTGAACCATCGAAGACGGTAAAATGATCTAGGTAGGTTATGACATCATTATGATTTCACATTATCGTCTACATACTTTTACATAATTCATGTTTCTTCAGAAACTCAGAAACAATTTATCCGATCGTAATGAAATTTGCATGGAATTATCTCGAATAAAAAAATATATTTTACTCTCTCGAATAAAAAAAGAATCATCGAAATCGGTTCATATTTGTCAGAGAAATGTAAAGGAGAACATCAGTTTTATGGTTTTTACCAGATAAATTCCTCCAAATCATTCATGGTCCTCCAGGAAGTTCTTATCCGGTTGTGATAAAATTCATACAGGTTCATTACAGTGGTTTCTTCTTTCGAATAAAAAAAGAATCATTGAAATTGGTAAATATTTACCAGAGTTATGACCATTTTTGTCCTTAAAAAGCACCATAAAGTCATCTATATAGGCTTTCCTCCAACTCTCAGTGCGCAGTCACCATTCTTGTTTTTTCAGGAACTACTTATTACTAAGCAATAATTTTTTTATGGGACCCAATTAACGGATTAAAGAATGGATGGAAGAAAGATTTTTTCAAATCGGTTCATAATTGCCAGAGTTATGCGCGAACTTACATAAAACAAAAATAAATATATACAGACGAATTGAGAACCTCCTCCTTTTTTGAAGTAAGTCGGTTAAAAATGCTTTTGTATCTATTTCTAAAATCATGTTTAGATCTGCTATACTCAATCAGTTCAAATAAATAAATACCAGCTTACAGTAAATCGAAATGCTGTGAAACTCGCTGGTGTAGCCCACATAGGTATTTGGGTTGACAGTAATAAATAATTCAACGTTCAGCGTAACTTGAATTAAAGTGTGTCTAATGACTGGGTAATTCCAATTTACAATGCGATGAAATGTGTATAATACACGAAGTACTTGGCTGTATGCGGTTTATTTACTACTTGCGATACCCAAGTTAAAAAAAAACTGTAGCACATAGCCACACACTTAGAATAATAATATTCTAAGGCCACACATCTATTATCTGTATTTAACAGACTTGAAAAAAGGAGGAGGTTATCATTCGTCGTGTATGTATTTTTTTCCTGTACAAGATCAAAATCGTAGCAATAAATGTTTCGGTAAAAGGGTTGAATATGACATATTGAACCCTACCAATTTTCTTTGACTGGCCACCGATCAGCCATCACTCCTGTGTTCATACATTTATTGCTACGATTTTAGGTACCCGTAGGTACCACCATGGTACCCTATTTTAATAATTTACACACTAATAAGCGCCACAGTGCCGATCTGAGGTGCCCGGTGACAAAGAATTAACAACGTTATGTTGCTTACGGTAAGTATTTCTATTTGTACTCTCATCTGATATTAAGGGCCCTCCAGGCGGTTGATCGTCAAGGTGAACCGGCAACTAGCGGCGCTGCGCAGCGCCGCCACCGAGTCTAGTACGGACAGCAACGTACACCCCCCCCCCCCGGCCCTCACCGCACCTCCTAAAGCACCTACCTGACATGCTACCCACGCAACCGACCGGCCTACGCGCCTTTGCTATGTTCATAAGTGTCTACGCAAGATGCATAATAATGAGTAATCGTGATTTGTGAGTAGAGGATGTCTAATCGATGTTGACAACCGTCGTTGTTAGGTTTACTTGTGATTCCAGTTTAGACGGACTTGTTTGGAAAACGGCATCGCTAGCTACGTAGTCTGACTACTAAATGTCCAAATTTCTATTTGTTAAATACCTAAACGTTATATTAGGTTGACTACATAACCGAAAGCGCTTGCTTACACATAATATACCTACCTACCTAAGTAAGCAAGTTCGGAATAACACGATGACTAACCGTAAGAGGTAGTTTAAGTACACAAACAAAATGAAATAATCACGTTGCAAGTTGACTTGTCGCACTAGATAGGTACATAGTCAATAGGTACAATAACATTAATCAGAATCTGAAACCGCAATTAAAGGACTGTGCATGCGATAACAGCGTCATGAAAGGTCAGGAGGGTGGCCGGATCATTGGAATATTATTAATTTGTTTGGACCATGCGAAGGAGCAGGCGCGTCGAGGTGACTCATCACCACAATCGTGATACAGCTCACGTGTCGGTCGCCGCGATCGCTTCTGCCTTTCTGCTTCTCGTACAGCCGTAATGTCTTAGAAAATGTTCGACTGCGTCTCGGCTTTCAACCAGTTTTTAATGTTGCGTAATAAATTACTTCGGCATTAGTTCACTGCTTACAAAATGTAAAATTGGATATAATAAAAACTGGACTGACGCCCGACTGCAATCGTTAACCTCTCCTGTCTTCGTTAAATAATTAAAAAATCACGTTAAATTTTTAATTATTGAACGCAGTGTATGAAGTCATTTGTTTCCCAGCGGATGGAAAATTAATTTAATTTCATATAAGCATTTAATGGAATGGCAACGAAGTTGAAAACTAATCGAGTAGTTGAATAATACTAGAAATTATGGACAGAATTTTAAAGTTGGGGATATTTTACTTTTTTAGTAAGTTTGTAATATTGTAATAAAACTACTCTTACGGAATATATCGCGGTTTATTTTAGGTATCAGTAGGTACTTACTTTCCCGAGACGTTTCGAATGCTTTGCAAATGGTCACGGGCGGACTGAGTTGTTGAAAAAACTAAAATAAACCGCGATTTACTGTAAGTAATATTATAAGTATGTAGGTAATATAATGTGTATGCGCATAGATAAAAGACAACTTTAAGTTTGTAATATTTTTACTGTGCATAAGTAGGTAAGTACATAAATATATTCGTATTTATAGAAGTAGGTATGTATTAATTTCTTTCTTTTTAATTCAGGTGCTCAGGGATATAAGTTGGATTACGAAGACATAAATCATATGCAATTTAAAAGGAACCCCGCACCTGATGGCCACAGGTTTTTTTATATTTACTTACTTATCAATAATAATATTACCTACTAGGTTAAAAATATAATACTTCTGACAAGCTGTAGTTTTCTATCTGATATTAGTATGCAACATAACATATCAATGCGTAACACCAATAAATATCTCGTGTTGAGTTTTTCCCTTAAGTATACAACTTTCTCACACGACACGAGGCAGTTTCGTTTACTACATACACGTCACATAGTTCGAATACTCTTGTCTAAAGGTTTTATACCAAATCTTTAGGAGTACCTCCTCTAAAAATGTCTGTCCGCTTATTTTCAAAGTATAGACGTCTTTCAGTTATAGGTAGAACTTCTTTTGTAAGGTATTGTGCTATAGACATCCAGGTATGTCAAGATTTTTTATGCTATCATCCATACCCAGAGTCCGCTGAGGAATTATTACCTTGTCATATGTAGATTTCAATACAGAAATTATAATAATGTAGATTTCAATACAGAATTTATAATAAAGGATAAGATGCTTAATGTCGCATTAATGGACTTTCAGCCCGGCAGTAAATCTCCTATATCGATACGATCACAATCAATGTTAACGCGACTGAGGTTGCCTTAAGGGCCTAACTCTAACTTCATCCAGCCTAGTAGTAAATATTGTTTTTAGAGCACCGCCGTCTCTAACCCATATAGCGCTTGGGTCCAAGCACTCTGGCACCCCTCCACCCAGTGGCGTAGCTTACCTTAGATGGGCCCCGTATCATAATTTGTTGGAGTGCCCAAATTATGGTACGGCCTAAGAGATTATGTGAGAAGATGGATTTTACGAATTGTTGCTTACACATGTTCGTGGCCCCTGTAGCCCGGGGGGCCGTATCATTGATACGGCTGATACGGTGGTAGCTACGCCCCTGCCTCCACCTTTATTTTGATGACCAACTTTACCCATAAAATCACAGGCAAGGCCCTGGCGACTGGGCGGGACCAAGTAAATAACTTACTCGGTGGGGCCTGTACCTACCTGTGTTTTTATAGGTAACATGGTTGGAGTTATATAAGTATTAGTATTATTTGTTATATAAGTATTAGTATTATACAAAATGTGTGCAATAAAGTATTAATCTATCTATCTATCTATGGAGATACTAAGTACATGCGCATAGTACGCGTACCGTCGAGGCGGTCATAGCCTGTTTGAATCACTGTTCTGTAAACTAAACGATCATTTGGTTAAGGTGATACAGAGTCACAAAGGATCTTTGTGTGTCTGAAGTTGGCTGCAAGACGCTGCGCAGTAGCTATTTTTGTGTTTTTGTATTCAAAACTGACGACTGTACTTGCGCAATGGTTCGCCAAACCTAACTTCAGAGACACAAAGATCCGCTGTGAGTGCTGTACGTTCCTACTGTAAGAAAGCGTCTAGTAATGAGGTAAGTACACACCGCAGTGACAGATATTCTGCCATCAAGCAGCAGCATTGTGTAAACATTCCTGTATCCTGTAAAATTGATATTATTATAGAGGCTTAAAAACGAATGCATCAAGCAGAGATTATAATAAACTTGATTTAACTTAATTTTTTTGGTCTCAAGTGACGAGCTGCAGTAATACCTACCTAATTATAGATGAGAATAAAAGTGCAGGGCCTTCAACCGCTCGTCTCATTACCAAATAGGTAGTGTACAAAAAAGACCATAATAGACCCGTATAGGTACTACGAGTATAAGTACCTACATATGTATTAATTATAATTACGTATAGTAATCAAACTATACTCAACAGCGTTAGATACTCTGGCCGCTACCCAATAGGTCTGGGTTATATTGTCTGGTGAAGCTGTAATGGCCATCTGCGGCCAACAGCGTCTATCATTCCCAAAAAAAAATAAAAAAAATAACATCGACAAATAGAAATAAATCCCTGTATAGTTGGGCTAGGACTGGATCCTTCGGAGTCGCTGGACGCTCGGGGTGTGGGCCCTTTGAGCGTCCATTGAGTACGGCGGCGACTCCGAGGAGGACGGCGGCGGGGTTGCGACCCCCGTCCCCGTGAGCACCGTGACTGGTTCCCGGGGGGCTACAATGCGCCCCCGGCGGCGGGCTCAAAGGCAAGGCACTGAGGGGCCCCTGGTGCAGATCCCACCGGAGAGCCCTGGGATCTCCCCTCTCATGTGCCGATGCGACAGCCGCGGGGGTTTTAGTGGGTAAGAATCCCACATACCCCGGTCGAGCCCCACAGCTCCCGGGGATCTTTCGAATTTCCCCCGCGACAAAAAAAAAGGACTGAATGACCTACATATGTATTAATTATAATTACGTATAGTAATCAAACTATACTCAACAGCGTTAGATACTCTGGCCGCTACCCAATAGGTCTGGGTTATATTGTCCGGTGAAGCTGTAATGGCCATCTGCGGCCAACAGCGTCTATCATTCCCAAAAAAAAAAAAAATAGGTTTGGGTTCGATTCCCACCAAGTGTAAGGCTCAATTCACACTGAAAGTGCGCTGCCAGCCGCTGCCATCTTGGTGTGAATTGAGCCTAAGGGTGTTATTCATCTAAGTATATACGTATGAATTTAAAAAAAAAGTATATTTATAAATATGTTTTTGTATCACTTGTCTGGTTATCATAGTACAAGGTTCTGCCTAGTTTAGGATCAGATGATCGTGTGTGGATTGTCCCAAGATATTGTACCTAGTATGTTATAATTAGAATGATAGTGTATATAATGTCTTTTTAATAATTAATCACAGAAAAGTATAGCTCGTTAGAAGATGGTTACCTACAAGTGCTATTCTGGTCGACACCTGATGTCATTACCAACTCCCACGACCACATTCTCAGCGTCAATTTCAGGTCGCGTTAGAACTCGTCATGTAATGGCCAATGCCAATCAGTGATATCACCCGAGGCCGACAAAAATAAGGCGCCCAGCGAACCATGATAACAAGATCGCAGACTTGTTACTCATAATTCTCAATCCAGCCGTGATAAACGTAGCATAACTACTTACAATATTAGCTAAGTAATCAAAAATAGTTTAGATTTTTTTCAATTCCCTTTCATCAGCCCCGGATCTACGATTTTTTCGAACCGGACCAAGCGTATAACCAAGTACCCATTTTGACTTTAATCCCCTCTCCCAAAAGAACCGTGCTAGATTACGGGATAAAAAGTATCCTATGTCCTACCTCGGAGTATTAACTCATGCCAAGTTTCGTTTCAATCCATCCAGTAGTTTCGGCGTGATGCTCAGCCGATATACAGACAGACAGTGGCGGACTAAGCCTGTTGGGGGCCCGGGGCGGCAAAAAGTTTTGAGGCCCCCCGGTCAGAAAGTGATGTATTTTTACCGGACTATCCCAGAAAAAAGGGTATGTTTTTTGAGAGTATGTCTGTTTCTTTGACACAGCCTACGGCCTAAATGGCTCAATGGATTTTGACTTGTGATATGTCGTTAGATTTGTGTTAGTTGTGCTAGTGACATAAATGCTTTACAGGATGGAAACGTTATAAATGTCAACAGACAATATTTTCGTAAATTTATAGTACCTAATATTCTTCTTCTTAGTCGTGACCTCATGTCTAAGCGACGTGACTATGCAGACTTGCCACCACTCGTCTCTATGCTGTTCGAACATGAGCTCCCCCTAGCGTCGCTCTCGTAATCGCTTTGACAGTCTGCACATCGCATCGACATGCGTCCTCTGCTTTTCTTGCCATCCATTTGGCTTATCACGATAAGCCTCTCTAGGCTGTTCCGTTTTCTCTTGCCCTTGTGTCCGAAGAAGTTGACGACACGTTTAACGCAGACATGACCGTCCACCAACCCATGCCCCCACCGACTTTCCGGTCATATGGGCAGAATCGCGAGAGATGCTCGCGGTGGAAAGTCGCTCCTTGATATTATTAAGCTCTTCGAGATTAGATGCATTACTGCGACGCTTGGTCCACGATTTGCCTAGCATTCTGCGCCAACACCACATTTCCAATACATGCAGGCTTCAGAGGCATATAAAAAGACTAGAGTACGTATTAATTTGATTTAGGAAGAAGATTCTTCAAAATCATTTTATAAATTTTTCCATCAATCAATCCTCAATTTTTCAAGAAGATCGGCCTGTTCCTTTTTCGAAGATCTTATTAGTTAGGTATCATCTGCGAAGCGGAGATCGTTCAGTAGGGTCCCACCAATCCGGATACCTCCAACAACAACAGTTTTAAAGGACTGGGAGGGCCCAGTCCTCTAAAACTGTACGCATTATATGTTCACCGATTATATTAAAGAGCTGTAGTAATAATACGCAACCTTGACGCAAACCTCGTTCCGTCTAAAAAGATCCTGAGTCTGCACCGCAAGCTGGCCGACCGGGTCACTATAAGGGTACCGTAAAGTCATGTATGAGGGGAAACAGTCCTGGCGCGCTTTCAGGGTCAAATAACTTCAGTCGGAGACGGATAAAGCAGGCACTTGAACAATTGCGCTCTGGCCTTCTGATGAGCGTACGAGAGCAAAGGGAGATGTCAGTGTTGTCCTGCTAGTCTTCGAAGCCCAGATATAGATTTACATAGATAACGCAAGTATCACGATTCGTATTGAAACCAAGCGTGCTGACTTTTGAACCAAGATTTTAACACCTTCTGTGACATCACGGCCGAATTTAGTGACGGGAATTCCAAACCGATTCAAACAATGCGCCGCCGATTTCTTTTAGTTTTTGCGGCCGACCGGCTGCAAGGCTGCAACAACAGACGCGCGCGGACTGTAAGTTAGCGGTGACCAACCCCGACGTTTCATCGGGGTTCGGCCACGCGAAGTACATGCATTTTATCTATGTAAATCTATATCTGTGCTTCGAAGCCTAGTTACGACAGAATCGTGAGCGAATAACCTGTAGACTCACTTCGAGAATCATCAATGTAACGCACATAGTGTTACAGTGATTATCTGAGTGAGATAGGGTGAGGGTGACAACGACTTGCCATCATTGAGGTGGGCCCGGGCTTCCACCCAACACGCACCATAAGTATCTTCTCTTATTTTAAGCCGCTTTCAACCATTATGGTGTAGGCCACCTTCATTTTCATCCATTCCGATCTATTTTGGGCTTTTGAAATCCAGGTTTTGCCCGCTACCCTTGAGATATTATCGTCCTTCCAACGCATTTGCGGTCTCCCTACTGGCCTTTTTCTGTCCCAAGGTCTCCACTACAGTACGGTCTTACACCACGACTCCGATTTTCGGGTGATGTTGCCTGCCAGCCCATTTTCACTTCCACGTCGGCTAGTGTACTTTGTTTGCGAAGCCATTTGTTTGTTTTTCTGTCTCGCAGAGTTACTCCTACTAATCTCCTTTCCATAGCCCCTTGAGCTACAACAAGCTTTTAAACCACAGCGTTTATTGTAACCAAGTTTCAGCTCCTTAGGAAAGGACTGGCAATACACACTGGCTGCCCATCCTTCGCCTGTTTATCTCGTTGGTTTGATTCTTTTTATCCATTTTCACTTCCTGGCCCAAGTATACATATTCATTTACACGTTCAAGCAGCATCACCAACAGTAATTACTTCAGACTTCAGGGTTTTCCGCCTCTATGGTCATATATTTGGTCTTGTTAAGGTTAATTTCTAATCCTACAGATATAGAGACATGGTGAAGATCTTGCACCATACACTGCAATTCTTGTGGACTGTTGGCAAAAAGTACTGTCATCTACATTTCTTAAATTACTCAATCGTGCACCAGCTATATATTTAAACCCTTACCTTCCCAATCCAATTTCTTAAAAATATCTTCCAGTACTAAAGTAAATAATTTCGGTGATAAAATATCACCTTGTCTAACACCCCGTCGTATAGGTACAACCTTTGTGTGGTAAGGCGGCATTGCTACTTTTTGGTCTGCTTTATTTACCGGCTTGTAAATGCTAGCTAATAGCACCACAAGTATACTATCCACGCAGCGGAGCCAGATTGGACACGACCAGACCACTCTCTGTCAGCAGTAGTATCTACTATATTGGCAGAGGAATCCATGTGGAGGGTCCTTCTGTAAGAAAGTCATGTTCTAGAAGAAGGAGACCAAAGAAACGAAGACGATGCGTCAAGCCAGTGGTGCAACTCGCATGGCCAAGGACCAATAGAAATGTGACTAGGTATCCTCTGCCTTAAGGAGGCACTCGTGTTCTTGGCATAGTATCATAATTATCCAGCCAGCGATGTGCTACCCTTTATAAAATCTTAATATTCTTGTATCCAGCAGCCATCTGTTTTTTTTTTAATAAAACATTGCTGCGCTCTACACAAATTTATTTTATCAATTTTGGAGGCCCCCAACTCCAAACTGTCTAATACTTACCACACATGACATTATGGCCGTCTTTGAGATTAAGGGAACGTATCGCATAGATTATTTCAACCAATATTTATGAGTTCCAACTTCTGACGCAGAAACTTAGTTGTCTCATATCAATCTACATGCAATTGTCATATATTAATAGGATATGTGCTCCAGAACTCTAAAACAATCAAGGTATGGTAATATTCTATCTAATACGTAGTAGGTACTGAAATACTTCAAAGATTAAAAATAAGTTTTGGCGATTGGAGGCCCCCCTGGACCCGAGGCCCGGGGCGGACCGCCCCCTCCGCCCCCCCGTTAGTCCGCTACTGCAGACAGACAGACAAAAATTTAAAAAAATACATTTTTGGCCTCAGTATCGGATAGAATGCCCTCCAAATATAATTTTCAAAATATCTTCAATGTACAGAATTGGACCTGTTACAGTTTTATTATAAGTATAGATTATGATTTTGGCGCCCCCTGAAACTGCCCCGGTTTGCCCCTAGATCCGGGCCTGCCTTTAATTAAATATGAAATATATATGAAAATTAATCCCTATTTCCCTTGATCACGCCACAACTTGAAAACGACTTTACCGATTTCAACAATCTCTTTTTTTTTTAAGTTTTCTTATACTTCGTAGAAGGTTCTAACGGAAAATAAAGTTAAGAAAGGTGCGCAGATAATTAGACAATTACAACACGAGCGAAGCTGCGCGGGTCAGCTAGTAAATGTAAAATAATATCCAGTGGAGAACACTGTGGCCTGGGTCCTCGGGAGAAAAGCACCACTCTTATCCGGGTTCACCTCTATGCGCCACTTACGAAACCATTCGCCGAGGAAGTTGACTGCGACTTGAAGAGTGCGCATCAAATAGACCATATTCTGTGGGCATAGTAGAGAGTGTCAGAGCAGTTTCATCTGCATAAAGGGCTAGATGTACTTTGTTCGAACGAGGAATGTCCATCGTGAACAAAAAACGAGTAAGCACAGAGCCCTGGGGGACCCAGCCTATATAGAATGGGAAGAAGAGTGCGTACCTTCGACACGATATCGAAAGGTACGATTCGAGAGGAAGTTGTATGAAGAGTACGAGCCTATCGGGAACACCTACCTAGTTGGAAAAGCTTGCAGATCAAGAAGTTGTGCCAGACCTTGTCAAAGGCATTGGCAACATCGACAAATAGAAATAAATCCCTGTATAGTTGGGCTAGGACTGGATCCTTCGGAGTCGCTGGACGCTCGGGGTGTGGACCCTTTGAGCGTCCATTGAGTACGGCGGCGACTCCGAGGAGGACGGCGGCGGGGTTGCGACCCCCGTCCCCGTGAGCACCGTGACTGGTTCCCGGGGGGCTACAATGCGCCCCCCGGCGGCGGGCTCAAAGGCAAGGCACTGAGGGGCCCCTGGTGCAGATCCCACCGGAGAGCCCTGGGATCTCCCCTCTCATGTGCCGATGCGACAGCCGCGGGGGTTTTAGTGGGTAAGAATCCCACATACCCCGGTCGAGCCCCACAGCTCCGCTTTCGAAGATTTCCCCCGCGACAAAAAAGAAAGGACTGGATGAGTTCAGTCAGGATGTTCCTGTGATGAGGTGCACTTGGTGGACGCAAGAGTGTCTAGCTCAAAAACCAAACTGCTCGTCAATGAGGAGGCCATTGGAAGTGACACACTCCTTGAAGCAAGTGTTTGTAGAACTTGCCAAGAGATTTGAGTAGACTGATAGGCCGGTAGTTTGTAGGACTGCTACGAGGCTTACCCGGCTCATGGATACCGATAACGTCAGCATCTTTCCACCCGGTAGGAAAGATGCAGTGGGACATGGCAGTATTGAAGATACTAGACGGTCACTAATAGACAGATCGAGTGGACCGGAAGAATCTTAAGGACGCAAAATGCCGTCGGAGGCCGGTGCTTTTTTAGGCTTAGGGCAAAGGCCCTAAAGAATTAAGATCTTCCACTTCGGTCTGCGTGGCCAGGGTGCCGGATTCGATGGGAGGGAATGAAGACCTGCGCTCTGCTTCCCTATCCACTAAGTCGAGGTGGGCTGGATCGACGGTACGGAACTGGGGAGCATTGACTCTGTAGGGAGTGAGAGAACTTAGGCCTTCTCTTCATCAAATTCGGGTTGGTCACCTGAGGGGCGGGTCAAGCGGGTCATGGTTACTACGGTGTCGGACTTGAAGCAAGCCATTTAAGACTTTTTTTTTTGACGCGGGGAATCTTTGCGGCTCGACCGGGGTATGTGGGGTTCTTACCCACTAAAACTCCCGCGGCTGTCGCATCGGCACATGAGAGCCCCCCAGGGCCCAGGGCTTTCAGGTGGGATCTGCACCAGGGGCTCCTCAGTGCCTTGCCTTTGAGCCCGCCGCCGGGGGCGCATTGTAGCCCCCCGGGAACCAGTCACGGTGCTCACGGGGACGGGGGTCGCAACCCCGCCGCCGTCCTCCTCGGAGTCGCCGCCGTACTCAATGGAACGTCCGTCCCAAAGGGCCCACACCCCGAACGTCCAGCGACTCCGAAGGAAAGTTGTCATTCTACTTCTACAGTACGAATCGCTAGAGAATAGATAATAAATGTATGGGGATGACTTATCTCTTCGCTAAGTCACGTGAACAAATACAATGTAGAACGAAAATTTGGCTATGGGTGCTGGTGTGAAAGCGAGATCTCCTTTAGAAACCTTCCCCATCGAGCCTCCCTAAGTTCCACGATGCTGCGCTTCGCGTCCCTCTGCAAAGCTCACATGCGGGCCCGGTTGTCATCTGTAGGGTAGGTGTCATAAGCGGGAATAGCCGCGTTTTTCGCGCGGACTAATTCCTGCTATATGGTAGTGTAGGTAGGTACATGTTATATTATTTCTACTGCAGGTGCGGTGTTTGTCCAACCTACTTCCAAAAGATCTGCGCGTTTGATTTTTCAACAAACTCTACGTATATATTCGACAATCATTGTGTGATGGATTTGTACAACTGCGTGGAAGCCACAGGTTCGTAACCTCATACTCCTCAATGATTGTTTCCATGAGTTATTAAAAATCTTTACATAGTTACCTACACACGATGCCTACACAGTATAAAACAAAGTCGATTTCCGCGTCTGTCTAACTATATCACACTATATACTATTTGTACATTTTATGTTTTAGTTCTAAGTTTATATTGTAAATATCTTCAACTAGCACTTCTGGGACAAAGTATCCTTCGTAAGTAATTGTCCCTAACCTTTCTGCACCTTAACGACTATAAATCTAAAAAATCTTTTGTTGCAAACTTACGAATTGATTAATAGGTTCCTAGGTAATTACAGTTATCAAAAAACATACTTACATTTTTCCATAATTAGACATAACAATTCAAACCTTTTTACCCTGGCTCTAAGTTTAATGTAAGCCACCAAACAACCCCCCATCTCAGTATCCATGCGTGAAAAAAAAAACAAACAACAGATAGACTGATGTGAACATCGACTTTGTTTAGATACATCTTAAAACTTAAGAAAACCTTATAAAATACGATTTAGTTACTACTAACTTGCCAGTTCATTGCTTACTTTCATTGTTTTAAGAATTTGTTCCGATGCGGTATGACAAGTGCCTATACTTCGGCAACTTCGCATATGTGCATGGCTATAAGTACGAAGATGAGGACTACGAGGAAGATCACATTGTAGTCAAGCAGTCGAAGAAGAATCCAGACTTTATAAGATAGCGACGGCTTTTAATAGCTTGTTTTATTATATTTTTCAAAAATTATATTATTTATTACATTTAAAATATTAGATGGTGTTGAATTTAGTTGCTGCACAAATAAAAGCTGCAGATGCGTCCTGCATCAGCTATCATGTAAACTTATTTAGGTGCCATTGAAGGGGCTGCTTACAGTAGAACCAGGCTATTAATAAACCCTTATCACAACATTGTATGTTTTACGTTAAGGAATTTTGGTTTTAATCTTAGACAGGTTTTAATAGTAGGCGACATAACAAGAAAGAACACGACTTGTCTAGGCAGGTACCTATAGGTATATCGGCACGGAAAAATGTTGATTAAATTAATTGATTGAGGAGTTTACCTTAGTCGGAAATATAGTCAGTCTCATAGCCTCACTAGTTATAACTTCACCAGGGACGTAGTAGTAGGTACCCTCGCCGTGTCAATGATACGGGGTCCCTGGGGTAAGCAAAACCCGTATGTAAGCAAAACTTCGCAAAATGTTCACAATCTCAATTATTAATACGTGACAAATTAGGATTACGTTATTAAAGAAACACTGAAAAATTGGTACCTAGTATGTAAAGATGTAGTCTAGTCTGTCGATTTTCCAAAGTTTGTTTATTATCCCTTAACTGTGTACAGAGGCCGTATGTAAGCAAAACTTCGCAAAATGTCCACAATCTCAATTATTAATACGTGACAAATTAGGATTACGTTATTCAAGAAACACTGAAAAATTGGTACCTAGTATGTAAAGATGTAGTCTAGTCTGTCGATTTTCCAAAGTTTGTTTATTATCCCTTAACTAAGTGACACATTACACTATTGATTTCCACAATAAAGTTATTGGATTATGGCCTATCATCGGCCTATATTACTTACTGCAGCTGTCATAATAAGCAATGGGACGGGATAATATGGGATGGGATGTTAAAAGATTTAATAAAATACTTATGTAAAAATTGTAGACTGCTTTAATTTAAATCAGTTTCGATCCAGCCGTAAGGCTTACACACGTTCATATTAATATAATAACCTTACTAACAGTTAACTTACAGCACTTTAAATCTCCATCTATAAAAACATCATGAGGAACACGTACACAGACGCTATCCCTAGCGAAGTCTACCGCGCGTGAAAAAACGTGCTTACGTGATATTACTCGATTAAGCGTGGTTTTCCACGTTTAATCCTGAACCCCTGGAACGTTGATAATAAACTAAAATGTCCATACTTTCAATATAAGTTTGTTTTCAATTTACGTTATGTTTTACTTGTTTTCGATAGTTTCCGCTAGAAGCACTGATGTGAAATGCATAGAGGAAAGGAAGTATGAACGAAAATTAACACTATCTAAAATTCTAAACTTGTAAGCACCAGGGTTACTACAACCTTCCGGATCGCGAACTTCAGTACACGAAGGTTAGGCTGTTTGTGAATTTGCGGTGTGTACTGTGGGACAGTTAATTCTTATCTAAAGATAGCACACACCAGTGTGAAGATTGGAAAAAAATCCCGACTTTATACTGGTGTGCCAGCGCACGGCATAGACAGTATACCAAAGCTGCGAACCAATGCTAGTTTATAAAGCGATCATTACAAATCTATTACACTGTTAAATGTCGATGTTATTATATTCGATAGGAGTAACTGTAGTGCAGTATCATTAAATATTACGCTGTAATTACTTTGCTAATAGGCATGATGACTGCAACACAATACCAATAAATATGTGGTTTTAAATATTAGAACAGATTGCACTGATTCCATAAATGCATCTCATTTTCATAATAATAGAGAGATTTTCGTGATATTTAAGCAAATAAATTACTCAAATACAGCTAATCGCCATTTTGTAATAAACGCTGATCAGAGTGAATGACGTCAATCCTATGTAAATAAACAACTGTCAAACTGTCATCTCAACTTTTTCTTTCATACAAAGATTCACTTTTATACCTAGACACATGTTTATTTACACCGCGGTGACGTCACAATATGGCGCCATGCACCAGCCTTCGTTTGGGAACGAAATTCAAACTCTATTTAAAAAATTGAAAATATTGCTATTAATTGTAAATTTAATACAAAAATATGATTATTTTCGGCAATAGTAGACCCGTAAGTACATTATAGAGTATTTTTTCAAAATTAGTCATCATGCCTATTATCATTTATTTGAATAATATGAATAGATAAATATATTAATCATGAGTAGCTGGTACATACATAAATCTGCTACATAGTATTATATTGGGGAACATTAATCTCTGTAACATAACAAAAGTTGTGACTTGTGCGTTCACTAGCGACACTGCACGTGCGAGAGAGACTGCGTAAAAATATACAGTCGTATTTTTTAATGATGCAACCATGATAGTTCACATGCAGCCGATAGATGCCCACTGCTGAACAAAGGCCCCCCCTTAGAAGAGGCAGGTGGCTTGGGGATCGCAGTATAGGTGGAAGATTAATCCAAAAGAAAGACGCTGCTGCCCGTCTTCCTGTTCTCGCTTAGTCGCCTCTTACGACACCCAACGAGGGGCGATTGGGGGGTGTGCAATTCTAACCCGGCACCCCAATACAGTGGAGAAAAAGTCAAGCGCTTAAAGTGCTATATCTGCAGCACGCTACGATAGTCGACCGTCTCGGTCTTCACTGTACCTCTTCGGGATACAACAACGAAACACAAATGTCAAACAACGAAACGTCAAAGGCTAAAAGTCAATCCGGCTCGAAGGACCATGTTAAGATAATAATACTGGCCTTTGTTTTGTCCCACTGTTGGGCACGGACCTCCCCTCATGATGAAGGGGCTTATGCCATAGTCCACCACGCTGGCCAAGTGCGGTTCATAGAAAATTGTTTATTTACGTAACACCTGGATTTTTAGACCAGAAACAGGAATATCTGATGTTGCGGTGGTGAAAAGCCCTACATGTTTCTTTTCTTCTTTTACTCTGCACTATTTTACATCTATGGGTCTGTCCTGAATTGGAAAAGACACCCTAAGTTTGGAACGGAAACATGGGCTATGTGACCGCCATGTGGCCGAGCCTCTTGTAGTCGATTTTATCGAGTTGAACCAAAGGTCGCAGTTGATCGGCGAAGGCGCGCATGTCTTCAGCAATGGCATCTTGACCTTGAGGTGCTAGAACCTGAAGAGGGGAGAAGTTTTTGTAAATACTCAGTAGGTACGGAAAGATATGAATAGCCGTTTATGCAGCTTTGTTCTGTAGGTCCACTGCAGTTTTTTTATACCACCAAGGTGGCAAACAAGCATGCGGCCCGCCTGATGGTAAGCAGTCACCGCAGCCTCTGGACGCTAGCAACACCAGTAGGATCACTAGCGCGTTGCCGACCCCGTAGAAATTTGTTAACTCCCAAGAATGTCATAAATTCATAATATACAGCCACAAAGCAGCATGTGTAAACATTGTGCAGGGTACTGTGACAGGGGAAATTAACAAATTCAAGAGATAGTATATAATGTTTTAGGTGGCGAGCGAGCAGCAGTACAATGCAGCTGTGCATACCATCAGGCGAACATCCAATTTGTCTCGTCTCTGAAAGATTTTTTTAAAAACAACTTAGTCACCTTAGACTACACGGCGAGCTCAAAGGCAAGGCACTGAGGGGTTCCTGGTGCAGATCCCAGTTTTAGTGGACAAGAATAAACACATGAGGTATGTGGGATTTATGCCCACTAAAACCCTCCTCGGGTTGACCCCAAAGACCTTTTGAAGGTTTCCCCCGCGAGAACAAAAAAAAGGTCTTGTGTATTAGTAAGTGCCGGACAACGTTCTAAATTCCGGGTTGCTATAATAAATACAGACAAAAAAATTAAGTAATATTATCTGATCTGCGTGTCTACCACCATCGTAACGAGCAGTATTATTATAATCTTATATTCGCGAGTGAAAGGAACGAATCTATGAACTGCGTATATCTATGTCTCTTTTCTACGTAACAGTACAATTACTTCAAAACTGCCATAATGCCTGCCAGCTAGTGGTAAAGAGCCCCTGGACATAGAAACCACGTTACGTAATCATTATTACGTTTTTTTTTGTAGTACTGTTGGCCGCAGATGGCCATGACAGCTTCACCGGACAAGAGGGCGAGCGCTTAAAACGCTCCAGCCAGAAGGGTTTTGGTAGCGACTAGCACAAGGGCACCTCAAGGAGGCACAGCCTCGACTTGGGCTGCCGCTTAGAATAAGTGAGTTTAAAACCGGTTCACAATGCGCCCCCGCTGAGAAGAACCGGCAAGAAACTCAGCGAGGGGATGCGTATCGAGGTCGCATGCGTACGACCCTTCGGCCTCGCCGGCGAGACCGGTGTCTGTGTGTTGATGTGTTTACGACTCGTGACGTCGTTGTCGGTGTTGTGTCATGGTCCAGGAGGACAGACATCGGGTCGGGTGGGTCGAGCAGTACATGCCGCGAACTGCGGCGATGTACGGTAGTTCGACGATCTGAGGGACCAAGGTCGGGGTCGGGGATATAGTTGGCTGCGACACCGATTATCGGGTTTGGGTGGACGTACTCTTTTTCAAAGTAAAGTTCGGACATTTCTTTGAAAAAATTGCGGATAGGGACTAGACCGATGTCGGAATGTAGGTCAACATTCCGCATGTACCACGGGGCACCGACGGCATACCGAAGGAATCAGTTTTGAATAACCTGGAGGCTATTAATGTGAGTGGGAGCCGCGTGTGTGAATACGGCACTAGCGTGAGCTAGGATGGGACGGATGCAGGTTTTGATTTTGCGACCACCGAGGCACCGATACCAATACATTCTCTATTGGTATTATTTGTTAAAATATGCCTATTATTAATTCCATTGCTATTTTCCTATAGAATAGGATGACAAGTATTATATACGAGGGATGCCTTTTAAGTTTTGTCGTTTGAAGGAAAAAACACAACTAGAACCTTATAGTACTTTTTATTGTTTTTCAAAGTATTCACCACGTAGCTTAATACACTTTTTCCATTCGCTCAAACCAGTTATTATAACATTTATTCCACTCTAAAGTGGGGGTGTTCAAAATGGCTGACTTGAAAGCGTCGACTGCTTCTTCACCGGACTGGAACCTTTAACCACGAAGACTTTTCTTAAGAAATGTAAAGAAATCGTTAGGGCTTAGGTCAGGACTGTATGGAGGATGGTCAAGAATTTCTACTTTTTCCTGCTTCAAATACTCAATCGTTTGACGAGCGCTGTGTGAGCTTGCGTTGTCGTGGTGCAGGATGATGCGTCGCTTTGAGTTAGATTTTCGAAGTTCGGCGATGACTTGTGGTAAACAAACTGTGGTATACCACTCTGCGTTAACCGGTCTACGATCTTCAAGTGCAATAGTCGCAACATGGCCGGTTTTTCCAACGAACGTGGCCACCATCTTCTTTGAAGTGCTTCGAGAACGAACAACTTCAGTCGGCTTTGGCTCGTCTTGAAAGACCCAGATTGTATATTGTTGTTTGGAATCAGGATCGTAGGCATAGATCCAAGATTCGTCACCACTGATGATGTCGTAGACGTGATTTGACTCTCCTCGGTTGAAACTTTGCAGAGTTTTCTTACACCATCTGACGCGGGCCGCCTTGTGATGGTCGGAAAGCAGATGCGGTATCCAACGGTAAACTAGCTTTCTCATACCAAGCGCTTCATGCAAGATCTTCTGAATGGTTGTCCCTGAGATGCCTAATAGAGCCTCTATCTCTCGATACGTCACATGACGATCTTCGAGAATTAGTTGTCTCACAGCAATGATGTTATCTTCAGTGAAGACGGATTTTGGGCGTCCTTCGCGAGATTTGTCACTAACACTAGTATGTCCACGCTGGAATTCTAAATACCAGCGTTCGACAGTCCGCAGACATGGGGCTTCATCACTGAACACAGATGTTAGCTCTTCAAAACACTGAAGCCGTGTCAGGCTTCTTCTAAAGTTGTAGAAAATTATTGCACGAAGATTTTCCTTAGAAAGATTCATTTTCGTACGTAACCTGACAGATTCCAATCGACGCTGTGACTAAACAATAGCATTAATCCTAATACTTTCGACTGTTTTGAGATTCAAAATTTAAACACATTCGAATATAGAAAAAAATGCCGGGAAATATGGAAACGACAGAACTTAAAAGGCAGGCCTTGTAGTAGTCTGTTTGGTTCACGAACCTGTATTATAACTGGACAGCGCAGTCTACTAAAGATCACGAGCCGAATGAGAGGTCCAAAAGTAGTAGCGTATCTCTGTCTAATAGGGTGTCCACGCATTACTATGTGGAAGGATTCTTTTTCTCACTTCTAAGGTCTTTTGGCGGCGGATCGGGTCACAACGGGCGGTGCCACATCGGTGCTCCTGCGTGACCTCCGTCAATCTGAATGATGCGAGGCGCACCGCATGAGACGATTTTTGCGTTTAAATCGTAATTTTGGTGACATAATACTAATTATAATTATTATTTGTATTGTATAATTGGATGGAATTTCATGGAAGTCCGCAGTCATTACATATAAGATCTGCTGTACTTACCACAATTAAGACAATAAATTATTTGAATTTGTGATAATACCTAGCTATCGTTTTCTTCCGGATATCTGTATTTCATTTCACAATTCAGGTTGAGTTAACCAACGTTTGTATGGAAACCATCATCGGAGACGACCGACGCGACGCCATACATAACAATGGTCACCCTACTCTAACCGTACACCTCGACACCGGTTTACTTACTACGACAATGTCGACAATCACACAACAGCTCAGTGCTGCTACCTTCATAATGATAAATTGTTACTAATATTATTGTTAATAAAAGTATTGCATGTTGTTCGTGTGCTAATTTATAATATTACATTTCATCGTCTTATTAGTATTATATTTCGATGTTTTATTACACGAAAAGCTTATAAGCAAATGTAATCAACTTTTAAGAAATCTACCTAACACTACTAAAAAGAATCATATTTTGCGTTGGCAACTTACTTGACAAAGGGGCAGACAAGGACACATATCTACTTTTGAGCTATCTCACTCGGCTCGTTTTTCTACTTCGACTTGTGTCACTGAAAAACAAACCTTAAGAATGTAGTATAAAGTTTAAATTAGTGATATTAATATATTTAAGTGATCTATCCAGTTTTTACGAAGTAAATATAAATTCGTGGTTTGGTTATATGGTATTCAAATAAAATCTGTTCCGATTTCGACTATACAGTCAGCATAACGTGCCGCTACTGTAATAACAAACGAGATGTCAATGTCAACCTAGATAATAAGCTATCAGAATTGTTACTCACAGATAACTCGACTAGATAACTCTGTGATATAGGCTCCGGGGGCATCGAACCTTGTGATATCTTGAACACTTTAGCCACTGTTATCTTCATACGCCCCTTTCTAAACATGTAACCTGAAAATCATATAAATAACAGATTATTATTTAAGTTAGTGGCAACACATGTAACATTTATCAAAGAACATTAATCAGAGAACATGTTTTAAGAAGAAAAGAAAGTTTTATTTTCTACACGCAATGTGGATTACATTGTGAGTGAGCACATAATACTTTTTAGCTTCCTATTTATTATTATTATTAACAAGATGTATTTTAACAGAGTACGAGCAAGACCTAAAAGTAATTTTATCAGATCGATTTGGCTGGATCTGGATCCATTATAAGTAGTTATTTTAATAACCAATTTAATTTTTCCAATAATAGGCATGATGACTAATTTTGAAAAAATACTCTATAATGTACTTACTACTCCTCGGGTCTACTATTGCCGAAAATAATCATATTTTTGTATTAAATTTACAATTAATAGCAATATTTTCAATTTTTAAAATAGAGTTTGAATTTCGTTCCAAAACGATGGCCGGTGCATGGCGCCATGTTGTGACGTCACTACGGCGGTGTAAATAAACATCTTGTATGAAAGAAAAAGTTGAGATTACAGTTGACAGTTGTTTATTTACACAGGATTGACGTCATTCACTCTGAGCAGCGTTTATTACAAAATGGCGATTAGCTGTATTTAAGTAATTTATTTGCTTAAATATCACGAAAATCTCTCTATTATTATGAAAATGGGATGCATTTTTGGAATCAGTGCAATCTGTTCTAATTTTTAAAACCACAGATTTATTGGTATTGTGTTACAGTCATCATGCCTATTATATTAATAGGAAGAAATTGTCATGCCTCCTTCCTATCCTTTTTATCATAGCAGAATAACACCATTCCTATTTATCCACTGTCGGGAACACCTATTGCAACTCAGTATGTTCCTTAATGTTTTTTTTATACCAATTTCCTCACTCCGTACCTATACAAAATTAAACAAGTAACAAAAAAGATTACCTTTAACACTATACTCAAATTCTATTCTGCAGCCTAGTTCATTGAGAAATTCAATAAGCATCCCACTGCAAGCTATATCAAGACTAGAGCGGACAACTGTAGGTCTGTTCTTGTCACCCAAGTCAGGCTGACCTATGTACCGCAGTTGGTAAGGCATGTCCCGAGCATCCAATGCTTTCCGTACTCGTAACATTAAAGGTGCAGTCTGTAATATTAAAATTTAATACATTTATATATTATAACAGATTTTGTAATCATACCCTAATGATTACACCATCTAATAGTTTCGCAAATAAGGATCAAATTGTTCAATTTTACATTTTCAATAGGTACACACTTGCAACGCAGTTTGCTTTGCTAACATAATGTTGTAATTTTTTAATGTAGGTAAAAAAAGTACTAAAAATGAGCTCTTTCCTTTAGTTTGCCATATGTCATAAATGCCTAGAATTAAATCCTTATTAGGGACAATAATAATACAGTGGATGTTTTTTTCATATTCCTGGCTAGGAAAATTTATTTTTCATAAATCCAATAATACAGTGTTACGTCTATAGGGCCCCAGACTTCTTTGAGCATTTTTCGCTATTAACTATAGCTTCGGGTTAGGCCACACCCACTTGAAAAATTTCCCCTTGAAATTATTATAAATACGGCCACAGAATTGTTAATTGGTTGTGGCCCGTGAGATGCATAATGATACAGTCTTTTCAGGCAATGGTTGCACAATATCCATAATATACATTAACATGAAATACTAAATACATACAAATATGGAATGTTTGAACCTGAATTCCATTTTACCAAGGCCACCATTCATCACGACACATATGACGCCTATTTATAGTAAAATACTATATGTACTAATAATGAGCTCCTGGCCGATATGATCACAGCAGATCACAGCAGCCAATCATTTACAAGATCAGCCATCTACGCGGAAGATATTATAGTGCACAAGCGATTGCGTAGACACAAGTCCACACTCTTTTCCTTTATACCTCTCACAATCCGATGGGACGGAAGACCGACACAACCAGGGGAGAGGTTAAGCGCAGGACCGACTTAGTACATGCCCATAGGACGCATGGATCATCTTACTTTACAGACAATCAGGTGATCGGCCTGCATTGTCCTAGCCAGTAACAAACAACTACACAAAGTTGTTGCCCCCCGTGGGATTCGAACCCGCGAACTCCGGTTTGCAAAGCAAGCGGTTTCCCACTGTGCCATGGAGGCTACAAAGTACTGTAGTGCAACACCAAAAGCACACATAAATAGCAAAAATGAGAATAACATACCTGCCCATTTGGATCACGTAAGCTAAAGCAGACTTCTTGATCGTCAAATGTCTCTGGCCCAGCATCAACATTGTCACACAGACCGCGCAGTCGGTGGAGTAAAACCTCTACAGCTGAGTCCAAGACTGAGCCCTGTAATCTCATAATTACTCTATATCAGATTTTATTGATAAAATGTACACAGACATAATGGGCTGCTTCAAAGAAAAGGTGGCAAGTAATTTTTTTAAATAATATTAGGAAAATCTGTTCAAGGAAAAGTTGAGTTCAAAAAAGAAAAGCTTTAAAGCTACTAGAAACTTTCTTCTTTTATGGTTTTTTATTATATTATAACATTCTTCAACAAGGATATTCAATTTCAAGGGTAACTTAGACAAACATACAAATACAAAATACAAATCCTTTATTGCAATAATAATGTGATGATGTGTACTGTTTAAAAGTTTTAAGTAGATTTTTAGTCTTACAAACTGTATAGAAAGCCTTTTTTAAGTATGTTAAATAGGCAATAATGTTGAAATTAGAATATTGGACTACTAGCTGACCCGCGCAGCTTCGCCTGGACATACTACATATAAACCTTCCGATAGAATCACTCTATCTATTGCTAAAAACTGCATTAAAATCCATTGCATAGTTTAAAAGATTTAAGAATACAAACAGCAGGTGCGACTGTTTTATACCTACTATGTGAAGGTAATGCTAATATCACTAAATATATGAATGTTGAGCAAAAATTGATGTTTATGTTTTGGTGGCTTACAAATCTTATAATCCACACACATTTTCAATATTAATGATACTATATGAGGTGGTTAAATTAAACAAGAATATCAGATTGTCAAATTAATTATGATGAGGTGATATTTTTTTTTTTTTTTTGACCCTTATGAATTACAATCTGTCGCTATGTAGGACATTCAGTAATATGTGTGACAAGTTTTTATAAGTCTCGATCGGTATGCAACCCATGTCGCATCCAAAAATAGTCTTCATAGCAGATAAATGCTATATTTGGATTAAATCTTGTGGAATCTTATGTTTAAGCCTGCGGGTTCCATGCGTGTCTTGCATTAGGTATTTTGCCAACAAATTTGGGTGTTCCGAGATTCTCCTCTTATATGACTTAGTATAATTTATAATTTCTTCATTTACTGTCGGAATGTTAAGGTCGTTGTGTAAAGCTTCATTTGGTACAAACTATGGGGCGCTAGTTATAGTTCGTAGTAATTTGTTTTGGTAGCGTTGTATAATTGATAAATTTGACATAGATGCAGTTCCCCATAGTTGGATACCGTACGTCCATATTGGTTTAATTATAACTTTATATATCAAGATTTTATTCTCCAAGGATAGCTGTGACTTTTGGCCAATAATCCAGTACAGCTTTCTGAGCTTGAGACCAAGTTGTTTACGTTTTGTAAAAATGTGTTTTTGCCAAGTAAGACGTCTATCAAGATATACCCCAAGATATCTAACAGCGTCAGCTTGAGGGATTTTGATGTCATTTAAATTTACAGGGGGACATGTATCTGTTCTCTTAGTGAAGGTGACATTTACTGACTTAGTTTCGTTAGCCTTGATCCTCCACTTCTTTAGCCAGAGGCAGATATCGTCAAGATTATTTTGGAGTAAAGCTGAGGCAACGTGTTGATCGCTATGTGATACAAGTATTGCTGTATCGTCTGCGAAGGTACCAATAGTGGCTGTACACGAGGTAGGAAGGTCAGCAGTATGAAGCAGATATAAAATCGGGCCAAGTACGCTACCCTGTGGTACGCCTGCGTTTATGGAGTATAACTTTGTAGTGGCTTCACCACTTTTAACATAGAAGTATCTATCTTTTAAATACGATTTTAATATTGCAATTGTCCATCTGGGAAGTTCGCTTTGATTTTATACAAGAGTCCCTCATGCCAGACCTTATCGAAAGCCTGGGAGATGTCTAGAAACGCTGCAGCGCAGTATTCTTTATCTTCAAATGTTTGGTGAATTTTATTTACGAGTCTGTGTACTTGGTCTAAAGTACCATGTTTTTGTCTGAAGCCAAACTGGTGGTTTGGAATCAAGTTTTTCTCTTCAATAATGGGCATAAGTCTCAAAAGCAGTAGTGACTCAAATACTTTGGAGGTTATAGGGAGCAAACTGATAGGTCTGTATGACTTTGGATCTTCTGGCGGTTTGTCTGGTTTAGGTACCATTAATATTTGAGCCGTTTTCCACTGAGGTGGAAAGAAAAACAGTTTTGTCATGGCATTGTAGATGGACAGCAAAAATATCAGGTCAGAGTCTGGTAGCTGACGTAATATCATGCCTGTTATTAAATCATAGCCGGGAGCTTTTTTAACATTAATAAGTTCAATGGTTCTTATTAGCTCTTTCTTAGTAAATTTTGGAATCGAGTTTGCGGATGGATTACAGCTATTTAGCGTGGTATTAACTTCCTCGATGTGTCCTGGTGTTCCTTCGTAGGGGTGAGGCTGAAAGACATTTTTTAAATGCTCAGCAAAAGTAATAGATTTCTCAAGGTCACTTCGAGCCCAGCTGCCATCGGTTTGGCGAAGGGGGGGGGGGGGGGGGGTTGATCTTACTATAGGTTGCTTAAGTTTTTTAATGGCCTTCCATAAAGAATAGTCAGAAGCAGATGTTGCGTCCAAGGTTTTTAGTTGGGCTTGTACAGTTACATTTCTATCATTTTCTAGTAATTTTTTTAGTTCTCTGACGGCGTGATTCAGCTTATTTTTAAGTTTGGGACATCTGTGTTGTTGCCACTGTCTTCTCAATGCTCGTTTAGCCGCTATTCTGTGGAGCACTTCACTAGCTGTAGCGCTTTTGTCATTGGAAGATGTACTAACGGGTGTAGAATTCCACGCAGCGTTTTGTATTGTAGTATTCCAGGGCAGTTGTTATATCATCTTCCGATTTCAACCTAGCACTATTTTGAAAGCTATGTCGACCAGTGTGCGAAATTTGTGCCAGTCAGTCTTGTTATTGTGTATGTAGCAATTTTTGGTTGTTTCTTTAATTTGACTTTTTAGTGTAATTAGCACAGGAGAATGGTCTGACGACAGCTCATAGCTACTCTCGCAGTGGAAATAGTTTTTGGATATCCCTTTAGTAACACTGAAATCTATTAAGTAAGGTATTTTTTTCCTATCTGTTGGCCAGTAGATATAACTTCCATTTTTAGCATTTGGACAGACTTGAGCAGCTCACGTCCTCTAGGGAGAGTTAACCTAGAGCCCCAGAATGTATGCTTGGCATTAAAATCTCCACCAGCATTAAAGCGGTCACCAAGAGTATTGGAATATTCACAAAATTGTTCTCGTTTGATGGTGTGTCTAGGCGGGCAGTAAAATGCTGAAACTGTTATGTTACTGTTCCAGTCTTCTATGACCACTGTAGTAGCTTGTAGGAAGGATTTACAATATGATACTGACTGGTAGTGTTTTATTTAACTTTTTATTAATACCGCTGAACCTCCGTGCGCTTTGCCGTCGGGGTGTGTGGTGTGGTAGAGTTTATATCCTGGGATATCCAGGTGCGTCCTACTTGTAAAATGAGTTTCAGATATTAGCATTATATCAATTTTGTGTGTGTTTAAGAAATTTTTTAACTCTTCAGAGTGGTATGGCAGGCCATTTGCATTCTAGATACATACATTTAATGCAATAAAGGCAACATTGTCATGAGTTCACCCAGCATTTTTGTGATTGTCATCATCTGGTTCATTAGTGACTGCATCATTTCTTTAACAGCAGAAAAAGAGTTTGTCTGTGGATTTGTTGTATGCGTTACTGGTTGTGGCTGCGTTGTATTGTTTGTTGTTTCGGCATATGATTTTTCACCTACAAGATTGTTGTTTGTTTTCTTATGTTGAATTTTTGGTCTAAGGGCTGGGTATTTTACTTTTTGCAGTTCTTTGTATACCACACATCCCTTGTGAATGTGTGTGTGATATTAATTAACAACAAAAATATAATAATATTCTATGACAATCTAGACATGGCCATCTAATCCCAAACTAGGCAGAGCCTTTACTATGGAAACCAAACAACCGATACTAATACTTACATACTTTTTTTGTTAATAGATACTTAAATAGATAAAACACCCAGACACTTGGTGGGAATCGAACCCACAACCTATTGGGTAAATGTCAGGGTGTCTAACCACTAGACCAACTGGCCTGTCCATTTATTCTTACCTGTAATAAGTATTCTTGGTTTGGAATTATGTTGGCTTTTAAAGCCTGTGATAGACTGTCTGTCGCAGTTATAGGTGCTGCATTCGATGACATCATTGTAAGTACCCTAAAAATAAATCATGTGATACAATGTTGAGATGAATATTCTAAGACACTAATTATAAAACACCTTTAAAGTAATCATTTCTGTGGACCTTAACACCTTCAGTGCGGAACAGGCCAATATCGACCTGCCGCGGTATTTCAACTGGTGCGGTAGAAGAAAACTGAACTGAACTCGCTTGTGTGGAACGATTATCTCAGGTGTTTGTTAGAGTTCGAGAAGAACAAATATATATTTCAACTTGTCATTTCCTGTTTGGTAGATCCCAGGGCGAATCGAACCTAAGGTAGTTGGGTTCAAGGTTATTCTAACAGTACAAAAAAAATTGTATACATCATGTTTTCGCAAAGTTATAGCATTTTAATCTACCCCAGTGCTGGTGGGTCAAAAAAGACCTGCCACGCACTGGCGGAAATATCGTTGGGGGCGCATTTCGACCCGCCGCCGCACCAGATAAAGGTGTATGATTTTACTTGCCGCAGCCAAGGTGTTAATCTATTTAAAACAGAGGTAGCTCAGTAAGTAAATAAACCCGAAGCGAAAATATTAAAGCAACTAACTGTTGATCTGCTGAACTCAGTAGACAAAACAGAAAACAAAGTGTGTACTGTGTAAAATATAAATAAAGGGGTGTTTGGTACATACTTTAGAAAGTGTATGCTAAAATCTTTTCAAGGGTGCCTCTCACGGAACACTATTACTCCAAGGTGCCTCTTTTACACAACAAGAAATATTATATTTAATAACTGTCCTATCTAACCAGTGTGACCGTTTCATAAAAAGGTAATCAACTAAAAGAATATGATTTCAGTACTAAAAATACTATAAAACTTATGCAGAATTATACTAAAATTATACTAAAAAAAAACGGTCAAGTGCGAGTCGGTCTCGAGCACCGTGGGTTCCATACCATTTTTGGACGTATTTAAGTTATTATAATATGCGTCTGACACCTCAGATAGGAAAAAACTACTCTAAACTAAGTTTGTTTGTCGAGTTTTTTTTGGAAATATCGTTTTATTTTCCCTGTAAAATATAGATACACATGTATTTTCTGTAATTATTTCAGATATTTCCCTCCACCAACTTCGGAGATAAGGGAATAGTATTTTTTAACCGGCTTCAAAAAGAAGGTTCTCTATTCGACGCGTAGGTATGAATGTAATATTAATAAAAATGCGTAATATTAATATATGGCAGTCTATGTGGGCTTCTAAACAAATTTACCAAATGTTTTGAGTGTATGTATGTATGTAGGTTTGTCCGCGGATTTCTCAGAAACTACAAGTCCGATTTCGAAAATTTTTTTTGCAATAGTTAGAGTATTTTTCAACTTAGAGTAGAATAAAATAGTTTCATCAAAATCGGTACAGTAGTTTAAGAGATATAAACTTTTTGTTTTCAGTAAGTTACTGTAACGTAGACGTTCGAGTTGCGTAATAGTGCTAATACCTATCTTGATAAATAAAAGTCACTAGAAAGTGTTAATTCAACTATTTAAAAAAAAACCGACTTCAAAGTAAATTATCTAAAAAACATAAAATAACGAAAATATATTGAAGTCGGTGTCAGCTCGTGCTAGTCTTAGTTAACATGATGTGCTAGCACCGACTTCAATATATTTTCTTACACATCTCTTAACAATCGGGATCGTTTGTTGCCAACCGAGTAGCCGCAGTGTTATGTTGTTCCATCCATTAATTACCCACCCGAACGTTCAAGAAATAAGTAATACAACAACGAATTACGCATTGTGGAACTAAAAGTAAAATATTAATATAAAAACTATACAAAAGAGATAAATCATACAGTTTCGGTAATCATCAGACAAAGACAAAACTACGCAAGTGAAATTGTATGAATGAATGTTTGTGCTACCAGAAAATTTACCAAAAAATACACTACAAAATGTCGTTTTAGTTAAAATTTTACCAAAATATACTAACATTTGAAATTATACCAAAAAAATACTAAATCAAAATTGTGAAGCCCAAATTCTACCAATTTGGTATCGAATATACCAAAAACGGTCACACTGTATCTAACCTCTTTGATAAACAAGTAGGCTTGTTGAAAAAATATCGATACATCGATATATCGATATTTTTTCTTTCGATATATCGATATTTTCATCCGTTATATATTTTTTTCGATAAATCGATATAAAATATTAAGTATCGAAAACGTATCAAAAACGATATTTTTTTTTGGGAAAAGATCAGATCTGTTTTATTTTTCCAAAATTTTTTTTAACGGTAAAAAGACGACCCTGGACCTTCATCACACAAGATCAGTGTAATTTCTTTACAACGAAGCCAGCCATCCTTGTACAAACTACACAAAAAAAAAGAAAGACAAAAGAAAAGTTATCTCTATTCAAGCAGTAAGCTCCATTTAAGTTTATGTTATGCCTCTTGTCTTGCCTCTAGCCCTTACCACAGACAGACCTTTTGCGTTATCTTTGATTGCATCAAAAAATATTTTGTTCGATCGTTGGTTGGTATTGTTAATTTAGTATCTTTGGTTGCATGCGTGGATACATTGCTTGTGATATATTTGTTTGAGTTCAATTAAATAGTTTAATTACCTACTAAATAATTAAGTTTCAGTTGCTTTGTGGACTTTATTTCCGATCTGATGGTAAGCGACACGTCTTTCTATAGACAGCTGTAAGGCATTGCCACTCAAGAAGCATTTTTATTTTGTTCCGATACAATTAAGATACAATTTTGTTCCCGATATATCGATATTTTTTGTTTCGATATATCGAAGTCGATAACGATATATTTTAAAAATATCGATATTCGATATATCGATATTTTTTGGCATTTCCAAGATCCCTATAAACAAGTCGTACGTAATCAATGAGTATATAATCACTACGTTTTATAATGTCAAAGTCAATCGTCAATTAATACTTATATACTCATTGCGTCAATCAAACAAATGCCAATCAATACGTATCTATTACATCCTCTTTCTTTGTCTGTGCTTTCTGCTCGCTCTTGTTGACGTACAACCACAGAGTAATATTTTATTCCTTCTAGGGATGCACGATTTATCTCTTTGAATCGATTTTTTGGATCGTAATGGATCGTAGGCCTCTGAATCGATTCTTGGATCGGATCGTATTGTGTTGAATCGATCTCCTAAAAATCGATTCAATAATCAAATCGAAATTTGCAATAGTTCTTAGAGGAGATACCACTGGAGAGAGCATGATGCGCGAACCCCCTCTGCCAAATTTTTGGTCATATGGTCAGGTCATTCTTTATTTGTGTGCGTGTATTTTTGAATGTTTTGCGAGTTTATTATAGTGTGGGTATGCGTGAAAGTGTATCTGTGTGTGTTTACTTCGCCTCCCGCACCCCGCAAAAGTGCTACGAAAAATTTGTTCGGGGAATCGACGCGATACTAACTCCTTTGGTACTTTCTCTGAGCAATAGTTTGAACAAATAAAACATTTATTTTTATTAAATACAAACTAATGAAATTTAAAAAAATAGGGAAATAACATTGGCCTTGAAAATTGTTTTTTGTTTTCAATCTATAGGACGTTGATAAAGACAACAAGTTTCGCTTTACGTATAATAAAACATATAAGTTCTTTGAGTATTAAACCAACCGGAGAGGCCACTGGCAGGCGTTCCCCTCTGTCAAAGTACGAGACCACCGGTCATACCCGTTATATAAAATTAGTTGACCCGCGTTCCACGCCATTCAACAAATCCCGTATACCCCATAACCTGCAAATGTTTTGATTCGCTTGAATTCTTTCATTTTTCTACAAAGAATAGTCTCTGTGGCATAGTGAACTGAAAATTTTGGCAGACATTATAAATTGTGCGCAATCATATAGTGAATATTACGTATATTGATAACTTTCTGTAATACGCTTCATCATTATCATCAAAACATACCATAATAAGCGCCATCTATTAAATAATATCATTACTAATTTGCATACTGGGAAACTGGAAGCACACTGCCTGGCTAATTGCAGAGACTTATCCTATATTTTGCCTGGTCAATCAGGAGGTGGCGCCACTAATCGCTACTGCTAATTAAAATTGGATTGTTTACATTTATCTTACAAGGTGAAATCTTGAATTTAAATGATGTATCGCTCACCAAGCAAGGCACTCTAGTAATAAGCTGCCCAAAAATATAGTGGTCAAGCTATCCTCACGCATACTGCGGGACAACATATTAACTGCGTTCCGCAAAAACAAAGGCTTAAAATCTGAGAGCTTAGGAGTATCTGGTACACCAAATATAATTTTTGTTAATGAACACTTAACTCTTAAAAATAAAACATTGTTTCGTCAGTGTCGTGAGGCAGCTAAACAAAATAATTTTAAGTATGTTTGGGTTAGACATGCTACGATTCTCGTACGTCAAACAGACACATCACCCATTATGGCAATCCGGTCTCAAGAAGATATTAAAAAGATTAAAAGCCGCGTTTCTGCTAACTAAAATGTTTATTCAATTTAAGCTTTTCATTTTAATTATCTTACTGTATCTAATTAAATTTAATCATTCTACTTTGTATACATTTCACGTACTTTTTGTTTTAATTATTATAAATTTACATCTTGCAATATGTTTACATGCAACTTATACTTACAACTTTAAATTTATATATAAGAGACCTATAGACTTACAGCTATTGCTATTTGTTACATTTCGTTTTAAAAAATTTCCAGCTTCCAGTAAAAATTACCAACTATATATAATTAATTTAAACTTTGCGTTGTATATATTATGTCACAATTACTGTATAATAAATATTATTTACTATAAACCTGTTAACAATGGTTAATAACTTATCTATATATTACCAAAATTGTAGAGGATTACGAACCAAATTACAAACACTTTATATGAATATTTTGTCTAATTCTTATGACGTAATCGTATTAACCGAAACTTGGTTGTTTCCTGATATCTCCGACAATGAGTTTGTTGACAGCAGGTACATAATATTCAGGCATGATCGTAACTTAGAAAAATCTAAGAAAAAGACTGGAGGTGGCGTACTTGTTGCCGTGCTTCGGGATCTTCAACCGGCAATTTTGTCTTTACCAACTCAGAACCCACATGTATATATAGAACATGTCCATGTCTTATTACCTAGTAAACTACCTGGCCAAAACTATTTAGTGAGCGCGGTTTATATACCCCCCAACTCTCCTGAAGAGGTTTACCTAACATACTTTAATGACTTACAGCACGTTATTGATTCCAAGAAATTTGACAAATTCTTACTATATGGTGATTATAATTTGCCTAACATTGACTGGTCATCAAATAACCCCCTTAACATCATTGATAATAGCCCAACTTCGTCTAGTATTTCTAATAACACAATGACTCTGGCTAACTTTATGGCGACACATGATGCCGCACAACATAATAAATTCATTAATAATAATGGTAGGATTTTAGACCTCTTAATTTCTAACGTTGATTGCATAACCTCACAGCCAAATGCTTTGCTTCTTCCGCCAGATCTGCATCACCCCCCATTCTTAACATTTGTTTATCTTGATGTGAACGAATCTTATATGAAGCGTTTTAAAATTACGAAGTTTGATTATCACAAGGCTGATTATGCTGCCATAAATAATAAACTTATAGCGGTTGACTGGTCAAACGTTTTGGGCAGTTTGTCTGCTGATGATGCTGTAAACAGTTTTTACGAATTAGTTTATGAAATTATTAGAGATCACATACCAGTAAAAATTACTAAAACAGATAAATATCCAATATGGTTCTCAAAATCGTTAATACATATATTTAAAAATAAAAAAAACGCCTGGTGTAAATGGAAAACGTACAATAATCTATCAGATTATGAAATATTTGCACTATATAGAAAAAGATTTAAAAATGAATGTGATCAATGCTATAAACGGTATATTGAGTCCGTTGAAAACCATGTTTCAGAGAATATTAAATATTTTTGGACATTTGTTTCAAATAATAAAGGTAATAATAAAATTCCTACTACTATGAACTACAATGGCGAAACGTCGAATGATCCAAGTAAAATATGTAATATGTTTTTAACCTTCTTCCAATCTGTGTATGAACAGTCTACAGTAGATAGTAATAGTTGGGTACCACCCAGTAATTTTGCAGATAATTGTATTCTTATTAGTGATATTGTATTAAAAGAAAGCGAAGTTTACTCTGAACTAAAGAACTTAGACCCTTCTAAAGGACCTGGCCCTGACAATATACCGGCATACTTTTTTAAGCATACAGCTAATACGATTTGTAAACCTATTTGCGTTATCTTCAATAAGTGCTTACAAGAGGGTCTTGTTCCTGAAGTATGGAAAAGGGCTAATATAACACCAGTTTATAAAAGCGGTCCGAAAGATGACATAGAAAATTATCGCCCAATATCTATTCTGTCTGCCTTGTCGAAGCTTTTTGAAAAACTTGTGCATAACGTTCTATATCCATTGATCCATAATATACTACTGCAAGAGCAACATGGTTTTGTCAAACGTAGATCTACTGTTAGTAACCTATTGCTTTTTAGCAACTATCTATTTGAAAATCTGGACATGCGTACTCAGGTTGACGCAGTTTATACTGACTTCCAAAAAGCATTCGACAAGATTGACCACGAGCTTTTGCTTAATAAAATAGCATTTAACGGTATCAGAGGAAACCTCTTACGTTGGTTTATATCTTACATTACAAACAGAAGTCAAAGGGTAGTATTAAATGGTTATCATTCCTGTGATTGCATTGCAACATCCGGGGTTCCCCAAGGATCCATTCTTGGTCCTCTACTATTTTTACTCTTCATTAATGATATTAATCAGTGCTTTCGCTTTTCTAAATTCTTGCTTTATGCTGATGATCTAAAAATATTTCATTCCATAAAGGATACTAATGACTGTATATTGATTCAGGAAGATCTTGATAGATTATCTATTTACTGTTTGGAAAATAAACTTCACCTCAGCTTGCCCAAATGTCACTACATAAGTTTCACTAAGAATAAAAATATAATTTCATTTTCATACTCTTTATGCAATACACAATTGCAAAAACTCACAAAAGTTTGTGATTTAGGTATTGTGTTTGATTCTAAATTACATTTAGATACTCATATAGATACAATTATTGTAAAAGCTTATAGAATGTACGGTTTCGTCATGAGAATTGGAAGAAATTTTCGAAGGCCTGATACATATCTGCATTTATTTAAATCATTGGTTCGTCCTCTACTCGAGTATGCTGTTCCTGTATGGAATCCGCTGTACAATAAATATGTAGATTCTATTGAAAAAGTACAACGCAAGTTTATACGCTCTTTAAATTACAGGTGCTACAAATTATATATTCCTTATAATGAATCATTAATTAAATATGGACTAAAGACTCTTAGTAATAGACGCCTTTTACTGGAAGCTACTATCTTGTATAATATTTGCAATAATAAACTCGACTGTGCAGATCTCACTAGCAAAATTGCCTATCTAGTTCCAAGAACTGTACATCGCCGCATGATACGTACGCGCCAGCTTTTTGCCCTTGGTCAATGCCGAAGTAATGCTGGCTTGCGTGTTCCTATGCGACGTCTTGTACAAAACTACAATCTGCATTTTGAGGATATAGATATATTCACGTTGTCTCCTACAAGTTTTAAGTCTAAAATTTCAGAAACTATAAATAATATTGTATAGAGTCAGTAAGTAAAATGCGCGGTCTCGATTTGGTTCTACAAAGTAGTACTTATAAGTAATAACGTGATAGTGATTGTACGTAATTTGAACAATTTATTTTCTTTGTTATTGTTAATTCGCCTATAAATAACATAACACGCATGGATAGATCCGTGGATAACGTTGTGGGCTATGCATTGATATATGTACTTTAAATTTCGTTTTTGTAAAATATAATGTATAGTTGTTTGTTGTCCCTAATAAAATAAAAATAAAAAAAAAAATAAAAAAAAAAAAAATCCCGGTGCGCGCGGAACGACGTAAGCTAAAAATGCCGAATGCCAGCGCGTTTTCGTGTAAAAAAATATAAGACTTATCTAGTGTACCCAAGGATAACGTTACTTTCCATCTGTAAATATTATTTCGTTTATAAATTGTCAAATAATGCACTAAATTTGCAAAAAACTAAAAAATATTATTAATCAATAAGTGTTGCCACTAAATCGTACAAAAGCGTAACTAGCGTAATTTTAAAAGTTGAATGTATTGACATTAGTTTAAGACTTCTATTTCACGTAAATTATTGTTAATACCATTTATTTCTGTAGATGCATAATTAATTAATTAAAGATTACTGTTTGAAATTCAGTATCTTTACTTGAATTTTCTACATTTTTTTTTACTAAACACTTTAAAAATTATCGATTCTATGAAACTGTATATTTATGTTTGGGTGTACTTAATTATTATAAGATATTTACGGTCGTCACTTTTATTTCGAATACTTTTATTTATTTTTAAATACATTGGCCACACCGCAGCAAAGTTAGCGCTGGGACAGCTCATAATCAAATATCGATATCGACTATCAGTATGTTATTCTGACTATTTATTAATCAGATATCAAAAGAGTTTGTGTAGTGTACCGCATGCCGTGTCACTTTTTAGCCGACTTCAAAAAAGGAGGAGGTTTTCAATTCGACTATATATATATTTACATTTACGTATGTTCGCGCATAACTCTGGCAATTATAGACCGATATGAAAAATTATTTTTTGTACGGATAGGCCGATCCCCTGATCGGGTCCCATTAAAAACGATTACGATTTACGAATAAGTAGGTAGTTCCTAAAAAAAACAAGAATGTCGCGTCAGAAAATAGTAATAACGCCTTAAGGATGAGACTCGTCGTTTTTAAGGAAAAAATGGTCATAACTCTGGCAAATGTCTTTCTTTCACACTGAAAGTGCGCTGTCGGCCGCTGCCATCTTGGTGTGAATTGAGCCTAACTTCAAATATGAACCTATTTCGATGATTCTTTCTTTATTCGAGAAAGTTAACTACTATAATGATTCCATGCAAATTTCATTACGTCCTGATAAATTGTTCCTGAAGAAACATGAATGATGTAAAAAAATGCAAATATGTATACTCCGTAGGTACGCTAACACCAATTTCAATAATATTAAAATTATTTTATGCATTTTAGTGTTATTGAAGTCGGTTCAATTTTTTTATATATTTTATAAAATGATCATACAATACATCTATACATACAATACATGAAATACATCTATACTCCTGCTTTTTGTGGTGTATCTATACCGACATCCAATCCTCTAGATTTGTTAGGTCTCAATTTATCCTCCGACCTTAATTTCGGACGATCCATTGAGTAAAAGCCAAAATCTCTGCTAAAAAACTTGGTATCACGGATAAGGTGAGGCGGTATTTCACAAAGGAACAGCTGTTGAATCTTTACAAAGCTCAGGTTCGACCCTGCATGGAGTACTGTTCTCACCTGTGGGATGGCTCTGCCAAATATCAACTTGACTCTTTGGATTCGCTAGACAGACGCGCTCGCAGGATAATTGCCGATAATGACCTAACAAATGAAAAACTGCAACAATTGGATCATCGTCACCTAGTTGCATGCTTATCGGTTTTTTACAGATTGTTCCACGGTGAATGCGCTCAAGCACTTTTTGACCTTGTACCACCATCCCCATGGGCGCTGGCAGCAGGGTGCAAGGGGGTGCACTTGCACCCCCCCTGTCACGGAAGAATATACATAGAAAAAATACATAAGTACGCTTTTGGTTAGCGAAACATACTCAATCAAATATCCGCGTGTTTTGAATTCGACATTACATTTATTTACATCATATACATGTATAATTCTATAGTTTAAGTTAATAGTAAAATGTATAGATGCAGATGCACCCCCCTGAAAGTAACTGGCGGCACTCATGACCATCCCCTTTCTTTTACCGGACTGCCAGGCGGCGGCAGGGTCTCCACCGGTTTAACGTTGACACTCCAACTTGCCGAACTAAGCGTTTCGCTTCTTCTCTCCTCATGCGCACGGCCAAGCTGTGGAATACCCTCCCGGACAACGTTTTCCCTGATAAATATAACTTGGGTGTTTACAAGTCTAGATTGAACAGGCATCTTATGGGTAAGCGCGGTCCACCCTAGACCACATCTTATCTTCACTTACCATTATGTGAGATTGTGGTCAAGCGCAAGTAAACCTATCGCATCGCTGTCGCATCGGCACATGAAAGGAGACACCCGGGCTCTCCAGTGGGATCTGCACCAGCAGCCCGTCAGTACCTTGCCTTTGAGCCCACCACCGGGGGATGCATTATAGCCCCCCTGGAACCAGACACGGTGTTCACGGGGATAGGGTCCCCGCCGCCGCACAGTGGACGGAAAAACGAGGTTCCCTTTCATAGGATTATTTAAAAATGAAATATTTTATTTGATACTTTCAAGTATACAGTTTTGTCAAGTACATTAAAAAATTGAATAAATGAGTAGTTACCGGTTTTTTTATCGAGTCTATACCAGAGTTGGGCGTAATCAACTACTTTTGTAATCTGATTAATAATCTGATTAAAAGTAATCATGATTACATTTAATCAGATTGAAGTAGTCGTGATTACTTGTAATCAAGATTACACATGTAATCTTTAATCTTGATTAAAGTAGTTAGTAATCAAAATTACATGATTATTTTTGACTAAGTCGTAAGATAATTAACTATTATTTTTTCGAGCTTTCTTTAATGTGCTTATTTTTATGTTATATATTCTTATATTATATTAAGTTTTAGGTAACTAGACCTTGTGTGCTCGGCTTTTTGTGTTACGAAAAGACGCGGTTAGGGTGCGGAGGGAGGACGGGTTATCATATTATGAACAGGAGATATGTACCAAGTCCAACTATCAACGGCCGTCCTCAGGCCCAGTTGAAAGACTTTTCTCATATGCAACTACGAGTATGATCAATTCACCTAAGTCACAAAGACCTTATCACCACCCCCTACCCCCTTCGAAGGGGGAGGCCTTTGTTCAACAGTGGACGTCTTTCGGCTGCTAATGATAAATGATGATGACCTTCAGATGAAATGTTTGAAAAGAGGGTGCTATTGAAATGTAATAAAGACCGCATAGCGTAAATAACATTCCGATTATGACAATCCAGTAGATTTTGGCGTAAAATAATTAGTTTAAAAATTGCAATTTATGTCTTGACTAAAAAATAAAGATGATTTGTTATTGTACAACTACATTTTATTATTTTTTAAAGTTCTCACTGTTGGTCGAATCAATCAGAAAAAGTAATCAAGATTACGATTACAGATTAATAATCATTAATCACCAAATATGATTACATTCTTGATTACTTTTGTAATCTGTAATCATGATTACAGATTACAAATTGTAATCGTAATCCTTAATCATTAATCTGATTACATTTTGCCCAAGTCTGGTCTATACGATCAAAGAATGACTTTATATATTTCAAATGTATGAAAATGGAATTAGTTTTCCTCATAACTTTTTTCTGTCTAGGATTGTAAAGCTGAAACTTTTAGGTATTGTTGCCGAGCCTATTAAAAAACCACTTGACATTTGACCTTGACCCCGAACTTCCCCGTTCAAAAGATATGAATCAATTAAAAATGCATATTTGGACGATGTTTTAACACGCGGTAATGTACTTCAAAAATAAGTTTTGTTTTAGTTTTTTTACCCTTTATTGATCCCTGATAGACAACAAACCTATATGACTATCGATCTTGACGAAAAGCGTACATATTCATAACGTATGCACAACACAACAAATAATGCGATATGAATGACTGATATTTTATATTTATTTGCAAGAATATAGGTAGCTAACACAAGTTCTTAAAATATATGGGTTTCACGTAAATATTTGTATGCCGATATTTGTGTGCCGAATATAGTGAACTGGCATTTCAGCCGTAAAAATATTTAGGTTTTACATATATATAGACTCGAAAAAAAAACCGGTAACTACTAATTTATTCAATGTTTTAATGTACTCGACAAAACTGTATACTTGAAACTATCAAATAAAATATTTTATTTTTTAAAAATCCTATGAAAGGGAACCTTGTTTTTCCGTCCATAGTGCGCCGTCCTCCTCGGAGTCACCGCCGTACTTAATGGATGTCCTAGGGCCCACGCCCCGAACGTCCAGCGATTCCGAAGGTAACGACTACTGTCTACAACAGCCGAGACCGAAGCACAGGGAAGCTCAGTTCAAATGTTCAAGAAAATCCAGACGACGGCTATCTATGTATTGGCCTTACTTGACATTGATTAACCAACGCTAGCTTATGTCAAAAATACAACATATTTAGCAAAATGTTTTTCCCTTTTTAGCCGTTAAAATTTTATCATAGGAATGAGTAAAGATATTTATTTCTTTTTATTGCACAAAGTTGTAAGAATGCAGCTTAGGTATTTCTTGAAGTATCAGACTTAACCATACTGACTTATCCTAATTAATCGGATTTTGACGACAACCCAAGGTTCTTTTCCTATGATCCTAAATTTAAAAATACCTTATACCTATTTAACTTTCACCAAAAATATTATCGGAACTCGTCGACAATAAAATATCGATAGTGTCATGCACTATCCTCGTTTACTTAAAATTGACGTCATCTCGTGTACAGACAGTGTTGTCACTGTGTGTGAATTTACTTGTGTGCGTATAGATTATGTTAGTGTTTGATAATATTGTCGTGTGCCTGCGTAGCGACGTGGCGAAGAATGCATTAGTAGTAGATAGTATTTGTGTGAGTTAACTCGTCCCCCGCGCAGAAAGTGACAGACTTTTTCGCATAGCGAATAGTGCGCGTGTCGTCTCCTTTTGGTTTAATACTCAAAGTATAAGTTACTTACATTTTATCCAATGCATTTTCATCTTGATTTTTCGTTTCATTACTTTGCAAAACTTTGCAAAAGATGATGTCTTTTTATATGGTTAGAAAGGTTTGTGGTGTTACCTTTTGATTTTACGATACAATGACATATTTTCCATTTTCCTCCAATATCAGTCTTTACGAAATTCGACAACACACTGAATTTAATAGGTGGAGCCATCGGTAAAATCACAATAGGCACAATTATTAAAACACGGGCGATCAAAGCAAAATAAAATCAACGAGAACTACCTGCATCATGTTTCATTATTTTTGCCTATCGACTTGCTTCACTTTGTACCGTCATAAACATTGCTAACTAATAATGTAAATAATTATAGTGTCGGCATTCGTTTGTAATCTATCTTTCATGTTTACAATACAACAGTTTTTATGATACCTTAGGTATTACGATCTAAAGGATTCGATCTTAGAGGAAGAAAACAATAGAGGGCTGGACACTTTCTTTCTCATTCACGCAAGAAAAGAATGCGTTTATGTAGGTTACGTGTGATAGAAAGAAACAGTGTATATGATTTTTTGTCCCTCAGCATGTGTTCGATTTTTCCGCGCCGTGGGTGCGAAACAAATTTGACGTTTGCTCCCACTTTGCTCCGTGACAATTTTATCGTGGTTTTAATATTAAATAAATAACTTAAAATTCAATAAAAAACTAACTGTGACATTACTGTGTGTTGTGGAAATCCTATAAGAATCGTGCAGTGTAGTATTATAGGCTGTAAAAGTGACAGTGAACGTAAAATTAGTGGAGTATCGTTTCACAGTGTAGCCTAGTCGGCGAGCACAAGAAATAATACACTAAAAAAAGGGCTACACAAATTTATTAAAAATACGTAAAATAAGAAGAAAGTTACGTTACAGGGGGAGGTCGATTACTAGTTAGCTTGTTCGCACGTATAACAAAAATAGCTGTAACTTAACTAGGGGTCGTTAGGGAACGCAACGGCGATTCCCGCGGTCTTCGGCGTCCTCCTTCTCCTTGGAGTGGCCAGGCACGCCACGGATGCGGAGTCTGGACTAGACCCGGTCGTCAGCAACACAGCCACGAACTTGTGGCCGGCAAAAATGCGAAGCCCTTCGCCCGAAAGGGGGAACACTCTTGCCCGAAGGGAGAACTTTTCGCCCGAAAGGAGACACTCTTGCCGGAAGGTAGAACTCTTCGCCCGAAGGGAGAACCCTGGAACGCCACATAAGCGTTCCTGTAGACGCCGTTCCCTAACGCGACACCCTCCAAACCAGCTTTCAGTTGGTGGAGGCTGCCTCATTATGGAGACGTCTACAGGAATAAAAGGTACACCCTAACATATAACGTAAAACATGGGCCTAATAGTACCTAGTTCACATATGGAAGGATTACAATTAAAAAATCCTACAGCAGCGATTACATAATTTAAACAACTTACCAGTAATACTGGGTTTTCTGGTTGATATTCACTTTAATAATAGATTAGAATAGAAATAGAATTTTATAAATAGACTTTAGCAATTAAGAATTCCGTAGAACCCGCTGGCAGTATTGGACTAACACGATAATGAGGCGTGATGATCGTAGCTCAGCTGAGATGGCAATGGCTCGCTCAACTTCTGAGTCAAAAACGAAACCTCTCGAGTGGAAATGGCGTCGAACCGTCTAGAAGAGCCAGTACCTAATTCGGTGGCCGCCTACGATTGGTCGACACTTTTAGACTTCGGGTACTGAGCATTTATCGCATCGTCTCGCCCTCGGTAGACTCCGCCTATTTTAAATCAAATACCCTCTATTAAAAAGTGATTCTTACCTAGGTATCTAAATTTTACCTATGGTTCTATCAATGAAAATAATAGGAATGCCTGATGCAGCTTTCATCGCCTATTACCAGAAATAACTAAAATAAGAGCATAGTATTCCCCAATCAATGTAGAAGGGCCGTATGTTAATATAAACGCCTCGTCAAAAATTATTAGTAATAAGTAAGATTACTATGCGTTGCTATTACTACCATTATAGGCGTAATTCAACGTAATGCTAAAACAGCTGTCTTTTACTTATTTATTAACGAAATGAGTTTAAAACAATATAGCTATGCTACATATCCCCCTCGCTTACCAAGAGTTTTGTTCTATACTATCTAAGGAACAAAACTCCAGAAAAAAAAATTACTCTGATAGTTTACGGCAAACATACATCTCTTTCATTCATTCATCATTCATGGTAGCGGCAGCAATCTTATATAAAGCGATTCCTGTCGCCCGCAGTCGAAATAGAGATCAAAATCATATAGATTTTGAGCTCATACTAACAGTGCAATGGTGTTAAATATATAGATATATATTGGAGATAAGTATCAAGCTAATACTAATAATGAACATTGACCAAATATTTTCTTAATGTAAATAGATCAACGGTATAATGCCTCATTAAAAAAACTGCGTCGACACAGCGCGACACAGCAAACGGTGTATAAAAGACACCCAACAAGGTGTATAAAAACACCCCAAACACGGTGTATAAAAGACACCAAAACGAGTTTAAATACACATCGATTTAAAACTCCCCCAAAATAAGACACCAAAACAACCAGTTGACTATACAAAAGAAAGAAAAAAATATTTAGTCAATATAGGATCTTAGTGAGAACTTCTTCATTGATATGAGTAACCCCTAAGAAAACCCCTAATAATAAAAAAATATATATATCCTATGGCCTAAGGCTTATTTGAGAAGTGGCCTAACCCCGCTTCCGTACTTTTAGTGTGGCACGAACACTCTGATTTAAAAAAAATATATATGTCCCCATAGTATAAGTTTAGAGGAAACGAAAAGATAATGTTGGCTTATTTAGACAGTCATTCATCCGCTGTATATAGAAAAGACGTTACGATGGCTTATTTTTGTTTGGAGTCCGTAACCCCCGCTCCAGAAAAATAAAAAGGATAGAATCAAGAGGAAGAAGAAATCATTAATACCTCGTAACAAAACTACAAAAAAAAATTTTGTTTATGAGTAATCATTGTCCACACAAACATAAAACACCCCATAGCATTCACTCATTAGAGATGTAATGCTATATAAAATATTAAAAAAAAATAAAAAAATGTTTATGAGAAAACACTAAACAGACATACATACAACAACCTAACGCCGTATTAAGTCCTGTCTGCTAATAAAAAAAATATAAAAAAAATGTTTGTGAAAAAAAAAATAGACAGACATACACATACCTTGTATCTGTCCTAAACTACTATTAAATTAATCTCATATGTGATGAATAAAAAAAAATGTTTATGAGAAAAAAACTAACATGTGTACATACATGTACTTACCTACTATTGGTAATTAACTGTAAAACAGTATCTAAAATTAAATTTAGTGAGAAAAAAAATTATGTACACTCGCAGTCAGAAACGGTGTAACACCTTAAGGCGATAATCACTCGCACGAACCGTCCCTACATACGAGCGAACTGTTAAGCGCACGTAAACAAGATCAACAAAAAGAAATTTGATTGAAAATTGGTACCCCGTTCGTGACCGCGATAGTACCTGTCCTGAACTACGTGCGAAGTTACTGAACGCACGAAACCATGATCAAAAAGAAAAAAAATGATTGAAGATTTGGTACCTCGTTCGTGACCGCGATGGTACCTGTCCTAAAATACGTCCTAAAATACGTTGATAAGTGCACGTAACTATGTTAAAAAAAAAATCGTTTGAAAGTTTGGTACCCCGTTCGTGACCGCGATGGTACCAACCATAACCACAAAAAACTAAGTGCCAAAATTCCAAAAAAAAAAATAAACACTACATTCTACTACGAATTACTAACTTTCGTACTAGCGTTACTACGTCTGTACCTACTATTGGTTGACCTAGTTTTCCAAAGGAATGTAAACAAACCTAATGGACAACTGTGAGTGACTATTACTGCAACCGGAGTTAAGTATGACTGATAGCAGATAACAAAATATCAGTCAGAATGTAGGTAGTTTCGTACTTAACCGCATTCCGATATGGCTGATGCGCGCTACGGCGACCGGCTCGATACATAATGGCGGTTATAGACGACATTCTTTAATTTGGAAAAAAGAATTGTAAAAAAATAATAGGTGATGAAAAACTGCTCAGTATAAGAATGATAAAGAATAATATAATAACTGACTAGTATGTGCCCCCAGTATAAGTTTTGTTAAAAAAATATTATTCCATTATAAAAAATTACCATTACAAATTACTTCAATTATTTATATGTCAAGTGTATAATATGCTAAAATTGTTAAAAAAATGCTATAAAATCCGATAATATATTAATAATATGGAATCTGTTAAAATATACGTTAAAAAAAATAATCTATAAAAATTACTTGACATACTGATTGTGCTAAATCTGAGCTGATACCTTGCCTTGCACCTTACCCGATGTTTAAATAAACTAATACTACTAACAACAACCATCTTTGGTATAGATTTGAAAATAAAAATTACGTTAGGACTCGGCCTTAGGGCTTTGCCAACGAGAAAAAATAAATAACTAAATCGGGTAGGAAAATAATTTTCTGCCAACGTGTTCGATATACGGATTAATACAAAAATGAGATATGCTGCAAAATACACAGAACATACATGAGAAATACACACGAAACAAATAATGGTCGTGGTTGGGTAAAATACACACAAAAATTAAAGAATCCAATTAAATAAAATTTAGGCCAAAATGTACTACTTACGTTAAAAAAAATTATATCAAAATTTGGAAAAGAAATGCAAAACACAGCGTAGGTGGTGAGCTGTGGTGTCACTAGGCCCCCTTCTAGTGACGCTAAATCTGCGGCAGAAGGCCTGCAGACCTAGTTTGTGGAAAACCTGTCACGGTATTTCCGTTAGTCGCCTTTTACGACACCCTAGGACGAGTAGGGGTGGACCGATTCTTCCCAGTAAGCCGGGTACCACACGGCGGCGGGGCAAAAGGAAAAAAAATCTCCAACCACGACACAAAAAAAAAAAAAATGACGACAACCGCCACCAAGAGAAAAAAAAAATGCGAACAAGCTATCGTAAAAACCGCGTTGGCGCCAGTGTAGCCTAGTCGGCGAGCACAAGAAATAATACACTAAAAAAAGGGCTACACAAATTTATTAAAAATACGTAAAATAAGAAGAAAGTTACGTTACAGGGGGAGGTCGATTACTAGTTAGCTTGTTCGCACGTGTATCAAAAATAGCTGTAACTTAACTAGGGGTCGTTAGGGAACGCAACGGCGATTCCCGCGGTCTTCGGCGTCCTCCTTCTCCTTGGAGTGGCCAGGCACGCCACGGATGCGGAGTCTGGACTAGACCCGGTCGTCAGCAACACAGCCACGAACTTGTGGCCGGCAAAAATGCGAAGCCCTTCGCCCGAAAGGGGGAACACTCTTGCCCGAAGGGAGAACTTTTCGCCCGAAAGGAGACACTCTTGCCGGAAGGTAGAACTCTTCGCCCGAAGGGAGAACCCTGGAACGCCACATAAGCGTTCCTGTAGACGCCGTTCCCTAACGCGACACCCTCCAAACCAGCTTTCAGTTGGTGGAGGCTGCCTCATTATGGAGACGTCTACAGGAATAAAAGGTACACCCTAACATATAACGTAAAACATGGGCCTAATAGTACCTAGTTCACATATGGAAGGATTACAATTAAAAAATCCTACAGCAGCGATTACATAATTTAAACAACTTACCAGTAATACTGGGTTTTCTGGTTGATATTCACTTTAATAATAGATTAGAATAGAAATAGAATTTTATAAATAGACTTTAGCAATTAAGAATTCCGTAGAACCCGCTGGCAGTATTGGACTAACACGATAATGAGGCGTGATGATCGTAGCTCAGCTGAGATGGCAATGGCTCGCTCAACTTCTGAGTCAAAAACGAAACCTCTCGAGTGGAGATGGCGTCGAACCGTCTAGAAGAGCCAGTACCTAATTCGGTGGCCGCCTACGATTGGTCGACACTTTTAGACTTCGGGTACTGAGCATTTATCGCATCGTCTCGCCCTCGGTAGACTCCGCCTATTTTAAATCAAATACCCTCTATTAAAAAGTGATTCTTACCTAGGTATCTAAATTTTACCTATGGTTCTATCAATGAAAATAATAGGAATGCCTGATGCAGCTTTCATCGCCTATTACCAGAAATAACTAAAATAAGAGCATAGTATTCCCCAATCAATGTAGAAGGGCCGTATGTTAATATAAACGCCTCGTCAAAAATTATTAGTAATAAGTAAGATTACTATGCGTTGCTATTACTACCATTATAGGCGTAATTCAACGTAATGCTAAAACAGCTGTCTTTTACTTATTTATTAACGAAATGAGTTTAAAACAATGTAGCTATGCTACAACAGGTAAACGTGAATTATTATGGCCAATTTAGAGATTACATTTAGAAACTAATACATGTAAACGACTTATTTAGATCTTATTGCTCTAAATTAGTTACTATTTTACTTGAAAGTTACGTGTAAGATCGATAAATTCTTGTTTTTCATCCATAACCTAAAATTTTCAGTTTATTGATCGCCATTATCAGTGTTGCCAGTGTATAAAAGAGAGACTACCATAAATAAGTGGTAAATTATTATTAAGTGTATCATACACGATCCCACATACTGGGTGCATCGAAGAATTTCTCAGATTTCCCGAAATTATTTTTATGATTTCCTGAAAATATGGATATTTGTATACTGTGGATAGCAGCAACAAAAAGAATTAATTAGGTTGCTAAAAGTTATTCCCGAATGCTTAAATATTCAGAAATAACGTAAGCGCTCAAGTAATTCGTCCAAGGCTGCGCAGGACGTATTCATTCGTTATTTATAGGCACACTGGTCATTGTACATTTAATCGTGCTTTTACTATATGCATGTTGTTTAAATATATGTATGTATGTTTTTGGTTACAATTTATTGGTAAATTTGTCTGAATTATAAATAAATAGTACCGACGTTGAATAGTTTGTTTCATTTGCCCCCCTATTATGTACCTATCTCGTTTGACAACTAAAGTGATGATCAATAAAGCAAAGTGACTATTAAATAACTATCAAATGATTCATTTGGTATTGCCTAACTTGAATCACCAATAAATACCAAACACACTTTCAGTAGACATCAAAGTTTGGTGGACAACTGAAGCTTGATAGTCACTTTGCTTCATTGATCATCACTTTTTTTTTTGTAGGAATAGTACTGTTTCACCGGACAAGAGGGCGAGCGCTTAAAGCGCTCCAGCCAGAAAGGTTTGGGTAGCGAGCGACTAGCACAAGGGCACCTCAGGGAGGCACGGCCTCGGCTTGGGCTGCCGCTTAGAGAAAATGAGTTTACCACCGGTTCACAAGACAACGCGCCCCCGCTGAGAAGAACCGGCAAGAAACTCAGCGAGGGGATGCATGTCGAGGTCGCATGCGTACGGATCCCTTCGGCCTCGCCGGCGAGACCGGTGTCTGTGTGTTGATGTGTTTACGACTCTTGACATCGTTGTTGGTGTTGTGTCATGGTCCAGGAGGACGGACATCGGGTCGGGTGGGTCGAGCAGTACATGCCGCGGACGGCGGCGATGTACGGCTGTTCGACGATCTGAGGGACCTGGCCGCTGCCCAATAGGACATGGGTTCGATTCCGAAGGATTCCGAACAATTGTCTGGGTGTTATTTATCTATTTAAATATGTATTTATACAGTTTACAAGTATTTAGTTACCTTACTAAAGGATCTGCGTAGATTGAGATCAGGTGGTCATTGGTCAAGCGTAGATTGTCCCAAGATACTAGTACTATAGATTTGTATATTGGAGAAATTTACTAAAACTTACCCGGTAAATGGCCATAGTATGTATTATATTAAGTTATAAGAAGGCCAATTTTTGCCTACCTCTCTGGGAAATAGCATATTATTGTTTTTATCTCTTAACTTTTTTGTATGATGCTAATAATTATCTACAGGTCTTAGCCACTTTAATCACCACGTGGTATCACCCAGGTGAACAATGTGGAATAGACCTTAGCTACAGGCCCGGGTGATACGTATTTGTATCATGACATAACGCACCGCAATGACTCCCTCAGGCCCGGGTGATACGTATTTGTATCATCCGCCGTTGACGGAATTCACAATTTTTTTTTCATGTTAGAAATTTAATTTTTGTATGGGAACCCTATGCTTTATGGTTACATCATAGTATCATCTTTAAAATAGACCAGTTATTCATTAGTTCTTTTGACATTTTAAGTCATAAATTCAGTTACGAAAGTCGGCTGGTCTCGGTCGGACGGAGTAAAAGTTGTGGTCACGGAATATTAGTTTTAAATCGTAAGTATTCTTTTATTTCAGGTGAAATGTTTTATTTTTTTGTTTTAACGTAATAATAAAGCTGTGTAGAGGGTAATTAGTGCGTATTTTGTCAAAATATTGTATATTTTCGAACTGAAAAAACAAAAAAAAATACCATAGGTGATTTTTTTGTTTGTTTGTTTACTTTTGGTATAATTCCGTTATTATTTGTAATGTAGTTGTTGTAAATACATCGTAATTACATCATAACGATAATAACTCAAAGATAAAGTCATAAAATCCAATCTAACTATTGAAAATTTTGCATACCATGACGTCATATCGCGCAGTGACGTCATTTTTTTTTTAAATTGAGTTCATTTCGATTTTTTGGTAGTGTTTTGTTTAAAACGTGTAAAAAAGGAGTTTGGATGCAAAGAATGGATCTTTCTTAGTGCCTCAGTCAATATTCTACCCTCAAAATCGAATTCAAAAATAGGTAAAATCAGCTTTGCCAAAAAATCACCTATTTTAGACTTTCCCTTTAAAAAATCGATATTTATAACTCTAAAAAAGCATATACTGGATAGCTTATACTTGTCTCAGTAGAACTCTGTTTACAGAACGCAAATCGGTTAAGTGGTTGTGTTTATATAACGTTCGTAATTTGAAACCACGGCGGGCCGCCGAATAACATAAACAATTACGTCATCACAAAACGTACGCGCGCGAAAAGCGGCCGGGCCCGGCCGGGTCCAAAGGGTTAAGTGTACATTCACTTTGTAGCCTCCGTCGTGGGTTCGAATCCTGCGAAGGGCAACAAATTTGAGTAGTTGTTCCTTACTGGCTAGGACAATGCAGGCCGATGACCTGATTGTCTGTAAAGTAAGATGATCCATGTGTCGGGATTTGCGATAGGACGTATGCCCGACTCCCGTCCGTCAAATTAAAACACCGAGCTTTGGTAATAAACACTTATAATCAAATTGAGAGAGAACAACTTATAATACAGTGGAGTAATCGTAATAATTAAAACATGTCTGCCATAGATACTAGCGCGCTGTCATCTTTTTGACAGCCCCTTTCGCGTTCCGAAACCGTGATCCGAGTTACGCCACACATGCGTCGGATGGGCATGTAAAAAGTCGGTCCTGCGCTTAACTTCTCCCCAGTCGTGTCAGCCTTCCGTCCCATCGGATTATGAGAGGTACCTACTATATAAAGGTGAGAGTGCACTTGTGTCTACACAAGCACTTGTGCACTATAATATCTCCTGCGTATATGGCTGATCTTGTGAAAGATTGGCCGCTGTGGTCGTTTTGGCTAGAAGGACATTATTATAACAATCACTTTCGTACTTTTTGCAGACTGTCATAGATTAAGACGATAAGAAAAGTAAATGTTGTGTCAAAAAAGTGGTTTTTGGTTAGGAAAGAAAATATAATTTACAACAACCTCCGTATTTGCTTTACACAAAGGGTAAAATTTCCCTTACGTGGCAACTCTAAATTTAGTATGTACTTATTTTTCTGTCCTTATCGGCGGCACGCTTGGTATATGTCTGTATTATATTCTGTCTACGGATTCGATTCACTTAACTTATGAATCGATTCGAATGAAGATCGTATTGAAGTGAATCGATTCAAAAGATCGCTAGATCGTATTCAATTGAATCGATCTTCTTAAAAATCGAATCGTAATGTACATCCCTATCCTTCCTCCAAGCGTACAACTACAATTGTTTTTGTTTACTAATGTTTACAGGCAGGCGAGTAGATTTATTAGTGTAGATTTATATAAAACAGTATAACAATAATGTCAAGCCATGTTAAAATACGATTAGCTTCAGAAAGAGTAAATCATTCTGTGTCTTTTAACAATGAATTGCCACGGTTTTATACACCCGGTGAGGTTATCACGGGCATGCAAGATTTCATGCGGTAAGCTTTCTATTCTATGACCCTTAAAATATCATTGTATGACCCCCTTCCCTCTAATATGGTTGAGGGGAGTGATGGCTGCTGCTCGAGTCAAGTCAAGTCTTGCGCGGGTGCTGCGGGATTGGTCCGACTACTATCGCTTTGGCCTTTTCGTTTGTTGTATTTTTTTCTCTCTCTTATTTGATCTTTTAAACGGCAGGACACACTGTCGCTGATGATGACCTAATTGTAACAAGACAAACACTGATTAAAATAAAGGGAAAAAATGACAAGCCCGCTGAGTTTCTTGCCGGATCTTCTCAGTTGAGGCAGCGTTGAGAACCAGTGGTAGCTTTTAAAAAAAATTACCAGTCAAAAGTGCTAGCGTTATGCCTATTTGAAATAAATGATTTTGACTTTAATTATATTCTATTTGCTCCTACCAAGTTGCAAACAAATCTTTTAATTTATTTTTATTACAGTGGACACGGCACATACACCGAAGACGATTGTTTAAAATCTTCTGTAGCCGGTGTTATGCAAAAAGTTAACAAATTGATATGTATAAGACCATTGAAAAGTCGATACGTTGGTGAAATTGGTGATGTAGTGGTCGGCAGGGTTCTAGAGGTGCAACAGCGTCGATGGAAGGTGGAAACTAATTCGCGGCTAGATTCAATACTGCAGCTGTCATCTGTTAACCTTCCAGGTGGAGAATTGGTATGAACCAAATGAATACCTGCCCCCTTAGCCAAATTATCATTATACAATATGGAATGCTAGAAAATAGAATACAAATGTATAGGGAGGCCATATTTCCTCACATGACTATGCAAAGTATTGTAGAATAATAACTTGGCTACAGACTCTGGTTTAAAGTTTATGTGAATGAGGTGCTAGTATGATAAGTCTACACACAATAATTGATGGCATTATTCTCTTGCAGAATTTTGTGCCTAAAGATAGTAACATTTTTCATGAGTTCTGATTTGTACCACAAGCAGTCTTAGGCTGCCTGTCCACTGGAGCGGAGCGAGGCAGCGGAGCGGAGAAACGAGAAATATTAACCAATAAGATTGCACAAAGATTTTGGAGCGGGGTTTTTGAGCAATCTTATTGGTTAATATTTCTCGTTTCTCCGCTCCGCTGCCTCGCTCCGCTCCGGTGGACAGGCAGCCTTATGCTGGTGTTGTTTACCAAAAAAATTAATCATTATTTCACAGAATAACTACTATATTTTTTAACCAAATTTTATTGTTATTTATTAAAACTTGTGTTTTACAGAGAAGAAGGTCAGCCGAGGATGAGCAGATGATGCGTAAGCACTTACAGGAAGGCGACTTGATCAGTGCGGAGGTGCAGAGTGTGTTTTCTGATGGTTCTTTGTCATTACACACAAGAAGTTTGAAGTATGGCAAGGTACAGTTGCATCAAAATACTTTACCAGGAAAACTGCTTGTATACCTGTTGTATGCTACTAGGCCAAATGGACATCAAGCAACAACAAAAAGGAAACCTGCATGTCTGAGAAAGCCTAAATAGCTTTCGAATGATGTGTTCCAACCAGCACTTGCCCAGTGTGGTGGACTACAGCCTAAGCCCTCTCATCTTGAGGGGAGGCCCATGCCCAGCAGTGGGACATAAACCTGGGCTGGTATTATTATTTTATTATAATCAGATTATAAAGCATAGATATGTTATTTCCATACTAATTCACGCCAAAAATTGTGAACCATGTAATTAAAATATTATACATATTTTTCAAATCCATAAGAGTATGGGACTAACAAAGAAAACCATGGGCAGCAGTGTGGTCATTATATCATGTAAAAATATACTTGAATTTATGAAAAATACTCTTTTATTACAGCTGTCTCAGGGGATTTTAATGAAAGTATTTCCTTCATTGATCAAGAGAAGAAAAAATCACTTTCACAACTTGCCGTGTGGTATATCAGTAATCATCGGCAACAATGGCTATATATGGATCAGTCCTCAGGAACAAGACAGTATGATTGGTGAAAATAAAGATGAAATTGAAAATAGTTCTACTCAGGTATGGATGATCAGGTCAGCCTGAGTAAGAGTACACTTATACAGAAAATACTTTGTGACCATTTGAAATGATTAAAAAATACTATCCCATACACGCCACATATTATATTATAGCCTTCCCCAATTGTATGAAACGGAGTTCAATACATTCAATTTCTACTTCCAACTTTGCAGTTTTGTCTTTCACAATAGGAATAATGCATTTCATGCATTTGCCTCTTATACTATAAATCCTATTAATACATCTGGATTTATAGGTGATGTCCTAACTTAACGCGATCACGCGAACAAAATTCGCGCGACCGCCGGTTAGGACGTCCATTTGTTTGAGATTTCGTTCGGGCGAACTCCGTTCGTGCGCACTTGCGATCGCCTGAACTTGCAATGATCGCGTGATCGCGTTCTAGGACACTCCCATAGATAGGTACACAGTAAGACCTTCTTTTTATTTCAATTTTTCTGTTTTATTTTGTTAACAGCCGGTGAGCACATCAGACAGGGAGACAATGGCGAGGGTGAAAAATTGCATTGCAGCCTTAGTAGCTTCAAAGATGATGCTTGATGATACCAGCATCATGTTTTCATATGAGGAGAGCCTGAAGTATGATAATGTAAAAGATCTCCTCGATCCAGAGGCTATGCTAGATGTGGCATTCCTAACTCAGCACAGAATAAATAATGTTATGGAAGAATAAAGGTTTGCATTTTCTTTTCTAACCATTATTTGAGAAAAAACAAAAGTGAAGTTTTATTTTTGAAATGATTTATTGATATCACAATCAGTAATACCACATTTTTTCGTGGTGTTTGTGTAAGTATGTTCACTGAACTATTCAATATAAATTCTTAAAAAGGTATGCCTTAATACAAAATTATTTTTTGGTTTTTTGGCTTTATTACTAATATTATTATTTATTTATAAACTATAGTACATTTATAGTTCTTAAGAAATCTTAATAAATACTAATCAAAAGATTTATAAAAAGTATAATCTACTTATATAGAAAATTACAAAATTAAATTTTGTGACATAGAAAAGATTCGAAAGTTTTATATGTATAATGTAGTATATGAATATTGCTTCACATCACAACTCTTATTCATAAATTAGAAAATTCTTTGGCACATTAGAATTTCTTATTCCTTTTTCCAAGTATTTTCATAAGATTTTTCGACATAAAATATGGCTTTTCTGGCGAACCGTCATTCCTCTCGCAATCTTCGACTGAAAAGAAAACAGTACACATATAATGGATGTATGTATAAATTTAATTTAATACCTATACATTTACTATTATTGTGGAACAGAGGTATATTAAATCATAATGTACTTTATATTCAAACTAGCGGCTTAGTCTAGAACCTGCGGCTTAGTCTAGATTTGATTTTTTAAACCTGTATGTATTAGGCGGTGGCGTAGCTTGCCTTAGACGGGCCCTATATCAACATTTGTTAGGGGGCCCCAATGAAGTCATAAGAGTTGAAATTAGATTGTGGATAACATCGTACGAATTTTTGTATACACAAGTTCGGGGCCTCTGTGACCCGGGGGCCCCGTATCATTGATATGGCTGATACGGCCGTAGCTACGCCCCTGGCTGATTTTGTCAATCGGATATTGTATTATACTGACATTGAAAATGCTTCTGGTAGGCGTCTCCGCTGAACACAACACTCAGTCATTTGTCGTTCACTGCTTATAATATATTGTAGAATTATACTGTTGATATTTCTTTATGATGGGCTAATAGAATACTCGACAGATATTAAATATTTTTTATCCAATAATTAAAAATATATTTTTTGTATTTCCAAAATTAACTCAGTGAACAAAAACTATTTTATTCTAAGCATTTAGTGTAGAGATAAACTAGTAGATAATAATATGAATTGTGCTGCGGGTAACAATGTAATTGTTACCACCAGTTACTTACGGAAACATAGGAACAGTGTGTCGACTGCCATTTCGTATACGTTGAAGAATATTGTGCATATAAGGTATGTCGCTATACTCAGTATGATAGCGGGAATGTAGTTGTAGTGCAGGCGCTCGCCCTTGGTCACTTCGTACACGAAGTTCCACTGTAGTAGGTAGTACACCGCGAAGCCCACGCCGATAGAGATCAACAACTTCGACAGGAAGAACAGGAAGTCTGTGACCTGTTGATGTATACTCATGTAACCACTTTTCCCCCAACCAGGTGTGTCGTTCTCTCATAAGGAATGTAGAGTACTTATTAAATGTGTGAATAAAAAAGAGCCATCTCACAGTTTTCAATAATCCTTTTTCGCCAGACATTTTGAGCACTTTTTCTCAAGAACCGTACAGAATTGGATCTCGGGGGTTCTATTCTGGCGTTTAGAACAATACGACGCGTCACTAGCTTAGTTTCACACAAATATCTTAGTCACCAAGGATTATTGGAACACTGTTAATGGGGTTAAACCAGGTTGCTTGATACTAGTTATTTTAAGTTGGTATTCTTGAATCGGGGCTTTTTTCAATATATACTTTAATATTTGCGACACACGTTTAAATTAATTTCTTTTTTTACTGTCCGTGGCCAATTCCGTGGAGTTCGTGGTCGCGGTCGCAACAGTTTACATTCGCTCCAATAAGCCATGACGAACATCCAGAGATGTACAAGATACCCTATACAAAGTATCTGAAATACAAGATGCAAGATACTTTCAAATTAAGTATTTTAGATACCAGATACAAATACCTTTCTGGAAAAGTATCTGAAATACTAGATACAAAATACGTATCTTTCAAATACTTTTTAAAAGATAAAATACTTTTGTAAGACAAGTGTAAATTTAAAATTTTTAGAAACCCCTTATATCGGTGAACGAACTGTTAAAATGACTTACCTGCGTCATTATCAGACCCTGATCACCATTTTTCTAGCAACTACTCGTCGAGACCTACCTAACGAGCCCAAACTCGGTGGGTCTACGTTTATTGGTGCAGGGATCGCGTGACCACCGTCTTGGTCCATCATCAGACCCTGATCACCATTTTCTAGCAAATCCTTGCCGAGAGCTGTCCAACGAACCCAAACTCGATGGGTCTACGTTTATTGGGGCCGAGATCCTGTTACCACCTTCTTGCTGATCAACATCAGACCCAGGTGAAGGTTACCATTTTTAACCTCCAAAACGAGGGGAGTTATAAGTTTGACGCCTATGTCTGGAAGTCTGTCAGTATGTATGTCTGTCTGTGGCATCATAGCGCTCAAACCAGTGGACGGATTTGATATTGATTTGAATGCAGTTTTTTTATTTGAAAGCTAGTTTAAGCGAGATGTTTCATGAAAATCTGTCCAATCGTTTGAAGACCATCAGCTCTTTTCCGAGTCGAGGTAGGGATATTTCGTATACAATAGACATTTTTCATTACTTCTATTAGTCCGAAAGATCTGAAATTTGGAACATATGTAAATCCGATGCTAAGAACCATCTCGCTTAAACTAGCCTTCAAATAAAAAAACCACATTCAAATCCGTCCACTGGTTGAAGCGCTACGATGCCACAAACAGACAGACAGACTTTCAGACATAGGCGTCAACTTATAACTCCTCGTTTTTGGTCGGGGGTTAAAAACAACATTATTTATGTATTATATTTATGTATTATACTAATATTTATATATATATATTATTTTGCTGTTACGTATTTTATTGTTTATAGTTATGTATTTTTTTGTTTTTTTTTTTCTCTTTTCTAATTGGTTTGTATAAACAACCCCTCCTTGCAGTTCATAGTTCCTCTCCATCCAAAGGTTGCCTGGTAGAGATCACTCTTAGTGATAAGGCCGCCCATTGTTTCATTCTATTTTACTGTTTTTTTTTCTCTTGTATTTTTGTGTTTTTAATAATGGTGGAACAATAAAGTATTATCTATCTATCTATCTATTTATTGAATGTGTTATTTTTTTACGTGCATTATTTACGAATACATTGCGTTGATCGTGCCAATATTGTCTGGTTACCATAGTATCGGCTCTGCCTAGTTTGGGATCAGATGACCGTGTATGGATTGTCCCAAAATATTATTATTAATGTGACAAGGCAAATTATTATATTTTTATGGTTTTAATGGAGATTTAAGTAAAACCAGTTCTTTAAATATTATATTAGTAATTTTTTTAGGGTTCCATGCCTAAAAGGTAGAAAAGACTGATTCTATTGATTTGATTGAAACGTATGGTATAGTTTATCCAACTTCATAGTAAATGAAAAAAAAACTTTTTAATGCGGGTCGAGATGAGGCGTCAAAATTTTATGTTTATGTTATGTAGTGTTTAGCTTATACTAAAAAATCATCTGAAATAATTATAGATAATAGATATCTACCTACCACCAGAAAAATCACTAGCGCGTTGCCGACTTTTAAAACATTAGATATTAAGTAAGTCTTTTGTGTCCGGTTATTTTACCAGCTACAGTGCCTTTCACACCGGAACACAGCAATATTTACACACTGCTGCATGGTGGCAGAATATCTGACACTGCGGTGGTACCAAACTGGACGGTTTCTTGTACAAGGAACCTACCACCTAGTACACCTTTTCTTTGATGAGGTCTCATAATTATACACCCAAATGAGAAGAGTCGCTCCAGGGCAGAGAGGTGACTTTGAGATTTTACAATAATATTAATATTCTGGGACAATCCCCACATGGTCATCTGATCCCAAACTAGGCAGAGCCTGTATTATGGAAATCAGACAAATGATACTAATACCTATATGTTTTATTATTGTAAATAAATAACACCCAGACACTTGGTGGGAATCGAAGCCACAACCTATTGGGTAGCGGCCAGGGTGTCTAACTGCTAGACCAATAGGCCCGTCAATGTAATATAATTTAAAATTAATGCCACCATAGAATCACATTTTGCGAATAGTTACTAAAAGTATTTTAGCAAATAAAGTATTTTCAAAATACTAAGATACCTAACAAAAGGTATTTAAATACAAGATACAAATACACGTACGTATTTTGTATCTTGTATCTGTATTTCAGATACTTGTATCTTAGATAAGTCTCATCTCTGCTAACATCGGCGATGGATATTTAAAAATATCGACCGGATACGTGATTACATCATCGTATTGACCTTATTATAAGTTTAACCTGCCCAGTGTTTTAATATCTAGTGTCAAAACAAGGATATTGTATTTACTTATTCAACCTACTGATAGAACAAGTAAGACGTACGCGTGATGGTGAGTGATTCGATGGTGGTTCCTTATCATCTTGTGACGCTTATTAAGACCTTGTAGATCAACGGCAGAGTGCACTATAAAAGTTTCCTTCGAAAAGGGTGTACGACAGGGTTGTATATTGTCGCCAGTTTTTTTTTAACGTAGACGGAGAATACATTCGTACTCGCAGGAAGGCTAAAGATTCTCGAACCGCGCAATGCGATGTGGTCACGATCTTCAGCATTGAGGAACCGAATAAATACGTGTCTACAGCACAACTAGTGGGAGGCCTGCCTTCGCTCCGTGTTGCGGTTCGTGGGCACCATTCGAGAACCTTTCTTCACCATCGGTCATTGGTTCTTCGAGCGATGGACGAAATTACCTTATCTAATACGACGACTCGTATAATGTTCCTCATGAGCAAGGAGAAGGCGTCTCTGGCGCTCTTGCAGAAATTTTCGCCGTGCACCGCACACATGATGTAAGCGTTCTTGTTTATAAACTTGAGGAAGTTCTCCAGACACCAGAAAAAGCACTTGCAGCAGCACATTATGCACCGGGTGAACGGGTTGTCGAACTTCTTCACTTTGTGGTCTATGTACTCGAGGATGACGCGAATTACTCGCACTATTGCTACGATGAGCGCTCCGAATGCTACAGTGCCCAAGTGGTATCTGAAAAAGAACGCAACTATTAATGTTTATTGGATAACCGCTACCGTTGAGCAAATAAATCCACGAATATTGCAGGACGAAGATATGTAAGGTACTGCGGGAACGGCTACTTCAAAATTTAAGGTCACGTAATGCTTGCACCTAACAGAAAGATCCGCGGTAAAAGGCTTCTCAACTGGCGAAACAACACATATTTGCTTGGAATATGGCTGGACAAACAGACTAACTGCCGCACTCACAAACCCCAATTAACTTTAATTCTAATTAAGTCACATTTTACAATCTATTTAATTCGACTGTCGGAGTTGTTTATGATTATTTTCGTTTGTCGAATACGAGATGATTAATATGTCTACTCATTATCCTGCGCATTGAGTATTAAACGTCTACGAGTGTCGAAATAATCAGATTTCAAAAAATGGATAAATTACCATTAACCATAATTGACGTTTGTAGGTTCGGCAGTTAGACCTTGCTAAGGTAGCAGAGATAGTATTGACTTCTACTGCAACCATCGAGCATTACTTGTAGTTTGTGTGATGTATGTGTTTATAATATGTAGGTAGTTTATATATTTTGTTCTGTGGTCACCACCACTCGTCAGTCCGGAATAAACCGTGTGCTATCAAGACGTGTTATTATTTCGCTATATCCACCAGGCTGCCATATTTCTCAGTTTGTTATAAAAAAGTTAGTCACCGTATCGTCCTCCATATGCCTGAAGTGAGAGTGAAGAACGGGAGATCTCTTTTGTTATACGTCCAGTACCACGTGGAGAATGTGCTAGCAAGCATCATGTCAGAAACTCCGCTGATGAAGAACATGGTCCAGAAGAAACCTAACAAGTTGGCGACTGAAAAAGAAAAATAACAAACGTGTTAAGAAAAAACATTCAAGAAGGATTGTCGTCACAACTTGAAATTAGTATTAGATGATGAAAGCTTCCGACAATCGTGCAAGAACGATGCAAACGGCACCAAATAACAAAACCTATTTAGTAAATAGTATTTACATTAACCATTAAAAATAATGGAAGAATTATAAGCCCGCTGAGTTTCTTACTTGCTGGATCTTCTCAGTGGAGGACGCGTTTCTATCCGGTGTTAGTTGTAAAAACGAGGACACTGTATGAGACTCGACCGTTTTAACTGTCGATCGTTCTTAGGAAGCTTACACTCTGGTTTTAGTGGGTAGTTAGTTGCCGATAGCATTCGTTCGTGTTTACTTACGGTGTAGATAGACTACGCTTTGTGGGTTGTCGAGGCCTGTGAAGTGGCAGGTAGCGTTTCGACACGGCAGCAGCAGCCCGGCACTATTGTTGTGACATGACGCCACGAACGTCGCTGGATTGCACGGCTCGTAATCCTACGTAATTAAATTAATATAATTTTAAACATCCGCCAACCCGCACTTGGCCAGCGTGGTGGACTACGGCCTAAGCCCCCTCATCTTGACGGGAGGCCCGTGCCCAGCAGTGGGACAAACCAGGGCTGGTATTATTATTTTATTATATTATAATTTTAAACAGTGCCTTCCGGAGCTTGGAATATTCTAGTATGGTTACTCTACAAATCTTAGTTTCAATCCAATCCGATTTTTGAATCTACTAATCAAGTGGCGTGGTTGTCTTGTCAGCATGGACGTAAGGCCGGGATTGAAGGAAATTAGATTTTCATCATCATCAGCCCACATCAGTCCACTGCTGGACATAGGCCTCCCCCAAAGCACGCCACTGAGGCCGATCTTCGGCTCCCCTCATCCAGTGTCGGTCAAGCGTTCTGCGGATATCGTCGCTCCACCTAGTCACAGGGTGTCCTACACTACGCTTACAGACAGACCAGACGAAAGTCTTAATAAGATTTTGATTAAATTAAATTTACATTGATTTGCTAGAGCTGATGTGCGAATTTCCTCACTACCTCTAAATACAAACATCAATTATGTAGTTAGGTATCTGATAAGAATGTTTTTATAAGTCATTTCAAACTCTAACCAAATTATAGCGCCAACAGTACCGGGCATATTTTCGAGTGTAATATAATCATCATCTGCAGCAGCCGCAAGCAGCCTTAGAAGGGAAGGGTTGTCATAACCCCCACGCTTGGCAGGCGTCTTGCGGATCGCAGTATTGGTGATAATTTCAATTAAAAGACGCTGTTGCCCGTCTTCTGGTTTTCCCTTAGTCGCCTCTTTCGACACCACACGGGTTGACTCATCACTCATATTTATCCTATCTAGGTACACTTGTACCTACTTTGTGCCATTGACTTCGTACGGCTTCGTTGATTCACTAAAATTTTAGTACTGAATTTTAAAAAATAACCATTATTATGGATAAATGCTCTTTTTACTACACTTACGTATGTATAATATAAAAAAAATACAATTTTAAACAATTGCCTGTGTTCATACCTTTGTATAGACCCCATTACAGCCGCAGTCGGTGTCGTTCTCCAAGTTGACGACGCTAAAGGCGGATTCCCCGATGGATAGTAGGTGTATGAGCACCAGCACGCCGTACGCGATCACAACACATTGGATGCACCACGGGAATATCGGAAAAAATACTGTCGATTTTATGGCGGTGACTGCTCTGAAAATTTATATTGGTGTCTTTTACTATTTATCTGACCTTGTAATTAAACTTTAATCTGAATCAACTAAGTATGTGGATCTAAACAAATGTACCAAATGTCAATGTTCCCGAAGAAAAAAATCTTATGAAAATGAAATCTGCAAAATTTCAATACGTTTTAAATTGCAAGTTTCGGTCTAAGTGCAAGGTCATACTCAAAACTTATGAATAACATGCATACCGTAGCTAACAAATAACAAATGACCTTGTTTATAAGAAAATTTATAAATTAAGTAAATTATTTATTTAAGTATTGTCGGGGGTAAGAGAAGAACAGCCGAATACGTCCCAATGCAGGTCAAGTGTCTCATCTTCTCTATCATGAAATCTTAGGTTAAGCAATAAACCAGTACGCGGGCCAACGGTAGATAGATGAATCCCGCCCGCACCCGTATCGATAGCCTCCAGGTTATCCAAAATCGTTTCCTCCGACGTGCCGTCGGTGCCCCGTGGTACATACATGCGTAATGTAGATCTGCATTCCGATTTCAAGTTAGATCCCCTTCGTAAGTTCCTTAAAGAAGCGTCGAAATGCTACTTTGAATCCGCGTCCCGACACGCGAACAGTTTAATCCGCGCCGCCGCCGATTACGCCCCTAGTCCTTCTGACTCGCGCCGCAGACCACGGCACGTACTGCTCGATCCTCCTGACCCCATGACGGTCCTATTGGACCGGGATGCGCCGAACCCTCCCCGACATCCGTATGCTACACTAGCTATCAGCCACCGGTCTCGCCGGCGAGGCCGAAGGGTCGTACGCACGCGCCCTCAACGACGTGCATCACCCCACTGAGTTTCTTGCCGGTTCTTCTCAGTGGGGGCGCGTTGTGAACCGGTGGTAAACTCAGCCCTCTCTTAAGCGACAGCCCAAGCCGAGGCCGTGCCTCCCTGAGGTGCCCTTGAGCTCGTCGCTACTTCTGCCGTTAAGGCTAGAGCGCTTTTAGCGCTCGCCTCCTATTGTCCGGTGAAGCTGTAATGGCCATCTGCGGCGAACAGCGTCTATCATTCCCAAAAAAAAAACCAGATGAATCATTTACGAATTTCGAACTTATGAAACACTAGCTGACCCGCGCAGCTCCACCCGCGCTTTAATCACATTTTGCTCCCCTTTTCTCCCTACTCCCTTGATTTATCTCTCTCCATCTCTCTCTCTTATAAAAAAATCTAATTCTATGCTCTTTCTCTCCCCTCCCGCTTCGGACCCCGTCACACTTCCCCTCTTCCTCTCCCCGTTGTCCTCTCTGAACCCTCTCCCTCCTCTCTCTTCTCCCAACTTGCTCCCTCTCACTCCCCCCCTGCTCCACCTAACTCCTCCGATCACTCACTCCATCACCCTCCTCCCCTCTCCCTCTCCTGCACCCTCTTCTTGTTCTATATATCCTCGTCAATCATGGTATCAGCAGCATAAAATATACTCTATAACCTATTCTCAGACCTACCCGCAAAATTTCATACATATCGGTTCACCCATCTATTTAAAGACCTTGCCTTATGTTGCTTAACCTTAACCTAGCGGCATGAAATATACTTTACGAACTATTCTCAGACCTACCCCAAATACACACAAAATTTCATACAAATCAATTCACCCATCAATTTTATGACCTGGCCTTATGTTGCTTAACCTTAACCTAGCGATATGAAATATACTTTTCACACCACCTGCTCGATAATGTTGCATTATGTGTCATATAACCTTAACCTAAAGTAGCTCATTATATCCCTATAGTCTAGCCGGGTAATAATGTTGTACTAAACTCCCTTGGGTAATAATGTGATTGGTTTTTTTTTGTCCTTTAGTTGAACCTAATTGGGAAGGCAAAGGGTTCTAGCTCATACAGCCTTGTCAAAAGTAATCTCGTAATAAATCAATTTGTAGCTATGCCTAAGCCAATTCTTCTATTTTTTTTACCACGGAGACTCTTTACGGTATATATACCACTCTCTCTAAGCAGAGACTTGCATGAAAAAAATACATTTGAAAATCGAACCGAGCGCCAGGAGCCGAATTGGAGCCGAACCTTGTTCTAGGTTCTAGAAAAGAAAAAAATAGATAAAAAGAAGGCGCTAACGCTATTGATCAATATCATTGCTGTTGATATTATTATTTTAATTCTATTCAGTTTTGTATTTTACTGTCTCGCCTCGCAGTAGGTGTGGGCGCGAACGCTGGAAATCAGTGTTGATGTTATTTTATTTCTAGCAGTAAGTATTTACTTAATAATAAATACACTTCATTGTACCATTGAGATTTTACACCAAAACTTACATGTAAATTGAATAATACGTTGATAGTATAAAAAATTGGCCTTATAGCTAAAAAGCAATCTCTTCCAGATAACCTAAGCAATCTCTTCCTAGTATTTGTATTTCATTACCTCGCAGTAGGTGTGAAAAGTAGTATATTCTCCTCGGGGATAAAGGTGTCTTTGTCTTGGGCGAGCTTGAATCTCTCGCTGTACTCAGGATTCTAGCATTAACTCCCTCGCTTTGCTCGGGAGTTAACTCTATACTCCCTCGCTACGCTCGGGAGTTACTAGAATCCTTCGTTATGCTCGCGATTCAATTTCACGCCCGTGACATAAGACACTGCTTTATCCCCTTGGTGCATAAACTACTATTATGACCTATTCTCAGACCTACCCGATATGCACAAAAAAATCTACAAATCGGTTCACCCGTCTATTTAATGACCTTACCTAACGTTGCTTAACGTTAACCTACCGGGATAAAAAGTATCCTATGTCCGTTTCCTGGTTCTAAGCTACCTCCCCACCAATTTTCAGCCAAATCATTTCAGCCGTTCTTGAGTTATAAATAGTGTATCTAACACGACATTTTACAATTATGTAAAAATATTAAAGTTCTTTAGTGATTGTATGTTCAATTTCACCAATAGATGGCGCTGTTCATAATGTAAATCACGCTAACATCGTAAATCACTGTCTAATGATATTCGATAATGAAAACTTTAAACTTTCCGCATCTTTTATTGTTGCGACTGTAATACAATACCTATATCTTATAGATTGATGAATCTTATGTTTATGTGGTCAATAACTTCTTAAATTTTTATTATTATCTTTTTGCTTTTGACTTTCAAGATATACCTACTTCAAAGATTTCGATATCTTTCTCATCAACGTACAGAGGTTTGAGATTTCATAGAACCATTATATTTTTAACACTATGACGCCATCAATAAATTGAAACCACCACCTTGTGTAAAATAGTAAAAGCAAAAAATCTAAATATCTAAATTGTTTAAAAATAACTACTTATTTAAAAAAATATTGCTAAAAAATATAAAATTATAAAAGAATCACGCGTCGGACTCGAACTCGGGACCTACTGCGCTGGCAAGACGCTTCCGTAACCACTTGGCCACGAATCACATACGATTCATTGCGAAATACCATATCTTATGCAAACTAAATGTCTGCTCAGTACCTATTGTATATAGCGTAATAATACATATCTTAATGATTAACTGATCAGTCTATAATTACCCTATTCACATACAAAGGAAATTACGTGGTGATATGTGCAAGTAATGATTCACTGCTTAGCCCCTATGATACATAGCGTGATGTTTTATATACCAACTTATACCCTGACTTCTACACAACACATCAGTGAAAGTCCTATCAAAATCCATCCACGGGTTTTCAAATGATACATGGACGAACAGAACGACAGACAGACAGACAATAATTCCAAAAAAAATTGTTTTGGCTTCTATGTCGATAGTATAGTATCCCCACATAGAAATTTTGGAAAAATATTCAATGTACAGAAAAAGTGCTCTTTGAGTTTTATTATAGTATAGATGATATAAAAATAGTACTTAATAATGTTTTTCTGGCCGATACGACCACAGCGGCCAATCTTTCACAAGATCATCCAGCTACGCGGAAGATATTATTGTGCACAAGGGCTTGCGTGGACACAAGTAGATACACGCTCATTTGAACTCGGTTTGCAAAACAAGCGTTTTTCCGCTGCACCACAAAGGATACAAACACAAGATAATTAATAATGGAATAACAATCAAATTAATGTACTCACTTGCTTCCTTCCCTTATCAGTGCTATAGCGATGTTGATCCGACTTCTCAAGAAAATTACTATCAACACGAGTATGAGCAGGATGACCGCGACCACTATCAGTATACCTAGCCAGGTTTCTTTCTTGCTGAATATAGATTCCGCGTAACCTTTCAGGTTTGTCGTCTGATACAGACCGATTGGATTCGCGCGGAAATACTCATAGTTTTTGTAACATAAATATAATGCTGGAAAGAAATAAATTTAATTCATTAATGATTTCTGATACTTACGCGAATATTACACATTGAAATGAAACTAATTTTACGGATTATATCGCGGTTTATTTTTGATTTTAATTTCCCGACGTTTCGAATACTTTACAGCATTCATGGTCACGGGCGGACTGAGGTGGTAGCTGTCCATATGTCATAGTTGTCTTAGGGTACCCTCAGGTCTTCTAATTATTATTGTTAGTCCGATCTACGCAGAAAGAGCTTACAGTATCTTGAGGTCTTGCAGTGGAATGCTTGTCTTTGGATTTGACTATGTTTATCACGGGATCCCAAGCTGGTGGTAGCACCCAGCCATGTTCTCTATTGAAATTTAATTCATTAATTTATTATTGAGTGCTGCTAGAGAACTTTTAAAAATATAATAGAAGATCACCGACAAGATTTTTAAATTTTGACGAAAATGTTGAATTTACCAAGTGGGCGTGGCCATTCACGCCATATCCGAAACTATGTAAGTACCTATAAGGAATAGGGAAAAATACTCAAAGAAGTCTCGGGCCCGATTTTGATGAACACTAAAACAGTATCATTTTTGAACAATCAATGTTCCAGTAACGAAACGGTTAATTTTGTTAACAAAACCACATTTTCTGGAAAATAGCGACATACGGCAAACTAAAGGAAACCAATTTAATGAACGGCTAAAAAAACGCGTGCATCTCATGTAAAATAGCCTCGTGTAGGTACTTTTTCCACACAAAAAAAATACATCTTTACCTACATATAAGTAAAAATATTCACTTAGAGACTACGTGAACATCTGAACCTGAACGTTGTAGTTCTTGCTCTGAGTGGTAAATATTGTAATGAAAAATGTAGGTAAGTATAGATAATAAATGGACGTTCGGGGTGTGGGCCCCAGGACGTCCATTGAGTACGGCGGCGACTCCGAGGAGGAAGGCGCCGGGGTTGCGACCCCCGTCACCGTGAGCACCGTGTCTGGTTCCCGGGGGGCTACAATGCGCCCCCCGGCGGCAGGCTCAAAGGCAAGGCACTGAGGGGCCCCTGGTGCAGATACCACCGGAGAGCCCTGGGATCCCCCCCTCTCATGTGCCGATGCGACAGCAGCGGGGGTTTTAGTGGGTAAGAACCCCACATACCCCGGTCGAGCCCCACAGCTCACGGGGACATCTTGAAGGTCTCCCCCGCGTCAAAAAAAAAGGTAATAAATGATGGGATAATATACTTACAAAATCCAAGTAACCCTATCAGTGCAGCAATGGAGGCCCAGACGACGGGCCCCACCACCCAGCGAAGCAGCAGGATGTAAACAAAACAGATGACGACGACAGCCACTAGCGCACCCAACAAGTACCATCGCGACTGTACCAGGTCCTGCACTATCTGCGCCGACAACTGTTCACACAGACACAAGTATGGTTAACTAGGTATGTAATACATTTAATGTTTTTTTTTGCTAGCACAACAAAACAATAGATGTTATATACATCGAGAAAATCAAATTACTATTAATGAAAATGCAAGTATGGGTGTTTTTTGACTGTAAATGTAATAAGAAGAGGTGCAGGAGGAGAAGAGGAACGGTGTAGCGGGAAGCCCGGCTTTACAATTCGGAGTTCGCGCGTTCAAATTCTGCAGGAGCAAAAACTTTGTGTAATTGTTCCATAATGTTTCGAACAATACAGACCGATTATCTGATTGAAAAGTAAGATGATACATGCGCCGATCCTGCGCCTTACCTCTCCCCGGTTGTGTTGGTCTTCCGTGAGAAGGAAGGGCGCCCTAAAAATATAGTGCACTATATTTTTAGGGCCAATTATTTGACCATGATGCCGTATCAGTCAAGAGGACATTATTTAGGTAGGGGTTTTGTGGAGTTAGTAGGTACATACATTGCTAATATACTACAGGATAACTAAGCTACATACTATCGCTATTATTAGTAAAACATGCTACAAAAACACATGGTATTGTAAATTGTTAGTTAATTAGAATTTTAGGAAAACTATCCTTATAACTATGCTTGAAGTATGTAGTCACTGGATTAAACATTAATAATTTAGAATCAAACTAATATAATAAATACATTGTCTGGAAGAAATCGCTATTAGCGATAAGGCCGCCGTTTGTACTATTCTTTATTGTTTTTGTTTGTATTAAGTCGTACCATTTTCTTGTTCATTTGTTTGGTGTACAATAAAGTATATTCTATTCTACATTGCAACTATGATATAGGTATAAGTAGGTACATCATATCATTTCATAATGAAGATAATCCAAAACACATACATGCATATCTAATAGAATATCTAATAAAAAAGAGCTATCTACCTGGTCAAATTGCACCAGATTGACAAGTTGTGAGAGCACCTGTTCTTCGTTTAAGTTGACTTGGATGTGATGATGATTGAAGAGATCCGTGACGTTAACAAAGCACCGGCCCAGCACTGCACCGCGCCAAACATGAACCACCGACCACGATAGTATTAGTATGCATTAGTTCGATGTTGTAATGTGAAGTGAGTGTTATACCGCGCTATAAATAATAATACAGTAGGTACACTACGAACAAGCGGCACTAATCGCTGCACTATTCGCTATGCATTTAGTCATGAGTGCAGTTAGTAATGAGGAGTAATGTTGGCTGCAGATGGCCCGGATAATTTGTCAAGCCACAGCAGCGAGCTCCTGTAGCGGCACTTTACTGTGGCGATTAGAGCCGTTCGTTCGTATACCAAGTTTTTCATTACAAGATCAAAAATTGAACAATAAATGTATGAACGCTGTTGACCAGCCAAAAACAATTGGTAGGGTTGAATATGTCATATTCGACCCTACTGGCCCTATTTGGCTCGACACGTAAAGAAAAATGGTATAGTGTTACCACTGTATAACTATAATTATTTCAACTATGATAATTCGATTCCTATCACAGACGTTCAATACATAACGAAACCAACTACGACGAATTGGTGCAGTGAAATGTGTCAGTAAGGGATACGTGCACATGCGGCAGTATTATCGGGGCAAGCTCTAGCCGTGCAGTATGTAAAAACGTGTGATGTGAGCACGGCTACGTACAACGTGGGCTTCGCGCTCGTTCCTCGTGAAGAACGTGACCCAGCTGGCTGCGATCCAGCCCACGTACGAGTCGAGGGCAGTGGCGCTGTTCACCAGCGATTTTCGCGCTTCGCTAGGATTACGCACGCACGTTCCACCAGTTATCTGTTCTTTGGCAGTCGGCTTGTCCTTGCATTGGAGCGTCGACAGATCACCGATGCAGCGGAATAACACTAAATCAGTTATTAACTATTTGGGTGTCGTTAAATGGATATTGGCAATTGCAATAACAATTCGGGGACACATGCCAGTATTAAACCAAGGGATCATTCAAAACTCACACAACATAAATTATTCTATCACAGTAAACTCGTGAAAATAATATGCTGTTTACCTGGTTGACTTTGCAAGACGAAGCTAGCACATTTCTCTTTCTCTATATAGTTTCTCGCATCAGTGTAAGTCATTGTCTGTGTGATAACATCGTCCGTGCACACCATGCTACTTCGCAGCTCGTTGAAGTTACTATCAGTTAATTGTGTTGAGAATAGCGTCGTCCGAGTTGGGCATTGTTCTACGCACACCTGTCGAACAGTATGATAGCCATTAAACACGTATCGAGCACCAGTGTGGGAAAAAGTGTTTGTAAGGAAATGATTTGTATAAACAAAGACGTAGGATAGACTTACCTGCGTAGTAGGACAGCCGGTTATAGGTGTGTTCGGCGAAAGACATCGGGAAATGTCGAAAAATACTAGATATTTTTTATTCTCCAGTCCAGAGTCAAGGCCGCACCGTCTTCCGTTAGAGTCGATTGGAGCCAGAAGTTTCTCCACATTGCCATGTGTCATGCCTGTTAAATGGAGGTTTTCCGTTAGCTAAATAGACAGTGTATAAATAGGTACTTGCAAATTGCTCCTGTTTGTGCTAACTTCATTTCTTGTAGAAGGCGTGACAAACATTCAGAATTTGTAGTAGGTACGACTGGTACTTATCAGTAGGTATATAGCGAAATTTATGATTTGTTTGTGTCTACATTCATATAATATTGGAAAACTAGCTGTCCCGGGCAGCTCCGCCAGCGTAATTTCCAAATTTTTAACCGACTTCAAAAAGGAGGAGGTTCTCAATTCGTCTGTAATATTTTTTTTTTATGTATGTTCGCGCATCACTCTGGCAATTATGAACCGATTTGAAAAAATCTTTCTTCCATCCATTCTTCAATCCATTGCATTTTTTTATGGGACTCAATAAAAAAAATATTGCTTAGTAATAAGTAGTTCCTGAAAAAACAAGAATGGTGACTGCGCAGGAAAGCTGCAGGAAAGCCTATATAGATGACTTTATGTCGCTTTTTAAGGACAAAAATGGTCATAACTCTGGCAAATATTTACCAATTTCAATGATTCTTTTTTTTATTCGAAAGAAGAAACCACTGTAATGAATCTGTATAAATTTTATCACAACCAGATAAGAACTTCTTGGAGGACCATGAACGATGTGGAGGAATTTATCTGGTAAAAACCATAAAACTGATGTTCTCCATTACATTGCTCTGACAATTATGAACCGATTTTGATGATTCTTTTTTTATTCGAGAGAGTAAAGTACTATAATGATTCCATGCAAATTTCATTACGACCGGATATTTTTTTCTGAAGAAACATGAATTATGTAAAAATATGTAGACGATAATGTGATCATAACCTACTTAGATCATTTTACGGTCTTCGATGGTTCAATCTTTTAGTATGAAAATATCACTGAAAAGTATATAATATAATATTTAAAAAAAAAACGAACCGACTTCAATAACACTGAAAAGCTGCCAAATATACACAGCAGGTACGCCAACACCAACTTCTATAATATTTAAATTATTTTATACTTTGAAATCAAACTAATTTTACGGATTTTATCTTGGTTTATTTTTTAATTTTACTATCCCGACGTTTCGAATGCTTTGCAGCACCCATGGTCATGGGAGGTCTGAGGTGTTAAAATAAAAGACAACATTATTATTGTTATTGAAGTCGGTTCGATTTTTTTTAAATATTTTTTTAAAGGTGTATTTATAAGGTGTATACGAGGAAAGAAAAATAGAAAGTTTACTGTAACGACTCGTGACTGCGATGTGACACGTTTACAGAATAAAAAATATTTTGCTCATTCGCAAATTGTTCTTACCCCGTATGACAACAATTAATTTGAGTTAGTGCGAGCACGGTCTTGTGATATTTTTTTTGAGCAAAGATGGAGCATCAAAAAAGGACTTATTGCAACTGTTCAGTTAATGGATGTGCAAATTCTACTTTAAACGGTGAATTGTCGTTTTTTAAGCTACCATTCGTATTACAGAAGTAAGTAGGTATTTGCTTGTATTATAACTAGCTTGTATTTTTAACCCCGACTTAAAGCGAGGGGTGTTATAAGTTTGACACATATGTCCGGAAGTCTGTCTGTCTATCTGTCGGTATGTATGTTTGTCTGTGGGTTTGATGATGGAGCAGGAAGGTGGTCACGGGAACCCAGCACCAATAAACGTAGACCCACCGAATTTGGGCTCGTTGGGTAGGTCTCAACGATTAATTACTAGAAAAATGGTGATCAGGGTCTGATGATGGAACAGGAAGGTGGTCACGGGAACTCTGCAGCAATAAACGTAGACCCACCGAATTTAATTACAACACGTCACACGTCGTTACAACGAGACGTCGAAAGTGTAGTAAATTCGAAAGTGTAAACAATTACATTAAAATTGAATTATTTTATTTCCTTTATTCCTGTTTTATTCTCACCAATCAATTAAACAACAAGGTGGATATGAGTGCCACTATCATGCGATAGTTTTTTCGCATAAGCCAGAGTTGACAAACCTAGCGCGACCGCCGAGCGTAGGTATGAAAAGTTAGGTACATACATGAGATTGCCTTCTGTACTCTCTATATTTTGTCGTAAATGTACGGCGCGCGGGTCGGAGCGCGCCGCCCGGCGCCGCGCGTTGGCGCGCGGTACCGCGGTGATGTACACTCCAAACTATCCTATCTATCTATACTATAATAAAACTCAAAGAGCACTTTTTCTGTACATTGAATATTTTTCCAAAATTTCTATGTGGGAATACTATACTATCGACATAGAGGCCAAAACAATTTTTTTTGGAATTATTGTCTGTCTGTCTGTCGTTCTGTTCGTCCAGGTATCATTTGAAAACCCGTGGATGGATTTTGATAGGACTTTCACTGATGTGTTGTGTAGAAGTAGGGGTATAAATTGGTATATAAAACATCACGCTATGTTTCATAGGGGCTAAGCAGTGAAACATTACTTGCACATATTACCACGTAATTTCCTTTGTATGTGAATAGGGTAATTATAGACTGATCAGTTAATCTTTAAGATATTTATTATTACGCTATATACAATAGGGACTGAGCAGACATTTAGTTTGCATAAGATATGGCAGTGGCGAAGGGTCAATTTTTGTAAGGGGTAAGCCGGTCCGGTACACCCAGGACATTTTCATTAGATTTCTGTATTGTTCTAAGTACTTTGTCCAAACTAAATTAGGAAAGAAATAGGCAAGGGAAAAATACCATTTCCCCCAAACTCCCCAAGTCCAGGTAGTGTAAGGTATTGTATTACAGTCACAACAATAAAAGATGCGAAAAATGTATAACTTTCATTATCGAATATCATTAGACAGTAATTTACGATGGTAGCGTGATTTACATTATGAACAGCGCCATCTATCGGTGAAATTGAACATACAATCACTATAGAACTTTAATCTTTAAATATATAAAATATTTTTTTTAAAAATTGGTCCGATAACACTAAAAGGTATAAAATAATTTAAATATTAAAGAAGTTGGTGTTAGCGTACCTGCTGTGTATATTTGGCACCAACTTCAATAATATTTAAATTATTCTATACTTTTTTAGTGTTATTGAAGTCGGTTCAATTTTTTTTTTAATATTTTATTTTATACTTTTTAGTGATATTTTCATACATAAAGATTGAACCATCGAAGACGGTAAAATGATCTAGGTAGATTATGATCACATTATCGTCTACATAATAATAAATAATAATAATAATACCAGCCCTTGTTTATGTCCCACTGCTGGGCACCGGCCTCCCCTCAAGATGGGGGGGCTTAGGCCATAGTCCACCACGCTGGCCAAGTGCGGGTTGGCGGACTTCACACGTCATTCGAGAGCTAGTTAGGCTTTCTCAGACATGCAGGTTTCATCACGATGTTTTCCTTCACCGAAAGCTAGCAACAATCGCACAAAGACGATTCGCACATGATTCATTGAAGAAATCAGAGGTGCGAGCCGGGGTTCGAACCTGCGCACCTTGTTTCCAAGGCAAGCGCTCGCCCACTGAGCTGTTACCGCATTTTTTATCGTCGTTTGTTATCGTCTACATAGTTTTACATAATTCATGTTTCTTCAGAAAAAAATATCCGATTGTAATGAAATTTGCATGGAATCATCATAGTAGTTTACTCTCTTGAATAAAAAAAGAATCATCGAAATCGGTTCATATTTGTCAGAGAAATGTAAAGGAGAACATCAGTTTTATGGTTTTTACCAGATAAATTCCTCCATATCATTCATGGTCCTCCAGGAAGTTCTTATCTGGTTGTGATAAAATTCATACAGGTTGATTACAGTGGTTTCTTCTTTCGAATAAAAAAAGAATCATTGAAATTGGTAAATATTTGCCAGAGTTATGACCATTTTTGTCCTTAAAAAGCGACATAGAGTCATCTATATAGGCTTTCCTGCAGCTCTCAGTGCGCAGTCACCATTCTTGTTTTTTCAGGAACTACTTATTACTACGCAATAATTTTTTATGGGACCCAATTAACGGATTAAAGAATGGATGGAAGAAAGATTTTTTCAAATCGGTTCATAATTGCCAGAGTTATGCGCGAACATACATAGACAAAAATATATATTATATATATATATACAGACGAATTGAGAACCTCCTCCTTTTTTGAAGTCGGTTAAAAAGAAAGTCGTGTTAGTTACACTATTTATAACTCAAGAACGGCTGAACCGATTTGGCTGTTAATTGGTAAGGAAGGTAGCTTAGAACCAGGAAACGAACGTATGATACTTTTTATCCCGGTAGGTTAAGGTTAAGCAACGTTAGGTAAGGTCATTAAATAGATGGTTGAACCGATTTGTATGATTTTTTGTGCCTATCGGGTAGGTCTGAGAATAGGTCATAAAGTATATTTCATACCGCTAGGTTAAGGTTAAGCAACATAAGGCCAGGTCATTAAATTGATGGTTGAACTGATTTGTATGAAATTTTGTGTGAATTTCGGGTAGGTCTGAGAATAGGTTGTAAAGTATATTTCATGCCGCTAGGTTAAGGTTAAGCAACATAAGGCAAGGTCTTTAAATAAATGGGTGAACCGATATGTATGAAATTTTGCGGGGAGGTCTGAGAATAGGTTATAAAGTATATTTTATGCTGCTGATACCATGATTGACGAGGATATATAGAACGAGAGGAGGGTGCAACAGAGGGAGAGGGGAGGGTGATGGAGTGAGTGATCGGATGAGTTAGGTGGAGCAAGGGGGGGGGGGGGGTGTGAGAGGGAGCAAGTTGGGAGAAGAGAGAGGAGGGAGAGGGTTCAGAGAGGACAACGGGGAGAGGAAGAGGGGAAGTGTGACGGGGACAGAAGCGGGATGGGAGAGAAAGAGCATAGAATTAGATTTTTCTTATAAGAGAGAGAGATGGAGAGATAAATCAAGGGAGTAGGGAGAAAAGGGCAGCAAAATGTAATTAAAGCGCTGGCGGAGCTGCGCGGGTAAGCTAGTTTACATATAAATCTGGTCCCTACTTATTAGTTTCACTCTGTTACTAAAAATTACTAGGGCAGTCCATCTCGTGATTTTCCCATTTTATATTATTTATATTTTCACCGTAAGTATGTCACTTTAAGTGTTATCTAATTAGATTTATTTATTATTTTAATAGAAAGATTTATACTTAAATAAAAAAAAAATAAGCTATATTTTTTTAGTAAGTACGTACGTACTTATCTATCTATACTATAATAAAACTCAAAGAGCACTTTTTCTGTACATTGAATATTTTTCCAAAATTTCTATACTATACTATCGACATAGAGGTATAAGTAATCAAGGTATAAGTTGGTATATAAAACATCACGCTATGTTTCATAGGGGCTAAGCAGTGAAACATTACTTGCACATATACCACGTAATTTCCTTTGTATGTGAATAGGGTAATTATAGACTGATCAGTTAATCATTAAGATATGTATTATTACGCTATATACAATAGGGACTGAGCAGACATTTAGTTTGCATAAGATATAGCATTGGCGAAGGGTTAATTTTTGTAAGGGGTAAGCCGGTCCGGTACACCCAGGACATTTTCATTAGATTTCTGTTCATGAAATTTTAATGAAACTCCCCAAGTCCAGGTAGTGTATAGATAGGTATTGTAGTAATACAATACCAATCCGACTGTAAAGTCGCAACGCAACAATAAAAGATGCGAGCCGAAAAGCTTAGAACTTTCATTATCGAATATCATTAGACAGTAATTTACGATGTTCGCATGATTTACATTATGAACAGCGCCATCTATCGGTGAAAGTGAACATACAATCACTATAGAACTTTAATCTATATATTACATCAAAGAAAGTCGTGTTAGTTACACTATTTATAACTCAAGAACGGCCTAACCGATTCGGCTGAAAATTGGTGGGGAGGTAGCTTAGAACCAGGAAACGGACATAGGACTTTTTATCCCGGTAGATTAAGGTTAAGCAACGTTAGATAAGGTCATTAAATAGATGGGTGAACCGATTTGTATGAAAGTGTGCATATCGGGTAGGTCTGAGAATAGGTCATACAGTATATTTCATACCGCTAGGTTAAGGTTAAGCTACATAAGGCAAGGTCATTAAATAGATAGGTGAACCGATTTATATGAAATTTTGTGTGCATATCGGGTAGGTCTGAGAATAGGCCGTAAAGTATATTTCATGCCACTAGGTTAAGGTTAAGCAATATAAGGAAAGGTCATTAAATAGATGGGTGAACCGATATGTATGAAAGTTTGTGTGCATATCGGGGAGGTCTGAGAATAGGTCATAAAGTATATTTAATGCCGCTGATACCATGATGGACAAGGATATATAGAACGAGAGGAGGGTGCAAGAGAGGAGAAAGAGGGGGAGGGGATTCGAGGAGGGGGTGATGGGGTGATGGATCGGGGGAGTTAGGTGGAGTAAGGGGGGAGTGAGAAGGAGCAAGTTCGTAGAAGAGAGAGGAGGAGAGGGTTCAGAGAGGGGATAACAGGGCGAGGAAGAGGGGGAGTGTGACGGAAACCGAAGCGGGAGGGGGAAAGAGAGAGGAGAGAAAGAGCATATAATTAGATTTTATAAGAGAGAGAGATATGGAGAGAGATAAATTTAGGGAGGAGGGAGAAAAGGGGAGCAAAACGTAATAAAAGCGCGGGCGGAGCTGCACGGGTCAGCTAGTACTATAATAAAACTCAAAGAGCACTTTTTCTGTACACTGAATATTTTTCCAAAATTTCTATGTGGGGATACTATACTATCGACATAGAGGCCAAAACATTTTTTTTTGGAATTATTGTCTGTCTGTCGTTCTGTTCGTCCAGGTATCATTTGAAAACCCGTGGATGGATTTTGATAGGACTTTCACTGATGTGTTGTGTAGAAGTCAGGGTATAAATTGGTATATAAAACATCACGCTATGGTTCATAGGGGCTAAGCAGTGAAACATTACTTGCACATATTACCACGTAATTTCCTTTGTATGTGAATAGGATAATTATAGACTGATCAGTTAATCATTAAGATATGTATTATTACGCTACATACAATAGGGACTGAGCAGACATTTAGTTTGCATAAGATATGGCAGTGGCGAAGGGTCAATTTTTGTAAGGGGTAAGCCGGTCCGGTACACCCAGGACATTTTCATTAGATTTCTGTATTGTTCTTTGCTGATAGCAATATGACATTATATCTTTGAAAAGTTAAAATCTGTAAATCCCGAGCGAGTTCAAACTAGATTAGGAAAGAAATAGGAAAGGGAAAAATACCATTTCGTTTCATTTAAAAGCCAGCGGTGAGGTCCGCTGCACCACCAAGGCTACATTTGTATAGGTAGGTAAGAAATTGAGAATACGAAATTGCTAAATTTTTACTTAGGTAAAAGACCTAAAATGACTCGAAATGATCTAACGCAATAAAATGTACAACTACAATTCACACTACACACAATGAACAGCGCTCCCAAAAATCGCTTCAAGGTCAGGCCTAAGGGAGTGGTTCATGAAATTTTAATGAAACTCTGAAACTCCCCAAGTCCAGGTAGTGTATAGGTATTGTATTACAGTCGCAACAATAAAAGATGAGAGAAACTTAGAACTTTCATTATCGAATATCATTAGACAGTAATTTACGATGTTAGCGTGATTTACATTATGAACAGCGCCATCTATCAGTGAAATTGAACATACAATCACTATAGAACCACAGCAACCACAGTCTATAAAAGAACTTTAATATCTATCTATATATATAAAAGAAAGTCGTGTTAGTTACACTATTTATAACTCAAGTACGGCTGAACCGATTTGGCTGAAAATTAGTGGGAAGTTAGCTTAAAACCAGGAAACGGACATAGGATACTTTTTATCTCGGTAAGTTAGGGTTAAGCAACGTTAGGTAAGGTCATTAAATTGATGGGTGAAACGATTAATATAAAATTTTGTGCGCATATCGGGTAGGTCTGAGAATAGGTCACAAAGTATATATCATACCGCTAGGTTAAGGTTAAGCAACATAAGGCAAGGTCATTAAATAGATGGGTGAACCGATTTGTATGAAATTTTGTGTGCATATCGGGTAGGTCTAAGAATAGGTCGTATAGTATATTTCATGCCGCTAGGTTAAGGTTAAGCAACATAAGACAAGCTCATCAACTAGATGGGTGAACCGATCGATATGTATGAAATTTTGTGTGCATATCGGGTAGGTCTGAGAATAGGTAATAAAGTATATTTTATGCCGCTGATAACATGATTGACCAGGATATATAGAACGAGAGAAGGGTGCAAGAGAGGAGAGAGACTGAGAGGGGATTTGAGGAGGGGGTGAGGGATCGGAGGAGTTAGGTGGAGCAAGTTGGGAGAAGAGAGAGGGTTCAGAGAAGGGACAACGGGGAGAGGAGGAGGGGGAGTGTGACGAGGACCGAAGTGGGAGGGAAAGAGAGACGAGCATAAACTATTTAAAAAAAAAACCGACTTCAAAGTAAATTATCTAAAAAGCATAAAATAACGAAAATATTATTGAAGTTGGTGTTAGCGTACCTGCTGTGTATATTCTGCACCAACTTCAATAATATTTTCGTTATTTTATGCTTTTTAGATAATTTACTTTGAAGTCGGTTTTTTTTTAAATAGTTTATTTAGCATTTTTTAGTGACTTATTTTACCAAGATAAGTATCAGCACTATCACGCAACTCGAACGTCTACATTACAGTAACTTATTGAAAACATAAAAAGTTTATATCTCTTAAACTACTGGACCGATTTTGATGAAACTTGTACTCTACCCTAAGTTGAAAAATACTCTAACTATTACAAAAAGAATTTTCGAAATCGGACTTGTAGTTTTTGAGAAATCCGCGGACAAACCTACATACATACATACATACATTCGTGAAATTTGGTAAATTTGTTTAGAAGCCCACATAGACTAACATATATGAATATTACGCATTTCTATTAATATTACATACATACGCGTCGAATACAGAACCTCCTTTTTTGAAGTCGGTTAAAAATGTAATAAAAGAGTGGGCGGAGCTGCGCGGGTCAGCTAGTAATATAATAATAATAATACCAGCCCTTGTTTATATCCCACTGCTGGGCACGGGCCTCCCCTCAAGATGAGGGGGCTTAGGCCATAGTCCACCACGCTGGCCAAGTGCGGGTTGGCGGACTTCACACGTCATTCGAAAGCTAGTTAGGCTTTGTCAGACATGCAGGTTTCAACACGATGTTTTTCTTCACCGAAAGCTATAGTAACAATCGCACAAATACGATTCGCACATACTCGAAAATTATTACTTACTTATATTTTTTTTTATATATTTTAAGACTACTTTATTAGCACCGTGATAAGGATAAAAGCAATTATTTCTATTTGTCCAATGCGTAGCGGAAGGAAAATAAAAACGTTACTTTTAATTATAATAACGCTGAAATTCTTTTCCTTTAATATTTATAGGAGGTTAAACTCATTTTAATAGGTACCTACTGGATAAAGTAACTTGTATTATTTAATTTTAATGACCAAAATTTAGTTTACCTATTCACATGGAGTAGGTAGGGTTGTATAATCTATACTTATAATAAAACTGTAACAGGTCCAATTCTGTACATTGAAGATATTTTGAAAATTATATTTGGAGGGCATTCTATAACCAATACTGAGGCCGAAAATATATTTTTTTTAATTTTTGTCTGTCTGTCTGTCTGTCTGTATCACGGCTGCGCATCACGCCGAAACTACTGAATGGATTCAAATGAAACTTGGCATAATTTGAGATCTTACTACGAGGTAGGACATAGGATACTTTTTATTCCGTAACCTAGCACGGTTCTTTTAGGAGACGGGATTAAAGTCAAAATGGGTAGTTGGTTATACGCTTGGTCCGATTTTATCAATTTTTCTTTATAATATAATAAATATTAGTAAGGGAACACTCATAGGGAGTTGTTATCAAGATTTTGTAATCGATCGGGTTAAGCAACGTTAGGTAAGGTCATTAAATAGATGGGTGAACGTTTAACGCCATTTGAACTAAACGGGTCCGTGCTTCGGAGAGCAAGTACAAAAGTGGGTCCCAGTTTTTAACCAACTATAAAAAAAGAGGTTATGTATTCGATGCCAATGTCTGTTATTAATACACACATCAAAAGTGTCTAGGGATCAAGCATTTTTAAGCGGATTTCTTGAGATTGAGATGTGGCTTTGTAATAAATTTATGATTTTATAAATTTATATGGATCCTTTTTGGTGCATTTCATAATTTGAATCAGGAACTGTGAATCAAATTCGAGTAAAAGATGAAAATCAGCTGTCAATATTTTCCCTATAAAAACATACAACGCATTGAAGACATTATTAGTGCTACTGTTTCCCTACTACTGATTAAAACCAACGTTATTATGGAGCGGCGACGTCATTTAAGCAGGGAAGAAATGCTCAGAGCCGTGGGAATGATAGAAGCTGGATCCCGGCAACGTACTGTGGCTTTAGCTCTGAATACAAGTCAGAGTGTTATCAGTCGACTTTGGACACGTTACCGAAGCACTGGTACCGTGGCTGAGCGCCATGGAGGACGGTATCGCTGCACCACACGGAGACAAGACCGATATATTCAAATCTTAACTCGAAGAGCTCCAACAATAACTGCCATGATGTTAGCCGTGAGGCTTCATCACTCTTCAGGGAACTTAATTAGCGACCAAACAGTCAGAAACCGCTTGCATGAAGTGAACCTTCATTCCCGAAGACCGCTACGGGTACCACCTATAGCAATGCACAATCGTAGGATTCGATATCAATGGGCTCTTGAACACAGAAATTGGGCAGAAGAACAATGGCGTTTCGTGTGCTTTTCTGATGAGTCCCGTTTTGGTATGAGACCGGATACAAGACGTATACGACACTGGAGAACCCCTGGACGCCAACAGCGATTAAAATCCTGCCAGGAAGTCCATCCTTATAGTGGTGGAACCATCATGGTATGGGTGGGTATTTGGATCGGCGGAAGAACTGAGTTGATTTGGATCAGAGGCAACCTCAACGCTCAAATTTATGCTGAGACGATTGTATCAGACGTCATCGTTCCTCTACAAGTGCAAATCGGTCCCTTATTTCAGTTAATGCATGATAATGCACGACCGCACACCGCAAGAGTTGTAAGACAGACTCTCGCCGCAGCTAACATCAATGTCCTGCCCTGGCCTGCTCAGTCGCCAGACTTGAACCCGATTGAGCATGCATGGGATATGCTACAGAGAAGAGCTCTGCCGAATATGGAGGGTATCCAGTCGCAAGAAGACCTTTTTTTGTTGTTGCAACGAACATGGGCGGCCATTCCACAGCGTGATTTGGATGAACTCATTTTGAGTATGCCAAACCGATGTTCTTGTGTTGTTAGTGTTCGCGGTAGAAACACGGATTATTAATTGTTTAAGTTACCCAATAAAATTTTAAAGAAAACTGTTATTTCAGTCTTTTTTTCGAACTTTTGTGTTAGTGGTTCAAATGTCAAAAATCCCTTTATTAGGAAAATGGCAAATTTCTTTATTAATGCAAAGGTGACTTGGTTTATCGTTACTGTGACAAACGAAAACACTTTATTTGATGAATCCTTAAAGAAAATTTTAATTAATATCAATCAGGAGAAAAGTTATTGCAAAAATATATGTTGATCCCTAGACACTTTTGATGTGTGTAGTTTAGTTAACGTAAAAATAGCGCAGGCGGAGCTGCGTGGGTCAGCTAGTAATTAATAAAGCTAACAATTAAAAATTAGAATTATCTAGAAAAACTATTTGAAATATTTAAAAAATCCCTAACACATGAAGAGGCTGATATATTTCCAGCATAACATATTGAAGTCGGTGTCAGCTCGTCTAGTGTTAGTTAACATGATGTGCTATCACCGACTTCATATATTTTCGTTATTTTATGCTTTTTAGATAATTTACTTTGAAGTCGGTTTTAATTTTTTTTTAAATACTTTATTGCGTAGCCGCGTAGAGTTAAAAACAACTGAAATATGAAGACTTACTATAATAGCCGGCATATCCCCAAACTCCTAGGTACAGGACGAACGCTATCAGCCATACGATGTCCGTGCAGGATCGGTTATGTGTTGGCCCACTGAAGTCGGGGTCGTACCGGATAGGTTCCCCTGTGGAAGAACATCACAATTAACAGTTTTTGTCTTACCCTAGTGAATTGTATCTGCGACCAACAGTATATTTCACACTAATAACATTACTTAATACATACACACATCAAAAGTGTCTAGGGATCAACATATATTTTTGCAATAACTTTTCTCCTGATTGATATTAATTAAAATTTTCTTTAAGGATTCATCAAATAAAGTGTTTTCGTTTGTCACAGTAACGATAAACCAAGTCACCTTTGCATTAATAAAGAAATTTGCCATTTTCCTAATAAAGGGATTTTTGACATTTGAACCACTAACACAAAAGTTCGAAAAAAAGACTGAAATAACAGTTTTCTTTAAAATTTTATTGGGTAACTTAAACAATTAATAATCCGTGTTTCTACCGCGAACACTAACAACACAAGAACATCGGTTTGGCATACTCAAAATGAGTTCATCCAAATCACGCTGTGGAATGGCCGCCCATGTTCGTTGCAACAACAAAAAAAGGTCTTCTTGCGACTGGATACCCTCCATATTCGGCAGAGCTCTTCTCTGTAGCATATCCCATGCATGCTCAATCGGGTTCAAGTCTGGCGACTGAGCAGGCCAGGGCAGGACATTGATGTTAGCTGCGGCGAGAGTCTGTCTTACAACTCTTGCGGTGTGCGGTCGTGCATTATCATGCATTAACTGAAATAAGGGACCGATTTGCACTTGTAGAGGAACGATGACGTCTGATACAATCGTCTCAGCATAAATTTGAGCGTTGAGGTTGCCTCTGATCCAAATCAACTCAGTTCTTCCGCCGATCCAAATACCCGCCCATACCATGATGGTTCCACCACTATAAGGATGGACTTCCTGGCAGGATTTTAATCGCTGTTGGCGTCCAGGGGTTCTCCAGTGTCGTATACGTCTTGTATCCGGTCTCATACCAAAACGAGACTCATCAGAAAAGCACACGAAACGCCATTGTTCTTCTGCCCAATTTCTGTGTTCAAGAGCCCATTGATATCGAATCCTACGATTGTGCATTGCTATAGGTGGTACCCGTAACGCTCAAATTTATGCTGAGACGATTGTATCAGACGTCATCGTTCCTCTACAAGTGCAAATCGGTCCCTTATTTCAGTTAATGCATGATAATGCACGACCGCACACCGCAAGAGTTGTAAGACAGACTCTCGCCGCAGCTAACATCAATGTCCTGCCCTGGCCTGCTCAGTCGCCAGACTTGAACCCGATTGAGCATGCATGGGATATGCTACAGAGAAGAGCTCTGCCGAATATGGAGGGTATCCAGTCGCAAGAAGACCTTTTTTTGTTGTTGCAACGAACATGGGCGGCCATTCCACAGCGTGATTTGGATGAACTCATTTTGAGTATGCCAAACCGATGTTCTTGTGTTGTTAGTGTTCGCGGTAGAAACACGGATTATTAATTGTTTAAGTTACCCAATAAAATTTTAAAGAAAACTGTTATTTCAGTCTTTTTTTCGAACTTTTGTGTTAGTGGTTCAAATGTCAAAAATCCCTTTATTAGGAAAATGGCAAATTTCTTTATTAATGCAAAGGTGACTTGGTTTATCGTTACTGTGACAAACGAAAACACTTTATTTGATGAATCCTTAAAGAAAATTTTAATTAATATCAATCAGGAGAAAAGTTATTGCAAAAATATATGTTGATCCCTAGACACTTTTGATGTGTGTAGTTACAATGCTTTTACGTGGGATCATAACACGTTATTCCATAGGTACATAGCATCACGACTTTTAATCTAAAGTTTTGGCAGAGGATTATTGTAATGTAGGTAGGTACTTCTCTTTGCGCCAGCTATTAGTCCTACATAATTGAGGCCTGTTCTCATGTAAGAACAATATATATTATACGGGGTGTAAGGGACATCGTGACGAAAATTGGTACCAGGGATCTATTACATGATTCTGAACATTCTAGTGTTGAAATTTTTCATCGGTGGTCAAAAATGCCGCTTTGTTTAAATAAAATTAGTATAACATCATGATGGGTATATTAATAAAGCCTACTTTCAATTTAAAAATAAATTACTTATTTGTGCAAAATTAGCAATGTAATTTGAAAAATAAATATTATTCCGCACGCATTCTTTACATGCTCAAAAATTAACAAATAAGTCATTTGTCATTTTCCATATAAATGGTTCCTGTAATGTTGTAACGGACATTATTTGAAATGTTATAAAAACGTTTTTGGTACGTGGTCCCTTACACCTAGGGTTACCAACTCTCGAAAGGACCAACTCGGGAGAATTTTATGAAATCGATTAAGGGGGGGGGGGGGGCGGTTGTGTTAGAAGGTTTGTGAAGAAAATCTCAATCATTTATTAATTTCTAAAGTTACATAAGTATATGTACTTTGTCGAGCAGCATCTAATACTTGTCGGTTTTTCACCACAAAATCATAAAAGCTTTTTCATGAAAAAACAAAGTTTGTTAGTATTTGTAACTCTACTTTTCTACTTTTAACACACTTTTTTCGATTTCGTAAAGAAGTCAACCCAGCGTAAATCCACTCGAATTTCTTCAACGAGCTATGGTTGCATCTCACGCAAAAGTTCAACCTCATTGTGTTGGATTACTTAATCGATTGTAGGAACACTATGATAAAATAGTAAAAGTATGTCTATGACTCTTGTATGCCCTCCGCTGTAGAGGGCGAGGTGCTACATACTATACTGTATTGTGTGTAGAGGGCCTGGTGTAGAGGAGGCATGAGAAACCACCGAATTGACCTCCAAGGAATCGACCACGTCGACGGCGAGCCGGTAGCGACACGTGCAAAGCGACGAAGCGTACATAATATTTAGAAAAACCGGAGAAATTATTGTACTCTGGGAGTTCGGGAGATTAACTATTATTACCGGAGTCTCCCGGGCAATCCGGGATGGTTGGGAACCCTACTTACACCCCTGTATACGCTGCTTTCGGTTCGACGTGCAAAAGTAGTCCTTCGGCTGCTGATAATAAATTAAAGTCTTCAGTAAGTTTAAGTAGGTAATACAATTTCGTAGAAACACATAAGTATGGTATAACACATAAGTTATTTTTTTATTCAGTGCGTATATTTATATCACGTAATCAGTACCTATCGATAATAGATTATTTTTAAACAATAAAAAATCATATTGTCAATAAACTATCCAACACAAAATAAAGCTAATCTGTTTATTGACGCAGATACTTAATACACCTGTAGGAAGTGAAAACTATTTGACAAAAACATAAGCTGATAATAATGCAGGTTAGTGTCTCAGTCTCACTAATAGGTTCCATATCACACATGGTCTGTTAGTTAAATTAGTTTTGTGTGTACGTACTTAATACAAAACTCACTAGATTCTTTCGGAAGTGTACAGCAATCACAGCACCCCATCTTTGTATCACTTTATCATATTTTATTCTTGTATAAAGTCATTATTTTACAAGTTTTAATGAAATTTTGGTTGTCACAAACACGCACTATCCGTTATCCTAATAAAGTAACACACTTCGTGTTCGGCTTATCATTTCTGATAACAAATCTTTAACCAATAGATTTGGATGAAATTATTAAAGAAAAAAAATGCAAGCAATGTTCTTTACGAATACCCATAATATGCACTAGCTAAAACATCTAAATTGTAACCAACTTGATTTTGAGAAAGAGGAATCTTTATACACGGCTCTACCACAATGACGTTGGCCATGGTCGTGATATTATCAATCAAGTTAAGTGTATGATTACAAAATGTTATCTTTTAATGACTGCAAAAAAATATGAGACCATTTGGGCTATTCCCAATAATTAGAGATTCCCGCTATCAAATGCGTTAAAAAAAATCCTAGGAAATCGTTATCGTTGTAAGTATGTTGTCTTATAATAATAAGCCTGTTTACAAATTCGTCATCAAAATGTTGTGACAGTTATTTATGGAAAATTATATACCTATGTGTGTTTACTGATGACATTTATTAGGAAACTATTAGAATAGTGAACTCGGTGACAAACTTTTAAAAAATAATGATGAATAATAAGGAAGATTGAATTTGATCTGGTTTGAAAACGGGAATTTCCGCCCGTTATAAATAACTACCTACTAGTCCAGTTAGCCACCAATAAACAAAATGGTTCTGTCCGCCTTATTGTCGGACCCAGTACTATGTACATCGATATACTATGACTATGTACAACTGTATATATTGATATACCTATCATTGACTGTTTACCTAAATGAAATTGAACTAAATTATTGTCACATCACATCCGTAAAAGTCGTTGAGACATGTGATTATAAGTGATCATGCATTCAGCCAGATTCGGTGATCTCATTGTAAGAAGAAATAAATATTACGTACGTTACTGTACTGTGCAATTTACTAGATCGTCTTCCATGCTGGTATTACGGAATACATAAGGTGCTACCTACACTTGCGTGGATTTCGGGCTTGTTATTACGTCGCACTAGTTAGCACGGAGATTAACGTATGTCATACAGTGGCTGCTCGTAAAAACCAGAAATTAGGTATCTTAAATACAATTAGGTAATCAGCATTCGTCAAATCTGTATTAGGCGACAATAATGAGACAACAATATTATTCAATTAAAATCCTCAAGTCTGTTTAAATCCAAACTACTTATATCCTTTTATGTTTATTTTTGCGCTATAGTCATTTTATATTCTATTCTATTGTTGGTGGCTAAGAATCGGGCCCGTTCACCACCGGAACGCACTTCGACCAAGATTATAGTCATTTTACTCTGGTATTGGTAATGCGGCGGCAAGTGCCAGCAAGCACCTTCTTTGATGAACAAAGATATTTTTATAATATTTTCTTCACATAGCGATGATCCATGCAGACTATTGGCGTAGTCAAAGTCCGTTAAGTATAAGTGGCAAGATAATGATTAATTAACGAACTCTGAGTACAGCTCTTAATGCCTTAAATCATTGAGCATCATCGATATTAGTTCTTCCTCCAAGATCTATAATATGTGAACCATTTTTTTTTTAATTGCCTATTACCTGCCTTTATTATTCATTTGGTCAAGCGGATGGAGGACAACGTAACCATCTTCCTAAATTCAATATTTCATTTCTATCTTGGCAGCGACATCCACACTGTAGACATAATTGCTTGAATTGTAGAGCCAATTGAGCGAATTAAAGCTAGTAGAAGATAATAACTTAAACTCTTAACCAGCGGCTGTTCCTTAACAGAAAGCACAGTTCTAGTTTAATAAATACTACAATCAACAAGTTTTTACGTTCTGTGATAATTACATACGTCATATCGATCCCTTAAAGCGCTTGGCTATTAATAGCCTTTGGATATTTTAGAGCATTCAGCTTTTATCTACTAATCGTATTTATGGGCATCAAACTACGCCAGGGATTTACGTGTGAATACCACAGATATGAATACACACAATGCCTACTTCCCTACTATTATTATTAATTTAATTTAATGAAATGTAATGTAAATGATTATAAACTATGGGTGTATACCTGAAATAAATGATTATTATTATAATTATTATAAATGCGAAAATAATTTTGTCTGACTGTTACGCTTTAATTTCACGCCTAAGCCACTCCACCGATTTTGATGAATTTTGGTACAGATAGAATAGACTTGTATGGAAGTCATTGTCGAAGGTAAAACCATGAAAATTTGTATTCAGGCTTTTACCAAGTGCTTAAATAATTATCAAGTGCGTAAATTAAGAACAAATTTTGTTCTAGCGTTCTTGAAATATCGAGGGGAGGTTTGAAAGAAAAAGAAATGAAAATCCATAAAAACACTTGAAAAATATACAAACAGTTGAAATAATAAGAGCGCTGGCGGAGATATGCGGGTCAGCTAGTTGACTATAATAAAGAAAAACACCCTAAGGTTACCGACCAGAAAAACTAATTACTTAGGTTTTCGAAAGATTAAAGTCATCTAAAGATATCAGTCCTCTTATCCTCTACTGGGGCAGGCCAAGTCAAGTGCATGTAGGTACTGTGCTACAAGAACCACATAGAGAGAATAACTACAACTACTACGTACATAAACATATAATTATCTTACTAGTACCACAGTCTATAAATATTGGTTTATAGACTGTGCTAGTACCCTACTTGAATTAGGTTCGTGTGCCATGTCGTGTTGTAACGGAACAGGGTACTAAGGCGCATATTACGTAATAGACACAAGCTAGTACCTAGGTACCTATTCAGCTGGGGCTTAACAAGATAACAGTCCGCGATAACAATTCAAACATACCCAAGCTATTTTAACACATGATTAAGGTAGGGCGTCCTGGGCCTGTACCATAACCTCTGATAGCAATATTATTTTCACCTTACTTTCTCTATAGAAAGTGACAGAGCTATAAACTATGTATATTGACAATACTGCTTATAGAGGTGGTGGTAGTAGTTCTTGAATTATCAAAATCGAAAATCTACTCGAAAGAATTCGAACAAAGTAAAACTTGAAAATTTCCGCTTCTCATTGAAAGCGCTATGCGTTTGATATAGATGCAAAAGGAATAAGACAAAAATAGGTTAAATAATTTTTAGATCAAATCAAACAAGAAATATTTAGTTTAATTATTTTAAATTATCGTTATTCGTTTCCCTAAGTTTTACGAACAGGCACTGACATGGTCACTGTTCTGCCATAGGTGTATGTAGTATTATTAGTACACTTTCGTCTGTGCTTTCGTTTTGAGCTGTTTATTGGTTTCAAATTAAACTTAGTACGAAATTGTTTTACAACACTGATACTTGTTATTTGTTTATAAAAATTACTTTATCTTTACAGCAGGATTTATAATATGTTTGAAGAAGTTAGGAAATGTCTATACACACAAGTCACACAACTACTACTCGGCAACGTCACACAGCACTGTCTGTACGAGTATGTGTTACCTTGTGAGAATATTACAACACGATGTTCATTTACATAAAGAACTGTGCACAATTATTACCAAAATTAAAAGGTCAAAATACGTTTCATAAATATAATAATAAAGAAACGAAGAAAAGAAAAAAAAAAGAAATTGATAAAAATAATAGGTAGTTCTTGGAATAAAAAGTGAATTAGCATTCGTTTATAGAGTTTTAAAATGTAGGTAATAATTTTATTTTAACACTTGTTTTATTTCGATATAAAGAAAACTTTATTCAAATTCCTTGCAGCTATTACCGTGTAGCCCTATGATGAAAATAAGTTTATACATAGCCTACTGTTTTTAACCGACTTCAAAAAGGAGGAGGTTCCCAACTCTGGCAATTATCAACCGATTTGAAAAAAATCTTTCTTCCATCCTTTCTCCAATCCGTTGATTGGGTCTCATAAAAAAATTATCGCTTACGAATAAGTAGTTCCTGAAACAACAAGAATGGTGACTGCGCAGGAGAACTGCAGGAATGCCTATATAGATGTCTTTATTTCGGTATTTAAGGACAAAAATGGTCATAACTCTGGCAAATATATACCGATTTGGATTTTTCTTTTTTTATTCGAAAGAAGGGACTACTGGAATGAACCTGTATGAATTTTACCACAACCGGATAAGAACTTCCTAGAGGACCATGAGCTATGTGAATTTATCTCGTAAAAACCATAAAACTGACGTTCTCCATTACATTACTCTGACAAATATGAACCGATTTCGATGATTCTTTTTTTATTTGAGACAGTAAACTACTATGATGATTTCATGCAAATTTCATTACGACCGGATAAATCGAAGAAACATGAATTATGTAAAACTATGTAGACAATAAGATCATTTTACCGTCTTCGATGGTTCAATCTTTGATTGAAAAATATCACTAATAAGTATAAAATAAAATATTTTTGAAAAAAAATTGAACCGACTTCAATAACACTGAAAAGTATAAAATATTATTGAAGTTGGTGCAGAATATACACAGCAGGTACGCTAACACCAACTTCTATAATATTTAAATTATTTTATACTTTTCAGTGTTATTGAAAACGGTTCAATTTTTTTTTCAAAAATATTTTTTTAGGGTTCCATACCTAAAAGGTAAAAAAGGAACCCTTATGGTCTGACTTCGTCTGTCTCTCTGTCACACCTATATATTTCAGGAACCACTGATGCTATCAATTACAAACTTGGAATAGGTTTAGATCTTACTTCTTCGGAGTCGCTGGACGCTCAGGGTGTGGGCCCTTTGAGCGTCCATTGAGTACGGCGGCGACCCCGAGGAGGACGGCGGCGGGGTTGCGACCCCCGTCCCCGTGAGTACCGTGTCAGGTTCCCGGGGGGGCTACAATGCGCCCCCCGGCGGCGGGCTCAAAGGCAAGGCACTGAGGGGCCCCTGGTGCAGATCCCAACGGAGAGCCCTGGGGTCCCCCCTCTCATGTGCCGATGCGACAGCCGCGGGGGTTTTAGTGGATAAGAATCCCACATACCCCGGTCGAGCCCCACAGCTCCCGGGGATCTTTGGAAGATTTACCCCGCATCAAAAAAAAAAAAAGGTCGAAATGGGTCATCAAAATTTCAAAGTGAGACTACTATATCGAGTGGGTATCAAGCAGTTTTATGTCACGTAGTTTTTGGCTTATAATAAAAAAAGTAAAAAATGAACACCCCGAAAAATATTGGGTACATAAACCATTTTCTACGTCTATCTGATTATAAATACCAACGTAAGCAATTATACACCTACTCCTTGATGAATCCGAATCGCAGAACGGAATAACCCAGATAGCGGCTTGTTTTGTTAATGATAATCAGAATTATCTTTTATGTTATGTGAGTAATAAAATTGTGGTGTGTTTATTGCGACAGGACAGTGTGCACGATGCCTAATGTCAACATCATGAATGGTGGTGACGGTAGCTTTATTTACGTCTCGACAGTGCCCAATGATCATCGGAGGCGGCTCGCGGGCCACAAATACACTTTTTTTATTGATGCTATATCTGAAACGTTCTGCCACAGTTAAAATATATCTAGTACACAACACAATACGTAATACACAGAATCTTCAATCGGCTTTACGTGGGACATATAATGTATTAGTCGATTGATGATTCTATATATTAGGTGCGCTTGTTTAGAATAAGGGAGTTAAATATGTGAGTCCACCATATTACATAATGCTATTTCAGAACGATGATTAGAATATTTGTTATGATGTCGGTCCCGGTAACTTGTCGTTATAAAGAAGATCTGACACATGTGTTAATATTTCATGAGCCTCACAAAAAGGCCAGGAGCTTTCTTCATCATCGCCATCATCGGCCGGAAGACGTCCACTGCAGAACAAAGCCTCGCGCTTACACCGCCAGTTAGCCATTTGCAACCAACGCAACGGTTTTCTGCGAGCGACTCGCGCAACTTCGTCGGTCCACCTACAGGCCTACATTTTTTAACCCCCGACCAAAAACGAGGGGAGTTATAAGTTTGACGCCTATGCCGGAAGTCTGCCTGTCTGTCCGTCTGTCTGTCTGTATGTATGTCTGTCTGTGGCATCGTAGCGGTCCAACCGTGAACGGATTTGAATGCGTTTTTTTTATTTGAAAGCTAGTTTAAGCGAGATGGTTCTTAGCTATGTTTCATAAAAATCGGTCCAGCCGTTTAAAGACCATCAGCTCTTTTCCGATTCGAGGTAAGGATATTTTATATACAATAGACCTTTTTCATTACTTCTATTAGTCCGAAACATCTAAAATTTAGAACATATGTAAATCCGATAATACTTAATAAAATGGTAACAATCACCAGGGTCTTATGATGATCAGCAAGAAGGTAGTAACAGGATCTCGGCCCCAATAAACGTAGATCCATCGTGTTTGGGCTCGCCGAGTTTGGGCTCGTTGGATAGGTCTCGACGAGTAGTTACTAGAAAAATGGTGATCAGGCTCTGATGATGGAGTAGGAAGGTGGTCACGGGATCTCTGCACCAATAAACGTAGACCCACCGAGTTTGGGCTCGTTAGGTAGGTCTCGATGAGTAGTTGCTAGAAAAATGGTGACCAGGGTCTGATGATGGATCAGGAAGGTGGTCACGGCAATATACTTAGACCCACCGAGTTTGGGCTCGTTAGGTAGGTCTCGACGAGTAGTTGCCAGAAAACCATACCAACCATTGAAGGGTCTGATGATGGAGCAGGAAGGTGGTCACGGGATCTCTGCACTAATAAACGTAGACCCACCGAATTTGGATTAGCTGGATATGTTGCTGCGAATAGTAGGTAGAAGAATGTTGATCAGAGTCTGGTGATGGGAGCAAGCAGGAAGGTGGCAATAGGAACTCGGCTCCATTAAATGTAGGATCCACTGAATTATAAATCTATGGTTAAATTTTGACGAGTAGTTAGACATAATAATATACCGATCAGGGTCTGATAATAGCACAGGAAAGTCATCTTATGAGTTTGTTTACCTATGACGGGGTTTTTTTTAAATTTTAAAATTTATACTTGTTATGGAATGATAGACGTTTTTGACCGCAGATGACCATTACAGCTTTACTGGGCAATAGGAGGCGAGCGCTTACAGCATTTCAGCCTTAAGGGCAAGCGGAGCGACGATCTCAAGGGCACCTCAGGGAGGTACTATCGTGGATACGAACGGTGTACCAGTTTTAAATCAAAATCGTTTGAACAACATTACGTGCGCTAAATTCGCCCGCACGTATTTTGGGCCGGCTCGTGCAAGCGATTGTGACACCGTACTCTAGCGGTCACGAACGGTATACCTACCTACGTTCGTAACCGCGAGAGTACCCACGGGCTCGGCTTGGGCTGCTGATTAAGAAAGAGGGCTGATTCTACCACCGGTTCATAACGCGTCCCGGTTTACAACGTAATAAACAATGACGATGATAAGCGATGCGTAGGCATTTTAGCGACTCTGCCTGCATTATAATCTGGACAATATGTGCTAACTAGAGCATTGTCAAAACATAGTCACAAATTCTGGCTCCGCTGTGGTTTACGGGAAAACCAAACGGTGACACATGACACATATTCAATGAGCTGGCCTTGATGCACCACCAGTTTATATCAGCAGGCCGGAAATTAAGGCCAGGGTGATAACCCTGGCCCTCATGTCCTAACCAAAAACTAGTTTTTGATCATTAACTGTACCGGCAACTCTAAAACAACAGAAAATAAACTTTGATTTACCTACCGAAAAGACTTGTGAAGTCGCATTGTATTATTAGTTTAAAAGATGACACATACCTGTAAACATGTGCGCAAAAGTTTCATAATTTATCAGTGTAATAAAATCAGAAAACATAAATAGGAACATGGAATTTTTACGGTTTATTTCAGAAGTAATAGGATAACAAGTATTGTTGTTCTAGTAACTAGTGCCTTAACTTGGGTAAGTTTACAGGTTTACACAAAGTTCTATGTAGGTAGGTTATAGGTAGGTAAGTACCTAGTTATTTATGAGTGTAGAAGTGTAGAACTACTTGGAATTATTTTTCCAACTACTCATCCATGTAGAACAAATGTAGCACGATGTAGGTAGATACTTAGAATAAGCCAAGTTATTATTCTTCGATATCAGTAAGCCAGCATGAAAATAGCCCACCTTATCTCTGTTGAACAGGTTTTCTTCTAGCTGAGTACTTGTATGTATACATATAATTATGTACCGGGTACCAACCCAACCGATGCAAGTACGCTCTCGTAAACAAAACAAAGACATAATAACCTCCGCACGTACCTACAGAGAATCCCCCAATGAGTCATCATCGGACAATAATTATTATTTGCAATGCTTAACGGGCTCACTAATAGTGACCAGCTAAACAGCTGGCTAATGTAATTTTAAATCAAATAGGATCACTTAAAATTCCGCACTACTAAATAAATTTTCCCACACAAATAAGGAGATGGGTATCCTAAAAATATTTCATAGTAGGACTGGCACAACGTTTTCCAATTTATAATGGTGGGTTTCTTCAAGGCTAGAGTGAATAGGCCGTCAATGAGCTGCTGCCAATGATATAATGATGTTACTGTGTTTTACTGTTAATCCCGCAATGAAATCATTGCCGCCTTCCATCGGTAGGATTGCAGTAACTTAAACTTTTAAAGTATTGTAAGTTGTAAAGTATTGTAACTTTTAAAGTATTAAGTAAAAACTAGGTTTTTATCCAATGCACCGCAATTCCGCTCCTCCCATGCCGTTACCCGAGACAAAGTTGCTTAATAACATTTTGTGAAAAAAAAATAAAAAAAATCTCAAACTCAAACTCAAAAATCTTTATTTCAAATAGGCTTAACGCTAGCACTTTTGAATCGTCATTTTTTAAAAGCTACCACCGGATCACAACGCGGCCTCAACTGAGAAGATCCGGCATGGAACTCAACGGGCTTGTCATTTTTCACTTTTTTTTAACATTATTTTGTTACAAATGAATCGACATTAGCGATAGTGTGTCCTGCCGTTCGAAACATAAAGAAAGGGAGAAAAGAAGAAAACAATAAATTACGACAAAAATTACAACAAACTAAAAGGCTAAAGGGATAGTAGTCGGACCAGTCCCCCCAAGCAGCACCCGCGCACGAGTTGACTCGAGCAGCAGCCATCACTCCCCTCAACCATATTAGAGGGAAGGGGTGAAACAATAACAATAGAAATGATTTAATGATTATGACTGTAGCAATAGAAATGATTTCGCATCATTGAGTTTCTCAACAAATTAAATAAATAATTATGTTATGTAGCTGATAAGGATAAGTTACGATGGGGTTGTCATGTCCGTTTGGTGTAAACGCCCCTTAAAAACAAACAAGATATAACCGCGTCCATAATTGTAAACTTTTCGTTTATATTTTTAACTACCTTCATTAAAAGTGAGCCTACACAATTAACTAACTAATGATAACTGTTTCTCTGTAACCTAGGTACTTATCGTTAAATCAATTAGAGCACGTCGCAGATAACACTGCGATCGTTTTTGGAATACGGCGAACGGAGCTCGTGGTATTTACTGTGGTAACTCCAAGACCAACCGCGCTCTGCTCGCTTGATGGATTATGGCCTAAGGCTTAATGAGATCCTTCCTCAATATTGGGACCATAGTGCAAAGTTTCACACATTGCTGCTTGGTGGTAGCATATCTGACGCTGCGGTGGACCTGGACGGTACCTTGCACAAGGATCTACCACCTATTAAAACCTAATAATCAGATAACATTTTTATGAAAAAGTTACTAAAGGCCACTCTATAGCCTCATATTTTAAACTTACATACAGAAAGACTCGGAATTTACTATTATAGAAGAGACGTACTCAAAGTGTTGTATCTACAGTAAGTAAACAGTCTAATGGGCAATTTAGATTACGAGAACAAAACTGATTTGTATTTATAATTCGATAGAAATTCATATTTCTCGGAATAAAAATATTTCATAAATACAGGAACGCATAAACATTAGTTTTACACTTCACGCTACAAACAATAATTATACTCACCCGTCTATGAGTCCTTTAGATTTGATTTTTTTATACCTACACTTAAAATAATATATTTCCTTGGGAAGATAAATTTACGTTAAACGCTGCAATGATTTCGAACTTTAATGTGGAGAAATCTTAATTCCAGTAAATAGGTACAATAATCCGCCTAAGGCCTACCTAATAAGTACTTAACTCTTCGCGGTTCGCTGGGTTATAGGTATTTAAATCACGCATTAGGGGAAAATTAATTGCGGAAAGGTAGATAAATAGATTTCATACTTACAATGTTATTATAGGCAGTTGCACGTGTACAACAGACAACAGGTTATATAGTCAGGTCATCAAGGTATACTCTTACATACAATAGCACGGTATTAAACACGTGCCCCAAAAGGGAAACCTTTTCTATTTACGTATACTTACCATTGCGTATACCCGTAAAAGTCCTAACTCCGAACTGCTATTGACAATTTGATGGTAGATAAATGTGGCTAATAGGTTAATCCTTGTAAAAAAAATAGTTTTGTTGCATTGAGATATAATGTACTAAAGTACATTACTCACATACACATATCACACACATACATAATATCACATACATACATATTACATTATTATTCAGTTCTGTTGCTACGTATCCACGACACAGCAGATACTGTGGCAGTGTCAAAGTATAAGTACTATTGCTTTTTTCCTTTGTGAATGGTGTTCTGTGGTTAGATAAATTATTGGGCTCAAGAGAATGTTCAGGTTGGTCCCGGTGAATAGCGGAAGTGCTATGCAGCGGTCCATGCGCTTTCCATCAGGCGAACGTCTAGCTGTCGTCACCAAATATAATATATTACATACGTAGGTATAAAGGATAAATCAATTATGTAGATAAGTAAGTACAAAAACAATATGTGTTTTTGTTGAGCTATGTACATTATAAATGGAAACGTGAACGCCACCGAATTTTCGTTGCTATAATCAACCTCATACATGTTATTCTGCTTTACGTACAGATACAGGTCCCACTTATTTTTTTACTATATATACGGCACTGCAGCCCTTACTGGCCTTGGCCTCTAGTCAGTAATTTTCCAGTTGTTGCTTTTCTTTGCCTCTCATCCGGTTTGTAAACTTCGCCATTGCATTATTTAAGTAAGTATTTACAAAAAAAAAGTATTTAAGTATTAGTATCAGTTGTCTGGTTTCCACGGTACAGGCTCTGACTAGTTTGGGATCAGATGACCGTGTGTGGATCATCCCAAGATATTATTATTATATTATTGCACTTAAATTCTCGGTAATTCTAGGTCTTTTTGTTATGACGTCCACTTGTCATTTGGGTGAGTCCGGTGGGTCTATTTAAGTCTTAGAGGAGATACCACTTTTGTTACTTACTCTAAGATTTAAGTACATATTTTTTTCCATATTTTAAGTACATATTGTCTCTAATAAAATATATTATTACATGTGTGTAGTACTTGGTACCTACACTTATTAATTTATTCACTTAGTTACATACCTTATAACATAAGTTGATCTAACGTAACTAAAGGTTTAAATGATGCGATCTAATGAACAAGAATAACCCTAATAACATTACAAAAAGTAGAGAAAAAAGTTCAACAAACTTACAAACTAGTGAAACTCACCGTAGTCTTTTCCCATTGTCTTTTATGTTACAAGTTTTATTAACTGCACTGTGTCCACCTTTCAGCCAATGTAACGTGTAACAGAGAACCCCACAATCCGTACTAACGTAATAGAACTCACTCTACAACAGCCAAATCTCGTTCAACGGTCTCATTTACTGTAATATTTTCAATTGCAACACATTGTTATGCAAAAAACACCATCAACAACTTTAGAAAACCGCTTGTGATTGAGCATGTAATATAATTGATATGAACTTATTATCATAGAATATCAGGATAGCATAAATCACTAGGTACCTTTTAAGTATTTATAATGAAATCATTATATACAAATTGAAGTGAAAGTATTGTTTACGAGCGCGCGTATTGTATTTCGAGTTTCGGGAAGTGAATAATCACACGGTCTGCCAACTGGCGGGTGAGTGGCTCACGAGCGGCCGGTCGACTGCTGAACTTGCTATCTATAGTGGCTGGCTAGCACACACAAGCGAGAGGTGAGCGAACTAAACCAACTTTGAAATGTTTGCTTGTTGTTTTGTTTGTTGCCCTATAGCGCGAGTCGACTGAGTCACTTTATTCCCTGTGCGATACAAAGGTCGTCTTGCTGTCTCTCTCGTCTTCTTATCTTTGTCTGCATTGTTTGGTTTGTAGTGCAGCAAAAAATCATCGCTGCACCACTGTGGGCATATACCCTAATATATCTTTGTATACCGCTCAGCGCTGTTTGTGAATTGTAGGATGCCACGAAATTATCACTATATACGTACGTCAATACAAATAGGTTAATATGCGTCAGTTTTAGGTATGGATATAATGAATGATATCAGGGAATCAGATACCGTTGTGATCTCCAGGCTGAGTAAGTCTTTTATGTGTTTAAAGAAATACAATTTTAGTAGGTAAGTACCAAGCTCCCTTTCTTCAGAAGCAGTTTAATGAACGATTTGCAGACATTCTCCATCGATTATGAAGATTCTTAAATTACCTTAACACACATTTGACGGGCCCGTTGGTCTAGTGGTTAGACACCCTGTCCGCTAACCGATGGGTCGTGTGTTCGATTCCCACCAAGTGTCTGGGTGTTATTTATCTATTTAAGTATGTATTTACAAAAATGTATATAAGTATTAGTATCAGTTGTCTGGTTTCCATAGTACAGGCTCTGCCTAGTTTGGGATCAGATGACCATGTGTGGATTGTCCCAAGATATTATTATAAGACTAGCTGACCCGCGCAGCTCCACCCGCGCTTTAATTACATTTTGGTCCCCTTTTCTCCCTACTCCCTTGATTTATCTGTCTCCATCTCTCTCTCTCTCTTATAAGAAAAATCTAATTCTATGCTCTTTCTCTCCCCTCCCGCTTCGGTCCCCGTCACACTTCCCCTCTTCCTCTCTGAACCCTCTCCCTCCTCTCTCTTCTCCCAACTTGCTCCCTTTCACTCACCCCCCCCCCCCCCCTTGCTCCACCTAACTCCTCCGATCACACACTCCATCACCCTCCCCTCTCCCTCTCTTGCACCCTCCTCTCATTCTATATATCCTCGTCAATCATGGTATCAGCGGCATTAAATATACTTTATAACCTATTCTCAGACCTACCCGCAAAATTTCATACATATGGGTTCACCCATCTATTTAAAGACCTTGCCTTATGTTGCTTAATCTTAACCTAGCGGCATGAAATATACTTTACGACCTATTCTCAGACCTACCCGAAATGCACACAAAATTTCATACAAATCAGTTCACCCATCTATTTAATGACCTTACCTAACGTTGCTTAACCTTAACCTACCGGGATAAAAAGTACCCTACGTCCGTTTCCTGGTTCTAAGCTACCTCCCCACCAATTTTCAGCCAAATCGGTTCAGCCGTTCTTGAGTTATAAATAGTGTAACTAACACGACTTTCTTTTATATTTATAGACTAGCTGACCGTCGCAGCTCCGCCTGCGCTATTTTTACGTTAACTAAACTTTGAATAACAGACATTCACATCGAATACATAACCTCATTTTTTATAGTCGGTTAAAAACTGGGACCCACTTTTTACTTGCTCTCCGAAGCACGGACCCGTTTAGTTCAAATGGCGTTAAACGGTCACCGATCTATTTAATGACCTAACGTTGCTTAACCCGATCGATTACAAAACCTTGATAACAACTCTATGAGTGTTCCCTTACTAATATTTATTATATTTTATAGAAAAATTTATAAAATCGGACCAAGCGTATAACCAAGTATACCCGTTTTGACTTTAATCCCCTCTCCCAAAAGAACCGTGCTAGATTACGGGATAAAAAGTATCCTATGTCTTACCTCGTAGGAAGATCTCAAATCATGCCAAGTTTCATTTGAATCCATACAGTAGTTTCGGCGTGATGCTCAGCCGTGATACAGACAGACAGAGAGACAGACAAAAATAAAAAAAATTACATTTTCGGCCTCAGTATCGGTTATAGAATGCCCTCCAAATATAATTTTCAAAATATCTTCAATGTACAGAATTGGACCTGTTACAGTTTTATTCAAAGTATACTCAGATATATATTATATAGAAATCGTAAAAAAAACTTCGACAAACAAACTTAGTTTTGCGGTTTGGTCTTTTTACTGTAAGACGTATGTGGTGTAAGCAGAATAGAAAACAAAGAAGGTATTGAACCCTCGCCTCGGTGCGGTTGCACTTGACCGGTTATTTCTTATCGAATTGCAAAGAACTTTGAAGTACCTACCTACGGCAAATGGCAAAGCGGTGAATTATGTTTGTTAAATAAGATCTCATACATCCAGAGACCGAAGCGGAGTGAAATGTGAACTGTTCACATGAAAAAATAGGAAACTACATTTAATACCAAACAAAATTATCTTTGTTAATGATAACTCCATTCATATCCGGTGAGAATTTTTAATTACCCTTATATAATACCTCTAATAACATATTTAACTAAGTATGTAGCCAAGTTGGTATAATGATTAGATATCTTGACTGCTATCTAGAGGTCGTGGGTTCGTTTTTTACACTGGATACCTACCTAAATATGTACATAAACATAACATGTCTCTTTCATTTTCGTCTCCATATGTTCCTGGACTAATCCCACCACCGCTGTGATCGGTTAAGCCGAGCGAGACCGACAGTGGTCACCAGAGAAGAAACCAAGATTTGATCCTTGGCAAGTCTCGGGGAAACTTGAAATTATCTTGGAACCTGATCAAAGCAGATAGAACTCATTGGGAAGCAGTGGCGTAGTTAGCCTTAGTGGGGCCCTGTATCAAAATCTGGTGGGGGGCCCATAATGAAAGGTTTTTCACAAAAGAAACAAAAACGCTCGCGTTGAGTTGAAATAATTATATATATAGTTTTCTCATGACTTCATTTGTGCTTAGAGTGTTTCTTGTTATGTATCGGATGAGATATCGGAAGTCATACATAGATACTTTTAGACTTTCGCGTTCCATTATCAAAGTTTATTTTAATCGGGAATTAACGCGATTTACCTTATATTTTGGCTTGACGTTTCGGCCGGGTTGTACCAGCCGTGGTCACAAGCATGTCACAAGCAGACTGGTTCAGCGAGACGGCTCCGTACGCGAGGCAGAAATATCTTCGTCTACCCCCGTTCTTTCACTTGTAACGTTAAGCCCACTACACACACAGTATCTGTATATTTAACCGCCGAAAAATAGCGAGATTTTGTTTTGTGTACGTACCTGGGTCCAAGGTAAGCAACGTTGTAGGTACTGCAAAAGATGTTCTGTCATTACAAACACCAGGTGTCTACAAAATGAATTGCAGTTGTGGTAGCTCCTTTATAGGCCAAACGAAGCGGACTATCGCAGAAAGGGTTAAGAAGCATATCACCGCTGTAAAGAACCGTCAGATTAACAAGTCAGCGATTGCCGAGCATATACTTCAGTCGGATACAAATCACTGGATTAAATTTCATCGCCCACAAGTCCTTTCCACCGATCGACACTTTTATTCTAGAGTTGTTCGTGAAGCAATTGAAATTAAGAAATATAAAAAATTCAACCAGGAAGATGGCTTTAGATTATCAGCTGCTTGGGAACCAGTGATTAAAATGACAAAACCTCGCTATTTTCCGGCGGTTAAATATACAGATACTGTGAGTGTAGTGGGCTTAACGTTACAAGTGAAAGAACGGGGGTAGACGAAGATATTTCTGCATCGCGTACGGAGCCGTCTCGCTGGCTTATTCCACTTTTCCCGCCTTAAAAATCCCCCCCTAGGGAGGAAAAGTGGAATCTATTGTGAAAAAAGTCCAGTAATCCCCCATATAGTTTTGTATATATATTCCAATTTCCCCCCCTACGGTAATAGAAAAAAAAAGACAATAAAAAATAATAAATACCTAATCATGTTTATTTTTGACACTAAATATTTGGGCTTATTCCACTTTTCTCCCTTAACAATCCCCCCTAGGGGGGAAAAGTGGAATCTATTGTGAAAAAAGTCCAGTAATCCCCCTTATAGTTTTGTATATATATTCCAATTTTCCCCCCTACGGTAATAGAAAAAAAAGACAATAAAAAATAATAAATACCTAGTTATACCACCACCCACGTCTAATCGCCCGATCTTTTTAGCACCCTAAGCAAGTCTCTGTTTTGACTGACTCTGGGTGGCTTTCGCACACCGGATGCGCCCACGCTCCAGACGGCGGAGAATTTGCTGAGGGCGCATGAGGATCACGCCACTAGGCGTTGGTCGACACCCTACGTGAGGGATAGGATTAAGATAATTAAGTTAGTCTGTAGTTAGCCACCAAGGCATGTAGAAGTATAAATAAATTCAAAATTCAATTTATTGTCTTTTTTAAAAACACGCCCACGGCTCCCCAAACGTTGAGTGGCGCAGCCTTGTGGATTTTTCGCGAATTTCCCGAAATTCTACTGTCGAAGAATACCCCAAAATCGGTATCGCTTTAGTAATTCGTGCGAAACGCGGAAACACGAACCAAACAAATTGTCTCCCGTGGGAAGCTGTGCGGCGGCCAACCAGACTCAAGAAGACGGCATGAGATCGAGCAGTTGGTGAGTAAACCTTTTCACCTCCTGTTTCTCATATTCCCTGCCTCTTTCACACATTTCCTGAACTTAAATCGTCAGAATTGTGTATTTATCTGATTTTGTTTGCACAAAAATAGGCAACTTAACAGATCTTAGTAATTATAAGCAACTTTTAATTAATTTTTATTGAAATTTTATTGCGTGTTTTATATTTTGTGTTTTAGGTTTTAGAATTTTATAGCGTATTTAATTTAATAGTGTTTTATTATTGTGTTTTGTGTAATTATATAGGATTAAAATGGAAGGCATTCGGCCAGTGCAACAGGAAATTTTATGCATCATCCCTAAATATGATGGGGGATGAGAAATTATTAAATTTATTTGTCTCTAAGTGTGAATATGTGTTAAGCGGTGGTAGAATTCCCGGCAATTTAGCACAGGAATTATACCTCTTTCATGCGATAAGCAGCAAACTAACGGGAAAAGCTGCATCATTACTTAGTGATAACCCGCACGTAACGTCCTGGGAAACATTAAGGGACTTACTTACCCAACATTTTGGCGATCCGCGTTCGGAAGAATGTATTGCTATCGAGCTAGAAACAATGAAAATTAAACCGGGCGAATCATACATTCAATTTTGTCATAGAATACAGAATATTAGAAGCTCGTTGATTGCAAAAGTAATTAGGCTGCCTGATGAAGGCATCAAAGCCGCAAAAATGATAATCTATAACAACACATCTTTAAATGTGTTCCTTTATAATTTGCCTGAGGATTTAATCCGAATAGTTAGACTAAAGGGTTGTTCAAACCTTGAAGATGCCTTAAGCATCGTGACTGAGGAAATTAATTTCCAGTTTCAATATAATAGTAAAAATAAATTAAATAAACAAAGCGTTTCTCAACAACAAAATTCAGCTAATGCACTGAGACCATTACCTATGGCCCAAGGCTTTAAACCTGCATTTAATTTAACTCCACAAAATAATAACTTTAAATTCGGTATCCCTCAAAATAATTTTAAATTCGGGACACCACAAGGTCACACGATAAGGCCAAACTTTAATCAACCGCCTCCTCAAGGCTTTCGATTTGGAAACCAAAATTATTCCCCACATATCCAGGGCCAACGTAGTTTCGGTCAAGCGGCGTATCAACAACCGCGTGCACCGTTTCAACACGGCGGATATAAATTCGGTATACCGCAACAAGGTTTTAGATTCGGTAATCAGAACCAATCGCATTCGAACGCTAATCAGTATAAATTCGGAATCCCCAATCAGCAACAAACGCCTAGAGCTATAGATACGGATGTATCCATGCGTACGGCCCCTGTAAGACAAAACATGGTTAACGAATTATTTTATTCCGAGGAGCCAACTCCTTGCCAAAATTATACGTCTGATAATGACGAAAATTATTACTACAACATGTATGAAGCGTGTGACGATTATGTAGAACAAATTCCCGATAATAGTTATGTAGATAACTTTAACGCGATTGAATATACAAATCCAGACGACGAAAATTTTCAAGAAAAGGCCTCGAAGAAATCAGAGAAATAATAAATTTAAATTGTTGTGATAGTGTTTTAAAATTACCGCATATAGTGGTCCCGGAGATCAATTCGAAATTTCTTATTGATACCGGTAGTAGTCGCTCTTTTATTAGCCCTTCTAAAGCTAATGAATTCTTCAGCGATTATAAGGCTTATGAACCTTTTACTGTTGTAAGTACGCATGCCCAGAGCATGCACAACGAAGTAATACACATTCCATTATTAAAAACTTTTAAAAGCAAACTTTCTCATAAGTTCTATATTTATGATGTAGACGGAAGGTATGACGGATTAATAGGCTCGGACCTTTTAAAAAAATTGGCCGCGAATATTGATATGAAAAACCAAGTTCTACAGACTCATAACGCGGAAATTCCTATAATTTATAACCCACTTTACGAGATTAACGTGCCATCACGATCTGAGACACGAGTTAAGATCCCAACTAATTTACAATACGGAGACGCCATTGTAGATTTTGTACAATTTAAAGAAGGCATACGCATGCCTGCAGCTTTAGTAAAATGCGATAACTTTTATGCGGATACAATTATACAAAACTTATCAAACGAAGACGCGACGATCACGTTTAAAGAACCATTAGAAGTTACGGTATTTGTAAACGAGGAATGTCAGTTAAATTTAATAAAAGGTGATTATGAAGTTGACAAATTATTAAAAGAAAATTTAAATAAGTTACGTTTAGATCACATGAGCGAAGAAGAACGCCAGTGTGTATCTAAGTTATGTAACGAGTACCGCGATATATTTTACTGCGATAAAATTCCACTATCTTTCTCGAATCAAGTTAAACATAATATTAGAACCACTAATGAAGACCCGATATATATCAGGCCTTATCGACACGCGCCTTGCCAAAACGAGGAAATCCAAAAGCAAGTAGATAAACTTTTAGAAGATAATGTCATTCAAAATTCCCACTCTCCTTGGAGTGCACCGGTACACCTGGTCCCCAAAAAACTAGACGCGTCGGGCGAAAAGAAGTTTAGAATGGTAATCGATTACCGACGCCTAAATGAAATTACCGTCGACGACAAATATCCTTTGCCTAACATTAGCGATCTTTTCGATAAATTAGGTAAATCGCAGTACTTCAGCACGATAGATTTAGCGAGCGGCTTCCATCAAATAGAGGTTAATGAAGCAGATAGAGCGAAAACTGCGTTCACTACCCAATCAGGTCATTATGAATTTAAGCGAATGCCGTTTGGCCTGAAAACGGCACCGGCAACGTTCCAAAGAGCAATGGACAACGTGTTGCGCGGTCTTCAAGGTATACATTGTCTGGTTTACCTCGATGACATAATAGTATATTCATCAAGCCTGCAGGAACACGTTGAAAAACTGCGCAAAATTTTCCAAAGACTTAGGGAAACAAATATGAAAGTTACACTTGATAAATGCGAATTTCTAAGAAAAGAGGTGTTATACTTAGGTCACACCATTACAAAAGACGGGTTAAAGCCCAATGACGACAAAATCCGAGCAGTGTTAGATTTCCCATTACCACGAACTACCACGGAAATCAAGAGTTTCCTTGGCCTAGTAGGTTATTATCGCAAATTCATAAAAGATTTTGCCAAACTAACCCAACCCTTAACGTCTTGCTTAAAAAAGAAGAATCACATAGATGCAACCAAACAGGAATATATTAACGCTTTCGAGAAATGTAAAGAATTGCTTACTAATGCCCCACTTTTACAATTTCCAGATTTCTCAAAACCGTTTGTTCTTACAACAGACGCATCAAACTTTGCAATAGGCGCTGTACTTTCACAGGGCCCTATAGGTAGTGACAAGCCGATAGCGTATGCGAGTCGCACCTTAAATGACGCAGAAACAAGATACAGTACGATAGAAAAAGAGCTTTTAGCAATCGTATGGGCTACAAAGCATTTTAGACCGTACTTATATGGGAATAAATTCACCATTTATACGGACCATAGGCCATTAGCTTGGTTGAATTCGATAAAAGAACCAAACAGTAAGTTAACACGGTGGAAATTACGTTTGGAAGAATTTGACTATAATATTGTATATAAAAATGGTAAACAAAATGGTAACGCGGACGCACTATCAAGAATTAGGATTAATGCTTTAGGTGACGATGATGATATCTCTATGAAAGTAAATTTAGATAAAAAGGAACAAAAACTTCAACGACACGTTGACAACTTAAATAAAGAAATTACGCGATTATCAAAAAAACAAAACAATGAATCTCACGCCTCAACATCGCGTGTAAGAACACCATCCCCAATATCAATATCGTCAGACTCGAACTCGGAGAAAACTATGAGCATTCCATCACTAACGCGCGATGATCCGAAATCCCCGTATCCAGTACCGTCATTGGACAGTAGTACCGCTACGGCATCTGAACGAGGAAGTAAGGATAGTATAGGGACAATACACTCAGCCTGTGATATAGATACCGACGGCATACCAATATTACAAGAGGCCATAGATACTAAGCCGAACCAAATCCTTGTGTATACTTGGAATAGGGATGAATTGACTGTTAAAAACTTATCTAGAGCAAAACAAAATGTTCTAGAAGTCCATTTACCATTAGGCAACCCAGATCTTGTAAATAAGTTCTTAAAAGAATACATAAGACCTAATATCAAATACTTCTTTTACTTTGAAGACGAATCTCATCGAAAACTATTCTCAACGGCAACTATATCACTTTTCCGGAAAGGAACAGTAAAGTTTTATGAGTGTACGAAACGGGTAGTTTACGTAGAAGATGAGGATGAACAGCGAGCCGTTGTGATTAAATATCACGAAGGCAAAAATAGTCATAGGGGAATTAAAGAAACACTAGTACATCTACGGCGTAATTTTTATTGGAATAACATGGAACAAACGGTTGCATGTGTTATAAACGCGTGCGAACTATGTAAGAGAATGAAATACGATCGTAAACCGTTAAAACCGGAATTACAGTTATCACAGACCCAAACTAAACCATTTCAAGAATTATTTATAGATACTTTCTCGATAGAAGGAAAGCATTACTTAACAATAGTAGATGCCTTCAGCAAATTAGGTCAAGCCATCGAAATTAATGCTAAGTCTACCCCAGAAGCAGTTAGGGCACTTATAAAGTACTTCTCCATGTACGGAACCCCAGGTAGAATCAGTGCAGATCCCGGCATGGAATTTAACAATGCACTAATGAAAGAAATGTTATCATTCTATAAAATAGACCTTCACATTGGCACTCCACACAACCCCAACTCAATGGGAATCGTCGAGAGGTTTCACTCGACGATTATAGAAATTTACCGTATAGCCAAATATGAGCGTAAAATTACGGACTCTGCATCTGTCATGACATACGCAGTAATGTCGTATAACCATACCATACACTCGACTACGGGCCTTACGCCATTCGAAGTCGTTTTCGGTCACACCGAATCTAATAGTGCATTTTATGTAGATTTTAATAAACAATTCACACAGCAAATGGTTAGGGAACATGTAAGGAAAACGAAATACTTATATGAATATTTGACAGACAAGATGATAGATAAAAAGATAGCGCTAAAGGAGAAACGCGGTGGAGAAACGGAATTTGATATAGATGTAGGAGATACGGTATTTATTAAAGGAGTAAACACAAGGCGTGGTAAAGATAAACCACGATATCAGAAAGCACAGGTAACGGGGAATATACAAAGGAACGTTGTACCCATTATCACACATAATAGGAAAACAAAAGTTCCCATTAAAGACATTAGGCGTCCTCCACAGGTTAATACTACTGGCGGTCCAAGCGATCCTCAGCCAGGCCCTTCATCTGCAACTACTTGACAAGAACCCAGGACTGCTGCCTGTAAAGGAAGGTCAAGCAATCGTGAGCCATGATAAGTGGACTGTAATTAAAATTTTAGATTTAGAATTAATTTATGATCAATTAAAATCAAATATAAATGCCTATCAAAATCTTAAACAACAGGTTCAAAACAGTTTTAACGTAGACGCCTTTGATTCAGACTTTAATGGAGTCGAATCACAGACCGAATATGTTATGAATATTACTATTGAAAAATATAAGCAACTGGTTCCATCACCGGCAAGACCCAAACGGGGATTGTTTAACCCTTTAGGTTCATTTGTAAAAGCAATCACAGGCAATCTTGACCATGACGATGCTATAAGATACGAGAGCTTGATTAATGAAGTAAATACAAAACAGGATAGGATAACCAGTAAAATGACAATAATCGCTGAAATGGTGGGTACGCTTACAAACATAGCCAACGCTACCAGAAGCAATTTCATTCTGATAGAAGAAAATATTCAAGAAATAACACGTAGTCTAAACGAATCCAAGTTCTTGCAAACCAGTAACCAAATTATTCACATTTATAATATATTTATAAACAATTTCCAAACACTTTATACCCAACTGAATGAAATTGAGACGGCTGTTGCGTTCGCTAAAATTAAATTACTACACCAATCAATTGTAGATACGGATGAATTGATATCATTGTTAAAAGAAATTGAAGAAACTGAAAACTTAGTATACCCGGTAAGAATTGAAAATATTGTAAAAATAGAACAATGTATAGAGTTAAAAGCGTACGTCAAACAAAATCAGATAAAGTTTATTATGCACATCCCACTAGTCAGAAATGAAGAATTTAATTATTTTAAATTGATTCCATTGCCCATTTATAATAGCCTTACAAGCCTAACAACCCTTATCCTACCTAAATACCCCTATCTCCTTGTGAAAGGGTTGAAAACTAAACCGCTCTCTCAGCCATGCCAAGAGATAGACGAAGCCCGCTTCTTATGCTTCGAGAACGACGTTTCACCTGCCACAGAAGATAGTTGTGTCGCAGAACTTATGAAGTTTTCTACAAATGTTTCCACCTGTCATCCAGTACCTGTTATCATCGAAGATGTGAAAATCGAGCTTATCCAGCCCAATCGATGGATAGCTTATGCAAAAACCGAAACACCTCTCACAAAATTTTGTGAAAATGATATAACTCAGGAAACTATTTGCGGGACTTACCTTTTATCCATTGATGATGACTGCCAAATCAAGATTAACGAATTTAATCTGAAAAGACACCAATCTAGAGGGAAAGATATAACCTTTAAGAAGTTTCCAGTAATTAACCTGCCTAAGATATGGAGCAAGCCAAATGATGTCCAGAAAGAGCCGATTAACCTTAACGGAATCGATCTCACCGATATCCAGTTCCTGAACTATTTAAGACAGAAAAGTGGAAGTGAAGTTATTAGTGATAGATATAAGAGTGTTTTAAATTTTAAAAATATTAGTATAGGATGTTTAATTGTAATCATATTAATTTCATTTATTTTGTTAGCCTATAAGCGTAAAATTAAGATTTGTAATAAAATTTGGAATTTTCGAGATCATCCTCATTCCTCGGATAATCTCGAACTTACGGAGGGAGGAGTTATACCACCACCCACGTCTAATCGCCCGATCTTTTTAGCACCCTAAGCAAGTCTCTGTTTTGACTGACTCTGGGTGGCTTTCGCACACCGGATGCGCCCACGCTCCAGACGGCGGAGAATTTGCTGAGGGCGCATGAGGATCACGCCACTAGGCGTTGGTCGACACCCTACGTGAGGGATAGGATTAAGATAATTAAGTTAGTCTGTAGTTAGCCACCAAGGCATGTAGAAGTATAAATAAATTCAAAATTCAATTTATTGTCTTTTTTAAAAACACGCCCACGGCTCCCCAAACGTTGAGTACCTAATCATGTTTATTTTGGACACAAAATATTTGCAGTTTATTTACAAACTAGCTGACCCGCACAGCTCCACCCGCGCTTTAATTACATTTTGCTCCCCTTTTCTCCCTACTCCTTTGATTTATCTCTCTCCATCTCTCTCTCTTATAAGAAAAAGCTAATTCTATGCTCTTTCTCTCCCCTCCCGCTTCGGTCACCGTCACACTTCCCCTCTTCCTCTCCCCGTTGTCCTCTCGGAACCCTCTCCCTCCTCTCTCTTCTCCCAACTTGCTCCATCTCACTCCCCCCCCCCTTACTCCTCAGATCACTCACTCCATCACCCTCCCCTCTCCCTCTCTTGCACCCCCCTCTTGTTCTATATATCCTCGTCAATCATGGTATCAGCGGCATAAAATATACTTTATAACCTATTCTCAGACCTACCCGCAAAATTTCATACATATCGGTTCACCCATCTATTTAAAGACCTTGCCTTATGTTGCTTAACCTTAACCTAGCGGCATGAAATATACTTTACGACCTATTCTCAGACCTACCCGAAATGCACACAAAATTTCATACAAATCAGTTCACCCATCAATTTAATGACCTGGCCTTATGTTGCTTAACCTTAACCTAGCGGTATGAAATATACTTTATGTCCTATTCTCAGACCTACCCGATATGCACAAAAAAAATCATACAAATCGGTTCACCCATCTATTTAATGACCTTGCCTTATGTTGCTTAACCATAATTTACCGAGATAAAAAGTATTCTATGTCCGTTTCCTGGTTCAAAGCTACCTCCCCACCAATTTTCAGCCAAATCGGTTCAGCCGTTCTTGAGTTATAAATAGTGTAACTAACACGACGTTTTTTATATTTTGTAAAAATATTAAAGTTCTTTAGTGTTTGTATGTTCAATGTCACCGATAGATGACGCTGTTCATAATGTAAATCAAGCTAACATCGTAAATCACTGTCTAATGATATTCGATAATGAAAGATCTAAGTTTTCCGCATCTTTTATTCTTGCGACTGTAATACAATATCTATACACTACCTGGACTTGGGGAGTTTCATTAAAATTTCATGAACACCCCCCCTCCCCCTGAGCCCTGACCTTGAAGCGTTTTTTATTCATTGTGTATAGTGTGAATTGTAGTTGTACATTTTATTGCGTTACATTAGATCATTTGGAGTCATTTTAGGTGTTTTACCTAAGTAAAAATTTAGCAATTACGTATTCTCAATTTCTACCTACCTATACAAATGTAGCCTTGGTGGTGCAGCGGACCTAACCGCTGGCTTTTAAATGAAATGGTATTTTTACCTTGCCTATTCCTTTCCTTATCTAATTTGGACTCGCTCGGGGTTTAAAGATTTTAACTTTTCAAAGATATAATGTCATATTGCTATCAGCAAAGTACTTAGAACAATATAGAAATCTAATGAAAATGTCCTGGGTGTACCGGACCGGCTTACCCCTTACAAAAATTGACCCTTCGCCACTGCCATATCTTATGCAAACTAAATGTCTGCTCAGTCCCTATTGTATATAGCGTAATAATACGTATCTTAATGATTAACTGAGCAGTCTATAATTACCCTATTCACATACAAAGAAAATTACGTGGTAATATGTGCAAGTAATGTTTCACTGCTTAGCTCCTATGAAACATAGCGTGATGTTTTATATACTAATTTATACCCCTACTTCTATGTGTCGTGTAGAAGTAGGGGTATAAATTGGTATATAAAACATCACGCTATGTTTCATAGGAGCTAAGCAGTGAAACATTACTTGCACATATTACCACGTAATTTTCTTTGTATGTGAATAGGGTAATTATAGACTGCTCAGTTAATCATTAAGATACGTATTATTACGCTATATACAATAGGGACTGAGCAGACATTTGGATGGATTCTGATAGGACTTTATGTGTCGTGTAAAGTCCTATCAGAATCCATCTACGGGTTTTCAAATGATACCTGGACAAACAGAACGACAGACAGGCAGACAATAATTCCAAAAAACATTGTTTTGGCCTCTATGTCGATAGTATAGTATACCCACATAGAAATTTTGGAAAAATATTCAATGTACAGAAAAAATGCTCTTTGAGTTTTATTATAGTACTAGCTGACCCACGCAGCTCCGCCTGCGCTGTGTTTACGTTAACTAAACTTTCAATAATATACATTCGCATAGAATACAAAACCTCCTTTTTTAAAGTCGGTTAAAAACTTGGACCCACTTTGTACTTGCCCTCCGAAGCACGGAGACGTTTAGTTCAAATGGCGTTAAACGGTCACCCATCTATTTAATGACCTTACCTAACGTTGCTTAAGCTGATCGATTTCCAAACATTATTAACAACTGTCTATGAGTGTTCCCTTACAAATATTTATTATAAATATAATGAAAAATTTTTAAAATCAGAGCAAGCGTATAACCAAGTACACATTTTGACTTTAGTCCCCTCTCCCAAGGGAACCGTGCTGAATGTCGGGATAAAAGTATCCTATGTCCTACCTCGGAGTATTAACTCAAATCATGCCAAGTTTCGTTTCAATCCATCCAGTAGTTTCAGCGTGATGCTCAGCCGAGATACAGACAGACAGGCAGACAGACAGAAAGACAGACAGACAGACAGACAGTCAAAAATAAAAAAAAATACATTTTTGGCTTTAGTATCGGTTATAGAATGTGCCCTCTAAACATAATTTTCAAAATATTTTCAATGTACAGAATTGGACCTGTTACAGTTTTATTATAAGTATAGATAGATTAAAGTTCTATAGAGATTGTATGTTCAATTTCACCGATAGATGGCGCTGTTCATAATGTAAATCACGCTAACATCGTAAATTACTGTCTAATGATATTCGATAATGGTCCTAAGTTTTTCGCATCTTTTATTGTTGCGACTGTAATATAATAAATACCTATACACTACCTGGACTTGAGGAGTTTCATTAAAAGTTCATGAACCCCTCGCCCCCTTAGCCTGACCTTGAAGCGTTTTTTGGGAGCGCTATTCATTGTGTGTAGTGTGAATTATAGTTGTACAATGTACATTTTATTGCGTTAGATTACATCATTTCGAGTCATTTTAGGTCTTTTACCTGAGTAAAAATTTAGCAATTTCGTATTCTCAATTTCTACCTACCTATACAAATGTAGCCTTGTTGGTGCAGCGGACCTAACCGCTGGCTTTTAAATGAAATGAAATGGTATTTTTACCTTGCCTATTCTTTTCCTTATCTAGTTTGGACTCGCTCAGGATTTAATTTTTTTATGGGACCTAATCAATGGATTGAAGAATGGATGGAAGAAAGATTTTTTCAAATCGGTTCATAATTGCCAGAGTTATGCGCGAATATACATAAAAAATATATATATTGTTAGAAAACCCTAAGTAGAAATAAAAATAAAAATACGAAAATAACATACCAGATGTTGTTTAATGGCACTAGCACAGAATTTACATATTGACAGGTAATTATAAAAATGTGGGGACTTCCCCAAGTAGTCTCCTCCATCCCCAATACACCACCCCAACAACTCCTTCGCTTTTATAGTTACCCGTCAAGAAATACACCGACATAACAATTATAAACAATACGACCGCAGTAAAACAAATACTAGTGACAGAATGACAGAGTGACCGCACTATACGACTACTAGAACAACCTTTCAGCACGAGATCATATAAATGAATGTCCCTGCACCACCAGAGCAGTGCCTTATATACGCGTTTTGTGCGTTCGGTCATTCCACCATCCTACCTTACAATTTTTATTTTTTGAATGTTTCGGAATATCTAACAATATATATACAGACGAATTGAGAACCTCCTCCTTTTTTTAAGTCGGTTAAAAAAGCAACTCGCCGCTGCTCCCGCTGCGTCGAAGTTGTGGTTGTGTTGCTTAGAGAATAGCTGAATAGCACTACTGTAGGACTTACTATGGTAACATATTATATGTTTACCTTTTTTTAAATACATTCATAAATAGATAAATTACTGGCAATATATTACCCACGATATATTACGTAGCGGTCTGGGTGTTTTACTAATAGACCAACAATCCCTTTTCGGTGGGTTTCGGTGGGGTTCGGTGGGGTTCGGTGGGGTTCGGTGGGTTTCGGTGGGTTTCGGTGGGTTTCGGTGGGTTTCGGTGGGGTTCGGTGGGGTTCGGTGGGTTTCGGTGGGTTTCGGTGGGGTTCGGTGGGGTTCGGTGGGTTTCGGTGGGTTTCGGTGGGTTTCGGTGGGTTTCGGTGGGTTTCGGTGGGGTTCGGTGGGGTTCGGTGGGTTTCGGTGGGGTTCGGTGGGGTTCGGTTGGGTTCGGTTGAGTTCGGGGTACTGGCATCACCTCCTCGAGTGCCCGGCCCATTGTAATTCCCGAGGATTCGTTCGGAGGAAGGACAATGGGCTTGGGACGGTGTACCCTGGGCACCGGGTAATATCTCTCCACTCCTCGGGGTGGACAGCTGTTGCTCGGTGGCGAAGCCTTAGGTGGGGGCGCCGAACTGCTGTTCCCGGTACGGGGGTACCGGTTGAGCGGCAGCGAGGCGCGGGAGGGTGTAGGGCCGAAAGGCCACGTAGGGCGGGGGCGCCGCTGCCGCTGTTCCCGATGGATACGCACGTCGGTTGAGCGCGGTGGTGGTGCAGGGGAGAGTCGGGCCGCAAGGCCTTAGGGCGGGGGCACCGCAGCAACCGTGCTGTCAGGGTATGGGACCTGGCAGACGGCAGTACCTGGGGTATGGGACCCGGTAGCTCGGTGCAATTGGGGGGGTAGGGCCGAAAGGCTTCAGGGTGTGTTGTCACTGTGGTTGCCCCTGGTACTTCTCTGTTGAGCAGAGTGGACTGGTGGGCACCGCAAGTGACACCGGGGGGGAAAGCCTGCAAAGGCTCCGGCTTGGCCGGCGTTGTGGGTTTGGCGCAAGCCGAACGGCCGCTGGCGGGAACCGGATGTAGTACAACGTACGTTCCCGGGGCCCGCCACTATAGCGGAGGTGCTGGAAGGCCCGATGGTGGTTTAGTCGGTAAGAGTCCGACATAACCCGCGCATAGTAGGCATCGTGCGCGTGGTATCCTATGAGGATTCCACCATCGCTAAAAAAAAAAAAAAAAAAAAAAAGGGTTCGCATAACTCTGGCAATTATGGACAGATTTGAAAAAAACTTTCTTCCAAAAAACAAAAATATTGCTTACGAATAAGTAGTTCTTGAAAAAACAAGAATGGTGACTGCGCAGGAGAACTGCAGGAATGACTATATAGATGACTTTATGTCGCATTTTACGGACAAGAATGGTCATAACTCTGGCAAATATTTATACCAATTTCAATGATTCTTTTTTTATTCGAAAGACTGAACCACTGTAATGAATCTGTATGAATTTTATCACAACCGGCTAAGAACTTACTGGAGGACCATTAACGATGTGGGGTATTTATCTGGTAAAAACCATAAAACTGATGTTCTCCATTACATTACTCTGACAAATATAAACCGATTTCGATGATTCTTTTTTTATTCGAGAGAGTAAACTACTATGATGATTCCATGTAAATTTCATTACAACCGGATATTTTTTTCTGAAGGAACATGAATTATGTAAAACTATGTAGACGATAATGTGATCATAACCTACCTAGATCATTTTACCGTCTTCGATGGTTCATTAATTATTTATGAAAATATCACTAAAAAGTATAAAATAAAATCTTTTAAAAAAAAAATTGAACCGACTTCAATATCACTGAAAAGTATAAAATAATTTAAATATTATTGAAGTTGGTGCCAATTATACACAGCAGGTACTCTAAAACCAACTTCTATAATATTTAAATTATTTTATACTGGATAGTTTGTAGTTTTAATGAGAACGCTCAATTCGTGGTGCAGACGTTTAATCTCCATAAGTGTGCCTACAGAATTATTTACATTTTTCCGCCATGAGCGGTGTACATAGATAACAGAACCTTCATCTATGAAACCTACTATATTATACTAGGAATATACTCTAAGCATAAGTAAAGACGAGCATTACAACATAGTACGTAGTATATACCAAATCCTCCACTCTTAATCTAACAATAATATAACACAATTAAATATAACAACATAAAATAATTTTATACTTTTCAGTAATATTGAAGTCGGTTAAATTAAAAAAAAAAATGTGCGTGCGTGGAGTCCCTCCGCGCGGAAGAAGTGAAACTTCATTCTCGCTCAGTCGATCGGTCGGTCGGTCCCTCACATACTCACTCACTCACTCACACACACACACACACACACACACACACACATACACACACTGAACTGAACCGAACCGAACCGAATCGAACCGAACCGAACCCAACCGAACCCAACTCACCTACCACTCACCTACCACTCGCCTACCACTCGCCTACCACTCGCCTACCACTCGCCTACCACTCGCCTACCACTCGCCTACCACTCGCCTACCACTCGCCTACCACTCGCCTACCACTCGCCTACCACTCGCCTACCACTCACCCACTCACATACCACTCACCCACTCACCTACCACTCACCTACCACTCACCTACCACTCACCTACCACTCGCCTACCACTCGCCTACCACTCGCCTACCACTCGCCTACCACTCGCCTACCACTCGCCTACCACTCGCCTACCACTCGCCTACCACTCGCCTACCACTCACGTACCACTCACCTACCACTCACCCACTCACCTACCACTCGCCTACCACTCTCCTACCTCTCACCTACCACTCGCCTACCACTCGCCTACCACTCGCCTACCACTCGCCTACCACTCGCCTACCACTCGCCTACCACTCGCCTACCACTCGCCTACCACTCGCCTACCACTCGCCTACCACTCGCCTACCACTCGCCTACCACTCGCCTACCACTCGCCTACCACTCGCCTACCACTCGCCTACCACTCGCCTACCACTCGCCTACCACTCGCCTACCACTCGCCTACCACTCGCCTACCACTCGCCTACCACTCGCCTACCACTCGCCTACCACTCGCCTACCACTCGCCTACCACTCGCCTACCACTCGCCTACCACTCGCCTACCACTCGCCTACCACTCGCCTACCACTCGCCTACCACTCGCCTACCACTCGCCTACCACTCGCCTACCACTCGCCTACCACTCGCCTACCACTCGCCTACCACTCGCCTACCACTCGCCTACCACTCGCCTACCACTCGCCTACCACTCGCCTACCACTCGCCTACCACTCGCCTACCACTCGCCTACCACTCGCCTACCACTCGCCTACCACTCGCCTACCACTCGCTGTCGCGCGCCCTATGATAATGGAATCTCATATCTAATGGGATTCCTGCCAAGGTTCTTAATAAACTAGTATGTGCGCAACAAAGATTATGTTCCGTATGAGTTATCCATCAGTTATGCTTCGCTTTATAATTAGACTAATAGGCTTTGCCATCCAAGGGCCTGATCTATTCAGAGTTACCCTCCGATCGACTATGGCTCCAGTCAGGGCGCAGCGACTGCGCCCGGGTGCCCCCTTCCCTAGCGGAGTACCTGGTCGGTACAGTTCACTCCGCTATCGTTCAGCCCTGGGTTCCTGGTCGATACAGTTTACCCAGGGCCGTGGCACCGCTGGACATGAGGCTTATGCCCCACGAGGACCTCCACCTTCCCCATAGTCCTGCCCTTTCTCCAACTTCATAGTCGATCGTTTAACTATGGCTATGCCTTGTGAGTGTGCTCCCGGGCCACTCCCTTGCACGAGCTTACAATGCTCGGCCTGTCCAATGACATGGACCTTTGACCTAAGGTCATACGCAATCATTGGATTCTCATCAAACCATAATCTTCGCTGTGTCGTGGTTTCGAACCACCGCGTTAGGCCTTATTAGCTAGAATAGTGTAAGCACTTACCAGGGATATGCTCGGTCTCGTCTCGAGTCACTCTCTTCCGTGCTTACCCGCTATCGTCGCTCTCGCGTGCCATGGCGATGTCGCCTGTCTGCCAGCTCGTTCACTAATGAATGTAAAATGTGCCTGCGCTCGCATTTATAGCTTGGCGCGGCGGCGGTACCGTCATTGTCGGTACGAAATATAAATAAATATAAAACTACCTCGCGTTTCGCGACACTAATCGAAAACTACCTCGCGTGTCGCGACACTCCCAACGAAAAAGAAGGGTCTGTTTCGCGGGGGGGCTAGAATACGCCTATTTTGCCTTTTGCTCAAAGGCAAAGCACAGAGGCCCCACCGGAGCCTACGCCCCCCTACTAATGCGTCGATGCGACAGCCACCGAGCCTCCAGCGGCAAGAATCCCACACACCCCGGCCGACCCCACAGGTCCCGGGGACCCTTTGAAGGTTTCCCCTGCGAAAACAAACAAGCAATTAAACAAAAGGTAGAGATGTCCGAGTACATCCATTTGGTATTGGCATGGCGGGCTGGCTTCCGCAACTCCACGCAATAGCATGTACTTTGCATGTGGGTGGAAATGGACTTATTCGATCCACTCCCACTCCTCGAGAAAAGCCAGCGAGTGCCCGACGCCGCTGGCTATCCCTGGAAGAGCACCTGGGCTACCGAAGTACTCGCCCTGTTGGCGGCGACTTCCGGGCACTTCAGAAGCACTCGGGTCACCGCTTCGTCTTCCTACACGCACGCCCCGTATAGAGGACAGTCTGTGACTCCTATAACAAAAAGATGTTTATTAAATGAACCTTTTCTGTCCTGAAATAACCGCTGTGACTACATGCAGTTGCTATTTTGACACTAAGCAGCTGTTTCGCGTAACGGCAATCTGTGGCCGGAAGCGTCCCTCCAGCCTTTCTGTACTCGCCTTGGTTTAAGAGTCGCTACGCCCGTCCCCAGTGCACCGTCCCACCTGGGCACGTAAGTGTGGGGACTGACGCCACAGGTTCAGCTCCCACAGCGTCCACGGAAAACCCTATGGTAAGCTCATCCGTTTCATTATTGCCATGGGCCCCTGTGTCACTTAATCCATTGAATGCTTATGTTGTTGAAGTTGCCCACCTGATTCCACGTTTTGGTGGCATGCGTATACATCCCGAAGTTAACGGTGTTACCTGTAACTGACAAACCGAGCTGCTATCGGAGAGTATGCGGATGTGGAAATCCTTTTACTGCCCGTTTCGTGATAGTTGTGATGCAGCCATGCTGCATGCTGTAATCGGAATTACCAACGTGTGCTTCCTACGGACTTACTTAATCTATCTCCTACACGCCCTGTGAATTTAGCAGATTGACCTTATCTGGACTCCCGTCCAGGGCCTCCCAAAACGAAAAGAAGGTCGTGTGTCATACTGGCGACCAAGAACTGGCAACTTACGGGCTAGTACTATCATAGTAGAAAATTATAACGTTATGAGGTACCTACTATCAATAATGTAATCATTGGGAAATCATCAACGAAACAAACTTCACTATCACCATCATTGTTAAAATCAACGTTAATTTGGCAACGCTGCCATGCTCCACGTGATGAGAACGTCGCACCTCATCGCAGTAAAATAAATAATTTGACTAAACAACACAATAAAAGTTGACTTTTACGGTTCACAGATAGAGTTTTAGTTTGTGTTTACTCAGACATGCACTTCTAGAATATACTAACTATGCTCAGGTCTACTAATTATATCAGCAGGGCTATTGCGCATCTCCAGCCACCCAAGTGACCATCAAGCTTCAGCCGTCCACCGAACCTTGATGTCAACCGAAAGTGTTAGCATTAGTATTTATTGGTAACTCAAGTTACCGAATGAATCATTCAACAGTCACCCGATAGTCACTTGCTATACTATAGTGATCATCACTTTAATCGTCAAACGAGACGGGCAATAGCACTGCACAGGTCACAGTTCGCGACTCTGTGGTGTTGATGTTGATGCTGAACACCCTTGCAAACGCCGCTACTTTTAAAGTAGATACCATACCACTCGATAAGTTGCTATAAATCACCAGTCGTGCAACGCTTAAATCAATAAAAATCAAAAGCCAATTTTTTTTTTTTTTTCGGTATTTCAAAGATTTTTTATCAAAAATATGATACAAGTACCTACATGGCTCCCTGCGAAATACCATGTCTAATTCAAAGTATTAATTACGTTACCATGATACATTAAAGTCTACTCATGAAACACAATCATATAGCATATCCTATATAGTGTTTGTTTTTTCTTAAAACAAACGCCTCTATTTACATCAAAAAATGTGCTTGTTTCTAGAAAAGAAAATATTTAAATAGAATGTAAACTTTACGAAAAATTTAAACTATGGACATGTTTTGCCACGACTGAGCCTATTTTTTTATCAGACTTGTCTTTCGTATACCTATTCTTATATACGTAAATACTTAGAATAATCGTTATTATTCTAAGTGTGAATATGTATTTATTTATTATTAATACAATACATATACGCCTCATTCAATATAGCATAATATACCTTATACTTCAATAATAAGTCTTTTTCCACTAAAAATCTGCAGACTTAATTATAGCAACATACTTATGTACTTACTTATGTATAATGCATCGACATTTCTTCATCAAAGTACTTATTCCCTCAATGTACACTTCATTTTATTTTATTGATAATCGGAAAGGTACCTACACAATTTTGTTATTATAATATTGGTCTACCTTATTAATATTATTTATATTAAAGCAGGCTACAAAAATTATATTATTATGTACACAATTTAACTTTATTTAACATTGTTATTATTAACTCAGGAAGTACTTTTTGTCGAAGTTATCTTCACGAATGGCTCGACCCAAACATGATCAGTACAACAAGGATTTTGCCTTTTATACTGCATTGTGCACCATGCTATTATATTATTTTCTGCTCAATTTATTATTTAAATAATTAACTATGTCACAATAACTGAAGTCATATTTTTTTTTTTTTTTTAATAAAACTATCCTTAGTCAGAATAAACTCCACTGCTTATGAGAACTCCAACCGAACTCCCAGGTGATCAATCTAGTCGTTAGTCGGGCTCATGTCCGCAAATGTAGAATATCCTTGACTTTCAGATCCTCGATAACACATTTGCAACTGCATTACCGGGACCTTCCACGTATGTTTGCTAAATGTAACATTTTTCAAAAATCTAACAAATAAAAACTCGAGCCCAGGGTAAACCCTTTGAAGGATTGACAACCCTGTTTTTAAGATACGTGATACCAAACCAACGTTATATTAACGCTAACTTCACTCAACGCTATTTCGAATTAATGTCACCAAAAATTATTGATGCTTACGCTGCTGCTTAAGTCATACTTAAGCAAAAGCAACGCCAAATTCAATAATGATATTAACGCTAACGCTTTCAAAGCCATGTAAAAAAAAATTTAACATTTCAAGCACTGATAACCGCACGCACTATTTCAATAAATAACATTTTCACCCCCTCAGAGTAAATATAAATTTTCACTACAAATACCCAAACACAAAGATAATGTAGGGTAAATAATGATAATGTAATCGATAAAAATCAGTTTTGTAAGTTTTTTTATAGCTGTTTAAGCTCCCACAGCAAGGCAAAATGCTTACTAACACATACTACAATTAAACATTGGCCGGCTCTCAAGTCGCAGTTCGGATTTAGGTTCCGAAGCGTCAATGTTAACAAGTGTTAACAAATGCTAACCAATGTTTCATTTATATGTTACAATTAGCCATTCGGTTTATAAATGTTTAACAACATAACCCAACACAAAGATATCTTCCCAACATTGCCATCAAATGTTTGCATAGAAAACTTAGATAGAAAATGGTCACTAATGCCTCCTACACGTGCAAAGTGTTATTTATCTCCATAGACTTACAAAAAAAAAAAGGTTTTAGCACGTCTATGTTTATCTCAAAATAAGGAGAGTATATAAAGGGAGTTCTAAAGTGGAAAGGCCAGAACGAATCCGGCGTCCCAAATTAGAATCCCAGCACCTCCACCATTTTGTCGCGCGCCCTATGATAATGGAATCTCATATCTAATGGGATTCCTGCCAAGGTTCTTAATAAACTAGTATGTGCGCAACAAAGATTATGTTCCGTATGAGTTATCCATCAGTTATGCTTCGCTTTATAATTAGACTAATAGGCTTTGCCATCCAAGGGCCTGATCTATTCAGAGTTACCCTCCGATCGACTATGGCTCCAGTCAGGGCGCAGCGACTGCGCCCGGGTGCCCCCTTCCCTAGCGGAGTACCTGGTCGGTACAGTTCACTCCGCTATCGTTCAGCCCTGGGTTCCTGGTCGATACAGTTTACCCAGGGCCGTGGCACCGCTGGACATGAGGCTTATGCCCCACGAGGACCTCCACCTTCCCCATAGTCCTGCCCTTTCTCCAACTTCATAGTCGATCGTTTAACTATGGCTATGCCTTGTGAGTGTGCTCCCGGGCCACTCCCTTGCACGAGCTTACAATGCTCAGCCTGTCCAATGACATGGACCTTTGACCTAAGGTCATACGCAATCATTGGATTCTCATCAAACCATAATCTTCGCTGTGTCGTGGTTTCGAACCACCGCGTTAGGCCTTATTAGCTAGAATAGTGTAAGCACTTACCAGGGATATGCTCGGTCTCGTCTCGAGTCACTCTCTTCCGTGCTTACCCGCTATCGTCGCTCTCGCGTGCCATGGCGATGTCGCCTGTCTGCCAGCTCGTTCACTAATGAATGTAAAATGTGCCTGCGCTCGCATTTATAGCTTGGCGCGGCGGCGGTACCGTCATTGTCGGTACGAAATATAAATAAATATAAAACTACCTCGCGTTTCGCGACACTAATCGAAAACTACCTCGCGTGTCGCGACACTCGCCTACCACTCGCCTACCACTCGCCTACCACTCACCTACCACTCACCCACTCACCTACCACTCACCCACTCACCTACTCACCTACCACTCACCCACTCACCTACCACTCACCTACCACTCACCCACTCACCTACCAGTCACCCACTCACCTACCACTCACCCACTCACTCAGTAACGGCGTCACATGAGCGCTTTCATAACCTTAACAAATTTACGCCTATCGTTTAACACCTATCACTTAATGCGTTAAGCAATAACGCGTTAAGGTGACTCATTTAACGCTTAACGCGTTATGTGATAACATTTTTGGAAGTCGCATAAGAAGTTTCACTTCAAAAAAAAGATTTTATTCTTTCTAATTTTAAGAATTTTTATATGAACTTGAGTGCTTGAGTCAAGCAAGTAGTGTAGATATAAGTACATATGTACATACATAAATTACATAAGTTACCTAAGTACGTACTATTCATGTTATGAAACATAATTACGAACTTGTGCTCTCATTAGCGATGCTAATCAAAGGAACCTTCGCTTTGAACGATTTTATGCATCACAGTCGATATTACAGTAGAAACAGTGAGTTTTAATGCAATAGCATAGTACGTTCCACATTTTGATGACCGTGTGTGGATTGTCCCAAGATATTATTAATATTTTTTCATGTTTTCTTTACTCACGGGCTTAACCCGGTCTTTTATTATTATTATTTTATTTGTTTTGTGGTAGGTACCAACGTTAGCGAAAATTCTAAGAGATGATAATAAGAGGGCATTGGTTATTGGTTGGTTGGTTATTTAATACTACTTATATATGAACTCATTTATGCAAAGAATATGATCCAAAAAGCATTAAAATAACGAAAATATATTGAAGTCAAAACTAAATAGCGTTATGGCGTGTTAACTAATATCAACGTTCGGGGTGCAGGCACAGAATACATACTCGTAGGTGCATGCCCTAGGACATCCATTGAGTACGTCGCGTCGGCGATTCCGAGGAATACGGCGGCAGGTTTGCGAAACCCGTCCCCGTGAGCACCATGTCTGGTTCCCGCGGGGTTATAATGCGCCCTCCCGGCTGGCGGGCTCATATACACTGAGGGGCCCCTGGTGCAGCCCACCGGCGAGCCCAGGTCTCCTCTCATGTGCCGATGCGACAGCTTGCAGCAGTTTTAGTGGGTAAGAATCTCACATACCTTGGTTGACCCCCACAGATCCCGGTTGACCCCCCCTATAGGTCCTTTGGACGTATCAAAAGATTTCCCCGTGAGGGCAAACAAAAAAAGGTACCTTGGGTTGGTACGCCAATGGACTTTTTTTGCATTGGCTTAGCTTGGGTTGGATAAAATTAAATAAGTAAGAATTAGTATTTTTTTTTTTTCTATTTTTGACCTTCCTTTATTACTTATTTAGCGATGCGACGTCGGCGCGGCTAAAGGGAGGATCCTCCGACCGAGCGAGGTGTGATGCTCGGTCAGGGCCGAAGCCCCCGACAGATGTTGTCGGGATGTCGTATATATTCTCCGAGTTGGAGAAACTTCGCTTGTACGATTCAGAAATCGGTGGCGCCATCTGTCTTGTTGTATGTAGTATTATTTGCTTCTCATCGCTTTATTATACCACATGTGGCACTATCGGGTTATGTTGAGTCGCCACACTTACAGTAATAAAACCTGCGAGGGAGGAGTCTGGAAAATTTTCAAATTTTCTTTGTATTTTATTATAAGAAGGGTCATATGGTCGTATGCACACTCAAGCAAGACTTTTTACTGTGCGTTATCGATATACTATGCGTAGAGTGTAAAGGTACTAGAGCTGTCCCATCAAGCCTCCCCGTGCTTACGCCTATGGCTCAATGCAAGAATAGGTTTATCCTACTACCTGGGTCACCTGGGTGCTACTTAATATATTGATATCCAGACCAAGTACCTACATTTTGTTACACGTTTACTTCCTTAGTTTAGACAATAGATCATAGAAAACAAGAGAACCTGTGGAGTCGGGGTAAACGGCCAGCCGAGACGGCGCGACGTCGGTCGCCGCACTCCGACAGCACTGCAAAGCTTTCACAGTGCACCCCTGTCTGGTTGTTGACCCTTCATGAAATTCAATTCCCTTATAATCGTACCTACTACTTAATAAAGCAATTTAGTGGAGAGACTAGCAAAAGTTCGCCTAGAACGCTTGCCAGTTGATAGGTTCAATGCTGCTCGTCGTCCGAGATAATCATTATCAAGTCTCTAGAGCCCCTAATTGCACCAGTTACATTGCCCTTCACACTACGCAACACAGCAAAGGTAAACATATTTGTATAACTTGGGGTCAGAATATCTGCATACATTTTGAATATCCGTTCCTGCACGCACTCAAAACGAGGGAAACTCTCGGAGCTGGTTATTGAAAATGTAACTAATAAACTCATCAATTATTATCGGCTATAAATGATTGAGGATGTTTTTGGTCTAGTTAATAACAAGGAAATGTTTTTTATAAATGATTAATGACGTTTTTGGTCTAGTTAATAACAAGGAAATGTTTTTTTTTTGTAATAACGCTTCTATTAAAAATAATAATGTTAGCCGGTATTTAAATACCACTATCGGGACACATTATTCCAATATCCTGTTTTTCTTTACAACAACAATAAATGTATGAACACACAGTGGTGATGGTTGACCGGTGGCCAGTCAAAGACAATTGGTAAGGGTTGAATGGCCAGTCATCATTATCACTCCTGTGTTCATACATTTCCTCTAGTAGCAGTAGTCCGGTTGTTAGTCCGGTTGACCGGACTAGTGCAACTTTTCAGTAGCAGTAGTTCGGTTGAAATATAGCACCGGACTACTGATACTCTTTAGTAGCAGTAGTCCGGTTGTTAGTCTGGTTGATTGGAATAGTGCAACTTATCAGTAGCAGTAGTTCGGTTGAAATATAGTACCGGACTACTGATACTCTTTAGTAGCAACAGTTCGATTTGTAATATTAAGAATAATATTGTACAATACACTTACTTTATTGTTATTTTAAAATGAACACACAGGAGTTGCATAATCTTGTGCCTTGTCTTGTGTGAGCATATGAATATGGTTTAGAGCTAACATGTTTATAGTAGACGTACCGGGGAAGCATAAGGAAGAGTCTTCAAGTCCAATGTGATTTTTAACTTCGCCCAGGATATACCTACTGAGGATGTGGTACCTATTGAGTAGTAGCTAACATAATTATTGCCCAAGATACAAGGATATCTCGCCTCTTGATACATCCTTTACCCTCCCGGCCCTCACCTCTTAATACGCGACACCAATCAAAACCAGTAAGCCAGACTTACTCTGGATATCAAGACTTGAGGACTCTTCCTTATGTCCTATACTCCTTATGTCCTATGCTTCCCTGGTACTTCTTCTATAAACATGTTAGCTCTAAACAACATGTTAAAACCTACGTTGAATATTTATAATCAAAGCACTGGCATACTGTAATAAGTACATGTTTAAATTTGTTTTATACTATTCTTAGCACTGTCATGTAACTGTCTGTCTGAATAAAACTAATGACCATTTTTACTGATAATCTACTATTTAATTATTTTAACCTTCCCACTGAACGCTACTCTGCCTGGGCACCCAGTTCCCAGAGGTTATGGGCCCAGAAGACGCTAAAAGGTAAAGATTTTTAATTAGTAACGAAAAAAGTCAGTATGGATGGAGACCAACAGTCGTCGTCAGTACAACCACAACAATCAGCCTCTACTGGCTCTTCTACAGCAGTGGTTACCAACACAAACTTGAGTTTTGCTAAATTAAAAGGTAGCAGCAACTACGCGACTTGGTCTTTTGCAATGAAAATGTGTCTCATTGACAATGAACTGTGGGATTGCGTCATAAAGCCTGCGGAAGAGGTTTCTCATTTTGAACGTAAGGATGCTAAAGCAAGGTCAAAGATATGCCTATGTATTAGCGAGCATCTTTATCCCCTAGTCATGACTGCAGAAACATCCAAAGAAACTTGGAAGCGACTTCGAGAAGCCTACGCCGACAGCGGACTTACTCGACGCTTACAACTCATGAAAAAGCTACTAAGTACCAAGCTTGAAATGTACTCAAGCATAGAAGCCTACGTAAATGACATACGTCATGTACAGCATCAGCTAATTGCCATCGAAGCTGGCTTAGATGATGAACTTGTTGGTGTGATTATGCTGGCAGGACTCAGCGACAGATACAGCCCGATGGTGATGGCGATAGAACATTCCGGCACCCCAATATCCACAGACTCGGTTGCATTGATCTTACTGAAGGAAGAACGCCGTGATGCCCCTACTTCATCAAGTGCCCTGTCTAGTGTAAATAGTGTGCCTGTTTGTAAATATAATAAGATGTTTTGTACATATTGTAAGAAACTAGGCCATGTAGTGTCTCAATGTAGGAAACGCATAAATCGTAACAAGAACACATCATCATCTCATAAATGCAACAATATATCTGAAGTTACACTTTCATCTTGTTTTCATACTTCTCCTACAGGTTCCACTACTCCCTCACTTTGTACTGATTGGTACGTTGATTCTGGTGCTACAACTCATATGAGTAACAGGAGTGATTGGTTCTTGGATCTCAAGCAGGAATCCACACCAAAACCCATTACTGTGGCTAATGGACAACAAATAAAAAGTGAAGGCAAAGGTACTATTTCTTTAAATGTTTCAGATAAGGTTAAGCAAATTTCAGATGTCTTATATGTTCCTGACTTAGCAATTAATTTACTTTCAGTGAGTAGATTAGTTCAGAAAGGGCTAATAGTAGTATTTTCTCAGAAAGGTGCTACAATATTACTCAATAAAGGATGTAAAGTGACAGGTTCAGTCGTAGCAACAGCGTCAAACCATCAAGGCATGTATAAACTAGATACTTCACAAAATAGTGTCTACTACACAAGTGTGAAGGAATCTGCCTTACTATGGCATAGACGTCTTGGTCACATAAATCCAAGAGCCCTTAATATTTTGAAAAATCGTGCCATAGGTATAGACTATACAAGTTTATCATTCAGTGAGTTGAATAATACCTGTGTGCCATGTCTGCAAGGCAAAATGTCACAGAGACCATTTAAAAACTCGCAAAGTAGGTCCAATACCAAATTGGAATTAATTCATTCAGACCTCTGCGGACCAATGAGTACGCATTCATGGGGTGGAGCACTTTACCTACTTACATTTACAGATGATTTCACGCGAAAGACTTTCGGCTACGTGCTAAAATCGAAAAGCGAAGTCTTTACTAAATTTGTCGAGTTTAAAAGTCTAGTGGAGAATCAGACCGGTCTCAAAATTAAAACCTTACGCTCGGATAATGGTACAGAGTACGTAAATCGTAAAATGACTCAATTTCTTAAGGAAAATGGGATTATTCATCAAACCACAGTTCCTTATACACCGCAACAGAACGGAGTATCAGAGCGAGTCAACAGGACCGTTATCGAAAAAGCTAGATCTATGCTCCAAGATTCAGGCTTACCACGAGCATACTGGGGTGAAGCTGTTTCCACAGCTATCTATCTTAAAAACATCTCGCCTACTCGTGCATTAAATAACAAAATTCCTGAAGAAATGTGGACTGGGAAGAAGGTGAATTTACATCACCTGAGAGTTTTTGGCTGCGAAGCCCATGTCCTTATTCCGAAGGAGAAACGGAAAAAACTCGACTGTAAGACACAAACCCTTATATTCGTTGGATATTCAGCAGATACCAAAGGATATCGTCTTACCGATCCCCACAATCCGAGAAGTATTATCGTCGCGAGAGATGTCGTCTTCGTCGAAGACAAGCCACCATCTATCAAAACTGGTGAAGACCTAACTAAGATGTCAGATGAAGTTCAGTCTGACAATGTTGAAATCCTTATTCCAAATATCCAAAATCCCCTACCTGCACCTGACCTACAATCTATACAAGTAAACGCACCATGCGAAGATTCTTCAGAACCTGAACCTATTGTTCCGCTGGTGGAACCCGAGGTCTTCTCTGATGCTCAGGATGATGTACCTATTCCATTGGTAGCTGACCCATCAGAAGATGTCGCTAACCGAAGATATCCTCTCCGAGAACGACGTCCTCCGGTCAGATTCTGCGAGAATGCAAATCTTACCAGCACTGATTGTGAACCAGAGACTTACAAACAAGTTCTGGCAGACAGTCATAGTCAAGATTGGCTAAATGCTATGCAATCGGAACATGATTCATTGCAAAAGCATGGGACATGGATACTTGTAAATAGACCTGTAAATAGAAAAATTATCAAATGCAAGTGGGTGTACAAAGTCAAAAGGGATACCAACGGGGAAATTATTAAATACAAAGCAAGGCTTGTGGCAAAGGGATTCACACAAGTCTATGGAGTTGACTACGGTGAAACTTTTTCTCCGGTAGCAAGATTATCGTCTATTCGGTTATTACTGGCTTTTGCTGCTAAATTGAACTTAGAAATCGACCATTTAGATGTCGAAACAGCATTTCTTAATGGCGATATAGAGGAGGAAATTTATATGGAGCAACCAGAAGGGTTCTCCAATGATAAATCGAAAGTTTGTCTACTGAAGAAGTCTCTATACGGACTTAAACAAGCTCCACGACAATGGAACAAGAAAGTTTGTGAAGTTATGGACAAACTGTTATTTAAACGTTCAGAAAAAGAAAATTGCATTTATTACAAGCACGAAGATAACAAACTTATAATTGTCACTGTGTTTGTTGATGACTTTTTCATCTTCAGCAACGACAAGAAGATGAAAGAAGATTTCAAAAAGGAATTAAATATGTCCTTTGTAACCAAAGATTTAGGTCCCCTTAAAGATTGTTTAGGTATGAGGGTTACAAGGAATAATGGCAGTATATCACTCGATCAAACTAAATATATCGAACAAGTGATAGATAAGTTTGGAATGACAGACGCCATCCCTGTTACAACTCCTATAGAGACTGGCTCAAGGCTCACCTTGCCAGATACTTTAGATGAACAGCCAGATCTACCATACCAGCAGCTCATTGGGTCTTTAATGTACATTTCTATTGGTACTAGACCAGATATTTCACACGCAGTATCGGTTCTCAGCCAATTCAACGTACATTACGGGGAGGTACACTGGAGAGCTGCCAAACGGGTTCTCCGATATTTAAAAGCCACCAAGGACAAAAAGCTCACATACTATAGTAACAACACCGGTGATGTGATAGGATACGCTGATGCTGATTACGGAAGCAATCTAGTGGATCGACGCTCCTATACGGGATATGTATTTCAGATGAGCGGTTCATCAGTGTCATGGGAATCACGAAAACAGAGAACTGTAGCCCAATCGACGACCGAAGCCGAGTACATGGCTCTCAGTGAAGCCTGTAAAGAAGCCATCTACATTCGCTCACTCATCAGCGAAATTTTTTCATTCTCATCACCCATAACCATAATGTGCGACAATCAAAGTGCCATAACATTAACTAAAAACAACACTTATCACGCTCGCACTAAGCACATTGACATTCGGCATCATTTCGTCCGTGATTATATTGCAACCAATCAAGTCAATGTCAAATTCATACCATCAACTCATCAAACGGCAGACATCCTTACTAAGCCATTACCTAAGTTGAGACATTACAAGTGCCTTAGTTCTTTAGGGTTAATTTAGTGTAACTTAGGTAGTCACTTTGTTTTTAGACGTTTTTTTTTCTGTACAGGATTTACAGTGTATTTATGTACATTGAAGATGTCTATTGTATACACAGCACTCTGATTACGGGGAGGTGTTAAAACCTACGTTGAATATTTATAATCAAAGCACTGGCATACTGTAATAAGTACATGTTTAAATTTGTTTTATACTATTCTTAGCACTGTCATGTAACTGTCTGTCTGAATAAAACTAATGACCATTTTTACTGATAATCTACTATTTAATTATTTTAACCTTCCCACTGAACGCTACTCTGCCTGGGCACCCAGTTCCCAGACAACAAGATAACGCACATCATCATCATCATCATCACCAGCCGGCAGACGTCCACTGCTGAACAAAGGCCTCCCCCTTAGACCGCCACAATGAACGACAATTTGCTATTTGCATCCACCGGTTGCCTGCGACGCGAACAATGTCGTCGGTCCACCTAGTGGGAGGCCTGCCTACGCTGCGTCTTCCGGTTCGTGGTCGCCACTCGAGAACCTTTCTTCCCCAACGGTTATCGGTTCTTCGAGCGATGTGGCCTGCCCCCTGCCACTTCAACTTGCATATTCTACGAGCTATGTCGGTGACCTTGGTTCTTCGGCGAATCTCCTCATTCCGGATTCTGTCGCGCAAAGAAACTCCGAGCATAGCTCTCTCCATAGCTCGTTGTGTGACTCTGAGCTTCTCCAAAAGGCCAGCTGTTAAAGACCACGTCTCAGTACCATATGTCATCACTGGCAACACACACTGGTTAAAAACCTTTGTCTTCAGGCACTGCGGAATTTCTGATGAGAAGATGTCACGTAGTTTACCGAACGCTGCCCATCCGAGTTGGATTCTTCGGGCGACCTCTTTGTCGAAGTTGGACCGACCTAACTGGATAGTTTGTCCTAGGTATACGTAGTGGTCAACAACTTCGACTGTAGCGTTCCCAACCACTACCGGTACGGGTGCAACATGGACATTAGACATGATCTTCGTCTTGTCCATGTTCATTTTAAGACCCACCTGTTGGGAAACGCTACTGAGGTCGCTGAGCATCGTATTGAGGTCCTTCAGCGACTCTGCCATAATGACTATATCATCGGCAAAACGAAGGTGAGTGATGTATTCGCCATTGATGTTGATGCCGAATCCGTACCAGTCCAAGAGCTTGAAAACGTCCTCCAATGCGTTTGTGAACAGTTTCGGAGAAATAACGTCTCCCTGTCTCACACCTCGCTGCAATGGGATTGGTTTCGTGCTCTCGTCCTGTAGTCGGATCGACATGGTGGCGCTGCTGTACAAACACTTCAACACTTCGATGTACCTATAGTTAATATGGCACCGCTGGAGGGACTGCAATACCGCCCAGGTCTCGATTGAATCGAAGGCTTTTTCGTAGTCCACAAACGCTAGACATAATGGCCGATTATACTCCTCGGCCTTCTGTATAATCTGGCGGAGCGTATGTATGTGGTCTACGGTGCTAAAGCCTAAAGCGGAACCCGGCTTGTTCGGGATAAGGCACAAGATTATGCAACTCCTGTGTGTTCATTTTAAAATAACAATGAAGTAACAAAGTGTATTGTACAATTTTATTCTTAATACCAGCTGACCCGTGCAGCTCCGCCCGCGCTTTTATTACATTTTGCTCCCCTTTTCTCCCTCTTCCCTAGATTTATCTCTCTCCATATCTCTCTCTCTCGTATAAAAAAAATCTAATTATATGCTCTTTCACTCCTCTCTCTTTCCCCCTCCCGCTTCGGTTTCGGTCACACTCCCCCTCTTCCTACCCTGTTATCCCCTCTCTGAACCCTCTCCCCCTCTCTCTTCTACGAACTGGCTCCTTCTCACTCCCTCCTTACTCCACCTAACTCCCCCGATCCCTCACCCCATCGCCCCCTTCTCGAATCCCCTCTCCCTCTTTCTCCTCTCGTGCACCCTCCTCTCGTTCTATATATCCTCGTCAATCATGGTATCAGCGGCATTAAATATACTTTATGACCTATTCTCAGACCTACCCGATATGCACACTTTCATACAAATCGGTTCACCCATCTATTTAATGACCTTACCTAACGTTGCTTAACCTTAACCTACCGGGATAAAAAGTATCCTATGTCCGTTTACTGGTTCTAAGCTATCTCCCCACCAATTTTCAGCCGAATCGGTTAGGCCGTTCTTGAGTTATAAATAGTGTAACTAACACGACTTTCTTTGATATATTAAATAGATTAAAGTTCTATAGTTATTGTATGTTCAATTTCACCGATAGATGGCGCTGTTCATAATGTAAATCACGCTAACATCGTAAATTACTGTCTAATGATATTCGATAATGAAAGTTTTAAGTTTTCCGCATCTTTTATTGTTGCGACTGTAATACATACATAATCTAGTTTGGATCCGCTCGGGATTTACAGATTATAACTTTTCAAAGATATAATGTCATATTGCTATCAGCAAAGTACTTAGAACAATACAGAAATCTAATGAAAATGTCCTGGGTGTACCGGACCGGCTTACCCCTTACAAAAATTGACCCTTCGCCAATGCCATATCTTATGCAAACTAAATGTCTGCTCAGTCCCTATTGTATATAGCGTAATAATACATATCTTAATGATTAACTGATCAGTCTATAATTACTCTATTTACATACAAAGGAAATTACGTGGTAATATGTGCAAGTAATGTTTCACTGCTTAGCCCCTATGAAACATAGCGTGATGTTTTATATACCAACTTACACCTTGACTTCTACACAACACATCAGTGAAAGTCCTATCAAAATCCATCCACGGGTTTTCAAATGATACCTGGACGAACAGAACGACAGACAGACAGACAGACAGACAATAATTCCAAAAAAAATTGTTTTGGCCTCTATGTCGATAGTATAGTATCCCCACATAGAAATTTTGGAAAAATATTCAATGTACAGAAAAAGTTCTCTTTGAGTTTTATTATAGTATAGACAAAGTATAGATTACAAAACGAACTGTTGCTACTAAAGAGTATCAGTAGTCCGGTGCTATATTTCAATCGAACTACTGCTACTGATAAGTTGCACTATTCCAATCAACCGGACTAACAACCGGACTACTGCTACTAAAGAGTATCAGTAGTCCGGTGCTATATTTCAACCGAACTACTGCTACTGAAAAGTTACACTAGTCCGGTCAACCGGACTAACAACCGGACTACTGCTACTAGAGGCTTTGTTTTGGTCGCCGACGTCCGACGCAGAGTGCGCGCCGTCATAGTGCAGCAGTAGGCCACGAAGGCCATAGTTAAGAATAGTACCTACCTATAGGCTATAGGTATACGAAGGCCTATGGCCATTGTTCGGTAGGTTACTGCTAATAGCAGCAAAAACTTCTGATACGCATTTGGGAACACACCATTCAGGCTGACGACATCATGAATATTGCAATAATAAAATAATATTTTTTCTTTCAATATGATATCTTAGTATTGTTGGTACATAACCAAACTGTGTGATCACTAATAGTATGACAATCCTGCAGTTTGAACACCGTGAAACAAAGGTGATTAATCCTGATGTAATTATAATTAGAAAGTGTGGGTCATTGTGATAAGATTAATTTCACAGAATGTATGATTAAATCGTACCTATCTAGCTAAATAAAACACATTTTCATATCTCTGATAGAATTGTTGATCAATGTTGTTAAAGATTTCAGTCAGTATGGTACCTCAGGCTCTGACATCGTTATAAGGCTCTGATTACATTAGGAGTTAACTATTGTATTTTGCCTACGACGGACATGACAGACCGGCACAATGACCCTACCGCCTTTTTGTTTTGTTGTTCTCGCGGAGAAACCTTGAAAAGGATCACAGGTCTAACCGGCTGCGGCTTCCAGAGTGAACGGTCTCTCTGAGTTGTTGACGGTTGTCCCTCAGGGATCCGTTCTTTCCGCAACCCTCTTCATATTAAGGGGGTAACATGCGCCAATGACCTTGAGAATCTGGCCGCTCCGGCCGAGAGTTGTCATCGTAGAGGGCGCTACCAGCAAATATGAATATTACATTTGAAAAATCATAGACTAAAAATATGCAGATGTGTCGAATGGAGTTTTGTTAATTTTGCCTATTCCGTTATAGAATGAAATGATGCAGTTTAATAACGGTAACCCACTGTTTTATATCTTGATGTATACTTTGGCGTGCCACCTAATTACAATCTGTCAACCCAACCACTTACAGTGGTAACGTAGTTGACGTGTTGCATCAGGATACGGATTACTGCATTTCGTATTCCAAACTTCATATCAAAGGTTCAGTCCGTCTATTACAGAATGGCCAATGCCTGACTAGTGAGACTTATACATACTTCTATTCTATTGTTGGTGGTTATTAGGTCCGGTTACCACCGGAACGCACTTCGACCCAGCTGAATACATTGTGCCTGCCATTCGGAATCCATATACATTCGTACTACTTATAACTTACAGTCACAGCGGATTTTTGTGTGTCTGAAGTTAGGGTTGACGAAACATTGCGCAAGTACAATTGTGAGTTCTGAATACATAAACATAAAAATAGCTACTGCGCAGCGTCTTGCCGTGACTACTGTAAGCGTACTTGAAATGAAACTATGCACAAAGTTCTAAAGTTTCTGTTCTGCGCGTCAAAACGAAAGCGTTTGAAAGAGCCTTCAAAATATAGTTTTTTTTTAAAAAAAGGGACCTTTTTAACTTATTTCCTAAATTAGTTCCAAATTCTCTAACCAATAAACATCCATCTGATAGTTGAGCTTTTTGATTCCTGGAATAAAATTTTTATAAAAAAAAAATAAACCGACTTCAATAGACACCACACTAAAAAGTGAAAAATAACTTCAATATTATTGAAGTTGGTGCTGGTCAGATGATTCTGGTGTTGGGGTAAGTCTCGTGTTTTTTTTAGCACCAACTTCAAGAATATTGAAGTTATTTTTCACTTTTTAGTGTGGTGTCTATTGAAGTCGGTTTATTTTTTTTTTATAAAAATTTTATTTTATTCTTTTTAGTCATATTCTCTTGAAAAGTCTTTATTCAACTATATACCGATTTGGATATAAAGCTTTAATACCAACAGTTATAAATTTATTTTAATTAAAATCTCCAAACCCAACCACAGATCTAAAATTCGGTGGGTCCTACATTTCATGGAACAGAGTTCCTGTTAACATCATACTGTTTGCTCCCATCACCAGACTCTGAACATCATTTTTCTAGAAGATACTCGTCGAGACCTACACAACGAGCCCAAACTCAGTGGGTCCACGTTTATTGGTGCAGAAATCCTGTGACCACCTTCCTGCTCCATCATCAGACCCTGGTGAAGGTTACCATTTTCTTAGTACCAGTTTTTTAGTATCAACGGATTTACATATGTTCTAAATTTCAGATCTTTCGGAGTAATAGAAGTAATTAAAAATGTCCATTGTATACGAAATATCCCTATCTCGACTTGGAAAAGAGCTGATGGTTTTCAAAGCTAAACCGATTTTCAAGAAACATCGCTAAAAACCATCTCCAATAAACCAGCATACGCCAATCTGTCCACTCGTTTGAGCGCTGCGATGCCACAGACAGTTATCAAACAGACAGACACGCCCCCCCCCCCCAAACTAATAACACCTCGTTTTTGGTCGGGGGTCAAAAAGAAACCATCGAATTCGGTACGATGATCTGGATGGCGTATGACCATTTTGTAGACGAAGACATCATCTATTTTATGGTTTCTCCCAGTTATATCTCCTTCCCACCACTCATGTTCTTCGAAAAAGTTCTTATCCGGTCTTGATGAAATTCATACCGAACCATCCTTATGGTTCATGATTTCGAATAAAAAACGAATCACTGAAATTGGTAAATATTTGTATGAGTTATAACCATTATTGATTAGAACATCATCTATTTTTAGGCGTTTTACCAGATAATTCTAACATTCCATTCATGTTTTCTCAAGAACTACTGGTTCATAAGGAATAAAAATTTTATGGGACCAACTTGATGGAATGTCCATTAGGTACAAAAAAGAATCATCCAAATCGGTACATATTTGGCGGAATTATGAGTGAACATACATTAAAAAAAAAAAAAAAAAATACATACACGATGAATTTAGAACCTCCTCCTTTTTTGAAGTCGGTTAAAAATGAACTGAAACCAAATTGATGATTGATTGCGATGTTCGAGTATTACAAAGAGAGTGACTTAAGATGCTGCAATGCATGCCAGTGGCCCTGATGAGATGCTAGCGGTATTATTAAAGAAGCGTGTAACTGTAATTTTTCCTATTCTAATGTGTATATTATCTTTAAGAGCGGCACAAGTACCCGAATCTTGAAAGCTTGCTAGCTTCCAACCTCGCTCAAGACCAGATACCCAACGTCGACCCAAGTTGTGCAGACCCAGAAATCATAAATTATTTTTATTGTGACAATTTGTTCCATGATAAGAATAATAGCACCCATCCATCTCCTCCTGTTGGGTGTCCGTAAAAGGCGACTAAGGAAAAACAAGAAGACGAGCAGCAGCGTCTTTTTATTGGATTACCTACCACGTATCTGCGATCCCCAACCCGATGTGGTCTTCTCGCACACCCCCTTGTGAGAGGGGTGCGGGGATGCTGTTTCAAGGGATTTTCCTTTTTCAGCGGTTATATACGCTGACCATAACAATGGTCAGGTCTTGGGGTTCTAGGGGGGTACATTCCATTGGTGTGTACCTCCGGTTCCTTTAATTTTTTTTTTTTTTTTGATAGTGGCGCCGTCTAGCGGCGTCTTCGGTCTTCATTGTGGATTGGCATGTCTCTCCCTGTGATAGGGTTTGGTTCGGCGGCGATCGGGTGGTCGGGCGTGGAGCGGAGCTATATCTCTGATGTGAGAATGGCTCGACGCGTCCGCACGTCCGAACATGTTGGCGGTCTGACGTTGGATGAACGTCTCGAGACTTTCCATTTTCAGGTCCCTGAATATCGTAGCGTTCCTCACGTATCGCGGGGCCCGCACGATCGCCCTCAGGGATAGGGATTCTTGTGCGCGAAGGCGCTTCTTGTTCGTCGGCGAGGCGAACGCGTACCACGCAGGGGCCGCGTACGTGAGCCGGCTTCGGATGTAGCTTTTATATATTAAAAGCTTCGTTTTGATTGGCAATTTGGACGAGAGAACTGGATTCAGTTGCTTCCTGGCAAACTTCACTTTGCCAATGACTTCGTCGACGTGGGGCTTCATTGTTAGGTTGCGGTCAACGGTCACACCCAGGTATTTTACGCTGGGCAGCCAGTTGACCGGTTGTCCGAGCAGCTTCAATGGTGGGGGTTGGCGTCGCCTGCCCGAAATTATGGCCTGAGTCTTGGCTACATTTACGGTGAGGCGCCATTTTCCGAGCCAGTCGGGAAGGGCGTCGAGCGACGGCTGGATACGGCGCACCGCGTATTCCGCTTGGTACGAGGACGCGAAGTAGGCCGCATCATCGGCGAATAAGGCGAGATGGGCCTGTCCGACGCATGGTATGTCGTCCGTGTATAGGGCGTAGCAGGCCGGCGATAGGCAGCTGCCTTGCGGGACGCCTGCTTTTATCGGGCGCTCTGTGGATAGGGCATTCTCGACCCGGACTGTGAACCTTCGGTCTTCTAAGAAGGAGGCGATAGTCCTGACGACTCTTCCCGGGACTGTGGTCTGTGACAGCTTGTATAGCAATCCCTCGTGCCATACGCGGTCGAAGGCCTTCTCTATGTCTAGGAAGATGGCCGCTGTGTACTCCCTCTTGTTGTGACTTGTGACCATTTCATGAAGCAGTCTTGTTACTTGCAGCGTCGTCGAGTGTTCGGATCTGAATTAGTGATGTGAACCGATTACAATTTTCAAAACCGGTTTTTATCGATTACTTTAAAAAATAAACCGGTTTTTTAAAGGTTTTTTAGGTTTTAAATGAAATACACTAAAAAGCAATATCTGATTAGTGCTTCGTGTTTATTTATCATAAGATTATCAAGATATTAACTGTACTTTAGAAAATAATAATCATTGTAATCAATCTCCTCTTACGGATTATATCGCGTTTTATTATAATTTTTAAAAAATAAAATTATGACAGTATAAATAGAGCGCAGGGACGTTCAACATCTCAGCCGAACCCGCTCATCGGCGCCGCTGCCGAATATATCCCCGACCCCGACCCTGGTCCTGGTCCCTCAGATCGTCGACCTACCGTACATCGCCGCCGTCCGCGGCATGTACTGCTCGACCCACCCGACCCGATGTCCGTCCTCCTGGACCTTGACACAACACCAACACCTACACCGACAACGACGTCACGAGTCGTACACACACCTACACACAGACACCGGTCTCGCCGGCGAGGCCGAAGGATCGTACACATGCGACCTCGACATGCATCCCCTCGCTGAGTTTCTTGCCGGTTCTTCTCAGCGGGGGCGCGTTGTGAATCGGTGGTAAACTCACACACTCTCTAAGCGGCAGCCCAAGCCGAGGCCGTGCCTCCCTGAGGTGCCCTTGAGCTAGTCGCTACCTATCTTTCCGGGCTGGAGCGCTCAAGGCGCTCGCCCCTCTTGTCCGGTGAAGCTGTAATGGCCATCTGCGGCCAACAGGACTACTCATTCAAAAAAAAAAAAAAAAAAAACAACATCTCAGTCCGCCCGTGACCATGGGTGCTGCAAAGCATTCGAAACGTCGGGAAAATTAAAATATATCGCGATATAATCCGTAAGAGGAGATTGATTACAATGTCTAGTATTCGCGTAAATAAAAGACAACATTAAAATAATAATCGTCAAACGTCAGTGGATAACTTGTCTTGTCCTAATAGTTGTCAGAAGCCAAAGAAGAAATTGTTAAGAGAATACACTGTATTATATAGTTACACTTACAGTGTATTAACTTGGTAAAACAGAGCCTAAAAATGTGTTGAACCTTAATACTGTGCAGACGTGACAGTTCTTGAGATCACTTGGTATTTTCTATTGATGCTCCATGTTTAGATCTTGATGCACATTTTTTGAAGTCACTTGTTACTCATGATCATGTAAAGTCCACTTTAAATTGTCTCTCTCAGCTATCTTTGTCTTCATATTCATATCTTCGTGGGCCCTCCCAATCTGTCCGCTTTGAGGAGACATCATAATATGTGGGGTTGAGGCTGGTGTTCCAGTGGGTAGCGTACTTTCTCCTCTTTACCGTTTTCATCAATATCATCGCGAGCGTTTTCTAACTATCATCTCCATGCAGATCATATCTATGTTGCTCTATGTAGTTTTATCGTCATGCCAAAATGCCAATATTGATAATCTTGGGGAAGTTACGCTTTATAAAGATTTAGATAGCAGAGGTAAGTGGGCTAAATCGTTTGGCTTGTTAGTGAAGCCTACTAAGGACCATGCCCATTTGTGCCCCAGAAATGCCCAGATAAAGTATATTACAAGATTGCTCTAATAAATAAAAACTAGAATTATGTTGTTAATTTAAAATCATATGAAGCACTGGATAAATAATAAAAAAAAAATGAGAAGTTCTGTTGACATTGCAGTACCAGTGTATCTAACCAAATTGTTTTCACATACATATTGACACTATATAATGGAGACAGACTAGATAATTCCAAATAACTGACATATTTATCTGATAACATACAGATAAGTATATTAAAGAACACTGATCTGACTTAGCTTAGGTGATGATCATGAAGTTCCTAGTGAAAAACTAATAGCAATGTTCTCTGTAAACGACAAATGTATTAAAAAGCCAGTAGGAAGTTATCATGTTTAATGTCCAATATCTTTTGAACCGGTGCTTTATATGACATTAAATCTAGTTATCATATAAATACTGTTATATAGTTATCATATGACATAGAGCTGCAATTTGGGCATTGCATGGCATTTCTGACTTTCAGTTCCATACTAATATGGGCATGGTCCTTTTCAGGGTTCATATTTTGTGATAGATACATGATGAATCTGATTGACAATTAACTCACTCTCTAGTTTAGTTTTTGATTCCGTACCAATTGCATACTCGAATAAAATTAATTCTTGGAGTTCTGTTTGATTCTAAAATCTTTCTTGGGAATATCATGTTGGAGAGATAAGTAGGAAGATCTTTGACTCTTATCAGTCTCACAAACGCCTTCAAAAATTTCTTCCGCGTCAGACAAGAATCTTTTTTGCTTAATCTTTACCTCTTTTCGATTATGCAGATGTATGTTTTCTAGATCCAACTGAGGAGCGATTGCAAAATTTGTATATTCGTTTCATCTTTCACTACGGATATATGTTGGAATTGGTTACGTCGGAATTTCGGGCTCTACTAGAATGGCTGCCAATCCATCAGTGACGGGACTGGCATATTTTTTATTTTCTAAATTGTATACTTAACAATCTTTAATCTCCTCTTTATCTTGGTGAGCGTTATTCGTTGCTTGAATCATGTGACAAGCCTTGACCTTCTACTGTATAACTTCTTTTTGAAGTTCCTACTCATTATTCTAGTTGCTATAACGGTTTTTTTTTACCATGCAAGCAGTGCGGCTATGAAATTCTCTTCCACATTCTTTGTGTGCTAGTTGTAATTTAGTCCGTATTTGAACAATTATCCATAACGTGTGTATCGTGCAACAATGCTGATTTTCTGTTCTTATTCGCGGTAGGTACGCTAGCTAAATGTCATGCCATCTTACAGAATACGTAATACAAAAACGAAAAAAAAGTAATCGGTTTTTTAATAAAAAAACCGGTATATACCGGTTTCTACAAAAACCGGTTTTTTCTAGGTTTTTTTAAAACCGGTTCACATCACTAATCTGAATCCGAACTGCTCTGGTCTTGACTGCAGATGGGGCGTGAGAAACTGCAGAAGCAGTCTTTCGAAGACCTTCGACAGGGTGTTGAGCAGCGTGATGGGTCTATAGCTGTCCGCTTTTTTCCCGTCTTTGCCGGGCTTCGGTAACATTATCACGATGCCAATTTTCCATGCTGTTGGAAAATGGCCCGTTCGTAGTATGCCGTTGAATAGGGCGGTAGCTGCGGTGATGATTTTCATTGGTAGGTGGCGTAGGGCGGCATTCGTTATGCCGTCTGGTCCGGGGGCTTTTCGCAGCTTTGTTTTCATGATGGCTCCGCGCACTTGGCTGGGTGACAGGAAGAGCGGGTTATCTTCTGCCGCCAGGGGGCGCGCGAGATAGTCCTTCAGGCAAAGCTGGACCTGTTCGGTGTGAGCCGCGTCGGTGGATGGGTTCGCGGTGAATTGCTTCTCCAGTGAGTCGGCGAAGATTTCGGCTCGTTCTGCCGCGACGTACCGGAGCAATCCGTTGCTATCGTACAACGGTCGGATTGGCGGGCGATCGGTAGACAGCTGGCGACACAGTCGGTGAATTGAGGGAACGTCATCGGCTATGTCGTCCACGTGTTTTTCCCATGTTTCTGCAGCGTGGTCGTTGAGGGCGGTCTGAACCTTCTCAACGAGTCTGTTTAGGCGAGTCTTGAGCGAAGGGCATCTTGTTTGTTGCCATCTTTTACGGAGTGCGCGTTTCTGGTCGATAAGTGCGCGTATCCTGTCGGGCAGGGGATTTAATCTCCCTCTCGATGGAACGGTGTGCGAAGCTGTAGTGTGTGCACTCCGTATGAGGTGGGTGAGTCTGTCCGTCGCGGTGTCTATCTCTTCCGGCGAGGACGTGCTGCTGACCGGCTGCGTGGTTTGCTTGAGGATTGTCGCGTACGCTTCCCAATTTATTCGGGTTCGCTGCTGTGACTGAGGCGATTGTCTGGCCGGGGGCTCGTTCAGGACGAGCAACACCGGGCGATGGTCCGAAGGCAAGTCCGGTAGGACGGTTTGCTGCGGAATGTTATTTAGGCCTTTGTAAGCGACGATGTCCAAGACGTCGTCCTCGTGACAGCTGTGGTGCGTCGGTTCGTCGGGCCCGATGACTTCGAAGTCACGGTCCTCGGCGCACTCGTACAGTCTCCTTCCGATTATGCTTATACGTGTGGAATTCCAGTGTGTGTGCTTGGCGTTGAAGTCGCCCGCTATCAGGGTGGGCATGGGACTGTTGAGTAGTTCCCAGTGTTCATCGGGGATGTAGACGGCGTAGGGCGGGCGGTACGTGGCGAAAATTCGCATTTCTCGCCCCGCGACCTGCAGCTGCACTCCGAGCGCGTATAATGTTTGGAAGTCTTGGTGCGGAATCAGTTGGTGCACGATGTTCCTCCTGACGAGGACCGCTAACCCGCGATACGGTCTCCCGTCTGGTGTCACCTCTTCCTTCCGGTAGACGTAGTAGTTAGGTATTTTGAAGGGCGCGTTCTTTTTCAGATGGGTTTCGCTTATGAGCATAACATCGACCCTCTGATCCCGGAGGAATTGGATCACGAGTCGACGTTTCCCGGTTAGGGTTTGGGCATTCCAATGAACTATGCGCAGCGGATTATCCATTGGAGTTTATCAATTTCATAATCCCTCCGAGGGCTGCGGCGTTGGGGTCCTGGCCCCTCTGGATCGCCTCCAGCATGTCCCTGATGATGGCAACAGTTGTGGCTATGTTGCCATCCGTCGTGGTGGTGGCGGTCGGCGCCGATGTCGTCGCTTGTGACGTCGACTGTTGGGGGGCCAGACCGGAAGTTGCGGCTGCTGCCGCTTTGGGTTTCCTTTTCTTGTTTTTCTTCTTCTTGCTTGTAGGCAGTTTACTTGTTCTTTCCATAGGCGGATTTGCAGGCGCCATGAGTGTCCCTGGTGCGGATTCGCTCTCGGCCACCTGTGTAACGGTGGGTTTCCTTGGAGGACCGATCCTTGGGATGGTTCCGGCTCTCCTATTGCGGGCTTCCTTCCGGAAGACCGGACAAGACGTGTTGTTCGCCGTGTGCGGTCCTCCGCAGTTGGCGCAGGTCGGCGGTTGGTCTCGGGGACGGTCGCAATCCCGCGCCGGGTGGGGGCCTCCGCAACGGACGCATGCCTGTTCGCGGTGGCAGTGGTGGCTGCTGTGCCTGAAGGTCTGGCATTTGTGGCACTGGGAGGGGCCCTTCTTGCCTCGCCAGGCTTCTATGACGACTCCAGGCATGTACAGCAGCTCTTGGATATTATAGATCGCTGGAATTGTTTCGGGCGTGTTTTTGATGGAAGCGAAGAAAATGCATCCGGGTCTGCCCGCTCTAGCCCGGATGTGTTTAACGAACTCCGCTTCGTGGCCTAGGTCCTGGAGAGCCGCGCGGATTTCTTCCGGATCTGTGTCCGCCGGCAGGCCTCTGATGGCCACTTTTAGATTCTTGTCTTCGGGAAGCAAGTAGGAAAACCAGCTTATTTTTGCTACTTTTTCCAACTCCGTTAAATAGCTCTGAACGCAGCGGTATTCCTGCCCGTCTGCGGGTGTAAACTTAACTCCTGTGCCCAAAGGACGGGCATTCGGTGCTCTTCCCAGGGCGCGAGCGATCTTCTGAAAGTGGAACGACCAGTTTTCCAGCCGTTCCACTATCAATGGTGGGTATCTTGTTTTTACAGCTTCCTTTCCGGCGACAGTGGGCGGCACTGCGTCCCCTTGCGGGGCGGTCGGCTGCGTCTCGTGTCGCATCTCCGGTGAGGTGGTCTTCTTTGAGGTTGCTGATTGGGCGTAGGTCGCTGCTGGAGTTCGCTGCGGGGAGGCGATCTCTTTATACGTCGTCGCCGTGGAGGGCGACGAGGTAGACAGCGATAGCTGTGTCGGGGGTGGGTCGGCTTCGGCCATGGCCGCTTCCTCCTCCGTGGACGGCGGCTTCTTGGGTCCGGGGTCTGTGACCGCTAGCCTCCTTGGCTTACGGCGGGGTCGAGGCGCCATATGCGACGTGCTTGGGACCTCGACTGTATGCTGTGGCGTTGTTTCTCTGGACTTGGGTAAGTCTACGTTGTAAGGTCTGGAAGATGGGCTCAGCGAGCGCGATCTTCGTGTTTTCTTTTGTGTTGGGGACAGCGAGACTGGCTCGGATGTCCTGGTCCTTTTGAGCATTGCCGGAGTGAGCCTCGACGGCGGCAGGGCCAGCACTCCTCTGGATGCGAGTGCTAGTGCTTGAGAATCTTCTTGGGATGGGGTTTCTCCCTTAAGGGATAGGTCCCGGATCCTTAGGTACAGCGCCATCCAGCGCAGAAGGGGCCTGGAGAGCGCCCCCGTTTGCATCAAACGGGAGAAAGCGATAACATCGCTTTCCAGTGATGATCTCCTGGTCCCGTCGTCGGCGGTGGGTGTTTGTTCCTCCTCCATTGTGGTGGTGGTGGTAGACTTTACACGTTGGTGCGTGTGGCGAGTCGACAGCTGGCAACCATTGGGGTTAGCAGACCCTTCGCCGCATCCCACTTACCCGGGGCTTGCCGCTGGTGGCAGACCGGGAGCGAGAGGGTTCAGGGCTAGCTTCCCCCGGCGGTGCTATGGAGTGGGTGTCTATCGCCGCACGAGCTGCTGCTTGCTGCTGGTGAGGGCGCGATGCCGTTGTGTTTTTAGTAGAAAAACCTTCGGATCAGCTAGTTGAATGAGTTGGTTCGTACCGTGCTGTCGAAGGCAGTCCGATCCCCAACCGCCTGCCAGGCGTGGGGATTATGGCAACCCCTCCCCTCTAAGGGAGAGAGGGCCTTTTTTCAACAGTGGACGTTTCGGCTGCTGATGATGATGTAGATGAGTTCCATGATCGACTCCGTAATGGCCATCGAACTGAAACTATGATAAGATACTTAACTTTTTCAATAATTAAGTACAGTTCAAAACGACCCAGACCCAAGACAAACAGATTATGTTCATGCACATGAATGTTTGTCCTGTGTGGGAATCGACCCCAAGACCTTAAGGTCAGCAGCCCGGGTAGCAAACTACAAAATTAACGGACCTGTGTTGTTATTTAATATACGTGACTGCCAAAGGAATCCGTAGCACTGTTTGTTTGAACGCACGAATTCAGTAATAGTCTTTTTAGTGTAAGTTTCAGTTTTCAATCAAAATAGTTTGAACGACATTCCGGGCGCTTACCCCGCCCGCATGTATTTTGGGCCGGCACGTACAAGAGATTGTCGTATTAAAGGTGATAGACCGTTCGTGACCGCGAGAGTACGTAACGTAACTTCATCTTGAGTTCTGTACCCATCGCGCGGTTTGAACTACGCGGAGCATTTGACATTTTATTTTATATTTATTCTTTAGCACACTTAAATATGTATAAGGCGGACTTAATGCCTTAGGCATTCTCTGCCAGTCTACCTTTGGATGATGCAGAGCGTCATAGTGGTAGGTGCGTAGGTAATGTAAAATTTAAATAGATATTTAATTTACATTGATTCTAATAAGCAATCTGGTTTTAGAGTAACTAACATTTTAACGCGATGGTATTTTTTCTCGTGCCTGCCAACAACACCATCAGTTTATTGTTACGCAACTTAGTTAACTAACAAGGTATTACCTGATAGGATTCGAAGCAACCACCCATAGAAAAGTCTCTTCCTGTCCCTGTCATCCAAAACTATAATTATAGCCTTTTGGTCCGATAGTTATTTTGCCAGCTACAGTGACCTTCTACTTATGTTACATAGCGGAAGAAATCTAAGATTAAAGTGGCGCCACCTAGATAACACACGAGTACCCTTCCAACTTAACCATCCAGATGTCTCAAAAGACGAGCAACTGTCCAATGCAACTGTCCGTAGGTAAGCGTGTCGCTCACCACCAAGCCAACCACCCAGGTACTCGACTCGTTGCTAAGTTGCAAAAACCAACATGATAGTAATAATAACACCGTTCATGTTTTGACAAAAAAAAACATAATGTAAAGAATATCATAATGTATGTCATTTTGTCGTCCTACACAGTATTAAATACGATTTCAATTAGTAAGATCATATATGACTCTGATACGCTTTAGTAGTTAGGCATAATACTCGGCAACGATACTTTCGCATACTCTATGATGAACCAAAAATATGGTATTACTATAAAAATATCTTTAATTAAATATAGAAGTATAGATTTCATTTGAAATGATTTATAATGTTATAATTATACCATATGTAACATATCTTAATTAAAAATATGTTCAAAATCATTTAAATTAAAATCGTCTTGTCAAAAAAAATCGAGCACGTCCACCCTCCATAACAGTCCACGAAAGACTGATGGAAGGCGACCGCGGGGGCGCTGCAAGGGGAAATGCATCGCGTACGTGGTTTTTCTATAATTTCTTGTAAAACATGAATGAAATTAAGAAATGTAATCAATACAAATTGTAGAATAGGTTATTATGCTTTTTATAGTCCAAGTTTGACGTCTATCCGATGAACGGATATTGAACGCTAACACAATTCATATCCAACGTAGTACATTTTTTAAATACATATAGCTTGAAAACGTTATATTTAATCCAATATCTAATCAATAAAACTATTTGCTGAAGATCTGAGGTATAAGTACATATAATTTTCATAGCCAATACAATAGCGGATTGATCCATCGAACTCTTTAAAATAAGGCTATTTTTGCAATTTTACCGTTGTTACCCCCTTAACCCTTTCTTATTGTTCTCGCGCGGGAAACCGAGAGGGTCAACCGAGGTAGGTACCTATATGGGATTCTTACCCACAGACATCCCCGAGGCTGTCGCGTCGCCACATGAGAGGTGAACCTGGGTCCCTGGGAACCCTCGCCTTAGAGCCCACTACACGTGGACGCAATATAAACCCCCGGACACCTGTCACGGGGGTCGCAATATAAACCCCCGGACACCTGTCACGGGGGTCGCAACCACGTCCGGAGTCACCCCCGTTTCTGATGGACGTCTGGGGTTCACACGCCAAATGAAAGTTTGTAGGAGGAAGGTTGTTTAAAGCCCCAGGCGCAGGTCCGTAATAAGCCTACCATTACTACGTACGTACCTACATAATACCCAATGACTGATCATTACAAATAACTGTAAATAAATGAGACGATCATAGCCAGTTGTAACCACTGTTCGGTAAACCATCAGTTGGGTCAGGCAAGGTCAGTCCTTGGATGGGTGACCGTTTAGTGGCATTTGAACTGAGCGTCTCCGTACTTCGGAAGGCACGTTAAAAGTCGGTCCCGGCTATATTGTTATCTAAACAGCAGTGGTTAACTAAGTCAGAGGCCTAAGGGCAGCTTTAAATCTCCTGACACCAAGTTGGCCACTAACCATACGATACACGCACGGTAAATAAATGAAAAGAAATCAAAGTAAGTAAATACTTAGGTACTTACATAAATAAACTTAACATTAATAATTGGTTTAATAGTAAAGGCGTGAATTTTCCTGATGTAAGTACTTTTCCTTATTTGCTCTGCTGTAATAAAGACCATAGTTTTATTTGCTGTTCCGTTGACCTATACGCAGTAGATAGGTACGTCGTAAGTATGAGTCTTTAGCTTTGTTTTTATCGTAAACAATAAAGTATAAAATAAGAAGATAATTAATAGATTACTAGCGGGAATTACCTACTCGAGCCTTATTTAGTTATAAAATATACTCTATCTAATCATTAACAGACGTCATTTCACATCATATCAACCTTTTGCGCAATTGTTGTGACCTTAAATGTTATCAATCTATCCCACGAATACCATTAATTATGTGTATAGATGGGACAAGTAAAGACCATTATACCACATTATACCATGATGTAATTATCAATGGTATAACTGGTATTAACTAGTACCACCTATAACATTACAGGTATAAATGGGACAAGTTAGTACCATTTGTACCATTAATGGTATAATTCAATGGTATAACTGGTCCGAAGCCGACCTGTCGCCTGTTTAGTTGTTTTCTAATATTGATATGTTCTAACATGCACGTTACAGTTTCTAAAAACTAAATTAGTGACTGCAAAACACTCACTATTAGGCCCCGGCGAGATTCGAACTCACGATCTCCTGTTTACTAGACAGGCGCTTTAACCAACTAAGCCACGGCGCCGCAGCAAAATGTACGAAATTATGAATGTGATGATAGTGAAGTAGTCACGATGCATTATTTTTACTTACATAGTCTGTCTTTCTGTATGTATATTCGCTTTTACTAGGTGGTAGGTTCCTCGTGCAAGGAACCGTCCAGGTAGGTACCACCGCAGTGTCAGATATTCTGCCGCCAAGCAGCAGTGTGTAAGCATTGCTATGTTCCGGCATGAAGGGCACTGTAGCTGGTGAAATTACTGGACACAGACTTAATATCTAATGTCTTAAGGGTCGGCAATGCGCTAGTGATTCTTCTGGTGTTGCTAGCGTCTATATGCTGCGGTGACTGCTTACCATCAGGAGGGCTGTACGCTTGCTTGCCACCTTGGCAGCATAAAAAAAAATCCTAAATCATGCAACGGATTTTTAAGCGGTTTTCACCAACAGTCAACAGTTATATACTTTTTCGATGAAGGTTTATCTTCAAATACTTATAGGTAGGTACCTACTTACCTACATAAAAACCCTATTGAGGTTTATATTTAAGTAGAAAAAAATGTGCGTGCGTGGAGTCCCTCCGCGCGGAAGAAGTGAAACTTCATTCTCGCTCAGTCGATCGGCCGGTCGGTCGGTCGGCCCCTCACTCACTCACTCACTCACACACACACACACACACACTAACCAACTCAACTCAACTCAACTCTCAAACCAACTCTCAAATCAACTCTCAAACCAACTCTCAAACCAACTCTCAAACCAACTCTCAAACCAACTCGCAAACCAACTCTCAAACCAACTCTCAAACCAACTCTCAAACCAACTCTCAAACCAACTCTCAAACCAACTCTCAAACCAACTCTCAAGACAACTCTCAAACCAACTCCCAAACCAACTCAAACCAACTCTCAAACCAACTCTCAAACCAACTCTCAAACCAACTCTCAAACCAACTCTCAAACCAACTCTCAAACCGACTCTCAAACCGACACTCAAACCGACAATCAAACCGACACTCAAACCAACACTCAAACCAACTCTCAAACCAACTCTTAAACCAACTCTCAAACCAACTCAAACCAACTCTCAAACCAACTCTCAAACCAACTCTCAAACCAACTCTCAAACCAACTCTCAAACCAACTCTCAAACCAACACTCAAACCAACTCTCAAACCAACTCTCAAACCAACTCTCAAACCAACTCTCAAACCAACACTCTAACCAACACTCAAACCAACACTCAAACCAACACTCAAACCTACACTCAAACCAACACTCAAACCAACTCTCAAACCAACTCTCAAACCAACTCAAACCAACTCTCAAACCAACACTCAAACCAACACTCAAACCAACACTCAAACCAACACTCAAACCAACACTCAAACCAACTCTCAAACCAACTCTCAAACCAACTCTCAAACCAACTCTCAAACCAACTCTCAAACCAACTCTCAAACCAACTCTCAAACCAACTCTCAAACCAACTCAAACCAACTCTCAAACCAACTCTCAAACCAACTCTCAAACCAACTCTCAAACCAACTCTCAAACCAACTCTCAAACCAACTCTCAAACCAACTCTCAAACCAACTCTCAAACCAACTCTCAAACCAACTCTCAAACCAACTCTCAAACCAACTCTCAAACCATCTCTCAAACCAACTCTCAAACCAACTCTCAAACCAACTCTCAAACCAACTCTCAAACCAACTCTCAAACCAACTCTGAAACCAACTCTCAAACCAACTCTCAAACCAACTCTCAAACCAACTCTCAAACCAACTCTCAAACCAACTCTCAAACCAACACCCAAACCAACTCAAACCAACTCTCAAACCAACTCTCAAACCAACATTCTAACCAACACTCAAACCAACACTCAAACCAACACTCAAACCAACACTCAAACCTACACTCAAACCAACACTCAAACCAACACTCAAACCAACACTCAAACCAACACTCAAACCAACACTCAAACCAACACTCAAACCAACACTAAACCAACACTCAAACCAACACTCAAACCAACACTCAAACCACACTCAAACCAACACTCAAACCAACACTCAAACCAACACTCAAACCAACACTCAAACCAACACTCAAACCAACACTCAAACCAACACTCAAACCAACACTAAACCAACACTCAAACCAACACTCAAACCAACACTCAAACCACACTCAAACCAACACTCAAACCAACACTCAAACCAACACTCAAACCAACACTCAAACCAACACTAAACCAACACTCAAACCAACACTCAAACCAACACTCAAACCAACACTCAAACCAACACTCAAACCAACACTCAAACCTTCACTCAAACTAACTCAAATTAACTCAAGCCAACTCGCCCACGCCTATCGCCTATCGTTTAACACCTATCACTTAACGCGTTAAGCGATAACGCGTTAAGGTGACTCATTTAACGCTTGACGCGTTATGTGATAACATTTTTGGAAGTCGCATAAGAAGTTTCACTTCAATAAAGAATGACCTGAACATATGAACAAAATTTGGCAGAGGGGTTAGCGCATCATGATCTCTCCAGTGGTATCTCCTCTAAGTAAAAAAAATGTGCGTGCGTGGAGTCCTTCCGCGCGGAAGAAGTGAAACTTCATTCTCGCTCAGTCGATCGGTCGGTCGGTCGGTCGGCCCCTCACTCACTCACTCACTCACACACACACACACACACACATACTAACCAACTCAACTCAACTCTCAAACCAACTCTCAAACCAACTCTCAAACCAACTCTCAAACCAACTCTCAAACCAACTCTCAAACCGACACTCAAACCGACACTCAAACCGACACTCAAACCAACACTCAAACCAACTCTCAAACCAACTCACAAACCAACTCTCAAACCAACTCTCAAACCAACTCTCAAACCAACTCTCAAACCAACTCTCAAACCAACTCTCAAACCAACTCTCAAACCAACTCTCAAACCAACTCTCAAACAAACTCTCAAACCAACTCTCAAACCAACTCTCAAACCAACTCTCAAACCAACTCTCAAACCAACTCTCAAACCAACTCTCAAACCAACACTCAAATCCTCAGAGTAAGTACAAAAGGAGATATTATCGCGTCGATTCCCTTAACAAATTTTTCGTGGCCCTTTTGCGGGGTACGGGGGGCGAAGGAAACATACACAGATACAATTTCACCCACACTCTTGCAAATGTCTAATGTAAACTCTTCATGTTTCTATGACCACACACTATAATAAACTCGCAACACATTCAAAAAGATACGCACACACATAAAGAATTCATCGTTCCTACACATTTTATTGCACGTCCACAGACGTAAATTGTAGTGATGTGGTGCGTGCAAAGACCGATAAATAATGAACGGGTTCAAAGAATGGAATGTTTTAAAGAATCTAATAATTCAATATGGAGATTATTGTATTCATTTTGTAAATCAAACAAGTAACGCATTTAAATTAGTTAGTATTATATAAGCACATCATTATATACTTATGTTATCATATCATTTCAAATATTTAGGCCATATATTAATCCCGAGCTCAATGATGATGCAAACATTGAGTGAGAGCGGAGGGCATTGACAGTGAGAGTAAATATTCTGGCTCACTGGTTTGCACCCTACTCACTGACTGTTAAAATTACACTGTTTCGCGCGTACTGCACAGCATTTTATACTTACAGCTTGTGGGGAAATTACACGCAACGATCCTACGACGCCCTACGTATCCAATACAATAATGTGTTCAGAGTGCTGGTGTGATTGCCTCACTTCCGTAGCGCATCTAGGATGTTCGCGGACGCACACGTGGATTGCTTTTACGCTACTATGCGCAAGAGGTGTGCGTCCCTGGTGCGCAGGACGCGGAGCAGCCCTGACACTCTTCAGAACATGATAGTTAGCTGGATTTTGGATACGTAAATCATTGTTGCTCCATTTCCCATGATCTGGTGCGCGATAATTTGCGTATTATTTATATACAGTATGTATAATTTGTGCATTATACTGCACAAACGTATGCGTTGATACCGATTTCGATGAAGACGGCGCGGTGCATCGGCGGGTTTTCGATTCCGTCTCTGTGAGCATTGTGACAAGTTCCCAGGGGCTATAATAGTCTCAAAGGCAAGGCACTGAGGGTGCAAATCCCACGGGAGAAACCAAGTTGTCCTCATGTGCATCCGCGGGAGTTTCTGTAGGGTTTAATAGGTGGTAGGTTACATGTGCAAGGAACAATTCAAGTAGATTCCCTGAAGGATTCCCGGAAGGTTGCCTGGAAGAGATCGCTTTTAGCGATAAGGCCGCCCATTGTTGCATGTTTTATTAATTTGTGTCTTATTCTTTTTGTATCTGTTTGTTTGTGCGCAATAAAGATTTGTCTATCTATCTAGATTCTTCCGATAAATATAAGGAAAATCGCGCTAATTCCCGAACAAAATTACGTTTAATTTTTTACTAGTTACCGCTTTAGACCGCGTTTTACCGCTAACAACTCAGTGGGCGAACGCTTGCCTTGGATGGAAACAAGGTGCGCAGGTTCGAACCCCGGCTTGCACCTCTGATTTCTTCAATGAATCATGTGCGAATCGTCTTTGTGCGATTGTTACTAGCTTTCGGTGAAGGAAAACATCGTGAGGAAACCTGCATGTCTGAGAAAGCCTAACTAGCTCTTGAATGACGTGTGAAGTCCGCCAACCCGCACTTGGCCAGCGTGGTGGACTATGGCCTAAGCCCCCTCAGCTTGAGGGGAGGCCCGTGCCCAGCAGTGGGACATAAACAAGGGCTGGTATTATTATATTTATTATTATACCGCTTTAGACGCGTCGAGAACATGACCTCCTTTTTTGAAGTCGGTTAAAAACCAGGACCAACTTTTCAGTAGCCCTCTGAAACACGGATACGGTTCGTTCAAACGTCGCCCATCTATTTATTCTTATACCTTGGTACCATATTGTTATGTATACACATAAAAAAATCATAAACATTGGTCGAGCCGTTTTGGAGGAGTGCGAATGCCGTGAGACGAGATTTATAAATGGATTTTGCATTTTAATAGTATTATATACATACGCGTTGAATACATACCTCCTTTTTTAAAGTCGGTTAAAACCGGGACTCAAATTTTACGCTCTCCCTTATTTGTGCCCTCCAACCGAAGCACGGAGACGTTTAGTTCAAAGAGCATTGTCTAATGCTGACCGGTAATTGTCCGTCTGGTCACCCATCTGAATAATTACCCTGCCTAACGCTGCTTCACCTAGCGGTATATAATATACTTTAAGACCTATCCTCATACCTACTAAATATATGTACATAAAAAGAAAATCTCATAAAAATCAGTCAAGCCGTTTTGGAGGATTTCGACCACAAACACCGTGACACGTGATTTTTATGTATAAGAAAAGGAGAAGAAGATTATTGTTATTTATCACGATACTCTCGATACATTAATCTATATTTATAACAATAACTTCACTATAGTAAACATCATTCTTAATTATTAGAATTTCTTCCATTAGCCTAGAATGAACTAAATTTTTTTCGTACATTCAATCCTGTCCTCGCACTATGCTGTAACTAGGATAAAACATGGCGCGAAATTTTGATTCAGCGATAACAATATTTGATTTCTATTTTTTTAATACTAACATATTTATAAAAAATAATAGTTACAAATGATAGGAAACTCCATTCTCTCGCCGATTTATGGTACCTAATCGATTTTAACAGTCAAATATTGCTCAAACATCCATTTTCACGGAGCTGTATAATGCATGACGACCTGATACGGACTGGACAAAAATCGCCCGTGAACTAGTTTTTATAAAACGACCTGACCATATGACAAAAATTTTAGCAGAGGGGATAAAAACTCGGAGCCCGTTGGCTCGAATCGTATCAACAAAAAACCGCGCAAAAAAAATAGGCCTGGGCTCCAAAGGGTTAACGCGTCATGGTCTCTCCTTGGTACTTACTCTTAGCTCAAACCAACACTCAAACCAACACTCAAACCAACACTCAAACCAACTCTCAAACCAACTCTCAAACCAACTCTCAAACCAACTCTCAAACCAACTCTCAAACTAACTCTCAAACCAACTCTCAAACCAACTCTCAAACCAACTCTCAAACCAACTCTCAAACCAACTCTCAAACCAACTCTCAAACCAACTCTCAAACCAACTCTCAAACCAACACTCAAACCAACACTCAAACCAACACTCAAACCAACACTCAAACCAACACTCAAACCAACACTCAAACTAACTCAAGCCAACTCGCCCACACCTATCGCCTATCGTTTAACACCTATCACTTAACGCGTTAAGCGATAACGCGTTAAGGTGACTCATTTAACGCTTGACGCGTTATGTGATAACATTTTTGGAAGTCGCATAAGAAGTTTCACTTCAAAAAAATATTTTCCAACAGTCTTTTTACACCCATGCGAAGCCCAAGCGCGGATTGCTAGTTTATTAACACGCTTTTATTAGCTTGACCTGTATGTATGTATGTATGTAACTATGTAACTTTGTAACTATGATGGTAATGGAATCTTGCGATGCAATTTTGACCCACATCTACACGTCCAAAACATTTGAAATTTTGCACATGTATCAAGGACCGGTGACAATACAATAATATGGTATCCTCGAGCTGATCTGATTCTGGGGCTCGAAGGTGGATAAGGGAACCCTTGGATGGATACTAGTAAACTAATCGAGTTTGGGCTCATTTGATTTGTTTTAAAGAGTTATTTTCATATTGACCATTAATGAGGACCTGATGATGGAACTGGAAGGTGGGTAACGGAACCCTGGAAGGGCTACTAGTAAACACATCGAGTTTGGACTCATTTGATTTGTTTTAAAGAGTTGTTTTCACTTCGACCAATAATGAGAACCTGATGATGGAACAGGAAGGTGGGTGATGGAACCCTGGAATGGCTACTAGTAAACACATCGAATTTGGACGCATTTGATTTGTTTTAAAGAGTTCTTTTCACTTTGACCATTAATGAGCGCCTGATGATAGAATAGGAAGGTTGGTGACGGAACCCTGGAACGGCTACCAGCAAACTCATCGAGTGTAAACTCATTTGATTCGTATTAAAGAGTTCTATTTACTTTGCCCAATAATCAGGGTTGATGATGGAAATGAAAGGTGGTTGACGGAACCATGGAATGATTACTAGTAAACCTCGATGGGTTTACTAGTAGCTTGGACTCATTTGATTTTTATTAAGGAGTTATATTTACTTTGCCTAATAACGTGGACGTTGATAGACCCGGAGGGTTGGTAAGCCACCGAACGGCTTTGGACCAGTTATACATTGAATTGTACCATTAATGGTATAAATGGTACTAAGTTGTCCCATTTATACCTGTAATGGTATAGGTGGTACTAGTTAATACCAGTTAGATATCCCTTGAATACTACTTGTGAAACTATTGACTTTTAGTGTACTTTCGACTGTTTAAAGGGTAAATACGTAGTGCTTTCTTAAACTTCGCTAACTCAATCAGATACCTACGCGTAATATAAAAATATGTTTTGCCACAACCTGCCTACGATTCAAGCTACGAACAAATCAATACTTGAGCTAATTTTATTCGTAGTTTAGCGAATATTTCTAAGACTAAAAAGTATAAAATAAATTAATAGTTTAAAAACTAAAAATACACGTTTTTATAAGCACTACTGCATTAAAAAGCTATAAATAAATTATCTAAACCGTGCTTTCTTTCTTTCTACCTCGTGTTTGTAATTTATGGATTATATTTATGTGTAAAAGCGTGGGGCGCTTTTTCTGAATAACAGCTTAACATTTTTGTCAAATTTCAAGAACGCTAAGTATTTGTATTCGCATGACAATAATTTGAAATCATATACAGAGAAAAAGCGCCCCACGCTTTTACACACAAATATAATCCATAAATTACAAACACGAGGTAGAAAGAAAGAAAGCACGTGTAGTGTGCCTGTCACCCCACCTATCTGTATGTTAGTACATAATATATAAGTCATGTAATGCCCTAGTATTAAATCAGTATTAAACTCTTAACCATACGCAAAGAGTCTTTATTTCTTCACGACACTCTAACATTCCTCTTGCCATTGCATGGCGACCCTGCCAGTGCTGCCTCTGGGCAGTGCTGTCTTGGGTTTGGAATATTTTTATTGAGAAAAAAAGTGATTTTAATAACAAGACTTTTTAAATAAAAAACAAAAGACTTTTTAATAAAAATAAAAGTGTGTAAATAAAATCTTTTTAAAAAAAAATTGAACCGACTTCAATATCACTAAAAAGTATAAAATAATTTAAATATTATTGAAGTTGGTGTTAGCGTACCTGCTGTGTATATTTGGCACCAACTTCAATAATATTTAAATTATTTGATACTTTTTAGTGATATTGAAGTCGGTTCAATTTTTTTTTTAAAAGATTTTATTTTAACCTTTTTAGTGATATTTTCATATATAAAGATTGAACCATCGAAAACCGTAAAATTATCTAGGTAGGTTATGATCACATTATCGTCTACATAGTTTTACATAATTCATGTTTCTTCAGAAAATAATATCCGGTCGTAATGAAATTTGCATGGAAACATCATAGTAGTTTACTCTCTCGAATAAAAAAAGAATCATCGAAATCGGTTCATAATTGTCAGAGCAATGTAATGGAGAACATCAGTTTTATGGTTTTTTCAGATAAATTCCTCCACATCGTTCATGGTCCTCCAGGAAGTTCTTATCCGGTTATAATAAAATTCATACAGATTCAATACAGTGGTTTCTTCTTTCGAATAAAAAAAGAATAATTGAAATTGGTAAATATTTGCCAGAGTTATGACCATTTTTGTCCGACCGAGCGAGTCCGAGCGACTAAAACGTCATCTATATAGGCTTTCTAGCAACTCTCAGTGCGCAGTCACCATTCTTGTTTTTTTAGGAACTACTTATTACTAAGCAATAATTTTTTTATGGGACCCAATCAATGGATTGAAGAATGGATGGAAGAAAGATTTTTTCAAATCGGTTAATAATTGCCAGAGTTATGCGCGAACATACATAAAAAAAAAAAAAAAAAAAAATATATACAGACGAATTGAGAACCTCCTCCTTTTTTGAAGTCGGTTAAAAATGGACTTAATGGACTTAAACGTGAACTAACTAAAAAGTGAATATAAATATGGAAAAGTACTTTTTGTAAACATATAAATAAATAAAATGTTTAACAACAAAAAAAAAAGAAGAAAATAACTACTAAAAAAAAGCAAGGGGAATGCCGACGGAGCCGGGAGAAGAAGTCAGGAAATGGTGAGGCTTCCTCACAGCAGGTTGATGTTTGGTGTCGAGCGAGGAGACAGTTTGTGGAGGTCCAGTTTGCCGCCGGGAGGTCCGATAGTGTCTTTCAGGGCAATATAACCTTTTGTTTTAATGATTTTTTAATTTATTTTATTTCATTTATTTTTGTGCTTTCGAAGTAAGTAAATAGTAGTTATGTTTTTTTTATATAAATGTAAACTTAATTTTGAAACAGATGTAAACTTAATTAAATTTGTTTAGAAAAATTGCGATCAAATTAAGTACATATGAGGCCGCATTCCAGACGCTTGACGACAACGAGTCTCACGGTGGTGTGTAATTTCGTCTCGTGTTACACGATAGCGTTGATGCACCTGTGCATTATTTTATGCACTTATAAATTTAATGTAAAATGTATCTTCACGCCTCTATCCTCTATAGGGGTAAATCTTTGTATTTTTTAATGGAAATGTTTATTTATGATAATGGTGACTAGGTATTTGGAAAATAATGTAGGAATGGTTACTTTTTTTTCTATACAGATTTAAAAAAATATAGAATCATAACGTATTGAGTGTTATTGAAAAATAAAATGTTATTAAGTGTAATACATCAATTAGAATAATTTGATTGAATTAATAATTTAATTTAAATAGATTTAATCATGAGGATAGCTTTAATTTAGTTTAATAATTAGAGGAATTTGTAGTATAGCGAATTACGATTTAATTGCCGCAATGTTCTACAACATTAATTTTTGTTTTATTAGTAGGTACTAAATAGAATGCATTTTTAGATATTGTAGTAAGTAGTAAAATTTGTAATGATTTGATAAGTGTGTTTTGGAAAGCTATTTAAATGAGTATAGAGGGTCCCGGTAATACAGTTGCAAATGTGTTATCGGTGATCTGGATGTCAAGAATAATCAGCATTGGCGGATAAGAACCCAACTAACGACTAGATTGATCACCTAGGAGTTTGTTTGGAATTCGTATTCGTAGTGGAGTTTATTCTGACTATAATATATTGATTGGTAATCGTTTTTTTTTGTAATATAGTACATGTGTATACAATAAAGTTCGTAGGTACTTGTATAATTCGGTATAACAGTAGCCGACGATGCACTGTAGGACGAATAATAATGTATTTATAGCAAGGTACACCAGGATACAAGGCAGGCACGAAATCCTTGTTGTGCTGATCATGACTAGGTCGAGCACCATTCGTGAAGACAACTTGGACACATGGAATGTTTATAGGGGTTAGGATGTGTTAAACGGACTGCCTGAATAAATAATAATAATAAATAATAATGTTTATGTGTGCACACAATAATATAATTCCTTGTATCCTGCGTAAGTATTAAAATAACGGTAGGCCTACCACAAAAAATGTTATAATGTGTACCTTGCTTGCCATTTAATGTTGACGTTTGAAAATTGCTAAGTGCTAAATCAGCCTAGCTTGAGGTTGTAGTTGATCTTATTTGACTGTAGTTGGCAAAAGTACCATTTAAGTATGTATAAAATAAAACAGTAAGATGTAAACAAATATGGATGTATAAGTATAATATTTTAGATATAATGTAATTGCAAGGGAAAAATTATATAAATGCGAATAAATATTTAGCAATTCTACTAGGACCAAAAACTATTTTTTTTTTAAGATAGACTTTGTACAAAAATATGACGAATGGCAAAGTCAGTTTTTTTTTTAATAATAGTTTTAATCCAACTATTAGATAATATGTTCTAACACTTTAATGCTTAAATAATATATGTAGGTATAAATCCTTAGTTTATGTGTACTAGATACTAGATGCCTATCTTAAAATCTTTACTTTTATTCTTTTTGATTTATTATAGTTATTAGACTTTTTTCTAGTTTTAGATAAGTATGTACTTAATTAAGTAAGTACTCGATTTTTATTTTATTTTATCAGATAGATTTTAGTGACTTTTCAAATATGAAAAGTATATATATTGTTTTTCTGTAATTTCAGTTGTTTCGCCTGAAATTATTACTTACATTTTTTTTTCTACACCTTATTCTATTATACTTAAAAAAAATGTTTAAATACAGTAAATTTTTTTTAGAATGTGAACATATTTAGTTTAATGGTTTTTTTTTCTCAAAATTAAGGGGGGTGGTGTAGTGTGCCTGTCACCCCACCTATCTGTATGTTAGTACATAATATATAAGTCGTGTAATGCCTATTAAATCAGTATTAAACTCTTAACCATACGCAAACAGTCTTTATTTCTTCACGACACTCTAACATTCCTCTTGCCATTGCACACGGTTTAGATAATTTATTTATAGCTTTTTAATGCAGTAGTGCTTATAAAAGCGTGTATTTTTAGTTTTTTTAACTATTAATTTATTTTATAGAATACATCGATTTTTGAGATCACGGTTAACCCAGATAACCCCTGGGTTGATACCCAGAGGTTACATTGGCACTTTATGACCTATGTATCTATGTAATAACTTTAGATACAGTATTACGTTTATTCCTGAAACTATTTAAGTAGGTACCTATTAGACTCGTGTGAGTGTAGGGAAAAGGTGTGCGATGGGTGCGCGCCACAGCGGCGCGTTGTCTGCCTTGCCTACTCCCTTGGGGTGTAGGAAGTTATTGGCTCACGGGCAAGTACATATACATACCGATTGCTGTTGTCCTATAACATTTGTGACCTTGGCACTGGTACAGAGTTCGTATTTTTTTTTGTACCGGTACATTAAATAGCCGCGTCGGTCGCCACCTCCGGCCGCACGGGCTCGGTGTAAACGTGCCTCAGAGTCGTTCGGGCGCACGTTGCCTCGACAGAGCGTGGCACAGCACGAACGACCACACACATTTGGCTCGCGAGTGTGCCTTGGGAGCCCGTGGCACAAAATGTAGAGATTCTACGTTAAACGGTGAATAGTCTTTTTAGGGTCCATACCAGGGGCGTAGCTACCACCGTATCAGCCGTATCAATGATACGGGGCCCCCGGGCTACAGGGGCCCCGTACATGTGTAAGCAACAATTCTTAAAATCCATGTTCTCACATAATCTCCTTACCGTACCATCATTTGGGCCTCCAACAAGTTTTGATACGGGGCCCATGAAAGGCGAGCTACGCCACTGGTCCATACCTAAAAGGTAGGCAAGGAAGGCACTGTTATGGTGCAATTTCGTCTTCTGTCAAACCTGTATGTATATTTCACAGGAATCACAGATGCTATCAATTTGAAAGTTAGAATAGTTTTAGATCTTACTTACCCAACTTTATTGCAAACTAGCTGAACCACGCAGCTCCGCATGCGCTATTTTTACGTTAACTAAACTTTTAATAACAGACACTCGCATCGAATACATAACCTCCTTTTTTATAGTCGGTTAAAAACTGGGACGCACTTTTTACTTGCTCTCCGAAGCACGGACCCGTTTAGTTCAAATGGCGTTAAACGGTCACCCATCTATTTAATGACATTACCTAACGTTGCTTAACCCGATCAATTACAAAAACCTTGATAACAACTCTCTATGAGTGTTCCCTTACTAATATTTATTATAATTATGAAGAAAAATTGATAAAATCAGTTACTCAGCCGAGATACAGACAGACAGACAGACAAAAATAAAATTTTTTGGCTTTAGTATCGGTTACAGAATGCCCTCCAAACATAATTTTCAAAATATCTTCAATGTACAGAATTGGACCTGTTACAGTTTTATTATATGTAAGTATAGATAAAAAATATATTTTCTTGCTATTTATTTTCTTTTCAAAGGGGGTTGAAATGGTCGTCAAAATTTCAAAGTGAGACTACTATATCGAGTAAGGTATCATATGAAAGGGCTTCATTTGCACATCTTTAACAGATTTTTATTTTTTGTCACCAATCCAAATACTTACTACGGCTTAAAATAAAAAAAAATACCGGTCAAGTGCGAGTCGGACTCGCGCACCGAGGGTTCCATACCATCCTTGGACGTATTAAAGTTTTATTATAACTTTACATGGTCGAACTTTTTATAGAGCATAGCGTAAGATGTATTTATATTTAAAAGGTCTTGTCAGTACATTCTGTCATTGTGAAAAATAAAGAGACGTGTCTATCCTTACTTGTTATTACAAATTAAAATATATAGAATCTGTGTATCTGCTGAATTTGTTAGATTTCCAAAAAAAATTAACCGAACCGCAAAAATAAGTTTGATTGTAGAGGTTTTTTAGTATTACTAAAAAGCTAATAATTAGAAAGATTGTTTTATTATTCCTGTAAAATATCTATTGACATGTATTACTCATAATTATTTCAGAATTTTCCCTCCACTAACTTCGGAGACAAGTGGGGGAGAACGGTATTTTTTATTTAATGATTTTGACATTTTTGATTTTAAGCTGGTTAAATTACCGGCCACAAAGACTTAACATCTAATGTCTTGAGTGTCGGCAACGCGCTAGTGATTCTTCTGGTTCTGCTAGCGTCTATAGGCTGCGGTGACTGCTTACCATCAGGCGGAAGAACATAATTATTACGGTATGCTTTACTTTTATTTGTACTTTAGTAACTGTATCTACTACTAGTATAAATTTAATAGGTAAACGAACTCTTAAAATGATTTTCCTGTGATATTATCAGACCCTGATCAGTATCTGTCCAACTACCTACTCGTCAAGATTTAACCATAGATTTATAATTCGGTGGGTCCTACATTTAATGGAGCCGAATTCCTGTTGCCACCTTCCTGCCTGCTCCTATCACCAGACTCTGACCAAGTTTTTCTACCTACTGCTCGCAGCAACCTATCCAACTAATCCAAATTCGGTGGGTCTACGTTTATTAGTGCAGACATCCCGTGACGACCTTCCTGCTCCATCATCAGACTGATCACCATTTTTTCTAGTAACTACTCGTCGAGACCTACCTAACGAGCCCAAACTCGGTGGGTCTACGTGTTTGGTACATTTAACCATTTTTTAATCTGTGCACATCACATACATCTCATTCACTCACTCAAGTGAATCCTTCCTATTCATATTCTGGCGTCGTAACGTACAGAGCTCTCTCCTTTCCTATAACGTACTTTTAAGGTGTCTAGTTACGAATCATTAAATTATATTTGCAATCTGTCGAGTCATCCGCTCTAAAGACGTGCGGAACGCGAGTGCGTCCCTTTAAGCTCCTCTCCCACCTTGTGGACCGTTGGCTACACGAAACAGCTGAACACCAACCGGAACCACCCCCGGGGGAAGAAGCTCTACGCTCCGAGATTACCGTGGAGGATCCGAGACGGGAGTTACATCAGCGCAAGTAAGGCCGACCACCCTGCCTTTTCCCTTCTCTCCTTGTCGAGTACATCAACCTGACACCACTAGGGCATGTACGCGACATAAATCCTGGTCCTTCGATCCCAGATCCCGTCTTATTCCTCGCCCTAAATCTCATCCTTTTATCTCCAATTACCTTTATCTGGCATCCGCCATCTTTACTGCATTTATTGCATATTAGTCTTAACGTATCTAGACACTTAATAATCTTGTTAGTACTTACGTACTCAACAATCTCTGCTTAATTGCATTCCTACTGCTAATTACTTAGCATCTTACTTAAAAACTTAACTGCGTTAGCATTCATTCTTGTTACGTACGCGTAACAATCTTTAACATACTCTGTAACCCGAACCCCGTGGGGTGTCCGGGTAAGCCGAGTAAGAATAGCACCCACCCAGCTCTTTCCGTTGGGCGTCGTAAAAGGCGACTTAAGGAAGCTAGGAAGACGGGCAGCAGCGTCTTTCATTTGTATTACATACCACCTGTACTGCGATCCCAAAACTTACTTAACTTTCCCACACTAAGATTCACTGCACATTGCATTTATTACATACTCACTATACTTACTTAAACAACACGTAATTATATATTTTACATACATTACAACAGTAATTACAGCAATTTAATTTTGTTTTCTTTTCTTTGTAAGGTAAATTGGGCAAAGTAAATAGAACTCTTTAATACGAATTAAATGAGCTTAAACTCGATGAGTTTACTAGTAGCCGTTCCAGGGTTCCGTCACCAATCTTCCTATTCTATCATCAGGCCCTCATTAATGGTCAAAGTGAAAAGAACTCTTTAAAACAAATTAAATGAGCTGAAACTTGATGTGTTAATTAGTAGCCATTCCAGGGTTCCGTCACCCACCTTCCTGTTCCATCATAAGGTCCTCATTAATGGTCAAAGTGAAAAGAACTCTTTAAAACAAATCAAATGAGCCGAAACTCGATGTGTTTACTAGTAGCCATTCCAGGTTTCCGTTACCCACCTTCCTGTTCCATCATCAGGTCCTCATTGTTGGTCAAAGTGAAAAAAAACTCTTTAAAACAAATCAAATGAGTCCAAACTCGATGTGTTTACTAGTAACCATTCCAGGGTTCCGTCACCCACCTTCCTGTTCCATCATCAGGTCCTCATTAATGGTCAAAGTGAAAAGAACTCTTTAAAACAAATCAAATGAGCCGAAATTCGATGTGTTTACTAGTAGCCATTCCAGGGTTCCGTTACCCACCTTCCAGTTCCATCATCAGGTCCTCATTAATGGTCACAGTGAAAAGAACTCTTTAAAACAAATCAAATGAGTCCAAACTTGATGTGTTTACTAGTAGCCATTCCAGGGTTCCGTCACCCACCTTGCTGTTCCATCATCAGGTCCTCATTAATGCTCAAAGTGAAAAGAACTCTTTAAAACAAATCAAATGAGCCGAAACTCGATGTGTTTAATAGTAGCCATTCCAGGGTTCCGTCACCCACCTTCCTGTTCCATCATCAGGTCCTCATTAATGGTCAAAGTGAAAAGAACTCTTTAAAACAAATCAAATGAGTCCAAACTCGATGTGTTTACTAGTAGCCCTTCCAGGGTTCCGTTACCCACCTTCCAGTTCCATCATCAGGTCCTCATTAATGGTCAATATGAAAATAACTCTTTAAAACAAATCTAAACTAAAATCTAAACTAAATTAAATTACCAGAGTTTCATTCTTTGTATCTTGGAATACAATTCATTAATTTGGGCTCCCCACTATCATGTTCATATAAATCGCTTAGAAAGAGTTCAAAAAACGTGTCTTAGAGTACTTAATTATAGATTTGGGATTAAAAGAGTTAAACAATCTTATAACGACCGGCTGGCCAAATTTAAAATAATGTCTCTCGAAACCCGCCGCAAATGTTCTTTCCTTACCAATCTACATAAGATCATTCATTCTAGTATTGATTGCCCAGAGTTGCTAGCACTGATAAATTTCAACATAAAATTCAGAGCACGTCACCCGCACATTAACAGTTTTACATTGTATGTTCACATAAACAACACATCTTTCTTCAATCCTATTGTCAGAATGTGTCGCCTGTATAACGACTTGCTACCTACGTATGCTGATATCCTAGACGTATTTAACAGTAACTTTTCAAAATTCAAAAATGTTGTTAGACACATTATGTCAAAAGTTTCTCACTCAATGTAATTGCATTAGAATATTGTTTATTTTTTAGTTTGTTTTTTGTAACCTCAGTAAAGCAGTAATGCGTCACTTTATGATTAAAGTTAAAATAGTTGTAGTATAAATATAGTTCGATGAGTTAAAAATTCAGATTACAGTGTCCTACCTGTTGAATAAGTTTTGATCATGCTGTGTACACATAGTTAGGAGCATGGTTTAGCACTAAGTGTTATCAATTGAATGTAAAACCGGTCTACATTAACTATGTTCTGTTTTGTGTGCCTTATTAATAAAATAAAATAAAAAAAATAAAAAAATCAAATGAGCCCAAACTCGATTAGTTTACTAGTAGCCATTCCAGGGTTCCGTCACCCACCTTGCTGTTCCATCATCAGGTCCTCATTAATGCTCAAAGTGAAAAGAACTCTTTAAAACAAATCAAATGAGCCGAAACTCGATGTGTTTAATAGTAGCCATTCCAGGGTTCCGTCACCCACCTTCCTGTTCCATCATCAGGTCCTCATTAATGGTCAAAGTGAAAAGAACTCTTTAAAACAAATCAAATGAGTCCAAACTCGATGTGTTTACTAGTAGCCCTTCCAGGGTTCCGTTACCCACCTTCCAGTTCCATCATCAGGTCCTCATTAATGGTCAATATGAAAATAACTCTTTAAAACAAATCTAAACTAAAATCTAAACTAAATTAAATTACCAGAGTTTCATTCTTTGTATCTTGGAATACAATTCATTAATTTGGGCTCCCCACTATCATGTTCATATAAATCGCTTAGAAAGAGTTCAAAAAACGTGTCTTAGAGTACTTAATTATAGATTTGGGATTAAAAGAGTTAAACAATCTTATAACGACCGGCTGGCCAAATTTAAAATAATGTCTCTCGAAACCCGCCGCAAATGTTCTTTCCTTACCAATCTACATAAGATCATTCATTCTAGTATTGATTGCCCAGAGTTGCTAGCACTGATAAATTTCAACATAAAATTCAGAGCACGTCACCCGCACATTAACAGTTTTACATTGTATGTTCACATAAACAACACATCTTTCTTCAATCCTATTGTCAGAATGTGTCGCCTGTATAACGACTTGCTACCTACGTATGCTGATATCCTAGACGTATTTAACAGTAACTTTTCAAAATTCAAAAATGTTGTTAGACACATTATGTCAAAAGTTTCTCACTCAATGTAATTGCATTAGAATATTGTTTATTTTTTAGTTTGTTTTTTGTAACCTCAGTAAAGCAGTAATGCGTCACTTTATGATTAAAGTTAAAATAGTTGTAGTATAAATATAGTTCGATGAGTTAAAAATTCAGATTACAGTGTCCTACCTGTTGAATAAGTTTTGATCATGCTGTGTACACATAGTTAGGAGCATGGTTTAGCACTAAGTGTTATCAATTGAATGTAAAACCGGTCTACATTAACTATGTTCTGTTTTGTGTGCCTTATTAATAAAATAAAATAAAAAAAATAAAAAAATCAAATGAGCCCAAACTCGATTAGTTTACTAGTAGCCATTCAAGGGTTCCCTTATCCACCTTCAAGCCCCAGCATCAGATCAGCTCGAGGATACCATATTATTGTATTGTCACCGGTCCTTGATACATGTGCAAAATTTCAAATGTTTTGGACGTGTAGAAGTGTGTCAAAATTGCATCGCAAGATTCCATTACCATCATAGTTACAAAGTTACATACATACAGGTCAAGCTAATAAAAGCGTGTTAAAAATATATTCACGCGAGATTAAGCGTGGTTTGGGGGCGTCCATTAATCACGTGAGGCTCGAAAGGGGGGGGGGGGGCGTGTTCCGAAAAAATCACCAAATATCACCAGGAGGGGAGAGGGGTATAATGAGACATCACGTGTATTTATTTTTCGTTGAATGCACGGTTTCTAAACCAAACAGCGGCAAGTGGCCTTGACTCACCGTTGCCGGCAACGACTTCCCCTAATCCCCTTCAACATTTAATCAGTTAAGTACATGTATTTAAAGATAATATCCCGAAAATTTCAATATAGTTTGTACAAAAAAAATACACGTGATTTTGGGTATGGGGGGGGGGGTGTAGTTTAAAACCTCACCACATATCACCAGGAGGGGGGAGGGGTTAAAAAGTGGCTAAAAAACATCACGTGATTAATGGACGACCCCTTTCCCACGTTTAATCCTGAACCCCTGGTGGAACGTTGATAATAAACTAAAATGTTAATACTTAGGTAATAGGTAAAACGGGCTGGTTTCCGCAACTCCACGTCAAAGCGCGTATTTTGCGTGCGGGTGGGAATGAACTTATTCGATCCACCCCAACTCCTCGAGAAAGGCCAGCAGGCGCCTAATGCCGCTGACGATCTCTCGGAGAGTACTCGGGTTTCCGAAGTACTTAGCCCTGTATGCTGCGACCTCAGGGCAACTAAGAAGCACGTGGGCCGCTGTCTCCTCCTCCTCCATGCACGCTCTGCACAGAGGACTGTCCGTGACACCTATGACAAAAAGGTGTTTATTAAATGAACCATGTCCAGTTATGGCCGCCGTGACTACGCGCAATTGTTGTTTGGATAGTCGGAGCAGCTGTTTGGTGATGCTGCCATCGAGGGCTGGAAGCGCCTCTCTGGCTTGCCTGCACTCGCCATGGTTCGTCCAGGCTTCGTTATGTTTGTCCCTAGTGCGCTGTCTTACCAGGGTGCGTAGATGTCCGAAGGGGATTGGCACTATAGGTTCAGGTCCTACGGCGGCCATAGATGATCCTCTTCTAGCGAGCTCATCCGCTGCATCATTGCCACGGGAGCCACTGTGTCCCTTAATCCATTGAATGGTTATGTTGTTGAAATTGCCTACCTGATTCAGTTTTTGGTGACATTCGTACAACAGCCCGGAGTTAACGGTGTGTCCGTCTAGGGCTTGTAAAACTGACCTGCTATCGGAGAGTATACGGATGTGAAAATCTTTTACTTCCCGATTGGAGATAGTTGATGCAGCCATGTAGATACCCATGCACTCAGCCTGGAACACTGTGTTATGGGTTCCCAGAGGTATAGAGATATGTATGTCGAGATCTTCCGAGAAAATCCCGGCACCAGTTCCCGCGTTAGTCTTTGATCCATCTGTGAAGATCCTCAGCTCTTGGGCGTTCAAACCTTCGCACTGGTTATCCTCATGCAGTTGGATCTTATACTTCTTGTCAAAGATGAATTGTTTTGGTACGCGGTCATTAATTGCCCGCATGATAGGGATGTCACCGGTAAGTTCATCCAGTATTACCGTATGTGGGGTATTAGTGTTTTTCCAGAGGCCCAGTGTCTTCAGGCGTAGCGCCGTCACCGCTGCTTCCTGTTGTATAAATAAGTGCAGCGGTGCAAGATTCAGCATGGCTTCCAATGCAGCTGTTGGTGTGGTCCTCATACAACCTGTAATTGCCATACAGGCAAGTCTTTGGAAGCGTTGTAATTTGTTAATGTTAATACTTTCAATTTATGTTTGTTTTCAATTTATGTTATAGTTTCCGCTAGAAGCGCTTATGTGAAATACATAAAGGAAAGGAAGTATGAACGAAAATTAACACTATCTAAACTTGCAAGCACCAGGGTTACAACCTCCCGGATCGCGAACTTAAGTACACGAAGGTTAGGCTGTTTGTAAATTGTACGGTGTGGTGTACGTTGGGACAGTGATTTCCTATCTTTAACATCAGTGTGAAGATTGGAATTCCCGACCTTTACACTGGTGCGCCAGCGCACGGCATAGACAATCTACCAAAATTGCGAACCAATGTTACTTTAAGTATACCTAATGAGATCATTACAAATCTATTGCACTGATAAATGTCAATGTCATTTATATTCGATAGGAGTAACTCTCGTAGTGCAGTCAGCATCATTAAATATTAGGCTGTAATTACTTTACTAACTATCATTTATTTGAATAATATGAATAGATAAATTAATTTATCATGAGTAGCTGGTAAGTACATACATAAATCTGCTACATAATATTATATTGAGGAACATTGATGTAACATAATATGTATCAATCAATATCAATATCTGTAACATAACAAAAGTTGTGACTTGTGCGTTCACCGGCGGCACTGCACGTGCGAGACAGACTACGTGAAAATTTACAGCGAAATAAATAAATAATAATACCAGCCCTAGTTTATGTCCCACTGTTGGGCACAGACCTCCCCTCAAGATGAGGGGGCTTAGGCCATAGTCCACCACGCTGGGCAAGTGCGTGTTGGCGGACTTTACACGCCATTCGAGAGCTAGTTAGGCTTTCTCAGACCTGTAGGTTTCCTCACGATGTTTTCCTTCACCAAAAGCTAGTAACAATCATACAAAGACGATTCGCACATGATTCATTAAAGAAATCAGATGTGCGAGCCGGGGTTCAAACCTGCGCACCTTGTTTCCAAGTCAAGTGCTCGCCCACTGAGCTATTACCGCATTTGAAAATTTACAGTAGTATTTTTTAATGATGCAACCATGACAATTATAATAGAGATAAAGTCGAGCGCATAAAGTGCTATATCTGCAGCACCCTATGATAGTCGACCGTCTCGGTCCTCACTGTACCTCTTCGGGATACAACAACGAAACACAAATGTCAAACAACGAAAGTCAAAGGTTAAAAGTAAATCCGGCTCGAAGGACCATGTTAAGATAATAATAGGTTAGGATAGAGGTACGAGCCGGGATTCGAATCTAACATGTATTTATAAAAGAATGGATTGTAAAACTTGGGTTACATATATAGATAACTTATTTATCCAATTTAGCGACGGGAGCGGAGCATGACGCTCGCCAGATTGTAAGCGAAACACCTGCCTACACACAGCTGCACTGCACTGCCGCTCGTGACCCGAAACGTTAGTTATCAGTATCAAGCCTCATGGATGCCGCCAGGATTACATTCAGGGGGGTGCATCTACACCTACACATTATACTATTAAATAATATAAAATATAGAAATATACATGTAATTATATTATGTAAATAAATGTAATTCAAATTTGGACAGCAACCTAGACACTTTCAGTTTATATTCAAAAAGTAACCAGGTGCCAGGGGGGTGCACCCCCCTTATCGTGTCCTTATCGGCGGCACGCTTGGTATATGTCTTGTTATATTCTGTCTACGCTTAGAACACTATTACTCCAAGAGGATCTATCTAACCTCTTTGTTAAACAACGTAAGTCGTAATTGTCGTAAGTAAAGCAATAATGTCAAAGTCAATCATCAATCAAACAAATGCCAATCAATACGTATCTATTACATCCTCTTTGTCTGTGCTCTTTCTGCTCGCTCTTGTTGACTGACGACGTAGGTACACTTGTATTATTGTTCTGTGCAGGTGCGTAGAACAGACCACCGACGCGCATTTCTATGGCAGTCAATATGGCAGCCAATATGGCCGCCAAGATGGCTACTCCATCCATCTTGCTCGCACCAAGGCTCGCACGCTCGCGCGCAATGGGGTCTCTTTCACACGTTGCTTTTATCCACTTTGCAGCAAGGCAGGCAAAGGTATTAGAACCATACAGCATTATACAGCAAATACATACTTATCTATAGGCCGACCATTTAATACGCGTATCGCCTGAGGGGGTAGAAGGGTGCGAGGGGAGATGTTAGCGGATGGGTGAAAGGGGTGCGCGGAGCAGAGAGCTTACGTCAAGTGCGGCAGTGCGCTGGCTGTGCTCGCAGCGCGCGGTTGGTGTTTTTGTTACGGACGCTTGAAGATAAACGCACAAGGTATACGACTGCCAAGATAAATCTCAAGATGAATCGCTCTTCCAGTTTTGCGAACAAAATTAACAAGCAAGCTAAACAAATAGCATACAATGTATATTCCTTTTTTAAAGCCAGAAAACAAGATCATAATTCTACAGAGCATCTTGAAGACGTAAACCTAAACAAACTTGTTGCTAAAGCTACAGGACTTTCGGTGACTACCATATGTAAAATAATAAAAGAAGGAAATGAACTGAAAGATGAACAAAATAATGTAAATTTTAAATCACCAAAAAAAATTAAACAAATCCGAAAGAAAAAAATTGAAGTTGACAGTTTTACAGAGGGCGTTGTTAGAAGAAAAATAACTCAATTTTATACGGTTTATAAGAAGGTTCCTACATTAAAAATTTTGAATGCGAAACTCAGAGAAGAAGGAATTTTAAATTATGGCCGAGAATATTTGAGAACATTGATTCATAAACTTGGCTTTCGATTTAAGAAATGTCAATCAAAAAGAAAATTACTGATTGAACAACCAAACATCGTATCGTGGCGGTGGCGTTATCTTAATGCGATAAAGAAGCACAGAAGAGATCAAAGAAACATTGTTTACCTCGATGAAACATATGTCAATTCATCATTAAATGTACCGGCGTGTTGGCAATCCAATGAAGAACGAGGGGTGCTGCTACACATCTTAATCCATACATCATCCAAAATATTATTATTTTAATAAATCATGTTATAATCAAATAATATTTAATAATGTGGGTAGTTCGTTCATAATAAGTTGTCACCAGAATGCCGCGGTACACTAGGCAGGTAAGGAAAGGAGTTGTTCCAGAAATGTATGGAGCCTGGGCCAGCACCATGTACACTATATGAATATATAACTATGCAATATAGTAACTGTTTTGTAATGTCTGTTTTTATAATATTGCTTCGTTTTCTTGTACATTTAAGATATCTTGGTTAAGGAGAGCAACACAAAAGAGAATATAATACTACTGTAGCAACACCACACAATAATATGATGGAACGGAAATACGTAACTTAAATGTAATTTTGACAGCAACTGACTGAGTGAACCTCATAGCAATCCATTAATGTTCGTAAACTTAAATAATTACTAAAAACACCGAAAAATGATATGTACTCGCGTAAACAATCTATTACGAAACGTCATACCTATAACATAAACTGTCAAGTAGTAAACTAATGTCAAACGCAACTGTCATAGCTGCCCTAAAAATTGGGTGGACATACTAAATAACTCCATAAGTAATCATTTATGTACAATTGTACTCTGCTTCAAATTAATTTACAAGTATTTTTATGAAACTCCTATGTTTTTCCTATTTTTCCATGTAGTGTACATAGTAGTGGCCCAAAATGGAACATCTCCTTTACGTAAACAATGTTAAGGAACCTACTCATTAGGTTAATAATATTTACTTTTTTTTTTTTTTATTGACTGGATATAATCTTAAGATATCATTTTTTTAATTTAGAATTTAGTTCGTAAGAGTGCTCACAATATTATATAAATAGTTAATTTAAGCTTTATCTATCGGAAGCGCACATAACTTTGAAATTGACCTTTTAGTAACTACACCATTACTTTTAATACTGTAGACTCTGGTTACACCATCAGAGCCGGGATGTTTGCTTATTATATGCTCGAGTCAACACGTGCGCGGGTGCTGCTTGGGGGGACTGGTCCGACTACTATCCCTTTGGCTTTTTAGTTTGTTGTACTTTCGTCGTATTTTTTTTTCTGTCTTATTTGATCTTTTGAACGGCAAGACACACTGTCGCTCTGATCTAATTGTAACATGACACACTATTTAAAAAAAAAGTGAAAAAATGACAAGCCCGCTGAGTTTCTTGCCGGATCTTCTCAGTTGAGGCCGCGTTGTGATCCGGTGGTAGCTTCTTTTTTAAAATAACATGACCTTTCAAAACTATTTTTGAGTTTGAGTTTAGAGACTACTTGCCCGGCGGAAGTTGTTCGTCCTTTAAAATCACGATATCACCCACATCAAATTCCTTCTGTCGCTTCATCCATTTTGGACGTTGTTGCAGTCTGGTTAGGTATTCTGTTTGCCATTTGTGCCAAAAATCTCACACAAGCCGCTGTGTCAATTGCCAACGAGACAGTCTATTCATATTGACGTTACGTATGTCCGGAGTCCGGAGTGGGTATTGTCATAAGAGCTTCTCCGATCAGAAAGTGACCGGGTGTTAGTATTTCCACAACATCTATGTCAGTCGTGTTTATTGGTGTCAAGAATCTAGAGTTGAGACAAGCTTCAATATCACATAGTGTTGTCGCATATTCTTCAAAGGTAAGATTGTTTGTAAAAATCCTCTTCAGGTGGTACTTTACAGATTTTACGCCGGCCTCCCACAAGCCTCCAAAGTTTGGGCTATAAGGGGGTATGAAATGCCATTGCGTGCCATCCGAAGTCAATTTGTCGGCTATACTATCTGGTAGTTCTAGACATGCTTCATTCCAGGCGTTGGCTAAATCCTTATTTGCTCGAACAAATGTGCGGCCTTGGTCACTCTAGACGTGGGTACATTTACCTCTGCGTGCAGTATATCTTCGAAACGCTCCCAAAAACGACTCCGAGGTGAGGTCGCCTACCAGCTCCGAATGAATGGCCTTAGTCGCCATACATATAAAAATTGCTATGTATGCCTTCTTTGTTCTGACACCTCTTCCCCTTGAAGCAAGAATTTGCAAAGGTCCGGCGAAATCAACTCCACTGTGGAGAAAAGGTCGTGCTTGCGTAGTCCGAACGGACGGTAGATCACCCATTATTTGAGTTTTATTTAAAGCTTTCATTCTTGCACACACTATGCATCTATGGGTATGAGCCTTTACAGCATTCTTTGCATGAATAATCCAATATTTGGACCTAAGATAAGTCAGCATCAGTTGTACTCCGCCATGAAGTGTTCTTTTATGGGCATCTGGTGTTAGACTGTTTTTTGTACCAAGAATGATCGGATGTTTGACGGAATCCTTTAAGTCAGAGTTGTTCAGTCTCCCGCCCACCCTGATAACATTGCAATCATCAAGATAAGGATTAAGAGATCTTAATCGATTAGCTTTCTTAACAACCTGTTTCCTTTCTAATCTTTCCAATTCTTCTATGAATTCCTTTCTTTGCACAATTTTTATACATGATAGTAAGGTATTTTTTAATTCTGCAGTTGATATCGCGTTTTCTGTTGCTGTAGGGTCCCGTTTACTATTTATAAATCTTTTACAGTATACTATCACTCTCAAAAGCTCTTCTAGATTATCAAATTCTTCAAAACTAAGTCCTTTTTTCTTCTAAAACCTCAATTTTCAAGTTAACTCGTATATTTTTCTTGCTTTCAAGCTCTGTAGGTTGTATTTCCGGTATTTTAAAATTAATATCTAGACTTTGAAGTCATTTAGGCCCTTCCCACCATAATTTGTTATCTTCTAATTGATGCATTAATTGTCCTCTTGATCCAACATCTGCAGGGTTGTCATCAGAAGTAACGTGAAACCATTGTGTGCTATCTGTATGATCTAGTATTTCAACAACTCTGTTGCTGACATAGGTTTTCCAACGATTCGGTTCTCCATTTATCCAAGCTAAGACTACTGAAGAGTCTGTCCATGCATAAACCTTATCCTTGGAAATTCTCATGGCTTCTCTGGCTAGAGTAAGCAATTTTGCAAGAAGCAAAGCACCGAGGAGTTCAAGCCGTGGGATGGTAACCGGTCGTATTGGAGCCACTCTCGTTTTTGATGCTACGATTCCTGTTCTAATAACTTCATTCTTGGTTTCGACTCTGCAATACACGACTGCGCAGTATGCCTTATTTGAGGCATCGCAAAAGCCGTGAAGTGTCACTTCCCTTGCGTCTTCTCCTATGTGTAACCATCTTTCTATTTCAATGGGTCTTAAATTTTGAAAACTAGTTCGTTGTCTCAACCATTCTTCTTTAAGATCATCACACAGTTCTTCATCCCAATTACATCCTGTCATCCACATTTTTTGAATTAACATTTTTGCAGATGTTATAGCAGGTCCAAGCCAACCCAGTGGACCGAACAATCGTTGAATGTCAGCCAAAACATTTCTTTTGGTAATCTTTTCCGGTAAGTCTGGAAGATTGCTCGAGTACTGAAATGTATCGGTCGCCATATTCCAAGTAAGACTGAGAGTTTTGATAACACATTCCCTTTGGATATCCTTATTTGCATTTGCACACCTTAGTGAAGGATCTATTTCCATCATAAACTCTGGACTATTGGACGCCCATTTCTGTAGCACAAACCTACCTCTATTTAGCACACTAGTGAGTTCCTTGCTAATTTCTATAGCTTCCTTCACTGTTGAGCAGCCACTCATGCAGTCATCAACGAAAAAATCTTCCACTATAACTCGAGCTGAGTCTAAATATCCCTTGTCGTTACCTTCATCTTTTGCTAGCTGTAGCAGTGTTCTAACTGTGAGATAAGGTGCAGACGACGTTCCAAATGTTACTCGCAAAAGACGATATTCCTTCAAATCTTCATTGGGATTCTTTCTCCACAAAATTCTCTGGCAGTCTGAATCTTCGTCGGTGACTAAAATTTGGCGATACATTTTTTGGATATCGGCCACAAAGCAAATCGGTTTCATCCGCCACCTTAGAATTAGACTCCGAAGATCCTCTTGCAACTGGGGTCCTATTAGTTGTTCATCATTTATTGACAAGTTGTTAGTGCCTTTTTGTTAGTTTTGTGGTTTCTTTGTCCTCCCTTAGGACAGCGTGATGAGGTAGATATATTGCTGGGTTATTCTTTTCTATGTCTGGAACTTCTTCTAAGTGCTTTAATTTTATATACTCCTCCATTACCTTTACATATTCTTCCTTCAGTGTTTGATTTCTTTTAAATTTATTTTCCAGGTGGTTAAATCTTTGTCGCGCAATTTCCCTTGTTTGTCCTACACGTTGAATTGTATTTGCACCTTTAAATGGAATTTTCACTCTGTATCGTCCGTCTGATGTTCTGGATTGAGTCTTCGCATATATTTCCTCGCATCTTTTCTCTTCAGCCGTAAGTTTTCTTTTGTTTGTTTGTTCAATGTCCCATAAATTTTTTAGCATGTCATGAATATCAATATCTATGTGATGGTGCATTACAACTGTAGTTTCTTCAGAGTGTGTATCATTTATATTTCCGAACAAAATCCACCCCAATCTGGTTTTCTGTGCACATGGACATCCTGGGGGGGCCTTGATCAGATTGTTTTTTATTATTTCTGTATACACATCTATCCCAAAAAGCATATAAATTTTTGCTGGCTTAAGGTACTCTAAATCTGCGAGGTTGAGTCCGTCTAAATGTGACCATTGCATAGGTTTGAGTTCTTTGGATGGTAATTTCGCAGTCACTTGTGTTGACAAAATATACGCTCGTACTGGGAGTTCGAATTGTGTCTCGTAACGTGATAAAACCTCCAGCTGTACCACATGACTGACTGTTGTTTTCGTAGATCCGACTCCTGTGACGGTACCTCGGATGGGAGTTTTTTTGAGTCTCAACATTTGAGTCGCTCTCTCACTGATGAAGGTTGCTTGAGATCCTTGATCGATTAATGCTCTCAACATTATTGTTTGACCTGTACTACTTCTAACTGGAATAACAGCAGTCGCTAACAATGCTTTATGATGCTTGAAATTAGAAAGGTGAGAGGCAACGGATACATCTACTTGGGATTCATCTTCTTCCTCTTCATCTCCATTAACTGAGCCAGTGTGCAATGAAGTTGTTTGTTCTGTCTTCGATACGTCTTCTCTCGTTTTAAACGAGTGCAGAAGTGAATGGTGACGTTTACCACAAATCTTGCATGTAGTTTTCTGTCTACAGTTAAAGACTGAATGCCCTATCGCAAAGCAATTAAAACAAAGGCGATTTTCTTTAGCATATTCCGATCTTTCATCCTCGCTCCATTTGCTGAATTCCTTGCAGTGGTACAATCTATGTTCTTCACCACATATTTTGCATGTGAGTATCGCTGTGTAAGTTGTAGTGGCATTGGTCGTGAATTGTACATGACGTTCCTTGCATAGGTACACAGTAAAACCTTTTTCTTATTTCAATTTTTCTATTTTATTTTGTTAACAGCCGGCGAGCACATCAGACAGGGAGACAATGGCAAGGGTGAAAAATTGCATTGCAGCCTTAGTAGCTTCAAAGATGATGCTTGATGATACCAGCATCATGTTTTCATATGAGGAGAGCCTGAAGTATGATAATGTAAAAGATCTCCTCGAACCAGAGGCTATGCTAGATGTGGCATTCCTATTCTATTCTATTCTATTGATGGTGGCTAAGAATCGGGCCCGGTAAACCACCGGAACGCACTTCGACCCAGTTGGATCCATTGTGCATGCCCTAGCCCTTACTCTGTCGCTGGCGTGTCGAAGAGTTCCCTCAGGTACGCAACGATTGCACCAGCCTGGAGCTGTACATAATCATCTGGTGTAGGATATGCTACTCCCAGATGACCCAACCTACGTCTCGCAAGAGCGTCGCAGCCACACAATATGTGTCGCATTGACTCTTTGCCACCTTTACAAAATCTGCAAGTATCAATAGTACTTAGCCTCATTCTGTGAAGGTGCTCATTGGTACCAAAATGTCCCGTGAGTGCACCTATTAGGTGCCTTATTTGTGATCTGCTTAGGTTTAATAATTTAACCCCACAGTCCACCCTTGTGCTAGAGAACGCTTTGGAGTGGTTTAGGCCTGACGCTGCCCTCCATTCCTTCATGTGTTCGTTCCTAGCATGTGCATATAATGCTTGGTGATATGTTCCATACGGAATCCCTACAAATGGTTCGGGGCCAACCAAATGTCTCTGTGAGCCGGCCCTCGCTAGTCTGTCTGCCTTCTCATTACCCTCGACGCCTTCGTGTCCAGGTACCCAGATAAGGCTGACGCTGTTGTGTCTTCCCAAGTTATTTAAACCTGTGACACCTTCTTTAACTAGTTTGGAGACAACTCGGAAGGAGTTTAGAGCCTTCAGAGCTGCCTGACTGTCACTGAGAATGTAAATGGTTTTACCTTTGACATTTCTCCTTTGCATTTCTTTAATGCTGGCAATTATGGCATAGGTTTCCGCTTGGAACACCGATGCATAATGCCCCATGCTCTGACTGACCCTGCAGTCCTTGGAATAAATTCCTGCCCCTGTACCTGACTCCATTTTAGAACCGTCAGTGTACCATATGAGGTGAGTACAACCAACTGGTTTGAGTCCCCTCGTCCACTCGTCCCTTGATGGTATGTGTACTCGGTACCTCTTGTTAAACATGTACACTGGATTTATCTTATCACAGGGCATGTCCATTAGATCATCCAGTTGTTTCACGGGATCCAATAAAGTGTGTTTTGTACAGGGCTTGTTACGATTCCAAACTCCTGCTTTTGCAAGTCTATATAGGGACTTCCTTGCCTCTGTTTGTATATAAGTGTGTAGTGGAGTTAGTTCCAGTATCCACTCAAGAGCCTGTGTAGGCGTTGTTTTGAAGGCACCTGTAATTGCCATGCAAACTACCCTTTGCACCTTCCTGAGAGAATCTTTACAGATCTTTAGTTTAGTCCTAGGCCACCATACGGCGCTGCCATATGTGAGAATAGGCCTCACCATTGTAGTATATAACCAGTATATTACCTTTGGTTTGAGTCCCCAAGTTTTGCCATAGGCAGAACGGCACATATTGAAGACTCGTAAGGCCTTTTTTGTTATATTTTCAACATGATTATACCACGTTAGTTTCCTATCGAAAGTTACCCCCAGATATTTAACTTCCGTAGCCCATTTTAGTTTGGTGCCGTACATTTCGAGTTCCCTAAGGCCCTCCAAATGTCTTTTCCTCGTGAACGGCACTATAACAGTTTTGCTTGGATTTATGGAAAGGTTAGTGTTTGTACACCATCTTTCCACCCTACCCAAAGCACCTTGCAGCAAATCCGCTACTACGTTTGGAAATTTTCCATTTACTTGTATGACTATATCATCTGCATAGCCTACTGCTTGAAGTGGTCCACTGTTCAGCTCTACTAACAACGAGTCCACCACTAGACTCCACAGTAGTGGGGATAGTACGCCTCCCTGTGGACATCCTTTAGTTGCCTTTACGGTAACCTTATCATTTAATAAACTGGTTTCAATAACTCGTTCCTGTAGCATAGTGCTAATCCATTTAACAATTGGCGCTTCTATGCCATGACTTTGTGCTGAGGTTCTTATTGAATCGAAGGTCGTTCTGTCGAACGCCCCTTCAATATCTAAAAACGCTGCAGCACTTATTTCTTTAGTCTCCAATGCATGTTCTGCTCGGTTGACTACGTAATGCAGTGCCGTTTCCGTAGACTTACCCGGTTGATACGCACATTGCATCTTATGGAGCGGTCGTCTCCTCAGTGGGCCATCTCTTATATATCTGTCTATCATCTTCTCCATAGTTTTAAGAAAGAATGAAGTGAGACTGATAGGACGATAAGATCTGGCATCCTCATAACTTTCTTTCCCTGGTTTGGGAATGAAGATTACTTTTGCCTGTCTCCAAGCTGATGGGACATGCCCAAAGGCTAAGCATGCCCTGTACAATCTGCATAAGTGAGGTATAAGAATATTTTTCCCCTCCTGTAGTAAGATCGGATATATATCATCAGATCCAGGTGATTTATACGGACTGAAGCTATTGATTGCCCATCGTACCTTGTCTGCGTCAACGACTTTCCTTGCTATACGCCAGTCGTCTTTGGAAGTTTTTGTGTTTTGTTCTTCCATGGTGATGATATTATCAGTCACATTTTGTATCTCCACTGAATCCGGGAAGTGCATTCTTAGCATATGCGTAAGAGTTTCCTTCCCAGTTGCAGTGAGGTTACCTTGGTCATTCCGGATATATGTAAGTGGATTAACCTTTGCAGAGCTCATTGCTTTACTGAGCCTCATACCCTCTGAAAGGCTATTGATGCTACTGCAATGAGATCTCCATGATCTCCGTTTCGCCTTGCGCACTTCCTTACTATAGTGCGTAAGAGCTTCGGCATATACCGTAAAGTCATTATTTGACTTCGCCCAGTTGAAAACACGTCGCGTCTCCTGCCTTAGATTCTCAAGGGCAGGTGACCACCACGGTTCCTTTTGCGTCGCCGCCTCTTTCTCCGGGCAGTTCTTGATCCAGCTGGCCTTAACTGCCTGGGTAATTCTGTCAGACTCAAACTCGATATCTATGATTGAGTTGAGTCGCTCCGTAGGATCCCCGAGGTGTTCCTTAAGGTCTCTCCTGAAAGATTCCCAATTGGTTCTCCTTGGGTTCCTCCTTCGTACCTTACCAAAATTATTGGAAGTTACATACCTAAAGCAGATGTAGTTGTGGTCAGATAGACTGACCTCTTCCGACACATGCCAATTACGGATCGCTTTACTCGCTTTATTGGATGCAAGCGTTATATCAATGACCTCCGCCCTGCGTTTATTCACAAAGGTTGGTCTATTGCCTTTATTTAAAATTTGTAAGGGTGAGCTAACCAGAAAGTCCAATAGTGCCTCCCCTCTTTTGTTGTTGTCTGTGCTACCCCAGGCAACGTGGTGAGCGTTCGCGTCACATCCTATGATAAGGTCGTCGCGAGCACCATTGTTAACCAGGTCTTGCAGCAGTGCTGATACCGGGTCCTCATTTTCATAGGGTAGGTAAGCAGACGAAAGAATAGTGTCTTTATTGCCCCCTCCCGTTAACCCCTTAATCTTCACAGTAGTGAGGTCTCTGGAGCAGAAGTCATATAGAGGCATTGCCATTATGCCATTCCTGACAAAGACACAGGTCCTCATATTATTTGTAGGGCATCTATAGAAAAGCTGTCCTCCACGAACGTTTAGACCTCTGATGACGCCCTTGTACAGATAAGGTTCCTGTATGAGAGCGACATCATATTTATCCATATTAAGCGACCGGCAGTACTCTGCCGGTCGCTTAATATGGATAAATATGATGTCGCTCTCATAGCGGCTACGGCAGTCCGTAGCCGCCTTACTGTGATGTAGATTAATTTGTATACATCTTAGATAACCCATTGGTGATGGAACACCAATGGCCTGATCACGCCTGCCTCTCCTTTCAACGGCTCCAGGCTTGCTTCTGCGCGTTAGCGCTGTACTGGTTGTGGCCCTTCCCAGCAGCGTTGCTGTCCTGAATCCAGGCTCTGACGAGCCTTCTCCAGTGACTGCTCCGCCAGCCGAAGTCAGGGCCAAACCTTTCTTTGCCGGCTCAGTTTTGCCACCTTGAGCCCTTCGGGTCAGAGTTTCGGTCACATTCCTGTTCCCAGGCACCTCCGACACACCAGGTCCTACAGTAGCTCCACCGGCCGGCAAGTTATTAGTTGTGGCCCTTCCCAGCAGCTTCGCTGTCCTGAAACCAGGCTCTGACGAGCCTTCTCCAGTATCAGCTCCGCCAGCCGAAGTCAGGGCCAAACCTTTCCTCGCCAGCTCAGTTTTGCCACCTTCAGCCCTTCGGGTCAGAGTTCCGGTCCCATTCCTGTTCCCTCGCACCTCCGACACACCAGGTATCGCAGTAGTTCCACCGGCCGGCATGTTTCTAGAGCAACCCTTGGAAGGGCCACTCCCGTCATCCCTAGGGACAGTGCGCGGTTTCTTGTGCGAATCCATGCAAATATTATTCGTAACTTCATTTCACTGACTCCCCACCCTCCACGGAGCCCGCACCTTTGGGATGGGATGCTTCTCTAAGCACCAGGGCTATCAGTGAAATATAGTCCTCCCAAGTGAGTTGTCCACGAGTCCACACAACGTGTGGCATTCCTAACTCAGCACAGAATAAATAATGTTATGGAAGAATAAAGGTTTGCATTTTCTTTTCTAACCATTATTTGAGAAAAAACAAAAGTTTTATTTTTGAAATGATTTATTGATATCACAATCAGCAATATCACATTTTTTCGTGTTGTTTGTGTAAGTATGTTCACTGAACTATTCAATATAAATTCTTAAAAAGGTACGCCTTAATACAAAATTATTTTTTGGTTTTTGGCTTTATTACTAATATTATTATTTATTTATAAACTATAGTACATTTATAGTTCTTGAAATCTTAATAAATACTATCAAAAGATTTATAAAAAGTATAATCTACTTAAGATATAGAAAATTACAAAATTAAATTTTGTGACATAGAAAAGATTCGAAAGTTTTATATGTATAATGTAGTATATGAATATTGCTTCAAATCACAACTCTTATTCATAAATTAGAACATTCGTTGGCACATTAGAATTTCTTATTTCTTTTTCCAAGTATTTTCATAAGATTTTTCGACATAAAATATGGCTTTTCTGGCGAACCGTCATTCCTCTCGCAATCTTCGACTGAAAAAAAAAAACAGTACACGTGTAATTTATGTACTTATGTATAAATTTAATTTAATACCTATACATTTACTATTATTGTGGACCAGAGGTATATTAATCATAATGTACTTTATATTCAAACTAGCAACCACCTGCGGCTTAGTCTAGAAGATTTGATTTTTTAAACCTGTATGTATTAGGCGGTGGCGTAGCTTGCCTTAGACGGGCCCTATATCAAAATTTGTTGGGGGGCCCCAATGAAGTCATAAGAGTTGAAATGAGATTGTGGATAACATCGTATGAATTTTTGTATACACACGTTCGGGGCCTCTGTGACCCGGGGCCCCCGTATCATTGATATGGCTGATACGGCGGTAGCTACGCCCCTGGCTGATCTGTCAATCGGATATTGTATTATACTGACATTGAAAATGCGTGGTCATTTGTCGTTCACTAGTTATAATATAATACTAGCTGACCCGGCAAACGTTGTTTTGCCATATAAATAATTTCCTAGTAAAAAAAAAATTTTGGGGTGGACTACCCCTAACATTTAGGGGGATGAAAAATAGATGTTGGCCGATTCTCATAGATACCGGATAAGCACAAAAAATTTCATCAAAATCGGTCAAGCCGTTTCGGAGGAGTATGGCAACGAAAACTGAGACACGAGAATTTTATATATTAGATATTGTAGAATTATACAGTTGATATTTCTTTATGATGGGCTAATACCAAGAATACTCGACAGATATTTTTAATTATTGGATAATAAATAAATATTTTATATCCAATAATTAAAAATATATTTTTTGGATTTTCAAAATTAACTTAGTGAACAAAGACTATTTTATTCTAAGCATTTAGTGTAGAGACAAACTAGTAGATAATAATATGAATTGTGCTGCGGGTAACAATGTAATTGTTACCACCAGTAACTTACGGAAACATAGGAACAGCGTGTCGATTGCCATTTCGTATACGTTGAAGAATATTGTGCATATGAGGTATGTCACTATACTCAGTATGATAGCGGGAATGTAGTTGTAGTGCAGGCGCTCGCCCTTGGTCACTTCGTACACGAAGTTCCACTGTAGTAGGTAGTACACCGCGAAGCCCACGCCGATAGAGATCAACAACTTCGACAGGAAGAACAGGAAGTCTGTGACCTGTTGATGTATACTCATGTAACTATTTTTGTTAAAATTGAAAAAGAAACACCCCCAACCAGGTGTGTCGTTCTCTCATAAGGAATGTAGAGTACTTATTAAATGTGTGAATTAAAAAGAGCCATCCAATGAGATTTTCACTAATATCATTGTTTATAATATCATTGGAGCCATCTCACAGTTTTCAATAATCCTTTTTGGCCAGACATTTTGAGCGCTTTTTCTCAAGAACCGTACAGAATTGGCTCTCGGGGATTCTATTCTGGCGTTTAAAACAATACGGCGCGTCACTAGCTTAGTTTCATACGAATATCTGGTCACCAAGGATTATTGGAACACTGTGCATCCCCATTAAACCAGCTAGCTTGATACTAGTTATTTTAAGTTGATATTCTTGAATCGGGGTTTTTTTCAATATATTTATAGCTTTAATATTAGCCACGTTACTAACACGTTTAAATTAATCTCTTTTTTGCTGTCCACGGCCAATTCCGTGGAGGTCGTGGTCGCGGTCGCAACAGTTTACATTCGCTCCAATAAGCCATGACGAATGTCGGCGACGGATATTTAAAAATATCGACCGGATACGTGATAACATCATCGTATTGACCTTATTATAAGTTTAACCTGCCCAGCGTTTTAACATCTGTCAAAACAAGGATATTGCATTTACTTATTCAACCTACTGACAAAACAAGTAAGACGTACGCGTGATTGGCATGGTAAGTGATTCGATGGTGGTTCCTTATCATCTTGTGACGCTTATTAAGCCTTGTAGATCAACGGCAGAGTGCCCTATAAGAGTTTCCTTCGAAAAGGGTGTACGACAGGGTTGTATATTGTCGCCGCTACTCTTTAACGTATACGGGAATACATTCGCACTCGCAGAAAAGCTAAAGATTCTCGAAACGGACAATGCGATGTGGTCACGATCTTCAGCATTGAGGAATCGAATGGGAGGCCTGCCTTCGCTCTGTGTTCTGGTTCGTGGTCGCCACTCGAGAATCTTTCTTCTCCATCGGTCATTGGTTCTTCGAGCGATGGATGAAATTACCTTATCTAATACGACAACTCGTATAATGTTCCTCATGAGCAAGGAGAAGGCGTCTCTGGCGCTCTTGCAGAAATTTTCGCCGTGCACCGCACACATGATGTAAGCGTCCTTGTTTATAAACTTGAGGAAGTTCTCCAGACACCAGAAAAAGCACTTGCAACAGCACATTATGCACCGAGTGAACGGGTTGTCGAACTTCTTCACTTCGTGTTCTATGTACTCGAGGATGACGACAATTACTTGCACTATTGCTACGATGAGCGCTCCGAATGCTACAGTGCCCAAGTGGTATCTGAAAAAGAACGCAACTATCAATGTTTATTGGATAACCGCTACCGTCGAGCAAAGAAACCCACGAATATTGCAGGACGAAGAAATGAAAGGCACTGCGGGAACGACTGCTTCAAAATTGGAGGTAACGAAATATTTGCACCTAACAGAAAGGTCCGCGGTAAAATTCTTCTCAACTGGCGGAACAACACATATTTGCTTGTAATATGGCTGGACAAACAGACTTAGACCTTGCTAAGGGAGCAGAGATAGTATTGACTTCTACTGCAACCATCGAGCATTACTTGTCGCTTGTTATAAAAAAGTTAGTTACCGTATCGTCATGCATATGCCTGAAGTAAGAGTGAAGATTGGAAGATCTCTTTTGTTATACGTCCAGTACCATGTGGAGAATGTGCTAGCGAGCATCATGTCGGAAACTCCGCTGATGAAGAACATGGTCCAGAACAAACCTAACAAGTTGGCGACTGAAAAAGAAAAATAACAAACGTGTTAAGATAAAACATTCAAGAAGCATTGTCGTCACAACTTGAAATTAGTATTAGATGATGAAAGCTTCCGACAATCGTGCAAGATCGATACAAACGGCACCAAATAACAAAACCTATTTAGTAAATAGTATTTACATTAACCATTAAAAATAATGGAAAAATTATAAGCCCGCTGAGTTTCTTACTTGCTGGATCTTTTCACCGGAGGACGCGTTTCTATCCGGTGTTTATTGTAAAAACGAGGACACTGTATGAGACTCGACCGTTATGACTGTCGATCGTTCTTAGGAACATTACACTCTGGTTTTAGTGGGTAGTTAGTTGCCGATAGCATTCGTTCGTGTTTACTTACGGTGTAGATAGAGTACGCTTTGTGGGTTGTCGATGCCTGTGAAGTGGCAGGTAGCGTTTCGACACGGCCGTAGCAGCCCGGCACTATTGTTGTGACATGACGCCACGAACATCGCTGGATTGCACGGCTCGTAATCCTACGCAATGAAATTAATATAATTTTAAACAGTGCCTTCCGGAGATTGGAATATTCTAGTATGATTACTCTACAAATCATAGTTTCAATCCAATCCGATTTTTGAGTCTACTAATCAAGTGGCGTGGTTGTCTTGTCAGCATGGACGTAGGGCCGGGATTGAAAGAAATTAGATTTTCATCATCAGCCCACATCAGTCCACTGCTGGACATAGGCCTCTCCCAAAGCACGCCACTGAGGCCGATCTTCAGCTCTCCTCATTCAGTGTCGGTCAAGCGCTCTGCGGATATCGTCGCTCCACCTAGTCACAGGGTGTCCTACACTACGCTTACAGACAGACCAGACGAAATTCGATTTTGATTAAATTAAATTTACATTGATTTGCAGCTGATGTGCGAATTCCCTCACTACCTCTAAATACAAACATCAATTATGTAGTTAGGTATCTGATAAGAATGTTTTTATAAGTCATTTCAAACTCTATCCAAATTATAGCGCCAACAGTACCGGGCATATTTTCGAGTGTAATATAATCATCAAAGGTTGTCTGGAAGAGATCGCTTTGAGCGATAAGACCGCCTTTGCTCACATTAAGTTATGTAACTGTTTCATGTATTGTTCAACAAAATGTGTGCAATAAAGTATTAATTTATCTATCATCATCTGCAGCAGCCGCCAGCAGCCTTAGAAGGGAAGGGTTGTCATAATCCCCACGCTTGGCAGACGTCTTGGGGATCGCAGTATTGGTGGTAATTCCAATAAAAACACGCTGCTGCCCGTCTTCTGATTTTCCCTTAGTCGCCTCTTACGACACCCCACGAGTTGACTCATCACTCATATTTATCCTATCTAGGCACACTTGTACCTACTTTGTGCCATTGACTTCGTACGGCTTCGTTGATTCACTAAAATTTTAGTGCTGAATTTAAAAAAAATAACCTTTAAGTACATTATGGATAAATGCTCTTTTTTAACCGGCTTCAAAAAGAAGGTTCTCTATTCGACGCGTATGTATGTAATATTGATAAAAATGCGTAATATTAATATATGTTTGTCTATGTGGGCTTCTAAACAAATTTACCAAATTTTATGAGTGTATGTATGTATGTAGGTAGCTATGTATGTAGGTTTGTCCACGCATTTCTCAGAAACTACAAGTCCGATTTTGAAAATTCTTTTTGCAATAGTTAGAGTATTTTTCAACTTAGGGTAGAGTACAAGTTTCATCAAAATCGGTCCAGTAGTTTAAGAGATATAAACTTTTTATGTTTTCAGTAAGTTATTGTAACGTAGACGTTCGGTCGGGTTGTGTGATAGTGCTGATACCTATTTTTAACCGGCTTCAAAAAGAAGGTTCTCTATTCGACGCGTATGTATGTAATATTGATAAAAATGCGTAATATTAATATATGTTAGTCTATGTGGGCTTCTAAACAAATTTACCAAATTTTATGTATGTATGTATGTATGTATGTATGTATGTATGTATGTATGTATGTATGTAGGTATGTATGTATGTATGTAGGTTTGTCCACGGATTTCTCAGAAACTACAAGTCCGATTTCGAAAATTCTTTTTGCAATAGTTAGAGTATTTTTCAACTTAGGGTAGAGTACAAGTTTCATCAAAATCGGTCCAGTAGTTTAAGAGATATAAACTTTTTATGTTTTCAGTAAGTTACTGTAACGTAGACGTTCGAGTTGCGTGATAGTGCTGATACCTATCTTGGTAAAATAAGTCACTAAAAAGTGTTAAATAAACTATTTAAAAAAAAACTGACTTCAAAGTAAATTATCTAAAAAGCATAAAATAACGAAAATATTATTGAAGTTGGTGCAGAATATACACAGCAGGTACGCTAACACCAACTTCAATAATATTTTCGTTATTTTATGCTTCTTAGATAATTTACTTTGAAGTCAGTTTTTTTTTTTTTAAATAGTTTATTAGTACACTTACGTAGGTATAAAATAAAAAAAATACAATTTTAAACAATTGCCTGTGTTCGTACCTTTGTATAGACCCCTTTACAGCTGCAGTCGTGGTCATTCTCCAAGTTGACGACCCTAAAGGCGGATTCCCCGATGGATAGTAGGTGGATGAGCACCAGCACGCCGTACGCGATCACAACACATTGGATGCACCACGGGAATATCGGAAAAAATACTGTCGATTTTATGGCGGTGACTGCTCTGAAAATTGATATTGTCGTCTTTTACTATAAATTATCTGACCTTGGAATTAAACTTTAATCTGAATCAACTAAGTATGTGGAAGAAAAAAATCTTAGGAAAATGAAATCTGCAAAATTTCAATACGCTTCAAATTGTAAGTTTCATAGGGTCTAAGTGCAAGGTCATACTCAAAACTTATGAATAAGGGGCCGTCCATTAATCACGTGAGGCTCGAAAGGGGGAGGGGTTCCGAAAAAATCACGAAATATCACCAGGAGGGGGGAGGGGTATAATGAGACATCACGTGTATTTATTTTTCGTTGAACGCACGATTTCTAAACCAAACAGCGGCACGTGGCCTTGACTCACCGTGCCGGCAACGACTTCCCCATCAACATTTAATCAGTTACTCTTATATTTATAGATAACATTCCGAAAATTTCAATATAGTTTGTTAAAAAAATACACGTGATTTTGGATAGGGGGGGGGGGGGGGTGTAGTTTAAAACCTCACCACATATCACCAGGAGGGGGGGAAGAGTTAAAAAGTTACTAAAAAAACATCACGTGATTAATGGACAACCCCAACATGCATACCGTAGCTAACAAATAACAAAAGACCTTGTTTATAAAAAAAATTATAAATTAATTAAATGATTTATTTAAGTATTGTCGGGGGTAAGAGAAGAACAGCCGATTACGTCCCAATGCAGGTCAAGTGTCTCATCTTCTCTATCATGAAATCTTAGGTTTAGCAATAAACCAGTACGCGGGCCAACGGTAGACAGATGTATCAATTACGAATTTCGAACTTATGAAACATGATATAAAAAATAAATTCATAGTTTAAAAAACTAAAAATACACGCTTTTATAAAGTACCTATACTGCACTAAAAATTAATAAATAATTTATGGAACTCGTTCTTTCTTTCTACCCCGTGTTTGTCATTAAGCATTATATTTAAGTGTGAAAGCGTGGGGCGCTTTTTCTCTGTATTCACTAATTACAAATTATTGTCATTTCGATAAAAGTACTTACTTACCTATACTTGAAATTGGAAAGAAATGTTAAGGTGTTATTCAGAAAAGGCGCCCCACGCTTTCACACTTAAATATAATGCTTAATGACAAACACGGGGTAGAAAGAAAGAACGAGTTCCATAAATTATTTATTAATTTTTAGTGCAGTATAGGTACTTTATAAAAGCGTGTATTTTTAGTTTTTTAAACTATGAATTTATTTTACACTTTTTGGTCTTAGAAATATTAGTCTAAAATACGGATAAACTTGGCAATTTTTATTTATTCGTAGCTTGAATCGTAGGCAGATTGTTGCAAAATATATATTTACAGTGTAGATATTACCTACCTACGCATAGACATCGCAATAAGTTTGCTAAATTTAAAAAAGCACTACGTAAGTAATTCCCCTACCTTCCAGTTCCATCATCAGGTCCTCATTAATGGTCAAAGTGAAAAGAACTCTTTAAAACAAATCAAATGAGCTCAAACTCGATGTGTTTACTAGTAGCCATTCCAGGGTTCCGTCCCCCACCTTCCTGTTCCATCATCAGGTCCTCATTAATGGTCAAAGTGAAAAGAATTCTATAAAATACATCAAATGAGCCGAAAGTCGATGTGTTTACTAGTAGCCACACCAGGGTTCCGTCCCCACCTTCCAGTCCCATCATCAGGTCCTCATTAATGGTTAAAGTGAAAAGAACTCTTTAAAACAAATCAAATGAGCCCAAACTCGATGTGTTTACTAGTAGCCATTCCAGGGTTCCGTCCCCCACCTTCCTGTTCCATCATCAGGTCCTCATTAATGGTCAAAGTGAAAAGAATTCTATAAAATACATCAAATGAGCCGAAAGTCGATGTGTTTACTAGTAGCCACACCAGGGTTCCGTCCCCACCTTCCAGTCCCATCATCAGGTCCTCATTAATGGTCAAAGTGAAAAGAACTCTTTAAAACTAATCAAATGCGCCCAAACTCGATGTGTTTACTAGTAGCCATTCCAGGGTTCCGTCCCCCACCTTCCAGTTCCATCATCAGGTCCTCATTAATGGTAAAAGTGGAAAGAACTCTCTAAAACCAATCAAATGCGCCCAATCTCGATGTGTTTACTAGTAGCCATTCCAGGGTTCCGTTACCCAGCTTCCTGTTCCATCATCAGGTCCTCATTAATGGTCAAAGTGAAAAGAACTCTTTAAAACTAATCAAATGAGCCCAAACTCGATGTGTTTACTAGTTACCATCCAAGGGTTCCCTTATCCACCTTCGAGCCTCAGCATCTGATCAGCTCGATGATACCATATTATTGTATTGTCACCGGTTCTTGATACATGTGCAAAATTTCAAATTATTTGGACGTGTAGAAGTGGGTCAAAATTGCATCGCAAGATTCCATTACCATCATACATACATAGTTACATACATACATACATACATACAGGTCAAGCTAATAAAAGCGTGTTAAAAATAGTGCTTATTAATGTTTTTCTGGCCGATACGACCACAGAGACTAATCTTTCACAAGATCATCCAGCTACGCGGAAGATATTATAGTGCACAAGGGCTTGCGTGGACACAAGTCATTTGAACTCGGTTTGCAAAACAAGCGTTTTTCCGCTGCACCACAAAGGATACACACACATGATAATTAATAATGGAATAACAATCAAATTAATGTACTCACTTGCTTCCTTCCCTTATCAGTGCTATAGCGCTGCTGATCCGACTTCTCAAGAAAATTACCATCAACACGAGTATGAGCAGGATGACCGCGACCACTATCAGTATACTTAGCCAGGTTTCTTTCTTGCTGAATATAGATTCCGCGTAACCTTTCAGGTTTATCGTCTGATACAGACCGATTGGATTCGCGCGGAAATACTCATAGTTTTTGTAACATAAATATAATGCTGGAAAGAAATAAATTTATTTCATTAATTTATTATTGAGTGCTGCTAGAGAACTTTTAAAATATAATAGAAGATCACCGACAAGATTTTTAAATTTTGACGAACATGTTGAATTTACCAAGTGGGCGTGGCCATTCACGCCATATCCGAAACTATGTAAGTACCTATAATAATAATAATAATACCAGCCCTTGTTTATGTCCCACTGCTGGGCACGGGCCTCCCCTCGAGATGAGGGGGCTTAGGCCATAGTCCACCACGCTGGCCAAGTGCGGGTTGGCGGACTTCACACGTCATTCGAGAGCTAGTTAGGCTTTCTCAGACATGCAGGTTTCATCACGATGTTTTTCCTTCACCGAAAGCTAGTAACAATCGCACAAAGACGATTCGCACATGATTCATTGAAGAAATCAGAGGTGCGAGCCGGGGTTCGAACCTGCGCAAGTACCTATAAGGAATAGGGAAAAATACTCAAAGAAGTCTCAGGCCCGATTTTGATGAACACTAAAACAGTATCATTTGATTTTTGAACAATCAATGTTCCAGTAACGAAACAGTTAATTTTGTTAACAAAACCACATTTTCTGGAAAATAGCTACATACGGCAAACTACAGGAAACCAATTTAATGAACGGCTAAAAAAACGCATGCATCTCATGTAAAATAGCCTTGCGTAGGTACTTTTTCCACACAAAAAAAATACAATCTTACCTACATATAGGTAAAAATATTCACTTAGAGACTACGTGAACATCTAACCTGAACGTTGTAGTTCTTGCTCTGAGTGGTAAATATTGTAATGAAAAATGTAGGTAAGTATAGGTAATAAATGGACGTTCGGGGTGTGGGCCCCAGGACGTCCATTGAGTACGGCGGCGACTCCGAGGAGGACGGCGCCGGGGTTGCGACCCCCGTCACCGTGAGCACCGTGTCTGGTTCCCGGGGGGCTACAATGCGCCCCCCGGCGGCAGGCTCAAAGGCAAGGCACTGAGGGGCCCCTGGTGCAGATACCACCGGAGAGCCCTGGGATCCCCCCTCTCATGTGCCGATGTGACAGCAGCGGGGGTTTTAGTGGGTAAGAACCCCACATACCCCGTTCGAGCCCCACAGCTCCCGGGGACCTTATGAAGATTTCCCCCGCGTCAAAATAAAGGTAATAAATGATGGGATAATATACTTACAAAATCCAAGTAACCCTATCAGTGCAGCAATGGAGGCCCAGACGACGGGCCCCACCACCCAGCGAAGCAACAGGATGTAAACAAAACAGATGACGACGACAGCCACTAGCGCACCCAACAAGTACCATCGCGACTGTACCAGGTCCTGCACTATCTGCGCCGACAACTGTTCACACACACAAGTATGGTTATCTAGGTATGTACTACATTTAATGTTTTTTTTTGCTAGCACAACAAAACAATAGATGTTATATACATCGTGAAAATCAAATTACTATTAATGAAAATGCAAGTATGGGTGTTTTTTGACTGTAAATGTAATAAGAAGAGGTGCAGGAGGAGAAGAGGAACGGTGTAGCGGGAAGACGCCCGGCTTTACAATTCGGAGTTCGCGCGTGCAAATTCTGCAGGAGCAAAAACTTTGTGTAATTGTTCCTTATTGTTTCGAGCAATACAGACCGATTATCTGATTGAAAAGTAAGATGATTCATGCGCCGATCCTGCGCCTTACCTCTCCCCGGTTGTGTTGGTCTTTCGTGAGAGAAAAGGAAGGGCGCCTGTGCACTATAATATATATTTTTTTTTCAGACCCCATTCCGCCGCGCGCTCCGGTCCCGATCGGACGTGCGCACTCGCTACGCTCTCTCACGCTCTGTGTGTTTGTGTTCACAGATTCGCCGCCAGGCGTCACCGCCGTCGCTTCGTGACGGCCCACCGACCCGCTGCGTGCTTGGACTGCCGCGGCTTGTGCCGCTGGCTACCTGCTCGCCCGGCCATCTGCGCGCCGCACACCTGCGTCGCGCGCACCCGCTCGTGACTCTTTGTTACTTGAAAACAGGTTACTGTTTCCAAATAACAAAGCAGTCATAACGCGTTTTAAAAACCACGTGTTTTTAGTGGTCGCCTAGGGGATCCTTGCGGTGTTAACGCACCTAGGCGGAGCGTGACCCGAGCGCTCGCCGGTTCCCTTCAGGAAACGGCAACTCGGACGGGATCAAGGCAACCGGCCCTGGGAGTGACCCCCTAGTCGATCTTGATCGTCGCCCTCCCAACCCTTCCGCCTCCTATTTCCTATTCCTTGGGTGCTGTTTGGTTTCGAACCGGCTTGCCGGTCTCGTCTCCTCTGCCCCGGGGCTGTTAGGCTACACACCCACACACTAGGGCCACACGTTAGGCACTCACGCCTTGCCGGCGGGGAGAATCACTCACCCGTGTTCCGTCCGGAGAGTTTCCCTTCGGACGGAAAAATGTCGTCCCCCGCACTCTCCGCAGTGCCTCCCGAATTCGCGGTAAGGCTGGTGGAGATTATCTCCGTCAAGTATCCAACGATCTTGACGGAGTTAATCTCGGCCATGAACGCCGCCGCCACCCCTAGCGATACCCTTTCGCCGACCCCACCCGACCTTCAGTCGCAGCCCACCGTTGCGTTTACCGCACCGACCCCAGCGGCGCTTACCCCGCCACCCTCCGCCGCGATTATCTCGCCGCAGCCCACCCCGGCGCACCTGGATGTGCCAACCCAGTTCCCTCCACCGGGGTTCGAGGCCGACCCTCAGTCAGCCTCGGACATGGAGGTCGAACTCGAGTCCGCCAAGCGTCCCATCTCCTCCTCGGAGGACGAATGGACGCTAGTTCGCGATAAGAAACGGGCGCGTCAACCCCGGGACCAGCGCCCGTCTAAGCACCAGTGTGTTGAGGAGGAGGCCTGTGCGTCCTCCCCAAACTCCCTGAGTGCCTCTCCGTCCCCTCGCACCTCACCCACTCCGCGCGCATCAGCCGCCCCGGTGAGCCAACCCGAAGGCCGCAAGCCCCGCCCGCCTCCTCCTGTAATTATACAGGACAAAGCCGCATGGCCGCGCGTCACTAACGCTCTTAAAGCGAAAAATATCAGATACACCAAGGCCTCGAACACGGCCAACGGTATCAGTGTGTCCGCCATGACGTCCGACGACCACCGTCAACTGACATCCCATCTAAGGAAGGAGAAAATCTCCTTCCATACTTACACCCTCGAAGAGGACCGCACCCTTCGAGTGGTCATTAGGGGAGTTCCTAAGGAATTCGAGCCCTCTCTCATCCTTGAGGACCTTCAGTCCCAAGGATTCCCCGCCCACGAAGTCCACCGCATGGCGAGTGGCCGCGGTCCCAAGGTCCCATACAGTATGGTGACAGTCATTCTCGACCGTACCCCCGAAGGCAAGCGTATTTTCGACTTGTCGCATCTCTGCGACCTCACCGGGGGTTTCTATGTCGAAGCCCCCCACAAACGTGGCACTCCCGGTCAGTGCCACAATTGCCAATTGTACGGCCACTCGGCTCGTAATTGTCACGCCACTCCCCGATGCGTTAAATGCATCGGGGACCACCCGACATCCACCTGCTCCCGCAAGCAGGAGACCGCGACCGAGCCTCCCGGCTGTGTCCTCTGCGGGACCGTCGGATACCCCGCGAATTATCGCGGATGTTCGAGGGCCCCAACAGCGCAACGGTCTCCGTGCGCCCAGGAACCCAGCGCCTACAGCGCCCATCTTTTCGGCACCCGTTGTGCCCGGCCCCCATGCTCCTCCTGCTCCTCCTGCGCCTTCTGCGCAAAAATTAGTCCCGTCAGGTTCGGCACCCTCCGTGCCGCAGGCTCCTCATGGCCTGCACCCAGGTCCACAAGGCGTCGCGCCTTCTGCGCTCCGCGACCCACGGCTCAACCGTCCCGTGCCCCCTGCTCCGCGTCCCAACGCATGGAACACCCATGTTCCCAGCACGCCCATGCACCCTGCGACTAGCGCCCCGGTGCCTCACGCCGGGTTAACCCCAGTGCCCTCAGCACAAAACACCCTGGTGTCGGACATCCAACTGATCCGTAACACCATGAGCAATTTTAACATTGCCGCCATCCGCGCCCTCGCGCACAAGCTTCGAGTCGCTAAAAACGACTTCGAACGCACCATGGCCCTTGTCGAGCACGAGAGCGTGCTCAGCTCACTGTCAGTGGTCCCTACCACCCAATCTTATCCTTGATCAATGGATTTACACCCAAAACGCATCAAGCCCCGCTCCTTGTGCCTGGCGTTTTTCAACGCCCATGGCCTCTCTCCTCAACGCGATCAAATTAGTGAATTCCTTAGGGATCACCAAGTTGACGTCATGCTAGTGCAAGAGACATTCCTGAAACCCGCTCATAGGAGTCCCAACATCGCCAACTACCATCTCGTGCGAAATGACAGAACTGCCTCCCGCGGAGGCGGCACTGTCATCTATTATAGGAAATCCTTGCACTGCATTCCACTCGATGCCCCTGCGCTCACCAATATCGAGGCCTCGGCTTGCCGCCTCTCCCTCTCGGGTCATCCCCCTGTCACTCTCGTCTCGGTGTACCTTCCACCAGACAAGCAACTTCTCAGAAGTGACATCGAAGCACTTCTTGACATGGATAGCGCCGTCATCCTTGGCGGCGACTTTAATTGCAAACACGTCAGGTGGAACTGTCACACCACCAATTATAACGGCGTGCGCCTCGACGCCCTAGTCGATACTCTCGACTTTGACGTCATTGCTCCAATGCGCCCCACCCATTTTCCCATCAACATTGGCTACCGTCCCGATATCCTAGACATGGCACTTCTGAAGAACGTAACGCTTCGGCTGCGCTCCTTAGAAGTGCTTCATGAACTAGACTCCGACCACCGTCCCGTTCTCATGGAGCTCGGACCACCTCCCTCACCGGAACCAGTCATGAAGACTGTGGTGGACTGGCAGCGGCTGAGCACCTGCTTGGCCAATGCCGACACGCCACAGCTCTCTCGTATCCCAGTCCACCTCTCGTCCCCTCAGGACACCGAACAAGCCGTCAGTGCTTTCACTGACAACCTCCAATCGGCCATCAGCCAATTTTCCCGGCAGGTTGAAGCGGTGGACCCTTATGTCCAACGCTTCAAACTGCCGGCCGACGTCAAAGAATTGGTCCGAGCCAAAAACGCGGCTATCCGCGCTCACGACTCCTACCCCACCGAAGCCAACCGGATCCGCATGCGTGCTTTACAGAGGGACGTAAAGAACCGCATCGCGGAACTCCGGGGGGACCGGTGGGACGGTTTTCTCGAGGGTATCACTCCCTCTCACCAAGCCTACTGGCGGCTAGCGAGGGCTCTCAAGTCCGACACGGTAGCCACCATGCCTCCCCTGACTCGCCCTTCAGGCGCCCCTCCAGCTTTTGACGACGAGGAAAAAGCCGAGGTCCTCGCAGACTCTCTAGAGAGACAATGCTCTGCTAGTGTCTCAGTTTCCGACCCACCCCATCGCGATCACGTAGATAGGGAAGTAGAGCGCAGGGTTTCTGTCCCGCCATCCGACACGCTCAACCCGGTCACCCATTCCGAGGTAGAAGATCTCATCAAAGGCCTTAAGCCTAAGAAAGCCCCCGGCCCTGACGGCATCTCGAACCGCGTACTAAAAATCCTTCCCTACCACTTGATCTATCTCTTGGTAGCCATCTTCAATGCCGCCATGACGCACGCTATATTCCCTTCGGAGTGGAAAGAAGCAGACGTCATCGGCATTCACAAACCCGGTAAGCCACGTGACAATCCCACGAGCTACCGCCCCATAAGTCTCCTTAGCGCCCTGGGCAAACTCTACGAGCGCTTGCTGCTCGCAAGACTCAAAGAATTTGTCATCTCGAAGGGCATACTCATACACGAGCAGTTCGGCTTTCGAGCTGGACACTCTTGCGTCCATCAAGTGCACCGCATCACGGAGCACGTCCTCTCCGGGCTCAACCAGCCCAGACCTATATACACCGGAGCCTTATTTTTCGATGTCGCCAAGGCATTCGATAAGGTCTGGCACAATGGCTTGCTTCACAAGCTCTACCTCATGGGCGTGCCAGACCGTCTGGTCCTCATCATACGAGATTTTCTCAGGAATCGTACTTTTCGATATCGTGTCGAAGGTGCGCGATCCACTTCCCACCCTATTCAGGCCGGAGTCCCTCAAGGCTCTGTGCTCTCTCCACTCCTGTTCAGCCTGTTCACGAACGACATCCCTCGTTCGGACAGGGTGCAACTAGCCCTATATGCGGACGACACCGCACTATATTTCTCACACAGAAATAAGGCTTTCTTGACGCGCACTCTTCAAGTCGCCGTCAACGCCCTAGGCGAATGGTTCCAAAAGTGGCTCATCGAGGTGAACCCGGAAAAGAGCGCCGCGGTGTTCTGGTGCGCCGGGAGAAGTCCCGGGGCACCAGATCCCACACTGCGGGCCATCCCAGTCGCCGTTTAGGTCAGATCACCCTCTATGGGCGTCCCATCCCTTGGACCAAAAGGGTCAAATATCTAGGCGTCACCCTAGAGTCCCACATGACATTTGGACCGCATATACGGTCAGTACGCAACCGAGCGGCCTTCGTCCTCGGCCGGCTCTACCCCATGATCTGCAGGCGGAGTAAACTGTCGCTTAGAAATAAGTTGACACTTTACAAAACCTGCATCCGTCCCATCCTAGCTTACGCCAGTGCCGTATTCGCACACGCGGCTCCCGTTCACATCAATAGCCTCCAGGTATTCAAAACCGATTCCTTCGACATGCCGTCGGTGCCCCGTGGTACATGAGGAATGTCGACCTTCATTCCGACTTCGGTCTAGTCCCTATCCGCAAATTTTTCAAGGAAATGTCCGAACATTACTTTGAAAAAGCGTGCGTCCACCCAAACCCGCTCATCGGCGCCGCTGCCGACTATATCCCCCACCCCGACCCTGGTCCTGGTCCCTCAGATCGTCGACCTACCGTACATCGCCGCCGTCCGCGGCATGTACTGCTCGACCCACCCGACCCGATGTCCGTCCTCCTGGACCATGACACAACACCTACACCAACACCGACAACGACGTCACGAGTCGTACACACACCTACACACAGACACCGGTCTCGCCGGCGAGGCCGAAGGGTCGTACGCATGCGACCTCGACATGCATCCCCTCGCTGAGTTTCTTGCCGATTCTTCTCAGCGGGGGCGCGTTGTGAACCGGTGGTAAACTCACACTCTCTAAGCGGCAGCCCAAGCCGAGGCCGTGCCTCCCCGAGGTGCCCTTGAGCTAGTCGCTACCTTTCTGGCTGGAGCGCTTAAAGCGCTCGCCTTCTTGTCCGGTGAAGCTGTAATGGCCATCTGCGGCCAACAGCACTACTCCTACACAAAAAAAAAAAAAAAATTTTTAGGGCCAATTATTTGACCATGATGCCGTATCAGTCAAGAGGACATTATTTAGGTAAGGGTTTTGTGTAGTTAGTAGGTACATATATTGCTAATATACTACAGGATAACTAAGCTACATACTGTCGCTATTATTAGTAAAACATGCTACAAAAACACATGGTATTGTAAATTGTTAGTTAATTAGAATTTTAGGAAAACTATCCTTATAACTATGCTTGAACTATGTAGTCACTGGATTAAACATTAATAATTTACAAACAAAATAATAAACATTGCAATTATGATATAGGTATACTTTCATAATGAAGTCAAAACACATTGATGCTTAATTGCTTATCTATAAAGAATATCTAATAATAAAATCTTTTTAAAAAAAAATTAAACCGACTTCAATAACACTGAAAAGTATAAAATAATTTAAATATTATAGAAGTTGGTGTTGGCGTACCTGCTGTGTATATTTGGCACCAACTTCAATAATATTTAAATTATTTTATACTTTTCAGTGTTATTGAAGTCGGTTTAATTTTTTTTTAAAAAGATTTTATTTTAAACTTTTTAGTGATATTTTCATACATAAGGATTGAACCATCGAAGACGGTAAAATGATCTAGGTAGGTTATGATCACATTATCGTCTACATAGTTTTACATATTTCATGTTTCGTCAGAAAAAAATATCCGGTCGTAATGAAATTTGCATGGAATCATCATAGTAGTTTACTCTCTCGAATAAAAAAAGAATCATCGAAATCGGTCCATATTTGTCAGAGTAATGTAATGGAGAACATCAGTTTTATGGTTTTTACCAATTAAATTCCCCCACATCGTTCTTGTTCCTCCAGGAAGTTCTTATCCGGTTGTAATAAAATTCATACACATTCATTACAGTGGTTTTTGCTTGCGAATAAAAAAAGAATCATGGAAATCGGTAAATATTTGCCGGAGTTATGACCATTTTTGTCCTTAAAAAGCGACATAAAGTCATCTAAATAGGCTTTCTTGCAGCTATCCCGCGCAGTCACCATTATTGTTTTTTCAGGAACTACTTATTCGGGAGCAATAATTTTTTTATGGGACCCAACTAACGGATTAAAGAATGGATGGAAGAAAGATTTTTTCAAATCAGTTCATAATTGCCAGAGTTATGCGCGAACATACATAGAAAAAAAATATATATATACAGACGAATTGAGAACCTCCTCCTTTTTTTGAAGTCGGTTAAAAAAGAGCTATCTACCTGGTCAAATTGCACCAGATTGACAAGTTGTGAGAGCACCTGTTCTTCGTTTATTTATTTATTTATTTATTTATTTAGATAAGAGAAACAAACAGCATAAACAGTTCATAATATGGAACATACAATTAAAACATAACATATATATATATTTAAGTTGACATTGATGTGGCGGAAGAGATCCGTGACGTTAACAAAGCACCGGCCCAGCACTGCACCGCGTCAAACATGAACCACCGACCACGTTAGTATTAGTATGCATTAGTTCGATGTTGTAATGTGAAGTAGTGTTATATCGCGCTATAAATAATAATACAGTAGGTACACTACGAACAAGCGGCACTAATCGCTGCACTATTCGCTATGCATTTAGTCATGAGTGCATTTAGTAATGAGGAATAATGTTGGCTGCAGATGGCCCGGATAAGTTGTCAAGCCACAGCAGCGAGCTCCTGTAGCGGCACTTTACTGTGGCGATTAGAGCCGTTAGTTCGTATACCATGTTTTTCATTACAAGATAAAAATTGAACAATTAATGTATGAACGCAGGCTTGATGGCTGACCGTTGGCTATCCAAAGACAATTGGTAGGGTTGAATATGTCGTATTCGACCCTACTGGCCCTATTTGGCTCGCCACCGGTCGGCTATCACACCTCCTTTCATACATTTATTGCTCCATTTTTGATCTGGTAAAGAAAAATGGTATAGTGTTACCACTGTTTATAATTATTTCAACTATGATAATTCGATTCCTATCACAGACGTTCAATACATAACGAAACCAACCGCGACGATTTGGTGCAGTGAAATATGTAAGTAAGGGATACGTGCACATGCGGCAAGCTCTAGCCGTGCAGTATGTAAAACGTGCTGTGTGCGCACGGCTACGTACAACGTGGGCTTCGAGCTCGTTCCTCGTGAAGAACGTGACCCAGCTGGCTGCGATCCAGCCCACGTACGAGTCGAGGGTAGTGGCGCTGTTCACCAGCGATTTTCGTGCTTCGCTAGGATCACGCACGCACGTTCCACCAGTTATCTGTTCTTTGGCAGTCGGCTTGTCCTTGCATTGGAGCGTCGACAGATCACCGATGCAGCGGAATAACACTAAATCAGTTATTAACTATTTGGGTGTCGTTAAATGGATATTGGCAATTGCAATAACAACTCGGGGACACATGCCAGTATTAAACCAAGGGATCATTCAAAACTTACACAACATAAATTGTTCTGTCATAGTGAAAATATGCTGTTTACCTGGTTGACTTTGCACGACGAAGCTGGCACATTTCTCTTGCTGTAAATAGTTTCTCGCATCAGTGTAAGTCATTGTCTGTGTGATAACATCGTCCGTGCACACCATGCTACTTCGCAGCTCGTTGAAGTTACTTTCATTTAATTGTGATGAGAATGGCGTCGTCCGAGTTGGGCATTGTTCTACGCACACCTGTCGAACAGTATTATAGCCATTAAACACGTATCGAGCACCAGTGTGGGAAAAAGTGTTTATAAGGAAATGATTTGTATAAACAAAGACGTAGGATAGACTTACCTGCGTAGTAGGACAGCCGGTTATAGGTGTGTTCGGCGAAAGACATCGGGAAATGTCGAAAAATACTAGATATTTTTTATTCTCCAGTCCAGAGTCAAGGCCGCACCGTCTTCCGTTTGAGTCGATTGGAGCCAGAAGTTTCTCCACATTGCCATGTGTCATGCCTGTTAAGTGGAGGTTTTTCGTTAGCTAAATAGACAGTGTATAAATAGGTACCCCTACAAATTGCTCCTGTTTGTGCTAAATTCATTTCTTGGAGAAGGCGTGACAAACGTTCAGAATTTCTAGTAGGTACGACTGGTACTTATCAGTAGGTATATAGCGAAATTTATGATTTGTTTGTGTCTACATTCATATAATATTGGAAAACTAGCTGTCCCGGGCAGCTCCGCCAGCGTAATTTCCAAATTTTTAACCGACTTCAAAAAGGAGGAGGTTCTCAATTCGTCTGTTATATATTTTTTTTATGTATGCGCATAACTCTGGCAATTATGAACCGATTTGAAAAAATCTTTCTTCCATCCATTCTTCAATTCATTGATTGAGTCCCATAAAAAAATTATTGCTTAGTAATAAGTAGTTCCTGAAAAAACAAGAATGGTGACTGCGCAGGAAAGCCTATATACCTAGATGACTTTATGTCGCTTTTTAAGGACAAAAATGGTCATAACTCTGGCAAATATTTACCAATTTCAATGATTCTTTTTTTATTCGAAAGAAAAAACCACTGTAATGATTCTGTATAAATTTTATCTCAACCAGATAAGAACTTCTTGGAGGACCATGAACGATGTGGAGGAATTTATCTGGTAAAAACCATAAAACTGATGTTCTCCATTACATTGCTCTGACAATTATAAACAGATATCGATGATTCTTTTTTTATTACTATAATGATTCCATGCAAATTTCATTACGACCGGATATTTTTTTCTGAAGAAACCGATACCTCGGGGCTCAAAGGGCGTAACCACCATTTTGGCGAAAATGACTTTTTAATGCAGCCCTACTCATTTTTTTCTGCTCTATCGATCTGTATATTTAAAATCTTCCAATTCGCCAAAAAATCGTGTTTACGACCCCATTTTTTGTAGAAAATAAAACAGATATTTTTAGTTTTTGTGTCGTAACAGCAACCACTGTTAATTTTCATAAACGCGATGGTAGTAAACGCCACCGTAGATTATACAAATGCTTTTACGCCTAACAATTTTCAACGATATATTTTTAGTTTTGGGTCGTAAACGACATACCTAGTAACATTATGGTCCTTACGCCCGAACATATCAATTTTTAACCGACTTCAAAAAAGGAGGTTCTGTATTCGACGCGTATGTATGTAATATTAATAAAAATGCGTAATATTCATATATGTTAGTCTATGTGGGCTTCTAAACGAATTTACCAAATTTCACGAGTGTATGTATGTATGTATGTATGTATGTATGTAGGTTTGTCCACGGATTTCTCAGAAACTACAAGTCCGATTTCGAAAATTCTTTGCAATAGTTAGAGTATCTTTCAACTTAGGGTAGAGTACAAATTTCATCAAAATCGGTCCAGTAGTTTAAGAGATATAAACTTTTTATGTTTTCAGTAAGTTACTGTAAATTAGAAGTTCGAGTTGCGTGATAGTGCTGATACCTATCTTGGTAAAATAAGTCACTAAAAAGTGTTAAATAAACTATTTAAAAAAAATAAAAACCGACTTCAAAGTAAATTATCTAAAAAGCATAAAATAACGAAAATATTATTGAAGTTGGTGCAGAATATACACAGCAGGTACGCTAACACCAACTTCAATAATACACACATCAAAAGTGTCTAGGGATCAAGCATTTTTAAGCGGATTTCTTGAGATTGAGATGTGGCTTTGTAATAAATTTATGATTTTATAAATTTATATGGATCCTTTTTGGTGCATTTCATAATTTGAATCAGGAACTGTGAATCAAATTCGAGTAAAAGATGAAAATCAGCTGTCAATATTTTCCCTATTGTAACGTTACGCGTGTGTACGCGCCTTAAAATATTAAACCGTTATAGTACTATATAGCTATAACCATACTATATGCGCCACGGCGAGCCATTTCGCCGCGAGCTCGCCAGTGCTTGTCTCACGATTGTGGAGTGCGCACGTATGTTACTATTTCAATAAGTAAAACCTTGTAAATTCAATTTGTGCTCTAAAACTACTTACGGGTGAGTGTGCTTGCTATCTGTCTTCTATCTATCTGTTCTCTTTCCTGTTTCTAGGCACTTTGTATTATCAACGGTCCTAAACCGTTGATAAAAGCATTTGGCGGTCAACGTACGCAAATTTGAATACTATAACGGAACCTGTAACCGACGCTATCCCTACTATTCTACAATATCATCTTTCTTGTATTTCTCTGTCCTTATTCTGCCTTATACTGTAATCTTACTGTTTCTTCTTTATCTGTCCGACCGATTAATGTAGCATAACCGTCTGCCAAGACCCTCGACTGGACTGAATAGGCTGAGGTGTCTTCTGTGGTCGGCGGACGGTTATGACACACGGGCTGGACCTGACGGTGTCTCCCCGTATGGTTCCCGGGTTAGAATAGGACCATCCCATCACATCCAGTGGGTCCCGTAAGAGGCGGTTGATGGAAAAAGTAGTACCACCATACCAACTTATTATCATCTCGTGTGCTACACTTACTACACATACATCTTACACTTATTACTACACAGTGTAATAGATTTGTAGTAAATCTACGTGCGTACTTGCGCTGGCAAGCGTACATATTTTTTTATTTTTTTTATTATTTTCTGTTACACTAAACTACCTTCAACTAAATTATAACTTAATAACTTTTAAATAAACTTTAGCGTCCTAAATCTATATATCTTATTTAAGTATTTAACAATTGTAAACTATAAAAACTAACTAAGAGTGAACTATCTTATACTTATCTTGCATTTTAAACACTAAAATGGAATCTTTTCCAACAAAATACTTTCTACTAAACAAACGTAAACTATCGTTTGTAAATAACAGACGTAGAACCTACTTCTACAATCTTTAAACTACGAAATATCTATAAACTTTAATATTTTCTTTGATAACATGTAAATTCTGTACAACATGTAACTGAAATTTTTATTTTTTTAACTTGTTTTACCTAAAAGCCTTTACTGACACTTTCTTCTTGGGTACTATTCTTTTTATTCTTCTGGAGCGGTGGTTATGAACTCCCACTACAAAAATAACACACTTTTCTTGAACAGCGGGTCACGACTGAGAAAGCCTACGTGGAAAACTTCTCTTTCCTCTTTTACATTCTTTTGGGGTTATCTATTTTACTAACAGTGTGTTCGTACCACTTAAAAAGTACGGTAGCGGCGGTCACTACTCAAATAAGCCATTGGCCATTGGATTTATTTATATATATTTTGGGTTTTCTCTGGGGATACTATCTTATACCAATGAAGAAGGTTTCATTAAATATTTCTATTAAAAAAAATAAAAATATATACTTGGCTACTAAACAAAATTAAATTTAACTTTTCTAAAATTATTACTATCTTTTGTTCAAAATAAATAACGTAACATTTAATTTACTTGACATTAAAATATAACTCACCACTACTGGTAAAAAGGCTGCACCCTTTTCCTGGTCCGTCGAAGCGGAAGGGTCCTTCCAGAAACTTAAAGAGTGCCTCGTTTCAGCACCAATACTTTCTTGTCCGGACTTCAACTTACCATTTGAAGTACATACCGACGCCAGCGATTATGGCGTTGGTGGTCTCCTCACGCAGACTAAAAATGGTGTGGAACACCCTATAGCTTATATGAGCAAAGCCTTATCACCCCAAGAAAAGAACTATAGTATCACTGAACGAGAAGCCTTAGCTGTCCTAGTAGCCATCGAACACTGGAGGTGTTACTTGGACAACGGCATGAAGTTCATCGTATACACGGATCACTCTGCTCTCAAATGGTTCCTTAACTTAAATAACCCTACAGGACGCTTGGCGCGTTGGGGTGTACGTTTATCTAGTTTCAATTTTGAAATAAAACATCGTCGCGGTAAAGACAATATAATCCCAGACTTATTATCACGTGCCGGTCAAATATCCGCTATCGATACTAGTCCTATAACCGCCACTACTACCGACCAATGGTACCTTAATATTTACCACGGATGCAAAAGCTCCCCAACATCTTTTCCTAACTATTTAATTAAAAACGATCGTCTATATAGATTCACGAAGGGCAAGTGCTCACTCACTAAGGAGTTCGAATGGAAGGAGGTCGTTCCTGCTGAGTTACGACACTCTGTAATTATTGAAAACCATTCAGACCCCACTGCTGGTCATTTTGGTATTTTTAAGACATTTAAACGACTAACATTAAAATACTTCTGGCCAGGAATGCATAAAGATGTGGTAAAATTAATCACTTCCTGTGACACCTGTATCGCTCATAAACATCAAAATCATGCTACGTTAGGCGAAATGGGAAGACCTAAGCAATGCTCTAGGCCTTTTCAAGTCTTAAGCGTCGATCTCGTTGGACCACTAACTTCAACAAGGAAACAAAACTGCTACATATTAGTAGTAACATGTTGTTTCAGTAAATACTGCCTGTTATTCCCTATAAGGCGTGCTACAGCCGAAATTGTCACTAAAATTCTCGAAGAAAATGTCTTCTTAGTACATGGTATTCCTTCCACAATTATCCTAGATAATGGCAAACAATTTATTAGTACAACACTAAAAAATATGTTATTAAGGTACAAAGTACCTAAACTACACTTTACACCAAAATATTCTCCTCATGTAAATACAGTTGAACGTTACAACAAAACTATAATGACTGCAATATCGAGTTTTATTCACGACGATCATCGCATTTGGGACACGCTAATACCAAAAATCCAGTTTGCTATTAACAACTCAGTTAATGAAGTAACACAACACACACCATCATTCCTAGTATACGGTCGGGAACTGGTTACTTGTGGTTCCCATTACATACATAACGATAGCGATTCGTCTGATGATATAATCTATCAACCACGTGACTCTTACGCTGATAACTTAGGGATATTATCATCGATTTTTGACAAGGTACAGTCATTATTAGTACAAGCTCACAGTCGGAATTGTAAAACGTATAACTTGCGACGGAGAAAAGCTGAATTTAACGTTGGTGATACAGTATGGAAACGAACGTTTTATCAAAGTGATAAGGATAAACATTTTAATAAGAAGCTAGCTCCTAAATTCATAAAGTGCAAGATAATATCTAAGAAGTCTCCACTTGTGTATGAACTTGCGGATATGTCCGGAAATCCTTTAGGCGCTTGGCATATCAAAGACTTTAAACAAATAAACTACCAAACATAACCTTATATTTACTATATTATTTAACTAAACTTGGCACTATAATTAACTTATATACACGTAATCATCATAATCTTTCATCATTAGCAACCGATAGATGTTCGCTGCTGAGCGGAGGCCTCCCCCTTAGAAGGGAGGGGTTGCCATACATGTAATAAAACAACCTAAACGTTTTATTAATTTTATTCCACTACATAATTATACTACACTATAGTAAACTACTTAGCTACATAACTTTATACTTACCCTAGCTATATGATTTGAACCGTTGAGCCTAAGTCCAACGCGGGTTCGATTCCTATGCAATGCACACTTACATATTTTTCTTAATAATTTTTTTTATTTAAAAATATACTACATCATTACACTAATCTCTATTACATTATCTAACTATAACTACTATTTACATACAACACTAGTAATGACACCCTGCGTTGTCTATCATAAATTTAATTTATTTACAATCTTATTGCTCTTATAACACCTATAGCTAGTCTAGACTCCTACCCTATTCATGGACACTGATTCCATGATGGCGCCCATTTTTATCCCTTAATCCTACCCTAGCGTGTATCCTTGCTGCCCGGGAATGCTTCACATTCACCGGATGGACACAACGCTATCCTTAAGGTCCTACCGGACAGACGGTGCCCTACACACCGCTCTTCGGTAGTCACTTATCCTTTCCTTGTTAAGCTGTTGGCAGATGGTGCCCTACACACTATCCCAGCAGTCATTAATATATAGTTTGGCTGACGTCGCCTACTCGTCGTCTGGTCGAATTTCAGGCTAAACCAGAGTCCTTGATGTATGTCCTTGCTGCCCAGGAACGCTACTACGTGACTGGATGGGCATACATCCTTGTATTGTCCTGCAACGGTGTCTACCCACCGCTATGCCGGTCAATTTCCCTACATACCTAAACTAGACTAGACTACAACTACACAATATTACATTACATTACCCTGCTACCATAACCAACACCCCTCTCAGAGTATTGTAATCACTACATTACAATATTCCTTACTTCCTGTCTTGAGTCTACATTGCTCTAAATAAATGTACACTCTGTCTGTTAGGGTCTAAGGTCATGTAAGGACCGAAGACTGAATGAATGATTGATGAACGATGAGTGAGTGAATGGGTTGGAATAAATGCTAAGTTAGTTAGTAGAGAGGTAGACGGATTTTGCTTCATCTAGGCAAAATCCTACACTATTTCCCGGGGTACTGTAACGTTACGCGTGTGTACGCGCCTTAAAATATTAAACCGTTATAGTACTATATAGCTATAACCATACTATATGCGCCACGGCGAGCCATTTCGCCGCGAGCTCGCCAGTGCTTGTCTCACGATTGTGGAGTGCGCACGTATGTTACTATTTCAATAAGTAAAACCTTGTAAATTCAATTTGTGCTCTAAAACTACTTACGGGTGAGTGTGCTTGCTATCTGTCTTCTATCTATCTGTTCTCTTTCCTGTTTCTAGGCACTTTGTATTATCAACGGTCCTAAACCGTTGATAAAAGCATTTGGCGGTCAACGTACGCAAATTTGAATACTATAACGGAACCTGTAACCGACGCTATCCCTACTATTCTACAATATCATCTTTCTTGTATTTCTCTGTCCTTATTCTGCCTTATACTGTAATCTTACTGTTTCTTCTTTATCTGTCCGACCGATTAATGTAGCATAACCGTCTGCCAAGACCCTCGACTGGACTGAATAGGCTGAGGTGTCTTCTGTGGTCGGCGGACGGTTATGACACACGGGCTGGACCTGACGGTGTCTTTCCGTGGGTTCCAGGGTCCTACCTACGAGGTCCTACCTACGAGGTCCTACCTACGAGGTCCTACTTACGAGGTCCTACCTACGAGGTCCTACCGACGAGGTCCTACCTACGAGGTCCTATCTACGAGGTCCTATCTACGAGGTCCTACCTACGAGTTCCACTACGAACTCCCTTGCACGAGGCGTCGGACGCAAACTGCTGTCGACCCCTACCGGTCGAGCTTGAGGACGGCTGCTGAGCCTGTCCACTGCCGGACCAGCTGCTAAGCTGGTCGACCTTGGAACTGCTGCGCCGTGCTGCGCCTGGTGCTGTCGCGCCGTGCCGTCACCGTGCTGCTTCTGCTACGACGACTCTGATAAGTTCACCTCACTTAGAAGGGGAACCTGACCGATTCTCAGTGCGCGTACCTCGGAAAAACCGTTAGCCTACTCACGACCCTTGCTCTCTAGCCTGTGCCTTCTTTGTAAATATAATTCTTTATTCTTAGTTCTTGTTTTCTTTATTTCGTAGGGCCACTATCCCCGCTACGCGACACTATAAAAACATACAACGCATTGAAGACATTATTAGTGCTACTGTTTCCCTACTACTGATTAAAACCAACGTTATTATGGAGCGGCGACGTCATTTAAGCAGGGAAGAAATGCTCAGAGCCGTGGGAATGATAGAAGCTGGTTCCCGGCAACGTACTGTGGCTTTAGCTCTGAATACAAGTCAGAGTGTTATCAGTCGACTTTGGACACGTTACCGAAGCACTGGTACCGTGGCTGAGCGCCATGGAGGACGGTATCGCTGCACCACACGGAGACAAGACCGATATATTCAAATCTTAACTCGAAGAGCTCCAACAATAACTGCCATGATGTTAGCCGTGAGGCTTCATCACTCTTCAGGGAACTTAATTAGCGACCAAACAGTCAGAAACCGCTTGCATGAAGTGAACCTTCATTCCCGAAGACCGCTACGGGTACCACCTATAGCAATGCACAATCGTAGGATTCGATATCAATGGGCTCTTGAACACAGAAATTGGGCAGAAGAACAATGGCGTTTCGTGTGCTTTTCTGATGAGTCTCGTTTTGGTATGAGACCGGATACAACACGTATACGACACTGGAGAACCCCTGGACGCCAACAGCGATTAAAATCCTGCCAGGAAGTCCATCCTTATAGTGGTGGAACCATCATGGTATGGGCGGGTATTTGGATCGGCGGAAGAACTGAGTTGATTTGGATCAGAGGCAACCTCAACGCTCAAATTTATGCTGAGACGATTGTATCAGACGTCATCGTTCCTCTACAAGTGCAAATCGGTCCCTTATTTCAGTTAATGCATGATAATGCACGACCGCACACCGCAAGAGTTGTAAGACAGACTCTCGCCGCAGCTAACATCAATGTCCTGCCCTGGCCTGCTCAGTCGCCAGACTTGAACCCGATTGAGCATGCATGGGATATGCTACAGAGAAGAGCTCTGCCGAATATGGAGGGTATCCAGTCGCAAGAAGACCTTTTTTTGTTGTTGCAACGAACATGGGCGGCTATTCCACAGCGTGATTTGGATGAACTCATTTTGAGTATGCCAAACCGATGTTCTTGTGTTGTTAGTGTTCGCGGTAGAAACACGGATTATTAATTGTTTAAGTTACCCAATAAAATTTTAAAGAAAACTGTTATTTCAGTCTTTTTTTCGAACTTTTGTGTTAGTGGTTCAAATGTCAAAAATCCCTTTATTAGGAAAATGGCAAATTTCTTTATTAATGCAAAGGTGACTTGGTTTATCGTTACTGTGACAAACGAAAACACTTTATTTGATGAATCCTTAAAGAAAATTTTAATTAATATCAATCAGGAGAAAAGTTATTGCAAAAATATATGTTGATCCCTAGACACTTTTGATGTGTGTATTTTCGTTATTTTATGCTTTTTAGATAATTTACTATGAAGTCGGTTTTTATTTTTTTTAAATAGTTTATTAAAGAATCAACTTGCCCGATACGCCCTTAATAATTTCTGTTGGTCTAAAATAAAAGGACACATACACCCCAAAAATCAATGGATGTGTGATGAATGATGGTTGTAACCGTCATCTTGCCTACTAATTCAATCAGTTTGTAGCCAGTTACTTTGTTTTCTTCAGTTGATTAAATATCAATTACAATTTTATAATATGGACTATATTAACTTGGCATACCTATTTATCAACTCGGATAACAAATTATACAAATAATTATTGATGTTACCTATACCTAATTACCTGTCTTACCCAAAAACTATTCAATAACACATTTTATTTATAAGTAGGTACTAATATAATATAGCTGGATGGAACAGCTAGTTCATTATAAAAGGAAAATGATAAATAAAGATCACTTTACATAATAAAAATATTGTTTATCAAACAATCTAGGTATCGCCACAAAATTTAACACTATTAACTAACCATCTTAAAAAAAACCAGGAACTCTTGAGATCAATTATTATAATTTTTAAGTCTTTTGGTGACCTGTTAGTAGGTGGGTACTTTAAATCTACATAGACCTATGAATACCTAGGTATACCTATGTAGTTACCTACCTAATAACAGGCCACCAATAGAATAAAAAAGGTTAATTATATGATCTCTGGAAGAGAATTCACGTTTTTGAGTTAAGCTCGCCCTTTGTGATACCTTTGTCTTTTGTTAAGTGTTTTTGTACTGTTTTCTGTTTTTAAGTGTACCCAATAAAGTATAATAATAATAATAATCTCAAGATTTGTTTATTTATTTGTATTCATACTTTATGTACACATTGCAAACACAAACAGTTTTAAAATACAAAATAACACTCAATATTATGTACAATGGTGTACTTAACCTAATATGAGTTCTCTCCCAGCAGGCTCCTAAAGGAAAGAAGAAACAATGAAAAGGTAGGAGAGAGTAGAGCAAGTATACAATTAATAAAAATGTAATATAATAATAACACATACATATTATTATATTTATAATAAAATAAATAAACTAATACTATAAAAAGAATACATATAAAATATTAAATGAGATCTATCTGGATGGTTAGGTTGTTAGTGCTAAATTTGAAGATTCCTAGATTATTTAATAAATTACCTACGTAATGTAATCTTTATTTATCATTTTCCTTTTAAAATGAAAACTAGCTGTTCCATGTCATCTTCATCCACGAGAAACGTTTTTGCTTCACCCCCGAAGGTCGTAGCGTGATGTTAAATACCTTCCTCAAGAATTGAACTATCAAATTCAAAAAGGATTTTTTCAAATCCGACTGTTAGTTTCAGAGATTAGCGCGTTCAAACAAACTCTTCAGCTTTAATTTGAATAGTTTTAGGTAAGACATGCAACTAACTACTGGACTAGGTAATATCAATAATTATTTGTATAATTCCTTAATAAATAGCAGTGGCGTGCATACATTTTTATGCCAGGGTAAGCAAAAAAGAAAATTTCTTGGAATAGTTATTAAATAATAGTCATTAAGAAGAGGGTAGGCACAGTCTTTTTGCCTGTATGGAGTGCACGCCACTGATAAATAGGTATGCTACGTTGATAAAGTCCGTATAAAATTGCAATTTATATTTAATCAACTGTAGAAATCAAAGTAACTGTCTACAAACTGATAGAATTAGTAGGCAAATTGGCGGTTACAACCATAACTCATCACACATTCATTGATTTTTGGGGTGTAACCGCCCCAAACATGCAATTTTTCGGGACGTATAGGAAAGCTAATTTTGTTACTTTTAAATTTATTCCAAATATAATATCACTGTGTTCTGCATCAGAAAAAAATAAGACTTTTGGTGTTTAAATGGCTTATTTAGGTCAAAAACCAAAAAAGTTATGTCAAAAATAAAAATTATTTTTTTGTTTACTGGTTCTCCTGAAAAGTCGAGTTTTGGTGCTTACGCCCTTTGAGCCCCAAGGTATCGAAACATGAATTATGTAAAACTATGTAGACGATAATGTGATCATAACCTACCTAGATCATTTTACGGTCTTCGATGGTTCAATCTTTATATATATGAAAATATCACTAAAAAGTTTAAAATAAAATCTTTTTAAATAAAAATTGAACCGACTTCAATATCACTGAAAAGTATAAAATAATTTAAATATTATTGAAGTTGGTGCCAAATATACACAGCCGGTAAGCTAACACCAACTTCAATAATATTTAAATTATTTTATACTTTTCAGTGATATTGATGTCGGTTCAATTTTTTTTAAAAAGATTTTATCTGCGCTAATTTATTAAATTTTTTTTCCGTAAGAACCTTCTATTTTCAGAAAACTTTTATAAGTTTTCTGATAATAGAATGTACCAATTTCAATCTTATTTTTTTAAATAAGATTGAAATTGGTAAAGTCGTCCTCAAGTTATGGCATGACCAAGGGAAATGGCGACTCATATTTGCCCGAATGCCCCCAGAGGAGGGTTATGTTTTTCGAGAGTATGTATGTGTAGTGGTAGTAGTACATAAGATAGTATTAAGTCAGTCAATAAACCACCTTCAAATTGAACAGACGCGTTGACTCATTTTTCCCCGCTCCCGCGCCACATCAGATGGCGACCCTGCCAGGATACGGCATGGGTACATAATGTATATCTATACGGACAGCGCGAACTACGCGTCGTGTCGGGACCGAGCGCATTTACTAAGGAAAAAAAATTATTATTCGAAACAATGGGCAATAACCAACAAAAAACCTTTATTAATTTCCCAAACATCCAGTGGAATAACAAATCTAGAAAAGGAGGAGAAAAGCGTCGGGACCAATACTATTATATTGGGCACAATATTAACTATATTAGCGGCGGCAGTGCTTTATTTCTTCATAAAGCGTTTCAAGGAAAATCAAGTGAAATTAGTCAGAAAAGAATTGAGAAATGATTTCCTACGTAGAATAAGAAGCAGGCTCTCTGGGAGATCGGCGACGGCACCTGATCCAGAACTGGGCATAGAAGGAAAATGAAGAAAGAAATAGTGAACAAATTCACCACCACCAAATTCCACCTTCAAATTGAACAGACGCGTTGACTCATTTTTCCCCGCTCCCGCGCCACATCAGATATGTATGTGCGAAAGTAGGTAGCGTGCGACAAAACCGTATGTATGTGTCTTTAGCACGCCCTACAGCCTAAACGGCGTAATGGACAGTGACTTATAATTACGTCGTAAGATTCGTCTTAGTTGTGGGAGTGACATAGGCTATATAAAAATAACGCTTATGTACAGACAGAGTGTCTGTCTGTGGCATCGTAGGTTCCTAACGAATGGATGGATGAAAATTCAAGGACGTTCTGTTCTGTTTGGTCAAAATAAGGCTTGGTTCAGGCTGAATAATCTTTCAACATCGCAGTATGTGACTGGCCTCCTGTTGAAGCCTCAGTGGCGCAGTGGGAAACCGCTTGCTTTGCAAACCGGAGATCGCGGGTTCGAATATGACGGACCGCTATCCAATACCAATACCTACTGCTATAATAGCCTACTCTGTCGCGTCAGCAACCACTGCATGCTAAAATGTGCCTAAATGCACAAGCGTACAATTGTGATTGCTTCGCACAGCGCGATCCCACAGCAATCGCAGGGCTGCCTCTTTGATAAAATTAAATTAACATTAATAACTGTGTCTATTTTATTGAGAACTGCGAATATGTTCTGACTATAGGTGGTAGTTTAAAATTGTATCGTTTATTAGTAGTTTATTCAACAAGGGGATAAAGAAGTGTTTTATTTCGCGGGCGTGAAATTGAATCGCGAGCTTAACGAAGGATTCTAGTAACTGCGAGGCAATAAAATATAAATACTGCTAGAAGTAAAATAATATCAACATAGCTATTTGTAGCGATTTCCTTTCCCAACCCAGTGTTCTACTGGGTTCTGCTCGTCGCGCCCGGTTCGATTTTTAACCGACTTCAAAAAAGGAGGTTCTGTATTCGACGCGTATGTATGTAATATTCATAAAAATGCGTAATATTCATATATGTTAGTCTATGTGGGCTTCTAAACAACTTTACCAAATTTCACGAGTGTATGTATGTATGTAGGTTTGTCCGTGGATTTCTCAGAAACTACAAGTCCGATTTCGAAAATTCTTTTTGCAATAGTTAGAGTATCTTTCAACTTAGGGTAGGGTATAAATTTCATCAAAATCGGTCCAGTAGTTTAAGAGATATAAACTTTTTATGTTTTCAGTAAGTTACTGTAATGTAGACGTTCGAGTTGCGTGATAGTGCTGATACCTATCTTGGTAAAATAAGTCACTAAAAAGTGTTAAATAAACTATTTAAAAAAAAAAAACCGACTTCAAAGTAAATTATCTAAAAAGCATAAAATAACGAAAATATTATTGAAGTTGGTGCAGAATATACACAGCAGGTACGCTAACACCAACTTCAATAATATTTTCGTTATTTTATGCTTTTTAACCGACTTCAAAAAAGGAGGTTCTGTATTCGACGCGTATGTATGTAATATTAATAAAAATGCGTAATATTCATATATGTTAGTCTATGTGGGCTTCTAAACGAATTTACCAAATTTCACGAGTGTATGTATGTATGTATGAATGTATGTATGTATGTAGGTTTGTCCGCGGATTTCTCAGAAACTACAAGTCCGATTTCGAAAATTCTTTTTGCAATAGTTAGAGTATCTTTCAACTTAGGGTAGAGTACAAGTTTCATCAAAATCGGTCCAGTAGTTTAAGAGATATAAACTTTTTATGTTTTCAGTAAGTTACTGTAATGTAGACGTTCGAGTTGCGTGAAAGTGCTGATACCTATCTTGGTAAAATAAGTCATTAAAAAGTGTTAAATAAACTATTAAAAAAAAAAAAAAACCGACTTCAAAGTAAATTATCTAAAAAGCATAAAATAACGAAAATATTATTGAAGTTGGTGCAGAATATACACAGCAGGTACGCTAACACCAACTTCAATAATATTTTCGTTATTTTATGTTTTTTAGATGATTTACTTTGAAGTCGGATTTTATTTTTTTTAAAATAGTTTATTAGATAATTTACTTTGAAGTCGGTTTTTTTTTTTTTAAATAGTTTATCTAATGTTTTTTTCGTGCAAGGCTCTGCTTATGGTGTGGTCAAAGAGGATTTAACACTACGTATAGGTAAGGTATAGGTGTGGTATTATACCTTTGGTAAAAGTGTTGATAGGACATTCGAAATTCAAATCACATTATTATCCCAGGGAGTTTAGTACAAAATTATTACCCAGCTACACTATAGGAATATAAAGAGGTACTTTATGTCATGTTTATATGACACATAATGGAGCATTATCGAGCAGGTGGTGTGAAAAAATTTTTTTTTATAAATTTGTGCTGACTGTGCAATAAATCTAAACATAATTATAGAGGTCATGGAAAAAATTTAGGTGTTTATCCCTCTTTCTACTTGATTTGCACCCATCTACTGCACATAAGGCACCAGACGGCAACGTAGGTACGAGTACAAACGAATGGAACGAATATAAAAATTTTCATAAAAAAAATACCGACTTCCACAGACACCACACTAAAAAGTGAAAAATAACAACCTCCTTTTTTGAAGTCGGTTAAAAATTGAACAAGGCGCATGCGCTTCGCTTGCGAAAACCGCACTGAATTTGGTCCGCAAACGGCCCGTGACCGCTTGGCCGGGCGGTAGGTAATTATAGCGCGTAAGTACATGGAGTGAAGTAAGCATGCCGCTATTCACGACAGTAATTTTTAACAGACTTTAAAAAAGGAGGAGGTTCTCAATTCGTCTGTATCTTAGAGGAGATACCACGGAGAGAGCATGATGCGCTAACCCCCTCTGCCAAATTTTTGGTCATATGGTCAGGTCATTCTTTATTTGTGTGCGTGTATTTTTGAATGTGTTGCGAGTTTATTATAGTGTGGGTATGCGTGAAAGTGTATCTGTGTGTGTTTACTTCGCCTCCCGCACCCCGCAAAAGTGCCACGAAAAATTTGTTCGGGGAATCGCCGCGATACTAACTCCTTTGGTACTTTCTCTGAGCTGTATATATATATTTTTTTATGTATGTTCGCGCATAACTGGCAATTATGAACCGATTTGAAATAAAATCTTTTTTAAAAAAAATTAAACCGACTTCAATAACACTGAAAAGTATAAAATAATTTAAATATTATAGAAGTTGGTGTTGGCGTACCTGCTGTGTATATTTGGCACCAACTTCAATAATATTTAAATTATTTTATACTTTTCAGTGTTATTGAAGTCGGTTAATTTTTTTTTTTAAAGATTTTATTTTAACCTTTTTAGTGATATTTTCATACATAAGGATTGAACCATCGAAGACGGTAAAATGATCTAGGTAGGTTATGATCACATTATCGTCTACATAGTTTTACATATTTCATGTTTCGTCAGAAAAAATATCCGGTCGTAATGAAATTTGCATGGAATCATCATAGTAGTTTACTCTCTCAAATAAAAAAAGAATCATCGAAATCGGTTCATATTTGTCGGAGTAATGTAATGGAGAACATCAGTTTTATGGTTTTTACCAATTAAATTCCCCCACATCGTTCATGTTCCTCCAGGAAGGTCTTATCCGATTGTGATAAAATTCATACACATTCATTACAGTGGTTTTTGCTTTCGAATAAAAAAAGAATCATTGAAATCGGTAAATATTTGCCAGAGTTATGACCATTTTTGTCCTTAAAAAGCACCATAGTCATCTAAATTGGCTTTATTGCAGCTTTCCTGCGCAGTCACCATTAATATTTTTTCAGGAACTACTTATTCGGAAGCAATATTTTTTTTATGGGACCCAACTAACGGATTAAAGAATGAATGGAAGAAAGATTTTTTCAAATCGGTTCATAATTGTCAGTTATGCGCGAACATACATAGAAAAAAAAAAATATATATATATATACCGACGAATTGAGAACCTCCTCCTTTTTTGAAGTCGGTTAAAAATCTTTCTTCTATCCATTCTTTAATCCGATGATTGGGTCCCATGAAAAAAATATTGCTTACAAATAAGTAAGTAGTTCCTGAAAAAACAAGAATGGAGACCGCGCAGGAAAACTGCAGGAATGCCTGTAAGATGACGTTTTTGTCGCTTTTTAAGGACAAAAATGGTCATAACTCTGGCAAATATTTATCAATTGTAATGATTCTTTTTTTATTCGATATCATAACCGGATAAGAACTTACTGGAGGACCATGAACGATGTGGGGAATTTATCTGGTAAAAACCATGAAACTGATGTTCTCCATTACATTACTCTGACAAATATGAACCAATTTCGATGATTCTTTTTTTATTCGAGAGAGTAAACTACTATGATGATTCCATGCAAATTTCATTACGACCGGATAAATTGTTTCGGAAGAATCATGAATTATGTAAAACTATGTAGACGATAATGTGATCATAACCTACCTAGATATTTTTACCGTCTTCGATGGTTCAATCTTTTAGTATGAAAATATCACTGAAAAGTATAAAATATAAACTATTTTTAAAAAAATAAAAACCGACTTCAAAGTAAATTATCTAAAAAGCATAAAATAACGAAAATATATTTAAGTCGGTGCTAGCACATCATGTTAACTAACACTAGCACCAGCTGACACCGACTTCAATATATTTTCGTTATTTTATGCTTTTTAGATAATTTACTTTGAAGTCGGTTTTTATTTTTTTAAAAATAGTTTATTTAACACTTTTTAGTGACTTATTTTACCAAAATAGGTATCAGCACTATCACGCAACTCGAACGTCTACGTTACAATAACTTACTGAACACATAAAAAGTTTATATCTCTTAAACTACTGGACCGATTTTGATGAAACTTATACTCTACCCTAAGTTGAAAAATACTCTAATTATTGCAAAAAGAATTTTCAAAATCGGACTTGTAGTTTCTGAGAAATCCGTGGACAAACCTACATACATACATACATACATACATACTGTAATACATCACTAGTTTTATTCTTGTTTCTATAATGTCTGTGGTAAAAAATGTTTTTTTACTTTGTCTCTGTTCACTGGGAAATAAATAAAACTACGTCGTGAAATTAATACTATATTTTTATTCCATATAATTCCCACATAAATTAACGTGGATATACGACAAATTTTGGCGACGACATATTATATATGAAGAAGGGAGGACCAAAACGAACGAATCTATTTTTCGAGTTCACGGTGTGCGATTGACCGGCCCGGCTTGGATATAACCTCAAACCGTCAGCGTGGTGGTGAAAAAATAATAATTTATACTTAGGAGTTCTATCTATGTCTTCAATATTATCAAGGTATAGCACCGAAATAACCAATTTACGCACAAGCTGGATACAAGAACTAAGCAAACAACAATTAAGTGATGTGCTAACATTCCTAACAATAGACTTCGAACTACAAAGTACGGTGGAACAACTGAGGAAATTGCTTCGAAAAGCAGTGGTTGCCGGGAAGTGTACCGTAGTTTCAACTGTAAAGAAAACAACGTCACTGTTGCAAAAAACAATGAATAACTATAACATAGAAACATTCAATGGAAATAATTGGGATTTATTTGAGCAACAATTACAATGCTTAATTACATTAAATGATGTGCCTCAGGAAAAACAGACACCACTACTTCTAACTAAATTAGCCCCAAAAGTGTTTGAAACCCTTAATCAATTGTGCTCTCCCAATAAAGCAATCAAATTAGAATATAATCACCTAATAGACTTACTTGCGAATAAATATAATACATCAACATCTTCAGCATTGGATCGGTCAGAATTTAGGAAAAGAAATCAACATACCAATGAATCTATCGAGGACTACATATTTGAACTTAGAAAATTGGCTCGTAAATGTAATTTTAAAGACCTGGACGACCAGATAAAGGAGAAACTTATAGATGGTGTTACTCAACCTTTAATAAAATTTGAATTACTGAAAAATGGTGAGAAAACCCTGGAGGAATTAATAAATTTAGCCAGAACTGTGGAAGTAGCGCTCAACCAGTCGGAATTAGAAACAAAGACTTCAAAAGAAATTTTTCGGCTATCAGAAAACCCTAAACATGATAGAAAGGAGAAGCAAAAATACAAACCAAATCATAACCAGCAAAAGAAACAAAATAATTATAAAGAATTTAAGAAGTCAGATTTAAAAAAAAAATCCAATAGTGGATTGAAATGTTATGTGTGTGGGAAGGATAATCATATCAAACCTGAATGTACCTTAAGGAACAAATACTGCTCGGAGTGTGGAAAACAGGGACATATTTACTCCATGTGCCCGTTGCGACACAGTCATAGGATGGAGGCCGTTCCTGAGGAGTTGGAGGTTGAAAATAGTATACAGAAATTGTTTGTAATGCCAGAAGAGGAGGTTAACAAATATAGTATGTACTCCAATACACTGGGTAAGATTCCACCACAGTATTTAGAAGTTATTGTTGGTAAAAAAAAAATGCAGTTCGAGTTAGACACTGGGTCAGAAGTAAGTACCATAGTTTTAGATGACAAAGAACTACTTTTTCCTCATAGAAATATTGAAATGTGTAAAACTTTATTTAAGAATTTTGATCAGAGTGTTTCAAAACCAGTTGGTATTCTAAAAGATATACAAGTTTCACTAAATGGGTTGATTAAAAATGTAAATGTTTATGTAGTTAGTAATGGGAAACCTAGAATAATAGGTAGGGATTGGCTTCAGATTTTTAACATGTGGCCTTTGAATATCCAAGGTAACAATATATATAACAATAAGTTGGAAGATCCTGTTACTTTAATAAAATCTAAGTTTTCAGATGTATTTTCTCCGGGCTGGGGCAATTTTAAAGGTGAGACCATCACTTTGAAATTAAAGAGTGATGCTGTACCAAAATGTTTGCCAGTACGGCAGGTACCATTTGCTTTAAAAGAAAAAGTAAACACAGAAATTAATAGATTATTGTCTAACAAAAGAATCGCTCCAGTTGAATACAGTAAGTGGGGTACACCTGTTGTCCCTATATTAAAACCCGATGGTTCTGTGAGACTGTGTGGAGATTATAAAGTAACGTTAAATCCTCATTTGGAAATTGACCATTACCCTTTGCCATCGGTAGAGGATATTTTTCAAAAGTTGAGAGGAGGCAAATACTACTGTGAACTGGACTTAAAGGAGGCCTATTTACAAGCACCTTTAGATTCAGCCTCACAGGAGCTTACGGTCATTGTCACTGAATTAGGAACCTTTAAATACTTGTTCTTACCCTATGGAGTAAGTACAGGGCCAGGTTCTTTCCAGAGATTGATGAGTAAAAAGTTACAGGGCATTCCAAATATTATTGTATTTATAGATAATATTTATATGTGTGGAAAAGATTATACAGATATGTACAATACATTAAATCAGGTTTTAACAAAATTAATGGAAACCGGTTTTAAATTAAAGTCAGAGAAATGTACATTTTTTAGGAAAAATATTCAGGTATTCGGGTATACTATTGATGAGCAGGGAATAAGTATTATAAAAAAGGACATTGAACCTTTACTAAAATTGCCCCCTCCTGAAAATTTAACCATGCTTAAATCATTTTTAGGTAAAATTACCTATTATTCCCGTTTTTTAAAAGGAATGGCTACCATTTTAACTCCACTATACGATTGTACGAGAAAGGGTAAATTTTTGTGGACTGATGAATGCCAAAACTCATTCGAATTGATAAAACATAAATTAATGTCAGCACAAAACTTATCACACTATGATCCAAAGTTGCCATTAATTTTGACTTCTGATGCATCAGCATATGGGTTAGCAGCTGTAATATCAAATCGTGGGTTGGACGGTATAGTGCGACCTATCGCTTTTGCTAGTAAAAAATTAAACACTAGGGAACAAAAGTATTGCGCTATAGACAAGGAGGCAATGGCTATTATTTTTGGCATTACTAAATTCTACAACTATACTTATGGTAGGTATTTCGAGCTAGAAACAGACAATGCTGCACTGGTAAGAATCCTGGGACCTTATAAAGGAATACCTAAAATGGCTGCTAAGCGCCTTACACATTATGCTATTTTTTTATCTGCATTTCAGTACCAAATTAAACATGTACCAACATCTAGGAACCCAGCAGATTATTTGTCCCGATCAGTAATTGATATAAAAGAAAATAAATATTGTATTGTAAACAAAATAATAGAAGAAAAATTAAAAGTTATAAATATAAACTGTATAGAAAACATTGATAATGTATACTGGGAAATGATTCAGAAAGAAAGTAGGAAAGATTTAATTTTGTCCAAAATAATAAGGTTTTGTCAGGATGGGTGGCCAGACAGACAACTGATAGACAAAGAATTAATGCCTTTTTATATTAGAAGACATGAAATTAGTATTGATAGAGATTGTGTATTTTGGGGTCATAGAATAATTATACCTAATAAATTTAAAGATTCTGTATTAAAAGATCTACACAAAAGTCATTTTGGTAGTACAAGAATGATAGAGTTAGCAAAAAGTTATTTTTGGTGGCCTAAATTAAATGAAGATATTGAAGGATTGACAAAGACTTGCATATCATGCTTATCTTATAGGAATACACCAGCTAAAACTAATTTAAACAGTTGGCCTATACCGCCTTCTCCATGGTATCGAATACATGCTGACTATTTAGGACCATTTTTTGGTAAAATGTTTATGGTAGTGGTAGATAGTTACAGTAAATGGCCAGAGGTATTTCACATGCAAAATATTGGAACAAATCTCACTATTATTAAATTTAAACAATTATTTCTAACCTTTGGATATCCAGTGCATTTAGTAACTGATAATGGTACATCATTTACAAGTCAAGACTTTAGAGATTTTTGTAAGTTAGCAGGGATAAACCATACATACTCACCTCCATACCATCCTGCAACCAATGGTGCTGCAGAGAGGTTCGTAGAGACTTTTAAATCAAACATAACAAAAATTGTGGAGAGTGGGAAATCGCTTGACTATGCCATAGGCATATTCTTGTCAGATTATAGATCCACTCCACAGAAATCAACTGGTGTGACTCCAGCACGACTGATGTTAGGTAGAGAATTAAGAAATAGATTTTCATTAATGAGACCTACTCCAATCTTCCAAACTTTTGTTAAAAGACAAAATGTACCGGAGGAGAAAAATAGAAAAGTAAATTTTAGTGTTGGGTTAAAAGTTATGACTAGGGATTATAGGAAAGGAAAGAAACCTTGGGCTCTAGGAACAATAGTTGGTGAGTCCATACCAGGATTAACTTATTATATAGATGTTGATGGATTAAAATGGAAAAGACATGTCAACCAAATGTTGGAATGTAATCAAACTTTAAATTAAAAGCGAAAATGTATCAAATACTATGTTTATAAGTTAAGTTAATTCATGAATGTTTATAAGTTAAGGGTTAAGTAGTTAAATTATATTAGGATGTTGAGGAAGATGGGTTAAATTGGGAAGACATATAAATCATAAGTTTAAATATAGTCTAACAGCTGATTAACTGTATGAATCTTAGTTTTTTGTTCTATATAATAACATATTATACTTTTGTTTGAACTAGTATTTAGCCGCGGCTGCGCCGTGTAGTATATATTATTTTAATAAGAAGATTGTAAGTTTTATTTTTCTTTTTTTATAAGTTTAGTATATATAATATTACATACTTATGTTATATTCTTATTGTGTGGGGAAGAGTGTAATACATCACTAGTTTTATTCTTGTTTCTATAATGTCTGTGGTAAAAAATGTTTTTTTACTTTGTCTCTGTTCACTGGGAAATAAATAAAACTACGTCGTGAAATTAATACTATATTTTTATTCCATATAATTCCCACATAAATTAACGTGGATATACGACACATACCTACATACATACATACATACATACATACATACACTCATAAAATTTGGTAAATTTGTTTAGAAGCCCACATAGACTAACATATATTAATATTACGCATTTTTATCAATATTACATACATACGCGTCGAATAGAGAACCTTCTTTTTGAAGCCGGTTAAAAATATCAAAAAGAAATCGAACCGACTACAATAACAATGAAAATTATAAAATAATTGAAATATTATTCAAGTTGGTGCCAAATATATACAGCAGGTACGCCAACACCAACTTCTATAATATTTAAATTATTTTTAACCGACTTCAAAAAAGGAGGTTCTGTATTCGACGCGTATGTATGTAATATTAATAAAAATGCGTAATATTCATATATGTTAGTCTATGTGGGCTTCTAAACGAATTTACCAAATTTCACGAGTGTATGTATGTATGTATGTATGTATGTATGTATGTATGTATGTATGTATGTATGTATGTAGGTTTGTCCGCGGATTTCTCAGAAACTACAAGTCCGATTTCGAAAATTCTTTTTGCAATAGTTAGAATATCTTTCAACTTAGGGTAGAGTACAAATTTCATCAAAATCGGTCCAGTAGTTTAAGAGATATAAACTTTTTATGTTTTCAGTAAGTTACTGTAATGTAGACGTTCGAGTTGCGTGATAGTGCTGATACCTATCTTGGTAAAATAAGTCACTAAAAAGTGTTAAATAAACTATTTTTAAAAAAATAATAACCGACTTCAAAGTAAATTATCTAAAAAGCATAAAATAACGAAAGTATTATTGAAGTTGGTGCAGAATATACACAGCAGGTACGCTAACACCAACTTCAATAATACTTTCGTTATTTTATGCTTTTTAGATAATTTACTTTGAAGTCGGTTATTATTTTTTTTAAAATAGTTTTATAGTTTGAAATCAAACTACTTTTACGGATTTTATCGCGGTTTATTTTTTAATTTTACTATCCCGACGTTTCGAATGCTTTGCAGCACCCATGGTCACGGGAGGTCTGAGGTATTAAAGTAAAAGACAACATTATTTTATACTTTTCAGTGTTATTGAAGTCGGTTCGATTTTTTTTTAAATATTTTTTTATAGGTACTTGCTACCCTTTTTAACCGGCTTCAAAAAGAAGGTTCTCTATTCGACGCGTATGTATGTAATATTGATAAAAATGCGTAATATTAATATATGTTAGTCTATGTGGGCTTCTAAACAAATTTACCAAATTTTATGAGTGTATGTATGTATGTAGGTTTGTCCACGGATTTCTCAGAAACTACAAGTCCGATTTTAAAAATTCTTTTTGCAATAGTTAGAGTATTTTTCAACTTAGGGTAGAGTATAAGTTTCATCAAAATCGGTCTAGTAGTTTAAGAGATATAAACTTTTTATGTTTTCAGTAAGTTATTGTAACGTAGACGTTCGAGTTGCGTGATAGTGCTGATACCTATTTTGGTAAAATAAGTCACTAAAAAGTGTTAAATAAACTATTTTTTTTTTAAATAAAAACCGACTTCAAAGTAAATTATCTAAAAAGCATAAAATAACGAAAATATATTGAAGTCGGTGTCAGTTGGTGCTAGTGTTAGTTAACATGATGTGCTAGCACCGACTTCAATATATTTTCGTTATTTTATGCTTTTTAGATAATTTACTTACTTTGAAGTCGGTTTTTATTTTTTTTTTAAATAGTTTTTACAGGAATTTATATGACCGCGCGGTACCGCGAGTCGCCGCGCGGTTGGAGCATTCACATGATGGTAAATGCACAAAATATAGAGAGTACAGAAGGCAAGCTTCATACAATGGGCGTTCTTGGTTAATTTGAGTTAGTGCGAGCGCCAGGGGCTGGAAAGTTGCTTACTTATGATAATGTAGTTTTGGACAGTGCCATCTTTTACCTTTTCACCTGCACTAAGCGTAATAGTTCGTCTGAGGTGGCGTCACTGGCGGCAGCGCAGCGTCAGTCAGAGTCTGATTGCAAATCGCTGTTTTGTGTTTTTCGGATTACTTTCTGTTTTCGCAAGATAGTTCTGTTGCAAGTACATTGAGGCGAGTAATTTCTTCTCAGTCTTCTCATATAATTATCGATTTCGGTCTGCCTTTTCGTCGAGTTGTGTTTAACTTCGCGCTTACGATCGGCACCGCGCCCACCGGCCTTTTGTGAATTTGCGATACAGACGCTATTAGTTAAGTTTAGATAAGTTTTTACATATTTATGTTATCAGTAAGTTTGAAAAAAATTAAAATACTGAAATTCAAAGGTGGTTTTAGTTTACCTATTTAATGCTCGTAGTAGTTATGTATATATACCTAGTGAATTAAGGGTTTATGACGTATAGCTACTTATAGCAGCACGCTCTGCGATAGTACTTAGTTTGAGGTGAACGTCTAAGAGATGGCACAGGTTCATATTGAAATTCGGGTGACATAAAAAATGAGTCAGATGGTTCTCTATTTCCAAGGTATTACTTTTCTCTATGGCGAGCGCGGTTGCCACCCGCTTCAGACACGCTCGCACGCGTCTTGTGATATTTTTTTTGAGCAAAGATGGAGCATCAAAAAAGGACTTATTGCAACTGTTCAGTTAATGGATGTGCAAATTCTACTTTAAACGGTGAAATGTCGTTTTTTAAGTTACCAGTCGTATTATAGAAGTAAGTACCTAGCTATTTGCTTGTATTATAACTAGCTTGTATTTTTAACCCCGATCAAAAGCGAGGGGTTTTATAAGTTTGACACATATGTCCGGAAGTCTGTCTGTCTATCTGTCGGTCTGTATGTTTGTCTCTGGGTTTGATGATGGAGCAGGAAGATGGTCACGGGAACCCTGCACTAATAAACGTAGACCCACCGAATTTAAGTACAACACGTCACACGCCGTTACAACGAGACGTTGAAAGTGTAATAAATTCGAAAGTATAACAATTACATTAAAATTGAATTATGAACGGAAATACCGTTCTTCCTGTTTTATTCTCACCAATCAATTAAACAACAAGGTGGATATGAGTGCCACTATCATGCGATAGTTTTTTCGCATAAGCCAGAGTTGACAAACCTAGCGCGACCGCCGAGCGTAGGTATGAAAAGTAAGGTACATACATGATCTTGCCTTCTGTACTCTCTATATTTTGTGGTAAATGTACGGCGGCGCGCGGGTAGGAGCGCGCCGTACGGTACCGCGGTGATGTATACTACACTCCAAACCAAATAAGTTTGAAGGCGATTACAACTTTATTATGCAGTCATAAAACACCCCCGCTGTACAGTTGACCGTTAACGCGGCAGCAAAAAAAGGTTGCTAATACAAAGTTGTTTTTGCTGACGCGCCTAGTTGACAATGTATGCGTTATGTAGTTATTGAGCCCCAAACGAACTTGTAATCGCCTCCAAGCTTATTTGGGATGGATTATAGACGATAAGCACGGTTTATTTAGATCTTGTACCGCGCGGCCATATAAACTTAATACATAAAACTTAATAAAAAAACTAGCCATAATCATTTTTGTTAAAATATGGACTTGAATTTTGAATTTTCTCATTCCAAATGTCGATTCGTGAAGAAAACAACATACTGAGCAAAAACCAGTGAATTTCAAAATATGTATTTACATATAAATCTGGTCCCTACTTAATACTTATTAGTTTCACTCTTAGGCCCAATTCACACCAGAAGAGCAGCGGACGGAAGCGGCGCGGCGCGCACTTTCACTGTGAAAGAATTTTAGACTTTATCTACAATACGTAAAAGACCAGTATCGCTTGAAAAGCTCAAAGAAGCCGCGCAACTCATCAAAGCGGCCGCCCGCGGCTGCGCGATCGTCCGCGCGACTGCGCGGGCATCCGTGCGGCTACGGGGACTCGCGCCGCACAGTGGACGGAAAAACGAGGTTCCCTTTCATAGGATTTTTGAAAAATTATAATAGTAGTGTATGATTTCTTGGTAAACCGTACGATATTAAAGTTTTGGAAATGATAAGCTTAGTTAAGATAACAACTGAATTTATTATATAACTTAACTAAATTAATGAATTGTATGAATAAAATGAATTAGTGAGCACGCGCGGTTGTCTTGGCACCGATATATGCGAACTGATGAAGAGTTTAATTAGGCTACGCGTGCCGAGTAAAATGCATACGCATCAAATTATACGGTCACTCTGCATCGTGCATTACCCCGAACTTTCCCGTTCAAAAGATATGAATAAATTTAAAATGTATATTTGGACGATGTTTTAAAACGCACACGTGGTAATGTACCTTTTTTTTTACCCTTGATCCCTGATAGACGACAAACCTATATGACTATCTTGACAAAAAGCGTACTTATTCATAACGTATGGATAAATTAACCATTGAATTTACACGACAAATAATGCGATATGAATTAATTATATATTTATTTGCAAGAATATAGGTAGCTAAGCTAATAGCTTCTTCTTCTTGTTCAAAAAGAAGTGCTATGATAACCAATTCCATTTTAAAAAGTTTTAGTTTATTTACTCCAAAACAAAAAAAAACACACCGTGTGTCGAACGAATCTACAAACTAGACTGAGCCAGCGGCGCGGCGGCGGCGCGAAGCGGCCGGTAGCGGCGCGAGGCGGCTGCGAGCGGCCGGGCGCGGCCTCTTGCACCTGCTCTGCTGGCCGCGTCGCGCCGCTGCCGGCCGCTTCGCGCCGCTTCTGGCCGCTGCCGGCCGCTGCCATTCTGGTGTGAATTGAGCCTTACTAAAAATTACTAGGGCAGTCTATCTCGTGATTTTCCCATTTTATATTATTTATATTTTCACCGTAAGTATGTCACTTTAAGTGTTATTTAATTAGATTTATTTATTATTTTATTAGATAGATCTAAACTTACTTAAATAAAAAAAAATAAGCTATAATTTTTTAGTAAGTACGTACCTACTTATATAATATAATAATAATAATACCAGCCCTTGTTTATGTCCCACTGCTGGGCACGGGCCTCCCCTCAAGATGCGGAGACTTAGGCCATAGTCCACCACGCTGGCCAAGTGCGAGTTGGCGGACTTCACACGTCATTCGAAAGCTAGTTAGGCTTTGTCAAACATGCAGGTTTCAACACGATGTTTTCCTTCACCGAAAGCTAGTAACAATCGCACAAATACGATTCGCACATACTCGAAAATTATTACATACTTATTTTATTCTTTCTATATTTTAAGACTACTTTATTAGCACCGTGATAAGGATAAAAGCAATTATTTCTATTTGTCCAAAGCGTAACGGAAGGAAAATAAAAACGTTACTTTTAATTATAGACGCTGAAATTCTTTTCCTTTAATATTTATAGGAGGGTAAACTCATTTTAATAGGTACTATCGAGGACACGAATGGTAGCCCACTTAGCAAACCACACGTAGTTTGGGCCAATGAAAGGTTGGGGTGGGTTCAGGACAATTGTAAAAGTAACGGGATATTGTATTATTCAAAAAATTATGTTTTACTATTCGCTAGTGATAAACAAGTCCGTTTGCGCGATTGTAAATTTTATGAATGAAAATTGAATGAATTTTTATGCTTGGAAAAAAAACCTGAAAACTGCGGCAGTGATAATAAATTGATGTGGAATGAAATACCAATAAAATGTTTTTTTGTTACTAAATTAAAATAGTCACTGTCACTGTTTGAAATATATTTTCATTACACTATACAAAATGCGGTACAGCCGATGGGGTTCAAACCATGGCACTTGCTATAAACTGCAAATATCGCAAATGACCTCCAGACCAAACAGTCATTAGCGTTGTAAGGCGAAATTTGTAGTACTATTCTAAGACACAGTTTCTTTTTCATTATTAAAAAAACATTAGACTTTCTTACTTTTTGTTGACAACCCACTTTATATGTTTATTTTGATCGTCTATCTTTTATGCTTTATTGTGTTGTAAATGTATTTAATTCATAATAGAATTAGAAATCTTATTTTATTAAGTTGTATATTACGCTGTAATACTGTACACACATATACTCACACACTAAAGATAACATTTCCACTTATAGTTCATAATATTGTGCACTCATTTATAACATTCTGATCGTCATCATCTATTGATTTATATTTGTAACTCTCAAAAAGTACGATAAAGAAATACGATTTGGGTTTTTACAGCAACAATGTCATCTGAAAAACTTTACTGATTTATATGTTTGAATTTAATACTCTTGTTATGACGAATACACTTGCGAATTATTTGCAAGTATTGTCTGCCAATCCCTTACAATAAAAGTAATAATTTATATGAGCAATAAAACATATTTGTGAACCACATGAAACGTCACCCGCCGCGGGTAATCCTATATTCAAAAGAATACCGTTTTTTTTAAAACAGATGTTTCGAAGCTCCGATGTTTTAGTGAAAAAAAAATGCACAATGAAAACAATAGATTGAAGCAATGCGATGGAGTTTTAAATGTTGTATTTTTTCTTCGACAATTTACATCCGATCCCAAACTAGGCAGACCAGTTAACTGATACTAATACTTACTTATATACTTTTTTTTGTCATTAAATACTTAAATAAATAAAACACACATACACTTGTAATCGACCCCACGACCTATTTGGTAGTGGCCAGAGTGTCTAACCACTAGACAAACAGACCCGTCAAATTTTTTTATGAGTCATTTTTTGTTTTGGTCAAAGCTATAATGAAACAAGTTTTAGTCCATTTCGCTTTTTTTCTAAAACTTTTAATTTGATTTTATCGTCCAAACTAAGTAACACATTGTAAATCTAAATACTAATAAAATAACAATTTTTATTTTTTACTGATAGGATAGATTACTAATACCAGCCCTGGTTTATGTCCCACTGCTGGGCACGGGCCTCCCCTCAAGATAAAAAAAATATGGCTATGGCTAATATGATATGGCTTAGGCCATAGTCCACCACGCTGGCCAAGTGCGGGTCGGCGGACTTCACACGTTATTCGAAAGCTAGTTACGCTTGCTCAGATATCTAGGTTTCTTCACGATGATTTCCTTCACCGAAAGCTAGTAATAATCGCACAAAGACGATTCGCACATGATTTATTAAAGTAATCAGAGGTGCGAGCCGGGGTTCGAACCTGCGCACCTTGTTTCCAAGGCAAGCGTTCGCCCACTGAGCTGTTACCGCATTTTCTTTTTTAGATTATTTATCCGTAAACCGGATCTGGGAGTGTATTCTTTCCTTCAATAAAATAAATTGGATATAAAGAAAAAGCTCAATTATCTTCATATATAAAGATGTCTCCAAATCAATCCAAATAGAACTAAAGCTATGTTTTCAAAGAACTTATGATTTTAATTAATTTCTAGTTATCGATGGTACACCTACTCTCATCTCATAAATAACTAACTACACGACTATGATTACTCGGCTTGTATTTCATTGAATACAGGCAACACGGCGGTGCCGACGCACACCTGTTAAAATGCAATGATAACAATGGCATTTATTGCGGCAATACGGGTACGCTCCGCTGCCATAAGCCGGGGCGGGACTAGCTTTGCATTTGGACGCATGTGCAAGCGATTATAGACCTAAGACTGGTACACCGGAAATGTCCGCGATTGTACCTACAGGATAAAGTAACTTGTATTATTTAATTTTAATGACCAAAATTTAGTTTACCTATTCACATGGAGTAGGGGGTTGTATAATAATTAATAAAGCTAACAATTAAAAATTAGAATTATCTAGAAAAACTATTTGAAATATTTAAAAAATCCCTAACACATGAAGAGGCTGATATATTTCCAGCATAACATATTGAAGTCGGTGTCAGCTCGTGCTAGTGTTAGTTAACATGATGTGCTATCACCGACTTCAATATATTTTCGTTATTTTATGCTTTTTAGATAAGTAATTTACTTTGAAGTCGTCTTTATTGCGTAGCCGCGTAGAGTTAAAAACAACTGAAATATGAAGACTTACTATAATAGCCGGCATATCCCCAAACTCCTAGGAACAGGACGAACGCTATCAGCCATACGATGTCCGTGCAGGATCGGTTGTGTGTTGGCCCACTGAAGTCGGGGTCGTACCGGATAGGTTCCCCTGTGGAAGAACATCACAATTAACAGCTTTTGTCTTACCCTATTGAATTGTTCAATGAGCTCAATCAAACTTTAAGTTCATTTCCGTACATCTTACTAGTTTTTGATAGTTGCCGCTAGGAACGCTGGTGTGAAATGTACGGAGAAAACTGTCAGTTTTATCGAGCTCCTATTTGGAGCACAGGAACGCTATAGGCAGCCCACGCTGGTCTAGCTTTACTAAATGCCTGCGTATTTTTTCCAAAATCACATGTTTTGACTATGTCTTGGCTGAACTTATATATTTTTTTAAATATATGTACTTCCATGTTATATGGATCTTGCGCGTCCTTCAATATATTTCTCGGAATTCTAATATTAAAATCATTGAATCTATTTTCATAGAATCGATTGCATCAAAAATATCCTTTTTTACTTGCAAAATCTCTACTCAAGCGTGGTCTAGATCACACTTACGATAACAAAGATCAAATCTCGACTCAAGCAGGGATTTTGAGTTGATTACGATTCAATAATAAAGGAATCGGTAGTCGACGCTCAAGTAATGTTCTAAAATAAATCATAAACGTCATCACGCACTGACAATGCTCAGGTGATTCTTGTTTGACTTGACAGTGCTCAAGTAAGGTTCTAAAATTAAAACTTCAACTCAAACTAGATTTAAGTAGTACTTGAGTCTTGAGTATGGTTCTGTAATACGACCCTTATTTTGAGCATTTTTGTAAAATCAACCCCTAAGTGGGTCAAATGGACTCCCAAAGTTAGTATGGAAATATTTTATTTCTTCATCACACGGATATGAAATTTAGTCAATGTACTAAGCCAAAGAAATTAAGAAACACGTGTATCACATCTTTTTCAAATTCGACCCGTAAAGGGGTGTTAGCATGGTTTTTGATTATGAAACGCGGAAAAAAAATGCTGGTATGATGAAACTTTGCGAATACATTTATCAAACTAAAGCAATGATATTGTATAAATAATCATTTTTTGAACATCGACTCTTAAAGGGGTCCAATGGGGGTCCAAAAATTATTTTCGACCTACAGTCATAAGGCTTAATTTATGTATTGCACACAAGAATCTAAGAAACCTATATTCGGCATTTTGCAAAAAACAACCCCTATAATAATTTAATGGGGTTGTAAAGTTTACACGTAGAACGATTTCCATTTAATGCTATAATAAAGCTAGAGTAACGAAACTCTGTACATAAACTCAAAACAAAAATCTAATAAACTAATTTTCAGCATTTTTCAATAATCAACCCCAAAGTGGGTCAAATGGGGTCTCAAAGTTTGTATAGAAAACATTTTTTTTTCACCACACATACACGAAATTTTGTCAACGTACGAAACAAAAGAAACGAAGAAAGACGTGTATCACAACTTTTTGAAAATCGACCCTTACAGGGGTTTTAGTATGGTTTTTAAGTTTGAACCACGGAAAAATATTATGCTGCATTGATGAAACTTTGCGAATGCATGAATCAAACTAAAGCAATCCTTGTGTAAATAGTTTGAAAATCACCTCCTAAAGGGGTCCAATCGGGGTCCAAAAATGTTTATCGACCTGCAGTCATAAGACTTAATTTATGTATTGCACTCAAGAACCTAAGAAACTTATTTCAGGCATTCTACAAAAAACAATCCCTAAGGTCATTTTATGAGGTTGCAAAGTTTGCATTTTCGCTACAGTCACAAAACTAATTGAAGGAATGTTGCTACAGTCACAAAACTAATTGAATAAACTCAACATAACAACAAACAAATTTTCTGCATCTTTTGGAAATCAACCCCTAACTGGGTCAAATAGGGTAATAATCAAAGCTTGCAAAAAATATTTTTCCTCACATGGACACAAAACTTACGTCATCAAAAGAAGTTGAGAAACACTTTTGACACATTTGTTTTGAAAATCAACCCTTGACAGGGTTTAGCACGGTTTTTGAGTATGAATTTGGAAAAAAAATCATGCTGCACTGATGACACTGCGGATGCATTTATGAAATTAAAGAAATCCATGTGCATTTTTTTTAATTTGATTCCCAAAAGGGATTAATTGGGGTCAAATCCTGTTGTTTTACCCTACGGTCACAAGATTATTTTATGTATTGCACACAAGAATCTAAGAAACCTGTTTTCTGCTTTCATCGAAAAATAATCCCTTGATCAATTAATGGTTTCAAAGTTTGCATGCAGAAGTATTTCCATTTAAGTTTAAATACAGCTACAGTCACGAAACTCGGTAAGTAAACTCAACACAACAATTTAACAAAATAATTTTCAGCATTTCTATCAGACTTCAAAGAAGGAGGAGGTACTCAATTTGTCTGTACATATATATTTTTTTCTATGTATGATCGCGCATGACTCTGGCAATTATGAACCGATTTCAAAAAATCTTTCTGGTACGGATAAGCCGCTCCACTGATTGGGTCCCATAAAAAAAGATTTTACTTATAAATATGCAGTTCTTGAAAAAACAAAATTAGCGACTTATAAAAAACTGTAGGAATGTCTAAAAGATGATGTTTTTATCGCTTTTTAAGGACGAAAATCGTCACACTCTGGCAAATATGTACCAATTTAATGATTCTTTTTTATGCGAAAGAAGGATCACTGTAATGAATATGTATAACTTTTATCACAACTGGATAATAACTTCCTGGAGAACCATGATTGATGTGGAGGAATTTATCTGGTAAAAAAAAGAATATATACAGACGAATTGAGAACCTCCTCCTTCTTTGAAGTCGGTTAAAAAAGTATGAAACTGATGTTCTCCATTACATTACTCTGACAAATATGAACCGATTTCGATGATTCTTTTTTTTATTTAAGGGAGTAACCCTACTGTAATGATTTCATGCAAATTTCATTAGGACCGGATAAAGTGTTCCTGAAGAAAATATACACAGTAGGTACGTCAACATCAACTTCAATAACATTTGAATTATTTTATGCTTTTTAGTGTTGTTGAAGTCGGTTCATTTTTTTTTGTTGTGTCGTGTGTAATGTTTTATTTGAAAATCAACCCGTGGGACAAATGAGGTACCAAAGTTTGTAGGTATGTAAGAAAATATTTTTTCAAAGACACGAAACTTTGTCAGTGTACTCATCAAAGAACTGAGAAACACGTCTAATACATTCTATTCCACCTCCCCGCGCAACGAAGTCAACGAAGTCAACAAAGTCAACAAAGTCAACGAAGTCAACAAAGTCAACAAAGTCAACAAAGTCAACAAAGTCAACAAAGTCAACAAAGTCAACAAAGTCAACAAAGTCAACAAAGTCAACAAAGTCAACAAAGTCAACAAAGTCAACAAAGTCAACGGAATCAACGGAGTCAACGGAGTCAACGGAGTCGGCGGAGTCGGCGGTCACTCACTCACTCACTCACTCACTATCCACTCACTATCCACTCACTATCCACTCACTATCCACTCACTATCCACTCACTATCCACTCACTATCCACTCACTATCCACTCACTATCCACTCACTATCCACTCACCCACTCACCCACTCACCCACTCACTCAGTGAAGGCGTCACATGAGCACTTTCATAACCTTAACAAATTTACGCCTATCGCTTATCGTTTAACACCTATCATTTAACGCGTTAAGCGATAACGCGTTAAGGTGCTTCATTTAACGCTTGACGCGTTATGTGATAACATTTTTGGAAGTCGCATAAGAAGTTTCACTTTAAAAAATTCATGCTGCACTGATGACACTCCGGATACATTCATCATATTGAAGCAATCCATGTCATTTTTTTTAAATTAACCCCTAAAAGCGTTCAATTGAATGCCTAAAAATATTTTATTCCTACAGCCACATGACATATTTTATGTACTTCATACAAGAATCCCTAAAGTTTGCGTGAAGAAAGATCTCCATTTAATGCTATCATGCAATTATGGTAACGAAACTCAGTGAATGAACTAAACAAAACTGTTGAATAAACTTAATTCCAGCATTTTTCGAAAATCAACCGCTAAGGGCCTCTCGACCAATGGGGTTACCAAATGGTTTCCACTTAACAACCTCATATGTTTTTTAATGGAATTGCAAAATAAGTACAGTATCTTTTTAAATAAAGAAGTAAATATTTAAGAAATTGGAGCTATGATAGCTTACACAATAATACAGGCTACATACTTGATTAGATCAGGGTTAATAAAAGTGTGAAAATATTGAAATCGATCGTCCGAAGATCGGACTAACAATAATAACTAAGAAGACCTGAGGGTACACCGGCATAATTGTGACATAAGGACGTGCAACATCTCCGTTCTCACGTGACCAAGGGTTCTGCAAAGCATTCGAAACGTCGGGATAGTAAAAGCTAAAATAAACCGCGATAAAATCCGTAAAAAGTAGTTTGATTTCAATGTGTAATATTCCCGTAAGTAAAATACAATAAGCTTATTATTTATTATGAAGCTGGCTTCAAAATACAGAAATGGTAAATGTTGTCCTTGAAAACTGGGAATGCACGAACGCATCAAAAAGATTATCAATGCCTAAAGGATTAATGGAAATCCACAAATACATGTACGATAGATTGGTACGTAAGAATTTACTAACGCGAATGCTACACATTGAAATCAAACTATGATTTCAATGTGTAGCATTCGCGTAAATAAAAGACAACATTAATACGTTTGAGTAACAAAGTAAACGCGGGCAAAGCCGCGGGCTACAGCTAGTTAAATTATAAATGGAAACGTGAACGCCCCGAATTTTCGTTGCTATAATCAACCTCATACATGTTATTCTGCTTTACGTCCAGATACAGGTCCCACTTATTTTATAACCGACTTCAAAAAAGGAGGTTCTGTATTCGACGCGTATGTATGTAATATTAATAAAAATGCGTAATATTCATATATGTTAGTCTATGTGGGCTTCTAAACGAATTTACCAAATTTCACGAGTGTATGTATGTATGTAGGTTTGTCCACGGATTTCTCAGAAACTACAAGTCCGATTTCGAAAATTCTTTTTGCAATAGTTAAAGTATCTTTCAACTTAGGGTAGAGTACAAATTTCATCAAAATCGGTCCAGTAGTTTAAGAGATATAAACTTTTTATGTTTTCAGTAAGTTACTGTAATGTAGACGTTCGAGTTGCGTGATAGTGCTGATACCTATCTTGGTAAAATAAGTCACTAAAAAGTGTTAAATAAACTATTTAAAAAAAAAAACGACTTCAACGTAAATTATCTAAAAAGCATAAAATACCGAAAATATTATTGAAGTTGGTGCAGAATATACACAGCAGGTACGCTAACACCAACTTCAATAATATTTTCGTTATTTTATGCTTTTTAGATAATTTACTTTGAAGTCGGTTTTTTTTTAAATAGTTTATTTACTATATATACGGCACTACAGCCCTTACTGGCCTTGGCCTCTAGTCAGTAATTTCCCAGTTGTTGCTTTTCTTTGCCTCTCATCCGGATTGTAAACTTCGCCATTGCACTTAAATTCTCGGTAATTCTAGGTCTTTTTGTTATGACGTCCACTTGTCATTTGGGCGAGTCCGGTGGGTCTATTTATTTTTTTATGGCCCATTGTTGCATTTTTTATTAATTTGTGTCTTATTCTTTTTGTATCTGTTTGTTTGTGCGCAATAAAGAATTGTCTATCTATCTACTTATCTATCTACACACATCAAAAGTGTCTAGGGATCAACATATATTTTTGCAATAACTTTTCTCCTGATTGATATTAATTAAAATTTTCTTTAAGGATTCATCAAATAAAGTGTTTTCGTTTGTCACAGTAACGATAAACCAAGTCACCTTTGCATTAATAAAGAAATTTGCCATTTTCCTAATAAAGGGATTTTTGACATTTGAACCACTAACACAAAAGTTCGAAAAAAAGACTGAAATAACAGTTTTCTTTAAAAATTTATTGGGTAACTTAAACAATTAATAATCCGTGTTTCTACCGCGAACACTAACAACACAAGAACATCGGTTTGGCATACTCAAAATGAGTTCATCCAAATCACGCTGTGGAATGGCCGCCCATGTTCGTTGCAACAACAAAAAAAGGTCTTCTTGCGACTGGATACCCTCCATATTCGGCAGAGCTCTTCTCTGTAGCATATCCCATGCATGCTCAATCGGGTTCAAGTCTGGCGACTGAGCAGGCCAGGGCAGGACATTGATGTTAGCTGCGGCGAGAGTCTGTCTTACAACTCTTGCGGTGTGCGGTCGTGCATTATCATGCATTAACTGAAATAAGGGACCGATTTGCACTTGTAGAGGAACGATGACGTCTGATACAATCGTCTCAGCATAAATTTGAGCGTTGAGGTTGCCTCTGATCCAAATCAACTCAGTTCTTCCGCCGATCCAAATACCCGCCCATACCATGATGGTTCCACCACTATAAGGATGGACTTCCTGGCTGGATTTTAATCGCTGTTGGCGTCCAGGGGTTCTCCAGTGTCGTATACGTGTTGTATCCGGTCTCATACCAAAACGAGACTCATCAGAAAAGCACACGAAACGCCATTGTTCTTCTGCCCAATTTCTGTGTTCAAGAGCCCATTGATATCGAATCCTACGATTGTGCATTGCTATAGGTGGTACCCGTAGCGGTCTTCGGGAATGAAGGTTCACTTCATGCAAGCGGTTTCTGACTGTTTGGTCGCTAATTAAGTTCCCTGAAGAGTGATGAAGCCTCACGGCTAACATCATGGCAGTTATTGTTGGAGCTCTTCGAGTTAAGATTTGAATATATCGGTCTTGTCTCCGTGTGGTGCAGCGATACCGTCCTCCATGGCGCTCAGCCACGGTACCAGTGCTTCGGTAACGTGTCCAAAGTCGACTGATAACACTCTGACTTGTATTCAGAGCTAAAGCCACAGTACGTTGCCGGGAACCAGCTTCTATCATTCCCACGGCTCTGAGCATTTCTTCCCTGCTTAAATGACGTCGCCGCTCCATAATAACGTTGGTTTTAATCAGTAGTAGGGAAACAGTAGCACTAATAATGTCTTCAATGCGTTGTATGTTTTTATAGGGAAAATATTGACAGCTGATTTTCATCTTTTACTCGAATTTGATTCACAGTTCCTGATTCAAATTATGAAATGCACCAAAAAGGATCCATATAAATTTATAAAATCATAAATTTATTACAAAGCCACATCTCAATCTCAAGAAATCCGCTTAAAAATGCTTGATCCCTAGACACTTTTGATGTGTGTATTTACATATTTCTTTCGTCTCAGTATTTTTTTATTATTATTATAAAATATATTATTACATCTGTGTAGTACTTAATTGGTACCTACACCTATTAATTTAATCGCTTACTGCCGCACTCACAGACATCAATTAACTTTAATCGCATTCAAGTCAGTTTTTGTAATCTACATTTGAGAGCAATAAAATCGCACCCCCTTGTAATTTGGTTTATTACTGATTTTTTTCTTAAATCTAAAAATATAGAGTACAAATCATTTAGCAAAATTAAAGAATACAAGCTTAGCTTTAAAAGAACACCAAATTAAAATCATTGACCTTCACATAACTTACAGAAATCAGCCGTACACCAAATTAGCCAAATTCACCCGTTAGCATTGTCACTACTTGCACCCCTTACCCGCAGTATAAAAGGGTCGGTTTTTTGGATTTTTAATCAGTTGTATACCGAAGGTCAAAGTGATAACATCTCTACTCAACGCATACGGAAAAATATGGATACCACGCCCGCAGAAGCCGCTCAAGTTATTGCCTTGCTCGAAGCAGGCCATAATCAAAGTGACGTTGCTCGACGACTAAATTTGAGCCGCTACTCTGTTCGTCGTGTGTACCAGAGGTTTCAAGAGACCGGTGGCTACATTCGACGACCAGGATCTGGCCGGCGACGCAGAACATCAGAGCTTGATGACCGCTTTCTTGTGTCAAGGTCTTTAAGAAATCGGCAACTGAATGCGGTTCAACTGGGACAAGAGCTTCAAGAAGTTCGCAATGTCAGTATAAGTCGGTGGACAATCAGAAGAAGACTTGGTGAAGCAGGACTGACTTCCCATCGCCCAGCAAATGGTCCCAAATTGACCACAGCTCACCGACAAGCCCGACTACAATTTGCCAGGGAACATTTAAATTGTACGTATGAACAATGGCGGTCTGTTATGTTCTCTGATGAGTGCAGAATGACATTACATGGTCACGATGGACGCTCTAGGGTCTACAGAAGGTCATCAGAGCGATTTTCACAATGCTGCATAAGCGAACGTGTGGCTTTTGGCGGTGGATCGTGTATGTTTTGGGGTGGTATAATGTTGGACACTAAAACTGACATTGTATTCATCACTGGGGCGTATACCGGCCCGAGATCGAGAGGTTTGACGGCTGCACGATACGTCGAAGAAGTGCTCGAAGGACGTATGAGGCCGCTTGCGTGGCTTATGGGAGAAGATTTAACCTAATGCACGACAACGCCAGACCGCATGTCGCCAGAACAGTTTGCGACTACATGGAAGTCGTTGGAATCACCGCGATGGAGTGGCCAGCTCGTAGTCCTGATCTCAATCCGATTGAGCATGTCTGGGATGAGCTGAAAAGAAGAGTTCGAGCAAGAAGCCCTGCTCCTACGTGCCTCCGAGAGCTTCAACTTGCCATTGAAGAGGAGTGGAACGCTATACCACACGATTTCATGGTAAAATTAATACGGTCCATGAAAAACCGATTAAGAGCTGTAATTAAGGCTAGGGGAGGGAATACACCTTATTAATAAACAATTTGTTCAAGAATTTTGAGTTTGATTTTCATTATTTCTTAAGCGAAATTGGGTAATTTTACCCATTTGTTGGGTTTTGTGCCGTAAATCCTCTTATGGGTATTTTTGTACACTGTATTTGATATCATTAGAAAGGTAATGAGGTAGACTTTCAATTAGTGTGTGTGTTTTTTTAAATATTTATTCAGATTCATGAAAAAAACTGCCTTGACATAAAAATGTCAAGGTGTGCGATTTTATTGCTCTCAAGTGTATTTATTTCGAATCTTCGAGTCTCTTATGATTATCTTTTAGTATTAATTACAAGATTATTGATATATCTACTCACTATTCGCGTATTAAGTATTAGGTTTTGAAAGTCGAAATATTTCATTTACAAAATTTGACTTAATCACAATTAACTATAATTGACGTTTGTAGGTTCGACAGTTAGTTACCTTAAAACATAAGTTGATCTAACGTAACTAAAGGTTTAAATGATACGATCTAGATGAAGAAGAATAACCATTACAAAAAGTAGAGAAAAAAGTTCAACAAACTTACAGACTAGTGAAACTTACCGTAGTCTTTTCCCATCGTGTAATAACTTATATGTTACAAGTTTTATTAACTGCACTGTGTCCACCTTTCAGCCAATTTAACGTGTAACAGAGTACCACACAGTGCCGATTCTGTTGTCACCACTACACTAAACTAGACTAAATTTTAGTTTAGTGGTGTCAAACGATGATTAAGTGCTTAATTTGATTTCGACAGCTACTAAATTGAGTTGATAGTGAGGTTTTCATTGGTCAAATTGAGAAAACAATTCTCTTGTTCATCTGATTACACTAAACTAAACTAAAATAAATCTCCGGCTACGATACTTATATTAATTTTTATTATTAATTAATTATTTTTATTTTATTTTAATATATTTTTATATTAATATTTATTATTTTAATATTTGTTTAAATATTTATTTTAATATTTATTAATATTTATTTTAATATTTTTTAAATATTTATTTTAATATTTTTTAAATATTTATTAATATTTATTTTAATATTTGTTAATATTTACTTTATTATTTGTTTAAATATTTGATTTAATATTTATTTTTTTATATTAGTTTAAATATTTATTTAAATATTTTTTTTAATATTAATTTTAATATGCATATAAATATTTTTCTAATATCTTTTTTTATTTTATTTATTAATATTTATTTTTTTATCTTTTTTTATTAATATTTATTTTATTTATTAATAAAAAATATTTAATATTTTAATATTTACTTTATTATTTATATTAATATTTATTTTAGTATTTATTTTAATATTTATTTCATTCTATTTTAGTCTATTCAATTTTATTTTAATCGACATCTTTTAGATGCCGACTATTTTGATCTAATTTTATTTTGAAGTTTCTAATATTAGGCATAAATGACGTAAATTGTGCACAACAGAATAGCAAAATACGTTTAAAACTAAGTTGAGTAACTAAAACCATTATATTCTATCAAACTATACCTAATTTAGTTTAATTCATGGATCTCTGAATAGGAAAGACACGACTAAACTAAAATTTAGTCTAGTTTAGTCTAGTGTGTGACAACAGAATCGGCACCATTGTTTTGCAAAAAACACCATCAACAACTTTACAAAACCGCTTGTGATTGAGCATGTAATATAATTGATATGAACTTATTATCATAGAATATCAGGATAGCATAAATCACTAGGTACCTGATAAGTCTTTATAATGAAATCGTTATTTTTCTAGTTCACGACCTAGCTTTGGAGTTTTAAATTGAATTGTATTATGAAATATCGTTTATACTACATAATAGGCGCATTTGAATAAATATCCATAACGTATGTTAAGTGTACGAACGATTATATTTCCGTTATTTTCTGTCCTTATCGGCGGCACGCTAGCTAGATGTCTTGTTATATTCTGTCTACGTTATGTACAAATTGAAGTGAACGTATTGTTTACGAGCGCGCGTATTGTATTTCGAGTTTCGGGAATGAATAATCACACGGTCTGCCAACTGGCGGGTGAGTGGCTCACGAGCGGCCGGTCGACTCACAGAACACTATTACTCAAGAGTGCTCAGCTGAACTTGCTATCTATAGTGGCTGGCTAGCACACACAAGCGAGAGGTGAGCGAACTAAACCAACTTTGAAATGTTTGCTTGTTATTTTGTTTGTTACCCTATAGCGCGAGTCGACTGAGTTACTTTATTCCCTGTGCAATACAAAGATACAAAGGTCGTCTTGCTGTCTCTCTCGTCTCTCGTCTTCTTATCTTTGTCTGCATTGTTAGGTTTGTAGTGCAGCAAAAAATCATCGCTGCATTGTGGGCACATACCCTAATATATCATGTATACCACTCAGGCTCAGCGCTGTTTGTGAATTGTAGGATGCCACGAAATTATCATCTACGTCAATACAAATAGGTTAATATGCGTCAGCTTTAGGTATATATAACATGCTGCTTAGCGACCATCGATATACTATACCAACTAGATTAGCTGTCAGGCTGTCACGAACAAAATGACATCGAAAATGTGGCCGCGGTTACATATACTTACACACAACTATACACGTAGCTAGAAATTGTAGAAAATACACACATCAAAAGTGTCTAGGGATCAACATATATTTTTGCAATAACTTTTCTCCTGATTGATATTAATTAAAATTTTCTTTAAGGATTCATCAAATAAAGTGTTTTCGTTTGTCACAGTAACGATAAACCAAGTCACCTTTGCATTAATAAAGAAATTTGCCATTTTCCTAATAAAGGGATTTTTGACATTTGAACCACTAACACAAAAGTTCGAAAAAAAGACTGAAATAACAGTTTTCTTTAAAATTTTATTGGGTAACTTAAACAATTAATAATCCGTGTTTCTACCGCGAACACTAACAACACAAGAACATCGGTTTGGCATACTCAAAATGAGTTCATCCAAATCACGCTGTGGAATGGCCGCCCATGTTCGTTGCAACAACAAAAAAAGGTCTTCTTGCGACTGGATACCCTCCATATTCGGCAGAGCTCTTCTCTGTAGCATATCCCATGCATGCTCAATCGGGTTCAAGTCTGGCGACTGAGCAGGCCAGGGCAGGACATTGATGTTAGCTGCGGCGAGAGTCTGTCTTACAACTCTTGCGGTGTGCGGTCGTGCATTATTATATATATTATAGGCAAAAATGAGAACTAACTTTTTTATTATGGTAATGACGTGTATTTTGGACGAGAAAAATACCGCAGTGCCTAAAGACGAAGGTTTTTAACCAGTGTGTGTTGCCAGTGATGACATATGGTACTGAGACGTGGTCCCTAACTGTTGGCCTTTTGGATAAGCTCAGAGTCACACAACGAGCTATGGAGAGAGCTAAGTATGCTCGGAGTTTCTTTGCGCGATAAAATCCGAAATGAGGAGATTCGCCGAAGAACCAAGGTCACCGACATAGCTCTTAAAATCTGCAAGTTGAAGTGGCAATGGGCAGGCCACATCGCTCGGCGAACCGATAACCACTGGGTAAGAAAGGTTCTCGAGTGGCGACCACGAACCGGAAGACGCAGCGTAGGTAGGCCTCCCACTAGGGGGACAGACGACATTGTGCGCGTCGCAGGTAACCGGTGGATGCAAATAGCCAATTGTCGGTCATTGTGGCGTTCGAAGGGGGAGGCCTATGTTCAACAGTGGACGTCTTCCGGCTGGTGATGATGATGATGATGATGAATGACGTGTAGTTTGACAGTTTCGTATAGACAGTGGTGACACGCCTATCGGCAACATTAATTTTGTCAGTCTCGGCATGGCAGTTGCGAACTACTAGCGGAGAAAATATCAAATAAATAATTTTTATTTCGTATTATAATGATATCTTACTTATATTTATTATTTTTCACACCACCTGCTCGATAATGTTCCATTATGTGTCATATAAACTTGACATAAAGTAGGTCATTATATCGCTATAGTCTAGCCGGGTAATAATGTTGTACTAAACTCCCTTGGGTAATAATGTGATTTGTTTTTTTCTTGTCCTTTAGTTCTCCCTAATTAGCCAGATTTTCGACAATTCATACAATACTTGGTAAGGTCCTAATAAAATTATTTTTCACACCACCTGCTCGATAATGTTCCATTATGTGTTATATAAACTTGACATAAAGTAGGTCATTATATCCCTATAGTCTAGCCGGGTAATAATGTTGTACTAAACTCCCTTGGGTAATAATGTGATTTGTTTTTTTCTTGTCCTTTAGTTCTCCCTAATTAGGAAGGCAAAAGGTTCTAGCTCATACAGCCTCGTCATAAGTAATCTCGTAATAAATCAATTTGTAGCTAGGCTTAAGCCAATTCTTCATTAAATTGCTGTCATTTTCCATTCATGTTTTCAGGCCGAAGCCAATTCTTCATTAAAATGAAATTTGAATTACGAACGTCAAATATTTTTTTACCACGGAGACTCTTTACAGTAGGTATATAAACCACTCTCTAAGCAGAGGCTTGCACGAAAAAATACATTTGAAAATCGAACCGAGCGCCGGGAGCCGAATTAGAGCCGAACCTTGTTCTAGGTTCTAGAAAAGAAAAAAAATAGATAAAAAGAAAGCGCTAACGCTGTTAATATTATTTTAATTCTAGAAGTTTTGTATTTTACTGTCTCGCCTCGCAGTAGGTGTGGGCGCGAACGCTGGAAATCGGTGTGTTTGTATTATTTTATTTCTAGCAGTAAGTATTTAATCTATCTATATGTACTATAATAAAACTCAAAGAGCACTTTTTCTGTACATTGAATATTTTTCCAATATTTCTATGTGGGGATACTATACTATCGACATAGAAGCCAAAACAATTTTTTTTGGAATTATTGTCTGTCTGTCTGTCTGTCGTTCTATTCGTCCAGGTATCATTTGAAAACCCGTGGATGGATTTTCATAGGACTTTCACTGATGTGTTGTGTAGAAGTCAGGGTATAAGTTGGTATATAAAACATCACGCTATGTTTCATAGGTGCTAAGCAGTGAATCATTACTTGCACATATCACCACGTAATTTCCTTTGTATGTGAATAGGGCAATTATAAACTGATCAGTTAATCATTAAGATATCTATTATTACGCTATATACAATAGGAACTGAGCAGACATTTAGTTTGCATAAGATATGGCAGTGGCGGAGGGTCAAATGTTGTAAGGGGTAAGCCGGTCCGGTACACCCAGGACATTTTCATTAGATTTCTGTATTGTCCTAAGTACGTTGCTGATAGCAATATGACATTATATCTTTGAAAAGTTAAAATCTGTAATTCCCGAGCGAGTCCAAACTAGATTAGGAAAGAAATAGGCAAGGGAAAAATACCATTTCATTTCATTTAAAAGCCAGCGGTTAGGTCCGCTGCACCACCAAGGCTACATTTGTATAGGTAGGTAGAAATTGAGAATACGAAATTGCTAAATTTTTACTTAGGTAAAAGACCTAAAATGACTCGAAATGATCTAACGCAATAAAATGTACAAATACAATTCACACTAAACACAATGAACAGCGCTCCCAAAAAACGCTTCTAGGTCAGGGGGGGGGGGGGGGGGTGTTCATGAAATTTTAATAAAACCCTCCAAGTCCAGTAGCCTGATTCTCGTAATCAAAACAATAACGTTAACGTAGCGACTCAGTCGTTTAAACACTTTTCGTATTCACGTCCGTCGATTTTACGTCAACGGCAACGATTTAAAAGTCGTTCGATTAAACTATCGTTGGAGCGTATTCTGGTATAATAATCGTCGTTCAATCGTTTTATAACGTTGACTAAATGGTATTCTCGTATGAAAATGACGTCACTACCGATCGGATGCCAACGAGTAAGCGTCAAATTTCGCGATTCAAGAGTCGTTGAACAAACGTTGGTTATTTGAGACGATTTTTGCTTTTCTTATTCTTGTGGTGCGAGTCAAAGTAATAAAATAACTTTTAAATGAGCCACGGACTTACGTATTTACTATCAAATTCGTCTGCACAGCAAGAAAAATAAAAAGAAAGCTGATAAGGCGAAATATGTAAAATATAAATAAATACGTAAAATTTGGGATATGGAACGCGACTAGGCATGAAAGAGCTCATGTTAGAGATATATTGATTGTAGCCTAAACTGGAACATGAGAGCTAGGAGTGAGTGAGTGAGACGAAAATAGGATCGTATGCTGTGAGTGAAGAGAGTAATTAGAAGATAGTGTGAGCGAGATGGTTTTAAGGTAAATATAATTAGAGTAAGAGAGATAGAATAAACTAATAAATAGAGAAAAACACGTATTTTAATTAATAAACAATTAGTATGTTTGTGGAGGGAACGGAAACGAATTAATCTCGAGTTTCCCAAAGCCTAAGCTCTTAGCTTATCTCACAAAACTCCTACCAAGACCAAAAATTGATTAGGACGCCATCTATCAGGGAATAGCAAAACATACAGAACAATGAATCGTTGACTAATCGTTTAGTTTAGATCCAATTGAGTTGAAGTCCTATCGAACGACGTATATGGTATACGAGAATACCGATTTTGGATAGGACTTCGATCGAACGACAACAAAACGTCAACGATATTTGGACTATTTGTTATTACGAGAATCGGGCTACAGGTAGTGTATAGAAATTGTATTACAGTCGCAACAATAAAAGCACGATGCGAAAAACTTAAAACGTTCATTAACGAATATGATTAGACAGTAATTTACGATGTTAGCGTGATTTACATTATGAACAGCGCCATCTATCGGCGAAATTGAACATACAATCACTATAGAACTTTAATCTTTATAATATATCAAAGAAAGTCGTGTTACACTATTTATAACTCAAGAACGGCCAAACCGATTCGGCTGAAAATTGGTGGGGAGGTAGCTTAGAACCAGTAAACGGACATAGGATACTTTTTATCCCGGTAGGTTAAGGTTAAGCAACGTTAGGTAAGGTCATTAAATAGATGGGTGAACTGATTTGTATGAAATTTTGTGTGCATTTCGGGTAGGTCTGAGAATAGGTCGTAAAGTATATTTCATGCCGCTAGGTTAAGGTTAAGCAACATAAGGCCAGGTCTTTAAATAGATGGGTGAACCGATATATGTATGAAATTTTGCGGGTAGGTCTGAGAATAGGTTATAAAGTATATTTTATGCCGCTGATACCATGATTGACGAGGATATATAGAACGAGAGGATGGTGCAAGAGAGGGAGAGGAGAGGGTGATGGAGTGAGTGATCGGAGGAGTTAGGTGGAGCAAGGGGGGGGGGAGTGAGAGGGAGCAAGTTGGGAGAAGAGAGAGGAGGGAGAGGGTTCAGAGAGGACAAGGGAGAGGAAGAGGGGAAGTGTGACGGGGACCGAAGCGGGAGGGGAGAGAAAGAGTATAGAATTTGTAATTAAAGCGCGAGTGGAGCTGCGCGGGGCAGCTAGTAATAATAATAAATACACTTCATTGTACCATTGAGATTTTACACCAAAAATTACAAGTAAAAGTTAGTTAGTTGAACAATACGTTGATGATGTAAAAAGGTGGCCTTATCGCTAAAAAGCAATCTCTTCCAGATAACCTAAGCAATCTCTTCCTAGTACTTGTATTTCATTACCTCGCAGTAGGTGTGAAAAGTAGTATATTCTCCTCGGGGATAAAGGTGTCTTTGACTTGGGCGAGCTTGAATCTCTCGCTGTACTCAGGATTCTAGTATTAACTCCCTCGCTTTGCTCGGGAGTTAAATCTGTACACCCTCGCTGCGCTCGGGAGTTACTAGAATCCTTCATTATGCTCGCGATTCAATTTCACGCGCGTGACATAAGACACTGCTTTATCCCCTTGGTGCATAAACTACTATAAACTAGTAGTAATAAGAACACGAAACGAAAAAAAAATTCTCCATCTGCAATTCTAGTATTACGATAAGTATTTGGACAGTTTATAAACGCGCAATAAGGAATTTCGATACGTCCTTACGCTAGCTGTTGTCGGCTCGTACTAATTTGAAATAGAGCGACAGCCGTCTCCGTAGCTCTATTTTCGTGACCACTTTTCGGGTCGTGACAGCTAATCTAGTTGGTATAGTATATCGATGTTAGCGACAGAATATCTGGATCCTTCCACAAAGGATCTCCTAAATGGGATAATTTTCTGGGTACAAAAATTTCCTAGCCCGAAGGGTGAAAACATTCTTAAATAATAATAAGGTGATGAATATTTACATAAGTAAACACAGGAAAAATTAAATTAGTTTCTAAGTAGTAAGTATAGTTTTTTTAGAAACCTTAAAAAACTTCGACTATCAAACTAAGTTTTGCGGTTTGGTATTTTTACTATATGAGGTGTAAGAAGAATAGAAAACAAGGAAGGTATTGAACCCTCGCCTCGCCTCGGTGCGGTTGTACTTGACCGGTTTTTATTCCTTACGTATCTACGGCAAATGGCTAAGCGGTGAATATGTTTGTTAAAAAAGATCTCATACATCCAGAGACCAAAGCGGAGTGAAATGTGAACACATGAAAAAATACGAACTACATTTAATAGGTACCAAACAAAATTCTCTTTGTTCATGATAACTCCACTCACATCCGGTGAGAATTTTGAATTACCCTTATATAAGTGAGCGCGGAATAAAAAATTAGTGCATCCTTTAGTTTTCGAGAAAAATCCGAAAAACGATTCTTGCTGGGGTAACGTTGTTCCAGCAAGAAGATTCTAAACCAATGATCGGAGACATAAACTACAGGAAAGATAGCTTATATTTATGCGTAATTGTGCGCTGAAAATGAAATTTGTGCGTCTTAAGATTTCAGAGTTATTACAATTCCTGCTGGGGTAACGTTTTACAGAATCGTGTTTCTCGGAAACCAATAATTGTGCTCCTGTAGAATAAACGATTATCAGTAGCTCTTAATTTGTGCGTATTTGTGCATTAATTAGATTTTCAAAAATATTTACCGTTTTAGCGTAATAATGGATTTATGAAAACCAAAAAAAAGGTCCTAGCGCTTAAACGAGCAAAAATTCATATACACTGGAAACTGTATTCGATCCTTTTTAATACTCTTAACATCCACGAAAAGTTTCAAAACATATTATATACGCATTATTGAATAATATCACTTTGAATCAAAACTGATAATGTCTAGCTTTGACGTCAAAATACAAAAAACAAGACCAACCCTAGAGTTTTTAGTATAAACCAAGAATTAGAGCACATAATGAAATACATATCCTGAAAATTTCAGCTTCAAATATCTCATAATAAAGAAGATACAAGCAAAAACTAGAACCCGACTAACCCGAATAGATTACTGGTTATCTGACCAAATTGGAATGAACCCAAAAAAGCGAGGATTTCATACATACTCGGGACCTTCTTTAAATGACAGTATTATGTGAAGCTGTTGTCTGTACAGTTACGTTCATAATGTTTATCAGCAATCGCGGTTATCTTAATAGTACGTCAGGTGGTTATAGTTTGTCATTATTTTTACAATATATAGTTACAGTTCTGTTAATTACTATTTAATTACGATAACCCCAGAATGCATTGCAAGTTTATAGGTGTGAATAGCAATAATTCGCATTGCAATAAAAAATCTAAATTTCCAATACTTATAATAAAAACCGCTCTCCGAGAAAGTTCACTGACCTTTGTGTACGAACTATCGCGGACACGAACGGTGTACCAGTTTTCAATCAGATTCGATTGACCGAACGTACGTGCTCCTACCCCGCCGGCATGTATTTCGGGGAGGCTCGTGCAAGCGATTATCGACCGACACCGTTCGTGACCGCGAGACTACATTGAGTCAAAATCAAAATTGCATTGCAAGATTCCATTACCATCTATACTATAATAAAACTCAAAGAGCACTTTTTCTGTACATTGAATATTTTTCCAAAATTTCTATGTGGGGGTGTGGCTACTATACTATCGACATAGAGGCCAAAACAATTTTTTTTGGAATTATTGTCTGTCTGTCTGTCTGTCTGTCGTTCTGTTTGTCCAGGTATCATTTGAAAACCCGTGGATGGATTTTGATAGGACTTTCACTGATATGTTGTGTAGAAGTCAAGGTATAAATTGGTATATAAAACATCACGCTATGTTTGATAGGGGCTAAGCAGTGAAACATTAAGTGCACATATTACCACGTAATTTCCTTTGTATGTGAATAGGGTAATTATAGATTGATCAGTTAATCATTAAGATATGTATTATTACGCTATATATAATAGGGACTGAGCAAACATTTAGTTTGCATAAGATATGGCAGTGGCAAAGGGTTAATTTTTGTAAGGGGTAAGCCGGTCCGGTACACCCAGGACATTTTCATTAGATTTCTGTATTGTTCTAAGTACTTTGCTGATAGCAATATGACATTATATCTTTGAAAAGTTAAAATCTGTAAATCCCGAGCGAGTCCAAACTAGATGAAAGAAATAGGCAAGGGAAAAATACCATTTCATTTCATTTAAAAGCCAGCGGTTAGGTCCGCTGCACCACCAAGGCTACATTTGTATCGGTAGGTAGGGTAGGTAGAAATTGAGGATACGAAATTGCTAAATTTTTACTTAGGTAAAAAAAAGACCTAAAATGACTCGAAAGGATCTAACACAATAAAATGTACAACTACAATTACACACAATGAACAGCGCTCCCAAAAAACTTAGAGCTTTCATTATCGAATATCATTAGGCCCGGGACTTGGACAATGATGTTTTGGTGGAATTTCGACGAGAGCTAACCCATACCCTTACTGGATATCGGAAAGAAATACGTGATACGTTAGCGGAATTTCAACAAAGCATGAACTCGTCATTTGAAGGTATGTTAAGACAGCAAACTGAAAACTTTAAAGCACTGCGTGACGAATTTACCACCCTACGCACGGATATAACCGAATTGAAAGATAATTATCGTAACCTGCAGCAGGAACAAAGCCAGCTACGTCACGATTTGGCTAATTTGAGCAAAATAAATGATTGCAACACGTCGACTGTTAACCGTTTATCAAAGGAAATTAGTGAGGCAAGTGTACCCATCGCAAAAATGTCATCACTACAACTAATAACAGAACAAAATAGCAGATTAAATAACCTGGAAATTACTGGCGTGCCATTTACAAAAAACGAAAACTTATATAATATCCTTCACAATTTAACTACTAAGGTTGGTTTCCTGTTAAGCGACACGGACGTGGATTACATACACCGGGTAAGGCGTTTTGCAACCCCGAGCACATCAGTCCAGGACAACGCATCCAGCACCATGAGAACCTCTTTAGTTCCTAACATTGTTGTGCGTTTTACCCAACGTAAGCGGAAAAACGAGTTATTGGCTGCAGTCCGCGCTAGACGCGGTCTCTCCGTTGCTGACTTGGGAATCGATGGACCGGCAAATTCTGTGTATGTCAACGATCACCTGGCGCCACATAATAAAATTCTCTACGGACGTGCACGTAAACTTGGAAAGGATTTGGGTTATAAATATATATGGCTCAATGACTGTAAAATATTTCTTCATAAAAGTGACACTTCTAGAGTAATTCACATTGCTAATGAAACAGACCTTGTAAAAATAAAATGACTTAGGCTATCAGAACTGTATTGGTGTTTATCACACATGATTAATGATCATAAAGTATATAATGTAATATTTCTTTTCAGTTATTCACAAATTATCACTATGAAAGTTGTCGACAAAGAGTTGTTAAAGAATTATTATTATTATAGCAGTATTTACAGAATAAAAGTTAACTTTAATCCATATATCATCAAATTAATTATGTATACAATAATAAGTTATTGTTACTTTTTATTAGTCGTGATGGTAACTTTATTGTCAATTAAAAATAATATTATTGTTGTCCTTTACAATGATTTCTAAAGATGTCTTGTCCATTTATTATCAGAACGTGAGGGGACTACGCACAAAATCTCTTAACTTTCTAACTAACGTACTAAATAACAATTATGATATAATTTGCATCACTGAGACGTGGCTCAGTGATTCATTTTATACTTCTGAGTATTTCGACGACCGATATGTGGTATTTAGATGCGACCGCGATTATGGGGCTAGTGGGCAGACTCGCGGTGGCGGTGTTATCGTGGCCGTGCGCGCGTCGCGAGCTTAAGGCGACTGCCCACACGAGCAACCTGGCGCCGCCGCTTGCTGAGGAACTGTGGGTTAGCGTACCGCTGTGCGACCACCTCTCAAAGACTCTGCATGCAGACAACGCTCCACTGTCATCAAGTAATCACACTGTTTGTTTAAATATACTTTGCACATACATACCGCATGGTCCCTCCCACCAAAAATCTGTTACACCTTTCTATGACCGAGTAACTGATATAATTCACTTACATCCTAGTGACACTTTTCTTATATTAGGGGACTTTAATATATGTAACGCTATATGGCAATATGATGATATTTCCGCTAGTATGGTAGTACAAACTGGCAACGATTTATTGTCCTCCCTTACAGCAGATTTTATGAACCTCGCACAATTATATCAATTTAACTCTGAGTTGAATGTCAATAATAGACTGCTAGATCTGGTATTCTGTACTCTTCACTTACAAATATCTTCATGTGGTAACCCACTGACCCCTGAAGACACTCACCATAAATCACTTGATATCAGCTTACCCTTACATTCACCAGTATCATTAAAACATAATTTAAAATGTAAAAGAAAAATGTTTTACAAATCAGACTTAAAATCAATTAAAAAAGATCTCAATGCGGTCGATTGGGACAAATTATTATTTAACTTAGATGTTGAGTCTGCAACTAACAAGTTCTATACAATTCTTAATAATATTATTGACAAACATGTACCTACACTTACTACCTCTGGTCACAATTCTAGGTATCCCCCCTGGTACAAGCGGCCATTAATAAAACTAAACAATGAAAAACTTAAATATCACACTAAATGGAAAGTTTATAAAAACCAATCAGATTACAGAACTTTTTCTTTCTTAAGAACTAGAATGAAAAAAATGGAAATGCATTGTTACAACACTTACTTAGCGTTATCGGAAGATAGAATCAATGACGAACCAAATTACTTTTGGTCTTATGTCAAATCAAAGAAATTAAACTCCCAGATACCTCATAGCCTTGTTTATGATGGACAAACTTACACTGATGGACACGAGATTTGTGAATCATTTAATAAGTATTTCCAGTCAGTTTTTGTGCCACCAAATACGAGTTACAGTACAACTAACACAGCTTCAATCAACACTAACACTCACACTGTTACTGATATAAATTCTATTTACATAAATGACGACATAATATTAAAAGAACTGCAACAAGTTAACACAAAGAAAGGTGCTGGCTCCGATGGAATAGCACCTATACTAATTTCTCAGTGCGCAAAAGAATTACTTAAACCAATATCAATTATCTTCCGACAATCACTTACCACTGGCATATTCCCTAGCGCTTGGAAGAAGGCCCTAATCACCCCAATACCAAAAAATAATCAAATAGAACTTATTACACAATATCGTCCGATATCAAAATCATGTATATTTGGGAAAATATTAGAAAAAATTGTAACTAACCAACTGGCATTTTCAGTTCGTCATCATATAACTGACAAACAACATGGTTTTATTAAATCTCGAAGTGTAGAATCAAATATGGTAACTTTTGTCGATTTCCTTTCAAACGCAATGGATCATAACGCTCAAGTAGATGTCGTGTACACAGATTTTTCCAAAGCGTTCGACAAAATTAACCATTCTCTGCTTATACAAAAACTGGAGACTCTTGGTGTACATGGTACTTTATTAAGGTGGATTGAGTCATACATTCGAAATCGAAGTCAGGCAGTATGTGTTAAGGGTTTCTGCTCTAACTTTTTGCCAATCCCTTCTGGAGTCCTACAGGGTTCTCACCTCGGTCCCTTATTATTTTCCATTTACATAAACGACATTAGTAAAATTCTTATAAATTCCAATTTTCTACTATATGCAGACGATATGAAACTATACAGAACAGTCACTACTGTTGATGACTGTCACAAAATCCAAGATGATCTTAACATCCTATTAGATTATTATACACTAAACCAATTATATCTAAACCTTGATAAATGCTCGGTAATTACCTACAGTAGAAAAAAACATATTATACACGATTACAATATAATGGGTAAAAGATTATGACGCGTACAAACAATTCGTGATCTAGGAATTGTGATGGATAGTCAACTCACATTTAACAATCACATTGATAGTATCATACAAAGAGCTTTTAGGAACTTAGGATTTATTACCAGAATTACCAAACCTTTCAAAAAAATATTACCTTAAAAATACTTTATATCAGCTTTGTTAGATCTATATTGGATTTCGGTAGTGTCATATGGAACCCCTTCTATAAAGTACACATTCAACGCATAGAAAAAGTCCAAAAAAAGTTCATTAATGTAATTAACTATCGTTGCAACCTGAGTAACACATACAATGATTCTATCAAACGACTTAAATTACTATCATTGGAAAATCGACGTACTCTGTCTGACATAGTTTTTCTTTTTAAACTTTTAAATGATCAAATTGACTCGCCATCTTTGTTATCCAAAATTAACTTCATATCATCAGCTCGATTACCTGTGCGTCCCTCGCGTAAATTGAACATATTTGTACCACCACGACTACGTAAAAATTATACACGCAATAGTTTTATATGCAGATCTTTAAACACATATAACAATAAATTTTCAGATTTAGATATATTCTGTAACTCTTTAAATAAAAACTAAGTTATCAGTATTGCTAAGTACCTTCTCATAGCTATCTAGAGAATCCGAAAGTACTTTAAATACCAAAATTCTCATTGTTATTAATAAATGTATAACGAAATTATTTAATTCTGTTCTGTGGTCTCAATGGGCTCAAGGTTCAATATTAGGCCCATTTCTGTATTTAATATATATTAATGACTTACCCTACTTCGTAGGGGACAAACTAAATGTTGTATTGTTGATGCAGTTTGATGATCCGGCTTGACTCATCTCGAACCAGTTTGTTTCACTTTGACTCACTACGTCCCACCTTGACTTATCTCGATCTACCTCGATCCATCTTGATCCACATCGATTTACCAAGGTAAATAATCCAGCTCGCTTTAGCACGATGATCCAGCTCAACCCAGCATAGGCAGCAGGCAAAAGAATTTTCAAAATCGGATCAGTAGTTCCGAAGATTATCCTTATATTACACATAATTACAAACTGTGTGTTTGTACATACAAAAATACAAATTTAAACTCTTTACAATATTAGTATAGAAGTGTTAGATATATAAGTATAATAATAATAAACTTTATTGAAAACCATTAAGTATCACTAATTACATAATAGTCCTATCTCCTGAACTAGGGTGTTACCCTGTATCTCAGGTGATAGTTCCTTCCCGAGTACATGAACCTTATACTATAACTTACTAAGGACAATATGATAGTTTAAAGTAATGATGGAATTTTATACAAAAACAAAATTAGGAACATATTAATATTAACAGAAACGTAAAAATCTCTTGTCTGTTGGATATAATGAAAATGGCATGGCATGGAATATAATAAATATAATTTTATGGCCTGCTGCTAATGTGTGATGTATGTGTGGGTGTATGCTGTGAGGGAGATGTATGATGTGTGTGGGATGTGTGATGTGTGTGGGGTGTATGGTGTATGTCAGTATTGTATAATATGAATTGCGCGCTCAGATTCTGTGTTTGTAAATAAATTAAATATAATATATACGTATACTGTGAAACTGGTCTGGAGTTATTTTATGCAGGGAGTTTATGTTGAAATTAGATCTTCTGTTTGGTTATAATCAAAATTATTAAGCCACTTCAATATAATTTGTTTGAAGTTGTGATTGCTGACGTTTTGTATTTCTTTGATATTTATTTTTAACCGACTTCAAAAAAAGGAGGAGGTTCTCAATTCGTCTGTATATATTTTTTTTTTTTTTTTTTTTTTTTTATGTATGTTCGCGCATAACTCTGGCAATTATGAACCGATTTGAAAAAATCTTTCTTCCATCCATTCTTTAATCCGTTAATTGGGTCCCATAAAAAAACTATTGCTTAGTAATAAATAGTTCCTGAAAAAACAAGAATGGTGACTGCGCACTGAGACTTGCAAGAAAGCCTATATAGATGACGTTTTAGTCGCTCGGACTCGGTCGGTCGGACAAAAATAGTCATAACTCTGGCAAATATTTACCAATTTCAATGATTCTTTTTTTATTCGAAAGAAGAAACCACTGTATTGAATCTGTATGAATTTTATTACAACCGGATAAGAACTTCCTGGAGGACCATGAACGATGTGGAGGAATTTATCTGGTAAAAACCATAAAACTGATGTTCTCCATTACATTGCTCTGACAATTATGAACCGATTTCGATGATTCTTTTTTTATTCGAGAGAGTAAACTACTATGATGTTTCCATGCAAATTTCATTACGACCGGATATTTTTTTCTGAAGAAACATGAATTATGTAAAACTATGTAGACGATAATGTGATCATAACCTACCTAGATAATTTTACGGTTTTCGATGGTTCAATCTTTATATATGAAAATATCACTAAAAAGTTTAAAATAAAATCTTTTTAAAAAAAAATTGAACCGACTTCAATATCACTGAAAAGTATAAAATAATTTAAATATTATTGAAGTTGGTGCCAAATATACACAGCAGGTACGCTAACACCAACTTCAATAATATTTAAATTATTTTATACTTTTCAGTGATATTGAAGTCGGTTCAATTTTTTTTTAAAAAGATTTTATATTATACATTTTAGGTGCGGAGTGGTTGTACTGGTGTCGTGCAAAGGTAGATTTTGTTTTGGGTACTGGACATCGAAAGAGTCTTTTGGTAGATGGAAGCAATGACGGTACTGTAATTCTGTGATACCTACGGAGGGAGAGGAATACGTAGAGTCTACGAACTGACAAGACTTGAGCACGTTTATAGACATCGGTTGTTGCATGTCTGTATGGGAGGAATAGGATAACTTTTAAAATGGCGTGCTGTGCTCGTTCTAGTTTGATCATAAAAGTCTTGGCCGCCGCACCCCACGCATGTATGCAATAGGTTAATATACATTCACATAGCGCTTTATAAGTTTGAATTAGTAACTTAGTAGACGCAACAGCCTTAAGTTGTTTAAAAATGTATATTACTTTCCTGAGCCTAGTACTCAAACTCTTCGTGTTGGTTCCAGTTTAAATTGTAGTCCCCTACTATTCCAAGGTATATATAAGTATAGATAGAGGAAGTAGGGATAGTAGGGAGTAGGGTTTTCTTATCAATTGAAAAACAAAGTCATGGTTTTATTTTCAACAATGACTAAATTCCATACTAACTTTCATTCCCTATTTCAACCCCTTCAAGCTTTTTGTTCGGGATAAAAGGTAGCCTTTTCTAAAGGTCTTATCTAAAGTATGTCTTTTCTAAAGGTCTAATCTATCTCCGTACCAAACATCAAAATCGGTTCGGTGGATTAGGCGTTAAAGCGAAGCAGACAGAGTTACTTTCGCATTTATAATTAAATAAAAAGAAATAAATAATAATAGAAATAAAAAGTAGTGAAGTAGGGATACATGTCTAGATAGACAGACATCTATATTAAACACCTGTAAAATTACAGGAAGTATGGTTCAAAATCCAAAAGAAGTAAAGGAGGTGTTACAGGTTTGAACAACCTGGGAAAACACAACAACGTCAGCCTTATCTGGGTACCTGGACACGAAGGCGTCGAGGGAAGACATTTAGTAGGCCCTGAACCATTTTTGGGTATTCCGTATGGAACGTATCACCAAGCATTATATGCACATATGAGTCGAAGTAAGTTCCGGTGGTTACCAGGCCCGATTTTTATAGCCACCAACAATAGAATCCAGGAAGAAAGAAATGATCTTTCTAAGTAGTATAGTTCTTTAGAAATCCTAAACAAACCTTGACAAACACACTTAGTTTTACGGTTTGGTTTTATTGCTATCTGAGATGTTAGACGAATAGTAAAATAACTGTAATAGGTCCAAAGAAGGATTGCAACCCTCGGTGCGCGAGTTAAAATAAAGCCATGATGAGAAAAGGAGCTATGATGTCTTACACAAAAATACAGGCTATGTATATTTGATGACATGATACTTATTAAATAAAAGTGTTAGCAGTATTTTTAAAAACCTTCATCCCTAATTTAAAACGCGTTTTACTTACAAAGCCAACGCGGGCGAAGCCGCGGGCTACAGCTAGTACTTTATAAAAAGAAAGGCACCAACTTTGGTTCTTGATTATATTTAAATTTAGAATAAAAGTAACTTCCGTTAACAGTTTTATACTTCAGTGTACCCAGGCAAAGCTGTTTGTGTGCAAAGTTAAGAAGGTCACGAGTATGTATGAAATCCTCGCTTTTTTGGGTTCATTCCAATTTGGTCGGATAACCAGTAATCTAACAGGGGTTCTAGTTTTTGCTTGTATCTTCTATATTATGAGATATTTGAAGCTGAAATTTTCAGAATATGTATTTCATTATGTGCTCTAATTCTTGGTTTATACCAAAAACTCTAGGGTTGGTCTTGTTTTTTGTATTTTGACGTCAAAGCTAGACATTATCAGTTTTGATTCAAAGTGATATTATTCAATAATGCGTATATAATATGTTTTGAAACTTTTCGTGGTTGTTAAGAGTATTAAAAAGGACCGAATACAGTTTTCAGTGTGTATGAATTTTTGCTCGTTTAAGCGCTAGGACCTTTTTTTTAGTTTTCATAAATCCATTATTACGCTAAAACGGTAAATATTTTTGAAAATCTAATTAATGCACAAATACGCATAAATTAAGAGCTACTGATAATCGTTTATTCTACAGGAGCACAATTATTGGTTTCCGAGAAACACGATTCTGCAAAACGTTACCTCAGCAGGAATTGTAATAACTCTGAAATCTTTAGACGCACAAATTTCATTTTCAGCGCACAATTACGCATAAATATAAGCTATCTTTCCTGTAGTTTATGTTTCTCTCCGATCATTGGTTTAGAATCTTCTTGCTGGAACAACGTTACCCCAGCAAGAATAGTTTTTTGGATTTTTCTCGAAAACTAAAGGATGCACAAATTTTTTATTCCGCGCACATTTACAGCAGTAATCTGCTCTAATTATTCGTTTAACTCAATCTTCTCTACGAGCATCTTTCTTGCTGGGGTAATGCCCACCTTATATAATACCTCTAATAACATATTTAACTAAGTATGTAGCCAATTTGGTATAACGATTAGATATCTTGACTGCTATCTAGAGGTCGTGGGTTCGTTTTTTACACTGGATACCTACCTAAATGTGTACTTAAACATAACATGTATCTTTCAGTTTCGTCTCCATAAGTTCCTGGACTAATCCCACCACCGCTGTGATCGGTTAAGCCGAGACCGACAGTGGTCACCAGAGAAGAAACCAAGATTTGATCCTTGGCAAGTCTCGGCGAAACTTGAAATTATCTTGGAACCTGATCAAAGCAGATAGAACTCATTGGGAAGCAGTGGCGTAGTTAGCCTTAGTAGGGCCCTGTATCAAAATCTGGTGGGGGGTCCATAATGAAAGGTAAAGGTTTTTCACAAAAGAAACAAAAACGCTCACGTTGAGTTGAAATAATTATAAGTATATTTAGTTTTCTCATGACTTCATTTGTGCTTAGAGTGTTTCTTGTTATGTATATTATGTATCGGATGAGATATCGGAAGTCATACATTTAGACTTTCGCGTTCCATTATCAAAGTTTATTTTAATCGGGAATTAACGCGATTTACCTTATATTTTGGCTTGACGTTTCGGCCGGGTTTCACCAGCCGTGGTCACAACACAAGCAGACTGGTTCAGCGAGACGGTTCCGTACGCGAGGCAGAAATATCTCCGTTCTTTCACTTGTAACGCCCACTACACACTACACACACATTATCTGTATATTTAACCGGGTGTCCACAGAAGATCAGCGTCGTTGTTCCAAATAGGAGCAATGGCTCATGCTGAGTGGATAACCCTTCAGCGGCATTGTTTAAAATAAAAATTGTAATAGATAAGTTAGATTTAGATGTCACTGAATAAATGTTTTTCTTTCTTTCTAACCGCCGGAAAATAGCGAGGTTTTGTTTTGTGTACGTAACCTGGGTCCAAGGTAAGCAACGTTGTAGGTACCTACTGCAAAGGATGTTCTGCCATTACAAACACCAGGTGTCTACAAAATAAATTGCAGTTGTGGTAGCGCCTATATAGGCCAAATGAAGCGGACTATCGCAGAAAGGGTTAAGGAGCATATCACCGCTGTAAAGAACCGTCAGATTAACAAGTCAGCGATTGCTGAGCATATACTTCAGTCGGATACAAATCACTGGATTGAGTTTCATCGCCCACAAGTCCTTTCCACCGATCAACACTTTTATTCTAGAGTTGTTCGTGAAGCAATTGAAATTAAGAAATATAAAAATTTCAACCAGGAAGATGGCTTTAGATTATCAGCTGCTTGGGAACCAGTGATTAAAATGACAAAACCTCGCTGTTTTCCGGCGGTTAAATATACAGATACTGTGAGTGTAGTGTGTAGTGGGCTTAACGTTACAAGTGAAAGAACGGGGGTAGACGAAGATATTTCTGCATCGCATACGGAGCCGTCTCGCTGAACCAGTCTGCTTGTGACCAGTGGGTTGGTGCAACCCGGCCGAAACGTCAAGCCAAAATATAAGGTAAATCGCGTTAATTCCCGATTAAAATAAACTTAGTCATACATAGCTCTAAAACATACTTCACCGTTGTTATGGGGGACTTCAACCCAAAGGTGGACACACGGAATGGCGATGAGTTGAAAGGGGGGGTCGTATGGGTATGGGCGGCGGAACCAGAGTCCAGTGTTTGGTCGACTTCATGGAGAAGGAGGGACTCTACGAGATGAACTCTTTCTTCAAGAAGCGACCATCCAGGAAGTGGACCTGGATAAGCCCCAATGGTTCAACCAAAAATGAGATCAACGTCATCATGACGACCAAGAAGCACATATTCTATGATGTCTCTGTGGCAAGGCAGCAAGGTTAAAACCGGTAGCGATCACCGTATTGTTAGAAGCACATTGAGTATCAATGTTAGCTCGAGAGGTCCCGTCTAATGAAGTCTACGCTCCGTCCAGGAGCGTAAACCAAAACCCCGAAGACTTTCAACTCCAACTACAAAATCGCTTCCAGTGCCTAGCCGAATGCGAAACTGTGGACGAGATAAACAATGGGTTGGTTCAAACTTTCCACGCAGTGGGCTCCTAGTTCTTTAAGACCCCACGCCGCAAAAAGCCTCAGAAGCTCTCCAACAAAACGATTAAGTTAATGGAAAACCGGACTGAGATGAGACTGCAATCTTCAGCTGATATGTCAGAATATGCTGAACTCAATAGACGAATCTCGAAATCCATGCAGCACGACTTGCGTTCCTATAATACAGCATGTATAAAGTTCGCCAATAATTCGTCTATTGGGCGCAGCCAAATGATCAGGCTGAAGATTGAAGACGGCAGTGTCATCTCATCGAAACCGGAGATATTGAGAGAGCTCAAGAGGTTTTACGGACAGTTATATACCGCAACACATGAACCCATTGCTGCCAGAACAGCTCAGGACACCAGAGCCAAACTAACCCGACACTACACTGAGGACATCACAGACATCAGCCTGTACGAGATTAGAATGGCTCTTAAACAGCTTAAGAACAACAAGGCGCTGGGTTAAGACGGAATCACTACAGAACTTCTGAGAGCGGGTGGAAAACCGGTACTTTTAGTCCTCCAGAAGTTATTTAATTCCGTCTTACTCGAGGGTACTACGCCTGAAGCATGGCACAGGAGTGTGGTGGTTCTTTTCTTCAAAGGAGGTGATAACACCGTATTGAAGAATTATAGACCCATCTCACTCCTGAGCCTTGTATACAAGCTGTTTTCGAGAGTCATTACGAACCGTCTCGAACGCAGGTTTGATGACTTCCAGCCTTCCGAACAAGCCGGATTCCGAAAAGGTTTTAGTACCGTAGACTACATTCATACACTCCGCCATAGCGTAGAATATGCAAGTTGAAGTGAGTGGCAGTGGGCAGGCCACATCGCTCGAAGAACCTATAATCGTTGGGGAAGAAAAGTTCTCGAGTGGCGACCACGAACCGGATGACGCAACGTAGGCCGGCATCCCATTATGTGGACCGACGACATTGTTCACGTCGCAGGCAACCGGAGGATGCAAATGGGAAATTATCGTTCATTCTGGCGGTCTAAGGGGGAGGCCTTTGTTCAGCAGTGGACGTCTTCCAGCTGATGATAATGATGATATTATGTATAATAAATAAAATATTTCTTGGACATATCACCATTAGGTGGAAGATTCTTCGAAAGCTACAATGAACGCGAAATAGGCGATTTGCATTCACTGGTTGCCTGAAACTCGCATAATATCGTGATTTCACCTAGTGGAGTTTTACCTACGCGGCGTCTTTCGATTCGATGTCGCTACTCGAGAACCTTTCTTTCGGTTATCGGTTCTTCGCGCGATGTGGCCTGCCCTGACCAGATTCTGAGAACTATGTCGGAATTTCCTTATTTTGGATTCTGTCGCGAAAAGAAACCCCGAGCAATGGTCTCTACTTAGCTCGTTGTGTAACTCTTAGCTTCTCTAAAAGGCCAGCCGTTGAAGACCACATTTCAGTGTCATAAGTCATCACTGGCAATATACACTGTTAAAAATATTTTCTTTTTTGTTTAGATTATAATCTAAAGCAAAAATTCTCTCTCTTTCTCTATTCTTCTATCAATATAATATTAGTATAGATTACGAAACAAACAAGATATGATTTATCTTCCCCACACGGTTCTAATATTTTTGGATACCTTAATACTGGAAGGAGTAACTCTAAAACTTTTAACTAAATTGGCTTTATTCCCAACCACCCACGACCATAGCTCCCACCGCTGAGTGAATAAGTAATATAAGCTGGCTATTTTCAAGTAGGGTTGCATAAGCGTCGCATAGTGTATGGCACTGGGCCTAATACAGTGTATTACTTTTACTAATAATTATATATAAGGTTTAAGACATAAGTAGGGAACAGTTTGTGATTTTACCAATAAAAAGAACATAATTGTACCATATCTTATGTTTTATTCCAAGAGCAGCCCACCTACAAATCTTATATGTAACAGTGGCAGAACACTGCATTATTAGATATTAAAGATAATATACTAGCAGCACAGGATAAGGGAATGGGTACGATCTTGATACTACTGGACTTCTCACGTGCTTTTGATTCGATCAACATACCTCTTTTGCTATCTAAGCTAAACTACTACGGGTTTGACTCTAACGTTATACGTTGGTTCAATTCATATTTAAGCAATCAGACACAGATCGTAGAGATTAATAAGAATAATGGAGAGACCTTAAGATCAAACCAGCGGCAAATTCTTAGAGGCGTACCACAAGGATCGATTCTTGGCCCTTTACTATTTATTTTGTACAGTGCAGATATTATCAAATGTCTCAAGTATTGTAAGTATCATATATTCGCCGATGACATACAAATTTACATCTCTTTTAAGCCAGAGGACATTTATTCTGCTGTAAATATGCTGAATCAGGATCTGAGAAAGGTGCAGGATTGGGCGGAGTCAAATTGCTTAATTCTTAATGCTCAAAAAACCAAATTTATGTTTTTGGGTACTAAAGGTCAAGTGCAAAATATGACGCAGGCGAACCCTCAAATAAGCATTGGTGGTGAGCAAATAGAACGGGTTCATGAAGCACGAAACCTAGGTCTAATTATGGATGAGCAGCTTAGATTTGAACGCCATATATCTGACATAGTAAATAACTCTTTCTACAGACTTAGAATATTATATAAAATTAGGAATTATTTAAGTACAGATCTCAGAATACAGCTTGTTGATTCGTTAGTGCTCTCTAAGTTTAATTACCTTGACTCAGTTTATGGTACCAGGCTCCTCGCAAAAACATCCCATTTAATTCAGAGAGTACAAAATGCGTGTGCGAGGTTTTGTTTTGACGTGCCCCCGCGCACTCATGTAACTCCCTTTTTAAATCAACACAATGTGCTGAAGATGGACTATAGGAGACACTTACATCTTGCTACACTAATGTTCGGCGTGTTAAAGAACCAGGAACCATCGTATCTGTTTACAAAGTTTGCCTGGTCCCGAGACCATCACAAGTAAGCAACAAGGGCATCAACATACTTGCTAAAAACTCCACAACACCGTACTGCTGCTTTTCGTGGTAGTTTTCGTTTTTGTGCCACGAAGTGTTGGAATTCGCTTCCGCCTCCTTTCCGTAACCTTAAATCTAAAGCGAGCTTTAGAATTAATTTAAAAAAACATTTAATAAGGATACAACTTGATTTGTAATCTTCTATACTATAATAAAACTCAAAGAGCACTTTTTCTGTACATTGAATATTTTTCCAAAATTTCTATGTATATACTATACTATCGACATAGAGGCCAAAACATTTTTTTTTTGAATTATTGTCTGTCTGTCTGTCTGTCTGTCTGTCTGTCTGTCTGTCTGTCGTTCTGTTCGTCCAGGTATCATTTGAAAACCCGTGGATGGATTTTGACAGGACTTTCACTGATGTGTTGTGTAGAAGTCAAGGTGTAAGTTGGTATATAAAACATCACGCTATGTTTCATAGGGGCTAAGCAGTGAAACATTACTTGCACATATTACCACGTAATTTCCTTTGTATGTGAATAGGGTAATTATAGACTGATCAGTTAATCATTAGGATATGTATTATTACGCTATATACAATAGGGACTGAGCAGACATTTAGTTTGCATAAGATATAGCATTGGCGAAGGGTCAATTTTTGTAAGGGGTAAGCCGGTCCGGTACACCCAGGACATTTTCATTAGATTTCTGTTCATGAAATTTTAATGAAACTCCCCAAGTCCAGGTAGTGTATAGATATAAAAAATATAAAAATTGTATTACAGTCGCAACAATAAAAGATGCGAAAAGCTTAGAAGTTTCATTATCGAATATCATTAGACAGTAATTTACGATGTTAGCGTGATTTACATTATGAACAGCGCCATCTATCGGTGAAATTGAACATACAATCACTATAGAACTTTAATCTATTTATTATATCAAAGAAAGTCGTGTTAGTTACACTATTTATAACTCAAGAACGGCCTAACCGATTCGGCTGATAATTGGTGGGGAGGTAGCTTAGAACCAGGAAACGGACATAGGATACTTTTATCCCGGTAGGTTAAGGTTAAGCAACGTTACGTAAGGTCATTAAATAGATGGGTGAACCGATTTGTATGATTTTTTTTTGTGCATATCGGGTAGGTCTGAGTATAGGTCATAAAGTATATTTCATACCGCTAGGTTAAGGTTAAGCAACATAAGGCCGGGTCATTAAATTGATGGGTGAACTGATTTGTATGAAATTTTGTGTGCATATCGGGGAGGTCTGAGAATAGGTCATAAAGTATATTTAATGCCGCTGATACCATGATTGACAAGGATATATAGAACGAGAGGAGGGTGCAAGAAAGGAGAAAGAGGGAGAGGGGATTCGAGGAGGGGGTGATGTGGTGAGGGATCGGGGGAGTTAGGTGGAGTAAGGGGGGAGTGAGAAGGAGCAAGTTCGTAGAAGAGAGAGGGGGAGAGGGTTCAGAGAGGGGATAACAGGGAGAGGAAGAGGGGGGGGAGTGTGACGGAAACCGAAGCGGGAGGGGGAAAGAGAGAGGAGAGACAGAGCATATAATTAGATTTTTTTATAAGAGAGAGAGATAAATCTAGGGAGGAGGGAGAAAAGGGGAGCAAAACGTAATAAAAGCGCGGGCGGAGCTGCACGGGTCAGCTAGTAGAATAATAATAATGATAAAATTATCATTATTAATTTGTTTTTGTGATTATTTTTATTATTTTAGAGTAACTTGGTGTGGTACATTTTATGTTATTATTTTTCAGTTGATTTGTTGTTCAGTTGATTTTATCGTATTTTTTTTCTTTTTTAAGTTATTTTATTTATTTTATTTTTGTTTTAGTTATTTTGTTTCAAATTCCTTCATGAGACGCATTCAAGGAATCTAAGATCATCAGAAAACCTTGAACTAGCTATGCCCTTACACTCAACAAATTTTTATGGTAAATCATTTTCTGTACATGCAGTACGTTTATGGAATGCCTTACCAGTTCCCATAAGGCAAGCTAAATCTTTAAACATTTTTAAAAATCTTGTAAAAGCTCATTACCTTAGTTTGTAGCGCATTGGTATTTTGCTGGTCGTTATTATGATTTCGGAGTGCTATCTGTATATATATCAGAATTAATTTTTATATATATAATACATATATTTATAGTTCTCTTCGTATATATATATATATATATATCACAAAATAAATATATACAATAAAATATATCTTCTATATTAATAAAAGAGCAGGGTGTTTTCTAGGAATCACGATACAGCAAAAACCATATAACGTACAATCTTGAAATTTGGAACCAACATTTTTCAAATAGTCTAGGTGAACAATAAGAACGGATTTTTCGAAATTCCATACCTAAGTGGGTCAAATGGGCTCCCAAAGTTTGTATGGAAAAAAACATTTTTTTCGTCACACGGACATGAAACTTTGTTAGTGCACTAAACAATAGAAATAAAGAAACACGTGTATCACTTTTTGAACATCGACCCTTATAGGGATTTTAGCATGGTTTTTGAGTATGCAACGCGGAAAAAAAAAATCATACTGCACTGCTGAAACTTTGCGAATACATTAATCAAATTATAGCAATCCAAGTAAAAATAATCATTTTTTTTTAAATCACCTCCTAAAGGGGTCCAATTGGGGTCCAAAAAATGTTTGTCGACCTACAGTCATAAAACTCAGTTTATATATTGCACATAAGAATCTAAGAAACCTATTTCCGGCATTTTTCTAAAAACTACCCCTAAGGTCATTTAATGAGGTTTCAAAGTTTGCACAAAGAAGGATTTCCATTTCATCCTATGATGCAACTAGAGTAACGAAACTCTGTAAATAAACTCAACACAACTATTGAAAAAACTATCTTTGAGCATTTTTGTAAAATCAACCCCTAAGTGGGTCAAAGGGCTCCCAAAGTTTCTATGGAAAATTTTTTTTTCGTCACACGGTCATTAAACTTTGTCAGTGTACTAAACAAAACAAATAAAGAAACACGTGTATTACAACTTTTTGAAAATCAACCCGTAAAGGGGTGTTAGCATGATTTTTGAGTATGAAAAGCGGAAAAAAAATATCATGCTGCATTGCTGAAACTTTGCGAATACATTTATCAAACTAAAAAAATTACTGTATAAATAATATTTTTTTTGAAAATCAACTCTTATAGGGGTCCAATTGGGGACCAAAAAATATTTTTTGACCTACAGTCATAAGACTTAATTTAAAGACTCAGATTATATATTGTACACAAGAATCTACTAAACTTATTTCCGGCATTTTGCAATAAACAACCCCTATGGTGATTTAATGGGGTTACAACCCCATTAAATGACCATAGGGGTTTACACGTAGAACGATTTCCATTTAATGCTATAATACAGCTAGAGTAACGAAACTCGGTACATAAACTCGATACAAAAATTGAATAAACTAATTTTCAGCATTTTTCGATATTCAACCCCTAAGTGGGTCAAATGAGGTCTCAAAGTTTGTATGGAAAACATTTGTTTTTCACCACACCTACAAGAAATTTTGTCAACGTACTAAACAAAAGAAATGAAGAAACACCTGAATCACGACTTTTTGGAAATCGACCTTTAGGGTATGGTTTTTAAGTTGTAACCGCGGAAAAATATTATGCTGCATTGATGAAACTTTGCGAATACATTAATCAAACTAAAGCAATCCATGTGTAAATAATTTTTGAAAATCAACTCCCAACGGGGTCTAATTGGGGTCCAAAAATGTTCTTCGACCTGCAGTCATAAGACTTAATTTATGTATTGCACACAAGAATCTAAGAAACATATTTCCGGCATTTAGCGAAAAAGAACCCCTAAGGTAAAAAGGGGTTGGAAGTTTACACGCAGACCGATTTCCATTGAATGTTATAATGTAGCTAGAGTAATGAAACTCGGTACATAGACTCTACAAAACAATTTAACAAACTAATTTTCAGAAGAAGTTGTTGACTTTTAAAGAAGTTGAGAAACACGTCTAACAGATTTGTTTTGAAAATCAACCCTTGACGGGGTTGTAGCACGGTTTTTGAGTATAAATGCGGAAAAAATATTCATGCTGCACTGATGACACTGCGGATGCATTCATGAAATTATAGAAATCCATGCGCAATTTTTTTTTTAATTGGGTCATTTTAAAAAAAATGCGCGAAAGGGATTTTATACGGGTCCAAATCATGTTTTTTTACCCTACGGTAACAGGACTTATTTTATGTATTGCACATAAGAATCTAAGAAACCTGTTTCCTGCATTCATCGAAAAATAAAACCCCTAAGGTCAATTATTGGTTTCAAAGTTTGCATGCAGAAGGATTTCCATTTAAGCTACAGTCACGAAATTCGGTAAGTAAACTCATCACAACAATTTAACAAACTAATTTCCAGCATTTTTAACCGACTTCAAAAAGGGAGGAGGTTCTCAATTTGTCTGTACATATATTTTATTTCTATGTACATATGTTCGCGCATGACTGGCAATTATGAACTGATTTTAAAAATTATTTTTGGTGCGGATAGGCCGCTCCATTTATTGGGTCTCATAAAAAAATATTACTCTCGAATAAGCAGTTCCTGAAAAAACTGTAGGAATGCCTAAAAACTTCACCAAATTTCATTAGGACCGGATAAAGTATTCCTGAAGAAAATATACACTGTAGGTACGTCAACAGCAACTTCAATAACATTCAACTTATTTTATGCTTTTTAGTGTTCTTGAAGTCGGTTCATTTTTTTGTTGTGTTGTGTGCAATGTTTTATTCGAAAATCAACCCGTGGGACAATGAGTGTGTATGTAAAAAAATATTTTTTCAAAGACACGTAACTTTGTCAGAGTTGTCATCAAAAAATTGCGAAACACGTCTAACACATTTGTTTTGAAAATCAACCCTTAACAGGGTTTTAGCACGGCTTTTGAGTACGAAACGCGAAAAAAAAAAACATGCAGCACTGATGACACTTTGCGGATACATTCGTCATATTAAAGTAGGTAACCATGTCATTTTTTAAAAATTAACCCCTAAAAGCGTTCAATTGAGTTCAAAAAAAATATTTAATTCCTACAGCCACACGACATATTTTATTGCATACTGGTACATGGTATTGCATACAAGAATCTAAGAAACGGTTTCCGGCATTCTTCGAAAAATGCCTATAAATGCGTGAAGAAAGATCTCCATTTAATGCTATAATGCAACTATGGTAACGAAACTTAGTGAATTGACTAAACAAAACTATTGAATAAACTAATTTCCAGCATTTTTCGAAAATCACCGACCAATGCGGTGACCAAATGGTTACCACTTAACAACCTCATAATTTTTTTCATGGAATTGCAAAATAAGTACAGTATCTTTTTAAATAAAGAAGTAAATATTTAAGAAATGGGAGCTATGCTAGCTTACACAAAAATACAGGCTACCTACTTGATACCTACCTATTAGGTCAGGGTTAATGAAAGTGTGAACAATGTTGAAATCGATCGTCCGAAGATCGGACCGACAAAAATAACTAAGAAGACCTGAGGGTACACCGGCATAATTGTGACATAAGGAAGTTCAACATCTCAGTCCTCCCGTGACCATGGGTGCTGCAAAGCATTCGAAACGTCGGCACAGTAAAAGCTAAAATAAACTACGATTAAAACCGTAAAAGTAGTTGGATTTCAATGTGTAGCATTCGCAAATAAAATACAACATTAGTGTAAAGAATATTTTAAAAAACCTCGATCCATATTTCAAAACACGTTTGAGTAACAAAGTAAACGCGGGCGAAGCCGCGGGCTACAGCTAGTATTATATAAAAGAGTAGACAAAAACCCACTCATCACGAAATCTCAGAAACTACAAGTGCTAGGAGTCTCAAACTTTGCATGGGGGTTCCTTTTAAGACGTAGGTGCTCACTAAGACTGGATTTTGGGAAATTCAACCTCTAAGGGGGTCAAATAGGGGGGCAAAGTTTGTATGGGAGAACGCGATTCCTTGGTCCTATTGACTTGAAATTTTGCACGGACATTCGTTAAGAAAATTAATTGAATTATTATTTCATATTTTTTATAATTTATCCCTTTACAGGGTAAAAAAGAAGTATTATTACTCAACCGACGGCGGTACAAATATATTACCACAATAAGATACGAAAATTCGAAAGATAGAATAAAAGTTCCTTGGCCAAGTGGTTACGGAAGCGTCCTCTAAGTGTGGACTGTCCGGGTTCGCTACCCGTGTGCGGATCTTTTTTTTGTATTTTTAAACTTTGTTTTGATTTTTTTATTTATATTAAGATTCGATGTTTTAAATATTTAACTCATATTGACTCCGGCACTTTTTATCTAATATATTTTTATATTTAATACTTTTTTTAAATTTAAAATCATGCATACGTGGTTAGCTTCTCTCTAATGTTATGATTTAGTTATTAGTGGAAACTTAATTGATTTTTGTACTATTGGATCTTATATAGTAATAGTGGTATCATTTGTTTGTTTCTAAAATATAATAAAATAAAAATAAAATAATGAAAATATGATTCCAAAATGTCTGTTTGGGTAGGAATACAATATGCATTCATTGTAGGTACGTATGATATAAAAGCCAAAACTTTATTGGATTTATTGTCTGTCTGTCAGTCAGGGTTTTTTCTACAGTTTGGCTGGTGTTGTTCCCTATCGACGTCAAAGTATCTTTACATAGTGTGAAACAAAGTCGCTATCCGAGTCTGTCTATATCCAATAGCACCTCCTAAACTGCTGCATCGGTTAGATAATTTTACATTGAAGGTTTTAAGTTTTATCTAAGTAAATAAATTTACATAGCTTACGTTGACTAAAACCTAAAGCGATACATAGTTAACAATCAAGTACTAGAGAATTTGATTAATTCCATATTTATATGATATGTATCAGGGATATAATATACCCGCCCCCCGCAGGCGGACTCAAAGGCAATGCACTGAGGGACAGCTCATGCAGATCCCACCGGAGAACCCCTCGCATGTGCTGATGTGACAGCCACGGGAGTTTTAGTGGGTAAGAATCCCCCACAGGATACCAGGGACATATTAAACGTGTCCCCCGCCACCCCTTTAACTGTGATAACGGTGACAGATTCCCGGGGGGCTATAATGCGCCCCCGGCAGCGGCTTCAAAGGCCCTTGCCTTGCACTGAGGGGTGCCCGGTGCAGCCCCATATTTTGTGCGGACAGCCGTGGGGGGTTTAGAGGGTAAGAATCCTACAAACCGCGGTCGACCGCCCGCAGGATCCTGGGAGCCTATTGGAAGTCTACCCGTGATCCCCGAAACTTTGAGCACGGTGACAGGTAATTTTTTTATTGTGCCCCTGGTGGTCGGCTCAAAGGCAAGCCACTAAGGGGATCTTTTTTAAATTTATCCCTTAACAGGGTTAAAAAACAGTATTATTACTCAGTGATGACATATGGTATTGAGACGTGGTCTCTAATGGCTGGCCTTTTAGAAAAGTTCAGAGTCCCACAACGAGCCATGGAGAGAGCTATGCTCGGAATTTCTTTGCGCGACAAAATCCGAAATGTGGAGATTCGCCGAAGAACTAAGGTTACCGACATAGCTCTCAGAATCTGCAAGTTGAAGTGGCAATGGGCAGGCCACATTGCTCCAAGAACCGATAACCTTTGGGGAAGAAAGGTTCTCGTGTGGCGACCACGAACCGGAAGGCGCAGCGTAGGCAGGCCTCCCACTAGGTGGACAGACGAAATTGTGCGCGTCGCAGGTAACCAGTGGATGCAAATAGCCAATTGTCATTCATTGTGGCGTTCTAAGGGGGAGGCCTATGTTCAGCAGTGGACGTCTTCCGGCTGATGATGAAATAAATTTAATTAGCTTACGTTGACTAAACCTAAAGAGGTACATACTTAACAATCAAGCACTAGAGAAGTTCATTCTAATATATCATCATTCCTTATAAGGTAAATCTGGAATATGCTTGCCCCCCGGCGGCGGACTTAAAGGCCAGGCACTGAGGGACACCTGGTGCAGATCCCACCCGAGAACCCAGGTTTCCCTCTCATGTGCCGATGTGACAGCCACTGGAGTTTTAGTGGGTAAGAATCCCAAATATCCAGGTTGACTTCCCCGGGGACATATTGGATGTTTCCCCCGCAACCCCCTTAACTGTGACAACGGTGATAGATTCCCGGGGGGCTATAACGCGCACCCGGCAGCGGCTTCAAAGGCCCTTGCACTGAGGGGTACACGGTGCAGCCCCCATCTTTTGTGTGGACAGCTGTGATGGACACATACCGCAGTAGATCGCCCGCAGGATCCTGGGGGGCCTATTGGAAGTTTCCCTCGCGATCCCCGTATCTTTGAGCACGATGATAGTTTCTCGGGTGGCTTTATTGTGCCCCCCGGTGGCGGGCTCAAAGGCAAGCCACTGAAGGATCTTGGTGCAGATCCCACCGGATAGCCCAGGACTCCTTCTTATGTACTGATTTAACGGCCGTTGGGGGTTTAGTGTATAAGAATCCTACATAACCCGGTTGACCGCCAATAGGGTCCCGGGGACCTATCCCGGGGGCTTCCCCCGTGACCCCTGTAATCGTGAGCACGGTGACAGGTTCCCGGGAGGATTTATTGTGCCCCCCGGTGGCGGGGTCAAAGGCAAGCCACTGAGGGTATCATGGTGCAGATCCCACCAGATAGCCCAAGAAGGGGTTCTTATGTGCTGATTGCACGGCCGTTGGGGGTTTAGTGTATAAGAATCCTACATACCCGGTTGACCACCAACAGGGTCCCGTAAATCACATTAAAGGCTTCCCCCGTGACCCCTGTAACCGTGAGCACCGTGACAGGTTCCGGGGAACTATAATGTACCTCTCCGGCGGCGGGTTCAAAGTCAAGGCACTGAGTGGTATCAGCTGGTGCAGATCCCGACAGATAGCCCAGGTCCGCCATCTAATGTGCCGACGTGATAGCCGCGGGGGTTTTGGTGGGTAAGAATTCCCCGGTTGACCCCCGTTTACGTCTTAAAGATGAAACCGAACAAGGAAGCCCGTAGTGCTTCCATAAATTGGTTTTAAAGAAATGGTGTCCTGTTCCTGTCCTTAATCCACCCAAATTGTGCACCGGTACACGTCTGCAGTTTCTAATAAAATTATAAATACAATTAACAAATCACAAGCTCAGAGATTCAACGTTGCAGGCTTTAAACCTAAGCGTTGAGTACTTTGCCCATGGACAGACAGCTATACGTTCTAACTTTCCTTTCACGGGTCACTTCTAAACAAAATTTCAGCTACAAACATTATTTATGAAAACATTATAGGTATAATCAAAATTATTCACTTCTTTTTTTTCTCAATTACACCCGTGCGAAGCCGGGGCGGGTCGCTAGTTTTATATAAAATAAAATATATATATATATATATAAGTATATTGAATATATGTTGGTATGTAAGAAATATTTATATATATCTGTATGTATATTAATATATTATATGTAAATAGGTAAACTTATTATATGTATTATTATTAGTGTATATTGTCTCACATATTAACTACCCCACTTTTCGTATTCCATGCAATCTTTTTTCCATCCCAAGGTTGCCTGTAAGAAATTGCGGATAGCGATAAGGTACAAATATCTCCAAGTCCTTTTTATTTTATTTTTATGTGTGTACAATAAAGAGTATAAATAAAATAAATAAATAAATAAATATTATTTTTTCTTTATAAAAATACAAACTTTACATAATGATTTCTGATACTTACGCGAATATTACACATTGAAATGAAACTAATTTTACGGATTATATCGCGGTTTATTTCTGATTTTAATTTCCCGACGTGCCGATGAGGTCCGATCCGATCCGAATGAGGAAGCAGACCGGTTCCGGGGCACGATGACGCAGATTTGCGACGCGTCGATGCCCCGAGCCGGCCGCCCCAAGCGTAGCCCGGTGTACTGGTGGACGCCGCAGATCGCGCATCTTCGCGAGGTCTGCTGGCGAAGCCGCAGAGAGTTCACCAGGGCGAAAAGGCGAAGGCGAGCTCAAGCCGACGAGGTAGCCAGGCTCTACAGGGCATACCGAGTGGCCACCAAGGCGCTCCAAAATGCCATCAAGAGCGCCAGGGACCATTCCTGGGACGAACTCCTCGAGGGACTCAACAAGGATCCGTGGGGGCGCCCGTACCATATGGTGCTGGGCAAACTACGCCCATGGATGCCCCCGGTGACGGAGACTCTCGATCCGGCGTTGCTGGGAAACGTGGTAGACACCCTGTTCCCGGCGAGCCGGTCAAGTCCCTCAGTCCACCCCCTTCAGTTGCCCGAATGGCGCGACGATCTGGGGGTGACCATAGAGGAGATGGACTGGGCCGTTGGCCGCTTGAAAGCCCGAAACACCGCGCCCGGACCCGACGGTATTCCGGGTAGGGTGCTGGTGTTGAGCCTGGCCGCCCTGGGGGACGTGCTGAGGCAGCTATTCACTAGCTGCCTCCGTGAAGCTACGTTCCCCAGGGCCTGGAAGGAGGCTAGTTTGGTCCTCATCAAGAAGGAAGGCAGAGCCGCGGATTCTCCCACCGCGTACCGTCCCATATGTCTGCTGGACGAGGTTGGCAAACTGTTCGAGAGAATAGTTGCCTCTCGTCTCAGCGGGCATCTGTCGCGCGTCGGTCCCGATCTGGCCGACAGCCAGTTCGGCTTCCGACAGGGCCGTTCGACCGTGGATGCGATAACTCGCGTCCGCGCCCTGTCGGATCAGGCGGTCTCCCGGGGTGGCGTGGCGTTGGCGGTGTCACTCGACATTGTCAACGCCTTCAATTTCCTACCCTGGGATGCGATCTGGGAGGCACTGGTCTACCATGGAGTGCCTCCCTACCTGCAGGCCCTGATCAGGGACTACTTGCGCGACAGGTACATCCTGTACGTGGATCGAGACGGTACGAGGATCCGGAGGGAAGTGGAGCGAGGGGTTCCGCAGGGGTCCGTACTAGGCCCCCTGCTATGGAACCTCGCCTACGACGCGGTTCTGCGTGTCGATCTCCCCGCCGGCGTAAGTGTCGTGTGCTATGCGGACGACACGTTGATCGTGGCCGGTGGGGACACCTTCGAGAGGACCAAAGAGCTCGCCGAGCTTGGGGCGGAAATCGTCGTCGCGAAAATACGCGAGTTGGGCATGGAGATAGCGCCTCAGAAAACCGAGGCGCTGTGGTTCCACGGCCTACCTAGGAGCCGGGAGCCACCGCCCAACTTGCGCGTCCGTGTGGGTGAGTCGGAAGTCAGGGTGGGGCCGCACATGAAATATCTTGGCCTCACCCTTGACAGTCGCTGGGGCTTCGAGGAGCATTTCGAGCGTCTGGTCCCCCGAGTCGATAGGGTTGCAGCGGCCTTGCACAGGCTGCTCCCCAATCTCGGGGGACCGAGCGAGGAAGTTCGCCGCCTCTACGCCGGAGTCGTGCAGTCCGTAGTCCTCTACGGGGCGCCCATTTGGGTGCCGAGGTTGGCCATACGACGCTGTAGAACAAAAATCTATAGCGTCCAGCGGAGGATGGCACTTCGGATTGCACGAGGATACCGAACGGTGTCCTTTGAGGCGGTGACCATACTGGCACGCTTTCCGCCCTTAGACATCCTGGCGGGCATGTATGCGAAGGTCTATGACCGGATCCGCATCGCCCGCCAGAGTGGCGGAGGCGAGCCGGTGGCGCTCGAATCAATCAAGCGGCAGGAACGACACATCGGTCTCACGACGTGGCGCGAGCGGCTCCAGCCGGAGCACATAGCGCGCAAACGCGTCGTTGAGGCATTCCTGCCGCATCTCGAAGCCTGGATACAGCGACGGAGTGGACGACTCACCTATAGGCTTACGCAGATAATCACCGGTCACGGTTGTTTCGGTGATTATCTGCATAAGATCGGACGTGAAGCGACGACGAGATGCTTCCACTGCGACCAGTCTGACTCCGCCTAACACACGCTGGAGGCTTGCCCCGCGTGGTCTTTGGAGCGTCGAGACCTGGTCGCAGTCATCGGATCGGACCTCTCCCTGGGCAGCGTAGTGTCGGCTATGCTGTCCGGGGATGCGGCGTGGGGAGCGATGGCCGCCTTCTGCGAGACTGTCATGTCCCAGAAGGAGGCCGCTGAGCGGGAACGCGACCGCGCTGATCCCGCTCGGCGACGAAGGCGCAGGCCGCGTCAAGCGGCCGCCCAACGTCTCGCTCCCCAGCCCTGAGCCCGGGGCTATAAACAATGGGCAACCTTCGGAGTCGCTGGACGCTCGGGGTGTGGGCCCCTTGAGCGTCCATTGAGTACGGCGGCGACTCCGAGGAGAACGGCGGTGGGGTTGCGACCCCCGTCCCCGTGAGCACCGTGACAGGTTCCCGGGGGGCTACAATGCGCCCCCCGGCGGCGGGCTCAAAGGCAAGGCACTGAGGGGCCCCTGGTACAGATCCCACCGGAAAGCCCTGGGGTTCCCCCTCTCATGTGCCGATGCGACAGCCGCGGGGGTTTTAGTGGGTAAGAATCCCACATACCCCGGTCGAGCCCCACAGCTCCCGGGGATCTTTCGAAGATTACCCCCGCGTCAAAAAAAAAAAAAGGGTAGGGTAGGCAGGGGCTCCCCGTCGCGCCGTTTATTGGTGGACGGAGGAGTTGGCGGGGCTCCGCTCCGACTCCGCTATCACGGAGTGCCTCAATATCTGCGGGCAGTCTTGGCGGACTACCTGGAGGACCGAGCGGTCCTCCTCGTAGACAGGTCTGCCAGATTGCGGCGTTACAGGGCGGAGTCTGGTGTTCCACAGGGGTCGGTCCTAGGTCCACTCCTGTGGAACATAGGCTTCGACTGGCTCCTGCGCGGGTCCCTCCTTTGTGGCACGAGTGTCATCTGCTATGCGGATGACACTCTCCTCACTGCCCGAGGGGGGAGCTTCAGGGAGGCGGTAATATCTCTCCACTCTTCGGGGTGGACAGCTGTTGCTCGGTGGCGAAGCCTTAGGTGGGGGCGCCGAACTGCTGTTCCCGGTACGCCCCCGTACCGGTTGAGCGGCAGCGAGGCACAGGAGGGTGTAGGGCCGAAAGGCCACGTAGGGCGGGGGCGCCGCTGCCGCTGTTCCCGATGGGGCACGACGTCGGTTGAGCGCGGTGGTGGTGCAGGGGGGAGTCGGGCCGCAAGGCCTTAGGGCGGGGGCACCGCAGCAACCGTGCTGTCAGGGTATGGGACCTGGCAGACGGCAGTACCTGGGGTATGGGACCCGGTAGCTCGGTGCAATTGGGGAGGTAGGGCCGAAAGGCTATAGGGTGTGTGTCACTGTGGTCGCCCCTGGTACTTCTCTGTTGAGCAGAGTGGACTGGTGGGCACCGCACGTGACAATGGGGGGGAGAGCCTGCAAAGGCTCCGGCTTGGCCATTTTGGTCGAGCCGGTTGTGGGTTAGGCGAAAGCCGAACGGCCGCTGGCGGGAACCGGATGTAGTACAAAGTACGTTCCCGGGGCCCGCCACTATAGCGGAGGTGCTGGAAGGCCCGATGGTGGTTTAGTCGGTAAGAGTCCGACATAACCCGCGCATGGTAGGCGTCGTGCGCATGGTAAAAAAAAAAAAGGTAGGCAAAGTCTTTTTGCCTAGATAGACTGCACGCCACTGCCTATAATCAATGTAGCATCGCTGAAGGAACTACAATTGAATACAAAGCTTTTTCGTAGTCCACCAACGCTAGACATATTTGTCGATTATAATCTTCGGCGAGGATAGCCGACTTGTTCGGGAGGCTGGAAGACATCAAACTTTGGAAAACAGCTTATACGCGTGGCTTAGGAGTGAGATAGGCCTAAAATTCTTCAATAAGGTGCTATCGCCTTTTTTTATAAAAAGCTCCACCCCACTTCTATGCCATGCTTCTGGTGTAGTAACCTTGAGTTAGACGGAATTAAATAACTTCTATGGGACTAAAAGTGATGGACCGGGACCGGACCGGCTGATGATCTGGGATATCCTCGGTGTAGTGTCCGAATCGTTCGGTTCTGGGTTCCTGAGTTAAAGTGGTGATGGGTTTTTATGTCAAGGTGCAAAACCTCTCAAGCTCTCTCAATATGTCCGGTTTCGATGAGATGATACTGCCGTTATGATCTGAAGATCATAACCCAACCTAAAGGTTGGTCACTTGGCTTCGCTCAATAGACGAATTCTTCGCAAATACTTTAGATCCTTGGTATTGCTCAATTGTGTTCTCAATACATGCTGTATTATGGAAAGACTAGTAGTCTCGCAGTAATTTCGAAATTGCTCTATTGACTTCAGCATATTCCGGCTTATAAACTAAGGATCTCAGTCCAGTTTTCCATTTATTAATATTTTTATCGGAGAGCTTCTGAGGCTTTTTACCACGTGGAGTCTTTAATGCCACTGCGTGGACAGTTTCCACCAACTCCATAATTTTAACCCCTCCACTCCATAACGCTTCCGCGAGTTGCATTCTGCTAGGCACTGGAAGCGAATGTGAAGTTTATGTAAAGTTCAAGTTCGAGTACTTACTGGATTTAAGCAGATCCCGGAGCGTGGACTTCACTAGACGAGACCTCTCAAGCTTGACATTGATATTCAATATGCCTCTAACTGTAACAATTTTCATCATGCCGATCACGGAGACATCATTGAATAGAAGTATGTGTTTTAGTCGTCATAATAAAGTTGATCTCATTTTTGGCTGTTCACTTCCTAGATTGTCGTCTCTAGAAGAGAAGAAGTTAGTCGCATAGAGTCCCTCCTTCTCCATGAAGTCAACCAGCCGCTGGCTCCTTTGGTTTCACTGACTCTACCCGTACGACCTCACTCTCAACTCATCGCCATTCTATGTGTGTGCTGATATGTCCTCATATAACGTTGCTACATCATCGCCAGGGTGATAGGTTGGAAATATATAGACAAACACTGCTCCTCCACAAACGACAATTTTTTTCAATCCGATTATTTCGAATCTCAAAGTCTGGTCATGTTCTGATATTGAGTTTGAAAAATATCTATCTCTACTTACTAATCAATACTTATATTAAAACTGTAACAGGTCCAATTCTGTACATTGAAGATATTTTGAAAATTATATTTGGAGGGCATTCTATAACCGATACTGAGGCCGAAAATGTAATTTTTTTCATTTTTGTCTGTCTGTCTGTCTGTCTGTCTGTATCACGGCTGCGCATCACGCCGAAACTACTGAATGGATTCAAATGAAACTTGGCATGATTTGAGATCTTACTACGAGGTAGGACATAGGATACTTTTTATCCCGTAATCTAGCACGGTTCTTTTGGGAGAGGGGATTAAAGTCAAAATGGGTACTTGGTTATACGCTTGGTCCGATTTTATTATTTTTTCTTTATAATATAATAAATATTAGTAAGGGAACACTCATAGAGAGTTGTTATCAAGGTTTTGTAATCGATCGGGTAAAGCAACGTTAGGTAAGGTCATTAAATAAATGGGTGACCGTTTAACGCCATTTGAACTAAACGGGTTCGTGCTTCGGAGAGCAAGTAAAAAGTGGGTCCCAGTTTTTGCCGACTATAAAAAAGGAGGTTAAGTATTCGATGCGAATGTCTGTTATTAAAAGTTTAGTTAACGTAAAAATAGATAGCGCAGGCGGAGCTGCGTGGGTCAGCTAGTATAATATAAAGTATAAATTGGTTTCAAAATTGAATTTAAAATCTGTATTAATGATACTTAAATTTAATTAATGTTCGTAAGTGCGGCAGTTAGTCATAACGTGGGAATCGAACCCACGACCTATCGGGTAGCGGCCAGGGTGTCTACCAACGGTCCATCCAATATGACCCCCCCCCAAAATCGTAGGCTGCGACCGCGCCTGCCCCAAGCTATTATTTAGCATCTAACGTAACATATCGTGCGTGTCTGTGCTGAAAACTTGAGTTGTGCCAGCCGTTAAAATCCGTATTCACTATCGCAATTTCGGCTCGACGTTGAACTGACTGTTAAACTATTCAACCTTAGCAGTTTCACTGAAAACCGTAAACTCTTGTGGCGGTAGCGCTATCTACGTAAGCAAAGTTGGTGAATACGATAAAATCTTTTTAAAAAAAAATTGAATCGACTTCAATATCACTGAAAAGTATAAAATTATTTAAATATTATTGAAGTTGGTGCCAAATATACACAGCCGGTAAGCTAACACCAACTTCAATAATTATTGAAATAAATTAATAATTAAATAATTAATTAATAATTAATATTTAAATTATTTTATACTTTTCAGTGATATTGAAGTCGGTTCAATTTTTTTAAGATTTTATTTTAAACTTTTTAGTGATATGAAGTATATGTAATTGTATTCCACTCTTAGGTTACAAGCGCGGTTACTTTGTGCTGACATAGGATAAGTTACTAGTTTTAAGTAAGCGTTGTAAATTATATACACTTCAATAAATGACATCAAACTGGAAACATGTCTTTTAAATAACACTTCGACTATACCAAGATCACACAATATCATATGGCGACCTAATGCCACTTACCATGGAGCATAAAATCTAAATAAATTGAATATCAAGAACCAAAAGAGAAGAAAGAATCACAAAAATGAAGATTAAATTTTGAAAAAAGAACTCGGAAAAGAATTAGCCAGAACATCGATATACTACAACAGTATATCGATGAGCCAGAAGAAGAATTTATTATCGCCCTGAACGAGAATGCGGATCTAACAAGAAGATTTATTAATGAAATAAACACCACAAACATAACGTCAGCAGTATAATGAAGAAGAAGCAACGAGAAGAGGTGTCCAGGGATAGCCCGGCCCGAAGAGGTGTCCAGGGATAGCCCGGCCCGAAGAGGTGTCCAGGGATAGCCCGGCCCGAAGAGGTGTCCAGGGATAGCCCGGCCCGAAGAGGTGTCCAGGGATAGCCCGGCCCGAAGAGGTGTCCAGGGATTACCCGGCCCAATTCAAGAAGATGACAGCATTCCACTCCAGAACATGAAATTGGAGACCCACGCCACGCCGCGTTGCCGTCACCGCGTCGCCACGTTGCACCGCCGCCGCGCCGCGCCAGCGTCACACCATGCAACATGACTCCGCGTGCACATGTGCCGCGCCATGTTAGGTACATAAAGTATTTGTAAGTTTAAAGTAATAATGTCTATATAATGAATACCTACTAGTTTAAACCATTTAATAAGCCTTAGATATATTTTTTCTTTTGTTTTGCATCAGTATCATGATACGTGAATTAACTCGTATACATAATGAGTTAAAGAATATAAAAGAATATTTAATTAAAGTCGGTCCTGCACGAAGGGATAAGTCAGCCGCAGCTAAGAGTAAAGTTATAGAAGCTAATTCTATATATGACCGTTTGGTGTGTACTTTGTCAGAATTACATGTTAAAGTAGAGAGAAATGAGATAAGCTCTAACGACTTGACGTCATACAACAAGATAATTAACGAAATTCACACTTTATATAGCCGAATTTTAAGTTTAAGGGGGTAACATGCGCCAATGACCTTGAGAATCTGGCCGCTCCGGCCGAGAGTTGTCATCGTAGAGGGCGCTACCAGCGAATATGAATATTACATTTGAAAAATCATAGACTAAAACTATGCAGATGTGTCGAATGGAGTTCTGTTAATTTTGCCTATTCCGTTATAGAATGAAATTTCAATAAAATTATATCTATTGCAAATATACTTAATAATATCACTGTTGAATGTTTTTTTTTTGATTATGTATACGTAAAATAAATGACTGATGAATTATTTAAATGCATGATAAAATCCGATTTTAGCGCTGGCAAAGCTTTTTGTCATTTCATAGTGACACGAAAAGAATAAGACTGATGCAGTTTAAGAACGGTAACCCACTGTTTTATATCTTAATTTATACCTTGGCGTGCCACCTAATTACAATCTGATAACCCAACAACTTACAGTGGTAACGTAGTTGACGTGTTGCGTCAGGATATAGATTATTGCATTTCATATTGCAAACTTCAAAGTCCGTATATTATAGAATGGCCAATGCCTGACTAGTGAGACTTATACATACTTCTATTCTATTGTTGGTGGTTATTAGTTAGGTCCGGTTACAACCGGAACGCACTTCGACCCAGCTGAATACATTGTGTCTGCCATTCGGAATCCATATACATTCGTACTACTTATAACTTACAGTAGTCACAGCGGATTTTTGTGTGTCTGAATTTAGGGTTGGCGGACCATTGCGCAAGTACAGTTGTGAGTTCTGAATACGTAAACACAAAAATAGCTACTGCGCAGCTTCTTGCAACCAACTTCAGACACACAAAGATCCGCCGTGACTACTGTAAGCGTACTTGAAATGAAACTATGCACAAAGTTCTAAGGTTTCTGTTCTGCACGTCAAAACGAAAGCGTTTAACAGAGCTTTCAAAATATAGATTTTTTTTCTTAAAACGTAGATTCTTTTCTAAAAAAGGGACCTTTTTAACATATTTCCTGAATTAGTTCCAAATTCTCTAACCAATAAACATCCATCTGATAGTTAAGCTTTATGATCCCTGGAAAAATGAACTGAAACAAACTGATGATTGATTGAGATGTTCGAGTTTGATAAAGAGCAATGCATGCCAGTGGCTCTGATGAGATGGTAGCGGTATTATTAAAGAAGCGTGGAACTGTAATGTTTCCTATTCCAATGCATATATTCTCTTTAAGAGAGGCACAAGTACCCGAATCCTGGAAGCTTGCTAGCATCCAACCTTACTCAAGTCCAGGTACCCAACGTCGACCCAAGTCGTGCTAATCCAAAAATCATAAATTATTATTATTGCGACAATTACTTCCGTGATAAAAATAATAGCACCCATCCATCTCCTCCCGTTGGGTGTCTGCGATCCCCAATCGCCTGCCAAGCGTGGGGATTATGGCAACCCCTCCCCTCTATGGGAGAGAGGGTCTTTGTTGAACAGTGGACGTTTCGGCTGCTGATGATGATATTGATGAGTTCCGTGATCGACTCCATAATGGCTATCGAATTGAAACTATGTTAGGATACTTAAATTTTTACATAATTAAGTACAGGTACAAACGACCCAGACCCAAGACAAACAGATTATGTTCACGCACATGAATGTTTGTCCTGTGTAGGAATCGACCCCAAGACCTTAAGGGCAGCGGCCAGGGTAGCAAACTACAAAATCAACAGAACTGTGTTGTTATTCAATTTACGTGGCTGCCAAAGGAATCCGTAGCACTGTTTGTTTGAACGCACGAATTCAGTTAGTCTTTTTGAGTGTAACGTCATATTATGTACGTAACGTAACTTCATCTTGAGTTCTGTACCCATCGCGGGGTTTGAACTACGCGGAGCTGACATTGATTCTAATAAAAAATCTGGTTTTAGAGTAACTAACATTTTCACGCGGTGATATTTTTTCTCATGTCTGCCAAAAACACCATCAGTTTATTGTTACGCAACTTAGTTAAGTAAAAAGGTATTACCTGATAGTAACCGAAGCACCCACCCATAGAAAAGTCTCTTCCTGTCCCTGTCATCCAAAACTATAATTATAGCCTTTTGGTCCAATAGTTTTTTTGCCAGCTACCTTCTAATTATGTTACATAGCGGAAGAAATCTAAGATTAAAGTGGCGCCACCTAGATAGCACACAAGTACCCTTCCAACTTAACCATCCAGATGTCTCAAAAGACGAGCAACTGTCCAATGCAACTGTCCGTAGGAAAGCGTATCGCTCACCACCAAGCCGTAATAACACCGTTCACGTTTTGACAAAAAAAAAATCATAGTGTAAAGGATATCATAATGTATATCATTTTGTCGACCTACACAGTATTAAATACGATTTGAATTAGTAAGATCATGTATGACTCTGATACGCTTTAAAAGTTAGGCATATTACTCGGCAACGATACTTTTGCATACTCTATGATGAACCAAAAATATGGTATGACCATAAAAATATCTTTAATTAAATATACAAGTATAGATTTCATTTGAAATGATTTATAATGTTATAATTATACCATTTGTAACATATCTTAATTTAAAAATATGTTCAATATCATTTATATTAAATTCGTTTTGTCAAAAAAAATTCGAGCACGTCCACCCGCCGTAACAGTCCACGAAGGACTGATGAAAGGCGATCGCGGGGGCGCTGTAAGGGGAAATGCATCGCGTACGTGGTTTTTCTATAATTTCTTGTAAAACATGTATGAAATTAAGAAATGTAATCAATACAAATTGTAGAATAGGTTATATGCTTTTTATAGTCCAAGTTTGACGTCTATCCGATAAACGGATATTGAGAGCTAACACAATTCATATCCAACGTAGTACATTTTTTAAATACATATTGCTTGAAAACGTTATGTTTAATCCAATATCTAATCAATAAAACTATTTGCTGAAGATCTCAGGTATAAGTACATATAATTTTCATAGCCAATGCAATAGCGGATTGATCCATCGAACTCTTTAAACTAAGACTATTTTTGCAATTTTACCGTTGTTACCCCCTTAAGTGCAAAATATTTAGAAAGTTCAGACACAATGGCGTCGGATAATTTTGATATAAAAGTGTGATATATGTTTGAACACCGAATAGAAAAATGTTTAGTTGTTGACAAGCATGTCAAAACATCTGTCTTTAAATAAAATGTATTGAGCGAAGTCGTGTAATTAATTATTATTAACAATCCTGAAGAAGACCCCCGTCGCAGCATCCTACAAGGATCTAACAACTGGCGAGCGAGATTTCAAAGAACTTCAGGCGTGTACAATTGCAAAGAAAGATGGCAATCGGGAAGATTGGTCCATTTGAGATTGGTAAAGACGATTGGAATTTGTACGTAGATCGTTTAGAACAGTATTTTATTGGTAACGATGTTAAGCCACCTCGGCACGTAGCTACGTTAATTAGCGTAGTTGGCGGTGATGCCTATGAACTGATTGTTAATCTTTGTACGCCGGACAAACCAAGCTCTAAGAGTTTCGCAGAGCTGGTAAAGGTTGTTCAAAGTCATTTACAACCTAGACCGAGCATCCTTGCTCAACGATTTAAATTTCGACAGCGAGTACAAAATTTGGGTGAAACTATCTCTGAATATGTTGCGGATTTGAAAAAGTTGTCCAAAAGCTGCGGTTTTTCGGGAACTGGTTTAAAGGAAAATTTAAGAGATCAGTTTGTCTGTGGTTTATTAAAAGATTATACAAGACAAAGGCTGTTCGCGGAAGAAGACATATCGTTTGAGGCTGCTTTTTCGTTAGCGGTGACCATTGAGGCAGCCGAAGCGGACGCAGCGTTAGTGGAGGGTCCCGCCAAGACAAATGGTGGCGGTACATCAACAGCGGCGTCAGTACTTAAGATGGACTCGAATTTTGGACAACGACGCGTTTACAAACCTCACCACGCGATACGATAATTAAATATTAATATTCCGGTTGTAAAATTGAATAACATACAAGATGTCGAAATTAAATTTGATATTAACGATTTCAGCACCAGATACTCTAAAGTGTTTGCGGACGGGCTTGGACGGTTCACCGGAGGTACTGTGGGTTTCCGTTTGCGGCCGGACGCACGACCTGTATTCATGAGGGCGCGACCACTGGCGTATGCGCTGCGAGAGCCTGTGGAGCGGGCGCTGGAGCAGCTCGAGAAGGACGGTGTGATCACCCCCGTAACCACATCGGATTGGGCGATGCCGATTGTCCCGGTTATGAAAAAAGATGGCACTATTAGGGTATGTGGCGACTTTAGAATTACTTTAAACAAGTGTCTAGAGGTGGATTCCGTTCCGTTGGTGTTTTCCGTTACCTAGGGTAGAAGATTTACTATCTAAATTGCATGGAGGGAAGAAGTTCACAAAACTAGATTTATCCCAAGCCTACACGCAGTTGCTTGACGATTCAAAAAAATTTACCGTTATCAACACTCATCGCCTTTTTATGTACAATAGGTTAATTTTTGGATTAGCTTCGAGTCCAGGAATTTTTCAAAGGAAAATGGAACAGTTATTTGCGGATATGCCAAGGGTGGGTGTTTTCCTTGATGACGTAATTATTACAGGAAAAGATGATCAGAGCCATATAAAGACGTTGCACGAGGTTTTTAAAAGGTTGGAGAATTATGGGTTGAAAATTAAAAAGGAAAAATGTACATTCTTTGCCGTTTCTGTGACATACTTAGGGTTTGTAATTAATAAGGATGGAGTGCATACGTGTCCAGATAAAGTAGAAGCGATTAAAAAAGTGAAACAACCAACGACCGAATTGCGATCTTTTTTAGGCTTAGTGATGTATTACGCTAAATTTATTGCCAATATTAGTACAGTGTTATCACCTTTATACAATTTATTAAAAAAAGATGTGAGATTTGAATGGTCTGAAGAATGTGAATTGGCTTTTGAAAATGTCAAACAGTTATTAATATCCTGCAAGGTTCTAGTTCATTACGCACCTGACTTACCGTTGGTCCTGACAACGGACGCCAGCAGCGTGGGAGTGGGCGCAGTCATTTCACATATCACGCCGGACGGAGAGAGGCCGATAGCGTATGCCTCGCGGGTACTCAACGTAGCTGAGAAAGCTTACTCGCAGATAGAGAAAGAAGCTTTAGCAATTATTTACGGTGTCAGGAAGTTTCACCAATATCTGTACGGTAGGAGGTTTGATTTGAGGACGGATCACAAGCCTTTGGTGGCAATATTTGGCGACAAGTCGGGTATTCCGGTGATGGCAGCCAGCAGAATGCAACGGTGGGCAGTTATACTCGCAGGATATGATTACAAAATTGAATACGTCAGAAGTAATAGGAACTCAGCCGATGCATTGTCAAGACTACCCGTGGGGTCAGAGAGACGTGCCAGCAAGGAAAAAACATATGTGAATTTTATTCAGAATTTTTTGCCGATTACGAGGCAGACAATTTTAGAACATACTCGAAAGGACGCAATTTTGAATAAAGTGATGTTGTATGTGCAATCTGGTTGGCCAGCTAGTTGTGAAGAGGATTTGAAACCTTACTTTATACGACAGAATGAACTTTATTCAGATATGGGATGTATAGTTTGGGGGTATCGGCTAGTAATTCCGTCTGCTCTGAGAGATAAGATCTTACAAGAGTTACACCTTGGTCATTTAGGTATAGTCAAGATGAAAAGTATCGGTCGTAGTTTTGTATGGTGGCCAGGGATAGATGCTGACATCGAGCGGACCTGCCACCAATGCGTGACGTGTGCTCTAGAGAGTGACGCGCCAGTGCGAGCGCCGCCGCAGCCATGGCCGTACATTACGGAGCCTTGGTCACGGTTACATATTGATTTTTTAGGCCCTTTTCAAGGAAGAACTTTCTTGGTTTTAATAGACTCTACTACGAAGTGGCTAGAGGTTTTCCAAATGCAGAGGACGACAGCATCGGCTGTTATTAAAGTATTGCGGGAAATTTTTGCGCGGTTTGGTCTACCGAAGGAAATAGTCTCAGATAATGGACCGCCATTTTCAAGTAGGGATACTTGGATTTTATGAACAATAACGGGATAAAAGTTACGTTTACCGCTGTGTATCATCCAGCATCTAACGGGGCAGCAGAAGGAGCGGTTAAATTGTGTAAACGCGCTATTAGGAAATCGTTGCGAGATGGCGTGGATCTGGACGCGGCTTTACAGTCTTATTTGATGTTTTTTTTTTTTTTTTTTATACTACCAAGGTGACAAGCAAGCGTACGGCCCGCCTGATGGTAAGCAGCCACCGCAGCCTATAGACGCTAGCAACACCAGAAGTATCACTAGCGCGTTGCCGACCCTTAAGACATTAGATGTTAAGTCTTTGTGTCTGGTAATTTCACCAGCTACAGTGCCCTTCACGCCGGAACACAGCAATGCTTGCTTTTTATGGTATATCGTAATGTAAATCACAGTACGACAGGTGCATCACCAGCCATGTTACTGCAACATAGAAGTCTACGTTCACGACTTGATTTACTGCGAGGAGGACGTCAAATAGAAAATAGAGTGCAGTTGGCTCAAAGCAAACAGTTAGGTCAGTCAGAAGGGCGGTCACGGGATTTTAAAGAAGGTGATAGTGTTTGGGTACGGAGTTTTACGGAAGGAGAGAAGTGGTTGAAGGGTCAGATAGCGGAGAGATCTGGATCTCGTAATTTTATAGTCTCTAGGGAAAGCGGACCACTTTTAAAAAGACACGTCGATCAGCTCAAAAAGAGATGGGATTGGAACATTCCAACTCCAGAGCAAGGGACGTCTTTCGCCAATACCTTACAGGTGCCACATCGGGAAAGGAGTTGTTCCTCGGGGCCACCAACACCTGCGGGCACCGCTGTTAATTTAGGGGGATCGGTGACCAGCGCGATAGCAAGGGATACTCAGAACCAACCGGTGGATCGGCCCAAGCGCGTCCGAAAGCCTGTTCAAAGATATGGTTGTAGTAGCAATAATTAAGGGTGAGGGTGTGATATATGTTTGAATACCGAATAGAAAAATGTTTAGTTGTTGACAAGCATGTCAAAACATCTGTCTTTAAATAAAATGTATTGAGCGAAGTCGTATATTTAATTATTATTAACAATCCTGAAGAAGACCCCCGTCGCAGCATCCTACAAGGATCTAACAAAAAGTAGCTATTTCCTTGTTACCAATTATGACTGGTCAGGAACATATTACTAAGCAGTTGATCGATGGTATACAGCTTTACAGTTCCATGATAACTGATACCACAAAAAGTAATTTAATTAATTTTGTCCTAAAAACTAGACTTTCGCCGAGTGCAAAGCTGTGAATGAAATCTAGTTACGAAGATGTAAATAGCTTGCTTGTTGATATGCGTAAGTTTTTATTGCAAAAGAAGTCAGCCGTAGCTATTCAGTCCCAACTACAAACTTGTAAACAAGATAGATAGATAGATAGATTAATACTTTATTGCACACATTTTGTTGAACTATACATGAAACAGTTATATAACAATGTCAGCAAAGGCGGTCTTATCGCTCAAAGCGATCTCTTCCAGACAACCTTTGTAAAAGGAGCTATACTAAAATAAAACTGCAGTATAGTGCACAGTAATAATATAAAGTAGACAAACAATAAATAATATATTAACAACACATTATGCATATATTACGTATAAAAATATTATCATATACTAATACATATTTAAGTGAATATATACCTATCTATATTAATAAAAGAGCAGGGTGTTTTCTAGGAATCACGATACAGCAAAAACCATATAACGTACAATCTTGAAATTTGGAACCAACATTATTCAAATAGTCCAGGTGAACAATAAGAACGGATTTTTCGAAATTCCATACCTAAGTGGGTCAAATGGGCTCCCAAAATTTGTATGGAAAAAAAAATTTTTTTCGTCTCACGGACATGAAACTTTGTCAGTGTACTAAACAAAAGAAATGAAGAAACACGTGTATCACACTTTTTGAAAATCGACCCTTATAGGGATTTTAGCCTGGTTTTTGAGTATGCCACGCAGAAAAAAATTTTCATACTGCATTGCTGAAACTTTGCGAATACATTAATCAAATTATAGCAATCCAAGTGCAAATAATCATTTTTTGAAAATCTACTCCGAAAGGGGTCCAATTGGGGTCCAAAAAATGTTTCTTGACCTACAGTCATAAAACTTAGTTTATATATTGCACACAAGAATCTAAGAAACCTATTTCTAGCATTTTTCGAAAAACTACCCCTAAAGTTTCTTAATGGGGTTTCAAAGTTTGCACAAAGAAGGATTTCCATTTCATCCTATGATGCAGCTAGAGTAACGAAACTCGGTAAATAAACTCAACACAACAATAGAAAAAACTAATTTTGAGCATTTTTGTAAAATAAACAAACCCCTAAGTGGGTCAAATAAGCTCCCAAAGTTTGTATGGAAAAAAAAAATTTCGTCGCACGGGCATGAAACTTTGTCAGTGTACTAAACAAAAGAAATAAAGAAACACGTATATTACACTTTTTGAAAATCGACCCTTATTGGGATTTTAGCAAGGTTTTTAAGTATGTAACGCGGAATAAAAAATTCATACTGCATTGCTGAAACCTTGCGAATTCATTAATCAAAATATAGCAATCCAAGTTCAAATAATATTTTTTTTGGAAATCAACTCCAAAAGACGTCCAATTGGGGTCCAAAAAATGTTTCTCAACCTACAGTCATAAAACTTAGTTTATAAATTGCACACAAGAATCTAAGAAACCTATTTCCGGCATTTTTCTAAAAACTACCCCTAAGGTCTTTTAATGGGGGTTCCAAAGTTTGCACAAAAAAGGATTTCCATTTCATCCTATGATGCAGATAGAGTAACGAAACTCGGTAAATAAACTCAACACAACAATTAAAAAACTAATTTTGAGCATTTTTGAATAATCAACCCCTAAGTGGGTCAAATGCACTCCCAAAGTTTGTAGGAAAAAAAAATATTTTCGTCACACGGAAACGAAACTTTGTTAGAATACTGAGCAAAAGAAATAAAGAAAAATGTGTATTACAACTTTTGGAAAATCGACCCTTAAAGGTGTTTTATCATGATTTTTGAGTATGAAACGTGAAAAAAAAACATACTTACTGCATTGATGAAGCCTTGCGAATATATTTATCAAATTATAGCAATCCATGTGTAAATAATCATGTTTTGGAAAGCAACTCCAAAATGGGTCCAATTCGGGTCCGAAAAATTTTTTTCAACCTACAGTCATAAGACTTAGTTTATATATTGTAAAAAACAATCTAAGAAACTTATTTCCGGCATTTTTCGAAAAACTACCCCTAAGGTCATATCAAAGGGTTGGGAAGTTTGCAAAAGAAAGGATTTCCATTTCATGCTATGATGCAGCTAGAGTAACATAACTCAGTAAATAAACTCAACACAACTATTGAACAATCTAATCTTGAGCATTTTTGTAAAATCTACTCCTAAGTGGGTCAAATAGGCTCCCAAAGTTAGTATGGAAAAAAAATTTATTTTCATCACACGGATATGAAATTTTTTCAATATACTAAGCTAAAGAAATTAAGAAACACGTGTATCACAACTTTTTCAAATTCGGCCCGTAAAGGGGTGTTATCATAGTTTTGAGTATGAAACGCGGAAAAAAACATCATGCTGCATTGATGAAACTTTGCGAATACATTTATCAAACTAAAGCAATTATTAAATAATCAATCATTTTTTTGAAAATCACCTCTTTAAGGGGTCCAATTGGGTTCCAAAAAATGTTTTTCGACCAACTGTCATAAGACTTAATTGAAGTATTGCACACAAGAATCTAAGAAACCTATTTCCAGCATTTTGCAAAAAACAACCGCTATGGTCATTGAATGGGGTTGAAAAGTTTACACGTTGAACGATTTCCATTTAATTCTATGATACAGCTAGAGTAACGAAACTCGGTAAAGAAACTCAATACAAAAATTTAATAAACTAATTTTTAGCAGTTTTCTATAATCAACCCCTAAGTGGGTCAAGTGGGGTCTCAAAATTTGTATGGAAAACATTTTTTTTTTCACCACACCAACACGAAATTTTATCAACATACTAAACAAAAGAAATGAAAAAAAAAACAAATGGGGTATCAAAGTTATTATGGAAAAACAATTATTCATCGCATGGACACGAAACTTTATCAGTGTACTGATAAAAAAGACGTGTATCACATTTTTTTTAATCAACCCTTGAAGGGGTTTGTTTAAGCATGGTTTTTGAGTATCAAACGCGGAAAGAAAATCATGCTGCACTGATGAAACTTTGTGAATAAATTCATCAAGTTAAAGTAATTTATTTTGAAAATCAACCCCTAAAAGGGTCCAATTAGGTCCAAAAAATGTGTTTTTTTTTGTCCTACAGTCACAGGACTTATTATGCAGACGGACACAAAACTTTGTCAGCAAAAGGAGTTGAGAAACAAGAATGACACATTTGTTTTGAAAATCAACTCTTGACGGGGTTTTAGCACGGTTTTTGAATATGAATGCAGAAAAAACATCATGCTGCACTGATGACACTGCGGATGCATTCATGAAATTAAAGAATTGCAATTTTTTTTAAATTGACCCCCATAGGGATTAATTGGGGTCCAAATCATGTTTTTTTAACTTACGGTCACAAGACTATATTTACTTATATGTAATGATTTCATGTAAATTTCATTAGCACCGGATAAAGATGTTTTATTCGAAAATCAACCCGTGGGACAAATGAGGTAAGTATCAAAGTTTGTACATAAAAAAAATTCTAAGACACGAAACTTTGTCAGTGTACTCATCAAAAAACTCAGATACACGTCTAACACATTTGTTTTGTAAATTAAACCTTAACGGGGTTTTAGCGCGGTTTTTGAGTATCAAACGCGAAAAAAAAAATTCATGCTGCACTGATGACACTTCGCGGATACATTCGTCATATTTATGTAATCCATGTCATTTTTTAACCGACTTCAAAAAAGGAGGAGGTTCTCAATTCATCGTGTATGTATTTTTTTTTTTTTTTTTTTTTTTAATGTATGTTCACTCATAATTCCGCCAAATATGTACCGATTTGGATGATTCTTTTTTGTACCTAATGGATATTCCATCAAGTTGGTCCCATAAAATTTTTATTCCTTATGAACCAGTAGTTCCTGAGAAAACATGAATGGAATGTTAGAATTATCTGGTAAAACGCCTAAAAATAGATGATGTTCTAATCAATAATGGTTATAACTCATACAAATATTTACCAATTTCAGTGATTCTTTTTTTATTCGAAAGCATGAACCATAAGACGGGCCCGTTGGTCTAGTGGTCAGACACCCTGCCTGCTAACCGATGGGTCGTGGGTTCGATTCCCGCCAAGTGTCTGGATGTTGTTTATCTATTTAAGTATGTATTTACAAAAAAAAAGTATATAAGTATTAGTATCAGTTGTCTGGTTCCCATAGTACAGGCTCTGCCTAGTTTGGGATCGGATGACCGTGTGTGGATTGTCCCAAGATATTATTATTATTTTATTATTATAAGGATGGTTCGGTATGAATTTCATCAAGACCGGATAAGAACTTTTTCGAAGAACATGAGTGATGGGAAGGAGATATAACTGGGAGAAACCATAAAATAGATGATGTCTTCGTCTACAAAATGGTCATACGCCATCCAGATCATCGTACCGAATTCGATGGTTTCTTTTTGACCCCCGACCAAAAACGAGGTGTTATTAGTTTGGGGGGGGGGGGTCGTGTCTGTCTGTCTGATAACTGTCTGTGGCATCGCAGAGCTCAAACGAGTGGACAGAATGGGGTATGCTGGTTTATTGGAGATGGTTCTTAGCGATGTTTCTTGAAAACCATCAGCTGTTTTCCAAGTCGAGATAGGGATATTTCGTATACAATGGACATTTTTAATTACTTCTATTACTCCGAAAGATCTGAAATTTAGAACATATGTAAATCCGTTGATACTAAAAAACTGGTACTAAGAAAATGGTAACCTTCACCAGGGTCTGATGATGGAGCAGGAAGGTGGTCACAGGATTTCTGCACCAATAGACCCACTGAGTTTGGGCTCGTTGTGTAGTCTCGACGAGTATCTGCTAGAAAAATGATGTTCAGAGTCTGGTGATGGGAGCAAACAGTATGATGTTAACAGGAACTCTGTTCCATGAAATGTAGGACCCACCGAATTTTAGATCTGTGGTTGGGTTGGGAGATTTTAATTAAAATAAATTTATACCTGTTGGTATTAAAGCTTTATATCCAAATCGGTATATAGTTGAATAAAGACTTTTCAAGAGAATATGACTAAAAAGAATAAAATAAAATTTTTATAAAAAAAAATAAACCGACTTCAATAGACACCACACTAAAAAGTGAAAAATAACTTCAATATTCTTGAAGTTGGTGCTAAAATAAACACGATACTTAACCCAACACCAGAATCAACTGACCAGCACCAACTTCAATAATATTGAAGTTATTTTTCACTTTTTAGTGTGGTGTCTATTGAAGTCGGTTTATTTTTTTTTATAAAAATTTTTATTAAGTTAATCCCTCATCATCATCATCATCATCACCAGCCGGAAGACGTCCACTGCTGAACATAGGCCTCCCCCTTTGAACGCCACAATGACCGACAATTGGCTACTTGCATCCACCGGTTACCTGCGACGCGCTCAATGTCGTCTGTCCACGTTAGCCCCTAAAAGCGTTCAATTGAGTTCCAAAAAATATTTTATTCCTACAGCCACACGACATATTTTATGTATTGCATACAAGAATCTTAGAAACCGTTTCCGGCATTCTTCATTTCAGTAAAAGAGTCCCGGTAATAGCCAGATTGAGTAAAAGGAGCCTTTAGCACATTATCCATTTTGGAACGCAAATTAACATTATGACTAGCTCCGAGAAATTGGAAACGTTTCTTAAGGTAGGAAGGGGAATGCGGGTTATACAGAACATTATACAATAGGATCAGAACATGTTCATCACGCCGCAAACGAATGGGCAGCCATTTCAATTTACTCCTGTACTCAGATACGTGGTCAAACTTGCGCAGCCCATAAATAAATCTAATACACAGGTTCTGAAGTCGCTGGAGTTTGTTCAATAAGTCCTCGTTAAGGTCAATGAGACAAACATCACCATAATCCAAAATAGGAAGAAGCAAGGATTGCGCAAGTTCAACCTTTGTCCTTACGGGGAGCAGATTTTTCCACCTTTTAAGCGACGCATAAGCTGCAAAAATTTTACGACTAGTCCCAGAGATATGATCAGACCAGGAAAGAGTGCTGTCAAAGAGTACACCAAGGTTTTTGACAACCTTGCTGTAAGTAAGAGTGATACCATTATAGATAACTGGAGGGAGATTGGCAAACTTAACAAGGTAACAGGTCAATCGATAATTTTGGCTCAGAACTTGAAAACCTGTTCGTAAATTTGACACTCACACAAGCGGACGGTGATGACAATAAATTTAAGGTTTTGCGTCCGATAAATGAATCTATGGCGATCAAACGTTTCGCCGATGGATTATCTAATACGAGACTCAGTACGATAATTGCTTCTCGTCACGTTGAGTCCCTGCCCGAATCGATTCGAGCAGTAGCAGATGAGCATACGTTGTCCAGTAGGGAGGATCACGTAATGTCAATTAAACGTTTTAGGGGGAACAATCGTTACCTCCGTAATAATTTTACTTCCAGACGTGGAAGCACACACAGTAATTTTCATAACGATTCGAAAAGTTACTACAAAAATCGTAACAATCATTATATGCCAGATTCGAACCGTGAACATTACGATAGGAGACCGGTAACTTATTACAATCGGACTATGCGAGGTACTTCGCGAGCTACTGCACGTGTTCAGCCACCTGCAATTCGCGTAAACTCAACGCGTTCAATTCCGCGTACTCTTTTTTTTTTTTTGGGAATGATAGACGCTGTTAACCGCAGATGGCTATTGCAGCTTCACCGGACAATAGGAGGCGAGCGCTTGAAGCGCTCTAGCCTTTACGGCAGAAGTAGCGACGAGCACAAGGGCACCTCAGGGAGGCACGGCCTCGGCTTGGGCTGTCGCTTAAGAGAGGGCTGAGTTTACCACCGGTTCACAACGCGCCGGCAGATGAGAAGAACCGGCAAGAAACTCAGTGGGGTGATGCACGTCGTTGCGGTCGCATACGTACGACCCTTCGGCCTCGCCGGCGAGACCGGTGTCTGATAGCTAGTGTAGCATACGGTTGTCGGGGAGGGGTCGGCGCATCCCGGTTCAATAGGACCGTCATGGGGTCAGGAGGGTCGAGCGTACGTGCCGTGGTCTGCGGCGCGAGTCAGAAGGACTAGCGGCGTAATCGGCGGCGGCGCGGATTAAACTGTTCGCGTGACGGGACGCGGATTCAAAGTAGCGTTTCGACGCTTCTTTGAATTCCGCGTATTCAACATACTCGGTGTGATACGATACAAGAATACACTAACAATGCACCGAATAGTGAGTTTTTTCGTGCCCATAACGAATGAACCATTTATATTAAATTATAACGTAAGTAGTATAGTGACTTTGAACTTAGATAATAGTAATGTAGTAAATTTATTAGTCGATAGTGGAGCAAGTACTTACCTACTTACATAAATAAACTTAACATTAATAATTTGTATAATAGTAAAGGCGTGAATTTTCCTGAAGTACCTAAATACTTTTCCTTATTTGCTCTGCTGTAATAAATACCATAATTTTATTTGCTGTTCCGTTGACCTAACGCAGTAGATACACGTAGTATGAGTCTTTAGCTTTGTTTTTATCGTAAACAATAAAGTATAAAATAAAAAGGTAAGTAATTAAATAGATTATTAGCGGGAATTACCTACTGGAGACTTATTTAACTGGAGAGATCATGATGCGCTAACTCCTCTGCCAAATTTTGTCATATGTTCAGGTCATTCTTTATTTGTGTGCGTATCTTTTTGAATGTGTTACGAGATTATTATAGTGTGGGTATGCGTGAAATTGTATCTGTGTATTCTTCGCGTCCCACACCCCGCAAAAGTGCCACGAAAAATTTGTTCGGGGAATCGACGCGATGCTCCATTCTAATTACTCTGAGTATTTAGTTATAAAATATATATACTTACTCTATCTAATCATTAACACACGTCATATCAACCTTTTGCGCAATTCTTGTGACCTGTTCAGTTGTTTTTTATTATTGATATGTCCTAAAATATTGATAAGCACGTTACAGTTTCTAAAAAAATAATTAGGGATTACAAAAACACCCTCGGTTAGGCCCCGGCGAGATTCGAACTCACGATCTCCTGTTTACTAGACAGGCGTTTTAACCAACTAAGCCACGGCGCCGTAGCAAAATGTACGAAATTATGAATGTGATGATAGTGAAGTAGTCACGATGCATTATTTTTACTTACATAGTCTGTCTTTCTGTATGTATATTCGCTTTTACTAGGTGGTAGGTTCCTTGTGCAAGGAACCGTCCAGGTAGGTACCACCGCAGTGTCAGATATTCTGCCGCCAAGCAGCAGTGTGTAAGCATTGCTATGTTCCGGCGTGAAGGGCACTGTAGCTGGTGAAATTACTGGACACAGACTTAATATCTAATGTCTTAAGGGTCGGCAATGCGCTAGTGATTCTTCTGGTGTTGCTAGCGTCTATAGGCTGCGGTGACTGCTTACCATCAGGAGGGCTGTACGCTTGCTTGCCACCTTGGCAGTATAAAAAAAACTCCTAAATCAAGCAACGGATTTTTAAGCGGTTTTCACCAACAGTCAAAAGTTATATATTTTATCGATGAAGGTTTATCTTCAAATACTTATAGGTAGGTACCTACTTACCTACATAAAAATCGTATTGAGGTTTATATTTAAGTAGAAAAAAAACAATATTTTCCAACAGTCTTTTTACACCCATGCGAAGCCCAAGCGCGGATTGCTAGTTTATTTTATAGAATACATCGATTTTTGAGATCACGGTTAACCCAGATAACCCCTGGGTTGATAACCCAGAGGTTACATAGGCACTTTGTGACCTATGTATCTATGTAATAACGTTAGATACACTATTACGTTTATTCCTGAAACTATTTACGTAACCGATATAAGATGGTATTTTGTTAACTTGTGTTTCAGGATTTGGAGTATCACTTTGGATAGAACACTTTATATCTCTTTATTGTATAGTGATTCGGCGTATTTTGAACCCACATAACTTTAGTTTTAATAAGACTAGGTATCATAATTTAAATTTGAATCAATACCCAATGCTGAAATGAAAGAAGGTGCAGCGGAATGCACATTCATGATACATTATCATACATAACTGAACTCTACCTAGTGGATAAAATAATAATACCAGCCCTTGTTTATTTCCCACTGTTGGGCTTGGGCCTCCCCTCAAGATGAGGGGGCTTAGGCCATAGTCCACCACGCTGGCTAAGTGCGGGTTGGCGGACTTCACACGTCATTCGAAAGCTAGTTAGGCTTTCTCAGACAGGCAGGTTTCCTCACGATGTTTTCCTCCACCGAAAGCTAGTAACAATCGCACAAATACGATTCGCACATGATTAATTAAAGAAATCAGAGGTGGGACCCGGGGTTCGAACCTGCGCACCTTGTTTCCAAGGCAAGCGCTCGCCCACTGAGCTGTTACCGCAATACCAATAGCTGTTACCTAGTGGATATAACTATAATAATATTCTGGGACAATTCACACACGGTTATCTGATCCCAAACTAGGCCGAGCCTGTACTATGGAAACCAGACAACTGATACTAATACTTTTAGCCGTAGCCGTGTATACTACATTTCGTGTTTCTAACTTCGAAGAATCAGGCGCGTTGATGCTATGGGGCAATCCTATTCTTGATGATGAAGATGATATGCGGCGATCCTACTCTTAGTCAGAGCCAGACATATGGCATAGAAACAGAAGGCACACAAATCCAAGAACCCCTATAACCCCCTTTTGTTGTCCATTTGGTGTTATTGCCAAAAAGTTGTACCTACTAAGTACGTATAGGTTGACATCAGCATATCTACCGATCGCGTGTCATATCTTATACGTTGAAATATAGGTAAGTACTTAATACATTAGCAAAACCGTGTTGGCCTTCAATGGAATAATCCCAAAAGAATATCGTGTTTAATTTAAACACAAATAGGTACCTATTAGACTCGTGTGAGTGTAGGGAAAAGGTTTGCGATGGGTGCGCGCCACTGCGGCGCGTTGTCTGCCTTGCCTACTCCCTTGGGGTGTAGGAAGTTATTGGCTCACGGCCAAGTACATATACATACCGATTGCTTTTGTCCTATAACATTTGTGGCCTTGGCACTGGTACAGAGTTCGTATTTTTTTTTGTACCCGTACATTAATAGCCGCGTCGCCACCACCGGCCGCACGGGTTCGGTGTAAACGTGCCTCGGAGTCGTTCGGGCGCACGTCGCGGCGTCGCCTCGACAGAGCGTGGCACAGCACGAACGACCACACACATTTGGCTCGCGAGTGTGCCGCGCGAGCCCGTGCCACAAAATGTAGAGATTCTACGTTAAACGGTGAATAGTCTTTTTAGGGTCCATACCAGGGGCGTAGCTACCACCGTATCAATGATACGGGGCCCCCGGACTACAGGGGCCCCGTACATGTGTAAGCAACAATTCTTAAAATCCACGTTCTCACATAATCTCCTAGACCGTACCATCATTTGGCCCCCCAACAAGTTTTGATACGGGGCCCATCAAGGCGCTTTTACCTAAAAGGTAGGCAAGGAAGGCACCGTTATGGTGCAATTTCGTCTTCTGTCAAACCTGTATGTATATTTCTCAGGAATCACAGATGCTATCAATTTGAAAGTTAGAATAGTTTTAGATCTTACTTACCCAACTTTATTGCAAACTAGCTGACCCACGCAACTCCGCATGCGCTATTTTTACGTTAACTAAACTTTTAACAACAGACACTCGCATCGAATACATTATAATTATGAAGAAAAATTGATAAAACCGGACCAAGCGTATAAAGTACCCATTTTGACTTTAATCGCCTCTCCCAAGGGAACCGTGCCGAATGTCGGGATAAAAAGTATCCTATGTCCTACCTCGGAGTATTAACTCAAATCATGCCAAGTTTCGTTTCAATCCATCCAGTAGTTTCGGCGTGATGCTCAGCCGAGATACAGACAGACGAAAATAAAAAAAATGGGCTTTAGTATCGGTTACAGAATGCCCTCCAAACATAATTTTCAAAATATCTTCAATGTACAGAATTGTACCTGTTACAGTTTTTATTATATTATGTAAGTATAGATAAACAATATATTTTCTTGCTATTTATTTTCTTTTCAAAGGGGGTTGAAATGGTCGTCAAAATTTCAAAGTGAGACTACTATATCGAGTAAGGTATCATATGAAAGGGCTTCATTTGCACATCTTTAACAGATTTTTATTTTTTGTCACCAAGCCAAATACTTACTACGGCTTAAAATAAAAAAATATTAATAAATACCGAGAAAGAGAAGGGGGATCGCTCCCCGAGAGCGAAAGGATCGTGCGAGAGGGGGAGAAGTGGAAGAGAGCGGGTGACAGGGTGTGGGTTGGGGGGCTTTAGTGGGGGTGGGTCCCTCCTTAAGGAGGAGAAAGAGGGAGTGGGTGGGTTGAGAGAAGGGAAGAGTGACTGTGAGTGACGGGTGAGTGATAACCATTAGCTTACAGTAAAAAAATGTACTTATGGATACCTACGAATTTATTACACTTTAAAATATAATAATCGTGCATTTCGCCAATGTCGAAATCGTCGCAAGGTACCTTTATAACAATGACATTATGTTACAACTGAATTATTTTAGTGATTATTGGTTTTCGTTTCTGTTCTTCCTGTTTTATTCTCAACAATCAATCAAAAAACTAGATACGAGTGCCATGCCACTACCACGATAGTTTTTGCATAAGCCAGAGTTGATAACCCCTTTTTTTTTGACGCGGGGTAATCTTCGAAAGATCCCCGGGAGCTGTGGGGCTCGACCGGGGAATGTGGGATTCTTACCCACTAAAACCCCCGCGGCTGTCTCATCGACACATGAGAGGGGGGGATGACCGGTCTTTCCGGTGGGATCTGCACCAGGGACCCCTCAGTAACATGCCTTTGAGCCCGCCGCCGGTGGGCGCATTGTAGCCCCCCCGGGAACCAGTCCCGGTGCTCACGGGGACGGGGGTCGCAACCCCGCCGCCGTCCTCCTTGGAGTCGCCGCCGTACCCAATGGACGTCCTTGGGCCCACACCCCGAACGTCCAGTGACTCCGAAGGTTGCCCGTTGTTTATAGCCCGAGGCTCAGGGCTGGGCAGCGAGACGTTGGGCGGCCGCTTGACGCGGCCTGCGCCTTCGTCGCTGAGCAGGATCAGCACGTTCGCGTTCCCGCTCGGCGGCCTCCTTCTGGGACATAACAGTCTCGCAGAGGGCGGCCATCGCTCCCCACGCCGCATCCTCGGACAGCATAGACGACACTACGCTGCCCAGGGAGAGGTCCGGTCCGATGACTGCGACCAGGTCTCGACGCTCCAACGACCACACGGGACAAGCCTCTAGCGTGTGTTGGGCGCAGTCAGACTGTTCGCAGTGGAAGCATCTCGTTTGCGCTTCACGTCCGATCTTATGCAGATAATCGCCGAAACAACCGTGACCGGTGATTATCTGCGTAAGCCTGAGTCGTCCACTCCGTCGCTGAATCCAGGCTTCGAGATGCGAGAGTTGATGCGCAACCGCCGAGCGTAGGTATGAAAAGCGAGGTACATACTTACCTAAGCTTGCCTTCTGTACTCTCTATATGTATTTTGTGCCCGTGCAGCCAGGGACGCGGCTTTCCGACGACCGGCAAGAGCAGAGATGTAGCAAGACTAAAATAAAAGCTATCGTTACACCGTATAGACATTTTAAAATATAATCTCAGTTACTATTACTTGCCGGTCGGGATGGTTTCTTTGCAATCATGTAGCCAGTTCTTCAATGAACATAATTTATGTAACGTAAAATAAACAAAACTTCTATTTATTAATTATATTTAATACTTGTAAGTACATCAGTTTGTATCAATAAATCAGTCAGTTTTATCTATTCTGAGTGATTATTTCCTAAACTAGTATATGTACATCGGTAAGGGGTCGTCCATTAATCACGTGAGGCTCGAAGGGGGGGGGTCCGAAAAAATCACGAAATATCACCAGGAGGGGGGAGGGGTATAATGAGACATCACGTGTATTTATTTTTCGTTGAAAGCAGGATTTCTGAACCAAACAGCGGCACGTGGGCTTGACTCACCGTTGCCGGCAACGACTTCCCCTTCAACATTTAATCAGTTAAGTACCTGTATTTAAAGATAATATTCCGAAAATTTCAATATAAACTATATTGAAATTTTGTACAAAAAAAATACACGTGGTGTTGGATAGGGGGGGGGGAGTTTAAAACCTCACCACATATCACCCGGAGGGGGGGAGGGGCTAAATAGTTGCTAAAAAACATCACGTGATTAATGGACGACCCCTAACCAGTATACGATTGATCGGTATTTAATGTGGTGGCACTGCTGCAGAGTATGACACAAACACGGGTACCTGAAAGCTTAACTCATAATTTATGAGTTTTCTTCCCGCAAGCCCTTTAGTGAGATGTTCTTTATTTCTTATCCTCCGATCCGATCACTCAGGGCTGGATATTATTATTATTTCATGTCCTACTAGGTATTATTTTACTAACCGGCTTCAACAAGAAGGTTCTCTATTCGACGCGTATGTATGTAATATTAATAAAAATGCGTAATATTAATAATTATATGTTAATCTATGTGGGCTTCTAAACAAATTTACCAAATTTTATGAGTGTATGTATGTATGTATATATGTAGGTTTGTCCGCGGATTTCTCAGAAACTACAAGTCCGATTTCGAAAATTCTTTTTTCAATAGTTAGAGTATTTTTCAACTTAGGGTAGAGTACAAGTTTCATCAAAATCGGTCAAGTAGTTTAAGAGATATAAACATTTTATGTTTTTAGTAAGTCACTGTAACGTAGTCATTCGAGTTGCGTGATAATGCTGATACCTATTTTGCTAAAATAAAAGTCACAAAAGTGTTAAATAAACTATTTAAAAAAAAAAAAAACCGACTTCAAAGTAAATTATCTAAAAAGCATAAAATAACGAAAATATATTGAAGTCGGTGCTAGCACATCATGTTAACTAACACTATCACCAGCTGACACCGACTTCAATATATTTAAGTTATTTTATGCTTTTTAGATAATTTACTTTGGTCGTTTTTTTTTTTTTTTTTAATAGTTTTATGTCACTAATTTTCGGGAGATTTATCTTAGGATCGCTCATATACTGTTCATAGGTCCCGGTATATAAATATACACTCCTTTGCAAAAAAACCGGGCACCTTACAGTCATTGGCTTTTTTATGGATAATATTAATATTTTTAGTATTAGCTTAGATGACTAGAAATTTCTTATTATCAATGAGAATATAGGTTTTAACACTTAAATCCTGGAATCAGTGTTTCAGTCAAAGAAAACAAAGAGCCGTGTTATGAACATTTTTATGGGTATAGTGAAATTAAGACTAAGATAATTTTTATGGAATTTTAATAAAAAAAAGACATTTAATAATAAAAATTAATAATGAGTGTGACCTCCTCTTTCAGCAATTACTGCATGTAATCTTCTTGGCATGCTTTCCAATAGACTTTTGATGGTGTCCTGTGAAATGTGTTCCCACTCAGCCGAGATCACACGTTTCAGCTCCCTGATGTTTTGTGGAGGTGGTTGGACAAATCGTACTCGCCTTTTTAGGAGGTCCCAGACGTGCTCAATGGGGTTAAGGTCGGGACACCGCGCTGGCCAATCCAAACGACGAATACCGTCCTCTTGCATATAAGCATCTACAGCGCCAGAACGGTGGGCCCTAGCATTATCGTCCATGTAAATGGCATCATCACCAATTACAGCCAGTGCGCGTTGTGCATGTTGACAAATTTATGTTATGTACCTTTGCGCATTTAGTGAGCCATTTTCAATGAATATTATCTCAGTACGATAGCTAGAACTTACGCCCGCCCAAAACATAACGGACCGCCCACCATAAGGTGTGATTTCTTCAAAACACACGTCGGCATAGCGTTCTCCTGGTCTTCGTAACACTCGCCGACGTCGGTCCTCACCATGCAGACCAATTCGAGCCTCATCCGAGAAGAGTACGTTACTCCAGTTACGTAGTGTCCAAGATAGGCAATTTCTAGCGAACCCCAATGAGGCCAATGTGCTCACGGAGTAACTTAGGGGCCCGCGCTGGTCGTCGACTGCGTCGACGAACTAAATTATTACCAATAATGTAGAAAAATCAAAACCGCCCGTTTTTTTTGCAAAGGAGTGATATGCCATTGTGTTCTCGTGTTTTGGTTAAAGTATACGAAATAAAAAACATAATCGGTCATAATAATTTTATTCGCATATAATAATAATAATTGATTATGATACATGGAGCGTCAGTCCGCGTCAATCGGCGGACGCGCCGAGCGCCACTCGGTCGTCCGCGCTCCAATATTACATTTATTTAGTCGGTTACATCGCTTCGACGTTCGCTCTGCATAACCGTAGCTACATATTCACTAATGAGAGGTCTCGAGGCAGCATCGGTCGAGGACGCGCGTCCCCGCGGCGGGGCGGCCGACCCGTCGCGTCTACATATACTTAAACATAACAGTCGAGGAGCCGGATGGCCGTCCGATCGGCATATTCACACGCGGATCACCGCGGCCGCCTCGACGGCCCGCGGGCGGCGCGTCGATCGGAGCGGCTCAGAATCACTTCCATAATTTACGTCCTAACAATAATACCGAAAGCGTGAGTCGGCGTGGTCGCGGCCCGTCGTCGGTCGGTATCGGCGGCTCACTCGGGCTTGGCGTCGGGCGGCGGCGCGTCGGGCGCGGGCGCGTCGGTCGCCTCCTCGCCGCCGGCGGTCACGTCGCAGGGCTCGGGGGCGCCGGGGCCCGCCGCGCCGCCGCCTGCAACAAGGTGACGCTCACGTGTGTGCGGGGCCCGGGGGCGCGGGGGACGCTACGCCGCCCGGTACTCACCTAGAGATGTCGGATTGGTAAAAATATCGATATAATAATGTTCTCCAGGCTAGTAATCGGTCGTCGACGCATTTACCGACAGCGAAACGAAACCTTTTATAATAAGACTAGGTTAAACAGTTGACGAAAAGTTAATTCGTTGTTTTAATGTCGTTTATCTATTCCCAAACCAGGCAGCCTGTACTATACTTCTACAAATAGTCAAATACATACACATTTTTTTTTTAAATACGTAATTAAATGGATAAATAACACCCAGACACGGAGTACGCAATCGAATTCACTAAAGTGCGATCGCCGAGCAGGAAGAATTTGGTACGTTTGACCTGTCATTACCATTCTCTGTTGCTCCTGGGTGGGATGTGTTATCGCGTCACGCTGTCACAGATGCAGCCGCGCGGTCATTGCATCTGTGCGAGCGTGACTCAATGTATTTTGCCCGAGAGCAAGAGAGACAGATAATAGCAGGTTAACGCACTAAATTCTTCTTGCCCGGCGACCGCACTATACCTATTAGGTAGCGGTCTAGATCAACAGGACAGTCTATACATCGACATTTATTCAACAAGCCTATACTCACCGCGCGCGTGGTGCGGGTAGTATAGTGTAGGTCTCGGTGCAGCGTGATGTCGGGGCGCAGGCGCGGGCGGCGCTCGGTACAGCGGCGCGTGCGCGTGCGGCGCGTGAGGTCGTTGACCTATGGGCGCGGGGTACCGCGGCGCGACCATGCCACCGCGGGACATGCCCCCTCCGCCCCCGCCTCCGCCACCGCCGCCCCCGCACCGACCGTTGTTGCCGCCGCTCACCATCTGACAACACGCTTTTATTTATAGCTATTGAGAGGCTAGAATAAGGTACGATCTAAAGGCAAGGCACGGACTCGGAGGGGCACCAAGTGTACATCCCACTGGAGAACCGAGGTCCCCCTCTCACGTGCCGATGCGACATGTAAAAAATCTGTAGAGGGTGACGTCTGTTGGCAACAAGTAATATTTTCATGGTTTAAGTGGAATTACAATTATATGTGTAGCAACACTGCTTTGTTCAGCCCTTCCGGCTTCATTACTTGTACAATTAACACGTATTTTGTATTGTGTGCTTTCATAGTAATAAAATGGCATAATATCGTCACGTTTCTACTACAACACCGGCCCAACGATTCCATACAACTGGAGAAATAAACAGTCCACCAAGTTCAAGAGTAAATGAAGGAGACAACATGGTCCTTCGAGCTGGATCTGAACCAGCGAACTGTGGATATGGACTAACCTGTTGTTGGTGGTGTTGGTGCGGCGTGTGCGACGGCGGCGGGTGTTGTGTGTGTTGCGTGTGTTGCACGTGCGGCGGCGGCGCGTGGTACTTGTGGTGCGGCGGCGAGTGCGGCGGCTTCTGCGGCTTGGCGGCGCCCTTGGGCGTGGGCGAGGCGGCCTCGCATAGCTGCGCGAACCCGTTGCCGTGCTCGTGTAGCGGACTCTTGAGCTGTTGTGGAGGAGGCCGCGGTTGCGGTGGCGCGTATTGTTGCTGTAGCGGTGCGCGGTACTGTTGCTGTATGGATCAACAAACACACATCAGTGTACTCACTCGTTTTGATTAGAGTGCTAAGTGATAGAGTGATAGGTCCCTAGTACAAGCGACTGTCCGGAAAGACACCGTTGTGATGTTCTGCCGCAAAACAGCAACGTGACGAATCGAGCGTCGCTTATCTACTAGTGCAGTGACTCTGTTCTGCCGCAAAACAGCAATGTGACGAATCGAGCGTCGCTTATCTACTAGTGCAGTGACTCTGTTCTGCCGCAAAACAGCAATGTGACGAATCGAGCGTCGCTTATCTACTAGTGCAGTGACTCTGTTCTGCCGCAAAACAGCAATGTGACGAATCGAGCGTCTCTTATCTACTAATACACCAAGACCACTTCTCATGAAAGAATTATTTGTTAGCAATATTTGTTACTGTAGAATGTGTCACTAATAAAATTTTTATAAAAAAAAATAAACCGACTTCAATGGACACCACACTAAAAAGTGAAAAATAACTTCAATATTATTGAAGTTGGTGCTGGTCAGTTGATTCTGGTGTTGGGGTAAGTATCGTGTTTATTTTAGCACCAACTTCAAGAATATTGAAGTTATTTTTCACTTTTTAGTGTGGTGTCCATTGAAGTCGGTTTATTTTTTTTTATAAAAATTTTATTTTATTCTTTTTAGTCATGTTCTCTTGAAAAGTCTTTATTCAACTATATACCGATTTGGATATAAAGCTTTAATACCAACAGGTATAAATTTATTTTAATTAAAATCTCCCAACCCAACCACAGATCTAAAATTCGGTGGGTCCTACATTTCATGGAACAGAGTTCCTGTTAACATCATACTGTTTGCTCCCATCACCAGACTCTGAACATCATTTTTCTAGCAGATACTCGTCGAGACCTACACAACGAGCCCAAACTCAGTGGGTCTACGTTTATTGGTGCAGAAATCCTGTGACCACCTTCCTGCTCCATCATCAGACCCTGGCGAAGGTTACCATTTTCTTAGTACTAGTTTTTTAGTATCAACGGATTTACATATGTTCTAAATTTCAGATCTTTCGGAGTAATAGAAGTAATTAAAAATGTCCATTGTATACGAAATATCCCTATCTCGACTTGGAAAAGAGCTGATGGTTTTCAAAGCTAAACCGATTTTCAAGAAACATCGCTAAGAACCATCTCCAATAAACCAGCATACGCCAATCTGTCCACTCGTTTGAGCGCTGCGATGCCACAGACAGTTATCAGACAGACAGACACGACCCCCCCCCCCCCCCCCCAAACTAATAACACCTCGTTTTTGGTCGGGGGTCAAAAAGAAACCATCGAATTCGGTACGATGATCTGGATGGCGTATGACCATTTTGTAGACGAAGACATCATCTATTTTGTGGTTTCTCCCAGTTATATCTCCTTCCCATCACTCATGTTCTTAGAAAAAAATCTTATCCGGTCTTGATGAAATTCATACCGAACCATCCTTATGGTTCATGCTTTCGAATAAAAAAAGAATCACTGAAATTGGTAAATATTTGTATGAGTTATAACCATTATTGATTAGAACATCATCTATATTTAGGCGTTTTACCAGATAATTCTAACATTCCATTCATGTTTTCTCAGGAACTACTGGTTCATAAGGAATAAAAATTTTATGGGACCAACTTGATGGAATGTCCATTAGGTACAAAAAAGAATCATCCAAATCGGTACATATTTGGCGGAATTATGAGTGAACATACATTAAAAAAAAAAAAAAAAAAAAAAAAAAAAAAATACATACACGATGAATTGAGAACCTCCTCCTTTTTTGAAGTCGGTTAAAAAGTGGCGTTTATGGCCTACGGTTTTCAGCAAAGCCCTCTACTCTAGTAGAGATGGTGCAATTTTGTGAACAGGTACTCTCTGTGACCCAATTTCTGTGTTCAGGTTAGGTCACTATAGTTGGTGAAGATCCCGCTATTCTGATCAGTAATAGATATAAAAAAATGCCGTAATGCGCCCTTCAGTGTCACCTTTTTTTTACACCTACAACCAGATTGTAACGCGGCCTTCAATGACAAGATTCGGCAAGAAACACAGTGTAATTCTTTTTTTACAACTACTACGCGATCGTAACGCGATCTCCATTGACAAGATCCGGAAAAAACGCCTACATCAGTGGCATCGTAGCTCTCTAAGGAGGAGACGGATTTGAATATATTTTTTTTAATGGTTTGTACACCGACCTGCATCTGTTGCACGGCGGCTGCGACCTGCAGCTGCGAGGAGAGGAACTGCGAGCCGAACGCGCCCGACTGCGCCGGCTGCGTGAACTGTAGCGGGTATGTAGGTGCCGGCGCGGCGGGCGGCTGGTACGGCGAGTAGTACGAGCTAGCAGGCGGAGCGGGTCGTGGTAACAACCCGGGCAGCGAGTACGGAGCCTCGCCCACCGGCGTCGAGTACCCCAGGTACTGCTGCTGGTATGTATTCACGCCCCCTACGCCTCCGACACCGCCCACGCCGCCGCCTTTGCTGCCTGCAACCAGCGAACACGTTACATCGCGGCCGGAAAGCTCGATCACATCGTCAGTAAATAATTTGTTACAAATGTGACGTCACCACCGGACTAAACGCCTAACTTTGCATCGAGGATGACTTTAAGGCCACCATAAAAATAAGGGTATTTATTGGTCCAAGCTTGGTACTTAAATGTGTTGACTAGTGCTTAGAGACAAATTCTATTAAATTTTGATTAAGTGACTGATTTAGTAATAATTAATAAATAAAACGACATTGCATGTTTATGTACAATTTTGAACCACCAGCAATTTACTACAAAACTAACAGATGGCCGCGAAACGCACGTCGCTTTAGTCGCCTACTTATTATTATTTTTTCCTAGATTTCGTTGTATTTAATTCAACTAAAAATTACTTAATACTACTACACTGTACAAACATCATCATTCAGCCATTATGTTAATACTTTATTCATGGTAAATTGAAAATATTTTTTGGTTAGTTTTTTTTTTCATCTGTGATATGGTTATACGCACCAATAGCGCCTATCTGTTGAGTGGTAGGCTTCACAGTGGCTGACATGAGAGAATTAGAAGTGCTCGAGATTAGAACAGTACTGGGACTATTACCCAGTTGGCCCGACTGTCCGAAAGCTGCGCCACCGCCTGCGGCTGCGGCCTGAACACGTAATAAAATGTTAAAAATGTAATCTGAAATACAAACGTCAATTTAAATACTATGCATTTCAATTAAGAATGTGGCTACCATTATGATCGTTAGTGCGGCAACTTCACTCTTTGTTTACGATTTTCATACGGCCAGCAGAGTAAACACAACGAAAAATTCGGCCCGGTTTTTATTATTTAATTTAATGTGTTATTTTGCATCTATTTTTGTTAATACATAATTTATAGTTAATTATATATCTGAAAATACGTGTAACTTACATCGTACATTTTGTTGATGACGGGAAAAGAGTATTCAACCATAAACGATTCGAGCAATAATAAATAATAATAATATCTTGGGACAATCCAGACACGGTCATCCGATCCCAAACTAGGCAGAGCCTGTACTATGGAAACCAGACAACTGATACAAATACTTATATACTTTTTTTTTTGTAAATACATACTTAAATAGATAAACAACACCCAGACACTTGGCGGGAATCGAACCCACGACCCATCGGTTAGCAGGCAGGGTGTCTGACCACTAGACCAACGGGCCTGTCAATAAGGTGCAATAAGGTGTAGAAATCGAATTAAAAATATAAAAGTAGTTAAAACTATAATTGTGTGTTATTTTTTTTTGCACACCTTACACATCACGTTTGTAGCACGCAATGCGAAACAAAATGGCAGCCACATTCTTAGTTGAAACGCATAGTACAACATCAATTCTGACTTACCATCCGATATTGATTTGGTAGGCTTTGGAACATATCCGGAGGTGGTTGATAATTGTACGGCGCTGCGGATCCCGCGCCGTACGGCGTTCCAGGGAACGCACCAAATTGTCCACGGCTCTGGTCCAAGAAGGCACCGTACAGGCCGCCCTGCTGCTGCAACTGCTGTGACGAACCCAACAACTGCTGCGAGGAATTGAACATCACCGCCGGCGGTGACGGCACAGAGAGACCACCGTATCCTCCTTGGTAACCCACGTGGTTATAATGCTGAGGCGGAGGCGACTGTAATTGTTGCGTCGGTTTTACTTTACAAACGTTGGGCGGCGCAGTTTCAGTATTGCTCTCTTCAAACCCAGCAAACTGTATCTCCTCACCACCTTCAGCCACTGCGGGCATCTCCCAAACTTTTTTCACACTGGCGATTTTTAAATTGAGATCGGCCGCCAGTGGGTTAATTGTATTAGACGTGCTCATGTGCACGCCGCGCGGTAAACCAAGGGACTTTGCTGACTTGTCTTCAGTAAGTTGTCCGAGATCAGAATCAAATGCAAAGTCTAGCTTCATGTCAGAAGAGTCCTCTGGTTTTTGTGATGTATCAAAGGACATCTGTAGTCCTAACCCTGTTCCATCGCCGTCGGTTACCGGGCGGTCAGATATAAGTTCCTGTATTGACCGTGGGCGTGCCCTAACATCGCCATTGAATGTGAGTGGCCGATTCTCCAGTTCAGGGTTGATGTCCTCAGTTTGAGTCTTAGCAATAGTGGCTGGGAGTTGGTACTTCTGTTGTAGTGCTTCGTCAGGTGTAGTAGTCTTATAGTTAGTATTCTCAAATATAATTGTTTCAACTGGGGGCGTTGTTCCGTCGAGAACGCCGGGTTTTTCAGTCCCAATAGCACAAGCCGGCTGAGCAGGTTTTGCTTCCGAAGGAGGTTCAGCTGGCGTGCTACGTTGACTTGTCGGACTTGGTTTAGCTTCTATTGTTTCCACAGGCTCCTCCACGTTTCCACGTAAAGTCTGTGATATAGGTTTATCCCATGCATTAACCGGCGGTGGCGGCGGAGCAGCCCCCGTGTCTGGACCAAAACTCGAAACCAGACCCATCTGCTGCTTTTGCCTCTGTTTGACAAAACGTGGTGCCAAATTAGCTTGTCTTGGACGATCATATTGTGGCCCAGTTTTGTTAGAAACTGGCGCTGAACCTCGTGAATTTGATTTGTCATTTGAGTTTCTTGTAGATGAGCCATTTCTGCCACTGCCTTGGTTTGAATGAGATCTAGGTTGTTTTACGGCATTCTGGCTTTCATCTTTTATAGGACCTCTTGCGTCCTTCGAATTCTTTTTATTTCGGACTTCTTGGAATCCATCATCAACCACTTCGTCGTCTTTTTTGGCAGTCGATAACTTAAGATCAGTCATAGCCTCTGTAATATCAGTAGTTTTGTTATCACCAGGTGCATCTCTTTTACCACCTTGAGAATTGCGCCCATTATTTTGACGATTAGCGTTATTTTGATTACGACCTCCTTGACCCTTCTGAGATTGACCCCCTTGCCTCCCGGCAACAGAACGGCGGCGACTGGACGTGCCGCCACCATCGGAATGTTCAGACGTGGTTTCCCAATTTTCATCTTCGCCACTGTGCGTTGGACCCCCCGCGCCTTTGGGGCGTCGATCGCGACCTCTACCAGTGGATGAACCAGCACGAGGTTTGTTGCCCTTTCCTTTATCTTCACTCGAGCCGTCTTTGATATCATCACTATCTTTTACTCTACTAGCTTGACTAAATGGACTTTTAGTGTTGGGGGGACCATATCCAGTCACCCTTTTAGCTGGGGCAGGCGGCCGCGCAGCCTGAAATCCTCCTCGTCCGCGACGGGACGGCTGTCCGCGCGGTGCAAACGGCTCAGTTCTATTATCAATGCTATCGGTTACAGAAGCCGCTTGATCCGGTGGAGGCTGTCGGTTACCGTCATCAGGTTTATCTTGTGAATTTTTAGGACCTCGAGGGCTACGTGGAGCCCGCCGTCTTTCCTTACGTTCTGTATTAGGAGCACCATCCGTCGAACCATCAGATTCACTAGCTCTGTTATTAGATCGTGAGCTACGATGCGACCGCCTCCGCGGGCCCCATCCTCTGGTATATACGGCATATCCGCTGCCTCCACTGTAACCTCTACCTTTCTTCTCAGATCCAGAACCACTCGACTTTCGCTCAATAGGTTCTTTAGAGGGGATTTTATTAAGCTGCTCATTGCTAACTTTCTCAGTCTTCTTATCATCAACAGATCGTTTCTGAGAAGTATTGACGCCATGAGGAGATTCAGCGGAATATGCATTATCATTTACCTTCATTCCTACTGCGCTTAATGGATCAGTGCTAGACTTAGAAGCTATAGATTCAGACTCTGAAAGTTCTTTTTCAGACTTCTGAGATGAAATTGTTGGTGTAGAAGTTGGTTGTGTCAATTGTTCAGGTGAGATCTGTTTCTGAATTTGCGAATTAGATGCGGGTGCTTCAGCTTGGTTTTGGGGTTTAGAAATAGACTGAGAAGGCATAGACTTAGAATTCGATAGGTTATCAGAGAAAGTAGACTGAGATTGACTAACAGGAGCACCCGATTGTGGTAGAACATTTCCATAAGAAGCTGTTTGAGGTGGATTATGACCTAGATTTTGAACACTAGGTGTATGGCTAACTTTATGTATCTGAGGTTGGACTATCGGCTGTGTGGACACATTTAAAGGAGGAGTTGAAGTTTGTGAGAGTGATTGCGGTGAATTAGATGACTGAGAACTATGTTTGGTTTCGTCTATCACACTATCTCGGTCCGGCGTTTCTTTTGCAATTATCTTTTCAGTATCTTTTTGCAAAGCAGCTTTGTCTGCAGCCTTTGGAAGAGCCAAATTATTTGGTTCCTCTGAAGTGACTTCAGCCCAAGAGGTCTTCCCAAATTCTTTTTCCATAGATTCTCGCTGTGTAGTGATTGACGGTGGTGTATTACGTCGCTCAGAAGGTTGAATCTGAGAAGACTCAGATGAGACAAAGGGCTCTGCGACCCCTATGCTTTTCCGTTCAAACACCTCTGTTAATTTATCAGCAGCTGTGCGGCTACTGGGCTCAATAGTGGTTTCTATAGATTTCCTATCAGATTCAGGTCGTCGATCTTTATAATCATAATCTTTATAGGAATCCTTAGAATTTGATCTGTCTAAATCTCGACCAGATCGTTCGTAATCTTGCATTTCAGACCGCCACTGCGGCCCAGGTCCATCTTTATCTCTTCTGAAGTCATCTTCACGGTCAGAGTAGTCCCTATAAACATAAAACAATGTAATAAATTATGAAGTACAAAATGGGTTCTAGATTGATGACTAGTTTACTCAGTGTATTCTTTGTTGCCCTGGCTCCCAAATAGTGCGCGTTATGAGCTTCGCTTATTATACAGAAATTATTACTTGCCTGATACTTTAGAGTGTTTATTGCTAAATATAGATTAGAATGTATTTGTATTCATTAAAAGGCAGAAAGTCAACAGGCAGCGCTGACCCGCCAGCACCTGGTTGCCGGATTGCGTAGATAATTTCCCTACTATAGACCAATTAAGCGCCTTTCTGTAGTAAAAATTAAAAATTTAAATTTAAGTTTATTTTTATTTTATTTCATTTTTCACATTTTGTTACTATATTTTTAACTTTGTAGTGGAAATAAGTATGTAAGTACCTACTGAAAAAGATTTATTTTCACAGTTATATTACTTAAGTAGATTTTAAGGTCGAAATGGCATCAAAATGTCACAGGGGCTAATCCTGAAAAACAGCGCTGGACCGGAATATGTATTCCGGTGCAGCAATATGCTGAGTGGTTAGCCTCATTTGCCGGAAATGGATGTATACGTTTTGTTATTATTTTATGTTCTCCCTCAGGTTTTTCCGGCGAATAAATATTCTTATTCTTTATTCTTCTTTAGTAAGGAGATAGCTGAACTTTTGTACACTACTCAGTTTATAACCATCATTCTGTAGCGATATCGGCGCTCGACGATGCAGTCTTTCTAACTTAATACATTATGAAAGTGGGAGAAAATAACACAAATAACAGTTACTTCGCTTCGCTGTGCGAAAGCTTAACATTGAATGGCGGCGCAGTGATTGGCTAAAGTAATGACTTTAGTCAATTACAGTGCCACATTCAAAGCTAAGAGCAAAGGATTCGTCGAGTATTGTTTGTAAATTTGGATGTTACAATTGTAAACTGCATCTCTCAGCCACACAGCCAAAAAGTTGGACGTCCATTATTTGCTGTTCACAGTGATCAAATTGCTTCAGAAACTGTTTCCTTACATTCAAGCTAAAAAAAAATTGGTTCAAAAACATTCAAATATTGAACATCAAACATTTTTTCCTTAGTCCATGAAGTGAGTCATAGCCACAAACCAAGTGATACTTTCGTCAAGCCGTTTTTCATTTCCACAATAAACATTCGTGGTTTCGATGAAAAAAAATGTGACATCACATTTTCAAGTACTTACCGCGAATAAGAACGGCGGCCATTGTGCGGTGCATGCCGCGGGGGATTATAGGACGGCGGTTCCTGACGCCTGGGCGCTGGCTTCCCTGTAAATGCCCATCCCTTGTGGTCCTCTTGCTGTCTGCTTTGCTGTTGCTTCAAAAATCGCGGTGGTATATTGGCTTGGAAAGTTTTAGAAAAAGCCGGATTAGCTTGGTCACGGTCACGGTCACGACCGTAGTCGCGATCCCTGTCTCGGAAGTCGCGGTCATTACGCTCTCTGTCGACTCGGTCACGGTCGCGGTCACGATCTCTATCGAACCGATCGCGATCCCCGCGGTCCCTGTTGTCATTGCGGTCTCGATCCCGCTGCTCCAATCTTTCTTTATTATCACTCTCTTGTCGATCTCTATTTTCGACGCGGCTTCTATTGTCCATTCGGTCGCGGTCACGATCTCGCTCTCTATTATTATCCCTGTCTCGGTCACGAGTCTCAAATCGATCCCGGTTGTCGGCGCGGTCTCGATCTCTGTTGTCGGTGCGTTCGCGGTTGTCAGCGCGGTCCCGGTCTCTATTATCAGCGCGATCCCGATCCCGGTTGTCGGCGCGGTCCCGGTTGTCGGGGCGGTCGCGGTTATCGGGGCGATCCCGGTTGTCGGCACGGTCTCGGTTGTCGGCACGGTCTCTGTTGTCAGCGCGGTCCCGGTTGTCTGGGCGGTCTCGGTTGTCAGGACGGTCCCGGTTGTCAGGGCGATCGCGGTTGTCAGTGCGTTCTCGGTTGTCGGCACGGTCCCGGTTGTCGGCACGATCCCGGTTGTCGGGACGGTCCCGGTTGTCGGTACGATCCCGGTTGTCGGGACGGTCCCGGTTGTCGGCACGATCCCGGTTGTCGGGACGGTCCCGGTTGTCAGCACGGTCCCGGTTGTCGGCGCGGTCCTTGTCGCGAGTATGGTCGCTATCGCGGCCAGCGTCGCGTCGACGTTGCTCTTCCTCCTTGCGCATGCGCGCACGCGCAACGACTTGCGCCACCTCATTGTTCTGCTTTTGGCGTCGTTCCGCCCACAGCTGCTCCTCATCTCCAGGCTCCTGATTCTTGGGCTCGGTTCGTTCCCGTTCGACTTCGCCACCTCTCGGCGCGCTTCGTGAGGTGCCCTTACTCGGGCCGGACGACTCGCCGTCGGAGAAGTCCAGCTTCTGACTGAAAGTACATGTTTAAGTCAGGCTCAGCAATCACTTTGAGGCAGCCGGTGATCCTCGAAATTTCTGCCTTACAATTTCATTTAGATTAATTAGGTGGGCGAGAATTTTTACACCACTTATTTGTTACTATAAATGAATAATAATTAGAACCAGAGAAAAGATTCCTATAATCGCGTAAGATGGATGCGGAGTACCAGTTGACAAAGCCAGTATACTCTGGCTTGACCGGTTGACAATTTGAATTTTCAGACAAGGTAGATTGTTTCTCTAGTTCTAGTTTACAGTTCAATCGAGTGGCTACACTACTGAAAATCTACGAATTTCCTTTTAAATCTTTCAACATTATCACCAGCCGGAAGACTTCCACTGCTGAACATAGGCCTCCCACTTTAAACGCCACAATGAAAGACAATTGGCTATTTGCATCAACTGGTTACCCGCGACGCGCACAATGTCGTCAGTCCAGCTAGAGGGAGGCCTACCTATGTCTAGTCTTCCGGTTCGTGGTCGCCACTCTAGAACCTTTTTTCCCCCATCAGTTATTGCTTTTTAGAGCGATGTGGCCTGCCCATTGCCATTTCAACTGGCATGGGGCGATTCTCGCTAACTTTGAATTAAGGTTGAAATCAAATCTGCAGTTCGAAGCCTATCTCTACTAAGAAATCTCGGCTAGCATTCGAGATATGTCGAAAAGTATGGAAGATCGAATTCAAATATTTTTTCGATTGCGTGATTGATTCGAAGGCGCGAAAATACTGGGTTAGTAGAAGCCAATCTACAAAGCCTAGAGCACAGGCGCAAAGTAGCCAGCCTCTCGGTATTCTACAGGATGCATTTTGGAGAGTGTGCACAGGAACTGCATGACTTGATTCCACCATCCCCCTTCTATCATCGGACGTCGAGACGCATTGCGCATACACACCCTTATGTGGTGAAAGTGCCTTCAGTCCGGACTAAACGATTTGCCTCTTCGTTTATACAGGGTGTAAGGGACATCGTACCGAAAAAAAATTTATAAGACGTCAAATAATGTCCGTTACAACATTACAGTAACCATTTATATGGTAAATGACAAATGACTAACTTATTAATTTTCGAGCATGTAATGAATATATGCGGAATAATGTTTATTTTTCAAACTACATTGCTAATTTTCTAAAATAATAATAGTTAATTGCCTATACACTGTTTTTGTGAATAAAGAATAAATAAATAAATAAAAATAAAATAAAAACACAAATAATTAATTAATTGTTTTTAAATTAAAATTAGGCTTTATTATTATACCAATAATGATGTTATACTAATTTTATTTAAAAAAAGTGAATTTTTTTTTTGGTATTTCATGAAAAAGCCGATGAAAAATTTCAACACTAGGATGTTCAGAATCGTGTTCTGGATCCCTGGTATCGGTTTTCGGTACGATGTCCCTTACACCCGTTATTGAGGACAGCTAAGGATTGGAACAGTTTGCCTGCGTCGGTTTTCCCGGCCGATTATAATGTGGGTGTCTTCAAGGCTTGAGTGAATAGGCTTTTAATAAGCTAGTGCGCTTTACCATCTTCGATTGCGTCGCCACTTTCCATCAGGTGGGTCTGCAGTCAAGCACTAGCTTATGTTGAATAAAAAAAAAATCGCCTCCCAGATGTTTTCAAACGCAAAAAATTCAAGAATTCAAAGTAGGTAGAATTCCGTCCTATCAACGTGCAAAGGTAATCGTCCGCGAATCGGTGTACTCACTCGTAGTCGATGTCGTCCTGTTGCGCCCAGCCGGCGTCGCGCGATATGTCGTCGAGCGATGAGATCTGGTCGTCGCGCAGTATGGGCCGCGCGGCCAGCGAGTCCGCCGAGCGCGGCGCGTGTGAGGCGTGCGAGGCGGGAGGCGCGCGCGACGCCGGCCTCGGGGCCCCCGCCCGACCCTCGCGCAACGCACCCAGCGCGCCGAGACCGAGCCCGCTGCCACTGCTACCTTTCATCAACTGGACGGACAACAAGCAACATTAATAACACTTAGTGCCAAAATTTCACCAATTCAGCAATTTCAGCCAATTCACCAGCAGCCGATAGACGTCCACTGCTAAACAAAGGCTTCCTCTTAGGAGGAAGAGGTTGCCATAATCCACACGCCTCACACGCGCCACGGTCGGTGGACTCACTGGTCGTCGCGCAGTATGGGCCGCGATGCCAGTGAGTCCAGCGACCGTGGCGCGTGTGAGGCGCGCAACGCACTCAGCGCGCCAGACCGAGCCCGCCGCCATTGCTACCTTTCATCAACTGGAAGGACAACGAGCAACATTACCAACACATAGGCGTACTGTCCACACAGTGGCGTAGCTTGTCAGAGACAGGCCCTGTATCAAACTTTGAAGGTAAATCGTGAGTGTTTAAGTGCGACTGAGACGAGGATAACATTTTACTAACTTTTGCTTACTGCTTCGTTCGAGGCCCCTGAAGCCCGGGGCCCCATACAATTGATACGGCGGTAGCTACGCTCCTGTTTCCACGTAAACCGCACGTCATGCGCACGCTATCGTCAATTGACGATTTCTTGCATCTTGCATAGAAACAACTACCACTGTGTCCACGGAGCGGCAACGTCGTGGCTATCGTCAGGCGTTCGTTGTTCGTTATCAATTTATAGCCAGTATAAAAAGTAATGCTGGATAAGAATTGCATCCTCCCATCTCCTCTCGTTAGGTGTCATGGACACTAAGCGAGAACAAGACGATGGGCAGGAGCTGCTTTCTATTGGATTTATCTTTCACCTAACACCAGCCAAGTGTAGCGATTATGGCAAACAGACAACGCACCCCCCCCCCCCCTCCCCCTACCTATATCTATGGACTGTACAGTAACTACAACTGCATAAATTTATTGCCAATATAAAAAGTAATGGCACATGGGGTGCCGCGTAATGGACGTCTTCAACTGGTGAGCATGATGATAACAAAAAGTGATGTGATGTCAAAATGATAATTTATACGAACGAAGGATGGCAGAATGGCTCGAAGGGCTGGGGTCTGTTGTGAGGCGGGCGCGGGGGCGGGCGCGGCGGCGGGGGACGCGCTCTCCTGGCGGACGCCCGCCGTGCCACCGCACGTCCAACTGCCTTCGGCTGTAAACAAAATACGTACATTGCATCCATAGACAGAAGATGACAAGGCATCAGGCAAGCGTGCCGCCGAACATTCTTACAATTTAGAAACACCGAAGTTCATGACTGGAAAAACTTCAGATCAGAATCAAAGTAGTGCTTGAAGTCCATGAAGGACAAAATATCATATACTCTGTTTCTTCCTATCAAATGTAACCTATATTTATGTATGTCTTTCTTGTGCGCATAATAAAGAAAATCTCCATCACGCTAGAGATCCTTCCTCTATGATTACATAACTATAAAGACCTAACAGGAAATTAAGAAAAAAGTACACATACTTTCTTGTTTTAAATAGCTGGTAACACAAAAACAATTACTCACTTTGTGGTCTCAATTGTGGCTGTGGCACTGAGTGGTCTGTGGCTCGGTGTAAGGGTTGTGCAGCTGCCTCCAGCGAAGGGAACTCTGTGCGGAAATGAGGTGACGACGGCGGGGGCAACGGTACCCACCCGCCGGCTCCACCGCCCGCAACCACATTGCTGTTCGATGTTGTAGACTGTCAAACATTGCTCAAATTATAACTAAGTACAAGTACTTCATTACTTTTTATTTTGATGAAACTATAGGGGAATTAATGAATTGCATCCCCCCATCTCCTCTCGTTGGGTGTCGTAGGAAGCGACTAAGCGAGAACAGGAAGACGGCAGCAGCGTCTTTCTTTTGGATTTATATTCCACCTATATTGCAATCCCCTAGCCACCAGCCAGGGGTGGAGATTATGGCAACCCCTCCCTTCTAACGAGGCCTTTGATTAGCAGTGGACGACGTCTATCGGCTGCTAATGATGACAATAGTGAAATTCCCAAAAAGTTTTTATCTGTGTGATATAGTTAGATAATTTCCATTATCACCTTTCACATAAATACAAAGAATAAACTCTAGAGGTCACTGACAATAGACATTACAATGATATCCAAAGGACTAGTAATTTATTAAACTTTTGTAAGAATAAATGAGGTTGTTGACCTTACGAACAATGATTTATCTACACAAGCAATGTAATAACATGAGTCTGACTATACATGTACAACACCTGTAGTTACACTGTTTGTTATGTAAACACAAGCTTACAATGAAGAAATAAACAATACTTACTGTAGTTTGGGAAGTGCATGTTGATGTTGTAGATACAGTTGTAGGAACAGCAGAGACAGGGCTGAAATAATAACAGAACAATAAATATCTTAAAATAAGGAACACAGCTTAAATTTAAAAGTAGTCTAATTATATCTTATTTATTTTATTAAATATAAAAACATGATCAATTAAAAAAAATTGTACACCAAAAAAGTCCATAATAATGTTAATAATATGTAACTTTGATAACAATATTTTGTCCTACATTCCAATACACTGTATACAGAATGTTGAAAAACCCCTAATATATATAGTAATGCTTTAATCCTGGAATTTAAAAACTGTGAATTATTTATTGAACTTTATTTACAAATTATTATTTAGAAATATCATTTACCATTTTTTGGGATTCCGTACTAAAATTGTGTCAAATTCAAGTGTTGTGTTTTAAGTAGGTAATATAAAAGTTGGTTAAGTTGGCTGGTTTATGGGAGTGATTTTTATTTTTTAAATCAATAATTTGCCACTGTAAATAAAGTTCATTAAATAAATAAAATGTCATAATTCTTTTAGGATTTTAGAGGAGGTATTATCCACTTTATGTTACTTTGTTCCTAAAAGTTTGTGTAGATATATTCTATCAATTCCAATCTACATGATCTATATTTTATGACTTACTTAGCGTTTGGATCTTGACCAGTTTCAGTTTTCAAAGAAGGCAAGTTGGCAGGTGGTCGTCTAGCTGAAGGAACTTTTCCAAGACTTTGCATTCCATGTTTGCGGCTTAGTTGAGATTTCACTGAGGATGGTTCTGAGTTCTCGTTCTAAAATAAAATTAAATTCTATAATGTGGGTAATTCATGTAATTTAGAATTTATTGAATTAAGGTCATGGCGATAACCAATGATATTATATGTAAAAAGAGGTAGATATGTTATAGGCGATCTGACAGCATTGGAAAAAGGCTAATTAACTCAACACCACCCACAGAAGCATTGACAGTGTCATTACATTTTTAATTTTATTGAATAATCGCATCAATACAATTGAAAATACTAATATGTAATTTATCCAAATACACAAATAACTTTTCTACAAATCAATAAATCATGTTTCTTTCGTAAGTATGAATGAATTCTGTACAATATTTAATTATTGATGGCTTAGTAGGTACCTATTACTTATAATATCATTGGCTATAACACAAAGGCAACATGAAAATTTAGAACTAAATTTTCTTTCATAGGTACTATATCCTTTGTTTTAGGTATGTAATAAAGTATATAATATGGAACACTATCAAATACCCAATCTCGCATTTTATAAATATTTAACAATATATTGATGCACATAAAGAGAAAGTAAAGGCTAATACTATTAATTTGCTTTTCCAGATTATTTTCGAGGCAAGTGAAGGTCGATTCATTCATCTGTGAAGCCTGCTTGCTGCCTTAGTGCTAATTCTGTTTTAATTTTCCTTTGTCATTGACCCAAACCACAAATAATATTTTTTACTGTAAAAAGAGTGGATAGGTTTGATTTTAATTACTGTCTTCAATACCCAAATCCCTCAACACATTTACATTAAGAAACTAACTACTGAAATGGGTGTGAAGTGAATGGCTTCACTTAAATAAATGAAACAATATGCATTTACTGTTTGGTACTTACCCTATTAGCGCAGTACAAGCTATTGATGTCCAACTTCTGATATTTTTGCTTGCCGGACGTCGGCTTGCTCTGCGCCGTAGTGCCTCCGCCGCCCGGCGTCGAGAGTGCAGACATGCTGCGATGTACACACCATCAGGAGGTCACCCTCGCACCAACCACCAACTGCAATTAGCGTAACCAACACTTTAACTTCACAACACTAATCACAACCGTTTCGAGAACCAATGGCGATCGGCCTTCACAATCTGTTTCAATGTTACTTTTTAATTACTTATAATTCTCGTTTAATGATTTGATTACACCAAATTATAAGGCACAGATCTTTTTTCATCACTGAGACACAAAACACTTTCACGACACTGATAGGTAGAACAATAAATTGGGAGCCCTGCCCTCTGAAGTTTATTGACGTGTTACCGTCCGTCTGTTGTAAGCTGGATCGATGACTTCTATGTTCACTTGCGTTGCCCAATGCACTTATATTTGGTCATTACAATTTTACAAGTTTTTACCAACTAGCTCAAACTAACGGTACTAACAAGATAAAAGTAAAAGAACGGTAAATAAACTAATTTTTCTTCCCAGATAACAATATGAGCAAAATAGACGAATACCTTGGTCTGTTACACTTGGTATCACGAAATAAAAAATATCTAAGCTCGATTGCTAATATCTTAACCAAGATTACTTTAGATTTACTATAATCTACGCTACCAAAAACTTATATCACTTTATTTTAAGATGGCGTCTCCAAAAGACGATCTCCTTCCTTCCTTCACAATCAATAGTGTGACGTCACAATGACGCGACACAGCGCACTCTGCTGGCAATATCGACAATAATTGAATGAATGAATGAACAGCTGTAGAGCTGTGCTTGCAACAACAAACTCAACATGCTCTCAACTCAACAGTCGAAAAATTGACACTTGTAAATTAGTCAGAATCGTTCAACAGTTTAGGCGATTATTTTAACCGCTCCACATTCGCGCGTGAACACACATTCGCGAGTCCCGCGAGAACGGGATGTTCGCTCTAATTTCAAGCTCACTGGATCCTTCGTCGTGGTAAAAAAAAACATTAAAGATCGCCATACAAGATACGAACCCACGAAACATACGCGAATCGACTTCACATTTTTATTCGGAGCCATCGTTTATTCGTGCGTGTGTTTTAAGCTCACGTTTGATTTTTTAAAATTATTATACTTACTATTATTAACCGACTTCAAAAAAGGAGGTTCTGTATTCGACGCGTATGTATGTAATATTAATTTGATATGACATAATTTTTAGTACTTATTCAATTTTTAACTTTTGTACGTCATTTATGACCAAACATAGCGCATATTACTTTAATTTTAAGATCTTGTACACCTATGTTTTACAAATAAATTGTTCTGATTTCTGATTTCTGATTTCTAATAGAAATGCGTAATATTCATATATGTTAGTCTATGTGGGCTTCTAAACAAATTTACCAAATTTCACGAGTGTATGTATGTATGTATGTATGTATGTAGGTTTGTCCACGGATTTCTCAGAAACTACAAGTCCGATTTCGAAAATTCTTTTTGCAATAGTTAGAGTATTTTTCAACTTAGGGTAGAGTACAAGTTTCATCAAAATCGGTCCAGTAGTTTAAGAGATATAAACTTTTTATGTTTTCAGTAAGTTACTGTAATGTAGACGTTCGAGTTGCGTGATAGTGCTGATACCTATCTTGGTAAAATAAGTCACTAAAAAGTGTTAAATAAACTATTTTAAAAAAAAATAAAAACCGACTTCAAAGTAAATTATCTAAAAAGCATAAAATAACGAAAATATTATTGAAGTTGGTGCAGAATATACACAGCAGGTACGCTAACACCAACTTCAATAATATTTTCGTTATTTTATGCTTTTTAGATAATTTACTTTGAAGTCGGTTTTTATTTTTTTTTAAAATAGTTTTTCAAACTGAATACAACTTGCGATTATGATCATGTATATACATTACCGAAGATAATTGTTTCTAGTTGAGAACCGTATTCCGTACACAGAACACTATTTATCAAATTCCGTATTTACAAAATTAAGATAATTACTGTCTGGTCTTGCCCTGTATAAATAATAGAAAATAAAATCCAAAATGTTGTGCAAATAGTCGGTATACTTATTTATATATATATATAAATATAAAATATGCTTAAGCACTTACCCTACACAGGCAGGAAGCGATCGTTAGAGGCGTAATTGTCATTGTGCAACAAATAGGTTGGGAAAGTCGATGGCACAACCTTTCAATTCTGTTTTGTTACTGCTAATGATATTATAAATACTTTCAAACAACTTAATCAGAAAAAGACAGCTGATGTATGGGGACTTTCTGTACAAGTAATAGCGTCAATAATTGAAGTAATTGCCCCTCAATTAGCTGTGATATATAGCTGTGTTATGAGTGGAGAGTTTCCTGACCTTATGAAGCACAGCAAAATTGTACCTATATTTAAGTCTGGCAGTACCGCTGAGCCTACGAATTTCAGGCCTATTCCGGTGTTGCCAGCCTTAAGTAAAATTTATGAAAAACTTATATTAAATCAAATATTAGATCATTTTATTAAAAACAATTTTGTTCATGATAAACAGTTTGGCTTTAGAAAAAATCGATCAACTACTGACGCGGGAGTCTAATTATTTAAATATATTTACCAGGCTTGGGAGGAATCACATGATGCTCTTGGTGAATTCTGTGATTTATCCAAAGCTTTTGATTGCGTAGATCACGACACGATGGTCAGGAAATTACACCACTATGGTTTGAGGAACAGAGCTCTAGACCTTCTGACTTCATATTTGAATAATAGAATTCAGAAGGTTGATATAAATGGTAAGAGATCCCCAGGATCTGTGGTTTCCTTAGGCGTCCCTCAAGGTTCAATATTAGGCCCATTTCTGTTTTTAATATACATTAATGACTTACCCTACTTAGTGGGGGATAAACTTAATGTTGTATTGTTCGCGGATGATACCTCTCTTTTATTTAAAGTTAAGCGTAAACTCCATGATTATGACGAAGTGAACAACGTCCTCTCTAAAGTTGTCCATTGGTTCAATATTAACAATTTAAAACTGAATGAGAGCAAAACTAAGTGTATAAAATTTGTAACACCTAATGTAAGTCCGGTAGCTACCAATGTGGAAATTAATGGAGCATAGTTGGACCTTGAGGTTTCGACTGTGTTTCTTGGTATAACAATAGACGCTAAGCTACAATGGGGCCCACAAATTGAGAAACTGTCAGGTAGACTAAGTTCTGCGGCTTATGCAGTGAAAAAAATTAGACGCTTAACTGATGTTGAAACCGCTAGAATTGTCTATTTCAGCTATTTCCACAGTATTATGTCTTATGGTATATTACTGTGATGGCTGCTGCTCGAGTCAACTCGTGCGCGGGTGCTGCTTGGGGGGACTGGTCCGACTACTATCCCTTTGGCTTTTTAGTTTGTTGTACTTTCGTCGTATTTTATTATTTTTTCTGTCTTATTTGATCTTTTGAACGGCAAGACACACTTTCACTCTGATCTAATTGTAACATGACACACTATTTAAAAAAAAAGTAAAAAAATGACAAGCCCGCTGAGTTTCTTGCCGGATCTTCTCAGTTGAGGCCGCGTTGTGATCCAGTGGCAGCTTTTTTTTTTTTTTTAAAAACATGACCTTTAAAAGTGCCAGCGTTAAGCCTATTTGAAATAAACTATTTTTGAGTTTGAGTTTGAATTAGTAATTGTTAAAATTTGTCGGTATGACAGACATGCATATAGACGAAGTCGCACCATAAGGGGTTCCTATTCACCTTAAAGGTACGGTAAGGTACCTCTAAAAACAGGTCAAGTGCGACTCACCCATCGAGGATTTTAAGGCATTCAATGTAGGATCGTTATTCATCATCATAACAGTTCATATAACCTTCGTTAGTAAAAATACCAAACCACATAACTTTGTTTGCTCATTTTTAAGGTTCCATGCCTAAAAGGTGAAAAAGGGACACTTATGGTGAGACTTCGTCTGTCTGTCTGTCTGTCTGTCCGTCTGTCTGTCTGTCTGTTGCACCCATATATTTCAGGAACCACTGACGCTATCAATTTGAGACTTGGACTAGTTTTAGATCTTACTTATACTCAACTACATCGCAAATGAAACATTTTTTTTTCCTTTTTAATGGGAGTCGGAATGGGTCATCCAAAATTTCAAAGTGAGACTACTATATCATATGAAAGGGCTTCATCTCAAAACAGATTTTTATTTTGGGTTATGTCACGTAGTTTTAGCTGATAATCAAAAATGTCAAAAAAAATACACCCCCCTTATCTCCGAAGTTTGTGCAGGGAAAAGCTGAAATATTTATGGGTAATACATATTCATTTATATTTTACAGGAAAAATTTCCTAGCCTTCTAACCTAACCTATCCAAGTCAGATTGCTCAAAGTCGATATACATTTTAAACGATAGACCTAATGATTTTCGATTAGATAAACATTATATCCAATAACATTATACGAAATAAGTTATAGAATATATAAATATTATGTTATAATATAAAGAAATTATATCAACAGTTGGTATATCTCACGTTTATTAGATCTTGTGAACGTTATTCGTGGTGAACCATGTCCAAAAGGGTACTATAGATCATAAATCCTCACGCTTCGTCAGATTATCCAGAAAACAGAAGAATACAATCATCAACCGCTCAACCTCGCGTTTGTGGACTATGAGGAAGCCGTTGGGTTGATCAAGACATAGGGAGTGCTCAATCCCTTCAGCGATGCCAAATAGATTACCGGTACATCGAGGTCCTGCAGTGTTTCTAGAACAATGCCACCATGCTGTACCGTGTACGGGATCAGAGCGCAAAGCCAAATACACGTCCAGAGTAAGACAGGGTGATGTTATGTCCCCGAAACTGTTCAATGCAGTGCAGAATGCAGAGGAGATTTGAAGACGTGCTTAAGCTCTTGAACTGGAAAGAACAAGGAATTAACATAAATGGTGAACATCACGATTCGCTTCGCCGATGACATAGTGATAACGGTTAAGTAGTTAGAGGACCTTGAGGCTATGCTCATAGATCTCTACAATAGCTCTCAACATAGAAAAGACGAAAATCATGGCAATCATCATGAGTGTCTCTACGTGATAAAATAAAATCTGGGACGAGGAAATTTGTAGAAGAACTAAAGTAACCGACATAGCTATAGTAGTTAGTAAGTTAAAGTGGCAATGGGCAGGTTATATAGTTCGGAGAAATGACAACCAGTGGGGAAGAAAGGTTCTCGAAGTGGCGACCAGGGACTGGAAAGTGCACTGTGGGACGGCCCCCCAGTGTATGGAGAGGCCTATGTTCTGCAATTGACGATTTATGGCTGATAATGATAATGATGAATTAGATATAGTTGCAGACGATTATCGTTTTGTGGACGTATTCGAGCTAATATTAATACTGTTTATTATTATTGTAATTATCAGCCTTGTTTAGTTATTTTGTAATCCAATTGTATATTTTTCTGTAACATTTCTTTAAAATAAATAAATGGATTTTGTGACTCTTTTTATTCAATGTCACACTTAATCTAGTATATAAAATATAAATTTTATCCTATTTTAATAAGACAGATATTTAACTATTTTCTTCATTAACGCTAAGAATTTAATGCAAGTCCACCACTAAAAATTTACATGAATAGAATAGCATTATATTTCTGCTTATTCCTAAGTTTACGCCTGCGCATGAAAAGCTTTTGTAACATATTGATAAAACTAAAATCAGTAGACGAAGATCTGCGGAGAAGCTCATAATACGTGGGGTGTTAGAGAAAACCGGCAGCCATGGCCGGGAATATGGGGATGGAACAATTGATTCCTATCGTCAATAAGCTTCAAGATGCTTTTACTCAGTTGGGTGTGCATATGCAACTGGATTTACCACAAATAGCAGTGGTAGGTGGACAGTCTGCAGGAAAAAGCTCGGTACTCGAAAATTTTGTAGGCAGGTCAGTACTTCCTAGCTTATTAGGGTAAATAATTGTAGTTTAGTTGATAGGTACCTATTTATCTATGTTCATTGTGCTAAATTGTCTTCGCTTAATCTGTTATTTTTGCACCACCATGGATATTTATATGATTACATTTAATTTTAAAATCACACAGGTGTTATGTTTTCGTTTTCAAAGTAGATTTTTTAGGTGTATTGTTCGATATTCTCATATTCGTCACAACGCCACTGATGGAGAAAATAAAAATTACGCCCATTCGATAATCGATTGTTTATTGTATAAAATAAACCGTGGGTACTAATAAGAAAAAGACAACCTTTATAAAAAATGCGTTCAATTACCAAAATTAGCATGACTATGTTGTTCATGTTATATAAAAAAATAATATTTTTTATACATAAATGATATGACACAAAATCCAGTAAAAAGTAGAATTTAATATTTATATTACTATTTATATAGTTTAATAAATTTAAATTAACAGCTGTTTACATACTTCAATTAATAATAAAAATAAGAAACGAATATTGAGTGATATTTTTGTGTAGTGCCCTACATTTAGTGCGCATGACGTAATGTATTGATTTACTCCATTGGTCTAAATTTGGTCTAAATGTCAATGGCTGATATTTTAAAAGGTATTTACCTTGGAGGAAGGTATTTTCAACAAATTTTACCAATGATATGATGAAAAATATGAGATATCAAATGTTGTAGTAAATAAAAGGATAAGTATAGAAAAAATAAAAACAATAAATTATTAGACATTGATTTTACACCCCTCATTACATGGATCGTTTACAATCCTTGATTAGTTTTTAGCGAACAAAGCATGCATCAATGAATGGAAATTTAATAATGAAGAATGAATTTTATCGAAATCAGAGATAGAGCGAGACATTACGGTCTACGTTTGTTGCACTTGCAACCTCAGGTTGCAACCACAGATTAAGATTTTTTTTATACTCAATCAATTGCAACATTTGCAACCGTAAACTATATGTGCGTTCCACTTAGCGCCCACAACGATCACGCTCATGACCGCAGTTTTTCCCGTTCCACTTGCTTGTGAGCGTTATTGTCGTAAACTCAAGTGAAATGGATTACAGAGCGTGGAGGTAAATAATACAAATGGCGAGTTAGTAAAAAGAAAGCAAAAAATTTAAGAGGTTAGGTTATAGCCTGTAAGCCTTTAAAAAAAAACGAATAATTATCGATTTATATTGAAAAAAATGAATATTTTTTTATATTTAATATTAGTGGTGTTTAATATTAATTAATTTAGGTTCAAATGTAATTAAAATGTCTTTTGCTGCAGAAACGTTCACTTCAACTAAAATATCTCTTTCCGCATGAAACAATGTAAGTTTCACGGTCGCCATCTTTGATGCTTGAGATTTGAAAATGCCCCTAATTTTCTCAACGATCACTACGACCCACCTTTTTTGATGGGTCGTCGTGAGCTTCCCGTGAGCGTAAGTCATGACGTTTTCGCCATGACCACAACGACCGCGGTCGTTATGTGGAACGACTAATGGAGCGTTTTGATCGATGTGGGCGCCAAGTGGAACGCTCCCTATGCAACCAGAAACATTGTACACTACGCCTTTGAAAACAGTAAAATTAGTTCAATTTACAACCGGCCACAACACTTTTGATTGACTTTGACAGTAGTCAGCAGAATCGAAACGTAACGTAACCACCCACCATATTGAAAAATAAATTAGTTTATCGATGATGAACTGATGATGAGCGAGTGTTATTAGTGTTTTATAGTGATAAAAGTTTAATGTATCTCATTAAAAATGGCTGGAAATTTTGGAATGCAGCAATTAATCCCTATTGTAAACAAATTGCAAGATGCATTTGTGCAAATGGGCGTGCACATGTCCTTAGATCTTCCCCAAATTGCAGTTGTGGGTGGTCAGTCTGCGGGAAAGAGTTCAGTGTTAGAAAATTTCGTCGGCAGGTAAGGGTTTAGTGTCCTGTTTTAATTAGGGATAAGCTGTAGGAAACAGTGATACATACAGCTACTAAAGAAGCCAAAACTTTGGAGATACTTCACCTTTGTTTATTACAAAGAGAGCTTGTTTATCGGATAATAAATCATACTACTTGGACTGTATTTCGATATGAGCATACTTGTGCACGTCGCAGGTAACCGGTGGATGCAAAAAGCCAATTGTCGTTCATTGTGGCGTGCTGGGGGAGGCCTATGTTCAGCTGTGGATGTCTTGCGACTGGTGATGATGATACTTGCATGTTTCACCTTACGGTTTTATTGAAAGTTTTTATTGTAATTTACTTATTAACCAAAAGCGTTTTAAGCTTGTAGCCATGTACTACAAGTTTTATATTCTGCTTGTCCCTATCCCACATGTTTGTTTTGTATGGAGAGATGCATTCTATTTAGATTTTGTAAATCTATATGGTCCTGTACAATGTGTACTATGTATGCTTTTACAGTGAAAGCTTTGATACAAGTATTGAAAATCAGCTTAAAAGAAAAGGATTATGTACCTGTCTACCAGTGGCTTGCACACACTTTTGTGACAGGGTAGGCAAGAATGCTTTTTTCTTAAGTTTTTTACTATATTATAACCATTTTGAGAAGTTGTAGGGTAGGCAAAGTCTTTTTGCCTATATGGACTGCACACCACTGCTGTCTACATTATCAATTTTTGTAAATATTGTTCTTATTTATATTGCAATATCTTTTAATTATTATGATCAACTTATCTAATACAACAATTTTACTGTTTAAATCTAGCATATACATGACCTGAATATTGTTATCAGTTTATGGTATGTAGTAATTTATGTTTTATTAAATATCAACATTACTCCATTATTATTTTGATTTCATAAATTTCCCATCATGGTATATAAAAGGCTAAGCACTGACTCACTCATCACAAAATCTCAGAAACAACAGCTTTAGGACATAGGTGCTCACAAAAAAAAAAGAAAACTTAAATTTAGTATTTAGTTGTGGAACAATTGTTAGGGAAAATCTTATTTCAAATAGATTTACTTTTATGGTATTTTTCTTTATACTACCATCTAGACCTACACATATACACCCGTGTGAAGCCGGGGCCACTAGTGAGTGCATATTGGCAAATTCATAAAATTAAACTTGTAGTTCTTATTATCTAGATGTTTTAAATCAAATCAAATGTCTTTTATGTCATTTATATCAAACCTTCATTCAGGCAATGAAATAAAACTCTTCTTCTCTTATGCTGCCAGTGCTAAAGCTGTATTCACATCACCAACATTACTTTTTGCCCTTGATTAATAAATTTTATTTCTTTTACTGCAGCTGGTACTGCTGATTATGGCATATCAGGAAATAGTAGGCAACATTAAAAACCATTATCTATATTTTCTAAAATATTGCTCTTATCAGTGACCTAAAAAGATATCAAAAATGCCAATTGACACTTCTTCTTTGTGCAGTGGACAGAAAATGTATTAGTTACATTACTAGTACAATGTGATACACTAATTTATGGTCCAACTTAAAAACACTTGCTTAACAAGAGATGAGAGAAAGAGGGATATTTATACATATTATAATTATTTAATGTTGCTTGTTTTAGAAACTATTATTTATTGCAAAGGCTATAAAAATTAACATATTCTGAGGATAATGCTTAATTTAGTTTTTTTAGAATGGATGAATAAGAGCAGGAACAGGAAAGACCTACATGAATCATTCTGAAATAGAAGTTGGTTCTACAACCTATAGATATATATAAGACTCATTAACATATCACTATTACAGTACTATACAATAGGAAACCAACTGTATTTTTTTATATTATATTGACGGGCAATCCACACACCGCTATCTGCTCAGCCTTACCCCAGATCTTGGCAGAGCCTGTACTATGTCGACTATACAACTGCCTCAATACATATATCCTTATTTATAAATACACACATACTTAAATGGATAGATAACACTCAGCCACAGGAAAAACAGACATGTGTTCCCACTGATGGGAACAAACTCGCAACCTTTTGCGTGGCAGCCAAGGTATCTTACTACTACACCTAATGGGCTTTTCTGTACATACATGTACATATTTATGTTCTATTACACATTTTTTTATTTCAAATATATGATGTTATACAAAATTTCCATGGATGAGTCATCAATACATGGATCAAAATTCATTTTAACACAACTTGTGTTCAACTACTGTTTTTCTCAAGGTTTATTCATGACGAAGCAGACAGTGTGATTGCATCTGCTTAAGTCTGACATCAACAGAGTCAAGGTCAGCTAACACCATGAGTTTTAATATTGTCTACACAATTCCTAAAATATTGTTTTTGTGTTATTTGAAGTGTCCAGTGAAATCTTATGTGTCATAGTTTATTATACACAATGTTTTATACATTTTAATAATTTATGAATCAAGATCCATACCGTTGATGCTAGGAGTGGGGTACAAGGCTAGGAGAATTTGCGTTAAGGAAATCAAGCTTCCTGTGAGCATTAATTGATAAAATCTATGTATGTATAACAAATATTTTTACCAGTATCCATAGTACATGTTGTGATTTTGTTATAGATTTTATATATGTATTATTAATAATAATTTTTAATAATATTTTTTATTGTTACAGAGACTTTTTGCCCCGTGGTTCTGGGATAGTTACTCGTCGTCCATTGATATTGCAGCTCATTCATGGCAATGCAGGTAATAATCTTTTTTATTCATTCATTCATATTCGCACATAATACATAATAATGGATTAGGTATCAGTTTGTATTATAGTCCAATACTTAAGGCCGTTAACATAAGAAAGAAATGTAAAGCATGTAAATTTTTTTTTTCATTAACTCTTCACACTGAGTTCATTATTGTGCAAAATATTATCATTAACCTTCAGCTGTATTCTGAATGTTAAAACAACTAATTGGCTCACTAATACATGTTGTTTACGGTATGTACTTATTTTGGGTATCCTCATTGCGTAATACTGACACCGATACTGGCGTTCTTTCATCAATAGTTATTTGGGAAGTTTATATTTTACCCTATTGTCTCTCTGGTCTTCATAGTTATTAAAATAAATTCGCTACCTGCATCCGTCTGTTCTTTTTTCGCTTACTACTTCTGAACTACATAATGGATTCAAATGCTCTTTTTTTGAGGTTTATGTGGACAGTACTGTATATAATAATAATATAATTACTACATCACATCTCTTATAATAATAATATTAATATATAAGTATATACATCTCTTATACTTTAACATCGGAGAAAAGAACCTGTCAGACAGATTTTTTATTTTTATCCTCCCAATTTTTTAAATACTTTGCTCCACCCATGGACACGGGAGGTCTCTCTTCCCTCCTCCTTCCTCCCACCCCAAAAATCAATGATATTTGAGATGTAATCAGTAAGAGTGATTTGATTTCAATATGTAGTATTCACATAAATAAAGGAGTAAGGTACACGATGACAATGATTCGCCCCAATATTATAAGTAAAAAAAATAATAATAAAGGGATTCTATAATCATCATGCATGAGTGGAACATGCATAATACAAGCCATATAACTTAAAACTAGACTGAGCAATCGAACAATGACCCAATATTATTTCCCTAGAATATGCTGAGTTTCTGCATTGCAAGGGCAAGAAGTTCACGGATTTCAATGAGGTGCGTGGTGAGATTGAAGCGGAGACGGACCGCATCACCGGATCCAACAAGGGCATATCCCCTGTGCCGATCAATCTGCGGGTCTACTCACCAAATGGTAAGAGAGAATAATGGTAAGAGTACATATTTTTTTTTAAGCAAGTGACGAGATAAAAGTACGGCGTTTGCTGATGGTGGGTATGTAATCGAGGCGCTCGCCTATGGACAGCCGGACTGTCACTCGAAATTTGTTTTAAGTCTTCAGCTATCAGTTACAGTGGCCTTCACACACCGAAACAGCAATGTCTAGAACATTGCTGGTTGGCGCAGAATATCTGACTGCGGTGTTCTTGGTGGAGCCTTTGTACATTGGACCAACCACCTTACTAGGTCTAGTACGATAGTACTGATTTTAAGAAGCGCTCTAAGGATAGCAAAAGACACGAAACGGGGCTTCTGTAGCGGCGGCCCTTCAGCTGCCTACGACGTTATTTGACTGCGGTTTTCTGTAAGTTTTCTCGAAAGTCAATGACCTATAAATAATAGTCCGAAAATCAATGAATTGACAGTGACCTATAAAAATAATCTTTCTGCCCACTCGCGATTGGCAACTCGAAGGTCCGGAATAAATTAGCCTTTTCACCGTTATTGTTTCGTTGCCTGGTTCATTCACCATCAAAATCATTAAAGCTACCGTTCAATTACCGAATAAAATCGGAAGCTTCTCACACGCATGCGTTGCGTTATAGATTGTTGATTTTACGAAATAAGTCATTGGCCGTAAAATCCGCCGTCGCGTCGTCTTTATCATTATTTTTATAATACCTAATGACATTCATGAATAATTATTATAATAATGAATGTATAATATGAAATATTTAGTTTAATTTTTTAAATTCCGATTATCGTTTAGTTTAGACGAGGCAATACGGAACTATGTGTATAGGTAATATTATGTAGATCAATGTTCAGATATCAAGGTCGCAATCGTAAACCTCGCGAGAAAAAGAAACGGAACTATAAACTGTGTATATCTGCGTCTCTTTCATACGTAAAAGTAAGATTACTTACACTGGCATAAGCGCTAGTGGTAGAAGCCCTGAAACTGAAAGGTGTAGTTCAACTAACACAACGTCTTCAATAGCTTAGAATTTCACGACACGCAGCGGTTTCATTCTGTATAATGCGTCAACTCTTTCATTATCAACATGATGCATCAAATACATTTTGCATATTCAGAGGTTCTAAAGTTCCGTCATTTTGCTAGAGCGTCGTTGTGATATCCGTATCAACGGAGCGATAACATAGGTAGGGTCTAGTTAGAGTCTATTGTTGGTCCAATTTACTCAGAATGAGCTTACAATATCTTGAGGTCTTGCAGTGTTACGTTACGTTGTTTAATTTAAATAAAAGGGTTGACAATCGTGTCTCATAACAACTTTTCGCCTTCTTAAAAAAATATAGAAAATAGAAAGACATTTTCAACGAGACATTAATTCCGCCATTCAATAACACACAGATCGCGTACAATGCAGACATTACCACTAAATTACCGTTGTTGCAATTATGTGCCCTAGGGCAGGACCAAATAGGTTCCAGATTAGGTTTAGTGCCAAGCATAAGAGCTTGGCGCTGGTATTCATCTGGATGTGGTATGTTCACGGATGCCTCTGACGCCAACATTGTTTATGAAGAAGTGTGACCGTTTGCATACTCAAATTCCTGCTGTTCTACTATGGGAATTCGTGTGTAAGCTCTTGATTCGCCAAGTATTGAACAAATTCATCTCCGCGTCTGTTGTTTAATGTTACCAAAAATACAAAATAGATTATGACGAGTTTTTATACATTATTCTAAAGAATTTTCTCGTAAGGTTATAATAGTAGGTACACATAATTATGTATATTAAGTTTAGAATCTTTATAGTTTACTGAGGTTAAATATCATGAGTAACTTGACTGCCATCATAAATAACAATGAGTCAGTGTTAATCATATGCTTTAGATAAGGTAATAGTCGGTTAATTGATAGTGGAGCATGTTTTTAATATCACTATAGGTCTATACACTCATTTTAATACAATTACTGGACCGTGCTTGATAATTTCATTCATTATCGTGAGTTCCTTACAGTAAATAATAACAATATGGAAACGGCAATAGATAATTACGTCATTCAGATTTTTGAAGTATTTTTTAATGAATAATAAGAATAAGAAGATAAACAAAAAACGCGACATGGTCTAAGTTAGCGTACTGTCTGTTTATTTGACACTATCTTTTCTATTTCGTTGAGTAAAGGCATCCATTACAAATATGGTTGCCGATACTACTGATAGTACGCTCGTTTTAATTTATGCAGTTGAAATAGTTTTGTTGTTATAGGCAGTATTTGGTATTCTATGCACATAGACTCTGAACTAGAATAGTAGATGATAGTTTAACAATCTGCCAACAACTTCTCTAAATATGTAGTATAAAACAAAGTCCACAAAGTGTCTGTCTGTTTGTTCGTTTAATTCTTCTAGAAATACACAACGGATTTGGATGCGATTTTCACCATCGTGCATCGTTTATTGCAGAAGGATTATGTATAGAGACTATAGAGACTAGTATTGCTAATTAATGATTTTCTTATGAAATTGATATGTAATTTATGATTTGACTGTATTTACTTAAATGAACTGACGTGTAAAATAACTTTACTAATAAATGATTATGATTATGATTACTTACTTATACGTACCTATATTCGATTCAATTTTATACATCGGTTGGTAGTATTCTATAGATTCTAATATAGTTGATAGTATTCTATACAGTCTAATTGATAATACTTATTCGATTTTCGCGACGGGCCTGTTGGTCTAGTGGTTAGACACCATGGCTGCTGACCAATAGGTCGTGGGTTTGATTCCCACCAAACGTCTGGGTGTTTTATCTATATAAGTATGTATTTACAAAAAAAGTATATAAGTATTAGTATCAGTTGTCTGGTCCATAGCACAGGCTCTGCCTAGTTTGTACACACACAGGTCATCTGATAACAATATCAGATGACCTGTGTGTGATGTGTGGATTGCCGCAAAATATTATTATTATTCAATAGAGATACATTTATACACATTTTTATTACAATTAATAATTAATCAATTAAGGTATTTTTATTATATTAATTACTCTCTTTGTAAAAGATCATAGATATAAAAACGCAAGATAGTTTTGAGTATGTGTTGTTATGATTGTTGTGTTGAATATAAAAGATAAGACGGTGTAAACTTAATTAGATTAGATTTATCGATCAGATGATTTATCGTTTCGTGCCACACACTTCGCCATCATCATCAACATCATCATTAGCAGCCCCAAGTCCTCCACTGCTCTTTGTTCAGCAGTGGAGGCCTTCAGCCTTACAAGGGAGCGGTTGCCAACTTGCCACAATCCTCACGCTTGGCATGCGTCTTGGGGATCGCAGTGTTCATAGGTGGTAGGGTAGGTAATCCCAATATAAATACGCTGCTTCTCGTCTTCTTGTTTTCTTTTAGTCGCCTCTTAGGGCCACCCAACGACAGGAAATGGGAGGGTGCTATGATTGTCCAGACACCCCACGGGTAACCACGTCATCATTAGCATAATTGTTTGTTGTATATTGTGTTTTATTAGTTGTCTGGGTACAATAGGGCAGGCTTTGCCTAGAAGCAGAACCTGCACCATGGTACCCAGGTGACTAATACTTATATACTTTATTTTTTATAAATACATACTTGAATATACAAATAACAAGACACTTGGTGCGGATCGAACCCACGACTTACTAGTTAGCGGCGAGGGTGTCTAACCACTAGACCAACAGGCGAAACAAGCCCGTCAATGCTGTATTTTGCATGAATCCCGAAAGGCGCCCTAGTCCCTCAGACAGCTCTGGCCTCCTCCAGTCACCCATAAGGTTGATTTACACATGCGTTTCGGGCTACAACTGCATCCTCATTTTCGGCGATTGCTCGCAAATGAGTTTTGTAATATGTACTCCTAATATGTGAGTAGGTACTTATTCAAATTAATTTGTTAATTAAAACTTATTCCCAAATCGTTTCTCAATGAGCACATCTTTTTAGTAATTTATGGTTTTTGTAAGCATAATTATCGCGTTTAAAATTCTCTATCCATATAGATCACTCCATATGAGTTCCCGTGATTTTAACAGTTACGTACGTTTTATAGGTAACGTAATATTGCGTTAATATTACCTTATCTACTGTTATCAGCTACCTAACTAGATAGTTAGTCACAGATGTGACTTAACTGATTCGTTGATCGTGTGAAATAGGTATTTTGTATTTTCTCTACATTTTGTTGAAAAGTGTCAGTCTGTTTATTCATAGAGTTCAATTACTTTTTTTTTTTTTTTTTGACCCGGGGGAAATCTTCGAAAGATCCCCGGGAGCTATGGGGCTCGACCGGGGTATGTGGGATTCTTACCCACGGCTGTCGCATCGGCACATGAGAGGGGGACCCCAGGGCTCTCCGGTGGGATCTGCACCAGGGGCCCCTCAGTGCCTTGCCTTTGAGCCCGCCGCCGGGGGACGCATTGTAGCCCCCCGGGAACCTGTCACGGTGCTCACGGGGACGGGGGTCGCAACCCCGCCGCCGTCCTCCTCGGAGTCGCCGCCGTACTCAATGGACGCTCAAGGGGCCCACACCCCGAGCGTCCAGCGACTCCGAAGGAGAGTTCAATTACTATGCCAACCTTTGATGATGAACAACTCTTTGGAAGCTTTTAGTATATCTACTTCCTACATGAAAGCTGGCTGTTCTCGGCTAATATTCGGTCTACCATCTACTTACGTCGATAGTGTACAGATCAATAGACGATACACTAATCTTCGCAAAAGGCTTAATATTGTTGTTTCTTTCTTGCGTACTCTTTATATCAGTCGCTATAGCTGTATAGCTATCGGGGCGTAGCAGCTAAAGCCACACCCACTGTTCCCATATTTTAGCAAATAAATACATTTAATTTCAAAGCAACTGGCTATACAATCTGAGCTTGCGTATTCAAAATGACTGCACCTGTGTCTGCGCATACAACATTAATATATCCTGCGTAATTGGCTGATCTTCTTACAAGATTGGTTGCTATAGGTGTTCATAAAAGTATTGAAATATTGTTATTATTATTCAGTAAAAGTTATTTACTTGTATCTATGGAAGAGCGTGTCTCCCATAACACAGGGTGACCTAATGTGGGAGCGCAGAAAATTGTAACTATGGTCTTTTTTTTCTGAATAAAGATATTTTCATTTGCCAAAGAATTTTCTTTTTGTTTCTCTTTCAACATTCCGTTGTCTGGTCTGTCTACCTTACAATATTAAATGTAAACTTTATGGCTTGAAATAACAAAAGCTATTTTTACGCATCCCCGAACGCGTTAATCAGTAACTGGCGAATTATTTATACTGTGCTTCGTAGTAGGGATATGTTACCACAATATATTATTGTTAAATCATTAAAAAAGTATGTTAATAAAACAATATCGTTTATTAGTATTGTATAACAATGACCTTGTATTCTTCGTCTGCAAAACATGCCGCACTACGTTGCGGACACAATCATGCTTACTCATTTGTTGGTAAAGATCTGATATATTTTGGCACGCGACACAGGTTTATAGGTCGACCTGCCGGGGTGTCACGTTGTTTGTTTAATATTATCAAAGAATACACGTTGATATTATACTGCACTGGGATTGTAATTTTTCTGTTATGTTTTTCCAGTGCTTACGGAAGTATATTTCTTTGGCACGCTCTGTAGCCTAAACTAAACGGCATGGCGGATTTTATGGCATGTTGCTAGATTCGTCTTATATGTAGGCGTTATCTAAGACATTTTTCCGAAAATTAAATGTTGCTGTCAGTCGCAATGTTATTTTATAAGTAGGTACTTACTTATTTATTTCCAAAAACAACAACATGGATATCAGATGGAACTGTTTTTATGAAAAAATAAAACGAATATACAGGTTATCTGTTTAATTAATAGCAAGTTTTAACAGAGTGAATCAGCCCACGATATGCTACCATAATCGTAAAAAAATAGTAAGAACACAAAAAATCTAATTATATTTCCTAAATCGAAGTCTGATAACTGACAGCGGTCGATGACCTAATGCAGCGTGGCTGGTATCAAAAACGCACCGCCCCGTCGCCGCACGCGCCGTTGTCTATACAATACACTGCATAGCTATGCTATAAAAATGCCTCGCTGCGCATTTCTCTTCTTACCAAATAAGTTATGACTGTTTTACAGCTACATACGGTCTCTGAAATTATTGAATACATTTGAATGTCAAATCAAATCAAATCAAAAATATTTATTTTCAAATAGGCTAAATGTGCTAGCGGCACTTTTGAATGGTCAATTTTTTAAAAGCTACCACCGGATCATAACGCGGCCTCAACTGAGATGATCCGGCAAGAAACTCAGCTGGCTTGTCATTTTATAACTTTTTTAAAACATTGTTTTGTTAATCAGCCCTCCATAGCATTGCATGCTAAACAATCGATATTCATTCCTATCGTTGTATTGTTGAGAAGCTCATAGCCAGTTGTAACCACTGTTCGGTAAACGATTAGTGGGGTAAGCAACGTCAGGCAAGGTCAGTCCTTAGATGGGTGATTAGATTAGATTTAGTGGCATTTGAACTGAGCGTCTCCGTGCTTCGGAGGGCACACACACAGCAGGTAGCAGGTAGCAGTTTTATCGTATGGTTAGTGTGGTGGCCACACTAACCATACGATAAAAAGAAATGTATGTTTAACGAAATTACTTTTTGTTTATTTCAGTTAAAATTCAATCAGATGACTGATTTGTGGTCACCGAGATAGAATGTGGTCTTATCTTACAGCTCTATGGACAGGGTAGCCTCCGTGGTGCAGTGGGAAACCGCTTGATTGGTAAACCTGGGGTCGCGGGTTCGAATCCTGCGGGGGGCAACTTGTGTAGTTGTTCCTTACTAGCTAGGACAATGCAGGCCGATCACCTGATTGTCAGTAAAGTAAGATGATCCATGCGTCGGATGGGTATGTAAAAAGTCGGTCCTGCGCCTAACCTCTCCCCGGTCGTGTCGGTCTCCCGTCCCATCAGATTATGAGAGATATAAAGGAAGAGAGAGTGCACTTGTGTCTACGCAAACACTTGTGCACTATAATATCTCCTGCGTACATGGTTGATCTTGTGAAAGATTGGCCCTGTGGTCGTATCGGCCAGGAGGACATTATTATTATGGACAGGGCCTACCCTATGCCTACCCTATGCCTAGGGCCTATGTTTAAGCTACCCTAGTAGCTTAAACATCGAAATCTCCATTTAGCTATGCCCATATAGAGTTACCAGATGTCTGGATTTGTAGACACTTGTCAGGATTCTCACTGTATTTTTTTGTAATAATCTTTTCCTTGTAATCTTTATACTAATAACACGTCCGCAGCCAATATTAAGCAAGACTTTTTTATAGGAATCGGTTCTTAGTCAAGACTTTCTACTATAGTATACTCGTATATGTTAGGGCACATGTCAAGGAAGACAATGTAGCTTTAAGAACTATTACTTCAAGAACAAAATTATTTTGATGGTATTCTGTTTTGTGCTCAAATAAAATTCGTCCCCGTAGTTGGAAAATTAAATAAGTCCGATTTTGGCGATATTGACTTTTCCCTATTTTCAAAACACCTAAAACATGCCGAGCCACATATTTGAGCCTTACAGGCATTTTCGTATCTTATTCCGTTCCAAAAAGATAGCCATTTTTGTCGAACAGATGGAATAATAAATATTTTCAGACACATTATTTTTTTTAAAGGAAAAATCAATAACTCATTAAATAAATCAATAACTGTGGTCAATGATAAGTTGAATGTCAAATAAATTAAATAACATGAGCTGTTGAATTTTTCCTCAACTTAAAAATTCATTCACAAAACTAAGTTCCAGGAAAACTAAATAACTCTATTTATTTAATTCTGCTAATCAGAATTATGATATAACGTACCAATATTTCGAGTTTGATAAATTCAATAACTACATTTATTTCACCAAATTTTACTCTACCTAATATATTTAGCTTGTAGGAAAACTAAATAAATAGCCTAAATAAGTAGCTAATTGTAGTTACGTTATAAATAATAGTTGTGGCAAAATTAAACAACTTGATTTTTTATGTGTTATTTAGTTATAGTTAACGATAGAGTTCAGTTTGTTAGAGCATAATGTAAAAGGTAATCAGATCCACAAAATATAAAATTACCGACGGTAAAATTGTCTCACATTTTTTTAACAAATGTACATTAACTGAAAAAAAAACCCACTAAATTGCGTTTATCTCAGAACTACAAAATCAGAGTTATTTAATTTTCCAACTACGGGGATGAAATAAATATAGACTTTTTATAATTGACAGCCTTGTTGGTACAGTCGTCAACTGCGGCTGGTGTGGTCGTGGGGTTCGTTTCCCATGTCGAGTAACGTGTTGTTATTTCTACACAACTATAACAATACAATGTTGGAAGAGTCGCTGCCCCTTTCGCTACAGGTGCAGGCTGTCGGACAGTCACTATTGTGATTGTCCGACAGCCTGCAACCTTGCTTACAGCAAGTAGAAGGATCCCTCATGGAGTGTTCCATAATCCATTGTTAATCCCTTGATAGCCCTTGTTAATCTAGATATTATAATCATTGTCGTAAACTTTCCATAGTAAACTACCTTCTGTTGCTTGACAGTGCTCAACTTGACACTCATCGACTTGCCGGGTCTCACAAAGGTGCCGATTGGCGACCAGCCAATCGACATCGAGCAGCAGATCAAGGCGATGATCTTCCAGTTCATAAAGCGGGAGTCGTGCCTTATCCTCGCAGTCACACCGGCCAACACAGACTTGGCTAACAGCGATGCCCTTAAGCTTGCCAAGGAAGTGGACCCTCAGGGTTTGTTTACAATAATGCTCATTATTAACCGTAGTTAGAAGTATTGTATTTTGTTTTATGCTCTTTGATTTAAATTATGGAAGATGTCCAGGTCAAGCCTAACTCACGAACTCTAACACTACCGGACCGATCTACTGGACCGATTTTGTGTATAGTTGTAATTGAATTAGTATTTCATAACGGAGAAGTACGCTTCTCCATAAATAGATAGATAGTATAGATTATGATCTATCATTATGAAAATTATGTTATTCTTGTTTATAGTAGTAATGTGTTGCAAATGGGAAAGATTTTATACTGTAAGTTTGACACTCTAGTATTTCTGTGGCATCTTAGTTCTTAAACGAGTGGACGGATTTGATTGCGTTTTTTTTTATCTCAAAGCATTGATGATACTCTGGTAGCTGTTTATTACTTCATTTTCTTGTGTTGGGATTTTTAAATGTTTCTTTTACAATTGTTACTCATGGCAGAGAAGAATATGATAATTATTATTTCGCCACAGGTGTTCGAACGATCGGTGTGATCACTAAGTTGGATTTGATGGACGAGGGTACCGATGCTCGGGACGTACTAGAGAACAAACTTCTGCCGCTGCGGCGGGGCTACATCGGTGTAGTGAATCGCTCCCAGAAGGACATCGATGGCCGCAAGGACATTTCAGCTGCGCTCGCCGCAGAGAGGAAATTCTTCCTCAGGTATATAGCACGTTCAAAATGTCTACGTAATAATTTCAGCTGTATATTGTCCGAGAATCAGCGTCGCTTACATACCACTGTCTTGTCATGGCGTATCCTTACTTTGTAGCATCGGAAACGTAACTCCTAGTATGCAGACCAGAATTGTACCATCGTTTATTGAACACGCGACCATTAGAAATCATAGTCAAGTTCCAATAGTGTCAATAGTCAATAGTGTCAATAGTCAATAGTGGTAGGAGTACCTATCGGTGCTCGTCACATGTTGACAAAATAATGGCGTCATAAAAATGTGTACAAAATATCGTATTAGAGTTAGAATGTAAACAACACAGATAATGATTCAATGATATCACCTGTATTTAGTATTGTGTGTCTATACACTGTACGTGTTTAGTTTTTCGCGTAGTTATTATAGGTATGACGTGTTTGCACTTTTTAAATCACTTCACGCGAATGTAAGGCACGTTTTATGTTCACGAACTCACAGCGAGTATGTAAGGGCGAGATCATAGTAACTGCGATTGTACCTTACCTATGTATGGAGTTACGCCAAAATGATCCAACTCAGATCGAAACTCAATTGTGGAATGGCTGCTACTTGTTTATCTACGTCCAATAAATACATCAATGTTTATTTGGAGAGAATCAGGACGTTTTTCTGATGGTAATAGACACATCTGCCCATGGACAGTTTCTCTGAACTGCTGTTCGTCTCCTGAGACATTGGTTATTAAGGCTCTTTTGCCTAGAAATTTTACCAGCAGACTATCCTTCATACCGGAACGCAACATTGTTTATATATTTCTGCTTGACGTCATACCGGTGCGGTGCTACCTGGCTATTTTCGTGCCAACGAGTATCGACACAGAATGAAGCTAAGCATCGTAAATATATGCAAATTCTGTGAAAAAGAAAAAGTGTCAATGTTACACATACTATGTGGCTGCGACGCTCTTGAAAGACGTAGATTGAGTCATCTGGGACTAGCCTATCCTACACCAAATGATTATGTACAGCTATAAGCTGACTGGCTTAAGGAACTCTTCGCGATACGTCAACAGAGTAAGGGGTTGAGCAGGCCAAGTGCATCCAGCTGGGTCGAAGTGCGTTCCGGTGGTTACCGGGCCCAATTAATATTCACCAACAATAGTATATAATACCTACCTGTCCAGTCCCATGACCACCTATACCAAACACAATTGAATGTAGAAATTATGTTACCCTAAAGTCAGTGGCGTAGATTGCCTTGGACGGGCCCTGTATAAAATCTTTTTGGGCGGCCCAAATGAAGCTTGTAGCTTGGGGGCCCCATATAGTTGATACGGTAGATTAGATACGGCCCTGCCTAAACTATTTGTTCTAAAGGCTGTCACACTGCAAATATTTTACTCCCTATATCGACCATATTTCTTTATATATTGTGTTTTTAGGTATATATAATAAGTATTACTGTTTCCATTCGGCAGTCATCCCTCGTACCGTCACTTGGCAGACCGGCTCGGTACGCCGTATCTGCAACGGGTGTTAAACCAACAGTTGACGAACCACATTCGTGACACGCTGCCCGGCTTGCGAGACAAGCTGCAGAAACAGCTGCTCGCACTGGAGAAAGATGTCGACCAGTACAAACACTTCAGGCCGGACGATCCCTCCATCAAGACTAAGGCTATGTTACAGTAAGTAGATATTTTAGTTATCGTCATCATTAGCAGCCAAAAGATGTCCACTGCTCAACAAAGGCCTCCCCCGTAAATGGGAGGGGTTGCCATCAGTGGCGTGCACAGAAAGTAGGCAAATATATCTGCGAGTTATCTGTACTCTAAGCTATTTGTTAGTGTGCCACCACAAATATCCGTAAATGAACTAACATTACAGACGTATCCATTTACATTTAAAAACATCACGTTATTACCATGTCAGTACAAAATATTATTAAATTAAGATTATTTAGAGAAATCGTAGGCCTACTCAAAGTCTTTTTGTGTGTATGGACACTCTGAATAATCTTATTACAGTTTTTAAATGCAAATTAATATGTCTATAGAATCTGCTGACTTAGGGGTCGTGCATTAATCACGTGATGTTTTTTAGCAACTTTTTAACCCCTCCCCCCCTCCTGGTGATATGTGGTGAGGTTTTTAAACTATCCCCTCCCCCCCAAATCACGTGTATTTTTTTGTACAAAATTTCAATATAGTTTATATTGAAATTTTCGGAATGTTATCTTTAAATACAAGTACTTAACTGATTAAATGTTGAAGGGGAAGTCGTTGCCGGCAACGGTGAGTCAAGGCCACGTGCCGCTGTTTGGTTTAGAAATCGTGCATTCAACGAAAAATAGATACACGTGATGTCTCATTATACCCCTCCCCCCTCCTGGTGATATTTCGTGATTTTGTCGGAACACCTCTCCCCCCCCCTTTTCAAGCCTCACGTGATTAATGGACGACCCGTTATGGATATTTAAAATGGTATATGTACTGATATACATGTAATAGGTTAAAGAAGCCGAATACGTTTCTTTGCCTACCCTCTGAGCACAATACTGGTTGCCATAATCTCCATGCTAGGCAAGCGTCTTGGGGATGGCAGTATGGGTTCCCTTCTTTTTGTTTTCCCTTAGTCGCCTCTTACGATACCCAACGAGAGGAGATGGGTGGGTGCTATTCTTACCCAGACATCCCACGGGTTACTGAACCGGAAATGACCCAGAATTATCTCGACAAGCTATACACAATACGGATTTTGAGATCTTATATTGTATATAATTATGATCGATTCTCGAGATCAATATGTTCTAGACTTATTATCATCACATCACTTTACTGCTGGTCATAGGCCTTTTTTTTGTTTTGACGCGGGGGAAATCTTCGAAAGATCCCCGACCGGGGTATGTGGGATTCTTACCCACTAAAACCCCCGCGGTTGTCGCATCGGCACATGAGAGGGGGGACCCCAGGGCTCTCCGGTGGGATCTGCACCAGGGGCCCCTCAGTGCCCCTTGTGCAGATCCCCTTGCCTTTGAGCCCGCCGGGGGGTGCATTGTAGCCCCCCGGGAACTTGACACGGTACTCACGGGGACGGGGGTCGCAACCCTGCCGCCGTCCTCCTCGAAGTCGCCGCCGTACTCAATGGACGTTCTAAGGGCCCACACCCCGAACGTCCAGCGACTCCGAAGGTGGTTATAGGCCTCACCCAAGGCACGCCACTAACTAGGCGATAGTGACGGCGCTCTATTCGATCATGGGTACTTAAAACAGACAATTTACCCACAATTGTTCGATTTCAGAATGATACAAACACTGCAGACGGATTTCGAACGTACGATCGAGGGCTCTGGCTCCGCACAGATCAATACGAACGAGCTATCAGGCGGCGCGAAGATCAACCGGCTGTTCCACGAGCGATTCCCATTTGAAATAGTCAAGATGGAGTTTGATGAGAAGGAATTGCGCAGGGAGATCGCGTTCGCTATCAGAAATATCCACGGTATTAGGGTAAGTGACCCCCTATCCTTACACTAATTTACATATTATAGTAATCGAGTAGTAGTCGTAGTATTATAGTATTGTAGTAGTGACGGGCCCGTTGGTCTAGTGGTTAGACACCCTGTCCGCTAACCGATGGGTCGTGGGTTCGATTCCCACCAAGTGTCTGGGTGTTAATTATCTATTTAAGTAAGTATTTACAAAAAAAAATGTATATAAGTATTAGTATCAGTTGTCTGGTTTCCATAGTACAGGCTCTGCCTAGTTTGGGATCAGATGACCGTGTGTGGATTGTCCCAAGATATTATTATTATCTTTAAATAAGTTTAGAACCACCGAGAGAGTTGGTGGAAACTAGTATGTAAACTGATGTCTTTTAGTATTTGTAAAGGTGTTTTTTGAGCATAATACGAATGTTATTTTCGCGTTCTACATAATATGAAACTAGGATTGAGCACATCTTCATAACTTAAAGGAGAGTAATTATGTCGAATACAAAGTTATTTATTTTTAACGCCCAACGCAAATAGGAATGGTGTTATAATTTTGAAGACCACGTTTCTTTGTGTGTCAGTCTGTGTCTGTGGCAGCTATGAGCTGCCAAACATCTGAACAGGAAAGCGATTTTTATTGTTTCAATAGAAGACGAAGTTATCCCTACTAAATCATTAGTTTTTATTATACATAGTATAAATTATGCAAATAAAATAATTATTTGAGTAACTCATGTTGTTTTATAAATAATCAAACATTACATGACACTAAAAACCAGACATTAATTAAATAAGGTTAATATAGAAGACGAAGTTATCCCTACTAATAGGGATTGCGGTTATTTTAAATTTTCATCTAATATAGTAGACGGCATGACTCCTGAGCCATGACCTCGATGTGCGCAAAAGTGACTTTTTGGCGGTAATGTGTGAGTGACGGGAGCGGGGTGTGCCATATGCTCCCCGTGTTGTACTCGCGCGCCTAAGGCTACACTATCGTGCAATTATATTAACCTTATTTAATTAATGTCGGGTTTTTAGTGTCATGTAATTTTTGATTATAAATAAAACAACATGAGTACCTCAAATAATTATTTTAGTTGCATCATAATTTAATTTATACTATTTTTTTTTTGTTTTTTTTTTTTTTTAAATTTATACTATGTATAATAAAAACGCAAGTAACCCAGTGGTAACTAAATAGGCGTTATTTCTGACTATAATAAGAGCGAAACCGCGGGCACAAATTATTAACGCATTCTGAAAACAAAAAAGGTAATTTTACTATAATATGGTTATATGGTTATATGGGTAAATGAGTGAGCCATTTTATTTTACCCATAGTGTACAATGCGCAGACGAACCCCCAATCTTTTGTCGAGAGGTCACCACTCATGCCGACCATTGTACTTATTATACTTTGTCCATTTTATTATTGGTTTTTTGACAGCTCGACGTTTGAAGTTTATAGGAACGTGAACACATAGTAACACAACATAGTAAGTAAACGAAATAGTCGATATCGAAAAATGTACATTCGAGTAAATATTTTTTTGATTCTGACGACTCATGTTAATGTTTCAACCTTAAAAATTTGTTGTCTTTCTTTGTTATATTATGCATGAGGCCCTCAAAATAAAATAAATGAAAGTTAATGTAGGGTAAATGTGCGATAGTTGCCCTAGGGGTATAGTTGCCTCGATTGTATTTTCTCTAGTTTGGCGGATGATCACATGTTATTTTATTTATCTTTCGAGAGACTGTAGAGTCTACAGTCTCTCGAAATTACATCGAGGCAACTATACCCCTAGGGCAACTATCCCACATTTACCCTAAACAAGACGAAAGTAATGAAAACGCATTTATTTCTATCGATTATTTGTAATCTGTGGCACAATCGTAGTAATCGATATGTGTGGCAACTCACTAAAGTGCGGTACGCGTCCATGATGTACAATATTATTTCTGTGAATTTTGTAACTTTAATAATACGAAATTTTATGGGCGTCAGCTGTCAAAAAACCAATAATAGAATGGACAGAGTATAATGTTTGTGTGCGCGTACATATAATATTTTATTTTATTAACAACGCTATGTTGTGTTCCAGGTTGGGTTGTTCACTCCCGACATGGCGTTCGAAGCTATAGTAAAGAAACAGATTGCGCGACTAAAGGAACCGAGTCTCAAATGCGTCGATTTGGTTGTACAGGAGTTGTCAAATGTCGTCCGTATTTGCACCGAAAGGGTAACTTATATTTTTTTTGTTAACTAAGGCTATTTACGCTAAGATATTTTTTTTTGTCTTATAGTATTGTGTTTTGTGTTAATTGAACTTATTGACGAAATGATTAGTATTTTCACCAGATGGTAAACGATACGTCTGCCGATTAACAGATGTAATGTACTACCAGTTATTACCTAAAACAGTAATATTCATATCTCAATCCTGGTAATTTAACAGTACCCTCACTGTACCTGGAGAAATTACCGGAATTAAAATACAATAATAAATTACACATTTGAATATACTGTAATATTCTTGCGATAGAATATCTAGCGCCAGCCGTGCTAGCTGCTCTATCAGACACCGGTCTCGCCGGCGAGGCCGAAGGGTCGTACGTATGCGACCTCAACGACGTGCATCACCCCACTGAGTTTCTTGCCGGTTCTTCTCAGTGGGGGCGCGTTGTGAACCGGTGGTAAACTCAGCCCTCTCTTAAGCGACAGCCCAAGCCGAGGCCGTGCCTCCCTGAGGTGCCCTTGAGCTCGTCGCTACTTCTCCCGTTAAGGCTAGAGCTCTTTAGGCGCTCGCCTCCTATTGTCCGGTGAAGCTGTAATGGCCATCTGCGGCCAACAGAGTCTATCATTCCCAAAAAAAAAAAAAAAAAACCGTGCTAGCTGATACCTACCAGCGCGGTCTCTGGCAGGAGAGACTTGCTACCAAGAAAACGAATTAATAATTATTCTAGCCTATTATATTGGTGTCCGGATAAATATAGCACCCTCCTGTCTCCTCCCGTTGTCCGTAAGAGGCGATTAAGGGAAAACAAGAAGACGGGCAGCAGCGTCTTTCTATTGGATTACCTACTGTGTACTACGATCCCTAAGACGCCTGCCAAGCGTGGGGATAATAGCAACCCTCCCTACTAAGGGAGAGGTCTTTGTTTAGCAGTAAACTACTTTAGGCTGCTGCTTATAGAATAGAATACTCTTTATTTGCACACCAAAGTAAAACATATAGAAAACTTAGAAAATAACTCAAATTACGTACAAATGGCGGTCTTATCGCTAATAGCGATTTCTTCCAGACAACCAATGGTGATGATAGTCTATTCTGGTTGGCTATAAATTGGGCTCGGTAATCACCCCAATTTATAGCCAACAAGAATAGACTATACACTAGACACTTCGACCCAGTTGATCATTTTGCTAATGAAAATTTTATTACTGTTATGTACAGATGTCCCGATACCCGAGGTTGCGTGAGGAGACCGAACGCATCATCATGTCCCACGTCCGCTCCCGCGAACAGATGTGCAAGGAACAGCTGGTGATACTCATCGACTGCGAACTGGCCTACATGAACACGAACCACGAGGACTTCATCGGATTTGCAAAGTAACACTTCTGGAATATTCTTTCTAGGATAACACCCATATTCTTAGTCATTTCTCGACTCGACTCGACTCGACCATCGTAAAATCGTATTCATAGTTGTTAAAAATCTCCTCCACTTGAGTTATTCCTCACTGGAGGTGAGGTTGAGTGGAGGAAAGAACTGTCAAACTTAAGGTAGCTCGCGACCTACCTTGAGGCATCCTCGAGCCAATAAAGTGTCCCTAAACTAGAATTTGAGATATTTAGTTTGGTTACCCCCCCCCTCTCTTCCCGTGGGTTTCGTAAGAGGCGATTGAGGGAAAGCCAGAAGACGGGCAGCAGCGTCTTCTGTGTAATATATCCATCTTTTCGAAACTGCGATCCCCAAGACGCCTGCCAAGCGTGGGGATTATGGCAAAACCCCCCCCCCCCCCCCCAATGATTGACAATGCTCATTTACGGCCCCCAGTCCCCGGCAGCTCCTCTATTCCCCGCCTTGGTAGCGGGCGGGATAACGGTCGAGCAGGGGGTGCGAAGAATCTCCGGCCCCGCTACCACCCCCACCGAACTTTGGCCCTGGCAACACATAATGTCCGCACGCTCAGGACTGACGAGAAGATTATCGAGCTGGAGGAAGAATTGAGCAAGTTACGTTGGGATATCTTGGGATTATCTGAAATCCGACGAGAGGGACAGGATACGATAACCCTTGATTCCGGAAACTTGCTCTTCTTCCGGGAAGGAGACCGAAAATCTCAGGGTGGTGTTGGGTTTCTCGTCCGTAAGTCCCTCATTAACAATGTTATAAAGATCGATAGTGTGTCGAGCAGGGTAGCGCACCTTATACTCAGAATAACCAGTCGGTATTCGTTGAAGGTTATACAGGTTTACGCGCCGACCTCGGCACACCCTGACGATGAAGTAGAGGCTATGTATGAGGAGATAGCAGAAGCTATACATACCTCCAAAACACAATTCACCGTTGTTATGGGGGACTTCAACGCGAAGGTGGGCACACGGAATGGCGATGAGTTGAAAGTGGGGTCATATGGGTACGGGCAGCGGAACCAAAGGGGCCAGCGGCTGGTCAACTTCATGGAAAAGGAGGGACTCTTTGCGATGAACTCCTTCTTCAAGAAGCGACCATCCAGGAAGTCGACGTGGATAAGCCCCGATGGTTCAACCAAAAATGAGATCGACTTCATCATGACGACCAACAGGCATATATTCGATGATGTCTCCGTGATCGGCAGGGTGAAAACCGGTAGCGATCACCGCATTGTTAGAGGCACATTGAATATCAATGTCAAGCTTGACCTCTCAAGCTGCCGTCTGATGAAGTCCACGCTCCGTCCGGGAACCGCCCAAATCCAAAACCCCGAAGACTTTCAACTCGAACTACACAATCGCTTCCAGTGCCTAGCCGAATGCGAAACTGCGGACGAGTTAAACAATGGGTTGGTGCAAACTGTCCATGCAGTGGGGTCCAAGTTCTTTAAGACCCCACGCCGTAATAAGCCTCAGAAGCTCTCCAATCAAACCATTAAGTTAATGGAAACCCGAACTGAGATGAGACTGCAATCTTCAGCTGATATGTCGGAATATGCTGAACTCAATAGACGAATCTCGAAATCCATGCGACACGACTTGCGTTCCTATAATACAGCATGTATTAAGGACGCAATTGAGCGGAACCAAGGCTCTAAAGTGTTTGCAAAGAATTCGTCTATTGGGCAAAGCCAAGTGACCAAGCTGAAGATCGACGACGGCAGTGTCATCTCATCAAAGTCGGAGATATTGAGAGAGCTCGAGAGGTTTTACGGACAGTTGTACACCTCGACACGAAAACCCATTGCCCGAACAGCTCAGGACACCAGAGCCCAACTAACCCGACACTACACTGAGGACATCCCAGACATCAGCTTGTACGAGATTAGAATGGCTCTCAAACAGCTTAAGAATAACAAGGCGCCGGGTGAAGACGGAATCACAACAGAACTTCTGAGAGCGGGTGGAAAACCGGTACTTTTAGTCCTCCAGAAGTTATTTAATTCCGTCTTACTCGCGGGTACTACGCCAGAAGCATGGCACGGGAGTGTGGTGGTTCTCTTCTTCAAAAAAGGTGATAACACTTTATTGAAGAATTATAGACCCATCTCACTCCTGAGCCATGTATACAAGCTGTTTTCGAGAGTCATTACGAACCGTCTCGAACGCAGGTTTGATGACTTCCAGCCTCCCGAACAAGCCGGGTTCCGAAAAGGCTTTAGCACCGTAGACCACATACATACGCTCCGCCAGATTATACAGAAGACCGAGGAGTATAATCGGCCATTATGTCTAGCGTTTGTGGACTACGAAAAAGCCTTCGATTCAATCGAGACCTGCAGGGCTATTCAGAACCGTCGGAAAGTCCCGTATCCGAATCCGTGTGAAAAGTTTCCGAGGCTGTCCTTCAAACGCTATTCACAAATCCGTAATCGAAAAGTTTTGACAGTTCGATTCGATAACAAGACGATAATTCACGGAAACTATTCCGCGAGCCTTTTGATGTCGGGAAGGTTAATATTTCACAAGAATATTATGTTTTTATACAACTACAGTTTAAAAAAGACTACAACAACAATAATTATAGACACTCACTTATTTTTAGAATATTCGCGTCTCGCGTAACTAGTAAAATTAAATTGAGAATTTTATTATGGTGCATTCACAGTACGCCAACAAACTACTCATTCACTAAACATCCAAATAGGATCATTAGAGGCAAATGAACACATTAGCTAGGTTTGTTTGGTAATCTATACATCGAAAAGCAGTAATCAATGGTTAGCTTTCGCCGAAACATCCGTTTGCCCGGAAAAAATGACTAAGCGTTTACGACGCAAGTTTAGAAGAAAATTCGCAAAAATGTTATGTCAATAAAACACATTCCTATAAATTACTTATTATGCCACAATATATAAATTATGTTATTGCCTATATGATATGTTACAAAATACATTAAAATTTCAATAATAAACATTTATTTAACCACTTTATAATTTTCTACCACTATAATCTCTTTTTCTACCATTTTATAATGTTCTCCGTAAACACACTCATATCGAATTCGTAAACTCCCTTTCCGATAGGAACTGTGAATAGCGTTTGACAATCCGTCGGATCATAATTCGACATGTCATCTGACTTTCCGATCCGAAACGGAACGTTCCCGACATTTGTGAATGGCTATGCTGGGCGGTATTGCAGTCCCTCCAGCGGTGCCACATTGACTATAGGTACATCGAAGTGTTGAAGTGTTTGTACAGCAACGCCACGATGTCGATCCGACTACAGGAAGAGAGCACGAAACCAATCCCATTGCAGCGAGGTGTGAGACAGGGAGACGTTATTTCTCCGAAACTGTTCTCAAACGCATTGGAGGACGTTTTCAAGCTCTTGGACTGGTACGGATTCGGCATCAACATCAATGGCGAATACATCACTCACCTTCGTTTTGCCGACGATATGGTCATTATGGCAGAGTCGCTGGAGGACCTCAATACGATGCTCAGCGACCTCAGTAGCGTTTCCCAACAGGTGGGTCTTAAAATGAACATGGACAAGACGAAGATCATGTCTAATGTCCATGTTGCACCCGTACCGTACCGGTAGTTGTTGGGAACGATACTCTCGAAGTTGTTGACCACTACGTATACCTAGGACAAACTGTCCAATTAGGTCGGTCCAACTTTGACAAAGAGGTCGCCCGAAGAATCCAACTCGGATGGGCAGCGTTCGGGAAACTACGCGATATCTTCTCGTCCAAAATACCGCAGTGCCTGAAGACAAAGGTTTTTAACCAGTGTGTGTTGCCAGTGATGACATATGGTACCGAGACGTGGTCTCTAACGGCTGGCCTTTTAGAAATGTTCAGAGTCACACAACGAGCCATGGAGAGAGCTATGCTCGGAGTTTCTTTGCGCGACAGAATCCGAAATGTGGAGATTCGCCGAAGAACTAAGGTCACCGACATAGCTCTCAGAATCTGCAAGTTGAAGTGGCAATGGGCAGGCCACATCGCTCGAAGAACCGATAACCGTTGGGGAAGAAAGGTTCTCGAGTGGCGACCACGAACCGGAAGACGCAGCGTTGGCAGGCCTCCCACTAGGTGGACAGACGACATTGTGCGCGTCGCAGGTAACCGGTGGATGCAAATAGCCAATTGTCGTTCATTGTGGCGTTCTAAGGGGGAGGCCTATGTTCAGCAGTGGACGTCTTCCGGCTGATGATGATGATGATGATGAGTTTGGTTAAAATGATACTGTTATGAATATTGTTATGTATATCAGTGTTTATCTTTATCTGTATGATGATCCATGCAGGCACACCATCACTAATCGCCATCGCATGTATTTATATTTATGTCTGCAATGCAAATATAATTTTTCTATTACGAAGAATAACCGAAAACAAACCGCGTAAGCAACAGGGTTCCATCGCGTACATAATTAAATAACGCGTAATTAAATGAATTATACAACGTGTTACAAAATACCCCGTAAAAAAAAATATATATATATTCTCACTAATGTGCAAACCCTATTTCAGTAAAATTAAAAAGTATTCTACGCAGAATGTACCTACATATCTACCTAATTCGCGGAACGACAAAAAGTTTACAAGACTTAACCTTATTAGGGTTGACAAAATTTTTGGCTTTGATAATTAATTATATTTTTTACGGGGTATCTTTTATCTATACAACGTGTAACACGTTGTATAGATAAAAGATTTGTTAGATGCTACGTGGCTGCCATCTAGTCGCGCGCGGTAGTAACTAAATACCGCGAACTGAAATTTAGATTTTTTTGTTCGATGTTGGCTTATCTAACAACAAAAATCGCCTCGAAATGATGACGTATGTCATCCACTCATCCTCAGTGGAGGAAACTCGAAATATGCTCGAGGAACGATTAAGAATACCGTTTTGGAGGTCCTTTCGAGTTGTTCCTTGAGACGCCCTCGGTCGAGTTTGAGTGGAGGAATGTTCGAGGAAATGTCTAAGAATATGGGTATGAGAATACTTAATATTCACCTCCCTCCACCCTTAAAAAGGGGGTAGGCCTATGTTGAGCAATGAACGTCTTTCAGCTGAGGATCTTATCCAATGTTGATAGCTATTACATACTTTAATGTCATTTGTGAAGTGTGTGAATTTGCCTGTTATTGTTTCAGTGCTCAAAATCAGTCTGAAAATTCTACGAAGTCTGGGCACCGGGCTTTAGGAAACCAAGTGATCAGGAAAGGATATATGTGCATACACAATTTGGGCATTATGAAAGGTATATGTACAGTATTACTCTGAAATCCTATGTCTTATCACTCTAAACGAATTTACCGGTAACTCGACGTAAGTCACCGTTAAATTAGTTTAGAGTTAAAAAAAATAACCTTGGTTCAGGAGGTTCCCGCGACTACTGGTTCGTGTTGACGTCGGAAAGTATCTCGTGGTTCAAGGACGAGGAAGAGCGTGAGAAGAAATACATGCTGCCGTTGGACGGACTCAAGCTGAGGGATCTCGAACAGGGCTTCATGTCGCGACGGCATATGTTCGCACTATTCAACCCTGAGGGCAGGAACGTCTACAAGGTAATACTCATTCGTCAATACAGGGTGTAAGGGCAGGGGACTACGTACCGAAAACTTTTATATAAGATTTCTCATATTGTCCGTTACAACATTACGGGAACCATTTATATGAAAAATGACAAATGACTAACTTGTTAATTTTTGAGCATGTAATGAATACGTGCGGAATAATATTTATTTTTCAAATTACATTGCTAATTTCAATCAAGCCGCCTGTCAAGCGTGGAGATTATGTCAACCCCCCCCTTCTAAGGGAGAGGCCTTTGTTCAGCATTGGACTTTTCGGCTGCTGATGATTGCTAATTTTGCACAAATATGTAATTTATTGTTTTTAAATTGAAATTAGGCTTTATTATTACACCAATAATTATGTTATCCTAATTTTATTTAAAAAAGTGACATCTTTTTTTGGAAATTCATGAAAAAGCCGATGAAAAATTTCAACACTAGAATGTTCAGAATCATGTAAGGGATCCCTGGTATCGGCTTTCGGTACGATGTCCCTTATACCCTGTATTTTACCTATTGGAATATATATGTTCAATGTATATAGTATGTATATAGTAGTAGTTTTAGAAGTCGGATCCATAACAAAACAAAACAGCTGTATATTATTTAGTTACATGGGAAATCTCGCGAGATAGGTATTGTTTATAGATATACACATCGATATACTATACCAACTAGATTAGTTGTCACGACCCGAAAAGTGGTCACGAAAATAGAGCTACGGAAACGGTTGTGTCGCTATTTCAAATTAGTACGAGCCGACAACAGCTAGCGTAAGGACGTATCGAAATTCCTTATTGCGCGTTTATAAACTGTCCAAATACTTATCGTAATACTAAAATTGCAGATGGAGATTTTTTTTTTTCTTTTCGTGTTCTTATTAGTACTAGTTTATAAATATAAGTAAGATATCATTATAATACGAAATAAAAATTATTTATTTGATATTTTCTCCGTTAGTAGTTCGCAACTGCCATGCCGAGACTGACAAAGTTAATGTTGCCAAAGTTAATATGAGTGTCGCCACTGTCTATACGAAACTGTCAAACTACACGTCATTACCATAATGAAAAAGTTAGTTCTCATTTTTGCCACCAGCACGGATAAGTTGGTAAGTCAGTACACACACAATGGAAGCACACATTTCTCAACTCCAAAACTGTGTAAGTGCGAAATTGTCAGCAATTGTTTTGAACCTTATTTTATAGTAGTTAAGATTTTCTTTTAAATGAATATATTTTTGTTTAAGTCAAAACAACTACTTTTTTTCGTATTGCGTTGGCGATTTTATTGATTTTTCTTTGTCTCCGATGTAAAGGTTTTATGTGCCAACAATACTGCATACAGAATTAGACTTTATTACTACATGTGAAGGCTTCTATTAGTCCGACGTTCCGAATTATTTAAAACTATTTTCTACAATTTCTAGCTACGTGTATAGTTGTGTATATGTAACCGCGACCACATTTTCGATGTCATTTTGTTCGTTCGACAGCTAATCTAGTTGGTATAGTATATCGATGGATATATACAGCACAGTCGCTAAGGACGCTTGGGGCGGCGCAATTTTTTTATATCTAAGACAATTAAAAAAATATATATAATCGTTGACGAATCTTCATTTTGAAGTGGAATTGTGAGCGGTGTTAAGTGCTCTTGTGTATGGTACCTTGCAGAGTGAATATACGGATAGCATCTTATTCGGCCGCATAATAAAGTTGTAATCGTTTTTAGTAAAGGTCGTTTACCGGTATCGGTTATCAGATTGATTTCGGCCTAGAAATAAAGGATCAAGGTACTATTTTTTTTAATAATTTTGGATACAGGGTGTAAGGGACATCGTACCGAAAACCGATACCAGGGATCCAGTACATGATTCTGAACACTCTAGTGTTGAAATTTATCATCGGCTTTTTCATGATTTTCCAAAAAAAAAACCCTTTTTTTAAATAAAATTGGTATAATATCATTTTTGGTATAATAAAGCATAATTTTAATTTAAGAACAATAAATTAGTTATTTGTGGAAAATTTATTTAATTATTTATTTATTTATTCTTTATGCACTAAAACAGTAGATGGGCAATTAATTAATAGGCAATTAACTATTATTATTTTAGAAAATTAGCAGTGTTATTTGAGAAATAAATATTATTCCGCATATATTCATTACATGCTCGAAAATTAAAAAAGTCAGTCATTTGTCATTTTCCATATAAATGGTTTCTGTAATGTTGTAACGGATATTATTTGACATCTTATAAAAACAATTTCGGTACGATGTCCCATACACCCGTTATAGCAAGCTGAATTCTTGGTATTTAAATCGACAACCTGTATACCACATAATATAAAGGGGACTATAATTATACTCCAATCTCACTACAAAACTTTTGCAATATCACTGACCAAACGGTTGACGATTTGTACCAATGTATTCATGGCTAATGTGATTTTGAACAGGACTACAAGCAGCTCGAGTTGTCCTGTGAAACACAAGACGACGTCGACTCTTGGAAAGCGTCGTTTCTCCGCGCTGGAGTGTACCCAGAGAAGACGTCAGAGGCCGCTAACGGTGACGAGGTACGCATCGATACACCATCCATTCGCACATATGCCTGTCTTAATATTCTAATACTTTTTTACCCTACAACATTATAATTATTCCGAGTACTTTATAATTTTATACCAGCTTATTTAATATATTGCTTCCAGTATTACAGTTGTGTGTATTATATGAAATATAAATATTTTTGTCAGTTTGGTTATACGATCTGTTGTTTTGCCATGCGATACAGAGTGAAGGAAACGAGGTTTGTCTATGTATCCATCATAAAACATAACATACAGCACACAGATCACATGCTGTCACCATCAATCCACTTAACAATGTTTAATGTTACTTTCAATGATGCCCATATAAAAATGTATAACCTGTGATTAGTATTTAGACGAGCCGTCGCACATTTTCTTGAAATAGATGCCATGTAGCATGAGGCATGTAGAGTGCTATCTTGCAACTGTGTTAGTTACACGAATCCTGCACTTGATCAGAAACATAATAATGATTTAAATTAATAATACTGTCACTTCGTAACTGTTGTTGAAACACGATTTTCGTAGCTCATTTGTTTGAACGTTCACTGAACGAATGCACAGTTAATTAGACAGTTTATTCCAATTTTGTTTTAGCATGTTTATGTTTTTATTTTTAGTTATTTCTGCCCTCCCTGGGGTTGGGTGAAAATAAAAGAAGAGTAAGTCCCCCCGTATTTTAAAGCTTGTCATGCTGTTTTTTTTTTGAGATGTTTCAGAGGTGATGTGCAATTTTAAGGAAGTAGATTTTCAATATGTATTATATTTCAGTGCATGTCAGTAATATCAAGAATTTTTTGCCCAAAAAATGCATCGAAACTTTGGAACGCAACAGAATGTTTAATTAAACAATAACACGGTTTTGGTAATGGCTTTGAGTTATTCATAACAATATTACGATCATTTTGTTCTTTAGAAGGTTGGGTGTGTTTTGTAGAAAGAATATTGAATCGTAGAAATGCATAAGAGATGTGTCTTATTCTTTACCATACAAACTCACTTAAAGAATGTACATTTACTTTATACTAACAACACTAAGCAAAAATCATGACTTATTAAGGTACCTATCTGCTTTTTATCATCGTTGCAACAATACAACAAAGGCGTAATATAAGATCAAAAATTATAATTTAAAGTAATCACCTAATCTTATATCTGAACGAATTTTGTGGGATAAAATGAATTAAATTTATTTACGAGTATAAAGTTAACCAAAGCCAGTCTTCTGAGTAGTAACTAATTAATAATAAGTATTTCGTATTTTATAAAAACGGAATGGTAACACACTTGTATCGTAATAAAGTCTGAAGATATTATGAGCATATATTCGAGGTAGCATCATGCCTATCAGTATTAAATCAAATACCCTACCTTTTGCGTTGCGATAAAATATTAACTCAATTTTTATCTAGCTCCTTTGAAAACACTTGCTGTTCCATTGAAAACGCTGAGCTGTATCCTTCTAGCGATTTGCGATCGTGTTGTCTCAAGCGAGGCGATTGATCGCAGCATGTGCAGAGCTTTACTTGCCCGTTCACAAAGCCAAGCCAATGTTTAGCAATTAAAGCTGCCAAGCCTGAGTAATAAGTAACGGTCACATCAGTGGCGATGGGTCTGTCTGAAAAAAAAATACTGTCCTATAGACTTTACAAACCTAAGAAAGTGAAGCGCTTAATTTTACAAATGAATTTGGTTATGTTAAAGTATCTACCCCGTCACTAGTTGATTAATGTATCGACAATGCCAGTATGGCGTCTTGTTTACGCAGTAGTATGGTGAAAGACTTTTTGCTTTTTGAAGAAGTTAGGAGACAACAAATTGTCAGATCTTCCGCAGCAGTCTGTAACTGTTCCGTTACGAACTCGTTGCGAGGTCGCTGCGATCTCGCTACGCAAACGAGGCGACCGAGTTGACCAAATCGCTAGGGTGACGTCGCTCATTAATTTTGACAATTGATGACACCTTCACACAAACATACTTCGTAATAATTACACAAATCAGTTCCTGTAACGTTAACGAATTCTTGCAGAACTCTGATAGCGCGGGCACAAGTAGCATGGACCCGCAGCTAGAGCGCCAGGTGGAGACCATCAGGAACCTGGTGGACTCGTACATGCGCATTGTGACGAAGACGACGCGGGACCTCGTGCCCAAGACTATTATGATGATGATCATCAACAACGCCAAAGATTTTATTAACGGGGAACTGCTCGCGCATTTATATGCTTCCGGTGATCAGGTAAGGGGTTTTTTTTTTAAATTGATGCTATATTTTTCTTGCTGAATAGGTTAATAATAGGTGAATAGGTTAACCATTACGGTCCACTAAATATGTTTTCTAGAGCAGGGTGAAATAATTCTTTTTTTTTTGGTCGGTTACGCTCAGTAAAAAGTCTGGTGATAATCGATGATTCGATCATTCGCAGTCTCAAATGATGGAGGAGTCGCCGGAAGAGGCGCTGAAGCGCGAGGAGATGTTGCGAATGTACCACGCGTGTAAGGAAGCGCTGCGAATCATCGGCGACGTTTCCATGGCGACGGTTAGCACGCCAGTGCCGCCGCCTGTCAAGAACGACTGGCTGGAGTCGCGGCTCGACTCCAACCCGCGCCTGTCGCCGCCCTCGCCTGGTGGCCCACGCCGCGCCACGCCCGCACAACAGGGTACGTACACAGACACACACACACCCACACACCCACACACACCCACACCCACACAAACCCACCCACACACACACACACACTCCCCACTCTCACACACTTACTCACTCTGAAACACATACACCCACACTTCACACATCCACACACACACATACACACACCCACGCATTTACATACCCACACACTTATACTCACCCACAGAAAAATGATGTACCAGACAGTCGGTTTTAAAAAGGATGTAACTTCGTTTAACAGGTTTATTAATAAAAATTCTGCTTCAGACTTTAGTGGTTCTTTGTGATTGGTATTAAAATGACGTATTCATTCATAAACCTATTGTTTCATAATATATATTGTAATAGTACATTATAATGCATAATGTAATGAAATTGGTCTTGTATTATGAGTTACGTATTTGTTAAAAAAAATAATGTGGAATATTCTAAAATTTGTCACTTACTTTATCGTTGCAATTTCTTTGGCGTTGACTCACTCAAGAATACGGTCTAACAAACTGAACAGGAAACAATAAGAACAAAAAAAAACATCAAACAGAGCATCGGACGGCAGACTGTATTCAGTTATGGGAGCAAACATTCTTTTGGGACTAAAAAGACAGAATGAAAGACAGACGCTTACAAACGAATTGTACACTTTACAAAACCATTTCGAAGCTGGTGCAGATGACGAAGTGAAATATGGAAGATAATGACTTCAGAAAACAAGCTGTAGGACCATACTTATGGGACCTGGATACTCCGAGACCTTATACACGCCTTCAACCAGCGGTGGGACATTGCAGGCTCAGATGGACAAATCTATATGATTTAAGCTCGTAATGTCCTGTTGTTGGGCAAAGGCATTATTGACTCGAGCGAGTTACACTGCAGACGTTCCGACGTTTCAATGTTTGATTGATAGTGTTACATTTAAAATTTAAATTTATATTTTTTTAATACTCTTTCCATTGTAATAATTTGATGAAAACTGTTTATAAATTTGTTACCTTTCGAAGAATAAATTGTAATTTTTGTATTTTCTCATTATCGGTTAAGTTATTTTAATTTAAAATTAAACTAGTATCTTACAATCGTTCAAAAAGTCTATGTAATTTTTTTAAATGAATAATTTGATAAATTGTATCTTAAAGTCCGACTAAATTGAGATGTACGCGTTTTTTTTTAAATTGTAAATCATGCATGAGGCCGCAAAATAATCTAAAAAAAATGCTTTTTGATTGCATTCGCAGCCAATTGTATTTCCCACTGTAAGAAAAGAAAAACCTAACTAACTTTATTACTAAAAAAAAAGATATCGTTCAGGGAAACGTGCGTCTAAACGTCGGTTCACTTTTTTTGGTGTTATTTGGAATAGTGCATTGTGGATGTACACAAAGATTGAAACATTTTCTGGCATTGATTTAACTATAGAAAATAACAATGTGTATCAATAGGTCACTGATTCATGTCCGGCTCGAAGGACCACGATAGTCGGTGTGGTTGGTGTACAGACTTATGTATGGTATTCTTTTTGCATGCTAGTGCTTGGCAGTATTTTTTTATAGAATCTTCTTTAGACAGACTAGTGCGAGTGAAGTAGGAGGTCTTGCGTCATTGCTGGACTTCAATTGCACTCATTAACACTCTCTTGTATTTGCGCTCGCTTCAGTGGAGAATTTAGTGACCGAAAAGCTAATGATATCATAAGTAATAGATACCTTACTTATTAAGCAATTGGCGATTACAAGTGGCACATGATTAATTTATTGTGACGAATGAAATGTGATTTATTGTTTTCTAGAACATTTGTTTGTGTATTTGGATAATTTACATATCAATTTATTCGATACAATTAAAACGAAGTGACACTGTCAACGCTTCCGTGGGTGGTGGTGTGCTACTGATTCAAGTTGTGTTAATTAGTTCACCTTTTTCCACCGCTTCGGGATCGCTATGACCTATTTACCTCTATTTACATTATAATAGTCATTGCCGAAAAGCAGTATAAAATGTAATAGTGGCATGCCGTTGTGCGCAGGGTCGTTGGGCAGCCGTGGAGCGCCTCCGCCGCCGGGTGGGGGCGCCGGAAGGCCTGCCCCCCCACTGCCCTCGCGGCCAGGCGGCGCCGCCCCCCCACCGCCCTCAGCCCGCCCCGTGCCCCAGTCCCACATGCCAGGCCTGCCTGCGCCACTCATACCCACGTGAGTACCCCGACACAATATACAAACACACACACACACACACACACACACGCTTAAGAAAACTTGTAAAGCACAGGCGTGTGCGGTACAGGTAGACCGTGTTGTAACTTTTTTTTTCTTGGAGAGGAAACCGTCTTAAGTGTATCTGGTCTCCGTAGGGTCAATTGTATTGAGGTTTTTGGGGATACATATGGCTTTACAATTTTTAAAACGCCAATAAAAGCGCTTCTCCTCGCCTCAGTAACATTCGGTGTCTGAGCTTAGCTTAATATAATAGGAGGCATTTGTGTGGGTGATGTAACGGCCATAATTTGCAACAAACATGCTACTACAGTTGTGCTGCATATGTGTATTACATTTATTTATTAATTATTATTTAATATATTTAAATTTTGTTTAGGGCATTAACGATTGAGTAATCCACAGAGGAGACGATAATATGTTACTCTTAAACTTACTAACATCTATGGGTTTTGGATTTATTATACTGTAATTACTAATTAAACATTACTAAAATAAAAATATTTACGGGGTGCATAAGTGTGTTGTGTTTGCAGGCGGCGCTAAACGGCCTCGGCGCGCGTTCACTAACTATCCTAAATGTAAGGCACTAACTGCGACAAGATATTGTTAACTTATTACTCGTAAATGAGTTATTTTTTCTTATTTAAAATATACACATACTTTAATCCGTATTTTTTGTATTTTTATCCTATATCGATTAATTTGTTATTAAAAAAAAACATTTCATGATTTTTAATTTCTATCGATAAGGTCGCGGTAGTAAGTTAACAAAATATACCAAAAAGTTTATAAATAAATTATACATATGTTATATACAATATTATTAGTCATGTAAATGATCAATACTTATGATATGTCTGAAAGAATGTTGCTTCCATAAAATTATTAAAAATAATAGTGGAATTTAATACCTTTTGGTAGATTACAAACTTATAATAATTATCTGCTTAATAATTCTCTGTAGGCAGCCAATCATAAAACGAAAAATTCTGTATTTTATATATGTATATAAATTATATATGTATATTGACACTGTTTAAACATTTCTCAGCAGTATAAACTAAGCTCCTTTATAATAATAGTTTCCTTTATTATTATTTGTAATCAGTATTACGGTTGTGTATTCAACGAACTTTGTAGGCTGCCTACATATTATTATACTTATATAAACAATTTACATAACAAATATATAAAGACATATGGATTATTATATCTATTAGACTTCTTCTACTAGTTCTAATATATATTGAGTTTGAATAGTGTGAACCGACTAACACAGTAGGTTACGGATGGTTCGCTGCTTATGGGTGTAACTAACAAATGGGTTTAGATATATATATATATTTTTAACGACTACTACTCCGTATCGCATGCGTATATAAGAGTTATGTGTGATCTTCATGGTTTTACCAACGGCCTATGTGTGGTCTATTAGCTTATTTTAAATGATACGAAGCCTTTAAAATTGTTAATGTCGATGGACACTCTTTTTCGAAAATTGTTAGATTGATTGTAGTGTATATATGATGTACACCTTTTCGAGTATCTGTATGATTGTATAATATAAGGTGACTGGTTGCACATACTCAAGGATTTAGCAATTCAAGGTCTTAAGTAACTAATAAAAAAGTTAACTGAAATAAATACCTATAAATAACAAAGAATACCTTAATTATCCTTGCCCTAGGTGTCTTCCGTGTTCACGCGGTTTTTTATAAGAAAGTGAAGCCGACCGGGGCGTTTTAAATAAATAGGTGTGCGTACCAAAAATCTGTTTAAAGACGCGCGCGGGTTAGTGTCCATTTTTGATTGATAATTGAGTCAAACATTAAGAACATATTTTTATTGCATATTTAGGACGAGAATCGAGTACTAATCGTTCAACCAGTCTCAGGGTATACCTTCCCCAGTAGCAGTAGTAGCGTTTATTGTTATTTGTTTTCACAACACTTACATAAATATTAGTAACTTAAATAATTACTCATGTACCTTTGTTACTCATCCATAAATTAGTTATATTACATATCACAGTTGCTATGTAAGAGTAATGCTTTGCGCTTTATTTTCAATAACCAGTGCATTATTATGGCAGTTACGTTACTCCGAAATGTTTTACAGTATTGCTGTGAGAGATTTAAATACTCGCCACCACGCCAGACATTTAAATACTTACGACTAGACCGGCCATTAGGGTGCTAAATTTTCATCACAAAACTTGTCACCTGCGGTAATTAGTCATTAGAAAAGGGCTAACGCTGTAAGTTGACAAAAAGTATTTTCGAAGGAAATATAATATCTTATTCTGTATTGTGGTATTGCAAATCTCACTGTGATAAAAATAACCTAATGATTTTCATAAGTACAGGATGTGGTTCTGCATTCTTGCCATATGTACGGAGGTTGATATATACCTTTTAAAGAACATAAATCAATCATTAAATGATAGACGTAACATTATGAATTATTTTTTATGTTTGGTACGAAAAGAAATCCCGTGTGCAACCGTCACTATAAAATAACTCCGTCTGGCAACGGTCTTCAGGCAAAGTAGGTAAACAAGAGCACGCACGGAATTGCCAACCTTGGGACCTATACTGGTCGCTCGAGAGCTCATATTCTGGTTGAACGTTAATCATGGATCATTAATTATCTTTTAGCTATCTTTAACTAAATTATTAATCTATTTATAATCAATTAACATAATCCTTAACTGTTAGGTCTACAAATATGGCAAAAATGCAAAACCACATCCTGTATTTTGAATATTTACTGAAGAAATAACAAAAATAGCAGCTGTATAAAGTGATGACAGTTTGTTGCATACAAAGAATCCCAAAGGCCGCTCTATTAGCCCATATTACTTCATCACCTCGCACAAGTGACGTTGATTGTTCTCGTGCATTGTGACGTCACACATAGCTTGTTACAATGCTTGTACGATAAGTGTAAATAAATGTAGGAGGCCTGGCGGCAACGCGGGCGCGGTCGCCAACGCGATGAACCAATTGCCACCGCACATGAGGCAGCAGGTCAACCAGGCGGTGGGCCAGGCCGTCACCAACGCCGCCATCAACGAGCTATCCTCGGCGTTCGCCAGATTCAAGTAAACAAACGCCACCAAAACGCACTGTGTCGTAACGCGATATTACAAAAGCGGGATTTTTATCATTGTCCCAGGACGAATACTTATGTGATATTAGTTTAATTATTTTTATTTCGCCTTTTGCGATACGGGAGTATATTTTAGACAATCTTGGATAGTTTTATGCATTCAAAACAATTCAGTTTTCTCATAGGATTTACTAAGCTCTAAGGTTTTTTGCTAGAGTTGTGACCTTGATTAGGAAAGAGTTATTTGTTGGTGGTCAGAGGTAAACACAACATGTGCCTGGGAATGATAAAGTTTCCACTTCTGTATACATTGTACAACTTGTATAAATATGTTGAACGCAAATAATTTGCTGCAAACATTAGTTACTCCATATGTTGCATCAATCTATTTTGATGGACATTAAATGTATAATGACTACAATAGATCTCCATAGTTATGCGTATATTATGCTCTGGGTATTTTTCCTCTTTTACTGTTTTTTATTATGTATTTGTAATTAAATAGAAATCTTAAAAAAGAAAATGAAGTGACTAAGTTTGTATCAAACGAGTTTTATTCTTGTGACTGTTTCGATGTATTACTAATAATTGCAAAAAAATTGTTATAATATCGAGTGTTGCAGAGTCTTAAAACTACTTTTTCTAACAATTTCTGCAAACAGTTTTTTTGTATCTTTGTTTTCTGTTGCTTACGATGTTGATAATTTGTTTAGATGTTTTTCAGAGCACATTGTAACAGTTTGGTGTGCCCAGTGATCAAGCATAAGTACCCTGTGTGTGTTCCTCATTATACATTGCTAAATAATAATGTGCCTGTCTAACACACTCTGTGGCGGCCTTAACCCTCTATCACGATTTAGCAAGATTGTCTTTTAACGCCTTTTAAAGGTAAGCGTCCACATGTCCGCATCGTAAGCATTGCATCTAACGGATCGTAGTATTCTTTGTATTGGAAACCATACAAGTGCGTCCATACAATCCGCACCGTATTATTCCGCTTATCGGCAGTGCCGACGTCGTTGCTCCGAGGGGCAACTTTCGATATGCGTGCAGATGATGTCATACGGAATGCCGATCAGTGAACGCCACACCACGCGTTCTCCCGCTCATGTTGCGATCTCTTCTTGAATATTTTTTTTTTTAATTTAGCTTTTTCTTCCTCTTCTTCTGCTAATGAACAAGCAATTACGGCAAATTGTTCTTTTTCGCTTTTTTCTATTATCTTACAAACACATTCCACTCGTCTGCTCGCTACGTAAATCCAAATGAAAGGGGCGTTGGGAATCCGATTGCTGGTGGTTGCGTCGGCAAATCGATCGTTGCTGACCATCGACGCATTGTCAGAAACTAATCCGTTTGATGCGATGCGTCTGATTCTTACGATGCGGACATGTGGCTGGTTACCTTTATTTTCATACCTTTGAAACAATGAGTAATTTCAGATTCTGATAAACAAAAATATATCTAATTGTTCTGGTTTTTGCGTCCATTCCAACTTGGTAAGTCACCTTATGGCCGCCACCGCAGAACAAGAAGCAAGGGAGAAGTAGCATCGAAGTCATTATGTATGAAAATAAAAAAAGACTATCCGTCAAACATAACTCTTATTAGTACACATTTTTCATAAATTCATTGGTACATCGCAGAATTTTTGTATAAACTATTTTGTTATTAACCAAATGATACTAAAAAAATGTTAGTCAATATCGAATTTTAAATCATGTTTGTAGAGTGTACAATCAATAAACAACTACGAATCCTGTTAGAATATTATGCTCTCTGCGCTTTATGATACTTTTGCGCATATCGAAACATAACTGGCGCGACTATTGCACATCTCCCTTGTTTTATGATTTGCGAACATTGTCAATAGTGCCGTCGTAGCACCATGTATAAAACACTGCTCGATCATTACAATAATATTGTAATAGTTGATAAATTTTCAAATTGTACAGTCACAATTGAGAAAGCTGATGAATAATGATCACAAGCGACAACCACGAAGATCACACTCTAGTATAACGAAGACAGTTTACCAGGGTAAAAAAACTAATTGCATATACTGGGTTGCCAGGAAAGGGTGTGTCATACCGAAGCATAGAGTAGAGAGAGATTACAGTACCCTGTGAGATAACAGTAGTAATAGTTTTCCCAGTAAAAATTTACAAATGGAGAAATTGGATATTTAAAAAAAAAATTGTAACTCATGACTACATCTTACGTCTACAAATCGCGGTCATTTATTGCGCGCTAGTCTCGCGAATGTGATAAGAAAATTCATTCATATCGAACGAGACTTCTACTATGTGCCATTACCGAAACGATAGCCCTTTTCTGGGACACCTTTTTTTATGCGATACGGTTTTAAATTGTACATTCCAATGCTAGTAAAAGTTATAAATTATGATAAATACGGCCGTGATATTAGCATTGTTTGAGAAACCCATTTGAACTCTTATTAGCAATTTAATATACAGATTAATCATTTTTTGTACATAATGCTTTTTTAAATGGATTTTATTTTCTTTGGTATTAAATATGGGATTAATGTTAAAAAAAAACAACTTGAAATGACGAGATTATGTAGTTGAAGTAGCGTCAAAGTTATAAAATTTCTAAAACGTATTCAGTATTAATGTGAATGAAGTATTGTCCCAGAGCGCTTCACGGTTATGTAATGTATACGCGAAATGTAGTGCGAAGGCGCGCGTTACGTATTACTTTTAATTAATATAATAATTATCATGTAATTAAATTTATGTTATGGTTAATTGTAAATGTTACATTCAGTGGCTTATTATAGGTGTATATTGGGGATATGTAGTTGAGTTGTTTCGCTGAGGGCATTACGGGCCCAGGGCCTACAGGCATATCACGATGTTGTTTTTGTAAATGTGCTAGAAACGTACACAGGAGATAACAATCTCTGTGCACTCGACACTACTGTCGCGTAGACCTAGTTGCGTAGTCGAAACCACGTTGCAACTTGTACTCACGTCAGTGTTTAGGTGTAGTTTAGATTCCATGCGCGTCCTTTCATTCTCCCGTAGCGATGGCGCGTATTAAACTTATAAATTTACCAATTCTTATGGTATTGTACCCCAGCTTATTTGTTGTGTATATACAACTTTTCCCGGCATTAGAACACTGACGGTACACATTACTTATGAAATAACAACATACTATTAAAGTTTGTATGTAAAATAATTGTACTTATAATGGATAAGACCAAAGCAGTTGTCTCGTATATTGTTGCCGTTAGCGATACCTTTGGTCAATTATTAGGGAGTTTTATTGATGGTGATACAATATTAATGCGAAAAGTTATTATGTAGAGCTTGTGGATAATTTTAATCTTGAAAGTCATCATCCCGCCGCGACTATGTGTAGCTCGTTCGCGGCTCCGTCACAAAATATAGTAAAACATATATTTTAGTAATTTGTGGTAATATTTAAGCCGACTAGTGGAACGTTATTTGCCACTTGGTGCCAAGCACAGGCGCAGATCTAGGCTTTTGCCCGGGTAAAGGGGGTGGCGGGGCATTGGGGTAGAATTATAGCTTATGTTACAATTTTGCTCAAATTGGGGCAATCATTCATCATTGTCATTCGAATAACGGGCTTCCCACACATAACTGCGAATTTGCAACGCATCGCAAATATCTGCGAGAAACAAATGAGTTTTTGTATTGAAAATGCATTTGTTTCTCACAGATATTTGCGATGCCATGCGAATTCGCAGTTATGTGCGGGAGCCCAACGTCCACTGCTGGACAAAACCACTTAGAAGGGAGGGTTTGCCATAAACCCTACGCTTAGTAGGCATCTTGGGGGTCGCAGTACAGGTGGTAGGTAATCCAAAAGAAAGAAGCTACTGCCCTTCTTCCTATTTTCCCTCTTACGTCGCCCAAAGGGAGAAGATGGGTGGATGGCATTATTATATATGCTTTTACTCACAAGGGCACCCCACAGGCAATATCTGATAGAATCTTGAGTCTGGACTTGGATATATCTCCGCTGCCCCCACACCCCCTTCCTTAAGCAAGAGGAGCTGGTTTGTTCAACACGCGTCCCGTGGCCCACGTCCGCGCACAAGCTAGTTCCTACAGTAAAAGTGTTATACGCTGCAGCTGTCATTGCCCTATCAATATTAGCTGAATATTATATACACACTTATCAATCATCTAAAGTTTTGCTCTCTCGTATCTTGTTAATAGCGTTAGTGTACCATCGAAAAAGGTATAGGCAGTGATTGTTGGATTTGATATAGTTTATGAATATTGTTAATCTTATGCTGTATAAATAGTGTAATTAAATGCTATATGTGTAATAAAATATGTTTGATTTATTCCAGTAGTTTATGAAAAATAATACATATATCATTAGCTTTTATATGTATATTACTAACAGTTTCGGACAATTATCAACAGGATTTAAAGTTAGGTAAGCAGAGTTTGGATTTTGTTAGAAATATTTCAACAAGTAATTAGGCGCAATTATAACGTAAAACATGAGAACTAAATAAATTACTGAACTCTTTGAGTGCTGCTCTTGTTGAAATATTAACTATTATTTAAATAGTAATACATAGTAGGTGGTGCTTGCGTACAGAATAGGATCTGATGCATGTACTGGGAATTACGTATAGCCTATAGGCATGGCTCATTAGTTAACTTATTATCAAACCAACGTATCCAATTGTAAATAGTGGCATGTTATTTAGGTGTTGCGTATGCAGAAAATGGTTAGCAATGAAGCATAGAACTTGTGTGATATTGCACGATCGTAATTTTAATTTTATTTGCTTTTTTTGCTTATAAGTGTTAGTGCATACTTATTTCTAACTTTTTTATTTTCGGACATTATAATACTTATCTGGTAATATTTTTATCAGTGTACTGACTGAGTTGGCACTGTATATATGAGCATTATATTGTTTTTGGTACCATTGGGTATGTTTTAATATTTTCTTTTATGTCTATAGCCGGCCGATGCCCAATATACCGCCGAAGCTGCCTGAACGACCGCAGAACGGTCGGCCATTTTGAACGCGCCCACAACGCCGCCATCTTGTGATAATAAACATCACTGTAAATATATTCTGTAGTATGTATTTATATCGCTTTTAATTATTTAATGCGTAGCATTGACTAATGACTATGAGTCAATGAATAGATATTGATTTTATAACAAATTAGTCCAATTTTTAGCTACCTGTTCATAATAAGTTATTATGTATCTAAGTTAAGATGGAAACTTGAATAATTGTACCTAATTAAAGTAACGAAATTACTAAAAAAATAACCTTGTACCTAAAAATCGCTGCGCTGGTGTGTGTAAGTGTGCCTTGTAATATTTAAAAATATATATATTGTGCGCTTGGTAACACCTTACATTTTTCAATTTGGCTGTGAAATACCAGTACGATACGACGACGACGACCTCTAGACAATAAATATATTTTGTCGTCCCTTACCAAATTGGTGTTTCACTGCCCGCTCAGAGTGTTAATGAATCATTATCTATACAATTAGAATAGATTTTGTATTGATTTACTGCCGCAGTCAGATACGTTAATTAGCGTTAATTCGTATTTCACCTTTATTAAATCTAATTATTGAGGTGCTCATGGCTATGAGCACCTCAATAACCGAACAATGATTACAACTGGCTAGTTGTAATCATTGTTCGGTAAATGATCAGTTGGTTAAGCAACGTCAGGCAAGGTCAGACCTTAGATGGGTGACCGCTTAGTTGCATTTGAACTGAGCGTCTCCGTGCTACGGAGGGCACGTAAAAAGTCTGTCCCGGTTGTTATTATCTAACCAACAGTCGTTAAGCCAAGTCAAAGGTCTAAGCTTGAACAACCACTAACCATACGTCAAAAAAACCTTCTTATTACAACACTCTGAGCCGTGTATGGTTATATTCCGTTATAAAGTATGAGTTAACCACGCAATGGCCGATGATTCCGATCCGTATCATGCTATCACGCGAAGCGCGCGCGCGCGCGATGTCTCGTCCGGCACGGATAGGAAGGCGGTGCTGAAGATATCTCTTCTCACTAACAGTATGAAGCATTAATTGGCTTCGAATACGGAAATTGTTTGATTTCAAGAACGAAATTAGTGATAATTAACACTAATTGATGTATGTGACTGCGGCGGTTAGGCTGGCTACCAATGTAAGTTCATCCAACGAGTGGGGGCGGTGCTGTTGTATGATTACTGAAAGGACTACATGGTGGTGCTAAGTGTTTGGTTGAAATTAGAATTACATTGGTTTCCAGAATAAGCCCCTTGATAATGATAAGGGATTCTGAGTGCGACAGCTAATGTTGATAAAATATTATAATTTTTTTTTATAGACGGACGGTAAGGTTCGTATGTCGGATTTTCGACTGATATTATAAGATATTGGTATGTTTGTGATAGAAGAGGCTACGTCAGCGTACTGTTCGCGCATACTGTGTAGTGTCTACTGTTCACGTTAATCATGGTATTGTGGCATTTAGTATACGCCTGGCACGTGAACATTGTGGTGTTTTAGTATCGATTGGATAGAGATTAGATAAGGGCAGACTAGACACAAAATCTCAGTGAAACCGTCGAATATTACGGCACATTTGTCAACCCTAAGTCTGTACCCACATCCTAACGACTAGTCAGGTTTTTATATATATGAAATCGTTTTTATCAGTGAAGTCCAACGTTTACGAAATTGTTTTTCTCTTTTATACATTCCCTTTGCCCTACATGGTCCCGAGCCAGGTTGTTTATACATGTATATAGATGTAAAAATATTATTAAAAATCTGTTTATACTATGTGTACTGTTGTATACAGCTGTAATAAATGTGTAAATAAAATTTTATTGTTGTTTATTTTTCTCGACACACAAATCAAAAACTTATTGGCTTGGTCCTGAATGTAGGCTTGGAAAGGGTTGTTATAGTATCACTAATGGCTTAAGTTGAACCATAAATACGTATAGATGGGCATTAAAGGCATAATTTAAATAATTTTATTTGATAGATAACATGAATACAATTGATTGGATTTCTCAATAATATCACAAGTTGTATAGAAAATCTTTATGATCCAAATGGAAATACGTAGTATTTATATTTAGGAGTTTTATGAGTTTATCGAGACATACTTACTTTAAACATACTGAGAAAACTGTTTACCCATCGTGCTTAAGCTACCTTGGGGCCTCCTTTTGTCTTACGTTACCTTGCTTCTTCTAGTAGGTACCTTTGTAAGTATAAAATATTTGCTTCTTACCAATCATGCTTCTAGTGAATTGTACAAGTATAAATTATAAAAGTACAAAAAGCCCGACTGCGAATAAACAAAATGGGCTAAAATAATATCATACATACCTACATAAAACATACATACTTACATATGTATATATTATGTTTCAACTCATTTTGTTAAGACCTTTCATTTGATACCCATATTGATGTTTAAGGAAATAAAAATAGTAGGTAAGTACTTACCTACATAATTTTTACAAAAAAAAGAACCGCCTTCAAAATGCAACTAAAAAGCCTGAAATAATTTCTAAGAATTAGTGGTTTTTACATCTACATAGTTGGACTTGGACTACAACATATTATAAATACATATTACTATCAAAGACGGCGCCAAACTGGAAAACAGTTAGGTACCTACTGCCCTTGTAAGTATTTGCTAGACGTTAGGCGCCGACTTCGATAGTAATATGTATTTATAATATGTTGTAGTCCAAGTCCAACTATGTAGATGTAAAAACCACTAATTCTTAGAAATTATTTCAGGCTTTTAGTTGCATTTTGAAGGCGGTTCTTTTTTTTGTAAAAATTATTTTAATTTTATTCTTTTTAGTGGTTCCATTAGTGTATTATTAGGTTAAGTTTTAACAACTTTTATTTTATTCTGACAAACAGCCAGTTTAATATTTATTTTAAAAACACCCACTACATAACACAACTATGGACCATCACTAAAATATAAGCTTAAGCAAAAATTAAAAAAAATGTAGATGTGACAATATCTTAATAAAACTAACCAATTGCCATAAACCGAAGATATCTAGGTGTTATACTCGTAGTTCTCGAGAACCATGGACTGCAAGCTCGGTGGGTCTACATTTATTTGTGCCGAGAACCCGTGTCCACCTTCTTGCTCCATCGTCAGACCCTGATCACCATTTTTCTAGCAACTACTCATCGAGAGCTACCCAACGAGCCCAAACTCGGCAGATCTACGTTTATTGGTGCAGTGATCCCGTGACGACCTTCCTGCTCCATCATCAGACCCTGATCTCCATTTTTCTAGCAACTACTCGTCGAGACCTATCCAACGAGTCCAAATTCGGTAGGTCTACGTTTGTTGGTGCCGAGATACCGTAACGACCTTCCTACTCCATTATCAGACCTTGATCACCATTGTTCTAGCAACTACTCGTCGAGAGCTACCCAACGAACCCAAACTCGGTGGGTCTATGTTTATTGGTGCCGAGATCCCGTGACGACCTTCCTGCTCCATCGTCAGACCCTGAACTCCATTTTTCTAGCAACTACTCGTCGAGACCTATCAAACGAGTCCAAATTCGGTAGGTCTACGTTTGTTGGTGCCGAGATACCGTGATGACCTTCCTGCTCCATTATCAGACCTTGATCACCATTGTTCTAGCAACTACTCGTCGAGAACTATCCATCGAGTCCAAATTCGATAGTTCTACGTTTAGTAGGCACGGCTAGGAAAGAATGGATTGTTAATTTTATTACAGAGTTCCGGTGGCCATCTATGGCCTTCTTCATCAGATCCACTTCACCAAATGATACTTTCTGAATGAAAATGCTTGACTAGTTTCTAAAAATACCAAAAACGCTATATGTATGCCTATAATATTTAAGGAGTTCCCTCAGTTACTCATGGTTCCCATCATCAGAACTTGATTTTGAAAAAAATGGGACCAATCTAGAAGCATATACTTTCAATTAAAAAAATAATTTTCCAAATCGGTTCGTAAACGACAGAGTTCTGAGGTAACAAACATAAAAAAAAAAAAAAAAACATACAACCGAATTGATAACCTCCTCCTTTTTTTGAAGTCGGTTAAAAATGGCGGTTGATTATTTATTTTGGAAAAATATATAAGTACTTAGCCTATGCCACTCCCATTACTAAGACCTAAGACGAATCTAACGACATGTTATAAGTTAAAGTCAAGCCTCAATCAAGCCGTTTAGGCAATTATTTAGTTAGGGTTTAGGCTGTAGGCCGTGCCAAAGAAATACATACATTACATACATAGTTACATACATACTCTTAATAAAATAATATACTTAGCCCTCCTCCTGGGGCATTCGGGCAAAAATTAATCTAACAGTCTAAAACGTAACTTGCGGATTACGCACTAAATTACTATTATGACATGTCCAGATTTACATGCCTGAGGCGTTTAGGTAGGTAATATTAATGTGCTAACGTATTAGAGGAGACATTATTATCAACTGGGAGACGTCCACCGCTGCCCTTAAACCGGCACAATGAACGACAGTTTGCCATTTGCATCCACCGGTTGCCTGCGACGCGTACAATGTCGTCGGTTCACTTAGAGAGAGGCCTCGCTGCGTCTTCCGGTTCGTGGTCACCACTCGATAACCTTTTTTCCCCATCGGTTATCGATCATTTCAAACAAATCAAAAAAGTACCTACTTACTTACTTAGGTACAGGAGCACATACTCAGTGGTCAGTCATCAGTCTATGTTACATATTATTAAAATTATAATAAATAACTCTTCGAAGCTTGATCAGATATTTTTTTTGGAGCATACACCAGTGCTTAACTGCAGGCCTACCTGATGGAAAGCGGCGACGAAATCAAGAATGGTAAAGGACAATAGCTTATAATGACATTAATGACATTCCAAAGTGCTAGCGCTAAGCTTATTTGAAATAAGTAGGTACATAATTAATTTCATTTCATAATTAGTGATCTTGGGAAAACATGGACCCTGGTAACATTATTTTTACCTACATGAAATGGCGGCAACTCAGGATCGTACTTGTTCGAAGAGAATTAAAGTCCTTTGATGAGATTTTCAAGCGCACAAAACCTTTTCATCTTTATAATTAGTAATCTTTCACTACTTCTCAATGTCTTAGGCATCATTTTGTCCTTTAGTTAGAGAATAATGAGGAAAAACCATCGATATACCTACTAGGAAAAACAAAAACATTTTGACACACGCGATCGTCTCGGACGAACAGGATGACCAACTTAACCACGAAGGGAACTCTTTCGTGAAACGCACTATAGCGCTGCCACCCTGGGCCCTGGAGCTGTTGCCTCCGCCGTGCGGGATCGTCCCTCTCCTGATCCAGCTCCGCGGCATGCTTCTGAGCATAACTATCTTACAGGAGGTGGCTCCGGCCCTCCACGACTCCTATACCAGCATAGCCGACACTAGTGCTGGCAAAGAGAGATTATGTCCGATCCGGTTGATTAGGATCCGCCGCTCCGAGGCCCACGCAGGGCAGTCCTGAGATCTGTCCTGGGCAGAATCCCGGTCACCGTCACAATAATGGTAAGTCGTCGCCGACTCCGGTCTGTATTGTACTAACAAGCAATAAACAACAGGGCAAATCAAGTCTAGCAAATGGACCTGGGGGTACAGTACGAGTTCTGATTGTTTACGAATTCAATCACACTGTCAGTTTTCTCCATACATTTCATACCAGCACCCCTAGCGATAACTATCAAAAACTAGTAGGTATAATGTATGGGAAGCAACTGACAGTTTGACCGAGCTCGTAAACTAAACACATGAAGCAGGGGGTTTAGTACGAGTTCTGGTACTAGACCCCTGCTTATGTGTTTAGTAAATAAGAAACTTATAATATATGTAACGTAGGTGGCCTTCTTAAGCTTCGCGCCTGCTAATAAAGAGTGGATGATTTGAGGACATAGGAGTAAATAGGAACCACCTCTCTTTACCTTGGTGGGTTCATTACAAGGCAATAGCAACTTCAAGAAACTTAAACTTCTGTTTACCCTATACCTATTTGTGACTACGCATTTACAAAAAGTATAATACGTAAATAGGTATGTTGATTATCTTATTATATAAAAGAGTAGACGAAAACCCACTCATCACGAAATCTCAGAAACTATAAGTGCTAGGAGTCTCAAATTTTGCATGGGGGTTCCTTTTAGGACGTAGGTGCTCACTAAGACGGGTTTTTGTGAAATTCAACCTCTAAGGGGGTGAAACAGGGGGGCAAAGTTTGTATGGGAGAACGCGATTCCTTGGTCCTATTGACTTGAAATTTTGCACAGACATTCGTTAAGAAAATTTATTGAATTTGTATATCATATTTTTTTTAATTTATCCCTTAACAGGGTAAAAAAGGAGTATTATTACTCAACCGATGGCGGTACAAATATATAACAAGAATAAGATACGGTAATTCGAAAGATAAAATAGAAGTTCCTTGGCCAAGTGGTTACGGAAGCGTCCTCTAAGTACGGACTGTCGGGGTTCGCTACCCCTGAGCGGCATTTTTTTTTTGTATTATTAAACTTTGTTTTTGATTTTTTTTATTTATATTAAGATTCGATGTTTTAAATATTTAACTCATATTGACTCCGGCACTTTTTATCTCTAATATATTTTTTATATTTAATGATTTTTAAAAAATTTAATCATGCATACGTAGTTAACTTCTCTCTAATGTTATGATTTAGTTATTAGTGGAAACTGAATTGATTTTTATGTACTATTGGATCTTATATTTAGTAATAAGTGGTATCATTTGTTTGTTTCCCAAATATAACAAAATAAAAATAAAATAATGAAAATATATTTTCAAAATGTCTGTTTGGGTAGGATATAGATATGCATGCACATATTGTACGTATGATATAAAAAAAGGCAAAACTTTATTGGAATTATTGTCTGTCTGTCAGTCAGGGTTTTTTCTATAGGTTGGCTGGTGTTGTGGACCAACGACGTCAAAGTATCTTTACATAGTGTGAAACAAAGTCGCTATCCGAGTCTGTCTATATCGGATAGCACCTCCTAAACCACGCAGCGATTTTCACCATCGGTTAGATATTTTTCATTGAAGGTTTTAAGTTTTATCTAAGTAAATAAACTTACATAGCTTACATTGACTAAACCTAAAGAGATACATGGTTAACAATCAAGTACGGTGTGGTACGGTGTGGTACGGTGTGGTACGGTGTGGTACGGTGTGGTACGGTGTGGTACGGTGTGGTACGGTGTGGTACAGTGTGGTACGCTGTGGTACGGTGTGGTACTTTGTGGTACGGTGTGGTACGGTGTGGTACGGTGTGGTACGGTGTGGTACGGTGTGGTACGGTGTGGTACGGTGTGGTACTGTGTGGTACGGTGTGGTACGGTGTGGTACGGTGTGGTACGGTGTGGTACGGTGTGGTACGGTGTGGTACGGTGTGGTACGGTGTGGTACGGTGTGGTACGGTGTGGTACGGTGTGGTACGGTGTGGTACGGTGTGGTACGGTGTGGTACGGTGTGGTACAGTGTGGTACGCTGTGGTACGGTGTGGTACTTTGTGGTACGGTGTGGTACGGTGTGGTACGGTGTGGTACGGTGTGGTACGGTGTGGTACGGTGTGGTACTGTGTGGTACGGTGTGGTACGGTGTGGTACGGTGTGGTACGGGACAGACCGGGACGGACCGGGACTGAGCGGGATTGACCGAGACTGAGTGGTACTGACCTCCGACTGAGCGGGACTGAGCGGGACTGAGCGGGACTGACCGGGACTGAGCGGGACTGAGCGGGACTGAGCGAGACTGAGCGGGACTGACCGAGACACAGCGGGACTGGGCGGGACTGACCAGGACTGAGTGGGACTGAGAGGGACTGAGCGGGACTGACTGGGACTGACCGGGACTGAGCGGGACAGACCGGGACTGACCGGGACTGAGCGGGACTGACCGGGAATGAGTGGGACTGACCGGGACTGAGCGGGACTGAGCGGGACTGACCGGGACTGAGCGGGACTGAGCGGGACTGAGCGGGACGGACCGGGACAGACCGGGTCTGAGCGGGACAGACAGGGACGGACCGGGACTGAGCGGGACGGACCGGGACTGAGCGGGATTGAGCGGGACTGACCGGGACTGAGCGGGACTGAGCGGGACTGAGCGGGACTGACCGGGACTGGCCGGGACTGACCGGGACTGACCGGGACTGATGGGACTGACCGGGACTGACCGGGACTGACTCGGATTCAGTCAGTCCGAGTCAGTCAGTCAGGGACACCTGGTGCAGATCCCACCCGAACCCAGGTTTCCCTCTCATGTGCCGATGTGATAGCCACGGGAGTTTTAGTGGGTAAGAATTCCCCGGTTGACCCCCGTTTACGTCTTAACGATGAAACCGAACAAGGAAGCCCGTATTGCTTCCATAAATTGGTTTCAAAGAAATGGTGTCCTTAATCCACCCAAATTGTGCACCCGTACACGTCTGCAGTTTCTAAAATTATAAATACAATTAACAAATCACAAGCTCAGAGATTCAACGTTGCAGGCTTAAACCTAAGCGATGAGTACTTTGCCCATGGACAGGCAGCTATACGTAGCCCTTTCACGCGTCACTTCTATACAAAATTTGTTCATATTGCGTTACGAAAAGTCAGCTACAAATTGATAAATAATTCCAAGAAATTCTATAATCAAAGGCAGTAGCTTTAAATTATTCACTTCTTTTTTTCTCAATTACACCCGTGCGAAGCCGGGGCGGGTCGCTAGTCGTTTATATAATTGTAGTTTACCTGCTAACTGTGCTAAGGTATGTAACTACAATAAACTATAGGCCTAACCTAATATAATATGAACCTAATATAAAAACGATCGCAGATTACTATACCTAGCAGATTTCCTACAGAATTAGTATGAATTCTGACTCTAGGATAACGATTTATGTAACGTACTATTCATAAACATCTTTAATTTAATAAGGGAACGTCGGAGTAGGAAGGAGAGCAAGTTGGTTATGCAGATGGTTCAAGAAAATTAAGTCGTCTATTCCCATTGTGCTTTTCGCCCGCCTTACAGGTAGTAGTCTACAAAGCCTAGAGCACAGGCGCAAAGTAGCCAGCCTATCGGTATTCTACAAGATGCATTTTGGAGAGTGTGCACAGGAACTGCATGACTTGATTCCACCATCCCCCTTCTATCATCGGACGTCGAGACGCACTGCGCATACACACCCTTATGTGGTGAAAGTGCCTTCAGTCCGGACTAAACGATTTGCCTCTTCGTTTATATTGAGGACAGCTAAGGATTGGAACAGTTTGCCTGCGTCGGTTTTCCCGGCCGATTATAATGTGGGTGTCTTCAGGCTTTTAATAAGCTAGTGCGCCTTACCATCTTCGATTGCGTCACCACTTTCCATCAGGTGGGTCTGTCAAGCACTAGCTTAAAAAAAAAAGTATCTTTTGTCACTACAAACTAGAAATCTTGTAAAGTGTTTCGAGTGGATTAATTATTTCGTGTAGTGCCTCTAAAGCACAATCTTTATTTATCACGTCAACCCCAATGACGCTTGCTAATTGTTGTATCGCATGTTGGGGAGTGCGTTTAACTACGTGAAAACGTTTCCGAAAACATGCTAGTTCTGTTGTATAAATTAGGTAACTTTTGAAAAGTTACCGTCGATAACAATTGTGATTCAGGTGCTAATGTGATTCTGATAGGCATCGAAGTTGTTTATTCGCCTAAGCATGATTTCGGTCCTTTGTAGTGAAAATGTGTATATTGACGCATCGTAGCCAATACGGGGGGTAAGGGACATCGTACCGAAAACCGATACCAGGGATCCAGTACATGATTCTGAACATTCTAGTATTGAAATTTTTCATCGGCTTTTTCATGAATTTCCAAAAAGAAAATACCGCTTTTTAAATTAAATTAGGATAACATCAATAATGGTATAATAATAAAGCCTAATTTCAATTTAAAAACAATAAATTACTTATTTGTGCAAAATTAGCAATCATCAGCAGCCGAAGAGTCCACTGCTGAACAAAGGTTAGAAGGGAGGAGTTGCCATAATCTCCACGTTTGGCAGGCGGATTGATCAAATCAGCTCAAAAATTAACAAGTTCTTCCATATAAACGGTCTTTTTCCATATAAATAGTTTCGTGGTTTCTGTAATGTTGTAACGGACATTATGAGAAATCTTATAAAAAAGTTTTCGGTACGTAGTCCCTTACACCCTGTAGGTATATGTACAACATACATCCCAAGACATTTTCGGCCCAGTTAGGTGACTATACAAAGGAACTGGTATTACTTATGAGCAGGTACTTATCTAGGTAATACTTACTTTTTCGGTACCTACAATTTTTATAATTCTTTCCTGTGCGAGCTAGACCAAGTTCGAATTCGCAAGGACTTTGGATACTTATGTCTGTAGGTATCCTGTTTTTCTTTATAAGATCAAAGTCGGAACAACAAATGTATGAACACAAGAGTGATGGCGGTCGGTGACCAGCCAACGACAATTGGTAGAGTTGCATATGTAGTATCAGTACCCACTATTCTGTGCTAGTATAGACGTATTGAAACCTAAATTTTGATCTTCTAAAGATAAACAGGCCTAGGCTTTTTGTGTGATTTTTTGTGTTGTCAAGTTTACAAGCATACTTCTTGACACAGAATATTAGTAAATACACCTACCTACCTAAGTAATCACCACAGTAGAATATATATGTAGATCATTAGCTTGCATTACGCCGCGACCACGCCCAGTTTGAACCGCAAAGACAAAAACTCTGGCCATTATTACAATTTAATGAAGAGAGAAAGCCATTAGGAACGGGGACTTGATTAAATCGTCTGTGAGCAATTGTCGGCTCGCGGCGGCGCCCTGCCGCGTCCCGCGGGGGCATAATCGCACCGACACGATTCTGATTACGTGTGATTGTTGTATCAATCATTTTCCCTATCAAATTATTCAGTGGTCGGTAATTGTATCGGCGTCGCCTCTTCGTAATGGCCACACGACGAACGGAAACGTTCGCCCGCACTTAGTCAAGGTTTGTTACGCTATGGCTAGTAATTCATACGCTATTAGTGACGAAAATTAGGAGGAAAATTGACTATGAGACGTCATTTGTAGATTAAGAATGATGGTAATAAATAATGGGCTTCCCAAAATTTAAGTAAGTATTTGTTTCAGTCGAATGAAGGAACAGTTACCTAAAGACATCAACTCTGTAATGTCTCGTCATAGTCATGCTTCACTTCTCCATCATAATAAGTTTCATCAGCTGAACAAAGGCCTCAGAATGGGAGGGTGAAGGTGGTCCAGAGTGTGTGCAGTGGCAGTTAGGCAATGAAGTAAATAATCTAAGATGTCGGGTTAAGTTTCGTACTGCGTAACTGCGTAACTGCGATCCGTAGAGCCAACGTAGAGCTTTTTCTTCATTTACAAAAAATATGGCTTCCATCAATTAATTGATGATTTCGCCAGTGTCAAGTAGTTAAATACTAATGCAAAATAAATTATATTATCAAGTAATAGTGAGAATACGAAAATCGTAAAATTTGCGTTCACGTTCGCTACCACCAAGATGGCGGCCGCGACCTTTTTCTCCAGAGTCGTGTGTCAATAATAGTCAATATGACCTATGAGTATGAGCGCAGTGTAGATACAGCAGTTTTATTAATATAGAAAGTAGGTATTCATAAAATTCATGAAATAGTTTTATGCGAGCCAAGCGAACTACGTCGTCTACAGAGGGGTTGCCACTTGGCAGGCGTCTTGAGCATCGCAGGTGGTAGGTAATCCAATAGAATAACACAGCTGCTTTTCTTGTTTACGCTTAGCTGCCTCTTACGGACATTGGTCAGGAGGAGACGGGAGAGTAATAGGCATGATGACTGCAACACAATACCAATAAATCTGTGGTTTTAAATATTAGAACAGATTGCACTGATTCCAAAAATGCATCTCATTTTCATAATAATAGAGAGATTTTCGTGATATTTAAGCAAATAAATTACTCAAATACAGCTAATCGCCATTTTGTAATAAACGCTGATCAGAGTGAATGACGTCAATCCTGTGTAAATAAACAACTGTCAAACTGTCATCTCAACATTTTCTTTCATACAATGCTACAATGATTCACTTTTATACCTAGACAGATGTTTATTTACACCGCCGGAGTGACGTCACAAAATGGCGCCATGCACCGGCCATCGTTTTGGAACGAAATTCAAACTCTATTATAAAAATTGAAAATATTGCTAGTAATTGTAAATTTAATACAAAAATATGATTATTTTCGGCAATAGTAGACCTGTAAGTACATTATAGAGTATTTTTTTAAAATTAGTCATCATGTCTATTCTTACCCGGACCACAGTGCACCCCACCCCTCATAATAAGTTTAGAGGATTTTTATTCACGGATTATCGTATGAGTAAATCTTGCAAATAGTACCTACCTAGTTAAGATGTAGGTAAGTAATACCTCAATGGTTAGGATTCTCTCAAAATAATCTGTCTGACTGGGGTTGGAACTGACACCATTCATCCGTAGTAGTAGTATGTTAGCGTTGCTGAGGCGTCGATATATAGCATTCAGCTTATATAGAAAGGGTGCGGTAAAAGAGATTTCTCGAATAGTGAAATGTGATGGAGGTTTACCGCTCACCCCGCTCACACGTATTTTGGGCCGGTTCGAGTAAGCGATTGTCGTCCTAACTAAAGGCTAAAGGTACGAGAATACATACCATTCCCATTAGTTATTTTACGAATGTTATAAACGAGCTCGTTTTGGTGTGATAAATGTACTAGCATAATATATAGAGGTGGATGTAAATCATTGAACAGCATATTTCCCTTATCGCCTGCGTGCGTGTAACCAGTCGATTAGCTATGCAAATCCGGGGAATTTGCTTCGACCGCTAAACGATATTACTACGAAGCAGCTTTGCATAACGTAACAAAACGTTACCATTATAATGTTATTCCTAATACTTGGTTGTAGGTCAACTCGTATACAGTACGGCCTTTTGTTTCTATTCAGAAATGTTGTGATATTGATCCCTGCTCTTTATCAACAGGCTTCAGTAGTCTATTGCAAGAATTGCGGTTTGTTTTGATTTCGCTTCTCTTTCCTGAGCTGAATCTATAATAACTTTGCAAGAATCATCGGTCTTTATTATATACTAGCGGCGGACTTTTTCTAGTAATAAATATGGCCTATGATGATACTCAGGGATAATATAGCAATCTAATGGCGAAAGAATTTTTGAAATCGGTCTAGTACTTTTGAGTTTATTCGTTACAAACATACAAAAACACAAATCTTTCCTCTTTATAATATTCGTGTAAATGTAGATATAAAGGTATGTGAAAGTGTGTGTGAGCTATGTTTAACAATAATATATTTAAACAAAAAAAAAATTAAGACTGATTTAGTAATTTTCTGAATAAAATTCTTTTAATAGGTATATAACGAAGTTCTTAGAAAAAAAAATAGGTTCTGTCGCATAATCTATATACATATTATAAAAGAAAGTCGGTCCCGCTGTCTGTCTGTCCCTATGTATGCTTAGATCTTTAAAAATATCCAACAGCTTTTGATGCGGTTTTTTTTAATAGATAGAGTGATTCAAAAGGAAGGTTTTTATGTATAATACATGCATAATATAGTAAAGAAAATCTGATAATTTTAGAGGTTTCTAATGTGATGTCTAGGGACCGGATTTATATGTAAATACATATTTTTAATTTCAATAGTTTTTGCTCAGTCTGTTGTTTTCTTCACGAATCATGACATTTGGAATGAGAAAATGAAATTTTTATTTTGCATATTTTTCCATATTTTGGCATATTTCAAAGATAAGTCCATATTTTTGCAAAAATGAATATATTTCTGTAAAAAGGGTAGAAAATACGCAACAACATAAGAAGATGTCACATCGCAGTCACGCGTCGTTACAGTAGGATATCGGCGCTAAATTCAGCGCCTATTCACCTACTACTTTCCCCGTATTCACCTTATCAACTCACTGTCGCGAATAGCGGTCCGTCAGATTCGAACCCGCGACCTCCGGTCTGCACAGCAAGCGGTTTCCCACTGCGCCACTGAGGCTAAAACAGGAGGCCAGTCACTGCGCTGTTGAAAGATTATTCAGCCAGTACCAAGCCTTATTTTGACCAAACAGAACGACCTTGAATTTTCATCCATCCATTCGTTAGGAAGCTACGACACAGGCTACGATGCCACAGACAGACAGAGACATAAGCGTACAAACTTAAACATGCCTTGGGAGCTTTTTTGCATTGGGAGTTACAAAACATGAGATCCGTGTACTGCAACAATACAAATACTGAAAAGAACTGCCATATACCTGAAACTTATGATTATTTTTAACTCCATATTTTGCCATATTTTCGCTTTTTAGTCCATATTTTCGTTTTTCAATCCATATTATATGTACATTATTTGGAATTTTAAATACATATAAATCCAGTCCCTAGGATGTCTTAAATAAACACATATCTTTGCGCTTACATTGCAAACGCTGGCTGAACCCTACGAGATAGATCAATATAATGTACTACAGTATTGTACACCTTCACAAGGTCTACAAAAAAGTCCGCGATGGTATATGTTTATCTCTTAGGGATAACCCACAGTAAACATTTTTATCCTTTACTTTTTATGAGAAATAATTAACTATTAATTAGCATGAATTTGTCTCTTCTTCAATACGAGTATAACGTAAATTTCACTAATATTTACACCAATGAAAAAAAATATTATTTTGCGATTAAGATGGAGCAAGGGGTCCTTAACAGCTGGCCTTTTGGAGAAGCTCAGAGTCACGCAACGAGCTATGGAGAGAGCTATGCTCGGAGTTTCTTTGCGCGACAGAATCCGGAATGAGGAGATTCGCCGAAGAACTAAGTTCACCGACATAGCTCGAAAAATATGCAAGTTGAAGTGGCAGTGGGCAGGCCACATCGCTCGGCGCACCGATAACCGTTGGGGAAGAAAGGTTCTCGAGTGGCGACCACGAACCGGAAGACGCAGCGTAGGCAGGCCTCCCACTAGGTGGACGACATTGTGCGCGTCGCAGGTAACCGGTGGATGCAAGTAGCCAATTGTCGGTCATTGTGGCGTTCGAAGGGGGAGGCCTATGTTCAGCAGTGGACGTCTTCCTTCGAGGTGAGGGGGGGGGGGGGTAAGGTCGGAGAAGAGAGAGGGGGAGGGGGTTTAGAGAGGGGACAACAGGGAGAGGAAGAGGAGGAGTGTGACCGAAGCGAGAGGGGGAAAGAGAGCATAGAATTAGATTTTTCTTATAAGAGAGATGGAGAGAGAAATAAATCAAGGGAGGAGGGAGAAAAGGGGAGCAAAATGTAATAAAGGCGCGGGCGGAGCTGCGCGGGTCAGCTAGTAATTTTATAAAAAGGCATAGATTACAGTAGCTGGGCACTTTTATATGTTCGTTCACACGTTCGTTTAGAAACCTATTCCAAACCACTTGTTTCCAACATGTATGCAGGAACCTACCTACATACATTTGTAAACACACTTACTTATTAATTATCGTTAATTCAATAATTAAAAAAGTCCTACATAAAAAGAAAAGTACAATTCCTGTTACGTAATACCTTCGACTTATTAAATCACTTCCCTGCCGAAAAAAGAAAGCACTTATCCTATAATTCGTAGATAAATAGCCTTAATTAGAAACTGAAGCAAGTGACAGGTATGTACGTGGCCCTCGAATTAGCCGCGGCAGGATTCGTTGCGTAGATATAATTAAACAGTTGTCTAATTGGCAACAGGCGAGTTCCCACAAGTCAGAAAGTCACCCTCGCTCGTTAATACCGAATTTTCCCAAAGATTAACATGCGAGGTACGTGTGTTGTAATTACAGGTGTGGGTCAGTGCGGTAAACGGCGGTTCAATCACGCCACTCGCCGCTTTCGGACAGAATTACTTGCTTTTGCTATGAATAATGAGGAATCGTAATACTTTTTGTTAATTTATAGTTAAATAATTTATTAAAAGAGTTCATTCAGAATACACATGGTAGGATTAATTTAAGAGGGCAAAAGTAATAGGCCCCATGATAGATCCTTGTGGTACGCCTAAAGTATCCTGACTATTCTCTAGCTCGGCGATATACTATTTGCGTTCGATTGGCTATTAATACAGAAAACCAACATTGGGAATTACCTTTGTTCTGTTCCAAACGAATGAATAGAAGCGGAACACTTAGTGGAACACTTAAAATTGGCTCTCCAACAGGTGACGAGTGGCAGAGTAATGCAATATAATTTTTTATTGGGCTTGTCTATCGCTTACCGTCGGTTAAACGTCAACTCGTCTCGTCAATGAATTTGAAAAAAAAATTAGTACTTCATGGTACACCTCACTTTTGAACTGCTTTGGCATTTGGGCTTCTAAGCCGATCGCTTTTAAGTCATTTTGATCCCCGTCACAAAATGGAGGGGTGTTGTTCGAGCTTTTTTTTTAAAGCCAGTGTTATGTTATTAAAAACCCGTGGGGTGCCGGGTAAGAATTGCATCCCCCCATCTCCTCTCGTTGGGTGTCGTAAGAGGCGACTAAGCGAGAACAGGAAGACGGACAGCAGCGTCTTTCTTTTTGATTAATCTTCCACCTATACTGCGATCCCTAAGCCGCCTGCCAGGGGTAGGTATTATGGCAAGCCCTCCCTTCGAAGGGGGAGGCCTTTGTTCAGCAGTGGACGTCTATCGGCCGCTAATGATGACGATGTTATGTTATTAGGACTTCATGTCATTGTTTATTTTGTTTAATAGTTTTATTCTACGATAGTTTTTTGTTCCTTATTGTAATTACAGTGTTAAAATGCTTGCGCATTCATTGTCACGCGATCGACGGGTGGTGGCCTGGTAGCCTGAAATACAGGTTCTTACCTAGTTTAGGCACCAGACTCCCACAAATTTGTGCTATTAATTTGTCAAGTGTCTTCTGTATCTTAGTTTTGTGGTGAGTGAATAAAGAATTTATTTATTATTATTTATTACTAGCTGACCCGTGCATCTCCGCCCGCGCTTTTATTACATTTTGCTCCCCTTTTCTCCCTCCTCCCTAGATTTATCTCTCTCCATATCTCTCTCTCTTATAAAAAAATCTAATTATATGCTCTTTCTCTCCTCTCTCTTTCCCCCTCCCGCTTCGGTTTCCGTCACACTCTTCCTCTTCCTACCCTTTTATCCCCTCTCTGAACCCTCTCCCCTCTCTCTTCTACGAACTGGCTCCTTCTCACTCCCCCCTTACTCCACCTAACTCCCCCGATCCCTCACCCCATCGCCCCCTTCTCGAATCCCCTCTCCCTCTTTCTCCTCTCGTGCACCCTCCTCTCGTTCTATATATCCTCGTCAATCATGGTATCAGCGGCATTAAATATACTTTATGACCTATTCTCAGACCTCCCCGATACGCACACATAATTTCATACATATCGGTTCACCCATCTATTTAATGACCTTGCCTTATGTAGCTTAACCTTAACCTAGCGGTATGAAATATACTGTATGACCTATTCTCAGACCTACCCGATATGCACACTTTCATACAAATCGGTTCACCCATCTATTTAATGACCTTACCTAACGTTGCTTAACCTTAACCTACCGGGATAAAAAGTATCCTATGTCCGTTTACTGGTTCTAAGCTACCTCCCCACCAATTTTCAGCCGAATCGGTTAGGCCGTTCTTGAGTTATAAATAGTGTAACTAACACGACTTTCTTTGATATAATATATAGATTAAAGTTCTATAGTTATTGTATGTTCAATTTCACCGATAGATGGCGCTGTTCATAATGTAAATCACGCTAACATCGTAAATTACTGTCTAATGATATTCGATAATGAAAGCTTTAAGTTTTCCGCATCTTTTATTGTTGCGACTGTAATACATACATAATCTAGTTTGGATCCGCTCGGGATTTACAGATTTTAACTTTTCAAAGATATAATGTCATATTGCTATCAGCAAAGTACTTAGAACAATACAGAAATCTAATGAAAATGTCCTGGGTGTACCGGTCCGGCTTACCCCTTACAAAAATTGACCCTTCGCCAATGCCATATCTTATGCAAACTAAATGTCTGCTCAGTCCCTATTGTATATAGCGTAATAATACATATCTTAATGATTAACTGATCAGTCTATAATTACCCTATTCACATACAAAGGAAATTACGTGGTAATATGTGCAAGTAATGTTTCACTGCTTAGCCCCTATGAAACATAGCGTGATGTTTTATATACCAACTTACACCTTGACTTCTACACAACACATCAGTGAAAGTCCTATCAAAATCCATCCACGGGTTTTCAAATGATACCTGGATGAACAGAACGACAGACAGACAGACAGACAATAATTAAAAAAAAAATTGTTTTGGCCTCTATGTCGATAGTATAGTACACCCACATAGAAATTTTGGAAAAATATTCAATGTACAGAAAAAGTGCTCTTCGAGTTTTATTATAGTATAGAAGATTATTATTAGCCTTCTCTGTCCCACTGCTGGACAAATGCCTTGACGGCCTCCCTCTGTTCCCTCCATCCATATCTGTCACGCGCCTCCATCGGCTTATCTATAAAGAAGGCATCCAGGTCATCGCGCCATATTTTCCGTGGTCTGTCGCGTTGTCGCGTCGCTGTCTCAGGCCTCCAAAATGTCGTTTTGTTTTGGGCCCACTGCTCGTTTCACACATTCGGAAATGCACCTTCAGAGGGATAATATTATAAAATCGGATCAAAAACAGTGTGTGAAGTTTGTTATTATTATCTGTGCATGGCACGTAGGTATACCGTACCTTTATTCAGATGTAAGAACTCAATACCATAGTGGAATAAAATATTTAAAAAAAAAATTGAACCGACTTCAATAACACTAAAAAGTATAAAATAATTTAAATATTAAAGAAGTTGGTGTTAGCGTACCTGCTGTGTATATTTGGCACCAACTTCAATCATATTTAAATTATTTTATACTTTTTAGTGTTATTGAAGTCGGTTCAATTTTTTTTTAAAATATTTTATTTTATACTTTTTAGTGATATTTTCATACATAAAGATTGAACCATCGAAGACGGTAAAATGATCTAGGTAGGTTATGACCTCATTATGATTTCACATTATCGTCTACATACTTTTACATAATTCATGTTTCTTCAGAAACTCAGAAACATTTTCTCCGATCGTAATGAAATTTGCATGGAATCATCATAGTAGTTTACTCTCTCGAATAAAAAAATGGTCCTCCAGGAAGTTCTTATCCGGTTGTGATAAAATTCGTACAGGTTCATTACAGTGGTTTCTTCTTTCGAATAAAAAAAGAATCATTGAAATTGGTAAATATTTGCCAGAGTTATGACCATTTTTGTCCTTAAAAAGCACCATAAAGTCATCTATATAGGCTTTCTTGCAACTTTCCTGCGCAGTCACCATTCTTGTTTTCTCAGGAACTACTTATTACTACGCAATTATTTTTTTATGGGACCCAATTAACGGATTAAAGAATGGATGGAAGAAAGATTTTTTCAAATCGGTTCATAATTGCCTGAGTTATGCGCGAACATACATAGAAAAAAAAAATATATACAGACGAATTGAGAACCTCCTCCTTTTTTGAAGTCGGTTAAAAAGGGGAAAGATTAGAGAGAGTCACGGTTCGGTATGAGTTAATTTGAATCTAACATGGTTTGACTAGGAAAAACTTCAGAGTCAGGAAGGTTCTTCTGTTTCCAGCAAATCCTATCTTTATTAAATTAAGCTGTAATTTAAAGCGAATAGTCCACTATAGTTACATAATTGGTAAGTTGTTATGAGTAGGTACCTAACTTAATACAGAATAGAATATTTATTTCATCAAGCATCTAGGACTCGTTATAAAAAAATATAAACTTCTAAGATTTAGACTAATATAAATATAGATTGCATACGTTAATCACCGCTGCAATAATCCATGAGAAAGCTTGCAACATTGATTCACATAAGGACAGTCCAGTCTACTTGCAATCAGCGATAGGATACTGTTGGGGCTGGCCCATACTTTTCTCACCAGGGACGCACATCTTTTTCACATCGTGGTGTAAAAACAATCTACTCGTACTAGACTATCTAACTATCTAAAATAAATGACATAAAAAAATCATTAAAAGTAAATAATCAAACTAAAATGATATTGACCTCTGTTGAAACATTGTATAAAACTCATTAATATCCCATTTAGATGAGTTGCTACTTACTGTGCCCGTGAGTGGACTTGTAATTACAATGATTATTTTGCTGTTACGTTAATTGCGGTCTTTCCATTGTAATTGAAAAACTTTGATACCGATATGGCCGCTGAATGGCCCAAAATTGCGTTTTCTTTTATTATTTCTTCAGTTTTGATTCCTATCGGTTTTATATGCCAGTTATTACTATTTGAACTTTTAATAATGTCGCAATGGAGGCAACTATGAGTTCCGTGTTTGTTTCAGCGTAATATCTCGATGTAGATGTAATTTGAAAACTTACAAAGTCATTTTATGTTTGATCGATTTCTACGATGTAATTTAGATATAGTTAGCATTTAGTTGGAAAAGTAATTCTTTTTGCTGTTTTCTAATCGTTCTCTTTCTGTGATAGAATGCAAGCATGTTACAATCTAGTTATTCAACTGAGACGGATACCACAGTAAGAAAACAATTTTAAATACCTATTTGAGAGTCATCACCTGTATAAAGGAGGATATCCAGAGTGACTGACTGACTGGTCAACGCACAGCCTAAACGGCTGAGCCTAGAAACATGAAATTTGGACAGTAGATTTATAGATAGATAGATAGTCCTCTTATGATTTATGACTCCACTAAGAAAGGATTTTTGTAAATTCAACCCTCATCAGGGCTAAATAGGGTGTTTTCGAATGTATGAAACTTTTTTATTTTACGTGTCGATTGACTTGAAACTTAGTGAAAGGAGTTTTTAAATAATATAAATACAGACGGTTTTAACGAATTTTCAAAAATAACCCTTAGGGGTGCGCTAAGGTTAAATGAACGGAGGAACTTTATTACGTTGTTCCCGGCCCTCATTTTCATGTAAATATCCTCCTTATTTAAAAAATGGTCAGACACTGTAAATTAGAGTGTTCGTGAAAAAAATAAAAGGCAGGCGAAGCTGCGCGGGTCAGCTAGTAATTTCTATAAGGGAGGCGGGTCTATAAGTTTACCTGTCCGTGCATAATTTGTCTGTTACACTTAATCGCCATCAAACATTCAAGTGCAACAGTTAACGAAATGGGCAGCAGTACTCGGAAATTCAAGTAGCGATTTAACTTTTGTAAAGTGCAACGCTTTCCCAGCGGCGGCGCGGCGTGTGGAGGACCCTCCAAAACGCTGCTGCGTTTAGACAAATGAACAGCGTTGCACCCTTCGCGGCACACGACACGCGACCCGGGATATAATCCTTATGGAAACGACAAGTATAATACTGTAGACGCGACGAGCGCAGGCGCACGTACGGTAGGTATCTCGAACTTCATGGAAGATTGAGAAAATACATAACTACGAGTAAGTGAGAACATTCAGGATCTACATCTACACATTATACTATTAACTAATATACAATATATAATTATACATGTATAAGTAAATAAATGTAATTCAAATTTGGACAGCAACCTAGACCATTTTAGTTTATATTCGAACAGTAACCTAATAAAAAATATATCCATGTATTTTCTTTACTAACTGGGTGCCAGGAGGGTGCAAGTACACCCCCCTTGTACCCACCCTGCTGCCGGCGTCCATGAGTGAGAATAAAATCTTACTAATCTATCTATCTATGCTAGTTTTAGGACTTTTCTCTTTTTCTTGCTACTGGTAAACATTAGCAACGCGGGTTCGAATTTCATCAGACTACTATAGCAAAAACCTAACTACATTTGTATATAACCAGTTACACCAGTATTATAAAGATGAAATATTAAGAGGACTACTTATGATTGAATACTTAGCTAAAAAAATGTTTTACATTTCTCGACAAGCAAAATGTAACTTATTATTAGATTTTTAAAATACTAACTTGTGTAACTTGGTTTTTGCTATAGCATTTAGTCCGACTAAATACGAAGTGGGAATTTGTACTATTAGCAATGTTACAAGAGAAAAGTCCCAAAGCTAGCATAGGTAGATTCTATTCTCACTTACTTAGGGGTCGTCCATTAATCACGTGATTTTTTTAGCAACTTTTTAACCTCCTCCTCCTTTTTTTTTTATGTCCTCCCCCCTCCTGGTGATATGTGGTGAAGTTTTAAACTAACCCCCCCCCCCTTTGTTCAGCAGTGGACGTCTTCCGGCTGGTGATGATGATGATGATGCCCTGATTTAAATGTTGAAGGGGAAGTCGTTGCCGGCAACGGTGAGTAAAGGTCACGTGCCATTGTTTGGTTTAGAAATCGTGCATTCAACATAATTCAATTTCAATTCATTATACCACTCCCCCCTCCTGGAGACATTTCGTGATTTTTTTTCGGGATCCCCCCCTTTTGAGCCTCACGTGATTAATGGAAGCCCCCTTACCTATAAGCTTATAGTAAAATATATATTTATCCATGCTCTATCCAAATCAATGACAAATATACATTTTACTTGATAATATATAAAGTTCTGTATTTACTTTACATACCTAATGTATGTAAAGTAAATACAGAACAGCATCCTTACGATGTGCAAAACTTGCCAGATAAGACACCGACCTGTTAACTCGAGCTAGGATCACAGTCATCATGTTTCTGTAGTCTAAATTAACTGAATTAATCACGCGTGACTATCTCTTCTAGTGGTTTCGAGTTCGTGTATCCCACAATACAATTGCCGCCACAAAATGGCGGAACTTGTACACAATAAATCAATTGGAGTAGGTGGTTGACTTTTCACTCAAATGTGTGGTTAATTGTAACCGAAAATGACTGTTGATCGAGCCACACTTAATTTGAGTGGTGCTTAGTGGTGGTACGCAGGGGCCGCTCACTGGGGTGGCTCGTAATGGCTCCGTTGCCTTCGTGATTATTTTGATACTAATTTAGTAAACCTGCCGGAAATAGAGTTGCAATTAATGTTATTAGTATTCTGTAAACGTGTATTGTGGGACAGCTGACATTCTATCTTAAAGCCACAGCTGAAATCAATCTTTTGTTTTATAATTTTGCAGATATGTTACGTAAGTAAGATAGACTGTAAAGTCTCGAAAATGTATTGATTAGATACAGCGCTTAACTGTATCATTTTAAATATGGTCATAACTCCTTCGCTTAAAATCCTGTTGTCAGATGATAAATTATTTTTAACGTTCATTGTTCCCCAAGGGATGAGCAATGGTGTACACAGTAGGTACGGTTGTAGCCCCTATGGTGCAGTTAGAAAACCGCTTACTTTGTAATCCGGAGGTCACGGGCTCAAATCCTAAGGGGTGCTACAACTTTGTGTAGTTGTTCCTGACTGTCTAGGACAATGCAGTTGATTGGCTCGTATTGTCCCTGATCTAAACAATTAGATCAGGGACAATGCAAGGCGATCAACTGACGAGTGGAAATTAAGAAGATCCACATGTCGATCGGATGGGCATGTACAAAGTCGGTCCTGCGCCTGGCCTCCTCCCGGTCTTCTATGTCCCAACGGATTGTGAGAGTTAAGAAACAGAGAGAGCGCTTATGTCTACGCAAGCACATTGTGCACTATGGTACTTTCCGCGTAGATGCCTGATCTTGTCAAAGGATGGCCGCTGTGGTCATCGGCCAGGACGACATGATAATTTATTATTACGAGGTACGGTACATTGGCGATTGAGGTAGGTGCCTATTCTATCAAATTCACGTTTGCTCTGATACAGAGGTGGGAATAAGTGGTGGGGTTTTTTAAAAAAATACGCAGTTACGCATAGTTGACAATAGTTAAAAAAAAATATCATTACATTTCTGTTTTCTAGTGTATGTGTGTGTTATTATTATTAGTACAGTATCAAAGGGTTTACTTGATAAAGTAGGTAAACATAAAAATCCTACACCTATCTAATATTTTTTCTAAATAATTAATTCTCTTCCGGCCAGTACACTTCGAGCATTTTCTTGAGCTTCTCGTCAATGGCCTTGCCCCCTGGCGGCTGTTTGTCCAATAAGAACACGAACTTCTCGTGGCAGTCCATCATGCCCAGGTATTGGCCTTCGACGATCTTGAGTCTCATAGGGTAGCGGTGAAAGGCACCCAGGTCGAGCTTAGCTGGTACAGAAGATAACGAAATTATATTAGAATAATTATGAATGATACACTAACAGGTATAAATTGTATAAGTACAATAATTGCAACTGCGAGCAAACAAAATGCCCTTAAATTACATTAATATTAAACTTCATCATCGACATCCGAAAGACGTCCACTGCTAACAAAGGCCTGCCCCTTAGAAAGGGGTGGGGGTTGCAATAATCCCCACGCTTGGCAGGCAGCTTGGGGATAGCAGTCTAGGTGGTATGTAATCCAATAAGAAAAAGACAATAAAGAAATTGTATGTAGAAAGACGCTGCTGCCCGTCTTCCTGTTTTCCCTTAGTCGCCTCTTACGAACACCCAACGGGAGGAGATGGGAGGGTGCTATTCTTAACCCGACTCCGCACGGGTAATCTAAAAAATCTAACGAAATCTCATAGGCCAAAATCCATCGAGCCAATTATGTACCCTGTTTTTCTTTACAATATCAAAATCGTAGCAATACGATAAGGCACACTGCCCATTGTACCTACCTATGTATATTTAGTAAGGAAAGAAGAAATATAGAAAAGAATAGTACAAAGGCACTACTTCTTTTTTGTTGTTTTATTTTATTTTTTGTTTGTTTTATTTTTGTTTTATGTTTTATTTTTTGGAAGAAAATGTTTTTGATGGTCACTATAAAAAGATAGCGTTTGCCACATTAATGTATTTTTGGCTGTGTTAGCACCACTTTACCCTTTTCTAGTATTTAATCTCTTTGATATAACCATAAATAATTTGTAAATTCCTTAGGATCTCATGTAGTTATTGTACTTTTTACGTAGAATATACTTACTAGTAGAAGGGGGCATTTGCAATGTTCTGTATGAGCCGTCACCAACTAACTTCTCTAAATAGTAGTCTCGTGTCTTGTTCGAGTTGATAGTCGAGCATGGTATCTGCATTTTCAATGTTAGGCTCTCCCATTTCAGATTCTCTACGTATTTGCCGATTAGCTCCTTCAGGTCCTTCCTTTCCTGAATTATTTATTTCATCATTTCAAAGATATGAATACAATCGGCGGGCCTTAGTCACCCTGGCCGCTGACCAATAGGTCGTGGGTTCGATTCCCACCAACTGTCTGGGTGTTTTATATATATATAAGTATGTATTTACAAAAAAAGTATATAAGTATTAGTATCAATTGTCTGGTTTCCATAATACAGGTTCTGCCTAGTTTGGGATCAGATGACCGTGTGTGGATTGTCCCAGAATATTAAAAAAAAAATAGTATACAATGACATAAATGGCGGAAATAAATCAGATATTTAAAAAAACCAATGAAAAACAAAAGTCAACGCATTTCGGATCGATTATTCATTTGAGATTTAAGTTATTTAAGTTTAAAAACGACATTCTTCAAATGACATAGACTAAGGTAGTGGTGAGTATGGTTCTCTCAGTTATCAATTTTGGCCACGAATTTTGGTAGAGTCGGTACTTTATCAGTTGTTTTAGTCTTTAATAACCAGACAGTTGATAGAAATACTTATAAGTATAAATACTTTTATTTTTATATAGGTACATATTTCAGCAGAGAAATGACACCCAGATATACGGGACAAACAGACATGTTAATGTACAAAAATGATTATCCTGGGTGGTATCGAACCCACGACTTATCGGGTAGTTGCCAGGGTATCTAACCACTAGACCAAACTAGTCCATAAATCATCATCATCATCACTGCATAATGAACTGCGTGATCGGTAGTGTGCCCAAACTATTGTGCCATTAGTTCGCCATCCCTAATGTACTATCGCGGTCACGAACGGTGTACCAGGTTTCAATCAAAATCGTTTGACCAACATCACGTGCGATTACCACAACCGCACGTATTTTGGACGGGCTCGTTCATGTGATTGTCACCCTAAAGGTGGTGCACGGTTCGTGACCGCGGGAGTACATCATCAACATCATCACCAGACGGAAGACGTCCACTACGGAACAAAGGCCTGATAACGTACAGCAGGTGTATAATTAGGCACTTTGGCAAGACCAAACGGAATGCCCAGAGACTCTCCACAGCGTCATTGGAGGCCACCGGCGAGGGTCAGCCCCTAAGGGGACTGGGTACTTTTTGAAGGATTCCTCAACAAAAGCAAAAAAGGTGTATAAAAAAGAAGTTAGGTATTATAGGCCAGCAGAATGCATTTGCGTCCTGCTATCTAGTTCAATAAAACCACCAATTTCTATTGTACTAACACAGGTAACAAGGAGATATCAAAGAATGAAGCACTAAATTAAAGTCAATCTGGTCAAGGATAAACACTTAGTAAGAAATATAAGTACTTAATTATTTAAAGAGGTTTGTTGTGGGTGGGCTATGGGCGGCAGCCCTTTCGGCCTCTGCTTTAATCCTTCCTATAATTAAAAAAGTGGCACGCCCCCAGTGATACAGTAAGGGATTTTTAGAAACTCTTATGATTTTAATAAGCAACAAATACGATTGAAGGCCCTCGTGCGATGTACCAATGACAGTCAACAGGTTTCATATAAGAACACATTAGATACATTTTATGAATAGATACGAGTAGGTACTTTAAGCATAAGGTCAAATACTTAAAATTATTTTATTACATTCAAATACACTGAAGAATACTTAAAATGAAGTTGATGAGGTACAAATGGTGGCCTTATCGCTAAAATCAAGATCATCTACGAATTCTAATTATGATTGAAAACTATCAATTGAACATTTACAAAAAGACTATAAATTTTTCATAGTAAACGATTGAAATATTTGCTCTAGTCAAAAACCACCGAAAAAGACATTTTAACCATTTATTTAAGAATGAATAGTCTTATAGGTCTCTGTTATATACCATCACTGTAACCACAATTATTGCAATAAAGGATTTGTATTTGTATTTGTATTAGGTGCTACAATGGCACTGACAACCAGACATGGCGTGAATCCAGACTTGAGGCCATTTTGAATCAAGGACATATAGATATTTTGAATATTAGATACTTTTATTCATTATTCCTAATCATGTTGTTAAATATGGGTATCTGTTGTATGTATTCTCGACGTCACAAGCGATGTACCTTTAGGACGATAATCGCTTGCACGAGTCGTCCCAAAATACGCGCGGACGAGGCAAGCGGACGTAACGTCGTTCAAACGATTTTGAACGTACGAGTACATAGGTAAATTGTGTTAACATTACCTGATCATTTACAGAAGTGAACTGAACGCAGTGCGAGTCTCCCGATCCGTTGGATTTTTCCGTTCGGTAGAGCAGTAAGTGCCAGATGCCAATGGCCTGGGTATCGTTGAAGTTGAGCCCCTGTGTGAACTCATGGCAAGTGGGGTGTTTGTCGCTCTTGTCTTGTTTGTCCGGCGATTTTGGTGTGGCTTGTACCACCAAGATTAAAGCAATTGCTGAAACGACAGAAAACAAGTCAGTCATTTTTTTTTATTTCAAATAGGCTTAACGCTAGCTAGCACTTTTTAACCGACTTCAAAAAAGGAGGAGGTTATATATTTTTTTTATTTTTTTTATGTATGTTCGCGCATAACTCTGGCAATTATTAACCGATTTGAAAAAATCTTTCTTCCATCCATTCTTCAATCCATTGATTGGGTCCCATAAAAAAATTATTGCTTAGTAATAAGTAGTTCCTAAAAAAACAAGAATAGTGACTGCGCACTGAGAGCTGCAAGAAAGCCTATATAGATGACGTTTTAGTCGCTCGGACTCGCTCGGTCGGACAAAAATGGTCATAACTCTGGCAAATATTTACCAATTTCAATGATTCTTTTTTTATTCGAAAGAAGAAACCACTGTATTGAATCTGTATGAATTTTATTACAACCGGATAAGAACTTCCTGGAGGACCATGAACGATGTGGAGGAATTTATCTGGTAAAAACCATAAAACTGATGTTCTCCATTACATTGCTCTGACAATTATGAACCGATTTCGATGATTCTTTTTTTATTCGAGAGAGTAAACTACTATGATGTTTCCATGCAAATTTCATTACGACCGGATATTTTTTTCTGAAGAAACATGAATTATGTAAAACTATGTAGACGATAATGTGATCATAACCTACCTAGATAATTTTACGGTTTTCGATGGTTCAATCTTTATATATGAAAATATCACTAAAAAGTTTAAAATAAAATCTTTTAAAAAAAAAATTGAACCGACTTCAATATCACTGAAAAGTATAAAATAATTTAAATATTATTGAAGTTGGTGTTAGCTTACCGGCTGTGTATATTTGGCACCAACTTCAATAATATTTAAATTATTTTATACTTTTCAGTGATATTGAAGTCGGTTCAATTTTTTTTTAAAAAGATTTTATGAATGGTCATTTTTTTAAAAGCTACCACCGGATCACAACGCGGCCTCAACTGAGAAGATCCGGCAAGAAACCCAGCGGGCTTGTCATTTTTTTTAAAACGCTGTTTGTCTTGTTACAATTGGATCAACATTAGCGATAGTGTGCCCTGAAACATAAAGCTTATTATCAAAGGAGAAAAGAAGAAAAAAATAAATTACGACAAAAATACAACAAACTAAAAGGCCAAAAGGATAGTAGTCGGACCAGTCCCCCCAAGCAGAACCCGCGCACAAGTTGACTCGAGCAGCAGCCATCACTCCCCTCAACCATATTAGAGGGAAGGGGGTGACCCGCCACACGAAGCCGCCACAAGCAAAGACAAATAAAGTTTAAGGTTCTACAAGGCGTTGTGTTGATATAAGATCGCAAGCGCGAGATGAAGATTATACGTGGTGGGTGTAAGGGTAATAAGAATAATACCTTCTCATCTCATCCTATTGGGCGCCGTACGAGGTGACGAAGGCTCAATTCACACCACATTGGCAGCGGCCGGCAGCGCACTTTCAGTCTTATAGAATTTTAAACTACAATACGTAACAGACCAGCCCCCCCCTAGACAATGTAACATTCTACAAGCGCTATCGCTAATAGAAATTATAAAAATGTATGAGAATGACATAAGTCATCGAAAAATCACGAGACAAATTGTAGGGAATTGACGCCGTTAGCGAAATCGACTTCAATATCACTGAAAAGTATAAAATAATTTATTGAAGTTGGTGTTAGCTTACCGGCTGTGTATATTTGGCACTAACTTCAATAATATTTAAATTATTTTATACTTTTCAGTGATATTGAAGTCGGTTCAATTTTTTTTTAGAAAGATTTTATTTTAAACTTTTTAGTGATATTTTCATATATAAAGATTGAACCATCGAAGACCGTAAAATGATCTAGGTAGGTTATGATCACATTATCGTCTACATAGTTTTACATAATTCATGTTTCTTCAGAAAAAAATATCCGGTCATAATGAAATTTGCATGGAATCATCATAGTAGTTTACTCTCTCGAATAAAAAAAGAATCATCGAAATCGGATCATAATTGTCAGAGCAATGTAATGGAGAACATCAGTTTTATGGTTATTACCAGATAAATTCCACCTCATCGTTCATGGTCCTCCAGGAAGTTCTTATCCGGTTGTGATAAATTTCATACAGATTCATTACAGTGGTTTCTTCTTTCGAATAAAAAAATAATAATTGAAATTGGTAAATATTTGCCAGAGTTATGACGATTTTTATCCTTAAAAAGCGACATAAAGTCATCTATATAGGCTTTCCTGCAGCTTTCCTGCGCATGTCACCATTCTTGTTTTTTTAGGAACTACTTATTACTACGCAATAATTTTTTTATGGGACCCAATCAATGGATTGAAGAATGGATGGAAGAAATAAACATTTCAAATACCTGTAGCAATAATTGGTAGTGTGGGCGACATGTCTCCTGGTCAAGCTTGTTCCGTTGCAACTGCGGTAATGAACTGAATGACTTGATTGCTATACGACATAGATTAGTGACTGTTTTCCAGCTCGGAACATCGCGACATCAACGGACACGGCAGTTTAGTTAATATTGTTTTTTTTTTACAACTTAAAGCACTACTTCTGCATATACTAAAGTATCGTAATTTATTTATATTTAATTTAATGACAAGAAAAGCACAAAGTTCACCTAAAGGTTTTTTTTTTTTTTTTTTTTAGGTTAGCAACACGCCTCCCTATAGTCAGCAGTGGCGTGCACACACATTTAATACAGATTAGGCAATAAAGCAAATTTCTTAGATTATTTATTATATTATAGTCATTTAGAGAAGTCGTAGGTTAGGCAATGACTTTTTGCCTGTATGGACTTCACGCTACTTACTCTCGACACCCGAGACATAAGACACAGTGCTGTTCACATCGAAACACAGCAGTGTGCTGCTTGGCTGCAGAATATCTGAGACTGCGGTGGTACTTTCCTGGAAGGTTTCTTGCGCATGGGAACTACGTAGTAAGCAGGCTACGTAGTGATACTACACCAGAGTTATTCATATTGCTATGGAAAGATTGGTCACTCAGCAATATTTTCTAGGGCTGAGTGTTCAGTTGCGCACAGCGTACATATAATATTATTACGCCTTTCGTGGACGCTCTTATCACCCCAAAAACAGTGCGTAAAACTTATATTATCTTTCTCTACTTGTACCTACTTTTAGAGGTCCTTCATAGAGCAGAAAAATCCAGATGGAACTTATTGTAATTACATATAATTTCAAGTAAAATATGTACACTCCTTGGCAAAAAAAAACGGGCGGTTTTGATTTTTCTACATTATTGGTAATAATTTAGTTCTAAAGAGGTTTTAATAGCCAAACTATGTTACTGGCACTTAATAAATAGTCTGGGTATGAAAAAAAGTTAAATCCAAATTCGAAACATTTGTTTTTAAAAACAATAATCCCTTTTTCAGTTTGTAAATTTTTTTCGAAGGTTTTCGGGTAAAAGGTTATCAGGTAACTAAAATTAACTTCGTGTTTTTTTAGCAGAATAATTTATGTTCGGCGCGTAATCCTGCCTTAGTGTAACAGATATCTTTGTGTCTATTGTAATGGCAGAAAAAGTACTAAGAGCTAGTAAAATTATAGCGCTGCTGGAAGAGGGCTGCAGCCAGTGTTATACGTCTCACAGCGGTTAACACGTTGAGTGCGATACCAGGTCTAAACACCTTATATACGTCTACGCTTACAGTGCGGCTAAGAAAAGTATAGACTTCCTTGTCTTGCGGAAGGCCTAACTTTAACTTGGTTCGGTGTAGGAAAAAGATGAATATATATCTAAGATGTATTATTAAGATAGAATCCAATGGTGTACCTACCTTAATACCAGGTTTTTACACCTGGTACCGCACGGAAGAAATAAAATTTCATAATAATGCGGAACCAGGTCGAAACACCTTGTACCTCGCTGACCTGGTACCGCACCCCACGTTAGCTTCGCGCGACTAGTGTTGGGCGTTGGCTTGCAATCGTGAGAAACGCATGTGTCGACATAGCGTCAAGACCAACAAAACGGTGCCGAAAAAATATATTATTATGATGTTTGCGAGGACAGTGGTGCAGTGAAAGTTAAATCTAATTATAGATTGATTTATCAGAGACAGGTGAGTCATCATTACTATTTATTTTACTTACCTAATTACGTTTCCCGTTGAGTGCGTATTTAAGTTTACAAAAGTGGTCAAGTGCGAGTCGGACACGCGCATCGTGAGTTCCGTACTAACTAACTCCGGAAAGTTTACCGAATGGAGTCTTTGAGAACTTTTGAATTTTTGCGGTTATGTAGTAAATGACAAACTTAATTTTGCAGTTTTCGCCAAACATGATACAGTTTACTGCAAGTATGAGTTTGTAATCGCAAAAATGTAACTTTTTTTGTGATGTAATAATAAAAAATACGGTTCGTGGAGGAAATAATCAAAGATTTTACAAAATAGGACTTTGACAATGATACAGGTAATTTCAACGCAGACGTAAATGCGTGCACACACACATACACATACATATACACATCCACATCCAATCCACACTCACACGCGCACACAGATACACATACAAATAAATAATAATAAATTTATCTTTTCAGAACCCGCACGAAAACTTGATATACACACTTTGGTGAAAGGTAAGATAAGAAGAAGAATTGTGTCGGATGTTACGCAAAACTCCGAACTTTTTTAAGCCAAGCCAAGCTGACAAAAAAGTAAAAAAAAATTAACTAAATGTGTTCAGTGCAATAAAAGCTTTTGCTACCCATGTTTTATTGAAAAACATTTAATTCATGTTTGTTTTTTTTTTCCATTATATTAAAACTTAAATACAGCTATCGATATTTTTATTTCACATCCTTAAAATACGCACCAGACTTCCCTTTTTCAGTGCGGCACCGGGTGATTAAGCCTTGTATTTTGAATATAGCTATAATTTTTAAACTAAACAAGTTGTTAACGAACGGCTTCAGATGTATGTCAATTAATTCATTATTATTAATATTCCAACCAAAAAAAAACATATATATTTTTAAATGATGGCAAAAAATGGATTTTAGTTTCTTAAATCTTACAGGGTCTATAAGCCTGGTACCGCCACAATGGAAGTTTTATTACCAGGTCTATAGGCCTTGTACCGAAGGAATGGAAAGTATTGAAAAGATACTGTCGCAGCAAACGTGTTAAACGCGAGTGGTTCATCCGTCCAAAGAACCTGGACTCGATACCAAGAGACAGGTTCCGTTCATAGAAGGCAAGGTTCTGGGAGAAAACGTTGCACACAACCACGAGACGACCGCTTTTTAGTGACTCAGGCGCTGAGAAACCACAAATTCAGTTACATAGACTTCAAAAAAAACCTTGAAGAGGTACGAGGAGCATAAGTTAGCCCATGCACTGTGAGGAGGAGGCTTTTAGCAGCTCATATACGCAGTCCCCGACCAGCGAGGACCCCCAAGTTACTCCGTGAGCACCGAATTAATCGATTGGGGTTCGCTAGAAATTGCCTATCTTGGACACTACGTAACTGGAGTAGTGTACTCTTCTCGGATGAGGCTCGAATTTGTCTGCATGATGAGGACCGACGTTGGCAAGTGTTACGAAGACCAGGAGAATGTTATGCCGAGGTGTGTTTTGAAGAAATCACACCTTATGGTGGAGGTCCGTTATGTTTCGGCGGGCGTAAGTTCCGTTATGTTTCGGCGGGCGTAAGTTCCAGCTACCATACCGAGATAATATTCATTAAAAATGGCTCACTAAATGCGCAAAGGTACAATCAGTCATTTGTGAAGATGCCATTTACATGGACGATAATGCTCGGGCCTACCGTTCTGGCGATGTAGATGCTTATATGCAACAGGTCGGTATTCGTCGTTTGTATTGGCCAGTGCGGAGTCCCGACCTTTATAAAAGTCCCCATTGAGCACGTCTGGGACCTCATAAAAAGGCGAGTAAGATCTGTCCAACCACCTCCACAAAACATCAGGGAGCTTAATCGTGTGATCACGGCTGAGTGGGAACACATTTCACAGGACACCATCAAAAGCCAAAGCATGCCAAGAAGATTAAATGCCGTAATCGCTGCAAGAGGAGGTCACACTCATTATTAATTTTTATTATTTAATGTCTTTTTTTATTAAAATTCCATAAAAATACTCGTAGTCTTAATTTCACTATAGCCATAAAAAATTTCATTTTAACACGGATTCTCTATTTACGTTGACTGAAACACCGATTCAAGGCTTTAAGTGAAAGCCTATATTTTTCATTGATAATAAGAAATTTATAGTCATCTAAGCTAATGAAATACTAAAAATATTAATATTATCCATAGAAAAGCCAATGGCTGTTAGGCACCCGTTTTTTTTTTTTTGCAAAGGAGTGTATATCGTACATTTTCTGGACAACTTCCGTCTGGAGTATTTGTCGTAGATAATCTCCTCAACGCAACTATGTGTAAACATTGCTGTCTTTCTGAAAGTAAAGGAACCTGGTAGCTTGTATTTCATAACATTGACTGGATGAATGGAAATCTTAACGTTTAGCTCAAACCGGTTAGTCTAAAATGTGTTAGAAGTATGCAATTTTTCATAGGAGTTCGTTATCATAGATTTCGTTTTTTTATAATATTCTGGGACAATCTATACAGGTCATCTGATCCCAAACTAGGCAGAGCCTGTACTATGGAAACCAGACAACTGATACTAATATGTATATATTTTTTTTCGTATATACATACTTATATAGATAAAACGCCCAGACACTTGGTGGGAATCGAACCCACGATCTATTGATGTGAGACCTGTTGAGCGGTGTCTAACCACTAGACCAACAGGCCCGTCTATGAGTATTGAGTAATAAGAAAAAAAAATCATCCTATCGGAATCGGCTAGTTACAAGTAATCAATTCAATCCTAAGTAGTCAGAGTTCTACTTTAAGACTTAATAAGTTTAGAAAAAAATAGAAGCTCCTCCTTTTTTTAAGTCAGTTTATATAATTCTGGGTATAACTCAAGTGACGAGCAAAGCTATACTGTTCATGATCTGATTTTGTTACTATAAAAAAACATGTTTTTTATACATACAGTGAAATACACATCAGAACATTAGGTGGATATGCCTCTATGTACTACAGCATGCAGTAAACAGAATAAACATTCACTTCCCGTCGCTGTGTCCTTATGATTTGACGGGACAATTCCCGGTAAGGCGATGACACTAATCAATTGAAGGATGAGGAGGAGAATTCTACGAGGAATTTTTTGAATACTATGTACTTCTAGGTATAAGTAGATTTAGTTAGATTCGGGTCTACGTTCCTGATCGTGACGTGAGATTGTTAACATCTTTGCAGTCAGGAGTGTCCCTGTACGATAACTTCCTGTTTCCTCATAACAATCTACCGAGGAGTCTACCTTCTCATTCTATATTTTGATTAGTTCTTCCATTACCACACATATTGTCCACTTCCTCTATGATACACTGATATTCTAGTAGTGTTTTACCCGTACAATACAATATTTTAGTAGAACACATGCATTTATTTTTTATACTAACTTTTAATATAGGTACCTACTTAAGTGTAATGTTACCGTTGAACCGCAGGGTTTTCGAAGCGTCCTGTGTGGTTAAAGACAAAGCTGGACGCGTGCCTTTTGTTCTGCGTTTACCCATCGACTGTGTGCAAATTGTTCCTCATTCTTCAACCGATACTATACTTAATGCCTTTGACAATGAAAGTTATATTACTTTGGATATGTATGGGCGCGGAGTGGGGTTGCGGTTGTCTGCGCACGCGCATTGACTACGTTCGATAGCGATCTTTTGTTGGCTGGTACAGCTTATCTTACACCTGTCACGTAGTTCAATAGTTTTTAGGTTTTTTTTAATTATCTGATATACTATGGGGTTGATATACTATGAAGTTGATACATAATTATATTGATAAGGAGAATGTATTGAGTCTATCTAAAAAATACATAATTTAAATAATTTCTATAATTTGTCATAAGATAGTGTAGCTTTTTTTTAATTGGATGTCTATTTCCATGGCTTCTTTGCTTTAATTATTTACGGATAATTTTACTAATATTTTGTTTACTTGTTGTAATGCTTCATCATCAGCCGGAAGACGTCCACTGCTGAACATAGGCCTCCCCCTTAGAACGCCACAATGATCGACAATTAGCTATATGCATCCACCGGTTACCTGCGACGCGCACAATGTCGTCTGTCCACCTAGTGGGAGGCCTGCCTACGCTGCGTCTTCCGGTTCGTGGTCGCCACTCTAGAACCTTTCTTCCCCAACGGTTATCGGTTCTTCGAGCGATGTGGCCTGCCCATTGCCACTTCAACTTGCAGATTCTGAGAGCTATGTCGGTGACCTGGGTTCTACGGCGAATCTCCACATTCGGCGGATTCTGTCGCGCAAAGAAACTCCGAGCATAGCTCTCTCCATGGCTCGTTGTGTGACTCTGAACTTCTCTAAAAGGCCAGCCGTTAGAGACCACGTCTCAGTACCATATGTCATCACTGGCAATACACACTGGTTAAAAACCTTCGTCTTCAGGCACTGCGGTCTGTAATGCTTAAGCAGTCTTTAATATTGTTTTTTCTTCCATTGTATTTTTCGTCTCTTCATTACTCCAATTAAACGTGTTAAGGTAATAAAGGTTAATGTAGTAGGTAATTTATCCTTGGGAGTCGCTGGACGTTCAGGGTGTAGGCCCTTAGAACGTCCATTGAGTACGGCAAGTACTCCGAGGGGGACGGCGGCGGGTTGCGCCCCCGTCCCCGTGAGCATCGTGTCAGGTTCCTGGGGGGCTACAATGCGCCCCCCGGCGACGGGCTCAAAGGCAAAGCACTGAGTGTAGAATGCAGAGGTCTCATGTGCCGATGCGACAGCCCCGGGGGTTTAGGTTTAGTGGGTAAAGATCCCACAGCCCCACAGCTCCCGGGGATCTTTTGATGATTTCCCCCTGATATTGAAAAGTAGAGTAAATTATATTGAGTAGTTTTAAGTACCTAAGTACATAATGTTGTAATTTACTTACGCGAATATTACACATTGAAATCAAACAACTTTTACGGATTTTATTGCGGTTTATTTTTGATTTTACTATCCCGATGTTTCGAATGCTTTGCAGCACCCATGGTCACGGGACGACTGAGATGTTAAAAATCCGTAAAAGTAGTTTGATGTCAATACCTAAGTGCATACTAACCAATAATCATTTTCTACGTAACACAAAATTTGCGTACACCCTTTTAGTAAATAGAGCCTGGCGGGCAATCGAAATTAGTAACAGTCGGTTACACCGCACGCATAACCAATTACCTACATGAATGTTTTGTATTGCACACTCCATTTATCTTGAACAATTAATCAAATATAAGACTTAAGAAATCTATGCTATTATCACTGCTGAACAAAGGCCTCCCCCTTAGAAGGGAGGGGTTGCCATAATCACCGCGCTTGGCAGGTGTCTTGGGGATCGCAGTATAGATGGTAGGTAATCCAATAGAAAGACGCTGCTGCCCGTCTTCCTGTTTTCCCTTAGTCACCTCTTACGGACACCCAACGGGAGGAGATGGGTGGGGGTTGCTTTTCTTACCCGGACACACCACGGGTCGCTACTGATTCAAGTTGTGTTAGCTCACCTTTTTTCCGCCACTTTCGGATCGCCTATAACCTCTAAATTTTGTTTTTTTTTTTCTGTTTTTTTTTCTTTTTTTTGACGCTGGGGAAATCTTCGAAAGGTCCCCGGGAGCTGTGGGGCTCGACCGGGGTATGTGGGATTCTTACCCACTAAAACCCCCGCGGCTGTCGCATCGGCACATGAGAGGGGGAACCCCAGGGCTCTCCGGTGGGATCTGCACCAGGGGCCCCTCAGTGCCTTGCCTTTGAGCCCGCCGCCGGGGCGCATTGTAGCCCCCCGGGAACCTGTCACGGTGCTCACGGGGACGGGGGTCGCAACCCCGCCGCCGTCCTCCTCGGAGTCGCCGCCGTACTCAATGGACGCAATAACCTCTATACCTTAATGTAACCTGTAACCTTATCTTCTTTACTGGCTGCTGCTCGAGTCAACTCGTGCGCGGGTGCAGCTTGGGAGGACTGGTCCGACTACTATCCCTTTGGCCTTTTTGTTTGTTGTACTTTCGTCGTATTTTTTCTGTCTTATTTGATTTTTTGAATGGCAAGACACAATTGTAACATGACATGTTTAAAAAAAAAGTGAAAAAATTACAAGCCCGCTGAGTTTCTTGCCGGATCTTCTCAGTTGAGGCCGCGTTGTGATCCGGTGGTAGCTTTCTTTAAAAAAAAACGTTAAGCCAATTTGAAATAAACTATTTTTGACTTTTGACTTTTTTTACATTCTATAAACCAAAGTCGCTTTCCACGTCTGTCTGTATATCGCTAACTCATCATCAACCACGCAACGGAGTTTAAATTTTTTTTTAAGTTTTTTAATCGACTTCAAAAAAGGAGAAGGTTCTCAATTCGACTGTATATAAATAATAATAATAATTAATTATTATTATTATTATTAATCGACTTCAAAAAAGGAGAAGGTTCTCAATTCGACTGTATATACTTATACTTATATTTTTTAAGCGGTTTACACTATGACTTAGATAATTTTTCATTAAAGGTTGCGACAACCATGCGAAGCCGGGGCGTGTCACTTGTATGTTATAAAATATTTTTGAAAGTTGAATGTAGGAATTGGCAGAGTTACGTGCTATGTTTCGCGAATGCAGCGCGCATCGCCACTAGTTTATGAGTGCGGATTATCTTCTAGAGATTAGAGTGTGGTGTGACTCGGCGCACGCCCACCGGTGGACCACCGCACTGGATCCGTGTACAACATATGTATGTACAAAATATAATACAAGACGACGTGTGTTTAACATTACGAATGTTTCATTCCATACTACAATAGAAAACGGTGTCAAATTTTAATATTGAAACCAATAAACGAAAACTCTTTCTAAGATAAAAATAATGAATGACAAATTCAATAATCGGGCCAAGAGCGGACGAGCGGACAGAAAAAGTTTTTGAAAATTGAATGCATGCAACTGCAGAAACGAAATATTTCACCACATGTGGTACCGTTGCGATGAAGCAAAGTACCACATACAATACGAGAAAGATGGCGCCACTGATTTCTGAATCGTGCAAGCGAAGTTTCAAAGTACATTCACTTTATAATGGACGGTCCTGTTGGTCTAGTGGTTAGACACCCTGGCCGCTGATCGATAGGTCGTGGGTTCGATTCCCACCAAATGTCTGGGAGTTTTATCTATATAAGTAGGTATGTATTTACAAAAAAAAAGTATTTATGTATTAGTATCAGTTCTCTGGTTTAAATAGTACAGGCTCTGCCTAGTTTAGTTTGGGATCAGATGACCGTGTGTATTAGTATCAGTTCTCTGGTTTAAATAGTACAGGCTCTGCCTAGTTTAGTTTGGGATCAGATGACCGTGTGTGGATTGTCCCAGAATATTATTATTATTATAATATATACATCCAAACATTCTCTACTTTTAGACTTTCGCGTTCCATTATCAAAGTTTATTTTAATCGGGTGGTAGCTAATATATAGGCCAAACGAAGCGGACTATCGCAGAAAGGGTTAAGGAGTATATCACCGCTGTAAAGAACCGTCAGATTAACAAGTCAGCGATTGCCGAGCATATACTTCAGTCGGATACAAATCACTGGATTGAGTTTCATCGCCCACAAGTTCTATCCACCGATCGACACTTTTATTCTGTTCGTGAAGCAATTGAAATTAAGAAATATAAAAAATTCAACCGGGAAGATGGCTTTAGATTATCAGCTGCTTGGGAACCAGTGATTAAAATGACAAAACCTCGCTATTTGCCGGCGGTTAAATATACAGATACTGTGAGTGTAGTGTGTAGTGGGCTTAACGTTACAAGTGAAAGAACGGGGGTAGATGAAGATATTTCTGCCTCGCACACGGAGCCGTCTCGATGAACCAGTCTGCTTGTGACCACGGCTGGTGCAACCCGGCCGAAACGTCAAACCAACATATAAGGTAAATCGCGTTAATTCCCGATTAAAAAACTTTGATCCAAACATTCACTGATGGGGGGCTTCGGCCCTGGCCGAGCATCACACCTAGCTCGGTCGAAGGATCCTCCCTATAGCAGCACCGCCATCGCTTCCCTAAACTTAGTTCGCTAAATGATACCAGCTACTTGCTTTTTCTGACATTATAAAAAATCTCCTTGAAAATACAGTGTACACACAACAGTGTACAGGGTACACATAGCGTACACACAGTATTACAGTAACGTTTATTCATTTCCGTAGCCCTTTATACCAGTAAGGAACAACTACACACGCTGTATAAACTTACAGAGTATACACAGAAAAGTGGGTTTTGATCGTTTTCATGCTGTCAATTTTTCTGTTAAAACCGGATTTTATCTGTGTTTCGGGGTTATATACATATTAAATTTAATTAATATATCTCTGGTGGTACCACGGAGTTGCCCGTAGTATCCCCAGTGGTACCACGGACAAAAATAATTGTCCGTGGTACCACTGGTGGTACTACTGGTGGTACCACGGACAACAAACGTATTTGTTATTACTAGTACCTACCTTTTACCTATAATATATTATGTACTTACCTACTACCTATAGAAAAAAAAGGTTCTATCAAAATGTTGATACAGCCGAAATATTTACTTACTTATCCATTTTATGCTTATGTAAAATCATTATTTGCAAATGAACTTGAGTAAAATGATAATAATATCTCTGTCTACGCAGCGCAGGTGATGCCGTAGAGATATTACAAATTGTGGCACCTGTCATGTATTAGCAAAACCATTTTTCTTCGTGTTCCATAACCATTAACGGACTTTAATCGAGATTGTCTAAGCGCGCTGTGCTTTTGTTCCTCAGCCTTTCGCGGACTTCCCGGCGTGGTTTTAATTACAGCCGGTCGAATACGTTAATGTAATCAAAGCTCGATACATCATACTCGCACTATCGCTCCGCCTCGGTTTGATTAATAATTCTAATGAGTGCCGGTGCCAAACGAGTTAATTAAGCGTTCGTTTTTTACCAGGCGGTGCCACCGCGGCCGGTAAACGGGCGCATCAATCACCGCTTTGTGCCTGCCGCCGAATTTCTTAATGATTGAAATGACGGCTGCGTCTGGACGCGTCTGGGATCCGCCTGAGTCTTGCACTTTGACCGCCCGCCGGGGGTTGCGACCTTTGCGCCTAGACCGGTGCAAAATTATATTCGACTACGTGTAAGAGAAAGGTTTGGAAGCATTTGAGATGTGGTGTTGGAGAAGAATGGAGGGAATAAGTTGGGCAGAAAGGAAAACGAATGAGGAAGTTTTGGAATTGGTTGGTGAAAAAAGAGAAATTTTAAGGTCAATTGAGAATAGGAGAGGAAAGATGTTTGGCCTCTTGATACGATACGACATCTTCGTTAAAACAATAGTGGAAGATAGAATAGAAGGGAAAAGGGGAAGAGGAAGACCAAGGCGAAGTTTCATGAAGCAGATAGTAGAAAAAGTGGGTGGAGTGTCGTACCAGGATATCAAAATAAAGGCACATAATAGATCGGATTGGAAATTGCTTCACCGACAAGAGCACAGCTCTTAAATTGAAGAAGAAGACGTATGAACATGGTTGATATAACCATAATATGTTTTTAGAATCTATAGAATGTATTCAACTCTATTTTCATCGAGGAATGGCGTAAGAGCGTCATGTTCGCCTGGCATATCCTGGACAAACAACTTTGGAAGGTCTTACTGGTTCTGGTTGGTAAATTTTTCAATATGCCCTAAATGCCCACTGTAATATTTTTGCAGCCGAAGTCTAGTAAGTATATTTGTATCTTTAACATGAGAATAACAGGTATCTATTATTTGGCTTTATTGCTTACGTTTAGTTAAATGGACTACAATTATTTACTATATTATAGTTTACATCCACACTTGCCCAAGGCTACGTCTTGCTACCGTACAAAACAAAATTTTATCTATGCAGATTTAGCCTTTGATTGCTCATAAATATTCAAACACAAACTTGCCTTTTTATTTCTTTATGCTATTCCTTGCCTCTTCCTTTAATCTCACGTGTGTGTGTGGGTATGTTTTTCCGATAAACTCCGGCTTAACTATAATTCATGCGCTTCATTAATTACTATAAGATTTATGTAAGTATCTGTTTCATTGATTATAAATTTTTAACTTTAGACATTTTTAGTTTGACGCCTATGTCTGCCTATCTGCCTCTTTGTCGCATCCCCAAACGACACATTCATCGGGAAGGTCCTTAGCTATGATTGATGAAAATCTGTCCAGCAGTTTATAATTATTTCTTCATCGTTTAAATTTGTGAATTTTTAACGTATATTTGTCATTAATTAGAGAATTACTATTGTCTCAAGGCTGACCTACGAAACAAATGGCAAGAATTAGAATGAATCAAAACAGTTTATTCTGTAAAACTACGACGGGGCCTCGTCAAACATTATCAATCATTCGCGTGGCGGCCGCGGGCAGAATGATTTTAATTTGATAAAATGCAATTAGCTACCAAAAAGAAATCTAATCTCATGAGGCGGCTTCGACTTTTTTGGGCGGCCATGTTGTTTGGGCGCGTTCCACATTGAGGCTTCGAAATAAAAGATTTGAAATGAATGCGTAGAATTGTTTTGGTAGTGATCACTGGGTGATAACGATTTACTGGGATTTTTGACTTTACTCTAAGTATAAATTGATTGATATGTGCAAGGTAAAAGTTTGCTAAGCAAAAATATTACTCTTATGAAGTATATTAGAGTTACGTAAGACATTTATAAGCTTCTTGGTTACAAAGGGAATGTTTTCTACGATGTCTACGATTGAATAGTCCTTCAGTTTTGTGGCGAGTCATTCCAGTGGCAGTATCAAGTGGAACGCGCCGCGGGGTTTATGTCTAATTCACCGCGCTACCAACAGGTGGCAGCAGCGAGCCTTTTCAAATCTGACAGACGCCATTGCCTTTACGTCAGAAAGCCGCGAATAAAATTAATGATGTTCGCGCCTTAATGACGTTTCACGACGCCGCTCCATTGTGTCCGTAATACAACAATTATTGAGATCATTTATTAAGTTTATTGATCTTTTAAGTTAATCTTTTATTTCGTAATTTAGCTCCGTGCGAGAGCGCGAACTCTGAAAAAAACATCTCATATGCGGAGGTATTTTTTGGACTATTTTTGTCATTATACGGCGTGATGTGAGCGGGTCTTTGAATATAGAGGCAATTACTGCCCCGCATGTGGTTTGATTATGTACGTCGGTTCCATTCCATCTAGCTATGAGGCCATAAAACGCCGGTAAAAACATTACTAAAACCTTTGCTGATGGTAGTTTTTGAGCTTCCGTTGCTAAATTGATGTTGATGTTAAGAGCTATTGTTACGATTTTCTATACGTATGAGAGTTACCGCTTATTTTTTATGTACTCCGATGTAGATTATCATTTTGGATGGTTACGGGTATTAGTATAGTCTGCGGTTTCCTGTGCGAGCTGGAGCACATTATGCAATAAGTAGTTAACGTAGAGCTACGTTGCTAATTAACTGTTAGTTGCAGTTTGGCTGCTTTGACGCCGGGTATCGAGGGAGCTTTGGAAACTTTAAGTAAGGCTAACTAGACTGCTAGACTTTTAAGGCTAAACACATCTGGAATATAAATGATAGCCATCTATAGTAATTTAACCTATAAATCTGATATGATACTAGTTATTTCCCAAGGCATTACAAATATTATTTTTAAGAGTTTCGTCAAATAAAGAATAACAAGCCGGTAAATATACTAGATATAAGGTAATTTTTTTTTGTATATGTTATGATAATTGAGGTAGTAATACATAGAAATCAATATTTATACCATAGGTTGCACCTGCCATGATTTTTTCTGCATCACCCACGGCAGACTGGTAGAAGATACCTTAGGTTTTAAGTCCACCGCTGTATATATGTGCATAAAGTTAACCCTTAATTTGGCAAAGAGTATAAAACAAAATAAACTTATTTTTTTTTATTAAAAATAGCCTAAGGACACTTAAAGCTAAAAAAGTCTAAAGATTTCAGTTTTCCTGAAAAACCATACATTGCCAAATCCACAGCATACATTGCCAAATGCACAGAACTTCATTTAGTAAATGTATTGTATGCTGGGACATACATTGCCAATTATGATGGCAATTAAAATATCACTAAAATAATAAGAATAATAATATAAAATGGCTAAAATATAACTCTACTAAGCTTGCAAATGACAGTCAAGTAGACAATTCCTTGAACTTTCGCTAGTTACGAAACTTAATAGAACTTGGCACTTTATGCATTGCATCTTTTTTAGTTTCGAGTCAGCTAACATCGACCTAGAGTGGTCATTATCATAAAATTACCAACATTGTCAAATCCTGAGGATTTCACTACGGATTCCAATGAGAGTACTTGCGTGCGTTCGATTTTTTTCAGAGTTCCGTAAAGCTCGAATCCGCAATCTTTCAGACAGATGAATAGTTTGCCTGATTTGCTTGTATTAACAGCCACGAATTGTTGATGCAAAAGTCCAGTATTTTTGCAGATATACCGATGTAGCATCGCCAGGGCTTAAATAAGGTTCTATGCAGAGAATTGAGCATATCAGCTAAATCTTCTTCCTCATATATCTATTGTACCTATTCCTTCACGTTTTGTGGAGAGTCTAAGTCCATTTTGGATGTAGACTCCTGTTTATTCCGACGGTCTCCACGCCTAGATACAGAAAACCTAATAAATTCACTAAAACAACTTAATAAATTCACAACAACAAAACAACGATAAAAACAACAACGATTAAAACACAACAACAACAACACAATTAAACAACGAACAACAACAACGATAAAACAACGAACAATTAAACAACGATAAAAACTTAATAAATTCACTGCTTTGTTATCATTCCACGGTACTATAGCTAAACAGTTTTTAGCAATTACTACTTAAAAATGACTACCCTAGACCTTCTTCATTCTATACTTTTTCTGCGGGTAGAACTACTTCAGCTCCTCTCAACCAATTGTTTCTGATCCGAATACGCCGTAGACTTTTTATATATTAATTTCTTATATTGTAAGTATCAAAAATAGTTCTAGAGTGGGAATTATAACATACTAAAACAAAAAACAAGCTAAAAAGCAATCCTAAGTATGCCACGACATACAAATTATAGGAGAGTGTTTTGTTAAGAACTTGGCAGTGTATGTCACAGCATACAGCAGGTTAGTGACCTAGATAGAACAATATTATAAAGTAAAACTTTCAAAACTATTATCATAGTTATTTGATTACTTTATCAAGCATAAAATGTAGTCATTACAGTCATCTTAAATAGTGTAAAAATCATAAAAATAACATAAATACCTTGGAAAGCTCAGCTGACTTTCGCCGGGTAGCCATTTTTTCACAATAATGACTAAAATTATTATTGTGGGACAAATGTCCCTTAAATTAATCAATTTATTGATTGTGTTTCAACGTAAAAATGTAAATTTCTCTTATATATTTTGTTAATTTTAAAACAATTTCTTACTGTAAAGTTCATGTAGGACAACATTGCCAAATTAAGGGTTAAACAAATAAATAAACAAACCAACTGCTACTTGTAGGGGCTGGAGGGGCTGCGGTGACCGCTAGTGATGCAAAGCGGTGCAAGTATGCAGCTCTAGCTTCCAGCTATGTATTTGCGCCCTTTGCGGTGGAGACCATGGGGCCTTAGTCTCATGAGACGCATGGTTTGGTAAAAAAAATCATCCATACTTAACGAAATCCCAGGAGACCTTCGGGGCTGGTAGCTTTTTCTGCCAACGTATATGCTTGGCCATACAAAAGGGTAATGCTGCCAGTCTTTTAGGTACCGTTCCCTCCCAGTGCGGCGACAAATTGGCGGAAGTTTTTTTACCTAGTTTAAGTATATTTGTTAATAAACTGTAAGTATTTAGTTTAAACAAAAAAAAAACAACAATATTTATTCAGTTACACACCCTATTTAATACGGTGCGCAAATCTTGATAGATTAGTGTAAATGTAAGGTAGTTTTGTAATATATATTTAAGTATAAGATGTAATCTTGAAAACTTCTTGAAGCTGCTCTTTCTACAAACTTCGATCTGTGAAGTCATGAATTCGCAAGGCCTACAGGTCTACGTGTATTCCATACAGACGCGAAAAATATTTATCGACACTTACATTTCATACGAGTGTAATCCCTCCTACCCAACCACGATTATGTCTATGTAATACAGAAAAATATACTCCTAGTGTAGACGTGTAGATTCTGCGCGCTAACCATCGCCATCGATCCCTGCGTTTTCTCGCAAAGTGACCCCGCAATTATAACAGGGGCAGCGACTAGCGTTCTTTAAATTATATTAAGTAGGTACTCTTTTTTAATACATGCGACCGAATACCTACTTACATACTTTTCTCCCACTAGGTACCTATTTGAATTTAAAACTAATCACGTGCTCCAAACAGATAAAACATGGTATTCGTACAATGTTATCCTCATTAGAACTAAGTAGATAATAATCTAAGAATTCAATTGAGGCAATTGCACCTCACACCACCGGATCACGGACATTAACTACAAATAAATGAAGACAAGGAAAACACGTTTCGCAAAATAATATCTAATAACACCGCATTAAGATTAACGACGTGATACTGATCCTTCAACGAGGTAAGTTTCTCAACTAAGACCGAAGTAGGACTTGCCTACCATAATTTCATGGAGTCATGTACTACCTAAACCATCGGTAATTCCTTGTCTTCGGTCCACGAGCGTCGGAAACCGGCGCAATTAGATGCAATCGTGTCTGAATTATTGTAATAACCAAAAAGAATCGATTCTCAAACGAGCGTCGATCGCTGCTCGGCTATTGGCGCTGCGATCACCAATGCGCGCGCGCACGAACGCTCATCGTTAGCCGATCTACACGAGATAAGCTAATTATACAACAACGGCGGACGTTGATTGTTATTCTTTCATTATTCTTTATTTTTCAGATGTTAAGCTTTCAAAGTACCTATTAATCGGTACGCGTACACGGAAAGTTGGATGTGGTTATTAAAATGTCGATATGAAAGCGAAACACGTTATTATAGTACGAATCGTCCAAACATTAACTATTGAATAGACCACCGGGGAAAGCCATTACGAATATTAAAACGGGGCCTGGAAGTAAAACTTCGATGGGCGCTTCGGATTCCTATTCATTGAAATTACGTCTATTAGAACTGTCATTACAAAACATTAAGTACTGTTGTCTTTATATGCATCCAATATCTGTAGAACATACACATATCCCTAAAAAATATCTAAAAACTGTATAGAAACTTCGTTTTCGTTGACAAATTGATATTATCAGAGAAATACGACTTCTACGACCGGACAGTTGTAGATTGCCTTGTTTTCAATTTACATGTAAACTTTTATTTTATCTTTTTTCATATCTATTTCATATTTTGTATCTTCAGATCACGTTCAATTTTTATAAATTTTAGCTTTATTTTTTATCTCATCCAATGTGCTAGGTAAGTATTTTGTTTAATTTTTCGATACATTATAGTGAATAAATCTTTGGACTACAGTGCCGTTGAAAGGCTTATAGTCGTTGATTGCACGTAAAAAACGCATTAAGTATACACACCCAAATCACACACACACACACTTACACACACACATACACACTCACACACATACAAACAATTTTAGGTTTTTTTTTTATATCAATATAAATAACGGAGTTTTTTTCTATTGTATTCCTTAGTTGATTAGGTAGATTATGTACCGGTCTGTATAAACAAGACAAACTGTTTGGATGTAATAATAATAGTGTTCAAAAACATAGGGATGACACTGGCTTCTGTAACACAGTTTTTACTAGCGCAGAAGTCAGGGAATTCTCATCATGGTGTACAACATTTATAAAATAAAGGAATTATTGTATTGTATTGTATTGTAATTATATGCTACCTACTGGTGTTGGTAAAAATGCTATTCCTAGCACCGTAATCTATTTTCGTTACCTCTATAATGATTTTTTGATAATTTTCATTGAAGTCGGTTTTATAGAAATCAAATATATAATCAATTTAAAAATAGTGTTTGACATTTTTTGTGAAAATGTCAACCACTTCAGAATTCAGAGAGCTGAATGCTAGCGAAACTAGCATGCAACTCGAACGGCTATGATAGAGTAGGTAAGTTACTGAAAATATAAACAGTTTACATATATATTTTAAAGGACTGAACTAATTTCGATGATACTTGCACTCTTACCTAAGTTAAAAGCCACTTTCCAAAAAAACATTAGCAAGCAATACTGCAATCGGACTTACTGAGATTTCGTATTGATCGACCATAAAATTATAGGTATCTCAAAAGCATTTGCTAGCTTACTATAACATAAAAATAATGCGCATTTTTTCTGTATTTGTAAATATCAGCAATGTATCTGACTAGAGTCTAGCATTATAGCGGTCGATCACGTAGCGGCTATTCGCCGTGCGCCTGCGCAGGTTTTCTTCATTTGCGGGTACGTGCGCACGCAGCGCCGCCGCCAGCGCGCGTACGTTGTGAGTGCAAATTAAAAGCACTATCATTACGTCAATGCTTACAGTGCCATGTAAAATTTAGAGTATCTACCTACTAAATGGTATTCTGACTTCATGACTCCGCAATCAAATACGCCATTAGGGCTAGCTTCAAATATGGTTAAGCCATATTCGCCTATTGTTTCTTAAATATATTTTTATTTATTACAAGAATTTAAGTAACAACTTGAAGTTATTGGTTGTGAATAAGTTCATTCTAACAAATTTAGACTAGTTACTTAGTTAGTTTATTCTAATAAAGTTAGACCATCAGCCACTTATCATTTTACTCAGATCCTGTACTTTGTATGGATGAACTACGCTCACCTCTTCAAGGTATGACAATATTTATAAAATAATAATAATAACGTAACCACGAAGTGTTGTTTATATGCTCTTATGCTTTATTTTAATGTATATAGAATAAGACATTTAGATCAAATTGTCTATATTCATATTCATGGCAATGGCTTATCTAGCGAAATCCTAATAATAGAGTTGAACTAAAAGCTAACAAATATTTGCCATATTTAAGTGTCTGTGTTATCGCATTTAAAGTGAACTGCCAAATGGTGCAACATGAATGGTGTATTAACAAGACTGGCTTGAGCTGGTGGCATGTCACTCAAACTTTCTCCTGGTAAGGCATAATTGTTTGCGGTCTGAAAATCAACCCTTACACGCTTAAACGAAACCTGCTCAAACCTTGTCACCGCGGATTGGAAATTATTTCGCAAGTCCTATAAATAAGTATATGATTACTATAATTATTTGCCATTTTGTAATACTTGCTACGTTTTTAGTGCCACCTTCCGTGGCTTCGGGCGGTTGACAATAATAGACATGACATACATACATTTGTGTATTTGGGCTTTTTGGCATGAAACAGTAGGTCAAAGTTTTTTGGGGACGTTCATAGTAAAGGCTATCGTGGGACTATTTTAGCGGGAGGAAAGACTCCCGCTAGGAGTATTTTGTTCTGTGATTGTTTACAATGCGAAGAAAGAGAAATAGACTAGTAATGCTCTATCTACTCAAAAATCTGTAAATTGTAATCTCGCATGCACTCAACCAAACCGGACGGAACTGATTACCCCTAAAACGTGCATAGCTGAACATTGAAGACAATTATTGTGAAGAGAAGATATATTTTGTTTGGTTAAGTTTATGACTTAAGTAGGAAACGGCAGGGCCTGTACCATCACCTCTTATAGCAATATTATTTTCACCTTACTGTCTCGATAGAAAGTGACAGAGCGATAAATTGCGTATATTGGCGTCTCTACTTCATGTCAAGTAAGCTGATAATAGTACTGTTAATAGAGGAGGTGGTAGACCATCAATAGTCTTTCATCCACACAAACCCTCTTTTGCTAACATCCGTAAGCAGATTATTGTGGTTCAACGTAGTGAAAAAAATCCTAAATCTATGTGTTCAACTGATTTTAATTTTTATTTCTATTCTCATCGCATATCTCTGATGTTTCTTGATGGCGACGATTTGTTTATATCTGCCTGAGTTATATCCCAGAATGGTTGCAATTGCGGCTTAAATATTGTCCTGATCCGATGAAAGTATCGAATTTAAAGCGTGGAATTTCTGGGGCCCTTCAATCACTTCTAAAGTAGGATTAATATCATCTTACTATGTAGCTAGAGACGTCGATATACGTATTTTATAGCTTTGTCACTTTATATAGAAAAGTATTTTTACTATAATACTGCTATTACAGTAGCTAATTGGGCCCTAACTTCTAATAGGTCGGTTTTAGTTTTTGCCAGCATTATATTAGGGCTTCGCAAAAAATATAGTTCGATAAAAAAAATACGCTGTATAAAATGCACAACACCTAAATAGATAGGTACCACTTCAATATTTCTTCCGCTCGGTATCTATGGCGCTGACCTTGATTCGTTCCGACCGTTCAAATATTATAAAAATATTTTTGTTATAGTCTATTACAGTGAGAAGCTTTGAAGTGTATAATATAGAAAGTGCAGGGCTCACGGCCCGCGGCCGACGTGCCCACGCGTGGGCGGCTACACGTACAACACATTTGTTCCGATGACGACCGAGCCGATTTTATTATAATTCATTTACCGTGTTCTTTAAAAGATATGGTATTAGATGATCTCTTTCTACGTTCAATTGTTAAGATATCCAGCAACATAAAACGGAGACCACCTATTTTAAATAGGTATTCATTTGATTGTAATATATTTTGAAATGTTATCTTGAACAGTAAAATGTAAGTTTCTCTGATACGTAGTTATAAAACGATGTTATAAAAATAATCCTATATACATATTTACATAGCATTTATTATCTGTCACTAATTAGATATCACAGATTCTTGTACTGAACCTTAGATGGGTTTGTATCGATAAGAAAATAGCTTAGGCAATGGTAGAGTCAGTCTCCTTCGGAGTCGCTGGACGTTCGGGGTGTGGGCCCTTAGAACGTCCATTGAGTATGGCGGCGACTCCGAGGAGGACGGCGGCGGGGTTGCGACCCCCGTCCCCATGAGCACCGTGACTGGTTCCCGGGGGGCTACAATGCGCCCCTCGGCAGCGGGCTCAAACGCAAGGCACTGAGTGGTGGAGATCCCACCGGAGAGACCTGGGTGCCCTCTCATATGCCGATGCGACCGCGGCTTTCGCGGATTTTAGTGGGTAAAAAATGGTTGTCAGTCTGTAAATGTAGCGATGCTAATCTTGTAAGACTCAAGGTTGGCCCCGCCAAGCACTAGCGTGTCTTTACAGCCAAGATGAGCGGGATCAACTTTGCTCCTACCTATCGGAATGGACCCTTGATAAAATCTTTAAAAAAAAAATTGAACCGACTTCAATATCACTGAAAAGTATAAATTAATTTAAATATTATTGAAGTTGGTGTTAGCTTACCGGCTGTGTATATTTGGCATATTTAAGAGTAATGTAATGGAGAACATCAGTTTTATGGTTTTTACCAGATAAATTCCTCCACATCGTTCGTGGTCCTCCAGGAAGTACTTATCCGGTTGTAATAAAATTCGTACAGATTCATAACAGTGGTATCTTCTTTTAAATAAAAAAAGAAGCATTGAAATTGGTAAATATTTGCCAGAGTTATGACCATTTTTGTCCTTAAAAAGCAACATACAGTCATCTTATACGCATTCCTGCAGTTGTCCTGCGCAGTCCCCATTCTTGTTTTTTCAGGAACTACTTATTCGTAAGCAATACTTTTTTTATGGGACCTAATCAACGGTTTAAAGAATGGATGGAAGAAAGATTTTTTCAAATCGGTTCATAATTGCCAGAATTATGCGTGAACATACATAGAAAAAAAAAATATATATATACACACCATACCATCTAACAGTTTTGGACTTTAATGGGAGCTAGATATTAGAAATCTTGATCTATTATATCGCGAGTTCCAGACATAGTTTAAGCTTTTCGTATATCGGGGCTAGATTCCTGTTATAGATGTATTATATAATTCCGAGTGTATAAGGCATAACATGTCTACCTAAAGCACTGTAAATTTTATTGACATAACTCTCTATTATACCTAGAATTACCACCATCTCTAATAACAGTATTATTATAATTTTTCGATAGAATGTGACAGAGCAATAAATGTTTACCTTAACAAGATCTAAATCAATAAGGTGCGTCATATTCAACCATACTATATTTTTTTGGCTGTGCACCGCTCAACCTTCATACATGAATTGTTCCGATTTTGTCAATCTCGTAAAACGAAAAAAAAACAGGGTATATATTGACGTCTCTACCTCTGGTCTATATTAATACTGCGTTAGCCCCTTAGACTATAGTATACTATATGATCGACGGTTGGCGACTGCTGCTGTCGTGTTGCTGCGTTGCTACTGGTGGTTCCACCAGCTCTAATGCCTGTGCTACCCCCCTTCCCTCCAATAAGGTTGAGGGGAGTGATGGCTGCTGCTCGAGTCAACTCGTGCGCGGGTGCTGCTTGGGGGGACTGGTCCGACTACTATCCCTTTGGCCTTTTAGTTTATTGTACTATCGTCGTATTTTTATTTCTGTCTTATTTGTTTTTTTGAACAGCAAGACATACTGTCGCTCTGATCTAATTGTAAAATAACACACTGTTAAAAAAAAGTGAAAAAATTACAAGCCCGCTGAGTTTCTTGCCGGATCTTCTCAGTTGAGGCCGCGTTGTGATCCGGTGGTAGCGTTTTTTAAAAAAAGACATGACCTTTCAAAAGTGCTAGCGTTAAGCCTATTTGAAATAAACTATTTTTGACTTGAATTTTTTTGACTTTGACTAAAAATAATTTGCTTTTACGAGGGAAAGAGACGCAGTTATATGCAGTTTAGAGCTCCGATTTTTTCTCTAGGTCCCAGGTACCTAATTGTTATAAAGTCGGAACTAACACAAACTAAAGTAAATGAAATCGAAATCGACTCCAGACAAACGCTGTTAAAAAAACGCGTTGTCTTGGCTTGCTCGCCCATGGGAAATAATTGGCGTATGAAAAAATACAGGAAGTCATTAGTGGCGGAGCCAGCGGCATCTATTTTACGAGAATGGTCGTTTCAATAGTTTTGGCTATGTGTTACACCGTAGTGTAGTCTAACGCCACTTGCTACATGGCAAATAAGGGAACTCTTTTGAAGAACTGCATTTACATAATAAATAAAAAGGAAATTAATGTAATATAACTTCCTTTTTATTGCGTTTCGTGTTCATTGTTTAAGTATCACAATATTAAATTATACTTAAATTATACAGGTAAGTAGTAAGTAAAATATATAATGCATATACATTAATATAATGCATATTTATAATAATAATAATAATAATATTCTGGGACAATCAACACACGGTCATCCGATCCCAAACTAGGCAGAGCCTGTACTATGGAAACCAGACAACTGATATTAATACTTATATACATTTTTTTTGTAAAAACACACTTAAATAGATAAATAACGCCCAGACACTTGGTGGGAATCAAACCCACGACCCATCGGGTAGCAGCCAGGGTGTCTAACCACTAGACCAACTGGTCCGGGTATATTTATTATATTATACGTTTATAATGTGCATGTTATGCCACGGCCTTTATGATCTAACAATAAATAAATAATTGATTCTGACTAGTGAACTATTGAATCAAGTGTAAAACTTTTGGATATTATAATAATAGGTAAATAACTAACATTTTGTCAATTTGACGAGAAAATAATTTAACACAAAATTAAAGGCACATTGTAATTTAAATCTAAGTATAGAAAATCCATTTTGTCTCTATTTACTTACTGTTTACCTATAAATTAAGCTAGTGAGCTACAGATGTTAAACATGTAAAATCAGTTCATCGATGATTGTATTATAAAACATTGCAGTTACATTACACATCGGTGTGATAGGGCGCGCAAGATAGTCGTCGCTAATAAGCCGTGCGTCCTCGCAATTTGATATTTCAGACATTTTAATTCACTTTTAATTCGCCTTATGAATAGCTCTTTTACGCGGTTTGTACATCATTTTGTGTTCATTAATACGACACTAATGCGTCTCGTTATATGTGGGCAGTCAGCGGGACGGCCGTTAGAGCCCGGTGTCAACCATTGTCCCCGATGCCTCTCCAAATATTTTCGGAACCATATTACTGCCGCCACTGTACATAAAACTGTTAGAGCAATTTGTAGTAATAAACGGTATTTAGAGCGTATCTAATTCCGTATTTTAAACATTATTTTTATCAATTTCTCGATCGGAGATACGGTAATTCGTGTCTTCTGAAATAATTTCGAGTGTCTATATAAGATTTAGATGTTAATGCGTTTCATTATAGTCCATTATTTTATGCTATGACTAACAGCTCTCAGCAGTATAATATTTAATTACACGCCGTTCATTTATGTAACACGTACTAACAGTTAAATTTCTAACGCGGCGGTTTCCTTTATTTGAATCTCTATTAGATTTGATTTGCATAACAGTAATTTTAATTATAACGAAACCATTTTCTAAACACCAAATTATTACCGTCTATTAAATAATAAATTCTTAAAAAGTTGTCACAATGGTTTAAGTTTAGACTGAGAAACGTGCTAGTGATAGTTTTATAGTCTGTTTATACAGTAAATGTGATATTCTGGCGGAGAGGCAAACTGGCTCCGCATCATAAAGCGAGTATTCAGAAACGACACCCATAAAACCTTTATGATTAGTCAAACCGCTGGCGAGGACGATTCATTATGGGCCATTATGCGTCGTGTTTATCGACTTACTCTATACAAGCCAATAAAATAACGAACGACCGAGATAAGAGGTGGACAGTCCTCTAATCTCCGGAACAAGGGACACTAATTCGATTGTGGTTTTGGTCGAGCCTTTTTTGGGGTTTACAGCACAAATTGAAGTGTTAAAAAAACTACAAATTGGCTTTTTTCGAGGGCCATTCATTAGATCGTCGGTGAATGGCGTTCGTGGTGTCGTTTTCGCTCAATTAGTTAAACGGGAAATGAATCGGCTCGCTCGCACACGGAGCCCGTGCCGCGCCGCGCTGAGCCTTTGAAATATTACGACACTTTAAGTGTTGCCATAATCATTATGATTACACTAAATTCAAATAAACTATGTAAACATAATTTGTCACCTCGTAAAGATTAAATTTATGCAAATATACTCAGTTATTTAAATGGTGGATAGCTGTACCGTAATTTAATTAAGAATTCAGTTAGGTACACAAATCGACCCACTCATTTTCGTGTTTCGTTTTATATTATTTCAAAATAAAATTTTATTTTAAGCTTTTATTTAAGTTGAATAAAAATATAAGTGTTACTAAATGATTATTGGCAGTTTATTTTTGGCGTCATTATGTCACCCGAATAATATATTTTTAACTTAGTGTCGATGCAAGCAAGACCTTTAGTACATGATGGAAAGTGACACGCCCAGCTGCAATGTACTGCCACTCGTTACCAGAGAAATCAGGTAATAAGTCTCGAGCCGGTAATTTCTCCAGCTTCAATGCCCTTCACACTGGAACACAGGAAGGTTTACACACTGCTGCTTGGCGGCAGGATATCTCAGCTGGACAGTCTTTGGCAGGGACCTACGACCTATATAGTAAAATTCGTAGTACCTACTTTGTAAGTTTAGAGGTATTATATTTTTTTTACATACCTAATTAGTAAACGGTTGATTCCTGGACTTTCCTCTTATGTTTCTTTTTTATGTCCGACTATTTAATATAGAGTCCATAGACTCCGTGGCGCAGCGGGAAATCCTTTGATTTGCAAACCGGAGGTCGCGGGTTCAAATAGCCTGGGGAGCAAATCGTTGTGTACTTAGTTGTTTCTAACTGGCTAGCATGATGCAAGCCGATCACATAGGGCCCTAGGACGTCGATTGAGTACGGCGGCGACTCCGAGGAGGACGGCGGCGGGGTTGCGACCCCAGTCCCCGTGAGCACCGTGACAGGTTCTCGGGGGCTAGAATGCGCCCCCCGGCGGCGGCCTCAGAGGCAAGGCACTATTGTGCAGATCCCACCGGAAAGCCCTGGGGTCCCCCTCTCATGTGCCGATGCGACACTCGTGGGGGTTTTTGTGGGTAATAATCGTGTCGATCTCCCGTCTCATCGGATTGTGAGAGTAAAGGAAGAGAGAGTGCACTTGTGTCTTCTCAAGCACTTGCGCACTATAATATCTATCTCATCGATGGCTAATCTCGTAAAAGATTGGTCGCTGTGGTCACATACGGTCAGAAAGATTTTATTATTAGGTATAGATAGAGTAGAAGGCGAATCTCGTAAAAGATTGACCGCTGTGGTCGTCTTGGCCAGGAGAACATTATTATAATAGAGTCAACCTAGTGAAAGTCACAACTCATAGGTAATTTTGTAAGAAGTCATCTATGAATAAATTGTTGATGTAAATGATTATAATTTTTTGCTTGGTTGACTTTTAATGTTTTCTTTGCGACACTTGAGCGTACAAAATAATTATGTATGCAGCTTTCACGTGTCGGGCCTCTGCGGGTAATTGTGTCGAAATATGTTGTTTTAAATTTGAACAGACACGATACGCCGGACATTTAGTTGTTTATCGAAGTACTTATAAAACGTTTTAAATTTTTATCTTTATCGGATAATTGTTAATTAATCTCGAAATTAACCTTTAAATAACACAAACTTTTTGCGAATTGGGAATCGCGAACAGTAATTTGAATTTACTGTAGTTAAGTATCAAAACAGGCTGGCTTAATAAAAACTTGTAGATTGTGCAGATGTTTCTTAAGTTTTCTAGGGGATTGAAATTACGTTACTTTTACAGATTATATCGCGGTTTATTTTAGATTTCTACTTTCCCATCGTATCGAATGATTTGCAGCAAATAGTCACGGAAAGACTAAGGGGTTGAACGTTCTTACATCATAATTATCATCTCTTCTTTAATAATCCTTCTAATAAAAATAGTCACATTTCATTTAATGTATTAAATGAAATATTTAAATAACATCTACTTAAATCTTTTTATCTAAAAATATTAAATATCTAATTATGAATTTCAACCGTTAGTTGATTTAATTGAGGAATAAACAAAACATCGAAACAGAAACTATCATTTCCTTCCACTTTACTTATTTTACTACAGAGTTTTATCTATACTTATAATAAAACTGTAACAGGTCCAATTCTGTACATTGAAGATATTTTGAAAATTATATTTGGAGGGCATTCTATAACCGATACTGAAGCCGAAAATGTAATTTTTTTAATTTTTGTCTGTCTGTCTTTCTGTCTGTCTGTCTGTCTGTCTGTCTGTATCACGGCTGAGCATCACGCCGAAACTACTGAATGGATTCAAATGAAACTTGGCATGATTTGAGATCTTACTACGAGGTAGGACATAGGATACTTTTGATCCCGTAATCTAGCATGGTTCTTTTAGGAGAGGGGATTAAAGTCAAAATGGGTACTTGGTTATACGCTTGGTTCGATTTTATCAATTTTTCTTTATAATATAATAAATATTAGTAAGGGAACACTCATAGAGAGTTGTTATCAAGGTTTTGTAATCGATCGGGTTAAGCAACGTTAGGTAAGGTCATTAAATAGATGGGTGACCGTTTAACGCCATTTGAACTAAACGGGTCCGTGCTTTGGAGAGCAAGTAAAAAGTGGGTCCCAGTTTTTAACAGACTATAAAAAAGGAGGTTATGTATTCGATGCGAATGTCTGATATTAAAAGTTTAGTTAACGTAAAAATAGCGCAGGCGGAGCTGCGTGGGTCAGCTAGTCTTAAAATAAAATTTATAAGTATACTTTATCTTCATCATGACTAACTATGGATTATATGTTATCACATAAACACCTACGCAATTTCTTCCCTATGCTCTTTATAAAGCTTCAAACTTCAGCTTTAACTCAAAACCTAATATTATTAGTGACGTGTAACTGTGGCTTAACGGATCAATTAAAATATGTTGTTTATATTATAAATTGAATATAATTATTTATCAATAAGTACCAATTACGTACACCATTAATAAAACTGATAGTCGGCGGACGCAGGTGACAAATCCGTCCAACACATTCTTTCGCCGTAAAAAGACACAATAAGGTGATTTTAACACATTTAGCGTATCGTCCTTATAGTTAAAAGCTGTATAATAGCGTTATCTAAGGGCCGGCACTAAATTGGGATGTCTTGGCGAGCCATGGCGGGCCCTTATCAGTTTTGTCGTGTTCATCTTGAGTTGTGTTAGGCTTTACTCGGGATATTTACGTCGGCCGACGCCGGGGTGGCGAGCCTACACACGACAATGTCGGAAACTTATTGTTGACGGCTCACGCAAAATATTGAGCTCAATTTCTTTTTCATACTAGAAATGGACTATATACTTACTTGCGGGCACACATATGTACCTACCTACAAAGCCTGTTATTTACCAAGATGTCATTATATTTTTGGCGCTGCATGGATGGCTTTTACGAAAGTAAAAAGCTTTTCTGTTTTTCTTTTAGTAATAATACTTAATTTATCTTATAAATATTTTAATTTTTAATAAAGATGTTGGTGTAAGCGTGAGTCCATTAGTGATGTGACAATAATGATCGGATAATTATCGATAGCGAGGCGACAACCCTTGCCGGACGCATCGGTTTGATGAAGCGCTTTTTTGATACTTCTTCACGTTTTTTTTTTCATCTTATTGTCCGTGGTCCATTGATAAACGGACAGGTATACGTACTCAGACAGGCGCCAACATTCCTCGCTCCGACCTCACACTTACTCGCTGCCTTATAAAAACGGGCACACTTTTTTATATTAGCACTTTTTGGACTTATTTGCCTCCCTTTGTGTTCGTCGATGTTGTTTGTTTTGGTATAAGAGCGGCTGTAGGAAGTGGACGCGATAAACCTATTTGGCCTAAGCGTTTTATTGTACCAATTTTGGATATCCGTTTTCATTGCACTTAGTTATATTTGATGACCCGATGATGGTTCAAACTAGCTCATTCGATTGAGCCAAATCATGCCCATTAGCACCTCGATACTAACGCTGAGTAATGAATTTAATGTACCTACTTAACATCACAAAATCAAACTCGGTAAGCTTTGAGTTTGAGTGTTGCGCGCCGGGAATTATTCCTATTAGCATAATAAGTTCGTATTAAATGTTCTTGCTAATGTTAATGATATAATAAGAGTCCTAACTGGTTGGTAAGTCCACTGCCCCAAACTATAAATTTAGCAAAAACAATGTAGAACTAATAACATTAGCATTTTATGAATGGGTTTGAATCGTGTGACAAAAATTTGAAAGTTGTGATGTCAGTCGTGATGGACAGCTGGGTTCACTGACATCGAAGCGATATCTACTTCAGCCCATAATTAATTAGTAAGTAAATTAAATTTTAAAACATTACATTTATTGGTCGACAGTATTACTGTCTTGTATCTAACGAACGCCGAGGAATTTCAATGAGGTTACATTGGACAATTTATTCGGTTGTTATCAAAGTGTTTAAGTTTATTATCGAACCTTTTAATAGTCACTTTAAAGACACTTTCTTTGGCTATTTTAAGTTTCGTATCTTGTATGTGATATGGGTATTGGTCACCAATGTAAAGGATCATTTCTACGAAAAGTGAATGAATTCGGACTGCGCCCTCAAGGCTCTACTACTCCAGGGCCCTCCCTCTTTAACATTTGGTAAGTATAGCAAATTAGTCTCTGTCCCCGCCACTTATATTTCGTCAAATTAATACATAGGTAAGCAGCGTCATCGGCTCCTTTGCAAAAGCCGACATCATTCGGCTAATAGCTGCGTTTATGTTCCTAGTGCAATTTTGATTTATTTCGCGAATGGATCGTTTCCGGCACTAAATGACGATTTCGGATGGTTAGGCGTTCATTAATGGGTTTTTATGTTTGGCTAACTATTTCTGTAATGAATGAGTAGAGAAATTATATTCAAATTGTGGGTTTTGTATTCATGGTAACTTTGTGCCAATACCTACCGGCTCACATCCACTAATTTATGTATTTATTCTTACTCAAGTTTATCTAACTACTGATATTTTTAACCTCCGACCCTATTTCCGGAAGTCTGCGTCTGTATGTATGTCTGTCTGTGGCATCGTAGCGGTCCCACCAGTGAACGGATTTAAATGTGTTTTTATTTATTTGAAAGATAGTTTAAGCGAGATGGTTCTAAGCTATGTTTCATGAAAATCGGTCCAGCTGTTTGAAGACCATTAGCTCTTTTCCGAGTCGAGGTAGGGATATTTTGTATACAATAGACGTTTTTAATTACTTCTATTAGTCCGAAAGATCTGAAATTTAGAACATATGTAAATCCGATGATACTAAATAAAATGGTAACTTTCACCAGGGACTGATGATGATCAGCAAGAAGGTGGTAACAGGATCTCGGACCCAATAAATGTAGACCCTCCGAGTTTGGGCTCGTTGGGTAGGTCTTGACGAGTAGTTACTAGAAAAATGGTGATCGGGGTCTGATGATGGAGCAAAAAGGTGGTCACGGGATCTCTGCACTAATAAACGTAGACCCATCGAATTTGGATTCGTTGGATAGGTTGCTGCGAGTAGTAGGTAGAAAAATGTTGGTCAGAGTCTGGTGATGGGAGCAAGCAGGAAGATGGCAATAGGAACTCGGCTCCATTAAATGTAGGACCCACCGAATTTTAAATCTATGGTTAAATCTTGACGAGTAGTTAGACAGATACTGACCAGGTTCAGATAATAGCATAGGAAAGTCATTTTAAACATATTAAAGATAAACTTAAAGTTTACTATCTAAATAATTTAAACAATAATTGATACTGAGGTCACAAATGCATTTACCCTTCAATCCTTTAACCCTAAGTACAACTTTATTTATTTTTGTAACCTGTTAGTTAACCTAGAATAATGCCTACTTAAATTAACTAATAAATGTTGATTAAGTCTCGATGTAAGCTGTAAATAGCCTGTATAAACCTCCGTGGTTTTTAATGCTATATTAAGCTAACAGTAGGTATATTATATATATTCTTGAAACGATAAATAAATGGAAAAATAAGAGTTCGTTTACTTAAGTTGGGGATTTAAAAAAAAATACTTGTCTATTTATAATTGAGAAGGCCTTGCATGGTTTAAGACCTGAGGACACCGAACACGTAAAAGTTACATTACGTTGTAATGTAGGTATGGAACTTTATGAAACGTAAACGGAAGCAACCCGTGTGCAGTGTCACACGGGTTGCTTCCGTTTACGTAAACGCTATATACGTAAACAATAAAATATTTTTAAAATAAATTGAACCGACTTCAATAACACTAAAAAGTATAAAATAATTTAAATATTAAAGAAGTTGGTGTTAGCGTACCTGCTGTGTATATTTGGCACCAACTTCAATAATATTTAAATTATTTTATACTTTTTAGTGTTATTGAAGTCGGTTCAATTTTTTTTAAATATATTTTATTTTATACTTTTTAGTGATATTTTCATACATAAAGATTGAACCATCGAAGACGGTAAAATGATGTAGGTAGGTTATGACATCATTATGATTTCACATTATCGTCTACATACTTTTAAATAATTCATGTTTCTTCAAAAACTCAGAACAATTTATCCGATCGTAATGAAATTTGCATGGAATCATCATAGTAGTTTACTCTCTCGAATAAAAAAAGAATTATCGAAATCGGTTCATATTTGTCAGAGAAATGTAAAGGAGAACATCAGTTTTATGGTTTTACCAGATAAATTCCTCCATATCATTCATGGTCCTCCAGGAAGTTCTTATCTTGTTGTGATAAAATTCATACAAGTTCATTACAGTGGTTTCTTCTTTCGAATAAAAAAAGAATCATTGAAATTGGTAAATATTTGCCAGACTTATGACCATTTTTGTCCTTAAAAAGCGACCTAAAGTTATCTATATAGGCTTTCCTGCAGCTTTCCTGCGCAGTCAACATTCTTGTTTTTTCAGGAACTACTTATTACTAAGCAATAATTTTTTTATGGGACCCAATTAACGGATTAAAGAATCGATGGAAACAAGATTTTTTCAAATCGGTTCATAATTGCCAGAGTTATGCGCGAACATACATAGAAAAAAAAAGATATATATACTTACAGACGAATTGAGAACCTCCTCCTTTTTAACCGACTTCAAAAAGGAGGAGGTTCTCAATTCGTCTGTATATATTTTTTTTTTTTTTTTTTTTTATGTATGTTCGCGCATAACTCTGGCAATTATTAACCGATTTGAAAAAATCTTTCTTCCATCCATTCTTCAATCCATTGATTGGGTCCCATAAAAAAATTATTGCTTAGTGATAAGTAGTTCCTAAAAAAACAAGAATGGTGACTGCGCACTGAGAGTTGCAAGAAAGCCTATATAGATGACGTTTTAGTCGCTCGGACTCGCTCGGTTGGACAAAAATGGTCATAACTCTGGCAAATATTTACCAATTTCAATGATTCTTTTTTTATTCGGAAGAAGAAACCACTGTATTGAATCTGTATGAATTTTATTACAACCGGATAAGAACTTCCTGGAGGACCATGAACGATGTGGAGGAATTTATCTCGTAAAAACCATAAAACTGATGTTCTCCATTACATTGCTCTGATAATTATGAACCGATTTCGATGATTCTTTTTTTATTCGAGAGAGTAAACTACTATGATGTTTCCATGCAAATTTCATTACGACCGGATATTATTTTCTGAAGAAACATGAATTATATAAAACTATGTAGACGATAATGTGATCATAACCTACCTAGACAATTTTACGGTTTTCGATGGTTCAATCTTTATATATGAAAATATCACTAAAAAGTTTAAAATAAAATCTTTTTAAAAAAAAATTGAACCGACTTCAATATCACTGAAAAGTATAAAATAATTTAAATATTATTGAAGTTGGTGCCAAATATACACAGCAGGTACGCTAACACCAACTTCAATAATATTTAAATTATTTTATACTTTTCAGTGATATTGAAGTCGGTTCAATTTTTTTTTAAAAAGATTTTATTTGAAGTCGGTTAAAAAGTTAAGTAAAGTTTAAAAACGTAATCATTACGTCACGCAAGCGGTGTGCCAAGTGTCATACATTTCTAGACATTACAACGGTTAGTTATAGTAGTAGGTAGTTTATACGTAGGCACGTGCACGCCTACGTCTACGCATTTGGTATGACGTCGCCTCTATTTTCGTCTAAATTTAGTTTATAGTGAAGCTTAACGATATAGAAATAAAAACTCAATCCAACTTAACATCGTAGCTGACTTATCAACGCGCATATAATTTACTGCACTGCAAACATAGACATAATTGCTGATGGAAGAACATTTTATAAATTGCCAGCAATATAATGTTGTTTGTAATGATTTTAACATGATTGCACCGGCATTGCGGCTATTATTTGTTATTAGGAATCAAATCGACCACAACTTGTGAATATCTATGAAGTAATTTTCCATATCAAAATCATTTTTGTATCGTGACTAGACATTGTAATGTATGCGAGCTGGATTCTACGTGTAATCCGTAAATGGATTTAGATAATAAGGTGATGAAATTACAGTAATTAGGACAAGGGCACTATTGTTAATTGGATATACCTAATGGGTATAGGTATTATTAAGTACCTATGTATGGGTATATAATGTATTTGTTGGGACGTGAATTAAAACAAGAGCTTTAGACACGACTAGCAATTTCCTGCGGTTTCGCCCGCTAATGTTTTTACAGAGTTTACCAACCCGTAACACACCCTCATAGGTTGTTTTTGAAAATACGCGAAACACGTATTGATTTATTTTATTTAGAGAATCTTTTCAGTAAATTTCAAGTCAATCGAACGTTTCATACAAAAGAAAACACCCTATTTAACCCCTTTAGGAGTCGAATTTTCAAAAATCTCAAAAATTTTCAAAAATCTTTCAAATTTCATATTTCTAGGTCCAGCGGTTTGGCCTGTGCGTTGAGGAATCAGTCAGTCAGTCAGTCAGTCAGTACAAGTAATTTTATATGTATAGGTAGATATAGATATAACTGTATCGGAATAAATATAAACAGAGCACCGGTAACAATGTATGTGACGACGACATCAACCATAGAACTGCCGGCGAATCACAGCACACCAAAGTCCAGATAGTTCGACAAACTACACATACATATAGTTAGGAACGTAGCTCACATACTTCGTTCTATATATCTAACAATATTCAACAAAAAAAGAAACTTCTTATATAAACAGCATAAATTGACAAGACAATCGCGGCTTTTGTATAATTGTAATGGTATAAGCTGTGCCTTTGTACTTGTGTTATTAGTGTTAGGACACTTCTCTAACCATATTTGTGTGTTCATATACTTATAAAATAAATATTATCGATACACACCTACAGTCTATAATTTTTTTTATACCTACTTATACGGTTTTCCAAAGACATTTAATTACTTAGTGAGAAAATTTTCTCTATAAAACTTATTACCACGGTAATAAGTCATTCAGCGTGCGTTCTGTTCACTAATCCGACAAAAATATTTTGGAAGAAAATCAGACATTAATTTAGTGCTGTGGTTGCGGTATCGTAAGTCTCATTATGATGAAATGACTGAATGAGACTACAGTTTATTGTCATACGTATTTTATATATGTACCTATGTACAATTTGTATATTTACGAGATGATATAATAGAGATGGATTTGTAGAAAGTTATGACAGGTTTTGCACCTATAAAATGGGGCCTATAAAAATTACACCAAAGGACTGCTCTATAGCTATATATTTAACTAGTGACCCGCCCCAGTTTCGTACGGATGTTTATACAGTTTTTTATATATTCGTATATTCTTCACTGGAACATTATCTATCTATGGTGAAAAATGATGGCGAAAACCGGTCAAAAATCCGTTGCGTGGTTCAGAAGGACTGAGCGGATATACAGATAGACAGACAGACATAGACGCGAAAAGCGACTTTGTTTTATAATATGCATCGATATACTAAGATATTGCGTATATCGATGATACTATGTACCTAATGAAGAAAATATATCTTTGTATACTACCTAAACACATTAAGTAAGATTTCTTAGCTATGTGAAAAATCTAGGCGAAAATTTCCCATAGGTTTGTTTATTTTATTAATGTTTCAAGATTTCAAATCGAATCTGTATCGTTTATTTAAGTGTTCTTATTTGTTATCTTGGGTAGCTGTCGATTATATTAGTTTCGTGTGTTGATACAGGACCACGTTCACTGTTTGATTAGCCAGCCCGTGGGCATATTTGCTTTGTTTTTTGTTGGAGCTGACGATAAATCAGCAAGTTACGAGTAACTTAGGGTGGGAATACACAAAGACTCTCATAATAAATTTAACATATTTTATTATTAACTTATATTTCAAACTTCGAATTGTGTACCTTGTATACTATTAACAAGGTCATTCGATAGACGGTCACTGCCTCTCTACCCCAAACCCAAGAAAGGACGGATATATAGCCAGATACTATGACTTTAAAAAACCCCTAAGACCTAAATAGAGCAGAAAACCTATTCATACCTACTCGTATTATTTTGTGTCTCTCTATGTACGGTCGGCCTTTACCAGTTTTGACAAAACTTCCTATGCAATCAAATTAACACTAAGGTTGAACATTTCTATCAGATGCGTCAATTTAAACTAGGAACACAAGTCAAAGTGTTGACGTTAACGATAAAGAGATCATAATTGAGAGAGAATAATTACAACGGAAAATCAACCTTGTTGTTTTATGATGTGCATATGAACCTCAACCGTAGGGTGGTAAACCATATTTTTGGCTGACCCTACGAGTATTGTCTGATCTTCATTTATATATTGTAATGCCAAAATAAGTGAACATGACATTTTATTGCGATAAGTTTTTGCGTTCTTTCCGATTGCCTACAGGCACACGTCGTTATAGTATCTGAGAACATCTCTTTGCTCCATCGTTCCTATGAACCTATAAAGGTAAAAGTGGAGAAAACACTCTGAATACTTATCTGAAGTCCGAATATTAGGCCTTTATTATCGCTATCTAGTTCTCTGTGGTCCGAAGTCTCTTTCTGATATCGGCTAATAGAAAGAGAGTTCGGACCATGGAGAATGGGATAGCGATATTAGGTCTTTACTTCAGGTATGTATTCAAAGTGTTTTCTTCGCTTTTACCCACATTGCTATATGATTGTATGCTTTCCACTCCAGGATGGTATGGAAAGCTTTTATTTATATGGGCTCTTAAGTTAACAGTCTGCAGCTAGTTAAGCAAGAAGCTCGTGTGTTCTCGCCCTTACTTAAATTCACCCGTTCCTAGTAACTTTGACACTTGTTCGTAGTATTTCGAAGCTCTACTTAAAGATCTAATGGATTGGCAAATGTTGACTGGATATTAATCTTTTGTTTTAAAAGAAATGGGTTCAGGAATGGTTCTTTTATTAACGATGACGATGTTAGCAAATTTTTATTAAGGCTTAAATAAAAGTTTAAGCCGTCACCGGAAAGTCTTTGAGACTGCAATGCCAGTGTTAGATTTCTACCGTCAAGCAGTGGTTACTTACCTTGGCTATGCCCTGGCGTACCAGGGGCACTATAGCTAGAGTTTCTGGGTTCTAGGAAAATAATTTGATTATGATATGGTTGTCTGGGAGAGACTACATACTTTGAGTGATAAGAACGTCAATTGTACAATACATAAAATAGATTTAAGTTTTGAATGTAACTGTCTTTTGGTGTAGGACAATAAGAAGTATTTATTCTATTCTTTCCCTGTCAGGGTTTCCGGGTAAGATTAGCACCCTCCCATCTCCTCTCGCTGGGTGTTCGTAAGAGACGACTGAGAATACAAGAAGACGGGCAGTAACGTCGTTCCTTTGAATTTCCTACCACCTACACTGCGATCCCCAAGCCGCCTCCCAAGCGTGGAGATCATGGCAACCCCTCTCTTCTAAGGGGGTGGCTTTTGATCAGCAGTGATTGGGAAGGCGCGTCGCTTTACTCATCAAGTGAACGTCAATTGTTTAAAACTCATATAAACCATTTTACTAAAATCCCATCATAATATAAGTATTCCTAGGTTGGACGAAGCTTCTTTAAAAATATTTCTTTAATTCATTGCCAGCTTGCCAATTAGTGTTAGTTTATAAATAAAAACTACGCAGTCAAAAATTGCATACGAAAAATATTCTCTGGGTACATGTCTGTACAACACGGATATAAATATACTATGATCCAAGCAGAAATAGTAGATAAGCTAATTTGATTTAAAATTTTCAACTAATTTCTCCAAGAGTGATCGCCTCCACTGGTGACAAAAGGGCTGACTCTTTTCTTGCTCAAAGAATCCTGTATTGCAACTATTTTCATTTCAGCGATGAAAATGCAGACAGTTTTTTTGCCACCACTCCGCGCTGTCATGACTTATTTGATAGCATGTAAAGAGTTTTGTATCACATTATTTGAAACCAAATAACTTATATTTGTAAAAACACCAAATTAAATTGTGCTCTACACTAACTAATTTAGTTAATGTTAATAAATGTCATTCATTTTACTAGTAATTTCTTAATAAAAAAATTATAAGTTATAGTGAGATGGTGCTCAATTTTAGTTTAGACAATCTTTTCAAACCTGTTTATCTACTTACTTACTTTTCTGTGGCTGTGCTTACCCATACGCACTGTAGGTTATCTGCAATGCAGCCAGCTATCTGGTAAAACGGAAGCAAAACAAAATATGTATTTGAATCCAAGGATGCGGCTACTAAAATAACGGATAACTGCTTTTCGACAAGAAAAATATATTTTAAAACATTTTGTTGCTCTGGGTCAACCGGACGGCTAACCGCTATGCGAGGAACTGCAAGTGGGTACGCGGCCTAACAATAGTTTATGGTTCTCGTGTACGAAGCTAAATCAATGAAAATCACCACTCAAAAGCTGTATCACCAAAATCCTTGGTACCCATTGAATTATTCTTATCTCGTCACTTACAATACTGGTTGTGATGTCATCGAGGCCCGGCGAGGTATCATTAAGTACCTTTTACTCGACAAACTTACATTTACAGGGATGTAAGGAAACTATTTTCTTATTTGATGGTTAATAAGGTTCAAGTTTCAATAAAAGGAAGATAATCGTCGGCAAAGGAAAGACTGTATTTGTTATCTGCGTCCTGACTTGTGACACCTCGGCTGGACCGACGACGGATAGAGAGATACCTACCCAACTAGGAGAGTTTTTTTTATAATAAAATTGCGTTACAGTTATAGCGATAAAATAAAAGTTCCCTGGCGTGATCTTCCACCCTACCACCAGCTCTTAAGGCAATCCGAAAGTAATCTTACTTTGACGTTGGAATGAGACACACGCAGTTTATGGTTCCGTTCCTATCTCCCGCGAAAATAATATTACAATACTGTTCGAACATATGGTGGTGACCCTTAGGTAGATCAACCCCAGTGTAAAATGCACAAAGTGCTGTACAAAAATATACTAAGGAAAGTATATCATACGAGAGAATGTATTTTAATTAAGTAGATACATGAGTCAAAAATGTTGGCGCACATTAGTAGGGATTAACATATTATCATTGATATTGTGCGTTTTTGTTTCAAATACCAGATATCATTAAATAATTAGCACGTTGCAGCAGTTGCATTGAGTTAACTACATACAAATTAAAACTTCTAATATCAAGCAATATTAGCTCTTATTGATAGCCTAGGAAATATTCAACCTTAGTTGGTGTTTGTGTGTGAACACGCACGTAGATTAAAGTAAGGCGCCAGATAAGATGCTCACCGCCCAATCGATTTGAATTAATTTGTTATTATGCTAATAAAGACTCTAATTAACTAATTAACGTTCGCTTCACCGACGCGTGTTGCATCCATCGATTAAACAAATCCGATTTAAATCGGTCCAATAAAGATCCGATACAAATCAGCTTACGGTCAACTCTCGGTCTTACAAAAGATATCGATTAGATAATTAATGATCGTCATTTGCATGTTGTATTCTAAAAGGTTTATTTGAGTTTTTGTTGTTTATACGTGCGTAAAAAATTACCTTATAGAGATACTGCCGCAATCTAAACTTCTAAAGCAAATGATATTCTTTTAAATGGATAGATAGGTTTTACGAATGACGAAACAAGGATTACATAAAACATTACATGCTGGTATTCCAATGAATAACAAATAATAGATGGTAATAGGCGAACATTGACATTAACATGTTCAGTTATTAACTTTTTAATAGACGCATTCAAAGAAATAATTTCAAAGCAATTTATCCGTTCAATGGGTTTGCTATTTGTTTTTTTTATCAGCTCAGCACTATAATACATTCCGACGCGTAGGTCAAATCAAAAATTCTCACAGAAACGAACATTTAATAATACGAATGAATATAATGCGGTTCAAACGATTTATTTTCCGTATAAGCACGTCACGTACGAACTAAATCATCGGTCGGGAACCGAAAAATATACCAGAATCGGTCCTATTAGCTTACCATCGGATCATTCGATACAAATCGTATGAAATCGATTCGTATCGAGGCTAAACACTACAATCAGAGGACGACTTGCAGCTGTTAGTTATGCGATCGGCGTCATCCACTAAAATAATATGACACAGCCATTTTTGTCTCTCCTTCGCGCACCCAAAAAGGAAAACTATTGATATGGCCATAATTAAGTATAGTTGTGTATCGAACGCAAAAAAGATGGGTAACAAACGTGGTAGACATCGAAGTTAATTTGAAAACTTATTATTATCTATATACATATAAAATTACTTGTCCTGACTGACTGACTGATTCATTCGGCCCTGGCCGAGCATCACACCTCGCTCGGTCGGAGGATCCTCCCTTTAGCCATCGCTCCGCGATATTGGTGACCCCGACGTGATCAACGCAGCCTTCGCATCGAACATCAACGCAGCCGTCGAAGCTTCGCCATCACTCTCTCCCCATAGCAAGTCTCCAGCAAACAACAACCAGCGAGTCACAAGCCAGCCAGTATGCCTCATCGGACGACCACCGCCTTGTAGCAGATGCAAGCCTGGTCAGACCTTCGGCCTCAACGTGGCACAGAACCCCTGCACCGACAGCCGGTCCACGTAAGAAGAGTGCTTACCTCAAAACCGGTTCGTCAAGCAGCAGCCAGCCACACTGCACACCTCGACTCACTGAGGACTACGCAGCATCAGTCCGGTCGCACTGGGACTACGCACACTGGACTTGTACAAGTGGCATTGGCATAGCGAACTGCAACGCAAGGACGAGGACTTCCAGTCTTCGGGGGGAGTGATGTAGCAACCTACTACTACATATGAGAGTACAAAAATAAAGATGTTCCTGAATCGCGCAAGCGAAGTCAAAGTACATTGAGTATATATACAACATCCCAACAACAACCGTTGGGGGCTTCGGCCCTCACGGCCTTCTTCGGTCACACCTCCCACACACATCGCGGAGCGATACATTAATTAAATAACATCCTATAGGCACACTTAAATCTGTTTCTATTTCAACGAATATGTAAGCTGTAGCTGTAGATTGTAATAATTTAGTCAAGTTTTCAGTCGTTATCCTTCGTTGCCCTTAGCCATAGTCATGTCTTAGAGAAATAATAAGTAAAATTCTGTTTGTTATGCTGACGCTTCCCGGGATCCACAGCAGACCTCGTAAGTGGTTGCCCATGCTTTCAGAGCCTATAATTTGACAATATTTTGTGTCATTTGGGCTTTATTATTACTTACGCCATTACACGAATGTGGATATAAGGTTAATACACGAACGCCGCGTCCTCAGCACCGATTAAGGGCAAAATAACCACAGGTTCCCCTAATACAATATTAAAAGCATCCTACGACGTGATCGGCAACTAATAATAGTTTAATTCGAAATGTCCCTGAGAAAATGTCGGAATGTCAACGTTCATCTAACATTACTTTTTCTGATCACGAAATGGCCTATTACGAAATATTAAATAACAATTACGGTTTTTATGTAGGTACAAGATATTTTTAACAATGTCCGCTCTACAGCACGTAAATATATTGTTATGAATAGTTATGGTATATCATTATCCTGCAAATGAGTTACGAACGTATTTATAATGATTCGATTTTTTCTGAATGATGGTACACATATGGAAGAAAAGTTTATTTTGGAGTTCCACTTGCATAATTATTAATATGAATGTCCTTCTGACCAATACGGCCACAGCAGCCGTCTTCGAGAAGATCAATTAACAGAGTATACATACATATAGACGCAATCATAGAGTTTATGTATTAAGAATAGAGTACGCGTTTGTCTATGGTCCCCTTAAACAAAGCGTAGGCAGATTTTCCCCTAAGAGGCAGGTGAATTGAACTAATTATAGTAATATTATAAGAGTTATATTGATATGTAAGTGATAAATAGTGATGGGTTTGATCTGTCACAAGCACAAATGTCGATAAATACAGCTGACGGTATAGTACCTATTGTCGTGTATCTGATATTTATGTACTTATTTTGTTGTTCGCACTCGTTGCTACATGTTCTTACTTGTATTAAGCATTCTATAGTACTTGTACTGATTCATATTCTAAGGGCGCAATCTATACCATAACTTCAAAGCGCGACAGAATTGCTGCGACGCTCTGCTTTGCAAATCCATATAAGTCAAAAACGCGCAGCACTGCTGCCGCGCTTTAAATTTGAACCTAATTATGTTCATTGTCAAAGTGTATTGTAACTTGGAAGAACTGACTTAGTGATGGAGAACTAACTAAACAAATAATGATATCTGATATTTACGCGAATACTACACATTGAAATGAAACTAATTTTACGGATTATATCGCAATTAAAATCAAGAATAAACCGCGATATAATCCGTAAAATTAGTTTCATTTCAATAACTAAACAAAGTTGTTGCTCTTTGCAAGAATCGAACCTCCGACCTGCATGGCTAGCGTACACCGAATCCTGATGTCTTTTTAAATTTACTTGTCCTTAGTAATAAAATTAGAGCAATAGGCTATTAACTACATCTTACATCATCACTCGAGCTTTGTTTATCTGACTTTACGTGTAATGAATTCATTTTGTGATCAGCATTAGTAATTCACCCGCCCCTAGAATCAAGCACAATAGGGAACTAAGCAAACAACAAGAAAACGTGACGTCACGTAATAAAATCTAAATCGAGTCGGTCTGCATTGAAGGGTGTTCTGAATCTAGTTAGGTGTAAATGGGGGCATCGTTTATGTGCGACGCGGAGTAGGGTATAGCCGGGTAGGGCGCTCAGGGCGGCTGGGCCCCGCTCCCAGCCCATGCATACTAACGCGCCGAGTAATAAGTAGCCCGATGCCATGTTTACCCGTCATCTCGGCTGCCGGCCTTCCCTTCCTGACTGGATGAGAACATGAACGATAGTGGTGGCTACTATTTGAACTCGAATCATTCCGGTTGCTAATATTAAGAATTTGTTTTACTTGGTACTACGAATTTGTTTTACTTCTATTACCTTAGAGAATTGTTTATTGTGTCTAGCGCTTTTTTAGTCATCTATAGAACGTTAAATAATGTACGGTGAAGGTCATTTAAAATTGATCACCTTTAGGACGATAACCGGCTGAAAATACGTGTGGGCGGGTTTTTTTTTTGAATAGTGGTCAAGCGTTCGTGACCACATCGCAAAGTATCAAGCGCTTTTTCAGTCATGTATAGAATCTTGATCATTGTATATAGCGCTCTTTGAGTCATTTGTAGTTAATTGATCATTGTACCTATTACTCTTTTAGTTAGGTACTTGGTAGAAGATGATTGACGTATACTGGGTGTCCCGGAAAGGGTATCAAGCCAAAAGTTATGTATAGTATTGATAGTAAAGATCCCGAAAAAAATGTCAAAAACGGCAAAAAATAATTTTTGAATTACGGAAATTAAATTATATACTTACTTAAATCGTCTTAAAACTGTTTTAGTAATTGTATATCCTTTAATTTACCTAACAATCAAGACGTTGAGCTGATGGTATGCGATACGCTTGCCTATGAGCATGTAATGCACTGCCGCTCGTCACCCGAGATATTAGTTATTAAATCTTTGAGCCTAGTAATTTCACTAGCTACAGTGCCCTTTACACCGGAATAGAGCAATGTTTACATACTGCTGCTTGTGTCAGAGGTGTCACTGTACCAGCAGCAAAAACGGCGAGCTATGAAGGAATTGTTAATTTAGCGACGTCGCACTGTGGGCTGGATTCCGGCTTTCATAGACATCCGATGGGTAATATCGAAAATGGTGACTTTTATGCCTGAATATGTTTCGGAAGACTAAGTACATACTCCAAAATTATATCATTACAATACAGACTTATAAACGGCGTAATGAGAATTTTTTATTTAAAAATTTGTATGGAGCTGACATAAAAAAATTAAATATCTCCGGTCTCGCACAATTGGCCCTAATTATTTTTCAGGGAGTCAATCCTTGAATTATTTGAAATTTTTTGATATACTGCATAGGATGGCCAGAGGTGGGAAACCTTTTTTTAAAAATAACCTATATATTTTTTTGACCATTTTTTGAGGTCAAGTCTGTATGATATATGTAAAAGGCATTCCATCACGTTTATGCGTGCATGCAACGAAGATAATCCGAACTCCAACATTTCAGGTGATGTTACTCTTTTTTCTACAGCTTCCAAGTTGATTCCAGTTCGATTCTTTGAAGATCCAGTGAAAACTGCTGATATAACAGGACTCGATGCGGAACTGGAATAGGTCATAAAGTATATTTAATGCCGCTGATACCATGATTGACGAGGATATATAGAACGAGAGGAGGGTGCGAGGAGAAAGTGGGAGAGGGGATTCGAGGAGGGGGTGATGGGGTGATGGATCGGGGGAGTTAGGTGGAGTAAGGGGGGAGTGAAAAGGAGCAAGTTCGTAGAAGAGAGAGGGGGAGAGGGTTCAGAGAGGGGATAACAGGGAGAGGAAGAGGGGGAGTGTGACGGAAACCGAAGCGGGAGGGGGAAAGAGAGAGGAGAGAAAGAGCATATAATTAGATTTTATAAGAGAGAGAGATATGGAGAGAGATAAATCTAGGGAGGAGGGAGAAAAGGGGAGCAAAACGTAATAAAAGCGCGGGCGGAGCTGCACGGGTCAGCTAGTTGTAAAATATATGCATTATATTTCTTGATGGAGTTTGAGATTGAGTTTACAACTAGTTATGTAAAAAATTTTTAATAATTGTCACTAAAATATGTTTTTATTTTTTTCTGATACATTTTTGTGTTTGTAATTATTTTTCTAGCGCTAAATATACTTGCCAAGCTGGAATAAAGATAAACTTTTGATAAAAATAGAAAAAAATATTTAGGTTATTTTTAAAAAAAGGTTTCGCGCCTCTGGCCATCCTATGCAGTATATCAAAAAATTTCAAATAATTCAAGGATTGACTCCCTGAAAAATAATTAGGGCCAATTGTGCGAGACCGGAGATATTTAATTTTTTTATGTCAGCTCCATACAAATTTTTAAATAAAAAAATCTCATTAAGCCGTTTATAAGTCTGTATTGTAATGATATAATTTTGGAGTATGTAGGTACTTAGTCTTCCGAAACATATTCAGGCATAAAAGTCACCATTTTCGATATTACCCATCGGATGTCTATGAAAGCCGGAATCCAGCCCACAGTGCGTCGTCGCGTCTTGGTTTAGTGTAAAGAAACGATTTGACGACAAAACATTCCATATCTCAATTAAACATAATGATTTACGCCACTCTCTTGTGCCTCTCCCAGAACGTAACCCTAAATCTGTTCCTCCGGTATGAAGTCAGTTTTAGCGACTTTCTATGGACTTTTGAGCCTAACGACTCGGATTTATATTATAGGAGTTGACAACACAGAACCATGTTTCTCCATCTGCCACTTGCTTAAGTAAGGTGAGGTTTTTTGTTCCTTAAAGGATGCTTTGAGGTACTGATACGGATACCTACTTATACCCTTTTTTATGTAAATTCATACATACTACACCTACCGATAAATAACACCCACACAATGGTAGGAACAAACTACCTATTGGTTATCAGCCAGGGTGTGTAACCACTAGACCAATCGTCATAGGTATATATTATGTTCAAATTATACATTTTTATTCTCATTTGTAGTACTCGTTGTAAGTGCTCGTATCTAGATATAAATACTGATGGAGCATGACCTTAGAAGCAAATAATTACATAATGACGTAAAACTGTATGTATACCTACTTATGTATGTATAATTATTGATTAACTTTACACAGTTCAATAATACGGAAATCTATACTTATAATAAAACTGTAACAGGTCCAATTCTGTACATTGAAGATATTTTGAAAATTATTTTTGGAGGGCATTCTATAACCGATACTGAGGCCGAAAATGTAATTTTTTTAATTTTTGTCTGTCTGTCTGTCTGTATCACGGCTGAGCATCACGCCGAAACTACTGAATGGATTCAAATGAAACTTGGCATGATTTGAGATCTTACTACGAGGTAGGACATATGTTACTTTTTATCCCGTAATCTAGCACGGTTCTTTTGGGAGAGGGCATTAAAGTCAAAACGGGTACTTGGTTATACGCTTGGTCAGATTTTATAAATTTCTCTTTATAATATAATAAATATTAGTAAGGGAACACTCATAGAGAGTTGTTATCAAGGTTTTGTAATCGATCGGGTTAAGCAACGTTAGGTAAGGTAATTAAATAGATGGGTGACCGTTTAACGCCATTTGAACTAAACGCGGACCCGTTTAGTCTCGCTGCTGCTTCGGAGAGCAAGTAAAAAGTGGGTCCCAGTTTTTAACCGAGTATAAAAAAGGAGATTATGTATTCGATGCGAATGTCTGTTATTAAAAGTTTACTTAACGTAACAATAGCGCAGGCGGAGCTGCGTGGGTCAGCTAGTATTATGATATAAGTCTTCCGCATGCGTTACAAAATTTAAAGTGCACTAACTTCGAATAACAAGGAATTGTACGCCACTAGCAATGATTAACTCGCAATCAACATGACTTCATACAATAGATAAAGTGCTCTATTATTAGAACACAAAAATGCCACAGTGAATGTTCTACGTGACATTATAATGCAGAAATAAATATTGTCATTAAAAAAATAACAAAGCGATTGTTATTAACGACAAAACGTATGATTTTTTGTCAATAAAATGACATTTAATGTGCGTTTGATGCTGAATTAAATTCTTATTGTGGTTTTTGCCTTTATTTTATTAATAGCATTATAAATGGACGGGAATTGTCATAGAGCGGGATAATTGGGAGGGTTTTTGTCATGTGTCCTTTGCCGTCGGTTGCCCGACGCCATCCGCCGCGTTCGTAGAAAAACGCTCATGAGATGTATTTTGGGCGGTTTTCTTTTTGAAATCGCTGTAAGTATAAGGTAGAGAAAGCTTATTATCACAATTTTATTACAAGCTTTGTCGTTTAAAATTTACAGTTTTTTATATGAATTATTATTAGAAGACTTCGCAGCGTGCACGACATTTTTAAGGTTCAGAAGTTATTTTATAAACAATATATTTTATTCATAGAATCTATTCGGAATAAGGTTTTTTTCTTAAATACTATAGTAGGTATATATGTACAACTAGCAATTCCCTGCGGCTACCGCTATAGTTTTTTTTTTCAATATAAATGAAAACATCCCATTTCACCTCTTAAGGAGTGGAATTTTCAAAAATCCTTTCTTAGTGGATGCTTACATCATAAGAAGAACCTACTGTCCAAATTTCAGCTTTCTAGGTCCAGCGGTTTGGCCTGTGCGTTGATGAATCAGTCAGTCAGTCAGTCAGGAGAAGTCATTTTTAACCGGCTTCAAAAAGAAGGTTCTCTATTCGACGCGTATGTATGTAATATTAATAAAAATGCGTAATATAAATTTATGTTAGTCTATGTGGGCTTCTAAACAAATTTACCAAATTTTATGAGTGTATGTATGTATGTATGTAGGTTTGTCCGCGGATTCTCAGAAACTTCAAGTCCCATTTCAAAAATTCTTTTTGCAATAGTTAGAGTATTTTTCAACTTAGGGTACAAGTTTCATCAAAATCGGTCCAGTAGTTTAAGAGATATAAACTTTTTATGTGTTCAGTAAGTTACTGTAACGTAGACGTTTGAACGTTGCGTGATACTGCTAATACCTATTTTGCTAAAATAAAAGTCACTAAAAAGTGTTAAATAAATTATTTAAAAAAAAAAAACGACTTCAAAGTAAATTATCTAAAAAGCATAAAATAACGAAAATATATTGAAGTCGGTGTCAGCTCGTGCTAGTCTTAGTTAACATGATGTGCTAGCACCGACTTCAATATATTTTCATAAGTTTATGCTTTTTAGATAATTTACTTTGAAGTCGGTTTTTTTTTTTTTAAATAGTTTATATACTTGTATATGTATAGATTAAGTTAGTAGAAATAAGTAAACCGACGGAAATTGCGTTATTTTATAACATTTCATCATTATCAGTAGCCGAAAGACGTCCACTGCTCAGAAAGGGCCTCCCCCTCAAAAGGGAGGGGGTGACAGCCACACTCTTGGCAGGCGTCTTGGGGATCGCAGTGCCGCTCGTCTATATTACCTTACACCCATATTCTAAGACGTTACCTCGATAGTTCCTCGACTCCACTCAACCTCAGTCAAGGAAATCAATATTCATAGTTGCAAAAAGTTTCCTCCACTCGGAGTTCCTCGATATTTTCCTCAGGTGAGGAGACAACCAGGTGCGGTCCGAGCCAATGATTGGGGGGGGGGGTCATAGTTGACGGGCCTGTTGGTCTAGTACCCTGGCCACTAGCCAAAAGGTCGTGGGTTCGATTCCCACCTTGCGTCTGAGTGTTTCAAGTGCGTAACCTATTTTGGATAAAATTGTTTAGACTTTTTAAAGCAAGAAATTTAGTTGGTCAATTTGACGTAAATGAGTTTGAGATTTTTAGGGGGGTCAGAATTTTCAGATGTATACGGATACATGCATAGACACACCTCGCAGGTACCCATTCTTCAACATTCCCACCAAGAACCATAGCGCAAACACGCACGAAACAGATTAAAAAACAGCTATCCTATATGCCAAGTGCCATATGCCAGTGACCATAGAGAAAATGTTGGTCCAAGGCTGAAATCTATGATTTAATGACGAAATCTATGATTTAATGACGTATTACCTCGACTCATTATTACTCGAGGATCCTCAAGATCACCTCTCGGCAAGCTCGAGGTATAACAACGAATACCGATTTTGAGGATTGCTTGGTGATCCTCAAGATCCTCAATCGAGGCTCGATTGAGTCGAGGTCGAGGAATTTCGAGGTAACTTCTTAGAATACGGGTGTAATCTTACGACACACAACGAGAGGAGATAGGTTAATGCTATTCTTACCCAGACACCTCACGGGACTATTTATAGTTTAAAGATATCTAACCTTAATTGTATAGAAAAAAGTTTCAATGTTGGAATATTTTATTGATTGAAATGTGTTCGAATACTGTGCATTTTATTATACCTACAGATTACCATTAAGATCCCGAATTTGTACACAGTATTATTCCACTAAAATAATCAGTGATGGAGAAAGTATAACACATGAAATCCAAAGTCATATAACCTAAAGCATAACGGGCCGGTGTGTTGGTGCGAGTACGGTGTGCGTTTGCGCAGCGTTGCGTAAAGAACACCATGCCGCCCGGCGGGCGCTGCTTAATGCAGATAATAAGACCATCATCGTTTACAGAAGTAAGTTTAATTAACGTAAAAAAGCGCGTTTACTCTAACCGCCGCGTTATCGCGTCCATCTCGCCACTTATAATAACTTTTGTTCATTATTTTGTTGCGCGCTGTACGCGTCTGAGCCGTTTCCGGTCGCGCGGTGCTTCTAAACACCAATTTAATGCTTATGTGACTGTTTGATTTCATATGAGCGAGTTTTAGTTTCAATTTTGGAATAGTTTTAATTAATTTCCAACCATAAAACATAGACTGTTAGATATGATCGCGTGGAAAGTAGGATTCACATCACATAGGTTTATTTATGTGTAATTATTAGCGTAATTGTTGAGTGTTTGTAAATGCAGTGTGATCTTGCTTCGGTAATGAATTAGTGGATTCTGATGTAAATGTACTTAATTGTTGTTTTAATATATGTATAACTCGCTCTAACTAACGTAAGTAGGTATAACGGATGTGGATTATATGCTTTCTTGAAGTTTCAAACGGCATATTCCACCAAATCCAGGATAATAATCCATATTCGAATATCTGATCGAATAGATCATTTTAGTAAATAGTTTTTTAATAGTTTTTTTATTGTTTTGTCATAACTGTTCCGTATACTTGCGACCAAAAAAACAAGACTTACAATATTGCTATTTGCGTAGAAGTTATCATTGCCTATAAAATATGAAAATTGTTTCCCATATAGTTGTGACGTTTTTTGGTCAAATTATATTAATAGGTTATCATTCAGTGGATGGATGGGAATAGTCAGTGCAAAAAATTTAACCCGCAGTAGTTTTTAAAGGTACGTAAGTACGTACTGAAGTCAGTACGTATTACATTTTCACGCATTGCGGCGTGTGTTGCCCAATACATAGGAAAAATGGACCTTATTATACCCATAATGTTACGTAGGTAACTGTTGTTTATGTGATCCATATAAAGTAATTTTGATGACTTACTAAGATTTCATTTGTATTATTCGCTAATTTTTGGTCACAACAATAGTTTTCTAGTTATTTACTGACGTAATGGTTGTAATAAGCCAAGTTCGAGGCATATACAACCTAAGCGCAGCTTGAACCATTGACTTAAAATAACTTATTTCCTTATTTAATTAGGCCGACAAGGAAATAGTCAATGCATTGATATGGAACTGCCAAAAAACTGAAGTCTTGGTTATATAATGCAGTGTCATTATTAACACTTATGGTGGTATTGTTAGATCGTAGATATTCCAGACAACAGAGGTAAATAATGAAGTTAGTCTAGCACGCGACGTCATTCTTGAGCTAGTAGGTACTTATCTATCAAGTAAGTTTTTGTTAGTATTATCTATAGTGTTGCTCAACATTACCAGTGCCAATGAGTACCTAAAAAGAAAACTACAAATTAAATTTAAGTATATACCTAATATTCATCATGGATTAACACCTACAGTGCGGAACAGGCACATATCGGCCTGCCGCGGTACTTCAGCTGGTGCGGTCGAACAAAACTATGCCCCTCTCACCTGTGCGGAACGATTATCTGAAGTGTTTGTAAGAGTTCGATAGGAACAAATATATATTTCAACTTGTCATTTCCTGTTTGGTTTATCCCGGGGCGAATCGAACCTAAGGAAGTTGGCTTCAAGGTTATTCAAATAGTACAAAAAAAAATGTATACTTACATCATGTTTCAGCAAAGTTATAGCATTTTAATCTACCTAAGTGCTGGTGGATCGAAAAAGACCTGCCACGCACTGGCGGAAAGATCGTTGGGGGCACATTTCGACCCGCCGCCGCGCCGCCGCACCAGATAAAGGTGTATGATTTTACTTGCCGCAGCCAAAATTATAAAAAGATTGTACTTAAGCTGAATGTCTGATTCGTAGCACTATGGTCCAGTGGTCCAGTGTACTAAGCAAGTGAGCAGACTCCTTTATTCTACGCCTGGCAACACCGGCGGCAATATTGCGATGGCATGAGACCATTCACATGCACAAGGAATAAAATTGGCGTACATTGTAACGATTGCGCCACCCAATCTAGGCGAAACAAAGAGACGAGCAATTAAACAAGTATTTGCTAAGCTTTGTTTGGAGTAAAAACGCTCGCTAATCTAATGTGCCACAAGCTTCCTGATAATGAGTAATTATATCAATTAACGTACGGTCAGCGCGTTGCTCTCAGCTATTTCATATAAACGCTCTTTGTTTAATTAATTAGAATATGTAATAAGTGCATGTCGAGTGGGCGAAGCTGTGTCGGAAATATTATTTTGGAATGAATTATGTGGTGTAAAGTTTACGTGGACTATGAGTATATGATAATAAGACTTGTTTATATGATTCTTGAAATAAAATATTACCTTTCATTTTTATAGTGAGTCTTTCTTTAAGAAATTTGTGTATGTAGTATGTGTTGGACGCTTCACATCTATACTTATAATAAAACTGTAACAGGTCCAATTCTGTACATTGAAGATATTTTGAAAATTATATTTGGAGGGCATTCTATAACCGATACTGAGGCCGAAAATATAATTTTTTTAATTTTTGTCTGTCTGTCTGTCTGTATCACGGCTGCGCATCACGCCGAAACTACTGAATGGATTCAAATGAAACTTGGCATGATTTGAGATCTTACTACGAGGTAGGACATAGGATACTTTTTATCCCGTAATCTAGCACGGTTATTTTGGGAGAGGGGATTAAAGTCAAAATGGGCACTTGGTTTATCCCCTAGTTTGTCGCGGCCATTTTGAAGTACTCCGCGCCGATGTTTATGTTAGTCTCAAGTGTCATGCACGATAACGGCGCGCGTTATTGAAAAGACGATATCTCAAGTTGTTTGTATTAGAGTACTATACGATACATACATCGTTAGAATCGTTATGAATTAAGCTAATAGGATATGTATGAATGAGTACGCATTTATCTTATAGGGTACTGTTAATTCAGAGTTATTTTTTTTAACTTAAGTTTTTTTTTTTTCTAGGTTTTTTGAAAAAAGTTATAATAAATATACATTAAAAACATTCTTAGTAAAAGTATTTGTTTTATTTGCAAATAGATATATTATTTTACACATATTAGTTAAAAAAACACGCCTCCCCATACATTTTTCCACGGCGATTAACTACCGAGTGACGAAGCGCGCCAAAAAGCGCGCCAAAATGTTTGCACAGACTAATAAGAATTCAAATGTTCGATGTTCAGTGAGTGTATTTTTATGACAAGTGATATTATATGTCATCCTTATCTAATAACTAACTCTTTGTGAAAGTTAGAGCAGTTCAGATACACTTTAGAGAGGTAAAATTGTTTATTAAAATAGCGCGGTAAAACGCGGACGCGAGAAGCGCTCGGACAGATGTGCTATAAAAAACCGCGGACGTTAGAAGCGCTCTGGACATGGCAGGGGTTATACGCTTGGTCCGATTTTATCAATTTTTCTTTATAATATAATAAATATTAGTAAGGGAACACTCATAGAGAGTGGTTATCAAGGTTTTGTAATCGATCGGGTTAAGCAACGTTAGGTAAGGTCACTAAATAGATGGGTGACTGTTTAACGCCATTTGAACTAAACGGGTCCGTGCTTCGGAGAGCAAGTAAAAAGTGGGTCCCAGTTTTTAACCGATTATAAAAAAAGGAGGTTATGTATTCGATGCGAATGTCTGTTATTCAAAAATAGCGCATGCGGAGCTGCGTGGGTCAGCTAGTACCTAATATGATGCGTTTTTAGGGTTCCATACCTAAAAGGCGCGACTTCGTTTGTCTGCCTGTCACACCTATATATTTCAGGAACCACTGATGCTATCGATTTTAAGCTTGGAATAGTTTTAGATCTTATTTACCTTAATAAAAAAAAAATTTTAATGGGGGCCAAAATGGGTCATCAAAATTTCAAAGTGAGAATACTATTGAATGGGTTATCATATGAAAGGGCTTAATTTTCACATTTCAGACAGATTTTTAGTTTAGTTTATGTCACGAAGTTACAAAAAATACCGTCCCCCCTTATCTCCGAAGTTTGAGCAGGGAAAAATCTAAAATAATAGGTTATCTAAAATAAATAAAAAATCTTTCTAAGTAGTACAGTTTTTTAGTAATCCATAAAAATCCTCAAAAAACGAACTTAGTTTTGTTGTTTGTTTTGTGTTTTTGCTATCTGAGGGTTTAGACGAATAGTAAAATAACTTTAATAGGTCTAAAGAAAGTATCGAACCCTCGGTGCGTGAGTCCGGCTCGCACTCGACCGATTTTTTTATTATATTTTTTTCTAAATTCATAAACGCTTCCCCATATAAGTTATATACAATGGCACAAAAAAAATCACGCCGGATTGATAACCTCTCTTAGTATATTGATTTACGGGGATAGTTAGAGCCAGAACTATTTATAATTTGCTGATTTTACCCGTTTAGTCAATAAACTATTGTAAATTCCCATGAAAGTTTAAAACGGTTACACCTGCACCTTTTTTGAAGTCGGTTCAAAAAAGATAAATGTGAATTGAATAAACAAATAAAAATCTGCGTTTTAGGATTTTATTTTATTCGAGTATGTATATACACTATAGGAACATTAGTAGAAAGTTCAATGCTCAAACGTCAACATGTTATGTTAGTAAAACATAATTCGATTTGAATACGCCTACATCCGTATTACTTTTAAATGTAACTTAATATATATATTATATACCTATATATGTTTATTATATATAATAATAATAATATATATAATAAATATATGTAACTTTATTGAAAACTATTAAGTGTCACTATTAAATAATAGTCCTATCTCATGTTTACCTGTATCTAAGGAAATAATTCCTTTAAAATCTTACCATCGTTTTATTTGTATCCACATTTCCTTTACATTTGCTATCGGTACATGGGAAGTACAAGCTTAGCTATCGTGGGTTGTGTGCTGCGCTTGTATGTACTGCACAACACAATTATAATTATATCATCTGAGCTCATTGTGTACGTGGGAATAAATTAGACATTTTCAACGTAGTTTTAATAATGAGTGAAAGTTAACAATCAATTTGTTTTAATAGGTACCTAGGTTAGTGTAACAGGTGCCACCTCAACGACCGTGAGTCTAAAGTCTTCACATTAGTATCCGTCAAATATTTGAATGCTCCTGAATCAAACATAAATCTTAAAATATCTCAAAAATAACTCTTGTGTAGCCATACTCTGTTTTACCTTACAATATCATAATCATGAGTTGAATATTAGATACTGTAACCTATTTTTTGTTTTCGCGGGGGATACCTTCAAAAGGTCCCCGGGAGCTATGGGGGTCAACCGGGATATGTGGGGTTCTTATTATTCCCGCGGCAGTCTCATCGGGAACATGAGAGGGAACAACATTACTCATCTGAGATCTGCACCAGGATCCCATCAGCGCTTTGCCTTTGAGACCGCACTATAGCCGCCCGGGACCAGACACAGTGTTCACGGAGACGGGGGTCGCCACCCCGCCATCGTTCTCCTCGGAGTCGCCGCTTTACTCAAGTGAGAGATATTGCACCCTACCAATTGTCTGGCCACCGATCAGCCATCACTCCTGTGTTCATACGTTTATTGCTACGATTTTGATATAGTAAAGAAGAACAGGGTAAAGATTTAAGAATTTATTTTAGTACCTTCTATTTTGAATATGCTTGAGATCATCATCATTCATCATCATTAGCAAGACGTCCACTGCTGAGCTGCTCCCCCTTAGAAGGGAGGGGTTGGCATAATCCCCACGCTTGGCAGGCGGCTTGGGGATCGCAGTATAGGTGGAAGATCCAAAAGAACGACGCTGCTGTCCGTCTTCCCGTTCTCGCTTAGACGCCTCTTACGACACCCAACGAGAGGAGATGGGGGGATGCAATTCTAACCTGGCACTCCACAGGGAGAGAGATATGCTTGAGATACTTACTGGAATTTTTGAATGCTATTGTGTAAGTAGAATCTATACTTATAATAAAACTGTAACAGGTCCAATTCTGTACATTGAAGATATTTTGAAAATTATATTTGGAGGGCATTCTATAACCGATACTGAGGCCGAAAATGTAATTTTTTTTAATTTTTGTCTGTCTGTCTGTCTGTATCACGGCTGAGCATCACGCCGAAACTACTGAATGGATTCAAATGAAACTTGGCATGATTTGAGATCTTACTACGAGGTAGGACATAAGATACTTTTTATCCCGTAATCTAGCACGGTTCTTTTGGGAGAGGGTATTAAAGTCAAAATGGGTAGTTGGTTATACGCTTGGTCCGATTTTATCAATTTTTCTTTATAATATAATAAATATCAGTAAGGTAACACTCATAGAGAGTTGTTATCACGGTTTTGTAATCGATCGGGTTAAGCAACGTTAGGTAAGGTCATTAAATAGATGGGTGACCGTTTAACGCCATTTGAACTAAACGGGTCCGTGCTTCGGAGAGCAAGTAAAAAGTGGGTCCCAGTTTTTAACCGACTATATAAAAGGAGGTTATGTATTCGATGCGAATGTCTGTTATTAAAAGTTTAGTTAACGTAAAAATAGCGCAGGCGGAGCTGCGTGGGTCAGCTAGTACATTATAAAGTTAGAAATCAAGAGGATGCTTCCACTAAACTGGTTTAAAAATATTGTGTACTCTAAACCATCGATCATTATTATTTGTGTAGTACAGCTTTGATGGGAAAAACGGTCACTTTAATTAGTGCACAAAGTAAGCGCGTTCTTTTTTTGGATTTCTATTTCAACTTGTTTGTATTGCTTAATTAATGTTTTTGTTATTAATGTTTTGAACCTTTCTGTATATTAATTAATAATTAGTTTTGTTTTTAAATGAGTTTAATTTGTATGTGTAAAACGTTTGTGTATGCAACGCTACCATGTTATGGATTTAACTTTTTTCCCGAATGCCCCAGACGGAGGGTTATTCACATCGATATAATATATAAACTAGATAAACATTCACGAACAAAATGACATCTAAAATGTGTTCGCGGAGCTTGCAAACTTATCTGTGCTGGTGGCGGAAACGTGAACTAACATTTCTATTAAGTTAATTACGTGTAGCTTGACAGTTTCATATAGACAGTAGCGACACTCCTATCGGCAAAAATAAATTTGTCAGGATGTGGCTTGTAAAGAAATAGCGACACAAGGGCGCTATTTCTCGCTACCACTTTTTAACCGTGACACCAAATCTAGTTTATATATTATATCGATGGTTATTCATAATGAAACTAATAGAACGATGCTCTGAACTCATTTTGGTCTATGTTTCGAAATTTTAAACCTATCTTTTTTTAACTTATATCGTATTTACACATTAATCCGTCGGCGGTCGACGCGCTTATGCGGTTTGCGTGTTAACATGGTGCAGATCGGAACCACCGGCCGTTGAGAGCTTAATATGAGATTAAAATCTATATTTAACGTATAAAATGTTAACGTTTGTAAGCATAAAATTGTTATTAAAAAGATAAAAAAAAAACAATTTTATGTAATTCGTGAAAATATATTCGATAAGGTCTACCTCTACATCCGTTCCGTGAAACACACAAAATCGTATCCTGAACATTTAATTAGCAAAAATAATTGAAAGGCCAGCCGCACCGGAAAACCATCGCGGCGGAATCGTACAAATGTTAGGTAATGAAATAGTAACAATTCCTTGAAAATCGATATCAAAAAAACATTATAACCGTACTTCGATACGGAGAACGGAAACGGACGATAAACGCTCCAGTTTGCCGAGTTGCGAGCCAGCTAATAAATTTATTATCATTGAAAATTATCATATTTGTAATATAAATTGCGCGTAAGAGCTATAAAAGCGGTATGATTGGAGTTTTTCAGGCACGGTGTGGCTGGAAGCGTGGGATTACCGCGAGCATATACTAGCCCGGCCGCCGTCCGGCTTGCTATTCCAGCTGAGCGCAAAGCAAGAATTGAGCTTTTTAGGGTTCCTTATCGAAAAGGTAAAAAGCGACACTTATGGTGCGGCTTCGTCTCTAAGTCTGTCACACCGATATATTTTAGCAACCAATAATAAATAAAAAAAAAAAATTAAGTACTTTTATTTCAGACTAGCTGACCCACGCAGCTCCGCCTGCGCTATTTTTACGTTGACTAAACTTTTAATAACAGACATTCGCATCGAATACATAACCTCCTTTTTTATAGTCGGTTAAGAACTGGGACCCACTTTTTACTTGCTCTCCGAAGCACGGACCCGTTTAGTTCAAATGGCGTTAAACGGTCACCCATCTATTTAATGACCTTACCTAACGTTGCTTAACCCGATCGATTACAAAACCTTGATAACAACTCTCTATGAGTGTTCCCTTACTAATATTTATTATAATTATGAAGAAAAATTGATAAAATCGGACCAAGCGTATAACCAAGTACCCATTTTGACTTTAATCCCCTCTCCCGAAAGAATCGTGCTAGATTACGGGATAAAAAGTATCTTATGTCCTACCTCGTAGTAAGATCTCAAATCATGCCAAGTTTCATTTGAATCCATTCAGTAGTTTCGGCGTGATGCTCAGCCGTGATACAGACTGACAGACAGACAGACAGACAGACAGACAAAAATAAAAAAAATACATTTTCGGCCTCAGTATCGGTTATAGAATGCCCTCCAAAAATAATTTTCAAAATATCTTCAATGTACAGAATTGGACCTGAACACATATGTCTCCGTAAATGAGGCCTTAGGCCTCATTTACGGAGACGCGGGGCGTCGCGCGTCGCGTGTGGCGGCGCGGCCCGCACTAAATTCAAATGTAGGGCGTTGTATGAGTGTGTTTACGGAGAAGCGATTTTACACGCGTTTGCTTGAAATGGAGCGTGTTTTACGGCGGCGCCCGCGGATGGCATCGCCGCGTCTCACGCGGCGTTCATCGCGGCGGCGCACGCAGCGGCGATTCTCGATGAAGCGATGCCTGTGGCGGAACCTTCTGCCAGTCTATTTGATAATCATGCAACACAGACGTAGTCACCATCGCAATGGAGTATGATATGATCGATTTTTTTTTAGAAGATAATTGTTTGTTAAAAAGTGAGTTGCACCGCCGTTGCACGCGGCGGTGCCCGCCGCGGGCGCAGCGGCGGGCACTGCCACTCTTCCCGCCCCGCGTCTCTATAAACAGCATCATATATTACTATAAGTTTGTGTTTACGCGTGCGACGATACGCGCCGCTTCACGCGCCGCCGCTACGTAAACAATAAAAACGTCCGACGCGCCGCGAGCCGCCAGGCCACACGCGACGCGCGACGCCCCGCGTTTCCGTAAACGAGGCCTAAGGGAAAACAAGAACACGTGCAGCAGCATCTTTCTATTGGATTATCTACCGACTACCTATACTGCGATCCCAAGCCGCCTGCCAAGCGTGGGAATTATGACAACCCCTTCCTTCTAAGGAGGAGGCCTTTGTTCAGCAGTGGACGTGTTTCGGCTTCGGTTCGGCACGTGCACCCCGCACGTGAAACACAAGATTTGCCTCTAAGTGCTCCTAATAATAAATAATAATACCAGCCCTTGTTTATGTCCCACTGCTGGGCACGGGCCTCCCCTCAAGATGAGGGGGCTTAGGCCATAGTCCACCACGCTGGCCAAGTGCAGGTTGGCGGACTTCACACGTCATTCGAGAGCTAGTTAGGCTTTCTCAGACATGCAGGTTTCATCACGATGTTTTCCTTCACCGAAAGCTAGTAACAATCGCACAAAGACGATTCGCACATGATTCATTGAAGAAATCAGAGGTGCGAGCCGGGGTTCGAACCTGCGCACCTTGTTTCCAAGGCAAGCGCTCGCCCACTGAGCTGTTACCGCACTAAGTGTTCCTATTTAGCATAAATTAAATTCATTTTGATATATGAGTTAGTTTTCTTTAACTTTACAAACTGTGTGACTTGGTGATATTTAATGTAACATTTTTTTTATCCAATGTTATTTATTAATCATTGTTTTAATCGATACAGCGGTCGATTTTGAACATACTGCTTTTAAATTACTTGCTTTTTATATGACAGGTTGGAAACATAATAAAAACAGATTTCATAATGTCATACTCACAATATAAAAACACGCTATGTAACTTTCTATTACGTAAAATTCAATTGAAGAATTTACCAAAAGACTCTCTCGTTCGGTCATCACTAAGTGCTATTTCATGTATAAAACAGCACGTTATTTTTCATAACGAATGTTGTTGCACACATTCACTATTCTTAATAAACGCTTAGCAGTATTTGTACTATTAAATAGAGTTACATGCGATTAAAGACGCATGCAACCGTGAAATGAAACTTCTAAGCGTTGCATTGCGGACGGAATTTACTGGAAGCATTTTTTTTCTTGATGTTTTGCTTTTAATGGTTCTCTTGACCTAGGAATTGTAGAGGAGGCAATGTGAAAAACTATTTTATAGATCACTTCATTAGCAGTAAATCTCGTGTTCATATGTTATGTCTGTCCGTTATGTAATCGTATACAATTATATACTGTACATATATATGTACATATAATAATGTAATGTTTGTCACTTTGTAAAATAATATTGCCATATTAATAGTAGTAGTCATGTTCCCATTCTATAGTGATTCAATCACATGCTCAAAATTAATAGGAACATAAATACTCGTAATACTAACAATAATTTTTTAACCTTTGATAAAAAGCCGATTGTCAAAAAAGGCTTATTATAAAATCTCGGATTACCTGGAGGATAAAGCTGTGTGGGCTTGAATTGCTCAACTCATGCAAGCTTAAAAGTTTAAGGCTGACTTATGTATAATTTGTAAAACTGTTTTTAATAAAAATTACAAAAAAGACAAGCCCGCTGAGTTTCTTGCCGGATCTTCTCAGTAGCGGCCGCGTTACGATCCGGTAGTAGTTTGTAAAAATGATTTTTGTGTAAGTGCCTCCGTGGGGCCTATACATAATAAAGATATTTTGACTTTGACTTTGAATTTTAAATATAAATTATATTTAGTTGTAAATAGATGATTACTATAAGTAAATCTAGTGAAATTTATGAACAACAAGGCTGCATGGGCTATAATTTTATCTTAAAAACATCACACATACACCAAGTTGGTGGGAGGGAGTTGAAATTGGCCTTACACACGCCGCGACACGCTGTAATCTTATTTATCATTTGGCTTCTAACTTCTGGTCGGAGTGCACGAATGTTTCTTTTGCTCACGAGTACTGACTGAGTGATCAATAGAATCATTTTGTCTCTTCACTATTTTTTTCATCAGAAACTGGTAACACAGTAAACATCAGTTTACTACAGTGAATTAATAATTCGATTATAGACATAAATGACTCTCTCTTTAACTTTTCTTTCATAGTCCGATGGTATGGAAGACCGACATGGTGGGAAGAGGTCAGGCGCGGCGGGAAAGGCATGCCTCTCCGACGCATGGATCATTTTACTTTACAAACAATCGGGTGATCAGCCTGCATTGTCCTAGCAAGTAACGAGCAACTGCATGAAGTTCTTGCTCCTCGCGGTATTCAAACTCGCGACCTCCGGTTTGCAAAGCAAGCGGTTTCCCACTGCGCAACTGAAGCTACATATACTGTACCTATGCTATACTGTATATACTGTATATGTTGACATATATATGGAGGGTTTGCCCTAATCCCCACGCTTGGCAGGCGTCTTGGGGATCGCAGTATAGGTGGTGGCAGGTACCAGCTATTTCTATCAGCTCGTCTGCCCATCTCGTGTAGGGTCTGCCTTTGAGACGTTTGCCGATTGGACCCTTTCATCAATTTATATAGACACTACATCTCTACAAGTTCTAATTTATTACCTTGCGCCTACATTGTCGGGATTCGGCGAAGGTTCGCGTTGTCGCGACAAGTCTGGCCAAACAATTCATCATAGCACGATGTATTTGGGCGAACAGGGATGCTTATCGTGGTGTTGTCGGTAAATTGACACGCATCAAAGGATTTTGTTGCGACATAGCTCGTCCAACTGGCTACACTTCGCCCTTGTAGTTGCAGCGTAGATTTTGACTGTGTTTCACGTATGATTAGTAGTGCAATTTGGGTGCAATACAATTACGTTGTTCGGTTTTTATAAATAGTAGTCATCCACCACCTCCTCTTTCTTCTTATTATTATAAACTTCTTAGTTTTTAAATTCCGATGAAAATTCGCCCGAACACCACGCGCATTTACTAGGATTAGAAATTTTGCTGATGGCCGAACACTAAGTTTTTATTGCGACAGCGCGACATGAATATTCGTCCGATGATGTAGCCATATATAATATAGCATGACACAACATAAACCAAAGCTCAATTATAATCCTACCTATAGTAATATAGCCGTGGATAAATGAAAAGGGACACAGTATGGTTCTTCAGCTATCAAAAGTCCCCATAGAACTCTGACAAAGTTCCTCATCAAAGGAATACATCTATTACTCAAAAGCAACGCTTACGCAATAGTGGTAGGTATATAGATACTTTCCAGCCCTGGAGTCGTCGCTACTACGATCTACATTAGCAGTATTATTGTAATCTTACTTTCTCGATACAAAGTATCAGAGCTATAAACTACGTATATTTACGTCTCTACCTCGTGTGAACTTAGAGGGCAAGCCACTAAGGTTTTTTTAAACATTTTTTTTCTATACTATTTTGTTATTATACTAATATAAGGATTATTTTACTAATATAAGGATTTTTTAATCCCGAGATTTGGTATGGCTCACTTATAAATTTTGAACGCCAAAAGGAGAAACAGATCTAAAATAGTACTGAAAAATCCTCAACCTGAGAAGGTGTATTATTTTATCGATACACCTGCTAATTCTCAATACGTATGTTGAATAATTGAACAAAACCAAAAGTACATTCTTCCCAGACACAGGTGACGTAACCCAATGTATTTGTGTGCAAACTAACGTGTGCGCGTGTGAGTGTGTGTAGTTTTAATTGTCTTTATAATCGCTGCGAGTGCGCAGGAGTCGCTCTACTGTGACTTAACAGTAATTGCAGCACTTATGCCGTTTTTTCCTTCGGCCATTAGTAATGTTTACGGGTTGAACAGAGCATGCGCGAATCGCAGTAGGTATACTATTATAAAATCTATGATAACATTGTATGTATTGGCAGGCCCGTTGGTAGGGCTTAGACATTTATTTATTTATTTAGAAAATACACTTAAATTAACAAAATACACTGAAAGTTAATTAAATGCACAATATTTTAATGTGTCACAACATGCTCTTTAAGTGAACTTAGGGTAACTTAAAACTATCAACAAAAAAAGAAAAAAAAGTAATAATAATAATGGTTCACTTGCTATGATAGGACTAAATTGGATCGAAAGGACTTCATTATGAGTTTCTTATAACGGTGGAGAGAATCATTCAATATATCACTATTACCATCTAGTGAGTTGTAATTTTTTGGCAAACTACATAATAAGGAGGATTGTTTTAGGTTAGTCCTAGCAGGAGGGTAGTACAGAAGGCTATGACCACGTGATTGGGGAATAGGCAAACGAAATAGCGTGCGTAAGTTGATAGATTGCAATAAAGCTGGGCAGTTGATCTGATTCCTTAACATTTTATGAAGAAATAACATATCATTAACCTTTCTCCGAACGTTAAGACTGTCTATATTAAAATGTTGAAGTTTATCGTTATACGAGAGCAGAACAGAGAGCAGACATCATGGCTATTCCAAATAATTGATCTTACAGAACGTTCATAAGATTAAAAATTAGGAAAGAGTTATGTTTGTTTATTGTATTATGAGATGCCTTATATAAGACTATCTTACATACAGAAAGAGGTCGTAGACATTGACAAATAATTTCATAAGAAAAATATGTTGCTCACATATGCACACAAATTTTTTTTTGGCATATACATTAACTTACCTAACTATTATGAATTTCTCATTGGAGTTGGTTTACATAAAAATTTTGAATTATACATTTAAAACCATACCTTACTAGTATACTCTGAGTACCTACTAGTATACTAAGTTAAAAGAATTTAGTGTCTAAACTATATTAATCTCAGTCAAATAAATGCTAAAATACCGCCTGGTGGCATTTAAAATAAAGTGTTCTGAAATAACGTGAAGTTAATGCGATGGTTATTACTGTTAATAAAGACGAACTAAACAATTTATTATGCATTAAATAAATCCAAATATAACATACCGTAATTCGGCAAATTGTTTTGAAGCCGAAATAATACACACGTCAACGCACACTTCTTCTTTGTGAATTTCTTTCTTGTTCCTTACGGTGCGCGGTAAGAGCATCCTCGAACGGTGAAATAATATTATGATCGCTGGACGTACCCTGGATAATCAGCTCTGGAAGACCTTGCTGACTGACAAATATTTCATCACGCCATGAATAACCCACTAGGGTTACATTTTTTACGTTGACATGAGTACTAACTCATGTCAACGCAAAAAATGTATATACAGGGTGTAAGGGACTACGTACCGAATTTTTTTTTATAAGATTTCTCATATTGTTCGTTACAACATTACAGAAACCATTTATATGGAAAATGAAATTACTACATGTTAATTTTTGAGCATGTAAATTGTAATTGAGCATGTAATGAATATGCACGTGCGGAATAATATTTATTTTTGTTAATTTCAATCAAGTCGCCTGCCAAGTGTGGAGATTATGGCAACTCCTCCCTTCTAAGGGAGAGGCCTTTGTTCAGCATTGGACTATTCGGCTGCTGATTATTGCTAATTTTGCACAAATAAGTAGGCTTTATTATAATACCAATAATGATATTATCCTAATTTTATTAAAAAAAGCGGCATGTTTTGTTTTTAATTCATAAGAAAAATTTCAAAACTGGAATGTTCAGAATCATGTACTGGATCCCTGGTATCGGTTTTCGGTACGATGTCCCTTACACCCCGTATATATTATTGTTCATTGCTACAGCTGGTGATGGAAAGCGGCATGCCTTTTATGGACAGTTACAAAACACTGCTGCTCGTCACCTGTATAATGTTTCCATGGTCCAGTAATTGTTCCATTTACAATACAATTTATCGAATAAATAATAGTCGTTATCTTGGCGGCTGAAAAACCTCGATTCATATTTTTGGTATTATAAGGTAGAGCTGCGTCTGTTGTTAAAGCCAGTGCGCTTAACAATCTAGGGTACCTCTTAGCATCAGGTGGTATTGTGGTCAAGCACTTGAGTAATAAGAGGTGATAGTAGATATAATATGTACCTATTCAATAGTAGTGTAGATATAGTATATCTATATAAATGGAACATTATTTTAGTCGGGAATGGGGAACTTGCATTAAAATTATAATGATAAATTATGATTATAATTTAATAAAAATAGTTCTAAAAAGAGCATTGCTAAAAGATTTTTTCTAAAATTATTTTTATTTTAAAAAATATTTCATCTTTAAGTTACGTAAAATGGAACGCATTTGAAACATCAGCAATCGCGCGTGACGTCATACCTCAACTAGTCCCACGAACAACTAGTCGGCCATGCCCACAGGCCTTGTCAATCAATTTTCAAGACAAAATCTCTGTGTAAACACAAACACATTGTTTTTTTTTTATAAAATGAAAAAAGTCTAATTATTGCGGGATTTATTTATTTTAAGATAAAAATATAAGCATGACTTTTTTACAAAATGTAAGTAAGTACTACATACATATATTTATCACGCGGTTATCTGATACTAAACTAGACAGAGCCTATATTAAGGTGACCATACAACAAATAGTTATAGAAGGTACTTTTTTGTAAATACATTGATAAATAACACGCAGACACAAGGTGGGAATCAAACCAACGATATAGTAGGTAGCGGCCAGGGTATCTTACCAGTAGACCAACGAGCCTGTCCAACTACGACTGGTGCAACATATTTTGTTTATGGATAATATTAATTTTCTCTGAACTGATAACTCTAATGAGAACATATTAATCTTCACTGGTAGTTTCTTTATTCACTCGCCAATCGCCATGAAAAATTACTAACTCGTACGTCAAACCTATGGAATGACGTCACGTCCGTCAATGAGCGTTTTCGCGCCAACGTGGAAAAGTCAACTTTTGATTTACAATATCTAGATAATTTGTGCATATTTTAACGTTTTTGTTTTTGGTATCTCTAAGTGAGTCTAAAATGTTTAAACACTAAAAAACAAAAATTGTGCAAGTTCCCCATTAGCGCTATTCACCGTATATTTTGTTTGATATTTCAACCGGGTTGCACCGGCCTTGGTCACAAACAGACCCGATCCCCGATTCTCGATTAAAATAATGTTCGATAGTGGAATGCGACTTTTATATAAAATATTTAAAAAAAAAATTGAACCGACTTCAATAACACTAAAAAGTATAAAATAATTTAAATATTAAAGAAGTTGGTGTTAGCGTACCTGCTGTGTATATATTTGGCACCAACTTCAATAATATTTAAATTATTTTATACTTTTTAGTGTTATTGAAGTCGGTTCAATTTTTTTTTAAAATATTTTATTTTATACTTTTTAGTGATATTTTCATACATAAAGATTGAACCATCGAAGACGGTAAAATGATCTAGGTAGGTTATGACATCATTATGATTTCACATTATCGTCTACATACTTTTACGTAATTCATGTTTCTTCAGAAACTCAGAAACAATTTATCCGATCGTAATGAAATTTTCATGGAATCATCATAGTAGTTTACTCTCTCGAATAAAAAAAGAATCATCGAAATCGGTTCTTATTTGTCAGAGAAATGTAAAGGAGAACATCAGTTTTATGGTTTTCACCAGATAAATTCCCCCACATCGTTCATGGTCCTCCAAGAAGTTCTTATCCGGTTGTGATAAAATTCATACAGATTCAATACAGTGATTTCTTCTTTCGAATAAAAAAAGAATCATTGAAATTGGTAAATATTTGCCAGAGTTATGACCATTTTTGTCCTTAAAAAGCGACATAAAGTCATCGATATAGGCTTTCTTGCAACTTTCCTGCGCAGTCAACATTCTTGTTTTTTCAGGAACTACTTATTACTAAGCAATATTTTTTTTTATGGGACCCAATTAACGGATTAAAGAATGGATGGAAGAAAGATTTTTTCAAATCGGTTCATAATTGCCAGAGTTATGCGCGAACATACATAGAAAAAAAAAAATATATATACAGACGAATTGAGAAATCATCAGCAAATCCATTTTTAACCGACTTCAAAAAAGGAGGAGGCTTTTTTGAAGTCGGTTAAAAATGGATTTGCTTGAGTTCCTCACCATCATCAGCAGCCGAAACGTCCACTGCTGAACAAAGGCCTCTCCCTTAGAAGGGAGGGGTTGCCATAATCCCCACGCTTGGCAGACAGGTTGGGGATCGCAGTATAGATGGTAGGTGATCCAATAAAAAAACGTTTTTTTATTTTCCCTTAGTCTCCTTTTACGGGCACCCAACGGGAGGAGATGGATGGGTGCTATTCTTACCCCGTGGGGACGGAGAATAAGCATTTTTTTCATGAGTTAGTCAAAAAATATTTAACTTACGTAAATCCTGGCGCTCAAGCATCCTTTTGCATACAGAAATATTGAAAACCAGAAGTCATTTAAAGATCTTCGAAGACAATTTAACGTTAACGTATTGTTACACCATTATTATAAAGCGGAGGTTATGACGGGAACACTTGATAACAGGCTTGTGTAATAATTTTGTTTACTGACGCATTCCTTAAAAGTAGTTGATATGTGTGGTAATGAGAATTAGTTTTAAAAAAAAACATTTGCCATTTCATCTGAGATGTATAAATCAATAATTAAAGTTGTGTTAATGATAAGACATTGATTGATATTCGATTGACCCTAAATATAAATTAAATAAACGATTAGACGTAGGTGTTTTACTATTTATATCGTAATATACATATTAAATTGATATATGCATGCAGTGGCGTGCACAGAGGGTAGGCAAAAAAATGTATTCGGCTTGTTTAGCCTATCTTAAGTATGTTATTATACCATTTCAAATGTCCATATGCAAGCAAATACTATGAGACTACTAGACATATTAATTTGCATTTGAAAACATTAATAAGTTTATTCAGCGGCTCCATACTGCCAAAAATACTTTGCCTACCCTAGGATTTCCCTAAACAGTCTTAATTTAAAAAAATCTTAGTTTGGACATGAATTAACGATATTTTTTTTAATGTAAATGGATATGTTGGTAATATTGGTTAATTTAAGGATATTTGTGCTGGAACACGGACAAATAGCATAAAGCATAATTCATAACTCGCAGATATTTTTGCCTGCTTTCAGTGCACGCCACTGTATGCATGTGTATAGCTTCAAGAGGCTTTTAAAGTCAGCTTACAAAAGGTGTAATAATGAGCGAAGCCATGACTAAACTACATTCGCAACGCTAGTTTATTGTAAAGAATAAATTATAAGTATTGCATAATTAATTATAATTGCGAGCTGCCTACATAATCCATAATTTCATAATTTATCTAAGATAGTATGTATGAAAAAACATACTATCTTAGATAAATTAAGATGGTATTAAAAACAGTTGTAGCCGGATCCTGTAGTGTAGGGAATCAGTATATATTCGTAGATTTGCGAGACGTCTATTTTAATTAAATTGACGATAATAATTTTCCCGATTTGTATTGTTTATGTCACCTTAACTATAAGGTTATTTTTTGATTGACGGGCCCGTTGGTCTATGGTTAGACACCCTGGCCGCTACCCGATGGGTCGTGGGTTCGATTCCCACCAAGTGTCTGGTTGTTTTTTATTTATTTAAGTATCATTACATAGGTATTATAATATAAAACTAAAATGATATAGTAATACTAATATTTTATAGATTTAAAGGTGCAGTTTAATACCTACCTACATATATATAGTTTAGATACCTAGCTAAATGTTCAAAAACGTTATGTTTTTATTTTCAAATGAAAACTTTAAAGCGAATACGTTTATCAAAATGTGGATATAACATAAAAGTAGCTCTAACAATTAGGCTACTTTTATGTTATCCGAAATCTAAAACGTCAAATTGGACATAAAATTTATAGACGACATGTAAGTTAAGCGTCTTTCCTAAGAAATATTAAATTCATCTTATCTATAGGTTATCTCTGTTTAAGTAGAGAAAATCCAAAAAATAAATATAATTTCGGTCTTTTATTGGAAAGCTGATTCTAGTATTTAAAGATATTAAAATATGTCTTGATTCTTGCTTGGTACTTGATATTAATACTTTAGTGATATGTTGAGGAAATTATTATTATGATATACTATACTTAGGTTTGAAACACATCTTTTGTTGCAATTTTTATTTTCACTCTATTATCAGCGTTGTGGTCGTAAGTACCTAGGTATTGAGAGTAAATAGTTTCCATTAAATTTAAACATAATAGAACCGTGCAAAATAAAATCATAGATGTGCATGCACAAAGCTGTGCGACACGCTAGCCCCTATCCCGCTGGCGGGCGTAGAGCAATTACCACAGCGTCCTGTCGCCAACTTTCAGTAAAACGGCATCATAAAGTGCGATATCCCGCCGCCGCCGCGAGGATGCTTTATTTTCCTATAAAAGCGTTTTATCCACGTATAAAAGCTTAAATCCGCGCGGAGCTTTCTCCCAGCGGCGAGTCGGCAAAAAGAGCATTAGCGCGGGGCTCCGGCAACATGGCCGGGGCACGCCCCGCGCCGCCGCCGCGCCGTTGGCCGCCGCAGCGCCGCCCGCCCGCGCCGCCATTGGACGGCACCGCCTCCTGCCCACACCGCCGCCGCCGGCAGTCGTTGTCGAGAGCTCACACGGCGCGACACGTCCTTAGCGCACCACGCGCCCGCGCACCGACGCGAGCTACGCTCGTACTTACACGTTTTCAACTAAAACAGTCTAACTTGAGTGAACTTTACTGCGGTGACTATTCAGAACTAATAGACGTGAAAACAAATCTAACTAACTATTCAGTCGTAATAATTTACAATATTAATTGTTACTTAAATAAAAACTGTTTTACGAGTGCAAAAACTTATAATTAAAGTTTCCACGATACAGAACGAGGAACAATCGTGATCTGCGCGGCGATGCGCGTACGGAAGAGACTGGCTCGCGTGATAGAGTTGCATAAAGTGTGCGTTTGATCGCGATCAGACAGTGGGAACTCCGTCCGGCGGTGGTGTCGGTGATGTGCCGGTGACGGGGTCCGGTTGGCGAGCTGGGTGCGAGCGAGGTGTTGAGCGTGGGGCGGGGGTGGCGCCCCGCGCTGGATGCGGTAGGTGCGGCTGCGGGCGGCGGCGCGGGCCCCGCCGCAGGCGCCCTGGCGATGACGGTGCAGCGGGACGAGCGCGACGCGCGCGCACCACGCACGCGCTTCATGATCACCGACATATTGGATGCACCGCCGAGGGACCTAAGCGCGCATCGCGACTCCGACTCGGATAGGTCCGCCACGGACTCACCAGGTCAGTTTTTTATACAATCTAGTCACGAGACTAGCAATATGCTCGTCTGACAAGCGACACGCAGCTCGTTACTCGAGATATGTAACAGTCATTAAGCCTCTTGCGTTCGGTAATTTCACCAGCTAAAGTGCTTTTTACACTGGAACACAGCAATGTTTACAAACTGTTGCTTGACCTGGACGGTTTGCAAGGCTGCAAAGGGACCTACCACCTAGTCCGTTGTTCTATGTTATCTTAAAATTTGATTTAACTTTTGATTAATAACTTTATAACTACCATCATGCCTGTAAATCTTGCTAGCTTTATTATAGAAAGACAAAACACTAAGCTAAAGCTAAGTGTGTACGCTATGTAACAAATTTTAGATCTGATTGCTTAAATTATTGACTTACACATTGACGGGCCCGTTAGTCTAGTGGTTAGACAACCTGGCCGCTACGCAATAGATCATGGGTTCAATTTCCACCTTGTGCCTGGGTGTTATGTATCTAATATAAGTATTTACTTACAAAAATAATAACTACCTACTTGTATCAGGTGTCTGATTGCCTACCATAGTATAGGCATGAATGAATGAATAGGATTTGCCTACAGTTTGGAATCAGATGGCCGTTTGTAAATTGTGTCAGGATATATTAGTTACTTTTTTTTTCTAAGAATCTAAAAGACTGAAGTATTCATGTTAGTGAGAGCAAACAAGATCAACATTTTTTAATTTTTATTGTCTAATTAAAATTTTCTCTATTAGAAACTTTTATCACATTTTATGGTTTCTGAAATATTTTTCTAAATACCTCCATTTGAGCATACAGTTAGATACACGGAAGAGACAATTAAGGTAACTTTTTGTTACTATTAATTATGGTAAAATTGAGTTAGGTATAATTAAACCCAATAAAAATTAAGTTTTAGCGTCTAAAATTATGCAATTTGCCAGCGCCATTAATACTGTTATAAGCATATACTTATAATATTCTCAGCATTTAAGTATTTTATCATAATAACTACTTACTGATAAGTGTTTTTTTCATAATAACTGCCGTTATTAAAACAAATTACAGTTAAAAATATAAGTATACTAATATGTATTATGTAGAGTTTGAAGTCACCTCGTAGCACCTAGGAAAAGACATCAACGACACTGCGCCCTTCTTGTTCTACTACAAATCTTTGTGAAATATCTTTAATATTAGATATAATATATCCTTCACCTATATTATATCGAGCATAGTAATAAGAAAAATAGTATTTTCACCTGATAGTAAGCAACATACCTGCCCTAGAACAGCTACACTGCACTTCCAATCGTCACCCGATACATTTGTTAGTGATGCTCTTCAGTCCAGTAAATTCACTAGCTACAGTGCCTTTTACACCAGAATACAGCAATGATTATACATGCTACTTGGCAGCAGATTATCTGACTTTAGTGAAAGACTCGAAGACAGTTCCATGCTCAAGGGGACTATTCTTGTATTATTTTTCTTTATTATAGCGATACACTGCTTATTATGAGAGTGTAATAGAGCATGATATGATAATTTGATCTAGTTCGATCGCTGAGAACCACGACAATGAGAGTGGTAGGTACAAGTCACGCGACGCTCGCCGTGGAGGTACTAATAGTCTACTCAGAACCGATCGTACGTACTGATAATGTTGTCTGTCTGCTTATGCAATGCTTGTGTAAGGAATTTCCCAGTAAATAAGATGTTTTCGATTTTAAAATATGCTCTGGCTATTGGAGGCACTATAGGGATTGCTGATTCTCATAAGAACAAATTACATATTACTTATATGAGATACAAATAAAAAATATATAATTTTGTCGAGTTACGAAGCATATTTGTATAAAAATGATTTAACTGTTTGTGAATTTATATAACCTACATGAAAACATTATTATTTTTATATGGTTAGGTGTACTTAGGTATGAGATAAGATATGGTTTTATTGTGGAATTAAAATTAGAAACCACCTATATCAACATTTTCAATTTTATTAACTTAGGACTTTACTAAACTAGATTCCTAAAAAAATGTTTTAGGCTCCTTGAATTCGTTTAAGAGTTACTTGTCACTTGTCACTAATACAGGCACAACCTTAAAATGTGCATATGACATTCCCATTTGGTATATCATATTAATATATTATTAAGTTAGTTATACTTATGTAAAACTACACAAAAAAAATCGGGTTTTATTACATATTATCATCTATATTTATATATAATTTAAATCTAGCCATTTTATATTTTAAAGGGTTATTTTAATATATACACTAATTCCAAATGTGTGACAGATATATATAAACATCCTGTAAAATATTGTTATATTTCGTATTATGATATCGTCTCTACATACTGTCATGTAACTATAGTTACATTAGAATCATGAATCATGATGCAATATAATAAAAGCAATATAATATTGCAATACCTATATTGCTTATTTATCATAAGTAATTTAAATTACAACTTTTTTAGGTTGTTAAAGGATGCTTGCTACAAATCAGATGTCCACACGAAATGTCAACGATAAAACTCGATTAAAAGTATCTCAGTTGACGATTTTATTTATCGACCTTGTAAGGGTCAAACGTCACCGGGCAGGTGTAGAGGGGTGCGGGGGTGTGCGGGGGCGTGGGGATGATGCAACCCGATCCGATACACAGGCTTTTTGTCACAAGCACAAAACACTTCTAACGCGGCCGAGCGTCACAAATGCTGCGCGACTGCAACTTTTTATTGTTTTGATTGGACTTTAAATGTCAAGTGTATAAGTGAGCTTTACGGGTTATAAACGTAAGCCGAATGCTTTAAAACAAGTCTAGATTTATTGAGGACGTGCTAACACTAATGTATTTATTTACCATTTAGGCGTTAATGGGCCATCAATGATTAAAGATTAGTAAATAAATAAAAGTACATAGTGTCGAAAAGACGTAAATATTAACGATTTGACACTTTCTCCTCTGATATAAATTATCCAACTTTTAGGTAAAGAGATTTACTATAAACATCCAGTACTTGTAATATAAATCATTGTATGTTCGTCCTAATCATCCTGATCAATTTTACCTATGCCTACCCGCATAACGCATCATTCGGCACAAATTGCATGACGACTTTGCCCATCTGATTCCTTGCATTTAACATGTTCCGTCATATTCCATTTTAAGATAACAGTCTTTTTATACACACACATCGACGTTTCCTGATTGGGGACGTATCACCGTGTTGCGGACTCTACTTTAAAATATCCAAAACGCTACGTTCCATCACTCTTTGGCAAATCGTAATTTAGGATTTCTGAGCTTCGGCAAGGCAAGTGACTACGTTTAAGCACTGTAGATTAGGTCAGACGGTATAAAATGATTAGACTTCTATAGAACATGTCCTTTATCCAATTGATGGTAAACTCGATCTACCTTATTCTCGGTATATAATTATTATACCCTGTTATTCTTTACAAGATCAAAATTGCAACAATAAATTTATGGACTCAGCCAAAGACAATTGGTAGAGTACATAATATTATATTTAACCCTACCAATTGTCCCTGGCTGCCCACCGGTCAGTCATAACTTCTGTGTTTATACATTAACTGCCGCACTCACAAACACCAATTAACTTTAATTCTAATTAAGTCACTTTTTGTAATCTATTTATTTCGACTATTTAAGCCATTTATGATTAATTTCGATTATTGAACACGAGATAATTAATATCTCTACTCACTATCTGCGTATTAAGTAGGTATTAATGGGCTTCGAGTATCGTTTTAAAAAAAATGGATTAATGATCATTAACTTTAATTGACGTTTGTAGGTTCGGCAGTAGGTAAGTGTTTTTGACCGAATAAATAAAAATAGGCCAACGTCTGCCAACTTTTAATATTAGTACAGAAATAAACATAAATAAGCCTCATAGTTTATTGAATTCATACCGTTAGTAAAACTTAGTTGTATTGCGTTAAGCCTGTGCCTACGCATTAATTGATAATAATAAAAATACTCAACGACTAAAATCCGTTTAAATTATGATTAAACATGACATCCATAAGATGGAGTCTCAAATTTTCCACCTGATGATATCAGACAATGGGCAGTTTATTTTTTGTGGGATCAAAGTCGCACGAAGGCTTTATAGACTAATCTATTTAGTAAACAGAAGGTTAACCTTTTAATATTTATAAATATTTAATCAATTTTAGACTTCTGGAGCGTCTTTTCTTAAATATTCTGAGTTTCTACGTATTGGTAAAAAATACGGATTCAGAAAAAAGTGCTCATATGTTTAGATGATAAGCACTTATTGATAAATTACATTATCAATAAAAACAGCACCTAAACAGACTTCTCATAGTGGCCGAACTCGCTCCTACCACTCCACTCGTTATCCGTCCCATCTCCTCATAGAAGACTAAGGAAAAACAAGAAGACGGGCGGCAGCGTCTTTCTATGGGATACCTACCACCTATATTGCGATCCCCAAGATGCCTGCCAAACGTAGGTATTATAGTAACCTCCCCCTCCTAAGGGGTAGGCCCTTAAAACTTTTAAGGTTACTGGAGTACTTTTAAGGTTATCTAGTAACTCGAGTTTTCAGCGGTAATGATATATTTTAAGTGACAAAATGAGATATCAGTATAAATACCATAAGTAAATAAATAATTTTAATAAGAATGCCTTCATTTTCTATTCATAAATTACCCACTAATAAGTCGGCGTATTAAGGGCACTTGCATATGATTACAATTAATTAATTTAAAGCTGCGACTGTGTAATCCGGGCTTCATTATAATTCCTCATAAATGTTTAATTCCCCGCAGTTCAGAACCAATTAATATATTCTAAGACAAATGCTTGCTATCAAGATTATATATTTACAACGCAATATTAGCATTTTTTTATTACAATTACTTTTAAATGTAGTTTACCTAGTTATTTTATGTTAAACCATGACGATAAACTAATGGCTATTTTCTGTAAACTGTCACTTTTAACATGCTTTTAACAATAATAACTTCTTTCAATCTCTAAAGAGCGTTAAAATACCATTAAACAAATAAGATAAATTAATAAAAAGTAATTTTCCAGTAAGTAATATTTGAGTTTGAACCCATTATCCGATCAAATATTTACTAGTCAAGCGGCTAAACCCGAGGCGTTAAATAAATTAAATAATAAAAAGTATAATGGATTGCGATAAATACAACCAGTTCGTAACACTCCGCCCCGAGATAACTAAACCCTTATAAAACGGGCTATATTAATCCTGGCTGAAAGGACCCGGTGTCACACGACGAAAAAGAAAAAAACTGACGTCATAATCAGCTTTTGTCAAATGTCAAGCTAAGTTCGCTTTTTAAATTTTAAAATAGCTCACCGAAATCCTAAATGTTTGTTTGATACTCAGCTAAAGTACAGTCGAGAAAAAAAACTACTATTCTTACGTTACGTACCTATTATGAATTTTGTGTTATTTTGGCCTGTTATAGATAGATGGGTTAAGGACACCATTATATAATTCTTCGTCATTTTGTTATCTTTTGTTAACCTTCCAATTACTGTATTTAACATCCGCTGACAATTAAACGTTTCATGCAACTGTGAATTTATAACCGTTGGCATCGTAATTTGAAAAAACCCACTTACCAGGAAAAACACAACGTTTATAACAATTAGTACCCACATAAGGCAAGACGATTTAACCAAGTAATTAATCTATGAGAAACGACATAGAATAGAGGGGTTAGTCACACATACGGTCAAATCAAACGTGCAAAGTATAGTTGTAAAATATCTAACAGTTACAAAATAAAGCTTAAATTATTATATCATTCAGTTACGTAGGTAAAGTCACCCTTAGGATTTTTGCTTAAGAGAAAACATGTTTTCTTAACCTTAACTATATTAAGAATATCAAATCTAGTGGACAAATTCATTAATCGACAACTTTCTTTTCTATTCAAAATAATGTAATTTCTTAGTTATGGTTTGTCTTCGCAAGTTGTTCAAAAGCGTCATAAGTTAGGTCTTTATGATTTGAATATAGGTATACATCTGTTTATTGACCAAATTCAGTAGCTGCTAATTGAATTAATTGTATTATTTTGTCGTTGATTGTACTCGTAGTGGCTCTAACCGATGCCACCGGATCGACTCGTCACTCATTTGAAACGTCAAACCTAACCTCGGGCGCACCGTTCCACTAAGCTGCTTCGCATACCTTCTATAAGAGAGCTTGTTACTGTAAAACAATCTCTATCACAATTGAAATAAAGCTGATAATGGTTTCAATTAAAAATTATAACGTGACTTTTGCCATCGCGATAAGGGCGAGAAGAAGGTGACGATTCTTTCATTCTTTCATCGCTCCGAATTGATAACATCGAAACTTTTTATTGTGACAATAAATAGATTATCATTGATATAAATAGGCCCAGTTTGAGTTGGTTCATAATGCGGCCCCTATTCGCGGCTTTGTGTCACATTTGACAGGCGATGCGAGCTGTGAAATTGGGTTCGATTTAAAATATAAAGGTTCGTCTCAAGACTTCGTGATTAGCTTTTTTTTTCTACAGTGGATTATCTAAAGTTTGTTTGTAGTTGTTCGAACTGTCAACGAGCTATTTAATAACTAAATGTGAGAATTGACCCCTGCTCTGTGAGAATTTTTAGAAATGTTAATTAATTTTGTTATAATTCTTATGACTTAAAGAAATAAATGTTAACTTTAGGCTCATAGTTAACGGCGCACTGTCTGCTAACCGACTCTGAGTTGTAACCGTCAAATGTTGAGCCGAGTAACTGGCAGCTCAGTAAAAATAAAAAAGTTATTACTTCTTATATCATAGAGTACAAACGTACTCTAGTATAGGGTTAATCTAGAAACCACTGCGAATTTCAAATAAATAAAATACCACAAACCGAGTGGCGTGGTCCTGACTTCTTAGCATACAGAATTGTATGTAGCCGCCACATGATTGGTGAAATTAAAAATTACAATTAAATACATTTTAGCGTTAACGTTTACATTAGTTTTCAGAGTACTTAACCCTCCAAAATCTAAAAGAAATTTCGCTGTAAATATATCATTCGGAAAATGCTGAAATTATATTAGAAAAGTCGATAGGAGTTGGCAAGATATAAACGCCGCTATAATATTATTTAAGCAGATAATATACACACATAAACCACTAACATATTACGTTTGAGCCTTTTCTTCCATCCATAAAGATTCGTGGCCATTTCTGCCAGGCGTGTAATAGGCCCTGGCCACGTGATCGATAATCGCAAAGACATCGGAAAATGTATAATTTTTCATTCGATTTCACACAGACAGTCCCAAATACGCTGCGAAACGATACCGCTTTGATAAACATCGTAGTTTATATTCGATACATTTGATATCGATATTGAACTAGCAAGTTTGTCATAAAACATTCTTTCCGATTTCCGATTTCTGTCTTTACTGTTCAGTAATGCGTGGACTGTCTCTAGGTATTTTTATAACCATTTGGTACTTAGTCCACTGAGTAAGTAACTCCTATGTGATGTCTATGTGATGTGTGTTTTCAAAGATCTAGTGAAGAAGTTTTATTTGGCGGAATAAGTTAATCGGTATTTGTGTAATTTTCTTGTTATATTAGTACGTACTGATTTATGTATGTTTATATATTATACTCATATGAATATATATTATTATAGTATACAACATATGTGTTTTTATGTGTCTTTGTGTTAATGTTACCTATTCATGTCGAGTGCGCGCACCCTCTGCTCTTTGTAACTTCTTTATTTTCCTCTCCATCAACCTTCCTCCAGCAACCTTTGGGTTGCCTGGAAGAGATCGCTTTTAGCGATAAAGCCGCCCATTGTTGCATTTTTTATTAATTTGTGTCTTATTCTTTTTGTATCTGTTTGTTTGTGCGCAATAAAGAATTGTTTATCTATCTATCTAAACTATTATTATAATGTAAAATTGCTTGATTGGATAGGGATCTACCTCAAACAATGATAAGTAGGTATAGTAAATAGAAATGAATTCAAAACCATATATTTTTTATGCTAAAATTGATAAGTATTTTTATAATTATTTTACTGTGACGGCTACATTTAGCACCAGCAATAGCTAAAAGACATCCACTGCTGAACAAAGGCCTTCCCCTTAGAAGGGAGGGGTTGCCCTAATCCCCACGCTTGGCAGGCGTCTCGGGGATCCCAGGATTGTAGGTAATCCAATAAAAAGACACTGCTACCTCTCTTCTTGTTCGCCTTAGTCGCCTCTTATGACACCCAACGACAGGAGAAGGCTGGATGCTATTCTTGCCCGGAGACCACACACGGGATATTTACAATATGACATTTAATTCTATGAACTTAAAAGAAACAATGACTATTCAATTATGTCAATTTACGCCATGGTGTTTATTACAAAATAAAAGTATACAATAAAAAAATCACAAGAAAGCGGACCTTATAAGCATCTGAAATCAAAGAAGCTAAAATTCGATTTCACATTCAAACCTGTCCATCACTTTGGGAGCTACAATGTCGCAGACAGACATAGGCCACTAATATTTTCAATGAATTCCAACCGACTTTTCAAACCTCTTGTAAAAAAACTGTTCAAGTCCGAGTCGAACTTAAGCATGAGGACGCTTAAGAAGAGAGGTCCCCCTCAACTAATCCCTTTTCATATGATAATAATAAAATAATAACTTTTAGGTACGGAACTCTATAAATATTTACTTCTGTTTCACAACTGAATTTCGCATCCCTATTTGCTCAAAATTTTTCATACCTACTCGTGTTGTTCTCGGCATGTAACGTAACATAGTGAATGACATAACGAGATGTGCACGATGCAATTACGTATCTGCTCCCGCGCACCGCTCACACGACCTTACTGCCTATTGTACACCAAATCAATAAAGACCCCTAACACAGTTTAAAATTAATAGCTATATTTTATATAAGACTAATATACCATTAACCCCACACTATAGGTATATTTTTCCAAACAAGTCATTAGATAGATGTGCATTCCCTATATAGGTATACGCATTTCTTTTTTCTTGCCCTAAGAATTTTCAGTCATCAGGAATCTTAATATCATTTTTTCGATCTGCTACTCAAACCTAGGACTTCATGATTACAGTGCTCGTATTTATCACTGGATCAGTAGAAGTCTATTTTTGGCCAATAGCCAAATTGTAAAAGATTACAAAACATTAGAAAAATATTTAACCTTGAGCGTTACTTTGATTAGTTGTGTACTCTTTAATATGTATAAGTACATACATATATATATCTGATAAATGCAACGTTATATACATCTACTTACCTATCACGTCAGGATCATTTGTGTATTTCGTTAATTTAACTGTCTTCCTGCTAACATTCATTATATAAAAATATTTTATTAGCATGATATATGTACAGTTCTAGTCGCTATCTCTCGTGGCATAAATCACTAACTTAATGCTTACATCGCCGCCACGGAAAGCGCGCAGCAATTAGACAAATTGTATAAACTGCTTATAGAGTAGGTATTATTTAGTGTTCACTACCGGTTCAGATTTTAATTGTGATTAGATTAGATCTGACATATTCAGAGCAACTGACGTTCATTATTTATGTAACTCTGCCAAAAATAAACACAGTTTTACTTTATACATCCAGTGTAAGGTGATTAATCGTTTTTTAGGGTTCCATACCTAAAACTCTGACTTCGTCTGTCTGTCTGTCTGTCTGTCACACCTATATATTTCAGGAACCACTGATGCTATCGATTTGAAACTTGGAATAGTTTTAGATCTTACTTACCCAACCTCATTGCAAATGAAAAAAATATATTTTGTATTTTACTTTTTTTTGTAATGGAGGTTAAAATAGGTTATCAAAATTTAAAAGTGAGACTACTATATCGAGTGGGGTATCATATGAAAGGGCTTCATTTGCACATCTCAAAACAGATTTTTATTTTGGCTTATGTGACGTAGTTTTTAGCTGATAATAAAAAATTACAAAAAAAATACTGTTCCCCCCCTTATCTCCGAAGTTTGTGGAGGGAGAAATCTGAAATAATTATGGGTAATGCATGTCTATCTATATTTTACAGGAAAAATAAAATAATCTTTCTAAGTAGTACAGTTTTTTAGTAATCCTAAAAAAAACTCGACAAACAAACTTAGTTTTGTGGTTTGGTTTATTGGCTATCTGAGGTGTTACATGAATAGTAAAATTACGATAATACGTCCAAAGATGGTATGGAACCCTCGGTGCGCGAGGTCAACTCGCACTTGACCGGTATTTATTTATTTTTTCATATTCCGAAAGTGTTGTTTTTATATCACACCTGCTTGGTTACGTAATTTAACTGAAAAGTGCTATCTAATTCATCTACCGTAACTGTGATCCATGTTTGATTAACATTCCTATTAAATACAGCAATGAATAGACAATAATTCCCACTAATCGAACAATTATATTAATTACAGTGCCGTGAGTGGTGTACTTACCTATATAGTGATTAAGAGTCTATTGTTTAATGAGTTTCCTACAGGAGATTGCTGCCAATTAGGTAACCGACTAGTCTATAAATCCATCGTATTGTTTCCTAGCGTTATTCAATATTATTGTGATCGATGCAATAATGAATAATGGCGAGGTTTTCTCTTTTTTTTCTCTTGGAATGTCTGAGTAGATAGTGATGTTGAGAAACAAACTAGTTTTTATTTGATAAACTCATGCTAATTTAAATAAAGTTATAAATTAATGCACCTTTTGTCACTTCGACCTTTTAGCTCATAAATTCTCCAATTTTCCAATATTGATACAAAGATTAGTTTAAAATAAATGTACTTAATTAAACTATTATAATAATAATAATAATAAATACACTTTATTGTACACCAAAAGTTACATGTAAATTTAACAATACGTTGTAGATATCAATGTACAAAGGCGGCCTTATCGCTAAAAAGCAATCTCTTCCAGGCAACCCAAATTATTATCTTCAATTTTATAGCCTGTTTTTCTTTAGAATATCAAATTTGGATAAATAAATGTATGAATGTTATGCATAGTAGAGTAAGTCAAAGTCAAAATATCTTTATTATGCATAGGCCTAACGAGGGCACTTACATATTGTCAACTATTTTACAACTACCACCAGATCACAACGCGGCCTCTGCTGAGAAGATCTGGCAAGAAACTCAGTGGGCTTATCATTTTTTAATATATGTGTTTTTTTATTAATTTTGACAATTAATATTTCTTAAAGTGAGGATTGCATGATAGCTTGCATGATGAGGTATTATATGACATCTACCAAATGTCTTTGGTTGGCCACCGATGGCCATCGCCCCTGTGTTCATTTATATATTGTTCCGAATGTAATCCTGTGAAGAAAAACAGGTAACTAGTTATAGCTGGTAGCCTCCGTGGTGAAATCGGAGGTCGCGGGTCCAAAACTTGCAGGGAGCGATAACTTTGCGTAGTGGTTCCTTACTGGCTAGGACAATGCAGGCTGATCACCTGATTGTCTGTAAGGTGATGATCCATGCATCTGATGGGCATGTAAAAAGTCGGCCCTGCGCCTGACCTCTCCCCAGTCGTACGTATCAGTCTTCCATCCCATCGGTTTGTAAAAGTTACTTACATAATATTTCCCGTTGTGATCGTATCGGCCAAGATGACATTATTATTATTTACAATTTGAATTTGACAAATTTGAATTTGGTATTGTTTTTCGACAGCGTCATCAATTACGACTACGATTTCTATGGCAACTAAATTAATAAACCCAGTCAGTCATTTTGAAGTCAGGCTTGCATTTGGAAGGGCGACTTATGTTCTGTAACAACTTACAAACGATAAGTTGTAATGTGTACGTGAGTACGTAATCTATACTTATAATAAAACTGTAACAGGTCCAATTCTGTACATTGAAGATATTTTGAAAATTATATTTGGAGGGCATTCTATAACCGATACTGAGGCCGAAAATATATTTTTTTTAATTTTTGTCTGTCTGTCTGTCTGTATCACGGCTGCGCATCACGCCGAAACTACTGAATGGATTCAAATGAAACTTGGCATGATTTGAGATCTTACTACGAGGTAGGACATAGGATACTTTTTATCCCGTAATCTAGCACGGTTCTTTTAGGAGAGGGGATTAAAGTCAAAATGGGTAGTTGGTTATACGCTTGGTCCGATTTTATCAATTTTTCTTTATAATATAATAAATATTAGTAAGGGAACACTCATAGAGAGTTGTTATCAAGGTTTTGTAATCGATCGGGTTAAGCAACGTTAGGTAAGGTCATTAAATAGATGGGTGACCGTTTAACGCCATTTGAACTAAACGGGTCCGTGCTTCGGAGAGCAAGTAAAAAGTGGGTCCCAGTTTTTAACCGACTATAATAAAAGGAGGTTATGTATTCGATGTGAATGTATGTTATTAAAAGTTTATTGAAATTCAACTACTTTTACGGATTTTATCGCGGTTTACGATACTACTATTACTACGATTTTACTATCCCGACGTTTCGAATGCTTTGCAGCACCCATGGTCACGGGAGGACTGAGATGTTGAACGTCCTTATGTCACAATTATGCCGGTGTACCCTCAGGTCTTCTTAGTTATTATTGTTGGTTATAAGTAGTTTAATTTCAATGTGTAATATTCGCGTAAGTAAAAGACAACATTATTAAAAATTTAGTTAACGTAAAAATAGCGCAGGCGTAGCTGCGTGGGTCAGCTAGTATAATATAAAAAAGTACAATACACCAAAACAATTGTTTCCGTATATCTAACCTCGTCAATAAGTAACGAACTTTTATTGCTATCGCCTTGATTTATAAATTAATGCCATCGATTTATGACCCCTATTCGCGGAAAAATAAAGTGCATAATTGTTTACCAAATTTAATGTAGTGTTCTACTCGTTGTAAAACGTGTATTATGTTAGGTGTTAGGATAATATGATATTTAATATGATATCAATTTGCATGTCATTATCATTTGACAAGTACGCACAATGGCCTTCATTATCAAATTCGTCAATCAACCTATCGGCATGTAATTATTGGGTAATTAAAACAAGTTTCTAATCAACCGTGCGGACTTAAGCGATTTAATATTCAATTAGCGCTTAAAGTTATTCAGGTAGGTGCAGCCAGTTTGAAATAAATATTATAGTAAATGACCTTATATAGTGTATATCAATCTAATGCAGTCTAATGCCGACCTCTATTCGTGATCATGACGATTTGATGCAGGCAGTAGCAGACCATAAGTCAAAGTCAAAGTCAAAAGTCAAAAAATCTTTATTATGTATAGGCCCCACGGAGGCACTTACACAAAAATCATCAAATTTTTTACAAACTAGCACCGGATCGTAACGCGGCCGCTACTAAGACGATACGGCAAGAAACTCTATATTGGAGTTTATAAAAGGATTTGGAGTTGTAGAGTCACCTTGACTCTACAATAATACATTGTTTATCGAGGAAAGAAAGTGACTGGTTTCCAATGTTGAAGAGGCAGTAGCAACGCCTGGTCAAAAATTCGTAGCAGTTTGACTAAGGAGGGACTTCCACTTTATAAAATATACAGAAGAAGAAAAAAAAAAGAAAGAAAAGATAGTTTTTATATAATCTTTATTAAACAATATGTACATAATAAATACTTCAGTAGTACAGTCAGCGTAATACACAAAAATATATAATAAGTAGAATGATATTATTGATAACTTTATGTAGTTATGACTTGGAAGGTCGCTGGTGCTTATAGTACAGGATTTCCCTAATTTAAGTACCAGCTGTACAGTTATTGGAGTGATCGCACCTTATAAGTCTTCTGTATTACTATTACGTTAGAATAAAATTTGTTATGTATATATGATAACTTTAACCTGTTGTACGCTATTAGGTTTATGAATTTTAATAAAAATAGTTATTAGACTTACAAAAAAATACAGGAAAATGACGCCACTGTATAAACAGTGGTGTTATGTTTCTGTTTCAAATAAGGCCGCGTGTACACGCTAAGAAAAGTCGCCGGGCCTATGCAAGAATTCGTGTCTATTCTACACACGATTTGTGTATATACACTTCACTTCGGCGTTGACCAGAAAATCTTGTCTGCGCTAGACCGGACGCGCGAAAATTTTGTGGTTTTCGTGCCTAGATCTGACAAAATTTGGTCTTTTCTGCAGCAGACTCGGTGAGATTTCTTAGCGTGTATATGCGGCTTAAAGTTACAGCGTTATAGTAGTAGTTGGTGTACTGACAACCCAATTACACGCATTTCAGGATCCAGAGACTCAGGTGTCAGAGACTTCAGAAACGAATGTATCTATTTTTTGCCCGAATACGATGTACGAATAAAAAAATATTTATTTATTTAGGTATATTTCATCAATTTAGCTGCGGCTGCAGGTATTTACTCTGTTGTTAATAAGCTACTGCTCTTTAATACCCATGACTGCTTCTCCACTTACTATCTATTGAAATTGCGGTCTAGCAAAGTTATATTAATTCAAAAGAAGTTGAAGTGCAGCGTGTTCTTAAGAAATAAAATATTATTTGCCTATTTTTTAGTTTTCCTTTTAATAAGTGTCGTTTGCAGTAGTTGATCAGATTCGGCTTTTACAATAATTAAAAACACATCTTGGGAGCTTTTATGCATATTGCTTACGACAGATGCCGTCCGAGCGATTACTTTGCCGACAAGAAATAGCCTCCATTAGAAGGGTTTGTTTTAGTACATTTAAAGCTGTTATTAACTAAAGTAGGGTCAATATTAAACATGTCATTTTTAAACGGTTTTGCGAATTGTTTAACTCACACAAATTGGTTTGTACAAATACTTATTTTTGTTTTTTGTTTATTATTTATTAGTCTCCAGTAGCTAGCTCTAGTGTTCAACATCAAATTTCTTTAATTGACTTGCAATTAGCATAAAAATGATAGAAAATGAATTTACATTGTATGTAGAGAGACAAACGAGCAGTTCGTCATAAAATACATATTTCACGAGACTGATCGTAAATCGGTGTCTAGACATTTTTCATAAATAACTTTTCATAGCTTCTTTTAGGTAGCATAACGAAAAAAATAATCATTATCTTGCGCATATTTACGTAAGGTACTCTCACATACCTGGCGGTCTACTCACAAAATCAAAAACGATACATTCGAAACGATACGATAATCGTCCTAGTAGGTATAAGACATTGAGTAGAATAACGATTATGAAATATATGTAAATCTGAAAATAAAGATACCTAATTCACGATATAGTTAGCATGTAGGCATATACTTACATGCCTATATAATGTATGTATAATTAAATACATTTTAAGTCATTTTGAAGCTTTGATTACAATGAAACGCGATCAATTTCATCTCAATGAATCAGCTAATTCAGATTACTTCTCCCCAGGGCCCAAGTGTTCTTCCAAATTCCAGAGAAAGTTTTAAATAACTTCGCGTGTTATTGTTTAAATTCTAGCCGTAATGTCATCGCTCTGCAGGCTTAGCACGATGTACAAATCTGGACAAATAAGTGTGAGTATGAAGTCACGATGATTTCACACTTTTGTATAGAGAACTGACGTTTCGGTGTTGAAAACTACGTCATACTCCGCGCCAATCTGTCAAGATTGCAAGTCGTGCTAGGCCTGCTGGTCTCGTTTTATACGATGGTGCCAGTTTAAAATTCCATCCTCGACCTCGCTTTTTTTACTCAATTGAAGCTTATTAATTAGGTAGTAAACCCTTGTGCATGGGATTGTTTTTTTTGGGAATGATAGACGCTGTTGGCCGCAGATGGCCATTACAGCTTCACCGGACAATAGGAGGCGAGCGCTTGAAGCGCTCTAGCCTTTACGGCAGAAGTAGCGACGAGCTCAAGGGCACCTCAGGGAGGCACGGCCTCGGCTTGGGCTGTCGCTTAAAAGAGGGCTGAGTTTACCACCGGTTCACAACGCGCCCCCACTGAGAAGAACCGGCAAGAAACTCAGTGGGGTGATGCACGTCGTCGAGGTCGCATACGTACGACCCTTCGGCCTCGCCGGCGAGACAGGTGTCTGATAAGACCGGTGTCTGATGCATGGGATTGTTTAGAGCACCGAGTCTGCTAATCTTAACACAATGACAAACCATTGCTATTTCAACGAATAACTATTGATAGTTTATTACGATTGTGACGTCTCGGTGGCGTCACGCCCCTGAGACGCCATTATGTTTTTAGATCTCTATAGTGTGTCACTGGAATGGCCATGGTCAGTGACAAGCCACTGACACGCCACTGGTCTTATAAAATTAGTAGACTATACGGTATACCCTATCCGTTATACCAAAAAATAAAACATAAACAAAGAAACCAACAATTTTCAAAATGTGAACCCAACTTATAAAATATTAACTTTTATTAGATAATTTACTTTAAAGTCGTTTTTTTTTTAAATAGTTTATTTGGTATAATGGATAGGGTATACATCCAACTGAGACACTATCGACACTTAATTGAATCGTTTGTAAATTGGCAGACTTGGGGCCCGGTAGATACCATAGCAGGATCAGATATTCGGTCGCCAAGCAATATCAGATATTGCTGTATTCCAGTGTGAAGAGTAATTGGTGAAAATACCGTGCCCAAGATCTTAGTAACTTCTAATAATGTCTCGATGACGAACGGCAGTGCACTGCACTATCTATGACATTAGACGAACGTGTTTCTTGTCTTGTCTCCAAGTCGATTATAGATGGATTGATAGTTATCCTATATGATGCTGCGTGAGAGAGAAAGAGAGAGAGAGAGAGTATCTTTTTACAGTCGTGGATATGACGGATGGATATGACCACAGCGGCCAACAGCCTACGCGGAAGATATTATAGTGCACAAGTGCTTGCGTAAGCACTAGTACACTCCCTTCATTTACTTTCACAAACCACTTGGAGGGAAGAACGACACGACCGAGGAGAGTTCACACGCAGGACCGACTTTTACATGCCCATCCGACCGACACATGGACCATCTTACTTTCTAGACGTGATTGGCCTGTATGTATGTACTGGCCAGCAAGGAACTACATAGAAATGTTGCTCCCCACGGGATTTCTTCAATTTTGTTAAGTATTTTTTGCATTATTGGGCTGTGGTCTTCCGTAAGGCATAACTGAGATGCTTACATTTTTTGTGTCTCCACTATGTCCCTACGTCTCACATTTAATTTATCTCTCAATAATGAACGATCATAATCGTTGTGAACGTATATTACGTTATTACAGTACATTCGGATCATATGTCCTGCCGTTCCGAGCTCGGATGTCTGCGGCCAACTGAACCATTTAGCTTTTGCGTCATATCACGAGACCTAACGATTTCTCAATTAACGAATGTAATCTATATTAATACAGTCCACTGCACAGTTTGAAACGATTACTAGACTTATACAATCGCTTACCAATCGATTGTAGCCTGATTTTTTTGTCAGATTAAGATATTTTTTTCGCATTAATTTGAACATTCGCAGCGTGAATGCGGAAAAATTAACCTAACTGTATTATTCATTGGAGAAATATTTCCAGAGAGATAAAATTATTCACAAAAAAAAATAGGTTGACGATTCAGAACGGTTTCCAAGAATTTGTTGCCAAAGGTTTTACAACTTTGTATTCTCCTATAAAAATTGGAGATGACGAATATCGGATATGGCATAATAAGGACAAGCCATAAAATGTGTAGCGATATACTATTACTTACTAATATTAATTTACTACCTAACCATATTATAATTATATCAATCCCACGTATACTGTTGATTCTGTGATGAATAAAAAAAAAATAATACGTTGTGTACTTATGGGACCGATCATGTCCTATACGTCCGTAAAGGGAACACCGCAGTGCCAGATATCCTGCGCCAAGAAGTATTTCGTAAACATTGCCCTTGTTCTGCTATGTTATTCTCTAAAGCCTTAATTTTGACGACGAGTTTAAAGCTGGTTTCAGACTACGCTATACTATTGTGCTATATAGTATAGCAAAGAAGGACCTAATGCTATACTATATAGCATGGCGTTCACATTACGCGATATTATCGCAAGCATTTATAGTATATCGCTCGTTTCGCTTGCGGGACGGCCGGGGGTGAGGAGGAAGAAGAGGGCGGCGCGTGATAATAAGTGGGCCATCGGGAAAAGAAATAACCTTTCATAAAATCTGGTTATATGTTCTGACTGACTAAACTACTGCAATTGTACCAGGTCCCCACGAGACAGGTTTTACCTAGTGTGGAGACCAAAGGAATATCTTTCACGTTTCATCGCCAAGCAACTACTCTAAAGATATTGTATTAAAGATAATATTGTAGATCAGATTGAGTGTCAAACTAGTGTTAAGTACAGTATTGTGGTATCGGATGAAAATGTAAAACTAAACTTTGGGAAAATAAAATATTATTATTATTATTATATAGCGCAGCATGAACTCTGCACATCGTACCAATTTATAGCGTATAGTAAACCAATAAAATATAGTACAGTACAGTGTGAACGTGCCTTAACAATGTATGGTGCGCGATATTGTTGTGCTATGAGCTATATACTATATGCTATTATAGTATAGCGTAGTCTGAAAGCCGCTTAACGCTGTCCAATTAATATTCACTATCGCATTTCGGCTAGAAGACGAACTGACTGTCAAACTATTCGACCTTGTACGCTGTGTTTCTTTCCAAGATTGAAATCGGAACAATCATATTGAACCCTGGTAGGGTTGTTTTTTGGCTGGCCACCGGTCAGCCAACACTCCTGTGTTCATACATTTATTGTTACGATTTTGATCTTTTAAAGAAAAACAGGGTATAGTTCCACTGAAAACCGTAAATTCTCGTGGCGCTAGTGCTGCGTAAGCAAAGTTCACTAACTTTGCTTATGCAATATGAAAAAACAACGCTCCCCTTTCGGCGGATTTAGCATGGAAAAGTTAGAGACTGTATTGCTTAGAAAATATGGTACTGGTGTATAAGCCACTGTACTTGCTAAAATTACCAGTCTCAAGAGACATGGTCTTAAGTGACAAGCGGCAGAGTGGTACAGTCTACTCGTCTGTTACAAAGTTATTTTAGCAAAAACTGTCCAAAAATTCTGGACAGTGGGCCACCTAGCTGGAGCACGGACACGCAGTAGCTCGACAATTTGTCGTATACATTGGGCACACAGACACATTACTGTGCAGTAATGATAATAATTTTCACGGTCGAGTGAGCACGCTCGGCAGTTGGACCTTATTATAATAAATTAACGGCGGTGTACCTTAATGGGCTTCCCGTACATAATTACACTCAATATTACAAACTGTTAAAGGGTCGGTGAGTAAAAAATCGGTACCGCGAGCAATTTATACCCAAGGTAACATTCGAAAACAGCTATAATATGGAAACGAAATGTTTTACTAAGTAAACGCGTTTAAATTGAAAGCAGCAAATGTTTACCCGACTGTCTCAGAAGGAGGGTTTTACTTTTGAGTGTAGGGTGTGTGTATTTCTTAGGTACGCTCAGTAGCCTAAACGACTTTATAGATTTTAACATTAATAGTCTGTCAAGAAAGCACTGGGGAAAATATCAATAATACCAAGACAAAATGTTATTCATCCAAATTTATTTTATCACCTTCTAAGTACCTATGCTCCTTCAGAAACAATACACATATGCCAACATTTTTTAAGCGCTTTTTCCGGATTTTTATTTTTATTTTTTTTCTCGCCGTGAATTCTCCTTTATGCTTTCTACCGAATGAAAACGGGTGCCACAACGTGCTAATTTGAGTTAAAGAAAAAGAAAGAAGTCAGCTGGAGCCATATCTGATTTTTTGGTCAAAAACTCAGCAAATACGATCGATAGATTCATTTACGTTAAGGGAGTAACATAAGATAGTTGTGACTTCAAATTAAACTAATTTATTTGTGCACATCAATATAACGAAGTTTCAGTCCATTTTATTTGAAGCCTGTAGTATTTGGTGCTTCTATAATGTAATCCTATTTATTTGCATAAATTTATATAAGTATATCAATTTACACATTGCATGTATTCTTTTTATCTAAATGAGATAGCGTCACATTCTTGATATCTAAAGAGTTAGAAATACTACTAATATTATCGACGAACGAAGTTAGTTTTTTTCCTAATTTGCAAATTATAAAATAAGGAATAGAGCTACTCTATTCCTTATTTTATTTCCATTGAGAATTATTTAATAAATATGATTAATGGTGTATTATCATACAGATGCAAGGGTATAGATGACGTCAGCGGTTCAGAGATTTTATAGAAGAAATCAATCACATAGAACAAGGTTATGACCGCATAATAACTGTAAAATAATAATGTTTGATTCTAATAACATTGGCTACGATAATAACGTTTTAATGCTTCCATTGTTTACCTATAAGATATGATTGTGAAATTATATGATTTATTTGAAACTATTAATGCAATAATAGCTGTGCTGTCACATGGGATAGCATGTGTTTATTATATAGATCTTAAATACATTGTCGTTGTTACTTGTTTGACAATCGATATAATAAAGTGTTAGAGCCCTTAAAGAAGTCGGGTTTTTTCATAGGACCAATATTTTTCACCGTAGGTACTTGCAGTGGTTATAATGAGAGTTTATAGTGTAGTAGATACCTACTAGTGCCGGGGTGGCAAACCTTTATGTTCCAACGTGCCATTTTTATAAAGAAACTAGCTGTAGCCCGCGGCTTCGCCCGCGTTGACTTTGTTACTCAAACGTGTTTTGAATTATGGATCGTGGTTTTATAAAATATTGTTTACACTAATGTTGTCTCTTATTTACGCTAATACTACACATTGAAATCAAACTACTTTTACGAATTTAATCGCGGTTTCTTTTACTATCCCGACGTTTCTAATACTTTGCAGCACCCATGGTAACAGGAGGACTGAGATGTTGAACGCCCTTATGTCACAATTATGCCGGTGTACCCTCAGGTCTTCTTAGTTATTATTGTTGGTTATAAGTAGTTTAATTTCAATGTGACCTGAGGGTGCACCGGGCACCCTCAGGTCTTCTTAGTTCTTATTGTTGGTCCGATCTTCGGACGATCGATTTCAGTATTTTTTACACTTTTATTAACCCTGATCAAGATATCAAGTATGTAGCCTGTATTTCTTTTTTATGTAAGCTATCATAGCTCCTATTTTTAACCGGCTTCATTTAAATGTATAATACCTTATTGAAATTAAACTACTTTTACGGATTTTATCGCGGTTTATTTATTGATTTTACTATCCCGACGTTTCGAATGCTTTGCAGCACCCATGGTCACGGGAGGACTGAGATGTTGAACGTCCTTATGTCACAATTATGCCGGTGTACCCTCAGGTCTTCTTAGTTATTATTGTTGGTCCGATCTACGCAGTAAGAGCTTACAGTATCTTGAGGCCGTGCAGTGTTTTGATTGATATTGGATTTAATTATATTTATCACAGGATCCCAAGCCGGTGGTAACACCCAACCATCTTCTCTATTGAAATTAGGATGTTTTTTGATTTCAATAGCCTCACGAATCATCCTAGGCAGGAATCGGTGTTCTTTTGCGAGGATTTGTGGTTTATCAAATCTAATATAATGGTGGGTACGATCCTGAACGTGTTCACATACTGCAGACTTCGTACAGCGTCGGTGTTTCACATCAGCTATGTGTTCTAAAAACGCGAGTTTTTATTGCACGCTTTGTTTGCCCAATGTAGGAGAGCCCACAGTCACAATCGATTTTATAAACTCCTGCATCTTGTAGAGGTATATGGCACTTGACAGGTGGTAAAAACTGACTAATCTTCCTTGGTGGCTTAAAATAAGTTTTGATCGAAGCTCGCTTTAAGATATAGCCAATCTTGTCTGTAACCCCTCTAACATATGGTAGAACAGCAGGCTGACGCTCGACAGTGGCTGGTTTGACACGTTCACTATGATGGCGGCGCGGGACTCGGAGCTTGTTGTCATGCAGTACTTGCTTGACATGTTGCAGCTCAGCGCTCAGATGGTCATCATCACAGATTCCGCGTGCTCTCTGAAACAAAGATTTACCGACAGTAGCCAACTGTGTTGGGTGATGGTGAGACTCACCATTCAAGTACCTATCTGTATGGGTTGGTTTTCTGTACACAGTATGGCCCAAGGTGTTATCAGGATTACGTATTACTAATACATCTAAGAAAGCTAGTGAGTTATTTGATTCCAACTCCATTGTGAATTGAATTTTTGGATTGATGGAGTTAAGATGATTTAGGAATACAGTTATTTTATCAGATGGTAGTATTGTGAAAGTGTCATCTACATACCGCTTGTAGAATCTCGGAGTAACAGACAACATTATATAATACCTTATTTTAAAAAAAAACCATGACTGTAACTGCGCTGTTAACATTAAATACAACAAAAACATACTGTACAAATTTTGGAATTCAATTTAAAAACTTATGAGGTGGTTGAGTGGAATCCATTTGGTAATCCCATTGCTATTTACCAATGCCCATAGCGGTTAATTTTCAAAAAATGCTGGAATTTAGTTCATTCACTGAGTTTCGTTACCACAGTTGCATTAAATGGAAATCTTTCTTCACGCAAATTTTAGGGATCTTTCGAAGAATGCCGGAAACGGTTTCTTAGATTCTTATATGCAATACATAAAATATGTCATGTGACTGTAGGAATAAAATATTTTTTGGACCTCAATTGAACGTTTTTAGGGGTTAATTTAAAAACATGTCATCAAAGCAAAGTGTCATCAGTGCAGCATGAATTTTATTTCGCGTTTCATGCTCAAAAACCGTGCTAAAACCCCGTCAAGGGTGATTTTCAATACAAATGTGTTAAACGTGTTTCTCAATATCTTATGATGAGTAGACTGACCAAAATTTCGTGTCGAAGAAAAAAAAATTGGGGGTTGATTTTCGAAAAATGCTGAAACCTGGTTTGTTCAATTGTTGTGTTGAGTTTAAATGCCGTGTTTCGTTACTCCAGCTGCATTATAGCATTCATTGGAAATCGTTCTACGTGTAAACTTTCCAACCCCATCATATGACTTTAGGGGTTGATTTTCACTAAATGCCGGGGGTTTCTTAGATTCTTGTGGGCAATGTATATATATTAAGTCTTATGGCTGTAGGTCGAAAAACATCTTTTGGGCCCCAATTGGACCCCTTTAGGAGTCGATTTTCAAAACATGATTATTTACACATGAATTGCTTTAGTTTGATAAATGTATTCGCAAAGTTTCATCAATGCAGTATGAATTTTATCCGCGTTTCATACTCAAAAACCATGCTAAAACCCCTATAAGGGTCGATTTCAAAAAGGTTATGTGTTATACGTGTGTCTTTATTCCTTTTGCTCAGTACACTGACAAAGATTCGCGTCCGTGCGACGAAAAAAATATATTTTTTCATAGAAACTTTGACAAATTTAGGGGTTGATTTTACAAAAATATTGAAATTTAGTTTATTCAATTGTTGTTTTGAGTTTATTTACCAAGTTTTGTTACTCTAGCTGCATCATAGCATTATTTATTTATTTTATTTATACTCTTTATTGTACACACATAAAAATAAAATAAAAAGGACTTGAAGAAATTTGTACAAAGGGCGGCCTTATCGCTATCCGCAATTTCTTACAGGCAACCTTGGGATGGAAAAAAGATTGCATTGCATTAAATGGAAATCCTTCTTTGTGCAAACATTCTTAGCCCATTAAATGACCTTAACCTGACCTGTTTTTCAAAAAATGCCGGAAATAGGTTTCTTAGATTCTTGTGTGCAATAAATAAGTGTTGTGACTGTAGGTCAAAAATAATTCTTTTTACCCCAATTGGACCCCTTTAGGAGTTTCTCAATAAATGATTAGTTACACATGGGTGGCTTTAGTTTGATAAATGCATTCGCAAAGTTTCATCAATGCAGCATGATATTTTTTTTTCCGCGTTTCATACTCAAAAACCATGCTACACCCCTTTACGGGTCGAATTTGAAAAAGTTGTGATACACGTGTTTCTTAATTTCTTTGGCTTAGTACATTGACAATGTTTCATATCCTTGTGACGAAAAAAAAAATTCTTTCCATACTAATTTTGGGAACCCATTTGACCCACTTAAGGGTTGATTTTACAAAAATGCCCAAAATTACTTTGTTTAATGAGTGTGTTGAGTTTATTTACTGAGTTTCGTTACTCTAGCTGCATCATAGCATGAAATGTAAATCCTTCTTTGTGCAAACTTTCCAACCCCTTGATATGACCTTAGGGGTTGTTTTTCGAAAAATTACGGAAATAGGTTTCTTAGATTCTTATGTACATTATATAAACTAAGTCTTATGACTGTAGGTCGAAAAATATTTTTTGGACCCCAATTGGACCCATTTCGGAGTTGATTCTCAAAACATGATTATTTACACATGGATTGCTATAATTTGATAAATTTATTCGTCAAGTTTCATCATTGCAGTAAGTATGTTCTTTTTTCACGTTTCATACTCAAAAACCATGTTAAAACCCCTTTAAGGGTTGATTTTTAAAAAGTTGTAATACACGTGTTATTTCTTTTGCTCAGTACTCTACCAAAGTTTCGTTTCCGTGTGAAGAAAAAAAATTTTTTTCCTTACAAACTTTGGGAACCCATTTGACCCACTTATGGGTTGATTTTACAAAAATGCTCAAAATTAGTTTTTTCGATTGTTGTTTTGAGTTTATTTACCGAGTTTCGTTACTCTAGCTGCATCATAGGACGAAATGGAAAACCTTCTTTGTGCAAACTTTGAAACCCCATTAAATGACCTTAGGGGTAGTTTTTCGAAAAATGCCGAATTTAAGTTTCTTAGATTCTTGTGTGCAATATATAAACTAAGTCTTATGACTGTAGGTCGAGAAACATTTTTTGGACCCCAATTGGACCCCTTTAGGAGTTGATTTTCAAAAAATTATTATTTGCACTTGGATCGCTATAATTTGATTAATGTATTCGCAAAGTTTCAGCAATGCAGTATGAATTTTTTTTTCCGCTTTGCATACTCAAAAACGATGCTAAAACCCCTGTAAGGGTTGATTTTCAAAAAGTGTGATACACGTGTTTCTTTATTTCTTTTGTTTAGTACATTGACAAAGTTTCATGTCCGTGAGACGAAAAAAATATTTTTTTCCATACAAACTTTGGGAGCCCATTTGACCCCCTTAAGTATGGAATTTCGAAAAATCCGTTCTTATTGTTCACCTAGACTATTTGAATAATGTTGGTTCCAAATTTCAAGATTGTACGTTATATGGTTTTTGCTGTATCGTGATTCCTAGAAAACACCCTGCTCTTTTATTAATATAGATAGATGTTTAATAAGGCCATGGACCATGGACGTGCCGTGACATAATTTCGATTCCGTAATCAAACCGCCACCTCGCGTACCGCGCCGTTAAACTTATTTATCGTATTATTATCAATAATTTTTCAAAAATAATTTGCTTGTCCGGAGAAAATTTTCTTAATAGAAGTATTTTTTTCTCAGTGCATAATGAACTTCGTGATCGGTGGCGTGCCCAAAATATTGTGTCGCGTGCCATTGGTTCGCCATCCCTGTCCAGGGTCCAGTGCAGCTTTATAAAACATCCGTTTTGTCCCTAGATGCTATCACAGCGATGTTCTTATAGCGTAACCATCTGGTGGCATTCTGGACTAGGATTAGATTATCTCAATTACAAAAGTGGTTTTTAATTAAATTATTTTTCCTCTTCTCTTTTTAATGGACGCGTAAAACTTCAGCAAAATCAGAGCTGATAATACTCTGACGTCAGCATGGTCAGTAAACATGCGATAAAAAGCAGTAATTATAAGACGTTTAGCAACTGTAGTGGGGACTTTAACTTGAGGGCAATATGCATACAAATACTGTGGTTAGCTCTCGGTCTGTGAGCGCGGGTGGCAAACCGCAACCGCGACTGGCTCCTACACTCGAATGAGCTAATTTCTCGCACATTATACACTTAATCCTTTGTCCTCCCAACTTACTGAGATAAACACGGTCTTTGTGTTCAAAGTAAATGTCCTTTGACTCCGCAAAGCTGTGCTGGTAAGAACAAGATAATTGACGCAACTTATTTGGAGATTCTTGACTGTACGCAACATTGTATTTTAACTGTAGCTGGATTCACATCTTATGAAAGACAGTATTATACATAGTGTTTAAACTCACGAGTATAAATAACAGATTTGAGAAATAGTATATTAGATATACATAATAATATATGATAGATATTTAAAGAATTATAACAAGGTAAAAAAAAATGTTTTCAGTCAAATGATCCCCCTAGCCTCTAAACCCCTTACCATCAATGTACAAAATACTGCATTCTTACCTGGTCCATACAAACTGTTACTTAATAAACATCGATATACTATACCAACAAGATTAGCTGTCACGAACAAAATGACATCGAAAATGTGGTCGCGGTTACATATACCTACACAACTATACACGTACACGCAAAACAATAATATGTTCATATAAAAAGATGACTTACATACTATAAAATAAGGTTCAATAATAATTGCAGACAATTGAGCGACAGCCGTCTCCGTAGCTCTTATTTTCTTATTTTCGTGACCACTTTTCGGGTCGTGACAGCAAATCTATAAATAACTAAGTAAAGTAAAAAAAATGAAAAACGCAGTGTTTGTGGTACATTGCTTGGTAAACTATTTTTTATAGAAAGAATTACAACTACTCATATTTACAAAGAGCACGTCTGACTGATAGGACCCGCTATGAAATATTCGCCCTTCGTTAGTTTACACACTGTATAATATCGATTACACAAACAAAATAAACCAGAGCACAAGTCGTTTACCTTACTTAAGTGTAAGGTAAGTGATGTGTGAGGAAGCTGAGACTTGACCACAAGAAGCCCCACGCGGGGCGCAGGCTTCGCCATCCATCGCCGCAACTTCAGTGGTTCATAAAAAACACGTTTCAGTCGGGGTCAGTGACTGACACATTACGCGTTTTAATAATAAATAAATATTTATTTAAGTAATAAATAATTCAGATAATCTCAAAAACGCGGTTGTAGGTAAAAAAATGACGTTATAAAACATTGCCGCAATAAGCAGCTGACAAATGAGGCTTCTTAAAACAAATCATAATACCAACTCGCAGTTTTATATGAAATTGTTTACGACCAGATTAGAAAAATAATAACAGGTTTTCCTAAAATAAAAAATTGTTTTAAAAGTTCTGTCGACTTATTACTAATTTTCTTCATATTTTATCTAGCTTGTAACAACAACGGATCTAAATGCATTCCCAGAAAATTCTTCGCAAGTCCTGTAATTTTCGTAAAATGACCTCACATTTTAGGTCTATCATAATCAATTCATTTATGAGGACCATCGATATACTATACCAACTAGATTAGCTGTCACGAACAAAATGACATCGAAAATGTGGTCGCGGTTACATATACTTACACAACTATACACGTAGCTAGAAATTGTAGAAAATAGTTTTAAATAATTCGGAACGTCGGACTAATAGAAGCCTTCACATGTAGTAATAAAGTCTAATTCTGTATGCAGTAATGTTGGCACATAAAACCTTTACATCGGAGACAAAGAAAAATCAATAAAATCGCCAAAGCTATACGAAAAAAAGTAGTTGTTTTGACTTAAACAAAAATGTAGTCATTTAAAAGAAAATCTTAATCACTATTAAATAAGGTTCAAAACAGGTGTGTTTCCATTGTGTGTGTACTGACTTACAAACTTATCCATGCTGGTGGCAAAAATGAGAACTAACTTTTTTATTATGGTAATGACGTGTAGTTTAACAGTTTGGTATAGACAGTGGCGACATCCTATCGGCAGCATTAATTTTGTCAGTCTCGGCATGGCAGTTGCGAACTACTAGCGGAGAAAATATCAAATAAATAATTTTTATTTCGTATTATAATGATATCTTACTTATATTTATTATTTAAACTAGTAGTAATAAGAACACGAAACGAAAAAAAAATTCTCCATCTGCAATTTTAGTATTACGATAAGTATTATATTATTTGGACAGTTTATAAACGCGCAATAAGGAATTTCGATACATCCTGTTGTCGGCTCGTACTAATTTGAAATAGAGCGACAGCCGTCTCCGTAGCTCTATTTTCGTGACTACTTTTCGGGTCGTGACAGCTAATGTAGTTGGTATAGTATATCGATGATGAGGACTGATTAGCAGAGTCATTTTTGGTGTTAATGCTGTCATACGAATAAAAATTAAACTGTCACTTACTCATAAAGATTAGCCGAAAGTGGCATTTTTAGATTCGCAGATTGCACAATGACGTAAAGTTAATTAAATGAAAAGAAGTATCACTTGACGGGTTAAAATAAGCTAGTGAAGAGCATACAATGCTTACATGAACATTTATCTGGGAGTTAGGAGAAAAAAAATATCAGATGCTTTTAGACTTAAATCTGCAGAGATATAAGAACATGCAGTAGTCGATAATGTAACTTTCAGAAATAATAATAATATTATGGGAAAATTCCACACACGGTCATCTGATCCCAAACTAGACTGAGCGTGTACTATGGAAACCAGACAACTGATACTAATATATAAAATAATTACATAAATAGATAAATAACACCCAGTCACTTAATGGGAATCGAACCCACGACCTGCCGGGTAGTGGCCAAGGTAAACACTCGACCTACAGGCCCGACCAGAACATCTGTCGGCTACAGATATTGCTAGCTACCTGTCGAGTCTATAGAACACAAACATCCGTAGTCTGAACAAAGCGATATGATTCGTCATTTAGAATACGTACAACTAAGTACTGTATTAGGTTGCCTGAGTCGGTTTTTCCGCCCGATTATAATCAGGCGCCGCTTTTTATCAGGTTGTATTGCAGTCAAACATGAAATTAAATAAAAACTAGTTTACTTTACCCAAAACCAGCACTGATCCTATTTAAATGTCTCTAGACTTAACAATTATTCAAAGCAATTAATGTTGGTTTACACTAGGCATCGTCTGTCGTTTGCGACGAGTACCTTGTTGAAGTCGAACCCAAAGCGCTGTTTATTTGGAATCAATAGCCACCTTCAGCTCAATTTACTAGATGGTGAAATGGGCTTGGTTGATCGCCCCTTACCAAAGGCGTCTGTATTCGAACGCGTTAGTAGCCTATCTGCCAAGCGAAAACGACCACTAGACCTGGTATAAACTATTATAAGTACACACACATGCTGGATTCTGTATTTACCCATAGGGTTGTACGGAATGGTTTAAGATACAGGCTTTTAGACTATTATTTTGCCCTACAGGTGTGAAAGATGACTCCGACGATGTGTCAAGCAAGAGCTGCGGCGGTGACTCCTCGGGGCTGATGAAAAAGCAGCGGAAGGCGCGGACCGCGTTCACGGACCACCAGCTACAAACCCTGGAGAAATCGTTTGAAAGACAGAAGTACCTCAGCGTGCAGGACCGCATGGAGCTGGCTGCCAAGCTGGGACTAACGGATACCCAGGTCAAAACCTGGTATCAGAATAGGAGGTGAGTTAAACTGAAAAATATATGTACTGTAGTTATTTGTGATGATGATTGATAAAAATCTATCATAAATAGTTTCCGACACCAGCGCACGTAACATTGTTCAAACGATTTTGATTGAACAATGTTACGTGCGCTTACCCCGCCCGCAAGTATTTTGGGCCAGCTCGAGCAAGCGATTGTCGTCCTAAAGGTGGTACACCGTTCGTGACCGCGAGAGTACATAGCTGTCATAACTGCTCTAAACTACAAATTGCAAAGAGCACCGCATAAACACAACGCTTCCCAAAAACGTTAGTATTACAATTATTTCTAATTTAAAACACGGTCGGTAATAGGTAGGTACCAGTCAAATTTTGATGGTTAACTCAACTTTTATCTGACAAGTGAGTGTTAAATCTGACAATCTTGAAATCATCAGCAAAAATTGCACTTTTATAATTCGTGTTCTGCTGATTTTATTATTTTGGTTTAATAATTCCTCTCATGACCTTGTATGTGCCTCGTCTAGTCAAATTGCACAATAATTACCTACATTAGTGCGTACGATTAGCACTTCTGCGTACCTGCTTCAGCTATAATCGATTATAAATAAAAACCAATCCTTTTATAGCACCTCAATCGCATTATTTCGGCCACCTAAAATAGTCCTGTACATAATATAATATGAAACACAAACAAAAACTCGACACTCGAACCATAATTCGAATGAAAATCGTCTTACTGTCAACGCTAACCTACATTATAATGGTATTAAAAATAATACGTTTGAAAGCAAGACGGAGTGGTAAAAACAATTAGGTAACGTTTGTGTTTGGTCCAAGTGAAGAGCTTTACATAAGAACTTATACAAGTAACTATAAGAGACGGTATACGATTAAAGGCTTGACTAATTAAACTTGAGGTCACTATAAAAATATTCGACTTTTATACACTACTGCTTGACGGGAATCTTACGTGACGCAAAGAATGGATGCAAAAGGGGATGGTAAAGCACGCTAGCTTATAAAAAGCCAGTCCAGTTTTCCATTGAAAACATTATAATCGTGTAGGGAAATCGATTTATGCAAGCAATTCCAGTTCCAATCCTTAACTACAGCTAACGCCAGAGAACTTGACTGAAACTGACTTGTTCACTTTTGTTTGCAGTTGATAAACTTCCCCTGTGTTCTTATATTGAAATATGCTTGTCCATCCACTGCAGTCTTGGTTTTACTCTAGGCCTCTTTCGCTGAGTCTATTTAATGATACTTTTATTTAGCCTTTCTGCTTCCAACTATTCTCTTAATACGTCCAGGCTATTTAGGTAATTGTTGTAAATAACGATGGACACTACAATAATTTGATGCCTAAAAACGCTTATTGTTGCTCCTGATCGCTAACAGTTTGAAACATGTACTGAGCAGCTAAGTATTGAATAGACCTACTCATAAACAATGCTGAGTCAGTGGAATCGACGAGATGCTATTGCTACCGAACCACATTGGACCTTCAATGTTTTATTTTCAAAAGATTATACCGTCGACGCCATTACAATCTGTTGATTGATTTTTAATTTATCCGTTAAAAGTTATAAATAGACATCTATTTTGGTACCCGAAGTGTTAGTCTAGTAAGTAAAAAGAAATATAGTTATGTAGGTACTTTAACTAAGTAAATTAACTTATAAAACATTATTATATTCCGATGTAAATATTATAATGTATATATTATTATGTGTAAATATTATTATGTATATATTATATTATTATTATATTATATGATGTGATGTAAGGGTACCCGTGAGGTGTCCGGGTATGAATAGCACCCTCCTATCACCTCCCGTTGCATGTCCCAGTGGCGACTAAGGGAAAACAAGAAGACGGACAGTCTATTGGATTCCTATCATCTATACAGCGATCCCCAAACCGTCTGCCAAGCGCGGGGATTAGGTATGCCAACTCCTCCCTTCTCAGAAGGCCTCCCGCCTTGGTTCAGCAGTGGACGTCTTGGCTGCTGATGATGATGTAAAGGGTATTGGTAAAATTACCGGAGTCGTAATAATTAATGTGACGAGCGGCAGTTCGATGCATCTGTCTATTTTATAGGCTGCCGTGTCGCTTACTATAACAAGTCGTCACTAGGTTGAATAACAACAATTTATTTATATGTTTATATTTAATATATTAAATAGACTTCAGATCTAAAGTAAAAAAAAAAAAAAAAATTTCTGTGACATTGCCCGGAGCGGCCATTTCGAAAACAAACGTTTGTATAATTAGGCTTCGGGCCGCGCCCGCGCCGCCTCCAATGCACCCGCTATAAAAACTACGGTAGCTAATAACAAACTATACTAATTTTCTATTGATTGAATACAATCTCTCTAATCGATATTGTTGGTAAAAAATCTTTTTAATTTTTAGGCATAGACTAACCAAAAATACATTTTAACGTCTCGAGCATTTTTACAAATTTTAATAGTGAAAAGTGAATGTAAGTATCATCATATATCTTTTACCGAGTATTAATAGGTGCCTAATGCGTTATCCAAGTTAATTTGATAGCATAGACAGACCTTACAATACTATGTAGTGATAATAAAGTTTAATTATACCAATAAACAATGGATTTTTCGATGACCTTTTTCTCCGACATAAGATCTGTTGTAAATAAATTGTAGATTCTGAATAATTAGCTACATTTACCTAAATACATACAAATGGGACACAAACGGATCCTGTAATTGATAGAATACTCAGGTATTCTACTTTTTTTTAACGTGGTAAAACAAACGCTTTACTCAGGTAAAGCGTTTGTTTTACCACGTTAAAAAAAAGTATTTTATCTTTTACCTAAGTATATCACTAATAAAAATGTTTATTTTATTTGTGTAAAGCCGAAAAACTATGTAAATAATTGAATTTAATATACAAATTCAGAAGGATTAAAAAAAACTGGTTTCTCTAAAGGTGGTGAGTTTGTATTTTTAAATTAACCCTGTTAAGTACCTACCTATGTTATTACTCGTATGATGTGCCAATCAGTAGGTGAGCGTGACTTGGTGACTAAATAAATTTAAACTAATTACTGTACTGTAATTACTGTATCTTTTGAAAAGTATGTAAGTATGCGGATTTCCATTCTTTAAAGCCACAGAAATCTAAATTTTCTGTGAATTTAACTAACCCTACCGATGTTAGGCATAGATTTTTATTTTGGGTAATTTAGTTTCTTTGCTAAGATTTGTGGAACAGCCGTGTCGCGTCACTAGGTGCGCAGGCGCCGACCGCCCTCGCCGCCGCGTTTGAGGCTTTTTGCCGCATTTTTTGTTGATTTTCTATAATTTCGGTTAAACTAATGTTTGGGCTTCGATTTTTCGGTTCGTGAAAGGGTGTGAAATCGGACTTAATTGAAGGATGTAATGGCTTTTGTGTGCGGTCACTTTTCTTTAGTTTTTATGTCCTATAATACAATGGTGGCACCCGACTAATAATAGACCCGGCTAATTTCTGGCGCAAAGACACATTTAATTGTTTATAATACAATTATTTCTATAGGCAGTGTATTGTGTAGTGTGTGTGTTTTAGTGTATTAGGTAAGTACTTATATTTAGTTTGAAATAATTTTTACATGAGTCAGACCCACATCAATTAATTTTAATTAGGTACAAGATACGCCGTTTGCATTTTGCTTAATTAAGTATAAGTAATTTTAATTACACACCTACATAACTTATGTTACCTACTAAGTTTTTGTTACAAATAACATAAATGAAAACAATTAACATTTTTTACATTAATTCTCCATTTTAATTGGTGTTTCTTGATTTAAGAAACAAAATATTATTAACACTACCTGATACAAAAACCTTTTCCGTGCCAATTTCAAGAATAATGCTTAATAATGAAATAAAACACTTAACCCTTAAGCTTTTAGTGACATGAACATTTTGATAACAGATAGCTGCATTAACTTTGTGTTGACCTGTGATGTTTACATTATTGTTGGCACATTTATCTTCACGATAAAGGTTAAAAAAAACTAATTTAAGTAATTATTTAACTAAAAACATGGTCTACGGGAAAGTAGGTGGTATAATAGAGTGAGAGGAAATCATGAATTAGTAGGTGCAGCCGGTATACATATATTTTTCTTACTTAACGAATACTCGTATGACAGCAGTTTTGACGTTTGAAACTAACGAAACGAAAATAAGGTATATCCTTAGTACGGAAAATTGGAGAAAATTGGTACCTTACCTACACATGGAAAAGGTTTGTTAGTTTTAAATATAAGAAGCAAAAATCTTTTCGTCCGTTCCAATTGGTCCACATTGTGTTGGGACGTGTGAACGGCGGCGTAAAGTCCGTCACAAAGGCCGCGCAAGTCATCGGCGCGCCGGCGCCGATCCAAGCCGCTCATTACACGACTAACCGCCGACCAGAGCCTTCCACCGACCAACAGATGTGTGTTTTCTTAATTGTTTTACAATCGTACGCGGTTACGCTTGAAACTTAAATGGAGACTGCCTTTTTTCTGTAGGCGATGATCCGGTTTTTGAGAGGACCTCTTGGAATAAATATTTTATTTACTCAAGTAACACATTTACAAATTTAGTATGTTATGGCTTTCAAAATGCTTTTAATTCAATTAATTTTTCTTAATAATCAATTACGTAATAGGTAGCTGGAATAAAATTCTTAAACTAATATAATACTTTATTGCAAAAAATAATTAATATCAATTAACATGGTATAAGTAGGTAGATCGACTAACTTATCTGAGTGGGTTAAAATATAACAATTCTTGTAGTTTGTTGTTTATATATTACGTTTAGCTTAAGAATAGCGACACTATCAGTTCACATTTAGGTAAGTCGGGTACACTATATTTATGGATATTAAGCCTATCTTGTGGAGCCCAGCTTTGCGTTTTATATCACATAAATTTTTACACAGACCTGCCTGTACGTTAGGGCATCGTAGCTCCCTAACGAATTAAGGGATTTGTTTTTTTATTTAAAACTGATTGGATCAGGATACCTATTTAATAAGGGTTTATTTTCTTGTTTTCCCTCTCTGCAAGATCACGCTTTTTTCAAATCAGAGCTTCCAAGGCTTGGAATCCTTTAGCCAGCTTTAAGTCACCTATGATGTTACCTTTTACTTAAAGATCTGCACACAATACAGGCGCCATGGACCTAGGTTTCGGATGAAATTTATTCAGCGTATGAATCATCATTACAATTCACGTTAAATATCCGTCCAATGTACGACCGACATGAATTCGCAATGCGCGGCCGAGGCGGCGATCATCGAATACGTCGGAACGACGTTCATAGGCGTTTATCGACGTTTAGTTGCCGGCAACGTGTAATCCATCGCGATTACCTAATGACGCATTTTGCAATGACGTGCCGACCGACTAACAATGGCTGAATGTTGGCTATAATGTGTAGGTACGTGGACAGGGCTGCCAACAGAAGTTATTTTTTTCTCTTACTCTATTTAGGCTAGTGCTTCACCATCAGAAGGCTTTCACCATCAGAAGAATGCAGAACTTTCTTCTGATGCTAAGAGAAATTTGATCATCACAGTTTAAAATATTTATAACTTGATTGTAAGTTTTGATGTCGGCTGAAGGATCACAATGTGGCTTCAAGAAAATATTGAGTTCATATAAACCGACCAATTTTTTTTATGAAATAGTCTGAATTTTATTTGTACAATCATTTAATTTTAAATATTTATTGAAATCAATTTTAAATATTGATAAGAGAGATGTACAACAAACCTACATTGACGGGCTCCATTCTAGTGGTTAGTCTGGCTGCTACCCAATAGGTCGTGGGTTCGATTCCCGCCAAGTCTCTGGGTGTTATTTATCTATTTAAGTATAAGTATTTACAAAAAAAAAGTATATAAGTACTAGTATCAGTTGTCTGATTTCCAGGCTCTGCCTAGTTTGGGATTACATGACCGTGTGGATTGCCCCAGAATATTATTATTATTAACGTTGTTTTTAGGTCAAAATATGATCTTACACCCACTTTACAATAAAATCTTAACCATCACTTTAGATTTAAGCTTCGAGATGCATGGGACTACGCAGAGTGCTAGACAAACAAATGGGTTGGTTGGCAACCTTATACGCAAGCTTTTTTAACAAATTATTCCTTACTGGCTAGGACATCAAGCACTTGATTTTCTGAAAAGTAAGATTATCCCAGCATCGGATGGGCATGTAAAAAGTCAGTCCTGCGCCTGCCCTCTCCACTGTTTGTGTCGGTTTTCCGTCCATTCGGCTTGTGAGATTACTTTCACAATCCGATCAATCTCTGAAGAGATTATGTTATCTTTTTCTCCAGACCGCTACTACCACAACGGCCAATCTTTCACAAATGATTTGGAATCTAGTGGGCACTGTGTTGCTCATGAAGACATTATTATATTTTTGCAACCCTATATGGAATCAGTGACTTCTTTGCCTATCGCGTATCGTGTTATTGGTAAGGTATATTTCTATTTTAAACTGAGTCGCTTAATTGATCAAATTAATAGTTATAAGAGTTATATGAAAAGTGGAGTAGGAATGGGCTGCCTGCAAAGGTATGTAACACAAAAACAAAAACAAAAACATACACAACATACATACATTACACAAAAAGTTGCATGCAAGCAAGCAAACTCATATTGAAAACACAACTAAATGTATAAACGAAAAGTCGTATTTTAAAATAATCGAAAAGGACTAATATGGTAAATGGTAAACGTTACCCGTAAATTTGTATAATTTGTTTAAACGATGCACCTACTGGCCTATAGTCTACTTATACCAGGACGGGATTACACTAGGTGAAAATCTTGATTTAGTAAAATAAAATAAATACATAGCCTACAGTTAACTAATTTACTTAACAAAGTATAAAAATACAAAACACCTGGGAACACTTTTAAAAAGAATTGTTCGAGATGTACGCCAGGATAGCACCAGCTTGAAGCTGTAGGTAGGTTCATAATCATCAGGTGTAGGATAGGCTACTCTCAGAGAACTCAAAAGAGTAAAACGCTGTTAAAGAACCTTCTAAGAAGTTACTAAAAACTCTTGAGTTTTCTACACATCTTTAATTGAACCATCCACAAACCAAATTAAATGTGATGATATGGTCTTAAAAAAAGTATGAGTATATTTTTTTTTACAATTTTTGACTTAAATAAAGTTCTTTTTCCATTAAATGATTTTATTACTTCAAAACCAAGTTGAACGTCATAAATTGATGCAAACAACGCGTTCCAAATTTAAATCAATAGCTAGATATTCTATTTATTGCCTAGTTTCTCATAGCGATATTAAAATTCCATCCGTGTGCTCACACACCTGTAATGACATAATGCCGGGTTCCTCGCGTACCTGGCTTAGCTACCGAGAACCAAGCTAATCGGTTATGCTGAAGACTAAATTACACGTCAGAGACACAGAATTCGATGCAAGGACGCACGGGTCGGCTGGCTTATCATTTAACCGCTAATCATCGTGCTGCGAATGCCATTTCGGTTTTGGACTGGTATTAATAAGCGGATCGCGGCGGATTTTGCCTTGCCTGGTCATTTCGGAGTTCTAAGTTCGGACCGTGATGCAAGCCGACATTAGCGTGTGTTTTTGTGGAAATATTCGATGTCTAATTCGATGGAATTAGTGCATACAATTTTGTGAGATATTTTAGATGTTTATTTGTTTCAACAGTTCAGGGGCCCTGCCTTCACTTCCAATTATAATCTTACTATGACACGAGGTAGAGACGCCAATATACGACTACTTATCCAAAACAATTATAGCTCTGTTTTCTTGATTTCTATACCAAGAAAATAAGATTATAATAATACTATGTATATGAGGTAGTAGGTAGAGCCCCTGGGGCTTGGCATCATGGAATTAAGTAAATTTGCTGTTCGTAGGTCATAATTCTTTCAGTGCAGCAATCGAACTTTTGTTTAACAAATTATTTCCTACTGGCTAGGACAGAGCAGGCCGATCACCTGATTTTCTAAAAAGTAAGATGATCCTGCATTGGATAGGCATATAAATAGTCGGTCTTGCGCCTGACTTCTCCCCAGTCGTGTCGGTCTTCCGTCTCTACGCATTGTGGGTTACTTTCACTATCCGATTAATCTCTGAAGGACTAGCATATATTGTGTTATTTTTAAGACGTCCATAGCAGCCAATCTATCACAAGATTAGCTACTTGTGCAGACAGGTGCACTGCACTCTCTCTCTCTCTTTCTTAACTCTCAAATCCGATGAAATGGGAGATCTACTGGATGGTGTGGTGCCATAACGAGCTTTTACATGTCTATCGGAAGGATTGATCATCTTACTTTTTAGATAATCAGTCTAAATCAGCAAGGAAAAACTATACTTTACCTACAAAGTTATTGCTCCCCGCAAGATTCGAACCCGCGACCTACGGGCTGTAATTATTATTATGAATATAATTTTCAACCTGTATATAAAAGCTATAAAACAAGATAAGTGAGCGTGTTTAGCAAATGGATATAACTAATGAATCCGTATTTAACTATTTTCAGATCAAAGTGATTTGTTGAATATGTTTTGCAATAATATTACAAATTGATAAGTTACAAAACATGATTACCAATATGGAGTGTAGTCTATTAATAAAACACCTAAATGTTGCTGTCCAATAAATAGCCAAATCCATTTGTGATGATATAATATATAGAGTTTATAGACTCTACAATAAATATGAAATAGATATTTTGAGCACATAACATACCTAATGAAGACACTGAAATAAATGTACACGGTATATGTGATACCTACGTTCATAACAATAAAGTGTACAAACTTCATACGATTCCCATAAAAACACTCGTAGAAACATGTTACAGAAAGTTTCCTAGCCGTGTATAAATTACATTCGATAAAGCTCAACGAGCTCCGCCGGGTGCGAATCGGAACGGCGTAACCGCCAGCTAGCGAGCCGGGCGGCCGATCGATGAGAGCACTCTTTGTTTACCGGATATACAAGCCGAATTCGCGTCACGTCGCCGAAAAACGCAAACCGAGATAAACAACCTCCCCTCCGGAGAGGTCGTAAGCGGTATCGTTTTACCGGACCATTTTCGTCTTTAGCATGAACTGTTAAGGCGCGTTTTCGGACGGGCCTCCTCGAACAACAATTGAATCAGTTCACGCAGCATCAAATCACTAAACCACTGGGCGGAGCGAACTCAGACTCCACCGGGGGACGGCGGGACAGGGACGGAGGAAACCCGCTCTCACCGCGAAACGTTCGGGTTAGAGAGAGAGGAGCGTATTGTCTTCAGAGAGGTTTCATCTTGAGATGGCAGCCCGAATTTAACTGCTCTTCGAGAGCTTTTTGTCCGTGCCCGCGGCGGCAATAAAAAGAATAGTGTCACTGAGCAGATTGCCTCTCATTCACCACTTGACAATTAAATAAGTGCTCTCGAGTGACGTACTCTAAGAGCGAGCCGTCATAATAACATGATTAATGGGAGCGCAGGGGCTTTCTATCGATCATTTGTCAGCTACTGATAATTAAAGTGTAGTATTTAAATTAGGATCGAGTTTAATGCGACTTAAAGACTTAACATTATACTTCGGGGTTTGGAATAGCGAGCTCATTAACGTTACGTGGGAAGAAAATGTATTTAAACTTCAAGCAATGATAAATGAGGGAACATAAATAATTTTACGAAGGACAAACAATAAAACGCGCGTCCTCCCCCTCATTTGCATTTAATAAAATTAAATGATCCATTTATATAAATTAATTAACGAGGTAGCCAGTGAAGCGTCTGCTAACAGCCGCAGCCCCGGGCCGCACAATGGCCCTTCCACTATACAATAATAATATCAATGATGATGCTACGCAATAATAACTCCCTACGAATTAATAAAATGCTCACTCGATGACAATAACCTACCACTTTGGAACTAATCGAGTACCGTGCGGTGAAATTAAATTAAATTTTAAAATAGGGATAAGTCTTGTTTATTTTTATATGCCTACATATTTTATTAAAAATAATGAGGATACTTGGATAAGCAGTTAGTTAGATACTAAAAACGTTTATGTTTTAATTTTATAAAATACTTATCTAATAAAAATTTTAGCATTTATCATAATATTGAAAATAATACCTAATTAATAATAGTAATATCCCGGGACAATCCACAGTAACCCACACACGGTCATCTGATTAGGAGACAATGATGCAAATAATTAAGTAAGTATCTAATTATATTTTTTTGTAAATAAATTAGTCCCGACTCAGAACAAACACAGACTACTAACTACTAATACTTGTATGCTTAACAATACCGATAACAATATATATAAACCTATGTTTTTCGTGTCAGTCAACATTAATATAAGTTTTAATTAAAAATGTTTGAATTTATTTAAAAATCAGTAACTTTTCACACTATGTATTAATAAAAATCAATTCAGCGACCTTTTATCATGAAGAATAAACTATTTTAAAAAAAAATAAAAACGGACTTCAAAGTAAATTATCTAAAAAGCATAAAATAACGAAAATATTATTGAAGTTGGTGCAGAATATACACAGCAGGTACGCTAACACCAACTTCAATAATATGTATTTTCGTTATTTTATGCTTTTTAGATAATTTACTTTGAAGTCGGTTTTTTTTTTTTTTAAATAGTTTATTTAACACTTTTTAGTGACTTATTTTACCAAGATAGGTATCAGCACTATCACGCAACTCGAACGTCTACATTACAGTAACTTACTGAAAACATAAAAAGTTTATATCTCTTAAACTACTGGACCGATTTTGATGAAATTTGTACTCTACCCTAAGTTGAAAGATACTCTAACTATTGCAAAAAGAATTTTCGAAATCGGACTTGTAGTTTCTGAGAAATCCGCGGACAAACCTACATACATACATACATACACTCGTGAAATTTGGTAAATTCATTTAGAAGCCCACATAGACTAACATATATCAATATTACGCATTTTTATTAATATTACATACATACGCGTCGAATACAGAACCTCCTTTTTTGAAGTCGGTTAATGACAAAATATCTAGTACCTACGAAATTTAAAGTTATACTTCAAAAACTAAAACGCTTTAGGTAGATACCTAAAGCGTAATATTTATTACCTCATTAACAAAAGTAAGCATTTAATAAAGTTTTAAAAATTACACATTCTTTTAATTATTATTTTGTATTCAAGTAAGTACTTATATTAAACTTATTTATACTTATTAAGAATTTTCCAGCAGATCATTATGTAGATTACAGTTAAATTATATTCAAACTGTAAATTGTATTTTTTTTAAATGATGATACAATTAAACATAGAGAAAGCGGTTAAAAACTCAGCGGCAGCAATATAGCGCGATTTATACGATTCACCCTTTCCCAAACGAATCAGATAAATCAAATTAAAGCACTCGGCCACGCTCCGGCGCACTCACGAGTGCCCAAGACGTTTTGTCAAATTTATTATTTTATTTATATTTTTTATTAGCTTGTTTTTTATTAGTATCATTGCGGTAGCCTCATTGTGTTCTCGAGTGCACTGTGACAAATTTGATGACGATTGGGGTCACAAGCTGCGCGGGGCCGGTGATCTATGGCTTTGGGGTCCGTAAACGCTAGTTTAGAGAATTTTAGACTCGATTTAAGTTTGTAATGTGCTACATTTCTTGTGGGATTCGCATGACGATTTATTATGCATTATGGATTGGATTACAAATGAACTGTAAATGCTTTGTACCACTCGTATCGTAAAAAACGCATCTTTTATAATGCCAGTTCTTAAAGAGGTTTCATATTAATTCTTCATGTTCCAATTTTAACTGTTCACCAAAAAAATGGTTGAAATGTAATCAATCATGAACTATATTTTAGTTTTAGAATAATTGCAAACCAAGTGCACTATCATTGAAGTGCACGTTAGGTTTTCGTTTGTTAGACATTAGGTAATTAACACCGTAATAAACATTCAAGTTGTGTTGACAGTATAATATTATTAAAAACTAGCTGACCCACGCAGCTCCGCCTGCGCTATTTTTACGTTAACCAAACTTTTAATAACAGACATTCGCATTGAATACATAACCTCCTTTTTTATAGTCGGTTAAAAACTGGGACCCACTTTTTACTTGCTCTCCGAAGCACGGACCCATTTAGTTCAAATGGCGTTAAACGGTCACCCATCTATATAATGACCTTACCTAACGTTGCTTAACCCGATCGATGACAAAACCTTGATAACAACTCTCTATGAGTGTTTACTTACTAATATTTATTATATTATAAAGAAAAATTTATAAAATCGGAAAAAGCGTATAACCAAGTACCCATTTTGACTTTAATCCCCTCTCCCAAAAGAACCGTGCTAGATTACGGGATAAAAACTATCCTATGTCCTACCTCGTAGTAAGATCTCAAATCATGCCAAGTTTCATTTGAATCCATTCAGTAGTTTCGGCGTGATGCTCAGCCGTGATACAGACAGACAGACAGACAGACAGACAGAAAGACAGACAGACAGACAGACAAAAATTAAAAAAAATACATTTTCGGCCTCAGTATCGGTTATAGAATGCCCTCCAAATATAATTTTCAAAATAACTTCAATGTACAGAATTGGACCTGTTACAGTTTTATTATAAGTATAGATAACTATCAATAATTTAACGCTGAAACACATCTTCACTGTATCCTATCTGACGCCATCCAAGATTGTTACGGTATAACTGAAACACCTACTTAATACTTACTGCAAATATAACGATTACTGCAAGTAAATCAACATATTACAAAATCTTTATGTACTTATTTCTGACAATAAGCCTTTGTTATATTTGTCAACAGGACGAAATGGAAGCGGCAGACCGCAGTGGGTCTAGAGTTGTTGGCGGAGGCGGGCAACTACGCGGCGTTCCAGCGGCTGTACGGGGGCTACTGGCCGGGGGTCCCGGCGTATCCTGCACAGCCTGCACCTGCAGCAGCAGACCTGTACTACCGGCAAGCTGCCGCGACCGCCGCTGCAGCGGCCTCCGCTTCCGCCAACACGTTACAGAAACCACTGCCTTACCGGTAACTAACCCTATACGACCGATAATAAAAGTTCTAAGAGCTTTGTGCCAAAGGTTTTTGAAACAAGCGAGATGTAATTATTGTAAGAATTGGCGTGCCGCTCATCACTTGAGACATTTACACAGCTAATTTTTTCCAGTAATTTCACCAGCTGTAAACAAAAACGCCCTTCACAATGAAACACAGTCATTTCTACACACTGTCACTTCGACGGTGTCTTGCACAAGAGACTTATTAACTTGTGTCAGTGAAACATCTATTTGACTTTTGGCTTTCAAGTTGCACGCAATGGAAGATACGTTTTCATTACAATATGACGTCACGTTAGGTTAGATTGCTTACTTTTGTTATTGATTTCCCTCAACTCAGAATTAACATGTAGGGTAAAAGTGGGATAGTTGCCACACTTTTTGAAATTACTTTATATCTCTCAGTAAAAAAAGCATAATACTTTATTTGGAGGTTTATTTGGAGGTTTCGGTTAGGTACTTTAGTTTATTATCTTCAAATTTATGAAAGGAAAAACCATTATCTTTGGTATTTCCAGAGTATTGGTGATTTTTGCGGACCTTTATGTTTTGGGGCATCTATCCCATATAGGGGATAATTGCCTAATCCATGTAAAATACGTGTATGATAGATGTTCCACTGAAAAAGAGGACATATATCCCGCAAAAACTTTGCTTTCACCTTGCCTTTCCATGAAAAAGCACAGAGACATGCAGCACAGTCAACTTAGTGGTAGTTGTAGAGTCTCTCGAAAATTAATACAATAACATGTGATTCATCCGCCAAACTAGAGACATTACAATCGAGGCAAATATATCACTGGGGCAACTATTCTGGGTTTACCCTAATTATAAAAATACAAGATCTTTTATTTTTGTGGTAGGCTATACCCGGGCGCGCCGCTGGCTGGTGTACCGCCTTTGGGCTTGGGCCTGCCGGGCCCCTCCGCGCACTTGGGCTCTCTGGGTGCGCCGGCGCTTGGAGCGCTGGGCTACTACGCGCATGCGCGTCGCTCGCCCTCCCCCGACCTGGACCCGGGTAGCCCGGCGCCCCCACACCGTTCCTCACCCCCGGAAACACCAGCCGACAGGCGCACAGACGACGAAGACGATGATGAGCCCATTCATGTTTAATGTGAACATAAAGTTTGACGGTTAAATTCAAAATAGTGACACAGCAGTGTAAATTTGATGTGATTCTGACAGTTCAAAAGGAACAACAGTGACATTGACAGTGACGTGTTGACGTTTTAAGATTTCTTTAAAAAAGAAAGCCATAGTATTCCGGTAATTCTTAGTTACCATAGTGTTGACTTTTTGGATCGGTATTCGCTGTACGAATATTCTGCTCTATGCGATTCGTTGTTCCACATTCCCGATGATTTCCCTTTCAAAATGGACAACGCCTGTCCATAATATGTGATATTATAAGCCCAGATTGGATGTTAAGAACGTGTAAAATATAATTGATGTCGTGTTAACTACTTATTGATAACTAGTGAATAGAACCAGCTTCATAAGTTATAGTAGATACTAAATATGTTGGAATTTGACGCGTTCCATTATTATTTTGATGATTTAAGAGTTCCGTATGGAAATTCCTTCAGTGTTACACTTCAAAAAACATTACTATTATCAAGTACCTATTGAAGTTTTGGTATAATTTAAGTAGTTCAATAATTCATAAAATCCTTTGTTAAATCTAAATCTAAATTGTAAATTGTTTATTTTTTAAATTAAGAAATTGATAACTGAAAGTGTGAATTTATTTATTTTATATTTTGGATCAGAATAACGTTGCCATGTCTAATTTACTACAACTATCATTCAATATAAATATAGGCTTCTATGATGTTTTTTTCAAACATACATAAGTACGTAAAATCATCATGAATGGTGCGGCACTGAAGATGTACGATGTTTAATGGTGTGGATCCCGTCGAGAAATATCGACGAGGCGTTGTGCATATATTGTATATTATAATATAAATATATAATTATTCATATACGATGTATGTATTGTTAGTATAAAATACACAACTTAAAGTATTAAATGTATGTAATAAAGTACCTACTTAACGCTATAATAGTTATAAATGGCAATGTACTTAAGAAACCTGACAACGGACCGACATGTCCCATAGATTTTGTGGTGTTTTGTAATTAAAATGTTGTCAATTAAAACAGCAACTGTTTTTTTTTCTACAATCTTAAGTCATAGATGTTCGCTTATTTCTTTTTTTTTGTAAAAGTATGACGTGTTTATATTTGGCAAAAATAAATTATTGATGATATTAAAGAAAAATGCACACAATGAATTGGTTTTAATTTTCTTAAAAAATATACACGTACAGAAACCTTTACAAAAAATACCAAAATTTCCTGTTAGAATAGAAGATAAAAATAAACAAAATTTGTCAACAGTTGTTCTCTTAAACGCGTATTCTTATGAGCGATGACTTGAGAATATAGAGCCAAAACTGTTAAAGTAAGTACGTAGTTTCAAATTAAAATTAGTCTAGAAGTGTCTACAAAAATGTAAATAACTTTAACATACACCTTTATTTTAATCCATTGTTTTCCGTAGTTTGTTTGGTAATTTGAAGAAGGTAATGTAAATATATATGATATTTACATTACCTTCTTCAAATTACCAAACAAATAGTACGGATAACGGGCTTGACGTAAAGATTAATTAGGCGTGCTAAACAAAAACACAATTAATGCGTTCACCGGGCAGTTTAACAGTTGTAATGAACACCTCGCAAGCACCACCAGGGTAACTCCGCTCTGACACGCCATCCAAGTAACTAGTGGACTCTATAACCCCGTGTTCAATTGTGTGTAGTATCTTCATTCACTGCAGAAATACAGAAGAATTATTTTTCAAACTAACGTGGGACAAAACAGTAATAATACCCATAACCATTTAATAATGAGAAGTTCTAAAGTTCGCTGTCAAACCTATGTACGTGATTAATTATGTGACTTTTCCAATTTGTTACTAATTAGTTTGAAGCCTGTTACATAATAAAGTTTGTGGATATAAAGTAATTTAAAAAATATATATTCCGAATCATTTACGTTACGTTACTCTGTTTTTCATAAGTAAGCGAGATAATCACAATGAACCATTAAATATTTCATTAGTTATAAACATAATTATGTCACAAAATTAAGTTTGCCCTACTTTAGCTACCGTTATCTTTTCGCATCGACATGAATCTTACGAGGTTTATTATTCAAGACAGAAAATTTGGTCACTCAGCAAGATCTTCCATGGCCGATTGTCCAAGGCGCCTCCTGCGAATCTGAGATTTCTCCGTTCGAGAAGGCTTTTTTCACGCACCTTACTTCCAGTTATAGCTTTAACCTAACCTTTCCTCAAGAAATTATTAAAGGTTGAAAGCTATAATAGCGATATAGCTAACTATAGAACGGGCCAGTACCCGTTCTACGGAATCAGCTTCTAAAAACGTATTTGCTGCGTCATTTATAATTTATACCTACAGCAAAGGACTGGAATAGTCTACCTGAATTAGTTTTCCCATCCAATTATAATGTGAGTTCAAGACTTGAGTGGATAGGCTTTTAATTAGCTAGTGTGCTAACCATCCTCGATTACATCGCTGCTTATTTTTACACTATCCAACAATCAAAATTTATTTTTATTGAAGTGCACCATCAACTGCCCATTATGTTTCTCTCTCTCATTTTCTAGTCAGGTTGCCTGGAAGAGATTGCTTTTTAGCGATAAGGCCGCCTTTGTACATTGATATCTTCAACGTATTGTTCAATTTACATGTAACTTTTGGTGTACAATAAAGTGTATTTATTAGTTGTATCTTCAAGTTCTCAGCCAGTTTAAAACACTTATTAACTCTACCATTCAATCATAATCATAATAGCAATATTAAGCCTGAACACCTTGCTGTCAAGCCAAACGCAATCTTATCAAATAAACAATAAGTGTGAAAGTTCTATATCAATTGTAACAATAGAAAGATAAAATTAAACGGACTCAAGATACAAGCATGTGCAATGTTTAAGTGTAATAAACCGGTAGAAGGTGATAAGTCAGTTCTTAACTTCGCTTTATCATGCCACTTGCAAATAAAAAAACATGCTTTTTATAGTTGCCAATTATTATTATTGTATGTTAACGTGTTGGTAGCACTTACTAAGTTGAGTAGTACGATCTTGGAAAATGTTTTATTTAACTAACGTAAAAAGCTTTCATCATCATCACCAGCCGGAAGATGTCCACGGCTGAACATAGGCCTTCCCCTTCGAACGCCACAATGAACGACAATTGGTTATTTGCATCCACCGGTTACCTGCAACGCGCACAATATCGTCCGTCCACCTAGTGGGAGGCCTGCCTAAGCTGCGTCTTCCGGTTCGTGGTCGCCACTCGAGAACCTTTCTTCCCCAAAGGTTCTTCGAGCGATGTGGCTGCCTGAGCTATGTCGGTGACTTTAGTTCTTCGTAAAAAGCTTTAATTTCTTGAAATTCAGAAGCAAAGGACTGCAGTCGCCGACAAGCAGGTACCTAATCCAAACATCTATTAATATAAACATTTTGGAATGTGGAACTATAGTCGTTACGGTGGTAGTACCGTGATACGTGCCTGTCCGCTATTGCGTTTACACAATCCTCACGAAAACTTCCCTTTGATTTCCTTAGAAACATTTTTAGCGGGCATAAAACCTATTTAAAAAGCAATCAGTCAGCGGTTGCTGATTGCCCACGGGGCACGCCACACGCCGTGTTCACAAAACGGGGCAATTAACGACCACCCGCGCCCCCATCCCGCTACCCCCGACTGTACTGATCTAATCGCAAAACGACCGTTTTCTAGAATCGCCTCAACAAAGTATTGCGTGTTGCAACGCGGGGGTAGCGAGGTGGTCAAGCTAAATAATAAAAAGTTTTACACCTGAGAGTTAATTGTCGGTGTGAAAGGGCCTAATAAACGCAGCAGTTATACTTCTCAAGAAAGGAAGTAGTTGCTTACTATGTTAAAGTAAAATTGTAAATCCATCAAAGGTTTGGTTAGATTTCTTAAGACCAAAACCTAAAACGCCACCTAATATCATCATCATCATCATCACCAGCCGGAAGACGTCCACTGCTGAACATAGGCCTCCCCCTTCGAACGCCACAATGACCGACAATTGGCTATTTGCATCCACCGGTTACCTGCGACGCGCACAATGTCGTCTGTCCACCTAGTGGGAGGCCTACCTACGCTGCGTCTTCCGGTTCGTGGTCGCCACTCGAGAACCTTTCTTCCCCAGCGGTTATCGGTTCGCCGAGCGATGTGGCCTAATATAGGTACACTTTATAGGTTGCGGAAGAAGTTATCTACCGTATCAAAATCCATTGTGTAGTTTAGATCAAGTAAGCGCCGCATTAATAGACAGACGCGGATAACTATTAGATTGACGTGACATTATCAGTCATCAGAAGACTAAAGACCACTGCTGAACAAACGCCGCCGCTTAGATTGCCATAATCCCCACGCTGGACAGGCAGCTTGAGGATCGCAGTAGGCAGCAGGTGGCAGGTAATTCAATAGAAAGACGCTGCTGTTTCCTTTATTTTCCCTCCAGTAGTAGTCCAGTAGTAGTCACCTCTTACGGACACCCAACAGCAGGCTTAGTATGATGTGCAAATCTCGACAGACAGGCGTGAGTATGACGTACGTCATAGTGATGACGTAGTATTTCACATTTTTGTATGGAAAATTGACGTTTCAGTGTTGAAAACTACGTCATACTCCACACCGATCTGTCATGATTGCAAGTCGTGCTAGGCCTGCAGGCTTAGCCCGATGTGCAAATCTTGACAGACAAGTGTGAGTATGACGTCACTATGACGTAGTATTTCACGTTTTTGTATGGAGAATTGACGTTTTGGTGTTGAAAACTACGTCATACTCCACACCGATCCGTCAAGATTGCAAGTCGTGCTAGGCCTGCAGGCTTAGCACGATGTGCAAATCTTGACAGACAAGTGTGAGTATGACGTCACTATGACGTAGTATTTCACGTTTTTGTATGGAGAATTGACGTTTTGGTGTTGAAAACTACGTCATACTCCACACCGATCTGTCAAGATTGCAAGTCGTGCTAGGCCTGCAGGCTTAGCACGATGTGCAAATCTTGACAGACAAGTGTGAGTATGACGTCACTATGACGTAGTATTTCACGTTTTTGTATGGAGAATTGACGTTTTGGTGTTGAAAACTACGTCATACTCCACACCGATCTGTCAAGATTGCAAGTCGTGCTAGGCCTGCAGGCTTAGCACGATGTGCAAATCTTGACAGACAAGTGTGAGTATGACGTCACTATGACGTTGTATTTCACGTTTTTGTATGGAGAATTGACGTTTTGGTGTTGAAAACTACGTCATACTCCACACCGATCCGTCAAGATTGCAAGTCGTGCTAGGCCTGCAGGCTTAGCACGATGTGCAAATCTTGACAGACAAGTGTGAGTATGACGTCACTATGACGTAGTATTTCACGTTTTTGTATGGAGAATTGACGTTTTGGTGTTGAAAACTACGTCATACTCCACACCGATCTGTCAAGATTGCAAGTCGTGCTAGGCCTGCAGGCTTAGCACGATGTGCAAATCTTGACAGACAAGTGTGAGTATGACGTCACTATGACGTAGTATTTCACGTTTTTGTATGGAGAATTGACGTTTTGGTGTTGAAAACTACGTCATACTCCACACCGATCCGTCAAGATTGCAAGTCGTGCTAGGCCTGCAGGCTTAGCACGATGTGCAAATCTTGACAGACAAGTGTGAGTATGACGTCACTATGACGTAGTATTTCACGTTTTTGTATGGAGAATTGACGTTTTGGTGTTGAAAACTACGTCATACTCCACACCGATCTGTCAAGATTGCAAGTCGTGCTAGGCCTGCAGGCTTAGCACGATGTGCAAATCTTGACAGACAAGTGTGAGTATGACGTCACTATGACGTAGTATTTCACGTTTTTGTATGGAGAATTGACGTTTTGGTGTTGAAAACTACGTCATACTCCACACCGATCTGTCAAGATTGCAAGTCGTGCTAGGCCTGCAGGCTTAGCACGATGTGCAAATCTTGACAGACAAGTGTGAGTATGACGTCACTATGACGTAGTATTTCACGTTTTTGTATGGAGAATTGACGTTTTGGTGTTGAAAACTACGTCATACTCCACACCGATCCGTCAAGATTGCATATCGCCTCCTGCAGCCTGCTGCAGGAGGAGATGACAGCATGCCAGCATTGGGGTTATTATTGATTGGATCTAATTGAGGGTAAAGTATGTAGACGAAAGCGAAAGTGGGAAGTGAAAAACTTTACTCTGACCAGATGACTGGAAGATGCTGTAGAACGATTCGCAAAGCCAATGAATAGGAAAGTGGCAAAGGAGATGTAGTAGGTGGGTAGAAGCATTGAGAAGACTAATGCCCCAGACAAATACACAGTTTGATTGATTTTTTTTTGTGAGTAAACATGATTTTTCTGTGTTTGTCGAAATAGAACATCAGAAATTATATTTCATGTGATCTAATTTTCATACTATCTAAAAAAGGTAACCTAACAGCAGACGTCCGTATAAACATCAGATTAGCATAATAACCAATATTTTAACACAAAAGAAAATATTGTGGTAGAGATTGTGATTTATAAGCATAAAATTTAATTACAGGTTAACAACTGTTTACCTACATATTGAAATGAAACTAATTTTACGGATTATATCGCGGTTTATTTTTGATTTTAATTTCCCGACGTTTCGAATACTTTACAGCATTCATGGTCACGGGCGGACTGAGGTGGTAGCTGTCCATATATCATAGTTGTCTTAGGGTACCCTCAGGTCTTCTAATTATTATTGTTAGTCCGATCTACGCAGAAAGAGCTTACAGTATCTTGAGGTCTTGCAGACCATGCCCATTGCCCGTGCCCATGAATGCTGTAAAGTATTCGAAACGTCAGGAAATTAAAATCAAAAATAAACCGCGATATAATCCGTAAAATTAGTTTCATTTCAATGTGTAATATTCGCGTAAGTATCAGAAATCATTATGTTTACCTACATTTTAACTAAATTAACTAGCAGACTGTTATAATAGCTGCGTAGGTATAATACCTACGTTGCGTAGTTATTCACTTCCACCTACGTGTATTTGTAGGAACAAAGCGTTACATAAAAACTAAACTTCAGTAGGAACATAAAACTATTAATATTTATGACTTTTAAACGGTGCTTAGTGCTTACTCACTACAGACACGCAAGCAACCATTACATTTATATGCAAAATATTTTGCAATTCGCTATCGACATAATTTCTACGTCATGGTTTTCAGGAGTAGGCACATGGTCACAAAAACAGCAGTTTAGCTTTAAATTAGTATGCTATATAATGATTTCTGATACTTACGCGAATATTAAACATTGAAATGAAACTAATTTTACGGATTATATCGCGGTTTATTTTTGATTTTAATTTCCCGACGTTTCGAATACTTTACAGCATTCATGGTCACGAGCGGACTGAGGTGGTAGCTGTCCATATGTCATAGTTGTCTTAGGGTACCCTCAGGTCTTCTAATTATTATTGTTAGTCCGATCTACGCAGAAAGAGCTTACAGTATCTTGAGGTCTTGCAATGGAATGCTTGTCTTTGGATTTGACTATGTTTATCACGGGATCCCAAGCAGGTGATAGCACCCAACCATCTTCTCTATTGAAATTTGGATGCTTTTTAATTTCAATAGCCTCACGAATCATCCTTGGTAGGTAGCGCTGTTCTTTTGCGAGGATTTGTGGTTTGTCAAATCTAATATAATGACGGGTGCGATCCTGAACATGTTCACAGACTGCAGGCTTCGTATAGCGTCGATGTTTAACGTCAGCTATATGTTCTTTTACACGGGTTTTTACCGATCTTTTTGTTTGCCCGATGTATGAGAGCCCACAGTCACAATCCAGTTTGTATACTCCTGCATCTTGTAGAGGTACATGGCACTTGACTGATGGTAAAAACTGACTAATCTTCTTTGGTGGCTTGAAAAATGTTTTAATTGAAGCTCGCTTTAAGATATAGCCAATCTTGTCGGTTACCCCTCTAACCGCGATATAATCCGTAAAATTAGTTTCATTTCAATGTAGTATGCTATAAATTAAGAGTCAAAGGCTTATAGGACATGATTTTTTGTTGCCAAAGGCCCTGCGGAGGCATGTTTTGTATAAGAACATATTATACTTAACCTGTGGTTTAAAATATCCCTAGGTATGACTTGTTGAAGACGTTGTTTCTCTTGCTCAACGGAGACCGGATATAATTCAAAATATTTAAATTACACGTAGAGTTTTAATGTTGTAAAACTACCACGTTTAGTACCCATTAAATTTACTATTTATCTATATGCTGTATCTATATTACGATTATGTTCATGTGCGCGATTCTAACGAAGACATGGTCAGTTTACTTAAACGACTTCCTCGCGTTGCGTTTAAAAGATTGTTTAATTGAGTGAATTATGATTCGATGTTTCCTCGATTCGCGTAATATTTTACATTTTATTGCTGTTCACCTACTAATGTTTCCTGCGCTTCAAGTAAGTGGTCGGCGTAAGGCTGAAAATCCACTGATACGCGGTGCGGTGCGACGCACCACGGCGAGCGATAAAAATATTATTATGTATGTACTACTAAGCGAAAGAGAAAAGCTTGTATAGTATGAATATAGATACGCACAAATAAATTGTTTATCAAGGATCTTATACGTTGTCAAACGTTAATATTTCAGTTCCTATTCGATTACGGTTCGGGGACCTTTTTTGATTTTGATTAAAGGGCGAGTGCGCTATCAACTGATGTTAAATATTGAATCAGCCGTGGGAGCACAAAGCGGTGGTAAAATCAGCCCTCTCTTAAGCGACAGCCCAAGCCGAGGCCGTGCCTCCCTGAGGTGCCCTTGAGCTCGTCGCTCCTTCTGCCGTTAACACTCACCTCCTATTGTCCGGTGAAGCTGTAATGGCCATCTGCGGCCAACAGCGTCTATCAGTCCCAAAAAAAAGGGAGCACAAAGCAAACGCCCTATCTCAGAGGTATTGCAGCGACGCGCAGCGGTCATTCAGATATAGTGACTTTTCATAGAGCACCGCAGTAGCAAAACGTGGAGTTGCTCGAAGTTAGGTTCTTAGGTGCCCAGTGCAGCTGCTCTTTTTGACCGAGCATTCTTGCTCTACCTTACCACTCTTTAAATATTATAATAATAAGCCTGGGACAATCTAGGTCATCTGAACCGTTTATTCCAAGTATTCCGATTAGTAGTTCGATTATCGGACAGATGGGAATTTTTTTTCTGTCAAAATTCCCGTCTGTCCGACTGGCTTCTGCGATCGAACAGTTTGGATATTCTAGGCATGCTGTATTATGGTAACCAGACGACTGACACAATTACTTTTTTTTGTAAATACAGATAAATAACATCTAAACACTAGGTGGGAATCAAACCCACGACATATTTGGTAGCAGCCAGGTAGCAACCACTAGAATTACGTTGTTTGCCATGATCACCAGTATGGTAGTTGTTTACGTGTTAGATACATCACACAGAAGACGCTACTGCCCGTCTTCTGGTTTTCCCTTAGTACCTATGTCACCCAAAGGAAAGAGATGGCAGGATGATATTCTTTCACATCAAGCACACCACGTGTATGTGACAATGTATAAGTGTGGTTAATTCAGCGACAAATGAGGTCATAATCGCTGGCAAATTTGTTTCAAACGGACTATAGTAAATTACTTACTATATTTATAAAATACACGAATCTCCGTTGCAGTGGATCCCAAACCTAAACCGGAATTCATTTCGTTTAAGATGTATAAGCATTTGTTAACAGTAGGTAGCTAATGCACAGTAATGAATGGCCAATTGAACATTACCGACATTGTTCGCAATTCGGTACGTCCAACGACTATTTTGTCCCACTTAAGTGGACATTAATGCATTCAAAGTGTTAATTTTGAGTAATCCTATGTAACCGAACCATTAAACACATTAGTAACAGTTTAAATTTGCATTTACAAATGCAGCACACTCATTTGAATTCGTAACCTCTTTGCTGACAGTAGGATGTTTAGTCGAATTTAGAAGGTTACTAAATGTATTACTTTATTTTTTTTTATCAACTTAGTGACAAGACAAGGAAGAATTCACCTGATGGCAAGCTATACGTCTGCCTATACAGGGTGTAAGGGACTACGTACTGAAGACTTTTATATAAGATTTCTCATATTGTCCGTTACGACATTACAGAAACCATTTATATGGAAAATGATAAATAACTAACTTGTTTATTTTTGAGCATGTAAAGAATACGTGCGGAATAATATTTATTTTTCAAATTACGTTGCTAATTTCAATCAAGCCGCCTGCCAATTGTGGAGATTATGGCAACCCCTCCCTTCTAAGGGAGAGGCCTCTTTGTTCAGCAGTGGACTTTTCGGCTGCTGATGATTGCTAATTTTGCACAAATAAGTAATTTATTGTTTTTAAATTGAAATTAGACTTTATTATTACACCAATAATGATGTTATCCTAATTCTATTAAAAAATGCCCCTTTTTTAATTCATGAAAAAGCCGATGTAAAATTTCATCACTAGAATGTTCAGAATCATGTACTGGATCCCTGGTATCGGTTTTCGGTACGATGTCCCTTACACCCCGTAGACAAATACACACTACCACAGCCGCTCATAACCCCAAAATTAGCTTAAGCTTGAGCCCGGTAAAGGAGATGTTCCATTTTGGGCCAACACTATGTACACTACATGGAAAAATAGGAAAAACATAGAAGAGTTTCATAAAAATACTTATAAATTAATTTTAAGCAGAGTACAATTGTACATAAATGATTACTTATGGAGTTATTTAGTATGTCCACCCTGTTTTTAGGGCAGCCATGACAGTTGTGTTTGACGTTGGTTTACTACTTGACAGTTAATGCTATAGGTGACGTTTCGTAATAGATTGTTTACGCGTGGAGTACATATTGTATTTCAGAGTTTTTAGTGATTATTTATGTTTACGGACATTCATTGACTGTTTCTTTCTTGACCCGGGGCTTTACTGTATTGATTATCACCTGTGATACGTATCCGTCCGTCAAAATCAAAATTACGTATTTCCGATCCATCATCTTATTGTGTGGTGTTGCTACAGTAGTATTATATTATCTTTGATTTTGCTCTCCTTGACCAAGATATCTTAAATGTACAATAAAACGAAGCAATATTAAAAAAAGACAACATTATAAAACAGTTACTATATTGCATAGTTATATATACTTAAAGTGTACATGGTGTTGGCCCAGGCTCCATACATTTCTGGAACAACTCCTTTGAGCTACTCACAAAAACTCAGAAATTCACACTTCTATCTGAACGGTCTATCAAACAAGGGACCTTTTCTGTTGGGGTCTCCGTAGGGGTGGAGGCCGGTAGATAATTTGGACCCGGACGTAGTACCAAGTACGTTCTCGGGGCCCGTCGACACAGCGGGTTGAGGACACCGTGGGGTTTTACTCGGTAGGAGTCCGACATAACCCGCGCTGCTACCCCCGTAGCGGCGCGGGTATCCATGAGGATACCTCCACGTTAAAAAAAAAGAAAAAGGGGTGGAGGCCGGGTTATGTGAGATTTTTACCCACTAATACCTCCCCGATGGCTTTAATTGATGCTATGGAGAGAGTTGGACACTCAGTTCGGATCAAATAAGGGACCTAGCACCTGGAAAATAAGTGATAACAGAAAAGTTACTTTGTATCTATCATACAAAGTTCAAAGTGGTACTTATTTTGTTGTCAGGCAACTAAATTATCACGCTAGTCTACAAAGAGAATTTAGACTAAGTAGTAAGTTGTGCAAAGGCTAATGACAGTTTTAACTTTGGCTTGGCTGTCTCGGTGGTCGGAATTGGTTATCTCAGTGGTCTAGAAGCGACATTAGCAGCAGAAATGAAAACAGAAAATCTGAAAAATAATAGTTACGTACTCACCTAATTCATTTGAAAATTTTCAATCTGATTCACCTAAAAGAACAAAATTCAGAAAGTTTAACCATGCAACAAAATTTAGGTGTCGCCTAATAATTTGCACATTCCTATATTGGGTACCTTTCCGCAACGTAAAATATACAAGTTAGGTGAGTTATGACTTATTAACCAACCAATAACGATATTAACCAAGTTTGATAACTTACAAATGGCGAGATAAAGGGAAAAGCGATCGCACTCGCGCAATTAGCATTCCTAATTAACCTCAAATCTAGTCAGCGGATATGTTACCTCTATCGAATGGATGTTAAACATTGTTAACTATTTAACTAGTGTTTAGCACTAAATCAATGGTGAACAAGCGGCGGCACCCTGCCCCTGCGCCCGCGCCTCGCCTCCCTCGTCGTACCGCTACGCGATGTAGATGTGTATCTGCTTCCGTCGGCGCTGTTAGTCTCGTAATTACTCATTACAGGCGATTTTAGGCTTTTTGTCCACAAAGCCGACAAACACGCACACATTTACACAACCGACTACATATTATATCTGCACACGCATTGTAACCTCCGGGCGTGGGAAAGCGCTTACTTTGCAAACGGCAGGTCGTGGGTTTGTAACCCGCGGAGAGCAATAAGTTTGTGTAGTTGTGTTTTACTGGCTAGGACAATGCTGGCCGATCACCTGATTGCCTGTTAAGTAAGATGATCCATGCGTCGGATGGGCATGTAAAAGGGAGGTCAGGCCTGACCTCTCCCGGTCGTCGGATTGTGAGAGTACACTTGTGCACTATAATTATCTCCCACGTAGATGGCTGATCTTGTGACCGCTGTGGTCGTATCGGCCAGGAGGCCACCATTTACGGCACTAATACAGATTTTTTTGTCCCATTGTTCGCCAACTTGTTATCAGAGTTGATCAAGCTGCCCTTAGGCCTCTGACTTGGCTTAACGATGAAAGACGTACAGTTCAAAAGCCACCAAACGGTCACTTATCTAAAGATTGACCTTGCCCGACAGCTTAACCAACTGATCGTTTACCGGATTACAACTGGCTATGAGCAATTTAACGAATAATTATTTAATGTAGTTCAGATACTTATTGAGTTTTTAGTTTATCATGTAAGTCATATTAATTTATTTATGGTTTTTAATGTCAATTGTGGGTACTTATATTTCTTTGGTGAGCAATAAAGAGTAGGTACCTACTTGTATTGTATTGTGTTTTCAAATAATATACTTCTCAGAAGGTAGGTACAAAGTTGGCGGATTAGACAAAGAGAAATAAGGGCCCATGTATGCCTTTTTTGCTATCTGACGATTCAACAATAAAACCTTTATGTACACTAATAATATAATAATATAATAATATAATAATATAATAATATAATAATATAATAATAATAATAATATAATAATAATAATAATAATAATATTATAAAGAGGAAAACTTTGTTTGTTTGGTTGTAATGAATAGGCTCAAAAACTACTGGACCGTTTTTAAAAATTCTTTCACCATTCGAAAGCTACATTAACCACGAGTAACATAGGCTAAATTTTATTTTGAAAAAAAATAGGGTTCCGTAAGATATTTGGGTTTTTTCGGACACAAGGTGTAAAAAATAAACCAGAAAATTTACTTATTTTGCGTACGCTGCCTAAACTATAAAAGATAGAACCATGAAATGTTCTAATTAATTGTAGATCTTATAAATATCTACAGAAAGTCCGTGGCACACTATCTATGTCGAGTGAGGCCCAACAACCATTTTTTTATTTAAAAATCTTAAATTTTGTTTGGACTACATTTAAACGCATTTATTTTACTCATGCTATTAATCCTTATCAAAATAATTATTTCATCATTAATTACAGTTTATGTAGATAATATTTGGTCTTTAAATGATTAAAATTGGACATTTGGTTTTGAAGTTATGGCGAACTTAAAATATTACTGCTTATAAATTAAAAGATTTCTGCTGCACGGCCCGTTGCCGGCCTATATATAATATCTTTGGATCTATGAGTAAGGTACCCACCCGCGCGGCTCAAACGCGAGGTCGGTCGGCTCCCTACGCAGCGGTCGTGCGCGAAGTCTAATAATTTTCGTGCGATTTTTTTTAAATTTCTTTCTTAAAACTACACCTACGCAAAAGTTCTTCTCAGAGCTAAACAACAGTTCTTCTCAGAGCTAATCAACAGTTCTTTTCAGGGCTAACCAACAGATTTTTTCAGGGGTAACCAACAGTTCTTTTCAGGGCTAACCAACAGTTAAGAGAGCCAGGTCTCAAGTTTCTAAACATAGTTCTCAAGCACGGGCAGCAAGAATACGTCGTATGGGAGAATCTTCACCTGAACGTTCACAACGCCTTGCTGAATAAAATCAGAGAAACTCTCATAGTACGCGCACGAGAGTCGAGTGTCGAACGTTCGCAACGCCTTGCACAACAAAATCTGAGAACTTCTGAGTTACGTGCACGAGAGTCGGGTGAACCGATATGTATGAAATTTAGCGGGTAGGTCTGAGAATAGGTTATAAAGTATATTTTATGCCGCTGATACCATGATTGACGAGGATATATAGAACGAGAGGAGGGTGCAAGAGAGGGGGGGAGAGGGGAGGGTGATGGAGTGAGTGATCGGAGGAGTTAGGTGGAGCAAGGGCAAGGGGGGGGGAGAGAGTGAGAGGGAGCAAGTTGGGAGAAGAGAGAGGAGGGAGAGGGTTCAGAGAGGACAACGGGGAGAGGAAGAGGGGAAGTGTGACGGGGACCGAAGCGGGAGGGGAGAGAAATAGCATAGAATTAGATTTTTATTATAAGAGAGAGAGATGGAGAGAGATAAATCAAGGGAATAGGGAGAAAAGGGGAGCAAAATGTAATTAAAGCGCGGGCGGAGCTGCGCGGGTCAGCTAGTATATAATCAAAGAATAAAACGTTATCCGGTAGGATTCGAAGCATTAATTTACGTATTTAATAAACAGAGTATCATGGCGCGTGTTATAAGAACGCAAGCAATTGGAAAGCGTCGGCGGCAGCCATAGGGATATTAAAATATGAATATGCATTAGCATATTAATCAGATCGGCTCGGTAAACGCAGTTAATGGTTGCAGTTAAAACAGCTGAACTGCGCATATTGTGTGCACTTAATGTATTGTTTCAAAGCAATGTTCTAGCCTCTAAAACGATATGATACAGGGACGTATCGACTTCTTTATCACAATCACAGCTTGTATGATAATATTTATTTCTTTACACCTTTTAAAATACTCTTCGCTTATTTTTTTACATCAGTCCCGTGGGGCTCCATAAGAGACGACTTAGGGAGAACAAGAAGACGGGCCAAAGCGTCTTCTATTGGATTACCTACCACCTATACTGCGATTCCGAAGATGCCTGCCATGCGTGTGATTATATCAACCCCTCCCTTCTAAGGGGAGGCCTCTGTTTAGCAGTGGACGTCTTTCGGCTGATGATGATTTCATCTCTGTCATTGTTTATGCTGTTTATTTGGAAAGAATTTAAGAGGTGCCGACAACCAAACTTACGTCCGCATTGATATGTTTGGTAACTAGGGATTGCAATCCGGAAAACCGGATCCGGCGGATCCGGCATCATTAAGCGTTTACCGGATCCTTTACCAGTATACCGGATCCGGCGATAGCACTTTTATGCAAAATCATAGCGCTGTTGCATGAATATAGGTAGGTAATTTATTCAATGCCTGCGTGCCAGTGTTATGATTACTGTGATCTCATCTGCTGTGAATCCAACTCAGATGGGCAACGTTCGGAAAACTACGCGACACCTTTTCAGTGGTAAACGTCTCTCGGATGGTAATGATAATAATCGAGTTCTGTGATCTCTCAATAACTGACATCTCAATAAATTACGTAAGGTTAATTATAGTAGGTTTTATAAAGTAACTTACTAAAATAATTAATCCACCTGTGAAAGTGAAATCTAGGAAGACTAGCCACTGGTTACCGTCATTACACTAGTTACCTACACCACATACTTAAATACTTACTAGATTTCGTTTGTCCGTTGGACCTTGGAAACAAACATGTTTTTTTTTATAAAGTAGGGCAGTACTTATTATCACCTAAATAATAAGTACAATTACAAAAGATTAACTCGCCGGCCGGATCGATGGGAATCTAGTCGGATCCAGCCGGATTGAAATTGACGCCGGATTGTAATCCCTACCTACTGGTAACATAGTGTGGGTTATCTTGTGTAACTGTTTTTAAAATGGTCACAGCATACACTCTTGTAACTTTAATTCTTAGGCAGGGACAATTCTTGTCTTCCCTGCCTTGAAGTATAAAAATATATCCGTCACGAAACCTAACTCACCTAACTCTATTGACTATTGCTCGGCTAATGCAGCCCTGTGATTGGGTGCAGCACAGTTAAACGCATAATTAATTGATTATAAAGTCATTTTATTCGCACGCAATCCTCTCGCGTGGCTCGCCGTAGGATCGTTCTAGTTAATATATCGCCATTGAGATACGTAATTGCGCAGACACTGCGATTTGAATAGCAATGTGAAACAATTTTTATTTTACGCGGCCGCGATAACATCGCGTAATTAAACGTACCGTTTAGCCGACCAGTGTTTGGCGAAAATATAATTAGATTTGAAATTGCGTTTTTTGTGTTAATTGTTATTTCAGATTCGAATGTACCTAGCTGATGATTTGGATATGAAAATGTGACATTTGTATTTTAGTGTAAAAAAATTCTTCTTGTTACTTATACTAGGTCACAGTTAAAACTAGGTGGTGGGTTCCTTGTGTAAGGAACCGTCCAGGTAGGTACCACGGCAGTGTCACATATCCTGCCGCCAAACAGCAGTGTGTAAGCATTGCTGTGTTCCGGCGTGAAGGGCACTGTAGCTGGTGAAATTACCGGACACAATGACTTAATATCTAATGTCGGGTCGGCAACGCGCTAGTAATTCTTCTGGTGTTGCTAGCGTCTATAGGCTGCGGTGATTGCTTACCATCAGGTAGGCCGCACGTTTGCTTGCCACCTTGGTAGTATAAAAAAATACCTATCGTGTAATGTTTATTAAAACATATTTTTTTGTCGTTTAGTTAGCGGCCAACCTGGTGCCAGTTGTGAACAACTGGCACCAGGTTGGCCGCTAACTAAGCTGCACTTTAGGACTGCGAGTTGGCTTAACCCATAATTTGGCAATGTATACCCTGTCATGTGAACTTTACAGTATGAAAATATTATAAAATTAATAAAATACTTCCTTCTTAATTTCTTCTATTATTTTATGCTTGATAGAATAATCATATAACTATGATAATAATTTTGAAAGTTTTACTTTAAAATATTGTTCTATTTAGGTCACTAACCTGCTGTATGCTGTGACATACACTGCCAAGTTCATAACAAAACACTCTCCTATTAATTTGTATGTCGTGGCATACATTGCCAATTTTACTTAGGATTGCTTTTTGGCTTGCTTTTTGATCTAGTATGTTATAATTCCCAGTCTAGAACTATTTTTGATACTCATAATATAAGAAATTATGATATAAAAAGTCTATGGCATATTCGGACCAGAAACAATTGGTTGAGAGGAGCTGAAGTAGTTCTACCCGCAGAAAAAGAATAGAATGAAGAAGGCCCAGGGAAGTAATTTTCAAGTAGTACACACATCAAAAGTGTCTAGGGATCAACATATATTTTTGCAATAACTTTTCTCCTGATTGATATTAATTAAAATTTTCTTTAAGGATTCATCAAATAAAGTGTTTTCGTTTGTCACAGTAACGATAAACCAAGTCACCTTTGCATTAATAAAGAAATTTGCCATTTTCCTAATAAAGGGATTTTTGACATTTGAACCACTAACACAAAAGTTCGAAAAAAAGACTGAAATAACAGTTTTCTTTAAAATTTTATTGGGTAACTTAAACAATTAATAATCCGTGTTTCTACCGCGAACACTAACAACACAAGAACATCGGTTTGGCATACTCAAAATGAGTTCATCCAAATCACGCTGTGGAATGGCCGCCCATGTTCGTTGCAACAACAAAAAAAGGTCTTCTTGCGACTGGATACCCTCCATATTCGGCAGAGCTCTTCTCTGTAGCATATCCCATGCGTGCTCAATCGGGTTCAAGTCTGGCGACTGAGCAGGCCAGGGCAGGACATTGATGTTAGCTGCGGCGAGAGTCTGTCTTACAACTCTTGCGGTGTGCGGTCGTGCATTATCATGCATTAACTGAAATAAGGGACCGATTTGCACTTGTAGAGGAACGATGACGTCTGATACAATCGTCTCAGCATAAATTTGAGCGTTGAGGTTGCCTCTGATCCAAATCAACTCAGTTCTTCCGCCGATCCAAATACCCGCCCATACCATGATGGTTCCACCACTATAAGGATGGACTTCCTGGCAGGATTTTAATCGCTGTTGGCGTCCAGGGGTTCTCCAGTGTCGTATACGTCTTGTATCCGGTCTCATACCAAAACGAGACTCATCAGAAAAGCACACGAAACGCCATTGTTCTTCTGCCCAATTTCTGTGTTCAAGAGCCCATTGATATCGAATCCTACGATTGTGCATTGCTATAGGTGGTACCCGTAGCGGTCTTCGGGAATGAAGGTTCACTTCATGCAAGCGGTTTCTGACTGTTTGGTCGCTAATTAAGTTCCCTGAAGAGTGATGAAGCCTCACGGCTAACATCATGGCAGTTATTGTTGGAGCTCTTCGAGTTAAGATTTGAATATATCGGTCTTGTCTCCGTGTGGTGCAGCGATACCGTCCTCCATGGCGCTCAGCCACGGTACCAGTGCTTCGGTAACGTGTCCAAAGTCGACTGATAACACTCTGACTTGTATTCAGAGCTAAAGCCACAGTACGTTGCCGGGAACCAGCTTCTATCATTCCCACGGCTCTGAGCATTTCTTCCCTGCTTAAATGACGTCGCCGCTCCATAATAACGTTGGTTTTAATCAGTAGTAGGGAAACAGTAGCACTAATAATGTCTTCAATGCGTTGTATGTTTTTATAGGGAAAATATTGACAGCTGATTTTCATCTTTTACTCGAATTTGATTCACAGTTCCTGATTCAAATTATGAAATGCACCAAAAAGGATCCATATAAATTTATAAAATCATAAATTTATTACAAAGCCACATCTCAATCTCAAGAAATCCGCTTAAAAATGCTTGATCCCTAGACACTTTTGATGTGTGTATTTGCTAAAAAACTGTTTAGCTATAGTACCGTGGAATAATAACAAAGCAATAAATTTATTAAGTTTTTATGTATCTAGGCGTGGAGACCGTCGGAACAAAAAGGACTCTCCATCCAAAGTGGACTTAGACTCTCCACAAAACGTGAAGAAATACAATAATACAATATATGAGGGGAGAAGAGAAGAAGAAGTACTTGACTATCATTTGCAAGCTTAGTAGTTATATTTTAGCCTTTTAACCGACTTCAAAAAAGGAGGAGGTTCTCAATTCGTCTGTATATATTTTTTTTTCTATGTATGTTCGCGCATAACTCTGTCAATTATGAACCGATTTGAAAAAAATCTTTCTTCCATCCATGCTTTAATCCGTTAATTGGGTCCCATAAAAAAATTATTGCTTAGTAATAAGTAGTTCCTGAAAAAACAAGAATGTTGACTGCGCAGGAAAGCTGCAGGAAAGCCTATATAGATGACTTTATGTCGCTTTTTAAGGACAAAAATGGTCATAACTCTGGCAAATATTTACCAATTTCAATAATTATTTTTTTATTCGAAAGAAGAAACCACTGTAATGAACCTGTATGAATTTAATCACAACCGGATAAGAACTTCCTGGAGGACCATGAATGATATGGAGGAATTTATCTGGTAAAAACCATAAAACTGATGTTCTCCTTTACATTTCTCTGACAAATATGAACCGATTTCGATGATTCTTTTTTTATTCGAGAGAGTAAACTACTCTGATGATTCCATGCAAATTTCATTACGATCTGATAAATTGTTTCTGAGTTTCTGAAGAAACATGAAATATGTAAAAGTATGTAGACGATAATGTGAAATCATAATGATGTCATAACCTACCTAGATCATTTTACCGTCTTCAATGGTTCAATCTTTATGTATGAAAATATCACTAAAAAGTATAAAATAAAATATTAAAAAAAAAAATTGAACCGTCTTCAATAAGACCAAAAAGTATAAAATAATTTAAATAATAATAATATCTTGGGACAATCCACACACGGTCATCTAATCCCAAACTAGGCAGAGCCTGTACTATGGAAACCAGACAACTGATACTAATACTTATATACATTTTTTTTTTGTAAATACATACTTAAATAGATAAATAACACCCAGACACTTGGTGGGAATCGAACCCACGACCCATCGGTTAGCGGACAGGGTCACTAACCACTAGACCAACGGGCCCGTCAAATATTATTGAAGTTGGTGCCAAATATACACAGCAGGTACGCTAACACCAACTTCTTTAATATTTAAATTATTTTATACTTTTTAGTGTTATTGAAGTCGGTTCAATTTTTTCTTAAAATATTTTATTATATTATTATTCTTATTATTTTAGTGATATTTTAATTGCCATCGTAATTTGCAGTGTATGTCACAGCATACAATACATTTACTAAATGGAGTTCTGTGCATTTGGCAATGTATACATGGTTTTTCAGGAAAACTGAAATCTTTAGATTTTTTTTACAATTTTTCTATACTAGGTTTAAGTGTCTTTAGGCTATTTTTAATAAAATTTTAAAGTTTTTTTTTGTTTTATACTCTTTGCCAAATTAAGGGTTAACAACTGCTGTTTTTACGTACCCTCGAGCACGGAGACGCTAAGTTCAAATGCCACTAAACGGTCACCCATCTAAGGACTGACCTTGCCAGACGTTAACCAACTGATCGTTTACCGATTACTGATTACAACTGGCTATGAGCGCTTTAGAAAACCATCGGATAGGTACCTACATTTGACACTCGTGTAGCTGTTTCTTTTTATTACACCATGATGGTAAGCAAGACGTTCGCTCGGTAATGACAGACACTCTGGGCCGTCGGTGGGTAGCTTTGAGCTCAGAATAATAGAGCCCAGAGTTTCTCCGTCTACAGTGAGCTTTATACTGGAATACTTGCCGCAGAATTTGCGCCAGAACATCTAACACTGCAGGGTGGTGTCTACGTGGACAGTCTCTAGCGCAAGGCCCACCATTTAGTATATCTACTGAAAGGCAGAAATTAGAGAAACACTGAATTAATCAAGTTAATTATTTATTAGCATAACAAAGCACATACACATGGCGCGAAAACGAGAAGTGTCACTAGCGTGTCTAGTGCGGAGACACGTAGACCGGTAATTGGGCTAGTGAGGTGCCCCAACCATATTGATATTGTTGATTTCGATTTTCCTGTCTAACACTATCAACACAAGAAGACAAACCAAAAACAATCTGTCAAATAGTTTCTCTTCAAACGTAGCTAAATTGCATCCAATGATATTTTACTAAAGATATGTTATATCCCTACTAGCGCCCGATAAAAGTTGTGTCACTTCTTGTTAGCTATAGCTAGCTATACATTTTCCTACCTATAGTTGTCAGCGTTGGTTAAACGCTTGTCAGTGTCATCTTGTCAACTGACACATTAAATTTTACAATTATTTCTTACAATATTATTAAGAAAATTGAAATACTTTAGAAAAACAAATTATTTTTTCAAAGTTGCATGTGCTATATTATCCCTGACTGTTTACTTACTTTTGCCTGGTAATTTGTGCACATATTAAATACGCAGGACGGCATTTTAAATTTTTTATGATAGACGTCAAGATGTCGCATTGACTACGCGGGACGGCGTGCGACTAAATGCTACAAAACCCAGTTGGGGGATACTCGCTGAACGTCTGGCGAGCGCTAATGGCATATCTATGTTTATAATATCATTGATTGCATCCCAATAAAACCAACTCGAAGAAGCGATAACCGTTGGGGAAGAAAGGTTCTCGAGTGGTTACCACGAACTGAAAGACGCAGCGCAGGTGGTGGACTACTCCTACTCCTACTAGGTGGACAGATGACATTGTGCGCGTCGCAGGTAACCGGTGGATGCAAATAGCCAATTGTCGTTCATTGTGGCGTTCTAAGTGGAAGCCCTATATTCAACAGTGGACGTCTTCCGGCTGATGATGAAAACGAAGCTTCGATTTATAAAACTGTAGGTAATAAATTGAGTCTGTGTGGCACAGGCAGATAGCCAAACTTAGGCTCAAAACCTTAAAGTTGGAGTTAAAATTATTTTAAAAAGATTAATGTTCAGAATAGGCAATAAAAGGTTAACAAATAATCTTCTAAATTGTAAAACTTTCTCAATACCCTAACAACATTTGAAATTGATACGTAAAATACGAGTATTACCAAAGTACCCCATTTCATCCGATTAGGGCCCGCTAACTGCACTTGCCCGTAAACGGTCCACGCTCACGGCTGTAACACGAATAAAATCCCCATGAATAATATATTAGGCATTATAAAGTACTGTTACATTAATTCGTTATTAATTTCGTATCGTATAGCTACCGTTCATAATAACAGTCGTGTTACAAGTTAATTGAAACTTTTGAATAAATAAAAAGCTCTTTTGTTCGAGCGATATCCGTGAATTTAAATTACAATAAAAGCTATCTTTGTCTGTTAAGGCTTAAAGATGTATTTAATAAAATTAATAGCACATTTATCAGTACAGCTAGGTTGAATGAATATAAAATCTATATACCTACATATTTAAAAGTGCACAACGCCGCTAAAGAAGTTTTCACTTCAAAAACCAAACCGCTAACCTATGTTTGGTGGTAGAGGTCTTTTTTTTGGAATTACTAAAAAACTGTACCTACTATTTATTTAGAAAGATCATTTTATTTTTCCTATAAAATATGGATAGACATGTATTTCCCATAATTATTTCAGATTTTTCCCTCCTCGAACTTTGGAGATAAGGGGGTGGCCCCTTATCTCCAAAGTTCGAGGAGGACTCAAAGACGGTATGTTTTTTACGTGACATAAACCAAAATAAAAATCTGTTTTAAAATGTGCAAATGAAGTTCTTTCATATGATACCCCACTCGATATAGTAGTCTCACTTTGAAATTTAGATGACCCATTATAAAAAGTAAAAGAAAAAAAAAATCTTTTTCATTTGCGACGAGGTTGGGTAAGTAAGATCTTAAGTTAGCTATTCCAAGTTTCAAAACGATAGCATCAGTGGTTGTTGAAATAAATAGGTGTAACAGACTGAGAGATAGGCGAAGTCAGACCATACTTCCTCGGTTCCTTTTTTACGTTTTAGCTAAGGAACCTGAAAAATTGGGAAAAACGCGGGTGGAACTGCGCTTTCAGCCAGTACAACTCAGAAACTTTAAGAATATCCATAAAAAAACAATGGGGAAAAAACGCAGATGGAGCTGCGCTGTCAGCTAGTATGTACCTAAGTATATAATAATGAACAGGTATCCATTAGTCTCGCTAAAACTCAGAAACGGCTTGACCAACTTGGATAATTTTTGTTTTGTTTTGTTCGCTCTAATCCTGGGAAAATCTATTAAAACAATTAGAAAAAAAAACGCGGATGGAGCTGCGCGGGTCAGCTAGGATTACATACCTGTAATCAATTTGTGTGCCACATTTTTAAAAAATTTTAGATACGATTTTCTTTTACTCAAAACTTTTATATAATAAACTATTTACAAAGTGTCTGGAAAGCTCGTGCAGTCGTGGCCGGTTGGTGATTATCGATGCTATCGTAGGTAGGTACGACTGCCTGTAATTAGTCGTGTCGCGCCATGCAATTTTTTGTCAACTTTATTTTGTATCGTTTTATTTAATGTGCTGTTTGTTTTGTGCGTCTGAATAGGTACGTGTATTCATTATCTTTTTTCTTGAATTAACTAATTTATTCTACCACAACGTTTTGTATAAAGGATAAATGGTGTTCAGTTGATTGTCTCTCTTTGATAAGACAAATCGAGTAACGGTACGATAAATGAACTACAAGGTATCAATTTGCGGGTTATTCAATCACACAATACAATTTTCATGTAAGTAATTTATTATTTCACAGAAATGATAAGCGAACAATGTACGAACTTTCAAATGTTTCAGCGAATATTCATTTAAACAACAGTTATTTCATTGGGGTCGGTAACTCATCAAGTTATTATAAAACCAATTAGTTGCGTTACATTTATATACAATGGCGAGCCATTAAAGCCACTTATTGTGACCATCTAGGTATCGCGTAGCAAGCACTGCGCGCGCGCACTTTTGACAACCAAATTGGATAATTCTCGGGAAACGCATTGTTCGAACACAGTCGCGCAATTGTCAGCGCTCTTTACGAATTTTAATCTGCCATTTTGTGAAATTATGGAAATGAAACGGACGTTTCGCGGTTAGCTGGCTCCAACCACCTCGCTGTTGCACTATTTTGTCATGTTCATTGTTTTTTGTAGTATATCATTGTCATAAATACGTCGTAATTTCACGTTACGTTTACTCCAGTAATTTGTTATTATTAGATACATATATTCATGAAGAAAAATTTGAAAAAAAAGCTGATGAAATCTTCTAAAGGACGGCATTTTTTTACCAGCAGTAGGATTTTTTTACTCGTGGAATTGTTATTATTTACCATTACCAAATCTCTCAAGCTTGATTATTCTCTAAGTAATATGTAGATAGAACATAAACAAATACTTTTAGGTGGTCTCAGTTTTATCACAAATGGTGAGCTGTTTTCTTTACGCGTTCGCACAAATACACCGAACCTTATCCATCATTAGGTACTTAGTCAGTTTGATAAAATGTCTATCTGCCGCACACACAAACGTCACTTGTCTTTAATTCAAATAAAGCCATTTTAAATCTAATTATTTTGACTCTCTAGGAGATAATCGCTATCTTTCTCTACTCATCATCAGAGTATAAAGTATTATAGCCTCCGTGGCGCAGTGGGAGACCTCCGGTTTACAAAGCAAGCTTTGTAAACCGGAGGTCGCGGCTGCGAATCCCGCGGCCCCCGCGGGATTCAACGTTCTAGCCAGTAATGAACAACAACAGCTTGGTGTAGTTGTTCCTTACTGGCTAGAACAATGCAGACCGATCACCTGATTGTCAGTAAAGTAAGATGATCCATGCGCCGGATGGGCATGTAAAAAGTCGATCCTGCGCCGTTTATACGAAGTTTATAGGAAAAGAGAGTGCACTTGTGTTAACGCAAGCGCTTGTGCACTATAATATCTCCCGCCTAGATTGATGATCTTGTGAAAGATTGGCCGCGGCTGTGGTCGTATCGGCCAGGAGAATATTACAAAATATTATTTGACTGCGAGTGTCCAAATAATTCGATTTCAAGAACTGGATAAATAATCATTAACTATAGTTTCATTTGTAAGTGCGGCAGTGTGAACATTCATTAAAAAACCTAAACTAATCCAGCTAGTGCGGCAACAATGAAAACAAAACGCGATGCTTATCGAAAAATCGAAAGCACAATTCAAAGTAATTTGTGCCGGTGCAGTTATTTCGTAGATATAAACGCGAGATGGTCTGTAAATATCCATTATGCGGCGCGCCGTGGTGGTAATGAGTGGTCGATATGGGCCGTTTTGTAGCGCGTAATCGCGATGGTATCAGCGCCCCCGGGCAGCTACCCCTACCCCACAGTCGCTGCACTGAACCGTGGCTATTACTGCTGCGGTATAGCTGCACGAGTTTTTGTATCAATTCTAGGTAATTTTAATGCAACAGGGATTACTGTCACTGCCGCTGCATAATGTTCATTGCCCTTTGTGATGTTGTAATAATAATTACTTCAATAATAATGATATCCATGGAAAATCCAAATTTGGTCATCTGATTCTAAACTAGATAGAGCCTGTAATATGGTAACCAGAGAATACATATTTAAACAGAAATAGCATCGATATACTATACCAACTAGATTTGCTGTCACGACCCGAAAAGTGGTCACGAAAATAAGAGCTACGGAGACGGCTGTCGCTCAATTGTCTGCAATTATTATTGAACCTTATTTTATAGTATGTAAGTTATCTTTTTATATGAACATATTATTGTTTTGCGTGTACGTGTATAGTTGTAACGGCGACCACATTTTCGATGTCATTTTGTTCGTGACAGCTAATCTAGTTGGTATAGTATATCGATGAGAAATAGTCATGTTCATGCACACAGATATTTGCCCTGGATGGAAATCGAACCCAACCTGTTGGCTTGCAGCCAAGGTGTCTAACCACTAGCCTATGGTCATTGTGGCGACTCAACAGTCCAATGCAGAACATAGACCTCCCCTCTTAAAAGGGAGGGGCTCAAAGATGACCATTGCAGAACATAGACCTCCCCTCTTATCTGACCGCTGAGCTGCAACATGTCAAGCCAGTACTGCATGACCTACTAAGTACTTTTTAAAGATAACTAACCTAATAAGATAGAATATAAATTTACTACACTGTTATCAAAATAGATATAAAAACTCACAGCACACTAAGGCTATAAGTAATATAAATGTAAAAATTGTTAAATCACATCCATGCGAACTCATTGCTACATTTTTAATCGATATATATATTTTGAACGAGAACAATGAGTGACTCGTACTATAAAAGACGGTTTAATTATCATACAAAACAGGTTTAAATTTTAACTTCACTTTAACGCATCGAAATTATGAATAATGAACTTGGATTTTAAGCTTCGTTACTCTTGTTTGAGTGTGCTTTAAATTGACGGACTTGTTCGTGTACCTCGTGGTCTGGCGGTATAAATAGATATAAATGCGATAGGAAAAGTGTATTAGTTGTTTTAATAAATTCCTACGCTATTTGAACTACCACGCCGCAGGAAATTTTTAAAGTAAACCTTGTAAGTATTTTTAAATAATTCTAAAACTAATAAAATGCATCACACATTCAACAAAAAAATACGTGCAATATGTTTCTCGTATCTACGTAGTCCATTCGTTCCTTGTAGTCATTTTCCTATTCCTTATTAGATTTTGTTTTGTATATAAGTGACGAAATAATAATTTATTTAGATTCTTTTTTGTCCTTTAGTTATTTAATGGTTATAGTGTAAGAGTTGTTCAAACTGCCCTTAAGTCCGTCTTGGCGTAACGACTGTTGCCTAGATTACAACGGGAACGTTTTTTTACGTGCTCTCCGAAGCACTGCGACGCACGGGTGGTGCGTGATCTACTGCCTGATGTTGCTTACCAACTTATCATTCCCAAAAAGTGCTTACAATTTGCTATGAGCTCCCCGCTATGGTTATGAACGGATTCTGAGTAGGGCACTCAGTATCCAAACCGTTCATCAATTATTGAGCTAAAACAACTAGACTTCTTAACCCAACATGGCATATCGAGTGTATGCTAGCTGTGTGTCAGTACGTGTGTGTGTGTGTGTGTGTGTGAGTGTTTGTGTGCGCGAGTGACCGCGTGTCCGTGCGCTGTGTCACTAATCGTCGCGTCCGCCGGAAGTGGCCGGTTCCGAGGTGGTGTCAGGTGACGGTGCCCACCTGTGTGTGTCGCTCTGTACAACACACAACGCCAGTGCTTTCCATCTAATGACGACAGCCAACATTGCCAATTGATCTATAGGTACCTAATGATATTATAAACAAGTAAAGTTCGTTAAGGTTTAAGAGATAAACTCTGCACAAAGAAGAAGAAGAAGAAGAAAAACATTTATTCGTAGACGATACAAGAAAAACAAACAAAAATATGATTATAATAAGTTAATTAACTTGCTACGAAAGGACAAACAAAGGACAAAGCTAGGACGATACCGAAGAGGGTCGCTAGTAAATGAGAAAAGGATTATTATACTTTTTAGTATTATCAGCACCAACTGGGTATACAATATTCTGATGTAGCTTTTTTGCCTATAGGTAAAGATGTTTATGTAAGTCATAAAATAAATAAATATTACTTAGATCATATAAAAGAAATAGATATGACGCGCGGAACTAACAAATGACGCCGGGCACGAGGAATATGAAAACACAAAGTGCTATGATTCGACCCGCAGTGATCGCGAGCCACGGTCGGGAGCGCACGTCTGGTCACAGCAAAAAAAAACATCGAAACTATGCCGTACTGTGTAGTAAAATATTGTAAAAACAAATCAGATAAATTAAGAAAGAATACTGGATTATCATTTCATAGGTAAATGTCTAAAAATAACAGATTTCTAATTAGTTTGGTGAACTTTTTGATCCCACAAATTCGGAACACAAAACCTCACCAAAGTCATACGGTGTTGTAATACTGCACAAATTTTTCTCCCATAAAATATCACATCTTTTGTGGGTAACTTATTTGATATTAGGGACTAAATATTGATAGATTACTTTTAAAGTTTTTAACCGACTTCAAAAAAAGGGGGTTCTGTATTCAATGCGTATGTATGTTGTATTAATAAAATTGCGTAATATTAGCGTAATGTTAGTCCATGTGGGCATCAAAACAAATGTACTGTAAATGGTTGTATGTATGTCTGTTTACCAACGTATTTTTCAGGAACTGCAATTCCTATTTCGATAATTCAAGGGATGACTGAACATAGGTGTTAATAGTTTTAAACAAGTTATGAGCGGTAAAAAAAACAATACAAGCTAGAAAGCTTGAATTTTTATAATACAATTAATTTAATTTGTTTTGTATATTTATAATTTCGACATAATGTTATAATTAAATACATATTATTATGTATATATTTGATTGACACCTGCCCTTCAAAATTCTGTCCTGTACCCTAAGGCTGTCTGGAAGAGATCTTTATATCCGGTAAAATATAGCTTGATTCCTGTGACAGCAGTCAATCACGCCTAAACATTTTATCTCAAAAATATCAAGTTCGAATTATTTTCTACTATTATTTGTGTTTGATGTGGGTTGTGCGCCTTTATTACTCTACGCGTCTCCACAGAATTGTCAATAGGCTAGATGACAAAAAAAAACTATTTATTTCCATTTAGGTTATCAAAAAATATTGAACAAGTATTTTTTCATTTGTCAATAAAACAAAAAAATATATTTGTTATTGAAAAAATACAAGCTAAGTTTCTTGCCGGATCTTCTCAGTGGATGCCGCGTTACGATCATAGCCCCCATTCGAATTCTTACAGATTGAACTATCAAAGTCGTCGAATTGAGAACCTCTTCCCTTTTTTGAAGTCGGTTAAAAATTCAAATTCGTCTATAACAGTCGTTTGCGGGTTATCATGCCACAGCCAGGCATATGCGACAAACTTAAAACACCTCTCCTCATTTTGCTACTGCTGGTGTTAATTAGCACACAATACTTCGGAGCGACTTCAATATATTTTCGTTAATTACTTTTTAGATAATTTTCTTTAGTCGTTTTTATATTTCTAAAAATAGTTATTTCTATATTTATAATCATTAGTATCAATAAGTCAAAATTTGAAAGTCCATAAGATATAGAAAAATACTCGGGAGATTATTTCAGGTACTGGTAACTCTACGCACACACAGGTAATTGTATCCGTACACAGAAATCGCAGCTTACGCACACACCGGCAAGGTCAAACCGGCGTCACTTATTTGTTCCGTGCGCGTGGTCTATGTATTCTTTAGTCTAAGAAATATTATGAAAATAGGCAAAGAAACTTACTTCATAGGTACTATCGCGGACACGAACGGTGTACCAGTTTCCAATCAAATCGTTTGAACGACGTTACGTGCGCTTACCCCGCCCGCACGTATTTTGGGCCGGCTCGTGTAAGTGATTGTCATCCTAAAGGTGATACACCGCATGTGACCGCGAGAGTACATACTTCATATACAATACCTATCGCAGAATATTTACAAAAGTAGGCTATTCCAAAGGTTACATAGTACATAAAGATATATATTCAACTAGCGACCCGCCCCGGCTTCGCACGGGTGTAATCGAGAATAATAAAAAAAGATGTGAATAATTTAAAGTTACTGCCTTTGATTATAGAATTTCTTCATAAATAATGTTTGTAGCTGACTTTTCGTAACGCAATATGAAGAAATTTTGTTTAGAAGTGACGTGTGAAAGGGCTACGAATAGCTGTCTGTACATGGGCAAAGAACTCAACGCTTAGGTTTAAGCCTGCAACGTTGAATCTCTGAGCTTGTGATTTGTTAATTGTATTCATAATTTTATTAGAAACTGCAGACGTGTACCGGTGCACAATTTGGGTGGATTAAGGACAGGAACAGGACACCATTTCTTTAAAACTAAACTTATGGAAGCAATACGCGCTTCCTTGTTCGGTTTCATTGTTAATGGTGGTCAACCGGGAAATTCTTACCCACTAAAACCCCCGCGGCTATCACGTCGGCACATTAGAGGGCGGACCTGGGCTATCTGTCGGGATCTGCACAGCTGATACCACTCAGTGCCTTGACTTTGAACCCGCCACCGGAGAAGCACATTATAGTTCCCCGGGAACCTGTCACGGTGCTCACGGTTACAGGGGTCACGGGGGAAGCCTTTAATGGGATTTACGGGACCCTGTTGGTGGTCAACCGGGTATGTAGGATTCTTATACTCTAAACCCCCAACGGCCGTGCAATCAGCACTTAAGAACCCCTTCTTGGGCTATCCGGTGGGATCTGCACCATGATACCCTCAGTGGCTTGCCTTTGACCCCGTCACTGGGGGCACAATAAAGCCACCCGAGAACCTATCACCGTGCTCACGGTTACAGGGGTCACGGGGAAGCCTTCAATAGGTCCCCGGGACCCTGTTGGCGGTCAACCGGGTTATGTAGGATTCTTATACACTAAACCCCCAACGGCCGTTAAATCAGTACATAAGAAGGAGACCTGGGCTATCCGGTGGGATCTGCACCAAGACCTCTCAGTGTCTTGACTTTGAGGCCGCCACCGGGGGGCACAATAAAGCCACCCGGGAAACTATCATCGTGCTCAAAGATACGGGGACTGCGGGGAAACCTCCAATAGGCCCCCAGGATCCTGCGGGCGATCGACTGCGGTATGTGTCCCCCATGGCTGTTCACACAAAAGATGGGGGCTGCACCGTGTACCCCTCAGTGCAAGGCAAGGGCTTTTGAAGCCGCTGCCGGGGGCGCATTATATGTAGCCCCCCGGGAATCTGTCACCGTTGTCACAGTTAAGAGCGTGGCGGGGGAAACATCCAATATGTCCCCGGGATCCCGTGGGGAAGTCAACCTGGGTATTTGGGATTCTTACCCACTAAAACTCTCGTGGCTGTCACATCGGCACATGAGAGGGAAACCTGGGTTCTCGGGTGGGATCTGCACCAGGTGTCCATCAGTGCCTGGCCTTTGAGTCCGCATAGAAAAATAATAAAATGATCAAAAATAAAAAGTTTTAAAGTACACAAAAACAATCCCAAAGATAGATTTGAACCCGGACCCTGCTGTGCTTAGAAGACGTTTCCGTAACCTCCAGACCACGGCTACTCTTTTTCTATTATTCGAATTACTTGATCATATTCTTGTTATATGTCTGCTCAGTCCCATAAAACTTAATTAGGTTTTCTATATAAGTACATAAACCTTCAATGGAAAATTATCTAACCGATGGTGAAAACCGCTGCGTGGTTTAGGAGGTGCTATCGGATATAGACAGACTCGGATAGTGACTTTGTTTCACACTATGTAACGATACTTTGACGTCGATAGGGACAACACCAGCCAACCTGTAGAAAAAACCCTGACTGACAGACAGACAATAATTCCAATAAAGTTTTAGCTTTTATATCATACGTACAATACATGCATATTGTATTCCTACCGAAACAGATATTTTGGAAATATATTTGGGAAACAAACAAATTATACCACTTATTACTAATATATCAATTAAGTTTCCTAACTAATAACTAAATCGTAAACGTATGCCTGATTTTAAATAAAAAAAGAATTAAATATAAAAATATAGTAGAGATAAAAATGCTGGAGTTAATATGGTTCGATTCCCGCCAAGTGTCTGGGTGTTGTTTATCTATTTAAGTATGTATTTACAAAAAAAAAGTATATAAGTATTAGTATCAGTTGTCTGGTTTCCACAGTACAGGCTCTGCCTAGTTTGGGATCGGATGACCGTGTGTGGATTGTCCCAAGATATTATTATTATTAAATATTTAAAACTGTTTAAAACATTGAATCTTAATATAAATAAAAAAATCAAAAACAAAGTTTAAAAATACAAAAAGGAAATCCGCACGCGGGTAACGAACCCAGACACACCGCGCTTAGAGGACGCTTCCGTAACCACTTGGCCAAGAAACTTATGTTTTAACGTTCGAATTATCGTATCTTATTGTTGTAATATATTTGTACCGCCATCGGTTGAGTAATAATACTCTTTTTTAACTCTGATCAGAGACAAATTTAAAAAAAATATGAAATACAAATTCAATTAATTTTCTTAACGAATGTCTGTGCAAAATTTCAAGTCAATAGGGCCAAGGAATCGCGTTCTCCCATACAAACTTTGCCCCCCTGTTTGACCCCCTTAGAGGTTGAATTTCGCAAAATCGCGTCTTAGTGAGCACCTACGTCTTAAAAGGAACCCCCATGCAAAGTTTGAGACTCCTAGCACTTGTAGTTTCTGAGATTTCGTGATGAGTGGGTTTTTGTCTACTCTTTTATATAATAAGATGTGATATATACGCGTAAATATAAGAAATCATGATAAGTAGGTATATATTTTTCTATTTGACAATGTAAAAGGATTACGCATATTCATATTGGATGTAGAATGTAAAACTACTATAAAATCGGCATACCTACAGATTTTTTAACAAGTCATAAAATTGTAAGAAAAATTATAACAGTACAGTCGGTTCAACAATACAAAAACAGACTGTAATCTGGTCTGAGTATGTGCTGGTCGGCTCGATATAGTTCCTGCCTACAGATTTTATTATATTTATTATTATACCTGTGCAGTTAAACTGTACAGGTATAATTGAGCTCCATAGAGACCATACACGTAACGGTAAACCTGCACAAACTCTCAGTTGAAACCATGGCCCCGACAGCGGCGCATGACTGCGACGCAGTAGCGTTAATAGATTAATAGTTTGTTTTATTAAAGAAAAGGATATAAAACGACGACACCGTGAACAGTGGTGAAAAGCAAACAGTACTCTTATGTCGACTTATTGAAGGAATTGAAATTTAAACCGAATTATTATTACCGCAATTATCTACGAATAATAATAATATTCTAGGACAATCCACGCACGGATCACAAATTAGGCAGAGCCTATACTATGGAAACCAGATAACTTTTTCTTGTAAATAAATAGATAAATAACACCTAGACACTTGGCAGGAATCGAACCCACTACCTATTGGGTAGCAGCCGGCGTGACCACTAGACCAACAGGCCCCAATAGATGAAAAGACGTTTGTCGATAATTTTTTTCTTACGATTTATTATAATTGCTGCTACTTTTTTATTTTTAAAAGATTATGAATCATTATTTGTCAGCATATTTTTATGTTACAATAATAGATGGTACCAATTATTCTACCGTTTCCGGCGTACAAATGTTTTATCGTTACAGGGTGACATAATCATGTCAAGGAATAAAATTATTTAAATTTTATCGTTATAATCTTTACACTTAATATGCCAAAAACAATGCTCCGACTTGTACATGTTTATAAATTCTTCCATTACTACATTCCGCTTACGAGACGACATATTTTATTAGAGCGCCGCGCGTCCTTTCCCTCTAACAGTCATCGGACAACTGACGCCTGCGCAGGCGACCGCCACACACGCTCAGTTTTGCCTGCACAGGTAAACTGCACAGGTATACCTGCGCAGTTAAAAATATGAAAATTCATATTTTTTGACTCGCCTGTACAGGCGTGGAAACCTGCACAGTTTTGCGGCATACACGCTCAGGTTTACCTGCGCAGTTGAACTGTACAGGTATACCTGTCAGGTAAACCTGCGCGTGTATGGCTTACTTAATGTTCTAAATTCGTACCTTTATTTTTATTTTGCATCTACTTACCGATTTAAGTAAATTATTTTTTGATTCGAAATAACGTTCTTCACCAAAATAGTTCACAGTCCACATAAAATAATCACTACCGTAATGGTACCGTTAAGTAGGTACTCGTAGTTCCGGGGAGATTTAGAATGATGTAGAGAAATGTTACTGTTATAATAATGTAATATTATAAGTAAGATATTTATATGTTTGTGAATCCGCGGCACAAAATACCGAGAGTACAGAAGGCAAGCTCATGTATGTACCTCGCTTTTCATACCTACGCTCGGCGGTCGCAATAGGTTTATCAACTCTGGCTTATGTGAAAAAACGATCGTGATAGTGGCACTCCTATCTAGTTTTTTGATTGATTGTTGAGAATAAAATCTTTTAAAAAAAAAAATTGAACCGACTTCAATATCACTGAAAAGTATAAAATAATTTAAATATTATTGAAGTTGTTGTTAGCTTACCGACTGTGTATATTTGGCACTAACTTCAATAATATTTAAATTATTTTATACTTTTCAGTGATATTGAAGTCGGTTCAATTTTTTTTAAAAAAGATTTTATTTTAAACTTTTTAGTGATATTTTCATATATAAAGATTGAACCATCGAAAACCGTAAAATTATCTAGGTAGGTTATGATCACATTATCGTCTACATAGTTTTACATAATTCATGTTTCTTCAGAAAAAAATATCCGGTCGTAATGAAATTTGCATGGAATCATCATAGTAGTTTACTCTCTCGAATAAAAAAAAGAATCATCGAAATCGGTTCATAATTGTCAGAGCAATGTAATGGAGAACATCAGTTTTATGGTTTTTACCAGATAAATTGCTCCACATCGTTCATGGTCCTCCAGGAAGTTCTTATCCGGTTGTAATAAAATTCATACAGATTCAATACAGTGGTTTTTTCTTTCGAATAAAAAAATAATCATTGAAATTGGTAAATATTTGCCAGAGTTATGACCATTTTTGTCCTTAAAAAGCGACTAAAACGTCATCTATATAGGCTTTCTTGCAGCTCTCAGTGCGCAGTCACCATTCTTGTTTTTTAGGAACTACTTATTACTAAGCAATAATTTTTTTATGGGACCCAATCTATGGATTGAAGAATGGATGGAAGAAAGATTTTTTCAAATCGGTTAATAATTGCCAGAGTTAAGCGCGAACATACATAAAAAATATATATATATATATATACAGACGAATTGAGAACCTCCTCCTTTTTTGAAGTCGGTTAAAAACAGGAAGAACGGAAGACAAGTGTTTGAAGCGGACGGCATTCGCGCTCGCACGAAACCAAGATTAACCAAGAATTCGTGTCCGTGAGCGATGTCTATGTGTGCGTTGCTCGAGCGCCCGTTGTATGAAGCTTGCCTTCTGTACTCTCAGTATTTGGTGTCCTCGGCAAGTAACTACGGGCACATGATGCACGCTAGTGTGGGTGGCTGAACAGGTCGGTTACACGGTGCGCGCGCTTGTGTGTCTAACTAATTAGCTATGCGACGATCCGGAGATAACGACCCCAATTAGCTTTTGTTAATAATAATGTTAAATGTAATAACGTTTATGTTAAAATTTTAAATATCCTCAAATAACGGTTGGTTTAAATTTTATTATTAACTAGCTGACCCACGCAGCTCCACCTGCGCTATTTTTACGTTAACTAAACTTTTAATAACAGACATTCACATCGAATACATAACCTCCTTTTTTATAGTCGGTTAAAAACTGGGACCCACCGTTTACTTGCTCTCCGAAGCACGGACCCGTTTAGTTTAAATGGCGTTAAACGGCCACCCATCTATTTAATGACCTTACCTAACGTTGCTTAACCCGATCGATTACAAAACCTTGATAACAACTCTCTATGAGTGTTCCCTTACTAATATTTATTATATTATAAAGAAAAATTGATAAAATCGGACCAAGCGTATAACCAACTACCCATTTTGACTTTAATCCCCTCTCCCAAAAGAACCGTGCTAGATTACGGGATAAAAAGTATCCTATATCCTACCTCGTAGTTCAAGAGCTCAAATCATGCCAAGTTTCATTTGAATCCATTCAGTAGTTTCGGCGTGATGCTCAGCCGTGATACAGACAGACAGACAGACAGACAGACAGACAGACAGGCAAAAATTTAAAAAATTACATTTTCGGCCTCAGTATCGGTTATAGAATGCCCTCCAAATATAATTTTCAAGATATCTTCAATGTACAGAAATGGACCTGTTACAGTTTTATTATAAGTATAGATATACACACATCAAAAGTGTCTAGGGATCAAGCATTTTTAAGCGGATTTCTTGAGATTGAGATGTGGCTTTGTAATAAATTTATGATTTTATAAATTTATATGGATCCTTTTTGGTGCATTTCATAATTTGAATCAGGAACTGTGAATCAAATTCGAGTAAAAGATGAAAATCAGCTGTCAATATTTTCCCTATAAAAACATACAACGCATTGAAGACATTATTAGTGCTACTGTTTCCCTACTACTGATTAAAACCAACGTTATTATGGAGCGGCGACGTCATTTAAGCAGGGAAGAAATGCTCAGAGCCGTGGGAATGATAGAAGCTGGTTCCCGGCAACGTACTGTGGCTTTAGCTCTGAATACAAGTCAGAGTGTTATCAGTCGACTTTGGACACGTTACCGAAGCACTGGTACCGTGGCTGAGCGCCATGGAGGACGGTATCGCTGCACCACACGGAGACAAGACCGATATATTCAAATCTTAACTCGAAGAGCTCCAACAATAACTGCCATGATGTTAGCCGTGAGGCTTCATCACTCTTCAGGGAACTTAATTAGCGACCAAACAGTCAGAAACCGCTTGCATGAAGTGAACCTTCATTCCCGAAGACCGCTACGGGTACCACCTATAGCAATGCACAATCGTAGGATTCGATATCAATGGGCTCTTGAACACAGAAATTGGGCAGAAGAACAATGGCGTTTCGTGTGCTTTTCTGATGAGTCTCGTTTTGGTATGAGACCGGATACAAGACGTATACGACACTGGAGAACCCCTGGACGCCAACAGCGATTAAAATCCTGCCAGGAAGTCCATCCTTATAGTGGTGGAACCATCATGGTATGGGCGGGTATTTGGATCGGCGGAAGAACTGAGTTGATTTGGATCAGAGGCAACCTCAACGCTCAAATTTATGCTGAGACGATTGTATCAGACGTCATCGTTCCTCTACAAGTGCAAATCGGTCCCTTATTTCAGTTAATGCATGATAATGCACGACCGCACACCGCAAGAGTTGTAAGACAGACTCTCGCCGCAGCTAACATCAATGTCCTGCCCTGGCCTGCTCAGTCGCCAGACTTGAACCCGATTGAGCATGCATGGGATATGCTACAGAGAAGAGCTCTGCCGAATATGGAGGGTATCCAGTCGCAAGAAGACCTTTTTTTGTTGTTGCAACGAACATGGGCGGCCATTCCACAGCGTGATTTGGATGAACTCATTTTGAGTATGCCAAACCGATGTTCTTGTGTTGTTAGTGTTCGCGGTAGAAACACGGATTATTAATTGTTTAAGTTACCCAATAAAATTTTAAAGAAAACTGTTATTTCGGTCTTTTTTTCGAACTTTTGTGTTAGTGGTTCAAATGTCAAAAATCCCTTTATTAGGAAAATGGCAAATTTCTTTATTAATGCAAAGGTGACTTGGTTTATCGTTACTGTGACAAACGAAAACACTTTATTTGATGAATCCTTAAAGAAAATTTTAATTAATATCAATCAGGAGAAAAGTTATTGCAAAAATATATGTTGATCCCTAGACACTTTTGATGTGTGTAGATAGGTATGAGTATCGTGATTTGAATTTAGTTTAATATAAGTACCTAATAAAATCACGTTGTCTTGTTAAGTAACGTTTTTCATGTACAGGTAATATAAGTTGAGTTATGAGTAAAAATTAAGTAAGTAAGTAAAAATATCGTGGGTGAATGTTACGCGCCATGTGTCCGATCGACCGCTATTCTTTCCCTATGTAGCATATTCTAGCAAGGTAGTGCACATATACCAGCAATACTATGTATGTATATAGAAATATTATGTGCACAGAATAGAGATTTTAAAATCATTCGTATACCAAACAAAATAATTGAATTTAATTTATACAAAGCGATGAGTGATTATTGATGCAAAGCGACGCAAGTATGCAGCTCTAGGTTCGAGCTATATATTTGCGCCCTTTACGGTGGAGACCATGGGGCCTTGCTCTCATGAGACGTACGGTTTGTTGAAAGAAATTTCATCCAAACTTATCGAAGTCTCAGGAGACCGCCGGGCTGGTAGCTTTTTCTGCCAACGTATAAGCTTGGCTATACAATGGGGTAATGCCGCCAGTCATTTAGGTACCCTTCCCTCCCAGTGCGGCGACAACATTGAGGAAGTTTTTTAACACGTTTGCTGCGACAGTATCTTTTCAATACTTTCCATTCCTTCGGTACAAGGCCTATAGACCTGGTAATAAAACTTCCATTGTGGCGGTACAAGGCTTATAGACCCTGTAAGATTTAAGAAATTTAAATCCATTTTTTGCCTTCATTTAAAAATATATATGTTTCTTTTTTCTTTGAATATTAATAATAATGAATTAATTGACATACACCTGAAGCCGTACGTTAACAACTTGTTTAGTTTAAAAATTATAGCTATATTCAAAATACAAGGCTTAATCACCCGGTGCCGCACTGAATAAGGGAAGTCTGGTGCGTATTTTAAGGATGTGAAATAAAAATATCGATAGCTGTAATTAAGTTTTAATATAATGGAAATAAAACAAACATGAATTACTGTTTTTCAATAAAACATGGGTAGCATAAGCTTTTTTTGCACTGAACATATTTAGTTAATTTTTTTTTACTTTTTTGTCAGCTTGGCAGCTGGTTAAAAAGGTTCGGAGTTTTGCGTAATATCCGACACAATTCCTCTTCTTATCTTACCTTTTACCAAAGTGTGTTTGTCAAGTTTTCGTGCGGGTTCTGAAAAGATAAATTTATTATTACTTATTTGTATGTGTATGTGTGTGCACGTGTGAGCGTGGATTGGATGTGGATGTGTATATGTGTGCATGCATTTACGTCTGCGTTGAAATTACCTGTACCATTGCCTTTTTTGTAAAATCTTTGATAATTTCCTCCACGAACCGTATTGTTTTTTATTACATGACAAAACAATTTACATTTTTGCGATTACAAACTTATACTTGCAGTAAACTGTATCATGTTAGGCGAAAACTGCAAAATTAAGTTTGTCATTTACTACGTAATCGGCAAAAATGAAAAAGTTCTCAAAGACTCGATTCGGTAAACTTTCTAGGGCTAGTTAGTACGGAACTCACTTTGTAAACTTAAATACGCACTCAACGGAAAACGTAATAAGGTAAGTAAAATAAATAGTAATGATGACTCAGGTGAGGTCTCTGATAAATCAATCTATAATTAGATTTAACTTTCACTGCATCACTGTCCTCGCAAACATAATAATATATTTTTTCGGCACCGTTTTGTTGGTCTTGACGCCATGTCAACACGTGCGTTTCTCACGATTGCAAGCCAACGCCCAACACTAGTCGCGCGAAGCTAACGTGGGGTGCGGTACCAGGTCAGCGGGGTACAAGGTGTTTCGACCTGGTTCCGCATTATTATGAAATTTTATGTCTTCCGTGCGGTACCAGGTGTAAAAACCTGGTATTAAGGTAGGTACACCATTGAATTCTATTTTAATAATACATCTTAGATATATATTCATCTTTTTCCTACACCGAACCAAGTTAAAGTTAGGCCTTCCGCAAGACAAGGAAGTCTATACTTTTCTTAGCCGCACTGTAAGCGTAGACGTATACAAGGTGTTTAGACCTGGTATCGCACTGAACGTGTTAAGTAGTTTAAGTGTACATGTTTGTAAATAAACTGTAAATATTTAATTTCAATAAATGAATTATACAATTGTGCAGGACGGGCGGACCCGAATGCACGAGCCACTGACGTCCTGTGTGTCTGTAGCTATCGCTGGTACGGTATGAACCCGCCGAAGAGTGTTGACGCTGTTGGTTACAATGTAGGTTGGTTACAAGGTGTCCGTGAAATAAGAACTCCCAATTTGATAGCAAGCTTGATAGTGGCTCCGACGGTGGCGCTCTGCGTACTGAATATTCTTTTCTTCTATTTATATCTTGCTTTTAGTTCCCGCGTCGACCGCTTGCTTGTTCACCGACAGTGGCGCCGAATGCGCATTTACTATCCTTCCAGGGAACTTTACCGTAACGAGAGCCCCACCGAGGCAGCCACTAACGTTTAATTTTTATTATCAAAACTGTACATTTTTACTTATTCTACTTAGGCTATTCTAGACACATACATGATACCTATACCGTTAGAAAGTGCGTGTAAGCAGCTTTCTAACGGTGTACATAGGGTTTATCTATCTATTTCTGTTAGGGAACTACAGGCCGATAAATACTGTAAGTAGGGGCGCGATGACTACGCTTGGCTGTTTGTCGCTTCCCCTGCGCCTTGCCCGTAGCATCCACATGCCCACAAATAGTACCGATAGGTAGCCTGCGATGTGTACTATCTGTAGATCTATGATCTAGACCACCTAGGGGCCTAGGTCATAGCAAAAACCCTAGAAAACATGATATGCGATAGAACATTTGCCTGTAACTACGGAAATATGTACATCAGTGCTGTTTAGGCACTTAGACCCACCAAGGCGGACCCAGATCTAGGTCCCGAGTTGGTTCCTAGATTTGGGACCTAGCTGCAAATAGCTATTTGCCGCTCATATATGTGCTTAGCACATCTAGGGCATGTGGGTACTTCTATCATACTATTACCCTACGCTAATTACAAATAGCAAGTACTATGAGACCTAGGCTAGGCTATCTATAACTGATTCAGCTCACCCCTCCTCGGGATAGTGAGCTTATACACAAAACTATATTATAATTTATTAGGAAATTAAAGCTAGGCTCTTAACTATCGCAGAGTCATAAAACTTAACTATATATTATTATAAAACACAACACTCTGTAACACAAACACTATTTTGTCCTTTCTTCCTATTGTAGTCGTCCTGAACAACAATAATTAAAAACACAAAGACGCATTCAATTAAAATGAAATTTAATTAGAATGAAATGGTTTAGTTCGAAAATTGAATTATATTTTTGCTCTACATGTATATTATACATGTAGAGCAAAAATATTGTGATTATTAGTTCACTAGCAATATTTTGCTAATGAACTAATAATCACTAGCTTAGCTTTATTTTGAGTCTATTCATACTTACATTTATTTGTTAAAATTAATAAATATTACATAATCTATACACATTATAAAACAAAGTCGCTCCCGCTGTCTGTCTGTCCCTATGTATGCTTAGATCTTTAAAACTACGCAATGGATGTTGATGCGGTTTTTCTTAATAGATAGAGTGATTCAAGAGGAAGGTTTAAATGTATAATACATGTATAAGATAGGTAGAGAAATACTGATAATTTTAGAGGTTTCAAATGTAATGTCGTAAATAAACATTTTTTTTTGAGCTTACATTGCAAACGCTGGATGAACCCTACGAGATAGATCAAAATAATGTACTACAGTATTGTACACCTTAACAAGGGCTATAAAAAAGTCCGCGATGATAATGTTTATCTCTTAGGGATAACCCACAATAAACATTTTTTTATCTTTTACTTTTTATAAGAAATAGTTAACTATTAATAAATTTTTGTTACCATGAATTTGTTCAATATAACGTAAACTTCACTAATATTTACACCAATGAAAAAATTGCGGTCAACGTTGTTCATACCGCTAGGTTAAGGTTAAGCAAGCATAAGGCAAGGTCATTACATAGATGGGTGAACCGATTTGTATGAAATTTTGTGTGCATATCGGGTAGGTGTGAGAATATTTGGAAAGTATATTTCATGCCGCTAGGTTAAGCAACGTTAGGCATTACAAAGATGGGTGACAGTGGCAACTCCGAGGAGGACGGTGACGGGGTTGCGAGCCCCGTCCCTGTGATGATGGTGCCAAGTTTAAGGGGACTATATGCGCACTGAGGGGTATTTGGTGCAGATTCCACTGGAGAGCCCAGGTCCCCACTCTTATGTGGCGATGCGACAGCTGCAGAGGTTTAAGTGGGTTAGAATCACAGATACCATGATTGACTAGGATATATAGAACGAGAGGAGAGAGAGGGAGAGCGGATTCGAGGAGGGTGTGTTGGGGTGAGGGATAGGGGGATTAAGATGTAGCAAGGGCGGAGTGAGGGGGAGCATGGTGGGAGAAGAGACAGGGGGAGGGGGTTCAGAGAGGGGACGACGGGGAGTGGAAGGGGAAAGTGTGACGGGGACCGAAACGGGAGGGGGGAAAAGAGAAGAGAGAGAGAGAGAGCATAGGATTCGATTTTTCTTATAAGAGAGAGATGGAGGGAGAAATAAATCAAGGGAGGAGGGAGAAAAGGGGAGCAAATAGTAATAAAAGCGCGGGTGGAGCAGCGCGGGTCAGCTAGTAAATAATAAAGCAAAGGAAATGTGGTTAAGACACCCAGTGAGAGCAATACATCCATTTTTGGAATTAAGAGGAATCTGACAGAAGAGCTTGGTAACAAAATACTAATTGGATTCATAAAGCTAGTATACCGTTCAATTTAAAAATTCAATTAGCCTATCATAAAGCCAGATAGATCTGTCCAAGAACCCTCTTATAAAAAAACCGTATTCAATTCTGTAACGAACAAAGAATCAAATGCAATTTATGACAAATTACGCATGTTAATATTACGTTAGGGCATGGTTAGTGCAATCCTTTTTCCAGTACTATAACAAGGTAATTGCGTACCTATAGATACATCATTAGCATACTTCAAGCATCAACCCAACCAAATGGCCAATTAGATCGAACTAATTAACCGTTTTAGTGGTCAAACTCATATTTGAAGTGCGTGACTTTCAATTTGCGGAAAAAAAAAATCTATTACGGCGAAGAAATGTCGTGGGCTAATGTGTCGACCGGGCTCCGGGAATGCGCGCCATTTTATTTTTTTCCTCTTCCCCCCATAATTACGTAATTAGTGGCGATGCGAATTGGTGCGCGTTTGTTGTGGGTCCTTTTGTTCGGGCTCGCGGTGCGCCTACGCCGACCAAACGCGACAGCTGTTCGCGCCGGTTGAGTTCTGCAACTTTCTCGTTTGACTATTGAACTTTATATTTTTATTATAATGGCAATAATACACGATATTTGAAAATAACTGTGAGGCTTCTTATATATGTATGTATGTGCCTCTCGTAGGACAATAATTCAGGTTTGAAACAGTATGCCCAAAATTTGTTGTGTATGGGTAAGTTTGCAAGAAACTGTGTAGCTAGGTATTACGAGCTCATTGTTTGATCTCTACCATATAGGAGCAGTTCACTGCTAGAGAAATTAAGAAGCTTGGGCCCATCAAGAGATAGATAGATAGATAGACAATTCTTTATTGCGCACAAACAAACAGATACAAAAAGAATAAGACACAAATTAATAAAAAATGCAACAATGGGCGGCCTTATCGCTAAAAGCGATCTCTTCCAGGCAACCTTTGGATGGAGAGGAAAATAAAGAAGTTACAAAGAGCAGAGGGTGCGCGCACTCGACATGAATAGGTAACATTAACACAAAGACACATAAAAACACATATGTTGTAAACTATAATAATATATATTCATATGAGTATAATATATAAACATACATCAAATAATACTATTATAAACATACATAAATCAGTACGTACTAATATAACAAGAAAATTACACAAATACCGATTAACTTATTCCGCCAAATAAAACTTCTTCACTAGATCTTTGAAAATTGGCAGTGACGAAGCACGCCTTAATAAGAGGCGCCAAGAGGCTTAATATCAAACGCATCAGGTAGCGTACAATACATGTCAAAGCTGCCAAATGGAAGATGAATTAGTACTAAAAGCATGGATATTTGACGATCGATTAATAGATTAATGACTAAGGATGGAGTGTAAATAAGAAGCGGTGACGTGGCAGGCTTCTTTACAGATGCCGATACGAGTCACGCAAAATACTCGTAATTCCGTGAATCAGAGACGTAGGAATAGGAGTAAGCGTCCCAGGCCTTTACCCAGAAGGAAACTTGTGCCTATAGATGATAATCACATAACAACTTGAAAAATTAAACCTTCGTAAGTTCAAAGGAGTCAATGATGTACATTCTAATTAGAAAAACGTATCCGACAAAATGAGAACTCTACCCTTCTTGAATGAAAATATATTCTAATAAGTGCACTAATTAACCTTCAGTACATTAAAAACACTCAGTGCCTACACACTATTTCGTCACTAACAAAAACTGATAAGCTGATCAAAAAAGATAAGACATCTAATAAAAATTGAAAAGCCACATCCTATCCATATCTACACTAATATTATAAAGAGGAAAACTTTGTTTGTTTGGTTGTAATGAATAGGCTCAAAAACCACTGGACCGTTTTTAAAAATTCTTTCACCATTCGAAAGCTACTTTATCCACGAGTAACATAGGCTAAATTTTATTTTGGAAAAAAATAGGGTTCCGTAAGATATTTGGGTTTTTTCGGACACAAGGTGTAAAAAATCAACCAGAAAAGTTACTTATTTTGCGTACGCTGCCTAAACTATAAAAGATAGAACCATGAAATGTTCTAATTAATTGTAGATCTTATAAATATCTCCAAAAAATTCCGCGGCACACGCGCGTATCTATGTCGAGTGAGGCCCAACAACCATTTTTTAATTTAAAAATCTTGAATTTTGTTTGGACTACATTTAAACGCATTTATTTTACTCATGCTATTAATCCTTATCAAAATAAATTATTTCAAAATTAAGTACAGTTTATGTAGATAATATTTGGTCTGTGAATGATTAAAATTGGACATTTGGTTTTGAAGTTATGGCGAAATTAAAATATTACTGCATATAAATTAAAAGATTTCTGCTGCACGGCCCGTTGCGAAGTGAGCGTCACCAAGGCGGGGGTGCGCATGCGGGAGGGGAGTTTAGATCTATGAGTGAGTAAGGTACCCCCGCGCGGCCTAGACGCGAGGTCGGCTCCCTAAGCAGCGGTCGTGCGCGAATTCTAATAATGTTCGTGCGATTTTTTTTTAGATTTCTTTCTTAAAACTACACCTACGCAAAAGTTCTTCTCAGAGTTAAACAACAGTTCTTCTCAGAGCTAATCAACAGTTGATTTCAGGGCTAGAATATTACACGCTATTAGCATTTTCTTAAACATTTGAAAATGCCTAAGAGAGCCAGGTCTCAACTTTCTAAACATAGTTCTCAAGCACGGGCAGCAAGAATACGTCGTATGGGAGAATCTTCACCTGAACGTGCACAACGCCTTGCTGAACAAAATCAGAGAAACTCTCAGGTACGCGCACGAGAGTCGAGTATCCAACGTTCGCAACGCCTTGCACAACAAAATCTGAGAACCTCTGAGTTACGTGCACGAGAGTCTGGTGAACCGATATGTATGAAATTTTGCGGGTAGGTCTGAGAATAGGTTATAAAGTATATTTTATGCCGCTGATACCATGATTGACGAGGATATATAGAACGAGAGGAGAGTGCAAGAGAGGGAGAGGGGAGGGTGATGGAGTGAGTGATCGGATGAGTGAGAGGGAGCAAGTTGGGAGAAGAGAGAGGAGGGAGAGGGTTCAGAGAGGACAACGGGGAGAGGAAGAGGGGAAGTGTGACGGGGACCGAACCGGGAGGGGAGAGAAATAGCATAGAATTAGATTTTTATTATAAGAGAGAGATGGAGAGAGATAAATCAAGGAAGTAGGGAGAAAAGGGGAGCAAAATGTAATTAAAGCGCGGGCGGAGCTGCGCGGGTCAGCTGGTCTATATATATAAAAGAAAGTCGTATTAGTTACACTATTTATAACTCAAGAACGGCTGAACCGATTTGGCTGAAAATTGGTGAGGAGGTAGCTTAGAACCAGGAAACGGACATAGGATACTTTTTATCCCGGTAGGTTAAGGTTAAGCAACGTTAGGTAAGGTCATTAAATAGATGGGTGAACCGATTTGTATGATTTATTTTGTGCATATCGGGTAGGTCTGAGAATAGTTCATAAAGTATATTTCATACCACTAGGTTAAGGTTAAGCAACACAAGGCCAGGTCATTAAATTGATGGGTGAACTGATTTGTATGAAATTTTGTGTGCATTTCGGGTAGGTCTCAGAATAGAATAGGTTATAAAGTATATTTTATGACGCTGATACCATGATTGACGAGGATATATAGAACGAGAGGAGGGTGCAAGAGAAGGAGAGGGGAGGGTGATGGAGTGAGTGATCGGAGGAGTTAGGTGGAGCAAGGGGGGGGGGAGTGAGAGGGAGCAAGTTGGGAGAAAAGAGAGGAGGGAGAGGGTTCAGAGAGGACAACGGGGAGAGGAAGAGGGGAAGTATGACGGGGACCGAAGCGGGAGGGGAGAGAAGAGCATAGAATTAGATTTTTCTTATAAGAGAGAGAGATGGAGAGAGATAAATCAAGGGAGTAGGGAGCAAAGGGGAGCAAAATGTAATTAAAGCGCGGGCGGAGCTGCGCGGGTCAGCTAGTATAAGATATTTTAGTAGCTAGACCCTACCTATCTTAATGATCAAATTCCACACAAATATTTAACAGCTACGTATGATAACTGCATCAAGGAGCTCTGTAGAATACCTACGACTATGCAATGGTTGTTCAGTGAGCAATCGGTTACGGTACATCGAAGGGTTGGCCGCTGGCCGACATTTGGTCCGGACTCGGACCCGCTTGTAACTGCTACATTGTTGCAATAAACTGTATCGACTGAGCTGCGGTCATACGCTTCATAATATTCTACACCTTACATTATTCACTTGTGATTTTGTTTGTACAGTGCACTGCCCTCAATTACTCGGCCAATTTTGAAATCCTTACAAATGGACGTTTTAGAATTATGTTATCTAATACTAATAATAATAATATTAATATCTTGGGACAATCCACACACGATCATCCGATCCCAAACTAGGCAGAGCCTGTACTATGGAAACCAGATAACTGATACTAACACCCAGACACTTGGCGGGAATCGAACCCACGACCCATCGGTTAGCAGGCAGGGTGTCTGCCAACTAGACCAACAGGCCCGTCATACTCGTAAAGTTGAAACATTTTATAACGAACTTAATGACGGTTCCTTGATGATAAGTGCTCCCGCTTGCAACCAGAGATATTAGTAATTAATATTTAGAACCTGGCTATTTTCGATTGCTAAAGTGCATTTCACATGAAATACAGTAGTGCAAGGATAGCTGACACTGCGGCGGTAGGTACCTGAACAGTCCATTGCACAAGTGACCTACCACCTGATATATTCATATTATTAAGTGACCACTTTGTTATAGTAAGTACAACTGTTTTAAAACCACGTTATTCTGATTAAAGAGAAAACACACACAGTTGCCATCAGAGTGTCCTTTAATATTTTTTGTTACAAGCTGTCTATAAAATATTGGAACAAACCAAATAAAAGTATTATTTATCTGTAACCACTTACTCCGCTGGCTGTCAAGTAATAACAAGTTATTTATGTAATTCTACTCAATGTATTCCGACTGAAGCCTTAAATAATCCACCAAGAAGCGTGCAAAGATTTACTAGACGTGCCGTGAATAGAACATTGATTTATAACAGTAAACCGAATAAAACGTATAGAAACGCTAGTACGCCCCAATTTATATTAGATTTATAGTAAGACACGATATTATTCGTTTTCAATTAGCACTCAATGAGCATCGCAGTCGAGTGGCGGTCGAGCGGTTGCACGATTCGATACGCAATATCGACGCGAACAACACCCAACGCTCCATTCATCATTATTATAAATGTGCCACACTCGCTTATTTACGGAAATCGATATTTTTTTCGGTATCGATTTTGAATGCTCGATTTCGACACGTCGGTAAACGTAGTGCTATTGTAGAGATGACCCCGCTATTGTCAGCGCACAGCGGGCCACTGTGCACCAACTCCCGCCGCCGCCGCGCGCCGGGAAGGAGAGACGGAACCATCATTAGTTCCGCGTCTACGTAATAATATTGTAATTATTGATTATAGCAGGTCACGGATATCGGCGAGTACCGTTTATAGAACAGGCTGGCTTAATTAATGATAGATAGTTCTTTGTTGGTGTATGATTGGTTTAATTATTAATAACAAAAGCGGCGACAGGAATGCTATGTGCAGATAATATTTCATCTGTCGCTTGTTTTTCTGTATTGCCTATGCAATCTGTATCTACAGCCTTTGTAGTCAATAAGATAGACTTTCAATCAGACAGGTTTTATTACTAGCTGACCCGCGCAGAGCTTCGTACGCTTTTTCCGTGACTTCCAACAATTATCGTTATTTCAACAAAATTACAAAAAATCTTGACAAATTATTATTATTTATTTACACTTAAGTACAAACACAAAATACAGAACACATAAAAAGGAAACAGAAACATTGTACATATAGGCGGCCTTATCGCTAATAAGCGATTTCTTCCAGGCAACCCACTATTAAATATATATCTAAAATCTCCTCGTAAATCACTATCTATTGGTGAAACCCGCATGAAAATCCATTTAGTAGTTTTTGAGTTTATCGCGAACAGACAGAGAGACAGACGCAGCGGAGGACTTTCTTTTGTAATAATGTAGTGATCTCTACTCAAAAGGTACATAAAATATTACATTAAATAAAATATACCTATGGGATATGGGATATCATACATATGTAATTGCGGTAACAGCGCTGTGGGCGAGCGCTTGCCTTGGAAACAAGGTGCGCAGGTTCGAACCCCGGCTCGCACATCTGATTTCTTCAATGTATCATGTGCGAATCGTCTTTGTGCGATTTTTACTAGCTTTCGGTGAAGTAAAACATCGTGAGGAAACCTGCATGTGTGAGAAAGCCTAACTAGCTCTCGAATGACGTGTGAAGTCCGCCAACCCGCACTTGGCCAGCGTGGTGGACTATGGCCTAAGCCCCCTCATCTTGAGGGGAGGCCCGTGCCCAGCCGTGGGACATAAACAAGGGCTAGTATTATTATTATTATGGGATATCGAGATTTTACCTACTATTAATTAAGTATTTGCCTAAAACTCAGACTTATCATTAGCAATTTTGGCAGTCGTGGATTTTATAACAAAATGAAGTCGACTAAAATGTATCTACCCAAGAATAGAAAGTGTTAGGTGTTATATTTTCTGTTATAAATTATTTAGGTATGCAGTTTTCGAGCGACATAACTGCGCAATACTTTGAATGCAAGGCTAAGTTGTTCTATCCTATTATTAGCTCAATCGTTACGGCAATCTACAACTCAAATCACGGACATTAAGTTATTAAAACTATTTTGTAAATTCAAAATGTTGTGTCCTTTCAATTCGATTGCTCATACGATTCCCTCTAAAACGATATCAACACAATTATATTATAAACCATAGTTATGTTATATCCTTACTAATGCGCGCCAAAAATTGTGACTCATTTAATTAACATATTTTCTCATATATTATTAGTTAAGGTATAATATCCTTTCCTTATTATTTCATTATCATCATCATCATCACCAGCCGGAAGACGTCCACTGCTGAACAAAGGCCTCCCCCTCAGACCGCCACAATGAACGACAATTTGCTATTTGCATCCACCGGTTGCCTGCGACGCGAACAATGTCGTCGGTCCACCTAGTGGGAGGCCTGCGTACGCTGCGTCTTCCGGTTCGTGGTCGCCACTCGAGAACCTTTCTTCCCCAACGGTTGTCGGTGGGGAAGAAAGGTTATTATTTACTTTTGTACAATATTTTGTGCATTTTCTACATACGCATGAAAGCATTTTACTTGATTTTCAAAGGCACATATCACATTCGTTACATTTTACCGACGCGTGCCTAACTGATAGTTCACCCAATTTGCGTGAATTTCATTATTTCACTTTTCGTGCGCTAATGTATAAAATATATCAACATCAAACTCAATCACCCGAAGGCAAGCATAGTGTATGGCACGTCGACGGCAGGGTAGCCTCAATATTGATAAACGGTGGTAATCATTGGCCGGGCAATTTGCGCGCGATTGTCCGTGTCTGGATGCGAACACACGCAAATTGGACGGTTCCCGCACGTTTACAACGAGATGTTCGCCTCACTGCGTTGTTACCCCGGCACTGTAGTAGAATGCGATAACTAAATATAAATTGAATAGACACCTATGCCTTTGACGCACGTTTGATTGAACCAAAATAAAGACTTCTGTAATCGCCTGTACTTGTAAAGAACTTAGATTATGATCAATATCTGCACTCTCATATGTCCGCAACATCCATTATTCTATACGGAACGTGAAGGAATAAGGGCTCAGACGGGGTCACACATAAATATCTAATGAGAAATACTGTTGCGCAAGAAAATGATATCGACTTCGATATTCCAAAGCTCGCAATCACGAAAACAAATTTGCGTTCATTTCCTTTCCCTAGGAACAAACGTATATAGGATACGGCGTAGCAATATGTTTTATAAGGCGGTACATCGTAATGGAAACCATTTCTCATCAATTTTCTAAATAAAGGCGCACAGAAGCTAGCGGATAAAACAAAGCACGAGCGCTCACGACATAGATTGAACTGAATTATCGCTTTACCGCAGAACACAATCTACCCTCGGAGCTCGCCATACCAACATACGTACAACTATAGGGCATAGCTTTGGAATAACCGTGCAAATCCCATGGTATCGAAGACCGCCTTGTGCACTCAACCTGGCCGCAGATAACACGTGTGAATTATGTTAAATCTGGACAGTTTTTTTCTCTCTTTTATCAATTTACTGCTCCGCTAAGTACAACGTTTGGTGCTGATTATATTTAAACAATAATTTATTTGCGCTATCGGTTTATTTTCTAGAATAGGTACTTTTTAAATGGTCAAGTGCCGTAGCCGTATTGATGCTACCATTGTAGTGATGATAATAATAATACTAGCCCTTGTTTTGTCCCACTGTTGTGCACGAGCCTCCCCTCATGATGAATGGGCTTTGGCCATAGTCCATGACCAAGTGCGGGTTGGCGAAATTCACACGTCATTCGAAAGCTAGAATTGTATTGTAGATAGCAATTTTATATTTAAGATACTCAAAGGTGTTATGTAATCGATTATTTTACACCTTCTACAGTTAACCTTTGCGTTAATAAAAAAATGATCGATTGCAAAGGTGTTTGAAATAATACAATTAATAGCGATAGAAACAAGTTTAGTGGTGAACGTCCCGGGCTTACTCGTATCAACGCGAACTTACTTCGGTACTTAGGGGTCATCCATTAATCACGTGATGTTTTTAGCAACTTTTTAACCCCTCCCTCCTGGTGCTAAGTGGTGAGGTTTTCAAACTACCCCCCCCCCCCCTCTATCCAAAATCACGTGTATTTTTCTGTACAAAATTTCAATATTATTTATATTCAAATTTTTGGAATATTATCTTTAAATACAGGTACTTAACTGATTAAATGTTGAAGGGGAAGTCGTTGCTGGCAATGGTGAGTCAAGGCCACGTGCCGCTGTTTGGTTTAGAAATCGTGCATTCAACGAAAAATAAATACACGTGATGTCTCATTATACCCCTCCCCCTCCTGGTGATATTTTGTGATTTTTTCGGATCCCCTCCCCCCCCCTTTCGAGCCTCACGTGATTAATGGACGACCCCTTATCTACCTATACTTACCTACATTAGACCGTCTGCATTGTCGTAATCAAATGACACTTAATAACAAATTTTGTGTTATTACTGCAACGGCATTAATACTTGTAAATAAAAGAATTACAGTAATTTCAGCGACAGGGCAATCAAAACGTCGAGTTACAAAACCACCAACAAATTGGGCGAAAGTGTGACGTTGATATTCGTACACATGACAAATGGCCGCCATCTTGCGGGAGCCGAGAATAATGACACGAAATCAAACGGTGAACGAGCGTAATCCGCATGTGACATGTTACATTATAAAAGTGCGTGTTGGCACACTTTACCGGAGTCAGTGGCCCGGCCTGACACCGCGTCTAACTTTTTTTAAATCTGTAGAACAACATGCAACCTTAAACCATTAGGAATAAGAATAAACGTAGGGGACAATAGGAACTAAGTTGTAAGTAGTACGTACAAAGCAAAGTAATGGCCATAGTGTAAATAATACAGTACGAACAGACGGCTCTGATCACACACACAAACAGCCGTTTATATTACAGCTTTATTCAACTTTACTTAAGTATTAGGTACTTAATTATTATTATTATACTTTATTGGGTACACTTAAAAATAGAAAACAGTACAAAACACTTAACAAAAGACAAAGGTATTGCAAAGGGCGAGCTTAACTCAAAAACGTGAGTTCTCTTCCAGCAAACCCAGAATTCGTCGAGACGTGAAAAGTATTCTAAATTTATGGTCGAAGCATATTACTCCTACAACCAATTAACTATCTTGAGGATAAATTGGGACAACAGATTCAACATTGAACTATTTTCTGGCTAAAGTTTAGGTATCGAGATCTCTTTTTCACTTACGCTATAGCCATCTTCCGTACCACGGAAACACTGAGGACGACGGCGGCTAGACTGCGACCCCCATCACCGTGAGGCACCGTGACCAAGTTCCCGGGCGGCTATAACGCGCCTCCCGGTGGAGGGCATTAAGACAAAGCACTGAGGCGTGCCTAGAGCAGAGTCCACCAAAGAACCCAGGTCCCCAAACAAAGAAGGAAAATTAGTTAGTATATTATAGTATTTACAGGTTGGAATTTTAAAACCCCACCCGGAGGGAAAGTACTTACGCTAAATACTAGAGATTGTAAATTTTACTCAAAGTATTATACTATCTTTTTAAAAGAAACAAATCTGTATTCAAAGAATTTCGTAAACTCGCTTGCCTCACTCAGTAATCGAACCGGCTAAAATTCTAACATTATAGCATTCTGTACTAAAAGTGTACATTAAGATGTTATTTTTCTAATTAACGTGGTAAATTAAATAAGAGGAAATTAATAAAATCTTAATTGTCTTAATTCATAAATGACTTAAAAGATAATTGTTAGTATGGTACTAACATAACGTATTCTGTCTGATGAACCTTTGAGTAGGTAAAAGTGCTTTATCTTGTCCCATTGAATTTATAAGTTTAGATTTCATGGTTTTCCTTCCATTTAATTTACCATGTTTGTTAGAGAGATTCGATCCTCATAATTGACCCTATCAATTGACGCCATAAAAGTAAATGATATTAGTTTTTCGTATTTCAGCCGGTTCGATTACCGAGTGAGGCAAGCAAGTTTTCTAAAATCTTTGAATGCAGATTTGTGTGTAATATTTAGAATATTTTCCTTCCGGGTAGGGTTACAAAATTCCATTCCTGTATAATAGTCTCCGTTAAAATAATCAATTCGTCGAACAACAGGTGAATTCCGGCCCAAAAGTTAATTTACCATAACCATTGAAATCTAAATTTAATTAGCATTCTGTGATCGTAACTTTGCGCGTTTACCTATACACTATTAATTAAAATGCCAGAAATTGCAATATCTTCGCAACTCAATCTGCGGACAAGGCACCAAGAACAAACTTTTTTTATATATATATTTATTTCTTATCCATCTGCGATCAGCCATATAGCTTTTATCAGATTATTTGTCTCTTTCGCGGAAACTTAAAAAAAGCAGTTACCGCAATTTTTAAATCACATAAATACTTCACTGACCAAAACTTTAGTGTTGCCTTTATCACTAAGTGATGGATAAGCTTAAACTTACACACAATTAAATGTGTAAATGTCTGATAAATAGCTTGGTGCTTAAGTTTTATGGCGGCTGATAGGCCAGGCGTTGTTCCAACGCTTTATCGACAAAAGTTATTGAGCTATTTATTGTTGATTAAATCGAAGAATTAAACACGCTTTGGGAAATGGTTCATTAAAACTGTTCTTTTATATTAAATGTCAGTAAGTACGTGTGATTAAACAAACAAAAGATAATTGCTTCATTAAATGTAGTAACTATTTTTCCACCGCTTACCATATTTTTATGGGAAAACATGAAATGCACAATGGTGTTAATTATTATGGGACATTTGTGATTAGGGCTGCTCCACACGAATATATATTTTTTTTATCATCAAAGTTTGCTTTGCTAACCGAGGAGTCACGATTTCAAATCCCGCGAGGTGAAACAACTTTGTGTAGTTGTTCCTTACTGGTTCTGGTAACGACAATACAGTCCAATCACCTGATTGATGAAAAGTAAGATATTATATGCTTCGAATGGGCATGTAGAAAGTCGGTTCTGACTTCTGCGCCGGCGCCGGACCTCTCCCCGCTCCATCCCATCGGATTGTAAGAGTGAAGGAAGATAGTCATAGAGTTATATATTAAGAATAGAGTAAGCGTTAGTCTATGGTTCCTTTAAACAAAGCGTAGGCAGATTTTCTTCTACGAGGCATGAAAATCGAACTATTTAAAGTTATATTATAAGAGTTATATTGATATGTAAGTGATAAGTAGTGATGAGTTTGATCTGTCACAAGCGCATGTGTCGATAAATACAGCTGACGGTATGGTATCTACTGTCGTTTACCTGATATTTATGTATTTTCATGTTCTTACCTGTGCCTACGGGTTCTTACTTGAGTTAAGCATTCTATAGTACTTGTACTGATTTTTGTTCTGTGAAGATAGTCGTTTGTGTTAAGCACTTGTGCACAAAATATGTCCCGGGTAGATAGCTGATCTTATGAAAAATTATTCACAGTTAGGAGCTAGATTATTATATAGACATTTATAAACTGTAAACAATATGTATTTAATGTTCAGCTGTTTACAAGGTAGAGTATCTAATAAGTAACAGAAAAAGTCAGAAGCTGCAGAACAGAATTGCTAGCACTCGTTCTGACTCCTCATTTCTTAATAGCCAAGGGTATTCGCTAATTCTCAATATACAGCAATCGATTAGAATCGGAAAATCGTTACCAAATCAACATGATGGAAACGCGCAATCATATTCCGTAGTAAGCGCATAACCGGTGTTGAAGTCGTAACGCATCGGTTATTTACGCGTCATTGCCACGTAAGATGAAATGAGTGTTCTGATGCGACGACCAATGGCTACTGGACAGTGGCTGGCTGGCATATTACTTTTATTACGACTTGTTACGCATATCTTTATGCGTCTAAATATTTAAGTTTTATGGTCAGTCATTGTGTAGTTGTAGGTACGTTTTCTTTGATGAAGCGTGGATTGTTTAATACGTAAATATTATAACGCAAAGTAGCATTGCTACTGTTGGCAATGCTATAGTTTGACATTATAATATAGTACATCCATGTCGATAAGGTGGGTAGGTAACCCCGTGGGGTGCCAGGTTTGAATTGCATCCCCCCATCTCCTCTCGTTGGGTGTCGTAAGAGGCGACTAAGCGAGAACAAGAAGACGGGCAGCGGCGTCTTTCTTTTGGATTTATCTTCCACCTTTAATGCGATCCCCAAGCCGCCTGCCAAGCGTGGGGATTATGTCAACCCCTCCCTTGTAAGGGGGAGGTCTTTTGTACAGTAGTGAACGTATTTCGGCTGCTGATGATGATGTCAATAAGATGAAAAAAGCAACACATATCGAAAATTCGAAACAAGCCGGATTATTAGGTAGTTATAGATTTTAGAGGTGATTTGATCAACAAATTCCATTTGAAAAATTTTTTTCGCGTCTATCTTTTAATTTGCTTACTTCTTCTAAACAACACAGTAGTTCTGATGTGGTGATATAATATCGATGGGTGTAACCACTACAGATTGTAGAAATTTTCTTCCCCCAAGTTCCTATCTAGAATACACACAGGTTTAGTAGAGTCAAAATACTTACCAGGTGAACCCGCCACAATTCGCTAGTGGTATATTATAAAACCAAATACCATTACGCCTTTTCCTGAAGAAGTAAGCAGAGGTATATACAGGGTGTAAGGGACATCGTACCGAAAACTGATACCAGGAATCCAGTACATGATTCTGAACAGTGTTGAAATTTTTCATCGGCATTTTCATGAATTTTCAAAAAAAAAACGCTTTTTTTAAATAAAATTAGTACAATATCATTATTGGTAAAATAATAAAGACTATTTTTAATTTAAAAACAATTAATTAATTATTTGTGTTTTTATTTTATTTTTATTTATTTATTTATTCTTTATTCACAAAAACAGTGCATAGGCAATTAATTAATAGGCAATTAACTATTATTATTTTAGAAAAATAGCAATTTAATTTGAGAAGTAAATATTATTCCGCATATATTCATTACACTAGCTGACCCGCGCAGCTCCACCCGCGCTTTTATTACATTTTGCTTCCCTTTTCACCCTCCTCCTTTGATTTATTTCTCCCCATCTCTCTCTCTCTCTATTATAAGAAAAATGTAATTCTATGCTCTTTCTCTCCTCTCTCTTTCCCCCACCCGCATCGGTCCCCGTCACATTCCCCCTCTTCCTCTCCCCGTTGTCCCCTCTCTGAACCCTATCCCCCCCATCTCTCTCTCCCAACTTGCTCCATCTCACCCCCCCCCCCCCTTGCTCCACCTAACTCCTCCGATCCCTCACCCCCTCCTCGAATCCCTTCTCCCTCTCTGTCCTCTCTTGCACCCTCCTTTCATTCTATATATCCGTCAATCATGGTATCAGCGGCATGAAATATACTTTACGACTTATTCTCAGACCTACCCGATATGCACACAAAATTTCATACATATCCGTTCACCCATCTATTTAATTACCTTGTCTTATGTTGCTTAACCTTTACCTAGCGGCATGAAACATAATTAATGGCCTATTATCAGACCTACCCGATATGCACATAAAATTTCATACAAATCGGTTCACCCATCTATTTAATGACCTTACCTAAAGTTGCTTAACCTTAACCTACAGGTATAAAAAGTCCGTCTCCTGCTCCTAAGCTACTTCCCTACCAATTTTCAGCCAAATCGGTTGAGCCGTTCTTGAGTTATAAATAGTGTAATTAACACGACTTTCTTCTAAATATATAGATTAAAGTTCTATGGTGATTGTATGTTCAATTTCACCGATAGATGGCGCTGTTCATAATGTAAATCACGCTAACATCGTAAATTACTGTCTAATGATATTCGATAATAAAAGTTCTAAGTTTTTCGCATCTTTTATTGTTGCGGCATAGTGTTCTGTGGTTGCGACTGTAATACAATACCTATACACTACCTGGACTTGGGGAGTTTCATTAAAATTTCATGAATCATTTCATGATCTAGTTTGGACTCGCTCGGGTTTAACAGATTTTAACTTTTCAAAGATATAATGTCATATTGCTATCAGCAACGTACTTAGAACAATACAGAAATCTAATGAAAATGTCCTGGGTGTACCGGACCGGCTTACCCCTTACAAAAATTGACCCTTCGCCACTGCCATATCTTATTCAAACTAAATGTCTGCTCAGTCCATATTGTATATAGCGTAATAATACATATCTTAATGATTAACTGATCAGTCTATAATTACCCTATTCACATACAAAGGAAATTACGTGGTAATATGTGCATGTAATGTTTCACTGCTTAGCCCCTATGAAACATAGCGTGATGTTTTATATACCAATTTATACCTTGACTTCTACACAACACATCAGTGAAAGTCCTATCAAAATCCATCCACGGGTTTTCAAATGATACCTGGACAAACAGAACGACAGACAGACAGACAGACAGACAGACAGACAGACAGACAGACAGACAGACAGACAGACAGACAGACAGACAGACAGACAGACAGACAGACAGACAGACAGACAGACAGACAGACAGACAGACAGACAGACAGACAGACAGACAGACAAACAGACAGATAGACAGACAATAATTCCAAAAAAAATTGTTTTGGCCTCTATGTCGATAGTATAGTATCCTCACATAGAAATTTTGGAAAAATATTCAATGTACAGAAAAAGTGCTCTTTGAGTTTTATTATAGTATAGAAGATGCTCGAAAATTAATAAGTCAGTCATTTGTCATTTTCCATATAAATGGTTTCTGTAATGTTGTAACGGACATTATTTGACATCTTATAAAAATTTTTTCGGTACGATGTCCCTTACATCCGTTATATCACGCTCGAAATGTACATAGTTAGATTTCGCTCGAAATATATATTACATTTTCCTATTTACCACTATTATACTTCACATACCTTCGGTGAATCATTTAGTGTTTATGACCGCTGTCACAGTAGCGTGTCTAAATCACGGACACCTGCGTCTGTGTCTAATGGGCTCTAATGTACTGGCAGGCTGTGTTGTACGCCCCCACCATGACTGATGTAAGGCATCTTCGCCTTGCTGTCGCTGTTATGCGGCTTCCGTCATCACCCAGAAAGTTCGCATCTTCAAAGTGATGCGGCTAACAACAACTGATTTAGATATTAGGTTACATAAGCTCCGCGAGTACTTTATGGTAGGCACTAACCACACCTTAGAGGAGATACCACTGGAAAGAGCATGATGCGCTAACCCCTCTACCAAATTTTTGTTCATATGTTCAGGTCATTCTTTATTTGTGTGCGTATCTATTTGAATGTATTGCGAGTTTATTATAGTGTGGGTATGCGTGAAATTGTATCTGTGTGTGTTTACTTCGCCTCCCGCACCCCGCAAAAGTGCCACGAAAAATTTGTTCGGGGAATCGACGCGATACTAGCTCCATTCTAATTACTCTGATAACCACACAAATAAGTTTAAATACGTTTTAAATACGTTTCGCGCCTCAAACACTTAGGTATATAACAATTACTGTTACATATTAAATCAAGTAATATACACACAACGGAAAACGTACTTCCATTCAAAACAAAAATATATTCCTGACTGATTTGATTCACACAAGAAACCAGTAGGCTCGATTATTACATTAACCATATTAAGCCGCCATTACACGACACAACACATCATCCAAAATGATATAACAGAGAAAAAAGTCCACTGTATCTCGCTTTAAAAGACGTAATCCCGCGTCCTGAGCGCGGCGCAATCATCAAATATTCCGTATCTAACTGCAACTCTATAGAGCGCCTTATAGTGTTGTGCATGACACTTTACTCAAGAGTAATTCAAGTTTAATAATAAAATGAACTTCAATCAAATTTCTTGTGCAAGGAACCATCCAGGTATGTATCACTACTGATGTGACAGATAATTCATCATCATTATCAGCCTACATCGGTCCACTGTTGGACATAGGCCTCCCCCAATACACGCCATTGAGCCCGGTCTTCGGCTCTCCTCATCCAGTCACTGCCAACTGCTTTTCGTAAATCGTCACTCCACCGGGTCACAGAGCGGTTCTACGCTACGTTTTCCAGTTTGTGGTCTCCACTCCAGAACCAGTCTTCCCCAACGATCGTCGGTTCTGCGGCAAATATGACCAGCCCACTGCCACTTCAGTTTGCTGATCCGTTGAGCTATGTCAGTAACCTTTGACAGATAATTAAAAAATGAAAATGAAATCGTTTATTTCAAATAGGCCAAAATTAGCACTTTCATATTTCATCTCAAAAACTAGAAAAAAAAATATTTTTTTTTCTTGTCATTTTTAATCCATTTACATGAAACAGATATGATAGAGAAGATGTTTTTATTTTCAACTTTGTACTTATCTGGTTCTCACAAACATAATTTTATCAGACCGAATGTGTGGCTATCGGAAAAAATAAAAAACGAATCAAAAAGAGAAAAAAGGATAGTGGCCGGACCAGACAGATATTTTGCCACCAAGCATCCGGTATGTATGTGAAGGGTACTAGGTGGTGAAACTACCGGACAGTCACTGTAGCTGTCTATAGGTAGGCGTGTCCAGGCAGGCAACCATCCGGCGATATAAAAAACATTCATTGAGTACTTAACTATTATTACCAGCAAGCAGTATTCTATTAAGTACACCAATTAAATAATATAATTAGATATTGTATTATATTCTATGTACTGTCTTTATAACCAAACACAGAAGTGGCAACGGCACATCACTATAGCGGCGTTATCATCGCCGTATAATGAGTTATGGCGTCTCCGTGGTCCTTTTGTGGTCATCACCGACTATCGGCGAAGGGTCGATCCATCATCCACTGCGACTAATTGCCTGCTACCTTGCTTCGGCCCTCTTATACTTTTAATTCGTCCTCCGAACACCTATTGAACGAGCGGCAAGCTGTTACTTATAATTGTTTGATATACACAGTCCGGCTTGATCGCGGAATGAAAATGTGCAAAAATTGAGATGCATTAGTTGTCGCAAAAAAGGATGTGTTTTATTTATTTGGTTGTGTTCAGTTCTTGTGTATCTAATGTAAATACATGTAGAAGGCTTTATTAACTAACCCCTAATGCAAAATATGTTATGAATTTAACACCTATGTCTGTCTGTAAGATGTATGGTCTATCGCGTCGTATACACTTACACGAATACCTACACAGAATTCAATGCGTTTTGTAACCGTTGTTGTTCCGTTCCAGGTTGTTGTCTTTTAGGCAGCCATCGTTAAGCCAAGTCAGAGGCCTAAGGCAGTTTCAACAATTCTGGCACCAGGTTGGCCGATAACTATGCGCCAAAATAAAACGAGATCTAGTTTAATCCATATGTTATAGTTGTGAGAATGATTGGTGGTTTATAGCCCTAAAAGCGACAATCCTACCCATGGGCAGTTGCATTGCAATACTGCTGCGTCACATCATTCGTTATTTAGTCTCACGAGCTCAATTGTTTTTCCCGTAACTTTGCCTTTTTGACCGACTTCAAAAAAGGAGTAGGTTCTCAATTCGTCTGTATATATTTTGAATAAAATCTTTTAAAAAAAAAATTTAACCGACTTCAATATCACTGATAAGTATAAAATAATTTAAATATTATTGAAGTTGGTGCCAATTATACACAGCAGGTACGCTAAAACCAACTTCTATAATATTTAAATTATTTTATACTTTTCAGTGATATTGAAATCGGTTCAATTTTTTGTTTTAAAGATTTTATACTAGCGATATATTCGCTAGTGGGTAAAAGGCACGGATATTGCTATTTAAGTATCGTCGCGTTGCTTTGCGGCAGAAACTCGAATGATAACAAATAACAATATTTGAATATATTCTATTCATCTCTTATTTTTTTGTTTTATTTTTCGTAATATCAGTGTATTATTAGTAATTACATACTAATCACTAATTATGTCACTCACTGCCACAATCGAGTCCCGACTGATACCTTAAGTACCGATAAGGCGAAGGGCTGAGCTCTCGATCAAAAGGGGTAGCTCGATTAAGTGTCGGTTTGAGCATTATTCCAGCGAGAGGAAGGCGTGGGGGTGAAGGCAGGGTGACGTGTGGGCCCGGGGCCGCATTAATCATTAACAGTCTGGCTAATGACACCGCCGAAATGGGACACGTAGGGATGGGATTTGACACTTACGATAAATTACTCCATTTACGTGTAGATACACTTAAAATATACGAAATATTTAAATTTATGCAAAAAAGCATATTAATTATATTGATTTAATAAGCACAATTAAAATGTATTGAGAGAACAATTACCACAATAGAACATTTAATCGTAGGTATACTGAAATCAAACTACTCATACGGATTTTATCGCGGTTTATTTTTGATTTTACTATCCCGACGTTTCGAATGCAGTTTTTTTTTTTTTTAAATATCTTGGGACAATCCACACACGGTCATCTGATCCCAAACTAGGCAGAGCCTGTACTATGGAAACCAGACAACTGATACTGATACTTATATTTTTTTTTTTTGTAAATACATACTTAAATAGATAAATAACACCCAGACACTTGGTGGGAATCGAACCCACGACCCATCGGTTAGCGGACAGGGTCTCTAACCACTAGACCAACGGGCCCGTCAGTTTAGTTTTTGCAGTTTTAGTTGAGTTGTATGCAGTGAGTAGTTTGATTTCAATGTGTAATATTAGCGTAAGTAAAAGACAACATTACGTAGGTATACTGTTAATTATTCATCATCATCATCATCAGCAGCAGCCGAAACACTTTAACTGTTACAATAGCTTTTAAAACAATGAAATTAAGATTGAATACGATTAACTAGGACATAAGTTCTCTGACCCGCAACAAAAAACGGATGTCATTGATTTATAATGCAGATATCTCACTGCTTTAGTATAAAGTAGTTTCCCCAATAAATCATTCTTCTTAGTCGATAGACTTATTATGTAAAATAATAATTATCGATAGACACTTTCCCGTGCCTAGTTATTAGATGTCGCTATTAACTCCGCAAAACGTAATTAATCGAATAAGTTTATGATTGATATAACCAGTTTGCGGGGCGCTTAATTCACTTTCCCAGTTCCTAAGCCCGACTCGCTTTTATAAAGTTATCCTTTAAGGAAATTGATTGGTTCTATGGCGTCATAACTGATTTTCTAATTTAGTTCAATTACCAATTGGCGAACGATCGAAACATAAATAACGGGATCGGATTAGTCAAAAGGAAATTTGTAATACTGTTATGTGATTAGCAAAAATTAAATGTACCTACATAAGTATTTATAACCAGATGTGTTGCTTCGTAGAACTGTCAAATATATATATTGCTGCTTTGCTCTTATATATGTATATATATCCATCATAGCAATATATATTATTGGGCACATCATAGATCTAAAGTGATCATCAAAAGGGTGTTTATAGGTAGTATGTTTTCGTTCCAAATAGTTCCTTGGCATTATACAAAATTGTGATATTATTTTTGAAATAAAAGGTTCTGAATATGAACTCTCTTACTAAATATAATCTGCGCTTTGTGCAAGTCTAGTAAGAGCGTTACTCGTAGCCTAATAAGAGTCTAACTGTCGCACTCAAAATCCGATAGTAACCGGTTCTTGTCAAGATTGTTTCGTCTTAATAAAATACTTTGAAATTTGCAGTGATGCCATATTTTTTCGTGAAGATATAGGTAGCTATTGCAACTTATATATATATGTATATAATGGCTGTCGGGTGTTCTACATCAGCGTTTAGAATATTATCCTTCGCTAGACATTAAATTACCTACGCCACTAGCTTAACTTCACTCAAATGTTTGACGACACTGTCGTCCTATTTATTTCATGTGTGTATTAGTTTCGTTCCAACAAAAGATGGTCGTCTGACTCCTGGGGCTACTTTAACAATGGCAGCTATAAGGAAGTTTCTATTTGGTATAAGTAGGTACGACGAAAAAAACACTTGATTTAAATATGTAGTTATATAAAATCTAAATTTGGGGTGATCTGCTTACCAAAGTGAGCTCTTCAATATGTAAGCAAATAAATATGTTTATTACTAAATGATCTCACCCTCGATGTACTGGCGCGAAAAGCCAGGGTAAAAACTGGCGAGGGGGTGCAGACACGCGGGGGTGGGTGGAGACGCAATTTGTAATATTTCACGACCCAGTAGACGCTTATTAACTAGGCGTGCAAAAAATCGACGCCACAGAGGCATGTAACCTTTGGCATGATATATTAAGTACGATATTTAATTTAAAATTAGATATTACACTGTAATTATGTACGGTATGTGTCTACTTCAATACAATACTGTAATTATGTATGTGTCTACAATTTATGATTAAGATACCATAACCATATTGCAACACACGCAAATTTTCTTTTTTATGTTTTTACATATTCATTACTTTTGCCAAATTATGGATTTGCCACAAACAGCAACAACAAACGATTAAAAGAATTAATTTAAAGTATAAATTTGATTTATAATAGATACAAATGCTTAGCACATCTGACTAAAGCAAAAAGTCGTATCTATCAGGAGCATTACAACGCGGAAAATAACAGGGCCGGAGTAGAGCGAAGAAAAATAAAAACTTACTCAATAACAATAATAATTAACAAAAAGTAACTGTATCCGAAAATATTACAATCCACGTTTAAAAATTATTATTAAGTGTTAGATACCTATCCTGAATCACAGATCGTCATAAGAGAAAATTGAGAATATTCAAATTCGATTAAATTCGAACTAGATTAGATTGTTTAGGTTTGTTGTGTTGTTTAGGTAGGTAAGTTTATTTTACTGTTAAGGTCATGATCATCAACATCTTGTCAACTATTCTAGTATAGGCCATCTTAGTACAGGTATATACTTTTTATCTTCTAATAGTCTATCACACATGATCAATATTTGTAGGTATATCCTAGGAAAATACACACAACACGTGATACCCAACTAGGCAGTCTGTACTGTGGTAATCAGGCAAATGATACTGACTTATGTATATCTTTTTCTTACAAAATCTATACTTATAATAAAACTGTAACAGGTCCAATTCTGTACATTGAAGATATTTTGAAAATTATATTTGGAGGGCATTCTATAACCGATACTGAGGCCGAAAATGTAATTTTTTTAATTTTTGTCTGTCTGTCGGTCTGTCGGTCTGTCTGTCTGTCTGTCTGTCTGTCTGTATCACGGCTGAGCATCACGCCGAAACTACTGAATGGATTCAAATGAAACTTGGCATGATTAGAGATCTTACTACGAGGTAGGACATAGGATACTTTTTATCCCGTAATCTAGCACGGTTCTTTTGGGAGAGGGGATTAAAGTCAAAACGGGTACTTGGTTATACGCTTGGTCCGATTTTATCAATTTTTCTATAAAATATAATAAATATTAGTAAGGGAACACTCATAGAGATTTGTTATCAAGGTTTTGTAATCGATCGGGTTAAGCAACGTTAGGTAAGGTCATTAAATAGATGGGTGACTGTTTAACGCCATTTGAACTAAACGGGTCCGTGCTTCGGAGAGCAAGTAAAAAGTGGGTCCCAGTTTTTAACCGACTATAAAAAAGGAGGTTATGTATTCGATGCGAGTGTCTGTTATTAAAAGTTTAGTTAACGTAAACACAGCGCGGGCGGAGCTGCGTGGGTCAGCTAGTACACAAATAAAAGTATAAGTTTTCTAAATAATACACAATTTTATAATTAACACACAGACTCATATTTTTGCGCACACAAATGTTTATTAAGGGTGAGAATTGAACCCACGACTTTTTGCTTAGCAGCCTGGATATATAAACGCTAAAGAACCGAGCCCACCAACATATAAACATATCATCAGGTAATGCGACCCTGTATCTGCAACTTTATTGGAGAGACCATTAATACAGGGGCAGTGAGGGCGCGGGCCGCCATTACGATACTCTACTCGATGACCACTCCGTGCCAGGCAGCGTTCCCAAACACCACATTAAGCATTTCATCTAAAAGGAATTCGTATTTTGAATCCCCAGCAGATCCTTCGCAATTCCTATAGTTTTCGTATAATAGTTACACATTTCAGGTGAATCATACTAAATTCATTTATTAGCAGATTCATATTTGGTGTTAATGCTGCTATACGGATACAAATTAAACTGTAACTTACTCATATATGATTCACTGAAAGTGGTATCTTAGACCCGCAATTCATTTTTCTAAACTGCCACAGTGGTTCTAGGGTATCTACATGCAAGTACATCTATATGCTGGCTCTCGCGGGGGAAACCAATAGGTCTCCGGGACCTGTGGTGGTCACGGGGGTATGTGGGATTCTTAGCCACTAAACCAGGCACCAGAGACGGTGCTCACGGGGACGGGGGTCTCAAACCGACTGCCGTCCTCCTCGGCGTCGCCACCCTGTGCTCAAAGGACGTCCTAGGGTCCACAGACGTCAAGCAACTCCGAAGGTCAAATGCAATTACTAATCGCGAAATTGTTATTAGATTTTCCTATTAGGTTATTTTATTTAGAACTCCTACGTAAATTGACAGTTTATAGAAATGAATTCAGCCCAGATTTTTTTCTGGCTAAATACGAAATTCGATCCTAACTTTAGTTCTGTTTCATAAAAGGCGGGAAAATGTCTTAGTAACAGACAATAAGTAATAGAGCAAAATCAGACAGAGTCACGATAATACCGCTTAATATTGCTCATTAGTATTTTTTGTTTCTTTTTGATGTACCTGCAAAAAGGAGTTATGTCTCTATCTATAGAGAAACAGACTTGCCTCTAAGTTATCATGGACGATGACCTGCACCACTCTTAACAAAGTTACACAGTAGTACCAGTTCGTTTCAGTCTAGTTCACCACATCCATATTTATTCATAATACACTTTAATCTAATCATGATATTTAGTATTCGAGATATTCTTTGAATCCAAAATAACATCTAAAATTCAATTTTAGTTTTTATCCGTCTAGAACGTTGACTTTAGCTTAGCCCACTACCTTGAACAATCATCTTGTTATTATGTTTTTTATTATATAGTCTTTACCGCCTTGGAAGAAACTTTGTTTAAAGAAAGGTAAATGAACAGGGAACTAGTCAGTACATAAGGGAAAACAGAACCGCCCTGCGTAATAATAGGTAGAACAAACCGTTTAAACTATACGTATAGACATTGCCTCTCTTTACTTTGCCAAGGTACTATATCATTTCCAACGATTTAAACGTGAGCTTTAAGGGTAGAATAATAAAGTATATTTTTATTGCGTCGGTATAAGAGTGGCTGCGTCGTATTGAAGTGTGTAGGGCGGGCCGCCCAAACGTTTAGCACCGTTTAACGGAGGCTCGAGGTGGGTGCCAGGACACACCCATAAGGGCTATTTTATGTGTTTTACTTTTGTATACTCTATTAATAAGTATATTTTTAGTTAAATGTAACCTTAATATATCTAGATATATAAATAAATAATACCATTCCATATTCTGCTGCAATAAAAATACAATACCTATACAGGATAATTTATTAGTATTATTTACTAACAACCTCTTACAATTCGAAATTCGAAAGACGTATGAAGTCCGCCAACCCGCACTTGGCCAGCGTGGTGGACTACGGCCTAAGCCCCTTCAACTTGAAGGGAGGCCCGTGCCCAGCAGTGGGACATAAACAAGGGCTGGTATTATAACCTCTTACAGGTAACCTATTTACATAATACTGAACAACATTCGCTCTACCACATTTCGTAATACATGATTTTTCACTTTCTTAAAAAAAACGTAACAGTTGTTTTAAATGACTATACTCATTTAAGAGAAAGTTGCCTTGCCCTATGAGTCCCTATGCTGGCGGATATGGGACAACCGCTCGGTATTTTTATTTCCAGCGCAGCACAGCGATGCTTTTAATAAGCACTGTGTCATCTATACACTGTTATTCTTTACAAAAGTAAAATCGTAGCAATAAATGTATGAACACAGGAGTAATGGCTGACTGGTGGCTGGCCAAAGATAATTAGTAGGGTTGAATATGACATAACTAATCCTACAAATTGTCTTTGGCTGGTCACTGGTCAGCCATCCTCACTGTGTTCATTCGAAAACTCAAAAGTCAAATTCAATTTTTTTATTTCAAATAGGCTTAACGGCACTTTTGAACGGTCAATTTTTTAAAAGCTACCACCGGATCACAACGCGGCCTCAACTGAGAAGATCTTGCATTACTACGTTTTTGATCTTGTCAAGAAAAACAGGGTTTACGACTGCATCACCATCAGTTTACGGACTACGGACGGGATTACGGACAAGCAGTAACTTATAACGATTAACAAAAAAATTGGCATAACCTACATCTAAAAATGACTTAATCTCTTCGCACACTAGACGCAGAACTGACTCCCGAGTACGACACAAAGTATGGTTGAACGTGCGATGGTAAATAATTCAGATGGCAGTTTGCAGAAGGCCACCGGAGCACACGGTCTTGCACTTACACTCGTTCCAATTTAAAAATGTAATTTAGTTCTGCGAATTGTAGCACGCTGATATGTGCCGCGTTGCCAGCCTGAGCCACCTTGATCGTATTCCTAGAGTATTTCCCTTTACATAGATGACGACGAAGGGAATAAAAGTCACGATTTTGCCTCATTTTAGATATTTATTGATTCGGAAAGTACCCAAAATTCACTCCGATTCATGTACTCGTAGTAACACACACACACACACTATAATACGTGTGTACCTACATATTAGTATTTAATATAAAAGGCCTTTTTATCTTCAAGATTATTATACCGCTATCATCTTACTTACTTCACATGAGGTAGAGACGTACTAAATCTCACACACTTAGAACACACTCTCTCGAATATAGCACACACTTAGAAATATTCAAAAGGCGTGTCTCGCGTGGTAATATGAATTAAGAAAAATGTGAAGTGGAATTAACTTTAAAACCTCGACTAGTAAATAAGAAAGTAAGTATCAAGTAGGTAGAGTCGCTTTATATTTGGTTAGGGTGGCGTAGCGAATAACGAAGGCGCGTTTGATATGTTAATTTATATAATTCGTAGCTTTTCACTGCTTTTACAAGCTGTTGCAGTACGTTCCTCTTATGAATGTAGGTAATATGATTTGCACTCATTATAAGTCGACATACGTAGTTAACATTGTATTATTATTGACCTACGGGTATACTGCCAGGACTATTTTTGGTTTTCTGTATCGCCGTTGATACAATAATCTAGTAGTAAACCCGTAACTCAATATAATGTTGAAAATTTAAATCGGTGGTGTTTAAATCTATTATCTTTTTTCAAAAATACTAACTTTAACTGTTACTAGTCTGATCACTGTAGAACAAAAAAAGGAACGTTATAAAGAATTAGAAAATTTTAAATAGCGTTTTTTTAGCTGAATTATACAGGTTGGAAACGTTAAATGTCAACCGACGATATTTTCGTAAATCATCGTGATATAGAATTTAGATAACTAAAAACTAGATAAGAAATAATTAGTAAAATAGCATAACTCTTCCCTCCATAGGTTAAAGTATAAAGGTTCGTATCAGGGTATATCCAAAATTATTTTGCAATGATGTTGTGTAACTTATAATAAACGTTAGAGTAGTTAGAATCAATTTGCGACACTTCCCTCGCGATACAATAATCTAATTTTAATATTTAAACGCGGCAACATTAAGCCCACGCTCTCTCTCTTCTGTTTCCATGTTCCGAATACGAAATATAAACGAGAAGCGCGCGAAAGGCGGCCATGTTGCTTTTAGCACCCTTTAATGGAAAATATTTGGGAATAAAACGTAACGCGTTCTGATTAAAGTGTAAATGAAAGTGAATTGATATTTTAGCAAGTGTTTATGAATGCTTTTCGCGTTAACAAGCTTTAAATCTTCTGCAAATTATATTCTGGTTGACTATAAACTGTTATATTATACTAAATACCTAAATATGTACTTATACATAAAGCAACAAAAGCTACTGTGTCTTTTGAACAAAATAATAAAAAAAAACTTTAATGAAACACAACATACTTACTTGTTTTAATTTATATTTTTAATTAATATGTTGATATTAATTATGCGTTGGTATTGGAGTTAGAAATAATTACAATATGAATCTTCCTTTTTTCAAATAAGAATACTTACCGACAAAGAATTATAACTCAGAAAACTTTTAAAAATAATATTGATTTATCAAGTTTCCATATAAAGATCGGACCAACAATACTAATTAAGAAGACCTGAGGGTACACCAGCATAATTCTGACATAAGGACGCTCAACATCTCAGTCTCCGTGACCATGACGGGTGCTGCAAAGCATTCGAATCGTCAGGAAAGTAAAATCAAAAATAAACCGCGATATAATCCGTAAAAGTAGTTTTATTTCAATATGTAGTATTCGCGTCAAGGAAAACATTACTTCTATGTTGTTAGTAATGCAAATATATATTTATATCGGAGCTAATCTTGAGCAGATACTTCTGAAAAGCAAAGGAGCTGAGTGCGTGGTACAAATCCTCAATTACGGGCACACAGCTCAGTTTAAGCCGGCGTTTAAATTCGTTAGAAGCCGGCTGCTTTCTGCTCGCATAGACCAACGTGTACAGATGTGACATGGTTCATAGGTACCTTACCATAACAAGAACATATATTTTTAAAATTGAGACTTTTGTTACAAACCAAGGTAGAGCAGGTAACATGGTTTGTTATAATGTTAAGTAAAACACTAATCATCACGCCATGTAACGTAGTCCACTGTGATTGTGTGTAAACGACGGGTAAGCTTGTGAAATAATTTGATCGTTCTCAATATCCTGTTCTTAATCAATATTTTTAGGTAAAAATGTAGCAAAAAATATATTTTATTTTACAATAGAACTACTAAAGAACTACTAATTACCATTACGCAAGTTTTGAAATAGTGGTTCAATGATTGTTTTAAGTTAAAAACTTTGATTATATATACGTCTAGATAGCAAGTCGTCTTAAAAGTGACGTTCACATTGAATCACTACTCCATTATCTGCGTGTGCGTGCAGGCCTCGTACTACACTAGCGTTATATGTAGCTGTGTGCGTGTTTGGGGATCTCCAGTTATAAATATTTTTCCCATAAATAGCGATAGCGTTGTGGGCTATGCATTGATATATACTGTGTAAATAGAATAGAATAGAATGGAATAGAATGGAATATAATGGAATAGAATGGAAAAGAATGGAATAGAATGGAATAAAATGGAATAGAATGGAATAGAATGGAATAGAATGGAATAGAATGGAATAGACTGGAATAGACAGGAATAGACAGGAATAGACTGGAATAGACTGGAATAGACAGGAATATACTGGATTTGACTGGAATGGACTGGAATTGACTGGAATAGACTGGAATAGACTGGAATAGACTGGAATAGACTGGAATAGTCTGGAATAGACTGGAATAGACTGGAATAGACTGGAATAGACTGGAATAGACTGGAATAGACTGGAATAGACCGGAATAGACCGGAATAGACTGGAATAGACTGGAATAGACTGGAATAGACTGGAATAGACTGGAATAGACTGGAATAGACTGGAATAGACTGGAATAGACTGGAAAAGACTGGAATAGACTGGATTAGACTGAAATAGAATAGAATACAATAGAATACACTGGAATAAAATGGAATACAATGGAATACAATGGAATACAATGGAATACAATGGAATACAATGGAATACAATGGAATACAATGGAATACAATGGAATACAATGGAATACAATGGAATACAATGGAATACAATGGAATACAATGGAATACAATGGAATACAATGGAATACAATGGAATACAATGGAATACAATGGAATACAATGGAATACAATGGAATACAATGGAATACAATGGAATACAATAGAATAGAATATTAAATTAAATTACATTAAATGGCGTGTCCCTTACGATCAGGTGAACGTCTTATTTGCCTCATGACCAGGAAGAAAAAATATACTTCTAATTAAGTACTTACTTACCTATATAAAAGTAACTAACTTATCAAAAAAAAAATTGAATTATTTTAATTGATTTATTTAAAGTTTTGGTCACTATCTACGTATTACGTTTAATTGAATTCATTTTTGCTAAAAGAAAAATTACCCCAGACTTAAGATATATTCCCCCATTATTACCTAGCAACACCAGTCTAGTCGGACAATGTACAAATAGTCGTAAAAAACAATCGAGTTTTTATAATAATCCTTCACAGAATCTTAAGACTTATCAATGGAAAATTAAGTTAGGATCTTTATTAATTTTACTTAGTTAATATTTTCACGATTTCATTACACAATTCGGCATAATGTTTTTTTTTTGCGAGCACAAACCATCGGTACAGTTCAAGTGACACTAAACAACCAAGTCGACCAATTTGATGTTTTGGTGTACCTGATATTGTCAAGTGTTTGAACATCGAACATGCTATCTAGACGTATATATAATCAAAGGTTAAAAATATATGTAAGTGGTTAGCTACACTGCGTATAATGTAAACCTAAAAAAATACCTAATATAAGACTGCCTGTCCACCGGATCGGAGCGAGGCAGCGGAGCGGAGTGACGGAGTAAGGCGTAGCGGAGTCGCGTACTGTGTCTGTCCACCGGAGCGGAGTGAGGCTGCGGAGCGGAGCGAGAAAGTAATGCGGAGCGGAGTTTAGTACCTAGGCGACGAGTCAGTTCGAGCTCCCGGCGGCGGGCAATTAGTTTAGTTCTACGTGAAATGTCAGTGACAGCAGATATGTTATCGACTCGCTTCCCCGCTCCGCTGTCTCGCTCCGCTATCCCGCTCCGCTTACCGGTTTTGTATGAATTTTTAAATTAGTTCGCAACTCCCTGTTCACTAAAGAGGAGCGGAGATTTTGTGCAATCTTATTGGTTAATATTTCTCCGTTTCTTGGCTCCACTGCCTCGCTCCGCTCCGGTGGACAGGCAGCCTAATTTCGGGGTTTCAAAATGGTTGAATTGCGGATAAATTTAGAACGCATAAGCTCTACACTTTAATTTCACTTTCTGATTCCTATGTTTAAGTGATTCATCCATTTTTGCAGATAAAATAATGTGACTTATCTGATATTTTTATAATCTATGCAGCCACCATCAATTGCGTATGTGAGTTGCGTATCCCGCTAAATGGATCTCCATTTTAACTCCTGAAACAAGCCGGTTGAGGCTTTCAGTTGGATCTCGGCATTTGCATGATTGGCATTACGCTGATTATTCTCTCTCGCCCCTTCCCTTTTCTTCCTTCACACTTCCCTCGTTTCTCCTCGGTGTTGGACATTAAAAAAGTTGAATTATACGAATTGGCGTTTTAGCGACGTAAATAGTTTTAGAAGCGATATTTTAGTGAATTTGGGCGCTCAGTTTGGATATTTTGCAGACTTACATTAGTCAGTTTATTGTAGTTGAAACTTGTTGAAACATACAAAAATATACTTTGGCTACTAAATTCAGGTCACTTAACTTTGGTAAGTAAATAATCAAAAATGTGGCACAATAGATGTTCAAGGGGATATTTTTTTTGTTTGGACTGGACTAATCCTGTCAACAGCTGTAACCCAGGAAGTACAGTGATCTCCAAGACACCAAGGTTGGACTCTTGACGAGTTCCAGTGAAACGCTAAATTGTCTCAAGAAATGCGCAACAAATTTATTTAGGAAGATAGATAGAAGGAGTTGGAATGTGATATTTATGTATCAAGATATGTACAATAATAGCAGTCAGTTTATACGGATTTAAACGCTAACCTCTGCTCATCTCCCTCGCGGACGACGCCACCACCAGCCTCACACCCCGAGCCAACCTTTGAAAGTGCTTTAGAAAGTGTCGTTTATGTACTCAAAGCATATGCAAATGGATGTTTTAAAATTTTAGGGAGAGAACGCCACTTTAGTCCCTGAAGCACTTGCGAATATCAAAATGTAAATTCACCCTTTTATGTTTACAAATCTTGTAAATGAAAGCGTTCATTTTATTGACTTTAGCTCGACAAACATTGAGTACACGGCATTTTGGAGTAAAACTCGCTGAAATATTCAGAATCAATTTTCACGTAACTATGCTTTTAGACTCGGTATGCTTAATAATACCTACTATTAGTATTACTGAAAATTATTTTATTTTACTAGAATGTTGATTTCAATACAAAATCTATATTATTATTGTTTCAGTTACTCTGTTGTCTGGGTGGGGCAGAGGGCACAAGGCATTTACCAATCTGCAGGGCAATTGCGTAGGTATACCTATTTAGCCACCCAAGTGACTATCAAGCTTAAGTTGTCCACCGGTCTTTGATTTCAACTGAAAGTCACGATTTATCTCTGCATCACCCTAAGGTAGACTGGTAGAGAATGCCTCTGGCATTAAGTCCGCCTATGTACTGTTTTGTGCATAAAGAATAAATAAATAAATAAATAAAGTGTTTTAGTATTGTTACCGAATGAATCATTTGTCATTTATTTGATGGTCACTTGCTATAGTGATTATCACTTAAGTTGTCAATCGAGATACGTAATAGGCCGGCTGATCAGTCTTGAACTTTGCGTTTCACCTCACTCCATGATTTTGCTGGCGGAAGCGAATTCCACCAGCACTGCGCGCCACTAGTTTTGTTTGGGGTGGCCACGCTTACGCCTTCTTTGACGATTCAAATCAGAATTTTGATTAGGAACACGGTATGGCCAATCCAGTTTTATTTGCGGCGCTTTATCTTAGCTTTGTAGAACGATTAGACTTTCGTGGCAGCGCTCTAACACTGTGTTCGTTAGAGGTTGTCTATATTGACATACCATCAGGTATTACATATGCACATTTATAAATAGGTATTGTTAGGCAGAAGGGTTAGTGAGGTGCCCCGACATTGATATTGTTGATTTCGATTTTCTTGTCTAACAGAATGAATAAACAAAATAATGAAAAGAAGCGACAGTCCTAATCCATTTTAAACTTTTTCCAGCACAGGTATGGACTGTGGGATTAAATTTTTACACATATATATAATAAATTAGGCACGTCATGGTGCAACTCAAGGGTTAATTTGGTAGGTGCTAACGAGCATCTACACAGCATGAGGCTAAGTACCAATATACTTGCAGATTATGTGAAGATGAAAAAGAGTTAATACACATATTGTGTGGCTGCGATGCTCTTGCAAGAAGTAGTTTGAATCAACTGGGAGTCCCTATCCTACACCAGATGATTATCTACAGCTCCAAGCTGGAGGACCTCTTCGATAAGTCGGCAACAGAATAAGGGATCCAACTGCACAAGGCATGGCGTTCCGGTGATTACCCGGCCCAATTCATAGCCACCAACAAATTGAAATGTAATCTGAATGGCAGTAATACTATCAACGTAGTAGGTATTATTTATATGAGTACCTTACCTTAAATTTTAGGTGTATATGTACACACAACTCACGCGTGAAAAAAAAACAGTTTTGTAAGTCTTATAACTATAAAAGCAACCGCAGTTAACAACTAAAGGTATGTGAGTTACATGGACAACCCTTCTCGAAGGTTATAATAATTATATGTTTTCCTAAAGCACCCTAGACAATATGCCCCATAAGATCTTGCTGATTGTCCATTCTCATAGGACATGAATAACCTGCAATACTTATGTTAACTCAAAAAGATTTAATCCGTTGCGCAGTATCGATTTAAATAGTTCAGATTATGTTTTGGTTGATCTGCGTTTACCTGTAAAGTGAGAAGTAGGAATAGGAAGACGGTGTACCTCGGTCCGGTGCGCGCGCGCGGTTCGCTCTCAGCTGATCGGGTTACCCGCAATGCGGACTCCTTGGAGAATGTATGCGCTGTGAGAAAATTATCTACAATTAGCCGTCGATACCATCTGTGAAATCTCATGCCCCTTATTTCTCGCAGGTCACATACGGTCAGCTTACGATCTTGTAAGTAATAGCGCTTTAAATCGCTTAAGCGAAAGCTTAGTTCAATATTTTTTGCAATTATAAGTATTATTATCCGGTTATGAGTCCAGAATGAAGTCCAAACAATCGATTATAGTTAGGTTAGCGTCCTCTACGTATTGCCAAACTGAAATCGTAACATGCCGATGCAGTTTTTAGCAGACCAGTTAACATTTGAAATGGTCCTAAATCAATTTTGCCCTAAATATTTAACCAAACAAATTATTGGCGAAATCAAAGAGTAAAAACGACTTTACGTTTAGGTAAACATAAAAAATACGTTTTCGTTTACAAAATTGATAGTAATGTATGTACTTAAATAAATATCAGCAGTACTTAGATGAATTATATGACATATAATTCATCTAAGCAGCAGTAATTAAACCCAAAATATTTGTGATATCAGGTATCCCATGCGTCGAGGTGTTGGTTACAGAATGTTAGATTTTTCGTCCATTTAACCTCGCCGGAGGCCAGTGGCGCGGGAAACGCGCGTCACGCCCCATGCCTATATGTTACGATATCGACGACCTGCATATATTCAATTACAAAAGCTATTAAAGCTATATGTGACTAAAACTAATTATTACAGTGTAATTTTTTAACGACACGCGAAATTACCTTCAACTATTTTAAAGTAAATTATCCTAACCTTTTGAGCATGCAAGAAATGGTGGTCGTTTTGTTTATGTCTAATAGTTTGTTATAAAGAAGCATCGTCTAGGTAAATCGTAACCCCATCCAAACAAAACGGTTTTTTTTTAGCTAATATAATTTCGTGCAAGCTTATAATTAATTATAACCAAAGAAGAGCGGTTTAAAGATATTATTAAATTATTTAATAAAGTTGAGTCCACACATTAAATTGTAAATGATACCATGGCAAAGATTCATGGGCCCACCATATTTTTTTTTAGTAGAGGCACACTTCTTATGTTACTAACTGTTCCAACAAATTGGCCTCGTTTTAAACAGAATCATTCTACAACAGTTGAGCCACGACCGCATCGCGTCGTGCCCTTCCTGAACACGTCAAGTCGCAGTAGCGTCGCCGCCTCGGAGACCGGTGGCGGGCGCACAGCGGCCAATATCATGTTCACATACTCTATTAAACATGATAACCATCCGTGAGGATGGAGTGTTGACCGCACTTTGTTTTTACACACGATACTCATTCATTTACATCGGCACAGTTGAATAAGCAATTTTGAATTAATCTTCTAGACGCTCGAGTTATTTTAGTCTTTTATTTTACTGAGCGTGAACTACCTAGTACTCCACCATGATTCAACCTCATGATAAATCTTGATGCAGCATATAGCAAGCAGCAGTTATCTTAAATACAAACAGAAGGACTTTTCCTTGTGTCAAAAGTATGTCGGCAGCGGTCGGCAGCAAAAGATATGAAAGTGTGCGCAAGTTCTGAATATGTGTTCCCTTATTTTACGAGACAGAGGAGATTGCATTCATTTTAACCTGGGTAAACATACTGTATTTTTAAGGTTCACTATCATTTGTGTTAAATGGCAACCCTAGGCTCTCCGATAGCTGCGGTCAGCGTGGCTCGCCCAATAAACGGGCGTAATCTCGACTAAACACTGATCAACTCGTACTATGCACGTTGGCTCAGTAAGTGGTTCGAAATTCGAAGTAGTTTTGAATTCGATTGCTGCGCAAGTTTATTTGGAATGTATATTCAGTGTGCTAGATATGTGCTAGCGGATAAGTCTATATCATGGAAGTAATAAGTACTACGTACAACAGGAATGAGCTGTTGTCGCAAAATTGAAGCCGAGCGAGAGCTCAGTATAGGTATAGGTATAACGGGCTGGTTTCCGCAACTCCACGTCAAAGCGCGTATTTTGCGTGCGGGTGGGAATGAACTTATTCGATCCACCCCAACTCCTCGAGAAAGGCCAGCAGGCGCCTAATGCCGCTGACGATCTCTCGGAGAGTACTCGGGTTTCCGAAGTACTTAGCCCTGTATGCTGTGACCTCCGGGCAACTAAGTAAGTAGCACGTGGGCCGCTATCTCCTCGTCCTCCATGCACGCTCTGCACAGAGGACTGTCCGTGACACCTATGACAAAAAGGTGTTTATTAAATGAACCATGTCCAGTTATGGCCACCGTGACTACGCGCAATTGTTGTTTGGATAGTCGAAGCAGATGTTTGGTGATGCTGCCATCGAGGGCCGGAAGCGCTTCTCTGGCTTGCCTGCACTCGCCATGGTTCGTCCAGGCTTCATTATGTTTATCTCTAGTGCTCTATCTTACCAGGGTGCGTAGGTGTCCAAAGGGGATTGGCACTATAGGTTCAGGTCCTACGGCGGCCATAGATGATCCTCTTCTAGCGAGCTCATCCGCTGCATCATTGCCACGGGAGCCACTGTGTCCCTTAATCCATTGAATGGTTATGTTGTTGAAATTGCCTACCTGATTCAGTTTTTGGTGACATTCGTACAACAGCCCGGAGTTAACAGTGTGTCCGTCTAGGGCTTGTAAAACTGACCTGCTATCGGAGAGTATACGGATGTGAAAATCTTTTATACCCATGCACTCAGCCTGGAACACTGTGTTATGGGTTCCCAGAGGTATAGAGATATGTATGTCGAGATCTTCCGAGAAAATCCCGGCACCAGTTCCCGCGTTAGTCTTGGATCCATCTGTGAAGATCCTCAGCTCTTGGGCGTTCAAACCTTCGCACTGGTTATCTTCATGCAGTTGGATCTTATACTTCTTGTCAAAGATGAATTGTTTTGGTACGCGGTCATTAGTTGCCCGCATGATAGGGATGTCACCGGTAAGTTCATCCATTATTACCGTACGTGGGGTATTATTGTTTTTCCAGAGGCCCAGTGTCTTCAGGCGTAGCGCCGTCACCGCTGCTTCCTGTTGTATAAATAAGTGCAGCGGTGCAAGATTCAGCATGGCTTCCAATGCAGGTGTTGGTGTGGTCCTCATACAACCTGTAATTGCCATACAGGCAAGTCTTTGGAAGCGTTGTAATTTGTTCGATGCTGTGTCCAATTTGGTTCTCGGCCACCAGACTACAGCGCCGTATGTCATCATCGGGCGGATCACCGCGTTGTACAGCCACAGGATTATAGAGCTCAGTAACAGTACCTCTTATCCCTCTCTGGCGATGGTGAGTATATTGAACTATGATTGAAGGACAAAAAATATACTAAATGATTTTTTATCTGACGTCAGCAGATCATTGCTTTAGATGGAATTTAATCGAAGATGCTAATGATAAACTTGCCCTTTGCGGCACTTTACATTTCCTGTTTTTGCTTGCTTTTCACCCTCGCGTCATATAGGCAGGTAAAATTACGATTATCTACCTATTGTGGTATATTTAATTAAATAGGTAAGAAAAAACCAAGTTTACATTTAAGTTTAATTCTAAATCAGACATTGCTAAATAAGACAGTCTTGTGACGTTTCTGCCGCAAACCCAGCTTATTCCTTACTAGCCGACCCGCGCAGCTCCGCTCGCGCTATTTTTACGTTAGCAAAATTTTTAATAGCATCCATTTGCGTTTAATACATAATCTTTGTTTAAAGTCGGTTAAATTCTGGGATGGGCCCCAGAATTTAACCGACCTTTTTTACTTGCCCTCCGAAGCACGGGGACGAATTTAATTCGAATGGCATTAAACTGCCACCCATCTATGTATTGACCTTCCCTATCGTTGCTTAACCTGATCGATTGCTACATATTGATACTGCCTATGAGTGTCTCCTTATTTTTTATACTTATAATATTTATATTTTATAGTATTAGATACATTCGTCGAATACATAACCTCCTTTTTTTAAGTCGGTTAAAAACTGCATCTCACTTTTTACGTGCCCTCCGAAGCACGTAAACGCTCAGTTCAATTATCATTAAACGGTCACCCATCTATGAAATGACTTTGCCTAACGTTGCTTAACCTGATTACCTGATTGCCAAATATTAATAACAACAACAACTGTTTAAGAAGAGACAGCCGTCTCCTTATTATTATTTTTTATATAATGAAAAAGGGATAAACTCAGACCACGCGTATAACCAAGTACCATTATGACTTTAATCTCTTCTCCCAAGGGAACCGTGCTGAATTACGGGATAAAAAGTATCCTATGTCCTTCCTCGTGGTATTAGCTCCAATCATGCCAAGTTTCGTTCAAATCCATCCAGTAGTTTCGGCGTGATGCTCAGCCGTGATACAGACAGACAGACAGACAGACAGACAGACAAAAATTAAAAAAATTACAGTTTCGGCTTTAGTATCGGTTAAAGAATGCACTCCAATTATAATTTTCAAAATATCTTCAATGTACAGAAATGGGCCTGTTACAGTTTTATTATAAGTATAGATATGTTTCATTGATCCTAATTTTGCATTATAAGTTAAACGTAAATTGAGATATGAATTCGCTAACGCCTTCACCAATTGAGTATCATGTGGATCTTCAAATATAGATTGAGGAGGATGTGGTGGATCTAACAATGTATGTAGTTTATAGGAAATCTGAAATTGAAACAAAGTTATTTTAATAGAGAAAGGAATAAAAAATGAATAGGTATTTAAATTATATGTTCTTGAACTAGGATTTGATAGTCATGCATGGCACTATTCTTATCTATGATGCATGGTCACCGTAATTCTTCACTAACTAATTATGTTTAAAACTATTACCTGTGAAAAGATAAACCACAATCAGGATAATACTCACTTCCGCAAGCCTCCACGACACAAATTCTCCCAATTTTAACTAAAATTCTTCAAAAATATCACGAAATCAAAAAACCACCGCCATTAACGTCCGAGTTGGCAATTTCATGTGGGGTTGTCAGGTCCAGGGTTGCCAGATATCTGCTAACTCAATTCGCCTACCGAGTAGCCTAAATCGCCTAATATATTTTTTCTTGAAGCATTTTGAGCTAAGTAAGTATATTTAGCCGAAAAAAGAGAACACGCTAAAAAACAAATGTAACCGTTTCTGTCATACAGCGAGATGAAATGAGTAACTTAAATAGACACAAGCTCGCTTTTTCGATCTTTTCGGGAACTTTCCACCTAGATCGTTTAGAACGTGTTCGCCGCAAGGTGCAAGATAACTCGAAAGTAGATAATAAGTAGATATTTTCGGGATCGGAACGTTTCCGAGGTTTATGAATAACGAACCTAGATTCGTGACGTCTCATTGCGGCAGTTCTAGGCAAGGATAGGTTTTTTTTAAGGGCAATCCATACACAGTCATCTAATCTCAAACTAAGCAGAGCCTGTACTATGGAAACCAGACAACTGATACTACTAATACTTACTTTTTTTGTAAATACATATTTATACAGTAAATACCTAGACACTTGGTGGGAATCAAACCCACGACCTATTGGCTAGCGGCCAGGCTGTCTAACCACTAGACCAGCCATACTCAACCTGCGGCCCGCTAGCCTTTTCTATGCGGCCCGAAGTCTAGTGCAGTATTTTTAGATTAACAGTAGTATTTTATTGATAAGTGTACAAAAGTAATGCAAAAAATTCATTCGAATAAGGTTCGAATGAATAAATGTTCATTTCACTCGCTTACTCTCATAAAATAGCGCCACACATAATACTATTGAATTAGCTACGCTATTTAAGTAAAGAAGTGTCTTCTTTTAGTGGAAAATCCCTGAATTTTTATATACTTACTAGCTGACCCACGCAGCTCCGCCCGCGCTGTGTTTACGTTAACTAAACTTTCAATAATATACATTCGCATAGAATACAAAACCTCCTTTTTTAAAGTCGGTTAAAATCTTGGATCCACTTTGTACTTGCCCTCCGAAGCACGGAGACAAAGTTTTAGTTCAAATGGCGTTAAACGGTCACCCATCTATTTAATGACCTGACCTAACATTGCTTAACCAGATCGATTACAAAACCTTGAGAACAACTCTCTATGAGTGTTCCCTTACTAATATTTATTATATTATAAAGAAAAATTGATAAAATCGGACCAAGCGTATAACCAACTACCCGTTTTGACTTTAATCCTCTCTCCCAGAAGAACCGTGCTAGATTACGGCATAAAAAGTATCCTATGTCCTACCTCGTAGTAAGATCTCAAATCATGCCAAGTTTCATTTGAATCCATTCAGTAGTTTCAGCGTGATACTCAGCCGTGATACAGACAGACAGACAGACAGACAGACAAAAATTAAAAAAATTACATTTTCGGCCTCAGTATCGGTTATAGAATGCACTCCAAATATAATTTCAAAAATATCTTCAATGTACAGAATTGGACCTGTTACAGTTTTATTATAAGTATAGACTTACATAAATGCTATTTTTCATATATGCGATTTATTGTAAGTTAATATACTTAGGGTAGTTATAATTAAACATAAAATTTAGGCTAAATTGCGGCCCGCAGGGTAAAGCAGAAGCGACTATGTGGCCCGGGGGAAAAAAAGGTTGAGTATGGCTGCACTAGACCAACAGGCCTGTCAATTGCATAGAAGATAGCAAGTAGCATGGAAAGAACCTGAGGATTCCACAGACTTCTTTCCTCAGTGACGAAAGAACGTTGGATGTGCATAATATGTTTCGTCGAAGCATACAATTAACAAGAAATTATTTAATTTTAAGGTAATCCTAAAGTAGCCTAAATCACCCGTTCCTTTTTTTTTAGGTAGCCTAAATGGCTACTGGTAGCCGATTGGATTTTTTGGTCGCCATTTGACCCCCCAAGGTAGCCTAAATGGCGATAAATCGCCTAATCTGGCAGCCCTGGTCAGGTCAGGTGTCCGTATTTCATACAAATAAAAGAAAACCTATACGCCAATCGCAAAATTTTTGCGTTAATAAGGCCTTTACACGTAGCAACAAATAATATTGCTTTAACATGTTGGTAATAAATTATTATTTATATTTAGAAACATTTTAGAAGTAAATGTTTTTACTTCATTACATTACATCAATCGCATATTGTTCTACTAACAACGAAAGGATTGAAATCAACTTAACTCTGGCAACTCTAAGTCACTGTATTGACGGGCCTGTTGGTCTAGTGGTTAGTGACCCTGTCTGCTACCCAACAGGTCGTGGGTTCGATTCCCACCAAGTGTCTGGGTGTTTTATCTATATAAGTATGTATTTACAAAAAAAATAAGTATATATGTATTAGTATCAGTTGTCTGGTTTCCATAGTACAGGCTCTGCCTAGTTTGGGATCAGATAACCGTGTGTGAATTGTTCCAGGATATTATTATTATTATTCCATTTATTTTCAATTGAACAACATTACTTACATTTTTAAATATAGATTATAAAAAAATACATTTAAAAATATAAAAAACGGCTCCCAACCGGCTGCGGGAACAGGGTCCTAGCAGACGGTGGTCAAGGCTCCAGAGAGAGGAACTTCCTAACAATGCGTGCCGTCTCCAGGAGCACTGCCTACTGCATTTGGCCCTTGATCCAGCCGCCCAACGTGAGCCTCTTGAGGTGTTTATCGAGGCTCTTGGCCATTAGGCCATGGGCGGAAACGACTATGGGTACAATGATTGCCCTATCAATGTCCCACATGTCGACAGCCTCGTGCGCAAGATCAAGATATTTACATTCTTTATCTTTCTCCGCTTTCACGAGGTTCTCATCATGGGGGACAGTGACGTCTACAATCATTGCACGACGCTCGGTGCGATCTATCAGCACAATATCAGGCTTATTGGCAACAATAGTCCTGTCTGTGATGATAGATCGATCCCAGTATAACGTGATATGGCCATCCTCCAGAACTGGTTCCGGTACATACCTGTAGTACGGTACCTCTGACGTCACAAGGCGGTATTTCAAAGCAAGTTGCTGGTGGATTATCCTGGCCACTTGGTTGTGTCTGTGCAAGTATTCACCATTTGCGAGACGCGAACAACCGGAAATAATATGCCTGAGGGATTCACCAGGGCGATGACATGCCCGACAAATGTCGATGGTGCCATCCCTCAGGATATATTTCCGGTAGTTGTTCGTCATCACAACTTCGTCCATAATTGCACAGACAAAACCTTCGGTTTCCCCAAAGAGGTCACCGAATCGTAGCCAGGCCACGGAGGCTGAGAAGTCTACATCGGGCCCATGAAGAGCCCGGTAGAACCTTCCGTGTAGCTCCTTACTTTGCCATACCGCCTCACGATCGTCAATGGTGAGCACCACAGGCTTGCGCCAGTTCCCTTTGGCTAAGGATAGAGGGGTCAGTCCATTGTCCACAGCAACCACATCCGTATGCATCACTCCGCCGCAGTGAAGGAAGTATTCCCTGAGGTTACATATCTCACGGTTGTGCAGGGTCTTGGCATTTAAAACGCCTCGGCCACCACATTTCCGTGGGATATACAACCTCATCACTGAAGAGCGAGGATGATGCATACGATATGTGGTTAACAGTGTACGAACTGTTCTATCCAGGGTGTCTAGTTCAGTCTGAGTCCACTTGAGTATGCCAAAGGAGTACATCAAGACTGGCATAACCCAACCGTTGTAGGCTCGCACCCTGTTTCCGCCTGACAAAAGACTTTTAAGTACTTTTCTCAGGCGGCCCAGGAAGCGTTCCCGCAACGAATGTTTCATGTCAGTCTCATTGATGCCTAACGCCTGTGACATACCCAAGTATTTGTAGGTTTCGGTTGCAGAGAGAGTCCTCAGGTTGGTAGAGTCTAACAGCTGTACGCTTCTAGACTCAACCATCCTCCCCCGCTTTACATGCATAACTGCACATTTGTCCACACCAAACTCCATACTGATAGAATCACTGAAGGTTTTTGTGACCCTCAGTAAACCCATCAGTTGGAGCTCAGTGGGGGCAAACAGTTTCAAGTCATCCATGTAAAGCAGGTGAGATATGACCTGACCACCTCTCCGCAACCGACAGCCCAACCCTGAACCCCTTAAGAGAGTGCTTAAAGGGTTCAGGGCTAGACAAAACCACAAGGGACTTAGACTATCACCCTGGAAGATACCCCGTTCTATCCTTATTGGATCACCGTTCCCAAGGATCCGTCGAGATCCTGGATAGAGAAGGACTGTTCTCCACTGCCTCCTACACGATGCCAGGAAGGTACGTAGAGTTTGATTTACTTTATACAACTCTAGCACCCTCATGAGCCATGTATGAGGCACAGAGTCATAGGCCTTCTTATAATCTATCCAGCACGTCGACAGATCCTTCCGGTTCCGGCGAGCCTGCTGGCAGATGGCCATATCAATGAGGAGTAGCTCCTTAGTACCACGGGCCCCACTCCTGCATCCATTCTGAGATGCAGACATTATCGAGTTGTCCTCAACATGTCTGTAGATTTTTGCTCTCAGAATGGATGTAAGAGTTTTATAAACTGTAGGCAGACATGTGATCGGCCTGTAGTTTTTTGGGTCCGTGGTACTACTGGTCTTGTGGAGCAGGTGGGTTATTCCCATAGTCATAAATTCCGGCAGCGACCCAGATTCCAAGGCTGATTGAAACAAAGATGCCAAGCAAATATGCGAGCTACGTATCCATTTGAGCCAGAAATTATGCAGTCCGTCTGGTCCTGGTGCCTTCCAATTAGGCATAGGACGGACTGCATCTGCTACATCTTGGGGCCTGATGGTAATGGCCCCCATTTCTGGCAATGGCTCACATATTTGCTCAACATCCCTCATCCAATCACCCTCGGAATGAGTGACGGGCACCGACCAGATGTTGCGCCAGAACGTGGTCATGGCGTTATCATCCGGCCGCCGCCCGTCACCCTCAATCTGACTAGATCGCTCCCAGGATCTATAAACCCACCTTTGGTCTCTTTGGAACATATTGTTCTGGGAGTATCGGTCCACACGCGCCTTATACCTGCGTATCCGATTCGCCCATGCACAAACTTTCTGCTTCAGAAAGTCGATGCGCTCTGTGACACGTGAAAGGTATTCCCGGGGATCGATGCCGGTCCCCGAGAATGCTCGCCTCACAAAGCGCATCACTCTAGGGCGCGTATTGCCCTCCCTGAAGCAGTTGAGGTTGCCTATGAGTACCCTAGCCTCACCAATGCGACACTCTATCCTGAACTGCCAAGCCGGTACAGCAGGTCTTGATCGCGTAGCTGCGTCATCGTGCTAGGAAACTTGACGTGAGCTACGCGACATGCCGTCATGGCCGCGCAGTACAGGAGAGAATGTGCATCAGCAAGGTCTTCACTACTGTCAAAGTAACTTGACAATAGTGAATCTAGGGCACACACTAGCGCTCTATTTCGTTTGTGCATAGGCAAACGGGGCAAGCGAGGTCTAAGGTTTAGCGGCATGGTCCGATACTCCCGAACAACATCCTCCAAAGTACTCCTCAACTGGGTATTTAAGTTGGTACTTACGTCGGTAGTCATGTCGTCCCTATCATCGTCGCTATTAGCTGCGGGCCGTGGCGCGGGCACGATGTTAACCGCTGGGGCCACAGCTTGCGACGATGGTATACAGGGGGCGACACGGCTACCTTGCACCTCCGAGCGTAGCCGATCAAGCACAGCGTCATCCAACATGGTGACCACGTTGGATGGCGCGCACCTGATCAGACAGTCGTTGCGCCGAGACATTGACAGCTGGCTCAAGCGCCTGAAACAGAGACAGCATCCGGAGACGATACGCAGTGAGGTTAGTTCCTCTCTCTTTATTATTATTATTATATTATTACTGTTAGAACGGGACACAGCGTTCAGTGGTTGCCCTCTCACTCAGCTTCATTTTTATTTTGCGCCCAACAAGACTCTTACAACCTTAGCATAAGGTTTTATTTTCTTTATTTTAGCTGCAAGATGCAAAGATAGACCTCATTCCTGTTGTACGTAGTACTTATTACTTCCATGGTCTATATCGACCATCGATATAATATATAAACTAGATTTGGTGTCACGGTTCAAAAAGTGGTAGCGAGAAATAGCGCTCTTGTGTCGCTATTTCTTTACAAGCCACATCCTGAAAAAAATATTTTTTCCGATAGGAGTGTCGCTACTGTCTATACGAAACTGTCAAACTACAACTCATTATCATTATAAAATCGTTAGTTCACGTTTCCGCCACCAGCACAGATAAGTTTGCAACCTCCGCGACCACATTTTAAATGTCATTTTGTTCGTGAATGTTTATCTAGTTTATATATTATATCGATGATATCGACTATTCAATTGACCAACGACGTACCATAATACCTACATCATAATACTTGCGTAACCCAGTACATAAAACATTGTGGGTTGGTACATAAGTGTGAATTAACCCTTATATTTTACTACGATACGTCTTAATATTTAGGGAGTCACGACTCAATGTAAGATGCCTATGAATAATTTCCTTGCTTATTTAACTGTAATTTTACTCTAGCACATCAACTCCTCTGACACACAGTGTCCTTTATGTGTAATACCTAATCTAGAACAACTAACCAAACATTAAAATGAATTAACATAGGGCTTAGACTATCGAAGACATAGAGTTGCACTCGCTTATGAAGTTATAATAAAGTTTAAAAAACCTCACAAGGGCCAGTTGGACACGCGCTTGTGAGTGGATTCCGATTAAGTAACATAAAATTAAATACCAACCACTTTAAATGAATATGATACCCCACTTGATATAGCATAGTCGCAGTCAGTTGGACTAGAATAATGTTTTCATTTGCGATGAGGTTGTATAAGCAATATTTATTATATTCCAAATTTCAAATCGATAGCATCAGTAGATTCAATACATCGGTATGACAGACATACAGGCAAAGGATAAGGGTTCCTTTTTTACCTTTTAGATACAGAACTCTAAAAACAGTGAAGCTACAGTAACTGGGCAATTGTAAAGCGATATGATCAAGTTAAACTATTGGTTAATGTATCGGTGACGGGTAAGCTGAGACGCGGCCAGGCTACCAGCGCGCACACATCAGTACCACTCAGTGCCTTAATGAACACGAGGCATGCAACTACAGACAGTTATAATGAAAACACTGTCCGTCCAATCTCTTTCTGCTTCATCGTGCCACACAATTTTTTTTATAGTTTTGTGACATCACGCGTTTATTGAGAGAAATTGTTTGTGTGGCTGTCATTTTGTAACGCAGAACGCCTGGATGTCATATACTCGTATAATGCTTAAAAATACTTTCTATATTAGAAATTAGGCCAAGTTTAGTCCTGTGTAGATCTTTGTAGATAGGTACACATAACTTTCAGAATAAATTCGCTAGTTTGTGATTTTTGCGAAGTGCAAGAGTTTCATTACGCGCTCAGAGGAATTAGAATGGAGCTAGTATCGCGTCGATCTCCGGAACAAATTTTTCGTGGCACTTTTGCGGGGTGCGGGAGGCGAAGTAAACACACGCAGATACAATTTCACGCATACTCTTGCAAATGTCTAATGCACACTCTTCATGTTTCTATGAACCTACACTATAATAAACTCGCAACACATTCAAAAAGATACGCACACAAATAAAGAATGACCTGAACATATGAACAAAAATTTGGCAGAGGGGTTAGCGCATCATGATCTCTCCAGTGGTATCTCCTCTAAGATTACGCGACATAAAGTCTTAATATGGATAATTATTGCATTGCAAAGCCTTCACACCGGGACACTACAATTACCTACACGCAATAAAAATAATCATGTCCTCCAGGCGATACGACCACAGTGGCCAATCTTTCACAAGATCAGCCATCTACGAGGGACATAAGTGCGCTCTCTTTTTGACTTCAAAAAAGATGAGGTTCTCAATTCATCGTGTATGTATTTTTATTTACTCTCACAATCCGATGCCGTTGGGACGTAATACGGACACGACCGGGAAGAGGTCAGGCAGGCGCATGACCAAATTTGTACATGCCCATTCGACGCATGGATCATCTTAATTTCCAGACAATCAGGTGATCAGCCTGCATTTTCCTAGCTAGTAAGGAACAACTATACGAAGTTGTTGCTCTCCACGGGATTTGAACCCGCAATCTCCGATTTGCAAAGCAAGCGGTTTCCCGCTGCGCCACGAACGTTCAAGACACATTAACTGACTCTGCTGTTGTAGGTACATACCTGGTGGATGGTTCATTGCACAAGAGACCTACCTACCTATGAAAGTTTATGTTAAAAACTGGCCGAAGTGTGTGCAATTTTGTAGAAATTTGTAACTATAATGTGCTATTCATATCTATATCACTTCGGTTATTAATGTATCGGCGCGTGACCGCAGGCTCTGCTCGCTCGAGTGATCCGTGGTTCGGGTTACCGCCATCGACGCGGTGAAATCGTCTCGCAAAATACCTATTTGGCTTCTGATAAACTTTGTAGGATTCATTACTTACCGTGGAAGCAATTTGCCTTGAACATGTAAGTGGTATTTTTTTTAGTTTTAAAAATCCTTTCTCATCGGTGAATGAACCTACATGCCTACGCCATATGTACGAAGACTGCTTGCTTTTACGCCTGAACCCGCATGAGTCACGGCATGAGCCTGTTGGTAGACACTCAGGCCGGTACCCAATAGGTCGTGGGTTCGATTCCCACATTGTTTATCTATTTAAGTAGGTATGTCTTTACATAGATCCGTTGTCTGGTTACGGGCTCTGCCTAGATTAGGATTAAATGGCCATGTGTAAATTGTCCCAAGAATTTCTTGATTACTTAATAATAATGCAAGCTAACGCTTGACTACGATCTCACCGATAATGATGTAAGGGGTGATAAAGCCATGAATGAAGACACACTAGTTTATCAACAACACAAGGGAAGTAGGTTGTACAAGGAACTGTCCAGGTCGGTACCACCCCATTGTCAAATTCATGAAAGGCCTCCCCCCAAATCCATAATCGTACACGGCAAAATTGGATAGCGGCTAGGGTGTCTAGGTACAAGACCAACGGGACCGTCAAATATGACGCCTCCCCCCCCCCCATCGTTGGCTGCGACCGCGCCTGGGAAAGGTGATGGCGTTTCAGCTACACAGCGAGTCCACATAGACCACTGACAATCTTCTGAGGAACACACATGAAGGCATAAAAGTAAACACCAAAATAACATACAAACGAGGAAACATCATTTCAATTGGAATACCTACATTGGGCGGTGTTATCCGTAACTGCGATTTTTCGAGGCAATCTGGATGTAGAGAAATAAGTAGGTATTCCCCTAGATGGGTTCCAATTTTTAGCAGCATGTGTATCCACTAACCTCTATTAGTTACCTACCAAATATTTTTTTAGAAAGTACTCTCTCTTTCTCTTAATTCTCGCATCCTGGAAACGAATTAATGTGACTTAGCACTATCGACAGTTACAATGTTATCAATGTTTGCGACACGTTTTCCCCTCCAATGTTTGCATTTGCTCCTGTGCGAGAGCATCGCCGTTAATTCTCTCATGAATAGTAACAAGGGGGGCCGCGCGCAAACCATTAATAGCGTGTTTTTACCATCTACACTATGATTATTTCTAGTAAAACAGTTAATTATTGCTATTATCGGAATAATATATGTTATAAAGTGGCTTTCCGATCTTATTCTCGTTCTTGTAATGTTTCCACGTCATTAGCTCTCCTATGTCCGAATATAAATATCATTGGTTCTGTTCTAAAAAATAAATTAATGTCTGAAACCATATCGATAAGTTCAAACCTTAGAGGAGATACCACTGGAGAGAGCATGATGCGCTAACCCCTCTGCCAAATTTTAGTTCATATGTTCAGGTCATTCTTTATTTGTTTGCGTATCTTTTTGAATGTGTTGCGAGTTTATTATAGTGTGGGTATGCGTGAAATTGTATCTGTGTGTGTTTACTTCGCCTCCCGCACCCCGCAAAAGCGCCACGAAAAATTTGTTCGGGGAATCGACGGGATACTAGCTCCATTCTAATTACTCTGAGGTTCAAACCTATGATTTAAAAAAGTAACTAATTATATCTAATTAAAAAAAACTGCGTGCGTTTATTCTGTAATTTTATCTCTTTCTTTCATAAGTTCTATTTTAGAAAGTACCAATTAATAAATGATTAGGTAACTATGATAAGTATCTATAACATAGGTACATAACGTGCATAACTATTTTTTCTATTAATCAAATAGTTATTCACACTTGTGTACATACGTAAAGTTAACAGTTTTCATTATTTTATCAGCTGGTTAAAACTTAATTATAATAATAATCTCTATCGCTTCTTTACACTGGCGGGTGCGGCGTTTGTCAATAGTTTCTTTACCTAATTGGGTTTCTGTTATTAAAACTTCAGGTCGTAACAATTATAATTGATAGCGTTTCTCATTCGCTCAATTATATTAAATGGAGTGAATGTTAGCTATTTCCCGGTTTGAAACAATAACGATAATCAGATGGCAGCATCTCGCGAACAATGACACTGCGCCCGCGTGAGGTGACCATCATTTCATCACGTCGAGAGAATCATCTTATACTTAGATATAGAACTTACGAATTTATATTAATCTTCCTCTAAATTATTATTAGTGCAAAGCTTTAACATTGACGCTTATCGTTTTGCGTTTACGCTTTACTTACTCTACATGATCATTTCAAAAACCACTTTAAAGTAGACGTAAAAAAGATTTAAACATAAACGAATATTTTATCCTTCAATCTTACCTAGATTGAAGGATAAAATATTCGTTTAATACATAGTAGGTAATTACTAAAGTCTATTTTACTCACAATTTTGTAGCAGAATAGTTTTGTAAAGATCGCTGACGCGATACGACGATTGTACAACTCTTATTTGTCCTACAGCAGGGATGGCGAACCAATGGCACGCGCGCCATTGATGGCACGCGACACAATATTTTGGGCACGCCAGAGATCATAAAGTTCATTATGCACGGAGAAAAAAATACTTCTATTAAGAAAACCTTCTCTTGAAAACAGGAAAATATATTCTTTAAAAAAGTTAACAATAATGAGATAAGTAAATATGTAATTTTAACTGATTTCTTGAACTATTTTGTTTTTAACTATTATACTTATTTCGAGCGTGTTCGGGTGCGGTGCGCGGGCTTAGGATTTAGTATTATTATTATCCCAATCATTACGAAATTAACATTTTATTTTACGGCACGTTTATGGCTATATTGAACATTTTTTATAAAAAATGGCACGTTGATACATAAAGGTTCGCCGCCACCCCTGTCCTACAGCAACCAAAACTCATGGAGTCCACAAGCTTTTAGCCGAGTTCCCACGGCGCTGTTACTGTTAACAACCGCTTGTAAGCTGTGCACTCATACACTCATAATAGTTAAAAATTAAAAGTTATTGTTTTGTGAAACCTGTGAGAATGTTTAATTAAATAAGTGGGATAAACGGAACTAAGCAGTTATTATGACCGATGAAAGTGACGACACACAGGTAAACATCGTGGAAACAAAGTATATAATGAGATTATACTAATATATTGTGAGGTATTCACAAGCCGATTAACGAATGTAGGCTACAGCGTTGGCGTGTTTCAGTTAACTAATCAAATAGGTGCTTATGTAATTTATTATAGGTAACATTCTCTCTCAACTATATCCTATTAATATGTCCTGAATATGACCTGTTATGGCTTACGTGTAGGTAGATATACCGTTTTTCTTTAGAAGATAAAAATCGTAGCAATAAATGTATGAACACAGGCAGGGCTGCCAGATTAGGCGATTTATCGCCAATTAGGCTACTTTGGGGGGTCAAATGGCGACCAAAAAATCTAATCGGCTACCAGTAGCCATTTAGGCTACCTAGAAATAAAAACGGGCGCTTTAGGCTACTTCAGGATTACCCCAAATGTACTAAATATTGTATGCTTTGACTAAACGTCTGAGGAATCAGATATTCTCAGGTTCTTTCCAAGCTACTTGCATTCTTCTATGCAATAGCGTGAGACGTCACAAAACGTTCCGATCACAAAAATATCTACTATCCGGCGAGTTAACTTGCACCTTGCGGCGAACACTTTCTAAACTAGCGAGGTGCAAAGTTTTTAGATTTTTTTAACGTGTTCTCTTTTTTGGGCTAAATATAGGCTACTTAGCTTAAAATGTTAGGCGAATTAGGCTATTTGTCAAAAAAATACTTATATATTAGGCGATTTAGGCTACTCGGTAGGCAAAATTAGGCGAATTGATTTAGCTGATATCTGGCAACTCTGCACAGAAGTGATGACTTGCCGGTGGTTACGCGTCGAATACAGACCAACTTTTTAAGGCGGTTAAAAACCGTCAAATCAATCAGCAACCATTCGCTGGTCAGTATGCCTTAGGACATAAGCCTCTTCTAGGTCCCTCTATTAGAACCTATCCTGAGTTATTCTCCATTATTTTGGAAGATCATCATCCCATCTTTTGACTTGTCATCCTCGCTTCCATTTCTTGTACCTTGGATCGCGATTACACCAGTTTAAAAAAAAACCGTATTCAAATCCATCTATTCCTTTGACGGACAGAAACTTATAGATCAAACTCAAACCTAGAACACCACTACTTTTCGGGTCGGAGTTGGTGAAAATTACATAAAAGTCAGCATAGTCACAATGTGGTCACTTTGATACCCAAACCGTATGTATACCCAGATGGACATCCCAGTAAGGTAATTAGAAAAAAATATATTAATCACCTATCGGTTTACACAAATAGAAATTCGTTCCACAATATTTGCCGTATATCCTGGGCTCATCGAAAATTTGTCGTGCATTGGCTGGAGCACGCCCTCTGGCGGGCGTCATGTGCGGTGCGAGCCTATTCTGGCGGGCTCATAATGAGTTGCCACAGCAAAAAATATGTTCGTCTATACAATACAGCGCATGACTCGCGCTACGCGATCAATTATTAATAAAAAAGCGGGCCGCTTCATTGAAAGGGCGATTAGCTCAATATTTATATGGAATATTCGGTATCAACGGCGCTTTGTGCCCATAATTCGGTGGTTCATGACGTGGCGCGTTTGAGCCTCCGCCGACGATCGCATAGAACAACTGCTGTGCAGTTACGTAGAACAGACACTCGGTTACATAAATACATATTTTATACCTGCCTGGAATTTTGAAAGGTTTCGTGGAGGCAAATCTAATACGTACAACAAGGTGAGCGAGTTCGACTCGCACTTGACCGGTTTGTTTCTTTGTAAATACATAAATAGTTAAATAACATCCAGAAACTTAGCGGGAATCACACCCACGACCTATTGGGTAGCAGCCAGGGTGTCTAACCACTAGACCAACAGGCCCGTTTACATAAACAAATAAGTTATGTGGTGGTAATGGTGACGCAACGAAACTTAGCCACAAGGCGAAAATATAACAAACCACACCGGTACCACTGCGTTAACGAGCATCTATGAGGAAACCGAATCGTAGGCACCATTCACTAAGCTCGCTCACCACTCTACGCGAGCGAGGCGGGCCCACCGCTCCATGCCATTGTACTACCGAATTGACTCGCCGCCGACTCTTCAATAGAACTCTCTGCCGTGAAAGCAGCTACTATGCCGACGTTTTATTTAATCTGATACATTTCCCCGTACATCAATCACCGCCGCACACTCGACAACAGTAGCGAATTATTAAATGCTGTTAATGTTATCTAGCATTGTGTTATATATAACACATAAATGTCTCTACATTTTTGTATGCCTACGAAATATCTTGTGATAATAAAGGAAGGAGGAATATTAAAGATTTAGTACTTACACTATTATAAAACTAATAGCTGCCTGCCTTTTCTTGTTTTCGCGGAGAAACCTTTGATTGGTCCAGGGTACGCGGGATTCTAACCCACTAAAACCCCCACAGCTGTCGCATTGGCACACGAGGGCAGATCTGGGCTCTCCGATGGGATTTGCCCCAGGAACCTCTCAGTGCCTTGCCTTTGAGCCCACCGCCGAGGGGCGCATTATAGCCCCCCGGGAACCAGACACGGTGCTCACGGGGATGGGGGTCGCAACCCCGGCGCCGTCCTCCTCGGAGTCGCCACCGTATTCAATAGACGTCTATGGCCCACAACCCAAACATCCAGCGACTCCGAAGAATAGCTGCCTGCCTACGCTAAGTGCGAAAGACCATAATCATGCTATTTTGTGCTAAGTAGACTTTAGGTCAATTTTGCACTTGGAATATATTCTCCATAAGTCAAAGTCAAAAATAGTCTATTTCAAGTAGGCTTAACGCTAGCACTTACGAAAGGTCATGTTTTTTTTTAAAAAAAAAAGCTACCACGGGTTCACAACGCGGCCTCAACTGAGAAGATTTTTTCACTTTTTTTTTAAACAGTGTGTCATGTCACAGGTCATGTTACAATTAGATCAGAGCGACAGTGTGTCTTGCCGTTCAAAAGATCAAATAAGACAGAAAAAACATGACGAAAGTACAACAAATAATATGCCAAAGGGATAGTAGTCGGACCAGTCCCCCATAATAAAACTTACTACCTTTTTACGTTTAGGTATTACTTATGCAGTAGTAGAACCTACTTACCTAGGCATAACAGTATATTATGGTACAAGTGAGCTAAGTTGCTCATTATACACGAGGCTGTGGGTTTTAGCCCGAGCCATTACGCACGCGTGTCTTATAGCTAGGTTTATGGCCCTAAAAGCGATGTAATTTACGAGCAAGTGTGTTGAAAAAAATCTTATTTTAGATATGAGTGCAGAAAATCATTCGTAGCTATGTGGCCATGATAAAGGCAAGTACTGGTTACTTGAAACCTGCTAAAAAATAAAACTACTTTTACGGATTATATCGCGGTTTATTTTAAACGAAACATCGGTCAAAATATACCGCGATATAATCCGTAACAACAGTTTTATTTTAGTACTAGCTGACCCACGTAGCTCCGCCTGCGCTATTTTTACGTTAACTAAACTTTTAATAACAGACATTCGCATCGAATACATAACCTCCTTTTTTATAGTCGGTTAAAAACTGGGACCCACTTTTTACTTGCTCTCCGAAGCACGGACCCGTTTAGTTCAAATGGCGTTAAACGGTCACCCATCTATTTAATGACCTTACCTAACGTTGCTTAACCCGAGCGATTACAAAACCTTGATAACAACTCTCTATGAGTGTTCCCTTACTAATATTTATTATATTATAAAGAAAAATTGATAATATCTGACCAAGCGTATAACCAAGTACCCATTTTGACTTTAATCCCCTCTCCCAAAAGAACCGTGCTAGATTACGGGATAAAAAGTATCCTATGTCCTACCTCGTAGTAAGATCTCAAATCATGCCAAGTTTCGTTTCAATCCATCCAGTAGTTTCGGCGTGATGCTCAGCCGTGATACAGACAGACAGACAGACAGACAGACAGACAGACAAAAATTAAAAAAATTACATTTTCGGCCTCAGTATCGGTTACAGAATGCCCTCCAAATATAATTTTCAAAATATCTTCAATGTACAGAATTTTACCTGTTACAGTTTTATTATAAGTATAGATTTGCGTAAATAAAAGGCAACATTAACTACTAAATAAATACTTAAATATATTCCACGAAAATATTAAGCAAATAAAAATTAAATATTGATGCTCATGAATGCGTATAAGTATGACTCACACCATCCATTAATTGTTCATGTTATTTGTCATTACAATTCACATACCGACCAATGGTTGCCAGAACAATTTTTCAGTAGAGTTGATGCTAATGAAAAGGCATTTTCACGAGCTTTGGCGCCGCTCGTGATGCAAATGTGCTGCTTAATGACGCGCGAAGCGGACCCACACAACTATGTGTACCAGAGGACAACAAATAGGTACACACTTTAATAGGAAAAAAATTGTTCCGACAATGTAATACGAGTCCACGCTCAACAGTGCGGGCAGTCATTATGTGCTTCGAAAGGGAGGGAAAGTCGCTAGAAATTCACATAGGTACAAGAGGCCACTTGTAATAAATTAAATATAAATAATAAATAAGTACATTAAGAAAAAATACGTAAAAAAATTAAATATAAAAATATATTTAATATACGGCCATATTAAATTTCAGAATCCAAACATAGGCAATAATCATAAATATGACTTAGATCGCGGTCGCCGACATATTATACGATCCTTTACTGAATGAGTCTGTAAATTAAATAAAACATTACTCACGTAATTTACAGAAGAGAGAGCATAATTATTAACCGCTATCTGAGGATATTGATAATATAATATGTCACGATGAAGTCATCCGAATCGCTTTAAGAAAAGCCCTTCAACCTTGAAAAGGCCAGAGAATGCGGCATGAAAGAGCCCCACAATACTCTGTTAATTTGTCATTATGCAGCAATAAAAACATGGTAAATGAGGACGACAAAAAACTCGTTCAAAGTCTGACAAAAACCGCGGGCTGGGGCGAAATTCGCAAATCATTCCGCGATAATGACGGCCGCTTGAAAAAAATTTAAATATCAAAAGGCCGGACGGGGCACGGTAATGGTTTAAAATCATTTTTCATTCGAGTCACTCGTGAGTCAGAATATGAAAACGGTAGCCGTCGCATCGGCCACGCCGCGCGCTTCCATTAACTCTAGCCAAATCGCGATTACAATTTTGGACGGGCTCCATCTTTCATTTGTCGAAATAAAACAAAAACCTTGATCAATTACATTCGAATAAAACTACATCCACTTCGCTAATGGCTTTTATTTACAATAAGGTCCTTTTCATTGTTAAAATCGCATTAGTATCATTTGTTCTTCTTTTTCTTCTTCGGCTGTGAGTGGTCGACCGGGGGCAGACCGCTATCGAACTCGCTCGCCGTATGCATGGACACTTGTTTCTTTGTGCCGCGACCACCAATTTTCACCTTTGGGAACCTGTAATTACAGGCCTCTTGTAAACTCGCGAGCTTCCGAATGCATTATCCCAAATTTCAATATTCAATATCATTGTTCAAACAAAACTGTGTTTCGTAGATGCTCGTGATAGACGAACAGATTCTGCGTGATTCACGACGAGATAACGAGAGTTATGTGGCGTGTATCGTCATAGATTGATGGTATAATATGTCATTGTTTTCAAGATATCATTAATACCAGGGATATACTTAGGCTAATACTATTTTGAGAATAAAGCCTAGGCCTAAGACTAGTCCACCCTTACTAATAAAAGTTGTTGCGAGTTCCAAGAGAATTTAGTGATTCCCCTGTACTCACCGAAAGTCGAACCTCGGTGTCTTCAGAGGTTACAGGAGTCAAAGTGGAAGGACTTTAAAAACCCGAGGCTCTTATGACAAAGTAACGTATATCACCAAAATGCTCTCCAAAGAGCATTATAAACGCACGTACCCAGGTCGTCTTCTCTCTTCATCTTCGTGCACCGTCAGCCTATTGACGGGCTTGTCCTTGTTCACAGGGTCGGATTTGACGCGGCGTGCGAGCGTGGCTGGAGTGTCTCGGAGGGCGAACGCTTTGGCGGCGTGGCCGAGGTGTAAGTCGCTTGCGTCCAGCCACTCGCGAACATCGCGCGGGTAGCCCGCGTAGAAACGGACCCACGACGTGTAGGCTGCAAATTATAGAATGTTAAAAAACCCTACTCAAACCAAAAGATATATATTCGCATATGCTCGTAAATTAGTGTTCCCAATTTGGAGACTTTGTGGCTAGAAATAACGACATTTGCTGAACTCTTAGCAACAACAACAAAAATTTGACGACAAAAATACACCCCCTTTTCAGACCCCCAATGGCGTCTCATGCCCCTTCCAGAACTAAAACGCGAGTCCACTCCTAGTAAAATCAGTTTTAGCGACCTTCTAGCTACTACTCGTTAAACGTGAGCCACTGTGATTTTGGATCGGTCATGCTCGCCATCGAAAAGTCTTTGCTTGTGGCGGCTTCGTGTGGCGGGTCACCCCCTTCCCTCCAATATGGTTGAGGGGAGTGATGGCTGCTGCTCGAGTCAACTCGTGCGCGGGTGCTGCTTGGGGGGACTGGTCCGACTACTATCCCTTTGGCATTTTAGTTTTTAGTTTGTTGTATTTTCGTCGTATTTTTTATTTTTATTTGATATTTTGAACGGCAGGACACACTGTCGCTGGTGCTGATTTAATTGTAAAAAGACAAACTTTGTTTTAAAAAAAAATGTGAAAAAATTACAAGCCCGCTGAGTTTCTTGCCGGATCTTCTCAGTTGAGGCCGCGTTGTGATCCGCTGGTAGCTTTTAAAAAATTGACCGTTCAAAAGTGCTAGCGTTAAGCCTATTTGAAATAAAAAAAATTGAATCTTTGAATCTTGAATCTTACTTTTGATGAACAGAAAAACATACTTACTACAAAAAGAAAAAAATAACTTTATTTTAAAAAATTATGTTGAAAAGAATTCTTTAAATAAGAGGTTTTCTTGCCGCGAGTAACGAATGTTAAACGCATTTGTACACTCTTGACGTAACCAAGTCTTAAAGCAAAAATATGTATGCCTCTATAAAAGAAATAATAATTAATGTTAGGGTATAAAGAATTAAATAGTTAATAATTATAGAGGACCTAAATTTCCTAACACGTACCTCTGCTAGCCCGCAGCAGCCAATCTCTGTTGCTGTGGGCAACTCGCTCTAGCCTCGCCTGCACCGCAACCGCGGCGCGGGCTGGGTTTGCGGCGCTCGGAGCCACGCTTCGCAACGCCTCGAGAGCTTTAGACTCATCAGATTGACGCAACCTGCAATATACCAATTTACTACTAGCTACCCGCTCCAACTTTAGAAGGTCATTCTGCTTTTTTACACATTCTACAGTACTACATTCTTAAAGTATTTAAAGAAATGTACGTAGGGTAAGTCCTTGTGCAAGGGAAGGTAGAGTACCATCGAAGTGTCAGTTATTCTGCCGCCAATCAGCTATGTGAAAACATTGCTGTGTTCCGGTGTGAAGGGCACTGTAGCTAGTAAAATTATCGGGCTCAAGATGCTTAATACCTAATGTCACGTGCTGTAGCATGTAAGAATATAAGTTTATTATGTACCTGATTCGCTTTTGTTCGAGGTGCCTGATAAACTGAGCTTCGCTGGGTAACAGGAACAACACAGCTGCGCCAACGTGCGCGGCGCGACCCGTGCGACCCACTCTAAACAAACCAAACGTTCGTTTATTGTTCAACTTATACAGTCTTATTACGAAAAACCCAGGTTTAAGGAATAATTTCTTGAGTTTAAGCCCATCGTTAAACTACTTTTTTGTAATAATACGGATAGAGTTTTCTTGTTAACAGTACGTAAAATATAAACTTTTCTCGATTGCGATTCTCTGTATACAAAAAAAAAGTCTTCAAGAAATATAAAAATTTCAATTGTGAAGATGGCTTTAGATTATCAGTTGCATGGGAACCAGTGATTGAAGTGACAAAAACCCGCTGTTTGTCGTACTGTAAGAGTAGTTTTTACTGGACTTAACATTACAAGTGAAAGAATGGAGGTAGACGAAGATATTTCTATCTCGCGCACGCAGCTGTCTCACTGACTGAACCAGTCTGCAGGTGACCACGGCTGGTGTAACCCGGCCGAAAGGTCACGCCAAAATATGAGGTAAGGTAATTCCTTATTAAAAAAAAGTTTGATAGTGGAACGCGAAAGTTTGAAAATAATAAAGTAGTCTCACTTTGAAATTTTGATGACCCCTTTCGACCGTCATTAAAAGTAAATATTATTTTTTTCATTTGTTGTCTAAAACTAGTCCAAGTATCAAATCTGTAGCATCAGTGGTTCCTGAAATATATAGGTGTGACAGACAGCCAGACGACACGGCGACGTCGCACGGATTTCTTCTTTACCTTTTAGGTATGGAACCCTAAACATGCATGCAGTCTGTCAGTTATTCCAATTTCAAATTGCAAAGCAGTAGTTCCTAAACACTATATTGCCTGCACTGCAGCCAACCGTACGTCCTGTCGACTACAAGATAAATGTATTTAAAGTCAGCTGTCAGTTTTCCTACCCAATTATAATATTCTAAAGGTTTAAGGCTAGAGTGAATAAGCTTCTAATAAGAGAGCTCCATCCTCCAATCCAGATGGGATTGCATTTAAACCATTAATTTAAACTGTAGCTTATATTAAGTAAAAAGTATGTAGACAAGTTCCGTTCATACCTGTGCACATAGTCAGTAGCGCTGGCTGGGACACAGTACTGCAACACTAGGTCCACTCTCGGCACATCTATACCTCTTGAAGCTACGTCCTAACACAAAAATATCTACGTGGTAGATCATTAGATACAAGAAACCGTTTAGGGACCGCAGTATTAGATAATTATCAGTCGAAAGACGTCCACTGCTGAACATAAGCCTCTCCCTTTAGTTGCCATAATTCCTACGCTCGGCATCATCATCATCTACACTAATATTATAAAGAGGAAAACTTTGTTTGTTTGGTTGTAATGAATAGGCTCAAAAACTACTGGATCGTTTTTAAAAATTCTTTCACCATTCGAAAGCTACATTATCCAGGAGTAACATAGGTTAAATTTTATTTTGGAAAAAATAGGGTTCCGTAAGATATTTGGGTTTTTTCGGACACAAGGTGTAAAAAATCAACCAGAAAAGTTACTTATTTTGCGTACGCTGCCTAAACTATAAAAGATAGAACCATAAAATGTTCTAATTAATTGTAGATCTTATAAATATCTACAAAAAAGTCCGCGGCACACGCGCGTATCTATGTCGAGTGAGGCCCACCAACCATTTCTTTTATTTAAAAATCTTGAATTTTGTTTGGACTACATTTAAACGCATTTTTTTTACTCATGCTATTAATCCTTATCAAAATAAATTATTTCATCATTAAGTACTGTTTATGTAGACAATATTTGGTCTGTGAATGATTAAAATTGGACATTTGGTTTTGAAGTTATGGCGAAATTAAAATATTACTGCATATAAATTAAAAGATTTCTGCTGCACGGCCCGTTGCGAAGTGAGCGTCACCAAGTCACGTGCGCATGCGGGAGGGAAGTTTAGATCTATGAGTAAGGTACCCGCGCGGCTCAGACGCGAGGTCGGCTCCCTACGCAGCGGTCGTGCGCGAATTCTAATAATTTTCGTGAGATTTCTTTCTTAAAACTACACCTACGCAAAAGTTCTTCTCAGAGCTAAACAACAGTTCTTCTCAGAGCTAATCAACAGTTCTTTTCAGGGCTAACCAACAGATTTTTTCAGGGCTAACCAACAGTTCTTTTCAGGGCTAACCAACAGTTCTTTTCAGGGCTAAACAACAGTTCTTTTCAGGGCTAAACAACAGTTCTTTTCAGAGCTAGAATATTACACGCTATTAGCATTTTCTTAAACATTTGAAAATGCCTAAGAGAGCCAGGTCTCAACTTTCTAAACATAGTTCTCAAGCACGGGCAGCAAGAATACGTCGTATGGGACAATCTTCACCTGAACGTGCACAACGCCTTGCTGAACAAAATCAGAGAAACTCTCAGGTACGCGCACGAGAGTCGAGTGTCGAACGTTCGCAACGCCTTGCACAACAAAATCTGAGAACCTCTGAGTTACGTGCACGAGAGTCTGGTGAACCGATATGTATGAAATTTTGCGGGTAGGTCTGAGAATAGGTTATAAAGTATATTTTATGCCGCTGATACCATGATTGACGAGGATATATAGAACGAGAGGAGAGTGCAAGAGAGGGAGAGGGGAGGGTGATGGAGTGAGTGATCGGAGGAGTTAGATGGAGCAAGCGGGGGGGGGGGGGAGTGAGAGGGAGCAAGTTGGGAGAAGAGAGAGGAGGGAGAGGGTTCAGAGAGGACAACGGGAAGAGGAAGAGGGGACGTGTGACGGGGACCGAAGCGGGAGGGGAGAGAAATAGCATAGAATTAGATTTTTATTATAAGAGAGAGAGATGGAGAGAGATAAATCAAGGAAGTAGGGAGAAAAGGGGAGCAAAATGTAATTAAAGCGCGGGCGGAGCTGCGCGGGTCAGCTAGTTATTATTATAAAAAAAAAAGTTGAAGTCATAAAGTTAGTTACCTCATCAGGGGAAAACAACTGAATGCAACTCAATCCAATTTATACAGGGTGTCCCACGGCGATGCCACACGGAGGGAAAGTACCTTAAATATTAAAGATAGGATATTTTACTGAAAGAAGACATCGTTTTATTTTTAATAATAAGTAGAACTGCATTCACAGATTTTTTAAAAATCGCCTACCTCAACCGGGAATCGAACCCGCCAAATGTGATTGAAAAATTACATGTATTTTATAATAGCGTTTGAAAGGGCTACTCATAAGCATTATTTTTTCCTAAATAACCTAGCATATTAAATGAAACTAAGATCATAAAATTTTACATTTTATTTAAAAAAAAAATTAATTTATCAAATGCTCAAAGTGTGATCCGTTCTGTTGTATACAAATTCTCACTCTTTTAATAAAAAAAAAAAAAAATCTGTGAATGCAGTTCTACTTATTATTAAAAATAAAACGATGTCTTCTTTCAGTAAAATATCCTATCTTTAATATTTAAGGTACTTTCCCTCCGTGTGGCATCGCCGTGGGACACCCTGTATAGTTTAATAGGTATTATTCCAACTTAGAAGATAGGCTATATTTTATCAAAATCGGTCAAGTAGATACAACTAGTCGATCAAGAGATACAACTTGAGCCTTCTATTGTAGGCAGCCGCATACAAACAAGGGGTCTGGGTTAGCTAGACGTTGTGTTAAGAAATAATTAAAGCAGCTGGTGTTAGTATCGTATTATTTCTAAATGTCCAAGCTGGTGGCAGCAGAGTTATTCAAGCTATGACTTGGTATAACGACTACCTACTGCTTTTTTTTAATATGTGGGATTCTTACCCACTATAACCCCTGGGGCTGGCGAGGTGGAACGAGGTAGATCGAGGTGCATCTTGATGAGTCAAAGTGGTTTCAGGTGGAACAATATGGAACGAGGTGGATTGAAATGGGTCGAGGTGGAATGACATAGAACGAGGTGGCTTGAGGTGGATCGAGCGTGACCGAGTGGGATCGAGTTAGGTCGAGATGGATCGAAGTGGATCACGCCAAGGCTGGACTGGGGTTTGAATAGACTGGACAAGCGGGCGAAGCCGCAGGCACTGCTAGTATTAAATAAAAGGCGCTGCTGCTAGTTTTGCCTTAGCCGCCTCCTACGACACCCCGCAGGAGGAGATGGGGATGCTATTCTAGGTCGGACACCCCACGGGAGTAGCAGACATTCTGGCGCATAGTAACAGTGTCTAAAAATTGCTGGTATTCCAGATTAAAAGGCGCTCTAGGTGGAGAATTTACAGGGGCAACAAGACATGATGGTAATTAGCGGCAATGATATCGCTTAAACCCAAGCTTATATCTCTCTTGTCTCGTCATAAAGTTACATTTTAAAAAGATAACACTAATTAGACGCGTCGTTTAAATAAATTCTTAACACTATATTACATTTTAATAACGCATATAAATGAATGTAAATAAATCATTCTTCGTATACTATCTATCATCGAAAGATGTATGCAGTGCCTAATTAGCATGTGATCTAGAAACGGATAAAATAGTTACACATAGTAATTAAGTATATACACAACTGCATATTACGTATTCTCGTTTTGTTAAAAAACTTGCGTCAAAATTGATGATTGATGCGCAATTTCATATCTAGGTACCAGTCGTAGAACTGATACCTACAAAAAAACCCATCGATTACAAAAATGTCATTGAAACCACAACTAGAACATTCAAATTAAAAACAAAACGTAACTGGATGTTGCTCGTTTCGTGTAATGCAGTGTTGCGATTAAAATATCAGGAGAAATGAAGCAAGACAATAAAATCAGTAGATATTATAGTCAATAATATATATTATTTAGTATAAGAGTAGTTTAGTTTTAAGTATCAATCGCAATAATATTTTTTTTTTAATTTACTCGGTTTACGAAAGCTCGTTATTTTTTACCCCCGACGTAAAGAAGAGCGGTGACGTGCGCGCTAATGTCTCTCTTTGTGGCATCGTAGCTCCCAAAGGATTGGATGGATTTGGATGCGTTTCACAAGTTTGAAGTTAGCTACTTGTAGGTTGAAGTAAATCTGTATGCTAATAGTTTGTTTAAGTAAATCGGCGTGCATTAACATACCCGAGAAAACAAAAAGGGGTGTTATAACTTTGACGACTGTCTATCTATCCCTGGATCTGTTCACCAATAACCATAGACCCACCGAATTTGGGCTCGTTTGGTAGGTCTCAACGAGTAGTTGCTAGAAAAATTGTGATCAGAGTCTGATAATGGAGCAGGAAGGTAGTGAAGGAATCTCTGCTCCATTAAACTAAGGACCCACCGAATTTTGAATGGATGGTTAAATCTTGACGAGCAGTTAGTAGACAGATACTGATCAGGGTCGGATATTGGCGAAGGAAAGTTATTTTAAGAGTTCGTTCATCCATGTCTGGGTTTTTTTTAATATTTACTAATAAGCACTTACTTTTATTGTAGTACCTTGGTATTATTTAAACTTAATTTCAAATTTATTATATGTGTTTTAGTTCCACGGAAGTATAGGCCGCGGCGCGTAAGCAAGTGAGCTTGGCCGCGGTAGCCACCGCCGCCCGCTGCGTGCGAGATTAGAAGCGATACCATCTCGAACATTCGCGTCGTCATTATCTTTACTATAGACCACATTACACCGCGCCTATTTTAGTATTAGTGCAATTAAATACTATAAAAGTATATTATACTGGTCTTGGATAATTAGATGATAAGATAAAATATTACACGCTTCACTGAAAATACTAGCGACTCAAAAGTAACATGATACTCGTAAATACAGTTACTTAAAATTAATACTTGAAGAAGAACAGAACGAAAGAACTTGTACTTATGTAAATACAAATTGAACTAGCCGTCCGGTTAGTTAGTTTTATATGTATCTGAATGTCTGTATTATTATACATAATCCTTCCAGAAAATATTATAACCGCATAAAAAAATAGTCAGACGCGGATAGCGTTAAACTTTGGTTGCTACACTCCATCCCAAATAAGCATGAAGGCGATTACAAGTTCGTTTGCGGCTCAATAACTACATAACGCATACATAGTCAACTTGGCGCGTCAGCAAAAACAACTTTGTATTACCAATCCTTTTTTGCTGCCGCATTAACGGTCAAATATACAGCGGGGGTGTTTCATGACTGCATAATAAAGTTGTAATCGCCTTCAAGCTTATTTGGTTCGGAGTGTAGAGATTTTTAGTATCCTTTTTAATATTTTTTAAAATCAGGTACCCGGGACGACGCAATGATTCAATTGTTTCGTTCTAATCTGCACCAACGACGTGTTGCGTGACATCGCGTCTACATTTATAAAAAATGTTAAAATATTATTTGTAAACCACTTTTTAGGACCAATAATTATGTATATTGTTTATTTGTGGATCCAAAAATATAAATTAAACGTTATCAGTTTTTTTGTAACTAATAAATACGGTATTATTTCGTGCAATTAGTCTGCCTCGACGGCTGACAAAAACTTGAAGAGGGTAAAGATTAATTACAGTAATATCGAATGTAAAAAGCTTAATCTATTCTATAAAAACATTATTCATAAATGCAAACATGACCGAAACTGCAATACCTACCTACACCGAATGATATAAGATAAATGTTAATCGATACGACGAAGGATCCCAGCCACAAGCTAAGCGTGACCACGAATGATGAACAAATTTTTACAATAAAAATATAATTATAATTCCTACCGTAACACGGTACGGTACGCGGCGTCGGCGGTGATAGATGTAATAAATACGATAATAGTACATAATCGACGTGTATTGTATTGGCTGTGGGAGCCTCGCCGCCGCGGAGCCTGAATGACCAGCTAATAGGCAGCGCGCCACAATGGACCCGCGACAAAGGTGAGCGGGCAGTCGAACGCCGTTGTTGTATTAAGAATGTGATGATTAATCCATTCGCTTTTTTCGTCGATTGTAAATTGAAACTCCATTAGAATTGCACGTACGAGCGATTTGAAGATATCTGCTCTATGTGTGTAAATTTTTATGCGTGTAAAACAAGTTGACAAGGATTTTAGGGAGTGTAAAAATATATGTCACCCTTTATTTGATACACGACCAAAATGTTGATTTCGTTTTTCCGTAGATTGGACGTCATCAACACGACTAGAAGCTCGTACAATACATACAATAAAGTACTTCGGAAGCTTCGTATTATTGATACCTGGAAATAAATTAGCTGAAAATATATAAAACAAAGAATGAAACAACTTACAGTGCAAATGAGAACGCCATTCTTAGCGACGCGGAACTGCTTGAAGACCTCCATCCTGCGCTCGTGTGGCATAGACCCATGGAGACTGAACATATCCAACTCAACTGGAAGAAGAACACCTTCAGCTGGGTTTTCATAGTCAACGTGAAAATCTTCAGCATCTGATGATTCCGAACCCTAAGAAGAAAATAAAAAAAATACGTCAAGTGCCAGTTCGATCTCGCGCACCGTGGGTTCCATACCATCTTTGGACGTATTAAAGAAGTTTTACTATTCATGTAACACCTCAGATAGCAAAAAAAAAACAACCGCAAAACTAAGTTTGCTTTTAGACGTTCTTTTAGGATTACTAAAAAACTGTACTATTTAGGAATATTTATTTATTTATCATCATTTATTTAAGATCATTTTATTTTGCCTGTAAAATATAGATAGACATGTATTACCCATAATTAGTTCAGATTTTGCCCTCCACAAACCTCGGAGATAAGGTATTTATTTAATGTACTATGAATGTACTATATAAGGTTTTTTTTTCATTTTTTATTATCAGCCGAAAACTACGTAAGATAACCCAAAATAAAAATGTGCGTGAGTGGAGTCCCTCCGCGCGGAAGAAGTGAAACTTCACTCTCGCTCTGTACTGTACGACACTGTACGACACCGGTCGGTCAATCAATCAATCGATCAATCGACCAATCGACCAATCGACCAATCGAGCAGTCGACCAATCGACCAATCGAGCAGTCGACCAATCTCACTCGCTCACTCGCTCAGCTCAGCTCAGCTCAACTCGACTCGACTCCGAGTCGAGTCGAGTCGAGTCGAGTCGAGTCACCCACTCCACCCACTCACCCACTCACCCACTCACCCACTCACTCAGTGACGGCGTCACATGAGCGCTTTCATAACCTTAACAAATTTACGCCTATCGCCTATCGTTTAACACCTATCACTTAACGCCTATCACCTATCATTTAACGCTTAACGCGTTATGTGATAACATTTTTGGAAGTCGCATAAGAAGTTTCACTTCAAAAATCTATTTTGAGATGTACGAATGAAGCCCTTTCATATGGTACCACTCGATATAGTAGTCTCAATTTGAAATTTTGACGACCAATTTCGCCTCCCATTAAAAAAAACTATTCTAAGTTTCGAATCGATAGTGTCAGTGGATCCTGAAATATATAGGTATGACAGACAGACAGACAAACGAAGTCTCACCAAGGTTGTTCTTTTAGTTTTTAGTAGTTTACCTTTTAGTTATGGAACCCTAAAAAGGCCATTGTTTTTTTTTTCGATGTAAGTACATTAACCTATCAAAGAAAGTTTAGACGTACTACCTTACCTCATCATTGTCACTTCCATCAGCTTTGCGTTTCTTCCCTTTTGAACCCATTTTGTCTTGACCTTTTTTCTTTACTTTAACCTCTTTTCCAGTCAAAACGGTTTCAATAAGATCCGAATGGTATTCGACCATTTCTAATGTTGCCATAAACACGATCATTTTACCACCCTTTTTGTTTAAAACGCAATGTTCCACGATAAGAGAGCACAGTGTTACTAATCTCAATTTCATCGGCACAACGAGGAATGTTTGGTTTACTGTAGATGGTAATACTAATTCGTCTTCACCAATTGCCGATTTAACAGCTTCCGCAAACGTATTATCAGGTTCGGATGGTGTTAAAACTTCTGTATCTTTGTCAACCTCAACTTTAGGATTCTTTCTTTCTAATTGTTTTTGAACTTTGAAATATTCATAATCGGAATCACTGTCGCTATCATCGACATCACTGGATGCAACAACAGTATTTTTGGTGGAAGATGGCGCTATGGCTGGCTCAGACTCATCATTTTTAAAGAGATCAGGATGGTTTAAACCCGAAAATGCCTTTAGACCTAAAGTAAAGAAAGTGAAAAAATTGCTTATTTGGACATTGCGAAACTGACACACAACTTACAATTAATAAAATTAATGGAAATAAAATTATTCCTACGCTTAGACGATCTTTGATGAAGTCGTGTAAATCATGTTACACAAGCACAGTCATCAATCATATAATATCTTTCACTTTCTACCTGTTTCTAGAACCAAATAGTACTACGTATTTTAATTTTTTTGCGAATTACAAATTAAAATTCTAAAAATTCAAATCTGTAATTTTATTACATGTTTAAAAGATGAGTAAAATTATTTAAATTACTTACCTTTTTTAATTTCTTCCTTATCTTTAACACGGTCTTCTTCAAGACTACTATCAACTGTATGAGCCTGCTCGATTTCAGATTTTGTTTCTTGTGTCGTCTTTACAACATTAGCATTCTTTTTATTAATTTCTTGATAAGATTGATCTGGTTTCAGTGAATCTGCTATAAGTGCTTTACCTTCAGACGTATCTACAAAAACGGGATTCACAAGAGTGATGCCCGCCAAATTTTCAACTGCCTAATAAAATAAACAAACACCATATAAATATCATATATCATAGTACATCCAGTTTATAGAAAGGCAGTTTAATCTTACCTTTGTAAGTGTTGCTGACAATAGAATGGTTTGTTTCTCTTTTGATATAAAAACATTGGTTAAGTGATGTTTCACATGTTCTTTCTCATTGAGATTGTTAGTTTCATTAGGTTCAGTTTTCTCAACTTCATCATCACTTGAAATTTTCTTTTTACCACTTTGTTTAACCAGAGCGATTGGATCATATGTCGCAGCTTTTTTATGATCCTCAATAGATTTGACAATAGCTGCTACGTCTTTTTCATAGCCCATATCTAGCAAACGATCAGCTTCATCCAAAACCAAACAGCTGTGAGAAAAACGTTGTGAAATGTAAGAAGAATATAAATAAACATTAGTAAACTTAATTAAGGCTATTACTATCCTATTTTTCGCGGGGGAAACATTCAATAGGTCCCAGGGAGGTGTGGGACTCGACCGGGGTATGTGGTATTCTTATCCACTAAAACCCCCGCGGCTTTCGCATCGGGACATGAAAGGGGACCCCCGTGCTCTCCGCTGGGATCTGCACCAGGAGCTCTTCAGTGCCTTGCCTTTGAGCCCGACGCCGCATTGTAGCCTCACTCACGGGGACGGAGGGTCGCAACCCTGCCGCCATCCTCGTCAGAGTCGCGCCGTACTCAATGAATGTCCTAGAGCCCACACCCCGAAGGAAAGCAATTACTATCCTGTCCTGTCCTAATTACTGTCCTGTGTGTGTGTGTGATCAATAACTAGATACATTTTTTTTATTTACACTATTACAACTGGACTAAAAAAACGATCTGAGAATCTGATGAAGTTTGAGAGACAGTGGGCAGGCCACATCACTCTAAGAACAGATAACCGAAGGGAAACCAAGGTTCTCGAATGGTGACCACGTACCGGAAAACGCAGTGTAGGCAGGCCCCAGGCTAGGTGGACCGAAGACATTGTGCGCGTCGCAGACAACCCGGGGATGCAAATAGCTAACTGTTGTTCATTGTGGAGATCTGAGTGGGAGGCCTTTTTCCAAGTCTTCCAGCTGATGACGATCATAATTAAACCAGTTCTTGAAATTAGACACTTGAAGCCAGTTGATACATTATTTTATACTCTGCTAGTGGGTAGAGACATTGATTATCTTTATCTCAATAATGGAAAATTATAGAACCTGATCGGTTCCGAAAGCCAAAACTACCAAATAAAAAAAATTGCTTAGTGGGACTACTTATCATGGAAATAAACGACCACTAATATTTACCCAGTCTTAGCAAAATTCAGGGATTTAGTGTGTCTCAGATGATCATTTACACGACCAGGTGTTCCAACTAGTATACTAAGTCCTTTTCTCAGTCTTGCTTTTTCAGCTTTCCGCTTTTGACCTCCACTTAGAAGGCCAGGTACAATCCATGTAAAAGGCTAAAATTATATTTCCTGTATTATATTTTTAAATCTAATTATCATAAAATAACAGCACGTAATTGCAGCATAAATAAACAAAAATTAATGTTAAAAAAAATAAAATACCCAAACATGAGTGAATGGACAGCGGCTAGGTTGTCTATCCATGAGACCAACTGGATGGATGGTAAAAAGCAGTATACCATAACATATACATACACAAAGACAACCTGAATACATAACTCATCAACAGGCGAATAAAGAGCTATTAATAAACTATGTCATATTAGTCACATGTTTTGAAAAGCCTAAAAAATACATACATTACATTTATTTATACACACTGTGTTCTATTTCATTCTTTCACCGTTTATCTCCTGAACCTGCTGGATGAGATTTCTATAGAAATAAACTGTGCCCTTGTACCTGTACTATCCTATGATTTCTCTTACCATATTTGTGTGTGTACATAAACTTATAAAATAGATAATAAATAAAAAAGTACAGTTCCTTCGAATGTATACAAAAAGCATTTCTTTTGAATACCTGAATAGGTGTACAAACCTTGACGAGTTTAATAAACAGCTCATACGTCTGTACAGCCAGTTCTCTGGTTGGCACAACCACAATCACTCTGATGCCGTCATGTCTGTTTATCTTTGGCCTTATTGCTTGTAACCCCTCTATGATTGGCAGTGCGTATGCCAGTGTCTTACCGGAACCTGTCTGGGACCTGTTGTGAAATTAATAGTATAGCTGGCTGTTCTCCGCAACTCCATAACCACATTCTTTGCACTGAGTTATAGAATATTACTATTAAAGGAATATTGTTAGACTACTTCTAAGATAGACCTGTGTGTTATTATTAGTTGCCTGATAAATCTGCTCAACCTAGGGGTCGTGCATTAATCACGTGATGTTTTTTAACCCCTCCCCCCCTCCTGGTGATATGTGGTGAGGTTTTTAAACTACCCCCCCCCCCCCCCCCTATCCAAAATCACGTGTATATTTTTGTACAAAATTTCAATATAGTTTATATTGAAATTTTCGGAATAATTTCTTTAAATACAGGTACTTAACTGATTAAATGTTGAAGGGGAAGTCGTTGCCGGTAACGGTGAGTCAAGGCCACGTGCCGCTGTTTGGTTTAGAAATCGTGCATTCAACGAAAAATAAATACACGTGATGTCTCATTATACCCCTCCCCCCTCCTGGTGATATTTCGTGATTTTTTCGGAACCCCTCCCCCCCCCCTTTCGAGCCTCACGTGATTAATGGACGACCCCCTACATGTTAAATAGGATGTAATATACCAGAAAAATAGGTGTTGTCATAAAATTCTATAAAACAGTTTATCTGAAATGGTAATATGCTATGTTTACTGTAAGTATTCCTTCAGAAATAAAGCAATGTAATTTCAGCAATTTATCTGGAATGATTTACATGACAAGTAAATTTTAAAAACAAACTAATATTTATGTGTATCATTTCTAATCCACATAATTTTTTCTTTTCCTTTTATTTCTATAAAATGGATCTGTATTTTATAATAAATGGTATAAAAAAGAAATAGACTGACCTGATAAGAACATCTCTTCCCTGCAATATGACAGGTACTGCATTCTGCTGCACTGTCATGAGCTCTGTCAATCCTAAATTTTGTTGCAAATTAGCAACACTGTGTGGATGTATTTCCAAATCTGCAAACGTCTTGCCCGTAAACACCTTTTCTACTATAGGTTTGACAGCTCGCTGACCCATTCTAGGTATTTGTGGATTATTCTTAAATAATGATGATATCCAACCCCCTGGCCTCGGTTTTTGTTTTAACTGTATGTTATCACTGAGTTCCTGGTAGTTTTTCCCTTGAAATTTTCCTTTATTTTCACTGAGATCTTGTAGTTTTGTCGTCAAGTCGTTTGATTTGTGTTCATTGTTGGGTACAGGTTTTGGCAACTGAACCTGAGGCGTTTCACTCTTTTTGGAAGAAAATGTCTTCTGAATTACATTTTGAGGTCTTTTTCTTGCTATTGTTTTACCCGTGAACGTAGGTTTAGAAATAAACTTGTATTGCGAGGCATCTTTAGGCGGAGCACCAACTTTCTTTTTATCCTACGCAATAATGAAAATATATATTGAAATATATACGCTTACAGAAAGAAAATCAAGGCGTGATAAAACATACCTTTCTGGAAACCGATATATTCATCTGTAAATCATCCATTTTACTTAAAATCTACAACTTTTCTTATAAGTATAGGTTATACGCATGCACGTTTGTTGTTGTTATACGTTTGACATTGACAAATAATGACAACTGACATCCAACAATGACATTTTTCGTAACGTTCTGAAACGAAAACATACCTTATCAAAAAAAGTTCATAACATAAAAAGAAGAAAAAAATTCGAAAATTCTAAATTGAATGCTGATGTCTTGTGTGCTTCATGTGTGTTTAGAACACTGCTGGTTGGCCATTTTAGCCAAGCCGGCGTTGTGGGTTAGGCGCAGGCAGTCGTGGCGGCCGCTGGCGGGAACCGGATGAAGTACAATGTACGTTCCCGGGGCCCGCCACTATAGCGGAGGTGCTGGAAGGCCCGATGGTGTTTTAGTCGGTAAGAGTCTGACATAAACCGCGCATTGTAGGTTCGTGCCCGGGTATCCATGAGGATTTCAACAGCGTCGATGAAGGCCACCAAGGTTTTAGTAGGTAATATCCCACATAATCCAACCTCCGGCCCGTGGGGACAGAGACCGGTACCTTTTGAAGGTTTCCTGGCCAACAAAAAAAGGCTAGAGTATCTTATTAAAATCAGTCCATATCTTTTAAACTAGGTACTGAGCCAATTTCGACGACTTGCATTCTTCCCAAGTTCAAGTTGATAGATACTAAAGAAGATTTATAGTTTCTGATAAATACGTGCCTTACCGTATAGCACGCGCTTTAGAGTAGATACTCGTAGCAGCCTATTGACTTACTAATAACATCATTGTTACAGCTCAATATTGCTCCCTTTGGGTAGTGCTGTGTTCCTGCGGTGAGTAAAGATCCCAGTGATTTATGGAACTACTGACATATTATATCAATGACTCTAGCCTCCGTGGCGCAGTGAGAAACCGCTCGCTTTGCAAACCGGAGATCACGGGTTGGAAACCTGCGGGGAGCAACTTTTGTGTATTTGTTCCTTACTGGCTAGGAATGCGTGTGCGGGTCACGTCATAAAGTTCCAGACATTACAACATCATGCTCGGCACAAGTAGACGTAAGCGTGACGTGCTTGTGCACGGAGACGCTGTAATGTCTGGAACTTTATGCGCACGTAGACTGAGAGTAACGGGCTGCGTTCTTACGCAAAGCACGTGCGTGTACACGGCGTCACTACAACGTGACACGCACATGCATTCGGTGTGCTCTCCACCAGGGATGATCACTTTTGCTGCCGGCACACACACTCAATCTTATACACACATGGGCATTTTTCTTTATTAACCGACTTCAAAAAAAAGAGGAGTTTCTCAATTCAGTTGTATGTTCTACAGGGTGTAAAAAAACACGTGTCCGATCCGTGAGGGTCATATTCAGTGTATCAATACAAACACATGTATATAACTCATTTGTTGAATATCTCATATTTTTTTTCCTACTTTGTTCCAGAAAAACGAACCTGCGGGGCTATTACGTATCTCGTTTGACAACTAAAGTGATGATCACCAAAGCTAAGTGGCTATCAAATAACTGTCAAATGATGCATTCGGTATTGCCTAACTTGAGTGACCAACTGAAATGACGTCATGAGCACCGATTCTCGGTGATGATCACCGTAGACAATATTTGACAGATGTTTCTGTATCGATAACCTATAATTGGTATTATGTAAGTAAAGTGTACATCAAACTGATGGTCACCCAAGTTGCGATGACCATCGTGAACCAACTAATAAGAAGCAGTGTTTTATACTGTTGAAGGTGATCGTCACTATAAGCCGGCTATTTGAAACGTTGACTAGAAGCATTATCAACGTAGGTAAAAATGTGACAACTATTTTCGCAGGATTATAACTTTTTTTGTGACCTAAAGAAAGTATTTGGTTGGAGTGTATCCTTGGGGGCTATGGTGGGGGCGTTGTGAAGTTGAGATTTAGATGAATCGTTGAAGATTTTTTTTCGTGCCGCGAGTGTACCTACTACTCTCGCGGTACGAACGGTGTACCACCTTTATGATGATAAATGCTTGCACGAGCTGGCCCAAAATGCATGCGGGTGGGGTAAGCGCACGTAGGTAACGACGTTCAAACCATTTTGATTGTAAACTGGTACAGCATTCTTGTCCGCGATAATACATTGAGCTATAATGTACTGAAGTAGGTACATAGTTATTTTTGATTAATTTCGGATGCTGCCTTTCTCTTGTCACTGACTTATAGTTTAGCGGCAAATGGCATGAAAAGATATAAAACACCTCGAATTTCTTGAAAACTTTATATTTTAATTTAGTGAGTTTGTTTTTTTTCATAGAATTAGGATTTTTCACAATATCTGGGTTTTTTTTATTAAACTTTTGTTGTCTATGCTCCCAATATCCACTAGGCGAAAATACCTGCAAATTAAAAAGTACCACTAAATGTTCTTTGTATAATGGTTCGGGGGGAAATTCAACTTGGTCGCATAATGTCGATAAAAAAGTAGAGATGGCTAAAAGACAAGTGATGAGCACCGTAGTACACCGTAGGTTGATGTCCACCGAAAGCCTTACGTAATACCAATGTTATCACACTTTCGGTTGACATCAAGTTTCGGTGGACAACTGAAGCTTGATAGTCACTTGGGTGGCTAAAGATACGCAATAACCCTGCAGATCTTGTATTTTTGGTACAAATTAGAAAAAAAAAATTAGGATAATTAACAAATGAGTTATATACATGTGTTTGTATTGATACACTGAATAATACCCTCGCGGATCGGACACGTGTTTTTTTACATTCTGTATATTTTTATGTTTGTTACCCCAGAACTTTGTTATTTATGAACCGTTTTGGAACATTGTATTTCTTTTTTGAAAGGCCAAAATCCAGATCCAGATTTTTTCCTTAATGCTGCTACCGTATAAATTACACTATATAAATTACAATCTAGCCTAAAGACTAATGAGTAATATTAATTTGACCTAAATGAATAAATTTAAATAGTTTAAGAATGTGTCCAATGGCACTTTTCTTATTGTCTCTATTATGGTGAAGACACTTTGTTACTGTGTTCTACACTGCACTACACAATGCACTAATTTAATATTTAAACGAACTCAAAAGGTTTTGTCCTTTTCAGTCTTCTCACGATGTCCGTGTTATCGAGGAGCTGGATAGCCTCGACATTCACATGGTGATGAAGCCGATATTGATGAGCTTCAGCATAATCTTTAATAATTTTGGCAACAAGGTCCACTTTGAGGTCCCGATGGAGGTCGTTAATTCTTATGTACCAGGGCGCATTTACAATATCTCTGAGTACTTTGTTCTGGAATCGTTGTATTGTCTGTACGTTACTTTGTTTGGTACAGCCCCACAACTGTATACCATAAGTCCATACTGGCATCAGGACTTGCTTGTATAAAAGTATTTTGTTTTGCACAGACAACACGGAATGTTTTCCAAGAAGCCAGTGCATTTTCTTGTAGCGAAGGCCTAACTCTTTGCGTTTCTTTTTGACATCAGCCTTCCAGCGAAGCTTTGCGTCAAGAGTCATGCCAAGGTATTAAGCAGTATTCTCATAGGGTATAGGTTGATTATTTATGTATACCGGATGATAGTTAGACATTTTATTGGTAAAATCAATATGAACAGACTTCGACTCATTGAATTTTATTCGTCACTTTCTTGTCCAATTATAAATGGTATTAACGGCGCTTTGTACATTCTCCACAGCTTCTGCGTGAGTGACCCCTGTAGCCATAATGGCCGTGTCATCAGCGAAGGTTGCGATAGTATTGTTTTCTAATTAGGAATATTGCAGGTGTATAATAGATACAGGACCGGATCTAGAACACTTCCTTGTGGTACTCCATCTTTGATTTGCTTAAGATCAGAATAAGCATCTTCCTGCCTTACTCTGAACATTCTATCTATAATGTAGGACTCCAAAATATCTGAGAATTGTTTGGGCAACATTTTCCTTAGTTTATATATGAGGCCCTAATGCCACACCTTATCGAATGCCTGGGCAACGTCCAGGAAAACTGTGGAGCACACTTTCTTCTCTTCTAATGCTTTTTCAATTATATTTGTAATTCTGTGAACTTGATCTATTGTAGAGTGTCTTTCCCTAAAACCAAACTGATAGTCGGGGATAAGATTTTTAGCTTCTATGATAGGTTTCAAACGCTTCAATAGGATCTTTTCAAATAATTTAGATATTATTGGCAACAGCGATATCGGTCTTTAAGAAGTTACTTCATAAGGTGGTTTACCAGGTTTTGGTATCATTATAACTTCAGCAACTTTCCACATATCAGGTACGAATTTTAATCTGAACGAAGCATTTATAATTGTCGTAAGTTTCACTATAGCTTTATGTGGCAATTACTGAGTATTTCCCCGGTAATGAGATCATAGCCAGGGGATTTTTTCTTGTTTAAATGTTTAATTTCTGTGTGAACCTCTTTTGGTGTCGCGAGTTTTATGTCCATTTCGTCTTGTATTATTTCTTCAAATATGATCTCTTCAGTGTCAAGTTTATTTGGTTGAAATGTGTTTTCCAAATGATGTACAAATCTGATTGCCTTTTGCTCATTATTTACAGCCCATTTTCCGTTCACTTCTTTTATAGGAGGAATTTGGGTGATGGGCTTTTTTAAGATTTTTGTAGCTTTCCATAATGAATAATCTGTTGCACGATCACTAGTTAACTGTGTTAGGTAAGTGTGCATAGATTCATCACGGAACTTTTTTATTTCCCTGCTTAACTGCTTCGTAAGATTATTCAGCAGTGTTTTGTCAGGTGGGTATCTATTCGTTGCCATCTTTGTCTCTGTCAGAGATTTTCAGATATAAGATTACGAATTTCCATAGGTTAGTTTCTGGAACTAGATTTAATTTTTAAATCAGGCGTGTTTTTCCAAGCACATTGTTGGATATTGCTTATAAATTTTCTTACTTCAAATTCTATTTGCTCTGGTTTCTTTAAAGGAACTTTCAGAGTTACTAGGGAGTCCAAATCATGCTTAAAGCTATCCCAATCTGTATTTTTATTGACCAAAGTTGGGAGTCTTTTTCTGTATAATATGTCTTCATAGTGTAATTGGTGAATGGTCTGAACTCATATCGAAACCCTCTTCAATAGAAAGAAAGTTCGACGAGATGTTTTTGTATATGAAAAAATCGATCAAGTCAGGAATTTTATGTGGGTCAGTGGGCCAATAGGTAGGCTTAGCCGTTGATATAACGTCACATTTTATATTTCTGATTGCACCTAAGATCCAGATTGGTGCCATTTTATCAAAATCAAGTTCTGATGATGGGATCCATGAGTAATTGAGGGATCTTATTTTTTTTTATTTTTAGAAACAAGTCATGCGTCAAGTGGATCTGATGACTGTGGCCACCGGAACTCCGTAATAAAACAATATATCCTAGCCGTGTTTGGGTTTATTGGGATTGTCATGGGATGCACTCAGGCTATCTATACACGATTTTTAACGGTCAGTGATGACCTTGACTTCGATGATGGTTTAGTTAGGTGATCAAGCATTAGCTGCCAACAGCTTTCAGCAGATCAGCGGGGCTATTACGTATCTCGTTTGACAACTAAAGTGATGATCACCAAAGTTAAGTGGCTATCAAATAACTGTCAAATGATGCATTCGGTATTGCCTAACTTGAGTGACCAACTGAAATGACGTCATGAGCACCGATTCTCGGTGATGATCACCGTAGACAATATTTGACAGATGTTTCTATATCGATAACCTATAATTGGTATTATGTAAGTAAAGTGTACATCAAACTGATGGTCACCCAAGTTGCGATGACCATCGTGAAAGCAACTAATAAGAAGCAGTGTTTTATACTGTTGAAGGTGATCGTCACTATAAGCCGGCTATTCGAAACGTTGACTAGAAGCATTATCAACGTAGGTAAAAATGTGACAACTATTTTCGCAGGATTATAACTTTATTTTTTTACGTAAATAAAGTATTTGGTTGGAGTGTATCCTTGGGGGCTATGGTGGGGGCGCTGTGAAGTTGAGATTTAGATGAATCGTTGAAGATTTTTTTTCGTGCCGCGAGAGTACTTATTACGAACGGTGTACCACCTTTATGATGATAAATGCTTGCACGAGCTGGCCCAAAATGCATGCGGGCGGGGTAAGCGCACGTAGGTAACGACGTTCAAACCATTTTTATTGTAAACTGGTACAGCATTCTTCTCCGCGATAATACATTGAGCTATAATGTACTGAAGTAGGTACATAGTTATTTTTGATTAATTTCGGATGCTGCCTTTCTCTTGTCACTGACTTATAATTTAGCGGCAAATGGCATGAAAAGATGTAAAACACCTCGAATTTCTTGAAAACTTTACTTTAAATTAGTGTTTGTTTTTTTTCATAGAATTAGGATTTTTCACAATATCTTTGGGTTTTTTTTATTAAACTTTTGTTGTCTATGCTCCCAATATCCACTAGGCGAAAATACCTGCAAATTAAAAAGTACCACTAAATGTTCTTTGTATAATGGTTCGGGGGGATATTCAACTTGGTCGCATAATGTCGATAAAAAAGTAGAGATGGCTAAAAGACAAGTGATAAGCACCGTAGTACACCGTAGGTTGATGTCCACCGAAAGCCATACGTAATACCAATGTTATCACACTTTCGGTTGACATCAAATTTCGGTGGACAACTGAAGCTTGATAGTCACTTGGGTGGCTAAAGATACGCAATAACCCTGCTGGGCGACTATAAAAGCTGGAGACCTGTGGTTTTCATCAAATGTTTAGTATTGAAATAGGTGTTGCTACACATATTAGGTAAGTAGGTAAGTACCTATATGATTTTAATTCTACTTAAATAATAATAATATGAATTGATGTTGCCAACAGTAGTAGATATATATAGTACGAATTTATGCTCTCTAAGTACATAAATCCACATAAACACGCAAACCAGTCACCAAAGTGGTTGTTATTTATACCCACCTACGTAGTAGGGTGGTGTGGTAGCCAATGAACCAGGAGTACCCTATGAAAATAGTTGGTACAGACCAAACGCGACGTTGCCAGATTGTACAATTTGACGCGTTCGAACCGTTTCGCCGATCAAAGCTTTCTTAGAGGAAGAAAACAATAGAGGGCTGGACACTTTCTTTCTCATTCACGCAAGAAAAGAATGCATTTATGTAGGTTACGTGTGATAGAAAGAAACAGTGTATATGATTTTTTGTCCCTCAGCATGTGTTCGATTTTTCCGCGCCGTGGGTGCGAAACAAATTTGACGTTTGCTCCCACTTTGCTCCGTGACAATTTTATCGTGGTATTAATATTAAATAAATAACTTAAAATTCAATAAAAAACTAACTGTGACATTACTGTGTGTTGTGGAAATCCTATAAGAATCGTGCAGTGCAGTATTATAGGCTGTAAAAGTGACAGTGAACGTAAAATTAGTGGAGTATCGTTTTACAGGTAAACGTGAATTATTATGGCCAATTTAGAGATTACATTTAGAAACTAATACATGTAAACGACTTATTTAGATCTTAGGGCCTCCGCCGACACGATACTTTTTGCATCCGCGTTCGGCAACTCTGTTGCTTTTCGGAAGCTTGATACCGCAGCCGATCGCGAACCCCCGCACACTACTAGCAGATAGCGACCAGCGATTTCGACGCTTTCCGGTCGCTGGATGCAGCAACCGCGCGCTACACCACGCACACTACAGATTCCAGTCGCCGCGACTTTGGTAGTTCCGGGGTTCCCAACTTTAAGGATTTCTCCCTGAATAAATGGAGCATAATACATTGAACTATTTGTATTCTGATTACGTAACATTTATTAATGGGTAATGTTATTAATCTTAAAACCGACTTGTAGTTAAGATCTTAGTGTAAAAAACTTGCTTCGAGGAAAATATATTGAGTTTGATTAATTTTGTTAAAATTTTATTCGTTGAAATATTTTTTCGTACCGTGCAAAGCCGCTTGTAGTGTATGAAATTTAAAACAATCTAAATAAGTAGATACCTAGGTACTTATTAGATATAAAATCAGTCACTATCCGTGTTATACGTATAGTCGCTCCTGTTTGTTTGTTTCCTTAATCTAAACTAAACATTGAATTTTGACCCAATTTCTACAATCATTTTGAGGGTTTCGGTACGTTTTAATATTATACGTAGGTATAATTATAATGGGGCAGTGGGGTCCAAGTTCTATAAGACCCCACGCCGTAAAAAACCTCAAAAGCTCTCCAATACAACCATAAAGCTAATGGAAAACCGGACTGAGATGAGACTGCAATCTTCAGCTGATATGTCGGAATATGCAGAACTCAATAGACGAATCTCGAAATCCATGCGACACGACTTGCGTTCCTATAATACAGCGTGTATTAAAGACGCAATTGAGCGGAACCAAGGCTCTAAAGTGTTCGCACAGAATTCGTCTATTGGGCGTAGCCATATGACGAAGCTGAAGATCGATGACGGCAGTGTCATCTCATCGAAACCGGAGATATTGAGAGAGCTCGAGAGATTTTACGGACAGTTATACACCTCAACACGGGAACCCATTGATAGAACAGCTCAAGACACCAGAGTCAAACTAACCCGACACTACACTGAGGACATCCCAGACATCAACCTGTACGAGATTAGAATGGCTCTAAAACAGCTCAAGAATAACAAGGCGCCGGGTGAAGACGGAATCACATCAGAACTTCTGAGAGCGGGTGGAAAACCGGTACTTTTAGTTCTCCAGAAGTTATTTAATTCCGTCTTACTCGAGGGTACAACGCCAGAAGGATGGCACAGGAGTGTGGTGGTTCTTTTCTTCAAAAAAGGTGATAACACTTTATTGAAGAATTATAGACCTATCTCACTCCTGAGCCATGTATACAAGCTGTTTTCGAGAGTCATTACGAACCGTCTCGAACGCAGGTTTGATAACTTCCAGCCTCCCGAACAAGCCGGGTTCCGAAAAGGCTTTAGCACCGTAGACCACATACATACGCTCCGCCAGATTATACAGAAGACCGAGGAGTATAATCGGCCATTATGTCTAGCGTTTGTGGACTACGAGAAAGCCTTTGATTCAATCGAGACCTGGGCAGTATTGCAATCTCTCCAGCGGTGCCACATTGACTATAGGTACATCGAAGTGTTGAAGTGTTTGTACAGCAACGCCACCATGTCGATCCGACTACAGGACGCGAGCACGAAACCAATCCCATTGCAGCGTGGTGTGAGACAGGGAGACGTTATTTCTCCGAAACTGTTCACAAACGCATTGGAGGACGTTTTTCAAGCTCTTGGACTGGAACGGATTCGGCATCAATATCAATGGCGAATACATCACTCACCTTCGTTTTGCCGATGATATAGTCATTATGGCAGAGTCGCTGGAGGACCTCAATACGATGCTCAGCGACCTCAGTAGCGTTTCCCAACAGGTGGGTCTTAAAATGAACATGGACAAGACGAAGATCATGTCTAATGTCCATGTTGAACCCGTACCGGTAATTGTTGGGAACGATACACTCGAAGTTGTTGACCACTATGTATACCTAGGACAAACTATCCAGGTAGGTCGGTCCAACTTCGACAAAGAGGTCGCCCGAAGAATCCAACTCGGATGGGCAGCGTTCGGGAAACTACGCGAAATCTTCTCGTCCAAAATACCGCAGTGCCTAAAGACGAAGGTTTTTAACCAGTGTGTGTTGCCAGTGATGACATATGGTACTGAGACGTGGTCCCTAACTGTTGGCCTTTTGGATAAGCTCAGAGTCACACAACGAGCTATGGAGAGAGCTATGCTCGGAGTTTCTTTGCGCGACAGAATCCGAAATGAGGAGATTCGCCGAAGAACCACCGAAGGTCACCGACATAGCTCTTAAAATCTGCAAGTTGAAGTGGCAATGGGCAGGCCACATCGCTCGGCGAACCGATAACCGCTGGGGAAGAAAGGTTCTCAAGTGGCGACCACGAACCGGAAGACGCAGCGTAGGTAGGCCTCCCACTAGGTGGACAGACGACATTGTGCGCGTCGCAGGTAACCGGTGGATGCAAATAGCCAATTGTCGGTCATTGTGGCGTTCGAAGGGGGAGGCCTATGTTCAGCAGTGGACGTCTTCCGGCTGGTGATGATGATGATGATGATGATAATTATAATGTATAATTATAAGGTTTAAAACTCCGACGAGGGAAGCTGATGTCAGTTAATATGTTATGTTAAGCACCGACTTCAATACATTTTCGTTAAAGTACTTTTTCGATCATAATAATATCGTTAAAGTCGGATTTTAATATACTAGAAATATTTTATTTAATCTTTTTATTGACTTTACCTATTATAACGCTCTGAATGCATGAAACTACCACGCAACTAGAACAACTATGCTAGACTTTACTAGGAACAAAACAGTGCATTACATACTAAAGTACCGAACTGATTTTGATGAAGCTATTACAACAAGAATTACCGCAATCGGATTTGTAGCTTCTGAGAAGTATGGGAATAAACATATATACATACACACACAGACACACATATATGTATGTATATATGTCGCAGCCGGATCATTAGTATAGGCTGTCAATTAATACTAAATAAAATAAATAAATGTCCTGTTAATTCTAAAATGTAGGGTATGAGGTCAATAGTATCAAAGTCAAAGTCAAAATAACATTATTATGTATAGGTCCCACGGAGGCTTACACAAAAATAATTTTTACGCGGCCGCTACTGAGAAGATCTTTTTTTTTTTTATTTATTTATTTAAGGACAACCAACAAGACTTACACTAATACATTGCATTTTTTACATTGGTGAACTTAAAACTAAGTGCAAGCTTAATTATAGGTCGCCACAGCATGCAAAAAACGCGTTAATCTTGGAAGACACTCAGCGGGCATGTCCTATTTTGTAATTTATTTTAAACAATTGGGTAAACAGTTTTACAAATTATGTATAGGTAGCCTTAAAATTCTAAGCTTACATGATTTGAGCAGTTCAAGCCCACGCAGTTTTATCCTCCAGGTAAATCGAGATTTTATAATAAGCCTTTTTTGACAATCGGCTTCAAAAAGTTTAAATTTCTTCATTGGAAGATCTCGGATATCCTGTGGCAGTTTGTTATAAAAGTGTATACTTTGGCTCATAAACGATTTGACTGTTCGGTGGAGACGCGTAGCATGTACAACAAGATCGTGTATGGGTTGTTATTAGACAAGTAAAGGTCAATGTCTTGTTGTGTCTTAAATGGAAGGTAGAAGTATCGTTTTCACAAATTGTAATGGGAAGGGAGACTAACAATAGCCGAAGGGGTTACTCGGATATACATATGCTTAGATGCCCATATATAGTCTAACATATGTCAATTATTATAATATGTATACGCGTCGAATACAGAACCTCCTTTTTTAAGACGGCTAAAAAAATAAAGTATAATTGGGGATCACTTGATTTGATTTAGGGAGGAAACATTTTTAACCGACTTCAAAAAAAAGGAGGAGGTTATCAATTCGGTTGTATGTTTTTTTTTTATGTTTGTTACCTCAGAACTCTGTCGTTTACGAACCGATTTGGAAAATTATATTTTTAATTGAAAGGATATGCTTCCAGATTGGTCCCATAGGGAACTCCTTAAATATTATAGGCATACATATAGCGTTTTTGGTATTTTTAGAAACTAGTCAAGCATTTTCATTCAGAAAGTATCATTTGGTGAAGTGGATCTGATGAAGAAGGCCAAGACGGCCACCGGAACTTTGTAATAAAATTGACAATCCATCCTATCCTAGCCGTGCCTACTAAACGTAGAACTACCGAATTTGGACTCGATGGATAGTTCTCGACGAGTAGTTGCTAGAAAAATGGAGATCAGGGTTTGATGGTTGAGTAGGAAGGTTGTCACGGGATCTCTGCACCAATAAACATAGACCCACGAGTTTGGGTTCGTTGGGTATCTCTCGACGACTAGTTGCTAGAACAATGGTGATCAAGGTCTGATAATGGAGCAGGAAGGTCGTCACGGGATCTCGGCACCAACAAACGTAGACCTACCGAATTTGGACTCGTTGGATAGGTCTCGACGAGTAGTTGCTAGAAAAATGGTGATCAGGGTCTGACAATGGAGCAAAAAGGTGGACACGGGTTCTCGGCACAAATAAATGTAGACCCACCGAGCTTGCAGTCCATGGTTCTCGAGAACTACGAGTATAACACCTAGATATCTTCGGTTTATGGCAATTGGTTTGTTTTATTAAGATATTGTCTGTCACATCTACATTTTTTATAATTTTTGCTTAAGCTTATATTTTAGTGATGGTTCATAGTAGTGTTATGTAGTGGGTGTTTTTAAAATAAATATTAAACTGGCTGTTTGTCAGAATAAAATATAAGTTTTTAAAAGTTAACCTAATAATACACCAAGGGAACCACTAAAAAGAATAAAATAAAAATATTTTTTACAAAAAAAAGAACCGCCTTCAAAATGCAACTAAAAGAATTCTAAGAATTAGTGGTTTTTACATATACATAATACATTGTTGGACTTGGGCTACAACATATTATAAATACATATTACTATCGAAGTCGGTGCCTAACGTCTAGCAAATACTTACAAGGGCAGTAGGTACCTAACTGTTTTCCAGTTTGGCGCCGTCTTTGATAGTAATATGTATTTATAATATGTTGTAGCCCAAGTCCAACAAAGTATATGTAAAAACCACTAATTCTTAGAAATTATTTCAGGCCTTTTAGTTGCATTTTGAAGGCGGTTCTTTTTTTTGTAAAAAGAATTTTTTAAGAGTAGTAGTCGGCCCGGTGCGGAACGAGACTCGTGCAATATGTGTTCAGTGTAATAATAAATATTGACGATGCTAAACGTTACCATGGACTCTTATAAAGCTGCACTGCTTCTTGCTTTACTAATAAAGTGAAAATATAAATCACGGTGAAGGCGGTACTGGCTACATCCAATTACCAGTTTTCAAAAACCTATGTGTTGAAGCAAACATTATCATTCAATCATTCATGTAGATTTGTGTTAAAAATCATGTAGAAGGTGAAATATATATTTTTGCAATACGTGCTTTCTTTGAAATTAAAAACCAAAGCAGCAATATTCCTTAAAAAGTGGTAACTTAAATCGACCCCGAAAATAATCTAGAATACCAGAAAAAGTTGGTAACCCCCCTAAGTCAAAACATGTCACACCAGCGGTACCGTGTGAATCCAATACACTGTAACTTCAGATACAGTGTTTTGAATTAACAACGTTCATTCGATTTCTTTTAACCTGTTTGATGTTATAGCATTCATAGTTTTTTTTACTTTGTATGAAAAATACTGAGATATTGCAATGCAAATTACACTGTTTTTACTAAAAACTACAGGCCTGAAATAGTAAAACACGGCAATTGATGATGCAGTGCATTGTCCAAATAATCTTCGCGGATTGCAAGATACAGTGTTTTGTCAAAACAAAGTAGAAGGGCTAGCGCGACGCGGCTGCGCCAATCAGATTGAGGCTGGGCTATCGATTTCAATTATTATTGGTCGATCTGGCCGAGAGCGACGGCGGCGCAGTGGCTGGAAAGTATGAGCTGATGAACTAATACGTACTGAAATTTAAAAATAAATATAGTATTATAAATACACTAAATATTAAAATAAATCTATCTGGAGAGGAAATGTTGTTTTTTAAATATGACTAAATTACAGCTACTACGCAAGGAATGTGGAAGCGAATTCCATAGCCGCACTGCTTGCATGGTAAAAAAAAACATTATAGCTACTATAATAATGAGGAGGAACTTCAAAATGTAGAGATATACTGGAACGTCAAGGCTTGTCACAAGACACGAGCAAGGAATAACGCTCACAAAGATAAAGAGGAGATTAAGGATTATTAAGTATACAATTTAGAAAATAAAAAATGTACCAGTTCCGCCGCTGACGGATTGGCAGACATTCTAGTTGAGCCCGAAATTCCGACACGATCATATTTCCGCAGACCAAAGATGAAATGAATACACAAATTTTACAATTGCTCCAGTTTATTAAGAAGCTCCTCAGTTGCATCTAGAAACATACATCAGCATAATCGAAAAGAGCTAAAGATCAAGCAAAAAAGATTTTTGTCTGACGCAGAAGAAATTTTTGGAGACGCTTGTGAGACTGACAAGAGTAAAAGATCTTCTTACTTATACCTATCTCCAACATGAGATTCCCAAGAAATATTATAATCAAACAGAACTCTAAGAATTTTAACTTTATTTGAGTATGCAATTGGTACGGAATCGAAAACTAAACTGGAGAGTGAGTTAATGTCAACCAGCTTCATCATGTATCCGCCACCAAATATGTATGATAGCCTGAGAATTAGTAGAGTTCACTAACAAGCCAATTGATTTTGCCCACTGACTTATGCTATCTAAATCTTTATTAAGCTTATATATCGCTTACCGAAGCTTATCAATATTGGCATGACGATAAAGCTAAGGATGATCATGCATAGAGATGATAGTTAGAAAACCCTCGCGATAACATTCATGAAAACTGAAAAGAGGAGAGAATACGCCACCCAGTGGAACACCCGCCTCAAGCTCACACCACACAGATGATGTCTCCTCAAAGCGGACAGACTGGGAGTGCCCACGATGATATGAATATGATCAAAGCAATTGATAGCTGAAAAAGCGACATAGAGAGAGGAAGGAATGCCTAGAAGTATGTCAAAATAAACAGAATTGAAGTCACTACCAAGATCCAATAATACCAGAATAATCAGTTGTTTGCTTTCTATAACCAAGCGTCAAACATCACTTATTTTTACTAAAACTAAGGACTAAAAGACAATTAGGTGTAAAATAGTCTGTCATTTGTTTGTAAACAATAAATACCTTCCAGGACTTCCAGAACAGAACAAGGAGTGTAGATCTAGATATAGGACTAAAATTTGTAACAGAAAAATTTGGCTGTTTGGGAAAAGGAATGACAATGACAAGCGTTCTTCCCAAGACGGGAAAGAACAGGATTCAATTTAAAAGTTTAAGTAACGAGTGATTATTGGACAAGGATTGGTCAAGGTTAATTCAATGTTAGGTAACAACAATTTTAGCTGAAGACCATGATGATATAATTCCCAACCCCCTCAGTAACCGAACTCAAAGAGAAAGGAGAAGATAAAGGCAAAGATAGCTAAGAGAGACAATTTAAAGTGGACAACTTAACATTATCAAGAGTAACAAGTGACTTCTAAAAATGTGCATTAATTGAAATCAAGATCTAAATATGGAGCATTCTCAATAGAAAATACCAAAATATATCAAGAACTGCCACGTCTGTGCAGTATTATGGTTCTCCAACGTATACCTACCAATACACTTTTAGGCCCTGTTTTCCCAAGTCAATACACTGTAACTATATGATACAGTGTATTGCCTTAACAATATCTTCCTTAGCTTCTGACAACTATTAGAGCAACACAAGTTATCGACGATAATTCATTATGTATACTCTAAATATATATAAAACTTAATAGGCTGGATAACTTATAAAATTACTTTTAAATTGGCAGCAAACACTAAAAACTTTCTAACGAAAATTTTGGAGTAATCTTGAAAAAACTAAAAAAATCTATTTAGCTCATTTTCTCAAAATCAGTTTTTCGTAGTTACAGTGTATTGGATTCACACGTTACAGCGCACAGTGGGCGTTAAAACAAGCTTCTCTTTCACAAGATTTTTGATAATGTATTTCTTGTGGTTTTTAAATACAAACAACCGTATTCATAATCATAACGATATAAGATCATTGCGTTCGATTACCACAATACGTAGGTACTGAAAAGACTTTTTAAATAAAATAAATAAATAAATATTTCGCAAGCTTTAAGTGATTTTAAAGATGCACTAGCGGTTATGAAAATGGAGAAAATTTTATCCCGCAGTTCAATCAAGGTTTCATGAACTGGCCGTTTTTCATTTATGTAACTTACTTTGTTGCTTCGGAAGCGCAGGGAAACCGCTTGCTTTAGAAACTGAAGAGCTCCGGGCTCTTCTTTACACTTTGCTAAATGCGACGAAACGCGAAACGCGCGAAGTAAGTTATTTATTATTGGTTTGGACAATACAAGCCGATTGAAAATAAGATGAAAATGAAATGACGACGTGTAAAGCACGAAGTTTTCTTGCATGAAATTATTATACAATATGCGTTGTTACTGATTGTTTAAAACCTATAAATAATCTATACCTAAGTACTAACTGATGACGGACCCGTTGGTCTAGTGGTTAGTAACCCTGTCTCCTACCCAACAGGTCGTGGGTTCGATTCCCACCAAGTGTCTGGGTGTTTATCTATATAAGTATGTACTTACAAAAAAAAAGTATATATGTATTAGTATCAGTTGTCTGGTTCCATAGTACAGGCTCTGCCTAGTTTGAATCAGATGACCGTGTGTGAATTGTCCCAGGATATTAACTAAATATGTGCAAGCGATGCTGCAGGATAAAGCTAGTGCATAATATACAATACAATACAATACAAATACTCTTTATTGCACACAAAAGAAATATACATTTGAAATTAAAACAATTAAAAACAGTGAACAACAAGGCGGACTTATCGCTAAAGCGATCTCTTCCAGTCAACCTTGGGGTACAGGACAGAGCATTTTTATGGGCAGGTGCAGTTATATAAATAAATTATATATTTTAAAAAAAATTAATAAAATAAAAAATAAACTACATATTATAATATATTATGATAGACTAATACATATCTATTACCAAGAAAGTGAGAGAAGATCAATTTTTTTAAAGCTAATGTTCAAACTTAAGTGCATTTATTTGAATCATACTGTAAAAACTTCTACACTTGCCAACTCTGGACAAATTATAAAAGGAGGTCATTGGATGGTATTCGTGTACAATATAATAACATTTTCAGACACCTCATGGGTTTTAAATAGGTACTGTAGTGCCTCTAGCAAGTTTACGGAGGCGCGTCTGAACACGTTCAATGCCATTCAGAGAAGCTGAATTGCTTCATATATGGCCAGGGTTGGTCAGTGTAGAAACGGTATTATTAAAGAAATCGCGGACCGTTGGTCTATAACGAACATGTGTAGACGTTGGCGTGAAATAGCTGCTTAAAATTCTTTTTTTTACTGGAATGTCTGTTTTTTTTGTTTAGTTTGGTTATTATTTATTTATTCTGTTTGGTTTCTTCCTTTTTTTGTCAATGTGTCTTTGTATTTTTTTTGTATGGATCAAGAGTCTGAAATAAACGTATATTATTATTAAATACATTGGTTTAATTAAAAGGCAGATGAAGTTCTCTTTTTATAAAAAAAAACTACGCATTTGTAGTTTTTTTTTCTGTCTAAATTGTTCTTATTGTGCTTGTTTATCGTAAAGATTATATAATTAAATAATACCTGAAAATTGTTTTGGGTGAAGTATATAATATAATTTTTTTTATATTTCATTCAACTTCTTGATTATGTATTTGCATTTCAAAGTTCTTAAGCGATTTTACCATTATTCAGAAGGATTAGTCAAATCCTGGTGACTTAGATGCAAAGCGAACTTGTTTTTTTATAAAGTACCTACTGGGTATTAGTTTATACATACTTATATGTATATCAACATAATAACAACGACATCTATAATACCGCAATAGCAGCATGTGATATTTGTAAAAGGGTTAAGGTTGAAACTCAGACGATTTTGTTACCATAACCGTAACGTGACCAAAAAGATTCAGCTTTACAATTCAAACACAAAAAAAAGGGGAAACAAATTATATTTTGATACATTTGGAATGTTGTTACAACATTTAATGTTGTTAAGTTAAAAATAAAACTTGTGATTACTAAGTAATTCGATGTTATGGTAATTTTAACAAACCCATGTATTTGAACTACATAAAATATATTTCATTTTTCAAAAAAATTAAGCTAGTGAACCTTATTTTTGGCCCACTGTGCATCGATGACAGCAGTCGCTAAAACGCGGTGCAGCATTGATGCGGTTGCTAAAACGCGCGACTCCGATACAGCGACCGAGCGCAAGGAGTAGCTCAATGGTCGCTAATGAGTTGCTAAAACGCGATGCAGTCGCAAAGTTGCCAGTCGTTGCAGCTAGAAAACGCTAGTGGGCGGAGGCCCTTATTGCTCTAAATTAGTTACTATTTTACTTGAAAGTTACGTGTAAGATTGATAAATTCTTGTTTTTCATCCATAACCTAAAATTTTCAGTTCATTGATCGCCATTATCAGTGTTGCCAGTGTATAAAAGAGAGACTACCATAAATAAGTGGTAAATTATTATTAAGTGCATCATACACGATCCCACATGCTGGGTGCATCGAAGAATTTCTCAGATTTCCCGAATTTATTTTTATGATTTCCTGAAAATATGGATATTTGTATACTGTGGATAGCAGCAACAAAAATAATTAATTAGGTTGCTAAAAGTTATTCCCGAATGCTTAAATATTCAAAAATAACGTAAGCGCTCAAGTAATTCGTCCAAGGCTGCGCAGGACGTATTCATTCGTTATTTATAGGCACAATGGTCATTGTACATTTAATCGTGCTTTTACTATATGCATGTTGTTTAAATATATGTATGTATGTTGTTGGTTACAATTTATTGGTAAATTTGTCTGAATTATAAATAAATAGTACCGACGTTGAATAGTTTGTTTCATTTGCCCCCCTATTATGTACCTATCTCGTTTGACAACTAAAGTGATGATCAATAAAGCAAAGTGACTATTAAATAACTATCAAATGATTCATTTGGTATTGCCTAACTTGAATCACCAATAAATACCAAACACACTTTCAGTAGACATCAAAGTTTGGTGGACAACTGAAGCTTGATAGTCACTTTGCTTTATTGATCATCACTTTTTTTTTTGTAGGAATAATATTGTTCCACCGGACAAGAGGGCGAGCGCTTAAAGCGCTCCAGCCAGAAAGGTTTGGGTAGCGACTAGCACAAGGGCACCTCAGGGAGGCACGGCCTCGGCTTGGGCTGCCGCTTAGAGAAAATGAGTTTACCACCGGTTCACAACGCGCACCCGCTGAGAAGAACCTGCAAGAAACTCAGCGAGGGGATGCATGTCGAGGTCGCATGCGTACGGATCCCTTCGGCCTCGCCGGCGAGACCGGTTTCTGTGTGTTGATGTGTTTACGACTCTTGACATCGTTGTCGGTGTTGGTGTTGTGTCATGGTCCAGGAGGACGGATATCAGGTCGGGTGGGTCGAGCAGTACATGCCGCGGACGGCGGCGATGTACGGCTGTTCGACGATCTGAGGGACCTGGCCGCTGCCCAATAGGACATGGGTTCGATTCCGAAGGATTCCGAACAGTAGTCTGGGTGTTATTTATCTATTTAAATATGTATTTATACAGTTTACAAGTATTTGTAATCATTTATCTGGTTACCTTACTAAAGGATCTGCGTAGATTGAGATCAGGTGGTCATTGGTCAAGCGTGGATTGTCCCAAGATACTAGTACTATAGATTTGTACATTGGAGAAATTTACTAAAACTTACCCGGTAAATGGCCATAGTATGTATTATATTAAGTTATAAGAAAGCCAATTTTTGCCTACCTCTCTGGGAAATAGCATATTATTCTTTTTATCTCTTAACTTTTTTGTATGAGGCTAAAAATTATCTACAACTCTTAGCCACTTTAATCACCACGTGATATCACCCAGGTGAACAATGTGGAACAGCATATATGATATTAAGGCTACATTCACTTTGTAGCCTCCGTCGTGGGTTCAAATCCTGCGAAGGGCAACAAATTTGAGTAGTTGTTCCTTACTGGCTAGGACAATGCAGGCCGATGACCTGATTGTCTGTAAAGTAAGATGATCCATGTGTCGGGATTTGCGATAGGACGTATGCCCGACTCCTGTCCGTCAAATTAAAACACCGAGCTTTGGTAAACACTTATAATCAAATTGAGAGAGAACAACTTATAATACAGTGGACTAATCGTAATAATTAAAACATGTCTCTGCCATAGATACTAGCGCGCTGTCATCTTTTTGACAGCCCCTTTGGCGTTCCGAAACCGTGATCCGAGATACGCCACACATGCGTCGGATGGGCATGTAAAAAGTCGGTCCTGCGCTTAACTTCTCCCCAGTCGTGTCGGTCTTCCGTCCCATCGGATTATGAGAGGTACCTATTATATAAAGGAAGAGAGAGTGCACTTGTGTCTACGCAAGCACTTGTGCACTATAATATCTCCTGCGTACATGGCTGATCTTGTGAAAGATTGGCCGCTGTGGTCGTTTCGGCTAGGAGGACATTATTATAACAATCACTTTCGTACTTTTTGCAGACTGTCATAGATTAAGACGATATAATGTAAGAAAAGTAAATCTTGTGTCAAAAAAGTGGTTTTTGGTTAGGAAAGAAAATATAATTTACAACAACCTCCGTATTTGCTTTACACAAAGGGTAAAATTTCCCTTACGTGGCAACTCTAAATTTAGTATGTACTTATTTTTCTGTCCTTATCGGCGGCACGCTTGGTATATGTCTGTATTATATTCTGTCTACGAAAGCTTTCCTACTTAGTCGACGGCCCTTTGTTGTAAGGAGTGGCCACGTTAGACTCGTCAGACTGTTTTCGGCTACAAAAACGAAGAAAAAAATGTGAGTTCATTTTTGTTACTAACTTTTTTTTTGTGGTTATTTTATGTCATTCATAGTTTTAATCTGGTGATGATGTTCTTATGCTTGTTTGCCAATATAATTTGTGAGCATAGTGTATTTCTATCAAAAGTAATCCAACCTCAAATTGGAGGAGAGGCGGGTGGTTTTCATTGAACCATTTGATCGAAGTAGTCAATGAACCATGGTTCATTGAGTACTGCATCTGGTTCACTGAGTGAGTACTAGACTTTTCAGGTACCTAATAGCATTCTTAAATTGTTATAAAAAACATTACCTATGTTATTATTTTCAGTATGGGGCGAAACACAGAAGGCAGAGTTTCGAAAAAAAGGTGCTCACACTCCAGACGAAGTAAAAAACGGTTGACCTTCATCTTAAGGGACTGAGCCTCCGAAAAGCCGCAAAAGAGGCAAATTTGCCTTACCTACGCTACGTCGCTATGTTTTGAAATATAAGCCTAATAAAATTAAAACATGATTTTTTGTTTTATTTGGTATAAATTTACGGACACAAAGACTTAACATCTAATGTCTTAAGGGTCGGCAACGCGCTAGTGATTCTTCTGGTGTTGCTAGCGTCTATAGGCTACGGTGGCTGCTTACCATCAGGCGGGCCGTATGCTTGCTTGCCACCTTGGTAGAATAAAAAAAAAATATATGTAAGCATAAATTAGATATATTTAGGACAATTATTCATTGTGTACTATATGGTTCATTGGCTACAATCCCCCCGGTTCATTGTATACCAGTGGGTGTACGCATGGAACCATTTACCATTATTTTAAAAAAACCTCCGTAGCACGATTGTATTAAATATAAACCAAATTGAAGTATTCATAATGAAAGTTAATTAATTTACCTGGGCCCCAGACTAAAAATATTTGTACAATCTCTCATAGAAATAGTGATACAGCTCTTAAAACTTTTGGTGGTTCATTGGCTACCACATCACCCTATAGTTTATCTACTTACCAAGTAGGTAATTAGTTAATTCAATTTAGGCTTAGGTACTCAAAGATCTCATTGTACTTCATTGTGTTGTTTGTATGGACGGAATTAGATGATTTATTTATTCTACTGAAGTTCCGCTGTTACGCATTGAGGTATTTTGTAAGCTCAGAAGCGAGCAGCACGTGCCGCTAACTTTGCGTTGATGCGAATTTCGTTAGGATCACGTGTCGCCGCGTGCCGCCAAAATTATTGCTTTATGTCGTCTATGGGGTGGAATAAATATTTGTAATCTAAAAACCCATGTTTATAAGTGGCTTATGTTATTTATGAATAAGGATCATTAGGGATCTAAAGGAAAAACATAATAGAACAATAATACCGAGCTGTGCCGTTAGCAAAAGGAGCGAAATATGATGCTTGGAACTAAACTCCCTTTACAACCTGTTTAATCAAAACTAAAGTTTTTATACTGGTCAAGATCCCTTGTGCAAGATACCGTCCAGGTGCAAACCACCGCAGTGTCAGATATTCTGCCACCATTCGCCAAGCAGCAGTGCGTACCTAAACAATTCTGTGTTTCGATGTGAAGAGCACCTTAGCAGTTCTAATTACAGGACTCCATCAGTGACTTAATAACAGGTGGCGCTTACCATTAGTATCGTATCGTTTTTCTCATAACCAAGTGAAATAAAGAAACAGCTTATCAACCCTCCTGTATCCTAAAAATCCGTACACTTGAAATTCAGCAAGCGAACGCTTTACGCACATAGGGAAAACCGTGCATATCCCTGTGGCCCAGCGGAGGGACCTGAGGGAGGTGTGAGGGCGCGACGTGATTACCGGCATCCAACCGGGACGACCCGCCGGACCTCGGCTCTTTGCCACCCTACTCTTTTAACGCAAATACGAAAACGTGACAATTGCTTTTTTTCTCTTCACATCAGTGGGACTTTGGTGGGGACTATCCAGATGTAGTATGTATGTGTTTATGATTGTAGACTGCGAACTAGTGATAATCTTCCAAAAGAGGCAGGCATAAACTGGCCTGTTTACCTACCTATCTAAAATTTTGAAATTTTTTTTCGTTTCCCAGGTAAAGTTAGTGCCAGCAACTGAGTTGATATGATTTGCTGAAATTGTTTTGGATTGAATGCTTTGTTTTCCTGTGTATCTACTCTATATATACTCTACTTATATTCAACCTTTACTTCAATCATCATATCCATCATATGATATATATCATATATATATCATATATATATCATATATATATCATATATATATCATATATATATCATATATATATCATATATATATCATATATATATCATATCGTAAAGAAAACAAAAAAAAAACAAAAATTATCAAAGAGGATATAACCAAGTTAAAACTATTTACTTGAAAAATAGCTATGACGTGTATCTGTCAAGTTATAGATCCCTTTAATAATAATACAAACTAAAATAAACATTTAGAAGATAACACCGAGGAAGTAATTTCACTTACGACCCATACATTTGCTAACCCGTATAACGATTAATTATAATAAGTACTTACTATACCTGTAGTCTTTTAGGTGTTCATAAGACATGGCTTTAAAACCCACAACCTGTAAAGAAGCGATAGCGCGATGGGAGAAGGAAAAAGGAGAAACAGCAGCAGAAGCTAAAGTCATTGAGCTACAATTTCAGTGGCCACCTATAGAGAAGATGGACGGGGCTCTGTCCACGCTAGTCGCCTGCGAGTAAGAAACACCTTATTATAAATTACTAATTAAGCCTTATACCTACTATTATTTAAGTAAGTAGACATTGCGGCATGAATGTTCAATGACAGCGAAATGGCAATATAAAGATAATGTTGTCTTTTACTTACGCGAATATTACACATTGAAATCAAAAAACATCCTAATTTCAATAAAGAAGATGGTTGGGTGTTACCACCGGCTTGGGATCCTGTGATAAATATAATTAAATCCAATATCAATCAAAACACTGCACGGCCTCAAGATACTGTAAGCTCTTACTGCGTAGATCGGACCAACAATAATAACTAAGAAGACCTGAGGGTACACCGGCATAATTGTGACATTAAGGACGTTTAACACCTCAGTCCTCCCGTGACCATGCACTGTTGAATATGCCTCCCCTTAAAAGAGAGGGATTACCATAAGCGCCACGCTTGGCTGGCGACTTACGGATCGCAGTATACATAGGTGGTAGGCAGGTAATCCAATAGAAAGATGCTGCCCGTCTTCTTGGTTTCCCTTTTACGTACACCGTTGGCTGTACGTAAGATGAGTTGGGAGGGGAGGAGATAGGAGGGTGCTATTCTTACCTGGACACCCCTCAGGTAACCATCCACCCACTTTAGGATTGAGTAAATTTGGTTAGTTTTTTAAGTGACTATTTGCGTTCGATACCTGATGTCTTTAGGGACAGTACCTACTAGAGAGATAGCGGAAGATCGGGATTTGTGTAAAAGTGTGGAAGAGTTCTTTGCCTAACAGCGAGACAAGCTAATCATTTAAAGATTTGTACCTACCTAGCTAGATTGTTTAGGTATAATTTGGCAATAAATATTCAAAATCTTAACTCAAAACCTTTCAGAAAGTTAAGTCTGTCATCGAACATGATCGACAAAATAGCCGGTATCGCTGGGATGAGGAGCCTGAAGATATTATCTCTGGGCAGGAATTACATCAAGTCGTTAACTGGAGTGGTAGGCTTTATTATATTTTTGTTGAGTACGAGCATAAATGAAACATTATCAACATATACATGTACCTATACTGAGACGTTCATAGCCAGTTGTAACCAATGTTTGGTAAACGATCAGTTGGGTAAGCACCGGCAGGCAAGGTGAATCCTTATATGGGTGACCGTTTAGTGGCATTTCAACTGAGCGTCTCCGTGCTTCGGAGGGCACGTTAAAAGTCGGCCCCGGCTGTTGTCGTCTAGACTGTAGTAGTTAAGCTAAGTCAGAGGCCTAAGGGCAGCTTGAAAACTCTACATCAGGTTGGCCACTAACTATACGACAAAAAAAACGTTTACTTACTTACTTATTTACCTACATAAGTACCTAGACATTTCTATAAAATATCACGTGCGCATCACACTTACTTTTTTAACCGGCTTCATTAACCGGCTTCAGAAGGTTCTCTATTCGACGCGTATGTGTGTAATATTAATAAAAATGCGTAATATTAATATATGTTAGTCTATGTGGGCTGCTAAACAAATTTACCAAATTTTATGAGTGTATGTATGTAAGTATGTATGTATATATGTATGTATGTATGTAGGTTTGTCCGCGGATTTCTCAGTAACTACAAGTCCGATTTCGAAAATTCTTATAAATATATTATAATAAATAGTTAAGTATTTTTCAACTTAGGGTAGAGTACAAGTTTCATCAAAATCGGTCCAGTAGTTTAAGAGATATACACTTTTTATGTTTTCAGTAAGTTACTGTAACGTAAACGTATGAGTTGCGTGATAGTGCTGATACCTATCTTGGTAAAATAAAAGTCACTGAAAAGTGTTAAATAAACTATTTAAAAAAAACCGACTTCTAAGTAAATTATCTAAAAAGCATAAAATAACGAAAATATATTGAAGTCGGTGTCAGCTGGTGCTAGTGTTAGTTAACATGATGTGCTAGCACCGACTTCAATATATTTTCGTTATTTTATGCTTTTTAGATAATTTACTTTGAAGTCGGTTTTTATTTTTTTTAAATAGTTTATTATAATTTAATACTTAATGCGAGGAAAATGCTTCAATGAAATAAATATTTTCTTTAATTAAATCAGGAAACAGTAGCAGAAACTTTAGAAGAATTGTGGATCAGTTATAACCCGATAGATAAACTCAAAGGCATTGGATCTCTGAAAAACTTGAGAGTGCTTTACATGTCCAATAACATGGTCAAGGAATGGGTGGAATTTAACAGACTTCAGGTAATTGAGAAGGCGTTATTTAAAGTAAATATTAAGTCCTAGTAAGTAGGTACATCTGAGTGTCAGAAAACTTTATAAAGTTTATAAAGTTTTCTGACACTCAAACTGTTTATAATATAAACAAAAACTCTAGCAAAGTGATTTTTAGCAAAATTATAGGAATATGATAAGTCCTACAATTTAGACATTGTAGTTGACGTTTTACTTAATTGTAGGAGTCAAAACTTATCATATAATGCTAACAAGTTGACGTTTTACTTAATTGTAGGAGTCAAAACTTATCATATAATGCTAACAAGTTGACGTTTTACTTAATTGTAGGAGTCAAAACTTATCATATAATGCTAACAATAATTAACAACTCATTTTATTATGTGATACTGATAACATATATAGCAGTTTAGCCTATACAGCATGTTAAAAATAGACATATGTACTTGTAACAAGTAAATTCTATCAACAGGCCAAGTCTCCTTCAGGGCATATTCAGTATCCAATAATGACTGATAAAAATATAAACATTTACGATTTTTTTCATCAGGAATGTCCATCACTAAGAGATCTCGTTTTCATCGGAAATCCAATATGTGAGAATCAACCTGACGTCGACACCTGGCGCACTCAGGCCTCGAACCGTCTACAGCAAATCGCTAAATTGGATGGAATACCTATCATCAGGGAGGAAGCGGGCTAATATTATAAAGTTACCGCCTTTTCTTCATGATATTACCATATTAGTGTTCTTAAATAGATTTGTAATTTTATGTTAGTCACTAGATACAATAATTAAAAAAATCTTATTCATCTCATTTTGTTATTAGTAAGTATTAAGTAAACAACGACCCGCCGCGACTTTACAGCGGCGCGGTTTTAAACCTAGTTAGGGAATGGTTTATCTCAAAAGGTTCATGTGTATAGTAGCTAGCTACATACCTATGTAACCGATATCACCTTTTAGATTTAGAAACTTAGCTAAAGTAAGTAGGTATACCTACTACCCTCATAACTCAAAAGGCGGTAGGCTCCGCCTTGAAGCTTGAAACTGCTGTATAGGTAAACCTTTATTTACGCGAATACTAGGTACACATTTAAATCAAATTACTTTTACGGATTTTCTCGCGGTTGTTTATTTTTAAGCGACTTCAAAAAAGGAGGAGGTTCTCAATTCGACTGTATATTTTTTTTTTTATTTTACTATTCCGACGTTTCCAATGCTTTGCAGCACCCAATTTCACGGGAGAACTGCGGTGTTGAACGTCCCTAGGTCACAATTATGCCGGTGTACCCTCTGGTCTTCTTAGTTATTATTGTTGGTCCGATCTACCTAACACAACACCTACACCTATAGTCTAAGACCTACACATACTCAGGTAACACCTTATGTCTAGGTATAGGTTAGTATCTATCTTTTTTATACTTACATAAATAAAAGAGAGGTCAAGATCGATGTCAAGTACAGATAATACCTACCTACTAATAAAATATTGTTGTGTAGTAAAATTACACAATACAGTAATTTGAAATATTATCATTATTATATTTTATTATTATTGTAGTTAACGCCGTCTGTCGGTTTTGGTGATATCCAATTTGCGCATTGTGTTTTCAGCACTGTTTAGACCTAACGCAGTGCAGACATATGTAAGTATAGATATCATATTATTGTAGCACCTTTAGTGGGTTTTTGCAGATATATGTATCCTTTGTTTTGACGCGCGGTAAATCTTCGAAAGATGAGCCCCGGGAGCTGCGGGACTCAACCGGGGTATGTGGGATTCTTACCCACTAAAACCCCCGCGGCTGTCGCATCGGCACATGAGACCCCCGTGCTCTCCGCTGGGATCTGCACCAGGAGCCCATCAGTGCCTTGCCTTTGAGCCCCCCGGGAACCAGTCACGGACGGGAGTCGCAACCCCGCCGTCGTCCACCTCGGAGTCGCCGCCGTACTCAATGGACGTCATAAGGGCCCACACCCCGAACGTCCAGCGACTCCGAAGGTGCAGTGTATACACAAAATCATTTTCAGTGATATTCACTTTTCCCAACCTCGGTACACCTGTGGCCCCACACTTATAACAAATCATATACGCTGTTGATCAAAAAATCAAGTTTTAATTCTGATTGCGTGACAGTGTCCGTAACAATGGTCGAGAGGGCCACTTGTTTAGCCTACGAATTGAAATGACGATAATATTCGAAATAATATCTCCGTTCGCATCGCACCGCTCACTTTGACATTTATGACAAATTATTACTCTGGCAACACTAATAACTGCCGTGCACGCCATGTATCTATTAGGTGATGCAACTAAAACATAGGTTAAGATTGAATTATATTAATTGAGTAATGATTGCAATGCAGAGTTTTGTACACTGTGGCAGAGTCAAATCAATTCAAATTGAAGTGATATATATAAGTACTTTATTTTGTTGATTAGGTCCGACAATTGACTACTTCTTTTCGTGTGATCCTCACTTGTAGGTTGCAAAGCTTCCTAACATTTTAAGTCTTACACACAATTCCTACTTTATTTCATCAGTAGCCGAAACACGTCCACCGCTGAACAAAGACTCCCTTAGAAAGGTGGGGTTTCCATAATCTCCACGGTTGGCAGGGGGCTTGGGGATCGCAGTATAGATGGTAGGTAATCCAATAGAAAGACGCTGCTGCCCGTCTTGTTTTCCCTTAGTCGCCTCTTACGAACACCCAACGGGAAGAGATGGGTGGGTGCTATTCTTACCCGGACACCCCACGGGTCCTACTTTATTAACCGACTTCAAAAAAGGAGGTTCTGTATTCGACGCGTATGTATGTAATATTAATAAAAATGCGTAATATTCATATATGTTAGTCTATGTGGGCTTAACGAATTTACCAAATTTCACGAGTGTATGTATGTAGGTTTGTCCACGGATTTCTCAGAATCTACAAGTCCGATTTTGAAAATTCTTTTTGCAATAATTAGAGTATTTTTCAACTTAGGGTAAAGTATAAGTTTCATCAAAATCGGTCCAGTAGTTTAAGAGATATAAACTTTTTATGTTTTCAGTAAGTTATTGTAACGTAGACTTTCGAGTTGCGTGATAGTGCTGATACCTATTTTGGTAAAATAAGTCACTAAAAAGTGTTAAATAAACTATTTAAAAAAAAAAAACTGACTTCAAAGTAAATTATCTAAAAAGCATAAAATAACGAAAATATTATTGAAGTTGGTGCAGAATATACACAGCAGGTACGCTAACACCAACTTCAATAATATTTTCGTTATTTTATGCTTTTTAGATAATTTACTTTGAAGTCGGTTTTTATTTTTTTAAAATAGTTTATTTAAGTACGTAGACTATATTCCATATAGGAATTGTTCGACATGGTAAACCGCTAGGTAATTGCTTAAATAACATAATGCTACCCATAATATTATAAGTAGGTAAGTATAGCATTAAAAAACTGGTTTATTTTATTGCAAATTGTCCAAATCTTCATGTGAATGTCGCTATTGTCCATTCGGCAATAAGATTCGTCATACGTCTCAAAGCCGACTTAATAGCCTGTTTAATTTGCGCCAAAAGGAAATAGGAATTGGCCGGGGACGCCATTGCCGGCGGAAAAGTCCCTCTCTTCATAGACGCGCGGATGGCCCCGCTATTGTGTTGCCACTAATAAAATTTAATGATGTAAACGGATAGCGCGAATTTATCTAATTCAGAATTCGTAGGGAGCCAAGCACTGAAGGGAAATCAATTAATGACAGTAATATCAGTTGTAAAAGCAAATTGAATTCGGTATTGTTATTTGATACTGTTTGAGTCTGAATATAATTTATTGAACTAAGTAAATAAATTAACTGCTTCAATAAATTGATGTTTCCAATAAGTTTAAAAACTGAAATTATAAAGTAGGTAATTTATACTAGGTAGTAAGTAGTTTCCTTTTGGAAGGAACCGTCCATGTGGGTACCACCACAGTGTCAGATATTCTGCCGCCAAGCAGCAGTGTGCAAGTATTGAAGACTTACAATGACAAAAAAAATTCCTGTGTTTTGGCGAAAGTAAATTCTTAGCTAAAGAAAAGGAATGCACTGCGTAGAATTTGGCTGCTTGAAATTGGAACTTCCCCGAATGAAGAAGTACCAGCAGCTTATACTGAAGATCACAACCAGATATCGCCACCATTGACAGGCGTTGTGATCCAGCGAGTATCGTCACCAGTGGTTTATGTAGAGTCGCTACAATGGCGGTTTAGGGACCACCGTACATCGCGATCGTTCCACCCTTTTACTGCCGATATTGATGGCCTGTTCACCTAGTGTTATTAATAAGGTTATTTTATCTTCCGTCCAAGGCTGCATCACTGCTTAACGTCGGGGTGAAGCCGCGGTCAAGCGTAATATTGAGTAAAAAAGGAATGAATTAGGTATCTACTTTTTTTTTTTAAACAAAAGGCAAGCTTTTATGTTTCGAATATATACTTTTAGACTTTTGCGTTCCATTATCAAACATTATTTTAATCGTGAATTAACGCGACCCGGCCGAAACGTCAAGCCAAAATATAAGGTATATTTTGGCTTGACGTTTCGGCCGGGTTGCACCAGCCGTGGTCACAAGCAGACTGGTTCAGCGAGACGGCTCCGTGCGCGAGGCAGAAATATCTCCGTCTACATATTTTGCATCATTAAAGGCGGTGAATAGTCAGTAGTTCAGTATATAGAACATCTTAACTCCTTACACCCAAAGATGAGGTTCACATATGAATTGGAGACGGACAGGTCGTTGTCGTTTCGGGATGTTAAGATTTTCGGGAGAACAGATGGAACTCTGTCACACTGTGTGTACCGCAAACCTACACACACAGATATATACCTGCACGCATCCTCACATCATCACCCCCGTCATCTGCAATCTGTTGTTACATCGCTCAACAATAGAGCACACGATCTCTGTGACCCTGAACATTTAGAACAGGAGCTCAAACATGTTCAAACTGTACTGGTAAAAAACGGATACAGAACGAGTAGACGGCCGAGGCGATCAGAGAAGAGATGCAGACATCCTGAAGCCAAGAGACAACCTGCTTACTTGCTCTATGTCAGGGGAGTAACGGGACAAAATGGGTCCAGTGTTAAATAAATATTCCGTACCCATTGTGTACGTATCTGGGTCCAGGGTAAGCAACGTTGTTGGTACTCCAAAGGATGTTCTGCCATTACAAACACCAGGGCCCCAAGTCTGCTAATTTTAATAAAATGACTTTTGACAATTGCCATTCCAGCGACACACTATCGAGACACCATTAGGATTATGATAAATTCGGTATTTTGCTAAAATAACTATAATAAGTGGTGTCACACCACTCAGACACTATTATGTATATCATTGAAATGGCAATTGTATGTCATTTTATTTAAATGTTTTATATTACCACTACCAAATGTGTAAAACCATTCAACTGACACACTATCGACACTCAATTGAAGCGTTTGTATATTAGCAGACTTGGGGCCCAGGTGTCTACAAAATAAATTGCAGTTGTGGTAGCTCCTATATAGGCCAAACGAAGCGGACTATTGCAGAAAAAGTTAAGGAGCATATCGCCGCTGTAAAGAACCGTCAGATCAATAAGTCAGCAATTGCCGAGCATATATTTCAGTCGGATACAAAAGCGTGAAGCGATTGAAATCAAGAAATATAAAAATGTCAATCGGGAAGATGGCTTTAAATTAGCAGCTGCTTGGGAACCAGTGATTAAAATGACAAAACCTCGCTATTTGCCGATGGTCTAATATACAGATACTGTGAGTGTAGTGTGTAGTGGGCTTAACGGTACAAGTGAAAGAACGGGGGTAGACGGAGATATTTCTGCCTCGTGCACGGAGCCGTCTCGCTGAACCAGTCTGTACTCTCTGTCTGCTTGTGACCACGGCTGGTGTAACCCGGCCGAAACGTCAAGCCAAAATATAAGGTAATCACGTTAATTGCCGATTAAAATAATGTTTTATGTTTCGAACTTAAATATACGTAGGTACCTATCGCTCATCGTACTTATCTACTTCTATCAATTTCAGGCACCCAAAGTTTAACTAATATATTCTTAAAAGATACCTTCGACGTGGCGTTAGGTATATCTTAACGATCCATAGGTAGTATCAGTCCGAATGTGACATTTGAATAGAGAATAGCATTCAATAATTTAATGGAAAGCCAGTCATTGTGTATTCGGCGTAATGGACCGATAATTGTCCATCCAAACAGAAGTAACTCTGTTAATCACAATAAAGCTCGCACCTTCCCTACGCATTATAAATGAAGTGTGCTCCCTCGTTAATACGTACAAATGCCGCCGACCGCCGTCTAGCCAACCATTATTTAATTATTAACACTACAATCGACCTAATTTTGATTTCTATTTGACATTTTGCTTACGCGCCACGTAGCCGCCGCCGGCGAGCGGCCATTTTGTGACATCTGTCCTCGAATGTGTTACGAACTATAAAATTCAATTTCCCCAATCGGCCAGCTCGACACATTTATTATTCATTGCTCGGTACCTAGATGCCCGGCCACTAACAGATGTGATCTTTTACGTGAAAGAATATCAAAAAACATGACGTCGATATAAAGAGCGGCGATTCTAAGGGACATGAATTTAATATAAGATCATGTGAATCCAATTTATGGAAGCATTCGTATAATATAAAGAAGAAGTCTTTATACATTCACAAGTAAGCTTTTCAATCGCATGACACGAGAGTTTTCCAATAGCGGGAAATGAGTTTTCATTTCAGTTATTGAAAATTTGAATCGGTATTGGTTGGTAATATTACATGAACCTAATTTACTAGTAGTTACTCGTATTATTGGCAGGCGATTTAAGTCCAGGTCACGCCACTTTGTGACCACCACGCGATTGTATTAATACAATAAAAACTTCAACTGATGTTCACAGCCGTATATAATGACTCTATCTGTCCAGCTGGTCAATTCTATCCGTTAATAGCGAGTCGTTTAAACGCAGAAGCGCGTCGTAAACTTCAAAATCAAATTACGAATATATTACGCTGTCCGATTAGCCAATAAATCAATCCGCGTCCTCAGTAATGTACAATCCATTACGTCGCATGTAGCCTAATTGCCGTTAGCGCCGCCCAATAGCCACATTAGGTTAAAACGTTGCCCGGCCGACCCACCCCTACGCTGGAAAAGCACATGAGACTTAGAGAATTCGACAGTAATGGCTGATTTTCTAGCTCACGAGATATAGCCCCGGCAAACGGCCGCGCTTACGCCACTCAAAGGCGGAGAAAATGGCTTAAGTGCTTTCTCTATTATGCTTAAGGTCGTTCGTGAAAAGGATAATTTTCAACTCTCCAGCGCCCCCGCTTTGTCCGGATGTTCGATTTGAGAGGATGTGATCGTGAAAATTTATAAGTGCCTAATATTGTTATTTTTTTTAATATGTACAAACACCCACATTTTCTTTAAAATATTGTTACCATCCCAAAAGTATGATTTGCCAAATATTACTTATTTCAGTGACCCAGAGTGGATCTGCACGCCACTTTAAAAGTTTTAAACTGATAATAATAAAGGTAATTCTCTAAACACGGGTTTAAACAAGGTGAAAATCAAAATCCACTGTGTAGTTTAGAAGAAAAGTAAGAGATCAGATTGCCGCAAAAAGCTATTTCTTATATTTCATACTAAATTATTTAGGTATATTAATAATAAGTAGGTATACTATCAATAAATTACTAACAAAAGCAATCATAGACATTATCTATAGTCTCATATTTTTATCCAGTTAAATACACCAAACGTCTGAAACAAAATGCTTACAATCTTGTTCATATTATTGCTAACGTCGAGTGGTATAATATATTTTTAAGTTGGGTAACCTATTGTCACGGCAAGCGTCGAGGGTAGCGAAATAAAGCTTTTCCAACAAACAATAGTTCCGGCCCTTTGTCGCACTCGGAGTTGAGTAAACATTAGTAGTTGAGGGCTTTGTAAGGGCCCGCCTCCTGCGCCGTCTGAGGCCGGCAGAACTGCCTCCGCCGCGCTCCGCTGCCTCACGGCCTAAGAGTTTACGGCCAGATAACTCCCACTTACCCCACATTACCTTTTGTTTGTTTGATATATTTTTCCTTTTTGTAGGACTCGTTCTTTGTAGATAATGTAAAACGCTCCCCGTGAGATGTTTTTTTTTCCTAAGAATACCTATGAACAAGGCATTATGTATTTCACCTATGAAGATACTTAGGTAAATGTAGACGTCTATACTTTGAGCGTCTATATAATTATTATCTTATAAAAAATTCCATACTGTACATTGTTATAGCAAAATATTGTAACATTTAAAATTACGCACATGTATGTTTACATTATCCATGAAACTCCGATCGAAACGCTGAAGTCACGATCGTGCCATAAATTACTGTTTCAACATTAACACCTACTTTCCATAATAGCCGATAAACCAAATTTAGTTTCCATGTAACGCACCCTCCACAGCTACTTATAATAAGCAATGATCAATGGAGAATAATCCTATTGTGTCGCGCTCACACAAAAAAACCATGTCTGAATTATTCCGCCACGGTCGCGCTAATATCTCCATTACATTAGAGTAGATGTAGAGCCTCATTGTTAACCACACTACGTACATGTAAAGGATTACGCGCCAAAATGTTGACAGTTGTATCATAGACAAAAGAATTGTGAGTGCATTTCGATATACGCATAATGGTTTGTGTTTATTTAATTTAAGTCACTGGCAGTATAGAATAATGGCGTGTTTTCGCCGGCGGCGGCGCTCAGCGTTCCGACTTGAGTTGGGAGCGCCTCGGGGCAATAAAATTAATGAAGCGTGGAGATGGGACCATTTTACTTGTATTATTCGTCTCTTGCGGCCTGAGACTGAAACGAATGTCCATTAGTTCTGTTTTAACATGTTAGCGAGGTTGAAACGTTATAAATGCGATTTACTTTACAGAGAGGGTGGAAACGTAGCCGAAGAGATTTGATCGCGATCAATAGCTAAAGCGATCGGAAGTGGTCCCAAATACGTATTTGGGACCACTTCCGATTCGTAGTAACAGTTTATAATTTGTTTTCTTAAAACTTTTTACGTTTTTCTTGAAAAGGAAAATCCAGTTTGTAAATCTCACTAAACTTTTCTGCCCTTGTTCTAGCTATTCTTTTTGTGATCTTAGTCGTGGGCTAGGTTCAGAATATTTATTTTTTATGTATCTGCCAGTAAAATAATAAATAATAATGTCATCCCGTGCCCGGAAAATGGCAATGGGCTCGGTTCTAATCACAGGTAGGTACTAACCTACATGAAAATAGTTGCGAAACGTGAGCGTAGTAATTCACCTCTGCTAACCAAAAAAGTGTTATTGCTATAAGTATCTACATATGTATGTGAGTGCGTATTTAAGATCTCTATATTACGTACAAACTGAATTAAGCTACAATTTAAGCAGAATCTTTTGGCTGAACAGTAAACATAATATTATAAAAGTATATTATTGAAAATACTGTCATAGAGACAACACAATGAACGTATTAGACTGATTTAGTTGTTAACTGATGATGATCAAACGATTACGCGAAAGGGCGGGCGGGCGGCTGTTACGCGCGTCATATTCTCCGCGATAGCATCTTAATTCACGAATTTTGGTCGCCCGGCGCCCTCTAAAAGCGGCTTTTTGTCTCTTTGTACTCTTGCGTGAGGATAAACTTAACCACCATTGATTAACAGAAGTTATCATTCCATCCTCGAGTGCATAGTCTTTTAGTTGCACTTAATAGCTTCTCTATCTACTACTGGTACGTTGATGGCATTGCACTTAGTCCCGCTTCATCTTTATTCCCAAAAAGAAATGTTTAATTAAACAATCATGATTAGTTTCATAACAAGTTATCATAATTTTTCACCAAAGCCTGTTCATTTAGGGATCACAAACTCTTAGTTTAAATAAATATAAGTACTTATGTAACACTAGCGACCCGCCTCTGCTTCGTTTATGCTATATACTTACTATTTTTTATATACAATAAACCTACAGTGTAATTATCTAACTAATGGAAAAAACGTGCTAAAAACCGCTTAAAAATCCGTTGGTTCACAGCAGCTAGCGGATATACAGACAGACTTGGAAAGCAGCTTTGTTACTATGTAAGGATAATTGTTTTGCAAACATTTTATCATAATTTATTACAAAAAAATCTGTTCAATGTAGGGACGTAAGTGCTAAACCGTCGCTCGGTCATTACTCGTATACATTTGCCACTATTAGCATATAAAACGTGCTTATCTGATGTAACGGCCGTTCGCTTGCACTGTACCCATCATGTTCGCACGAGACAATAACACGATTAGCTATATAAATACTGTAACAGGAGCATGATCACAGGATTTTGCGGAGTTCTGTGATTTTTATCAGGCACCGCGATTAAGGGAATGCTCGTTATGTATTTTTCTTTGCGTACAGACTGCTATTGATAATGTTTGAATTGCATTTCCAATAGGGATACTAATATTCTTTCTTATAAATATAATTAACTATTATAAGTAACAATTATTCATCTTCTTTTACAAAATTATGGCTTCCATCTACTATAATATCGATGATTTCGCCAGTGTCAATTACCTATATTATAAAAGTACTAGCGACCCGCCCCGGCTTCGCACGGGTGTAATTGAGAAAAAAAAAGAAGTGAATAATTTAAAGCTACTGCCTTTGATTATAGAATTTCTTGGAATTATTTATCAGTTTGTAGCTGACTTTTCGTAACGCAATATGAACAAATTTTGTATAGCAGTGACGCGTGAAAGGGCTACATATAGCTGCCTGTCCATGGGCAAAGTACTCAACGCTTAGGTTTAAGCCTATAACGTTGAATCTCTGAGCTTGTGATTTGTTAATTGTATTTATAATTTTAGAAACTGCAGACGGCTACGGCTACGTCGGCACATTAGAGGGCGGACCTGGGCTATCTGTCGGGATCTGCACCAGCTGATACCACTCAGTGCCTTGACTTTGAACCCGCCGCCGGAGAGGGACATTATAGTTCCTCGAGAACCTGTCATGGTGCTCACGGTTACAGGGATCACGGGGAAGCCTTTAATGGGATTTACGGGACCCTGTTGGTGGTCAACCGGGTATGTAGGTTTCTTATAAACTAAAGCCCCAACGGCCGTGCAATCAGCACATAAGAACCCCTTCTTGGGCTATCCGGTGGGATCTGCAACATTATACCCTCAGTGGCTTGCCTTTGACCCCGCCACCGGGGAGCACAATAAAGCCACCTGGGAACTTTTCACCGTGCTCACAGTTACAGGGGTCACGGGGGAAGCCTTCAATTGGTCCCCGGGACCCTGTTGGAGGTCAACCGGGTTATGTAGGATTCTTATACACTAAACCCCCAACGGCTGTTAAATTAGTACATAAGTAGGAGACCTGGGCCATCCAGTGGGATCTGCACCAAGATCCCTCAGTGGCTTGCCTTTGAGCCCGCCACCGGGGGGCACAATAAAGCCACCCGGGAAACTATCATCGTGCTCAAAGATACGGGGATCGCGGGGGAAACCTCCAATAGGCCCCAGGATCCTGCGGGCGATCGACTGCAGTATGTGTCCCCCACGGCTGTCCACACAAAAGAGTGTGCACCGTGTACCCCTCAGTGCAAGGCAAGGGCCTTTGAAGCCGCTGCCGGGGGCGCATTATAGCCCTCCGGGAATCTGTCACAGTTGTCACAGTTTAAGGGAGGAGCGGGGGAAACATCCAATATGTCCCCGGGATCCCGTGGGGAAGTCAAACTGGGTATTTGGGATTCTTACCCACTAAAACTCCCGTGGCTATCACATCGGCACATGAGAGGGAAACCTGGGTTCTCGGGTGGGATCTGCACCAGGTGTCCCTGACTGACTGACTCGGACTGGCTGAATCCGAGTCAGTCCCGGTCAGTCCCGGTCAGTCCCGGCCAGTCCCGGTCTGTCCCGATCAGTCCCGCTCAGTCCCGCTCAGTCCCGGTCAGTCCCGCTCAATCCCGCTCAGTCCCGGTCAGTCCCGGTCACACCGTACCACACCGTACCACACCGTACCTCACCGTACCACACCGTACCACACCGTACCATACCGTACCACACCGTACCACACCGTACCACACCGTACCACACCGTACCACACCGTACCACACCGTACCACACCGTACCACACCGAACCACACCGTACCACACCGTACCACACCGTACCACACCGAACCACACCGAACCACACAGAACCACTCACACACTCACTCACTCACCCACTCGCCCGCTCACCCACTCGCCCACTCACCCACTCACTCACTCACGGACGGCATAGGAAGTCGCATAAGAAGTTTCACTTCAAAAACCTGTCACCGTGCTCAAAGTTTCGGGGACCACGGGTAGACCTCCAATAGGCTTCCGTCGACCGCGGTGTGTGGGATTCTTACCCTCTAAACCCTCACGGCTGTCCGCAAAAAATATGGGGCTGCACCGGGTACCCCTCAGTGCAAGGCAAGGGCCTTTGAAGCCGCTGCCGGGGGCGCATTATAGCCCCCCGGGAATCTGTCACCGTTGTCACAGTTAAAGGGGTGGTGGCACGTTTAATATGTCCCTGGGATCCTGTGGGGGATTCTTACCCACTAAAACTCTCGTGGCTGTCACATCGGCACATGAGAGGGGGTTCTCCGGTGGGATCTGCATCAGCTGTCCCTCAGGGCATTGCCTTTGAGTCCGCCACCGGGGGGCGGGTATATTATATCCCGGATATTTACCTACTTTATAATATATGGAATTAATGAAATTCTCTAGTACTTGATTGTTAACTATGTATCTCTTTAGGTTTAGTCAATGTAAGCTATGTAAGTTTATTTACTTAGATAAAACTTAAAACCTTCAATGAAAAATTATCTAACCGATGGTGAAAATCGCTGCGTGGCTTAGGAGGTGCTATCCGATATTGACAGACTCGGATAATGACTTTGTTTCACCCTATTTAAAGATACTTTGACGTCGTTGGTCCCCAACACCAGCCAACCTATAGAAAAAACCCTGACTGACAGACAGACAATAATTCCAATAAAGTTTTGGCTTTTATTTATCTTTATATCATACGTACAATAGGTGCATGCATATTGTATTCCTACCCAAACAGACATTTAGAAAATATATTTTCATTATTTTATTTTTAGTTTGTTATATTTGCGAAACAAACAAATGATACCACTTATTACTAAATATAAGATCCAATAGTACAAAAATCAATTCAGTTTCCACTAATAACTAAATCATAACATTAGAGAGAAGTTAACTACGTATGCATGATTTTAAATTTAAAAAAAGTATTAAATATAAAATTATATTAGAGATAAAAAGTGCCGGAGTCAATATGAGTTAAATATTTAAAACATCGAATCTTAATATAAATAAAAAAATCAAAACAAAGTTTAAAAATACAAAAAAAATCCGCACACGGGTAGCGAACCCGGACAGTCCGCACTTAGAGGACGCTTCCGTAACCACTTGGCCAAGGAACTCCTATTTTATCTTTCGAATTATCGTATCTTATTGCGGTAATATATTTGTACCGCCATCGGTTAAGTAATAATACTTCTTTTTTACCCTGTAAATGGATAAATTATAAAAAATATGAAATACTAATTCAATTAATTTTCTTAACGAATGTCTGTGCAAAATTTCAAGTCAATAGGACCAAGGAATCGCGTTCTCCCATACAAACTTTGCCCCCCTATTTGACCCCCTTAGAGGTTGAATTTCGCAAAATCGCGTCTTAGTGAGCACCTACGTCTTAAAAGGAACCCCCATGCAAAGTTTGAGACTCCTAGCACTTGTAGTTTCTGAGATTTCGTGATGAGTGGGTTTTTGCCTACTCTTTTATATTAAAAGTATAAAATGAGAAACCAAAGATTGGAAAATTTGAGTTCGCGGTCGTTATCACCAAGATGGCGGCTGAGAACCAAATCCCTTAACTATTATTACACCCTTGGAGGAAGATACCTTACTACCTATAACATGGTGTCATTTTGGTGTCACAGTGACTCTTCATAGAGCACTGACTTCAAAACTTCACGCAATTGGAAGATGGCGTTGTTTGTTTTCTTTTTGTATGGAGGTACTTCCTGAAGGCCTACCATCAACTTTCATCGCAGCGTTAAAATAATCTTACTTTTCCGTAGGAAAGTGACGCACATATACATATGCAGCTTCTAGTTCTGTTCTTTTCTCTCACGAATATAATATAACAAGAATGAATACTGCCCTATCTAACAGATGATGGTATACCCCGTGGCCCTCAGCCCGGCCCGCCAGACTGATGAGCGTCACTGTAATCGTAAGAAATAATATTACAATTTCCTACTGGCCGATACATGGCCGATACATATATTACAGTGCACAAGCGCTTGCGTAGACACAAGTGCACTCTCTACCTCTCACAATCCTATGGGACGGAACTCTTTTCCGTCCCATAGGATTGTGAGAGGTAGAGGTTAGGCACAAGACCTACTTTTTAGAAGCAGACCATCCGAAGCATGGATCATCTTACTTCACAGACAATCAGGTGATCGGCCTGCATTGTCCTGGCCTGTAAGGAACAATACACAAAGTTGTTGCCCTCCGCGGGATTCGAACCCGCGACCTCCGATTTGCAAAGCAAACTGTTTCCCACTGATCCACGAAGGCTACTAAATCTGAAGGCACTTTTGTAACAGGCCAATTATATTTCAATTTTCACCGGCCCCTTCCATTGAGGTATTATGTACGGTATACATTATATCCCCCTTTTAGTAAAATTTGTTTTAATTTAATATTAGGTAAGTACCTATTTCTTTTTAATTGGTAATTTTTGTTCAACTTTCAAAGCTAATACCTACCGCGACTTCGCGTTACCTACGGATCCTCTACCAAAAAAACATCGAAATTTGTTTTATTTGCGAATGATAAACTTTTATGAGGCTGTTACATAGCAACAATAGGCGGAGCGCACCGAGCGCCGGAGGTTTAGTGCGTCCGATTTCCATACAAAAACTTCTATTTCCCCGGCTAAATGGCACGTGAGAGCACATAAAACTACGGGAAAACTACCCCCTACTATCTACTAACTATACTGCTACTTAACTTTATTTTTTTTAGGCCTCAACGGTTTTTAATAAACTTAAACACACCTACATATTATTATGTATGTCCGGCTGTGCGTCTGTTTACCTATATCTATCGAATGAACGAATTTGAATGCAACTTATTAATCAGGATAGATTATAAGCTACCTGTTAAAAATTGAGTTGAGTTGAGGGGTTTCTTTTTTACCTTTTAGTTATGGAGCCCTAAAAACCAACAATAAGTTTAAGTCAAAACTTGGCCAAACAAAACCCCTATGGTGAGACTTGATCTGTCTGACTGTCTGTCTGTCTGTCACACCTATACAGGGTGGCCAGAACAGTGACGTCATAAAATTTTTTTAGGTGCCTCGTGTTGAGAGGTATCTGAATCATAACTCGTAACTCAAAAACTACGAAAAATCGTAGAACATACATAGGGGTGATTCAGATACCTCTCAACACGAGGCACCTAAAAAAATTTTATGACGTCACTGTTCTGGCCACCCTGTATATTCAAGAACCACTGACGCTATCGTTTTTTTTTTAATGAGGTGGTTTTTTAAGTGGTCACCAAAATTTCAAAGTTAGACTACTATATCAAATGGGTTATCGTAAGACAGGGCTTTATTTGTACATCTCAAAACAGATTTTTATTTTAGTCAGGTAGTTTTTGGCTGATAATTAAAAATGTAAAAAAAAAATACCGTTCCCCCTTATCTCCGATGTTCGTGAAGAGAATAAATTGATATACTTAAGTACTTACTTAATTATTATTTTAGAAGAAAAATAAAATTATATTTCTTATATAGAAACAGTAACAGTACTTAGTAGGTAAGTACAGGATTACTAAAAATCTAAAAAAAACCTCTACAAACAATCTTAGTTATGCGGTTTGGTTTATCTGCTATCTGAGGTGTTACACGAATAGTAAAATAACTTTTATACTTCCAAAGATGGTATAGAACCCTCAGTGCGGGAGCCCGACTCGCACTTGACCAGATTTTATTTATTTATAGTTAAAGACCTTGTTCAGATAGAGCGAATTACGCGCGTGTGCATACGCGCGAGACAATTCGTGATTGCGTTCACATAACGCGGACTACGCGCGTAAGAATATGGGCCGGCTTCAGTCAGTCATCAAAATGGATTTGGACGAAACAGTCGTATTGTGGCTCACATATCGTAGATGGAAAAAGAGCAAGAAAACGGAAAACAGAAGGTTTAGAGTGACAGAGGACAGCATGTTTATAACTTTGTACTTACCCAAACTTAAGACAACACAATTGATACTTTCTACAAATTACTTGACTTAGTCTTCTTCTTATCGTGTCGATGGCAAAAACTAAATCGTATTAGCCCAGTAAGCAGCTACATTTCGTGCGTTGTCTGTAGCATTCCAAAGATCTTCAAGAGTGCAGGTGTCAGGGCACGCAGGGCAAGAAAGCAAATGGGTTATAGTTTGCGGGGCATATCCACATATGCATTGGTCATCACTACTGAAGCCCTAGGTACGTTGGGCGCTGCGGTGAGTCTCCTGGACGCATAACAGATCACATTGGGTACTACGACATAGTTCTGCAAGAATCTGTGCTTTATTAAGTGAGAACCCTTCTATATTTATAGAGATTACAGACACGACAGGGTCAGATAAAGTTCTATGCGTTGGCTCTGAAAAGAGCCGTTTATGTCGCGCATTTACATTTGTATTTGCCATCGTATTGTAGTAAATCGTTTCACGGACAGTGCCGCTACTCACGGGGAGGGCCCGAGCATAGGTATCGCTCTTCGGGAAGGCTTACTACATACCCCCCCCCCCCCCCTTGACTTAGTAAAAGATGACTTATCACCATCTGAAAATTATGTAGGTAAGAGACGTAGTTACGGCCGATGAAAAACTTCATCGATGAATAACTCTGTGTCGAAACAATCTTTTTCCATGTTTGAACATGTGGTTATATTAATATTAATATCTTATTATATAAAAGAGTAGACAAAACCCCACTCATCACGAAGTCTCAGAAACTACAAGTGCTAGGAGTCTCAAACTTTGCATGGGGGTACCTTTTAAGACGTAGGTGCTCACTAAGACTGGATTTTGGGAAATTCAACCTCTAAGGGGGTCAAACAGGGGGGCAAAGTTTGTATGGGAGAACGCGATTCCTTGGTTCTATTGACTTGAAATTTTGCACAGACATTCGTTAAGAAAATTAATTGAATTAGTATTTCATATTTTTTATAATTTATCTCTTTACAGGGTAAAAAAGAAGTATTATTACTCAACTGATGGCAGTACAAATATATTACAACAATAAGATACGATAATTTGAAAGGTTAAATAAAAGTTCCTTGGCCAAGTGGTTACGGAAGCGTCCTCTAAGTACGGACTGTCCGGGTTCGCTACCCCTGATCGGATTTTTTTTTTGTATTATTAAACTTTGTTTTTGACTTTTTTATTTATATTAAAATTCGATGTTTTAAATATTTAACTCATATTGACTCCGGCACTTTTTATCGCTAATATATTTTTTATATTTAATGATTTTTTTAAATTTAAAATCATGCATACGTAGTTAACTTCTCTCTAATGTTATGATTTAGTTATTAGTGGAAACTGAATTGATTTTTATGTACTATTGGATCTTATATTTAGTAATAAGTGGTATCATTTGTTTGTTTCCCAAATATAACAAACGAAAAATAAAATAATGATAATATATTTTCAAAATGTCTGTTTGGGTAGGAATACAATATGCATGCACCTATTGTACGTATGATATAAAAAAAGCCAAAACTTTATTGGAATTATTGTCTGTCTGTCAGTCAGGGTTTTTTCTATAGGTTGGCTGGTGTTGGGGACCAACGACGTCAAAGTATCTTTACATAGTGTGAAACAAAGCCGCTATCCGAGTCTGTCTATATCCGATAGCACCTCCTAAACCACGCAGCGATTTTCACCATCGGTTAGATAATTTTTCATTGAAGGTTTTAAGTTTTATCTAAGTAAATAAACTTACATAACTTACATTGACTAAACCTAACCGCCCAAACCCACAACCCACCGGAGAACCCCCTCTCATGTGCCGATGTGACAGCCACGAGAGTTTTAGTGGGTAAGAATCCCCCACAGGATCCCAGGGACATATTAAACGTACCCCCCACCACCCCTTTAACTGTGACAACGGTGACAGATTCCCGGGGGGCTATAATGCGCCCCTGGCAGCGGCTTCAAAGGCCCTTGCCTTGCACTGAGGGGTACACGGTGCAGCCCCATATTTTTTGCGGACAGCCGTTTAGAGGGTAAGAATCCTACACACCGCGGTCGACCGCCCGCAGGATCCTGGAAGCCTATTGGAGGTCTACCCGTGGTCCCCGAAACTTTGAACATGGTGACAGGTTTTTTTTTATTGTGCCCCCCGGTGGCGGGCTCAAAGGCAAGCCATTGAGGGGATCTTTTTTTTTTAATTTATCCCTTAACAGGGTTAAAAAGCAGTATTATTACTCAACCGATGGCGGTACAAATATTCTCAGACTCACACTCAGATTTGCTTAGTACGTAAATTAGGTACTGTACACGGATAACTTTAATACATAAGGTAAAATATCACGCATTAGGGACTGAGCAGACATATAACAAGAATATGATATTTTAGTGTTCCCAAGGTGTGTGTTCATACACACTATATACGGATCTAACTATCCCCTCCCACATCCCCTCATACAACTAAAAACTTAAAGTCCAGACTCTGTTAAGCATTGTGTACTTAAATAACAATACAACACAGCAGCCTGTAATGTTTTGTCTCTAATTTCAATAAATTAGAGACAAAACATTACAGGCTGCTGTGTTGTATTGATCAATATTCACGCTCATAAATGTAATATAGAATATGTTTGGCCAAGTCCCTGAACAATTTTCGCGAGGACAACTGCTTACAATGTTAGCATATTTTTTTCCCCAATAAAAATACTGACTTCCAGCAAAATACCGATAAAGATCTTCAAAAACGACGTTAAAAAAGAGTGAAAAAGTATTAAAATACTGAATCTGGTCACATTGTATCATTCCATATAATATAAGGTAAATCTGGGATATAATATGCTTGCCCCCGGCGGCGGACTCAGAGGCCAGGCACTCAGGGACACCTGGTGCAGATCCCACCCGAGAACCCAGGTTTCCCTCTCATGTGCCGATGTGACAGCCACGAGAGTTTTAGTGGGTAAGAATCCCAAATACCCAGTTTGACTTCCCCACGGGATCCCGGGGACATATTGGATGTTTCCCCCGCTACTCCCTTAACTGTGACAACGGTGACAGATTCCCGGAGGGCTATAATGCGCCCCCGGCAGCGGCTTCAAAGGCCCTTGCCTTGCACTGAGGGATACACGGTGCATACTCTTTTGTGTGGACAGCCGTGGGGGACACATACTATATACATACATACAGTTCCTACTCCTCCTACATAACCCGGTTGACCGCCAACAGGGTCCCGGGGACCTATTGAAGGCTTCCCCCCTGTAACCGTGAGCACGGTGACAAGTTCCCAGGTGTCTTTATTGTGCTCCCCGGTGGCGGGGTCAAAGGCAAGCCACTGTATCATGATGCAGATCCCACCGGATAGCCCAAGAAGGGGTTCTTATGTGCTGATTGCACTGCCGTTGGGGGTTTAGTGTATAAGAATCCTATACCCGGTTGAGCTATAATGTGCCTTTCCGGCGGCGGGTTCAAAGTCAAGGCACTGTGTGTTATCAGCTGGTGCAGATCCCGACAGATAGCCCAGGTCCGCCCTCTAATGTGCCGACGTGATAGCCACGGGGGTTTTAGTGGGTAAGAATTCCCCGACTGACCCCCGTTTACGTCTTAACGATGAAACCGAACAAGGAAGCCCGTATTGCTTCCATAAATTGGTTTTAAAGAAATTGTGTCCTGTTCCTGTCCTTAATCCACCCCAATTGTGCACCGGTACACGTCTGCAGTTTATAATAAAATTATAAATACAATTAACAGATCGCAAGCTCAGAGATTCAACGTTGCAGGCTTAAACCTTGAGTACTTTGCCCATGGACAAGCAGCTATACGTAGCCCTTTCACGCGTCACTTCTATACATAATTTGTTCATATTGCGTTACGAAAAGTCAGCTACAAACATTATTTAACAAGAAATTCTATAATCAAAGGCAGTAACTTTAAATTATTCACTTCTTTTTTTTCTCAATTACACCCGTGCGAAGCCGGGGCGGGTCGCTAGTTATATATAAAAGAGTAGGCAAAAACCCACTCATCACGAAATCTCAGAAACTACAAGTGCTAGGAGTCTCAAACTTTGCATGGGGGTTCCTTTTAAGACGTAGGTGCTCACTAAGACGCGATTTTGCGAAATTCAACCTCTAAGGGGGTCAAATAGGGGGGCAAAGTTTGTATGGGAGAACGCGATTCCTTGGTCCTATTGACTTGAAATTTTGCACAGACATTCGTTAAGAAAATTAATTGAATTAGTATTTCATATTTTTTATAATTTATCCCTTTACAGGGTAATAAAGAAGTATTATTACTTAACCGATGGCGGTACAAATATATTACCACAATAAGATACGATAATTCGAAAGATAAAATAAAAGTTCCTTGACCAAATGGTTACGGAAGCGTCCTCTAAGTGCGGTCTGTCCGGGTTCGCTACCCGTGTGCGGTTCTTTTTTTTTGTATTTTTAAACTTTGTTTTGATTTTTTTATTTATATTAAGATTCGATGTTTTAAATATTTAACTCATATTGACTCCGGCACTTTTTATCTCTAATATATTTTTATATTTAATACTTTTTTTAAATTTAAAATCATGCATACGTAGTTAACTTCTCTCTAATGTTATGATTTAGTTATTAGTGGAAACTGAATTGATTTTTGTACTATTGGATCTTATATTTAGTAATAAGTGGTATCATTTGTTTGTTTCGCAAATATAACAAACTAAAAATAAAATAATGAAAATATATTTTCAAAATGTCTGTTTGGGTAGGAATACTATATAATAATAATATAATATTTATTGCATAGAAACACATTACAAAAAAATCGTAATGTAATATGCATGCACCTATTGTACGTATGATATAAAAAAAGCCAAAACATTATTGGAATTATTGTCTGTCTGTCAGTCAGGGTTTTTTCTATAGGTTGGCTGTGTTGGGGACCAACGACATCAAAGTATCTTTAAATAGTGTGAAACAAAGTCGCTATCCGAGTCTGTCAATATCGGATAGCACCTCCTAAACCACGCAGCGATTTTCACCATCGGTTAGATAATTTTTCATTGCTATCCGAGTCTGTCAATATCGGATAGCACCTCCTAAACCACGCAGCGATTTTCACCATCGGTTAGATAATTTTTCATTGAAGGTTTTAAGTTTTATCTAAGTAAATAAACTTACATAGCTTACATTGACTAAACCTAAAGAGATACATAGTTAATAATCAAGTACTAGATAATTTCATTAATTCCATATATTATAAAGTAGGTAAATATCCGGGATATAATATACCCGCCCCCCGGTGGCGGACTCAAAGGCAATGCACTGAGGGACAGCTGATGCAGATCCCACCGGAGAAACCCCTCTCATGTGCCGATGTGACAGCCACGAGAGTTTTAGTGGGTAAGAATCCCCCACAGGATCCCAGGGACATATTAAACGTGCCACCACCCCTTTAACTGTGACAACGGTGACAGATTCCCGGGGGGCTATAATGCGCCCCCGACAGCGGGGTTTCGTCGCGCGCTGCCTACTTTCGCACTTTGGTAACTTCTGAGTATTGTAATGTAATCGGTAGCACAATGCCAACTTTTTAAAACCACCATACGTTAGATCGTACTATGCCTACTTTCGCATATTGACAACTTTTTTCCTAACACAATATTTTTATCGCAGCATGCCTACATTTATTATCGGCAGTACATTAAATATGTATGTTGCCTACAAATTGTACAGTCACCACAAAATTAGTTATATTGTGAATCTGTGACCGTTTAGTAAACTTTGTAAAAACAGCTTTGGGGACCTGTATTAAACTTTTTCAAACAGATAAACAGATGGGACAAAGTTATTACGCAATGGATACCGAAGGATAGACGTCCTCGCCCGGGGAGGGCTAAAAAACGTTGACGTGATGAGATGCATTCACGATGGATTGATCTGATGTTGACCATGACTATATGTATTCTGTGCCCATGACAAGGACGTAGTTGGCCATTGGGCGAAATCTCAGTGGTCGGACAACATAGGTTAAAAAAGAATAAGGAATATATAAAATATTTACTAATTTGTTTTTTTTTTGTTTAAATGGAACGAATTTTACGTAATCTATTTAAAGTTTAAATATTTTGGATTACTTGAGTATTAAAAATCCGTAATTTGTACATGTCTGTCCATCGGAAATGATTTTATCGACGCTTCCGCTGGTGAATGAAATGTCACGATGGCGTAGGTATCTATTAATTTTTCGTGTTATTAAATTAGAACAAAAAAAATACAACTTCCGATACTACTTAAAGCAACCAACTCCAAATTAAGTTTGTCACAATAATGTAATAAACCAATACAATAAACAAACCATTAAAAAAATATGTGAAAAATATAATCTATTTGTTACAATACAAGGATGGCGGCATGTTTTTCAAAATAAATATTTTTAACGTAACTGTACTAAAATAGGCAATACGCAATCGATCGGTTTGAAATTCTAAAAAGTTGGCGAATTGCGATGTAACAGTTGCAAAAATAAAAAAGTAGGCATGGTGCGATCTAATGTATGGTGGTTTTAAAAATTTGGCATTGTGCTACCGATTACATTGAAATACTAAAAAGTTACCAAAGTGCGAAAGTAGGCAGCGCGCGACGAAACCGACAGCGGCTTCAAAGGCCCTTGCCTTGCACTGAGGGGTACCCGGTGCAGCCCCAAATTTTTTGCGGACAGCCGTGGGGGGTTTAGAGGGTAAGAATCCCACACACCGCGGTCGACCGCCTGCAGGATCCTGGAACCTATTGGAGGTCTACCCGTGGTCACTCGGACTCGGGACTGACTCGGATTCAGCCAGTCCGAGTCAGTCAGTCAGGGACACCTGGTGCAGATCCCACCCGAGAACCCAGGGTTTCCCTCTCATGTTCCGATGTGATAGCCACGGGAGTTTTAGTGGGTAAGAATCCCAAATACCCAGTTTGACTTCCCCACGGGATCCCGGGGACATATTGGATGTTTCCCCCGCTACTCCCTTAAACTGTGACAACGGTGACAGATTCCCGGAGAGCTATAATGCGCCCCCGGCAGCGGCTTCAAAGGCCCTTGCCTTGCACTGAGGGATACACGGTGCACACTCTTTTGTGTGGACAGCCGTGGGGGACACTTAATGCAGTCGATCGCCCTCAGGATCCTGGGGCCTATTGGAGGTTACCCCGCGATCCCCGTATCTTTGAGCACGATGATAGTTTCCCGGGTGGCTTTATTGTGCCCCCCGGTGGCGGGCTCAAAGGCAAGCCACTGAGGGATCTTGGTGCAGATCCCACTGGATGGCCCAGGTCTCCTACTTATGTACTAATTTAACAGCCGTTGGGGGTTTAGTGTATAAGAATCCTACATAACCCGGTTGACCGCCAACAGGGTCCCGGGGACCAATTGAAGGCTTCCCCCGTGACCCCTGTAACCGTGAGCACGGTGAAAAGTTCCCAGGTGGCTTTATTGTGCTCCCCGGTGGCGGGGTCAAAGGCAAGTCACTGAGGGTATAATGTTGCAGATCCCACCGGATAGCCCAAGAAGGGGTTCTTATATGCTGATTGCACGGCCGTTGGGGCTTTAGTTTATAAGAAACCTACATACCCGGTTGACCACCAACAGGGTCCCGTAAATCCCATTAAAGGCTTCCCCGTGATCCCTGTAACCGTGAGCACCACCCATATAGCACTTTTCGGTCACAGAATCATAAAAGCAGTAACACGTCGCATAGTTTCGTAACTGTTACGAAACATAGTTACTGTGTGGGGTTTGGTCTCTATGTGTGGTAACAGTTCCCACACAATGTGACCAGAAAATTTTTAGTTACTATGTGTAGTCTTTGTGTTCACACGTAACGTAAACATTTGTGTCGACTTATTTTTAAACGCAATGTGTTTATGTGTAGTAACGGTGTGGTAACTATGTTACCAGAATAGTAATTTAAAATATATACTTACACGAAGTGTTGTAACGTTACGACATTGTTACTGAACAATATATTGCTAAAATGTAAATAAATAAGTCGTCATAAGACACTGTTTTTCAAACTGTTCCTACAAGTGTAGTTAATAAAATCTTTTTTTAACCGACTTCAAAAAAAGGAGTTCTCGATTCGTCTGTATATATTTTTTTTTATTTTTTTTTTCTATGTACACACATCAAAAGTGTCTAGGGATCAACATATATTTTTGCAATAACTTTTCTCCTGATTGATATTAATTAAAATTTTCTTTAAGGATTCATCAAATAAAGTGTTTTCGTTTGTCACAGTAACGATAAACCAAGTCACCTTTGCATTAATAAAGAAATTTGCCATTTTCCTAATAAAGGGATTTTTGACATTTGAACCACTAACACAAAAGTTCGAAAAAAAGACTGAAATAACAGTTTTCTTTAAAATTTTATTGGGTAACTTAAACAATTAATAATCCGTGTTTCTACCGCGAACACTAACAACACAAGAACATCGGTTTGGCATACTCAAAATGAGTTCATCCAAATCACGCTGTGGAATGGCTGCCCATGTTCGTTGCAACAACAAAAAAAGGTCTTCTTGCGACTGGATACCCTCCATATTCGGCAGAGCTCTTCTCTGTAGCATATCCCATGCATGCTCAATCGGGTTCAAGTCTGGCGACTGAGCAGGCCAGGGCAGGACATTGATGTTAGCTGCGGCGAGAGTCTGTCTTACAACTCTTGCGGTGTGCGGTCGTGCATTATCATGCATTAACTGAAATAAGGGACCGATTTGCACTTGTAGAGGAACGATGACGTCTGATACAATCGTCTCAGCATAAATTTGAGCGTTGAGGTTGCCTCTGATCCAAATCAACTCAGTTCTTCCGCCGATCCAAATACCCGCCCATACCATGATGGTTCCACCACTATAAGGATGGACTTCCTGGCAGGATTTTAATCGCTGTTGGCGTCCAGGGGTTCTCCAGTGTCGTATACGTCTTGTATCCGGTCTCATACCAAAACGAGACTCATCAGAAAAGCACACGAAACGCCATTGTTCTTCTGCCCAATTTCTGTGTTCAAGAGCCCATTGATATCGAATCCTACGATTGTGCATTGCTATAGGTGGTACCCGTAGCGGTCTTCGGGAATGAAGGTTCACTTCATGCAAGCGGTTTCTGACTGTTTGGTCGCTAATTAAGTTCCCTGAAGAGTGATGAAGCCTCACGGCTAACATCATGGCAGTTATTGTTGGAGCTCTTCGAGTTAAGATTTGAATATATCGGTCTTGTCTCCGTGTGGTGCAGCGATACCGTCCTCCATGGCGCTCAGCCACGGTACCAGTGCTTCGGTAACGTGTCCAAAGTCGACTGATAACACTCTGACTTGTATTCAGAGCTAAAGCCACAGTACGTTGCCGGGAACCAGCTTCTATCATTCCCACGGCTCTGAGCATTTCTTCCCTGCTTAAATGACGTCGCCGCTCCATAATAACGTTGGTTTTAATCAGTAGTAGGGAAACAGTAGCACTAATAATGTCTTCAATGCGTTGTATGTTTTTATAGGGAAAATATTGACAGCTGATTTTCATCTTTTACTCGAATTTGATTCACAGTTCCTGATTCAAATTATGAAATGCACCAAAAAGGATCCATATAAATTTATAAAATCATAAATTTATTACAAAGCCACATCTCAATCTCAAGAAATCCGCTTAAAAATGCTTGATCCCTAGACACTTTTGATGTGTGTATGTTCGCGCATAACTCTGGCAATTATGAACCGATTTGAAAAAATCTTTCTTCCATCCATTCTTTAATCCGTTAATTGGGTCCCATAAAAAAATTATTGCTTAGTAATAAGTAGTTCCTGAAAAAACAATAATGGTGACTGCGCACTGAGACCTGCAAGAAAGCCTATATAGATGACGTTTTAGTCGCTCGGACTCGCTCGGTCGGACAAAAATGGTCATAACTCTGGCAAATATTTACCAATTTCAATGATTCTTTTTTTATTCGAAAGAAGGAATCACTTTATTGAATCTGTATGAATTTTATTACAACCGGATAAGAACTTCCTGGAGGACCATGAACGATGTGGAGGAATTTATCTGGTAAAAACCATAAAACTGATGTTCTCCATTACATTGCTCTGACAATTATGAACCGATTTCGATGATTCTTTTTTTATTCGAGAGAGTAAACTACTATGATGTTTCCATGCAAATTTCATTACGACCGGATATTTTTTTCTGAAGAAACATGAATTATGTAAAACTATGTAGACGATAATGTGATCATAACCTACCTAGATAATTTTACGGTTTTCGATGGTTCAATCTTTATATATGAAAATATCACTAAAACGTTTAAAATAAAATCTTTTTTAAAAAAAATTGAACCGACTTCAATATCACTGAAAAGTATAAAATAATTTAAATATTATTGAAGTTGGTGCCAAATATACACAGCAGGTACGCTAACACCAACTTCAATAATATTTAAATTATTTTATACTTTTCAGTGATATTGAAGTCGGTTCAATTTTTTTTTAAAAAGATTTTTTAAAAAAATCGAATCGACTACAATATCACTGAAAAGTATAAAATAATTTAAATATTATTGAAGTTCGTGTTAGCTTACCGGCTGTGTATATTTGGCACCAACTTAAATAATATTTAAATTATTTTATACTTTTCAGTGATATTGAAGTCGGTTCGATTTCTTTTTAAAAAGATTTAATATTAAACTTTTTAGTGATATTTTCATATATAAAGATTGAACCATCGAAAACCGTAAAATTATCTAGGTAGGTTATGATCACATTATCGTCTACATAGTTTTACATAATTCATGTTTCTTCAGAACAAAATATCTGGTCGTAATGAAATTTGCATGGAAACATCATAGTAGTTTTCTCTCTCGAATAAAAAAAGAATCATCGAAATCGGTTCATAATTGTCAGAGCAATGTAATGGAGAACATCAGTTTTATGGTTTTTACCAGATAAATTCCTCCACATTGTTCATGGTCCTCCAGGAAGTTCTTATCCGGTTGTAATAAAATTCATACAGATTCAATACAGTGGTTTCTTCTTTCGAATAAAAAAAGAATCATTGAAATTGGTAAATATTTGCCAGAGTTATGACCATTTTTGTCCTTAAAAAGCGACATATAGTCATCTATATAGGCTTTCTTGCAGCTCTCAGTGCGCAGTCACCATACTTGTTTTTTCATGAACTACTTATTACTAAGCAATAATTTTTTTATGGGACCCAATCAATGGATTGAAGAATGGATGGAAGAAAGATTTTTTCAAATCGGTTCATAATTGCCGGAGTTATGCGCGAACATACATAAAAAAAAACATAAATATATACACAGACGAATTGAGAACCTCCTCCTTTTTTGAAGTCGGTTAAAAATGAGTAACAATCCGAAACTCACACGTCTCACATCAACTTTCTACAGAAAAGTAAACAAATTAATGGTTCCAGAAAATCTAGCTCCAAGTAAGTACATATTTTTAGCTCTTAAAGTTACTTTCTCAGATTACTGGTTCAAAAGCAAATAGTTACCATCAAAATTCGTTGCTTTATATGTGATACACCTGCGAGGTGCTTTATAAAAGGTGAATGCAAAATTAAATATATAAGTAGTGTACCGGAGTGGAGGTACGGTGCGTTTTAAATAATGTAATATATAAGTATTTCGTGATATTTTTTATTTCAGGTACTGTGGGGTTTAACAGTTACCACGGATGCATGAAATGTACAGTAATCGGAGAATACGATAGAAGAGGTCAGCATATGAGTTTTCCCAGAACGGACATGCCTTTGCGTACTGATGATTCATTTAGAAATCGATTAGATCCTGATCACCACTTGCCACACTTGCCACCACATTTGCTTGTAGTCGTCATTTTATTTGTATGGCCTCCAAAAGTTTGAGAATTGCTGGAAACAATATACCATTTTGTAAATTCGGTAACTTTATAACTACTTCTGATTTTGCGTCGACATATGTCGACACAGTCTCGTAACTTAGTGACTAGTTGTGACTTAAATATTTTCTTTAAATACAAATGTTTTATCCAATTATTTACCAACTTTATGGCTTTATTCTTGGTTCCATAATATATAGTAAGTATTAAAAGAGATTAATCTATTAAAGCAAAAGCATCCAAGCTCTGGGAATGTAAAGATTTGTCAGTAAAAATATTGTTTACATTGTACTACACAGGTGAAATTACATTAATATGATGGCGCGTTGATAAATTTCAAACTATTTCAACAAATTACACAATGAATTTCCTTTCCCACCTCTATTTGAACGATAAAAACCAAGTAATTTAGTAATAAAAACTTATGTTGACAAAACAATGATGGCCGATAACTTTTTCTTCTTATTATTTTTTCATTTAAAACTTCACTTCGCTAAACAAAAAGTGAATGAAAGAACCATGAAAGAACGAATGATTTCTGAGAAGTAGTCGCAGACTAAGAACAATGTTACCACACAGCAACGTAACTTTAAAACCAAATGTTACTGTGTCGACTGTTCCCCATTTTTAGTCGTAGCGACGGAACAAAGTCGACTCGGCGACCAGAAAATGTTACTACAATCAATCAGTGTCGACACAAAAGTGTCGACTTGTTTCGTAACGGCTACCAAAAAGCGCTATATGGGCATGACAGGTTCTCGAGGAACTATAATGTGCCTCTCCGGCGGCGGGTTCAAAGTCAAGGCACTGAGTGGTATCAGCTGGTGCAGATCCCGACAGATAGCCCAGTTCCGCCCACTAATGTGCCCGCGTGATAGCCGCGGGGGTTTTAGTTGGTAAGAATTCCCCGGTTGACCCCCGTTTACGTCTTAACGATGAAACCGAACAAGGAAGCCCGTATTGCTTCCATAAATTGGTTTCAAAGAAATGGTGTCCTTAATCCACCTAAATTGTGCACCCGTACACGTCTGCAGTTTCTAAAATTATAAATACAATTAACAAATCACAAGCTCAGAGATTCAACGTTGCAGGCTTAAACCTAAGCGTTGAGTACTTTGCCCATGGACAGGCAGCTATACGTAGCCCTTTCACGCGTCACTTCTGTACAAAATTTGTTCATATTGCGTTACGAAAAGTCAGCTACAAACTGATAAATAATTCGAAGAAATTCTATAATCAAAGGCAGTATCTTTAAATTATTCACTTCTTTTTTTTCTCAATTACACCCGTGCGAAGCCGGGGCGGGTCGCTAGTTAATTATATTAAGTATAATTTCACTGACAAATCCGTCCACTCGCGCTATACTGAACGCACGCAACAAGGAGCTCTGAGTATCTCGACTCGCGCGCACTACGCGCGTACAGCGAGCGAGTCGAGATTCCGACGTATGACACGCGTGTAACGCGCGAGAGATATCACTGTATTCTATAGAACTCGTCTACGCGCGTACATGTACGCGCGTATGCACACGCGCGTAATTCGCTCTATCTGAACAAGGTCTAACATAATATACTCGTATAGTAGATTCAGTAAGTACTTACCTACTTTAGATATACGAGCGACGGGTAAGTCAACCCAGTTTTACTAGGAGCAAGAATGGGAAATTTGATAGAAAAAGATACTAACCTACTGCTTGGATTATTGGATTCGTCGCCGTATAATTGACTTGTCATTAGACGGCTTATCAATGATCTTTATTTACGATATATAAGTTCTGATATAACCTAGTTATTAAGTTCTGGAGACTACTAAAGGCTTTCTGGAGAAAAAATAGCAATGTTCACTAAGGTATCTTCACTTTTTAAAGTTGCGCCTCACGTAAAATACCTAAATAAGTCTCACCAAACAAAAACATCATAAAAACATTCGTCACTGACTACAAAACTTCTATCCTAAGTTGAAGTGACATAACAACATAGTTAACTCATGCCGACTAAATCTAGGAATGTAAAGTAGGGATCATAAAAACTTATAGGGCGCTCGGCAGGGCCTCGCATCCTGCGCAGGCGACACACGTCCAAGTGATCTCGAGCCCACCGACTTGTGCCATCTCTTAGGAAGTGATTTGTCAGCGCCGCCCCCTCTCGATTGAATAATTCAAATAATCGAGGTATTTATATGTAAATAGCGAGCCACATCTCCATACGAAAGGGCCGATCGGTACATAAATTTGGCAAGACGACGAGAAAACTGCGACGCACCACCGAACTGATTTATTCCCTAAGTTTTGGAAAAAGTGGCGCGCGTCAGGAAATGTTTGTCTAATCGCGTTTATTGGCTCGACCCGGGATTTTGCGCCCCGCAGCGCTTGGGGGTGGACCTAGGGTGGACCCGCCACTATCAATGACCAATATTCTAGTTTTGTATAAAACAAGAATTATTTTTATACTTACACGTCGAGTATCATAGTATTTGGGTTCGCATCACAATACCTATAGGACTAGTATTCGTCCTTAGTAGAGTATGGTAGAGTTTCATTCAAGTTAAGTATAAATTTAACCCGAAATTAGTTAATAACTAGCATGGATGAATTTAGTCCATTTTACCTAGTTTACACCCAAGGAAATAGACCATAAGTACCTAGTAATTTTGTGGTTATGTGTGTTGGTATCGGAAGTAGTACCAACCGGTAGGAATTGATACTACTTCCAATTTCAATACAAAATCTGTACTAAGTTGCTATTATAGTGAATACGAAAGTTAATTACGTGACTGTTACATACTAATACCTCCGCTCACCATACCCGAGTATTATTAAATTGACATAAGTATGTATGTCTACCCAATATTCAAATATGTAATTGTTACAACAATCTATCTTCCGAGAATAGAAGTTAGAGATAATCGCAATTAAATTCGGTATAGTAATTTCGATCACATTTGACATTAACCCGTGGAAATAATAGTGATATTGACGATTACGATACACGGTAGTTCGTAGAGCTTAATATCATATGTGAGTGCCACTCTATTAGTCATAGGAAGCCGGCGGCGGTGGCAGCGGCGAGAACGGGGAGCGATCATCAATCATGCGACTGCGGAGCTGGAGGAACGGGTAAAGTGTTAATAATCGCTACTGCCGCTATTGTTCATGTTCATTTATAAATTACCGCCGCGCGATGGATGGAGTGATATCAATAAACATGGCGTATATAAGACATCAATAAATTGATATAAGTACATTTCGCATTAAATTTGTCCATTCAATTAGGAGCTACGATGCTGCATAATGACGTCAAAAAACAGCCCATCTTTTTTAAGGTGATTCTTACGAATCAGGACTCCTTCAACTAACTTAAAACCATCCACAACGAACAAGCTGACTGTACTAAATTATGTGAGTATTTTTACTGCAATGGGATATTTAGGCAACCCTGCAGTTAGTGTTTATCATCTACAAACTAATTCACATACCTACTTACTTACCTACTTACCTAAATTATAAATCGCAGATATGTTTTAATAGATTAACAGACTCAATCCTAAAATAACTAAGTACGTTATTTTATAGAACAGAGAAATAAGCAAGTGAGCAACAAAACGCACTTTATCAGGTGGCAGCCGCTTTATCCCGCTAATGACCAGCCCCTCCAGAGTAATAAAAGTCGATATCAGCCCCCGACCCCCACCGAAGACTGAATACTTTTGATACTTGGTGCCAATTAACACTACAAATGGCCCGAAGCAGGCTGTTGTAGGTAGAGCTATTTAGATTATTTAAAGGGTGTCTTAAGTACATTGTTAGATAATGTCGGAAGTTTACTCATAGGTGATTTCATTGTTCGTTATAATAACTTTGATTAAGTACATCTGTACTCACAAAACCAAACAACATTACCTATAACTAGAAGTAGAATAAGAAGTAACTAGAATTACCTACAAAAATCCTGTTACATGCTTTGTTCTTTTTGAAGTGAAACTTCTTATGCGACTTCCAAAAATGTTATCAAATAACGCGTTAAGCGTTAAATGATAGGTGATAGGCGATAGGCGTTAAGTGATAGGTGTTAAACGATAGGCGATAGGCGTATATATAATTTGTTATGGTTATGAAAGCGCTCATGTGACGCCGTCACTGAGTGAGTGGGTGAGTGGGTGGAGTGGGTGAGTTGGGGTGAGTTGGGGCGAGTTGGGGCGAGTTGGCGCGAGTAGGGGCGAGTTGGGGCGAGTTGGGGCGAGTTGGGGCGAGTTGAGTTGAGTTGAGTTGTGTGTGTGTGTGTGTGAGTGAGTGAGTGAGTGAGTGAGTGAGGGACCGACCGAACGACAGATCGACTGAGCGAGAATGAAGTTTCACTTCTTCCGCGCGGAGGGACTCCACGCACGAACATTTTTTTTTTATATGAATAGTACTGTTGGCCGCAGATGGCCATAACAACATCACCGGGAAAGAGAGCGAACGCTTAAAGCGGCCCAGCCAGAAGCGACTAGCTCAAGCCTCAGGGAGGCAAAGCTTCAGCTTGGGCTACCGCTTGAAGAAAATGAGTTTACCACCGTTTGCTATATGCTATGTATACTGTTACCGATATGTATAAACTAGCAATATCTAGATAGCTAGATATTATAGAGTATAGCCTCTACCTATGTACCTATATTTGGCAAACAAACTGAAATTTTAACAGTGTCTGGTAATGGTAAACGAAATCACACATTTTTTTGTGTTTTTCTCTACATATTTCACATCAGACTCTATCTCTAGGGCCTCATATACGGAGACGCGGGGCGTCGCGCGTCGCGTGTTGCTGCGCGGCCCGCACCAAATTCAAATGTAGGGCGTTGGATGGGTGCGTTTACGGAGAAGCGATTTTACACGCGTTTGCTTGAAATGGAGCGTGTTTTACGGCGGAGCCCGCGGATGGCATCGTCACGTCTTACGCGGCGTTTATCGCGGCGGCGCACGCAGCGGCGATTCTCGGTGTAGCGATGCCTGTGGCGAACCTTCTGCCCGTCTATTTGGTCATTTGGCAACACAGACGTAGTCACCGTCGCAATGGAGTATGATATGATCGATTTTTTTTAGAAGAAAATTGTATGTTAAGAAGTTAGTTTCACCGCCACTCTTACCGCCTCGCGTCTCTATATACAACATCGTATCTATATTGCTATAAGTCGTAGTTTGAGTTTACGCGTGCGATGATACGTGCCGCTTCACGCGCCGCCGCTACGTAAACAATAAAAACGTCCGACGCGCCGCGAGACGCCACGCTACACGAGACGCGCGACGCCCCGCGTCTGCGTAAATGAGGCCTAGCAGTATCAATAGAATCAAGTCAAATGTAGACTGAAAGGATGACTTTCCATTAATAATCAAAACTAGTACCTACTAGGAGTACAATTTTGAGTGACGAAAACTATATTGGAGTCAAAGTATCAAAACAAGGGTAACGAATATACGCCCAGCGAAGCGCGGCTGAGAATTAGCGGCGGCGGGAAAGAAAAATGATTGTGACAGTCCGGCGAACACCACTAATGGAGTCTGCGTCTGCGAAATACCCTCACTTAGACCAATAATAAGTACCTACTGCCCACGTACATGGCTAACGATGACATCATATCCCTACTTACTCACTATCTCAACAATTTGAATTTTGTAGATAAATCAAAAAAATATTTTATCAAACTTTTATTAAATGAATGTTATTTGAAACTCACGCCATTTGTTAACACGCTAATCTTTAGTTTAAAACTGATCAATGGCTCGATAACGCCGGATAACAGTGTAATGGGGTGACTATCTGATTCGTGTATCTACTTAAATTTAAATCTCCGAAATACACTGAGGGCAATTCGAATGTAGCAATAACGCGGCCCCACCCCTACGATACAACACTCCCCTCACAAATTAAGTGTAAAACAAACCTAATGAAATTTAAATATCTTTTCGGCGACGCAATAACTGCACAAATAAAATCATGTCGCGGGGGAGTATAATCGCTTCTATTGTGTACACATTGTATGGAATTGTGCTGGGCTTTTAGAACCCTGTCGCTCTACAATAGAACTCATCTTCCTTGATATTCACGTAGTTTATAGTGTATACGGGTTGCGTGGCGAGTGGAACAAGGTAACAAGGGCTCGGGATGTTCTTGAGGGGCGGAGATGCTCTCTAGATAGTAATAGGCTCTTGAGGGTGATGACAAACCTCTCATTGTTGGCTTGTTAAGGGATAATTCAGTATAATACGTTTAACGAACTTAGAAATCTGGTGCGGTTTGTTTAGTGCTTCAAGTCACATATTCGCTTATACTATACGTATGTTTCCGTACTATACGTTTATGCTGTAGAGAATTTACTATGTAAGTATATACTGCTTTATACTAAGTACTTATATCATTTTATGAAATGTTCTTGTTTTTTTTTTGTGTTATGAGTAGGTACCTAACCATCTCCCTGATTATGATACACACTTGTCCAATTTCACCAACAGAGTTTCAGACGTATATACCTACCCTACCCTAAGTAGATACCTACCCATACATAGTCGTTAAAAAAAACTATAGGTACTAGTTTATATATTTAGTCATATGTGTATGTGGATATAAACCTCGACACCACGCAAAATATGTAAGCGCGTCATAATCAGTTTCGTTTTCAATAATATGCTTGGTAGGCTAGGTTTGCCTATCGGAAAATTGTCAGTTATTCGGCAATAGAAAAGTAACCGAATAATAGCAATATCTCATCAGCCATGTCTCTTTTGAGGGATATAGGATTACAATTTACAACTTACAACACTAGATACGTAATAAAATATAATGAGGCAAATATCTAGCAAATGGTACGTAAGTAGAATTTTTACCTAATTGCATGAATCCGAAAGCGGAAACATTATTATTCTAACAGATTGAGTCGAATATCCAAATGAATCTCTTAAAGCGTGTCGCCGCCCCTCAAAGGGGAGGATACTAATTTTCTTTCAAGTTTAAAAGAAGGTTTCTTTCGAGAAGTGGAAAAAAAGTTACAATCGAAATGGAAATTTGCGTTTTAAATCCTCTAATGAAGCCGAGAACTTTGTAATGGAGGGGCGAAAGGCTGCGGGTAAATTGAGGAAAATCTGGCACCCATCTACTTGCCGCCGCTATTGTGACCATGACTACGATGATACTTTAAATTTATATATCAATTGACTACCACGTACCAATTTACTTACATAACTACTTCGTATAAAGTCCTACACGTGAAACTTGCTAATAAAAAAAAATATCCCATAGGTACTAAAAGAAAGAACCAACTTGGAATATAATACATAACTAAGAACCATTCCGATTAAACCAGCTTTCACATAAAAACACTGCATTCTAAGTTGTCTATTCGTATCGGAGCTACATTGTCACAGACAAACATAGGTGTCAAACCTAAAACCTCTTCTTTTTGCGTGCCGACGCAACGTTTTTTGCGTCTTTGTGTTTTTATTGTATAATCCGGGGGGATCAATACATAGGACTATAGTAGTATTAATGTTTCAGAACTAGATTGTAAGCAATTTAACACCTAACGAACTGGATTTTCGCCAGATGATAAGCGATACGCTTTCTCATTGACTGTGCAGAGGGCCTAGACAAGATGCAATCGCTTCATAGCGAATCTACTTCATCATTCGCTAACGGTGTCAATTCCCTACAATTTGTCACGTGGTTTTTCGATGACATATGTCATTCTCATACATTTTTATACTTTCTATTAGCGATAGCGATTGTAGAATGTTACTTTGTCTAGGGGGGCTGCTGTTAGCCACCCAAGACATTAGAATGTCTCGTGTGTCCCACAGACTACCTACTAAGAAATACTACGATGAGTCCGGAAAGTCCAGCAGCTACATTGCCAATCACATCGTAATATGGCAATGATTGTCCCTTCAGCAAGTGGCCTACCACCCACATGCTATGGGTACCTACAGTGGGAGAAAAGAGATGTTCCATTTTGGGCCACCACTATGTACACTACATGGAAAAATAGGAAAAACATAGGAGAGTTTCATAAAAATACTTATAAATTAATTTGAAGCAGAGTACAATTGTACATAAATGATTACTTATGGAGTTATTTAGTATGTCCACCCTGTTTTTAGGGCAGCCATAACAGTTGCGTTTGAAGTTAGTTTACTACTTGACAGTTAATGCTATAGGTGACGTTTCATAATAGATTGTTTGCGCATGGAGTACATAATGTATTGCGGAGTTTTTAGTAATTATTTAAGTTTACGGACATTCATTGATTGCTTCTTTCTTGACCCGGGGCTTTACTGTTGATTATCACCTGTCATTTGGATTGGAATCCGTCGTATAAGTGCTATTTCACAACAAGTTCAATAGGCATGATGACTAATTTTGAAAAAATACTCTATAATGTACTTACGGGTCTACTATTGCCGAAAATAATCATATTTTTGTATTAAATTTACAATTAATAGCAATATTTTCAATTTTTAAAATAGAGTTTGAATTTCGTTCCAAAACGATGGCCGGTGCATGGCGCCATTTTGTGACGTCACTACGGCGGTGTAAATAAACATCTGTCTAGGTACAAAAGTGAATAATTGTATCATTGTATGAAAGAAAATGTTGAGATGACAGTTTGACAGTTGTTTATTTACACAGGATTGACGTCATTCACTCTGATCAGCGTTTATTACAAAATGGCGATTAGCTGTATTTGAGTAATTTATTTGCTTAAATATCACGAAAATCTCTCTATTATTATGGAAATGAGATGCATTTTTGGAATCAGTGCAATCGGTTCTATTATTTAAAACCACAGATTTATTGGTATTGTGTTGCAGTCATCATGCCTATTGCAGGTATCAGGCAGTAGTCAAAAATGTCATTTTTGTTACGTATTTCCGATCCATTTTACTATTGAGGGGTGTTGCTACAGTAGTATTGTTGAACTTTTTTAGGAGAGCGCGCGAGGTAAGCGCATACTTACGCTTACCACGCCCTCGTTCAAACGATTTTTTTTTAACTGGTCAAGCGTTAGTGACCGCGACCGTATCTTAATCTACGTTTTGAAATTACATTCCGTAACTCTCATTAAAATTGTTCTTCTTAAAGTAATGGGATATTAACCAACCTTGAAAATGACTACGGCCTAAGTACAATGAAACAAATATTATCTATAAAAAATGTATTCGTGTATATAAATATTATCATACTTTACACTAATATTCACGGCCTGCGGCAAATACAACACAGATTTCGACGGTAAAAAATACGACAATATAGCAATTATTATTATTAGCATAACATTAATCTAAAACGAAGTAACAAACATTTATTATACATCATGGATCCAATGTTATTAAAAATCTTTAAAAAGCTGAGCTTTTATCAGACAATACTCTCACGGAGACTTCTCGTGGTGTCGAAACCTATTATTACAAAAAATGACATCGACGAAAATGTATGTTAGCATATCTCTGTAAAGAATGAAAGCATAAGAATAAAGAAATCATAATGTGTTTATGATATATTCTTAAAATTTGGATGTTCAATGTTTACAACTCAAAAATATGATATGTCAAAAGTGAATTGAATTTACGTTTTACACAGTAATTACAATGGAAGACATGTTTAACGAAAATAACTAAACACGAAATAATTCCACCGTAGGTATTGGTAAATGTAATTTGACAGATTGCTAATTCATCATAAGTGCACATCGGGCTAGGCACTTGAGTGAACTTATATTTCTTGCAACTTGCAAACCCATCAATCAGAATGAACCAGTAATTAAACAATTCAGGAGAAACCCAAATGTCCATATTGTTTTTTATTTAATCGATTAATGTTTTTGACCACTATCCCACACGACACAGCACATGGTGGTTATAATGGCATTGCGCTTATATCCACCCGCACATAGTTTAGCGTTGTTGGAGAGAAAGAGAAAACAAATATTCCCCTTCCCTCTCTCCCACCTGTCGCACAATTCACCTGACAAGCTCATTCCGTTTAGAGAAAGCGCGGCCGACAACATTGACTAAAATGCATAACATTATATTATCATAATAATCCACCCGGGGGTATTTTATCTTACTATGTGTAGATGTTCAGAATGGGTCAATGTTATGTAATGGAAAGCACTAGCGAAAAGTGTCCTTCACAGATATAGATTTACATAGATAACGCAAATGCATGTACTTCGCGTGTCCGAACCCCGACGTAACGTCGGGGTTGGTCGCCGCTAACTTACAGTTCGTGTGCGTCTGTTGTTGCTGCGTTGCAGCTGCAAAAACTAAAATAAATCGGCGGGGCATCGGCGGCATCGGTGTCTTAATCGGTTTGGACTTCTCGTCACTAAATTCGGCCGTGACGTCACAGAAGGTGTTAAAAACTTGGTACAAAAATCGACACGCTTGATTTCAATACAAATCGTGATACTTACGTTATCTATGTAAAGCTAGTTTTATTGTTTTAGTGTCTGGGTGTTATTTATCTATTTAAGTATGTATTTACAAAAAAAAAATGTATGTAAGTATTTGTATCAGTTGTCTGGTTTCCATAGTACAGGCTCTGCCTAGTTTGGGATCAGATGATGTGTGGATTGTCCCAAGATATTATTATTATTTATTATTATTATTTTTTTAAACAATGTTGAGGTGTCTGAGGTTTTGCGTTATTTCATTAATACGTAGTAGAAGTATTTTTCTTAATGAGTACCTAAATAAACGATGCATAGCTTGCAAGAAATATAGATCATATAAATTATATACATCACAAATCTCATATTTACATATTTAAATTTGAGCCTGTCCACAAGAAGTTATCCACGCCAAACAGTTAATTCATTCATAATAATTTATTATAACAAAAATGAATTATTATTATCAGGATTTCTTCACTACATCAGTTCAGTTCTGAAACGGCTGTTAAATATTTTAGCCACCTTAATAATGGGATAATGGGTTAATAATACTCAACTGCTATAAAATATAGTATTACGAGTGGCAACATGAAATAATTCAATATAGGAAAAATATTTATTAAGAACTTATTTGTCATTTTTATATTTTATTATATGCTTAATAATGGGGATAATGGGTTAATAATACTCAACTGCTAAAAATATAGTATTACGAGTGGAGACTTGAAATAATTCAAAATAGGAAAATTATTTATTAGAAACTTATTTGTCATATAAATATTTTGTTATATTATTATTTTTAAGTGCCCAAAATAAATATTGTTTATGTATGTATATTTGTAATTCAACCAAGACTGAGGTTTAAAGTGGCTTTATTTTAATAGCGTTTCGGTTCAGAAAACTATTAACAATTCATTGGACCATATTTTAACACAAATGTAATTTCTTCTGAATAAATTTTATTGGACCATTTAAACACAGATTAAAAGTAATTACACAATGCAACTGTTGATAATTAACGTATGAATAAATGTTGTCTAAATAATGTTGAATATGTTTCCAGAAATGGTACAACCTGTTGCCGGGGCTACTACTGCTGCACAGCCGCGTTGGCGATAATAGAGGGAGAGTTGATGGTCTCCCCGAGACTCTCCAGAAGTTCTTTGCGGTAATCGTCGAAGTCACCGTCCACCTAGAAAATAGCATATATTGTTAGATATTCATACCGGCCCTATATGTATGAAACGACTAGTTTTAATAACGAATGTTAATATTTTCCACTACATTTTGGTGGACAATAAACATTTTTTCAATTTCTAGCTGATTTTATTCGCGTGCGGTCTATACAGGCAAAAAGACTTTGTCTACCCTATGACTTCTCGGGAGATTTTCAAAATAAAAACATGTCCGTAATAATATCAGTCTATATATGGATATTTTAGGAGGCACAATAAAAACATCATGAAGTTTAAAACTCGCAGAAATGTTGAAAATCTGCTTTTTTGCCTACCCTATCGTAGAATTTTGTACACACCACTGAAGGATTAATGTATACCAGCCACATGCAGATTCGTCTGGCATTAATTTTCTAATATAATAAACAATACGAATCAAATATTTAAAAACCTTCCGGAAGAAATTCACCAAATAATGTATGAAAACAAAACAGCACGCTGTTAACGACTTGGTTTTACACTAGAAGTGAAGTTCTATCCCAATTACACGAAGGCTCTGTCCGAAGAGATCAAGTACACAGGTAGTACACGCTAAGTACTACTATCCGAGGGGAACTAATATGTAAGGTTGTACCTCGTTGATAGTTTGGTCCTCGATGACATAGAGGGCGCAGTCTGTCTCCCTGATGAGTCGCTCGTCGTGGGACACTATCACCACGCCGCCCTTGTACTCGTTGATGGCTTCCGCGAGCGCGTCTATACTCTCTATGTCCAAGTTGTTCGTGGGCTCGTCCTGTATCGCAGTAACAAATTGATAGCGGTTAGATACCCTGGCTGCTACCCGATAGGTCATGGGTTCGATTCCCATTTATTCCCCCATTTATTAAAAAAAAGTACCTATATAACATGTACTAGTTCGTCAAGAAAGCACCGGGAATTAATAATTGGACTTTAACTACTTGACTCTGGCGAAATCATCAATCATTGATGGAAGACATATTTTTCTAAAAGAAGAAGAAGTCTCTTGAGCTCAGTCAGTAATTTCATCAGTTACCCTTCGCACCGGAACACAGTAATATTTATTATTTTGATTTTGTAATGTTTGTTAACTGTTACATGTATTATACAGATTGTTAAAAAACACGTATCCAATCCGTGAGGGTCTTATTCAGTGTATCAATACAAATACATGTACGTAACTCATTTGTTGGATAACTCATTTTTTTTTTATTTGTACCACAAATTCAAGATCGGATTCGTTTTTCTGGAACAATTTACGAACAAAATTATATTCAACAAATGAGTTATATATACCTTGAATTGTATTGATACACCGAATAATACCCTCGCGGATCGGACACGTGTTTATAAACACTCTGTATAGGCTTGAATAAAATACTGCAACTAGTATTACCAATATAACAACATCGGGCGCCATCAGTGTGAGCTCTGCTAGCGCGACCCTGGCCTTCTGCCCACCGCTGAGATCCTTCATCTTGATGATGTGCGCGTGACTAGCGAGGCCGAAGGTGCCGAGCGCCTTGCGAGCCTTCTCGTATTGCAGCCCGAACAGACGCTGTAGGTACTCCACCGGCGACTCCTCCGCCGTCAGATGTTCTCCCGAGTGCTGATCAAACCTGCCTATCCTCTGTGCCGAACAAGGATGGACGTGTATATATCAGTATCAGTAGATCCAGTGCTGAACAAAGGCCAGGGAGTGCATGCCTCCCCATGCTTGGCAGGCGGCTTGGGGATCGCAGTATAGGCGGTAGATAATCCAATAGAAAGACGCTGCATCCCGTCTTCTTGTTTTCCCTTAAGGTACGCGTCCATTGGCCGGCGCCGGACGCACGGCACGCAACGGATTTTAGTTTGCTTTCTATGATTTTGACGGCCCTCATCGGAAAATGCCGGCGCGGATAATGGACGCAGCGCTATGTAAAATCATACAAAGCAAACTAAAATCCTTTGCGTGCCGTGCGTGCGGTGCGTCCGGCGCGTGCCAATGGACGCGCACCTTAAGTCGCCTCTAACGGACACCCAATGGGAGGAGATGAGAGTGTAGTATTCTTAACCGGCCACCCCACTGATAATACGGTGTAAAAGATACACTATACGGTATTTGACTGTATTAATTTAATCCAAGTTGGTGTAATCTTTAAAGACTAGTTTAAAAGTATTGTGTAACATAAACTTTAAAAATAATGAACTTAGATGTTTCTATAAAACACAATTTATACCGGCTTCCTTAAATTCGGTCACGTGAGCGCAAACGCGCGACGAAAATATTTTACGTAAATGTAGCCCTTGCCTTAAACGGACAATGTTAACGTTGTCTATCACTGTCTACATATAAAAGTAATTTATAACTTTTCTGCGCAGATATCTGTTTCTATTAAGCGTCAATATCATTAATTACTAATCACCTATCTCATTGTGTATCTCTATTAAAGTGTGCAATATGTTTTTTTACAGTTTACAAAGTTGTCATCTCATCATCATCAGCATCGCCAGCCCAAAGACGCCGACTGCTGAACAAGTGAACATAGGCCTCCCCCTTGGAACGCCACAGTGAACGAAAATTGGCTATTTGTATCCACCGGTTACCTGCAACGCACACTATGTCGTCAGTCCACCTATTGGGAGGCCTACCCACGATACGTCTTCCAGTTCGTGGTCACCACTCGAGAACCTTTTTTTTTTTCTTCCCCATCGGTTATTGGTTCTTGCTCAATGTGGTCTGCCCATTGCCAATAAGTATATAGTATTATAAAAGTAATCGATAACAATTAAAATTTAATAAAATTATGTGCAACAAACTTACCAGTCTATGGTTTCTTATAAGTTCACCGCGGATCGGGCTTAATTCGCCAACCAGGAGTTTGAGGAAGGTGGACTTGCCCACACCGTTGGGGCCCACTATGGCAATCCGCGAGTTCAAGTCTATGCCGAAGTCAACCTCCTTGAACAGCGGCTTCTGTCCGGGGAAGTTGAAGTCCACATCTGTAAATAAATAAATATTGTCACAGCACATAAAAAATCATAAAACATCTACCATATTGTAAGTGTTTTCGCTATTTTTATACGAAAGATACTGTGATTTAGTAAAGTCTTGGAAATAGCTGTCTATTACGCCATTTTACTGATAAAATCTACCGATAATCATTTTACTGAACTGAGTCTAGTGAAATTACCAAACTAATCGGCAGACAAAGATATAATTTTTCGACTGAGACTTTTGACTAAGTCGATGAATTTGCCATTCCCGTTCGCATTTCCCTCTGTAGATAGAGCTACTAGTGTAGTGTGTGGGGTACGCACTGTGCAGGCCGAGGATGGGCGGCTGCAGCGGCGGCGGGTCCGGGAACGAGAACTTGACGATGTACTCGCGCGGCCGCTGTAGATAGAGCTACTAGTGTAGTGTGTAGTGTGTGGGGTACGCACTGTGCAGGCCGAGGATGGGCGGCTGCAGCGGCGGCGGGTCCGGGAACGAGAACTTGACGATGTACTCGCGCGGCCGCTGTAGATAGAGCTACTAGTGTAGTGTGTAGTGTGTGGGGTACGCACTGTGCAGGCCGAGGATGGGCGGCTGCAGCGGCGGCGGGTCCGGGAACGAGAACTTGACGATGTACTCGCGCGGCCGCTGTAGATAGAGCTACTAGTGTAGTGTGTAGTGTGTGGGGTACGCACTGTGCAGGCCGAGGATGGGCGGCTGCAGCGGCGGCGGGTCCGGGAACGAGAACTTTTTTTTTTTTTTTTTTTCTCTTTATTTGTTACGGGGCTTTTAACCATCAGGTTATGCCAGCCCCATCGTAGCCTTTTACATTTAAGCCTTAATATTACGTACATAACTGAAGGAGCTTATGTATAATAACTAAAACTAATTTACCATAGCACAGGAACATTCAAGAGAGTTAATCATGAAGAGCGGCTACTAATTTGTATATTGCGTATGCAATTTCAGAATTTGGGTTAGAAAGGGCGCTCTGTACGACACCGACATCCGAAATATTAATTTTAAACTTACATATGATCAACTCCCTTTGAACGCGATTTTTTTGCATTCCATTATAAGATGTTGCACATCATCAATGGTACCACACATAATACAATTTGGTGAGTCCTTCTTTTTCATTAAGTAGGCGAATTTTCCCGATGGGTAGTGTCCCGAGCGGATCCTTAAAGCTACTTTAATACAAGATCTATTAAGGATAACCTTTCCAAACCACGGAGTCCTTATAGGTTCACTCTGTATTGTCTTGTACCAGATTCCCTTTGTTTTCGAGCGCTCATCAAAGTATTCCTTCCAATATAAGAAACACAAAGACTTGAATTTATTAAGACATTCGGAATAAAATGCTTGTACATTAACTTCTCTACCTAAGTAATGTGCAGCTTTTGAGAGGCGGTCAGCTTCTTCATTTCCATGCAGACCAATATGGGCTGGAACCCATTGGAGCCTTATTTCCCTGTTGCTTTGGCACAAGTCATACATTTTTTGTAGAACACAGTAGGAAACCGGTAATCCTCTAGAGCCAAATGCACATCGGACCAGGTGTTGAAGAGCCTGACACGAGCCTGTGAGAGTCTGACACGAGCCGTCATACGGTACGCGCGCGTGTATGATAATTTTTACGATATATATTTTTTCCGTCCTACCCTCAATGTGAGGTAAGATGGATAGCGAAAATAGTGAGGTGGGTCTACCCGAAGATAGCAGCGATAGTGAAATAATTAGTCGATGTGAACGCATACTTAATAGTTTGGAGAAACGGGAGGAAGCAGAAACTGAAAACCAGTCTCAGATTTTGAAGAGGAAAGAACGTGAGAATCAAACTGAAAGTAGTGAAGAAGGTTTTATTACCGTTACCCGGAGGAAAGCAAAGCGTTTGACTCGTCGTAATTCTACGAATTTGGAGATAGTGAAAGAAACAGCCTATAATGCCACTAGGGAAAAAGAAATCGCAGAAGAATTGCACGAAATTTGCATTTTCTCCGTGAAGGAGCTGCCTAAGCAAATGGCTTTGGCCAAGTTACTGAGAAGTGAAAATATACAACGTATATCTCGAATTAAATATGAATCGGCTTTTAAAGCATTTATTCAATTTGAATCTCCGGAAGAAGCAGAGAAGCTACTAATATGCAAAAAATTCGAGGAATTAGACATTCGTTGTCATAAGTCATTTGAAGCTAGAATGAGATATGGACTTATTAAAGGGATAGATCTAGATATGAAAGAAGAAGAGATCATAGAGAGTTTAGAGTGTGACTTCTCAATATTATCAGTGAAAAGGCTTAAGAGAATGGCGTGGGAAGGCAAATGGATTGATAGTGAATCGGTGAGAATTTGTTTTCAGAGTCCTACCTTGCCGGCATATGTAATGGCATATGGATGTAAGATCAAGGTAGAACCGTATGTATTTCCGGTATCTCAGTGTTCGGGATGTTGGAAGTTTGGACATATCTTGAAGTTTTGTCCCACAAAGAAGATATTATGCCCTAAATGTGGAAGTAGTGAACATTCCAACTGTGAAACTAAGGAAGTCAAGTGCCTTAACTGCAAAAAACCTCATTTTGTACTAGACAAAACTTGTCCGGAATTCCAAAAAGAGAAGAATATTCGATTACTTATGAGCAAAGAAGGAATAACATATAAAAAAGCTTTAGAAAAAGTTTCAATAGATAGTCAGGAACAAGTTACTGAAAATTCAGAAAACCCCTGCAATCTGCAGTCAAAAGAAATAGTACAACCAAACTCTGAAGATATGACAAATTCATCTTATATTGAGATAGTTACAAGAGCTGATGTACATCGTAATGAAACTGATTACCGTAAAGAAAAACAGGCAGAGTGTTCAACGAAACTGAAAAAGTAAGAAGACAAAGAAGTAAGAATGATAATAAAGAAGAAGATGTAGATATGGAAGAACAGAATAAGAATAGCGACGGTAATGTGGAACAGGAAAAGGAAAAAAGATGTGATTTTAAAAGAATGTTATTAAAAATTCGGAAAATAATCGTAATGGAGAAGCCGTTTGAGGAAAAGGTTTGGGATGTAATCGTAGCTGTTTTTGACGAAGTTAAAATATTCTTTATGCGCATAATTTCTGAAGGTATAAATTTTGAGAAGATGTTGGGATTATTTAATATTTATGGATACTAAACAGAATAATGATACCGTTTTTAAAATCATACAGTGGAACTCACAAAGTCTTAGGCCTAAACTTCTAAGTTTTGGCGAACTTTTACATCGAGAAAAAATTCATATCGCTTTAGTCAGCGAAACCTGGTTGGATTCTGATACTAGCATAAATATCACAGGATATAATATATATAGAAAGGACAGGTTTGATTCCTATGGCGGGGTAGCGATTATTGTACACAAGTCTATTAGGTGCTGTGTGGGTTTAATCAACATTAGTAACCCAGGCATAGAAATTCTATATGTTAAGCTGTTTAACTGCAAAAATCTCAATAATATTTTATCTATTTATTGCCCTTCATCAGTTCGTACATCCCTAGCCGACTGGGAGAATTTATTTGCCTTTTTCCCGAATAAGACTATTATAGGTGGCGATTTTAACGAGAACTTGACGATGTACTCGCGCGGCCGCTGTAGATAGAGCTACTAGTGTAGTGTGTAGTGTGTGGGGTACGCACTGTGCAGGCCGAGGATGGGCGGCTGCAGCGGCGGCGAGTCCGGGAACGAGAACTTGACGATGTACTCGCGCGGCCGCTGTAGATAGAGCTACTAGTGTAGTGTGTGGGGTACGCACTGTGCAGACCGAGGATGGGCGGCTGCAGCGGCGGCGGGTCCGGGAACGAGAACTTGACGATGTACTCGCGCGGCCGCTGTAGATAGAGCTACTAGTGTAGTGTGTAGTGTGTGGGGTACGCACTGTGCAGGCCGAGGATGGGCGGCTGCAGCGGCGGCGAGTCCGGGAACGAGAACTTGACGATGTACTCGCGCGGCCGCTGTAGATAGAGCTACTAGTGTAGTGTGTGGGGTACGCACTGTGCAGGCCGAGGATGGGCGGCTGCAGCGGCGGCGGGTCCGGGAACGAGAACTTGACGATGTACTCGCGCGGCCGCTGTAGATAGAGCTACTAGTGTAGTGTGTAGTGTGTGGGGTACGCACTGTGCAGGCCGAGGATGGGCGGCTGCAGCGGCGGCGAGTCCGGGAACGAGAACTTGACGATGTACTCGCGCGGCCGCTGTAGATAGAGCTACTAGTGTAGTGTGTAGTGTGTGGGGTACGCACTGTGCAGGCCGAGGATGGGCGGCTGCAGCGGCGGCGAGTCCGGGAACGAGAACTTGACGATGTACTCGCGCGGCCGCTGTAGATAGAGCTACTAGTGTAGTGTGTAGTGTGTGGGGTACGCACTGTGCAGGCCGAGGATGGGCGTCTGCAGCGGCGGCGGGTCCGGGAACGAGAACTTGACGATGTACTCGCGCGGCCGCTGTAGATAGAGCTACTAGTGTAGTGTGTAGTGTGTGGGGTACGCACTGTGCAGGCCGAGGATGGGCGGCTGCAGCGGCGGCGGGTCCGGGAACGAGAACTTGACGATGTACTCGCGCGGCCGCTGTAGATAGAGCTACTAGTGTAGTGTGTAGTGTGTGGGGTACGCACTGTGCAGGCCGAGGATGGGCGGCTACAGCGGCGGCGGGTCCGGGAACGAGAACTTGACGATGTACTCGCGCGGCCGCTGTAGATAGAGCTACTAGTGTAGTGTGTAGTGTGTGGGGTACGCACTGTGCAGGCCGAGGATGGGCGGCTGCAGCGGCGGCGGGTCCGGGAACGAGAACTTGACGATGTACTCGCGCGGCCGCTGTAGATAGAGCTACTAGTGTAGTGTGTAGTGTGTGGGGTACGCACTGTGCAGGCCGAGGATGGGCGGCTGCAGCGGCGGCGGGTCCGGGAACGAGAACTTGACGATGTACTCGCGCGGCCGCTGTAGATAGAGCTACTAGTGTAGTGTGTAGTGTGTGGGGTACGCACTGTGCAGGCCGAGGATGGGCGGCTGCAGCGGCGGCGGGTCCGGGAACGAGAACTTGACGATGTACTCGCGCGGCCGCTGTAGATAGAGCTACTAGTGTAGTGTGTAGTGTGTGGGGTACGCACTGTGCAGGCCGAGGATGGGCGGCTGCAGCGGCGGCGGGTCCGGGAACGAGAACTTGACGATGTACTCGCGCGGCCGCTGTAGATAGAGCTACTAGTGTAGTGTGTAGTGTGTGGGGTACGCACTGTGCAGGCCGAGGATGGGCGGCTGCAGCGGCGGCGGGTCCGGGAACGAGAACTTGACGATGTACTCGCGCGGCCGCTGTAGCAACGCCGCGGGCGCCGCACCCTCCTCTTCCTCGCGCTGTGACTTGCTGCGGTTCTTCTCCTGCTTTCTAGTCAGCACCTCCTTCTGCTTCTTTTCCTGTTGTGTATTTGTGGTATGACACTTTCAATTGGGTAGCAGTGGACTTCACGTTCCAGATGCTGCATGACCGTTGCTAGATTGATGAATACATGGGACTAACTATCTAGCAATACAGTTACTCTAGGGCCAATTTAATAGATGTTTCTTTTGTCACTATTTCAATAAATATGTAATTGAAAAGCTTAAGCACTTGTGCAGTTCTGACTTCAAAAAAATTAATAATATTTTATTAATAAAGTTTATGTTGTTAAATTTTGATGAAGTGTTAAACGTGATCTATTAAATACTTTAACTATAACTGGTAATAATCCCAGAATCTTGTTACTGCATTCGCGCTGCGAGCAGGTAATATGCGCTATTTTATTCACAGTTTAGATTATAACTGTTTTTAAAACTAGTGTATGTCCACCTGTCTGTCACTCTGATCAAAATGGAATACAAAAAATAAACAACCATACGTTAAAAATGTAAACACGACAAAATTAACGTGACGATCTTATAATAAACTGCTAAACAGATTTTCATCATCACCTCCCCTTCTCCAGGTAAATCTTAGAATAAAGTAATTATAGATGAAACCAACACAATTTTATATAAAAGTTTCTTCACTCACCGCCTGTTTCTTAGATTGCCCGTGTGCCTTCATGTCCTTCAGTCTCTTCTCCTGCTTCTCATACTCTTTGATCATCTCTTTCTTCTTCTGTGCGTACATCTTCTTGAACATAGAGTAGTTACCCTTGTAATAGTACAACTTCTGTTGGTCCAAGTGAATGATCTCATTACATACATTGTCCAAAAACGACTGGTCGTGAGATACTACTAATAAAGTCTTCTTCCAACCTTGTAAATAACTGAAATACACATTATTTTTAATATAACATGTACAAGTTTACACATCTTGTAAATATTACTTTAAATATAGTACTTACTTGTCTAACCAAATTACAGCATTCAGATCTAAATGGTTCGTAGGTTCGTCGAGCAATAGTAGTGTTGGCTCCACATAAAGAGCCCTGTGGAAAAAGAACTGCTATATGAAAGTAAAACACAAAATCATGATGATATACTAGATTTTTATACAAGGGACGAAAGATACCTGTTTAGGCACGGGATGAAAATACTGTTTTCATCCCTCTGATCAGGTAACTTCAACCGTACTTTACAAGAATGTGAAATGAAAATAAATATTGCTAACATGGCCAGGTGAAATGTGGGTTAAATGGATGAGAGAGACAAGGATGAATTATCAGAGGAGTATTAAAGAACTAAGGAATTTACCAACTAGAGAATGAAAAGAACTAGAAAATTACTGTCAAGGGGGCTAAGGCTACAGGGGGTAGTAACACCATATGAAGCAAAAATACCGTAAACTTATGCTGTGTTGTCAGTCAATCTAGGTTTTATTAAGTAGATTTCAAATAACCTGGCAAGTGATACTCTCATACGCCAGCCTCCAGAGAAGTTCTTCGTGGCTCGGTTCTGCATCTCCCGACTGAAACCCAAACCGGCCAAGATTCGCCGAGCGCGCGGCTCCGCCGAGTCCGCACCTATCGCTTTTAACTCTGCATACACCTACGTACGTGCAAATAACGTTAAAACAGCATAGATAATCATTTTTCTTTATGACGACAAAAGAAACATCATGAATAATCACCTCATTTAACCGTTCCTGTTTGTTCATACTGCCTTTTTCTATTTCAGCTTCTAACTCTTTGCATTCATTTAACAATTCTGAAGTAATAAAAAATAGGATAAAATACAAGCATAATTCTGATACATATCAATGGAGAAAAAATTGTATAAAAAAATAATATAAACTCATAATTATCACTCGTATTTTTAATATGTACTATGTAGACTGTATTATTACAGGCTGAATTTTTCAAGTGGGTGTGGATGGCCAAATCCTAAACTATAAAACTATACACTATAATTTCTTTATCCCAATTGATTCTTAGCCTAAACCTGTATGATGTAGAAACGCGACCATCATTTACCCTCAGTATAAATGTTAGTAACTACTTACCGGTCCTTTTAACATCGGCCTCCAACAGTGTGTCGACAGCGCTCATATCGCTCGCAGTTACCTCTTGCTCGCACACCAGTATGTCTATATGAGGTGGGAGAGGGAAAGCACGCTGGGCGAGGTGCCTCAGCAGCGTGGTCTTCCCGTGCCCATTGGGTCCGACCAGGCCGTACCGACGCCCGTTTGCGATCAAAAGATTCGCGTTCACGAACAAATCTTTCCCTTTTGCGCTTATTGAGAAGTTCTCTACTTTAATATCCACTGCGTTCTCTAGAGCGGCCATCTGACCTAGTTGGCAAAAAGGAACAAATTATATAAAGTGGCGTCAGCTGAAGCGACTTTTTGAATGTGTATGACCTATTATTTCTTAAACCTTCAAAAGGTCTCCGGAACGCTGTGGGGCCTGTCCGGCTTCATACCCACTAAAACTGGCTTTCGCATCGGCACATTAGAGCCCCCTCTAATTGTCCCCCCGTCCTGGTTTCTTCGGTGAGATTTGCATCAGATGCCGTTCAGTGCGTTGCCTTTGAGGCCGCCGCTGGGGGACGCATTACAGCCCCCGGGAACCTGTTTGGTGCCCACCGCAGTCCTCCTTGGAGTCGTTGGACGTCTAGAGACTACACCCCAGATGTCCAGCGACTCCGAAGGTATGTGTAAGACCTAGCAAAATGCAAAATTAATTTCACCTATACAAAACACCCAAGGCTAACATGTATGTGATCATAATACAACACTGAATAATAATCTCATTGATCGGACAGGGTTTGATTTAAAATTCTGTAAATACAACTTATATGTAGTTTTAAAATAACTGTAAACCGTAACTAAAAATGTAAAGGAAAGTCTAAAATAACTAATTTACTGAGGGCACACATACCGGCAGATTTCTGCGCCTGGCTAACAGTGAAGTTGGCGTCCAGGTCGCTGTGTCCTTGTCCGCCCTTCTTAGTCAATAACTCCATCTGTTTTTCATATTCTTGTTGTTTTTTAAGTTTCTTTTTCTCTTTATGACTCATTTTCTTTTCGGCTGGCTCTTCTTTTTCTTTTTCAGGGAGTTCTGTAGGCTATAAGACTCAAAAATGTATACAGTACAGTCGACAATTTTATTAACGACAAACCAGCTATTTGCATTGATTTATTATTTGTACCAGATAAAATGATAAAGAAAATAAAAAAAATGTACGGGCGTATTGTTATTGAAAATTTTAGGTCTTAGGTTTATTTTTAAATGAATGCGATGGGAACTTAACTTTTGCCTGAATAACCCAGGCGGAGGGTTATTTTTTTCGAGAGTATGTATGTATCTATGTATGTAAGTATGTATGTCTATTTCTTTGGCCCAGCCTACAGCCTAAACGGCTTGATAGACAGTGACATTATGTCGTTAGATTCGTCTTAGTTGTGGGAGCAACTTAGGCTATATATTCCCCCAAAAAAATTTTGGTTTTTTTTACTTCCAAAAACATCAATTAGGGTATCAAATTAAAGGTCTTAACGAGACGAGTGGAAATATATGTATGTATACAGAATGTTAAAAAACACGTGTCCGATCCGTGAGGGTAATTCAGTATATCAATACAAATACATGTAGGTACGTAACTCATTTGTTGATTAACACATATTTTTTCCTACTTTGTTCCAGATTAACGAATCTTATCTTGTATTTCTGGTACATTTTAGAAAAAGAAAAAGAGTTATATACTTACATTTGTTTGTATTGATACACTGAATAAGACCCTCACGGATCGGACACATATTTTTTTACATTCTGTATGTTTATGCGTTTTATGTATGTAAAATGTAATTTAGGCTTTTTGTGCTTTTTAAATTTCTACTTGATATGTTTGAGTTTAATACCTTATCATCTTCCTCTAAAGTCTCTTCCTCAGGTGGTGCTGGATCCTCCTCTTTTATTTCCACTTTCTTCTTTTTATCCTGTTTTTTTAAACATAAAATCATTGGACTTAACATTTTCGGGATAAGCCATGTTGGCCTTCACAATATTTTAATTCAGCATACACTAATATTTTATTTTATTTCATTTGATATTGTAGTGTCGGTTTTTTAATATGAATTACTATTATAGATAAATCAACTTCATAGATAAACACCAATCTAAACATATTAGAAATTTAAAAGAATGACATTTACATACTTTAACCTTTGCTGGTGTTTCCTCTACTTTTTCATCTTCTTTAATCTCAAATTTCTTCAGTTCTGCTTCAAGGTCATCCATGTTGTTCTTCTTTTTTAGCTTACCTAAAAATACAGGCAATCAAAATAATAACAGATTTATAAATGGTAAAATATAAACAAATTTTCAATGGGATTTTACTAAGTGAAAACTAATGTCAAATTACCCTTGCTTTTAACAACAGGAATTGCTATTTCTTCTTCTTCTTCATCATCAGATGGCATTTTCAATTCTTTATCACTTTCTTCATCAGGCCATTCATCTTTCTTACCTTTGCCTAAAATAAAAAACAACATACTCTTTGAAAGTCAATTATAAACATAAAGACCTCATATAGATAGATTATACGTATATAACCTCTCTACTTTTCGTGTTGACATGAAGGCTAAGAGGAGGCTAATAAGATAGATAGATAGACAATTCTTTAATTTAATTTTTGATGGGCCCGTTGGTCTAGTGGTAAGTGACCCTGTCTGCTACCCAACAGGTCGTGGGTTCGATTCCCACCAAGCGTCTGGGTGGTTTATCTATATAAGTATGTATGTATTTACAAAAAAAAAGTATATATGTATTAGTATCAGTTGTCTGGTTTCCATAGTACAGGCTCTGCCTAGTTTGGGATCAGATGACCGTGTGTGAATTGTCCCAGGATATTATTATTATTATTTACTGCGCACAAAAAAACAGCTACTACAAGTAATAAGTTTTAAAAACTAAAACCCGACTACGGATAAAATCGCAGTCTAAAAATGTGATATTATATAGCCTATAACCAGCGGACAATCAAGACGCTTCTAACGACACCCTACTTGTCAAATTATGTTAAGTAGATTATAAGATATGCGGGAACAGATGAACATACATACATACATACATACATTCTTGTTAAAATCATAACCCTCCCTCCGTTCCGTAGCCGGGTAAAAAGAAGAAACATGCAACAATGGGCAGCCTTATTGCTAAGAGCAATCTCTTCCATGCAACCTTTACCAGTTAATAAGTAAGTTACTAGTTAATAACACAGATCTAAGTAATGGTAATAATATCACTTTGTTCGTGATGGGTCATCTAGTAATAATAGATCCATTGATATAAACCTTACCTTTTTTATTCTTTGATTTGGCTGCAGGTTTAGCTTGATTACTAGACACATTGCTCACTACAGATTTTGAATCATCATGGTCCTCCTCATCTGATGATTCAACTTCTATATTCTTCTTTTTATTTTTGGCTGTCAATACAGAATTAGAGTTATATAGTAAAATACAATGGTCAGCTGATATATTAACACTATACTGAATATTGATCTGACTACTTTTACGGATTTTATCGCGCTTTGCAATGGACTCGCCTGTACCTCTCGTAGCTGCTGACATTTTTATGAAAGACTCCGAGATTCTGTAAGCGGTATGTAGATGATACTTTCACAATATTATCTGTGATAAAGTAACTGTATTCTTAGACCATCTCAACTCCATCAATCCAAAAATTGAATTCACAAGTTACTGTACGCTCTTACTGCATAGATTAGATCAACAATAATAACTAAGAAGACCTGAAGGTAGACCTGCATAATTGTGACATAAGAACATTCAACATCTCAGTCCTCTCCCGTGACCATGAGTGCTGCAAAGCATTCGAAACTTGAGGATAGTAAAATCTAAAATAACTGCGACAAAATCCGTAATAGTAGTTTGTTTTCAATGTGTAGTATTCGCGAAAATAAAAGACAATATTACTATACTGGATGCCAATTTGATGGCACGCAAACTTCAACAAGGTGGATTTTTTACGCCCTATTAAACATGGTAGGCAGCAGTGGCGAAGGGTCAATTTTTGTACGGGGTAAGCCGGTCCGGTACACCCAGGACATTTTCATTAGATTTCTGTAATGTTCTACTTTGCTGATAGTAACATGATATTATAACTTTGAATAGTTAAAATCTGTAAATCCCGAGCGATTCTAAACTAGATTAGGAAAGAAATAGGTAGGCAAGGGAAAAATACAATTTTATTTAATTTAAAACCCAGCGATTAGGTCCACTGCACCACCAAGGCTACATTTGTATAGGTAGGTAACTAGAAATTAAGAATACGAATATGCATCTATATAATATTTGTTCATATATTATACCGATGCGAATATGCTAAATTTTTACTTCGATAAATGTCATCGATAAATTACCTAAAATGACTCATATCTATGAAATTACCTAACGCAATAACATGTAGGTACAATGCACACTACACACAATGAACAGCTCTCCCAAAAAAAAACGCTTCAAGGTCAGGGCTCAGACAGAGGTTCATGGAATGAAACTCTCAAGTCCAGGTAGTAAGTATGTAATATGTATACTTAATATAATAATAATTATTGCAGTTGCAACAATAAAAGATGCGAAGTTATTGTACGTTTCATTATCGAATATAATTAAACAGTAATTTACGATGTTAGCGTGATCTACATTATGAACAGCGCCATCTATCGGTGAAATTGGACACACAATCACTATAGAACTTTAAATATTATTATACACAATAAACAAAACTGTAAACAACTATAGAATCTATTAGATTCTAATTATATTTAGTAGAATTAAATTGTCATGTACCGTATATGCGATACAAAATCAATATCAACGAAGACGAAAGATTATGATCGATCGAAATACGCGTACGCAATACTACACTCTATTTCGTGCAGTCTAAATGTCATTTTTCTATCCATAACATAACTCCTCCCAATCATAACCCGGCGTACATCGGCTTGCCGTCGTTCCTATAATCAGCGAGTGTCGCGTCTGCGCGTGGACGTTTTCGGTACTGATTTTACATGGTAGTTGCGCATGGAATTCCTGATCCTGAGAGCGGCTTGCCGCACCGCGACTTGCGCGCGGTTGAAGTGAATGAAACGTGCAAATTTATGCTATTAATAAAAATGGCGATTTTTAGATTAATTTTATTTGATGGTGTATTAAATACCTATGTTTTTAACGTTATGTTAGTAAATAAATGTCTTGTTAGATCGTCGTAACAAACGCCTGTTTTCAAAGGGAAGCCGGTAGGAATCGAGTTATATGGACCCTTCGCCACTGGTAGGCAGGCTTTGTTTTTCTTTTTCTTCTTAATTAAAACATGTACATGTTATAATAATGTCAGAATTAAAAATAAACACAGTAACAGCTGCTAACCTCATTCTCTTTGTAAGATCCAGAACAAAGCCCAGGTTACAGCTAAAAAAACCTCTTTGCAATGCAGTTCTATTTATAATTATTGTAGCTTAGGTGCCACTGGAAGATAATAATAAGAGCCCTACACCTATCCCAGATTACAACTATTCTACTTTTAATATTCTTTGAAATACATATTGTGTACTAAACCTAAACACGAAATTAAATACTTACTTTTCTTTTTACTAACTGGCTTAACAACTTCCTCTTCGGGAACTTCTTTAAGCTCTACATCACTACCTTCTGAAGACCATTCATCATCTTTTTTGCCTTTACCTTAAAAACAAAATGTATAAGTTAATTCTTTAAGAGCATCATGAGTCGCTGAGTTGAGAGTTAACTGTTTTTTTATTGATCGATATCTCAAAATGGAACTAGACTAACGGTCTTGATACTAAGCCACGTTATCCAGAAAAAAAAACAAACGGCTCACCTCTTTTAATACTTTAGGGGTCGTCCATTAATCACGTGATGTTTTTTAGCAAATTTTTAACCCCTCCCCCCCTCCTGGTGATATGTGGTGAGTTTTTAAACTACCCCCCCATACCCCATAATTAAACAAAAAAATATTATTTTTAAATAGAGGTACCTGATTAAATGTTGAAGGGGAAGTCATTGCTGTCATTGCCGGCAACGATGAGTCAAGGTCACGTGCCGTTGTTTGGTTTAGAAGTCATGCATTCAACGAAAAATAAATACACGTGATGTCTCATTATACCCCTCCTGGTGATATTTCGTGATATTTTCGGAACCTCTCCCCCCCCCCCCCCCCCCCTATCAAGCCTCACGTGATTAATGGAGGCCCCCTTACGTGATTTTTTGTTTCATTTGAAAGATTCAATTTTAAATAAGTAATTAACTACTGCACTTACAAATGTTGTATCTACAACAAAATAACAAAATACTTTACTTAACAATCTTGTTAAGTAAAGTATTTTGTTGCTATTTTATAATCTCTGAGCTATGCTTCCTTTCCATTATAGAGTACCAGATAATCAATGTGATTATTATCATCATCAGCAGCCGAAAACCGTCAACTGCTGAACAAAGGCCTTGCGCTTGGCAGGCGTCTTGGGGATCACAGTATAGGTGATAGGTAATCTAATAGAAAGATGCTGCTGCCCATCTTCTTGTTTTCCCTTAGTTGCCTCTTACGGACACCCAACAGGAGGAGATAGGAGGGTGCTATTTTTATCCGGACACTAAACAGGTACCTACTAGAACAGCATAAAGTATTATTTGGCTGCGAGCATCAAAATAATCCGATTTCAAGAACTGGATTAATTATCATTAACTATAATGAATGTTGGTAAGTGCAGCAGTAAGAATAATATAATTATATATATTATGATATTACATAGCAGTTAATAATTGCTTATTTCTGCATAAAAGTTTAATTGAAATTGTGAAAGTACATAGTTATTTTGGCAGGGAAAATGTGAAACATTTCTTGTGGTTTTTCTTAGATTGAAAAATAATGATAGACTCTTTTGTTTTTAATTTAAACACAAAAAAGTTTTCATAGTGCTTACCTTTTTTCTTTTTAGTAGTTTTGTCTCTAGATTTGGATGCAGCACTTGTTGAATTACTAACTATTGACTTACTATCATCCACCTCTTCATCTGAATCATGACCTTTTTTCTTACTTTTAGCTAAAAGTTACAAGGTTTATTTTTTTCACATTCAATTATCATCATGATGATTAGCATGGAAATTAAGATAAATACAACATCTTTTAAAAAACACTGAATATAAAAATAAAATAGCACCTGATGTGCCTCTCACACTGAGACAGTCCAGTCCAAAATGGAAGGCCTAGACGTCAGCTCTTTAACTGGCCACAATTTGCCATTTATTAAAGAAGTGGAGAGTGTTATATGTGGACAGAGGAAGGTACCCAGAAAGAGCCTCCTAGAATAGCATAACAATGTATTTCTTGGTACAGCATAGATGGTTCAGTCTAAAAAATTGACCAATGCCTAATTGACCAATCTTTCGGTCGCGTAAAAAACATAATGTAAAAGTTATAATATTGGTAACATATGGGATATGCTATACACCTTTCTTTTGTGACTTTTTTGCCGCTGGTTTGGGCACATCTTCATCCTCTGAGACGTGGGCATTGTTCTGCGCTTCTTCCTGATCACTATCACTCCAGTCGCCGGCATTACCTTTGCCTTTCTTCTTTCCTTTACCCTTACTTTTTGAGGTTAATTCATGGGTCTCGTATGTAGAAGACTTTTTTTCATCAAAGTCGTCTTCAAAGTCCTGATTTTTCTTATTTCCTTTCTTCTTAGACATTTTTATCTATAGTTATTTACAGTGTTTATCTATAATTTTTCGATAAATCGCCAGCCAACTAACTTTTATTATCGTATTACGAATAAATTATTAAAATCATACGTTTACATTTATAGCAAAGCAAAGGAAGATGGAAGTAGATGTCATTGTCATTGTCACGTCCGTCAGTGTGACTGACATTTACAAACAAATTAATGACAGTTTAATTAAAGCTGGGCTTAGAAAAAGAAACCAATAGAGAGCTGGCACTTTCTTACTCATTCGCGCAAGAAAAGGATGCATTTATATATATTATATGTGATAGAAAGAAACAGAGCATATGATTTTTTGTCCCTCATCGTGTGTTCAAAATCTGGCGCACCTACGGTGCGTTTTCTTCGAGTACTCATGAAATTTTCTAGTTCACGACCTAACTTTGGAGTTTTAAATTGAATTGCATTATGAAATATCGTATATATAATAAATAACTATATCATTTGAATAAATATCCATAACGTGTGTTAAGTGTACGAATGATTATTTTCTGTCCTTATCGGCGGCACGCTAGCTGATGTCTTGTTATATTCTGTCTACGAAGCCGGGACTGGCTCGTCTGGCTCTAAACTTCTTGGCTCTGTGATCGGCACTTACCGATCCGACCATTCTGAATATTTCTGAATAAAATAGCAAAAATAAGAAAGTTGATGTAGCGCTGCGACGTACCGAATATTACGAGCAGCCTCAAACCCACCCCTCTTAATATGCTGTACCCGCTTGTTGGAATAGCACTACTGGGAGTTCATCCTGCCGTGATTGTGCAGTGGAGACTCAGGAAAAAGGATCAGACACTCTGTAAAAGCACGTGATGAAAAGGGTGGCCCTTGGATCTTTACAGGTCTATCTAGATATCAGGTTAAATTTAACATCGAATGAATCCCTTCATGCAGATGGTATCTTGCCGTGACGTGACTAGTATGTAAGTTATTAAACCGCTTACATTCTCATGTCGGTCGCTGCAAGGTTAATGTCGGTCCAATGTGGAAAATTTCATATTGTGTCCCAAACAATGCGTGGATGTGGGGCTCTATCCAAATGCTGGCTGCGCCGCAGATAACCCCTGCAAGGCGTCGGAAGAAAGCGTGGCTATCGCCATGTTCTGAGCAAAAATATTTATAAGCAAATCTATCTTCTATACTATAATAAAACTCAAAGAGCACTTTGTCTGTACATTGAATATTTTTCCAAAATACTACAATATCGACATAGAGGACAAAACTATTTTTTTTTGGAATTATTGTCTGCCTGTCTGTCTGTCTGTCTGTCCAGGTATCATTTGAAAACCCGTGGATGGATTTTAATAGGACTTTCACTGATGTGTTGTGTAGAAGTCCGGGCATAAAATGGTATATATAACATCACGCTTTGTTTCATAGGGGCTAAGCAGTGGAACATTACTTGTGCATATTGCCACATAAATTCTATTGTATGTGAATAGGGTAATTATAAACTGACCAGTTAATTAATGAGATATTTATTATTACGCTATATCAAATAGGGACTGAGCAGACATTTAATTTGCATAAGTTAAGCTATTTCGCCATGTAGAGTAAGTGTTCCGTGGTCGAGTGGTTACGGACGCTTCTAAAAAACGTCATAGGTCTCGGGTTATTTTTAAATAATTTCGATATTATTTAGTTTTTTTTTTTCTTTTCAATTTTAAGCAAGGTGGTGGTTTCAAGTTACTGATGGCACCATAGTGTTAAAAAATATAATGGTTCCATGAAATCTCAAACTAAACCTCTGTAAAATACGTTGATGTGATAGATATCGAAATCATTGAATCATTGATCTTGAAATACAAAAGATAGTACCTAATAAAAAAATATAAGAAGTTATTGACCACTTAAAATAACATTCTTCAATCTATAAGACTAAAGCTCCTTCAGAAAGTTTGAGGTGTGTGGCCCTAGATGTCCAACAAGTAAGTACGACAGCTTGCTTGGTGGATGTATAAAGTGTCTCCGGCGGCGGGCTTAAAGGCAAGACCAGAAAACCCTCAGTTTTCTGGTACAGATCCCACCGGAGCGACCACGCCTCCCGTCTCATGTGCCTATGCGACAGCCATGGGTAAGAATCCCACATACCCCGGTTGACCCCATAGGTCCCGGGACCTATTGAAGGTGTACCCCGCGAGAACAAAAAGCAAGTAGATCACGATATGCAGCTTGACACATATCGTATAGAGTATAGACAGCTTACAAAGAAGATCAGGGTTACTTGACCAATAGATTTACGGATAATTCAAATAGCTGGTGTCAGTATTAGTAGGTAAGTACTTAGTTGTAAAATGGAAAAATGAATTAAGGTAATATCAAAATACTAATATTTTGTATGTGACATACCTACACATAATCGCCATCGTCGTTGTCATCATAATAATAATGAAATGAAAATGAAATGAAAATGAATAAAAATGGAAATTATAATGTTCTCCAAGCCCCTCAGTGCCTATCCGACGTATGGATCATCTTACTTTCCAGACAAAAAGGTCCGTCATTGTCCTAACCAGTAAGAAACAATTACACAAAGTTGTTGCTCCCTGCGGGATTGGAACCCATGACCTCCGGTTTGCAAAGTGATGCCCCGCTGACCGCTTAACTAAGAGACTCTTTATCCCGAAAAATTGAAGGGTTCCTACAGGACGGCGCATCAATATATAAGGGTAACGCGCAAAATATATAGGATGATTTTGATACAATTTGTGTAAATCGATCGAGTCGGATCGGGTGGTCAGACGGGGTTGGATCGAGTCGGATTGAGTTCCGTCGGAGTCGCTGGACGTTCGGGGTGTGGCCCTTACTTAGGATGTCCATCCAGTATGGTGGCGACTCCTAGGAGGACGGCAGCGGGGTTGTGACCCCCATCCACGTGAGCACCGTGACACCGTGAATGCTCAAATGCAAGGCACTGATCCCACTGGTGCAGATCCCACCGGAGAGCTTTGGTGTCCCCACTCATGTGCCGATGCAACAGCCGAGTGGGCTTTAGTGGGTAAGAATCCCACATACCCTGGTTGACCCCCACAGCTCCCTAGGACCTTTTGAAGGTTTTCCCGCGAAAAATAAAAGCGTCGGATCGAATCGGACCGAATCTGATCAAATTGAATGGAGATGGATCGTGTTATGTCGAGTTTGATTTCATGAGTATAACGTGAAAATTACCTACCTACTGGCTGCGTGCAAAGCCGCGGGTACAGCTAGTTATGTATACGATAGATAAAGAAGAATGGAAACGATACTTCTAGACGAAAACATCAGTATTGAAATTCGATTATGATGTACATTTTAAACCATAATTTTGGTCAGAATATTCTAAGAACTCTAATATTATTTTCCCACAAAATTGAGAATCCATCTACACCGCTGCACCAAAAAGGTCTAGAAGAATAGAAATATAGAAACTGGCAGAAATGGATATTACCTAAATCGAAAAAAAAAAATGTGAAGTGAAAGACGGGACAAAAGAACTAGAATTTTCCTACACAAAGCAAATACGAAGAAAATAATTCTTATAATAATGAAGTCCGAGTTTATTTTTCTGAATTTGTTTCTTTTTGTTGTTTTCACAATTGACTTTATACCTACATGTGCAGGTGATAATGTAAAAAAAAGTGTGGACGATAATAGAGACGAAGTCGGCGAAACGAACGATGAATCCCTTGACATCCCCGTAGAAAATGAACCTAATAACCTAACATGCACAAGAAGGCAAAATAGCTTAATGCATGAAATACGACCAGCACAACCTAAACAATTTCCGTTCATGGCAGCTATAATGTCTCAACAGAATGAATACTTGTGCTCAGGTGTTATTGTCTCCAACGGATTGGTATTGACTACAGCCCAATGCACCCAACAATCTCTTAGTTATGTCTTATTGAATACTACGACCGATAAAAAGGATGGTACGACAGTGTCTCTTCATGTGATTAAAACTGAAACATTTCCAACATTTACGGGAAGTCAATCGGTGAAAGATGTCGGGCTTGTTTACACTGAGAAACATAATAACAGCATTGCATCAAAAATCAAACTAAGTAATTTTTCGAGTCCACGTAGTGTTGTTGATATAGAAGGTATAGGATTTGGTTTAAATGCTGATATTGGACAAACTAGAGAACTACAATATGTGGGCATGGAAAGTCGATCACCTGAAGAGATGTCTGATATTATAAAAGGATATTTTGATTGTGTAGAAACAAAGGTTTCGACATGCTTTAGAGATACAGGTGGACCAGTAATATTTGATAACGAACTGATGGGTATCGTCATCAAGGGACAAGACGAATGCTCTAAAGAGATGTCAGCAACATACGCCGTAAATAAAAAAATGGTGGAGGTCTTACCGACTTATACTTTTAAGGCATGGTTAGATGAGAAAATTAAAAAGAATGAAGAACAAGACCAGGTTGCTTTGGCAACATATCCTTCGAAACCTGTCAGTCGTAAAGCAGCGGTCCATAAAATGACAAATAGTATTGGAACGCGATTCGATACATTTTCATTTTCAATTTTTATTTTTATTGGATTTGTTAGTGCTTCGGCGACTTATTAAATATTATGTAAAATTTAGTTTCCAAAATAATAGAAATTTTTGTTAGCTTTTCGTACCTGCTGAATAAAAATATTAATTACTTACTGTTTCTTTTTAATATATACCTAAGTACAAGTATAAAAACCTTATTGTGGATGATTCCCAGTAGTTCCTTAGTTCCTTTCGTTATTTTTGTTAATTCGATACTATTGATGGCGGCTAGTTATCGTATCCTGTCCCTCTCGCCGGATTTCAGATAATCCCAAGATGTCCCAACGCAACTTGCTCAATTCTTCCTCCAGCTCGACAATCTTCTCATCGGTCCTCATCGTGCGGATGTTGTGTGTTGCCAGGGCCAAAGTTCGGTGGGGGTGGTAGCGGGGCATCTGCCGGAGATTCTTAGCACCCCCTGCTCGACCGTTACCCCGCCTGCTACCAAGGCGAGGAATAGAGGAGCCGCCGGGGACTGGGGGCCGTATGCAATTATTGTCTATCATTGTTTGGGGGGGGGGGGGGGGTTGCCATAATCCCCACGCTTGGCAGGCGTCTTGCGGATCGCAGTTTTAGTGAAGAGATGGAATGTAAAACAGAAGACGCTGCTGCCCGTCTTCTGATTTCCCTTAGTTGCCTTTTACGTACACCCAAAGGGAAGAGCTGGGTGGGTGCTATTCTTACCCGGACACCCCACGGGCAAAAGAAGAAAAAAAAAAGAAAATAATTTCATTCACACACAATGGATGGATCCAATTGGGTCGAAGTGCGTTCCGGTGGTTACCTCTAGTCGCAGTAGCCCGGTTGTAGTCCGGTTGACTGGTCTACGATTTTATGACCTGTTCCACTAAGTTCAACTATAAGTTCAACTAGGTTCAACTGGTTGAACTTATTGGACAAAAAACGTCCAATTATTTCAACTTTGATATTTTTTATAACAGTAGAACTTAATGGACAATATTGATCCTATTAGTTCAACTTTCTATTTAAATTATCCGTAGTAGTAGTGCACTCAGAGCCGAGGCGAGCCAGACTTTTCTCATCTTCTAAGCAACAAAATGTGTGTGATAAAGTAGTATTAGTGCATACAAACAAGGTAAACATAGGTACTTGCTAGTTTGGACCGCCGGCCAGTTTTCAGGTACCAGGTGCTAAAGGTGCAAAAAAACATTGGCAACTTTACTTATAGTCTAAGTGCTGATATTTATATATGTTTCACAGAATATCATTAGACGTTTATAATCGACTAGCTGTAGCCCGCGGCTTCGCCCGCGTTTACTTTGTTACTCAACGTGTTTTGAATTATCAAATCAAATGTTTTATTGCTATTATCGAAGATTTTTAAAATATTGTTTCCAGTAATGTTTTATTTTATTTACGCGAATGCTAAACATTGAAATCAAACTACTTTTAAGGATTTAATCGCGGTTTAATTTAGCTTTTACTATCCCGACGTTTCAAATGCTTTGCAGCACCCATGGTTACGGGAGGACTGAGATGTTGTACGTCTTTTTGCACAATTATGCCGGTGTATCCTCAGGTCTTCTTAGTTATTGTTGTTGGTCCGATCTTCGGATGATCAATTTCAATATTATTCACACTTTCATTAACTCTGATCTAATAGGTATCAAGTATGTAGCCTGTATTTTTGCGTAAGCTATCATAGCTCCCATTTCTTAAATATTTACTTCTTTATTTAAAAGATAGATACTGTACTTATTTTGCAATTCCATTAAAAAACTTATGAGGTTGTTAAGTGGAAACCATTTGGTAACCCCATTGGTAGATGCCCTTAGCCAACCGCTAAGGCTATTTTTGAATAATGCTGGAAATTTGTTTATTCAATAGTTTTGTTTAGTACATTCACTGAGTTTCGTTACCATAGTTGTATTATAGCATTAAATGGAAATCTGTCTTCACGCAAAATTTAGGGATTTTTCGAAGAATGCCCGAAACAGTTTCTTGGATTCTTGTATGCAATACATAAAATATGTCGTGTGGCTGTAGGAATAAAATATTTTTTGGAACTCAATTAAATTCTTTTAGGGGTTAACTTAAAAAAAAAGTCATGGAATGACGAATGTATCCGCAAAGTGTCAGTGCAGCATGAATTTTTTTTCGCGTTTGATACTCAAAAACCGTGCTAAAACCCCGTTAAGGTATGATTTTCAAAACAAATGTGTTAGACGTGTTTCTCAATTTTTTGATGAGTACACTGACAAAGTTTCGTGCCTTTGAATTTTTTTTTTACATACAAACTTTGATACTTACCTCATTTGTCCCACGGATTGATTTTCAAATAAAACATCTTTATCCGGTGTTAATGAAATTTACATGAAATCATTACAGTAGTTTACCCTCTTGATTAAAAAAAGAATTATAGAAATCGGTTCATATTTGTGAGAGTAATGTAATGGAGAACATCAGTTTCATGGTTTTAACCGAGAAGAAGGAGGAAGTTCTAAAAAAAATTTGCACATGTATTTCTTTAATTTCAAGAATGCATGCGCAGTGTCATCAGTGCAGCAACATGTTTTGTTCTGCATTCATACATAAAAACCATGCTAAAACCCCGTCAAGGGTTGATTTTCAAAACAAATGTGTCAGTCGTGTTTCTCAACTTCTTTTGATAACAAAGTTTTGTGTCCGTCTGATGAAAAATATTTTTTTGTGCAAACTTTGATACCCTTTACTTTGATACATTTTACCCACTTAGGGGTTGATTTCCGAAAAATTCTGAAAAGTTGTTTGTTGTTATGTTGAGTTTATTTAATGAGTTTTCTGACTGTAGCAACATTATAGCTAAAATGAAAATCCTTGTTCATGCAAACTTTGCAACCTCATAATATTACCTTACGGATTGTTTTTTGAAGTATGTCTAAAATAAGTTTCTTATTGTGTGCAATGCATAAAATAAGTCCTGTGACTGTAGTACAAAAAAACATTTTTTGGACCCAATTGGACCCTTTTAGGGGTTGATTTTAAAAATAAATTACTTTAACTTGATGAATTTATTCACAAAGTTTCAGCAGTGCAGCATGATTTTCTTTCCGCGTTTGATACTCAAAAACCATGCTTATACAAACCCCTTCAAGGGTTGATTAAAAAAAATAATGTGATACACGTGTTTTTTTTATCAGTACACTGATAAAGTTTCGTGTCCATGCGATGAATAATTGTTTTTCCATAGTAAATTTGATACCCCATTTGGCCCACTTAGGGGTTGATTTTCAAAAAACGCTGAAAATTAGTTTGTTAAATTATTTTGTCTATGAGTCTACGTACCGAGTTTCGTTACTCTAGCTGCAATATAACATTCAATTTAAATCGTTCTACGTGTAAACTTTCCAACCGCATTATGACCTTAGGGGTTGTTTTTCGCTAAATGCCGGAAATGGGTTTCTTAGATTCTTGTGTGCAATACATAAATTAAGTCTTATGACTGCAGGTCGAAGAACATTTTTGGACCCAATTGGACCCCTTTAGGAGTTGATTTTCAAAAACTATTTGATTTTCAAAAACTATTTACACATGGATTGCTTTAGTTTGATAGATAGATTCGCAAAGTTTCATCAATGCAGCATAATATTTTTCCGCGGTTCAAACTTAAAAACCATACTGAACCCCCTTTAAGGGTTGATTTTCAAAAAGTTGTGACACAGGTTTTTTTCATTTCTTTTGTTAAGTATGTTGACAAAATTTCGTGTAGGTGTGGTGTAAAAACAAATGGTTTCCATACAAACTTTGAGACCCCATTTGACCCACTTAGAGGTTGATTTATGTACCGAGTTTCGTTACTCTGGCTGTAGTATAGAATTAAATGGAAATCGTTCAACGTGTAAACTTTCCAACCCCATTAAATGACCATAGCGGTTTTTTATTGCAAAATGCCGGAAATAGGTCGCGTAGATTCTTGTGTGCAATACATCAATTAAGTCTTATGACAGTAGGTCGAAAAACATTATTTGGACCCCAATTGGACCCCTTAAAGAGGTGATTTTCAAAAAATGATTGTTTATACAATAATTGATAAATGTATTAGCAAAGTTTCATCAATGCAGCATGATGGTTTTTTTCCGCGTTTCATACTCAAAAACCATGCTAACACACCTTTACGGGTCGAATTTGAAAAAGTTGTGATACACGTGTTTCTTAATTCCTTTGGCTTAGTACATTGACAAAATTTCATATCCGTGTGATGAAATTTTTTTTCATACTAACTTTGTGAGCCCGTTTGACCCACTTAGGAGTTGATTTTACAAAAATGCTCAAAATGAGTTTGTTCATTATTTGTGTTGAGTTTATTTACTGAGTTCCGTTACTCTAGCTGCATCATAGCATGAAATGGAAATGCTTTCTTTTGCAAACTTCCCAGCCCCTTGATATGACCTTAGGGGTAATTTTTTGCAAAATGCCGGAAAAATGTTTCTTAGATTCTTGTGTGCAATACATAAATTAAGTCTTATGACTAATTGGATCCCTTTAAAATTTATTTTCAAAAAATTATTATTTACACAATAATTGCTTTAGTTTGATAAATGTATTCGCAAAGTTTTATCAATGCATGATATTTTTTTTCCGCGTTTCATACTCAAAAACCATGCTAACACCCTTTTATAGGTCGAAATTGAAAAAATTGTGATACACGTGGTTCTTAATTTCTTTGGCTTAGTACATTGACAGAATTCCATATCCGTGTGATGAAAAAAAATTTTTCCATACCTTCTTTGGGAGCCAAATTTGATCCACTTAGGGGTTGATTTTACAAAAATGCTCAAAATTAGTTTTTTTAATTGTTGTGTTGAGTTTATTTACCGAGTTTCGTTATTCTAGCGGCATCATAGGATGAAATGGAAATCCTTCTTTGTGCAAACTTTGAAATCCCATTAAATGACCTTAGGGGTAGTTTTTCGAAAAATGCCGGAAATAAGGTTCTTAGATTCTTGTGTACAATATATAAACTAAGTCTTATGACTGTAGGTCGTAAAACATTTTTTGGACCCCAATTGGACCCATTTCGGAGTTGATTCTCAAAACATGATTATTTACACATGGATTGCTTTATTTTGATAAATATATTCGCTAAGTTTCATCAATGCAGTAAGTATGTTTTTTTTTCACGTTGCATACTCAAAAACCAAGTTAAAACCCCTTTATGGGCCGATTATCAAAAAGTTGTAATACACGTGTTTCTTTATTTCTTTTGCTCAGTACTGTAACGAAGTTTCGTTTTAGTGTGACGAAAAAAATTTTTTTTCCATACAAACTTTGGGAGCCCATTTGACCCACTTAAGGGTTGATTTTACAAAAATGCTCAAAATTAGTTTTTTTAATTGTTGTGTTGAGTTTATTTACCGAGTTTCGTTACTCTAGCTGCATCATAGGATGAAATGGAAATCCTTCTTTGTGTAAACTTTGGAACCCCATTAAATGATCTTAGGGGTAGTTTTTCGAAAAATGCCGGAAATAGGTTTCTTAGATTATTGTGTGCAATATATAAACTAAGTCTTATGACTGTAGGTCGAGAATCATTTTTTGGACCCCAATCGGACCCCTTTAGGAGTTGATTTTCAAAAAATGATTGTATGCACTTGGATTGCTATAATTTGATTAATGTATTCGCAAAGTTTCAGCAATGCAGTATGAATTTTTTTTTCCGCGTTGCATACTGAAAAACCATGATAAAATCCCTATAAGGGTCGATTTTCAAAAAATGTGATACACGTGTTTCTTTATTTCTTTTGTTTAGTACACTGACAAAGTTTCATGTTTGTGTGACAAAAAAAAATTTTTTTTCCATACAAACTTTGGGAGCCCATTTGACCCACTTAGGTATGGAATTTCGAAAAATCCGTTCTTATTGTTCACCTAGACTATTTGAATAATGTTGGTTCCAAATTTCAAGATTGTACGTTATATGGTTTTTGCTGTATCGTGATTCCTAGAAAACACCCTGCTCTTTTATTAATATAGATATTCCCAGACAGTTTGCGTCGGCAGTTATTTCCACCAGACACAACAAAGTTATCAAAAAAAATATACCTAACTTTACGTATATATTCTAACGGTCATAATCATAAAAAACTCACACATTTAAAGTCTCGCTATAAGTAGTATGGTTTTCAAAAAGTATTATTCCTAAAAGCATTTTTGCATTAAAGCGTTCTTTATATATATTTTAAAGTTATAGAGGGCAGAACCCTACCATAACGGCGCATATATACGCTTAAAGCACGCTAGTCAGTCCGATATACGCCTAGATATAAAAATTTTCACGATATACGCATATAGCACCGCGGCGCTATAAGCGTATATCTGACTGACTAGGTATGTTGATCTTTTTTAGTCAAAATCTTTGGGTTAATGTCACTTTGGGTGCGTTCCACGTGTACCGGAGTGTTTATGATATATTATTAAACTACATAATAGACGCATTTGAATAATTATCCAGTCCTTGACTCCAAGATATTTCTTTCCATCACTAGTAGTACCCCGTGGGTACGATCCGGAGATATCGCACAAGTTTCAGAGGTTAGAAAGAGAAAACAACATTATTATCTCTTTCGTAACCTCTCCGCCTCAGCCGAGCGACAGCCACCTCATTCTTGTCTGTGCGATCACGGCGTTCGCACGAGTTCAAATACAAGGGATCTTTGAAATCATGAAAAATCGAAAATAAAGAAGACATAAAATTAAAATTGGAACATTGTTCGTGTCGCTGTTAACGACGATGTATACTTTTGAGCTAAAGTGTACCCTTTGAATTCATTGGGAATCACTAATGTTTAATCCGTAGAATTCTTCGGATATTATTGTGCCTAAATATCATTCTGCCTGCCTGCTGCTGCTGAACCTGCGAAGATTTATACGCTCGAGCTGAGTTTGTGTACCCTTTGCATTCATTGGGAAGCTCTAATTTTTATTATCCGTTGTATTCTTCGGATATTATTTGGCCTAATTATCACAATGTCCTAAATACGGCAGTTGCATTCATCCGAAATCATACAGCTTATCTGTTGTATTCTTCAGATATTGCATTTTTTTGTTCTTGGCCTAACTATCCGCATTATTTACTCTACAGGTGAGTTTGTCTAGTTTTAGATAAAAGCGAATAAATTTTCGCTGTTGTTGTACCTTCAATTATGATCGAAAGAAAAAATCAAAATCTATGTATAGATACCAAATGGTAATCATCAGTCAAATGCAAGCTTCGCGTGGTATCGGAATTTGTGCTCGAAGGTGCGGAGGCAACAAATCACGGTTACAAATGTTGCCAAAGAATAATAGTCCCTGATCAGTTTTGTTGGTGTGGTGGAAGGAATCTCTAACGAAGTTGATTCACTTAGTTTTATGAAACTTCATTACTCAATTTGTAATAGCTACTCTGAACCTGGTGATTGGCACCATGCTGATCGATAGTTATAAGGCTATTAGTCAGTAAAGCTTAATTGGCTTCATGGAAGGCGGACAAGCCTCTTAAATCTTAAAAAAAACCTGATATGCCGGATAATATCTGTACTCTAAACGAAGGGGCCACTCTTGGCTTATTCTCACTATGCCGAAACTGATACCTGTAAGTCGATTATCATTCTACTGATCGATCGACCCTTGACAGATCTTTTTAAGATAGTAAAACAGATTTCTTTTTATTAGAACAAATAGCCGATTTTGTAAAAAATTACCCAGATTTCATACTTATGGAGTTTTAAACGGGAAAGGCTCCGAAAACCTATTTTTCAATTCTAGCACCAGCGCGATGACCGACAAAGTCACACACTACACTGACAAAGTCAGTGGACTGAAACCAGTGAAGTTTTTAATGTGCACTCTAACCACCACCAGCGCGGCGTCAAGGACTGTCATCATCGCCTCCGCTTGACTGATTGCCGACCGTGTCCGCCACGTGTCCAAGCGTCGCAACAATTCAATGAACCTCTCAGTTTCATCATTAATTACCAGTATAATGTTTGATTCAAAAACTTCTAGTAAAGTAAGTTTTATGCTGGGGTCCATACTTTTGCTTGATTTGGCGCGCAACGGATAAACTAAAAAAAAATGTATATACTATATACAAATATATATATATAATTATTAATTTCATTAGGACTTATAACTATTAACTACAATTACTATGTAATTGTACTATGTCGCTTTAGCAAGATAGATACTAAGCTTCTGCTTATATGAATGATAACTGTGATATCATTATAACGTTGACACATAGTTTACGTTTACTTTAGTCGTTAATTTGATATCAAGATAAATATTTTCTTCAGATTTTCACGGACGCCTTTCTAACGAGTAGCGTGCTCCTCTATACTCAAACTCTAAAGTTGGAGCGTAGCAAGTGGTTCGTAAAAAGTGGTGAGCATTGGTCCACATACAGTGTGCTAAAAGTAATGGTAATCCATTGATATATTGATTTAGTCTCTGGAGACAAGAAAAATTTGACTTTCGTGTGTATACCTAATACCACTGCCTTTTCTTATTCACACAGAATAAGTAGAGTTTATTACCCTAGCTAATATTGGGATAGGCTAACATTTGGAGTTGGGGTGCACATATTAACAAATTCATATTTGCATCATATTATTCATTCTTTATTAAATTATTGAGGCTGATATAATACTAATAGGATAAATGCAGACACGGAACGAGAGATCGTGTGTAAAAAATAATTATGTATACATAAATAATATATATAGATAGATAGATAGACAATTCTTTATTGCGCACAAACAAACAGATACAAAAAGAATAAGACACAAATTAATAAAACATGCAACAATGGGCGGCCTTATCGCTAAAAGCGATCTCTTCCAGGCAACCTTTGGATGGAGAGGAAAATAAAGAAGTTACAAAGAGCAGAGGGTGCGCGCACTTGACATGAATAGGTAACATTAACACAAAGACACATAAAAACACATAAAATATGTTGTAAACTATAATATAATACGTACGTTTATGTATAATACAATTAAAACAATAATAGTAAACCAAAAAATATTGTGAATATTCGACATAATTAGTGGGGTTACCCTCATATAAAAAAAAAGAACCTAATGCAAGGGTAAGAAACTAAAAATGTAATTTTTTCCAAGACTATTCTTTAGCGATACGGATCGAAATGAGGCATGTATTAAAATTAAATCTTTATGAAAGGGGAAAGATTTACCTTGCCATATTCATGATCCTCAAAGTGAGATGGAGATTATACAAAGAAAAGGCGAGCAAGCGTCATAAGGGGTCGTCCATTAATCACGTGAGGCTCGAGGGGGGGGGGGGGCGGCTGCTTTTCGAAAAAATCACGAAATATCACCAGGAGTGATGTACCCACGTGTATTTATTTTTCGTTGAATGCACGATTTCTAAACCAAACAGCGGCACGAGCGGCCTTGACTCACCGTTGCCGGCAACGACTTCCCCTTCAACATTTAATCAGATAAGTACCTGTATTTAAAGATAATATTCCGAAAATTTCAATATAAATTATATTGAAATTTTGTACAAAAAATACACGTGATTTTGGATGGGGGGGGGGGGGGTAGTTTAAAACCTCACCACATATCACCAGGAGGGGGGGACGGGTTAAAAAGTTGCTAAAAAACATCACGTGATTAATGGACGACCCCATAGTTGTGAGAGTGACATAGGGTAAATTTTTTCAAAATCTTTAATATGACGGGCGCTCATTTTTATATTTTTTACTTACATTAATATGGGTCAAATGAAACAAGGCTATTTCGTATGCTGATAGTTCCTTTATATCATTAACATTTGAGCTTATATACTTAGGAGGCGTCCATTAATCACGTGAGGCACGAGAGGGGAGGGGAGGTCTACCGAAAAAATCACGAAATATCACCAGTAGGGGGGGGGGGGGGTATAATGAGACATTTCTAAACCAAATAGCGGCACGTGGCCTTGACTCACCGTTGCCGGCAACGACTTCCCCTTCAATATTTAATCATTTAAGTACCTGTATTTAAAGATAATATTCCGAAAATTTCAATATATTATTGTACAAAAAAATACACGTGAGTTTTTTGTTTAAAACCTCACCACATATCACCAGGAGGGGGGAGGGGTTAAAAAGTTGCTAAAAAACATCACGTGATTAATGGACGACCCCTAACCACTACCAAAATTACTACAAAAGGCGGTTTTTATTAAAAATTGGGTCAAAGAGGCCTTTATTTTATTTTCTACTAGCTGACCCGCGCAGCTCCGCCCGCGCTTTTATTATTTTGCTACCCTTTTCTCCTTCCCTTGATTTATTTCTCTCTCCACCTCTCTTAAAAAAGTCTAATTCTAAGCTCTCTCTCTCTATCTCCTCTCTCTCTCCCTCCCCTCCTTTGGTACGCGTCACACTCCACCTCTTCCTCTCCCCGTTGTCCCCTCTCTGAACCTCTCTCTTCTAATACCTTGCTCCCAATCACTCCCCCTTTGATCCTCCTTAATCCCTCTATCCCTCACCCCGTCACCCCCTCGTCCCCCTCTTTCTCTCTCTTACACTCTCCTCTCGTTCTTTACTTATAACCTCGTCATTCTCGTCAATCATGGTATCTGGGATTCTTACCCACTTAAACCCCTGCGGCTGTCGCATCGGCACATAAGAAGAGAGACTTGGGCCCTCCAGCGGGATCTGCACCAAATACCCCTCAGTGCGCATTATAGCCCCCGGAAACCTGGCATCGTGATCACGGAGATGGGGCTCGAAACCCCGTCACCGTCCTCCTTGGAGTCGCCACCGTCACCCATCTAACCCATCTATGTAATGACCTTGCCGCTTAACCTAGCGGCATGAAATATACTTTACAACCTATTCTTAGATTCCACCCCATAAGCACATAAAATTTCATACAAATCAGTTCACGCATCTATTTAATGCCCTTGCCTTATGTTGCTTAACCTTAACCTAGCAGTATGAACAACGTTCACAGCTTTTTTGTCATTAGTGTAAATATTATTGAAGTTTACGTTACATCGAAGAGGGGACAAATTCATACTAACAACAATTTATTAATAGTAAGTAAGTCTCATAAAAAGTAAAGGATAAAAAATGGTTATTGTGGGTTACCCTTGAGATAAACATATACCATCGCGGAATTTTTTGTAGACCTTGTTAAAGTTTACAATCTTGTAGTACATTCTTTTGATCTATCTCGTAGGGTTCAACCAGCGTTTGCAATGTAAGCGCAAAAAAGTGTGTTTTTTTACGACATCACATTAGAAACCTCTAAAATTATCTGTGTTTCTCTACTATATTATGCATGTATTATACATATAAACCTTCCTTAAGAAACACTCTATCTATTAAGAGAAACCGCATCAAAATCCGTTGCGTAGTTTTAAAGATCTAAGCATACATAGGGACAGACAGACAGCGGGAGCGACTTTGTTTTATAATATGTATAGATATAGATTTATGAATCTTATTGTAGTCTCCGTAGCGCAGCGGTAAACCGCTTGCTTTGCAAACCGGAGGTCGCGGGTCGAAATCCCGTGGAGAGCAACCACTTTGTGTAGTTGTTCCTTGCTAGCTAGGACAATGGAGGCAAGATGATTCATGCGTCGCATGGGCATGTAAAAAGTCAGTCCTTCACCAGACCTCACCCCAGTCGTCTCACTTTCACCAGGGTTTTCTTGACTCCAAGATGCTTACCAGATACACCATCGTGAACGTGCCGTAAAAGAGTAGGCACCATAACTCGTGGTATCACCACTTGCATGACTATTTCTTCTCCATTGCTGGACTCCCATTTCCTGTACAGCAAATGGTCTTCTAAGACTAAGCTGTCCCACTGGGCCCAATAACTTTTAGTGGTTGCGCTGCAAACAGACACATCCTTCCATTGGGGTTTGCTCCCACGTTGCTTCCAACGCAGTATCGGTCCAAGGTCATCATCCTCCGCTTGTGCCGTCTTCATGTTGGTCCCAGTCCACTCGTCTTCTGAGCCATGCGTCCTTATAATCCAGACTTCTTCTCGGACTTCAATCTTAGAACAGTGCTTGATGGCACAAGGTCTTCGCATCACATCTTCCACGTTGCTATGTCCATTCCCATTGCGATGTTCCGTTACATGGTAGACATTCTGCGGTTGCTCTTGCCATCGTACTACTCGACAGTCATCCCCTTGGGGTGCAGCATATAAGGCACTTTTCTTTTTCCGGTTCGGGCACTCCAGCTGTATATGTCCCCTTTTCCCGCAGGTATAACACAGGGGCCCAAAACTCGGACGTCGCGAGATACCGAGTTGACGGACGGCTACAACCTCACTTACCCTATGTGCCTGCGTATCTTGCTTCACAGGTTCGACCTGTATCCCAATACTTGAAACACTTTTGGTCTTCTCTACTGGGCAACTCTGCTTTATGTGCCCCCTTGCTCCACAGCCATAGCAAGTGGGGACATACCGGGGCCTTGTCTCATCCGGCACCACTTCCTGGATCTTATATAGCCGAGTGTTCCGTCGTACAGCTTCCACTTCGAGAGCATGGGCCAGAGCGTTCTTCAAAGTCGAATGATGGCACAGACGAACAGCAGCTCTGACTTCCGCGTCCCGTATGCCGTCGACGAATGCTTGCAACAGCGTCACTTCAACTGTCGCCGGTGCCGAAGAGTACGCACGACGAACCAGCCTTTCCACTTCAAGCGCCCACTGTTGAAGGTTTTCACCAACCTTCTGTGTACGCTCGCGGAGTTGTGCTCGGTATACGTGTTCCAGGTGACCCTCACCATAACGCGTATCTAATGCTTCTAAGAGAGCTTCCAACGTCCGTCCCTCATGTGGCAGGTTCTCTAATATGAGCAGAGCATCCCCTCGTAGTGCCAGCACCAGGGCCATGAAGGATTGGTCATCACTCCATCCATTCCACTTGGCCAGTGTCTCGAACTGGTAGCGGAAGGCTGTCCACGACGAAGTCCCATCATAGTGCGGAAGGTCGAATTTCGCTGCTGATGGTGATGGTGAAGCCAAGGTTAGTGGTTGGCGAGTTTCCAGTTTACGGATGCGGTGGTCATGGTCATCAATTCGGCCTTCCAGGTTCTCCGCTTTAAGAGTAACCTCTTTGACGTCCGCTTCCAGTTTCGTAACTTTCTCACCGAGTATAGTAATGCCGGCGTCAATCTTACCCAGAACGGCCTCCTGGTTGACCTGGATAGCTTCTTGGGTAGCCTGGATGTCACGGCGGGTGGGCCCTTGTATAGCTTCTTGGGTAGCCTGGATGTCACGGCGGGTGGCCTCTTGGATAGCTTCTTGGGTAGCCTGGATGTCACGACGGGTGGCCTCCTGGTTGGCCTGGATTTCGCGACGGGTAGCCTCCTGGTTGGCCTGGATAGCCTGAATAGCAGCCATCGGGGTTGTCAGGTTCAGCTCTGTTGAGTTTCCCCCCGATGCGGTACCAGACGAAGCAGCAGTCTCAGGCTGGGACTCCACCTCAAGACCACGCTGACGTGCAGCATCCATCTCCACTTGTCTCCTTGTTCGCGGAGTACGCGCTTCTTCTTCACGCGGCAGAATCGGCATCCCACTTCTGACACCAATTGTTACGTGCGGGTGGGTAATTAAATGCCGAACTACGTAAAAGAAGATTTTATTCCACGTACACTCACTCTGTATACACTATACACGCAGTATACACACAAGGCACAGTAGTCCGAGTCGCACAGTTCTTCACAGTAGTCCAAAGTCTTCGCAAGGGTCGCTGGTACAATTCTCTTCGATCGCTTCCTTAAGATGTTTCCGCTGTCGCTTGTAAACACAAACTGTCTGGACGCCTCTATGCGTCGGCTTATATACCTAAATTAACAGAGGGGTGGAACTCTCTCGAATGTACTCGTAAGTAGGTACCTATTCTATCGTTTTCGCGAAATACAATAGCGGCGCGACCTTCAAGAATAAACTAACAATAGGCGGGGGCAGTGACCCGTGAGCGAGCGAGCGGTAGGTACTTACACAAGTACTTGCGAATTGAAGGGAACTACTTTTTATTGAGAATTCGAGATCTTTCGGTACGAATCGATAGTAGACCTATATACTAACAATGCGTTTTGAGATCATTGCAATTAAGTAATAATTAACGGAGTAATTAACACTTTTATCTCCCGGTCGTAACAATACATATCCGCACGTCTCTGTACCTCTAAGTCAACCGGAAGTACGCCCGCAAGTACTGGTAACGCTTCAGTACTGACTGTTCGGTATGCCTTACACAAAAATATCAACGCCAGACGTTGACTTTGAAGCAATTTACGGCGTGCCACCCCTATCGTAGCCTTGTCAGCCCACACAGGGGCACCGTAGCACATACAGCCCAGATAAGTGGCTACGTATATAATTTTCAACGTGTTGAACGAAAGTCCCCAAGTCGACGTCAATATTCTTGTAAGGGCATAGAAGTTACGTTTGGCTTTTTCTACAACCGTTCTTATATGCTCAATAAACGAAAAGTTACGTTCCAATACTAAACCAAGGTAACAGACTGAGTTTTTCTTTTTAACAGTCGTGCCGTTGAACTTTATCCGCGGTGGGCCTACCAGACTACCTTTTAATAAAAGATGATACGTTTTTTCCGGTGCAAAACTAAGCCGGTTACGTTTACCCCATTCGGATATTAAATTTAGGCAAGTTTCCGCCGAGTCTTCAAGACCTGATCTAGTGTTCGATTGTATTAAAAGAAGACCATCATCCGCGTATCCTGTTAAGGAGCACCCAGGAGGGAGGGGTATTTCTAAGAAATCATCGGAACCAAGATTCCACAGATACGGGCTCAAGACAGACCCTTGTGGGCAGCCTATCGTTAGCGGTTTAGTTACGGAATGGTGACCAAGTTTAAGTTTAGTCGTTCCCTGCGAAAAATACGAGCAAATAATTAAGAAAATGTTTGCATAACATCCGCGAGATTTGAGTTTGAGAAGTAACATCGGCCACCATGCGTTGTCAAAAGCACCGGATATATCAAGAAATATCTCAAGCACGTACTTAAATTCGGAATTACTTACAGTTGCTCTAACCGAAATGGCCGCGTCGATAGTCGATTTTCCGGGTGTAAAACCGAATTGCCTCTGGTTGAACGTAGGACCACCCGGCAACAAGCGTGGGACTATAAGGCGTTCTAAGAGCTTTCCAAGCGCTGGGAGTAACGTAATAGGGCGATATGATTTCGGGTCGTCGGGGGGTTTGTCCCCTTTTTTGGGTATAATCCGAATAAACCCGCGTCTCCATACCCGCGGAAAAACTCCTTCCGCTATACATCGATTAAAAACGGTTAACATTGAGTCGCCTGCAGACCTACACGCTTCTTTAATCATTTTATTGGATATTTTATCTTCACCGGAGGCTTTATTTAAAGGCAAAGCTCGTACGACGTTCTGGAATTCAATAATCGATGGTAAGTCGGATGACGGCGAGAGAGGTGGCTCTGTAGCCCACGCTCTTATTTGGCGATGATAATCGTTGTCGCTTTCTGTGTCATCGTCAGGGATGAGCGTATCGAGTAGCGCTACCGTGGTTTCCTCTATACCTGTAGTATGTGTATCATTAATTTTAATGTTATGTATATAAGCTGAGTCAATTGATCGATTAGCTTTAAACTCATGGTACAAAGGAGACCACGGCCCCTCACTGTCTAATTTATCTACTACACTCTGCAATAAAATACATTTAGACTTTTCAACCGCAGCTCTGTAACGAGATTTGGCAACTCTAAGATCACGTGACGCGTCCTCAAATGGGGCACCCGTGATTTTCGATTTTTTGAGTTTATTACTCAGAGAAAGTACCAAAGGAGTTAGTAGAGTCTGTCTAGTTTTTGTTGACACTACTAGTTTTGCGGTTTTAGAAACTGACAACATTACGACAAATGTCAGTCATTTGTTGTTTACATAACCTCTAGAGTCTGTGTCTAGAGTAAACATGATTGTGAATAAATCTCCGTATTTTAAATTAAATATTACCTTAAACTATTGAATGCAGTGTCAGAGCAATGTTATACGACATGATAAGTAAATACCATCAAAGGAAAAGTGAATCCGATGCTGTATTTCATGAAAACGTAAAATTGTTCGGAACGTCAACGGAAATTACAGGTTAGTCTTGATACTTACTAATAAATTGTTAAGGATTTGTATGAGATTGGTGTATTATATGAATATAACTGTTTTTAACGTGGAACTAAGTTGCGCATACAGCGGAATATCTTGATGTAATTAAATTAAATTAATTGTTTCTATAATTCCTTATCGTCTTGGTAGTTGGGTAAAGATACAGTTTTCTACTAGTACATTTGAGAAAAATACAGTACGCCTAAAGGATTTTTCTAGTACTATTTTGTTATTATGTATGTCTGTTGGGTTAATGTAAACAGTTGTATAAGTATGTCATCTGATTATGGAATCTCAGATATTACAAGTAAGTTTATGATCTGTAGGCATACAAATGAATTATAATAAAGTAAAATTGCATATTTTTTTTCAGACATTAGTACTTATAAGTACTCTATGACTCTATGGTAAATGAAAAATAAGTTTTATGAAATTGCGAAGACAAGAACAAAAGAAAATATTATGATAAAACTGTGCCTCGGTGCGCGGGTGTTGCTTGGGGGGACTAGTCTGACTACTATCCCTTTGGTCTTTTAGTTTGTTGTAATTTTTGTCGTAATTTCTTGTTTTCTTCTTTTCTCCCTTGCTTTATGTTTCGAACGGCAGGACACAGTATCGCTAAAGTCGATTCATTTGTAACAAAACAATGTTTAAAGTTAAAAAATGACAAGCCCGCTGAGTTTCTTACCGGATCTTCTGTTGAGGCCGCGATGTGATCCGGTGGTAGCTTTTAAAAAATGTCCCTTCAAAAGTGCTAGCGTTAAGCCTATTTGAAATAAAGATTTTTGAGTTTGAGTTTAAAATCCTGCAATTTGATATGATGATTATTAAATTATACAAATAAAGAACAAATTTGTCTATTCTTTTTTTTTTTGTTCTATTCTAATGTATAGAATAATGATAAGCAATTTGTATACGGTGCAATTAAGTATTTAAATTCTAATATCTAATCTTAATTTACCTTATTTCTTTTATTTTAATCGACTTACTGCCAAACCTACAAACGTCAATTAAAGTTAATGATGCTTAAATCATTTTTTGAAATCGGATTATTTCAACACTCGAAGCCCAATAATACTTAATACGCTGATAATGAGTAGATACAACAAATATCTCGTGTTCAGTGTTCGATATTAATCATAAACGACTTCGACAGTCGAACTAATTAGATTTTAAAAAGTGACTTAATTAGATTTAAAATTAATTGGGGTTTGTGAGTGCGGCAGTTAATGACGGAACAAGTTAGACATTTGCCTGATGGTAAGCGACACACGTGCCTATAGACAGCTACACTGCACTGCTTCTCAGTATATTAGTGTTTTATATATGAAACTGTCGTTCATCACCCGAGACATAGGTTATAAAGTCTTTTGAAGGGGTAATTTTTGCCCGACTACCCCAGAAGGAGGGTTATAACATCTATAGAGCCTTTCAAGCCGGAATAAAATAATGTTTACCTATTGCTCTTTGGTGGCAGATTGTCTGACTTGCGTTGGTACCTTTCTGGAGGGTCCCTTGCACAAGGGACCTAACCCCTTTTTTGTCGGAGAGGAAACCTTCAAAAGGTACCCGGTCTACGTAGGGGTGGAGGCCGAGTTACGTTGGACTTTTACCCATTAAAAACACCCCAGTGGCATCATAGACATCAGCACAATAGTGACTTTGGTCTTCTAAAGTATAACGAATATATTAAAGTATCAAGTATGATTATTCCTAGTTTAAACAGGGTTGCACTACCTATTTTTTTTAAATTTGCCGCCTTTTTCCACTCAAGTTTGACTAGACAGACTCTATCGCGTTGATTCCCCGAACAAATTTTTCGTGGCACTTTTGCGGGGTGCGGGAGGCGAAGTAAACACACACAGATACACTTCCACGCATACCCACACTATAGTAAACTCGCAACACATTCAAAAATACACGCACACAAATAAAGAATGACCTGACCATATGAACAAAAATTTGGCAGAGGGGGTTAGCGCATCATGCTCTCTCCGGTGGTATCTCCTCTAAGTTGCGACTGTAATACAATACCTATATCTTCTAGATTGATGAATCTTATGTTTATGTGGTCAATAACTTCTTATATTTTTATTTATTATTATCTTTTGACTATCAACATATACCTACTTCAAAATATCAAAAAAGCACAACGTTAATATTATAATAAACATTATAATATTAACGTTGTGCATTTTTGATATTTTGGAATGGTTAGAGAATAATTTTGCACGAATTGTTTTTATTATCAATATAAAAGTATTATCATGTCAAACAATATTCATATGCGCTATCGAACACAAACCTGACAATTTATATTACATGCAGGCACGTGCCACGCTGTAACACAAACACACGTCTTGTGTGTTTGCGTCTTAGAGGAAGAAAACAATAGAGGGCTGGACACTTTCTGTCTCATTCACGCAAGAAAAGAATGCGTTTATGTAGGTTACGTGTGATAGAAAGAAACAGTGTATTTGATTTTTTGTCCCTCAGCATGTGTTCGATTTTTCCGCGCCGTGGGTGCGAAACAAATTTGACGTTTGCTCCCACTTTGCTCCGTGACAATTTTATCGTGGTTTTAATATTAAATAAATAACTTAATATTCAATAAAAAACTAACTGTGACATTACTGTGTGTTGTGGAAATCCTATAAGAATCGTGCAGTGCAGTATTATAGGCTGTAAAAGTGACAGTGAACGTAAAATTAGTGGAGTATCGTTTCACAGGTAAACGTGAATTATTATGGCCAATTTAGAGATTACATTTAGAAACTAATACATGTAAACGACTTATTCAGATCTTATTGCTCTAAATTAGTTACTATTTTACTTGAAAGTTACGTGTAAGATCGATAAATTCTTGTTTTTCATCCATAACCTAAAATTTTCAGTTTATTGATCGCCATTATCAGTGTTGCCAGTGTATAAAAGAGAGACTACCATAAATAAGTGGTAAATTATTATTAAGTGCATCATACACGATCCCACATGCTGGGTGCATCGAAGAATTTCTCAGATTTCCCGAATTTATTTTTATGATTTTCTGAAAATATGGATATTTGTATACTGTGGATAGCAGCAACAAAAATAATTAATTAGGTTGCTAAAAGTTATTCCCGAATGCTTAAATATTCAGAAATAACGTAAGCGCTCAAGTAATTCGTCCAAGGCTGCGCAGGACGTATTCATTAGTTATTTATAGGCACAATGGTCATTGTACATTTAATCGTGCTTTTACTATATGCATGTTGTTTAAATATATGTATGTATGTTGTTGGTTACAATTTATTGGTAAATTTGTCTGAATTATAAATAAATAGTACCGACGTTGAATAGTTTGTTTCATTTACGTACCTATTATGTACCTATCTCGTTTGACAACTAAAGTGATGATCAATAAAGCAAAGTGACTATTAAATAACTATCAAATGATTCATTTGGCATTGCCTAACTTGAATCACCAATACATACCAAACACACTTTCAGTAGACATCAAAGTTTGGTGGACAACTGAAGCTTGATAGTCACTTTGCTTTATTGATCATCACTTTTTTTTTGTAGGAATAGTACTGTTTCACCGTACAAGAGGACGAGCGCTTAAAGCGCTCCAGCTAGAAAGGTTTGGGTAGCGACTAGCACAAGGACACCTCAGGGAGGCACGGCCTCGGCTTGGGCTGCCGCGTAGAGAAAATGAGTTTACCACCGGTTCACAACGCGCCCCCACTGAGAAGAACCGGCAAGAAACTCAGCGAGGGGTTGCATGCGTACGGATCCCTTCGGCCTCGCCGGTGAGACCGGTGTCTGTGTGTTGATGTGTTTACGACTCTTGACATCGTTGTCGGTGTTGGTGTTGTGTCATGGTCCAGGAGGACGGACATCGGGTCGGGTGGGTCGAGCAGTACATGCCGCGGACGGCGGCGATGTACGGCTGTTCGACGATCTGAGGGACCTGGCCGCTGCCCAATAGGACATGGGTTCGATTCCGAACAATTGTCTGGGTGTTATTTATCTATTTAAATATGTATTTATACAGTTTACAAGTATTTGTAATCATTTATCTGGTTACCTTAAGGATCTGCGTAGATTGAGATCAGGTGGTCATTGGTCAAGCGTAGATTGTCCCAAGATACTAGTACTATAGATTTGTATATTGGAGAAAATTACTAAAACTTACCCGGTAAATGGCCATAGTATGTATTATATTAAGTTATAAGTAAGCCGATTTTTGCCTACCTCTCTGGGAAATAGCATATTATTGTTTTTATCTCTTAACTTTTTTGTATGAGGCTAATAATTATCTACAGCTCTTAGCCACTTTAATCACCACGTGATATCACCCAGGTGAACAATGTGGAATAGACCTTAGCTACAGCATATATGATATTAAGTGTACATTCACTTTGTAGCCTCCGTCGTGGGTTCGAATCCTGCGAAGGGCAACAAATTTGAGTAGTTGTTCCTTACTGGCTAGGACAATGCAGGCCGATGACCTGATTGTCTGTAAAGTAAGATGAGCCATGTGTCGGGATTTGCGATAGGACGTATACCCGACTCCTGTCCGTCAAATTAAAACGCCGAGCTTTGGTAATAAACACTTATAATCAAATTGAGAGAGAACAACTTATAATACAGTGGAGTAATCGTAATAATTAAAACATGTCTCTGCCATAGATACTAGCGCGCTGTCATCTTTTTGACAGCCGCTTTGGCGTTCCGAAACCGTGATCCGAGATACGCCACACATGCGTCGGATGGGCATGTAAAAAGTCGGTCCTGCGCTTAACTTCTCCCCAGTCGTGTCGGTCTTCCGTCCCATCGGATTATGAGAGGTACCTATTATATAAAGGAAGAGAGAGTGCACTTGTGCACTATAATATCTCCTGCGTACATGGCTGATCTTGTGAAAGATTGGCCGCTGTGGTCGTTTCGGCTAGGAGGACATTATTATAACAATCACTTTCGTACTTTTTGCAGACTGTCATAGATTAATACGATATAATGTAAGAAAAGTAAATGTTGTATCAAAAAAGTGGTTTTTGGTTAGGAAAGAAAATATAATTTACAACATTTGCTTTACACAAAGGGTAAAATTTCCCTTACGTGGCAACTCTAAATTTAGTATGTACTTATTTTTCTGTCCTTATCGGCGGCACGCTTGGTATGTGTCTGTATTATATTCTGTCTACGGTTTGCGTCATTCGCGCAAGCGCCCTGCGCCGCCTACGTCTTACCTTACGAGTCCTACGGTCACGTGTCCTGACGTGAATTTAATTTTTTTTCCCTACCAGGAAAAAAGTGCACAGCGCCGATAAAGAAGTTTTTACTTCAAAATTTATAATTTAATTTTTTATATTCAATATTGGTGGTGTATTTAATTATTTTACGTTCAAATGTAATTAAAATGCCTTTTGCTGCAGAAACATATCTCTTTCCGCATGAAATAACGTAAGTTTCACGGTCGCCATCTTTGATGCTTTGAGTTTTGAAAATGCCGCTTTTTAGATGGGTCGTCGTGAGCTTCGCGTGAGCGTAAGTCATGACGTCATGAATGACGTTTTCGCCGCGACCACAACGACCGCGGTGTAGTTGGTGGTTATGTGCATAGATAAGAATAGTATATATGGTTATGTGTAACGACTAAAGGAGCATTTTGATCGTTGTGGGCACTAACATTATACTTAACGACTCAATTGTTTGTGAAGACAACATGGTGCGCACAAACAAAGGAATGCGGGATGACTCATTTGTTTTTGCAGATAACATTATGTGCACATACAAAGCAATGTATCTTTCTATCACATATAATATATAAAATTGCATTCTTTTCTTGCGCGAATGAGAAAGAAAGTGCCAGCTCTCTATTGGTTTCTTTCTCTAAGCTCAAAACGCTCTTTACTCCATTCCACTTGGGTTTACGAACGGGAAAAACTGCGCGGTCGTATCGCGTGAGCGTTGTGAACCATGCGTAGCAAGCATCATAGTAGTCTGTGGTTGTGAACACAGACGTATTAGGGATGCTACAATGAGTGGGATGCTACGCACGCTACGGTTGTGAACGCTTAGTCGAACGCGCACCCTTTGTAAAATAATGTTGCCATTTTATAATTAGTAGTGATGTTCCCAGTTCTGTAGTGAATCAATCAGTTGCATGCACAAAGTAATGGAACATACCGAATACTAACAGAAATTATAGAGTGTAAGTAGATGATTACTAATAATAAATCTTTAGAAATTGACGACCAATAATGCCGCATAGACTATAATTCTATATATCTAAACTACACATAGGTACACCGAGTCGGTGGGAGGGAGTTAACCTTTGCTATAACCACACGCCGCGCCGCGACGCGCCGCCTTCTTGTTTGTACATAATAATTCGGCTTCTAACTTCTGGTCTGAATGAACGATTGTTTCTTTTGCTCACGCCGCGCGTACTGAATGAGTGATTAATAGAATCATTTTGCCCCTTCCTTAGAGGAAGAATCACTTTCTTTCGCATTCGCACAATAAAAGAATGCATTTATATATATTACATGTGATAGAAAGAAACAGAGCATACGATTTTTGTTTCGGTGGGTTTCGGTGGGTTTTGGTTGGTTTCGGTGGGGTTCGGTGGGGTTCGGTGGGGTTCGGTGGGGTTCGGTGGGGTTCGGTGGGGTTCGGTGGGTTTCGGTGGGTTTCGGTGGCGTTCGGTGGGGTTCGGTGGGTTTCGGTGGGTTTCGGTGGGGTTCGGTGGGGTTCGGTGGGGTTCGGTGGGGTTCGGTTGGGTTCGGTTGAGTTAGTGTGTGTGTGTGTGTGTGTGTGTGTGTGTGTGTGTGTAGTTGGTATAGTATATCGATGATTTAATGCAATTTTATTTATTCAAATGCTGCTAGCATTTGAATAAATATCCATAACGTGTGTTTCCTGTACGAATGCTGATTTGTTGTCCTTATCGGCGGCACGCTAGCTAGCTAGACGTCTTGTTATATTCTGTCTACAGCCCCTTCATTTTTTTTTCAATTTATTTCTCCTCAGAAACTGGTAACACAGTACAGTAGACGTCAGTTCAATCAGGGTTCCCAACTTAGGGTTTTTCCCCCAAATTTAGGGGAAAAAATGGGCGATGGGATTTTTTTAGGGGTGTTATATTCTTAGGGGTATTTTTAGGGATTTTTATAACTTCAATTTAACTAAGTAATACACATTGGGCAAATGTCTCTAGTTGAAGTTTTCTATAATTTATAAATAAAGAATTTTATAAAATTGTGTTTTTGAATGTAATTATTTGTGTTTGTTTAAAAATTTTTGTTCGTTTAATGATATTTTATCATTTTTGTTGTATTATTTATTTAAAAATATTAAATTATTTATTTTATAAACAATACATTTTTTTTAGGAGAAATCTCTAGAAATTGTGGTGGTTTTTGGGGTTTTTGATTGGAGCTTAGGGGGATACATTTTTGAGAGTTGGGAACAGTGTTGCCAGATCGGCCCCTGGGGGGCCGATTCTCGGCCTTTTCGAAACTATGTCGGCCTTTGGCTGCCATCGGCCCTTCATCGGCCTTTAAGCCTCCGACAGCCAATCCATCAAAATCATTAGTTCGGTCATGGATGAATGAACTAAAGGATAAACAACCTCCATAGAAAACAGCGTACCACGTTTTTTAGTTCTCAATTTGTGCATAGATGGCACTAAGAGTCTCAATTTTGTAGAATTTACACAAATTTTACATTTATATTGGAAAATCAGCGCCATCTAGTACATTTATTTACAAATAACTAAAATACTAATTGACTAAAACTTGAGATCGAGTTTGCGGAGCTATTCATAATCTTATAAAATTATATACATATGTATTTAATTTAATGTTTCTGATACTTGAAAAAACCGTTTTGTGTCCGTAAAAGGCGACTAAGGGAAAATAAGAAAATGGGCAGCAGCGTCTTTTTATTAGATTACCTACCACCTATACTGCGATCCCCAAGCCGTCTGCAAAACGTGGGGATTATAGCAACCCCTCCCTTCTAAGGGCGAGGCCTTTGTGCTAAACAAAGGTCTCGCCTCGTGGAAGTTTCGGCTGCTGATGATGATGATGAACTAGATAAAACACCCAGACATATGGTGGTCGGTAATCGAACCCAAGACCTATCGGTAGCAGCCAGGGTGACTAACCATTAGACCAAGAGGCCCGCCAAATTAAAACTAAGCGGCTGTCGCATCGGCACATGACCGCCCGGCCACGAACATTTCGCTACGAGCGAAGCGCTCCGGACCAATGGAACAAATGTACAAACAAAGATGTATGAAGCATGTCACGATCTGCCTGCCACTCACAGCGGAAATGCGGGTGAATTTCGCCGGGCGACCGGGCGGCGCCGGCGACGCGACCGACGGCGGCGGCCGGCCGGCGGTGCGTACAGAAGGCAAGCTCATACCTCGTTATACCAGTACCTCGCTTTTCATACCTGCGCTCGGCGGTCGCGCTATATTTTCTTATGGGTGAGTGAGTGACCTAGTGGTCCATCGATATACTATCTAAACGTTTAGATAGTATATCGATGTAGTGTGGTCACTCTTTTCCGACTCGAGGTAGGGATATTTTGTATACAATAGACATTTTCCATTACTTCTATTAGTCCGAGAGATCTGAAATTTAGAACATAATTTGTAAATCCGATGATACTAAATAAAATGGTAACCTTCACCAAGGTCTGATGATGATCAGTAAGAAGGTGGTAACAGGATCTCGGCCCCGATAAACGTAGACCCGTCGAGTTTGGGCTCGTTGAATAGGTCTTGACGATGAGTTGCTAAAAAAATGGTGATCAGGGTCTGATGATGGAGTAAGAAGGTGGTCACGGGATCTCTTCACCAATAAAGGTAGGCCCACCGAGTTTGGGCTTGATAGGTAGGTCTCGATGAACAGTTGCTAGAAAAATGGTGATCAGGGTCTGATTATGGAGCAGGAAGGTGGTCACGGCATCTCTGCACCAATAAACGTAGACCCACCGAGTTTGGGCTCGTTGGGTAAGTCTCGACGAGTAGTTACTAGAAAAGTGGTGATCAGGGTCTGATGATGGAGCAGGAAGGTGGTCACGGGATCTCTGCACCAATAACCGTAGACCCACCGAGTTCGGGCTCGTTAGGTAGGTCTCGACGAGCAGTTGCTAGAAAAATGGTGATCAGGGTCTGATTATGGTGCAGGAAGGTGGTCACGGGATCTCTGCACCGATAAACGTAGACCGTATTTGGTTGGAATGTTTTTATACCTATGATACATTCGAAATTAATGTATGTGATAAATGTAATTAAAAAAAAATATGCGTGCGTGGAGTCCCTCCGCGCGGAAGAACTGAAACTTCATTCTCGCTCTGTCTCTTTCTATTCCACCTCCCCGCGACTGAACGACACTGAACGACACTGAACGACACTGATCGACACTGATCGACACTGAACGACACTGAATGACACTGAATGACGGAATGACGGAATGACTGAAGACTGTCACGAAGTCAACGAAGTCAACGAAGTCAACGAAGTCAACGAAGTCAACGAAGTCAACGAAGTCAACGAAGTCAACGAAGTCAACGAAGTCAACGAAGTCAACGAAGTCAACGAAGTCAACGAAGTCAACGAAGTCAACGAAGTCAACGAAGTCAACGAAGTCAACGAAGTCAACGAAGTCAACGAAGTCAACGAAGTCAACGAAGTCAACGAAGTCAACGAAGTCAACGAAGTCAACGAAGTCAACGAAGTCAACGAAGTCAACGAAGTCAACGAAGTCAACGAAGTCAACGAAGTCAACGAAGTCAACGAAGTCAACGAAGTCAACGAAGTCAACGAAGTCAACGAAGTCAACGAAGTCAACGAAGTCAACGAAGTCAACGAAGTCAACGAAGTCAACGAAGTCAACGAAGTCAACGAAGTCAACGAAGTCAACGAAGTCAACGAAGTCAACGAAGTCAACGAAGTCAACGAAGTCAACGAAGTCAACGAAGTCAACGAAGTCAACGAAGTCAACGAAGTCAACGAAGTCAACGAAGTCAACGAAGTCAACGAAGTCAACGAAGTCAACGAAGTCAACGAAGTCAACGAAGTCAACGAAGTCAACGAAGTCAACGAAGTCAACGAAGTCAACGAAGTCAACGAAGTCAACGAAGTCAACGAAGTCAACGAAGTCAACGAAGTCAACGAAGTCAACGAAGTCAACGAAGTCAACGAAGTCAACGAAGTCAACGAAGTCAACGAAGTCAACGAAGTCAACGAAGTCAACGAAGTCAACGAAGTCAACGAAGTCAACGAAGTCAACGAAGTCAACGAAGTCAACGAAGTCAACGAAGTCAACACGAAGTCAACGAAGTCAACGAAGTCAACGAAGTCAACACGAAGTCAACACGAAGTCAACACGAAGTCAACGAAGTCAACGAAGTCAACGAAGTCAACACGAAGTCAACGAAGTCAACTAAGTCAACGAAGTCAACACGAAGTCAACACGAAGTCAACACGAAGTCAACACGAAGTCAACACGAAGTCAACACGAAGTCAACACGAAGTCAACACGAAGTCAACACGAAGTCAGCACGAAGTCAGCACGAAGTCAGCACGAAGTCAGCACGAAGTCAGCACGAAGTCAGCACGAAGTCAGCACGAAGTCAGCACGAAGTCAGCACGAAGTCAGCACGAAGTCAGCACGAAGTCAGCACGAAGTCAGCACGAAGTCAGCACGAAGTCAACACGAAGTCAACACGAAGTCAACACGAAGTCAACACGAAGTCAACACGAAGTCAACACGAAGTCAACACGAAGTCAACACGAAGTCAACACGAAGTCAACACGAAGTCAACACGAAGTCAACACGAAGTCAACACGAAGTCAACACGAAGTCAACACGAAGTCAACACGAAGTCAACACGAAGTCAACACGAAGTCAACACGAAGTCAACACGAAGTCAACGAAGTCAACGAAGTCAACACGAAGTCAACGAAGAACCACACCGAACCACACGTCTAACGCTTAACGTCTAACGCGTTAAGTGATAACATTTTTGGAAGTCGCCTAAGAAGATTCACTTCAAAAAATATATTCGAAAAAATATGATACATTAGAAAAATATGATAAATTAGAATTTCCAAAAATCCTTTCTGGAGTCATACATCATAACTGGAATCTACTGTCCAAATATCATGTTTCTCGGTTCAGCCGTTTGGCCTGTGCGTTTATAGGCGTAGGTATGACTGATAAGTCCACCCCGATGTACTCTCCACTCGCGCGCAAATGATGCGCGTATATCCCCCGATTGAGTGTTTGATTACAAGTACATTTTATATGATGTGACCTTGGGTGTAAACGCTATTTTTAAAATATCGCCATCTATTGTTAATCTTGATAAAACTGGTATTCTTTCTAATTTATCTGCTATACTAGCGCTTGCGGAAATTATGGGCAAATTCTAAGGATCAGTGCACAGTGGCGCACCCTGAATCTAAGGATTTTTTTTGCAAAACTTCGAGGTACGCTCGAATGTATAGAGGTTGTTTATCCTTTAGTTCATTTATCCATGGTTCGGTTGACCAATTCCTATTCTAAAAGCTATACTAAAGTGCTACTTTCTTTAATAAAATCTTTTGAAAAAAAATTGAACCGACTTCAATATCACTGAAAAGTATAAAATAATATAAATATTATTGAAATTGGTGTTAGCTTACCGGCTGTGTATATTTGGCACCAACTTCAATAATATTTAAATTATTTTATACTTGTCAGTGATATTGAAGTCGGTTCAAATCTTTTTTTAAAAGATTTTATTTTAAACTTTTTAGTGATATTTTCATATATAAAGATTGAACCATCGAAGACCGTAAAATGATCTAGGTAGGTTATGATCACATTATCGTCTACATAGTTTTACATAATTCATAGTAGTTTACTCTCTCGAATAAAAAAAGAATCATCGAAATCGGTTCATAATTGTCAGAGCAATGTAATGGAGTACATCAGTTTTATGGTTTTTACCAGATAAATTCCTCCTCATCGTTCATGGTCCTCCAGGAAGTTCTTATCCGGTTGTGATAAATTTCATACAGATTCATTGCTGTGGTTTCTTCTTTCGAATAAAAAAAGAATCATTGAAATTGGTAAATATTTGCCAGAGTTATGACCATTTTTGTCCTTAAAAAGCGACATAAAGTCATCTATATAGGCTTTCCTGCAAGTTTCCTGCGCAGTCACCATCATTGTTTTTTCAGGAACTACTTATACGGAAGCAATATTTTTTTTATGGGACCCAACTAACGGATTAAAGAATGGATGGAAGAAAGATTTTTGCAAATCGGTTCATAATTGCCAGAGTTATGCGTGAACATACATAGAAAAAAAATATATATATACAGACGAATTGAGAACCTCCTCCTTTTTTTGAAGTCGGTTAAAAAGAAATAGACATAAGTCATAAATACGTTTTAAACAATAAAGATGAAGGATGGGCTCTTGTAAAAAAGAAAAACGATGTTTTTATTTATATTTACATATTTATTCCCGTTTTTTAATACTATTTCTGTTGGAGAGGGCTCCTCCCTTTCCCCCCCAAAAACAAGCTGGGACCCTTATTTTTAACCGACTTCAAAAAAGGAGGAGGTTCTCAATTCGTCTGTATATATATATTTTTTTTTTTACACAATACTAATTTTAATTCATAAAATGAGGAAAATTTCCACAGAATTTCATTTCAAGGGGGGTAGTAAACCTCAATTCGACGGACGTCAATGGAAAGTCGTACTTCGGCCTTTATTGCCTAAAATCGGCCCCTGCCAGCACTGCTTTCGGCCCATTCTTAAATTGTCTGCTGGCAACACTGGTTGGGAACACTGAGTTCCTCATTGCTGAGTTCAATGCAGTCAGTCAGTCTGTTTTTATTTTAAAATTATTTTCAGTGTTGCCAGATCGGCCCCTGGGGGGCCGATTCTCGGCCTTTTCAAAACTATGTCGGCCTTTGGCTGCCATCGGCCCTTCATCGGCCTTTAAGCCTCCGACAGCCAATCCATCGAAATCATTGGTTTGGTTGACCAATTCCTATTCTAAAAGCTGTACTAAAGTGCTATACTTTGTATATAAAGAAATAGACATAGGTCATACGTTCTAAACATAGATGTAAAATTAAAGATGAAGGATGGGCTCTTGTAAAACAGAAAAATGAAGATTTTCGTTTTTGTTTTTTTAATTTACATTTCTTGTTTCTCGTTTTTTATTACTGTTTCTGATGGAGAGGGCTCCCCCTTTGCCCCACAAAACCAGGGGGAAACCCTTGTTTTTTACACATATTACTAATTTGAATTCATAAAATGAGGAAAATTTCCACAGAATTAAAAATTAAAGAACTCGAAAATGGGAGGTCTCCGCAACTTTTCAAGGAAAAACCTCCCATTTTCGAGTTTTTTAATTGAGGTTCTACCCCCCTTAAAAGGATAAGAGGGGGGGGGGGGTAGTACCTCAATAAATTCGACGGACGTCAATGGAAAGTCGTCGGCCTTTACTGCCTAAAATCGGCCCCTGGCAGCACTGCTTTCGGCCCATTCTTAAATTGCCTGCTGGCAACACTGATTATTTTACTCTTTGCAGGGACTTTTGGCGGGAAGTCAAATAAGGCGGCAACTTAAATTTTCACTCCCGAGTTTAAAATTATTTTTTTGCACTTATTCGACTGATACCTACTCGTTTTATATCGCAAAATATTCTGGGCATAGCGTCCCTCAATATGAGTCCCCACAGCGACGGTGAAGATCCTGGAGATGGTAAAAAGAAAAGAAAATTTCAAGCGATTTCTGGCGGCGAAAAAGAGAAGTATAACATTTTTACTAAACCAAACTATAAAAGATTATTTATTGAAAATGGCAGCAATGAGTTTGTCGTTTTCGTAGAGTCAAGCGAACAGGAAAAACTAGGTAACAAAAACCCGATTACCCTTACAAAGATACTTACTGACAGTGTTATAGGTATTGTGGGCGTTCACCGAGTAAACGCCAATAAAATAGGAATAACATTTAAAAAGGCAGCTGCAGCCAACAATTTTCTTAAAATGGAAGAATTCTTGAACAAAAATAAAATGAGAGCATTTATCCCATCTTATTTAACTGAGAGAGTTGGTGTGATAAGATATGTACCTAAGGACCTATCCAATGAAACGATTTATAAGAATATTGTTTGTGATACCGAAGTCATATCAGTAAAACGTTTTATGAAAAAGGTCGATGGAAAACTTGTACCATTAAACACAGTTGCAGTTACCTTTGCCTCAACCAATTTGCCCCAATATGCTTATATTAAACTTTATAGATATGAAGTACACACTTACATTGCTCCACTTCTGCAATGCTATAAATGTTTAAAATTTAACCACTCCGCTAAAGTGTGCAGGGGTGAACAAAATTGTTCTTCATGTGCTGGACGTCACTCATACAAAGAATGTGATGTTGAAGAGATAGTTTGTATAAACTGCAGCGGCAATCACTTGGCTGTGTCAAGAGATTGCCCTGTGAAGCAAAAGAAAATGGAGGAAAAAAAGAAGAAGTCGCTTCAACAATCATATGCCACTGTTGTGAGTACACCCACACCGCCACCAGTTAGCGAAACTTCCTTCCCACCATTGCCTAGCAAACCTTTAAAAAATAGCGATAATTTTAATATAAAGCAACTTGCCGAAAACGATATTATAATAAATGCAATAGTAAAATCTCTCGTAGCCCTTGGCAATATGTCCAGTACCCCTCTTACTACTAAGAAAATAAAAGAAATATTTTTATCTAATTTAATTTAATGGATAGTTACTTAAATATATTACAATTCAATATACAAAGTTTACAGAGCAAAAAAGCCTTATTACAAAACTTATTAATAGAAAAAAATATTGATATATGTCTTATAAATGAAACTTGGCTTAAGTCTACTTCTATTATTCCTCATTTTCCTCAATATAATTTTATTTACAAAAATTCTAATAACCCCCATAATGGTGTTGGTATTTTAATCAAACAAAACTTAAGATACTCTATAATTTCTACAGTTTTTTATGAATCCGTTCAAAACATATGCATCTCAGTAGAAACAGTTTCTGGTCCTTTAGCTATAGTTTGTGTATATTGTCCTCCTAATAATAGACTGGATACAACAAAGTTGAAAACCCTTATAAATACTATACCTAAACCATGCGTTATAATGGGAGATTTTAATGCACATCATATTGCATTTGGATGTAATAGTGATAACAACAAAGGAAGAAACTTATATAACATAATAGACCAATATGATTTGTGCATTTTAAATGATGGTTCATCCACAACTGTCCCATATCCTAATAGACAGGCCTCAGCTATAGATCTGGCTTTAGTTAGTCCTTCCATTGCTCACTTATGTAACTGGTATGTACATGATGATCCTATGGGTAGTTATCATCTTCCAACATTGCTAGAAATTAATATTCTTCCATCCACATATGAGTCGTCTCCTGTAAATAAAGATAAATATATTTATAATAAAGCAGACTGGAATGCATATTATACCTTGTCTGAGACTTGCTTTTCTGAGTTACATTTAAATAGTAATGATAGTGCTATAAACTTGTATGATAACTTTGTAAATACATTAAATGATTTAAGAGACAAAACTATACCTAAGCAACATACAAAACCCAGAACTTGTATATCTAGAAAACCAGTTCCATGGTGGAATCAGGAGTGTACTGACGCTGTGACTAAATCAAAAGATGCATTAAAAGACTACTTCTCCGAACCCACCATAGAAAATTGGATAAAATACAAGAAGTTAGATGCCAATAAAAAAAGATTATTAAAACAAGAATGCACTACCTCTTGGCATAACTTATGTGGTAGTTTTAATAGATTAACACCTATTTCACGAATATGGCAATATATTAAAAAATTTAAAAGAATAGGTGAGAGTGCTCAGAACAAAAATATGAATGAGGAGTGGATTCCAAGATTCTTAGATAAGTTATCAGATTCAACTCGTACTGATCAAGAAAAACTTGCTAATTTCTTTGAAAATGCTATAGAAACAGACAATAATCACTTTCTTAACAATAATTTCACCTTAGATGAGTTACGAGTATCATTAAAAAGTAGAAAAGATACTACACCAGGATTGGACAACATACCTTACATATTAATTAAAAAATTACATTTGAATGCACAAATCATATTACTCAATATATATAATAGTTTATGGCAAGAGTTAATAATTCCTGAATCTTGGAAAACCCAATGTGTAATACCAATTTTAAAACCAGACAAGCCCATTAATGATGCCAATTCATATAGACCTATTTCATTATCATCTTGTTTAGGTAAAATTTTTGAAAACATGTTAAAGTTGCGATTAGATTATTTTGCTGAATCTAATAAATTAATACCTGATGCACAGTTTGGGTTTAGAAAAGGTAGAAGTTGCTGTGAAAGCTTTGTATCATTGATATCCGATATAAAAAAGGTTAAGCTTAGTCATTCTAATATGATCTGTGTATTTCTTGATGTTAAGGGTGCTTTTGACAATGTCAATATCGAGGGCCTTATTCAAGTATTAAGCAATATTGGTTTACCCAGGCATAATTTAAAATGGATATATAACTTTCTTAGCAATAGAACTATATTTGTTAAATACAATGATCAGTTACATGGGCCTAAAACAGCTAATAAAGGTACCATGCAAGGGGCGACATTATCTCCTCTTCTATACAATTTGTATACTTCCGAAATATTAAAATATGTAGATACAACAAATATTAACATATTGCAGTTTGCCGATGACTTACTTTTGTACAGCATTGATCAAAACATTGAAACAGCAGTAAACAATATGAATACCGCTCTTAACCAATTGTTCTGTTATTATCATAATACTCTCAAATTAGACATTAGTCCAGAAAAAAGTGCAGTTTTAATTATAAGTAGAAATCCAGATCAAACAAACAGTCAAATACTTTATGATAATACTGAGATCCCTATTGTAAAACAACATAAATTTCTTGGAGTGATCATTGATAATAAGCTTAAATTTGATGAACATATTAAGCATATTTGCAAAAAGGCTTTGAAAGGTATAAATATTTTGAGACATCTTGCAGGTACCTTTTGGGGAGCCGATCCTAAAAAAATGAGTATGCTGTACAAAAGTATTGTCCGAAGTCACTTTGACTATAGCAGCCTAGCATACATGAATGTCAATAGCACCCTTCTTAAAAAATTAGATGTAATTCAAAACATTGGATTAAGACTTATTTGTGGAGCAATGCGCTCAACTCCTATTAATTCATTAGAAATAGAAACATGCATACCTCCTCTGGCATTGCGTAGACTGCAGTTGGCAGAGAGATTTTATTTAAAAGTTCTTTCCATGGGCAATAGTCCTCTGCATGACAAGCTGACTCTACATCCAGATATCTCTCAGTCAATTTCATCCACCATAGTGTCAGCATCTTCAATTATTGACAGAACATTGCCTGAAATGTCAACAATTTTTACACACATTAAAAACAATGCTGAAAATATAAAAGTATATAATATTTGGCCACTATACAGCTGTACATACAAGGGACTGGTTAACAGTTCATCAAAATTTTATCTTGATAAAGTACATAACAAAACTGATTTTGAACAATTTAAAAATGAAAAAAGTAATTATCACTATATATACACTGATGGTTCTAAAAGTAATTGTGTTACAGCAGCATTCTATGATCCAAAATTTGATTATAAAAAATGTATAAAGTTAAACAATGTATGTAATATCTTCACAGCTGAGAGCTATGCCATTTATTGTGCATTGCACTATGTATATATAAATTTTACTGTAAATAATGTACATAACATTTTGATAGTATCAGATTCTAAGAGTGTCCTTTCTGCAATAGCTAATGTAAATATGTCATTTAAGTTAAATTATATTATTTATAATATTAGAAATTTGTTATGGCAGCTAGTTATAGGAAAAAATATCAATGTAGAGTTTGTATGGGTGCCTTCACACAGTGGTATTTATGAAAATGAAGTTGTTGATACAATAACTCGTATGAGTCATGATGAAGATGAGTCGGAGACACTCAAAGTTCCATTTACGGATTATTATACCTGCTATAAGACTACGAACAAGGAATTGTGGAAGCAATGCTGGAATATTACACTTGAAACGAAAGGCAAGTGGTATGCAGAAATACAAAGAGAAATACCTTCAAAGCCATGGTATCATGAGTTCAAGTACACTGATAGAAAGTTTATCACAACGATATCTCGCATGCGAATGGGACATTGCTTAACGCCAGCTCACTTGAACCGATTACATATAGTCAATAATAGCCGATGTACTTACTGCTCACAAGAAGAAAACGCCGATTTGGATCATATAATTTTAAAATGTCCAGCTTTCAAAATCCTACGATTAATTTTAGTGAGTGACATTTGTGACAGTGTCAGTGAACTGAGTGATGAACGTGTACCCCGCCGCGTTCAGGAATTACTATCGAATTCAGATTATTTTGCACCGCTATTTAAGTTTATTTGTAGCACTGTTGAAAAGATTTAATTCATAACTTAACGTGATTTATTTGTTATTTTTACTTTTTATATTTTTTGTTTATTTTTAAAGTTAGAATTGTTTTCCTTTCTTTTTTTGTCACTTCGTTGATCTATGATGTATTACTACTTAGCTGTTTCATAATTTACACATAATTTTATTATAAGATGTAAAATGTATGCGACTGAAGGACTCTGTATCCATGGTCATGAATAAATATTATTAAAAAAAAAAAAAATTACTCTTTGCAGTCAGTGTACTCCAGTGTAATGTGAGCGGAATTATTAATTAATTAGACTATAATATTGTAATTATTCTGTGAATCTGTGAAGTACTTATTAGGAACTGTTTGGATGTAAATGTTTTTAAACAACAAAATAGTATTCATCATTTTTTCTGAAACCTTGTCATGAAATGAATATTAATCATCGTGAAGAGGTATGTTCATTATTAGCACTGCCCAGTCATAAAAAGTAAAATACTTATTTTGTTCATGTTTTATTATACTATTCTTAGTCAAGAAATTATAAAGTTTGATTCAATTTACTGTAGGTTGGTTTTATAAATAGTAGAAGGAATTTCGGGAGTTACCCGAGCGCGGCAGATTAACATAAGGGAGGTACCTAGTATTCTTCTAAGTACCTCCACCAAATATAAGCACTCTAGATAGAGCCGCGCGCGTAGGGTAGCCCGTCAGATTAGTAAAAAAAAAATCGATCATCAGATTTACTCAAGCGCATCAGATAAAGATAAGGTGGGTTAATTAGAAGCTAAGAGCTATACATTCCGAAAATCTGACGATTTGAGCGTGACGACAGGGAGTGAGAGGGTTACAAAGTTGCAAAAAATGCTCTGGTTTGTTTGGGCTTCAAAGTTCATTTTAGTCCGACTGCCCCAGAAAGAGGGCTATGTTTTTCGATAGTTTGTATGTTTATGTAAGTATGTATAATGAAGTCTGTTAAAAACCAGCACCAACAGCTGAACATCCTATGTGTTCAGCTGTCGGATGAGGTAACACCGTCAGTCTTTTAGGTACCCTCCCCTCCTAGTGTGGTAACAACTTAGAGGAAGTTTTTTAGTTAGTTTTACTATACTTATACATGTACAATAAATCCAACTGGGTCGAGTGGGTTCCGGTGGTTCCCGGGCCCGATTTTTAGCCACCAACGATAGAATAGAAAGTATATTTGTAAATAAACTTTAAATATTTAGTTACTATGTAAGTATAATAGTATTTATGTATGTATGTCTTCGACACGGCCTACAGCCTAAACGGCTTGATAGCTTTTGACTTATAATATGTTGTTCGATTTGTCTTAGTTGTGGGAATAACATATACTATCACCTAAGATAATTCTGTGGCTGTACAACACGGTGATCCGCCCGATGATCACATACGGTGCTGTGGTCTGGTGGCCAAGGACCAGACTTGACACAGCATCTAACAAATTACAGCGGTTTCAGAGACTCGCCTGCATGGCTATTACAGGGTGTATGAGGACTACACCCACAGCAGCGCTGGAAGCCATGCTGAACCTCCCACCGCTGCACCTATTTATACAACAGGAGGCAGCGATGACGGCACTACGCCTAAAGACCTTGGGCCTCTGGAAAAACTACAACACACCGCATGCCGCAATACTGGACGAGCTCGCTGAGAATATCCCAATAACACGGGCAATCAACGACCGCGTACCAAAGCAATTTATCTTCGATAAGAAATACAAGATTCAACTGTATGAAGACTACCAGAGTAGGGGCTCTAGTACTAAGGAGCTAAGGATCTTCACAGATGGATCTAAGACCGAAACAGGAACTGGTATCGGGATTTTCTCAGAGGATCTCGATATCAATATATCCACACCTTTAGGAACCCATAACACAGTTTTTCAAGCTGAATGTATGGGAATCTATATGGCAGCAGTAACTATCATGAATCGGGGGGTAGAGGATCATTCTATTCGTATACTCTCCGATAGCAGGTCAGTTCTACAAGCCCTTAAAGGATACATCGTCAACACTGGGCTGCTATACGAATGTCACCAAAAACTTAATCAGGTAGGCAATCTAAATGACATAACCATTCAATGGATCAAAGGACACAGTGGCTCCCGCGGTAATGATGCCGCGGACGAGCTCGCCAGAAGAGGATCAGCCATGGATGCTGTAGGACCTGAACCTATAGTGCCAATCCCCTTCGGACACTTACGCACCCTGGTAAGACAGCGCACTAGGGCAAAACACAACGACCACTGGACCAATCATGGTGAGTGCAGACAGGCCAAAGAGGCGCTCCCAGTCATAGATTGTCGCCTCACCAAGCAGCTGCTTCTACTACCAAAACAACGGTTACGCATAGTCACGGCAGCCATTACCGGACATGGTTCATTTAATAAACACCTTTTCACTATAGGAGTTACAGACAGTCCTCTATGCAGAGCGTGTATGGAGGAGGAGGAAACGGCGGCCCACGTGCTACTGAGATGCCCGGAGGTCGCTGCATACAGGGCAAAGTACTTCGGAAACCCGAGTACTCTCCAAGAGATGGTCAGTGGCATCAAGCGCTTGCTGGCCTTTCTCGAGGAGTTAGGGTGGATTGAATAAACCCATTCCCACCCACACGCAAAATACGCGCTTTGTCGTGGAGTTGCGGAAACCAGCCCGCTATACCAATACCAATACCAAAAACATATACTATAATTTAAAACATTACATTTAATAACAATACAATAAATCAAGGTTATCACGAGTAGAGTATTTTCAATCTGTCAGAATAAGAATAACCCTCAATATAATTGTCAGATTTTAGGATACCGTAACTGGGACATCCAGCTGAAACTTCTGTATAAAAATCTGACACGCTCGAGTATTTCAATATGACTATTTTTTTTTGCATTTTCAGAAGATCACTGAGCTTGCGTCACTACCGAATCGTCAGTCTTTTGAATTAAGGTATTATAAGGGTCCACTTAACATCCCCTCTGAATATCTGACGCGCCAGTCAATTTTTTTTTTTCAATTTTCTGCCCTTACTGCTGGCCACCCCCACCACGCAAATCGGCAGATGAATATACCTTTGGTATCAGAGATACGTTCGGGCATCTAAACTATCAATATCTGACATGCTAGAGTGTCCATGTAACAAATATTTTTTTTACATCTTTGATAACCTGTAGTCGCTTTCCCCACCACTAAAAGAGGAACATGATAGAACATTTTATTCTTCTTATCAACTAATCTACAAAATCTATTAGGTCCCCACAATGCTCGAGTAACTAAACATTTAGCACTGCTGCCTCTTCTACTAAAAGTAATGCGTTATTTGTTTGGAATCTATTGAAAAATAGAAAGAGCAAGCTCTTGTACATGAAATGACAGAATACAATCCGACTTTGAAAAATTCAACAGTATTTTGTTTTCCAGCAGGCTATGCACTGGTGTGGTGGACTGGTTACCTGGCCTACTCCTTTTATAGGCTTCTGAACATCATGAAAATGCCTTTTCATTTCAGAATAAGAGAGACATCACACCAAAACCTAGAAAACCCATACATGGTGAAATGGGGAGGTATGGTATCAACCGTTCAAATGCCAATATTTCATCTAGCAATCATGATGGAGTGGATGAAACTGATAATGTTATGAGGTTTGTCATTGTTTTTAGTTTTAAATGTAATTAAATTACAAATTTTGTAGATATATAAAGTCCCTTGGGTAAAAGAGACTTTCTAGATAGGTCAGAAGAGTCAGATATTCTGCTGTCAAACTACAATATATAAACATTGCTGTGTTTCAGTGTAATTACACATCTCAACAATACAAAAAAGTGTGATATATTTAACAATCTTTGAAATTTTTTAGTAAAATGGCACGTCAGTCAAGCCCCTTAACAATAAGAAAAAATAACAAGCTAAAAAGAGCACAAAGAAGGAACTCTTTTTCAAATCACAATGATGGTATTGAAGAGGAAGATGTCACGTGAGTGTTTACATGTTATGTATTAATAGCACCGCTGCTACACTCATTAAAAGCTGTTTGATCATCATCATATTAATTGAAATTCAATTAAAAAAAACAATAGTTATCAAATTAAATGTCTTAATGAAATGAGTTGAATTTAATATGCATGTGCATGATGTTCATTGTACATATAATGTGCTTTAAGCCTATTTTGTTTAATTGCAGTCTGGCCTTTTATGCTTTATTAATTTACTAGCTGTGGCTTTGCGTAGGTAGAAACAAGTGAAAGTTTTCTTTTATGTTTTGATTATAATATGACAGGCCCGTTGGTCTAGTGGTCAGAGGCCCTGGCCGCTACCCATTAGGTTGTGGATTCGATTTACACCAAGAGTCTGTGTGTTATTTATCTATAACTAGCTGAGCTCCACCCACACTTTTATTACATTAACAATGCTCCAACTTCTAGTTTCTGGTTATAGTAATACCAGCCCTTGTTAATGTCCCATTGTTGGACATGGGCCTCCACTCAAGATGAAGGGGATTAGGCCTTAGTCCACCACGCTGACCAACCGAGGGTTGGTAGACTTCACACGTCATTTGAAAGCTAGTTACGCTTTCTCAGACATGCAGGTTTCCTCACAATGTCTGAACCCGTCTCCCCTCTCTTTCGCACCACCTCTTCCCTTTTTCTGCCCCCCTCTGCTCCTGTTACTCTCGCCCCTCACTTTCTTCCCCTCTCCCTCCCATCCACTTCACTAACACAAATCTTTCCTCTTAATAATATTAGTGTAGATGTAGATTAGTATTTTGTTTAGATTGACATTTTTAGTAATTCGTAATGTCTTGAAGGGAAAGTCCAATTTGAATAATTCAAAAAGTAATCTACAGGTATTGAAACAGTCTTAAATACGAAATAATTTATTTGGATAAGGATTAATTCAAAGGAATGAACATGATCTAATTTTCCGCAGGTAACGGATTCGAATCCTGTGGGAAGCTACAACTTTATGTAGTTGTTCGTTACTTACGTTATGTTGGATGGGCATGTAAGAAGTCTGCTCTCGGTCTGATAAAAGGAAGAGAGAGAGAAAGAGAGTACCTGGTGTCAGCGATAATGTGTGCACTATAATATCTTCTGCTTTATCATTATCATCAGCAGTGGAGAATCTACTGCTGAACAAAGGCTTCCCCACTTGACAGGCGTCTTGGGGATCACAGTAGGTATAGGTGGTAGGTAATACAATAAAAACCCGCTGTCCGTCTTCTTGTTTTCGCTTAGTCACCTCTTACCCAACAGGAGGAGATGGGAGGGTGCTATTCTTATTACCCGGACACCCCATGTTTCGACTCGCCGCTGGGTTCTATTGTTTTGAACGCGAAGAGTAGAAATCAAAGAAAATGAATTGTTAATATGGTTTAATGATAGTGATTTCTAGTTACAATGTTTTTTTTGGAATGTGCGCACTACTTGTTAATCTGGTTGGTGGCGGGCAGCCCTTCGAGGTTTAAGGGTCCGCGGGGCCCACGCGGTGCGTGCGTTTGTGGGCTGACTAGTGATGTGTAGACGCACCTTGCGCCCTAGGCTACTATACCCTAACTCTGCATATTTGTTCATCATAATGTTCATTCAGAGCTCAAATAATCGCATGATTGGTCATTAAAAGCTTCGTATCGAATTTATTGGCGATTGTTTGTGTGTCTATGTATTGTCAGAACCGATGTCTGTTTTATTGCAGCAATATGCTTTCAAAGTCTTCACCTGCAACTCTCCTGTCATATTTATATTCCAGTGATGATTCTGAAAGTGAGATATCCAGTTCCCTACAAAAGTCATGGGATAAGGACAATAGTCACCATTACAGCAGTGGCAGCGAAGACATAGGAGCACAACAAACATTTTCAGCCGAAAAATCAGCCAATATTTCAAGATCAGGAGGAGGGTGTGGCAATGGCGTAACTAAATACATAATAATATGCGCAACACTAGTATTTGCTGTAGCTTTTAAAGTAATATTCATCAAAGAAGCATATAATACTCAAAGCAAAGCAACGCAAACGATAAATTATGATGAAACTCTATTCCAGAGTAATATGGATAGTCTGAAATTGAAGTATAATATTGATGATAATTCAATTCTAAAAATAAAAACTGGTAAGTACCTATTTACTTGTCTGCCCATGACAGTTACTATTACATATATTGCAGGGATATAGCTTATTTAATGTTGTAACTTAGACTCGTTCGAGTTTTACCGCTAGTTTAATAAGCTAGTTTGCTTTACCATCATCGATTGTATCGCCGCTTTCTATCAGGTGGGATTACAGTCGGGTACAAGCTTATCTTCTGTACATATAAAAATGATTGTGTGTCTGTATGTCCTATAAAGAATCGTAAACTATGCATTTGATCATGTCATGATCTTCAGCAAAGTGAAAGAGCGCGAGCGGAGCTGCGCGGGTCAGCTAGTGATGAATAAAAAAAGACTGGTTGTATTCTAATCTCGAACGTTTTGAACTTATCTCGCCATTTTACTACAGTGTTAAATGGCGGAATTAACTTATTTATATCATTGGCGGAACTTAGCTGCACATTAATTTCCGGTATTTTGGGAAATTTGTTAAAGGGTCCGCCTACACTACAATAGCGTTGTGTTTCGACGCTGCAAGCAATTTCTTTGAGAATTCATTATGTTACGAATGGTAACTGAGGGTGGTCCCTCACTTCACAGGCGCGGATGCAGCCCTCAACAAGTATAAATTACAAAAGCACAAAAAGCCCGAATCCGAACATATAAAATGGACATAAATTACATAAAAGTATACGTATTATTTTTCAACGCGTCTCGTTAGGTCATTTCATTTTACACCCATATATTATATTTTACGTTTTTGGAACAAAAAAAAATACAAAATGTTGACTGACGGCCGCCATATTAATATTTTTCGAATCTAAAGACATAATATAAGTAAGTCAAAATTCATCAAGCCATTTAGGCGGCTGTAGGCCGTGCCAATAAGAAATATACATACATACATACTCTCGAAATACATAGCCCTCTTCCTGGCGCAGTCGGGCAAAAAAGGTTGCATTCACGGCCACCCGAAAATTGGCCATGTGATAGTCGGACTACTGTCTCGCTCATGATCGATACGTAGGAAGAATAATGTAATATGAAGGAGACGCTTGCAAAATCCATGTCGGCCCGGCAATGACCTTGTACAGTAGACACTGGAGTAACTTACGTACCTAAGTTACATCATATTCAGTAAAGTGATATTTGTTTCAGGATTATCAACTATATTTTCCAGAATGGATGCCGGCTCATTCGTGTTTCTTTATAACAGTAAGACTGACAAATTTGATCGCGTGCGATTCAAAAAATTCATCAATGAAGTTGCACGAACTGCCGCGAGATATTTGCGTTAGTATGAAATACATTTTCTCTTCTCTTCTGTATATCTCAAGTGAAATTACGTGTATACTCTTGGACTTAATAATGTCTCGGGCGACGAGCGGCAGTGCAATGCAGCTATCTATAGGCGTATCGCTTGCCATCAGGCGAACGTCTTGCTGGCTTAATCACCTTTTATATTTAAAACCAGCGACTCGCCTCGGCATCGCACGGGTGCAAAGTAAAGGATAAAAATGTTTATTGTGGGTTATTCCTAAGAGATAAACATAATATACCATTGCGGACTTTTATTGTAGACCCTGTTAAGGTGTACAATACATTATTTTGATCTATCTCGTATGGTTTAGCCAGCGTTTGCATTGTAAGCGCAAAGAATGTGTTTTCTTTCGACATCACATTAGAAACCTCTAAAATTATCAGTGTTTCTCTACTATATTATGCATTTATTATACGTAAGTATAAACATTTCTCTTGAATCACTCTATCTATTAAGAGAAATCGCATCATAATCCGTTGCGTAGTCTTCAAGATCTAAGCATACATAGGGACAGACAGACAGCGGGAAGCGACTTTGTTTTATAATATGTAGTGATGATATTGATATCGATACGATGTTACATCGATAGCTTTTATTTTTGGTCTTGCTACATCTCTTGCCGGTTGGAATGGTCTGTTGGCAACCACGTAGCCAGTCCTTTAGCGTTGTGTTCCTGGAACGAGTAATGTTTGTTACCAGGTGTTACTATTGCTCTAGGAATGGTCGGTATTATGTGCTACCGGTTGTGAACATCGTTCGGCCAATTTGCTACCTCTGACATCGGTCAGCGCTCTCCCTTATCCCGCATGTTATCGGGTTTAACATCATTAAAGACAATATAAATATTTTTACTGGTTTTATAGCCTCCTTTAAATATAATTAGATATTAATTAGTACTCTTGTTTAACATTTGAAAAGAAAATCCCGTATTTATTTATCAGAACAAATTTCATATGCATGCCGTGTCTATGCGGCCGAGCCTGCCGCCGGGGCCCGTTGTAGACCCCGGGAAACTGTCACGGTCCTCCCAGCGATAGGGATTACTCCTCCATGGATGCCCCAAACTATAAGAACATCAATTGTTTTTCAGGTAACAATATAGAGCCAATTCACCACACAGTGGTAGTAAGTTCTGATCTCAATATGCACGAACACAGCGAACTTATAAACAAGTACCGCGAAGACTTCGACAGGACGGGCGTGATGCTAGTCGAGGAGGTAGACGCGGTACCATCGGACCTGGCGATGGCCTTCCATTATTACTGCGATGAATACGATCCATTGGTGAAAAGGAGCGCTATATTTTTCACTCTGAATATGGCGAATTGCTCAAACACATCAGGTGAGTCTAATTTGTTGTACTACTTCTCCAAATAAGGAATGGTACTGACATTGATTTATTATTTGTACTCATTGAAGTATTATGTACTTACCAGGGGCGTAGCTACCGCCGTATCAGCCGTATCAATTCTACGGGGCCCCCGGGTTACAGGGACCCCGAACATGTGTAAGCAACAATTCACATAATCTCTTAGGCCGTACCATCATTTGGGCTCCCCAACAAATTTTGATACGGGCCCATCTAAGGCGAGCTACGCCAATGGTACTTACGCACTAGAGACGAAATTGCAGCCAGATTCATTCTAAACCTTGTTACGGTGAGTACACCCAACGTCACTAGGGGCCAACCACCACCTTTAAAGAAAGAACATTACCCCATTAACGCCGTCTGTACTCGCACGGTCAACAAAATGCATGATTTAGTCATGTTTTTTTTAAGGTTTGAACGAAAGTAATTAGTTATATAGTAACTAATTGGTATAAGTAGTATAGTATATGAAAAAAATAAGTTTGGCTGTGGCGCGAAAACAAATGTAATTTTTTTAGTGACAAATAGAGATTGAGGGCCTCGTTATTTCAAATTATCTGCACCATATTATTTAGTGTTTAACTATCGCACTCACTAACATTAATTCACATTAGGCCAATTTTTTAATCTGATTATAATACTCTTGCCGTTTTTTACACGTTAGCACGTGATTGAATACGAGGAACGATTCATTGCGGCTCCAACCGTCTTATAAAACAGTTTAACGATGAACCTGGATGTAAACTTAGGAAATTGTTCCTTAAACCTGGGTCTAAACCTAGGTTTATCTTTAAACTGCCTTTCGTTTGGAGCGGAGGAGGCGTTGGAGTCGTATTTAATCGTTCCTCGTATTCAATAACGTGCTCAGTTCTTGAATACGAGTAAATAAAAGAGTACTTACCTATAAAGCATAGGCTTAAGTATCAAAATCTAATCTAATTTCATGAACCGGATTATATATTATTACTAGCTGACCCGCGCAGCTCCGCCCGCGCTTTTATTACATTTTGCTCCCCTTTTTTCCCTACTCCCTTGATTTATTTCTCTCCATCTCTCTCTCTTATAAGAAAAATCTAATTCTATGCTCTTTCTCTCCCCTCCCGCTTTGGTCCCCGTCACACTTCCCCTCTTCCTCTCCCCGTTGTCCTCTCTGAACCCTCTCCCTCCTCTCTCTTCTCCCAACTTGCTCCCTCTCACCCCCCCCCCCCCCTTGCTCCACCTAACTCCTCCGATCACACACTCCATTACCCTCCCCTCTCCCTCTCTTGCACCCTCCTCGCGTTCTATATATCCTCGTCAATCATGGTATCAGCGGCATAAAATATACTTAATAACCTATTCTCAGACCTACCCGCAAAATTTCATACATATCGGTTCACCCATCTATTTAAAGACCTTGCCTTATGTTGCTTAACCTTAACCTAGCGGCATGAAATATACTTTACGACCTATTCTCAGACCTACCCGATATGCACACAAAATTTCATACTAATCGGTTCACCCATCTATTTAATGACCTTGCCTTATGTTGCTTAACCTTAACCTAGCGGTATGAAATATACTGTATGACCTATTCTCAGACCTACCCGATATGCACACTTTCATACAAATCGGTTCACCCATCTATTTAATGACCTTACCTAACGTTGCTTAACCTTAACCTACCGGGATAAAAAGTATCCTATGTCCGTTTCCTGGTTCTTAGCTACCTCCCCCACCAATTTTCAGCCGCATCGGTTAGGCCGTTCCTGAGTTATAAATAGTGTAACTAACACGACTTTCTTTTATTTAGCTAGATTAAAGTTCTATAGTGATTGTATGTTCAATTTCACCGATAGATGGCGCTGTTCATAATTGTAAATCACGCTAACATCGTAAATTACTGTCTAATGATATTCGATAATGAAAGTTTCAGTGTTTCGCATCTTTTATTGTTGCGATTGTGATACAATACCTATACACTACCTGGACTTGGGGAGTTTCATTAAAATTTCATGAACGACAGATTTTACAGATTTTAACTTTTCAAAGATATAATGTCATATTGCTATCAGCAAAGTACTTAGAACAATACAGAAATCTAATGAAAATTTCCTGGGTGTACCGGACCGGCTTACCCCTTACAAAAATTGACCCTTCGCCACTGCCATATCTTATGCAAACTAAATGTCTGCTCAGTCCCTATTGTATATAGCGTAATAATACATATCTTAATGATTAACTGATCAGTCTATAATTACCCTATTCACATACAAAGGAAATTACGTGGTAATATGTGCAAGTAATGTTTCACTGCTTAGCCCCTATGAAACATAGCGTGACGTTTTATATACCAATTTATACCTAGACTTCTACACAACACATCAGTGAAAGTCCTATCAAAATCCATCCACGGGTTTTCAAATGATACCTGGACAAACAGAACGACAGACAGACAGACAGACAATAATTCCAAAAAAAAATGTTTTGGCCTCTATGTCGATAGTATAGTATCCCCACATAGAAATTTTGGAAAAATATTCAATGTACAGAAAAAGTGCTCTTTGAGTTTTATTATAGTATAGATAATGATGTAAGTTTTTTATTTATTTTCTTATCATGCAACATACTTTGGATGTCGTTTCGTTCGCGATTATTAATCTATAAGTACCGATAACCGTTGGGGAAGAAAGGTTCTCGAGTGGCGACCATGAACCGGAAGACGCAGCGTAGGTAGGCCCACTAGCCTAGTGGGCCTACCTACGCTGCGTCTTCCGCGCACAATGTCGTCTGTCCACCTAGTGGCACTAGGTGGACAGACGACATTGTGCGCGTCGCAGGTAACCCGTGGATGCAAATCGCCAATTGTCATTCATTGTGGCGTTCGAAGGGGGAGGCCTATGTTCAGCAGTGGACGTCTTCCGGCTGGTGATGAATCTATAAGTATGTAGGTATATGTACTGATAAAAAAAATACGAATGTATTTACATGTATGTATGTATTCGCCTGTCGGTTGACACACAGGATATCGCACCAAACCCACGACATGTTCAACATAATGGTCCCTTGGGATAATGGATTCCACGCATAATTCTTCGGCGGTTTAAGAAATTAGTACCTATTATAAATTATACTTAACCTCATTTGGTGATATTCATACATTCAACATTTTGTTTGTTTCAGATAAAAAATCCATGTATGACATAATTGAAAAGTGTCTAGCCAAAAAATGGCAATCGGTCCCTCCTGAAAATATAAGGCCATTGTTGACCAGGATCGTTGATGTTATTATTGACTTGACTAGTGTTTTTTAAACCAGTATATAAAATATATTTATTATGAAATTATTGTTCTACTTAAGATTTGTATTATTTTCTTTAATAAAATAGAATTTTTTTTTATATTTTTTGACGTTTAATTAAAGTTAATATACGGCAGTTGGAGAGCGATCGTGGCGCAATGTGTGCAATTTCCCTTGCTTAAAACTTGCAAAACAATCAGCGTCTGTAGTGGTTTCCAGATGGCCGGAAATCTGACAGTCCTAGAATATTGAGTCTTCTCCCGTGTCCAAAAATTACAGGTTACTGTCCCAGGATCTACAAATAGTTTTCCCATCGATATAATATTTAAACTAGATAAAACCTAGTTACGGTCCAAAAAGTGGCACACAGAAACCGTTTTTAATTACCGGTCCGGTGTTTAATTACAAATCGCCTATAGTTGTACATATCAAATTTTGTCACAGGTAAGTAAATGCTCCACACACAGAAAAAAAAACAAAAAATATTAGTCATTAGTAAAAGTTCTAAAACTATTGTAAAACCAATCTCGCAATTTGAACGAAGGATAAAATATTTTCAGAAATCTTATCGTAATAATATAATGTTTTACCTGAAAATAAAACATTCGAGACCTATAGAGTGAGACAGCACTACTTCCGATCAGTAGACACGCCCCTTCCTACCCCCTCTCCGCGGCCCTCTCCGACTGGACGCGGGTGGGGGCCATTGCTTGCCAGCGGCTCTACGCGATTTTGTTCCTCACATTGTATCTCACTTTTGGTGTCCTTTGATGATGAGGCACCAGGCAGAAATTAAAGTATAGGTCTCGAATAAGGTTCATACATATAATAACTGTTTTATTTTCAGGTAAAACATTATATGCCTGGAACCGTTATTCGAGACCTATAGAGTGAGATGTGTTTGGTATCGCCTGGTGGCAAGCTGAAGTTTATAATATGCCAATGTGTGATAGCTTAAAAATTATCTGGAAAATACACAATGAAATTATTTTCATAAATGTAAAATGAAATAATAAATGTGATAAATTATATGAGAATAATAAAACATATACATATGTTAGATATCTAAGCAATCAGCTGTATGTGTGTTACACATAATACATAACTATTCAAATCACAATTAGATACCCTGAAAGGTGCATAACAAATTGTTTTTAGTGTTAGGCTTACGCCAGTTACCTCTAGCCATAATATCCTCTATACTATTAATTCTCATGCCAGTTAAGCGAGACGCAGCATTCACGATGGCTTGTTTCAACCGAGACCTGACCCAGCCACCAATTGATAGCTCATGACGCCGCTGGTCTCGCTGCATCGTTATTAGATAAATAATGGCGATGGCTAGCTGAAACACATTAATTTTCCTATCCACTTAATAGGGCATAAAGAGTTAGAATAGTCTCAAGCCAACAGTGAGGACTCTCTTTGAACACAATTATCTGTACTGGAGCCAAACAACAAGGTTAATAATAATGTGGTCTACATTATCTTCATAATAAATGTTGGGAATATGTAACATTGTCAGCATAGGCATCCAGCCGCTGGATGAGATGAATAAAATCAAAGCTGTATACATCGACAAACTTATCTGTGTGGGTGGAGGAAATAGAATCTAACATAATTCTCTTGAAAATTTTGATTCTTCTTCTATTAAAAGAAAAAAAAAAGAAAATATACGGTTTTCATCAATTGTTATTGATGATTTCTCAGTAATTAAATAGCAATTGTAAAATAAATTACATTTACTACTTCCCTAAGCTAAAAGATACTAAATCTATTACCACAGTTGAATGTAAGCATAGTTTCTGAGAAATCGCTGGACAATCCTACATAATACTTACTTTTTTGAAGCCCACATAGACTAACTAACATATGTGAATATTACTCATTTTTAATATTAATAATAGGTACATACACATACGCGTCGAATAGAGAACCTTCTTTTTGAAGCCGGTTAATAAAACAAGATTTATATGCTTAGCAATATGTAATGTTACTGTAGAGTGAAAAGGGTACTGTAGCTGGTAAAATTAGCATAACTGATTTATAGTGATGTATGCGCAGTAGTGCAGTGCACTTGTCTATGAGGTCAGCAGTGTAGCTCACTATCAAGTGACTGTCTTGCTAGTCTTAACACAGGGTTGAATAATTACAGAAATCTTTAAGAATATATTATAATATCACAAAGAAATTTACACACATTATCATACATTCATCTTAATACTTATAATCACTATACATATCACTGAATAGGCCAAACTGCACTCTGATCAGATGTGTTGAGATCAGGGCCATCATTGAGGTCATCCAAGCTGTCTGGCTCCAGCTCGTTATTGTTGCGGGCGGGGGAATAGGATGCTGGTACATCTTCTTCCTCATCTTCGTCATGGGAATCTTCAGATTCGTCTGATTCATCATTACCTAGAAACAATATATAGAGATACATAGAACATTTATACAGGTGATTTTTTCAAGTGAGTGTGGATATCTAAAATCTTTTCTTTCTTTTTGTCTTGAGCCTGATTTTGATGAGTACTATAACTACATCTTTACTTTTTTATAAGCAATATTCTAGCCAGAAATCAAACCTGGTAATTAAAAACGATTATTACAGCATCCGATTATGTCACTATTTAGCTTTAAATTCTGGGAAGTAATGACATGAGCCAAACTAAAAGAAAGCTATTTATTTACAAAAGCTGTAATGTGAAGAGCATCTGGGCCTGTACCATCACCTCTAATAGTAATATTATGTTCACCTTACAGTCTCGATAGGAAGTGACAGAGCTATAAACTACATATATTGACGTCTCTATCACTTGTTAAGTAAGATGATAATAATACTGCTAATAGAGGGGGTGGTAGGGAATCAGGACTATGAATAATATTTGCAATAATTTAATCATTTATGCATGTTTTATGCCAGCTAACATCTATTTGAGCTAAATTGCCTACAATTTCAATATTTTTTTTATATCAAAGTAGGTACCTACCTTCCTCTTCATCAGTATCGGCTTCTTCCTCCATAGGCTCCGGATCAGTTTTACCAAGTGGGGCACGTTTCATATATTGTTGTCCAACCGAATTCAACTGTTACATAAAAGAGTTTGATAAATAAACAGGAACAATTTGCATAGGCCCTATATTTTTTTTATTTCGTAACTAGGAATGAGTCTATTTTTCCTAACAGGTCAAAATGTGTAAAAAGCAAAAGAGGCACATGTAAAACAATCTCAGATTGAGCCTTCTTTTATTATGGTTTTATATGAAAGCTCATAACGAATGGACGGTACATAAAATATGCCAATCCGGTAGTCACGGTAGTGTGGTTCTGGCTGGTTCTACCCAAGCTATAAAAATACCATATTTAAATCTAACCCAATGTTGGTTTGCTTGCTCTAAAGCTGTTATTTCCGCTTCTTCATCACAGGGACTATCTGCATTGAACCAGGTTGAGTCCACTAAGCGCGGAATTAATAATGGAAACGGGATATTCATATTAGATTCCTCACTTATTTATTTATTTTTTATTTACATACATAAACAAACAAACAAAAATCTCCGAAAGGCTTATTTCCATGATTGGCTTTGGATTGGATCTTGCTTGCTTGGTCTATTTCCAGGATTGACAGATGATAACATGAATCAGTGTTTCCAACTTGTGGGTTTTAGCCATGAAGATATTATTATAGGGTTTTTGACCTATAAGCTTCATGGTTTTAGCCCTAGAATTAGGATACATACAATGACTTACTGAGTAAGAGTATATTTTAGGGTATTTCAAATTTACCTAAGAAATTCATTCAATTCATAGTAATTTTATTTTTCCTGTAAAATATAAATAGACATGTATTACCCTTAATTATTTCAGATTTTCCCGCCACAATCTTCGGAAATAAGGGGAAAAGGTGGAACGGTTTTTTTTACTTTTAGTCCTATAAGCCAAAACCTATGTCCGTAGACAGAATATAACAAGACATCTAGCTAGCGTGCCACCGATAAGGACAGAAAATAACGGAAAATATTCATTCGTACACTTAACACACGCTAAGGATATTTATTTAAATGCTCCTATTATGTAGTATAAACGATATTTAATAATGCAATTCAATTTAAAACTCCAAAGCTAGGTCATGAACTCTCAGAGTAATTAGAATCTCCTCTAAGCGTGAACTAGAAAATTTCATGAGTACTCGAAGAAAACGCACCGTAGGTGCGCCAGATTTTGAACACACGCTGAGGGACAAAAAATCATATGCTCTGTTTCTTTCTATCACATATAATATATATAAATGCATCCTTTTCTTGCGCGAATGAGAAAGAAAGTGCCAGCTCTCTATTGTTTTCTTTCTCTAAGCCTATGTCATACTGGAGATAGCATGATGCGCTAACCCCTCTGCCAAATTTTGTTCATATGGTCAGGTCATTCTTTATTTGTGTGCGTATCTTTTTGAATGTGTTGCGAGTTTATTATAGTGTGGGTATGCGTGAAATTGTATCTGTGTGTGTTTACTTCGCCTCCCGCACCCCGCAAAAGTGCCACGAAAAAATTGTACGGCGAATCGACGCGATACTAACTCCATTCTAATTACCCTGAGATGTCATACCAAAATAAAAATAAAATGTGCGTGCGTGGAGTAAAGATGCGCGACTATGAATGATTTCATTCGAATTATTCGAATAAAGAAATCATTCGACTTATTCGAATGTTAGTAACTAATTTGATACTTGCTCGAATTTGATAATTCACTAATTATTCGGCCGATTGAATGATGTGATTTGATAGGCACTCTGACATTATTCGTTCCGTGACCGGAACTGCAAAAAAAATGTGCGTGCGTGGAGTCCCTCCGCGCGGAAGAAGTGAAACTTCATTCTCGCTCAGTCGATCGGTCGGTCGGTCGGTCGGTCCCTCACTCACTCACTCACACACACACACACACACACACTAACTCAACTCAACTCAACTCAAACCCACTCAAACCCACTGAAACCCACTGAAACCCACTGAAACCCACTGAAACCCACTGAAACACACTGAAACCCACTGAAACCCACTGAAACCCACTGAAGCCCACTGAAGCCTACTGAAACCCACTGAAACCCACTGAAACCCACTGAAATCCACTGAAACCCACTGAAGCCCACTGAAACCCACTGAAACCCACTCACCCACTCACTCAGTGACGGCGTCACATGAGCGCTTTCATAACCTTAACAAATTTAACGCTTAACGTCTATCACTTAACGTTTAACACCTATCACTTAACGCCTATCACCTTCATTTAACGCTTAACGCGTTATGTGATAACATTTTTGGAAGTCGCATAAGAAGTTTCACTTCAATAAAATAGAATAGAATTAAATAGAATAGAATAAAAAATAAAAATAAAATAAAAAAAAGCAGTGCAAAGCAGCTGTATAGGTAGGCATGTCCCTTACCATCAGGTGAACGCTTTATTTGCCTCATGACCAGGAAGAAAAAAATACTTCTAAGTAAGTACTTACCTACATAAAAGTAATTAATTTATCCAAAAAAAAAACAAATTAAATTTATTTTGATTTATTTCATTTTTTGGTCACTATCTACGTATTACGTTTAATTGAATTCATTTTTGTTAAAAGAATAATTAGCGAATATCATTAGATTTAGATTTATTGCATAGAAACACATTACAAAATATCGTAATCTAGGTTAACAATGTCGCTAGTCATATTAATGCACTAAGAATGAATCCCTGCCTCCCAAACTAGGAGAACCTGTATCTTGGGAAGCAGTTTCGCCATAAGATACATCTAATAACATGGTAAAATGATTACGTCTCTGTATTTACATTCATCTATGCTGTGTGCGCGAGGCGTGTGTGTGTGTGTGTGTGTGTGTGTATGCGTGTATGTGGGTAAGTGGGTCGGTGCGTGAGTGTGGGTGTTATGGTGTTAATAAGTCATTGGATGATTTTATGGCGTAAGCATTATAATGTTGTATGAAGGATAAGAAACCACAACAAGTTTACACAACAAAGGTAAGTAAATCCTCTGTTTTAGTATAGTCTAGTGAACGAAGCCAGCTAGTAACTTTGAATTTAATTTCCTGTAATAATTACCCCAGACTTAAGATATTCTCCCATTATTACCTAGCATTAGCAACACTAGTCTAGTCGGACAATGTACAAATTGTCGTAAAAAACAATCGAGTTTTTATTATAATCCTTCACAGAATCTTAGGTCTTATCAATGGAAAATTAAGTTATGATCTTTATTAATTTTACTTAGTTAATATTTTCTCGATTTGATTACACAATTCGGTATAATGTTATTTTTTTGCGAGCAAAAACCATCGGTACAGTTCAAGTGACACTAAACAACCAAGACTACCAATTAGGCTTGTGAAAAAATATCGATACATCGATATATCGATATTTTTTCTTTCGATATATCGATATTTTCATCCGATATATATTTTTTCGATATATCGATACATCGATATAAAATATTAAGTATCGAAAACGTATCAAAAACGATATTTTTTTTTGGGAAAAGATCAGATCTGTTTTATTTTTCCAAAATTTCTTTTTGCGGTAAAAAGACGACTTTGGACCTTCATCACACAAGATCAGTGTAATTTCTTTACAACGAAGCCAGCCATCCTTGTACAAACTACACAAAAAAAAGAAAGAAAAAAGAAAGGTTATCTCTAGTCAAGCAGTAAGCTTCTTTTAAGTTTATGTTATGCCTCTTGTCTTGCCTCTAGCCCTTACCACAGACAGACCTTTTGCGTTATCTTTGATTGCATCAAAAATCATTTCGTTCGATCGTTGTTTGGTATTGTTAATTTAGTATCTTTGGTTGCATGCGTGGATACATTGCTTGTTATATATTTGTTTGAGTTCAATTAAATAGTTTAATTACTAAATAATTAAGGTTATGTTGAAATTCAGTTGCTTTGTGGACTTTATTTCCGATCTGATGGTAAGCGACATGTCTTTCTATAGACAGCTGTAAGGCATTGCCACTCAAGAAGCATTTTTATTTTGTTCCGTTAATAAGATACAATTTTGTTTCCGATATATCGATATTTTTTGTTTCGATATATCGAAGTCGATAACGATATATTTTAAAAATATCGATATTCGATATATCGATATTTTTTGGCATTTCCAACATCCCTACTACCAATTTGATGTTTTGGTGTAGAGTCTGTCTAGTCAAACTTGAGAGTGGAAAAAGGCGGCAAATTTAAAAAAATTAGGTGTTGCAACCCTGTTTAAACTAGGAATAATCATACTTGATACTTTAATATATTCGTTATACTTTAGAAGACCATGGTCTCTATTGTGCTGATGTCGATGATGCCACTGGGCTGTTTTAATGGGTAAAAGTCCAACGTTACCCGGCCTCCACCCCTACGTAGACCGGGTGCCTTTTGAAGGTTTCCTCTCCGACAAAAAAGAGGTTAGGTCCCTTGTGCAAGGGTAGGTACCAACCCTCCAGGTAGGTACCAACGCAAGGTCAGACAATCTGCCACCAAAAAGCAATGTGTAAACTTTATTTTGTTCCGGCTTGAAAGGCTCTATAGATGCTATAACCCTCCTTCTGGGGCAGTCGGGCAAAAATTACCGCTTCAAAAGACTTCATAACCCATGTCTCGGGTGATGAGCGACAGTTTCAAATATAAAACACTAATATACTGAGAAGCAGTGCAGTGTAGCTGTCTATAGGCACGTGTGTCGCTTACCATCAGGCAAATATCTAACTTGTTTCGTCATTAACTGCCGCACTCACAAAACCCAATTAATTTTAATTCTAATTAAGTCACTTTTTAAAATCTAATTAGTTCGACTGTCGGAGTCGTTTATGATTAATATCGATTACTGAACACGAGATATTTGTTATATCTACTCATTATCAGCGTATTAAGTATTAATGGGCTTCGAGTGTCGAAATAATCCGATTTCAAAAAATGATTTAAGCATCATTAACTTTCATTGACGTTTGTAGGTTCGGCAGTAAGTCGATTAAAATAAAAGAAATAAGGTGAATTAAGATTAGATATTAGATTTTAAATACTTAATTGCGCCGTATACATATTGCTTATCATTAATCTATGCATTAGAATAGAATAAAAAAATAGAATAGAAAAATTTGTTATTTATTTGTTTAATTTAATAATCATCATATCAAATTACAGGATTTTAAACTCAAACTCACAAATCTTTATTTCAAATAGGCTTAACGCTAGCACTTTTGAAGGGTGATTTTTTAAAAGCTACCACCGGATCAGATCGCGGCCTTCACTGAGAAGATCCGGTAAGAAACTCAGCGGGCTTGTCATTTTTTCATTTTTGTTTTAACATTGTTTTGTTACAAATGAATCGACATTAGCGATAGTGTGTCCTGCCATTCGAGCATAAAGCAAGGGAGAAAAGAAGAAAACAATAAATAACGACAAAAATTACAACAAACTAAAAGACCAAAGGGATAGTAGTCGGACTAGTCCCCCCAAGCAACACCCGCGCACTAGTTAAACTGGACTATATTATTAACGAGGCACAGTTTTATCATAATATTTTCTTTTGTTCTTGTCTGCGCAATTTCATAAAACTTATTTTTCATTTACCATAGAGTCATAAAGTACTTATAATTACTAATGCCTGAAACAAAATATGCAATTTTACTTTATTATAATTCATTTCTATGCCTACAGATCATAACCTTACTTGTAATGTCTGAGATTCCATAAACAGATGACATACTTATACAAGTCTTTACATTAACCCAACAGAACAAAATAGTACTAGAAAAATCCTTTAGGCGTACTGTATTTTTCTCAAATGTACTGCTACCAGAAAACTGTATCTTTACCCAACTACCAAGCCGATAAGGAATTATAAAATAAATAAATAAACAAAAATAGCCTTTATTCCCCTTAAAAAAAATTTACATACTATTCGAAATAAAAAAAGATACACTAAAAATTATGGGATCGTCCAGTTTAAGACATAGGCCTCCTCCATCTCTCTCCACTTTACTCTATTTTGAGCAGCGCGAGTCCACATTTTCCCTGCCGTCAGCTCAATGTCGTCTCTCCATCTACGGAGGGGGCGTCCCCGAGAGCGCTTACCAGTAGGGGTCCAATAAAGGACTCTCTCACTCCATCGGTTGTCATGTGTCCTCGCAGTATGCCCCGCCCAGTTCCACTTGAGTCTAGCAGCCATAGCGAGAGCGTCTATCAGCTTGGTTTTTTGACGTATTTTCTGACTGTTTATACGATCTGACAGTTTGATACCGAGCATGCTTCTTTCTATGGCTCTTTGGAATGATCTTATTTGTATACGTGTGTCCTTAGTGGGAGACCAGGTCTGACATCCATATAATAGCGTGGGCAATACTGATGATTCAAATACTTTTTTCTTTAATGCTATATCGAACTTTCCTTTAAATATTTCTTTATTCATCCAATATTTTTTCCATGCCAGAGATACTCTCCTGGTAACTTCTTTTGCCGTTCTATTTGCGAAATCAATGTTTTGTCCGAGATATGTGTATTTCTCTACATATTCCAACTCTGTGTTCTCTATATATACTGGTATTCTTTGACTGTTGCTCATGACTTTTGTCTTTTCCCGGTTCATTTCCAGTCCGCATTTACGGCTTTCTAGGTTGAGATCTGATAGCATTTTTTGTAGTTCTACTTGTGTTTCTGATATAAGGATTATATCATCTGCAAATCGTAGATGAGATAAGCGTTCTCCGTTAATGTTTATGCCACAACTGTGCCAGTTTAGTTTTCGAAATATCTCTTCGAGAAGGGCTATGAACAAGGTTGGTGAGATCGTATCACCTTGTCTCACTCCTTTTTCAATGTAGAACTTTTCACCGATTTTTTCTAATTTTAGTCTCGCATTGCATTCATTATATATATTCTTCAATAGAGTTATATATTTTTCGTTGATACCTTGATTTCGAAGGGCCTTCCATAACTCTATATGTATGATAGAGTCGAATGCCTTGGTATAATCAACGAATGCTATGTATAGCTCTTTACCGTATTCCATGTATTTCTCTATGACTTGCGTTATGGTAAAAATATGGTCTACAGTTGAATAGCCCTTTCTAAAGCCTGCTTGGTCTCTAGCCTGATTTTCTTCTATTTGCTTATTAATTCTTTTTGAAATAACAGAGGTAAAAATCTTATATATTGTTGGTAATAAACTAATAGGCCTGTAGTTATTAATATTTTTCGCATCACCTTTTTTGTAGAGCAGGGAAATAACACAAGTTTTCCAAGCTTCCGGTATGTATTCTTGTCTTAATATTTGGTTAAAGAGGTCAGTAAGTATATATAATATTGATTCGTCTAGGGATTTAATTATGTCATTGGTTATTCCGTCTTCTCCGGGTGTTTTATTTGTCTTTAATTTGTTGATAACGGATCTAATTTCAGAAGTCAAGAAGAGCGGCGGCGGCTCCTCACTATCTCTCTTGGGCGCGTAGTCTTGTTCTTTATTCCCATCGTTTTTGTAGAGACTTTTGTAAAATTTTGTAGCTAATTGTAACAAATCCTGTCTATTGGTAATTATGTCCTTGTTTTGTTTTAGTCCTGAAATCCATTCTTTTTTATTATTTAATTTATTAAAAGCTCTTTTACTCGATCCTGATGACTCTAGTTCTTGCTGAATTGTTTGTACTCTATGTTCTTGATATCTTTTCTTAATTTTTTTGTTTATTTTTCTGTAGAGGGTTCTTAGTTGCTTTCTTTGTTTGTATGTTCTATTTTTTATTTTTTGTAGTAACTGTCTTTTTTTGATCAATAACATGATGTCTTCTGTTATGATTTTAAACGGTTTATGTTGAGACGTTACTGGTAGGTTATTAGCACATTTATTTATTGTATTAACTATGGTTCGGTAGTTTTCTTCGATATCTTCTGAATTCTTTATATTTTCTTGTGCCATCAGGTTTTTAATGAGTTCCTGCTCTGTAGGCGAAAGTAGTTTTTTGATTTTTTTACTCGTATATCGTCTACTTCTCTTTGATAATCCATCTAATAGTACTTCGCAACGAACTGGGCGATGATCGGATGGGAATATTGTATGCAGGACTTGAATTTTTTTAATAGTTCTTACTTTTTTTGCCAGTATGAAGTCGATCTCGTTTTTTGTTTTTCCATCCGGAGATTGCCACGTCCATTTATTTTTTGATTTATTTTTATATAGAGTGTTAGACACAAATAATTCATTCTCATTACAAAATTCAATCAATTTCTTTCCTCTATCATTTCGTGTACCATATCCGAATTTTCCTAGTACTAGATTTTCTTCTGTTAGTGGTATTCCTATCTTTGCATTAAAATCGCCAATAATAAATAAGTTCTTTTTCACGTTCTGTAGGGCTACATTTAAGTCACTGTAGAAGGCATCAATTTCACTATCGCTTGCCTTTTCAGTTGGAGCGTACACTTGTATTATCGTCAGATCATTATTTTCGAATTTCATGTCCAGCCTGGCTACTCTATCTGTGTATGTAAAAAAGTTTTCAATGTTTTGCTTTAGGTATCTTTTAACCAAAAAACCAACGCCATTCCTGCCACTGGTCATTCCAAAGTTAAACAATATATAGTATTCATTTTCTATTATGCTTTGACCGGCCCTTTTTGTTTCAGACAGTCCTATAATGTCCCATTTAATTTCTTTTAAACTTTGTTCTAACTGTAGCAATCTGGTATATTCAACAAGCGATCTGACGTTGTATGTTAATATGTAGAGTCTTTGTGATGTAGTTAATTTGAGTTGGAGGGTTGTGGTCTACTGCTCCCACGGCGACCACCCGTCTTGGGAGAGTGTGTTTATCGTAATATGTTCTTCTAAATGTATATTCTGGTATGGAGGGGGCCGGTGGTTCTCATTCTTTTTCTTCTGTGCGTGTGGGTGTCTGTGACACGTATGACATCATTGTGTTTCTGTGCGTCCTGTATTTTTTATTGGTATGAGCGTTTCTGTTATTACTCTGTCCTTTAGAACAAATTTTAGTATTTATGTTTGTATTAGGTTCACCTGACGTCGAGGGTACTGGAGACTCTGACAAAAACCTCTTTTTAAATTGTGGGTTGTCACTTTTCTTCTCTTTAATAATGAGCTTATCATATTTTAGGTATGCCACATTTCCCTTATCTCTTTCTTGTTGTAATTGTTGTTTGAGTTCGTTTCTAGTTTCCAAAATTTTTGTCGGGAATTCTTCCTTTATATATATGTCAGTACCGTCAAGCTTCTTTTTCCTTTGCAGAATCTCTATTTTTGTAGCTAGAGTACTAAAGCTTACTGAGATAGGACGAGGTTTAGTACCTTTTTTACCTATTCGGCGCATAGCTTGTATTTGATACTCTTCGATTTGTAAGCTTAGTTTGTCTGTAATGACGTTCAATACAAATTTTTGTAGTTCAAAGTAATTAGTTTCAGTTTCTAATATGCCAAATAATACAAGGTTTCTCTGCACGCTTTTCTTTTCTAGTTCGTATAGTCTTTTTTCTTGGTCATCTAGTTTAAGACGCATGTTTGCAACATGTTCGTTAAAGAATTCGAATTTTTTGTCTATATGATTTTCAATTTTTGTAGATATATTATTTTCGAGTTGGGATATTTGACTTTCTATTACTAAAAATCTATCATCTAGGCCTTTTTTCATGTCCATTATCAAATTTTGCAAGTTTTCCATGCTTGGTGTAGTATATTTAAATATTTATGAAAATTATATTGTTCCTGTTATTTATTAACTTTCTGTTTGACAACTGTGTGGTAATGGAACTTATGACTCGCAGCCTGCTTAGCGGTACTGTGTCGCCATCTATTAACAATATCTATGTAATACGGATATCACTAGATATGGAAGGATCGATATCGCTGGATTAATATTCTGCAGAGGTGAAATTGATTTAGTGTAGGTTAGCGCAAATAGATGTCGCTAATATCAATCTTTAAATTTCCAGAACCATGATTTGCATATTTTTTATGATAGGTTATAGCGGCATAGACATTGTTATTAAACAGTTATTTGAATATATCACTTCACTTCACACGAAGTTTATATTATAGTTTTTAATATTTCACTTCCAGTTTGTCGTAACTAGCTGTATATTTTAGATATTAATAAGTTTATGTGGTAAATTTGTTTTTTGCACTTTTTGATTCTATATCACCATATTTATCGCAATCCACAATATATATGCCGTAACGACTTCAGATTAACACTTTGTGCACACTTTCAATGATTAATACTGTTTATGTACAAAATTCTTTAAATCAAAACACGGAATCGATGTAAACGTTACACGACGCTAGCGCCCTCCGTACTTACTATACACCTGTCTGTTATAAGGAATTATAGAAACATTTAATTTAATTTAATTACATCAAGATATTCCGCTGTATGCGCAACTTAGTTCCACGTTAAAACAGTTCTATTCATATAATACACCAATCTCATACAAATCCTTAAGAATTTATTTGTAAGTATCAAGACTAACCTGTAATTTCCGTTGACGTTTCGAACAATTTTACGTTTTCATGAAATACAGCATCGGATTCACTTTTCCTTTGATGGTATTTACTTATCATGTTGTATAACATTGCTCTGACACTGCATTTAATAGTTTAAGGTAATATTTAATTTAAAATACGGAGATTTATTCACAACTATGTTTACTCTAGAGGTTATGTAAACAACAAATGACATTTGTCGCAATGTTGTCAGTTTCTAAAACCGCAAAACTAGTAGTGTCAACAAAAACTAGACAGACTCTACCTGATATTTATTGTCAAATGTTTGAACATCGAACATGCTATCTACAAAGATTTTACTCAATCACACACACTTTCTCACACACACATTTACACCATTTATACTTATTCATACTCCGGAAATTGGCTGTTTCAGTTATTAAGAATACTAATTCAGTACTTACTCACTAATTATTAATTTTCTTTATCTGAATGTGTGTAGGTGCCTTAGTTAAACATAGTCAAATATTGTGTATATTGTAAAACCTTGACTGTAAGATTTACACGACGTCTACGTTTACTACTTTGTCGAAGAGCTGTAGTTTTTGTAATATATAACATAAAATAAAAATATTATTTAACTATTCGGTCTAATGGCCCCAAGTGCAATTACTTTTAGAGTGAGGTGAGAGGTGTTGGACGACCGGGTTCGATTGTCAGGCACATTGGTTTTTCTGTCAGGATTTTATTTCAGGGGTGTAGAAACAAAAGTGGATACGTCACATAGGAGAAAAAATGTAATTTCTATTGCAGCACATTCATCTGTCATTCACTTTCTAATATCAAAAGGAATTTCCAAGCATAACATACGTCCCATAGATTTTTCGCGTTAAAATCTGCGTTGAGTAACGTAGTTGGTTACGTCCCTTACTGTTACTAACAAATCTGGTTAAGTCCACTTCAACCAATAGGAACGCTTTGTTTTCAATGGCCACTGGTATATTTTTGTGAATTTGAGTGTGCGGTTTTTTAATATTTTTTGGCGAAATATCAAGGAATATTACCAAAATATTAGTGAGAATTACAAAATGAATAAACAAAGTTATGAAGTACTTAGCACATAACAAAGTTAGAAAAATGCAGGCACAGCTAGAAAAATAGAAGGCAACTGTGGCAAAAAAGAGAGGTAGCGAGACAATTATCCAGGGCTGAATCTTTGTCCGAATTTATTTGTAGGTACCAGACTAAGTGTGAAGACTCGAAAAAATGGTCAATAAAATAAGAATCAAAGTACGCACGTGACGTGATGTCATTGTTATAAAAATGCGTTAGAGAATTTAAGATACATACAATAATTTATTGATTTGTTTAGAACTACCCTCAATAGTTTGAGATAAGTACCTTCTTTTATAATTTTGTATTTTGAATTTTAAGTTTATAAAAACTAATGTTATTTTATTAAATTTAATTATTATTTTAATTGACTGTAATAAATTACGAAATACGTCCCTGGGTAATGTGATAGCAACAAACTTAGATACGTCCCATTCGCTTACTAACGAAATTAGATATGTCCGCCATTTGGAAACAAAATGAGATACGTCCATTCATTATTAGAACATAACACAGTTTACCAAAGAGTTAGCAGGTTTAATATCTTTTCATAATAATTTAAATATATTTTTCTTATTTTTTAATGCCTTTTTTAAGCTACGGCTTACTAAATAATTCGTAAAGTGTTTTTGTCAGTTTCTGTGAAATCATACCAGTTGGACTTGTCCATGTTTGTTTGTATACCCCTGATTTCCTTATATTGCATTATCCTTTTTTCGTTTTTGCGGTGGAAACCTTCAAAAGGCTGTCGGGACCAATCAGGGTATGTGTGATTCTTACCCACTAAAACCCCCGCGGCTGTCGCATCGGCCATGAGAGGGGACACCAGGGCTCTTTGGTGGGATCTGCACCAGGAGCCCCTCGTGCCTTGCCTTTGAGCCCGCCGCCGCGCCTCCTAGGGCGCATTGTAACCTCCCGGGAACCAGACACTGCGCTCACGGGGACGGGGGTCGCAACCTCGTCACCGTCCTCCACAGAGTCACCGCCGTACTCAATGGATGTTCTAGGGCCCACACTCCGAACATCCAGTGACCCCGAAGGTTTATTGCAATACCTAGCTTAATGCGATAGGTGGATGATCTTTATCCCAGTGACACCTCTTTTGGAGTTAATCCTAATGTTCACAAAAGGGTCGACATACTTTCAATGTTTTAATTAAAATTGCATGCGTGTGCAATCACAAGCAACTTGGCTAAATGTAGAATGTCTCCTTATCGCAATCGTAAACTATTTAACGAGCGCTTGTTCATTGTTTAATTGGTAAACATAAACGAGATGGACATTTTTGTTTTATAGGAAGAAGCTATTGAGCATTCAACCGATAAATTAAACTTGCATAGCTCGCATGAGTTATCCCAACTATAATGTTTTGGTACATTAATTATTATAGAACGTTTATTTCTTTATTTTGGGTAAGTAATAATTATACTTCTGATTATATTACTTCATCATCATCATCATCATCACCAGCCGGAAGACGTCCACTGCGTCCCCTTCGAACGCCACAATGACCGACAATTGGCTATTTGCATCCACCGGTTACCTGCGACGCGCACAATGTCGTCTGTCCACCTAGTGGGAGGCCTACCTACGCTGCGTCTTCCGGTTCGTGGTCGCCACTCGAGAACCTTTCTTCCCCAGCGGTTATCGGTTCGCCGAGCGATGTGGCCTGCCCATTGCCACTTCAACTTGCAGATTTTAAGAGCTATGTCGGTGACCTTGGTTCTTCGGCGAATCTCCTCATTTCGGATTCTGTCGCGCAAAGAAACTCCGAGCATAGCTCTCTCCATAGCTCGTTGTGTGACTCTGAGCTTATCCAAAAGGCCAACAGTTAGGGACCACGTCTCAGTACCATATGTCATCACTGGCAACACACACTGGTTAAAAACCTTCGTCTTTAGGCACTGCGGTATTTTGGACGAGAAGATTCCCGAACGCTGCCCATCCGAGTTGGATTCTTCGGGCGACCTCTTTGTCGAAGTTGGACCGACCTACCTGGATAGTTTGTCCTAGGTATACATAGTGGTCAACAACTTCGAGTGTATCGTTCCCAACAATTACCGGTACGGGTGCAACATGGACATTAGACATGATCTTCGTCTTGTCCATGTTCATTTTAAGACCCACCTGTTGGGAAACGCTACTGAGGTCGCTGAGCATCGCATTGAGGTCCTCCAGCGACTCTGCCATAATGACTATATCATCGGCAAAACAAAGGTGAGTGATGTATTCGCCATTGATATTGATGCCGAATCCGTTCCAGTCCAAGAGCTTGAAAACGTCCTCCAATGCGTTTGTGAACAGTTTCGGAGAAATAACGTCTCCCTGTCTCACACCACGCTGCAATGGTTTTGGTTTCGTGCTCTCGTCCTGTAGTCGGATCGACATGGTGGCGTTGCTGTACAAACACTTCAACACTTCGATGTACCTATAGTCAATGTGGCACCGCTGGAGAGATTGCAATACTGCCCAGGTCTCGATGGAATCAAAGGCTTTCTCGTAGTCCACAAACGCTAGACATAATGGCCGATTATACTCCTCGGTCTTCTGTATAATCTGGCGGAGCGTATGTATGTGGTCTACGGTGCTAAAGCCTTTTCGGAACCCGGCTTGTTCGGGAGGCTGGAAGTCATCAAACCTGCGTTCGAGACGGTTCGTAATGACTCTCGAAAACAGCTTGTATACATGGCTCAGGAGTGAGATAGGTCTATAATTCTTCAATAAAGTGTTATCACCTTTTTTGAAGAAAAGAACCACCACACTCCTGTGCCATGCTTCTGGCGTTGTACCCTCGAGTAAGACGGAATCAAATAACTTCTGGAGGACTAAAAGTACCGGTTTTCCACCCGCTCTCAGAAGTTCTGATGTAATTCCGTCTTCACCCGGCGCCTTGTTATTCTTGAGCTGTTTGAGAGCCATTCTAATCTCGTACAGGCTGATGTCTGGGATGTCCTCAGTGTAGTGTCGGGTTAGTTTCGCTCTGGTGTCTTGAGCTGTTCTATCAATGGGTTCCCGTGTTGAGGTGTATAACTGTCCGTAAAATCTCTCGAGCTCTCTCAATATCTCCGGTTTCGATGAGATGACACTGCCGTCATCGATCTTCAGCTTCGTCATATGGCTACGCCCAATAGACGAATTCTGTGCGAACACTTTAGAGCCTTGGTTCCGCTCAATTGCGTCCTTAATACACGCTGTATTATAGGAACGCAAGTCGTGTCGCATGGATTTCGAGATTCGTCTATTGAGTTCAGCATATTCCGACATATCAGCTGAAGATTGCAGTCTCATCTCAGTCCGGTTTTCCATTAGCTTAATGGTTGTATTGGAGAGCTTTTGAGGTTTTTTACGGCGTGGGGTCTTATAGAACTTGGACCCCACTGCGTGGACAGTTTGCACCAACCCATTGTTTATCTCGTCCGCAGTTTCGCAGTCGGCGAGGCACTGGAAGCGATTATGCAGTTCAAGTTGAAAGTCTTCGGGGTTCTGGATTTGGGCGGATCCTGGACGGAGCGTGGACTTCATCAGACGAAACCTTTCGAGCTTAACATTGATATTCAATGTGCCTCTAACAATACGGTGATCACTCCCGGTTTTCACCCTGCCGATCACGGAGACATCATCGAATATATGCTTCTTGGTCGTCATGATGAAGTCGATCTCATTTTTGGTTGAACCATCGGGGCTTATCCACGTGCACTTCCTGGATGGTCGCTTCTTGAAGAAGGAGTTCATCGCATAGAGTCCCTCCTTCTCCATGAAGTCGACCAGCCGCTGGCCCCTTTGGTTCCGCTGCCCATACCCATACGACCCCACTCTCAACTCATCACCATTCCGAGTGCCCACCTTTGCGTTAAAGTCCCCCATAACAACGGTGAAGTATGTTTTGGAGGTATGTATGGCTTCTGCTATCTCCTCATACATAGCCTCTACTTCATCGTCAGGGTGTGCCGAGGTCGGCGCGTATACCTGTATGACCTTCAGCGAATACCGATCGGTTATTCTGAGTATAAGGTACGCTACCCTGCTCGACACACTATCGACCTTTACCACGTTGTTAATAAGGGACTTACGGACGAGAAACCCGACACCACCCTGGGATTTTCGATCTCCTTCCCGGAAGAAGAGCAAGTTTCCGGAATCAAGGGTTATCGTATCCTGTCCCTCTCGTCGGATTTCAGATAAACCCAAGATGTCCCAACGTAACTTGCTCAATTCTTCCTCCAGCTCGAGAATCTTCTCATCGGTCCTAAGAGTGCGGACGTTGTGTGTTGCCAGGGCCAAAGTTCCGGCATCTGCCGGAGATTCTTCGCACCCCCTGCTCGACCGTAACCCCGCCCGCTACCAAGGCGAGGAATAGAGGAGCTGCCGGGGACTGGGGGCCGTAAACAAATACTATCAATCTTTGTGGGGGGGGGGGGGGGGTTGCCATAATCCCCACGCTTGGCAGGCGTCTTGGGGATCGCAGTATAAGTGATGAGATGACAAAAACAGAAGACGCTGCTGCCCGTCTTCTTGATTTCCCTAAGTCGCCTCTTACGTACACCCAATGGGAAGAGATGGGGGGGGTGCTATTCTTACCCGGACACCCCATGGGTACTTACTAAATAATAATTATGTAAATATTAGCTCTTAAAATTATTATTTTTAAACATTCATGTATTTTTTACTTCATAGTTATCTAGTTCTTGACCGATAACCGATGGGGAAGAAAGGTTCTCGAGTGGCGACCACGAACCGGAAGACGCAGCATAGGTAGGCCTCCCACTAGACGCCATTGTGCGCGTCGCAGGTAACCGGTGGATGCAAATAGCCAATTGTCGGTCATTGTGGCGAATTGATCGAAGAGGGAGGCCTATGTTCAGCAGTGGACGTCTTCCGGCTGGTGATGATGATGACCACAATCCTATCGGTTGGCAAATAGATTGTAAACATAGTTTATTTTAAAAACATCGATAAAGTAAAAAAGTTAGTAGTGGTAGTTATCGATGGTAAAAATGTATAAACCCCTGACACAACAAAAGGAAATGGACTTACATTGACATAGGTACAGATTTTCATTATACACAGCTAAACTATAATCACCCCAAACACAAAACAGGTTTCAAATAAAAAATCGCATTCAAATCTCACTCAAATACGTCCATTTTTGTGAACATATATAAGTAGTTATAATATAAAATCTAAAAAAAAAAATTGAACCGACTTCAATATCACTGAAAAGTATAAAATAATTTAAATAGGTATTATTGAAGTTGGAGTTAGCTTACCGGCTGTGTATATTTGGCACCAACTTCAATAATATTTAAATTATTTTATACTTTTCAGTGATATTGAAGTCGGTTCAATTTTTTTTAAAAAAGATTTTATTTTAGACTTTTTAGTGATATTTTCATATATAAAGATTGAACCATCGAAGACCGTAAAATGATCTAGATCTACTATGATCACATTATCGTCTACATAGTTTTACATAATTCATGTTTCTTCAGAAAAAAATATCCGGTCGTAATGAAATTTGCATGGAATCATCATAGTAGTTTACTCTCTCGAATAAAAAAAGAATCATCGAAATCGGTTCATAATTGTCAGAGCAATGTAATGGAGAACATCAGTTTTATGGTTTTTACCAGATAAATTCCTCCACATCGTTCATGGTCCTCCAGGAAGTTCTTATCCGGTTGTGATAAAATTCTTACAGATTCATAACAGTAGTTTCTTCTTTCGAATAAAAAAAGAATCATTGAAATTGGTAAATATTTGCCAGAGTTATGACATTTTTGTCCTTAAAAAGCGACATAAAGTCATCTATATAGGCCGCAGCCTTCCTGCAGCTTTCCTGCGCAGTCACCATTCTTGTTTTTTCAGGAACTACTTACTTATTACTAAGCAATAAATTTTTTATGGGACCTAATCAATGGATTGAAGAATGGATGAAAGAAATATTTTTTCAAATCAATTCATAATTGCCAGTTATGCGCGAACATACAAAAAAATAAATATATATATATACAGATGAATTGAGAACCTCCTCCTTTTTTGAAGTCGGTTAAAAATACCTCTGTTTCCGACAAACTTAAGAAGTTACCTAAAGTACGCGACAGGTCGACATGGTAATCGGGGGACACCCCGCACACGCACACATCGCCGACGCAAGGTGACGCAGGCGATGCGCGGGTATGCGGGTGTCAAGTCGTCTTGCAAGTCGTGCTAAGCCTGAGCTAAGAATCATCCCGATTTAGGTATGAAATAAAAAACCGAATAGAAATCCGTCCAATCGTTTGAAAGAGACAGACAGATATAAAACTTTTAAAGAACATTAGTAAGTACTTAAGTATATTTAAAAATTTAAATGACCCCAAATAGATTTTAATATTAATTTGATAAACGTAAATAAAAGAGGATCACGACATTAATAATATATGTAGTTAATTTCCTCTTACGGATTATATCGCGGTTTATTTTAGTTTTTAATTTCCCGACGTTTCGAATGCTTTGCAGCACCCATGGTCACGGGCGGACTGATGCTGCAAAGCATTCGAAACGTGTGCTACAATGTGTAGTTAGTATTCGCGTAAATAAAAACATTAATAACATTATTAATAATATACGATTAGTCAGCATAGTTTGTGAATGTTAAACAAGTAAAAAAATATATATACCGTTGAATTGAGCACATCCTCCTTTTTTGAAATTGGTTAATAAGTAATTAGTATGTAAGGTAACCAACAGGTTTTTATTGTCCATAGATGCAAACAACGTTATCGATGGTGCTATTGAACAAAAACCCTTCAATTTCAATAGACAATGATGCAGATAACGCTATTGCAGATTTAATAATCGCAAAAGGGTACCTACCAAATGAAAAGGATTTGCCAAAAACATCTATTTTAAAAAACGTCGGTTAGTGTAGTAAATATTAATGATGTAAATACGTATTAAACTTTATTGTGAATATGATAGTGTAGTAGGATTAAAACTTTAGCTAGTAAGGCATTTTTTACTTTTTCAGATAATGATGTCACTTATCTTCTGTCTAAACTGGGCGACGATGCACTCATTAAACTTCTTAACGAACAACCAAATAAAAATGAATATAATTTGAACGATCTAATGAAGATAACCGTAGGTTCGAAATCTAACCACAGAAATAAACCAATTATTAATTTTGAAAAAAGCAAAGCTAATCCTTTAAAAACTTTTTTCGAAAATCATAAATATAATAAAATACCTGAAGTTGACACTGAGAAAGACAAAGTGCAAAGTGCTGTTTTCAGATTAAATAATAAAGAAGTAGAACCTTTTTCTGTTAATAAGCATGCTGACCCAGAATACGTGGCTATACAAAAACTACACAATTTATTATATAGCCACCCGACGGAAGTAGATATAGGAAGTAAAAGCGATGACGACGAGGAGAAAAAAGAGTTGCTTTTCGATGTTCTTGTAGCTCAGTTAAAGACACTTTGCTGTAAGAAAAAAATCATTCCTAAAAAAGACAAAAGGTATAAAATAAAAACGCATCTGAATGATTTTGTCCCTTCACACACAGTTGAGAAAAGTTATGTACCACAACAGAAAAGTTCAGCAGCTACCACAATGCCCAACGAGTACATGTTTTTGATTTTAAATGATGAAATGAACAGTAATGGGGGTGACGGGCTTATATCGGTCGATCCTGACAGTCTTGGAAGGAATAGTAGTGTTTTGTTACTCGGGCCTATAGCGACACCTTTGTCTGATGCTCATCTCAAATTGGCGGTATGTAGTTAAATTTTAAGGTAGATATTTTTATTTAGAAAAATGGGATAAATACTAAAATTAACTTTATTACAACTTTTCAGATGACTCGTATTTCAAACGAACTATCGAAACCAGAATATTTGCCACTTTTACAACGGCTGTCCGACGGAACAATTAGTGATGAAAATGTAAGACTGGTGAATAGCTTCGTCACAGGGCCCGAAACAAGAAGATATATAAAACCTCATCGATGCAATCATCAATCTAAACTCGCCAAAATTTACGGTGGCCCTAAGTGGATTATTTGTACCGGATACTTGAATATAAATACACCTAGTCTGTATGACTAAAATAAATGCTACTTAATAAATACCTTATTTATAAATTACATTAAGATATTTATTAACATGTTTGGCGAATGTCATCGAACGACGAGTATGGACGTGATTGTGTTAGATTTTTTATGAAACCCTGACAAATCGGATCGCGAGATTTTGACTGAGAGGCGCAATAAAATTATACAAAAATGTTTAGAGAACTTCATCTTTTTATTATCATTAGTGGACAGAATTTATATAAATCTGCGTGCAGAGATGTAAGGAGACCTGCGAACGCTAGAGATGCTTGCGTTTGCTTATCACTATGTATTATACATACTGTACAACCACTTTTTAATTAAACATTCAAACGGTATGTACATTCCTACACCAATATTTTTGTCCTTCCGTACTTCCAAGCCCAAGCCGTTCAAAACCAAAGTATTTCATAGAGCAGTAAATCAATTTTGTGAGAACGGAGTCCGTCCGCGTTCTTTCATTTTCGTAGCAAATGCGATGGTTTTTTGTTAAGTGACAAAAAAAGGTCAAAATAATAATAATTTCTGAGAGCAGTATTATAGCAGCTGATGAGTCGATCTTTGATAGCTTTGAAATCATTTGCTTTGGGTAGTGATGAAAGTAAATTTCTTGGGCTTGGGGCATACTTGGACGGCTCCGAAATCCGAAACCGGAATTAAATATGGAATAGTGAAAAATTCTCAAAAGAATCTCGGGCCAGATTTTGATGAAATTGAATGCAGTTGGCATCGTTGGACATGGTAAATTGCTATCTTCATAAATATATTTCTCCTCGTCTACATGGATTTATAAAGGGTCAGTCTGTGCAAACTAATCAGGAATGTTTTCTTTTTTTTTACCACATATAAGCTAGTGCTTGACTGCAGTCCCACCTGATGGAAAGCGGCGACGCAATCGAGGATGGCAAAACACACTAGCTTATTAAAAGCCTATTCACTCGAGTCTTGAAGACACCCACATTATAATCGGACGGGAAAACCGACGCACGCAGGCAAACTGTTTGGTCTCTTGTCTTTCTGAAAATATTGATCAAGTGCATCAAATTGACACAGTGTTAGTATCCCTACTGTTAGTTAGTGTACAGTTACTATACTGATTTCAGCAGTAGGTAGATACTTTTGACAAAGCTAGCCACGATCTACTGCTGTACAGACTCAGAATTGTATGGCGTTCGTGGCCTGGTATTACAGTAGTTTCTTTTTTTTACTACTTATAAGCTAGTGCTAACCCGTGGGGTGTCCAGGTAAGAATGGACAAGGACACATAGCTTCCTTGGCTTTGGACTCAATGAACCGCCCAAGGTTGATGTTTGAGGAAATTTCAACTCCCAACGACTGAAGGCGGTCGGTGTTTTCCGCAGTGTTACTCAAGGTGAACGGACTTCTTTTGGCGGAGGACAGACACGCTTTAGTTTTGGTGGTATTCAATCTTACAAAATTGGCATCACCCTATTCGGGGACTGCCTGAAGTGGGAGACTCGCGCGCTCTATCATGGCTATACTTTCAGACTGGATAACATCCTTACTGGCGCTAGGAATAGCACTCGGCATATTTTTCTCCAGAATAGTGCTGTCATCTGCATAGCCATAGATACCAGGCATCAGCAGATCATTGATATGTAGCAGGAAAAGAGGTGCGGAGAGAACGGACCCCTGAGGAACTCCGGTATTAGTCGTCATCGGCTCCGATGTGCAACCGCCACACTATGGACGGAAAAACGAGGTTCCCTGTCATAGGATTTTTGAAAAATGAAATTGCTTATTTGATAGTTTCAAGTATACAGTTTTGTCGAGTACATTAAAACATTGAATAATTTAGTGGTTACCGGTTTTTTTTTTCGAGTCTATACCATAAAAGAATTTACACTTTATACTTTATATATTTCAAATGTATGAAAATGGAATTAGTTTTCCTCATAACTTTTTTCTGTCTTGGATTGTAAATCTGAAACTTTTAGATATTGTTGCCGAGCCTATAACAAAGCCACCTGACCTTTGTCCTTGACCCCGAACTTAACCGTTCAAAAGATATGAATCAATTAAAAATGCATATTTGGACGATGTTTTAACACGCTGTAAAGTACCTCAAAAATAAGTTTTTTTTATTTTTTTTACTCAGTATTGATCCCTGATAGACAACAAATTTATGTGACTATCGATCTTGACAAAAAACGTCCTTATTCAAAACGTATGAAATAATTAAAAATTTATATTTTGAAGATTTGGTCATTGTATAAATGGTTGTTAAAGTCGCAACATGTATTCAGTTACTAAGAATTCCTTAATCACCTACCTATATATTTGTTAAATAAGAATGCGTCACTTAAATATAGTCACCACCTACCCTCAATTCACATTGTTATTGCGCAGGTGTGACCAAACATTTCGGTTCTGGTAATTAGGGTGATTAGATTCATTGTTCAAATAATGGGAACATACTATAAAGACGACCTTGCTCCGAGGAGAATAATAGAAGATATCATCACAGAATATAAATCACTTTTATTACAACACACTTTGTACACTGAATATACACGACTACAATAAATTAGATAAATCAAATTCACAATAAACAGTTACTTCCAACTCTTAACAGTCTCGTGGTTGACACTCGAATTCTTTCCACAATACCACCGACCATGCTTTTTATCAGAAAAATCCCTACCCGAAAACGCCCAACGCCACGACCAATCACAGCCCGCATCAGTTCTCTTTAATGCGGCCCCGTGATTGGCCGGCGGCGGCGCTACGAATCAATTGCAGAGTCTATGACTAACTTCCGCTTCTGTTAGTACTCGAAAAGTAGTTACCAGTATATTAAAATATTAAACAATTAAAATAAAGAAATAAATAAGTAGCGATAAATCTCTACAAAATTACAAACCCTAACAATCGACCATCCTGACGACGTGTGCGTCCCCGCACACGACCCAGGTGGAACCCTAACAATCGGTGTCCGAGTACATGGTCAGCAGCACGAAAGTCCCCAAATTCCATAACCATTACATAAATTAACAATTAAACATTCTAATACAATCAATTGAACATCAACAATTTGTACAAACTATACTTTAGAACCTGTTTTATTTTTACTTTATTTACATCATGTACATATTTTACATTACAATAAACTTCGTTAGTTAATTAGATAATTAATTCTATTTCTTTTATTTTATTAAAAACAAATGTATCATCTATATAATTGCTGTTAGGAAAACTGGTCTGGTTAAAACCAAACTTAGATCTAAAGATCTAAGTTTATATTGTAAACATCTAGTATTCCATTATATTCTAATTTATTAGACAACGAATCGAAACCACATCGAAATATCAATATGTACATATAGCTCCACGCTAGACTGGTGATGTGCACACCAGCGCAAGCCGATCGATTGCTTCACACGGCGCAGGTGAGACTACTTAATGGCATTGGGATCGAATCGAGTCCATGCAGGACTGCCCAACTACCATTTCAAAATAATATAGACACCGACTGGCGGATATACAAGCCGATCGATTACTTGATACCGCAGTGGCACAATGCATCGTGGTGGCTCACACAAGCCGATCGATTACTTGTGGAGACGCACCATCGTGGCACCGAACGTATCAAACCATGGCACGATCGATTCGATACCATGCATGACCGGCCGACTACCAATTCGAAACTCCAACTGGCGGCACAAGCCGATCGATTACTTGATACCGCACAGTGGGTCGATGCATTGTGGTGGCTCACACAAGCCGATCGATTACTTGTGGAGACGCACCGTCGTGGCACCGAACGTATCAAAACATGGCACGATCGATTCGATACCATGCATGACCACCCGACTACCAATTCGAAATCAGATTAAAACCAACGGCGTGCACAAGCCGATCGATTACTTGCGACGGCGTAGTTGGTCGATGCGCACAAACCGATAGATTGCTTGCGATTTATCTGGAAAGATACAAAAGACCTTCTGTAGCAACATTACTCTTAACATCTCAAATTATACATACAAAATTATGGATTCAAATTAATCACCATCATTACTATTCTACTACATTAGCTTTAGATTCATTTTCGTGAACTTCTATTGAACTTATGTGGCTCAAAGGCCTGTAGTTTATACTTTTGTTTTGCATGCGTGCTGCTAAACCGCAAAACATTAATGTCTTGATAGGGTTCTATAAACATGGACATAAGCTTTTTGCTTTGCCCATCACTGTTAATGCAGGGTTTATATTTCTGTCTTATCTTACCTATCTTGAACCCCACTGCGAATAACAGACCGCTATTAAGGAGTTTTTGATCGACTATCAAGTATCACGTTAAGAATGAGCTTTGACCCCATTCATGCTGCCACCAAATAACACCTCTGAATACACCTATGTTTTTTTTCTAACGTTGTTAAGTATCCAGCGAACCCTCCCCAAAAGCCTATCTCAATCTTTCTCATCATGTTAGTGCGTTTAGCGATTCAAGGATAGTACGATTAAATCAACAACCATCAACACCGACTAAACAGTGTTTAAAACCTTTTCAAAAGCAAATCTTGTGAAAGCATGTGATGCAGAATAACTACAGTGATCGCTTGCCAAGCGATCCCCTGATCGACCCTAATTGTGTAAATTATAATCTTCAAAAACGAACACAGATTGTTGGTTTTCTTGACAGGTATAATCAATCAAGTAAACACACCCACAACTACAAGTAGGTGCGTATAACCTTACTTAGATCTTACGAAGGGCGTAAGGTGGTCAACATACAAATCATGAAACGGCACCACTATTTTTTGTGACATTGCGGAGTAATCATTCGCTTTTTTTTTTAATAAGAGACTTCTATGCAAACGTTTATACATATACATATACCAACGATATTGTACCATAATTTTAATTTTTTTTTTTTTTGTGGCCCTACACGATCCATAATTATACTTAGCTTTAAGCTACCAATTTAATAAATAACCACCTTGTAAATATTATGGAATGCAATAAACGATATGAATATATTAATTTTAACATTGTTTTCTGACCAACCAGGATTGTCTGTTCTAAGGTCTTCTTTTGACACTGAAATGTTCAATGTCGCCGTGGTTCATACGACACAGTTGTCACCCCTCGGAACTACCCATCGAATACTGCTTTTATTACCATGTAAATAACTTAATACTTGTCAGTCTTTTAAAACGTAATTATTTATGTAATTTAGGCACTTTTCATCACAATCGCTGTTAATACTTTTGATCCTACAGATTTGTCTCCCAGTTGGGCAGTGCAACCAGTAGTCATTAAATATTGTTATTACACTCAGAAATTGGTCATTGACGGCTACGGGACTTCGCGGTAGCTTATTTGGCGACATGACCCACTTTTGAACCAGTCCTATGTTACAGAACAATCGAACTCTTGCAAAGTTTACACATACAGCCACCCACTAGAGATTCTCAGAATTAACCCCGGTACAGAAATGTGGAATGCAGTTCACTAACCGGTAATTATTAAAATACCGTACCTAGCCCCAAACTAACCCTAAACTTTCGCAGAAGGAAAATAACAGCTAAACTTTATAACTGAGTAGAGGTTCTTCGCTTCTGCTAAAGTCTGTGATGTAGTATAGTAAGCGACGATATGCTTGCTCTGCTCAGAAATTGGAACCCAGCTATCAACCCAACTTATTGTAGCAGTGCATGCTAGACGTAGAGCCAGCACCGAATTAGACGTAGAGCCTAATGCTGCTGGGATCCGTACTCACTATCGAATTTCTGCTCAACGTAGAGCTGACCGTTAAACTATTGGACCTTAAGTAGTTTCACTGAAAACCATAACCCTCGTGACAGTAGTGCTGCTTAAGCAAATTTATTGAACACGAAAACGTGACAAGCCACTGTCGTAGCATCGAGCTCGAGCCCTTGCTGCTTAGAGAACAGCACTACGGGTAATACCGATGACAGGCCTGTTCAGCAAGTAGAGGTATCTAGTCTTCAATGACAGGAATAAGATAATTTCAAGTTAACAGCCGATAATCAATGCACATCCTAAATGAACCATCCCTTTTACGAACAAGCAAACTAAGACTAGTTTGAGACGGGCTAACTATTCCGGGATATAACATTTCACCTAACATGGAGAGAACCTTCACGTTCGTGATGGGACAACCTATTTGAGTGGTAACTATTCAACTCATGATGTTTGCGCGTCCTAAATTATGGAGGGATGTCGACAATGTTTATAGAGTTTCAGTATGTCTAATAGACGTTGCTAATCTTCACACATTTTTTTTTTTAACGAGCCTGATTATTATAATGCTGTGATTGTGACTACATTTTACGGTGGTCCCGTTATGCCCTTGTCCGAAAATTGCACTATTCTCACGACAAAATACAAAATCTATCAAGATCCGACAAATGGCTGATGATGGTACTATCACAACATCAACACGTCCGCACTTAGCTTGATAAGAGTAATTAGACATGTATTACTGTTTCTACTCTCTTTCATGTGTACTATTCGGGTGCAATGCGTTTTTTTTTCAAAACTGCTACTAAATGATAGATCAGTCAGCCAATACCGTGGCTGCACCGTACAACCCAAAGACATCGACTGATCAAGCTGTAAGGGAACATTCACTCATTTGTCAAACTCAGGTTAAGGAGAATTTATTACCTACATCAAGAAATTGCAACTGAGTCAAGTTTTTATAAGCGATTAATGTTCGTGCGCTTCCGCTGAAGCCGCATCAACACTGGCTTGTCTTACATGCATTCACCACCCCCTGATACAACTTGGGCAGTAACGTCCATGCATAGTTGAGGTGATAACATACCCAGACTTAACAAAGGACCATGCCAATAGTATGGAGCTGAAGGTCAGCAATGCAATGCCCAAATTGCACTCTATGTCATAAGATAACTTTTTAACAGTATTTATATGATATCTAGATTTAATGTCATTTATAGCACCGGTTCAAAAGATATTGGACATTAAACATGATAACTTCCTACTGGTTTTTTTTTTTTACATTTTATCGTTCACAGACAGCATTGCTATTAGTTTTTTTCACTAGGAACTTCATGATCATCACATAAGCTAAGTCAGATCAGTGTTCTTTTATATACTTATCTGTATGTTATCAGATAAACATGTCGTTATTTGGAATTATCTAGTCTGTCTCCATTGTATAATGTCAATTTTTATGTGAAAACAATTTGGTTAGATACACTGGTACTGCAATGTTAACAAGAACGTCTTATTTTTTTTTTTATATCTAGTGCTTCATATGATTTAAAATTAACAACATAATTCTAGTTTTTATTTATTAGAGCAATCTTTTAATATACTTTATCTGGGCATTTCTGGGGTACATATGGGGATTGTCCTTTGTAAAACCGATGAGAGATGATTAGACAAAGTCCTAAATTTTTGTACAACATATCCATTCGTTAAAGTGGAGTCACTGCCAAAGGGTACAAAGGCCGTGAAGAGTCCTTTTCCGTACTTCATTCATAAATTTTGAGTAACGGCTCGGCTATTCTGACTTAATTAAACAACAACAACAACATTTCGCTTTTTGCAATGCATTTTAATAGAATTAGGATAGCACCAGTAATTCATACTGGTGAGCTCATACTGGTGAGCTCATACTGGTGAACGCATACTGGTGAACGCATACTGGTGAACTCATACTGGGGACCAGTCAGCAACTTCGGCTCGTAAAGAGAGTTCGATCTTAAAAAGGACTGATTTTTAATACCACAAAGATATTGCAAGAGCTGATCAGGATATGAGCATCGCGATGCCAGAGAGCCAGACCTCAAAGTTAGATACTTATATCTGTGAATAATACAATCTACCGCACGTTTTCCCTACAATATGATTGTGTGTCAATTCTTCATAATAAACCTCGTACCTACTCCTTCGTCCTAAGACTCTTAAGTAGCCCCCCCTTCAAGACATAAGACCCGGCTATATCCTGCTCGAAAGGAAAAGCAAACAGTAATTTCTCTTGCCATTCTTACCAGGTCAATAGAATCGAACTACCAGACCTCGGCCAGATCCTAGAACTTCTAAATACCAAAATCAGTGATAGTTCTATCACCCTCCCGTATAGCGATGCACACTTGTTAAACAAATATAATTAATTTAACAAAGCATGCATGCGTGATTTGAAGGATCCAAAATCTAATAGTCTCGGTTTTTGCGTCCTGGGAAGATTGCAAGACCATCCCTAACGCATTTACAATATCGAAAACCTCTTTTTTTTTAAAATGAAGGACTACGTGACCTGTTAGATTGTCCCGCGTCGACACGTGGCTCTGTGCTACCGGCAGTCAGCGGCCCGATTGCGATGGTTCCTTCCACGTCGGTCGTTGTCCCGCCGTGATTGTGAACGCTGATTCCGATCCACCTTAGTCATCCTCGCGGCCGTCATTCCGTAGCTCACGCTCGACTCGCAACAAAAAGGTTGTGTGAATATTATGTTACAGACTTACACGTGTATCGTATTATGACGGTAGCTTGTAAATATTAGAGAGCATTTAATATAGGCAAGCTAAAATTACTACCTATGTAGTTAAAAGAAAACAGATTGATGACTACCTAACACAATCACTGCCATACACTGTAGGAATATTTTGGTATCAGGTCACCCAATAATAACCGACGAGACCATAATACATTCTAATACTGCAATCTGACACTAATACTGCGCACTTCAGCTATAATTTGATACAATACAGACAGTGCTATCATCTTCCATATTATTCCATATCATGCAAGAAATGAATACAATCTCCCAATTATATTATTAGTTATAGGCTCTCCGAAACTGTTACATACCTATGTATTTTTTATAAGAATACAATTGGTATGGATGTATCTGTCAATCATTGGACTACCTATTGAAATTTCTCCGTCTTGACCGTCAGCTGTTTTTATTTGCAGAAAATAGCGGATTATACATAAACGGTTTAAGAAATTTATTTTCTCAAAAGATTACAAGATAATCACTTACAGAGAAAATACAAAATATAATATACGAACAGTTTGATTTGCTCAATTAGCGTTGTACATAAAAATAGGGGGTAGGTACTTTAAAAATATTTAAACATTTTTATTTTTCCAGTTATTGCGGGTACCTTCAAATTTCATTTAGAAATCACAATGCACGATAATAAATTTTAAGCAGCAAGCCGATATAGAAAAACTACAACGCATAGAGATAAATATCAATTCAAACTAATTCAAAAAACAAAGATTACTTAATTCAAAACACTTCTTGTCTAAAAATTGTAGATTTAGGCGTGTACTTACATTTTGTTGAAGTTAGTTGCGATAGCCACTTCTGATCTATAAAGACGACCTTGCTCCGAGGAGAATAATAGAAGATATCATCACAGAATATAAATCACTTTTATTACAACACACTTTGTACACTGAATATACACGACTACAATAAATTAGATAAATCAAATTCACAATAAACAGTTACTTCCAACTCTTAACAGTCTCGTGGTTGACACTCGAATTCTTTCCACAATACCACCGACCATGCTTTTTATCAGAAAAATCCCTACCCGAAAACGCCCAACGCCACGACCAATCACAGCCCGCATCAGTTCTCTTTAATGCGGCCCCGTGATTGGCCGGCGGCGGCGCTACGAATCAATTGCAGAGTCTATGACTAACTTCCGCTTCTGTTAGTACTCGAAAAGTAGTTACCAGTATATTAAAATATTAAACAATTAAAATAAAGAAATAAATAAGTAGCGATAAATCTCTACAAAATTACAAACCCTAACAATACCTAAACACACCACTGCATTGCCGGTTAATGAATTAGAGTTTTGGTTTTGCTAATTAGGGTAATTAGATTCCTTGTTTGTCAAATAGTGGGAACATTATGAAGGTACTTATGTGCACTTAAGGTAAGACAATCATTTCCAGAAATGGATTAGGCCGCGCGCACTTTGGACACGTTTTCGTACGAATTTTACTCGTGCGGACACATACGAACACGTACGAACGATCCCGACATTCCAAGTACTATGGGAGCGCGCAGACTGGGTGCGAGTTAATCGTGCGTATACGTACGTGTAGTTCAGACTTCCGAATACAATCCGAACTTGTTGGGATTTCAAACACGTTCGTACTTTAAAAATTAAAAGTGGATGGAGAAAAAAATATTAACTTGGTTTACGAACGTGAAACAGTATGTGGTCATTATATATCTTTCATAATATGATGGTATTCACTGAATTCACGTCTTTTTAAATATATTTCATGCACCGATAGATATATTTTTCTACGACAGCGATGACGCTGCCGCATTCTGCGAATTATAAGAGAATTACCAGATACAGGTTATTCATGGCGCTCCAAAGAGGACTTCACGAGTACGATATAACCGGAAAAAATTCAATTCAATTTGCATAAATGTGGTACGTACGTACGTAAACGTATTCAATGTGCGCATCTAATTCGTACGACCACGATCATACGTTTACGTACGATACAAATTCGTGTCCAAAGTGCGCGCGGCCTTAGAGTTGAATTCTAAATAAAAACAGTATAAATACTAAGAGCACCTTTACTTAATTTCACTTATCATTACTGATTCGTACCCTAACGTTCTACTTCCGCTAATTTGTTGTTTTGAGTTGCTAATATGAAGGGAATTACGTCAAATCTCGATATATTTGTGTTCATGAAACAAAATTCTTTTAATGTGGACATGTTGTTACAAAAAGTGTTAACTTCCGTGAACAGTGAACAACTAAGGTTGTCTGGAAGAAATCGCAACTTGCGATAAGACCGCCCAATGTATACCATTGTATATTTTCTTTGTACTTCTTTGTTTTCTGTACTTTTTGGTGTGCAATAAAGAGTTCTCTATCTATCTATCTAACATTTCTCTAACTGAAGAGGAAAATACAAAGCTTAAATCATTTTGTGTTACATATAAGGTCGAGTAACCTTAAGCGAAAATGGAGTTCAGCTCATAATACAACAGATGATTCTTTTTTTAAAGTTTGCGGACTGGTTAGACTCAGAAGTTAAATGGCCAGATTTTCTCCAACTAAACATTGATCAATTTAGAACTGAAGATCCATCGTGTATCGAGATGACATATGAAGATATCTCAACAAGTGTTTCTACAGTAACAGCACCTAGTACATCAACAGAGTTCGCTGTGCCCCGTACTGTGTCTGTGTCGACGTCAAACACTACAATTACTCCCCGGAAAGAATTTTCTGACCTAAGTCCACTTCAAAAAAGAAGACGAACTGAAGATCTTCTACCTAAAAATGATGCACTAGTTTATGCTCTTGTAATGAAAACTGGTGAAAATGAAAATATAAGGGACTTTGCAGAAATAATAATAATAAATAATAAATTCTTTATTTACCACAAGTACACAGAAATATTAACAAAAAGATGTTTCATGTTTTACATAGTGCAGTACTTAGATACGATTAACTTTATTTAATTACCTATGGCCCTCACACTAAGCACAGCTTGTATCGTGAGGACCAGAATTAGTGAAGCATTTAATTAAACATCCAGAGAATGCATCGATGCTTCGAACCTGTCTGAATTCAACGAAGCGAATTTTGCCCGCTGATAAGGCACTGGGTATGTCAACATCACTAAAGTTGTCAAAATGGCAATATATTACATTGAGACAGACAACAAAAGATATGGGATGTGATATTTTTCCATCATAGGATGAGAAGAAAAAGTGCTACGTAGAAAAAGAAGATTTGGTGATAACCGATACTGAAACCAAAATTAAACTACAGTCAATTTTAGACATTACGGTCAAGAGACTGTTCAAAACTCTGGCAACTAAGTTACTGGCAGTAATTTGACTCTAGTCAGTAAATGGGGATTTGACGGTGCATCTGGACACAGCAACTACAAACAAAAAATGGAAGGTGATGATTCCAGCATCTTCATGTGTTCATTTGTTCCGTTGAAAATGGTGAAATATGATACTGGTGAAGTGATATGGGTAAACCCCAAACCGTCTTCAGCTTTTTACTGTCGGCCAATTTATTTCAAATTCGCATAAGAAAATGATTTGAATATTAAAAAAGAAAAGACGTCAATTGAAACAGAAATGAACGCTCTACGGACATTCTGTCAACATGTTTAAGTTTGGTCTGTATTCCCTTCATGCACGTATTAGATGCATGGAATGCATTTTGCAATGATTGATTGATGGAAATACTGCCAGAACATTTTTTGCTAATCCCGAAGTTGTTTCGCAGATCACGGGTGTTGATAAAGAACTCATTAGAAGATTTGGAGTGATTCTTTAGGTAATCTCATGCGGAGAGTTTTAGACGTGGAAAAGTTCCGGCAATATAGTGCTACAACAACTGATACATATGTTAGGCTCTATGCATGGTATTATATGCCCTCGAGTGTGCATAAATTGCTCATGCATGGTGCCGACATAATTGAATATAATAATTTTATTCCAATCGGTAAACTTTCTGAAGAGGCATCGGAAGCTCGAAATAAAGATTTAAAAAAATTCAGAACTGTCCACTCGCGGAATTGCAACAAATGAGGATATTATCCTTAATTTACTAATATCTTCAGACCCATATCTCTCTAGTTTCAGACCTAATATAAGGCAACTTTGTACTAAACCTCTATCAGATGAAGCCAAAATGTTATTATTACCTTCTAGTTCAGATATAGAAAATATAGACTTTGTAGACAATGGCAACCTGTCTGACTGTGACATTGACTAATTTAATTGTGATTGGTTCTTCTCCTGAACCATTGATTTCATAGTCATACAACTCAAATCGTACTCATATATTGATTTCATATTTAAAATTAATAATACTATTGTTATGTTTTTGCTAATCACCAACAGCCTTACTTATAAAAATCTACTAATCACCGTCTTAGCAACCAAATAACTACTTACTACAAAACTCCTTAAGCAGTTTTATATTTTCTACTTATAAACGTTGCATAAGAGCGACATAACTACTAGTTAATAACAAAGAGGATATTTATTATTATTATTTCTGCAAAGTCCCTTATATTTTCATTTTCACCAGTTTTCATTACAAGAGCATAAACTAGTGCATCATTTTTAGGTAGAAGATCTTCAGTTCGTCTTCTTTTTTGAAGTGGACTTAGGTCAGAAAATTCTTTCCGGGGAGTAATTGTAGTGTTTGACGTCGACACAGACACAGTACGGGGCACAGCGAACTCTGTTGATGTACTAGGTGCTGTTACTGTAGAAACACTTGTTGAGATATCTTCATATGTCATCTCAATACACGATGGATCTTCAGTTCTAAATTGATCAATGTTTAGTTGGAGAAAATCTGGCCATTTAACTTCTGAGTCTAACCAGTCCGCAAACTTTAAAAAAAGAATCATCTGTTGTATTATGAGCTGAACTCCATTTTCGCTTAAGGTTACTCGACCTTATATGTAACACAAAATGATTTAAGCTTTGTATTTTCCTCTTCAGTTAGAGAAATGTTAGATAGATAGATAGAGAACTCTTTATTGCACACCAAAAAGTACAGAAAACAAAGAAGTACAAAGAAAATATACAATGGTATACATTGGGCGGTCTTATCGCAAGTTGCGATTTCTTCCAGACAACCTTAGTTGTTCACTGTTCACGGAAGTTAACACTTTTTGTAACAACATGTCCACATTAAAAGAATTTTGTTTCATGAACACAAATATATCGAGATTTGACGTAATTCCCTTCATATTAGCAACTCAAAACAACAAATTAGCGGAAGTAGAACGTTAGGGTACGAATCAGTAATGATAAGTGAAATTAAGTAAAGGTGCTCTTAGTATTTATACTGTTTTTATTTAGAATTGAACTCTAAGGCCGCGCGCACTTTGGACACGAATTTGTATCGTACGTAAACGTATGATCGTGGTCGTACGAATTAGATGCGCACATTGAATACGTTTACGTACGTACGTACCACATTTATGCAAATTGAATTGAATTTTTTCCGGTTATATCGTACTCGTGAAGTCCTCTTTGGAGCGCCATGAATAACCTGTGTTAACTTATGTTTAGTTTAATATTTCTTGTGTAATATATTTAATAAAACAAAGTGTTTGTCACTGTGTCCGACATCTTTTATTTCTGATATTACAATACACACCTCTACCATAGATTATGATCACATAGACAGATAATTTCACATAAATCAAAGATATTAGATTATAAATCATACACTATGACATCTATCCTTTTTTTAAAAAAAAAGTAACAAAATTGTAAGCACTAATTTATAATGCTTTTCTAATCATGTTAGACTACAAAAAATAATTACAATGTACTTGTATAATAATCTCTTAAGTAATCAGGAGGTTTTACAACTCTTCCACTTCTGGTTGCTGTAACATTAGTATTTCTAAGTTCTAAATTATTAGTTAGATTATCTTGATTTGTATCTTCTTGTGATGGACTGTTATGATGGTCCAATTGACTTGTATTTGTACTATTATATGAACACGGGTCATAGCTATCTATATTAATTTCTCCTTTTTTAACAAATTTAGAATGACTACTACCTTTTTTTAAACTTATTCTATTCCTGTTAATAATGTTTCCTGTTTCTAACATAATTTTATATGACCTTGGTTGATCTTGAGTTTCCCTAATAATACCTGATTTATCAAATTGCCCTGATTCATTATTTCTTACTACAATCTTATCACCTATTTCAAACTGTTTAAGCGGTTTTACATTTCTATTATAATATTTTTCCTGTATTTGTTGCCTTTTTTGTAATTCCTTGAATATTTTACAATTTTTTTGTATTTTTTCTGATTCTATGGGGAAAAGACCTTTAACATTTTTACCTAACAAAATTTTGTTTGGCGATTCTATTGATGATGATACTGGATAGTTTCTATATTCCAGGAGAGCTAAATGTAGATCCTTCTTATCCTCTATACATTTCTTAATCATTTTTTTAATTGTTTGGATGTGCCTTTCTACCATACCGTTACTCCTTGGGTAATATGCTGAAGATATGATATGTTTAAAACTCCACTGTTTAGAAAATTCTTTAAAAATGCTGGCCTGGAACTGTGGTCCACCATCACTGTGTAATTCATTGGGAATACCAAACCTTGCAAAACATTGTTTCAGGACTTTTATAACTGTTTCAGATGTCAGAGATGTTAATTCTACAACTTCTACATATTTTGAAAAATAATCAATCAGTAATAAGTAATCTTTATTATATAAATGAAATAAATCTACACCTATTTTTTGCCACGGTTTAAAGGGTATTTGATGAGGTATTAGGGGCTCTTTTGGGTTGGCATTACTAAATTTTATGCAAATATTACAGTTCTTTATGTAGTCTTCTATATCTTTAGACATACCTAACCAAAATAAAATTTCTCTACCCCTCGCTTTAGTTTTTTCTACACCCATGTGATTAAAGTGAAGTTTTCCCAACATTTCTTGTTGTAGAGTTTTAGGCACCACCAAACAATTATTCATAAAAACTAATCCATCCATTAAGTGAAGATTCGTGTGAAAGTTATGATAAGGCCTTAATTTATCTGGTAATTTACTTTTGTGTTCTGGCCATCCACTTTTAATGTACTGTTTAATTAGATTTAACTCGTGGTCTTGGTCAGTTTCCTTTTTAAATTCTTCATACCTTTCAACACTCATCTTTTCCTTTACTTGAACTAATAGTATGCTACAGTCAAAATCATCATCTTCTTTACATATTTCTTTCAAATAATTTCTAGATAAATAATCAGCAAGATGAAGGAATTTACCTGGTTTATATATCAGATCTATATCATAGGGTTGCAAACGTAACCTCATTTTTTGTAACCTAATGGGTATTTCTGCTAATGATTTTTTCATTATTGGTATAAGTGGTTTATGATCATTCTCCACTACAATCTTCCTACCCATAATATAGTAATGAAATTTTTCACATGCGAAAACAATGGAATACATTTCCTTTTCAATCTGTGCCCATGCTTTTTGAGTTTCTGTAAATGCTTTAGATGCATACGCTACCGGTAATCCCTTTTGTAAAAGCACAGCACCTACACCATTTGCACTGGCATCAACACTTAATAGACAAGGTATGTTAGGATCATAAAACTGTAATATAGGTGACGTCATTAAATATTTTTTAATTTCCAGAAATGATTTATTTTGTTCTACACCCCATTCCCATTTCTTGTCTTTTTTCAATAATATTCTTAATGGAGCTGTTAATTCTGATACATGTGGAATAAACTTAGAAATATATGTTATGACTCCAAGTAGTTTTTGGACCCCGTTAATGTCTTTAGGTTCTTCCATTTTTATAATACTTTCAATTTTATCCTCATCCATTAAAATACCTTTATCTGTAAATATATGCCCCAGAAACTTTAAAGATTTGTGACCTATTATGCATTTATCTGCATTGAAGGTTATGTGATTATCTAATGCTCTTTCTAATACCATATTTAAAATTCTCTCATGTTGTTCTTCATTTTCAGCCCACAAAATTAAATCATCAATAAATATTTCTACGTTAGGAATGCCTTCGAACAAACGGGAGAATTGTTTATGATAAACTTCTGATGCTACTTTTACTCCATATGGCATTCTTAAAAACCTATACCTACCAAAAGGTGTTTGAAAGGTGGTTAGCTTGGAGCTTTCCTCACTTAATTTGATTTGATAGAACGCTTTGGAGCAATCTAATTTTGAGAATATTTTAGCATTTGCCATCTTTGCTGATATTTCTTCAAAGGTAGGGAGCTTATAATGTTCCCTTAAAAGACAAGAATTGAGATACTGTGGGTCTAAACAAATGCGTAAAGTATTATCATTCTTACGTACAATTACTACTGCATTTACAAAGTCAGTTGGTTCTTCTATTTTGCTAATAATGTTGTTATTTTCCATATCTAGTAGCTCCTTTTTGTATGCATCTAAAAGCTTCATGGGCACAGGTCGACAAGGTATTACTTTCCCTGTATAATTAGGAATAAGTTTGAAACTGTATACATAATCCTTAATTTCACCTATTCCTGAAAATAAAGACGGATATTTGTGAATTAAATCACTTTTGCTTATGTTATATATTGGTATTATTAAATTAAGTTTTTTTATGGTTGGTAAACCTATAAGTGACGATGAATCACAATTAACAATATGAAATCTAATTATTTCTTTTTTATTATTTATCTCACATAATAAATCAACAGTACCAATCAAATCTATTATAGAATTATTATAATTTTTTAAGATAGATCTTGAACTAACAATATTCATTTTAATACCTAATTTTTGGAATGTTTTGTAACTCAGTACATTACATCCAGCTCCTGTGTCTAATTTCATTTTACAAGTCTTGTTAGCATTCAACAAAGTTACCTGAACAGTCCAATCTTTGTTTTCCATATCCACTAAACCAAGTATGAACTCCTCCTCTTCTTCTTGTGGTTGCTCTTGTATTTCTTTAACCTTGTGCTGTCTATTCCTACACACTTGGGCAAAATGGTTCTTTTTTCTGCAATAGGAGCATGTTTGATTATAAGCAGGGCATTTCCGGGGAGCATGCTCATAGCCACAGCTTCCACATTTAAATTTTTTGATAAATTTCCTGTCATTATTATTTTTTATATTATCCACAGCCATGCTTAATTTATCAGAGCTTTTCTCAGCAATTTGTTCCATATGAATGTTAGTTAATTCCGCTGCTTTGCATATCTGTATGCATTTTTCTAAGTCCAAATGTTCCTCTCTCAGTAATCGATCTTTAAGAGTTTGACTTGTTATACCTAGTATTATTTTATCCCTTAGTAGACTTTCCTTTAGTTGTCCAAAATTACATGCAGATGCCATTTTTTTTAATTGTACTAAGTAATTTTCAAAATTTTCTTCCTTTTGTTGATTTCTTTGAAAAAACATGAACCTATTGACGGTTTCGTTTGTTTTTGGCATACAATGTTTCTCAAGGGCATTTTTAACTTTTACAAAATTTTTTCGCTCCTCGCTACTTAGATCAAATGTTTCGAATCTATCGACACCCTCTTCTCCTAGCAAACTTAATAATATTGCTACCTTCACTTCGTCTCTTTTATTTTCACATTCGTTTGCCGTTAGATAAAATTCCACTTGCCTTATCCAAGCTTTGTAATTTTTTGCAACATCACCTTCGAAACTTAGAGGTTGGGGCGGGTGTAAAATTATGCCTCTTTTATCATCAATATTCTTATTTGGCGACTGCGCCATGTTAACTTATGTTTAGTTTAATATTTCTTGTGTAATATATTTAATAAAACAAAGTGTTTGTCACTGTGTCCGACATCTTTTATTTCTGATATTACAATACACACCTCTACCATAGATTATGATCACATAGACAGATAATTTCACATAAATCAAAGATATTAGATTATAAATCATACACTATGACAACCTGTATCTGGTAATCTATACATATTATAAAACAAAGTACTCCGCCGCGTCTGTCTGTCCCTATGTATGCTTAGATCTTTAAAACTACGTAACTGATTTTGAAGCGGTTTTTCTCAATAGATAGAGTGATTCAAGAGGAAGGTTTATATGTATAATATATGCATAATATAGAAATAAACACTGATAATTTTAGAGGTTTCTAATGTGATGTCGTAAATAAACACATATTTTTGCGCTTACATTGCAAACGCTGGCTGAACCGTACGAGATAGATCAAAATAATGTACTACTGTATTGTACACCTTAACAAGGTCTACAAAAAGTCCGCGATGGTATATGTTTATCTCTTAGGGATAATCCACAATAACCATTTTTTATCCTTTACTTTTTATGGCAAATAATTAACTATTAATAAATTGTTGAAAACATGAATTTGTCCCTTCTTCAATATAACGTAAACTTCACTAATATTTACACCAATGACAAAAAAGCTGCGATTTGTATGAAAATTTGTGTGCATATCGGGTAGGTCTGAGAATAGGTCGTAAAGTACATTTTATGCCGCTAGGTTAAGCAACGTTAGGCAAGGTCACTACATAGATGGGTGACGGTGGCAACTCCAAAGGGGACGGTGACGGGGTTGCGAGCCCCGTTCCTGTGATCACGGTGCCAGGTTTCCGGGGGCTATAATGCGCACTGAGGGGTATTTATTGCGGATCTCTTATGTGGTGATGCGACAGCCGCAGGGGTTTAAGTGGGTAAGTATCCCAGATACAATGATTGACGAGAATATACCTATAGAACGAGAGGAGGGTGCAAAAGAGGAGCTAGAGGGAGAGGGGATTCGAGGAGACGGTGATGGGGCATGGGATAGGGGGATTAAGATGGAGCAAGGGGGGAGTGAAGGGGAGCAAGGTGGGAGAAGAGAGTGGGGGGAGGGGGTTCAGAGAGGGGACAATGTGGAGAGGAAGAGGGGAAGTGTGATGGGGACCGAAGCGGGAGGGGAAAGAGAGAGGAGACAGAGAGAGAGCATAGAATTAGATTTTTCTTAGAAAATAGAGAGATGGAGAGAGAGATAAATCAAGGGAGGAGGGAAAAAGGGCAGCAAAATGTAATAATAGCGCGGGCGGAGCTGCGCGGGTCAGCTAGTTCTCTTATAATTCGCAGAATGCGGCAGCGTCATCGCTGTCGTAGAAAAATATATCTATCGGTGCATGAAATATATTTAAAAAGACGTGAATTCAGTGAATACCATCATATTTCCGTTCCAGCGCTGATTTGCGATTGTGACAGATCAAATCCATCCCTACTTATCACTTAGGGCCTCCGCCGACACGATACTTTTTGCATCCGCGTTCGGCAACTCTGTTGCTTTTCGGAAGCTTGATACCGCAGCCGATCGCGAACCCCCGCACACTACTAGCAGATAGCGACCAGCGATTTTGACGCTTTCCGGTCGCTGGATGCAGCAACCGCGCGCTACACCACGCACACTACAGATGCCAGTCGCCGCGACTTTGGTAGTTCTGGGGTTCCCAACTTTAAGGATTTCTCCCTAAATAAATGGAGCATAATGCATTGAACTATTTGTATTCTGATTACGTAACATTTATTAATGGGCAATGTTATTAATCTTAAAACCGACTTGTAGTTAAGATCTTAGTGTAAAAAACTTGCTTCGAGGAAAATATATTGAGTTTGATTAATTTTGTTAAAATTTTATTCGTTGAAATATTTTTTCGTACCGTGCAAAGCCGCTTGTAGTGTATGAAATTTAAAACAATCTAAATAAATAGGTACCTAGGTACTTATCTATACTATAATAAAACTCAAAGAGCACTTTTTCTGTACATTGAATATTTTTCCAAAATTTCTATGTGGGGATACTATACTATCGACATAGAGGCCAAAACATTTTTTTTTGGAATTATTGTCTGTCTGTCTGTCTGTCTGTCTGTCTGTCTGTCGTTCTGTTTGTCCAGGCATCATTCGAAAACCCGTAGATGGATTTTGATATGACTTTCACTGATGTGTTGTGTAGAAGTAGGGGTATAAATTGGTATATAAAACATCACGCTATGTTTCATAGGGGCTAAGCAGTGAAACATTACTTGCACATATTACCGCGTAATTTCCTTTGTATGTGAATAGGGTAATTATAGACTGATCAGTTAATCATTAAGATATGTATTATTACGCTATATACAATAGGGACTGAGCAGACATTTAGTTTGCATAAGATATGGCAGTGGCGAAGGGTCAATTTTTGTAAGGGGTAAGCCGTTCCGGTACACCCAGGAAATTTTCATTAGATTTCCGTATTGTTCTAAGTACTTTGCTGATAGCAATATGACATTATATCTTTGAAAAGTTAAAATCTGTAATTTCCGAGCGAGTCCAAACTAGATTAGGAAAGAAATAGGCAAGGGAAAAATACCATTTCATTTTATTTAAAAGCCAGTTCATGAAATTTTAATGAAACTCCCCAAGTCCAGGTAGTGTATAGGTATTGTATCACAGTCGCAACAATAAAAGATGCGAAACACTAAGAACTTTCATTATCGAATATCATTAGACAGTAATTTACGATGTTAGCGTGATTTACATTATGAACAGCGCCATCTATCGGCGGAATTGGACATACAATCACTATAGAACATTTATAACTCAAGAACGGCTTATCCGATTCGGCTGAAAATTCCGATTCGGTGGGGAGGTAGCTTAGAACCAGGAAACGGGCATAGGATACTTTTTATCCCGGTAGGTTAAGGTTAAGCAACGTTAGGTAAGGTCATTAAATAGATGGGTGAACCGATTTGTATGAAAGTGTGCATATCGGGTAGGTCTGAGAATAGGTCATACAGTATATTTCATACCGCTAGGTCAAGGTTAAGCAACATAAGGCAAGGTCATTAAACAGATGGGTGACCCGATTTGTATGATATTTTGTGTGCATATCGGGGAGGTCTGAGAATAGGTCATAAAGTACACACATCAAAAGTGTCTAGGGATCAACATATATTTTTGCAATAACTTTTCTCCTGATTGATATTAATTAAAATTTTCTTTAAGGATTCATCAAATAAAGTGTTTTCGTTTGTCACAGTAACGATAAACCAAGTCACCTTTGCATTAATAAAGAAATTTGCCATTTTCCTAATAAAGGGATTTTTGACATTTGAACCACTAACACAAAAGTTCGAAAAAAAGACTGAAACAGTTTTCTTTAAAATTTTATTGGGTAACTTAAACAATTAATAATCCGTGTTTCTACCGCGAACACTAACAACACAAGAACATCGGTTTGGCATACTCAAAATGAGTTCATCCAAATCACGCTGTGGAATGGCCGCCCATGTTCGTTGCAACAACAAAAAAAGGTCTTCTTGCGACTGGATACCCTCCATATTCGGCAGAGCTCTTCTCTGTAGCATATCCCATGCATGCTCAATCGGGTTCAAGTCTGGCGACTGAGCAGGCCAGGGCAGGACATTGATGTTAGCTGCGGCGAGAGTCTGTCTTACAACTCTTGCGGTGTGCGGTCGTGCATTATCATGCATTAACTGAAATAAGGGACCGATTTGCACTTGTAGAGGAACGATGACGTCTGATACAATCGTCTCAGCATAAATTTGAGCATTACGGGTACCACCTATAGCAATGCACAATCGTAGGATTCGATATCAATGGGCTCTTGAACACAGAAATTGGGCAGAAGAACAATGGCGTTTCGTGTGCTTTTCTGATGAGTCTCGTTTTGGTATGAGACCGGATACAAGACGTATACGACACTGGAGAACCCCTGGACGCCAACAGCGATTAAAATCCTGCCAGGAAGTCCATCCTTATAGTGGTGGAACCATCATGGTATGGGCGGGTATTTGGATCGGCGGAAGAACTGAGTTGATTTGGATCAGAGGCAACCTCAACGCTCAAATTTATGCTGAGACGATTGTATCAGACGTCATCGTTCCTCTACAAGTGCAAATCGGTCCCTTATTTCAGTTAATGCATGATAATGCACGACCGCACACCGCAAGAGTTGTAAGACAGACTCTCGCCGCAGCTAACATCAATGTCCTGCCCTGGCCTGCTCAGTCGCCAGACTTGAACCCGATTGAGCATGCATGGGATATGCTACAGAGAAGAGCTCTGCCGAATATGGAGGGTATCCAGTCGCAAGAAGACCTTTTTTTGTTGTTGCAACGAACATGGGCGGCCATTCCACAGCGTGATTTGGATGAACTCATTTTGAGTATGCCAAACCGATGTTCTTGTGTTGTTAGTGTTCGCGGTAGAAACACGGATTATTAATTGTTTAAGTTACCCAATAAAATTTTAAAGAAAACTGTTATTTCAGTCTTTTTTTCGAACTTTTGTGTTAGTGGTTCAAATGTCAAAAATCCCTTTATTAGGAAAATGGCAAATTTCTTTATTAATGCAAAGGTGACTTGGTTTATCGTTACTGTGACAAACGAAAACACTTTATTTGATGAATCCTTAAAGAAAATTTTAATTAATATCAATCAGGAGAAAAGTTATTGCAAAAATATATGTTGATCCCTAGACACTTTTGATGTGTGTATATTTAATACCGCTGATACCATGATTGATGAGGATATATAGAACGAGAGGAGGGTGCAAGAGAGGGGAAAGAGGGAGAGGGGATTCGAGGAGGGGGTGATGGGGTGAGGGATCGGGGGAGTTAGGTGTAGTAAGGGGGGAGTGAGAAGGAGCAAGTTCGTAGAAGAGAGAAGGAAGAGGGTTCAGAGAGGGGACAACAGGGAGAGGAAGAGGGGGAGTGTGACGGAAACCGAAAGAGCATATAATTAGATTTTTTTTATAAGAGAGAGAGATATGGATAGAGATTAAACTAGGGAGGAGGGAGAAAAGGGGAGCAAAATGTAATAAAAGCGAGGGCGGAGCTGCGCGGGTCAGCTAGTTAGATATAAAATCAGTCACTATCCGTGTTATACGTATAGTCGCTCCTGTTTGTTTGTTTCCTTAATCTAAACTAAACATTGAATTTTGACCCAATTTCTACAATCATTTTGAGGGTTTCGGTACGTTTTAATATTATACGTAGGTATAATTATAATGTATAATTATAAGGTTTAAAACTCCGGCGAGGGAAGCTGATGTCAGTTAATATGTTATGTTAAGCACCGACTTCAATACATTTTCGTTATATAGTACTTTTTAGATCTTAATAATATCGTTAAAGTCGGATTTTAATATACTAGAAATATTTTATTTAATCTTTTTATTGACTTTACCTATTATAACGCTCTGAATGCATGAAACTACCACGCAACTAGAACAACTATGCTAGACTTTACTAGGAACAAAACAGTGCATTATATACTAAAGTACCGAACTGATTTTGATGAAGCTATTACAACAAGAATTACCGCAATCGGATTTGTAGCTTCTGAGAAGTATGGGAATAAACATATATACATACACACACACACACATATATGTATGTATATATGTCGCAGCCGGGTCATTAGTATAGGCTGTCAATTAATACTAAATGTCCTGTTAATTCTAAAATGTAGGGTATGAGGTCAATAGTACAGGTCAAAGTCAAAGTCAAAATAACATTATTATGTATAGGTCCCACGGAGGCTTACACAAAAATAATTTTTACGCGGCCGCTACTGAGAAGATCTTTTTTTTTTTTTATTTATTTAAGGACAACCAACAAGACTTACACTAATACATTGCATTTTTTACATTGGTGAACTTAAAACTAAGTGCAAGCTTAATTATAGGTCGCCACAGCATGCAAAAAACGCGTTAATCTTGGAAGACACTCAGCGGGCATGTCCTATTTTGTAATTTTTTTTTTAACAATTGAGTAAACAGTTTTACAAATTATGTATAGGTAGCCTTAAAATTCTAAGCTTACATGATTTGAGCAGTTCAAGCCCACGCAGTTTTATCCTCCAGGTAAATCGAGATTTTATAATAAGCCTTTTTTGACAATCGGCTTCAAAAAGTTTAAATTTCTTCATTGGAAGATCTCGGATATCCTGTGGCAGTTTGTTATAAAAGTGTTTACTTTGGCTCATAAACGATTTGCCTGTTCGGTGGAGACGCGTAGCATGTACAACAAGATCGTGTTTGGGTTGTTATTTGACAAGTAAAGGTCAATGTCTTGTTGTGTCTTAAATGGAAGGTAGAAGTATCGTTTTCACAAATTGTAATGGGAAGGGAGACTAACAATAGCCGAAGGGGTTACTCGGATATACATATGCTTAGATGCCCATATATAGTCTAACATATGTCAATTATTTTAATACCTATGTATACGCGTCGAATACAGAACCTCCTTTTTTAAGACGGCAAAAAAAATAAAGTATAATTGGGGATCACTTGATTTGATTTAGGGAGGAAACATTTTTAACCGACTTCAAAAAAAGGAGGAGGTTATCAATTCGGTTGTATGTTTTTTTTTTATGTTTGTTACCTCAGAACTCTGTCGTTTACGAACCGATTTGGAAAATTATTTTTTTAATTGAAAGGATATGCTTCCAGATTGGACCCATTTTTTTCAAAAACAGGTTCTGATGATGGGAACCATGAGTAACTGAGGGAACTCCTTAAATATTATAGGCATACATATAGCGTTTTTGGTATTTTTAGAAACTAGTCAAGCATTTTCATTCAGAAAGTATCATTTGGTGAAGTGGATCTAATGAAGAAGGCCATAGACGGCCACCGGAACTTTGTAATAAAATTAACAATCCATCCTATCCTAGCCGTGCCTACTAAACGTAGAACTACCGAATTTGGACTCGATGGATAGTTCTCGACGAGTAGTTGCTAGAAAAATGGAGATCAGGGTTTGATGGTTGAGCAGGAAGGTTGTCACGGGATCTCTGCACCAATAAACATAGACCCACGAGTTTGGGTTCGTTGGGTAGCTCTCGACGACTAGTTGCTAGAACAATGGTGATCAAGGTCTGATAATGGAGCAGGAAGGTCGTCACGGTATCTCGGCACCAACAAATTTGGACTCGTTGGATAGGTCTCGACGAGTAGTTGCTAGAAAAATGGTGATCAGGGTCTGACAATGGAGCAAGAAGGTGGACACGGGTTCTCGGCACAAATAAATGTAGACCCACCGAGCTTGCAGTCCATGGTTCTCGAGAACTACGAGTATAACACCTAGATATCTTCGGTTTATGGCAATTGGTTTGTTTTATTAAGATATTGTCACATCTACATTTTTTAAAATTTTTGCTTAAGCTTATATTTTAGTGATGGTTCATAGTTGTGTTATGTAGTGGGTGTTTTTAAAATAATTATTAAACTGGCTGTTTGTCAGAATAAAATATAAGTTTTTAAAAGTTAACCTAATAATATGCCAAGGGAACCACTAAAAAGAATAAAATAAAAATATTTTTTACAAAAAAAAGAACCGCCTTCAAAATGCAACTAAAAGAATTCTAAGAATTAGTGGTTTTTACATATACATAATACATTGTTGGACTTGGGCTACAACATATTATAAATACATATTACTATCGAAGTCGGTGCCTAACGTCTAGCAAATACTTACAAGGGCAGTAGGTACCTAACTGTTTTCCAGTTTGGCGCCGTCTTTGATAGTAATATGTATTTATAATATGTTGTAACCCAAGTCCAACAAAGTATATGTAAAAACCACTAATTCTTAGAAATTATTTCAGGCCTTTTAGTTGCATTTTGAAGGCGGTTCTTTTTTTTGTAAAAAATATTTTTTAAGAGTAGTAGTCGGCCCGGTGCGGAACGAGACTCGTGCAATATGTGTTCAGTGTAATAATAAATATTGACGATGCTAAACGTTACCATGGACTCTTATAAAGCTGCACTGCTTCTTGCTTTACTAATAAAGTGAAAATATAACTCAAACTCAAACTCAAAAATAGTTTATTTCAAATAGGCTTAACGCACTTTTGAAAGGTCATGTATTTTTTTTTTTAAAAAAGCTACCACCGGATCACAACGCGGCCTCAACTGAGAAGATCCGGCAAGAAACTCAGCGGGCTTGTCATTTTATCACATTTTTTTTTTAAACATTGTGTCATGTTACAACTAGATCAGAGCGACAATGTGTCTTGCCGTTCAAAAGATCAAATAATACAGAAAAAAAAAATACGACGAAAGTAGGTACAACAAACTAAAAAGCCAAAGGGATAGTAGTCGGACCAGTCCCCCCAAGCAGCACCCGCGCACGAGTTGACTCGAGCAGCAGCCATCACTCCCCTCAACCATATTGGAGGGAAGGGGGTGACCCGCCACCCCCGGTAAATCACGGTGAAGGCGGTACTGGCTACATCCAATTACCAGTTTTCAAAAACCTATGTGTTGAAGCAAACATTATCATTCAATCATTCATGTAGATTTGTGTTAAAAATCATGTAGAAGGTGAAATATATATTTTTGCAATACGTGCTTTCTTTGAAATTAAAAACCAAAGCAGCAATATTCCTTAAAAAGTGGTAACTTAAATCGACCCCGAAAATAATCTAGAATACCAGAAAAAGTTGGTAACCCCCCTAAGTCAAAACATGTCACACCAGCGGTACCGTGTGAATCCAATACACTGTAACTTCAGATACAGTGTTTTGAATTAACAACGTTCATTCGATTTCTTTTAACCTGTTTGATGTTATAGCATTCATAGTTTTTTTTACTTTGTATGAAAAATACTGAGATATTGCAATGCAAATTACACTGTTTTTACTAAAAACTACAGGCCTGAAATAGTAAAACACGGCAATTGATGATGCAGTGCATTGTCCAAGTAATCTTCGCGGATTGCAAGATACAGTGTTTTGTCAAAACAAAGTAGAAGGGCTAGCGCGACGCGGCTGCGCCAATCAGATTGAGGCTGGGCTATCGATTTCAATTATTATTGGTCGATCTGGCCGAGAGCGACGGCGGCGCAGTGGCTGGAAAGTATGAGCTGATGAACTAATACGTACTGAAATTTAAAAATAAATATAGTATTATAAATACACTAAATATTAAAATAAATCTATCTGGAGAGGAAATGTTGTTTTTTAAATATGACTAAATTACAGCTACTACGCAAGGAATGTGGAAGCGAATTCCATAGCCGCACTGCTTGCATGGTAAAAAAAACATTATAGCTACTATAATAATGAGGAGGAACTTCAAAATGCAGAGATATACTGGAACGTCAAGGCTTGTCACAAGACACGAGCAAGGAATAACGCTCACAAAGATAAAGAGGAGATTAAGGATTGTTAAGTATACAATTTAGAAAATAAAAAATGTACCAGTTCCGCCGCTGACGGATTGGCAGACATTCTAGTTGAGCCCGAAATTCCGACACGATCATATTTCCGCAGACCAAAGATGAAATGAATACACAAATTTTACAATTGCTCCAGTTTATTAAGAAGCTCCTCAGTTGCATCTAGAAACATACATCAGCATAATCGAAAAGAGCTAAAGATCAAGCAAAAAAGATTTTTGTCTGACGCAGAAGAAATTTTTGGAGACGCTTGTGAGACTGATAAGAGTAAAATATCTTCTTACTTATGCGATGTAAGTCTCCAACATGAGATTCCCAAGAAATATTATAATCAAACAGAACTCTAAGAATTTTAACTTTATTTGAGTATGCAATTGGTACGGAATCGAAAACTAAACTGGAGAGTGAGTTAATGTCCACCAGATTCATCACCGTATCCGCCACCAAATATGATAGCCTGAGAATTAATAGAGTTCACTAACAAGCCAATTGATTTTGCCCACTGACTTATGCTATCTAAATCTTTATTAAGCGTATATATCGCTTACCGAAGCTTATCAATATTGGCATGACGATAAAGCTAAGGATGATCATGCATAGAGATGATAGTTAGAAAACCCTCGCGATAACATTCATGAAAACTGAAAAGAGGAGAGATTACGCCACCCAGTGGAACACCCGCCTCAAGCTCACACCACACAGATGATGTCTCCTCAAAGCGGACAGACTGGGAGCGCCCACGATGATATGAATATGATCAAAGCAATTGATAGCTGAAAAAGCGACATAGAGAGAGGAAAGAATGCCTAGAAGTATGTCAAAATAAACAGTATTGAAGTCACTACCAAGATCCAATAATACCAGAATAATCAGTTGTTTGCTTTCTATAACCAAGCGTCAAACATCACTTATTTTTACTAAAACTAAGGACTAAAAGACAATTAGGTGTAAAATAGTCTGTCATTTGTTTGTAAACAATAAATACCTTCCAGGACTTCCAGAACAGAACAAGGAGTGTAGATATAGGACTAAAATTTGTAACAGAAAAATTTGGCTGTTTGGGAAAAGGAATGACAATGACAAGCGTTCTTCCCAAGACGGGAAAGAACAGGATTCAATTTAAAAGTTTAAGAAACGAGTGATTATTGGACAAGGATTGGTCAAGGTTACTTCAATGTTAGGTAACAACAATTTGAACTGAAGACCATGATGATATAATTCCCAACCCCCTCAGTAACCGAACTCAAAGAGAAAGGAGAAGATAAAGGCAAAGATAGCTAAGAGAGACAATTTAAAGTGGACAACTTAACATTATCAAGAGTAACAAGTGACTTCTAAAAATGTGCATTAATTGAAATCAAGATCTAAATATGGAGCATTCTCAATAGAAAATACCAAAATATATCAAGAACTGCCACGTCTGTGCAGTATTATGGTTCTCCAACTTATACCTACCAATACACTTTTAGGCCCTGTTTTCCCAAGTCAATACACTGTAACTATATGATACTGTGTATTGCCTTAACAATATCTTCTTTAGCTTCTGACAACTATTAGAGCAACACAAGTTATCGACGATAATTCATTATGTATACTCTAAATATATATAAAACTTAATAGCCTGGATAACTTATAAAATTATTTTTAAATTGGCAGCAAACACTAAAAACTTTCTAACGAAAATTTTGGAGTAATCTTGAAAAACTAAAAAAATCTATTTTGCTCATTTTCTCAAAATCAGTTTTTCGTAGTTACAGTGTATTGGATTCACACGTTACAGCGCACAGTGGGCGTTAAAACAAGCTTCTCTTTCATAAGATTTTTGATAATGTATTTCTTGTGGTTTTTAAATACAAACAACCGTATTCATAATCATAACGATATAAGATCATTGCGTTCGATTACCACAATACGTAGGTACTGAAAAGACTTTTTAAATAAAATAAATAAATAAATATTTCGCAAGCTTTAAGTGATTTTAAAGATGCACTAGGGGTTATGAAAATGGAGAAAATTTTATCCCGCAGTTCAATCAAGGTTTCATGAACTGGCCGTTTTTCATTTATGTAACTTACTTTGTTGCTTCAGAAGCGCAGGGAAACCGCTTGCTTTAGAAACTGAAGAGCTCCGGGCTCTTCTTTACACTTTGCTAAATGCGACGAAACGCGAAACGCGCGAAGTAAGTTATTTATTATTGGTTTGGACAATACAGGCCGATTGAAAATAAGATGAAAATGAAATGACGACGTGTAAAGGACGAAGTGTTCTTGCATGAAATTATTATACAATATGCGTTGTTACTGATTGTTTAAAACCTATAAACAATCTATACCTAAGTACTAACTGATGACGGGCCCGTTGGTCTAGTGGTTAGTAACCCTGTCTCCTACCCAACAGGTCGTGGGTTCGATTCCCATCAAGTGTCTGTTTATCTATATAAGTATGTACTTACAAAAAAAAAGTATATATGTATTAGTATCAGTTGTCTGGTTCCATAGTACAGGCTCTGCCTAGTTTGAATCAGATGACCGTGTGTGAATTGTCCCAGGATATTAACTAAATATGTGCAAGCGATGCTGCAGGATAAAGCTAGTACATAATATACAATACAATACAAATACTCTTTATTGCACACAAAAGAAATATACATTTGAAATTAAAACAATTAAAAACAGTGAACAACAAGGCGGACTTATCGCTAAAGCGATCTCTTCCAGTCAACCTTGGGGTACAGGACAGAGCATTCTTATGGGCAGGTGCAGTTATATAAATAAATTAAGTGGATTAAAAAAAAAAATATATATTTAAAAAAAAAAAAAAAAAAAACTACATATTATAATATATTATGATAGACTAATACATATCTATTACCAAGAAAGTGAGAGAAGATCAATTTTTTTAAAGCTAATGTTCAAACTTAAGTGCATTTATTTGAATCATACTGTAAAAACTTCTACACTTGCCAACTCTGGACAAATTATAAAAGGAGGTCATTGGATGGTATTCGTGTACAATATAATAACATTTTCAGACACCTCATGGGTTTTAAATAGGTACTGTAGTGCCTCTAGCAAGTTTACGGAGGCGCGTCTGAACACGTTCAATGCCATTCAGAAAAGCTGAATTGCTTCATATATGGCCAGGGTTGGTCAGTGTAGAAACGGTATTATTAAAGAAATCGCGGACCGTTGGTCTATAACGAACATGTGTAGACGTTGGCGTGAAATAGCTGCTTAAAATTCTTTTTTTTAACGGAATGTCTGTTTTTTTTGTTTAGTTTGGTTATTATTTATTTATTCTGTTTGGTTTCTTCCTTTTTTTTTTGTCAATGTGTCTTTGTATTTTTTTTGTATGGATCAAGAGTCTGAAATAAACGTATATTATTATTAAATACATTGGTTTAATTAAAAGGCAGATGAAGTTCTCTTTTTATAAAAAAAAACTACGCATTTGTAGTTTTTTTTTCTGTCTAAATTGTTCTTATTGTGCTTGTTTATCGTAAAGATTATATAATTAAATAATACCTGAAAATTGTTTTGGGTGAAGTATATAATATCATTTTTTTTTATATTTCATTCAACTTCTTGATTATATATTTGCATTTCAAAGTTCTTAAGCGATTTTACCATTATTCAGAAGGATTAGTCAAATCCTGGTGACTTAGATGCAAAGCGAACTTGTTTTTTTTATAAAGTAACTACTGGGTATTCAGAGGCGTATTTAATAATTTGGCGCCCCGGGCCATTTGGATTTGCCGCCCCATATATTAGTATGGGAAAAGAAACTAGAATTTAAAATATTACAGATTTACATTTATTTTTCGGTAGACCAAACACGCCAGATCAATCGGGTATACTTTGAGTTTTATGGCATTCACACTCTGCTTCGGGCAGTGCCAGATTAGCCATATAGCAGGAGTCAGCAAATGCTACGGGCCCCGCGCCTTGGGGGCCCCCCAAACATAATGCCAAAAAAAAACAAGCACATGTTAATACTATCCACCAATCTATTTCAAATACGTACTTAGTAGTCTATATCAGTCAAATATATTTTTTTATTTTTATTTTCAAGATATTCTAAAAGTGACCATTGGCCACATCATAATTAATTATTATGATGATCACCAGCCGGAAGACTTCCACTACTGAACGTAGGCCTCCCCCTTGCAACGCCACAATGTACGACAACTGGCTATTCTGGCATCCACCGGTTACCTGCGACGCGCACAATGTCGTCTGTCCACCTAGTGGGAGGCCTACCAATGCTGTTTCTTCCGGTTCCTGGTCGCCACTCGAGAATCTTTCTTCCCCAACGGTTATCGGTTCTTCGAGCGATGTGGCCAGCCCATTGCCACTTCAACTTGCAGATTCTGAGATATATGTCGGTGACCATGGTTTTTTGGCGAATCTCCTCATTGTCGATTCTGTCGCGCAATGAAACTCCGAGCATAGCTCCCTCCATAGCTCGTTGTGTGACTCTAAACTCCTCTAATAGACCAGCTTTTAACATGACAATACAATACTTACAGAGGAATATCTAGATGCCTATATTATTTTTAAGTCTGTCCTTTTCAAGGAAATCAAATAGCCTCTAAGCTTCAAACTGTTCGTATAACCCGACCTTTTAGAATAGTTTTCTGTTAATAGTCTATTGGCTACTTTCTTATTAGAAAGTAACGCCCGAGTCTCCGATGCCCAATACGGATTCCGAGAGAGTCAGCCAAACGTGATCCTTCGCGTCAAGGCTCTCTCGGATGAGGCAGTGTCTCAGGGGCGGTGTGTTGGTGTCTCTTGACATCGCCTAAGATACCACCAGATGCTGCCGAATCCGGGTGGCCCGAGTGATAGTTGCCGTCACCTATATACCGGGGCAGTATGGCCGATGTCCCTCTATGGCGCGCTAATGTTGGAGGACACCCTGACTATCAAAACCAAGACCCCGTTGCAATGACCACAGAAGGTCATGGTGGTCTGGGTAATACCTAGGCAGATACCGCATAATTTTGTGTGAGGCGTGGGGGTCCTCCTACCTTGGGACTTGGATGCGAAGGTGCTGACCACAGTTTACCAGTAGAACAAAGAAGCGCAAAGCCAGGGCGGAGCACCTCTTCGTAAAGTTCAGCGGTGGCGAAAGGAGGCACAGGACGACGCCCTTGTGTGGTCGCTTGAATGAGTGGTGTAGTCAAGCCACGCCAGCCATAATTGACCATATCGGCGAAAATACGGCACACTCACCTTCCGGCTCGTGCTGGTTTTGTCGGAGCACGTTTGCTTCGGCAGGTACCTTCATAAGACAATCGTAAGGTAAGAGAACCCGAGCTGCCATGAGTGTATTATTATTATTGGTTATGTCTCTCCCACAACTAAGACGAATTCAACGACATATTATTACTCGCAGTCCATCAAGCCCTTTAGGCTATAGGCCGTGCCAAAGAAATAGACATACACACATATTTACATACATGTACATACTCTCGAAACACATAACCCACTTCCTGGGGCATTTGGGCAAAAAAGTAATGAAGTGTAGCAAATAAATAGCAAATAATTGTCTTCTGAGAACGTCTAAATGACCTTACTCTAACAACAAAAACTATGCAAGTCAAGGGCCGCGTTCATATTTGCTACGGGCCCCGCGCTGGCTTAATCCGGCACTGGCTTCGGGCATTGTATCCAATTTACACAAAAATGCCTAATTGGCCGTTACCGCTTCACACGAACTTTTCCATAATTCGCTTAACATTTAGTCGCATTTTGGAATTAATTTCAAATAAGAATGTTTTGCATTCTTTCAGAGTTCCAACGAAAAGCAAAGTCCCATTAGGTAGATAGTAGATAAACTTATATTGAAGATTGAAGTCGATTGTCGCTTTATTAATTTTATTGAAAACGCCTGGCGCTGGCGGCGGCGGGGTGACAGTCACCACATGGTCAACAATTAGTCACCAACGCCGTGGCCTGCGCTGCCCCACCGTCTCGCTGGATATGTACAAAAACTACACGCGCAACAACGTTGAAAGTGAAACATCCCGAATTCCCGACTAGTTTTAGTTCCCAAATGAGTTTTAGTTTAAGTTAATCATGTAGGTTTTTTAATCCTTCAATCATATAAAACCAAAAAGAAAGACGCACATGCTAAGCGAGGTGCGGCTCGCGCCGCCCCTCGAAGCCTGCCGCCCCGGGCCATGGCCCCCTTGGCCCTAGGGTAAATACGCCCCTGTGGGTATTAGTTTATACATACTTATATGTATATCAACATAATAACAACGACATCTATAATACCGCAATAGCAGCATGTGATATTTGTAAAAGGGTTAAGGTTGAAACTCAGACGGTTTTGTTACCATAACCGTAACGTGACCAAAAAGATTCAGCTTTACAATTCAAACACAAAAAAAAGGGGATACAAATTATATTTTGATACATTTGGAATGTTGTTACAACATTTAATGTTGTTAAGTTAAAAATAAAACTTGTGATTACTAAGTTATTCGATGTTATGGTAATTTTAACAAATCCGTGTATTTGAACTACATAAAATATATTTCATTTTTCAAAAAAATTAAGCTAGTGAACCTTATTTTTGGCCCACTGTGCATCGATGACAGCAGTCGCTAAAACGCGGTGCAGCATTGATGCGGTTGCTAAAACGCGCGACTCCGATACAGCGACCGAGCGCAAGGAGTAGCTCAATGGTCGCTAATGAGTTGCTAAAACGCGATGCAGTCGCAAAGTTGCCAGTCGTTGCAGCTAGAAAACGCTAGTGGGCGGAGGCCCTTACATATCAATATAACTCTTATAATGTAACATTCAATAGTTCATAGTTCAATTCACCTTCCCTCTCAGAGTAAAATCTGCCTACACTTTGTTTAAGGGGATCATAGACAAACGCGTGCTCTATTCTTAATATATAAACTCTATGCATCGATCGATACAAATTACAATGCAAGCGCAAGCAACTGACTGAATCAGCTGATATGATAGAGAACCGCCATATTGTTACATAACGTGCTAATAAGCTTCTAAACAAGGGTCGGCCGCTGTTTAATTTGACAGCTACTGCTACTTTAGCAAGCTGTTATGCAACGTATTAGGGATAAACATCGTTTGGTAAAAAATATTTTTAAATAGCTATTATGTGTTGCATAAAAGGAGTTGTTCCAGAAATGTATGGAGCCTGGGCCAACACCATGTACACTATATGAATATATAACTATGCAATATAGTAACTGTTTTGTAATGTTCTCTTTTTTTAATATTGCTTCGTTTTATTGTACATTTAAGATATCTTGGTCAAGGAGAGCAATAACAAAGAGAATATAATACTACTGTAGCAACACCACACAATAATATGATGGATCGGAAATACGTAACTAAAATGTCATTTTGACGGATTCTGATTTTGACGGACGGATTCCAATCCAAATCACAGGCGATAATCAATACAGTAAAGCCCCGTGTCAAGAAAGAAACAGCATTTAATGTCCGTAAACATAAATAATCACTAAAAACTCCGAAATACTTTGAGTATTAAACCAACCGGGGAGGCCACTGTCAGGCGTTCCCCTCTGTCAAAGTACGAGAGCACCGGTCATACCCGTTATATAAAACTAGTTGACCCGCGTTCCACGCCATTCAACAAATCCCGGTGCGCGCGGAACGACGTAAGCTAAAAATGCCGAATGCCAGCGCGTTTTCGTGTAAAAAAATATAAGACTTATCTAGTGTACCCAAGGATAACGTTACTTTCCATCTGTAAATATTATTTCGTTTATAAATTGTCAAATAATGCACTAAATTTGCAAAAAACTAAAAAATATTATTAATCAATAAGTGTTGCCACTAAATCGTACAAAAGCGTAACGAGCGTAATTTTAAAAGTTGAATGTACTGACATTAGTTTAAGGCTTCTATTTCACGTAAATGATTGTTAATACCATTTATTTCTGTAGATGCATAATTAATTAATTAAAGATTACTGTTTGAAATTCAGTATCTTTACTTGAATTTTCTACATTTTTTTTTCTAAACACTTTAAAAATGATCGATTCTATGAAACTGTATGTTTATGTTTGGGTGTACTTAATTATTATAAGATATTTACGGTCGTCACTTTTATTCCGAATACTTTTATTTATTTTTAAATACATTGGCCACACCGCAGCAAAGTTAGCGCTGGGACAGCTCATAATCAAATATCGATATCGACTATCAGTATGTTATTCTGACTATTTATTAATCAGATATCCAAAAGAGTTTGTGTAGTGTACCGCATGCCGTGTCACTTTTTAGCCGACTTCAAAAAAGGAGGAGGTTTTCAATTCGACTATATATATATTTACATTTACGTATGTTCGCGCATAACTCTGGCAATTATAGACCGATATGAAAAATTATTTTTTGTACGGATAGGCCGATCCCCTGATCGGGTCCCATTAAAAACGATTGCGATTTACGAATAAGTAGGTAGTTCCTAAAAAAAACAAGAATGTCGCGTCAGAAAAATTTATAATAAGGCCTTAAGGTAGAGACTCGTCGTTTTTAAGGAAAAAAATGGTCATAACTCTGGCAAATGTCTTTCTTTCACACTGAAAGTGCGCTGCCGGCCGCTGCCATCTTGGTGTGAATTGAGCCTAACTTCAAATATGAACCTATTTCGATTATTCTTTCTTTATTCGAGAAAGTTAACTACTATAATGATTCCATGCAAATTTCATTACGTCCTGATAAATTGTTCCTGAAGAAACATGAATGATGTAAAAAAATGCAAATAAGTATACTCCGTAGGTACGCTAACACCAATTTCAATAATATTAAAATTATTTTATGCATTTTAGTGTTATTGAAGTCGGTTCAATCTTTTTATATATTTTATAAAATGATCATAAATTCTTTGGAATACATCTATACTCCAGCTTTTTGTGGTGTATCTATACTGACATCCAATCCTCTAGATTTGTTAGGTCTCAATTTATCCTCCGACCTTAATTTCGGACGATCCATTGAGTCAAAAGTCAAAATCTCTGCTAAAAAACTTGGTATCTTGAATAAGGTGAGGCGGTATTTCACAAAGGAACAGCTGTTGAATCTTTACAAAGCTCAGGTTCGACCCTGCATGGAGTACTGTTCTCACCTGTGGGATGGCTCTGCCAAATATCAACTTGACTCATTGGATTCGCTAGACAGACGCGCTCGCAGGATAATTGACGATAATGACCTAACAAATAAAAAACTGCAACAATTGGATCATCGTCACCTAGTTACATGCTTATCGGTTTTTTACAGATTGTTCCACGGTGAATGCGCTCAAGCACTTTTTGACCTTATACCACCATCCCCATGGGCGCTGGCAGCAGGGTGCAAGGGGGTGCACTTGCACCCCCCTGTCACGGAAGAATATACATAGAAAAAATACATAAGTACGCTTTTGATTAGCGAAACATACTCAATCAAATACCCGCGTGTTTTGAATTTGACATTACATTTATTTACATCATATACATGTATAATTCTATAGTTTAATATATTATTATTAGTTAAATATATCAATAAATACAGTATTGAGGGTATCATAGAAACTTCAGGTATAGAACTTTCTGATCATAACCTAAATGTAATATGTATGTATAGACCACCAAAGACAAATACTGATGACATAAATAAATTCTTTTCAATTTTTACTAATCTTCTAAATCAGTTCTGTTACTCCAACAAGAAAGTAATCATCTGTGGAGACTTCAATATTAATATACTAAATAAAAGTAAAGAATCTGTGGAGTTTGCTGCTATAATATCGAGTTTAAACTTAAAGTTTGCCATTAATGAACCTACTCGACTTAAGAGTGGGACGTGCATAGACAATTTTCTGTTTAATGGCTCAGGATGTAGTGCGAAAGTATTTGAATTTGCTCTTTCAGATCATACAGGACAAATATTCTCATGCCCAGTTAGTACATCCTCTACGTCCCAAAACTGGTTTATCCAAAAGCGTGACTACAGCAAGGAAAATATAGATAAATTTATAAATTGCTTAAATTCTCTAAGTTTTAGTGATGTATTTAATAGTGAAGATCCCAATATTGCGTTTAATGAATTTTATGACTTATTTGTACTATTATATAATTTATGTTTTCCTATAAAATTAGTACATAAAACAACAAGGATACGTCCAAAATGGATAACGAAAGGTATAAAAATATGTTGCAAACGTAAAAGAGACCTCTTATGGCAATTTCGCAAAAATCCTACAGAAGCAAATAAATGTAAGTTCAAGACTTTATCATCTAAGCTGAATCGCATCGTGAAGCTGACTCAGAAAAATCAAAACAACAATTATATACAGACTGCCCTTAATAAATGTAAAGCCACGTGGAATGTTATTAACAGAAAGAAATTACAACAACCAAAAGAACAGATTAAACATATCAATTTGAATGGCCAAATAATCACTGATCCGAAACAAATTGCAGATTTGTTTAATAACCACTTTATTGATCAAATTTCTAAACTAAAAATTAATTCTAATAATGAAAAACCAAATAATAGTAACTGTCATTCGTTATTTATGAAACCAACGGTACCTAGCGATATCAGTAAAATTATCTTAAACTTAAAGGACACAAACAGTACTGGCTTTGACGGCATATCGACAAAAATCCTAAAACTTGTTTCTAATAAGTTATCAGCTATACTCAGTCACATTATCAATTTGTGTATCATTAATGGTGTATTCCCGGAACAACTAAAAATAACCATAATTAAACCAATCTTTAAGAAAAATGATAAACATAATATGAATTGTTATAGACCAATAGCACTTGTTCCCGTCATTTCAAAAATTTTTGAAAAGGTAATGTACGATTCCATTTATAATTTCTTTGAAACATATAATTTATTCTGCAAGGAACAAGTGGGATTTCGTAAAAATAAAAACATTAATATGGCCGTATATACATTTCTGGAAACAGTTATGAAAAGCGTAGACTCAAAAGCAATAACATGTGCTCTCTATATGGACTTAACTAAAGCTTTTGATTTTGTTGATCACAAGACATTGTTAAATAAACTATATTGTTATGGGCTTAGAGGGAATATTCTAGATTTGGTAAAATCCTACTTAAGTCAAAGAAAACAGGCAACAGAAATATCTAGACTTTGTCCCATATCAAGAACAGAACAAAAATATATATCTAAATATAGACATGTACATTTTGGAGTTCCTCAAGGTAGTGTAATGGGACCTTTGCTATTTATTATTTATATTAACGATCTTCCTGAAGTAACTAGACAACATACAGTATTGTTTGCAGATGATACTACAATAGTATTCACAGGGAAGGATGAATTAAGTGTAAGAAATGACATTAACAATGTTATGCGTGACACTACGGATTGGTTGACATTAAATAATTTAAAGGTTAATATTGAGAAAACAGTTTTAATGACATTTAGGCAGAATAATAAAAGTGACTTAAGTATCGAGTATGAAGGACAGCGTATAAAAACCGTGGGGACTACTAAATTTCTAGGATTACATATAGACAATAATTTGAACTGGAAAAACCATATAGATATTTTATGTAAAAAAATAAACCAATACTCTTATGCTTTATATATGTTGTCGAAAACTGTAAATAAGTCAGCGGCTCTAACAGCCTACTATGGTTTCGTGTCGTCTAACTTACGATATGGTATTCTGTTTTGGGGTAATTCAACAGACAGGGACGTAGTCTTTAAGGCTCAAAAACGATGTGTGCGCTCTATATGCCATCTCCAATCTATTGATAGCTGTAGACCTGTATTTAAAGAACTACAAATTCTTACACTACCCTGCATGTATTTATACGAAATGTTGATATTTGTGAAAACCAATATTAGTCGATTTAAAAACTTTAAAAGTAAACGTCACAATTTAAAAATTTGCTTTCCCCGAAATCAGACTGCTCTATTTAACAAAAGTGTTTTTTGTATGGCTCCACGTATATATAATCATTTACCAAAAAGATTATTAGAAATAAATGATGTACATAGTTTTAAGATCAGTGTAAAAAAATTGCTTCTTGAGAAAGCATACTACTCGACAAATGAATATTTAAATGACAAATTATTGTAATGAATCCATATTATATAAATCCAATTTTCATTATTAAGATATATAATTGTGAGGCAAATAAATTAACTTATATTTAGGAATATTGATATTGTACTCAGATTAATAATTTATTATTTAATTTAAATTATTATTTTTGTTATGTTAGTCAGATTTCACTATAAAGATATGACGTAAGTAGGTAGAATTAGTTTAAATTTTTTGCATGCTATTAAGGCTAATATGGTGATACTTGTAATAATAATTAACATCCATGTAACCCATATTATTGCAAAATAAATGAATTGAATTGAATTGAATTGAATTGAGTTTAAGTTAATAGTAAAATGTGTAGATGCAGATGCACCCCCCTGAAAGTAACTCTGGCGGCACTCATGACCATCCCCTTTCTTTTACCGGACTGCCAGGCGGCGGCAGGGTCTCCACCGCTTTAACGTTGACACTCCAACTTGCCGAACTAAGCGTTTCGCTTCTTCTTTCCTCATGCGCACGGTCAAGCTGTGGAATACCCTCCCGGACAACGTTTTCCCTGATAAATATAACTTGTGTGTTTTCAAGTCTAGATTGAACAGGCATCTAATGGGTAAGCGCGGTCCATCCTAGACCACATCTTATCTTCACTTACCATTATGTGAGATTGTGGTCAAGCGCAAGTAAACCTATCGCATCGCTGACGCATCGGCACATGAAAGGAGACACCCGGGCTCTCCAGTGGGATCTGCACCAGCAGCCCGTCAGTACCTTGCCTTTGAGCCCGCCACCGGGGGATGCATTATAGCCCCCCTGGAACCAGACACGGTGTTCAAGGGGATAGGGTCCCCGCCGCCGCACAGTGGACGGAAAAACGAAGTTCCATTTCATAGGATTATTTAAAAATGAAATATTTTATTTGATACTTTCAAGTATACAGTTTTGTCAAGTACATTAAAAAATTGAATAAATGAGTAGTTACCGGTTTTTTTATCGAGTCTATACCATCAAAGAATGACTTTCTATATTTCAAATGTATGAAAATGGAATTAGTTTTCCTCATAACTTTTAAAAAAACCACTTGACATTTGACCTTGAACCCGAACTTCCCCGTTCAAATTCGATATGAATCAATTAAAAATGCATATTTACTCAATGCATAATTAATGCATTTTATTTATATTTATTTATGATACTCTCTTTTTTTGTGATTTGTTTAGATATTCTTTTTTATTTTAATATTTTTCCTGTATTTAATCATTTCCAATATTTTTTTATCAGAATTTATATTAACTGTGAACGTTGTAATGTTACTTAAAACCATAAGTGTACTGTTGGTATATAAATAAATAAAATATTTGGACGATGTTTTAACACGCGGTAATGTACTTCAAAAATAAGTTTTGTTTTATTTTTTTTACCCTTTATTGATCCCTGATAGACAACCAGGGCCGTCTTAAGTCTATTCGACGCCGGGGTGCGGGGCTCAGCCTGCGCCCTCGATTTCTTTTACACTGCAGCGTGGCACGCGACCGACGACACACTGCAGTATGAAAGGGGTCCTAGTCAACCAAGAAAACACAATCCACGTAATTTTGATAGTCAATTTCTTTATTTCTCTAAAATGCAAAACGAAAATTAAACTTTAATTATACAAATTAAACCCAATTATACAAATAAAAAACGTTTTTAAAAAAATATTCAACCGCCTGCAAAAAGAATCTTCAAACAAAAATTAACAAACACTAAAAAACGAAAAAAATAATTAGAATTTTTAATTCCAAGGACAAAAATGCGTGACTTTTTCTAACTTATCTTGGTACTTACTGAACTGAAGTCGGTGCCAAGCCAAAAGAATAAGAACGAATTATATTGAGATGATTGTAATGGCGAAAAACACCAGCAATCCAACTCTCGTTTATGTTGTTATTTAATTGCTTGTTACGAGCCAGTATGCCTCGTCAGTATATACCTAGACCGTGGGACATTTGCCGCGCATCGGACACCGAGCTCATGACGTCACGGCTTCATGAGATGGCTTTCCCTTACCTAAGATCGGTGGGAACAGACGCATAGACTTTAAGGATAGATACTAAGATTATATATATTTTAATAACTATTGTGGAAGATTAAATATACCACTTTATTAATTTAATCAAATATTTTATTGGAGTTCCTGTGTTCGGCACCCCCAAACACGTAATTTGCTAAATATCTATTTATTGTATGTACATACATCAAACAAACTTAATTTTTCTTGCTTTTGAGTTGGCAAAGATTTTAATAAAATCATTTATTTTTATATCAATTTTGGATTCTATACTTATAATGATGTATTTTTCTAGCTAGGTATCGGTATTGTACCTATGTATTGTATTTTAATGTTAACCGACGAGTTCTCGAATGGAAACCACTGTCCACGAACGAACGAACGTACGTAGCTTCGGTCGCCCCTCCAGCCCACCGCTGGACCGACGAACAGCTAGTCGGTAGGCGCCTAGGTATTAGTTGGATGAGGATGGTCGAGATCTGCATGCTACCTAACACTTAAAAAATAAAATTGACTTACCTTGATATTTTTTCTCTTATTTATGACGAAGAAATTCCATTTATTCCATGATTTTCCATGCACTTACAATTACAACTTACACTATGGTTACACTATACATATAAATTAATGAATTTCTCCACTAAATCTTCCGTGCTAATTCGGCGGTCGTCGCAAATGAAATGAGCTAACGAATTTAATTACTTAAAAAGAAGAAATCAGATCAATCACTGACCGACACTTGCATAGGCACTGCGCGCCGCGCTGTATATCAAATAAACTTACACCTAATTGTAGTGATTTTTTAGAGATCATTTCTCTTTAAGTGCGAGTGCCCGGACGGCTATGTCAAAGGACACAATTACTCGCCTATGACAGACGCACAGGTGCCGCGCCGCGCACCCATTTCAAATGAATTTACGACTTACACTTTATTGACTTAGAGATCATTTTGCTTCAAGTGCGGGCGACCGGGCGGCAATGTGTCAAAGGTTATATACACTCTCTTTGGATTAGAGATTTTGCCGCGCGCGTCTTGTATGAAATAAAATTGTTATTTGTGTACTAATAAGAGTCATTTTAGCTTGCACACCATGAGCGGTGTGACAAGCGCCGAAAGCGTAATACAAGTAAAAACTAATACCTAACCTGTGGTAAAACAATGATTTTTGTTGATGACTATTTTTTTTTAATATTTTATTTTGCGCATACGTATTCGTCGTAACAAATATATGAAACTGTGCAATGGCGTTAAGTTCAATGAAATATCTAAATATTCAGCGCTCGGCAGGCGCCCCCGGGCGCCCTGTGCCCGGGTGCACCGCACCCCTTGCACCCCCTGGTAAAGACGGCCCTGTAGACAACAAACCTATATGACTAACGATCTTGACGAAAAGCGTACATATTCATAACGTATGCACAACACAACAAATAATGCGATATGAATGACTGATATTTTATATTTGCAAGAATATAGGTAGCTAACACAAGTTCTTAAAATACATGGGTTTCACGTAAATATTTGTACGGCTGAAATGCCGAATATAGTGATCTGGCATTTCAGCCGTAAAATTATTAAAAAAAAAAACCGGTAACTACTAATTTATTCAATGTTTTAATGTACTCGACAAAACTGTATACTTGAAACTATCAAATAAAATATTTATTTTTAAAAAATCCTATGAAAGGGAACTTCGTTTTTCCGTCCATAGTGCGCCGTCCTCCTCGGAGTCACTGCCATACTTAATGGATGTCCTAGGGCCCACGCCCCGTACGTCCAGCGACTCCGAAGGTAACGACTACAACAACCGAGACCGAAGCACAGGGAAGCTCAGTTCAAATGTTCAAGAAAATCCAGACGACGTCTATCTATGTATTGGCCTTACTTGACATTGCTTAACCAACGCTAGCTTATGTCAAAAATACAACATATTTAGCAAAATGTTTTTCCCTTTTTGGCCGTTAAAATTTTATCATAGGAATGAGTAAAGATATTTATTTCTTTTTATTGCACAAAGTTGTTTATAGGCAGACTTTTCATAATATAAGAGTAAGAATGCAGCTTAGGTATTTCTTGAAGTTTCAGACTTAACCACACTGACTTATCCTAATTAATCGGATTTTGACGACAACCCAAGGTTCTTTTCCTATGATCCTAAATTTAAAAATACCTTACACCTATTTAACTTTCACCAAAAATATTATCGGAACTCATCGACAATAAAATATCGATAGTGTCATGCACTATCCTCGTTTACTTAAAATTGACGTCATCTCGTGTACAGACAGTGTTGTCACTGTGTGTGAATTTACTTGTGTGCGTATAGATTATGTTAGTGTTTGATAATATTGTCGTGTGCCTGCGTAGCGACGTGGCGAAGAATGCATTAGTAGTAGATAGTATTTGTGTGAGTTACCTCGTCCCCCGCGCAGAAAGTGACAGACTTTTTCTCATAGCGAATAGTGCGCGTGTCGTCTCCTTTTGGTTTAATACTCAAAGCCGAAATACAATATGTACTCCATGCGTAAACAATCTATTACGAAATGTCACCTATAGCATTAACTGTCATGTAGTAAACCAAGAAGCTTACATTTACAACACTGGAGTATGCAACGCAAATAATATCTTGAAGCCAAAAAATTTGGCCTTGAATCATTTCACTTATGTTTTTTGTCTCTTTCATTAGGATGACCACGACGCATCTAAGTTTAGGATAAATACATACGGATTACGTATAAAAAAATGAAAACGTAAGATAGGAATATATCATATAAAATGTATTTTATAGTAAGGGCAGCGTTCGGGAAATCGTGTGCTGACAGTAATACCTTAAAGCACAGAGACATAGTTGTTTACTATTGGCTCATTAGAAAGCTCCAACAAGCAATGGAGTTAGCTATGCCTAAACATATTCATCCATCCTCCATTGCCTGTTCATTTTTGATTTTATTTGGAGTTACGTAGACCTTGGAGTTACGTAGAAGAGCCGTATATGAAGTAGAGTACCCCTATAGCTTTGAGAATATTCTAGTTGAATTGGCAGTGGGCGGAGCACATAGCTGGAAGAACCGATGGCCATTGGGCAAAAAGTTTCTAGATAACGACCACCGTCCGGAAAGTGGTGTGTAGAATGGCCCCTAACAAGAAGGTCCGATGATGGTATCACACGCGTGGCAGGAAGCCAGGGGATGCGAGTGGCGAAAGTCCATTAAGTGTGGACGTCATTGGGGGAGGCCTTTGTCTGCCAGTTGACGTCATTCGCCTGATGGATGCAAGGATAGATTTTATAGAAATGAAAAACAACAATATAGTATATCATTTATTAACATTCATAATATTCATTATTATACAAGCCAGGCCGTAATCGAAAACTTTTTACAGGTAAATTTCACTAATGTTTGTAAGCATTTAATCACAATCCTAAATCAAAAGCAATAAAATACACAGATTGAAGGGTTCTGTCTAGGATTAAAACGATTATTAATATTTCTGCAAGATATAATGCGATACCAAATAAAGACACACAGCGAGCTAGTTTTACAGAGAGAGAGTAGTGAACATAGATTACTAGCAAGAGACATTGGCATCGTCATGCCAATGTCTTGACATATAGAATGACATCAGTCTGTAATGATGGTTTACACTTACAACAAAAAGCGGTTAAAGCGTTTGCTATGACTGTACATTTCTACGTAATTCTCCTTCAAGAAATATGACAACAATTATCATAATAATAATAATTGTTGTCATATTTCTATAAATGTAGAGTCAGGATTGACTGATGCAGCTCTGATATTTGATTGAGCTATACTTGTAGAAGAGCCTATGGTGCTAGCCTAAAATATAAATAAACAGTTATTTAAAAAGTATTTTTGAATGACTGGCTTAGAACCATTTCTTACGAGGAAGCAGAGTCAATTCTACATTTTTATTAAATAAAAATGCACTCTTAATTCATGTCTCACATTTATATACACACAAACATTTACACACGTAAACGCTCACGCACACACACGTAATATTACTACAATTTTTTTCTTTTTTCCCTATTGTATATTTTTCATTTAACTTAAGCTAAAGCTTATATGGCTATAGAAGAGCGGATCCGTTATACTCAAGTATTATTATGCTTGACTGAGGGATCCAACCTTGTATGTAACTATTGTAAGTTAATGAAATAAACATTTTTGGTTATATTTTGATTACCTTATTCAGAGTTGACCTTAGCCAAAGTTGAAACACAATCCTGGTCTGTGTGGGTCATAGTCCCCTCTGTTTTAAAATGTAAGCTGCTGCTAATGTAAGCTGACAAATATCATGGATTAATTTATCCTTTATTGGTACATTGGCTAACCAAGTATTTCCTTTTGTAACACCTTTCGGGAAGCTGAAATATAATATAATATGATTAATATTTTGTTACTAAAGTCTAATCAATAATTCACTAGAATAAATTGACATTTGCTAATGTCACTTTGTAAAATAATATTGCCATATTAACAGTAGTAGTGATGTTCCCATTCTATAGCGATGCAATTACTTGCTCAAAGTTAATTAATGAAAACATATCTAATACTAACAATAATTTTAATTAGAAATTATATTTAGTTGTCAATAGATGATAACTATAAATAAATCTAGTGAAATTGACGAACAACAAGGCTGCATGGGCTATAATTTTCACCAAGTCGGTGGGAATAAGTTGACCTTGGCTTTACACACGCTGCGTCATATTATTCATCATTTGGCTTCTAATTTCTGGTCTGAGTGGACGAATGTTTCTATTGCTCGCAAGTACTGACTAAGTGATCAATAGAATCATTTTGTCACTTCACTATTTTTTTTTTCATCAAAAACTGGTAACACAGTAAACGTCAGTTTACTCTAGTGAATTAATGATATGACTAAGTACTATTTCTATCAGGGCTTACTTTCCAGGCAGAATTTTGATACATGTTGGCTTTTTATCACGTAGCGTATATACCTAACCATAACTATTATTAGGAAGATTTTCATTAATACATTTTCTGAATACAAAATCTGAGTCTAGTTCGCTTAATACTAAATATATAAAAATAATGTGTCGAAATTAAATTCTGTGGCGGCTATGGGTCTCTTATGAGTGCAAAAATATTCCATTTTTGACTTTTAAACATTAAACTCATACTTATGTATAATTACGTATCCTTCTCGACTCAGAAAATCTTAATTTCAGTATTAATGGTCACCCTACTGATGTAAAATGTTTATTTAAAATTAGATGATTATAGAGCATAATTGACAGAATAAAATAGGTATATCATCTAAATTGGTATTGGTATTGGTATCACGGGCTGGTTTCCGCAACTCCACGTCAAAGCGCGTATTTTGCGTACGGGTGGGAAGATTCACTCGATCCACCCCAACTCCTCGAGAAAAGCCAGCAGGCACTTAATGCCACCGACAATCCCTCGGAGAGTACTCGGGTTTCCGAAGTACTTAGCCCTGTATGTGGCGACCCCCGGGCATCTCAGCAGCACGTGGGCCGCTGTTTCCTCCTCCTCCATGCACGCTCTGCACAGAGGGCTGTCAGTAACTCCTATGACAAAAAGGTGTTTATTAAATGAACCGTGTCCTGTTATGGCCGCCGTGACTATACGCAATTGTCGTTTAGACAGACGGAGCAGCTGTACAGTAACGTGGCGGTCAATTGCCGGAAGCGCCTCCCTAGCCTGCCTGCACTCACTGTGGTTTATCCAGATGTCCTTGTGTTTGTCCCTAGTGCGTTGTCTTACCAGGGTGCGTAGATGTCCGAAGGGGATTGGCACTATAGGCTCTGGGCCTATAGCGTCCATGGTTGAACCTCTTCTGGCGAGCTCGTCCGCCGCGTCGTTACCACGGGAGCCGCTGTGTCCCTTAATCCATTGAATGGTTATGTTGTTGAAGTTGCCTACCTGATTTAATTTTTGGTGACATTCGTATAACAGCCCAGAATTAACGGTGTATCCGTTTAGGGCTTGTAGGACTGACCTGCTATCGGAGCGTATACGGATATGGAGATCTTTTACTTCCCGATTTATGATCGTCGATGCTGCCGTATAGATGCCCATGCACTCAGCTTGGAAAACTGTGTTATGGGCACCTAAAGGTATAGAACTATGTATACCGAGATCTTCCGAGAAAACCCCGGCCCCAGTTCCCGTATTAGTTTTGGATCCATCCGTGAAGATCCTCAATTCGTGGGAGTTGAGACTCTCGCGTTGGTTCACCTCATACAGTTGAATCTTGTATTTCTTGTCAAATATAAATTGTTTTGGTATGCGGTCGTTAATTGCCCGCATGATTGGTATGTCTTCAGAGAGTTCCTCCAAAATTGTCGTGTGTGGGGTATTTTTGTTTTTCCAGAGGCCCAGTGTTTTCAGGCGTAGCGCCGTCACCGCTGCTTCTTGTTGAATAAATAGATGCAGCGGTGCGAGATCCAGCATGGCTTCCAGTGCCGCTGTTGGTGTGGTCCTCATGCATCCTGTAATTGCCATACAGGCAAGTCTCTGGAATCGTTGTAATTTGTTCGATGCCGTGTCCAGTTTGGTTCTAGGCCACCAGACTACAGCACCGTATGTCACCATTGGGCGGATCACTATGTTGTACAGCCACAAGATTATTTTGGGTGTTAGACCCCATTTTTTCCCAATCATTCTCTTGCACTGCCACAAGGTGATGCTAGCCTTATTTATCTTATTTTCTAAGTGGTTACTCCAGTTCAGTTTGCTGTCTAGTATGACACCAAGGTACTTGACTTCCGTAGACAGCTGGAGTTCTGCATTGAACAACTTTGGGAGACGATAAGTGCCGAGTGTTCGTTTTTGAGTGAACATGACTAGTTCAGTTTTACTAGGGTTGACTGATAAATCAAATTCCCTGCACCAGCTTTCCACAATGCGTAGTGCTTGTTGCGTATGGTCGCAGACGATGCTAGTTACCTTGCCCGATGTCAGAATGGCTAGGTCGTCGGCGTAACCTATTGTATAATAATGGTTGGCATTGAGTTTGGTGATGAGGTCATTTATAACCAGGTTCCAGAGGAGGGGGGAGAGAACGCCTCCCTGAGGACAACCTCTGGCTATCAGGGCTGGTCGTTCATCACCCTCAAGTCTTACCAATCGTTTGCTTAGCATATTCGTTATCCAGTCTATGAGTACCGGTTCCACTCCGTGCCTCTGCAGAGCAGAATTTATGCTAGTAAAATTAGTTTTATCGAAGGCTCCTTCGATGTCTATGAAAGTGCCCAGGCAGATTCCTTTCTGCTGAATAGCCTCCTCTATTCGGCCGACTACTAAATGTAGCGCGGATTCAGTCGATTTTCCCGAGCTGTATGCGTGTTGATTAGCGTGTAGGGGAAATTGCTTCAACGCACCTTCCCTCAGTTCTCTCTCGCAGAGCCTCTCCAGAGTCTTCAGCAAAAAGGAGGTTAGGCTGATTGGTCTGTATGACTTTGCGTTAGTGTAATCGCTCTTCCCTGGTTTAGGGATGAATATGACTTTAACTTCCCTCCACCCTTTTGGGACGTATCCATGGGCTAAGCACGCCCTAAGGATAGCCGCTAGTATCCCAGTGATCCATGCTTCCCCCCATTGCATTAGGGCAGGTAGTATGCCATCTGGACCGGGAGCTTTGAAGGGTTCGAAGGTGCTAATAGCCCATTGTAGTTTCTCAATTGTAATCATCTCGTGTGCGTGGTGCCAGTCATCTTCTGCCGGTGTAGAATATTCCTCACGCCAGTTTATTGCTTGTGAAAAAGCGCATCCTGGGAAGTGTGTCTCTATTAGGACGCGTCTAGTTTCTTCTGGCGATATGGTAAGTGTGTTATCAGGCTTTCGGAGTGTACTAGGTCCAGAGGAGTTCTGTTTCACAAGTACCTTCCTTACCCTGTTTGCTTGTTGGCAAGATTCAATGTTTCCACAGAATTTACGCCATCCCATTGTACTTCTAAATCGGATGCATTTCTTGTAGTTGGATTTTGCCGACCGGTATTGGTCCCAGTCCTCATCCCTACGTGTATTCATTGCCTTATTTAGAGCCCTTCTTACCTTCCTGCGTTTGCGTTCCAGTTCCGCTCCCCACCAGGCTTGCTTGCCAGGTGTCTTGGGAGCGGTGGTCTCTGCGCATGTTTCATGGTAACTGTCTATCATTGATTTTGTTAGATAGTGTACCTGTTCCTCTATTTGTGCCGTATCCATGTGAGCCGGTGGTTTCCTTAATAGCGCAAGTTTGGCGCCAAGAACACGTGAGTATCTGGCTTTATCCGTGTTGCGCGGGTTCCGGCTGGGTGGAGTAAGTGGTACGCAGACGTGAAGGTCGAAGCGGATCCACCTGTGGTCCGAGCATGAAGCCTCCTGGGAGACATGCCATCCGTTGATGATTCCTGCAGCGCCTTCAGTTGCGAGTGTAAGGTCAATAATTGTACGACTTCGTCTATTGACGAAAGTTGGTTCTGAGCCTGTGTTTAATAAGGAAAGATTAGTTGTGAATAAATAATCTACCAACAACTTACCCTTGTTATTCTGTGAGTCCATCCCCCATAAGGGATGGTGCGCGTTGGAGTCTGTCCCGATGACAATTTCGGTCCCAGCTCCTTCGCAGTGGTTTACCAGACGGACAAGGTCAAAGGGTGGCGGCTCCTCCGCCTCAGGCATGTATACCGAGGCAAAGACGATCGCCATGTCCGTGGTACCTTGCTGTGTAAATAATGTTATTGCTGTAAGGTCCCTGCAACAGAAATCTGTTAGGAGCTGTATCTTAAGATTTTTTGTCACGTAGATACACGACCTGGGTGGATCGTTATCAGTAGACGTTATTAACTCACCTCCAAGATTGGAGAGTCCCTTTATTTGGCCCGCCCTTACCCACGGCTCTTGGATCAGGGCAATGGCCGTTTGTTGAGTCTCCAGCCACTTCCGCAGTTGAGCCGTCGCGGTTTGGCTGTGGTGGAGGTTTGCTTGGATGATTCTGCAGTTATTTGACGAAGGGGACGCCATTGATGGGCAAATCCTCCTCGACACCTAACTGCAGTCCGGCTAAGTCGAGATCGCCGGACTCGAGTGCGTCCCCTCCCTGACTGGAGCCCGTCGACATAATTTCGTCGAGTTCCCCGCCAGACGATGGAACGGTAACTGAGTCGGCGGTTCCGGGTGTCTTCTCCGTGTTTTCGGAATCGGCCTCGGCCCCAGATTCCGGCACTGCCGGGGGGACTTCCTCCTCCGTGGGCTTGTGCTTTAATTCCTCGCGGATAGTAGCTGTGGTGGGGTCCCAGCCCTGGGGAACGTCGGTGAACTTGCCGTTCGGACCCTGGAACTTGACGTACACCGCCCCCAAACCAATTGAGAGGCGGCGCTCGGCCTTCATCAGGGTCGGAATTTGGTCCTCCGGGACTCCGACCACCACAAACCATCCCGCGGTTTGTTTTATGGCGTTGAGCAACACCCATTTATCAATTTGAACCCAGGGGTTCTGGTATGCTAAAGCGCGACCAATGTCGCTCGTTTCCTCCAAGACTCCTTGCTCATTGGGTACAACAATGCCACATCGAGCTCTCCTGGGTATTTCTGACTGGCTTCTGACCACCAGCGACACGCTGGATGGGAGAGCCAGGCCAGAAACGGTTTCTTGTAGCCATGTTAAGGTATGGTCATTGCTGCACCATAGTTTCAGGACTCCCTCTGTAAATACTGGTTTGCCATTAAAGGCTGGACCAGGTTTGTCCTGTTTGGGAGACCAGGCTTCGCTGAGAATCTTCTTCTGGATCTCCGCGAGCACTTTGTCAGCTATTTGTTTATCTAGGTGCCCCGTGCGATCACAAGTAATAGCGACGCATAGGGGGGACTTAGCAGCTTGGGCATAGCTTCTGTTTATACCCCTTCGGGACTCAATTCGCGGCCTTTTGTGCTCTCCACGAGGCGATGTCGTCTCATCCAGAGCACGTTTCTCCGCGGCCTGAGCTCTCCGTCCGGGTCGCTTTCCTGCGTGTTTGTTACCGGCCGATTGTCCCCCTTCTGCGCTGGCTGGCGGTACGCATGGTTTCTGACGGGTTTTCCCGTCGTCCACCTGCCCCCTCCCTCCAGCACTGAAGTTGACCTGGCTGCTTGGCTTGACCAGTCCAGTGTCAGTAGCCTGTGTGTAGACGGTCGCGTTATCGACTCGCGAACGTGCCTGATGACGCTTCCTCTGGTTTTTCTTCTTCTTTCCGCCGCTGGCGGCCGCAGCGCCTGAGGGCTGGGTTTCTGGCCGGCGGGGCGCTTGAGAGCTTTTCCCTTTGCCCTTACGTTCCACCAGCTGCCATGCGGCGGAAAAGTTATCCATCGTACGGCTAAAAGGTCCCGTTTGATCAGGAGCCGCAGCTTGCGATGGTGTTGTTGCAGTAGCTGTAAAGTCACCCCGGTTCAGATCGGTACTGGTTTTATCCAGCGCCAAAATCTTCTCCGAGGCGTGAAGACCGGTACTGGTTTTACCCAGCGCCAAAGTCTTCGTTTGGGGGCAGGAAGTGGTACTGGTTTTACCCAGCGCCAAGCTTCCGCTGTTTGTTTGGTGTTGTTTGGTCTTAGTCGCGGTTTTCACCACTTTCGGACCTTTTGTTTTTGTACCCGGGTTGGCGCTCGCTGCCGTAGCTGCTGAGCTGCCGACCTGGGCCGTGGGCGCACTAACCGGGCGCTGTATACGGGTTTCATCAGTTTTCACCGACGTCACCCCTGTAGCAGTAATATTTTTTGGCCTATTTTTATCCATTGTATTAGTTATGTAAAATTCGTCTCCCTGGCTCCCACCCTCCATGGAGCCCGCAACGTTGGGAACGCCCTACTATACTTCGGGTCGTTAGGACTACCAGGGGAGATATAGGAATGCGGGGCTGGCTTAGAGCGCGACATTGGGCACTCGATCGGGCTGGCGTCGAGAGTAGTAGGCCTCTCCAGACGAACTGATCAGCCCTCTCTTGCACCTTCAGCATGGCCTTCACCACTGCATCCACCGTCCGAGAACAGCTTCCGCAGACCCCACACACCTAGCCTGTGGCCCTCTGACGGGACACCGTGGCCATTTCCCTACCTGCGGCTCACAAGTAGGGCTACCGTTTAGCTTGAAATCGGGACCAAAGGGGGCGTGTTGCCTCGCGGACACATTACCGCCAGCGCCGCTCGGCTCAACCCCCCAGGACTCCGTCATCCCCGCGTACGGCGCTCGACTGCGCAGGTCCTAGCGCAGGTGACTAGATTCCCCTGCCTGCCATCGGCCTGTTGTTGCGATGACAGGGCCTAGGCACCTCAGCCACAGAGGCGCCCGGGCTACGGGGGGGGAAGTGTTGGATCCAACATATCAATGGATAAATTGAGATGCTGCATCCCTCACTCCCCCGGATGCCCTCCCTCTTTAACCGGGCTTGGGACCGGCTCCATACTTGGCTATTTGGCTGTTAGCAGAGCAAAAAGCTTACCAGCGTGATGGAAAAACAATAACCAACTAAGGAGGCGAGGTTATATATCATCTAAATATCGCCACACAACACTAAAATTAATCATTATTGACTTGTTTTTAACATGATTCGAAGGTAAAAATGTATGAATACATTAAATACGATTAATATCGCAAAAATGCACTAACCTGTGAAACTTATTGTCCGAATTTGGCTTCCAAACACTTCTGCAATTGTGTACAACATGTTACAATGTTTAAATAGCGAATCTAATGAGAATACAGTTTTATTTGACCTTTTAAAAACCCGAAGTGGTAGAAAACATATGACGGAGCAGCCATATTGTGTTCAATGAGAGTTGCCATAATGTTAAAACGGCAGCTACCAACAATCAGGGTAGTGAAGGGCTGGGTTAGGAATATGATTTCTATATAATTTATTACGGACGTCCATAGAAAGTACTCAAGTTGACGTGGATGTAATTTTTCTTATAATTCATGTAAAGTCTGTCAGGAGAACCCCGACGGACGTTGCGAAATCTTGGCTTATCACAATTCTCACAATCGGGATTGGGATTTTTTGTGTTAATCATGGCAATTTTAGTTAAAGTGTGAGAGGGATAAAAAACATAACTAAGGGTGAATGAACCTGTCTTCAATAATTTGTTCTAGGCTAAAAATCCATGTATATCTAAGATTCTTGTAGTAAACCAACGTCAAACGCAACTGTCATGGCTGCCCTAAAAACAGGGTGGACATATTAAATAACTCCATAAGTAATCATTTATGTACAATTGTACTCTGCTTCAAATTAATTTATAAGTATTTTTATGAAACCCTCCTATGTTTTTCCTATTTTTCCATGTAGTGTACATAGTGTTGGCCCAAAATGGAACAACTCCTTTAACCATCGTTTATAAGTAAGGCTGTAAATGTCTACTGCATGCTAATATAACCAAGATGTAAAACCTAAATATTTTTACGGCTGAAATGGCAGTTCAGTATATTCGGCATTACAGCCGTACAAATATTTACGTGAAACCCATAGATCTTAAGAACTTGTGTTAGCTACCCATATTCTTGCAAATAAATATAATTAATTCATATCGCATTATTTGTTGTGTAAATTCAATGATTAATTTGTGGATACGTTATGAATATGTACGCTTTTCGTCAAAATATCGATAGTCATATAGGTTTGTTGTCTATCAGGGATCGATAAAGGGTAAAAAAAAACTTATTTTTGAGGTACATTACCGCGTGTTAAAACATCGTCCAAATATGCATTTTTAATTGATTCATATTTTTTGAACGGGGAAGTTCGGGGTCAAGGTCAAAAGTCAAGTGGCTTTTTTATAGGCTCGGCAACAATACCTAATTGTTTCAGCTTTATAATCCAAGATAGAAAAAAGTTATGAGGAAAACTAATTCCATTTTCATACATTTGAAATATATAAACTCATTATTTGATGGTATAGACTCGATAAAAAAACCGGTGAATACTCATTTATTCAATGTTTTAATGTACTTGACAAAACTGTATACTTGAAACTATCAAATAAAATATTTTATGAAAGGGAACCTCGTTTTTCCGTCCACTAACAACTCGGAAAGACCTTTCACTTAGGTTTCGTTCGCATTTAGGGGATATGTCACAAATAGTCATAGGGTTACGAATCGCATAGTATCCATAGAGTCCAGGCAGTTTGTAGCATAGCTACATTGTTTTTCACTATATTATAACAAATAATTACGAAAAACAGACTTATTAAGAAATATATTATAGTTCCTATTTCGTTTTAATAAAACAAGGGTACAAGACATTGTGCTCAGATAACTAGGTCAGGCGCTTAGTGGAGTAGTTTCCATATCTTTTAGATTCGCTATAAATTCGTTAGATAGTTTATATAATATGGTAGCTTGGGGTTGATGGAAGCTGCAGCAAGCTTCTCTGCTATTCTTTTCACCAAAAGAATAAAACTTTTATAAATTTCTTTGTTCTTTTACAATTTTCACGTAGGAAGGTATTTAGTTATTAAGGGGCGTGGTATAGCCGCTCGCTTGTGCCATCATTTCTTTTAATACCTGCAAATAAAATAGTGTCTCAACGCGAGACAAAGGAAATCGAGTTGCTAGGCAGAATGTGGGCGGAGTCTTCTAGACCTTTCCATCCCTTCTTTTGTAACTCGATATTTTTAATGCAGCGCATAGGTCTCACACACATCAAATAGTCTTTGCCTGGAACACACGTTCCACAGTTGAGTTGGAATCGTGAAGAATAGTTTATTCCATATAAGTTCTTTTTATCAGAATCTGTATTTTAAATATTTTTAAGCTATATAGAATCAGTGACCCAGTATTAACTGGTAAGTTTTACTTAGTTGTAAGGATGTAGGTTAATAACTGTGTAAATTCTTTCTTGTTTTAAATAGGCATCTCCTACCTGTTAGGTTTTAGTCTTTTTATACCAGGAGAATCTATAATCTCCTGGCCTTTTATGTGTGTTTTACTTTCTTGTAATCGTCGCTCTTTTGCGCCAACTTCCACCAACTGAGGTTGGTCGGGAGAGGGTCGCGGTAAGGGAGCGGCGACTACAGGGACGCATATCTGGCGTTCCAGGGTTTTACTGCTACGGCAAGAATCTTCCTCTGGTTAGAGGGTTGCCACCTCCGAGTTGAGGTCTCGCCGAGCTGATCAAGGTTGATCAGTTTCTCCGTTTCCGGGTCTACGCCCGGCTACTGCGACCGGGACGATAGTCCGGTTCCTCCCTGCGAGGACTCCAGGCTTCAGCCAGCCGAAGACATCGTCCGAGGGCTCGCCGTTCTCGCGCCCTCCAACTGTTTAGTTGAGTTACCAACCATTTGTAGAATCGAACAAGCTATAACCAAATAACGAATCCCCCTATATTCTTTTATTGTTATATTTTAATTTTATTGTAATAAATTTGTGTAGTCCTATTTAGTGTTTTTATTTAATAACTCTTGCTCGCCGACTAGGCTACAAGTTCGACAGCTAAGTCGAATTATTTGAAAAATAAAATCCGAAATTCGGATAATCAGATTAAAACTACATGGAATATTATAAATAGCAAGACTGGTAGGTCATCAGTACGAAATAATGATTTTTGTTTACATGTTAACAATAAAGATGTAACAGCGGATTTAGATGTAGCGACAGAGTTTGAAAGGTTTTTTAGTGATGTTCCTATTAATATAACGAAAACTCTGAATTCCTCGTCCACTTCCGCTGAAATAATATTAAATGAAAATGTACCACAGTGTGGCACAGCTTTTAAATACTCTTTTGTGACTGCTAAAGACATCATAAATACTTTTAGACAACTTAACCAGAAAAAGACAGCTGATGTAGGGGGGCTTTCTGTACAATTAATAGCGTATATAATTGACCTTACTGCTCCTCAATTATTATGTTTAATAGCTGTGTCAAGAATGGAGAGTTTCCTGACCTCATGAAGCACAGTAAAATAATACCTTTATTCAAGTCTGGTAGTACCACAGAACCTACGAATTTCAGACCAATTTCGGTGTTGCCAGCCTTGAGTAAAATTTTTGAAAAGCTTCTTTTGGATCAAATATTAGATCATTTCAATAAATATAACTAGTTTCATGATAAACAGTTCGGCTTTAGAAAAAATCGGTCCACCACTGACGCGGGAGTGGAATTATTAAAATATGTATATGAGGCTTGGGAGGAATCACAGAACGCCCTTGGTGTATTCTGTGATTTATCCAAGGCTTTTGATTGTGTAGATCATGATACGATGGTCAGGAAATTACGCCACTATGGTATAAGGGACAGAGCTCTTGACCTTCTAACTTCATATTTGAATAATAGAATTCAGAAGGTTGACATTAACGGTAAGAGATCTCCTGGTTCTGTGGTCTCCATGGGCGTCCCTCAAGGTTCAATATTAGGCCCATTTCTGTTTTTGATATATATTAATGACTTACCCTACTTCGTAGGGGACAAACTAAATGTTGTATTGTTCGCTGATGATGAGGTATCATCAGCGAACAATTTTTATTTAACTTTTAATTAAAGTCAGGCGTAAACTCTATGATTATGACGAAGTGAACAATGTACTTTCTAAAGTTGTCCATTGGTTCAATGTTAATAATTTGAAACTTAATGAGAGCAAAACCAAATGTGTGAAATATGTAACACCAAATGTAAGACAGGTGGCAACCAATGTGGAAATTAATGGAGCGACGTTGGACCTTGAGGAGTCGACTGTGTTCTTAGGTATAACAATTGACGCTAAACTACAATGGGGCCCACACATTAAGAAATTGTCAGGTAGACTGAGTGCCGCGGCTTATGCAGTTAAAAAAATAAGACGTTTAACTGATATCGAAACCGCTAGAATTGTTTATTTCAGCTATTTCCACAGTATTATGTCTTATGGTATATTACTGTGGGGATCTTCTGCAGAACTTAATACCATTTTTATTCTGCAGAAAAGAGCTGTGAGAGCCATTTACAATCTGGCTCCTACTGATTCACTGAGGTAAAAATTCAAAGAAATAGATATTCTAACGGTTGTTTCAAAATTCATATTTGAAAATTTAGTTTATATTCAGAAAAATATTGGATCTTTTAAAAAGTACAGTGCGATTCATAGTGTTAATACCCGGAACAAACACAATCTTGTATTACATTCCACACGTCTCCACAGAACAAGCAAATCGTTTATGGGCCAAAGTATACGCTTCTATAACAAACTGCCGCAGGATATCCGAGATCTTCCACTGAATAAATTTAAATCTTTGATAAGAAGCCGGTTGTCGAAAAAGGCTTATTATAAAATCTCGGATTACCTAGAGGATAAAGCTGCGTGGGCTTGAACTGCTCAACTTTTGCAAGCTTAGAATTGTAGGCTTACAGTTTGTAACACCTCTTAATCTGGTGGATTACTGATGGCTGTTTCACAAGACAAATAATTGATAATATAAATACTATGTGAAAGTGTTTTGTCTTGCCTGACGAGGTACTGCTTAACAGCAGAAGTTAAATGTGAGTCACGGGTGATTTTGGTTCGGTCATGCTCGCCATCGAAAAGTCTTTGCTTGTGGCGGCTTCGTGTGGCGGGTCACCCCCTTCCCTCTGATATGGTTGAGGGGAGTGATGGCCGCTGCTCGAGTCAACTCGTGCGCGGGTGCTGCTTGGGGGGACTGGTCCGACTACTATCCCTTTGGCCTTTTAGTTTGTTGAAATTTTTGTCGTAATTTATTGTTTTCTGCTTTTCTCCCTTGCTTTATGTTTCGAACGGCAAGACACAATATCGCTAATGTCGATTCATTTGTAAGAAAACAATGTTTAAAAAAAAGTGAATAAATGACAAGCCCATCTTCTCAGTTGAGGCCGCGTTGTGATCCGGTGGTAGCTTTTAAAAAATGACCATTCAAAAGTGCTAGCGTTAAGCCTATTTGAAATAAAGATTTTTGAGTTTGAGTTTGAGTCTCTGGGTACCACAGGGCTCGCATCTAGGACCTTTACTCTTTATCATATTAAATATCCATTAATTATATCGTAAATCACATATGTACAATACTTAACTACTTATGATTTTTTGCCATGAATGAGACACACAGATGAGGGTTACGGAGACTAATCAGTCAACGATTTGATTTTAATTTTCAATAACTTCAACATAAACTCCTACCAATCTATGGACGTGATGAAGAATCAAATTGGCCTTAAATCTTTTGAAAAGCTTCTACAAATAATAGTCAATGAATTACTCAAGAAATTTAATAATTTATAGACTTCGTTCAGCTAGCTCAACTCTCATAATTAATTTACCAACTTAGCATTAATTTATTTTTCAACATTAGAATGGTGAAAACTGAAAGTAGGTAGATTTGTCGATATATCGTATTGTACGTTACATCCCTAGTTTGTGTAAGTCGGTCTTTAGTAGATAGAAGGTCCTTTTTAAGTAGGGATGTTGGAAATGTCAAAAAATATCGATATATCGAATATCGATATTTTTAAAATATATCGTTATCGACTTAGATATATCGAAACAAAAAATATCGATATATCGATATATCGGGATCAAAATTGTATCTTATTAACGGAACAAAATAAAAATGCTTCTTGAGTGGCAATGCCTTACAGCTGTCTATAGAAAGACGTGTCGCTTACCATCAGATCGGAAATAAAGTCCACAAAGCAACTGAATTTCAACATAAACTATAATTTAGTAATTAAACTATTTAATTGAACATAAACAAATATATAACAAGCAATGTATCCACGCATGCAACCAAAGATACTAAATTAACAATACGACCAACGATCCAACGAAATATTTTTTGATGCAATCAAAGATAACGTAAAAGGTCTGTCTGTGGTAAGGGCTAGAGGCAAGACAAGAGGCATAACATAAACTTCAAAGAAGCTTACTGCTTGACTAGAGATAACCTTTCTTTTTTCTTTCTTTTTTTTGTGTAGTTTGTACAAGGATGGCTGGCTTCGTTGTAAAGAAATTACACTGATCTTGTGTGATGAAGGTCCAGGGTCGGCTTTTTACCGCAAAAAAAAATTTTGGTAAAATAAAACAGATCTGATCTTTTCCCAAAAAAAATATCGTTTTTGATACGTTTTCGATACTTAATATTTTATATCGATGTATCGATATATCGAAAATATATATATCGGATGAAAATATCGATATATCGAAAGAAAAAATATCGATATATCGATATTTTTTCAACAAGCCTATTTTTAAGTCTGAGGGCATACCTAAGGTAAGTCACAAGTGAAGTCACTGATAAAGCTTCTTGGAATATTATATCTATCATGGATGTAATATGTACTTACCTACTATTAAAAACTCCTTGCTAATTATACTTCATAAAATATCATTGACTTCATAGATTTACATAAATGTTGTAAATGTTATACTTATTATAGTGATTGGCTCATTGGCTGATTGAGTAGTTAAGTTTTATATAGTGTTCATTCTGTAAAAACATATTGATAAAGTTATACTTAGTTAAAAAAATAAATGATGTTTTTAAATTAATCCCAATTAATTTGTTCACAGGTGCTTGTCAATGTGTGAATATGAAGTTAAAAGATGTAAATGGGTTACCAAAGATTTACTTTACATTAAATACCATGATGAAGAATGGGGTAAACCAGAATATGGCAGCCTTCACTTGTTTGAAATGTTGTGTTTAGAAGGTCAACAAGCTGGGCTGTCATGGATAACAATTCTTAAGAAAAGAGATAATTACCGAAAGCTGTTTTATAATTTTGATCCACATAAAATATCAACATTGACAGACAATGATGTAAATACTTTTTTAACTATGGCATGTATTGTAAGACATAAAGGAAAAATAGAGGCGATAATAAATAATTCAAAATGTTTTCTAAAAATGGAAGGTAACGGTGAGGACTTTTCAAATTTCATTTGGAATTTTGTGGATCATAAACCTATAGTTAATAAATGGAAAAATAGCAAAGAAATTCCTACAGATACACCAATATCTGTATTGCTTTCAAAAGCTTTAAAAAAGAGAGGATTCAAATATGTGGGTTCTAAAATTTGTTATGCTTTTATGCAAGCATGCGGTTTAGTTAATGATCATCTCGTAAACTGTATCTGTTATTAATAAATTAATTCGTACAAGGCAGCGTATTTTTTACAATTTTAATTATTAGGGAGTGTCCTATCTAAACGCGATCATCGCGCGAACGAACGACACGACCATCGCGCGAATAAATCTCAAACACATGGACGTCGCGTCGAACGATATTCCTAACTAAACGCGATCATCGCAAGTTTAAACGATATTTCTCTAAGCAATTCAATCTTAAAAACTCCAAAGCTAGGTCGTAAACGAAAAAACAATATAGGTAAACAATACCACTGGTGCGGTTTTCGTCAAGTCCTTATGGATGCTGAACACGCGCTGGCTGGCTGAAGGATCAAAAATTCGTAGGCTCTTTTTTTTCTATCACATGTAACATATATAAATGCATTCTTTTCTTGTGCGAATGAGAAAGAAAGTGTCCATCTCTCTAGGGATTCTTCCTAGGAAAGAAAGAATATGGAAAGAACATGGATGTAATATGTACTACATACAACTGGATTTTGCAATCGTGCAGAAAAAACTCTCCCGAAAGAGAATACTTCTAAGGCTTTTCTAAGGTATTGTTATCCTTTTCTAATAGGATGTCCACACATTTGAATTGTATGAAGTCTGGATTAATATATTATTAGTCTAGGGATCGGATTTATATTTAAATACAAATTTTTAATTTCAATAGTTTTTGTTCTGTTTATACCTTAGAGGAGATTTGGTACTTTCTCTGAGGTTTATACTAAACTAGGATTTTTAATTCGAGTCAGTAAAATGACAGGTAGAACTGTCAATTAAGTGCAATAGGGTGGCCAGCTAAAATAGTGATGTTCCTTATTCAATCGACTTACAATCATAATCAATAAGATAATATGATTCACTAACTACGTGACCTAGCTCTGTAGTGTCCTTTTTGGCATGGCATACAGGATATTAGACTTAACATTATTTTAAGTGTTCATTTTTCTTATGTTTTTTTGTTTTTTTTTTTCGTTTACATAGTTTGTAAATGTCTGTAATGTAATGTAATCTTGTATGTTCATGTCAAATAAATGTTTTTTCTTCTTCTTCTTCTTCTCTGGTTTAAAACCTTAAGGTCGCAATAATAATAGTGTGAACAACAATATATATACATATATTTTATTTTAATGGGACTTTTTTGGTGCCACTACTGTGACTCCGGTCGTCCGAGATCTATAGTGGAGGGACCGAGCTTTTACTATTATTTATGACATTCGGGAATCCCCGGGAAAACGTTAAATTTTCTGGGAGCCCTCTTTAGCTAAAATTATGTAGGAGTAAGAAAAAAAATCTACTTCCCTCTTTTGCAAAGCGGGAAACATGTAAAACTATAGTTATAATTAGGGACCGGATTTATATGCATATACATATTTTTAATTTCCATAGTTTTTGCTCAGTATGTTGTTTTCTTCACGAATCATGACATTTGGAATGAGAAAATGCAATTTTTATTTTCCATATTTTGGCATATTTCAAAGATATTTTTAGAAAAATATATATTTCCTTAAAAAGGGTAGAAAATACGCAACAAAGTACTTACTTTAAGCGTAGGTAAATCACAAAAAAATGTTCATACGGGTTAGGAACAATTTGCGAATGAGCAAAATATGTATTATTCTGTAAACATGTCACATCGCAGTCATGCGTCCTTACAGTAAGCTATCGGCGCTAAATTCAGCGCTTATTCACCTACTACTTTCCCGTATTCACCTTATAAATACACCTTTAAAAAATCACTGTCTCGAATAGCGGTCCGTCAGATTCAAACCCGCGACCTCCGGTTTGCGCAGCAAGCGGTTTCCCACTGCGCCACTGAGGCTACAACAGGAAGCCAGTTACTGGGATGTTGAAAGATTATTCAGCCAGTACCAAGCCTTATTTTGACCACACAGAACGACCTTGAATTTTCATCCATCCATTCGTTAGGAAGCTACGATGCCACAGACAGAGAGACTTATGCGTACAAACATAAACATGCCTCTTTTGCATTGGGAGTTACAAAACATGAGATCCGTGTACTAAAACAATACAAATAATGAAAAGAACTGCCATATACCTGAAACTTATGGTCATTTTTAACTCCATATTTTCCATATTTTTGCTTTTTAGTCCATATTTTCGTTTTTTTTGTCCATATTATATGTACATATCTTGGAATTTTAAATACATATAAATCCGGTCCCTAGTTATAATAGTTCTTGCGTCCATTGTGCCAGAGATTATAATTCTAAAGAATAATCAGTCTACTATATCAGTAATCAGCAAAATACTTCATAAAGTAAAAATTACTTTTATGAAACTACAGACAGATACAGGATATCGCTCAACCGATGATTCCAATATAAACCGTGTTAACACGCGAAGCGCGCACCAGCGATCACGCATCGACCGTGGGGTACTATGAAATTAAACTATTAATTTATGTATACTGATTTATTCTAAATCTGACGAACTACATTCAGAGTCTGAATCTGTGACATTTTTAATAGGTAAATCAATCGACAATACTGTCGATTAACTCAGTTTCGAACTTGTTAACTCCAACTTATCTTTAAACCCTTTCACTAATTGGTAGACAGATCTGGATGATATTCCCAATATTTCCGCCTAATTATTCACACATTCCTCTATGCTCGGTACCTATATCAATCGGAGATGCAGACTTGTTATTGCATACATATCTGTATGCATATATAACCATTTACTTCTCAGAAAACTGAAACGCACGACTCTTTCTCTCAAGAGGAAGGGACCACCCCTTCCTCTTGAGAGAAAGAGTACCGTCTCTTGAGGTAGATGGTTTGTGTTCCATTATAAATAACGAAAAAATAAAGAAATGAGAAAAACTTAATAAAACTGAACACAACAAGCACAAAAAACAACATATAACTCAGGCAACCCTATAAAACACTCGACCACTCCGGCGGACCGTAAGCAAACGAATGATGAAATTGACGTTGAGACGCCGTTTTATTTTTCTATAAAAACAAAATGGCGTCAATTTTTTAATAGCCTGGCCCTTTATGGATTCTATTGTTGGAAATCTATATTGAGAAAATAAGACAAGATAAATCATTTAATAATAGCGGTTGTAAGAAATACATGCAATGCTGATGATTTATTCTAAAATTATTATATACTTACTTTAATATAAATTTTATAAAATAATTTTAATTTTAAGTTACTCATGATGAAATTTAATTTAAAATAACATTTCATGCAAGTTGACGTCACTTCGTCAGCTCAAAGGGCTCCCACACATAACTGCGAATTCGCATCGCATCGCAAATATCTGCGAGAAACAAATGAATTTTTGTATCGAAAAATGAAAATTTTTGTTCCGTGGATAGAGAAAATAAAATACCGGTCAAGTGCGAGTCGGACTCGCGCACCGAGGGTTCCATACCATCTTTGGACGTATTAAAGTAATTTTACTATTCATGTAACACCTCAGATAGCAAAAAAACCAAACCGCAAAACTAAGTTTGTTTGTCGAGGTTTTTTTAAGATTACTTAAAAACTTTACTTTTTTGAAAGATCATTTTATTTTTCCTGTAAAATATAGATAGACATGCATAACCCAAAATTATTTTAGATTTTTCCCTCCACAAACTTCGGAGATAAGGGGGGGGGGCGGTATTTTTTTTGTCTTTTTTTATTATCAGCCAAAAACTACGTCACATGAGCCAAAATAAAAATCTGTTTTGAGATGTGCAAATGAAGCCCTTTCATAAGACACCCCACTCGATATAGTACTATTTCGACCCCCATTATAAAAAAAGTAAAAGTAAAAATATTTTTTTTTCGTTTGCGGTGTATGCGGGTAAAAAAGATCTAAAATTATTTCAAGTTTCAAATCGATAGCGTTAGCGGTTCCTGAAATATATAAGTTTGTGACAGACAGACAGACGAAGTCTCACCATAAGGGTTCCTTTTTTACCTTTTAGGTATGGAACCCTAAAAATCGAGGATTATATGAGGTCAACACAGAAAACGTTATGAAGTCAATTTCAAAACTGTTTAATTAAATGTAATGTACAAAGTTTTATTTCTATAAAATATTAAATTTTAATGAATTTTAAACTTAGTCGAGAATAAAGTGAACCGTTTAAACGTAGTCGAGAATAAAGTCGACTGACCTACATCACTATTTATGAAATGCAAAAAGTGGTAACAATGCTAATGTAAAATTACTGACTCGAATTAAAAGTCCTAGTTTAATCCAGACTTCATACAATTCAAATGTGTGGGCATCCTATTAGAAAAGGATAACAATACTTTAGAAGTATTCTCTTTCGGGAGCGTTTTTGCTGCACGAGTTCAAAATCCAACTGGATTTTGAACTCGTGCAGCTTGATATTGTACGTAGTACATATTACATCCATGTTCTTTCCATATTCTTTCTTTCCTTATAGGAAGAATCCCTAGAGAGATAGACACTTTCTTTTTAAAAAAGAATGCATTTATATGTTACATGTGATAGAAAGAAAAGTGTGGGCGATAGGTTTCCCAGGATCTTGAGAAGCTTGATAATAAAACACCGGTCTCTTGGAAACAGTAGGGAGGCAGCGGAGGCGGGGCAGAAATCAGAATTCCTTTTTCTTCCTTTTCTTCTTAACTTGTTGTGAATCACTTGTGAATTGCGAATGACGCCTCGGCCAATCAGCGTCCTTTTTATACCTTACCCGAGTGTTTTTCTGGAAGGTTCTCTGCCTCACCCCCTCTGACCATTCTTTATTAATTATTTCTTATACCTATTACACACAAGGTTTACCTTATGCACCCGGCGTTGCCTGGCTTAAGGCTGCCTGTCCACCGGAGCGGAGCGAGGCAGCGGAGCGGACAAACGGTGAAATATTAACCAATAAGATTGCACAAAAAAGAGGAGCGGAGATTTTGTGCCGTTTCTCCGCTCCGCTGCCTCGCTCCACTCCGGTGGACAGGCAGCCTTAGAATGGGAGCGCGCGGATATTTAAGTGACCTCGCCCCCCGCCGTCCTGGTATAAATATTCGCCCTACGCGCGCTCACATGCCAATTGCCATTCTATGAGAGCGAGTCGTCGCACGCACATGCATGACATTATGATCTTAAATTTACCTATTTCTTACTAATTAACATATCTAAGCATATTACAATATCTTATTTATTTCCCTTTTAAATAAAACACAATAACAAGTATATTTTATTATCCAAAAAATACCAGTTACAGTACTCACTAGTTGAGATACCATCCTTATACGACTACCTTATCCTATTTTCCTTAACATCTAAAACGGCCTACCCACGGCCCTAAAATCAGTGGCGACAGCGGTGGTGGGGATGAAATCGGCTACTACTCTACACACGACCCTACCAGTTAGTACATAACCGACCGTGCAACAGACTGCTCGTTGATCCGAGATGCCGCCGACACTCTCAAAACAGCAAAAAATAGGTATTGCCTTGGGACTTACTATGGTGCCACCTAACCAGAGACGAAAAAGGAAGACCTGGGTAAGTAGTCACTTCGGGCGAGCTCACGATTTAGGGACGATTATCGTCTAGGGAGCGTTGTCGGCACGTGTGTTGCGAAATCGGGACTGATTTCTACGCAGTATGCACTCGAGTGCTGCAGCGATACGACGTGCAGGCGCTACATTATGGTATCCTGTTTTTGTATTAACGGGGTCATCATATTGAGAAGCTCTTCAAAACACTCAAAATCCATTCGTAAAAAGTTTCTGAAATCAGCTACTTCGAAATTTCTCATCACGTTCATGTGACTTAGTTCATGACGTTTCATCATCCAGTTTTTAACCCAGGTCTTACTTTTTAGTCTCTGGTTAGGTATAATATAATATCCTGGGACAATTCACACACGGTCATCTGATCCCAAACTAGGCAGAGCCTGTACTATGGAAACCAGACAACTGATACTAATACATATATACTTTTTTTTGTAAATACATACTTATATAGATAAAACACCCATACACTTGGTGGGAATCGAACCCACGACCTGTTGGCACCATAGTAAGTGCCAAGGCAATGCCTTTTTTGCTGTTTTGAGAGTGTTGGCGACATCTCGGATCAACGAGCAGTCTGTTGCACGGTCGGTTATGTACTAACTGGTAGGGACGTGTGTAGAGTAGTAGCCGATTTCATCCCCACCACGGCTGTCCCGATATCGCCACTGATTTTAGGGCGGTGTGTAGGCCGTTTAAGGAACGCCAGATCGACTATTGCGCTCGGGCCTTACATATAACACTCGCCACCACATTGCAGCCGCACTGCGAGAAGCTCCGCAACCAACCATCGCTTACCAAGACGTGCCGACCACGCGGGAAGAATCGCCGGTCTGCCACCAGCGGCAAGCCCCGGTGATTAGTCCCATGGGGCCGACGCGCGGAAAGCCTTGGACCTTGGCCGCGCTGTCGATCTTCACCCTGAACTGACACCATACCTGTGACTGCACGCTCCCGACAAGATGTCCACGCGTCGTCCTGTAAAGGCGATCGCGAAAGACCTGTCGGAAGACCAGTGCAGCAAATGACCCTGACACACCTACCACCCCGGGTGCAGGCGAGGAGTTCTTCTTCGCCTCCCCGTGGGCTTCACCATCTACACCGAAGCCTCAACCCAAACCACTTCTAACGTGGCTATCGCCCCTTGCAGCAGTGGCAGCCGCTATCAATGCGCCACCGCCACGCTACACTACGCCGCCTACCACGATACGTGCAGAGAGTTTCCCATCGCCACCGTACCAATTGCCTCCCATGAAAAGGACGGACATGGAGAAAACTCCAACCAGCCTGGACATGCCACTGCTAGACTCACCGCTAGCAGACAGCGAAACCATCACGGCGCCGCCAGCGCCCTCTACCTCCAAGAGGACTACCGCGGCCGCCCGTAATACCTTGCTCCCAAATACCGACACCACGCGTGACGTAAAGAAAACCACCGCGGCTACTGCGTCCCACACCACCGCAGAGAAACGAGGTCCCACCCCGCGATACCCCCCACTGATAGTGGAGGTGTTTCCCGATTGGGCGGCCCATTTCCGGGAGCTGAAAAAGCGCCTCGGCCACGCTCCCACGACCCTTCGGAAAACGGTATCTCTCCGACTTGGAAAAGAAGACCAACATACTCGCTGCCTACGGCGCGCTGCCTGAAAGTAGCGATTCGAGGATTGCCAGCGAACACTGGAGCCGCAGAGATTGAAGCGGAGCTACGTTAGCTCGGCCTGAGTACGTCCGCCCAATCAACGCAAGACACGGAAGAGCCGGATGCATCTTCTTCGCACAGATGCGGAAGACCCCAAATCTAACTCCGGGCATATACGAAGTCACCGAGCTTCTGTGTATGCCCGGAGTACAGATAGAAGCCTGGCGAGGAAAGAAGGGACCCGCCCAATGCCACAGGTGCCAGCTATTTAGGCACTCGTCGCACAATTGCCACCGACCAATCGCCTGCGTCCGCCGTGGCGAACCCCACACAGCAAGCAAATGTCCGCGCCCCAAGGAGGAGCCGCCGACGTGCGCGAACTGTGGAGGAGCGCACACCGCAAACAATGCCGCCTGCCCTACATTCAGAAGGAGGCCCGGAATAATAGGGCTAGCACTGTCACCAAGACTGGCACAGAACCCGCTGTAAAGCGCACAGTGGCCCCGGAGGAAGATGCCCCAGGCACCCTGATGGCGGCCGCGAACATGCCCCAGGCCGGCACTTCCCGCAAGAGGAAGCGTCGCCCTAGAAAAAAGAAGAAACCTGAAGCACCACCGACCGACCGCACGGTAGCCGTGCCCACCGGATTGAAGCCGTGCCCACCCACAGTACAAGTGGCTCCCTCTGGCGCGCCGCCACTGCCCCCTCGCGGAGGAAGAAGGCGACGCGTGAAGAGGCCGCCACCATGCCGGAACCGGAGCCGGCAATAAGCCAGAACTGCCTTCTCATCACCATCAGGATCTTACAAGAGATACTGATGGCACTAGCAGCCAAGGAGGACCCGGTCCCTATAATTCTCAGAAGCCTGGCTCAGCTAGCAACCGCCGGCTGACCAACACCCAGCGAGACAAGTCCGGCACTGGCAAGTTGATCGCACGTAGGGCCTCTCCCCCGCAAGGGGACAAACCCAACGTGCTAGATCGCGCCAGCGCCGAGAAAAACACAGGCGAAGACCTCCGGCCCTCGGGCCCCCCCAGTGACACGCCTGTCTTTGCAGGCGGCGAATGAAACCACTGCAAGGGACCGTAGTCCCGTTCAGTTGCCCCGGACTCCCTTAAGGGATGTCGCGAGAAGATCCACGTACTTACTACTAGATCTACTCAAAGAAATTACTGTAAAAAGTACTGTATACATGTAAAATATAATGTCCTTAAGTCTCTATGCCTATCCTATGAAAATATATACATGTAAACACACTGTCTCACGCACTAATTCTATTATGTCGTGCACAAAAAGAGCATAAAATATGACTTTTTGGTCCTTCAGCGCGTGTTCAGCATTCGTCAAGGACTTGATGAAAACCGCACCAGTGGTGCGGTTTACTTATGGTGTTTTTTCATTCACGATCTAGCTTTGGAGTTTTTAAATTGAATTGCTTACAGCCGCACCTACAAACGTCAATTATAGTTAATTGTGATTAAGTCATATTTTATAAATGGATTATTTCGACTTTCGAAGCTAAATAATATTTAATATGCGTATTGTGAGTAGATATATCAATAATCTCGTAGGTAATTAAGACTAAAAGATAATCCTAAGAGACTCGGAGAGTCGAAATAAACAGATTACAAATAAATACTTAATTGCGAAAAAAGTTAATTGATGTCTGTGAGTGCGGCACTTAGAGAAATATCGTTTAAAACTAAACTAGGATTTTTCATTCGAGTCAGTAAAATGACAGGTAGAACTGTCAATGAATTGTAAGAGGCCAGCTAAAATAGTGATGTTCCATAATCGATCGACTTGCAATCATAATCAATAAGATAATATAATACACCAACTACGCGCCCTGGCTCTGGTTTAAAAACTTAGTAGTCAAACCGAATGACGGTTTTTTGGGACAATATCTAATGTAATAGTCGTTTCCACTAAGAATGTGTATTTTAATACAGAGCCATATTCGATAATAGAATTACTTAAACCAAACAAAGAATCATGTTTCACATCTTTTCTAAATTATATAACAATTATTGTTATCAATTTAAAACAATTCAACGGAACGTAGCTACAGTGAGCACCATATACTATTTAACAAAATGGCATTAATTAAAGTAACCCACATTACAAGACCCCAGACTCGTCGCCCGTATTTGTAGCGAGGGCGTTTCCTGGTAAACCGAAAATCCAACAAAAAAAAAACTGAGAATGTGACTGCCATGATGATCGCGACTGCAGAACTTCACTCGTTTTTTACGATTTTTTTACCGGCAGCAGAGTAAACACAAAATGAAAAATTCGCCCCGGTTCTGATTATTTATTTTTATGTTATATTTGCTATATATTTTTGTTAAAACATCATTTTTAGCTATTAATATATATTTGAAATGGCAAGATGGCGGCCACATTCTTAGTTGAAACGCATAGTAATGATTTCAATTTGTCAAAGAGTAATAAATAATAATAATAAATAGTAATGGTCAACAACAGTACACGTGCAAGCAATCTAAATTTGAAAACAAAAACACGAATTTCTTAGAAAGTTCGGTATGCATGATGCCGACAATCGAGTTTATTATGGGCTAGGATAATAAAGCGACAAAAGAACGTACACAGCTGCGCCGGTACTAATTTTGGCAACTTAAAAGTTACTTTTCATTACTTAATTGTTGTCGTTATTGAGAGTGGGTGTAATGCTATATAGAGTGAATTATTGTATGGAAGGCAAGCTAAACCAACCAAAGCCAAGTGATTTCGAAGAAATACATGCAATGCTGATGATTTATTCTAAAATTATTATATACTTACTTATATATTATTTCTTTATAATATTTTCAAATTTAAATTACGCAAATTGAATTGTAATTAAAACAACAGTCACAGTGACGCGGACGTCACTTCATCAGCCCTAAACCAAGTTTTGTGCAGTGGATAATGAGAAAATCGAGTAATTACATGAAGTCAATACAGAAAAAGACATTTTGAAATTTACGTCAACTACGTTAATTTAATTTTTTTTTAATTAAGTAATGCTCAGTTTGTTTTATTTCTATCAAATATTAAATTCAGTTCAATTCGTTTATTATTGCAGTAATATGGGTAGACAGCTCAGAGTAATTAGAATGGAGCTAGTATCGCGTCGATTCCCCGAACAAATTTTTCGTGGCACTTTTGCGGGGTGCGGGAGGCGAAGTAAACACACACAGATACATTTTCACGCATACCCACACTATAATAAATTCGCAACACATTCAAAAAGATACGCACACAAATAAAGAATGACCTGAACATATGAACAAAAATTTGGCAGAGGGGTTAGCGTATCATGCTCTCTCCAGTGGTATCTCCTCTAAGGTAGACAGAGGGTCTTAGAAATAAACATACGTGATTCGACATTTTCAGCCATTGAGGCATGTAATTAAATATAAAATTGTGATATTTTCGCAATAACCGATTGTAATCGAGTATACAAATGATAATCAATTTTTCGCACATCACTAGTTTTTGACATTTTGCTTGCATGCATGCATTCCCTTTCTGCCACTTTGCTGTATTTTTTACCCATATTGGACGTGCCGGCCACGCGCAAGTAATAATTGATAATGGCGGAACAACGTGAAAGAACTTTTATCATGGTTAAGCCAGACGGTGTTCAGCGTGGACTTGTTGGCACCATCATCGAGCGCTTTGAAAAGAAAGGTTTCAAGCTAGTTGGACTTAAATTCGTCTGGCCGTCTGAAGAATTATTACAGAAACATTATAGTGACTTAGCGTCTCGTCCTTTTTTCCCCGGACTAGTTAAGTACATGAGCTCCGGACCCGTAGTCCCCATGGTTTGGGAAGGCCTTAACGTGGTGAAGACCGGCCGTCAAATGCTAGGTGCTACGAACCCCGCTGAATCCCTGCCCGGCACAATTCGTGGAGATCTCTGCATCGAAGTTGGTCGCAACATCCTCCATGGTTCTGATAGCGTCGAATCTGCCAAGAAGGAAATCTCGCTTTGGTTCACTGAAAAGGAAGTTGTGGGATGGACGCCAGCAAACGAAAAATGGGTTTATGAGTAACTTTCAGAATTGTATAGGTTCATTACGTACCACGTGTAACAGGTTATAAAATATGTTCTAAGTTATTCCACTACCAAGATTCAATAAAAATGCTTAATTTTTGAAGATGTTTTTCATTTATGTAACCTGGTGACGAGACAAGCACGAAGTTAGCCTAATGGTAAGCGACACGTCTGCCTAGAATGGTAAGAGACAGCTGCAACGCCCAAGAAGTCAGTATCAATCATGGATTAAGTAATATAAAAATATTCACAATTGTTAGTTGGGCGTCTAAACAATGCTAATTCTTTTTTTAGTAGTCACTTTTTTAATACGCTCCCAGGCATGCAAAAAAGTTTCATCGGTACAGTAGTGGATATGGATTGTAAGTTTCCAGTATGGAACGTTGCTCTATAGCTTCGTCGCTAATGCAGGTAGATTCTAGTGCAATCCTAAATTGTGATGGATAAATCCAACTTAAATATTTTTTGTTTAGTTGGAACTTGAAACCTTTAAAATACAATGCCATCTTAATAGCATAGTACACTTAAAAAGTGCTAAATTTATACTACATATTATTAAAAAAATGAAACAAATGTGATCATTCTAGACAAATTTTACTATATTTATTAAAAATTCATGATAACTTACAAAACGCATCATTGTGATGCGGGGTATTTTGGATGAGCTGGACTTACATCAGTATTACTTATGTTCCTGTATTACACATAAGATTGTCTTTAAGTTACATGCCACACACTTGAGTCTATACATATAAAATTACCTACTTGTCCTGACTGACTGATTCATCAACGCACAGGCCAAACCGCTGGACCTAGAAAGCTGAAATTTGGACAGTAGGTTCTTCTTATGACGTAAGCATCTACTAAGAAAGGATTTTTGAAAATTCGACTCTTGAAGGGGTTAAATGGGGTGTTTTCTTTTGTATGAAACTTTTTATTGTATGGTTCGATTGACTTTAAATTTTCAGAAAAGATTCTCTAAATAAAAGAAATCAATACGTTTCGCGAATTTTCAAAAACAACCTTTGGGGGTGTTTGGGGATTGGTAAAATCTGTAAAAAAAAATAGCGGACGAAGCCGCAGGAAATTGCTAGTAATGATATAAGTTCATCCCATCCACTACCTAAATTAACAAAAAATACTTGGATATGCTAAAACACTAAAGGCTGAATTCTGAATTAAAAATTCCTAGATCATACAGCAATACTAACATTCTTAATTCAGAAACCAACCATTTCTTTCATCATAATAGTCTTCAAATATCGCACCTGATTTTATATTATTATGTACAACAGGGAGAACAGTCAAACACAATGTTAATGTTTAGTGCATTAAGTAACATAATGTACAATTTTATGAAAGAAATTGAAAACAATTCCACAGCCAATGGTTTAACAAACATATTTTATACACACCCAAAGAAAAACCTGTTCTCCATCCAACTTAACAAATATCGCAACCTTAATCTGGAATAAAATATTATGGTAAGATATGCTGCTGTGGCTAAAATAATAGTTCAAGATATGGTCAAGTTTTATTTTGCTGGCCACGACAATATGTTTCTTGTGGCGATTCTTACAGTTATTTATCACGCTGTTTTCTTCAGCCCGTAGTAATTGTATCTACAAGGATACTTTTAAGTAGAAACTTTAGAATCGGGTTTTATATTAATATAAACGGATTGTTATGCTCAAAGAGTGGCCGTTTGCTCAGCGTGATGTTCCACCTCCACAGCTGGTTGTGTGCACTGTTCATTGTTTTGTTGTGTTGACTGCTGTTGTTTCTGTTCTAGCTGGTCTAATTGTTGCCGAGCAGGTAAAGGTGTGGTTTGTCCTGTAACAATGGGAGATTCCTAGATCATTGTAATTTAGGCTAAGGAACTGTATACAAATTTCCAGGTTAGTGCCTTTTAGGCTCATTTTCCCGTCTGGGACGTGCACATAACAAAGAAATCGCTAAAGTATATGTCGGCCTTTCTTTCCCTCTTGGAATTTAAATTCTGAGGATCTGATAGATCATATAGGATTTTGTCGTTGTAGAGAAGTTTCATTAATCTTTCTGCGTAAAAAGTTGTCCCATGGGATCGAAATTCTTTCAGCACTTACATATGAACAAGTACATATAATATGTATGCGATAAAAAATCTTATCGTTAGTGACATTGTCAAAAAATGGACTGCTTTGAATGTTGTGGTGCCTCACGACATTCAAATAAAATTCCAGTTGAGGAAGGATATTCCGTTATACATGATAAGTACTAACCATTTTTGTTCATTCAATTACCTCCCTTTTTCAAGAGAGGAGACCCAGCAGAATTGAGACAGACAAAACTCAATTAAAGTTTAAGAATGTATATTTAGGATTGTTCTTACCATATTTGTCATGAATTCCCCGATGCCGTTTGAGTGCAAATCGGTCTGCGAATGCAGCGGTACAAATGTCGCACTTGAATGGCTTCTCTCCGGAATGCACTTTAGCGTGGTTCTTCAGATGGGCTGCCTGACTGAACGCCGACCCGCAGGTTACGCATCTGTTGCAAACAAAGTCTTTTATATTGCGCTGCGTTCATTTTTAACAGACTTCAAAAAAGGAGGAGGTTCTCAATTCGTCTGTATATATATATTTATTTTTTATGTATGTTCGCGCATAACTATAACTCTGGCAATTATGAACCGAATTGAAAAAAATCGTTCTTCCATCCATTGATTATCCCATAAAAAAAATATTGCTTAGGAACAAGTAGTTCCTGAAAAAACAAGAATGTTGACTGCGCAGGAAAGCTGCAGGAAAGCCTATATAGATGACTTTATGTCGCTTTTTAAGGACAAAAATGGTCATAACTCTGGCAAATATTTACCAATTTCAATGATTCTTTTTTTATTCGAAATAAACCACTGTATTGAATCTGTATGAATTTTATCACAACCGGATAAGAACTTCCTGGAAGACCATGAACGATGTGGAGGAATTTATCTGGTAAACCATAAAACTGAAGTTCTCCATTACATTGCTCTGACAATTATGAACCGATTTCGATGATTCTTTTTTTATTCAAGAGAGTAAACTAGTTTGATGATTCCATGCAAATTTCATTGCGACCGGATATTTTTTTCTGAAGAAACATGAATTATGTAAAACTATGTAGACGATAATGTGATCATAACCTACCTAGATCATTTTACGATCTTCGATGGTTCAATCTTTATATATGCAAATATCACTAAAAAGATTAAAATAAAATCATTTAAAAAAAAAATTGAACCGACTTTAATATCACTGAAAAGTATAAAATAATTTAAATATTATTGAAGTTGGTGCCAAATATACACAGCCGGTAAGCTAACACCAACTTCAATAATATTTAAATTATTTTATACTTTTCAGTGATATTGAAGTCAGTTCAAATTTTTTTTTGAAGATTTTATATATACTTTAAAGGTTTAGGTGATAATGATATAAACCAAAATGGTTCTGTTTTGAGACTTTGAAACAATGAAATTAATTTCATCATGTGATGACATATGGTACTGAGACGTGGTCTCTGACTGCAGGCCTTTTAGAGAAGCTCAGAGTCAAACAACGAGCCATGGAGAGAGCTATTCTCGGAATTTCTTTGCGCAACAGAATCCGAAATGTGGAGATTCGCCGAAGAACTAAGGTTACCAACAGCAGAATCTGCAAGTTGAAGTGGCAATGGGCAGGCCCCAGGTTCGAAGAACCGATACCCGTTGGGGAAGAAAGGTTCTCGTGTGGCGACCACGAACCGGAAGACACAACGTTGGCAGGCCTCCCACTAGGTGAACAGACGACATTGTGCGCGTCGCAGGCAACCGGTGGATGCAAATAGCCAATTGTCGTTCATTGTGGCGTTCTAAGGGGGAGGCCTATGTTCAGCAGTGGACGTCTTCCGGCTGATGATGATGATGATGAAATCAATATCAATCAATTTTGAAACAATTTTTAATAACATGTTATTAAAGATTGTTTTATTTGTGTTTCTATACAAAAGAACAACAATAATATTCTAGGACAATTTACATACGGTCAGCCGACCCCAAACTAGACAGAGCCTCAGTGGCGTCCACAGAGGGTAGGCAAATAAACTTATTCGGCTTGTTAACCCTATTAAATGTATATTAGTATACTATTTTAAATATCCATAAGTTAGCAGATTCTATAGGCATATTGATTTTGCATTTAAAAATTGTAATAAGATTATTCAGAGGGTCCATATACACAAAAAGACTTTGCGTACCCTACGATTTCTCTAAATAATCTTAATTTGAAAATATTTTGTACTGACATGGTATTAACGTGATGTTTTTAAATGTAAATGGATACGTCTGTAATCTTAGTTCATTTAAGGATATTTGTGGTAGTACACTAACAACTAGCTTAGAATACAGATAACTCGCAGATGTTTTTGCCTACTTTCTGTGCACGCCACTGCAGGGCCTGTATTAAAGAAACCAGACAACTGATACTAATATTTTATTTTATTAATCTAGAAAACTAACAGCTAACATACATTAATATATATAAGAAGTGTACATACTGGAAGGTCAATTACAAGTTTTCACATAAAATAAAAAGTATAACTATTTAAAAAAAAAAAAACCGACTTCAAAGTAAATTATCTAAAAAGCATAAAATAACGAAAATATATTGAAGTCGGTGCTAGCACATCATGTTAACTAACACTAGCACCAGCTGACACCGACTTCAATGTATTTTCGTTATTTTATGCTTTTTAGATAATTTACTTTGAAGTCGGTTTTTTTTAAAATAGTTTATTTAACACTTTTTAGTGACTTATTTTACCAAAATAGGTATCAGCACTATCACGCAACTCGAACGTCTACGTTACAATAACTTACTGAAAACATAAAAAGTTTATATCTCTTAAACTACTGGACCGATTTTGATGAAACTTGTACTCTACCCTAAGTTGAAAAATACTCACTATTGCAAAAAGAATTTTCAAAATCGGACTTGTAGTTTCTGAGAAATCCGTGGTCAAACCTACATAGATAATTTACTTTGAAGTCGATTTTTTTATTTTTTAAATTGTTTATTGAAGCCGGTTAAAAAGTGACAGAAATAGGTAGACAGACAGAAAACGATACGGCATATTTTATGACAGTCAGAATTAAATGAAAGGTTATAAGAAAAAACGATTACTAAGATCTCTATTAAGTTTTGAAATACTAGCAGTAAAAAGATCAATGTCTATATCTGGTGCGACAGCGTTGAATGACCTGCTAACTCGAATGACGAAAGAATTTTGTCGATAAATACACTTAGTAGCTGGGATATTTAGTAGAGTAGGTCTTCTCAGGAATGTGGACTCCGGACAGTCGACTGAGCCATTCTTTAATACATATATACCTCTTTTTTTTGCAAATACATACTTTAATAGATAAAAAACCCAGACTCTTGTGGTGGAAATTGAACCCACGCACGACCTATTAGGTAGCCTATATATATAGACCAACACGCCCGTCAAAATAATTGTATAGGACACCATTTCAAGTAAACTTGAAAACGATTACAACTTTAACTAAGTACTAACTGTAATTAACAAAGTTGTTTTTGTTGTCACGCCAAGTTAACAATGTTGGAGTAGTTATTGACGCGCAAACGAATTTGTAATAGTTTACATGTTCATTTGAAGAGGAGTATAACCATATGTGCAACATCTCTACATAATATATTTATACTTCAAGCAATGCACTTACTTGTACGGCTTCTCCCCTGTATGTATACGGCGGTGGTTCCATAAAGTAGCGTGTCTCGCGAAACCCTTGTCACATACCTGCATAACAAAGATCATTATACATATTTTATTTCCCACAGAACTAATTTATTTCTATCTTTCGTTTTATGCAAATATACATACAATATTCATACATTATACATATACCGTAATTTATATTTATTTATATTACTGTATTGGAACGAAATTTGTAACTACGACTAGTTAAGTAGCACAGTATTAAAATTAAATTTTTGTTTCGTTTGGATGTAGCTAGGATGGATTTTTGTATACCTACCATCTTACGATAATTATTATTTTGGTTTTTACCTAATACCCTATATTCTTCCAGTGTATGTTTGTATATTTATTCAGCTAGGTCTGCAGCCTAAGCGGCTCGATTGGTTAAAACATAGTATGAACAGTTGTTTTTAACACGCTTTTATTAGCTTGACCTGTATGTATGTATGTAACTATGTATGTATGATGGTAACGGAATCTTGCGATGCAATTATGACCCACTTCCACACGTCCAAAACATTTGAAATTTTGCACATGTATCAAGGACCGGTGACAATACAATAATATGGTATCATTGAGCTGATCTGATGCTGGGGCTCGAAGGTGGATAAGAGAACCCTTGGATGGCTACTAGTAAACTAATCGAATATGGGTTCATTTGATTTGTTTTAGAGAGTTCTTTTCACTTTGACTATTAATGAGGACCTGATGGTGGAACTGGAGAAGGTGGGTGACGGAACCCTGGATTGGCTACTAGTAAACACATCGAGTTTGGACTCATTTGATTTGTTTTAAAGAGTTCTTTTCACTTTGACTATTAATGAGGACCTGATGGTGGAACTGGAGAAGGTGGGTAAAGGAACCCTGGAATGGCTACTAGTAAACACATCGAGTTTTAGTTAATTTGATTTGTTTTAAAGAGTTCTTTTCACTTTGACCATTCATGAGGACTTGATGATGGAACAGGAAGGTGGGTAACGGAACCCTGGAATGGCTACTTGTAAACACATCGAGTTTTGGTTCATTTGATTTGTTTTAAGGAGTTCTTTTCACATTAACCATTATTTAGGACCTGATGATGGAACAGGAAGGTGGGTGACGGAACCCTGGATTGGCTACTAGTAAACACATCGAGTGTGGGCTCATTTGATTTGTTTTAAAGAGTTCTTTTCACTTTAACCATTACTGAGGGCCTGATGATGGAACTGGAAGGTGGGTGACGGAACCCTTGAATGGCTACTAGTAAACACATCAAGTTTGGGTTCACTTGATTTGTATTAAAGAGTTCTTTTCACATTAACCATTAATCAGGACCTGATGATGGAATAGGAAGGTGGGTGACGGAACCTTGGATTGGCTACTAGTAAACACATCACGTGTAGGCTCATTTGATTTGTTTTACAGTTCTTTTCACTTTGACAATTAATGAGGGTCTGATGATGGAACTGGAATGTGGGTGATGGAACTCTGCAAAGGCTACTGGTAAACACATCGAGTTTGGACTCATTTAATTTGTATTAAAGAGTTCTATTCACTTTGCCCAATAATCAGAACCTGATGATGGAACAGGAAGGTGGATGACGGAACCCTGGAACGGCTACTAGTAAACTCGTTGAGTTTGGGCTCATTTGATTCGTCTTAAAAAGTTCTATTTACTTTGCCCAATAATCAGGGTTGATGATGGAAATGAAAGGTGGTTGACGGAACCCTGGAATGATTACCTACTAGTAAACCCATCGAGCTTGGACTCATTTGATTTGTATAAAGGAGTTATATTCTCTTTGCCTAATAACGTGGACCTGTTGATGGACCCGGAAGGTTGGTAACGGAACCCTTGAATACTACTTGTGAAGCTATTGACTTTTAGCGTACTTTCGACTGTTTAAAGGGTAAATACGTAGTGCTTTCTTAAACTCAATCAGATACCTACGCGTAATACCTAGTTTAGTAAAAATATTTTTTGCCGCAACCTGCCTACGATTCAAGCAACGAACGAATCAATACTTGGGCGAATGTTATCCGTAGTTTAGGTGAATATTTCTAAGACTAAAAAGTATAAAATAAATTACTAGTTTAAAAAACTAAAAATACACGCTTTTATAAGGACTACTGCACTAAAAAGCAATAAATAAATTATCGAAACCGTTCTTTCTTTCTACTCCGTGCTTGTAATTTATGGATTATATTTATGTGTAAAAACGTGGGGCGCCTTTTCTGAATAACAGCTTAACATTTCTGTCAAATTTCAAGTACGCTAAGTATTTGTATTCACATGACAATCATTTGTAATCAATTACAGAGAAAAGGCGCCCCACGCCTTTACACATAAATATAATCCATAAATTACAAGCACGGAGTAGAAAGAAAGAACGGTTTCGATAATTTATTTATTGCTTTTTAGTGCAGTAGTCCTTATAAAAGCGTGTATTTTTAGTTTTTTAAACTAGTAATTTTTTTGTGTTTGTTTGGGTGCGCAGTCTTCCCGAATGGCGAATAACAATTAACACGTGTTCACCGGGCGCACTCTGGACAATTAGCCCTGAAAGATCTCACTCATTGACCTATTGTTCCATTACTATATGAATAACTATAATTTTCATATCGACACGAAAATGAGTTTGTCTTGTGGGAGTTTTTTTTGTTTTTTTTTTATTTAGTCAAATTCCTTGTTTAAACATTGTGTATCGTGCCTTTATAATGTGACTTGTCTTTATGTTAGTTGGTCCATTATTTATACTGGTATAAAATTTCAGAAAGAAATTAATATAAAAAACTGAACTTACTTCACAGACATATGGCTTTTCTCCTGAATGTGTCCTCTCATGGTTTTTCAAATGTGGTGACTGCGAGAACTGCATACCACAAGTGTTACACCTAAAACATGTTTGGTTGAAATTATTTTTTTTATTGTATTGTTAGTCAACCTGGCATCAGTGTTGTTCAACTTAGGCCTCTAACTTGACATAATGAAATGACTGTTGCCTATATCTTTTTCCCTGCAAAGCACAGGGACAGTCAGTTCAAATGCCCCAATCTATGGTCTGACCTTTTCAGATGGGGCTTAACAACTGATAGTTTACCAAACAGTGATTACAATGGGCTATGTGCATATTTTAAATTAATAATCTATAAGACAAGATAAAAAAAAATGTCTTTCTAAACGTCTATGTTCTGATGTTTCTGCTTGGACTGATATTCTGACTGACCATGTAATATCCTACGTTATTCTATTAATAAGGCATCAGTTTATTATGTTCGAGGTTGCGGACTGACCTGACGTCAGACTTGACGTGTAACCTCTGACAAAAGGTTCAAGTCTGCAGCATAGATATTGAAAATACGTAGTCAGTTAAAAATACCTGTACGGTTTTTCCCCTGTGTGTATTCTTGAATGATTCTTAAGATAAACGGCCTTTGCAAACGCAATACCACATATGCCGCATTTGAAATTCTTTTCACCAGAGTGCAGCTTCTTATGTGACCACAGCGAGGAGTATCTCGCGAAGGAGCCGCCGCAAATGTTGCAATGGAAAGGCTTGTCTAAATTGGATGAGTTCAGTTTGTTTTTATTTCCACCTACAAATATAATGCCTGATCCATTACAGTTCTGACATTTTGTTACTGATGCCAAGTTTCTCCTCTTGACAGGATGATGGCCAGGCACTGCAACAATACACATCAATTTTTTTCTGATTGTTCATTAAATGAACATTAACATCTAAAACTGGCTCTGTTATCAAAACAGCTGAGAAGTTGAGAAATTTCTCTTTTTTTTTATAAATACATATTATATTATTAATAATACATATTATACATGTTTCAAACCATAGTAGGTGTCTTGTGCAGGAGAGAGATAGTCAGCCAGATATTTTGCTACGAAATAAATCATTGATGTGTTTCAGTGAGAAGGCTGCAGTTAGAGAACTTACTGGGCTCAACATAATTAGTAACTAATATCTCAAGAAGTAACAAGACGTTTCCAGTGGATCACCTTTAGGATGTTAATCGCTTGGATAAGACGGCCCAAAATACGTGCGGGCGGGGTAAGCGCACATAACGTCATTCAAACGATTTTGTTTGAAAGGTGGTCAAGCTTGCGTGATCGCAATAGCATCATCAATACAAAAGTGATATCTCGTCGATATTATTCTGAAGATGGTACTAGGTAGTCTAGTGGCCAGTGGACATGGGCGCAATTATTGAAAGAAAACATACAAGAAAACAACATATCCCATAACTTTGTTGAATCAATTTGGATAACTACTAACCGACACTAACCGGCAGTAACTCCTACTATTTGATAGAAAAAGGTTGCAGAGTTTTGCGACAACTGGAGGAAAATTGTGGAGAAGGCCAAGACATAAAGGGTTAGTATCTACTATGCCCAGTAGTGACACATTGTTGGATAAATTTCATAGATTAATTACATCTATTTGATTGGCAACTACTATGCTACAGGCATGATAGACATAAGCGTCAACCGTACCCATCCTTTTAATAAATTTTATTTTTCAAACAACCTAGATGACGGATACAAAAAAAAATATGGGTAGCTCATGAGGTGTATTTACTTTACTGACGTGACATGGGTCAGCCTTTAGTCACATAACGAGCTATGGAGAGCGCTATGCTTCGAGTTGGCGCAACTGAGTCCAAAGTGGAAACGGCGAAGAAGATTTATCAACAGAGCTCTCTCTTTCTCTGGATTCGCAAGTTTAAGTTGCAATGGACAGGCTACATTGCTCAAAGAACAAAAAACCGATGGGGAAATGAGGTTCTCGTGTGGCGATCACAAACCGGAAGTCAAAGCGTAGCCAACCTGGGAGGGTTGGCTACCCTAGGTGGACCACAGATGGATACAAAATGGCTAATTGTCGTTCATTGTGACGCTAAACAAAGCTACCTCTTAGGTAGCTTTGTTTAGCTGTGGATATCTGCCGACTGATGATAACAATGACTTAATATTACTGATTTATGAGCTTGTTTAAACTTTTGGTTGCACATTTGGTTTCTATGTAGCAGTGTTGCCAATCCTCCTATAAATCAGTCACTAGGCCCAATATCAGAGTCGATTAAACTGGTTCTACCAAAAGAACAAAACTCAGGATTTCGTTTTGTGCGGGGCACAAGGCTAGTGGCGTAAATCATTTTGCCGTTGAAACTTTTTGTCGCATAAGGAAAAGTGGTCACTTCTAGGGACAAAGTAACTAAATTGACAACAGTGCAGTATAAAGTAGGTACAAACTGAGTACTCACAGGGTTTCTGTTGTTGTGTTTGCTGATTGTTCTGTGTTGTGGCTAGTGGATCGGAGGAAGGCTGCACCGTGTTCACCACTCCGACCTCATACTTTACATTCTCATCTGGCGCAACGAATATTTGCGATGCGTTAACTAGTAAACAAAAATAAATTATCCTGTAGTATAACAAAATGCGCCAATTAGCGTCTTTATAAAAAGGATTTCATATACAGGGTGGAACAAACAAATGGGACACGGAGGGAAAGTACATTAAATGATTAAGATATCAAAATTCACTGTAAGGAAACATTTTATTTATTTAATAATAATAACTGCATTAAAACATTTTTAAAAAAGCTTGCCTGAGCTGGGAATCGAACCAACTAAAAAATAAAAAAAATAGACAGCCACTATTTTATTGAACTAATTGTAAAGGTAAATGCTAGGGATAAAATTTATCAAATAAACATTGTATCTGACATTTTACACCTGGAAAGACCTTTTCAAACTTTATCTTCATAAACGGGTATATAAGATGAACTTCGTAAAGGTTTTGATGTAGAGTTAATATTTATAACACACAGAAACAAAAATTGTGAAAACAGCATCAGAATTTGTTTTATACTTGTAGATCAAGATAAATTTAAAACAGAAGGCAGTGTGTCAAGACTCAGGCCATAAATTTAAGTAATTACATTCATTGTTCATTCTACCAGAAAAATATTTATTTTACAGACTTACTTTGGTTACTTCTCTGTTGATCAACAGAATCTTGTGCAATACAATTTTCGCATCTTATCAGCTTGGGTCCCTTTCTTTTGGGATTACTAGCTATAGGTCCACCACATGTAATACATTTCTGTATTTTTTCTATTATTATTGGTTTAGCTGTAAAAAACATGGCATGACAGTAAAAAAAATTGTAATAATGAAATAAACTTTCTAGGAAAAAAATATTACTTGAATATCATAATCATCAGCAGCCAAAAGACGTCCACTGCTGAACAAAGGCCTCCCCCTTAGAGGGGAGGGGCTGCCATAATCCCCGTGCTTGGCAGGTGGCTTGGGGATCGCAGTATAGGTGGTAGGTAATCCAATAGGAAGATACTGCTGCCCATCTTCTTGTTTTCCCTTAGTCGCCTCTTACGAACACCCAATGGGAGGAGATGGGTGGGTGCTATTCTTACCCGGACACCCCACGGGTAACATCATACATGACATTCTTAATATATATATTTTCTCATCTAATTTCATTAGAACATAACATGATTTTTAGTACAGTATGCAATTTAAAATTTTAAATACATATATGTACTTACTATCTTGAATTTGGACATGATGTTGCTGCTGTTCATTGGGGTCTGAAGAAAGGATTTGGATGTGCGGTGGCATCGCTACATCATTCCCTGAACTTACACCAGTCGCTACTACCGTTATGTTGCTATCTGCCAATGATAATAATCAGAACTTGAACACATATCCATGTGATACCATAGTTACCAAAATATACTAAGATACCATGATTTCATAGTTTGCAAAATATACTAAGATTGGCAGAGGATTTACCCAGCTTTCTCAAAGTTTAACTAAATTAATAATTCACAAAATTATAAACATAAACCTTTCATAGTAAATTCTCTAAATGAAGGTGCAAACTGCATCAAAATCAATTGTGTAGTTTAGAAAAATTAAACAAACATACACACACAAATAGTGAATATTTTAAACTATTTAGATAGAGAAGTAACTAGATATGCATAACAAAACTATTTTAGAGATATTATTTTTAATTCAATTTTGATATCTAAATTATAGCATAGTTGGTAACTGTATTACATATCAAGTATAAAGTAATAATAGTTTTACCTGTGTCTTGAGTGTGTATTCTCTTGTGAGCATTGAGAAGAGTAAGGTGACCAAACATGAGGCCACAGACATCACATTTAAAACTAATATTTGAGATAGTGTTTTGTATGCCATTGGGTGCAATTTGCATCTGGTTCACTAACGCATAGTTGTATGAGAATGGTTGTGCTATGTAGCAAGTCTTATCATCGGTAGTAGTGAGTTGCGTGATGTTCACACCACCAGCAACATTGTTGGCACTGGTTGTGCCAGCTGTTCCAATCTTACCAATCATGTTCACATTTGTTGTGTAACAAAATGTAGGAAACTCCTGAAAAACATTATAATTATACAATTATGTAGCATTGAATGTTTCATTTATAGTATTTGAAATGTGTTAACCACTTTTTATAGTCTTAGAAAGTGTTAGCAACGAGTCCGATACCAGTTTAACATATTAGAAAACTGATTGTATTACATGTATAGATGTGGGAAGAATTGTCATAGTCATCAAAAACAAGTCTTAAGTATGCAATTATGTAAAATAGCTTGCAAATAGTTATACACCTGCTGTTGTGTCTGTTGAGTTTGTTGAGGATTCTTTTGTTGAACGTTCTCTATGTTCTTTCCTTGTGATTTCTGTGTTGGGTGCTCTTGATACTGCAGCGTCGGCACCGTGCCAGTCTGAACGGAGTTTGTCGTGAACATATCGACATACCAAAGAACACTACATTACACAAAATCGTTCATCCACACATTGTATATATCTGAAATAACATAAAACACACCATTTCACTATGATTTGGGACATTTTTACGCGATCTTCAAAAGCGCGGCTAAATAATAGCTTATGTGAAAGAGAAACTCCAAAACACAAAGTGCGAAGGTAACGGGGAATATTTCTTATCAGTCCACTCTACTCGTAAAAAGATCATTCGTTACCAAGACAGTGTCTCCTGAATAGTCGATATATGCAAGAAAAGGATGACGGACCACCCATACACGCTACGAGTAAACGGACGCCATTGTATACATTAGGGAATTAGTCCGCGCTAAAAACGCGGCTATTCGCGCGTACGACTCCTACCCCACCGATGCCAATCGGGTCCGCATGCGTGCTTTGCAGAGGGACGTGAAGCGCAGCATCGCGGAACTCAGGGAGGCTCGATGGGGAGGGTTTCTAGAGGAGATCTCGCCGTCACACCAGGCTTACTGGCGGCTCGCGAGATCCCTCAAAACCGACACCGTAGCTACCATGCCCCCCTTGACCCGCCCTTCAGGCGACCCACCCGCGTTCGAGGACGACGAGAAGGCTGAGGTTCTCGCTGACTCTCTAGAGAGTCAGTGCACACCCAGCTCCGCTCCCGTCGATCCGGCGCACCTCGATCTTGTGGATAGGGAAGTAGAGCGCAGGTCCTCACTCCCTCCCACCGAATCCCTCTCCCCGGTCACGCAAACCGAGGTGGAAGACCTGATCAAAGGCCTTAAGCCGAAGAAAGCACCGGGCTCCGACGGCATCTCCAATCGCGTTCTCAAGGTTCTCCCTGTCCATCTGATATGTCTTTTAGTGACTATCTTCAACGCAGCCATGTCCCACTGCGTCTTTCCTGCCGAATGGAAAGACGCGGATGTAGTAGGTATCCCTAAGCCGGGTAAGCCTCGCAGCAGCCCTGCGAGCTACCGGCCTATCAGTCTTCTCAAGTCTCTCGGCAAACTCTATGAGCGCTTGCTATTAGCGAGACTCAAAGACTTTGTCAGTTCTAATAACATCCTTATTGACGAGCAGTTTGGCTTTCGAACCAGACACTCTTGCGTCCACCAGGTGCACCGCCTCACGGAGCACATCCTGACCGGGCTCAACCAGCCCAAGCCCGTCTACACAGGCGCCCTATTCTTCGATGTTGCCAAGGCCTTCGACAAGGTCTGGCACAACGGCTTGATATACAAGCTCTTCCAGTTAGGAGTCCCCGATAGGCTCGTACTCATCATACGAGACTTTCTCTCGAATCGTACCTTTCGATACCGGGTCGAAGGTACGTTTTCTTCGCCTCATCCTATACAGGCCGGAGTCCCTCAGGGCTCCGTGCTCTCTCCCCTCTTGTTCAGCCTGTTCACGAACGACATTCCTCGTTCGAGCAGAGTCCAACTCGCCCTTTACGCGGATGACACCGCTCTCTACTATTCCCATAGGAATATGTCCTTTTTAACGCGTGCTCTTCAAGCCGCAGTCGACGCCCTGGGTCAATGGTTCCGTACGTGGCGCATAGAGGTGAACCCGGAGAAGAGTGCCGCGGTGGTCTTCTCCCGGGGACCCGCCAATATGTTCTCCGCGCGGAGCCTTCGGCCCAACAGACGACTAGCTCCAATATCCCTATTCAATCGCCCTATCCCCTGGACTAGGAAGGTTAAATACCTCGGAGTCACCTTGGACTCCCGCATGACTTTCGGCCCGCACATTAGGTCCGTCCGCAATCGAGCGGCTTTCGTATTAGGTCGCCTGTATCCCCTTCTCTGCAAGCGGAGTAAAATGTCGCTTAGAAATAAGTTGACATTATACAAAGCTTGCATTCGCCCTATCATGACTTACGCGAGTGTAGTTTTCGCGCACGCCGCCCGCACCCATATAGATAGCCTCCAGGTTATCCAGAATCGTTTCCTCCGTCGCGCCGTCGGTGCCCCGTGGTACATGCGGAACGTAGATCTGCATTCCGATTTCAAATTAGATCCCCTTCGTAAGTTCCTCAAAGAAGCGTCGAAACGCTACTTTGAATCCGCGTCCCGTCACGCGAACAGTTTAATCCGCGCCGCCGCCGATTACGCCGCTAGTCCTTCTGACTCGCGCCGCAGACCACGGCACGTACTGCTCGACCCTCCTGACCCCATGACGGTCCTATTGGACCGGGATGCGCCGACCCCTCCCCGACAACCGTATGCTACACTAGCTATCAGACACCGGTCTCGCCGGCGAGGCCGAAGGGTCGTACGTATGCGACCGCAACGACGTGCATCACCCCACTGAGTTTCTTGCCGGTTCTTCTCAGTGGGGGCGCGTTGTGAACCGGTGGTAAACTCAGCCCTCTCTTAAGCGACAGCCCAAGCCGAGGCCGTGCCTCCCTGAGGTGCCCTTGTGCTCGTCGCTACTTCTGCCGTAAAGGCTAGAGCGCTTCAAGCGCTCGCCTCCTATTGTCCGGTGAAGCTGCAATAGCCATCTGCGGTTAACAGCGTCTATCATTCCCAAAAAAAAAAAAAAAAAAAAAAAAAAAAAAAAAAAAAGGACGCCATTGTATGTAGTATGTAGGTAGAGATAAAGAGTTGCGACGCGGATACGAATGACGAATAAAATACAAAGCCTTTGTGAGAGGGTAAAACATTTACTTACAATTTTTTTCCTGATTGTTTATATTGTATAGAAATTCCTATATTTTATCATTTAATTTCAAAAGAATTCGGATTATTTTATTTCTGTCTCACTTTCTTGTCGAATGTCGAACGAAAATTCTCCATCTCACAAAAGAAACGAAATGGCGATACAATACAAATAAAATGGCGGCATGGGCAGTGTTGCCACCACGGTAACAGATCTCGTAGCTAATGCGCTTATTACACCGACAGTTATTTAGGAAGCTAAAGTCACTGAATTACTCAGAGTAATTAGAATGGAGCTAGTATCGCGTCGATTCCCCGAACAAATTTTTCGTGGCACTTTTGCGGGGTGCGGGAGGCGAAGTAAACACACAGAGATACAATTTTACGCATACCCACACTATAATAAACTCGCAACACATTCAAAAAGTTCGCAGTACGCAGACAAATAAAGAATGACCTGACCATATGACCAAAATTTGGCAGAAGGGTTAGCGCATCATGATCTCTCCAGTGGTATCTCCTCTAAGCTGAATTAAGAAAAGTGTAATCGGATTTAGGAAGTTAGGATTCTAAATCCTAATTAGAAACGCATTTAAAGAAGGTGTAATCGCATTTAGTCACTGAATTTCAACTCACTCAGTCGCTGCGTGGTTCTCCGCGCGTGAGGACCAACTAGTATCTAATCTGTGGTGAGGACTATAACAAATTTTGGCAATCGCAGGTTAAGCAACGGTAGGCAAGGTCAATACTAAGATGGGTGACCGTTTAATTCTATTTGAATTAAGCGTCTCCTTACTTTGGAGGACATGTTAAAGTGGGTTATAGTACTTAACCGACTTAAAAAAAAAGGAGGTTATGTATTCGACGCAAATTCTATTCTTTTGTTCAAAAAAAGAGAAAGACTATATTAATTGTTGGCTTAATTAAGCCAATGCTAGGCAAAGGCCAATTTGTTGGTGTCTGGACAAGACTGGCGCAATCCTTCGTTGTAAACGACACGTCTGACTTCGTCGCGCGCTAATGGGTAATTGATTGAATCAATTTGATTCAGTCACTTACTTTAGGACAGTGTGATCAGAAGCTTCTTCTTCATCTTCTTTTTGTTCGCTGGCAATCGGCTACTTCTTAGTGCCACTACTGCCAATGTCCAGTTCTGTGTTCTTGTTGCAACTGTTTGATTTGATCCGGAGAAAACTTGCTTCGTGTTTCGGATAAATCGACGGGTTGGGGAAATGGATGCGGTTTGAGGATGTGGGCAATATATAATTAAATTTAATAATATGGAAAAAAATATAATATATTAGGGAAGAGATTATAAACAAATATTATAGTGAAGGATATATTTCGTGATAGATATAATATATAATTTATTAGATAGGGATAGAATAGAGGAGATATTACAGGGAAGTGGAGCTTTATATTTTATAAGGAAGTCATATAAAGAAGGGGAACTATAATTCGGACAAAAGAAAAGGATATGGGTAATGTCTCCAATATCTTGGCCACAATCACAAAGTGGAGAGTCTTTGACTTTTAATTTGAACAGGTGTTTAGCACAACAACAATGGTTAAACCTCAGAGGAGAGAGGATAGAAGTAATTTTTTTTGATAAATTTAGTTTAGAGAACCAAGGTTTAGTAGAAATATCAGTTTGAATTGTTCGATAAAACAGAGCCTTATTGGTATTTGTAGTAACCCAATCGTGTTTCCTATTGTCTTGCTGTTTTAAACGAGGTAGTAGGAGCAGGTCGTTGCCATAAGCGATGTTGATGAAGCGACCTTGATGTCCGGCTAATTTAGTTAAACTATCTACAGATTCATTGCCATGAATACCCGAATGACCAGGTATCCATGCCAACGAAACCTGTAAATTTGCGTCCATGCATTGCTTCAATTTAAATTTAAGTTGAAAAATTATAGGATTTACCTGTTTGCAAAATGGATTTGATAATAGGGCCTGTAAACAGCTGCGAGAATCTGACAATATTATTGCTTTGGTAATTTTATTAGTCAAGATATAAACTAAACATTCCAATACGGCTAGACATTCACCAGAAAATATTGAGATATCATTAGGATATTTGAATAATTTGAAATATCCTGATGAATACCGTAATAAAGCAGCTCCAACGTTATTTTCGCTATCATACTCTGGTTCTAACTGTGTCGGCTTAGACGCATCGGTGAAAAATACTTCTGCGTCAGAAGCATTCTTTCTAAGGTAATCACAGAGCAACTCATTAGCTTCTGAAGAATCTTATTAATGCCTATAGAAAGTAACACGATAGGCTTCAAAACAACAACATCGTAGCTATATAAAAAAACGGGATTGATGGGATATCTTTTATACAATGTACAATTCATGCTAATAATATTTCTATAGCTAATTATAAGATAGGGAATTTGTCTATTACGCCAGAAATTATTATTACTACGTATTAAATTATTCAAGGTACTTATCAATTTTTGGAAGAAGGGGGTGAGATGTCTGAGTCCATACGTTAAAAAAGTAACGATCAGACAGGTATTGACGTCATAAATGAAGTGGACGTTCTGCACACTCAACTTGCAACGCATTAATCGGAGTACTTTTCATTGCACCCAGGATGATGCGAAGGCATTTTGACTGTATTAAGTCCAGGTTTTCGAGGTCTTTTATATTAGCTGGGCAATTAGCAAAAGAGGCAAAATCAAGGAGAGTTCTGATCAAAGCATTGTACACGAGTCGCATTGTTGAGGGATGAGCCCCCCACCAAGTGCCTGAAAGGGCCCTCAAAATATTCAAACTCTTCTCACATTTCGCAACTATATGCTTGATATGCGATGCACCATTCAATTTGGTATTAAGTTTAGTCCCTAAGAATAATACTTCATTAGCCATTGGTAACTGTAATCCTCCAACTGTAAGATTTAAGGCTGGAACTTTGGTTTTTCTTGTAAAAGGCACGACTATGCTTTTAGATACAGATAATGAAAGGTAATGACTATCTAACCAACTATTCAAACTGTTGATTGCCTTCTCAACGTCAACGGCAGCTGCCTCTATTGAAGTATTGGATGAATAAACAACAATATCATCGGCGTATTGGAGGATAGAGCAAGGAGAAATAACAGTTTCTAGATCCTTGGTATAAATGTCATATAATAAAGGACTAAGGACTGATCCCTGGGGAACACCCTTCCACAAAACTCTAGTGGAAGGATTAACACCAGGAACACGAACTGAAGCTGACCTGCCACTATAAAGTTAAATAAAAAGTTCGAGAACTTAGAAGGTATATATTTAAATAATTAAGCTTTGATTTTAATAAGGATAGGTCAACGTTATCATACGCAGCAGAAATATCCAAAAATGCAGCTACTGTGGACTCATTCTTGCTAAAACCTATTAATAAAAATGCTAAGGTTGTCGGATATTTCTTTACCTTTTCGGAAACCAAACTGAGTTGGCGATAAAATACGGTTGTGTTCTACAAACCACTCTAATCTTAATTTAATTAAATGTTCTGCCAGTTTTGCCAGAACAGAGGACAAAGATACTGGTCTATAGGAAGACGGATCTAGGGATCTTTATGGGGTTTCAAAATGGGAATTATAATATGATGCTTCCAGGTCGGTGGAATATGTCCTGTTTCAATAATAGAATTTATTAAGCCTAATATAAATGATAATGTATTAGGAATGGCATTGGCAACGAAAGAATACGGAATACCATCTTCACCAGGGGCAGAATCAGTAACTCGATTTAAGATAAATTTAAATTCTGTCATGGAGAATGGAGCCGTCATAAAATTGCTATCGGGATTAGATTGTCTGTCGTATACATAAGGAATCTGTTCTGAATTAGGAACTGTATCCGGAGCCAATCTACAGAAAAATTGGGATACCCAGTCCAGAGAAAAGGAGGATTGTGAATTATCTTGACATGATGATCTAAAACGTCTGATATTATTCCACACTGAGGTAAGGGTAGAATCAGGAGATAGCGTAGAACAGAACCGACGCCATCCTTCATATTTTTTCTTACGTAAAAGCCTTTTAGTAACGGCTACCGATCTTTTGAACGCTAAGAATGAGTGCAAGTCTAAGCAGTCATTACATTCGGTCTCTTTATTCTCTCACAAAAAAAAGAAAGCAAACAAAAGTTTTCTCTAGTCAAGCAGTAAGCTTCTTTTAAATTATTTAATTACTGAATAATTAAGTTTATGTTAAAATTCAGTAGCTTCTTCTTTCTATAGACAGCTGTAAGGCATTGACGGGCCCGTTGGTCTTGTGGTTAGACACCCTGTCCGGTAACCGATGGGTCGTGGGTTCGATTCCCACCAAGTGTCGGGGTGTTATTTATCTATTTAAGTATGTATTTACAAAATGTGCGTGCGTGGAGTCCCTCCGCGCGGAAGAAGTGAAACTTCATTCTCGCTCAGTCGATCGGTCGGTCGGTCGGTCGGTCCCTCACTCACTCACTCACACACACACACACACTAACTCAACTCAACTCACTCACTCACTCACTCACTCACTCACTCACTCACCCACTCACTCACTCACTCACTCACTTAATCACTCACTCACTCACTCACTCACTCACTCACTCACTCACTCACTCACTCACTCACTCACTCACTCACTCACTCACTCACCCACTCACTCAGTGACGGCGTCACATGAGCGCTTTCATAACCTTAACAAATTTACGCCTATCGCCTATCGTTTAACACCTATCACTTAACGCCTATCACCTATCATTTAACGCTTAACGCGTTATGATAACATTTTTGGAAGTCGCATAAGAAGTTTCACTTAAAAAAAAAAGTATATAAGTATTAGTATCAGTTGTCTGGTTTCCATAGTACAGGCTCTGCCTAGTTTGGGATCAGATGACCGTGTGTGGATTGTCCCAAGATATTATTATTATTGCCACTAAAGTATTTTGTTCCGTTAGTAGGATACAATTTTGTTCCCGATATATATATATTTTTTGTTTCGATATATCGAAGTCGATAACGATATATTTTAACAATATCGATATTTTTTGGCATTTCCAACATCCCTACAATAGGCCCTGGTACCTCCTCAAGTATTTTCCATAAAAAGGGCATAACTGTAGTGTCTTTATGTGATATATAAATAGAAAGATATGTAACTGTTCCAACACGAGCAGCTACAGCATTAATATTTACATTATGACATTCTGGTAAAGTAATGGTAGAAAATAAACAGTTTTTCCTAATGAGAAGAGCTGCGCCTCCAGAAGCTTCTAAAACGCTCTCTGAATTCAGAGACCGATATTTAGGATAGAGTAATTACCATTCACACTCGAGTGCACAGATTTAGAACCTAATAGTAAGATCGAGTGTATTTATAGGTAGGGGTTCAGCGAGGAGAGCTTGATTGATTATAAAGTAGCTAAAAAAGGAGTCAAATTTTTTAGCTTCTGATTTTTTTTTTTTTGGTAGGTGGGTGGAGCTGCCAGCCAAGTCCCAAAAAGTTGCTAGATCTAGCTAAAAAGTTGCTAAAGTGGCAACACTGGGCATAAGCACTCAGCATAGGGATGGCATGGCAATCTGAGATCAATAAATCGATTGTTTGGTCCCAAAAATATCAAGTTTTTAATTCTAGGTAGTACCGAATCAATCCATTGAATCGATATCGAAATTCAGAAAAATCGAGATTCGATCTTTTTCTGTTTTGTGAATTTTAAGAATACTATCGATATTGTGTCAAATTAAAAAAGTATAATGATGATTACGGCTAACAAATAAAAATCGATAGGTCTGCAATCATCGATATACTAGTATATCGTTGTCTGCAATCTCAGAGTAATTAGAATGGAGCTAGCATCGCGTCGATTCGCCGAACTAATTTTTCGTGGCACTTTTGCGGGGTGCGGGAGGCGAAGTAAACACACACAGATACAATTTCACGCATACCCACACTATAATAAACTCGCAACTCATTCAAAAAGATACGCACACAAATAAAGAATGACCTGAACATATGAACAGAATTTGGCAGAGGGGTTAGCGCATCATGCTATTTCCAGTGGTATCTCCTCTAAGTCCCTTTATGATAATTTCAAATGCTACTGTAGTTCAGAGTAACTAGTTTCTAATTACTCTGAGTATCTTAGTGAATCTATGTGAGTGAGCCACAGTGTGAGGCATGAACTTAGAGGAAGAAAACAATAGAGGGCTGGACACTTTCTTTCTCATTCACGCAAGAAAAGAATGCGTTTATGTAGGTTACGTGTGATAGAAAGAAACAGTGTATATGATTTTTTGTCCCTCAGCATGTGTTCGATTTTTCCGCGCCGTGGGTGCGAAACAAATTTGACGTTTGCTCCCACTTTGCTTCGTGACAATTTTATCGTGGTTTTAATATTAAATAAATAACTTAAAATTCAATAAAAAACTAACTGTGACATTACTGTGTGTTGTGGAAATCCTATAAGAATCGTGCAGTGCAGTATTATAGGCTGTAAAAGTGACAGTGAACGTAAAATTAGTGGAGTATCGTTTCACAGGTAAACGTGAATTATTATGGCCAATTTAGAGATTACATTTAGAAACTAATACATGTAAACGTCTTATTTAGATCTTATTGCTCTGAATTAGTTACTATTTTACTTGAAAGTTACGTGTAAGATCGATAAATTCTTGTTTTTCATCCATAACCTAAAATTTTCAGTTTATTTATCGCCATTATCAGTGTTGCCAGTGTATAAAAGAGAGACTACCATAAATAAGTGGTAAATTATTATTAAGTGCATCATACACGATCCCACATGCTGGGTGTATCGAAGAATTTCTCAGATTTCCCGAATTTATTTTTATAATTTCCTGAAAATATGGATATTTGTATACTGTGGATAGCAGCAACAAAAATAATTAATTAGGTTGCTAAAAGTTATTCCCGAATGCTTAAATATTCAGAAATAACGTAAGCGCTCAAGTAATTCGTCCAAGGCTGCGCAGGACGTATTCATTCGTTATTTATAGGCACAATGGTCATTGTACATTTAATCGTGCTTTTACTATATGCATGTTGTTTAAATATATGTATGTATGTTGTTGGTTACAATTTATTGGTAAATTTGTCTGAATTCTAGTATCTTGGGACAATCTACGCTTGACCAATGACCACCTGATCTCAATCTACGCAGATCCTTTAGTAAGGTAACCAGATAAATGATTACAAATACTTGTAAACTGTATAAATACATATAGATAAATAACACCCAGACAATTGTTCGGAATCCTTCGGAATCGAACCCATGTCCTATTGGGCAGCGGCCAGGTCCCTCAGATCGTCGAACAGCCCTACATCGCCGCCGTCCGCGGCATGTACTGCTCGACCCACCCGACCCGATGTCCGTCCTCCTGGACCATGACACAACACCAACACCGACAACGATGTCAAGAGTCGTAAACACATCAACACACAGACACCGGTCTCGCCGGCGAGACCGAAGGGATCCGTACGCATGCAACCTCGACATGCATCCCCTCGCTGAGTTTCTTGCCGGTTCTTCTCAGCGGGGGCGCGTTGTGAACCGGTGGTAAACTCATTTTCTATAAGCGGCAGCCCAAGCCGAGGCCGTGCCTCCCTGAGGTGCCCTTGTGCTAGTCGCTACCCAAACCTTTCTGGCTGCTTCATTCCTACAAAAAAAAAAGTGATGATCAATAAAGCAAAGTGACTATCAAGCTTCAGTTGTCCACCAAACTTTGATGTCTACTGAAAGTGTATTTGGTATTTATTGGTGATTCAAGTTAGCCAATGCCAAATGAATCATTTGATAGTTATTTATTAGTCACTTTGCTTTATTGATCATCACTTTAGTTGTCAAACGAGATAAGTACATAATAGGGGGGCAAATGAAACAAACTATTCAACGTCGGTACTATTTATCTAGTAGTATAGATTTGTATATTGGAGAAATTTACTAAAACTTACCCGGTAAATGGCCATAGTATGTATTATATTAAGTTATAAGAAAGCCAATTTTTGCCTACCTCTCTGGGAACTAGCATATTATTGTTTTTACCTCTTAACTTTTTTGTATGAGGCTAATAATTATCTACAGCTCTTAGCCACTTTAATCACCACGTGATATCACCCAGGTAAACAATGTGGATAGACCTTAGCTACAGCATATATGATATTAAGTGTACATTCACTTTGTAGCCTCCGTCGTGGGTTCGAATCCTGCGAAGGGCAACAAATATGAGTAGTTGTTCCTTACTGGCTAGGACAATGCAGGCCGATGACCTGATTGTCTGTAAAGTAAGATGATCCATGTGTCGGGATTTGCGATAGGACGTATGCCCGACTCCTGTCCGTCAAATTAAAACACCGAGCTTTGGTAATAAACACTTATAATCAAATTGAGAGAGAACAACTTATAATACAGTGGAGTAATAGTAATAATTAAAACATGTCTCTGCCATAGATACTAGCGCGCTGTCATCTTTTTGACAGCCCCTTTGGCGTTCCGAAACCGTGATCCGAGATACGCCACACATGCATCGGATGGGCATGTAAAAAGTCGGTCCTGCGCTTAACTTCTCCCCGGTCATGTCGGTCTTCCATCCCATCGGATTATGAGAGGTTCCTATTATATAAAGGAAGAGAGAGTGCACTTGTGTCTACGCAAGCACTTGTGCACTATAATATCTCCTGCGTACATGGCTGATCTTGTGAAAGATTGGCCGCTGTGGTCGTTTCGGCTAGGAGGACATTATTATAACAATCACTTTCGTACTTTTTGAAGACTGTCATAGATTAAGACGATATAATGTAAGAAAAGTAAATGTTGTGTCAAAAAAGTGGTTTTTGGTTAGGAAAGAAAATATAATTTACAACAACCTCCGTATTTGCTTTACACAAAGGGTAAAATTTCCCTTACGTGGCAACTCTAAATTTAGTATGTACTTATTTTTCTGTCCTTATCGGCGGCACGCTTGGTATACGTCTGTATTATATTCTGTCTACGGGCATGAAGGAGGGACGAGGGACTGATCGTAGTTTTGAGATTGATAGATTGCAGACTTACGGCCGGTCCCAATACTCTATCGCCGATAGCAAGCTCAGATAAAAAGTTAACTTTAAACTATCTGTTACTACTGTTTCAATAACAAAATTGACGTCGTTGTAACCTTAGGATTCTAAAGGTACGCGTCCATTGGCCAGCGCCGGACGCACCGCACGCACGGCACGCAACGGATTTTAGTTTGCTTTCTATGATTTTGACGGCCCGCATCGAAAAAATCCGGCGCGGATAATGGACGCAGCGCTATGTAAAATCATAGAAAGCGAACTAAAATCCGTTGCGTGCCGTGCGTGCGGTGCGTCCGGCGCGGGCCAATGGACGCGTGCCTTTAGTGTTCCTGCGCTCAACTTTCTGCCACTTGAGACAAATGACAAACACATGACGGCCCCGTTGGTCTAGTGGTTAGCGACCCTGTCTGCTACCCAACGGCTCGTGGGTTCGATTCCCACCAAGTGTCTGGGTGTTTTATCTATTTAAGTATGTATTTTACAAAAAAAATATACTAAAAGTATATAATTATGTATTAGTATCAGTTGTCTGGTTTCCATAGTACAGGCTCTGCCTAGTTTGGGATCAGATAACCGTGTGTGAATTGCCCCAGGATATTATTATTATTATATGTTGCTAACTAAGCTATTTTAGGGTTCCGCAGGAACCCTCACAGGGTCCTGGGGACCTTTTGAAGGTTTCCCTCGCGTCAAAAAAGGCATCGGTAGTAGCCCGGGACTCTAATATAACGATAAAGCTTCGGAGTCACCAGAACGCTTGGAGTGTGGGGACTAGCCATCGAGTACGGCGGTGGCTGCTAGGACAGTGGCGGGATTGCGACCTTCGTCACCGTGAGCACCGTGACAGGTTTTCTGGGGTATAATAAAAAATATTGGTTCATTCATTTATTAAAATAATGTTATTTTTATTATTATTCATATTAATTTCATTACGTTTATTTACAAAGTACGAGAAATCAGATGATTATCCCGCGATAAACCTCCGAAATGGAGCGATAACCTAAAACTGTCATTTGAACTACCAACAGTAAGCTGCTAATATTTTATAGAAACACTTGACAGTCATTTTCTATGATTCTACTTAACTTTGGTAAGCTTTGGGACCACGGAAAGATAGATCAATCAGTAAAGGTAAATATTTCTTATCTGTCTTTGTTTATTGAAACGCAAATGTGTCATAATAGCTATCGATGGTATCTATTTTAACTGATAGCAAGAGGTAGATAGGATATTGGGACCGGCAGTTAGAGGAGATACCACTGGAGAGATCATGATGCGCTAACCCCGCTGCCAAATTTTGTTCATATGTTCAGGTCATTCTTTATTTGTGTGCGTATCTTTTTGAATGTGTTGCGAGTTTATTATAGTGTGGGTATGCGTGAAATTGTATCTGTGTGTGTTTACTTTGCCTTCCGCACCCCGCAAAAGAGCCACGAAAGGAATCGACGCGATACTAGCTCCATTCTAATTACTCTGAGTAAAGGGATAAATCTTGGAGGAAGGAATAAAGAAGGATAAATCATCCGAGCGAGGGTCGTACGAGGGCACGATCCTTTTCGATCAGACCGAAGCCAGGGTATAGATATGTCGTATCTGTCACATAATAATATGGCGTTGAAACTTTGCTATATCTTTAGGCGATGTCCTAATTAAACGCGAACATAATTCGCGCGACCGCCAGTTAGGACACTCGTTCGACGTCCATATGTTTGAGATTCATTCGCGCGATGGTCGCGTCGTTCGTTCGCGTGATCACGTTTAGTTAGGACACTCCCTTACTTTTAATATTAAATTCAAGTGATGTCCACAATGATAATTTATACAATAAACTAGCTGTCCCGCGCAGCTCCGTATACGTAATTTTCTGCACAACTTTCTTAATTTTTTTAAATGAAAGAACCTTCTACGATGTAAGTAGGTAGGTATTAGAAAACATATAAAAAAAGATGAATGAAATCGGTAAAGCCGTTCTCAATTTATAGCGAGATCAGAAGAAATAGGGGTTCATTTTTAATATTAACACGCTTTTATTAGCTTCAACTGTATGTGTACCTATGATGGTAATGGAATCTTGCGACTCATTTTTCGCCCACTTCAAATCGGATGAAATTTTGCACATGTGTCAAGGACCCGTGACAATACAATAATATGGTATCATCGAGCTGATCTGATGATGGAGCTCGAAGGTGGATGGCTTAGTAGCCATCCAACATATCCGTAATTTTGGAAGCCCTAATCAGGTCCTCATTATTATTACTCAAGTTTACTAGTGTAAACACATCGAGTTTGGGCTCATATGGTTTGTCTTAAAGAGTTCTATTCACTTTGACTAATAATGAGGACCTGCCTGATCATGGAACTGGATGACGGAATCCTGGAATTGTTACTAGTAAACACATCGAGCTTAGTCTCATTTTTTTTTTAAAGAGTTCTATTGATTTTGACCATGAATGAGGACCTGACGATGGAACTGGAAGGGAATGGCTACTAGTATACCCATCGAGTTTGGTCTCATTTGATTTATTTTAAAGAGTTCTATTCATATTGACAATGAATGAGGAAAATAAATTATAAGTTTAAAAAACTAAAAATACACGCTGTTATGGTGACAAGGTAACTGGTTAAAAAAAATAGTAAGTAGGTACTTTCAAAGTATATTCAGTATAGTATAGTAAGTATATTTATTTATACATATAAGTATTTATTCTTCCGGCTTATTTATTTACTATAAGGAAAGCTTACACACAAATAGATAAGTAATTGGATTTGGTAAGTACTTGCCAACATAATAACTAAATAAATGTAGCTATAGATAGGTAGTCTAGCTAGTCATTTATTTATTAGTAAAATATTTTAGAACCACCGATGGGTTATTTACGTTATTTCGTTCTATATCACATATTATGTTTGTCAAGCGGTTAGCCCAATTCTTGCAGGTATTTATTTTAATTTTATCTAATAGATTATGGTCTGAACACCAGAAATTTTGTAGAATACCTTTATTTAAACAATCTCGTAATTTCTTCATCATATAGAGAACTAAAAATGACAAAGAATTTTCTTTCCAAAATTCATAATTTGTGTTTGTTACTTCCCATAAAAATAATGTTTTTATGAAATAACTTGCCAGTTTTTGAAACCCTTGCACATCACGCAGCAACTTCATAAGCTTCAGTGCACTCTTCAAATTGTTCTTATTGTTAATATAATATCTTTCCTGGTAAGGAAATGCTAACCTCCAACTAAAATCATTATCACTCGGTTTTGGTACCGCAAAATACGAATAGATATTCGTGTTTTGTACTTTTTCAAAATCAATATTAGATATATTAGGTTTTTTCGGTAATTTAAATAATAACGTTGGGACCAAATCCACGTCAATTATGTTACCATTATCTATGTAAATAGTTATTGTGTTCGCCGGACCAGATGTTTTGACATCAATTTTGTAAATTCTATCGTTCACTAGTAACATTCTCTTACCATTACCATCGGATTCTAGTGTATTTAATGCGGCGTCCACCACCCGTTGCATCCAGGCTCTAAATCTTTTAACAGACAATCTGTAGCAATTATCACACCACAATTCAGTATCTTTAAATCCTTTAATGGCAGTAGCCGGAGTCTTTGATAGTCTCCGAAATTCCGCAGGCATTTTTATACTAGTATAGCCAGGCTGTATATCATTAGCGTCTAAACCAATTTTATCGTAATCCATATGTATGGTAAGAATAACGTTAATATCGTATTCAGTAGGTTCTCCAACCCGCAAACCATCAAAATAGCTACCCAAATATTCCAAGTTTGGTTTCATACTATCGAATAATTTATTACAGTTGCGCATAATTTTCAAAACATTGTCCAACACACAACAAAGAATTGAATTGTTCTTTTTCCTGTCTTTTTTCTTGATTTTTACATGATTTCTATTCACTTGTTGAAATATTTCTTCCATGATCAAAAAAAAATTTTATTGATTTAGAGACTTCTTTATATTTCTGAAACAAAAGTTTAAAAGTGACATCCTATTTTGTATGCGGTTTTACCAGACCCTTGATTGCATTACCCATATAAAATTATAACGATGGCAGCTTATGCGAAATTAACAAGATATTTGCTAAATTATGACAAAAATGTTCCGTTTAGCTTTTTACGGTAGGTAGGTACCTACCTAAAATAATATACTTATACCCATACTATAGAGCACGAAGATATACTAGCTTCATGCTATAGAGCGTCCAACCGTTTATTTTCTTTTTGACAGCACCAATAGAACGTAACTGCGTCATGTTACGCAAAAGTTCACTTTAAGTGAAGTTCACTTTTAAAAGTGAACTTTTGCGTAACATGACGCAGTTACGTTCTATTGGTGCTGTCAAAAAGAAAATAAACGGTTGGATCTATTATAGTGGATCAATCTATTCTATAAAATATTATTATTGCAATATTATTAGTAGAGACAGATTTATATGTAGGTAAATACAATGATATCTGTAGGAGTTATAAGCAATGATATTATATACAGTAAAATATCATTGGTTATAAGTAAAAAGAGGGGTAAATAAGTACATATTTTAATTTCAATAATTTTCGTATAAATTAAATTGATTCCACATAAATTATGACAATTGGAACGACTCCATTGTTTTTACAATAATAAATAATATTTCTGCACAAAGCTAAGTAGGTACTTACGATGCCACGGAACAAAAAGGCTACGCCACGGAGGTAAATAACGAAATAAAATTGTTAGAATTTTAAGGGTACTTAAGTATTTTTTTTTCTGGAACCGTGACATTTCACGGTCACGGATCGCTACAGTAACTCTTCAATATAACAATAAAAAATAATGACGCGGTTGACGGTCCGTTGTGCAAGTATGTACATTTATATTCCAGTCACAACTTGTGATGTTGAAAGATTGTTCCGCGCGCCAATACAAACGATTATTTCAACATTTTCAATTAAGCAGAGTTTTAATTTTGAAAATTTAACAAGTGAGTACATCATTCAACAATCCATCTACTTATATTTTTTGGGAGCTATGACATCAGCCAGAGACAGACAAACAGACGGATAGACATAGGCTTCAAACTTATAACATGCCTTCCTTTTATATTGGGGGATTAGGGGTTACAAACTATAAGATCGTGTACTGCAACAATACAAATATTGAAAATTCAGTAGAGTAAACTGACATTTGCTAACGTCACTTTGTAAAATAAGTAATATTGCCATACTAAAATACGTAGACAGGATATAACAAGACGTCTAGCAAGCGTGCCGCCGATAAGGACAGAAAATAATCATTCCTACACATAACACACGTTATGGATATTTATTCAAATGCGCCTATTATGTAGTATAAACGATATTTCATAATTCAATTCAATTTAAAACTCCAAAGCTAGATCGTGAACTAGAAAATTTCACGAGTACTCGAAGAAAACGCACCGACGACGCGTCGTCGGTGCGCCAGATTTTGAACACACGCTGAGGGACAAAAAATCATATGCTCTGTTTCTTTCTATCACATATATATATAAATCTTTATAAATGCATTCTTTTCTTGCGCGAATGAGAAAGAAAGTGCCAGCTCTCTATTGGTTTCTTTCTCTATGCTAAAATAGTAGTAGTGATGTTCCCAGTCTATAGTGATTCAATCACCTGCTTAAAGTTAATAAGAACATATCTTATACTAACAATTATTTTAAATAGTAAAAATATTTAGTTGTCAACAGATGTTAACTTTATATAAATCTAGTGAAATTGATGAACAAGAAGGCTGCATGGGCTATAATTTTATCTTAAAAACATCACACGTACACCAAGTCGGTGGGAATAAGTTACACACGCCGCAACACGCCGTCTTCTTATTTATCATTTGGGTTCTATCTTCTGGTCTGATTGGACGAATGTTTCTTTTGCTCACAAGTACTTACTGACTAAGTGATCAATATAATCATTTTGTCCCTTCACAATTTTTTTTTTTCATCATAAACTGGTAACTCTGTAAACGTCAGTTTACTCTACTGAATTATTGATTAGACTATAAATAACAAAATTAGTACTTACCTCATCAACCCACCTTAGGGCAAATACATATATTATAAATTACCCCACACAGTTGAGCTGGATCCATCGTCTAGATAAATGTAGGTACACGACTAACGACAAAAACAATCTAAAATAACCTAAAAAGTAATAAAAACCACGTCACTTTACGTCTCACGACACGATGCACCGCGCCGCACCCCTTCCGCTCTGTGTCTGTGTTTATGTGTATTATGTACGTCTGTACTCTGTGTCCGACCGGGCGCGGGCGCCGCGCCCGGCCGGGCGACCAACCAACCACCACCCACAGACAGCATATTCTTATCTATGACAGACAGAACACTATAATCATTATCGACCACAGAGTTCAACTTCGCCGCTGCCACGCTGTTGCCACATAAAATACATTTAAAAAATATGAGAATGAGTCAACGTAGTGTAAGTTCTATCGCGGGCACGAACGGTGTACCAGTTTTCAATCAAAATCGTTTGAACGACGTTACGTGCACTTATACTCTATCCGGAATACTTACCAAAAAATAAATCATAAACAAAGAAACCAATAGTTCTCAAACTGTGCTTATATTCTGATTCCGAAAAACTCACCTAATAAAATAATAACTTTTAACAAATGTTAATGAAAATAAATTAAATATCTAACAAAAATGAAAAAACAATGAAAAAAAAAAACACTACTTCAAAAACTTAATCACAAACAAGTGACAGAAACATGGCGAGTATAATCCTACCGAATTACGAAACATGTAAAATATTCTCGTTTCCAGTACTCTTATATAACGTAAAATTCCATTTCCAACTTGGAAGCATTCTCATTTTAGGTTCTTTATTATGTAAGCTACTTACATTAAAAAAATAATTAAGTATATTAATTTTCAGTCAATAAATTTGAAATCTATCAATATTGTTGTCAATTTATAGTTGAGCAAATAAAACATTATTTTATTTTTTAACATTAGGTATATATATTATTATATTAAATGGCGCGCTTGTAATTAAGTTCTAAATTGAATTGCTTACATTACAGAACATCAATTGACATTTCATTTACTTATACCAACTTTCTCCCAGTTGTTCTTAAACGCTTCAATGGCTTCCTGAACAGTTTTAAAGTTAACTGATGGTATACTATCTTCTTCGGCTTGTGTCTGACTCTGAACATCATGTCCTGGATCAAATATAAAAAATAAATACACAACCCAGCCAGCATCACCCATTATAACAATCTATTTATTTATTTATAAACTCTTTATTGCACACATAGATAGTAATAAATGTACAAGTTTAGCAAGTATAAAAAGTACAATGGGCGGTCTTATCACTCATGGCGATCTCTTCCAGACAACCTTTGAATGGACAGAATGAAAATATATTAAATGCAATGGGCAATCGTGGTGCAACAAACTATATAAGTAAACTAAACTTAGACTACCTTCTTAAATAAGAATATAATTTACATACTAATACTTAAATAATTTCTAGGATATACTAATACATAACATATTATATATAAATACAAATTAGAAACAGATACTGACAGATTAAATTAGAATTAATAATACAATTAGAATGAAAGGGACAGATAGTGTTCCTTTAAAAGAGATTTGAACGAAATGACAGGAGTTGCTTGTCTTATTGGTGTGGGTAACGCATTCCACAAGCGTACGGCTTTAACCATGTAAGACTTATCTAAAAATATTGTGAAATGCGGTGGTATTTGCAACTCGAGAGTTTCAGATGATCTCAGGGATCGCGTATGTGTCTCATGTAAGAAACTAAAGCGTTCTTTAAGATACGACAATCTATTATTACAGTGGTACTTCTCATTATTATGTCTGATAAGTATGATTATTATTATTATGTAGCGTCAGTGGCGCAGCGGGAAACCGCTTGCTGTGCAAACCGTGTAGGTATACCCTGTGTCCGTTTCGACTGCTCGGCTACAATGTCAATGAAGGAATTTGCTAAACACTAAGATGAAGGTCGAAAATTCGCAGACCCAATATTCAGAGAGTTATGAAGGCATAACCGTGGCCGCGCAGTCGACCGATGGAGAACTGCGCGGCCACGCAGTTATCATAAACGGGGTTTAGTAGAGGTCTCATTCTTTCTGCTAATCGCTGATACGATTTCTAAGAAAATGCAGACAGTATAAAAAACCCCCAAATGTTTGGACTTTACGACCTACGGTACTTAAATCTCTTCGTGTTAAAACGCCTATAATTTAAGAAATAATAATAATAATATCTTGGGACAATCCACACACGGTCATCTGATCCCAAACTAGGCAGAGCCTGTACTATGGAAACCAGACAACTGATACTAATACTTATATTTTTTTTTTGTTGTAAATACATACTTAAATAGATAAATAACACCCAAACACTTGGTGGGAATCGAACCCACGACCCATCGGTTAGCGGACAGGGTGTCTAACCACTAGACCAACGGGCCCGTCAATATGCCAATAAATGCATGATCCTGCAGTGACGAACTCAACTTCATCGGCACTGAGATAACTAAGTTATTTTTGCTAATACAATAGGTACCTACATACGTAACTTGTACCTGAGATCTTTAGTTCTCTAATATTCAATTTGATATCATGGTGTGTAATAAAATAATTTAGACGAGACGTTTCGTGGTAACCGGTAACCGGTGGATGCAAATAGCCAATTGTCGTTCATTATGGCGTTCGAAGGGGGAGGCCTATGTTCAGCAGTGGACGTCTTCCGGCTGATGATGATGATGTTTCGTGTTAAATATTATTTATAATGCAAGTTAGAAGAGGGGGCGTAAAGTCCAAACATTTGTGGGTTGTTTATACTTTCTGCATTTTCTTCGAAATCGTATCAACAATGAGCAAAAAGAATGAGACCTCTACTAAGCATCGTTTAAGAAGACTGCGTGGGCGCGCGGTTCTCCATTGGTCGACCGCGCGGCCATGGCATTTAAGTACCGTAGGTCGTAAAGTCCAAAAACTTGGGGGTTTTTTATACTTTCTGCATTTTCTTCGAAATCGTATCAACGATTAGCAAAAAGAATGAGACCTCTACTGAGCCCCGTTTATGAGAGCTGCGTGGCCGCGCAGTTCTCCATCGGTCGACTGCGCGGCCACGGTTATGCCTTCATAACTCTCTGAATATTGGGCCTGCGAATTTGCGACCTTCATCGTTAGTGTTTAGCAAATTCCTTCGTAATATTGACGTAGTCGTTTTTTTTCTACGAGACTGTGGCCGAGCAGTCGTAATGGACACTGTTTTTCTTTACAAGCTCCAAATTGGAACAATAAATGTATGATCACAGGAGTGATGGCTGACCGGCCGGTGGTCAGTTCCGATTTTGATCTTGTAAAGAAAAATAGGGTATAGATGGCTAATGCTAAAAAAATGCCGATGTGGTCATATTGCGCAGGGGGATTTGGTTATTAATCGACATCAAAAGGGAGGTGCTGTTATCGAGGCGTAAAGATCCGTATAATTCACAATATGTTGGGGTTCAACTTGGGGAAGAGTATAAGTTTCATCGAAATCGTTTCAGTAGGTTAAAAGATATGGACTGTTTATGTTTCCAGTACGTTACTCCAAGCATAACCTTCCGAGTTGCGTGATAGTTTCGCAAGCATTTGAAGAGTTATAATGATTAATATCAGCATCCCGTGGGGTGTCGTGGTGGTGTACACATTTCCTCCCGTAGGGTGTTCGTAATAGGCGACTAAGGGAAAACAAGAAGACGGGCAGCAGCGTCTTTCTATTGGATTACCTACTACCTATACTGCGATCCCCAAGACGCCTGCCAAGCGTGGGGATTATGGCACAGTGTGACCAGATAATTTTTTTACGAAAATACCGAGGCCTCCTCGAAAAAATACTGAAAAATACCGAGGCCACTTCAAAAAAATACGGAATAAAAAAAAACCTGATTAAACCTCAAAAAAGACCAAACCGCACACCTAACTTTTGTTTATCAAAGTTTTTTTGATGATTTCTACAAAAACTGCTAGTTGTCAACATTTTATTTACTTTTTCAGTCTTTTGTCACCAGTGTTTTTTGGTGATCCCAAGATTTTGTTCATACGCAATATTAGTTCACGCCTAAGGAAGAACCTAAACACCCATTCATACAACTATTAACTTAAAGTCCAGACTCTGTTTATTTGATAATGCATTGTGTAGTTATATAACAATACAACGCAGCATCCTGTATTGTCTAGTCTCTAATTTATTGATCCCTGCACTTTAATGTTTAAATAAAATATTTTTGTTAAGTCCCTGAACATCAATATTCGCTAGAACAACGGCTTACAGTGTTAGGTACTGTATTCTTTTTCCCCAATAAATACTCAAAAATACTGACTTCCTGCAAAATACCGATAAAAATACTGATCTTCTAAATTGACGTTAAAAAATACTGAAAAAGTATTAAAATATTGAATCTGGTCACACTGTTATGGCAACCCCTCCCTTCAAGGGGCCTTGTTCAGCAGTGGACGTTTCTTCGGCTGCTGATGAATGATTAATATGAGTGACTCGTATTTTGCTTGTCATTTTTTGATTTCACGACCATATTCACAGAAAGGGTAGTCAGCGATATTTAGAACACATTTCATAATAAAAAAAAAATTATAGTCCGACTGCAAAGAAAATTATCTAAATATAAGCATTAAATAACGAAAATATATTGCAGTCGGTGCAAGCTGTGTTGATAGTTGATATTAGTTAATACACTATATAAAGCATCGGTTTTTATTTCTCATTACGAAGAAACTGTCCATTCATATTATATACATACAAACTATTAACTACTTCACTGAATTAATTTTGAAATCCATAGATTTGTTATGTTTAATCACGGTACCTATAGGTACAATAAGCAAACCTTGAGGTAGAACTATAATAATTAATGTATGTGCATATGTATAACGGATGCCCAGGAAAATAGGACACCTGCCTTTAAGGATAAAAAGACATATAACTTGCATATAACCAAAGCAAACTAATGAGTGCATGGACAAGAAAATAAATTAAAAAAATAGTGTTCTTTTTAGTCACTATTAAGCCGGCTCTACACTCGCAAGTCGCGCCGTGAAGAAATGCCGTGATCCGCGCGAGACCTCCACACTCGCAAAGCTTCACAGTCTTGTTCGCGACTATGATGGACGACGACGTGATTTATGCTGCTGCTGTGTCACTGCTTGCCATTACAGAGTATAGGCTCAGCTTGATAATACTCAATGAGGGTCAGTTCCAGATCACTATTCCACGTAGTATTCATATTTAGGTCAATCACCAACGCACGCCCAACCACTCCTTACGATGTTTTGTACGCTACTGCGGAAAACTGCGAGTGTGGATGCGTTCGCGTTCGCGTGCAGCAAACACTTTGTCGCGGGCCAAAAAACCGACACTGATCGGGGAACGGTGCGAAGCGCGAACGAGAAGGCGTGAGCAACATCTACACTCGTGATTCGCAGTTGCCGCGGGCTTTCGCGGCCGTTCGCGCCGCGAGTGTAGAGCCAGCTTTATGTTGCATAAAGCTGTTGAATTTTCATAATTTTAACTCAACGATGGATGAATAACTTATGGATAATACTTCCAACAAAAATTTAAACAGTTATAACTGTGACAGACACATATTTTCAAAAATTATTTTTGTGATGGCAAACTGGTGTTGATATCCAAGCCGCCTGCCAAGCGTGCGTGGGGATTATGGCAACCCCTCCCTTATAAGGTGGACGCCTTTGTTCAGTGTCACTATAATAGTGTTATGCCCTTTCACCCTTAGAAGCTTTCACCCATTAAGTAGGTGTCTATTTTCATGAACAACCTGTATACTTAGTATGTATAAACTATACTCCATCCGGAATATCAGAAAATAAAATGTAATCAAAGAAACCAATAGTTCTCAAACTGTGCTTCAAGATATTCTGATTCCGCAGAACTCACCTAAGAAAATAATTACTTCAAACAAATGGTCACAAAAACAATGAAAAACAAAACATGCTACCAGGCCGTCGACACTGCCTAGAAACCGATATTTGTATGGAATTATGAACGTACTTTTTAGAAATAATGGCACTAATTAGGTAGGCAATATAAAGTTACCAAATTAAAATGACTGCTAATACGTATTGGCTTCAACTGTATGAAGTTCAGTTAAATTTGGACGTATTATATTATAATACGAATTTGGTAATTTTTTGTTGTCTAACCTGCGGATGTAACTTGACTTTTGAAAATTTTATTCTGGTTTGAATTTTGGCGGCTAATAAGTTATTATATTATTTACATTTATTTTAGCCTTAATGGGCGTTGTGTTAATATTATGGGTGGTAAATCGTTAAGAAAATGTGAAATATGTGGTGTTAGGCGAATCACAAAAAGGTTTTCTGAGATATTTTTGGCCAGATTTCCACATGACCCGGCAAGGTAAAATTTTATGATAAATTAATATAAAAATTTAAATATTTCTTGTGGTGTAGCAGTTACATTACTTTTGAATCCTATTTAGTAGTCGATCGCAAGTTTTGTAATGAAATTATGAATTTGTTCATAAAACTTAGTTGTTGAACAAAATAAATAGTGATGTTCATATTATATACTGATAAGATACCCATAAATATCGATATTTTTGCCTGATTAGCCCAGAAGGAGGGCTATATTTTTCGAGTGTGTGTATGTATGTTTTTATTTGTAGTTGTTTTTTGTGCTTTTATAATATTATGTCTTTTTCTTCAGATGGGTTAAGTTAATTGGAAATGAAGAATTGTTGTATTTATCCATACAAAGATATGGCACAATGTGTTATCAGGATTAAGAACAACTAATACAGCATATAAATAAACATATCTAGTATGACAACTCCATTGTGAATCAAATTTTGAGATTAATGATCGTAAAGCATTCAAAAATCATAAATATTTCTTTATTTTATTTGTAAAAATGGCTTAATTTTATTTTGAAAACATAGTTATTGTACATAGGTAACTTTGCGTGAATTAAACTTAACAATAAACACACCCGTATATTGTGTTTTCATTTTCATCGATATCGATAGACAAACATACTAAGGGGTGGCAAGCCCTAGTGTATACCACTAGGGATATAACAATATTAAAAAAAAAATGGCAGGTTGGCCAACTGGTAGCCATTAAATTTTATGTTTGTTGAGTTAGGAAAAGTATGTTCATGATTCGATTCAGGGGCTTGTATGGGAGTGCCGACTCTTATACGTAGTGTTAAATCCTCTTTGCATGCTACATCAACAACTTAATCACAGAAGAGTGAAAAAAAACATGGAATGTATAATCCCACCGAATTAAGAAATTTTGAACTTGGAATCATTATCATTTTAGGTTCTTTATTATGTAAGCTACTTACATTAATAAAATAATTATAGTAATTGTCTGTCAATAAATTTGAAATCTATCAATATTATTGTATTGAGCAAGTATAACATTATATATGCATAATTAAAAAGCATTTCTATGAACGAAACAATTTAATTTAGTGTAAAAATGTTCCTCAAAGGTGTTAATTACTATAAAAGCGAAACCCCAGGAACCCTTTTTATGATTTGTTTATATTTTATTTTTTGGTATTCCTGATAGAGTACAGACCTAGGTAACTTATAAGAACACAAATATTTTTAAATTCCTCCACCATACTATTATCATCAACAACAATAAAGTTTTTAAAAGAACTTAAGTTTTGGTCCATGTGCAAAGGAGGTGGGTATGTAAGTACCACTTGAGTGTCATATATTTTACCACCAAGCAGCAGTGTGTTAATATTGCTGTTATATAACATTTAATTAATAAAATAAATTTAGGACACTGTCATGTCACTGCAGAAGTTACTGGGCCTAATAACTGTCTTAGGGGCCGAGTAGCAGTGAACTGTTTACAATCATCGGGTGAATGTGCTGGTCTTTTTCTTTCTGAATTACATAGAAAAAGTATTATGTTGTGAAATTTTCCAAGTGACAACAAAACAGTCATAGTGACATTTACCTTCTTTGGGTGTAACATATGCATGTTCCATATGAATATATTTTCTTGTTTTTTCAAGATACTTTAAATTCTTTTCAGGTATTTTGTCAAATAATGGATCACTACACTCTGGCTCTAGATCTTCTTCAAAGAACATGTATGTCCCCAGGGTATCTTCATATTTCCCTGTAAATGAATAATGAATAATTTCATAGGCAACTATCCCATACAAATGATCATGTATGAGATAGAGTAGGACACCCAGGACCAGATTGGACAGTAGGTGGTTGAATCTCCTGAGCTAAAACCAGACTTGGTTTTGGGAACCTCACATCCGGAACCTAAATGTGGACCTAGCAAATATATATTTTTTTTACTTTTTTGATAACAGTGTCATCAAAAAAGGGTTTAGGTAATAGTGGATGCATAAAAATGATTACACAGGGAAACAAAATAATAAAGCTTTTGAAAGTTTTTCAATCAGTATTTTTTTTTATTTAAGTGATTTATTAAATCAGTACATAATTGATAAATAATAAATAAATAAAATGTTTATTTCACTAAAAATAGAGTACAATAAGGTCTTAAAATAATAAAGTTTCATCTATTTAGCTACTATAAGTCAGCATGTGAAACAAAGAAAACATAATAATTGACTTTACCTATAAAAGACATTAAATATAATTAAGTATAAGTAATTATGTAATATTATTAATTATTATTCCTTTTCATAAATTATTATTTCATATTAAACATTAGTAAATTATAATTAGTATTAAATGTCAAAATCTTAAAAATAATTCCTTAACCGTATAGAATGACTTTTCAAGTAACCACTCTTTTAATTTACTTTTAAACATTGCTAAATTCATGTTTTTAATATCGGTAGGAATTGCATTATAAACTTTTACACACATTGCATAACAATTATTTTTGAATAAGGCTGTTTTGGATAAACAACCAAACACCAACCTGTTCCCGTTTCTGGTATTACGAGGATAATATATACCTTCTTATAATTATTTTGTGTAAAATATATTTTATACCTCATATTTACAATTCAATTTATTTTCTTGTGTAACAGCCCTACAAAATAGGCTATTACAAATATCAGACAAACACAAAAGGTTTACTAACACTACACGGTCACAGTGACAATACCCTCATTGAAATCAATGGACAACAAAAAAATCATACACTAACCCAAAACCATTTTAGTGCACAATAATTTTCAATAGTGGGTAGTGGTCGGTTCGGTAGTGGTTGATTAATCATTAATCTATATTGATTGGTTTTGATTAAACATCATCACCAGCCGGAAGACGTCCACAGTTGAACATAGGACTCCTCCTTCGAACGCCACAATGAACGACAGTTGGCTATTTGCATCCACCGGTTACCTGCGACGCACACAATGTCGACTATCCACCTAGTGGGAGGCCTACTGCTTTTAATAATTTGATTGTGGTGAAACAAACTAACCTGTAAAAAAAGTATCATCCATTTGAATAATCGGGTTTGAGCTTCCAATGCCTAATACATGAGCAGTCCGATATTTTTCTATATTAACACTATCTTCAAACTCTGCGTAAACTAATATTTCTTCTTCTTCTTCCTTTAAATTAACTTTATCCATTTTAACTTTTTTAATTACGATTACATATTTCCTAATGACTTCATTGACAACCTTTTGACAAAACAAACAAAACAAAGAAACTGACAGAAGTGACAGACATATGTCAAATGTGATCTATACTCAATACATATTACATTCTTGTCCTCAGACCAACTATTACGTTGGATAGTTGGTCTGAGTTCATGTCTATACTATACCCATGCCATGCAAGTAATAAGTAGTACTACGTAGTACTTCCATGACTATACCCAAGAACCTTTGAGTATTAAACCAAAAGGAGACGACACGCGCACTATTCGCTACGTAGACAGAATATAATACAGACACATACCAAGCGTGCCGCCGATAAGGACAGAAAAATAAGTACATACTAAATTTAGAGTTGCCACGAAAGGGAAATTTTACCCTTTGTGTAAAGCAAATACGGAGGTTGTTGTAAATTATATTTTCTTTCCTAACCAAAAACCACTTTCTTGACACAACATTTACTTTTCTTACATTATATCGTCTTAATCTATGACAGTCTGCAAAAAGTACGAAAGTGATTGTTATAATAATGTCCTCCTAGCCGAAACGACCACAGCGGCCAATCTTTCACAAGATCAGCCATGTACGCAGGAGATATTATAGTGCACAAGTGCTTGCGTAGACACAAGTGCACTCTCTCTTTCTTTATATAATAGGTACCTCTCATAATCCGATGGGACGGAAGACCGACACGACTGGGGAGAAGTTAAGCGCAGGATCGACTTTTTACATGCCCATCCGACACATGTGTGGCGTATCTCGGATCACGGTTTCGGAACGCCAAAGGGGCTGTCAAAAAGATGACAGCGCGCTAGTATCTATGGCAGAGACATGTTTTAATTATTACGATTACTCCACTGTATTATAAGTTGTTCTCTCTCAATTTGATTATAAGTGTTTATTACCAAAGCTCGGCGTTTTAATTTGACGGACAGGAGTCGGGCATACGTCCTATCGCAAATCCCGACACATGGATCATCTTACTTTACAGACACAGGTCATCGGCCTGCATTGTCCTAGCCAGTAAGGAACAACTACTCAAATTTGTTGCCCTTCGCAGGATTCGAACCCACGACGGAGGCTACAAAGTGAATGTACACTTAATATCATACATATATGCTGTAGCTAAGGTCTATTCCACATTGTTCACCTGGGTGATATCACGTGGTGATTAAAGTGGCTAAGAGCTGTAGATAATTATTAGCGTCATACAAAAAAGTTAAGAGATAAAAACAATAATATGCTATTTCCCAGAGAGGTAGGCAAAAATTGGCTTTCTTATAACTTAATATAATACATACTATGGCCATTTACCGGGTAAGTTTTAGTAAATTTCTCCAATATACAAATCTATAGTACTAGTATCTTGGGACAATCTACGCTTGACCAATGACCACCTGATCTCAATCTACGCAGATCCTTAAGGTAACCAGATAAATGATTACAAATACTTGTAAACTGTATAAATACATTTTTAAATAGATAAATAACACCCAGACAATTGTTCGGAATCGAACACATGTCCTATTGGGCAGCGGCCAGGTCCCTCAGATCGTCGAACAGCCGTACATCGCCGCCGTCCGTCCTCCTGGACCATGACACAACACCAACACCAACACCGACAACGATGTCAAGAGTCGTAAACACATCAACCCACAGACACCGGTCTCGCCGGCGAGGCCGAAGGGATCCGTACGCATGCAACCCCTCGCTGAGTTTCTTGCCGGTTCTTCTCAGCGGGGGCGCGTTGTGAACCGGTGGTAAACTAATTTTCTCTAAGCGGCAGCCCAAGCCGAGGCCGTGCCTCCCTGAGGTGCCCTTGTGCTAGTCGCTACCCAAACCTTTCTAGCTGGAGTGCTTTAAGCGCTCGTCCTCTTGTCCGGTGAAACAGTACTATTCCTACAAAAAAAAAGTGATGATCAATAAAGCAAAGTGACTATCAAGCTTCAGTTGTCCACCAAACATTGATGTCTACTGAAAGTGTGTTTGGTATGTATTGGTGATTCAAGTTAGGCAATGCCAAATGAATCATTTGATAGTTATTTAATAGTCACTTTGCTTTATTGATCATCACTTTAGTTGTCAAACGAGATAGGTACATAATAGGGGGGCAAATGAAACAAACTATTCAACGTCGGTACTATTTATTTATAATTCAGACAAATTTACCAATAAATTGTAACCAACAACATACATACATATATTTAAACAACATGCATATAGTAAAAGCACGATTAAATGTACAATGACCATTGTGCCTATAAATAACGAATGAATACGTCCTGCGCAGCCTTGGACGAATTACTTGAGCGCTTACGTTATTTCTGAATATTTAAGCATTCGGGAATAACTTTTAGCAACCTAATTAATTCTTTTTGTTGCTGCTATCCACAGTATACAAATATCCATATTTTCAGAAAATCATAAAAATAAATTCGGGAAATCTGAGAAATTCTTCGATGCACCCAGCATGTGCGATCGTGTATGATGCACTTAATAATAATTTACCACTTATTTATGGTAGTCTCTCTTTTATACACTGGCAACACTGATAATGGCGATCAATAAACTGAAAATTTTAGGTTATGGATGAAAAACAAGAATTTATCGATCTTACACGTAACTTTCAAGTAAAATAGTAACTAATTTAGAGCAATAAGATCTAAATAAGTCGTTTACATGTATTCGTTTCTAAATGTAATCTCTAAATTGGCCATAATAATTCACGTTTACCTGTGAAACGATACTCCACTAATTTTACGTTCACTGTCAATTTTACAGCCTATAATACTGCACTGCACGATTCTTATAGGATTTCCACAACACACAGTAATGTCACAGTTAGTTTTTTATTGAATTTTAAGTTATTTATTTAATATTAAAACCACGATAAAATTGTCACGGAGCAAAGTGGGAGCAAACGTCAAATTTGTTTCGCACCCACGGCGCGGAAAAATCGAACACATGCTGAGGGACAAAAAATCATATACACTGTTTCTTTCTATCACACGTAACCTACATAAACGCATTCTTTTCTTGCGTGAATGAGACAGAAAGTGTCCAGCCCTCTATTGTTTTCTTCCTCTAAGATTCGCTATGAGAAAAAGTCTGTCACTTTCTGCGCGGGGGACGAGGTAACTCACACAAATACTATCTACTACTAATGCATTCTTCGCCACGTCGCGTCGCTACGCAGGCACACGACAATATTATCAAACACTAACATAATCTATACGCACACAAGTAAATTCACACACAGTGACAACACTGTCTGTACACGAGATGACGTCAATTTTAAGTAAACGAGGATCTTAGAGGAGATACCACTGCTGGAGAGATCATGATGCGCTAACCTCTCTGACAAATTTTGGTCATATGGTCAGGTCATTCTTTATTTGTGTGCGTATATTTTGAATGTGTTGCGAGTTTATTATAGTGTGGGTATGCGTGAAATTGTATCTGTGTGTGTTTACTTCGCCTCCCGCACCCCGCAAAAGTGTCACGAAAAATTTGTTCGGGGAATCGACGCGATACTAGCTCCATTCTAATTACTCTGAGATGAGGATAGTGCATGACACTATCGATATTTTATTGTCGATGAGTTCCGATAATATTTTTGGTGAAAGTTAAATAGGTGTAAGGTATTTTTAAATTTAGGATCATAGGAAAAGAACCTTGGGTTGTCGTCAAAATCCGATTAATTAGGATAAGTCAGTATGGTTAAGTCTGAAACTTCAAGAAATACCTAAGCTGCATTCTTACTCTTATATTATGAAAAGTCTGCCTATAAACAACTTTGTGCAATAAAAAGAAATAAATATCTTTACTCATTCCTATGATAAAATTTTAACTGCCAAAAATCGAAAATCATTTTGCTAAATATGTTGTATTTTTGACATAAGCTAGCGTTGGTTAAGCAATGTCAAGTAAGGCCAATACATAGATAGCCGTCGTCTGGATTTTCTTGAACATTTGAACTGAGCTTCCCTGTGCTTCGGTCTCGGTTGTTGTAGACAGTAGTCGTTACCTTCGGAGTCGCTGGACGTACGGGGCGTGGGCCCTAGGACATCCATTAAGTATGGCAGTGACTCCGAGGAAGACGGCGCACTATGGACGGAAAAACGAAGTTCCCATTCATAGGATTTTTTAAAAATAAATATTTTATTTGATAGTTTCAAGTATACAGTTTTGTCGAGTACATTAAAACATTGACAGACTTACTTATAAACGATGGTTAAATTTTATGCAACACATAATAGCTATTTAAAAATATTTTTTACTTATAAACGATGTTTATCCCTAATACGTTGCATAACAGCTTGCTAAAGTAGCTGTCAAATTAAACAGCGGCCGACCCTTGTTTAGAAGCTTATTAGCACGTTATGTAACAATATGGCGGTTCTCTATCAGCTGATTCAGTCAGTTGCACTTGCATTGTAATTTGTATCGATCGATGCATAGAGTTTATATCTTAAGAATAGAGTACGCGTTTGTCTATGATCCCCTTAATTAAACAAAGTGTAGGTTTTACTCTGAGAGGGAAGGTGAATTGAACTATTGAAAGTTACATTATAAGAGTTATATTGATAATTATGTAAGTGATAAGTAGTGATGGGTTTGATCTGTCACAATCGCAAATCAGCGCTGGAACGGAAACGAACACGGACGAAACAACGAATCGGCGCTGGTTGCGTGTACGATCAGCATTTTTGCTGAGTTGGAACCATTTTGTGACGCACATTTTTGTTAAAGTATGTAACTACCTACTTACATATATCAATTTTTTTTTTATTCTATTTTTCTATTTTTTGATTGTTAATTGTGTGTCACAAATAAATTATTCTTTCTTTCAAATGTCGATAAATACACCTGATGGTATAATACCTATTGTCGTGTACCTGATATTTATGTATTTTGATGTTGTTACCGGTGCCTACGGTTCTTATTTGAAAATAATCATTCTATATTACTGATTTGTGTTCTATGCTTCCAAATTTAAATTTGACAACTTATCTTCCTATTTGTCGAATTGAATTACAAAATGTTGCCATTTTATTAAGTTTTAGGTCAGACGGAATATTTCAAGCTGACAACACGTGGCGGTATTGACAGAGTAAAATATGTTTTGCCTTATTAACTGTTCATTAGTTATGTCGCTCTTATGCAACGTTTATAAGTAGAAAATATAAAACTGCTTATTAAGGAGTTATGTAGTAAGTAGTTATTTGGTTGCTAAGACGGTGATTAGTAGATTTTTATAAGTAAGGCTGTTAATAACTTAGTACTTACCGGTTTTTCTTTTTTAATAATTTTACGGCTGAAATGCCAGATCACTATATTCGGCATTTCAGCCGTACAAATATTTACGTGAAACCCATGTATTTTAAGAACTTGTGTTAGCTAGGTAGCTAACACAAGTTCGTGCAAGAATATAGGTATATTCTTGCAAATATAAAATATCAGTCATTCATATCGCATTATTTGTTGTGTTGTGTATACGTTATGAATATGTACGCTTTTCGTCAAGATCGTTAGTCATATAGGTTTGTTGTCTCTTGCCTATCAGGGATCAATAAAGGGTAAAAAAAATAAAACGAAACTTATTTTTGAAGTACATTACCGCGTGTTAAAACATCGTCCAAATATTTTATTTTATTTATTTATATACCAACAGTACACTTATGATTAAGTAACATTACAACGTTCTCAGTTAATATAAATTCTGATAAGTGAACCTATTACAGGTATAAACAACATTGTCGATATGCTTGCTTGTGTTCTATAAAGTATAAATAGTTAGATTATTAAAATAAAAAAATATTGGAAATGATTAAATACAGGAAAAATATTAAAATAAAAAAGAATATCTAAACAAATCACAAAAAAAAGAGAGTATCATAAATAAATATAAATAAAATGCATTAATTATGCATTGAGTAAATATGCATTTTTAATTGATTCATATCTTTTGAACGGGGAAGTTCGGGTTCAAGGTCAAATGTCAAGTGGTTTTTAATAGGCTCGGCAACAATACCTAAAAGTTTCAGCTTTACAATCCTAGACAGAAAAAAGTTATGAGGAAAACTAATTCCATTTTCATACATTTGAAATATAGAAAGCCATTCTTTGATGGTATAGACTCGATAAAAAAACCGGTAACTACTCATTTATTCAATTTTTGAATGTACTTGACAAAACTGTATACTTGAAAGTATCAAATAAAATATTTCATTTTTAAATAATCCTATGAAAGGGAACCTCGTTTTTCCGTCCACTGTGCGGCGGCGGGGACCCTATCCCCGTGAACACCGTGTCTGGTTCCAGGGGGGCTATATTAGTGGCGGGCTCAAAGGCAAGGTACTGACGGGCTGCTGGTGCAGATCCCACTGGAGAGCCCGGGTGTCTCCTTTCATGTGCCGATGCGTCAGCGATGCGATAGGTTTACTTGCGCTTGACCACAATCTCACATAATGGTAAGTGAAGATAAGATGTGGTCTAGGATGGACCGCGCTTACCCATAAGATGCCTGTTCAATCTAGACTTGAAAACACCCAAGTTATCAAGTCAAGTCAAGTTGTCAAGTATGTAAGTCAGGGAAAACGTTGTCCGGGAGGGTATTCCACAGCTTGGCCGTGCGCATGAGGAAAGGAGAAGCGAGACGCTTAGTTCGGCAAGTTGGAGTGTCAACGTTAAAGCGGTGGAGACCCTGCCGCCGCCTGGCAATCCGGTAAAAGAAAGGGGATGGTCATGAGTGCCGCCAGAGTTACTTTCAGGGGGGTGCATCTGCATCTACACATTTTACTTACTTAAACTATAGAATTATACATGTATATGATGTAAATAAATGTAATGTCAAATTCAAAACACGCGGGTATTTGATTGAGTATGTTTCGCTAATCAAAAGCGTACTTATGTATTTTTTCTATGTATATTCTTCCGTGACAGGGGGGTGCAAGTGCACCCCCTTGCACCCTGCTGCCAGCGCCCATGGGGATGGTGGTACAAGGTCAAAAAGTGCTTGAGCGCATTCACCGTGGAACAATCTGTAAAAAACCGATAAGCATGCAACTAGGTGATGATGATCCAATTGTTGCAGTTTTTCATTTGTTAGGTCATTATCGTCAATTATCCTGCGAGCGCGTCTGTCTAGCGAATCCAAAGAGTCAAGTTGATATTTGGCAGAGCCATCCCACAGGTAAGAACAGTACTCCATGCAGGGTCGAACCTGAGCTTTGTAAAGATTCAACAGCTGTTCCTTTGTGAAATACCGCCTCACCTTATTCAAGATACCAAGTTTTTTAGTAGAGATTTTGACTTTTGACTCAATGGGTCGTCCGAAATTAAGGTCGGAGGATAAATTGAGACCTAACAAATCTAGAGGATTCGATGTCAGTATAGATACACCACAAAAAGCAGGAGTATAGAGGTATTCCAAAGAATTTATGATCATTTTATAAAATATATAAAAAGATTGAACCGACTTCAATAACACTAAAATGCATAAAATAATTTTAATATTATTGAAATTGGTGTTAGCGTACCTACGGAGTATACTTATTTGCATTTTTTTTACATCATTCATGTTTCTTCAGGAACAATTTATCAGGACGTAATGAAATTTGCATGGAATCATTATAGTAGTTAACTTTCTCGAATAAAGAAAGAATAATCGAAATAGGTTCATATTTGAAGTTAGGCTCAATTCACACCAAGATGGCAGCGGCCGGCAGCGCACTTTCAGTGTGAAAGAAAGACATTTGCCAGAGTTATGACCATTTTTTCTTAAAAACGACGAGTCTCATCCTTAAGGCGTTATTATAAATTTTTCTGACGCGACATTCTTGTTTTTTTTAGGAACTACCTACTTATTCGTAAATCGCAATCGTTTTTAATGGGACCCGATCAGGGGATCGGCCTATCCGTACAAAAAATAATTTTTCATATCGGTCTATAATTGCCAGAGTTATGCGCGAACATACGTAAATGTAAATATATATATAGTCGAATTGAAAACCTCCTCCTTTTTTGAAGTCGGCTAAAAAGTGACACGGCATGCGGTACACTACACAAACTCTTTTGGATATCTGATTAATAAATAGTCAGAATAACATACTGATAGTCGATATCGATATTTGATTATGAGCTGTCCCAGCGCTAACTTTGCTGCGGTGTGGCCAATGTATTTAAAAATAAATAAAAGTATTCGGAATAAAAGTGACGACCGTAAATATCTTATAATAATTAAGTACACCCAAACATAAACATACAGTTTCATAGAATCGATAATTTTTAAAGTGTTTAGTAAAAAAATATGTAGAAAATTCAAGTAAAGATATTGAATTTCAAACAGTAATCTTTAATTAATTAATTATGCATCTACAGAAATAAATGGTATTAACAATCATTTACCTGAAATAGAAGTCTTAAACTAATGTCAGTACATTCAACTTTTAAAATTACGCTCGTTACGCTTTTGTACGATTTAGTGGCAACACTTATTGATTAATAATATTTTTTAGTTTTTTGCAAATTTAGTGCATTATTTGACAATTTATAAACGAAATAATATTTACAGATGGAAAGTAACGTTATCCTTGGGTACACTAGATAAGTCTTATATTTTTTTACACGAAAACGCGCTGGCATTCGGCATTTTTAGCTTACGTCGTTCCGCGCGCACCGGGATTTGTTGAATGGCGTGGAACGCGGGTCAACTAGTTTTATATAACGGGTATGACCGGTGGTCTCGTACTTTGACAGAGGGGAACGCCTGACAGTGGCCTCTCCGGTTGGTTTAATACTCAAAGCCAAGAACCCAAGAACGTAGACATGGAGGCATGGAGGCCATGTTTTTTTTTTTTCATAAAAAGTGAAGCGAAGTGAAGAACGTAGACAGAATATAACAAGACATCTAGCTAGCGTGCCGCCGATAAGGACAGAAAATTATCATTCGTACACATAACACACGTTATGAATATTTAATCAAATGCGCCTATTATGAACCGCACCGGCGGTGCGCTCGGTGCTGAACACACGCTGGAGAAAAAATCATATGCTCTGTTTCTTTCTATCACATATAATCTATATAAATGCATTCTTTTCTTGCGCGAATGAGAAAGAAAGTGCCAGCCTGTGGTGCCAGCTCTCTATTGGTTTCTTTCTGTAAGCCCAAGAAGCTTGTATTGTATGCTTTATATTTTTCTTGGAGGAAGGAAATTTTTCTATCACATGAAACCGTAGTGAAAAATCCTCTAGGCATGAAACCTTTATAGATGCATTATTTTTTTGCTCATATGGGGAAGAAAGTTCTCATCTCTCTAAATCTAAGTTTTATGAGATTCTATTGTTGGTGGCTGGCTGGCTATAAAATCGGGCCCAGTAACCACCGGAACGCACTTCAACCCATAGTGGGATAACCATAAGTGATAATCTTACTGACATGAGATTAAGAAGGGGAAAATTTTCAAATGATTGCAACACCTTTCTTTACTCTATGGTTCAATCATCACAATAGACACGTCCCGGCTAGCTGTGTCTGTTTATGGTTTTATGGCGTGGCGGAGCGAGGAGCAAAAAACGAACAGCGAGTAAGCAGATAAATTTTCGTTTCATCAGTCTAATCATAAAAAACCAGTGATTAAAACTGCATTTATAATGTCGGATTGGGATACAGTCACGATTCTTCGTAAAAAACCACCCAAGGCATCAGCTCTGAAGACTGAGCAGGCTGTGAATGCGGCACGCCGTCAAGGTTTACCAGTCGATACGCAACAAAAATATGGAGCAGGTACGAATAAACAACACGGTACCACAAAAAACACTGCAAAACTCGATAGAGAAACTGAAGAATTGCGTCATGATAAAGTACCGCTCGACTTGGGAAAACTAATCATGCAAGGACGACAGGCCAAAGGTATGAGTCAAAAGGATTTGGCCACAAAAATATGCGAGAAACCTCAAATTGTCAATGATTACGAGGCCGGCCGTGGCATTCCTAATAACATTGTACTTGGTAAAATTGAAAGGGCAATTGGATTAAAACTTAGAGGAAAAGAAAGAGGCCAACCACTGCAGCCTCCTGGAGGAAAGAAATAACGGATTCCCTGGGAGGTGAAGACTAAGCTCCGATATGTTTATTGCATAATATTAATTCTATCTCATTTTTGCTGTTGAATGTGTTCTTTATTATATGTATATTGACTGAAATAACAAAATAAAATGATGTAAGCATTTTTCTCTGGAATGTTCATCTGACAAGACAAGTGTTACCACAATGGAAAATGTTTAATAAACAAACTACACATGGATGCAGTGACAATGGGTGTAATGATGATGTGATATGCAATAAAATAGCTATTTATGATTGTTCTTGCCTTTTATATGCAATTTCTTTTTTCTTGAATTGCAGCTGTATCCAACTCAGTAATACATTGTTTTACAATTTCAATTAACCATCATTGATCTTATATACAAAAAATAATTAAGAATAATAGACTGAATACCTACCACATTTGTTTGTACCTACTACATTTGATTTCTGGGGAAAAATTGAATGTTAAATTTCTGAAAGAAAGACAAAAAAACAAAACAATTTTACATATTGCATAAATTTTAAATGTGTTATTCATCTTTATAAAGCAATGAAGAGGTATTGCTATCACCATTCTGCTCAAACCCATCTGACAATATTCTTGGATAATGATGATAAAATAAGTCCTGAAAAAATGGCATAAGATTGTTTGATACAATTATAGTGGTAGGTGTGTAGGTAACTCATCACATAACTACAAAATAGTGCTTCAAGTTGGCAGAGACGCTGTTCGGCCTTCCCTTCTTCCAAGGGTCGGCCACCCAACCCAATCAAGAACCCACCCAAGGACCAAAGACCATCCATGGTATGGTATCTTAGAAGAAATGGAAAAAGCTACCAGTAGCATCCTCATCTTCGGAGTCGCTGGACGCTCGGGGTGTGGGCCCCTTGAGCGTCCATTGAGTACGGTGGCGACTCCGAGGAGGACGGCGGCGGGGTTGCGACCCCCGTCCCCGTGAGCACCGTGACAGGTTCCCGGGGGGCTACAATGCGCCCCCCGGCGGCGGGCTCAAAGGCAAGGCACTGAGGGGCCCCTGGTGCAGATTCCACCGGAGAGCCCTGGGGTCTCCCCTCTCATGTGCCGATGCGACAGCCGCGGGGGTTTTAGTGGGTAAGAATCCCACATACCCCGGTCGAAAAAAAAAAGCATCCTCATGCGGCGTGATTTGCAACTTTTCTCTGTTCGGTTTAAACTAAGATAGTAGATCAGTATTTTGCAACTTTTTATTCTCACAAGACTTATAGCAGTATCGGTAAAAAGGTTGGGATCATTTTAATACGAATTCTTGAAGGCGCGGGTTCGAATCCCAGTCCGTCCGTATGGATTTGTCTTAGAGTAAGTGGTAAGTGGTATCTCCTCTAAGGGATTTGTGTACACAGTTTCACCAACGTAATGATAATGAAAACAACGCTACCAGTCTATCTTATTATATAAAAGAGTAGACAAAAACCCACTCATCACGAAATCTCAGAAACTACAAGTGCTAGGAGTCTCAAACTTTGCATGGGGGTTCCTTTTAAGACGTAGGTGCTCACTAAGAACCGATTTTGCGAAATTCAACCTCTAAGGGGGTCAAATAGGGGGGCAAAGTTTGTATGGGAGAACGCGATTCCTTGGTCCTATTGACTTGAAATTTTGCACAGACATTCGTTAAGAAAATTAATTGAATTAGTATTTCATATTTTTTATAATTTATCCCTTTACAGGGTAAAAAAGAAGTATTATTACTCAACCGATGGCGGTACAAATATATTACCACAATAAGATACGATAATTCGAAAGACAAAATAAAAGTTCCTTGGCCAAGTGGTTACGGAAGCGTCCTCTAAGTGTGGACTGTCCGGGTTCGCTACCCGTGTGCGGATTTTTTTTTTGTATTTTTAAACTTTGTTTTGATTTTTTTATTTATATTAAGATTCGATGTTTTAAATATTTAACTCATATTAACTCCGGCACTTTTTATCTCTAATATATTTTTATATTTAATACTTTTTTTAAATTTAAAATCATGCATACGTAGTAACTTCTCTCTAATGTTATGATTTAGTTATTAGTGGAAACTTAATTGATTTTTATGTACTATTGGATCTTATATTTAGTAATAAGTGGTATCATTTGTTTGTTTCCCAAATATAACAAAATAAAATAATGAAAATATATTTTCAAAATGTCTGTTTGGGTAGGAATACAATATGCACCTATTGTACGTATGATATAAAAAAAGCCAAAACTTTATTGGAATTATTGTCTGTCTGTCAGTCAGGGTTTTTTCTATAGGTTGGCTGGTGTTGGGGACCAATGACGTCAAAGTATCTTTACATAGTGTGAAACAAAGTCGCTATCCGAGTCTGTCTATATCCGATAACACCTCCTAAACCACGCTGCGATTTTCACCATCGGTTAGATAATTTTTCATTGAAGGTTTTAAGTTTTATCTAAGTAAATAAACTTACATAGCTTACATTGACTAAACCTAAAGAGATACATAATTAACAATCAAGTACTAGAGAATTTCATTAATTCCATATATTATAAAGTAGGTAAATATCCGGGATATAATATACCCGCCCCCCGGCGGCGGACTCAAAGGCAATGCACTGAGGGGCAGCTGATGCAGATCCCACCGGAGAACCCCCTCTCATGTGGCTTCTAAGGCCCTTGCCTTGCACTGAGGGGTACCCGGTGCAGCCCCATATTTTTTGCGGACAGCCGTGGGGGGTTAAGAGGGTAAGAATCCCACACACCGCGGTCGACCGCCTGCAGGATCCTGGAAGCCTATTGGAGGTCTACCCGTGGTCCCCGAAACTTTGAGCACGGTGACAAGTTTTTGAAGTGAAACTTCTTATGCGACTTCCTATGCCGTCCGTGAGTGAGTGGGTGAGTGGGTGAGTGGGCGAGTGGGCGAGCGGGCGAGCGGGCGAGTGGGTGAGTGTGTGAGTGGTTCTGTGTGGTTCGGTGTGGTTCGGTGTGGTACGGTGTGGTACGGTGTGGCACGGTGTGGTACGGTGTGGTACGGTGTGGTACGGAGGTTTCCCCTGCGATCCCCGTATCTTTGAGCACGATGATAGTTTCCCGGGTGGCTTTATTGTGCCCTCCGGTGGCGGGCTCTAAGGCAAGCCAAGGTCCTACTTATGTACTAATTTAACAGCCGTTGGGGGTTTAGTGTATTAGAATCCTACATAACCCGGTTGACCGCCAACAGGGTCCCGGGGACCAATTGAAGGCTTCCCCCGTGACCCCTGTAACCGTGAGCACGGTGAAAAGTTCCCAGGTGGCTTTATTGTGCTCCCCGGTGGCGGGGTCAAAGGCAAGCCACGAGGGTATAATATTGCAGATCCCACCGGATAGCCCAAGAAGGGTTTCTTATGTGCTAATTGCACGGCCGTTGGGGCTTTAGTTTATAAGAAACCTACATACCCGGTTGACCAGCAACATGGTCCCGTAAATCCCATTAAAGGCTTCCCCGTGATCCCTGTAACCGTGAGCACCATGACAAGTTCCCGGGGAACTATAATGTGTCTCTCCGGCGGCGGGTTCAAAGTCAAGGCACTGAGTGGTATCAGCTGGTGCAGATCCCGACAGATAGCCCAGGTCCGCCTTCTAATGTGCCGACGTGATAGCCGCGGTGGTTTTAGTGGGTAAGAATTCCCCGGTTGACCCCCGTTTACGTCTTAACGATGAAACCGAACAAGGAAGCCTGTATTGGTTCCATAAATTGGTTTCAAAGAAATGGTGTCCATAATCCACCCAAATTGTGCACCCGTACACGTCTGCAGTTTCTAAAATTATAAATACAATTAACAAATCACAAGCTCAGAGATTCAACGTAGCAGGCTTAAACCTAAGCGTTGAGTACTTTGCCCATGGACAGGCAGCTATACGTAGCCCTTTCACGCGTCACTTCTATACAAAATTTGTTCATATTGCGATACGAAAAGTCAGCTACAAACTGATAAATAATTCCAAGAAATTCTATAATCAAAGGCAGCTTTAAATTATTCACTTCTTTTCTTTTCTCAATTACACCCGTGCGAAGCCGGGGCGGGTCGCTAGTACTATAACAGGCCAGTGACAGCATTAGTTCCAAATGTTCCGTTTTGGCGCTAATGTCGCAATAAGAACAGCCATCTTGGACGCCATTTTGGTCACGTGGCCAAGCGCGGTCCGGCTCTGAGTCCGCCATACCATACTTTATCGACTTGTCATTGTGTTATAGCCGAGTTGAGCGTTTTGTTTGTTTCTTGTGAATTTCCTTGCATTTTCCCGAGTTGAGATCCTTGAGACGCAAATTCTCCTCCGTTATTTACCGATTGTGCAGGTGATAGTGTTACTTTCGTCATGGGAACCCAATATAAATGTTGCGTTGGTGGTTGCAATGCAACAAGTAAAAGCCACCGGCTTTTTTGTTTACCCAAGAACGATAAGCTTCGCAATGTTTGGCTATCTTACCTAGTGCCCACAAACTCCCTCCTCATTGGACTTACTAAAGAACAGCTACTAAGAAAACGTGTGTGTGAAAAACATTTTGATAGTAATCAGTTCGACGGTGAAGGCCGAAGACTTCGGTTTTCCTACCCTTATCTGCTTACCAGTAAAGAAATAGCCCACGGTGCACCTCTTAGTACATCAGGTGAGTTATTATTTCACTATATTATTGTGAATACTTAATGTTTCCCAGATCGTATTAAACCATCGTGGTCTATTTTTTTAACATTATTAAACATCTATGCAGTAGATATTATACTGCACAAATGCTTGTGCAGGCACAGGTGCACTCTTGTCCTTTACTCACAATTCGGTGGGATAAAAGACCAACTGCAGGCGCAGGATCTATTTTATATGCCAATCCAACGTATGGATCATCTTACTTTTCAGACAATCAGTGGATCGGCCCTAGCCAGTAAGGAATAACTAAAACAAATTGGTTGCTCCCTACAGAAATTAAACCTGCTTCCTCTGGTTTTATGCGGTTCGGTTTTATGCCTCCGTCCGGCTTCTCGCTAATATACTACACTATAATATATAATACAGTATTCTTATAATACTATAGTAGCTATCAGCGTTCCCATTGCAAGTGTATGTGTTTGAACTACAAATAAATAAATATGTAGTAACAAATAACTTACATTTACAATAATCTTCAAACTCCAGTGTAAATACATACTAGACAATGGTCCCATTATGTTCTTTTGTATAATGTTCATGTACAGCTGATAGAAACATACAGCATTCATAAGCGTTCTGTAACAGAGCAGCTGAACATTATACATAAGAAATTTATGGGACCATTGTCCAGTAGTTAGACAACCGGCCACCACCCAATAGGCTGTGGGTTCGATTCTCACCTTGTGTCTAAACCTTATCTTTATCTATATAAATATTTATATCAGTTTGTTGGTTGTCATAGTACTTACTGACTCTGCCTAGTTTGGGATCTGATGAATGTGTTTGGATTGTCCCAGTAGAAAAAAAAAGAAATCATTCAGGTTCTTTAGCTTAAGTATTCTAAAAATAAAAATACAATGTTTCAGAATGGAATGTCAAAATTGAACACAATTACACCAAAGAGCAAGATGAGGAGGATGTTATTGGACCTGAGCCAGCAATATTAAAGTTTGGTGTGTATATTAAATCCCTAATTGGTTACTATAATATCTAATAGTTAGGCTAAATGATTGCCTGCCTTATGCCAGGTAGAGGTAAACATATGTGTGAACAGCACAAAATACACTTATGTACTAATTGTGTTATTGTATTTCTTGATGTTAATATGTATATTTTTTTTAGAAACAAATAGTTTGGAGCATAATTACTCCAAAAAACAAGATGAGAGTATTGCTATAGAATCATCATTAGTGACTGCAGAGGCAGGTGTGTATTTTACCCAACTAAAAATAATGGAAGATTTTGTTTTTATTATTAGAATGAGTAAACCATTATAGTGATTCCCTATGAATTTTGTCATGACAGGACAAGTCAAAGTAACAAAACCCATCACACTCAAATTATTTTTTTTTATTGTAAATAGGCTTAACGCTAGCACTTTTGAATGGTCAATTTCTTTTAAAAGCTACCACCGGATCACAACGCAGCCTCAACTGAGATGATCCGGCAAGAAACTCAGTGGGCTTGTCATTTTTAAACAGTGTTTGTGTTGTTACAATTGGATCAGCATCAGCGATAGTAGTGGGACCAGTCTCCCCATGCAGGTGATAAAATATAGATAAATAACACCCAGACACATGGTAGGAATTGAACCCATCACCTATTGCGTGGATAGTAGCCAGGGTGTCTAACCACTAGCCCCATGGGCCCATCTATTAATTCAGAAGAATATACCATAATTATATGTTTCAGATGTAATATTGGAACAGCCTTCATGTTCAGGCATAGGGGTTAATATAGAAATAATGCCTGACACCATACAAAGAACAGAACAATCTCAATCTCAAGAGCAAAAAGGTAGTTATGATAACAAAAAATATGTCCTCCTGGCTTATACAACCACGGCAGCAAAAATTTCACAAGATCAGTCAACTATATTGGAGATATTATAATGCATAAGTGCACTCTGTTCCTTTACTCTCACAATCCGATGGAATGGAAGACCGACACCACTGGGGAGAGATCAAGTGCAGGCAGACTTTATATGCCCATCCAATGCGTAGATCATCTTACTTTCCAGACAATCAGTTGGTTGGCCTACTTTGTCATAGCCTGTAAGGAACAACAACACAATTTTAATTCAGAATCTCTGGTTTGCAGCTGCGCCACGAAGACTATGTGGGTGTGATAAATGTAGCCTTATATACAATTTTAGAAAATTAATCAGTGATACTGAGTAAAAACCAGCTCTTTTTCCCAAAATAAGAAAAGCAAAAGGATCAACCTCTCCTATTTCTTATCCTAATGTTGGTTTTGTGTTTATCTTTATAATGAGTGTTATGACTTTAACAAGGTTTATATTTCTTTTCAGGTCCCTCAATTAAGAGGCTTGGATCAAAGAAAAGGAAGTTTATAAAACAAGTTTTAAATATAACAGCAGATAGTTTGCATGACTCAGCCTCACAAAGGCTAACTGAAGCACAAACTCTATTAAATAAGAGTGAACTGTTGGACAAATTTAGTTTATTAAATAAACAAGCAAAAACATTTTTGTTAATGCAGTGTAAACAAGTGGGTAAACCTAAAATGGCCAGAAGGTTTACTGTTGAAGAAAAATTAATGGCATTGCTCCTCATGAAACAAAGTCCCAAAGGATATAAATTATTAGAGAAAATGTTTGCCTTACCTAACAAGAGGACTTTGCTGCGCTTATCTGAAAAGGTTTCAATGGAACCAGGATTAAATCATAAAATATTTGACTATATTGCTCACAGTTGCAAAAATTGGGATGTGCAACAAAAACTGTGCACTATAGTATTTGATGAGGTTGCATTGACTCCTCATTTAACTTTTAATGAAAAGAAAGAAAAAATTCACGGATTTGTGGACGTAGCTGGAGAAAGAAAAATGCGTTATTGCGACCATGCTTTGGTTTTTATGATTAGGGGAATATGTTCTCCTTGGCGACAGAGCATTGCATATTATTTCTGTGAAGGCACAGTCTCATCAGCTGAGCTACAAAATATATTAAAACAAATAGTATCACAAGTAGCTCTAACTGGGTTAATTCCCTTGGGTCTTGTTTGTGACCAAGGGTCCACATTTCGTACAGCAATGAGGCAATTTTGAGAAGATACCATTCATTTAAGGAATCTAAAAGGTGTTCATGATGGTTAGTAAATTATGGTTTTAACCCTTTGGAGCGCGGGCCTATTTTTTTTGCGCAGTTTTTTGTTGATACGATTCGAGCCAACGGGCCCCGAGTTTTTAATTACTTTAGAACAAAGCTTTTTTATAATAACAGTATTAAGTAAACTTTTTTTTTCAGATGGATCAATTAATATTGCTGGACATGATTTAAGTTTATTTTATGACCCACCACATCTTCTGAAAGGGTTAAGAAATATTTTTTTAACCAAAGATATCATTTGGAATGGAAGCACTGCAAAATGGAAAGATATTGAATATATTTATGATATTGATAGTAAATTAGGGCACACAAGAGCCTTGCCGAAATTGACAGCCCACCATGTAGATCCCAAGAAAGTAAAAAAAATGAAAGTCAGTGTTGCTGCTCAAGTACTAAGCAACCGAACTGCTGCAATGCTGAAATACACTAATGCACTTAGTGAGTATGCGTTTTTAAAAGTATCATGTTTAAATATAACTTTATTTAAATAACTAGCTGACCCACGCAGCTCCGCCTGCGCTATTTTTACGTTAACTAAACTTTTAATAACAGACCTTCGCATCGAATACATAACTTCCTTTTTTATAGTCGGTTAAAAACTGGGACCCACTTTTTACTTGCTCTCCGAAGCACGGACCCGTTTTGTTCAAATGGCGTTAAACGGTCACCCATCTATTTAATGACCTTACCTAACGTTGCTTAACCCGATCGATTACAATACCTTGATAACAACTCTCTATGAGTGTTCCCTTACTAATATTTATTATATTATAAAGAAAAATTGATAAAATCGGACCAAGCGTATAACCAAGTACCCATTTTGACTTTAATCCCCTCTCCCAAAAGAACCGTGCTAGATTACGGGATAAAAAGTATCCTATGTCCTACCTCGTAGTAAGATCTCAAAACATGCCAAGTTTCATTTGAATCCATTCAGTAGTTTCGGCGTGATGCGCAGCCGTGATACAGACAGACAGACAGACCGACAGACAGACAAAAATTAAAAAAATTACATTTTCGGCCTCAGTATCGGTTATAGAATGCCCTCCAAATATAATTTTCAAAATATCTTCAATGTACAGAATTGGACCTATTACAGTTTTATTATAAGTATAGATAAATACCCTAAGTAAAGTAGGGTAAATAATTTATATTCTATTTATTTGGAACATAAACAATACTTGTACAGAGTACTTGTTTAATACTAGCATTAAAAATAGTTATAAACTAGTTACTGCATCTTCTAACATACATCCTGAGCATTTGTATTTTCATAGTATTAATTAGGTATTTGGCCTTTCAACAATTTGTTTTTAAATGATTAACGTTAATTGTAAAAATGTTTATAATTTCAATACGAAAATAGACTGAATATAGGTACTACTACATCATCCTAATGATAAATATAATAGCACCTAGTATTAAATTATCAGGTGATGTTGATATAAATATAAATATACCCAATATCATTTTCAGATAATCTACGGAATAATGAATCAGGAAACACCATGGGCACAACAGCAGAAGTTGTTGAATTTTTCGACACTTTGTTTGATAGTGTCAATGGCTATCCTGGTGGTTCAAAAAGAGGGAAACTAAGACGAGCTGTGAAGAAAAATACACCACATCATTTATTCTGGGCAGAAGCTATTCAAAAGATTAAAAATATACATTTTCTAGACAAATGTAGTAAACTTGCACTACAATCAGGAAAACCTAGACTCGTACGAGTGCCATCCCTGCAAGGCTGGATTACAAGTCTTGAAAGTTTTATTAGAATATCTAAATTATTATTTGACAAATATAGTGTGGACTATTTTTATCCCAGGCTTATAAATCAAGATCCACTTGAAATTTTTTTCGGTCGTATAAGGGCCCTCAATTACAGAAATATTAATCCAGATGCAAACACATTTATATATGCATTCAAATCATTAATGTTGTCTAATGTGCTTAGTCCTCATTCAAAATTTTCAAATTGTGAAGAGGATAATGGGGAAACCATATTAGATGTCGGTTTTCTTTTTAAAACTGATAACGAAAATAAGGAAAATTACACAAGTTCACCTCCATCCTCTTCACAAGATTACCCAAGGGAAAAATTAACAGTCGATCAGGTGGTGATGGAAAAAATTAAAGTGCATTGCTCAGCTTACACTGCTGGGTACATATGCAGAAAAATATCAAAGTCCATAAGGTGCAACTCATGCTTGAAAACGTACACAAGTAGCTCGGTAGAAAAAGTTCACACTTATATACAATTTAGGGAATACAAAACTTTGAAAAATAATAATTTATCATATCCTACTGAAAGACTTTTAATCTTATACAGGGACGTAGCTCAATTAGTGCATAATTATTTAAATGATAATTGCTATAAAAATAATATCAAAAGCAACTTGGTGAGAAAAATATTGAGCACAATTAGGTTTTCTTGGTTAGGGTGCTCTAAACATAATAATGAAGTAAAGAATTTGTTTATACAAGTTTTAATTCGATTACAAGTGCATAATTGGTGCAATATAATAAATAAAATATTAAAAGGTGATGTGGAGGCTAAGTATATAGCTAAAATGGGAGAGCCCCAAAAACGGGCCCTTGATAAATATAAAAGATTTAGATTAAGAAAACGATGCCTAAGTAAATAAATCACTGACACAGTAAAGTTCGTTTCATTACAAACAAAATTTAAAAATTATGTCCCATGTAAGAGACTATCGTCAAAATGGAACATCACTAGTAGTCGATATCGATAGTTTCTTCTAATCACTACTTATATACATATCTATAAACATTCTACGTACAGTACACACACACATACGCAATGCGTATATTACTTTTTTGTATGTGTAACCGGCAAATGTCAAACAGTGCGATTGTAGCGCCAAAACGGAACAATGACAAACACAGCCCAAAAGTAGCTGTCGCATCTGTAGCTAGCTACTAGTATCTAATCTGTGTACTATAATAAAACTGAGCACTTTGTCTGTATAGTGCGTTTCACGCGTGGTTTCACGAAAGTGTTCTCTTCGTGGTTAACTTGGTCATCCTGTTTGTCAGAGACGATCGCGTGTGTCAAAATGTTTTTGTTTTTCCACATTATTCTCTAATTAGACGACAAAATCATGCCTAAGACATTGAGAAGTAGTGAAAGATAACTATTTATAAAGATGAAAAGGTTTTGTGCGCTTGAAAAATCTCACTAAAGGACTCTATTTACCTTCGAACAAGTACGATCCTGAGTTGCCGCCATTTCAGGTAGGTAAAATAATGTTACCAGGGTCCATGTTTTAATTCCATGTTTTCCCAAGTAAATAAATGATCAAAATTATAAATGGCAAACGATTTATGTCCTCAAGTTATTGACATGATTGTATTCTATTGTATTCATCCGTTGTAATTTGCCACAACAGCCAAGCCAAACCTTATCCGTCTTATTACGAAACGAAGTTTAAAGATAGACCTAGGTTTAGACCCGGGTTTAAGGGAAATCGTTATTACAAAAAAAAATTTGCGCTTAGTCCAGGTCACAATTTAGTACCTAAGGTACTAAAAAGATAAACCAGGGCGCCACCTAGTTTAACTCGGTTTTAACTAGGAAATTTCAAAATTCGCCATTTGAGGTTACATTGTGATATTCATGTTTTACTGGAAAAATACAGATAAAATTTTCATAATAATTGATTATTGACCAATATCTATATATAAATTACTAAAAACGGGTTATAAGAGTGTGAAGACGGCCTAAAAAAATCGAGTTCGCGCACATACTTTCGACAAACTGTGATAGGAATTGTTTACAATTGCCCGTGTTGTTTTGTACGATTGTGGATTTAACTAAAGCATAGAACTAAAGAATATTTATGCCACAATGCTCAAGAATTGCCGATATTGGTCGGGTGATAGATACGTGCTTTGCCCTTTATGAAACTGCGAAACTGCGCTGCCATGAAGTAAGTGTTATCTTGTGTATACAATAATGTTCTTAACTAATTTTAGTGATCAGTGTTTATTAAAAACCCACTCATTTTGCTTTAGATTCAAGACGATATGGTAGTTCTTTAAGATGTGATGTGACAGCCTGCAGTGAGGCTTTATATCTAGGCACCCATATCTATAATGTCCTCCTGGCCGATACAACCACAGCAGCTAATATTTCACAAGATCAGCCATCTAGGCGGAAGATATTATTGGGCGCAAGTGCACTCTCTCTTCCTTTATACCTCTCACAATCATAGGGACGGAAGACAGACACGATCGGGGGAGAGGTTGGCGTAGGATGTCTTTTTTACATGCCCATTCGACAGACAATTAGGTGATCAGCCTGCATTGTCCTAGCCAGTAAGGAACAACTACACAAAGTGGTTGCCCCCCGCTGGATTCGAACCCACAACCTCTGATTTGCAAAGCTAGCAGTTTCCCACTGCACCAGGGTGGCTATACCCACTCATATCTATATTAAAATGCCAATCAAGGAACCTCTCTCAGCTATGAGAAAGTTCTGCAGCAGTAGACAGTGCAAAAAGTATATAAGTATTAGTTATCTGGTTTCCATAGTACAGGCTCTGCCTAGTTTGGGATCAGATGATCGTGTGTGGAATTGTCCCAGAATATTATTATTTATTTACTGATTATTGTCAAATAATAGCAACAACTTATTTCTATTTACATCAATTAATGGAGGGGTACAAATAAAATACATAAATTATTTTGTTATTATCGATGGCTCCTACGTTAAATATCGTATGTGTAAAACCCGCACTTTACAGGAGAGCAAATTAAAGGTATTTTTCTATGCTTGTTCTTAAAATTTGAAGCTATTTGGCTGAAATTGGTACCAACCATAGAAAATGCCTTATTTTACCGAATAGTATGAAAACAAACGTTTAATAATTAGCATAGAAAAATACCTTTAATTTGCTCTCCTGCAAAGTGCGGTTTCACACATACGATATTTAACGTAGGAGCCATCGTTATGTACTTTAATACAAACATATTTAACAGAGTGTTAAATATACTTTACATTCTTCTTCCAGGTTAAGACAACAATGTTGATGTTGCAAGAGTGAGTGGCAGCAAAGATAGATTCTTGAACAGTCAAAGAAAGTTGCTTAAAATGATGGTTTCAGCCGGGGCATGTCATTGTTACAGCAGTTATCCATGCACACAATACTTATTTACACTTCCAGGAACTGCAAGAAGAAAGATAAATTATAAGTTAACATCATGCAAAATGAAATTTAGCTAACCACAATTTGTTAGGTACCTACTTGCTACATATAGCATATTGGTAAAAATGTTTTGTAAATATAAGATGTATTTTATGGTTTGTTTAAATATATTTTTCAGCTTTGCAAACTTGTTCGTTATCTGGCTTACTGCATGATGTGTTTCTATGATATTTTACTATGTTTCTAAATAAAGTTATATGTATTATAGTAGTCCTTTACACAACAAGACTGGTATGTATTACAGTGTTTTATTTTTATCATCATCAGTAGCAGCCCGAAGCCGTCTACTGTTGTACAAAGAAGTCCCCCCTCAAAAGGGAGGGGTTGCCATAATCCCCACCCTTGGCAAGTGTCTTGGGTATGAACCCCATATAGGTGGTAGGTAATCTAATATAAAAACGCCGCTGCTCGTCTTCTTACCTGGATACCCCTATGGGTCATCATTTTTATTTCTTACCAAATACACTGATAAGGTATAAATAGGATCTTTTTTCCTCATTAGCTAATGCTTGACCAAAATCTCAATTGATGGTGTGTTGACGCAGCCGTGTATGGTTTGGAAGCGTCTGCTAGGTACATGTTATAACAACACAACGTTATGGATGCTGTGATGTGAATGTTATTGCTAAACTCGAAGCAAAGACACGAACTAAGATCTTTTAGCACAGAATTCTTCGAGCACTGGCACCTTAATTCACTGTAGGAACACAAGACAACGCTGCGAACTTTAATTATTCGATAGGTATTCACTAAGGTAGGTATACGGTGTTGGCGTCTCTAAGGTGGAGGTACCCTCGGTCGGGCTGCTGGTGGCGTTATAGAATAATGATAATATTTCGTACAGTAAAGAAAGCATAAGGTAATTTTAATCACATATATGTTTACATGATATATCATATCATAGAATATGAATAGAATGTAATGTTTAGGCGAGTAAATAGGATGCAAAGAGTATGTAATACTACCGATAGGATGTACTACGCGCGGTTGACATAAGTTTTATGTTCCATTCTACGGTGATATTACTCCTTGTAATTGTTAAAATAAACATAAAAAAGTATAAGCTAAAACGCGATAAATAAATAAGAATTAAATAAATATCCTCATTTTTATTAGATTCCGCTGTTCACAACTTCTTTTGAGTTCATAAAAATAAAATATTTCGTTACATATATTCCATAATTCATGCAAACGGAACGTTACAATTGAATGAGATTTGTTTGAATGAATGATTTTAGTATAGAATCTGTATTTCTTGGTTTTTGTATTATCTGTGTACGATTTAAGTAAAGACTAACGAGTCCTGGCCTAATTCATCTTTTGTAATAAGAAAAATTTTAGTCTAGGTAACAACTTTAAACCTCGGACTAGTTAGTTCTAGACTAAAGTATGGTACTAACTCGTTTTTCGTAATAAGACCGTATGAGAGCATAAAATGATTTCTGTCTTGATTCTATGTATTTAAACTGTATCCGTCTTATTACGAAACGAAGTTTAAAGATAGACCTAGGTTTAGACCCGGGTTTAAGGGAAATCGTTATTACAAAAAAAAATTAGCGCTTAGTCCAGGTCACAATTTAGTACATAAGGTACTAAAAAGATAAACCAGGGCGCCACCTAGTTTAACTCGGTTTTAACTAGAAAATGTCAAAATTCGCCATTTGAGGTTACATTGTGATATCCTTATATTCATGTTTTACTGAAAAAATACAGACAAAACATTAATAATAAATTGATTATTGACCAATATTATATAAAATAAATGGTTAAAAGAGTGTGAAGACTGCCTAAAAAAACGCGTTCGCGCAAATACTTTCGACAAACTTGTGCTAAGAATCGTTTACAATTGCCCGTATTGTTTTGTACGATTGTGGATATAACTAAAGAATATTTATGCCACAATGCTCAGGAATTGCCGATATTGGTCGGGTGATAGATAAGTGCTTTGCCCTTTATGAAACTGCGCTCGCCATGAAGTAAGTGTTATGTTGTGTATACAATAATGTTCTTAACTAATTTTAGTGATCAGTGTTTATTAAAAACCCACACATTTTGCTTTAGATTCAAGACGATATAGTAGTTCTTTAAGATGTGATGTGACAGCCTGCAGTGAGGCTTTATAGGCACCCATATCTGTAATGTCCTCCTGGCCGATACAATCACAGCAGCTAATCTTTCACAAGATCAGCCATCTAGGCGGAAGATATTATTGGGCGCAAGTGCACTCTCTCTTCCTTTATACCTCTCACAATCGTAGGGACGGAAGACAGACACAATCGGGGGAGAGGTTGGCGCAGGATGTACTTTTTACATGCCCATTCGACAGACAATTAGGTGATCGGCCTGCATTGTCCTAGCCAGTATGGAACAACTACACAAAGTTGTTGCCCACCGCAGGATTCGAACCCACATCCTCTGTGTCCGTCAGGATGACCGGACCACAGCACGGATTCACGTGAAACTTTACCAAGATTTAGTACCTATTTTGTACTATTTTGTACCTATGTTTAAATATTTTGTACCTCAGTAATAATAAAGTTATTTAATAAATAAAGTGGGAAGCCATTCTGACGTCAGGATGGCTTCCCACTTTTTACTTTGGGTACTTACGGTCCATATATTGCTGAAATCTTTGCATAATAATTTAGTACCTTTTTTGTACCTACGATAAATATATAAATACTTAATGTATTCCATTTAAGAATTACTTTTATTTCATTATAAACAATTATATATGGAGCTTCATTCATCTGACATATTATATTTCACAAACCATGTAGTCCCCTTTCCTGCATCTAGGCAGAGGAGTAAAACCCATACATTTGTTAGTTCTAACGTTGACGATAAAAACTTCTGCCAGCTGTTTCTCTGGGAACTTAAACTTTGGCTACAGTTTGGGTCGGATGCGTGGACGGCTGCGAGGCGCGTGAGCGACCGGTTGTGTATGTGTCCTGGGCACTTACCTACCGTAGCTGAAAAACACTATTCTCAGATTGAACGCGAGGCGCTGGCTATAGTGTTTTAATTCGAAAAGTTGCACCAGTATTTATATGGGAGACGTTTTACATTGCGTACCGTCCACAAACCGTTGGTGACTATTTTTGGGCCTAAGCAGAGGGGTTCCCTCGATGGCTGCGAGTCGGTTACAGTGGTGGGCTATTAGTATAGTAAGTATTAAATCATCACCACATACATACGACATAGAATATGTAAAGTCAAACGAAAATGGAGCAGATGGGTTATCACAATTGCCAGTTTTGACTAAAACTGTCGTTGTTGGGTAAGTACGATCGAAATTACAAATCGATAGCACCAGTAGTTCCTGAAATATATAGGTGTGGCAGACAGATAGACGAAACATACCATGCACAGCCATAAGAATTCCCTTTTAAACGACTTCAAAATGAGTAGTTCTGTATTCGACGCGTATGTATGTAATATTAATAAAAATAAGTAATATTTACATAATATGTTAATCTATGTGGGCATAAACAAAATTTATGAGTGATGAGTGTACCAATTTCATGAGTGTACGTATGTATGTAGGTTTGTCCCCGTATTTCTTAGAAACTACAAATCGTATTGCGATCGAGCGATATCAATATCGGTTCAGTAGTTTAAGAGATATAGACTGTTTAAGTTTCCAGTAAATTACTCTTGCATAGCAAGCCATAGTTATTGCAAGTCATCATAAGTGTACTAGTTTATGTTGTTATTAAATAAATGTTTTTGTTGATTTTTTCCTAGTAATATTTTTGAAATTAATTTCCTGAAGTTCGCAAGCATATTGCTAGAATTAAATAATATATTATGTAATGATTTCTGATATTTACGCGAATATTACTCATTGAAATGAAACTAATTTTACGGATTATATCGTGATTTATTATTGATTTTTATTACCCGACAAATACTTTACAGCATTCATGGTCACGGGCGGACTGAAGTAGTAGCTGTCCATATGTCATAGTTGTCTTAGGGTACCCTCAGGTCTTCTAATTATTATTGTTAGTCCGATCTACGCAGATAGAGCTTACAGTATCTTGAGATCTTGCAGTGGAATGCTTGTCTTTGGATTTGACTATATTTATCACGGGATCCCAAGCTGGTAGGACCCAGCCATCTTCTCTATTGAAATTTGGATGCTTTTTAATTCCAATAGCCTCACGAATCATCCTTGGCAGGTAGCGCTGTTCTTTTGCGAGGATTTGCTATTCTACAATGAATAATTTTTAATTTATATATTTTTTTATTTATGTACTTTTATTTATATAAAACTAGCTGTCCCATGCAGCTCCGTCCGCCTAATTAACAAATTTACTGCGCAATTTTTTGATTTTTTTTCGTCTGATAATATAATGTGGGTGTTTTCAAGGGAGTAAATATCCTTTTAATAAGTTTTGGATCTGATGGGATTGCAGCCAGGCTAGTGCTTATGACTACAAAAAAGACTTGCCGCCGTATTTGATGGATATCTAGGACCCACCCTCGAAATTTCCCAGCAACCCGGAAGTGCAAAACTTACCTAACGTAGGGCCAATTTAATAGATCACATTTAATATATGTCAGTTTCTTTTGTCATTATTACAATAAATATGTATGACGGGCTTATTGGTCTACGGTCAGACACCCTGCCCGGTCGTGGGTTCAATTCCCACCAAGTGTCTGGGTGTTATTTATCTATTTAAGTATGTATTTACAAAAAAAAAGTAAATATAAGCATTAGTATCACTTGTCTGATTCCTATAGTACAGGATCTGCCTGGTTTGGGATCTGATTACCGTGTGTGGATTGTCCCAGAATATAATATTAATATACTTATGTAATCGTAATTGAAAAAAGTTAAGAAATTGTGCAGTTCTAACTTCAAAAACAGGTAAGTACTTCAAATAATATTATTTGCCCGCCGTTACAAGGTTACGTTGTTAAATTTTAATGAAGTTTAAAATGTGATCTATTAAATTTCATCAGAGAGGGTCGAATGTAGCACATGATTGTTACTGCATGAATGTGTGCCGTGATGGAGAATTACGAAACGCTAAGCGGGGTCGGAATACCCTAAAGAAAATACTGAATACTTGCTCTGTTTCGCAGGATAGGGGACTACATGTTACATTATAATATGTCAGACAAATGTCAGATGAATGATGCTCCATATATAATTGTTTATAATGAAATAAAAGTAATTTTTAAAAGGAATACATTAAGTATTTATATATTTATCGTAGGTACAAAAAAGGTACTAAATTATTATGCAAAGATTTCAGCAATATATGGACCGTAAGTACCCAAAGTAAAAAGTGGGAAGCCATCCGTGAGCATTACCCCAGCAAGAAAGATGGTCGTAGAGAAGATTGAGTTAAACGAATAATTAGAGCATAATCTGCTGTAAATGTGCGCGGAATAAAAAAATTGTGCATCCTTTCGTTTTCGAGAAAAATCCGAAAAACGATTCTTGCTGGGGTAACGTAGTTCCAGCAAGAAAATTCTAAACCAATGATCGGAGAGAAACATAAACTTCAGGAAAGATAGCTTGTATTTGTGCGTAATTGTGCGCTAAAAATGAAATTTGTGCGTCTTAAGATTTCAGAGTTATTACAATTCCTGCTGGGGTAACGTTTTGCAGAATCGTGTTTCTCGGAAACCAGTAATTGTGCACCTGTAGAATAAACGATTATCAGTAGCTCTTAATTTGTGCGTATTTGTGCATTAATTAGATTTTCAAAAATATTTACCGTTTTAGCGTAATAATGGATTTATGAAAACCAAAAAAAAGGTCCTAGCGCTTAAACGAACAAAAATTCATACACACTGAAAACGGTATTCGGTCCTTTTTAATACTCTTAACATCCACGAAAAGTTTCAAAACATATTATATACGCATTATTGAATAATATCACTTTGAATCAAAACTGATAATGTCTAGCTTTGACGTCAAAATACAAAAAACAAGACCAACCCTAGAGTTTTTGGTATAAACCAAGAATTAGAGCACTTAATGAAATACATATCCTGAAAATTTCAGCTTCAAATATTTCATAATAAAGAAGATACAAGCAAAAACTAGAACCCCTGTTAGATCACTGGTTATCCGACCAAATTGGAATGAACCCAAAAAAGCGAGGATTTCATACATACTCGTGACCTTCTTTAAATGACAGTATTATGTGAAGCTGTTGTCTGTACAGTTACGTTCATAATGTTTATCAGCAATCGCGGTTATCTTAATAGTCCGTCAGGTGGTTATAGTTTGTCATTATTTTTACAATATATTGTTACAGTTCTGTTAATTACTATTTAATTACGATAACCACAGAATGCATTGCAAGTTTATAGGTGTAAATAGAAATGATTCGCATTGCAATAAAAAATCTATATTTCCAATACTTATAAAAACCGCTCTCCGAGAAAGTTCACTGACCTTTGTGTACGAACTATCGTGGACACGAACGGTGTACCAGTTTTCAATTAGAATCGTTTGAACGAACGTACGTGTTCCTACCCCGCCCGCATGTTGTTCGGGGCGGCTCGTGCAAGCGATTATCGACCGACACCGTTCGTGACCGCGAGACTACATTGAGTCAAAATCAAAATTGCATTGCAAGATTCCATTACCATCATACATATAGCTCAAGCAAGTAAAAGCGTGTTAAAAATACATACAATTCAATTAAATTGAGAACTTCCTCCTTTTTAACCGACTTCAAAAAAGGAGGAGGTTCTCAATTCGAATTCGAATTGTACGGATAGGCCGCTCCATTAATTGGGTCCCATAAAAAAATATTACTTACGAATAAGTAGTTCCTGAAAAAATGAGAATGGCGAGTCTGAAAAACTGTAGGAATGCTGGAGGTTGATGTTTTTATGGCTTTCTAAGGACAAAACTGGTCATAACACTGGCAAATATTGACCAATTTCAATGAATCTTTTTTTATTCGAAAGAAGGAACCTGTATATAATGAATCTGTATAAATTTGATCACCACCGATTAAGAACTTCCTGGAGAACCATGATTTATTTGGAGGAATTTATCTGGTAAAGACCATAAAATTGGGGTAAGTAATATTTGATATAATTACAAAATCTCTAATATTTACAAGATATAACAAATAAATCTATAATTTTATTTGATATAATGATCAGTTGATATAATATTATGTATGTCGGGGTTTTTTAAAATTTATATAACTGGGAAAGACATAAGACTTGTCTTTCCCAGTTTCATCACAAAAAAAATATGTCATGCTCGCTATCGAATCGCTCTGCTTGTGGCGGGTCACCCCCTTCCCTCCAATATGGTTGAGGGGAGTGATGGCTGCTTCTCGAGTCAACCCGTGCGCGCGTGCTGCTTAGGGGGACTGCTCCGACTACTATCCCTTTGGCCTTTCAGTTTGATTGTATTTTCTCGTATTTTTTTTCTTAGCGTAGCACTCGAGCTAAGCGAGCGCAACCTACTTACTTTTTAAATAGGGATCAGTGTTGCCTACTTTACAATGGGATAAACTAGTTTCATGAACAAAATTGGTGGGTGAAAAAAAACATATATCTTATTTTATGGGCTAAACTAAGGAACTTAGAACACTATTGTAAATTCAACAGTATTCTTGGGCATTACTGTTGATGCCAAGTTGCAATGGGGCCCACATATTGAGAAACTGTCGGGTAGGCTTAGCTCGGCGGCTTATGCAGTTAAGAAAATTAGACATGTCACAGATGTTGAAACCGCTAGAATTGTTTATTTTAGTTATTTTCACAGTATTATGTCTTATGGTATATTACTGTGGGGATCTTCTGCAGATTTCAACACCATTTTTATTCTGCAGAAAAGGGCTGTGAGAGCTATTTACAGTTTAGCTCCTACTGATACACTTAGACAAAAATTTAAAGAAATAAATATTCTAACGGTTATATCACAATATATTTATGAAAATTTGCTGTATGTAAAGAAAAACATTAGTGCTTTTGCAAAGAATAGTGACCATCATAATGTAAACACCCGGAACAAACACAATCTTGCTGTACACTCCACGCGTCTCCACAGAATTAGTAATTCGTTCATGGGCCAAGGTATACGTTTCTATAATAAACTGCCACAGGATATCCGAGACCTACCAATTAATAAATTCAAAAGCACTATTAAAAGCCGGTTGTCTAAAAAGGGCTACTATAAAATCTCGGATTACCTGGAGGATAAAGCTGCGTGGGCTTAAACTGTGATACTCATGCGAGCTTATAATTTTAAGACATCTTTTGTAAAAGCGATTTTTATTGTTAACATTATACTTAATTGAATTAAAAAATGACAAGCCCTCTGAGTTTCTTGCCGGATCTTCTCAGTAGAGGCCGCGTTGTGATCCGGTGGTAGTTTTAAAAAAATGACAATATGTAAGTGCCCTCGTGAGGCCTATGCATAATAAAGATATTTTGATTTTATTTAACTCCCGCCCACTGAAGAATCTAATGACAAGGAAAAAGGTAACTAGATCGTCCATCTAGGTAGAAGGTCAAAGAATTTTGTAGCAAATCTTCGTTTTCCATTGCTCATATTGAATTTGCAATGCAGTTTTAATTTAATTTCTGGTTTTCCACTTCACAATTGACGGGCCCGTTGGTGTAGTGGTTAGAGACCCTGGCAACCAACCGAGGGGCGCGGGTTCGATTCCCACCAAGTGTCTGGGCGTCATAAGTATATCAATATGTATTTACAAAAAAAGTATTATCATCATCACCAGCCGGAAGACGTTCAGTGCTGAACATAGGCCTCCCCCTTCGAACGCCACAATGAACGACAATTGGCTATTTGCATCCACCGGTTACCTTCGACGCGCACAATGTCAAAAAAGTATACTTATAAGTATTAGTATCAGCTGCCTGTTTACCATAGTAAAGGCTCTGCCTAGTTTGGGATCAGAAGATCGTTCGTCGATTGTCCCAAAATATTATTATTATTTTCATGTTTTTTGTTTCACGGGATTTACCCGGTCTTTTAAGAGGCTTGCGTGGGGACGAATCCGACACATAGAGGCCCTTTTTACAATTAAATGGTGCGTGGTTGGTTGGTACCTACCGAGGTCAACTACTTAATTGAAGAAAAAATAACAGTTCACCTCGGCAGCCAAGGGAACTATTGTAAATTTATGGAAAGATAGTCTACTTACTAGTCTTGGTGCGTAACGACACCAAGGACCCGAGTACTCCAGCGAGTTGGTCAGGGCCCCCACCTTGGCGTGTCTTCGTCGGCCGAGTGAAAACCGAAGGGGACCCGCGGGACTCAGCTCTGGCTTACCTTAATTGGCCGTCCAGAGAGGAGTTGTTAGAGCTATATGCTCCAGGGGTGGAAGTGCTAAAAGTCATAACGCCGCGAGTAACTCCGGAGAAAGCGCAGCATACCTCTCAACACAGGGGTGTTGAGCCACCCACACCGTTGTTGCCTTCCGCCGTCTTATGACGGCCGTATGGAGAGTCCATCTAGTGGGTGGCAAGTCACCACTTGTCAAAAAATAATGAGTAGGTGGCAAGAGACCCCGGCCTTTTACAACAGCCCAGTGTTCAGTCAACCAAATATCCACTCAAAAACATATAGTAATCTTTCCACATACTTATAATAGGCCAGAGTAGTCTGCCACAGTCAACTGCTGTTTATATCTTATTTCCAGCAGTTTATTCTGACAGGTGTTTTTCATATCATTAATTTCACTCAACAGACCTCTACGTCTTGGATTCGTCCCCACGCAAGCCTTTAAAAAGTCCGGGTGTGAAAACTTAAAAATAAAACTAAAATAATAATAATAAATACACTTTATTCTACACCAAAAGTTACATGTAAATTGAACAATACGTTGAAGAAATCAATGTACAAAGGTGGCCTTATCGTTAAAAACCAATCTCTTCCAGGCAACCTACATTTAGTTTTAAAATAAAGTTTAATTGCGTAATAATATAACTGACATTGTATTGAACTCTTCACCTACATTAACTATAAGTAACTAGATACTATACGCATATTGAAACGCATAGTACATACTTTATAAAAAGAAAGGCACCAACTTTGGTTCTTGATTATATTTAAATTTAGAATAAAAGTAACTTCCGTTAACAGTTTTATACTTCAGTGTACCCAGGCAAAGCTGTTTGTGTGCAAAGTTAAGAAGGTCACGAGTATGTATGAAATCCTCGCTTTTTTGGGTTCATTCCAATTTGGTCGGATAACCAGTGATCTAACAGGGGTTCTAGTTTTTGCTTGTATCTTCTTTATTATGAAATATTTGAAGCTGAAATTTTCAGGATATGTATTTCATTAAGTGCTCTAATTCTTGGTTTATACCAAAAACTCTAGGGTTGGTCTTGTTTTTTGTATTTGGACGTCAAAGCTAGACATTATCAGTTTTGATTCAAAGTGATATTATTCAATAATGCGTATATAATATGTTTTGAAACTTTTCGTGGATGTTAAGAGTATTAAAAAGGACCGAATACCGTTTTCAGTGTGTATGAATTTTTGTTCGTTTAAGCGCTAGGACCTTTTTTTTGGTTTTCATAAATCCATTATTACGCTAAAACGGTAAATATTTTTGCAAATCTAATTAATGCACAAATACGCACAAATTAAGAGCTACTGATAATCGTTTATTCTACAGGTGCACAATTACTGGTTTCCGAGAAACACGATTCTGCAAAACGTTACCCCAGCAGGAATTGTAATAACTCTGAAATCTTAAGACGCACAAATTTCATTTTCAGCGCACAATTACGCACAAATATAAGCTATCTTTCCTGAAGTTTATGTTTCTCTCCGATCATTGGTTTAGAATCTTCTTGCTGGAACAACGTTACCCCAGCAAGAATCGTTTTTCGGATTTTTCTCGAAAACGAAACGATGCACTAATTTTTTATTCCGCGCACATTTACAGCAGATTATGCTCTAATTATTCGTTTAACTCAATCTTCTCTACGAGCATCTTTCTTGCTGGGGTAATGCACACAGCCATCCTGACGTCAGAATGGCTTCCCACTTTATTTATTAAATAACTTTGTTATTACTGAGGTACAAAATATTTAAACATAGGTACAAAATAGGTACTAAATCTTGGTAAAGTTTCACGTGAATCCGTGCTGTGGTCCGGTCATCCTGACGGACACACATCCTCTGATTTACAAAGCTAGCGGTTTCCCACTGCACCAGGGTGGCTATACCCACCCATATCTATATTAAAATGCCAATCAAGGAACCTCTCTCAGCTATGAGAAAGTTCTGCAGCAGTAGACAGTGCAAAAAGTATATAAGTATTAGTTATCTGGTTTCCATAGTACAGGCTCTGCCTAGTTTGGGATCAGATGACCGTGTGTGGAATTGTCCCAGAATATTATTATTTATTTACTGATTATTGTCAAATAATAGCAACAACTTATTTCTATTTCCATCAATTAATGGAGGGGTACAAATAAAATATATAAATTATTTTGTTATTATGTACTTTAATACAAACATATTTAACAGAGTGTTAAATATACTTTACATTCTTCTTCCAGGTTAAGACAACAATGTTGATGTTGCAAGAGTGAGTGGCAGCACAGATAGATTCTTGAACAGTCAAAGAAAGTTGCTTAAAATGATGGTTTCAGCCGGGGCATGTCATTGTTACAGCAGTTATCCTTGCACACAATACTTATTTACACTTCCAGGAACTGCAAGAAGAAAGATAAATTATAAGTTAACATCATGCAAAATGAAATTTAGCTAACCACAATTTGTTAGGTACCTACTTGCTACTTAAAGCATATTGGTAAAAATGTTTTGTAAATATAAGATGTATTTTATGGTTTGTTTAAATATATTTTTCAGCTTTGCAAACTTGTTCATTATCTGGCTTACTGTATGATGTGTTTCTATGATATTTTACTATGTTTCTAGTGGTTTCTAAATAAAGTTATATGTATTATAGTAGTCCTTTACACAACAAGACTGGTATGTATTACAGTGTTTTATTTTTATCATCATCAGTAGCAACCCAAAGCCGTCTACTGTTGTACAAAGAAGACCCCCTCAAAAGGGAGGGGTTGCCATAATCCCCACCCTTGGCAAGTGTCTTGGGTGTGAACCCCATATAGTTGTTAGGTAATCTAATATAAAAACGTCGCTGCTCGTCTTCTTACCTGGATACCCCTATGGGTCATCATTTTTATTTCTTACCAAATACACTGATAAGGTATAAATAGGATCTTTTTTACTCATTAGCTAATGCTTGACCAAAATCTCAATTGATGGTGTGTTGACGCAGCCGTGTATGGTTTGGAAGCGTCTGCTAGGTACATGTTATAACAACACAACGTTATGGATGCTGTGATGGGAATGTTATTGCTAAACTCGAAGCAAAGACACGAACTAAGATCTTTTAGCACAGAATTCATCGAGCACTAGCACCTTAAATCACACAAGACAACGCTGCGAACTTTAATTATTCGATAGGTATTCACTATGGTAGGTTATACGGTGTTGGCGTCTCTAAGGCGGAGGTACCCTCGGTCGGGCTGCTGGTTGCGTTATAGAATAATGCTAATATTTCGTACAGTAAAGAAAGCTTAAGGTAATTTTGATAAGGTAAAAATAATGTATATGCGAGTAAAGAGGATGTACTACGCGCGTTTGACATAAGTTTTATGTTACATTCTACGGTGCTATTACTCCTTGTAATTGTTAAAATAAACATAAAAAAGTATAAGCTAAAACTCGATAAATAAATAAGAATTAAATAAATATCCTCATTTTTATTAGATTCCGCTGTTCACAACTTCTTTTGAGTTCATAAAAATAAAATATTTCGTTACATATATTCCATAATTCATGGAAACGGAACGTTACAATTGAATGAGATTTGTTTGAATGAATGATTTTAGTATAGAATCTGTATTTCTTGGTTTTTGTATTATCTGTGTACGATTTAAGTAAAGACTAACGAGTCCTGGCCTAATTCATCCGTAGACAGAATATAATACAGACATATACCAAGCGTGCCGCCGATAAGGACAGAAAAATAAGTACATACTAAATTTAGAGTTGCCACGTAAGGGAAATTTTACCCTTTGTGTAAAGCAAATACGGAGGTTGTTGTAAATTATATTTTCTTTCCTAACCAAAAACCACTTTTTTGACACAACATTTACTTTTCTTACATTATATCGTCTTAATCTATGACAGTCTGCAAAAAGTACGAAAGTGATTATTATAATTTTTTTTCAATAATAATGTCCTCCTAGCCGAAACGACCACAGCGGCCAATCTTTCACAAGATCAACAAGATGTACGCAGGAGATATTATAGTGCACAAGTGCTTGCGTAGACACAAGTGCACTCTCTCTTCCTTTATATAATAGGTACCTCTCATAATCCGATGGGACGGAAGACCGACACGACTGGGGAGAAGTTAAGCGCAGGACCGACTTTTTACATGCCCATCCGACGCATGTGTGGCGTATCTCGGATCACGGTTTCGGAACGCCAAAGGGGCTGTCAAAAAGATAACAGCGCGCTAGTATCTATGGAAGAGACATGTTTTAATTATTACGATTACTCCACTGTATTATAAGTTGTTCTCTCTCAATTTGATTATAAGTGTTTATTACCAAAGCTCGGTGTTTTAATTTGACGGACAGGAGTCGGGCATACGTCCTATCGCAAATCCCAACACATGGATCATCTTACTTTACAGACAATCAGGTCATCGGCCTGCATTGTCCTAGCCAGTAAGGAACAACTACTCAAATTTGTTGCCCTTCGCAGGATTCGAACCCACGACGGAGGCTACAAAGTGAATGTACACTTAATATCATATATGCTGTAGCTAAGGTCTATTCCACATTGTTCACCTGGGTGATATCACGTGGTGATTAAAGTGGCTAAGAGCTGTAGATAATACCGACATATAAATAAAATACATACATATATATAAATTACAGACATATATATAAATTATTAGCCTCATACAAAAAAGTTAAGAGATAAAAACAATAATATACTATTTCCCAGAGAGGTAGGCAAAAATTGGCTTTCTTATAACTTAATATAATACATACTATGGCCATTTACCGGGTAAGTTTTAGTAAATTTCTCCAATATACAAATCTATAGTACTAGTATCTTGGGACAATCTACACTTGACCAATGACCACCTGATCTCAATCTACGCAGATCCTTTAGTAAGGTAAACAGATAAATGATTACAAATACTTGTAAACTGTATAAATACATATTTAAATAGATAAATAACACCCAGACAATTGTTCGGAATCCTTCGGAATCGAACCCATGTCCTATTGGGCAGCGGCCAGGTCCCTCAGATCGTCGAACAGCCGTACATCGCCGCCGTCCGCGGCATGTACTGCTCGACCCACCCGACCCGATGTCCGTCCTCCTGGACCATGACACAACACCAACACCAACACCGACAACGATGTCAAGAGTCGTAAACACATCAACACACAGACACCGGTCTCGCCGGCGAGGCCGAAGGGATCCGTACGCATGCAACCCCTCGCTGAGTTTCTTGCCGGTTCTTCTCAGCGGGGGCGCGTTGTGAACCGGTGGTAAACTCATTTTCTCTAAGCGGCAGCCCAAGCCGAGGCCGTGCCTCCCTGAGGTGCCCTTGTGCTAGTCGCTACCCAAACCTTTCTGGCTGGAGCGCTTTAAGCGCTCGTCCTCTTGTCCGGTGAAATAGTACTATTCCTACAAAAAAAAAAGTGATGATCAATAAAGCAAAGTGACTATCAAGCTTCAGTTGTCCACCAAACTTTGATGTCTACTGAAAGTGTGTTTGGTATTTATTGGTGATTCAAGTTAGGCAATGCCAAATGAATCATTTGATAGTTATTTAATAGTCACTTTGCTTTATTGATCATCACTTTAGTTGTCAAACGAGATAGGTACATAATAGGGGGGCAAATGAAACAAACTATTCAACGTCGGTAATATTTATTTATAATTCAGACAAATTTACCAATAAATTGTAACCAACAACATACATACATATATTTAAACAACATGCATATAGTAAAAGCACGATTAAATGTACACAGACCATTGTGCCTATAAATAACGAATGAATACGTCCTGCGCAGCCTTGGACGAATTACTTGAGCGCTTACGTTATTTCTGAATATTTAAGCATTCGGGAATAACTTTTAGCAACCTAATTAATTATTTTTGTTGCTGCTATCCACAGTATACAAATATCCATATTTTCAGGAAATCATAAAAATAAATTCGGGAAATCTGAGAAATTCTTCGATGCACCCAGCATGTGGGTTCGTGTGTGATGCACTTAATAATAATTTACCACTTATTTATGGTAGTCTCTCTTTTATACACTGGCAACACTGATAATGGCGATCAATAAACTGAAAATTTTAGGTTATGGATGAAAAACAAGAATTTATCGATCTTACACGTAACTTTCAAGTAAAATAGTAACTAATTTAGAGCAATAAGATCTAAATAAGTCGTTTACATGTATTTGTTTCTAAATGTAATCTCTAAATTGGCCATAATAATTCACGTTAACCTGTGAAACGATACTCCACTAATTTTACGTTCACTGTCACTTTTACAGCCTATAATACTGCACTGCACGATTCTTATAGGATTTCCACAACACACAGTAATGTCACAGTTAGTTTTTTATTGAATTTTAAGTTTTTTATTTATTATTAAAACCACGATAAAATTGTCACGGAGCAAAGTGGGAGCAAACGTCAAATTTGTTTCGCACCCACGGCGCGGAAAAATCGAACACATGCTGAGGGACAAAAAATCATATACACTGTTTCTTTCTATCACACGTAACCTACATAAACGCATTCTTTTCTTGCGTGAATGAGAAAGAAAGTGTCCAGCCCTCTATTGTTTTCTTCCTCTAAGAATTCATCTTTTGTAATAAGAAAAACTTTAGGTAACAACTTTAAACCTCGGACTAGTTAGTTCTAGACTAAAGTATGGTACTAACTCGTTTTTCGTAATAAGACCGTATAAATCACAAAATATAAATAAGGGTACTACGTATTTACGTAATTTTGGATTAATGAATACATCCATGTGTTTTATATTAAAGTGTATTTCCCCTATATTGAGGGTAAATATTTTTAAATTTAATGACCACACCTAATTCAATTATACCAACTTAACCACGAAGGGAACTCAATCTTAGTTGAAATTTGAAACAAGCTTGAAACGCATTACCTACCTACCTTTAACCTATAGGTAATGACATTTTGGTTACTTTTTTCCTCTATGGAGTCCCGTCTCTTGATATTTTCCTCTTTTGTATCTAGTCTATGAAGCTTGTGGATTTGTTGTGGTGGTGTGTGATGTGATAATTTAAATAAAATTTTCGTTTTAGCTAAAAAAGAGGGAAACAACAATAGTATTTTACAGAAAAAGAAAATATAATGGCTTTCTCGTTTGGTGCTAATACAAGCAGCACTCCATCGTCGGGGTTCGGAGCGACTTCTAAACGTAAATATAAATATTTACAAATTACACCCTACTAAAATTACTTTGCTAAAAAATGTACGCGTCGTAGGACTCGCAGGTAACTGGTGGATGCAAATAGCCAATAGTAATTTTCGTTTATTGTGGCGTTTCAAGGGGGAGGCCCATGTTCAGCAGTGGATGAAAATTACTTCAGATAAACATTAATTTGTGTTATTTTTATGTCTTAATATTAATCAACTAAAGCAATAATATAATAGCAATAATATAATATAATATAATAGTTGTATTAAATATAATATAATAGTTGAAATAGGTAGCTTTTTTGCCTGATACAAAATATGCGGCCAAACTTGTAGTCAGATAGCCAGATATGAGAACCTTTAGTGGCACACGAAGTATATAGCATAGCCAAACCAACACCTTCATTTAAGGCCAACCATTTGTTGTATTGTTCATATAACAATAATAAGCATTAGTGAGATGATTTAAAATTCATAAGTTGGGTACAACGCTATACAGAATGTTTAAAAATATGTGTCTGATATGCGAGAGTCTTATTCATTGTATAAATACCAACACATGTATATAACCAATTTGTTAATTATCTCAATATTCTTTTTTCTAATTTGTACCAGAAATACAAGATCGGATTGGTTTTTCTGGAAAAAAGTAGGAAAAAAATGAGCTATTCAACAGATGAGTTACGTACATGTATTTGTATTGATACACTGAATAATACCCTCACGGATCGGACACTAGTTTTTTAATATTCTGTATAAGTACAAAGTGAAAAGGGGTGTGAAAATTTTGGCTATGATCCGGGGCGGGGGGGGGGGGGGGATTGTGATGTAAAAAAGGCTGGTAACCTCTGGTCTAGGATAACATCTGCATTAGCATCCTCAAGGCTCATTGCTCGCACCTCTCCTTTTTAACATTTTTATTAATGATGTCAGCGGTTGTATTAAACACTCTAATATTCTGCTTTTTGCCGATGACGTGAAAATATTTAAAAAAATTAGTAGCTTGAATGACTGTCGGCTCTTGCAGGAAGATTTAGATAGGTTTGCTGATTATTGTGAACTCAATAAACTAGATTTGAATATTAAAAAATGTCACTTCATAACATTTAGTCGTAAACTAAACTTATTTCGCATTAATTACAACTTAAAGGGTCATGAGCTAAATCAAGTTAATTTTATTAAAGACCTTGGTATAATACACGATCATAAATTAACGTACGAAAACCATGTTGATCACATCGTAAATAAAGCCTATAAAGTCTTGGGTCTTGTTATAAGAACAAGTGCTCAATTCACGAATATTAAAGTAATCAAAATTCTTTATTGTACTTTGGTACGTAGCATCCTTGAGTACTGTTCGCAGGTTTGGAACCCGCGTTATAATGTTTACGTTGATAGACTTGAACAAATCCAGCGGAAATTTATGCGATTTATTCAATTCAAGTGTAAAACTCACGATTCTGATTACGAGACAAGATGTCTTAGGCATCATATCTTGCCTTTGTCTGAAAGGAGAAAAATTGCCGATATCGTGTCAATGGCTAAAATTGCGCAGAACGTCCTAGATTCTCCATCACTACTATCTAAAATCCATCTTAAAGTGCCTAATAGGACTGTGAGACACCCTACATACCTTGCTATTCCTCCGAGTTCTACAAACTACAGACAAAATTCATTCATGATTAGAGCAGCTAATGAAATAAATAGGCTGGTTGTCCTGCCTGAACTAGACTTGTTTGACTGCAACCCTAACTGTTTTAAAACGATATTGACTAAATCTTGGTTCGATTCTCATGCTGTATAGTATTTAAGTTTTGCTTAATTTTGTATTTTTCAACATAACGACAACTAACATGATTGCATCGTGATTCATTGACAAATGAGCTATGTAGTTACTACTTTTGTGAAAACATGTAATTAGTGCTTAGTTTATACCACGAGTTAACTACTTTAAAACACTGTATGTTTTCCTATAAAATAAAATAAAATAAATTAGTTAAAGTTGCAGTCATTAACACCCACCTCCTCACCAGAGGTTAGTTCCATGGATATTGTAAATAAAACTTTGTATGTATTATTATGTTTAATAAAATTAAGTACATTTATTACTTACAAAGAATAATGGTATTACAGCCAGTTTCTCATTTGGAAACACAACCACAACAACTAGTTCTGGATTTGGTGGTTTTGGTACTACCTCTACTCCTTCTGGTTTTGGTACATTTGGAGCAACAGCAGTCAGTACTGGTAAGTTAGTACAGTACTAGTAAAAACAGTAGTTATAGTAGTAGGTAATTATTAAGTGAACTTTTCAAAGAGTTAGGGTGTATTGAATAAACTTGACCCCACCAGCATGCAAAATACTTGTTTTAAATGTGGAGTTGTAGAAAATACCCTGCTATACCAAGGTCATCCTTATCATATTTCCAGAGGAATCTGATAAAAATATTTTTGCTGATATCCTGTAAATGCTATTTGTAAATCCATCATGTAATTTCAGAGAAACTATTGGATTTATGTGTAACATTTACAAAATATTGCCGATAACATTTTCATCAGATTTGAAAACAGAACCTACCGAGTTTTGTAAATAGCCCTACAGTAGTTGGACTAAATTAAAACCACAAGTTAGAGCTTTGTACATCTATATGGCGATTTTGTCTAACTTTGAGTTGAGACATTGACATCACTCATGCAAACATTATTTTGTGGGAGGTAAGACTTCCTCTCTGAGGAGGAGTATGAGATGTGTTTATAAGCTGCATAACAGCTTCATTAGCTAATTATAATGTATTGCCTAGGATAGCATAAAACATGTATTTTTCTAGGGTTTGTTTTGAATTTGCATACAATTTAAGTTTGTGCTCAATTTTTTAGTTTAGTAAAAACATTTTTGCACTTTTAGTTAGAATAGAATTATTTTGGAGAAAATTATATTGTAATACTCTTATTTTATTATTGATGGTTCTTGGCTGAGTGATATATGTATTATGTGTCTGTTTTATTTATCAGCAACACCATTTGGTGGGCTTGGAACAACTGCAGCCTCAACGGCACCATCTTTATTTGGAGGGTCTGGTTTTGGCAACACAGCTGCGAAGCCAGCAACAGGTATATTTTATTTGTATATTTTTTTTGTACACCTTGGTAAAACAATGTACACAGCAACACCCCACCTTTAGGAGTTTCATAAGATATTCTGACGATTGCTTCACTATTCATATTTGAAAACTAGCTGACCCGCGCAGCTCCGATCGCGCTTTTTTTACGTTGACACCATTGATATTATAAACTTGTATTGTTGACACCCAATTATTTTTCTATTATACCACCCCTGGATCGAAAAAACAGAAAAATTATTCAAATTTGTCTAGCCGTTTTTGTGTTTTAGTGAGACTAACGGACAGCTAATCATTTTTAAAACGAACCTTATCAGTTCAGGAGCAAGTTCTGTGATCAGGTGTTAAATTCATTGAATTTTTATAGTTGGGTTTTTGTTGTGTTTTTTTAAAGTTAAAATGTTATATGCATACACGTTAGACAGATAACATTCTCTTAATATATATCCAATCTGTAAAAGGATATATACAGCCTTGGCCAAAAGTATTGAGCACCCTGAGAATTTCAAACGAACACAATAAGTATTGCAGAAAACTAAGCTGATTGTTTATGAATTATTTTTTCAGCACAAAAAGGCATTTTAAACAAAAACCCACGCTACTACTGGCTATAAAACATCTGATGTGCTGAAATTTTTATTTTTATTTTTTTTATGTATATCTTGCGATCAGTCGAATACAGACTATAAGCAGCAGTCTTAGCACGATTTGCCAAGACTTCGTAATCTTGACAGTTCGGTGTGGAGTATGACGTAGTTATCGACGTAGAAACGTCATTTTTGGTATTAGCTAGGTCGATAACTACGTCATACTCCACACCGAACTGTCAAGATTACGAAGTCTTGGCAAATCGTGCTAAGCCTGCAGATGATGTGTATGCGGTCGATTATAGGTAAGGTACTTCTCCCAGCGGAGTAAGCCCTTTCTTTTGAGAAGTCAGATTTGCTGACTATCATGGTAGAATATATCCCGTCGCTTTTTTAGCCGACGTATACTTTCAGGGATAGTGAGTTGAGATGTGCTGAAATATGAAGTTTTAATATTTTGGTATTTCGTTATCAGTTCACTACTTTCGCTAATTGTGTACACATCCAATGATCTAGTGCTGTATTGGTGTTTTGAGCAATTACACTGAGTGATATCGTTTCAGTATGCCTACAAGAAACAATCATAATACTAAACAACTTGGGAAGATACAGCTTCTGCATGAGCATGAGAATTCACAGGTAGAGAATTTTAAAACTTGCAGAGTTTTAAAATTCTCTATCTGTGAATACTCGCGCCAATCTGTATAATATTCTATTCAGCAACTCGCTGATATCGAATCTCGTAAAAATAGACACAGAATCGGGCGTAAACGCATTACCACAGATCGTAAGGACCGGAAATTAATAAGAGAGTCCGTAAAAAATGGAAAAAAATCTCCTTCCGAGCTAGGTGCTGAGTTTTCTACTGAAATTAGGAGACCAATTTCTTCTCGTAGTACTCGAAGAAGGCTTTAGGAAGCTGACCTGAAAGACTGTAAAACCAGAGAGAAAGCATGGCTCTCGGACAACAACAGAAAAGCTTGGTAAGAATGGGCCTTAAAATACCAAAGTTTCACCATAGGACATTGATCAATTATCGTGTGGTCAGACAATTCGAATGTTAAGTTGAGTTAACAACAACAAGAGAGGGGAAGCACTTCTGGATTTTCTGGTAAGCTCACCCTTACAAATCTTAAATAAAGGAAATAGACCAACCTTTGTTAATAAATGCAGAGCGGAGGTCATTGATATAACGCTTGCATCTAACAGAGCGAGCAAAGCAATCAGCAACTGGCATGTGTCGGATGAGGTTAGTTTATCTGACCACAACTACATCTGCTTTAGGTATGTAACTTCCAATAACTATGGTAAGAACTGATTGGGAATCTTTTAGGAGAGACCTTAAGGAACAACTTGGGGATCCTACAGATCGACTGAACTCAACCATAGATATAGAGTTTGAGTCAGACAGAATTACCCAGGCAGTTAAGGACAGCTGGACCAAGAACTGCCCGGAGAAAGAGGCGGCAACGCATAAGGAACCGTGGTGGTCACCTGCCCTAGAAAATCTAAGGCAGGAGACCAGACGGGTTTTCAATTGGGTGAAGTCGAACACTTCGCAGACTTCGCAGAATGACTTCGCAGTTTATGCCAAGGCTCTTACGCACTACAGTAAGGAAGTGCGAAAGGCGAAGCGTACATCATGGAGAGCTCACTGCAATAACATCAATAGTCTCCCGGAGGGTATGAGGCTTAGTAAAGCGCTGAGCTCTGCTAAGGTCAATCCACTTTCATCTATTCGGAATGACCAAGGTAAGCCCACTGAAACTGGGAAGGAAACTCTGACGCATATGTTAAGAATGCACTTCCCGGATTCAGAAGATATACAAGACGTGACTAGGAATGTCATCAATGTGGAAGAACAAAATGCGAGAACTTCCAAAGACGACTGGCGTACAGCAAAGAAAGTAGTTGACGCAGACAAGGTACGATGGGCAATTGATAGTTTCAGTCCGTATAAATCGCCAGGACCTGACGATATATACCCCATCTTGCTACAGGAGGGAAAAAGTATTTTTATACCTCACTTGTGCAGATTGTACAGGGCATGCCTAGCCTTTGGACATGTCCCATCAGCCTGGAGGCAGGCAAAAGTAATCTTCATTCCTAAACCAGGAAAGGAGAACTATGAAGATGCCAAATCCTATCGCCCTATCAGTCTTACTTCATTCTTCTTGAAGACTTTGGAGAAGATGATAGACAGGTATATAAGAGATGGCCCACTAAGGAGACGACCGCTCCATGACATGCAATGCGCGTACCAACCGGGTAAGTCCACGGATCCGGCATTGCACTACGTGGTCAAGCAAAACAAGCATTGGAGACAAAAGAAATCTGTGCTGGAGCATTTTTGGATATTGAGGGGGCGTTCGATCGAACAACCTTCGCTTCAATAAGAACGTCAGCACAAAATCATGGCATAGATGCGACAATTGTTAAATGGATTAGCACTATGCTACAGGAACTTGTCATTAAAACTAGTTTATTAGGTGATATGGTTACCGTAAAGGCAACTAAAGGATGTCCACAGGGAGGCGTACTATCCCAATTACTGTGGAGTCTAGTGGTGGATTCGTTGTTAGTGGAACTAAACAGTGGACCATTTCAAGCTGTAGGCTATGCAGATGATATAGTCATACAGGTAAATGGCAAATTTCCAAACGTAGTAACGGATTTGCTGCAGGGTGCTTTGGTTAGGGTGGAAAGATGATGTAAAGACAATAACCTTTCCATAAATCCAAGCAAAACGGTTATAGTGCCGTTCACGAGGAAAAGACGTTTAGAGGGCCTTAGAGACCCAGAAATGTACGGCACCAAACTAAAATGGGCTACGGAAGTAAAATATCTTGGGGTAACTCTCGATAGTAAACTAACGTGGCGTGGTCATGTTGAAAACATAACAAAAAAGGCCTTACGTGTCTTCAATATGTGCCGTTCTGCGTATGGCAAAACTTGGGGACTTAAACCAAAGGTAATATATTGGTTATATACTACGATGGTGAGGCCTATTCTCACATATGGCAGCGCTGTATGGTGGCCTAGGACCAAACTAAGGATCTGCATGGATTCTCTTAGGAAGGTACAAAGAGTAGTTTGCATGGCAATTACAGGTGCCTTCAAAACAACGCCTACACTGGCTCTTGAGTGGTTACTGGGATTAACCCCATTTCACACTTACATACAAATAGAGGTAAGAAAGTCGCTATACAGACTTGCAAAAGCAGGAGTTTGGAATCGTAACAAGCCCTGTACAAAACATACTTTATTAGATCCCGTGAAAGAACTGGATGATCTAATGGACATGCCCTGTGATAGGATAAATCCAGTGTACATGTTTAACAAGAGGTACCGAGTACATATACCATCCAGAGAAGAGTGGACGAGGGGACTCAAACCGGTTGGTGGAACTCACCTCATATGGTACACTGACGGTTCCAAAATGGAGTCAGGTACAGGGGCAGGGATTTATTCCAAGGACTGTAGTATCAGTCACAGCATGGGGCAATATGCATCGGTATTCCAAGCGGAAACCTATGCCATAACTGCCAGCATCAAAGAAATGCAAAGGAGAAATGTCAAGGGTAAAACCATTCGCATTCTCAGCGACCGACAGTCAGGCAGCTCTGAAGGCTCTGAATTCCTTCAGAGTTGCTTCTAAACTAGTCAAAGAAGGTGTTACAGGCTTGAACAACCTGGGAGGACACAACAATGTCAGCCTTATCTGGGTACCTGGACATGAAGGCATCGAGGGCAATGAGAAGGCAGATAGATTAGCGAGGGCCGGCTCACAGAGACATTTGGTTGGCCCCGAACCATTTGTGGGGATTCCGTATGGAACATATCACCAAGCATTGTATGCACATGCTAGAAACGAACACATGAAGGAATGGGGGGCAGCGTCAGGCCTTAACCACTCCAAAGCGTTCTCTAGCGGAAGGGTGGACTGTGGGGTCAAATTATTAAACCTAAACAGATCACAAATAAGGCACCTGATTGGTGCACTTACGGGACATTTTGGCACCAACGAGCATCTACACAGAATGAGGCTAAGTACTAGTGACATTTGCAGATTCTGCGAAGATGAAAAAGAGTCAATGCGACACATATTGTGTGGCTGCGACGCTCTTGCGAGACGTAGGCTGCATCATCTGGGAGTAGCCTATCCTACACCAAATGATTATGTACAGCTCCAAGCTGGCGCGATCGTTGCGTACCTGAGGGAGCTCTTCGATACGCCAGCAACAGAGTAAGGGCTAGGCACAATGCACAATGGATCCAACTGGGTCGAAGTGCGTTCCGGGAATACCGGGCCCAAATTTATAGCCACCAAGAATAGAATAGAATAGCCACTTCCCCGTCCTATTATTATAAAATAACCAGATTCAAGAATAAAACTCCATGACAAAAATACTTTAAGTGTTTCCAAGTCTCTATTTTTTCTCGATTTAAATTTTTTTGATACACCTGGTGTGACTTTTGTGCACCGCTGTGTAGGAGAAAAAGTTAGTCCAAGTTGTGTAATACCAACCGTAAAACACGGCCCAGGTAGCATAATGGTCAATGGGCTGCATGACTGGTTTGGAAGATGGGGAAATGTTCGTGTGTGAGGGTTACCTGAACTCCTTAAAATACTTAAACATGTAAAAATTTGAATTGCTGCCCCTTTTTTCAACCCTTTTCGATAATACAAACGTGGATGGGATTCAATTATAGTAGGAGAAGGTGCTACATCATGAAATTGCTCGAAATATGCCATGGTTTCGAAAAAAAACCATTGAGCTTCTTAAATGGCCTGTCCAGTCGTCAGAATTTAACCCTGTAGAATATTTTTGGGGTTTATTAAAGCGAACATACATGCACCACACGATAAACACAAAAAAATAACTAAAAGGCTGCCCACGTCAAGAATAGAGCGCTTAAACTTCTGAAGACTGTAAAAAAACTTGCAAGCTCTCTACGAAAAAAAAAATCTTCTGTAATCAAGGCAAAGGGTGGAACCGCTAAATATAAAATTTCCAATAATAAATAGGTATTGTTACCATATAAAAATAGGCATGATGACTAATTTAAAAAAATAATTTGAAAAAATACTCGATAATGTACTTACGAGTCTACTATTGCCGAAAATAATCATATTTTTGTATTAAATTTACAATAATATATAAATAGAGATAGAAATAGAAATATTTTCAATTTTTAAAATAGAGTTTGAATTTCGTTCTAAAACGATGGCCGGTGCATGGCGCCATTTTGTGACGTCACTCCGGCGGTGTAAATAAATATCTGTCTAGGTATAAAAGTGAATCATTGTATCATTGTATGAAAGAAAATGTTGAGATGACAGTTTGACAGTTGTTTATTTACACAGGATTGACGTCATTCACTCTGATCAGCGTTTATTACAAAATGGCGATTAGCTGTATTTGAGTAATTTATTTGCTTAAATATCACGAAAATCTCTCTATTATTATGAAAATGAGATGCATTTTTGGAATCAGTGCAATCTGTTCTAATATTTAAAACCACAGATTTATTGGTATTGTGTTGCAGTCATCATGTCTATTGTTCCAATGTATTTCACTTCGATGTTTCCTAAAAACTGAAGTTTACTATGGGCGCTCAATACTTTTGGCCAAGGCTGTATATGTATACTAGCTGATCCACGCAGCTCCGCCCGCGCTGTGTTTACGTTAACTAAACTTTCAATAATATACATTCGCATAGAATACAAACTTCCTTTTTTAAAGTCGGTTAAAAACTTGGACCCACTTTGTGCTTGCCCTCCGAAGCACGGAAACGTTTAGTTCAAATGGCGTTAAGCGGTCACCCATCTATTTATTGACCTTACCTAACGTTGCTTAACCTGATCGATTTCCAAACATTGTTAACACAGAACAATAATCAGTACAAGTACTATAGAATGCTCAAATGCCAGTAAGAACCGTAGGCACAGGTAAGAACATCAAAATACATAAATATCAGGTACACGACAATAGGTACTATACCGTTAGCTGTATTTATCGACATTTGCGCTCGTAACAGATTAAACCTATTACTAATTATCACTTACATATCAATATAACTCTTGTAATATAACTTTAAATAGTTCAATTCGCCTGCCCCGTAGAGGAAAATCTGCCTACGCTTTGTGTAATGGGACCATAGACAAACGCGTACTCTATTCCTAATACTTAACTCTATGATTGTTAACAACTATCTATGAGTGTTCCCTTACGAATAGTTATTATAATTATAATGAAAAATTGTTAAAATCGGAGCAAGCGTATAGCGTATAAGCGTACCAAGTACACATTTTGACGTTAGTCCCCTCTCCCAAAGGGACCGTGCCGAATGTCGGGATAAAAAGTATCCTATGTCCTACCTCGGAGTATTAACTCAAATCATGCCAAGTTTCGTTCCATTCCATCCAGTAGTTTCGGCGTGATGCTAAGCCGAGATACAGACAGACAAAAATAAAAAAAATTACATTTTTGGCTTTAGTATCGGTTATAGAATGCCCTCCAAACATAATTTTCAAAATATCTTCAATGTATAGAATTGGACCTGTTACAGTTTTATTATAAGTATAGATTATAATCTGTGTTATGAACATTATTTTCAGGTTTTGGAACTGGGGCTTTTGGCACAAACACATTTGGTACTGGCACCGCATTTGGCACTGGAACTTCTACATTTGGTAATGCCGCTCCGACATTTGGTACCAACACACTTGGGACCAATAGTTTTGGTGCGAGCAACACATTTGGTTCTACATTTGGAACAAAACCTGCAACTGGATTTACTGGGTTCGGTGCTGGGCGTCCATTGAACAATCAACTTGTACCAATTACGGTAATCACTATTCACTTTTATTTGAAAACGATTGCTACGTTGATGATTAGACGCATTTCTGACACAATCAGATAATTAATAGTATAAGCTAGTGCTTGATCGTGATCACTTTTAATTATGTCATTGTAAGAGACGCAACACATTTAAGCAGGACAGTATACATCGGCACACCCGGGCGGCAAAATCGAACGCTAGTAGATGAATTTTCTAAAACAAGGCCGCTCAATTTAGACCGGCGCTACATATTTGCGGGCCGGCCTATATCGGCACAGCCGTTCGGCAAAAAAGTCGCCGGGCTCTTCCGCCTCGTCACTTGTCGTTCAACAAATACCTACTGCTGAACCGAATGCCGACATCCGCATATAGCCCGAACGGATTACCCGATCGGCACCAACCGAATAAAACACAAGATTTGTGTAAAAATATTAATTGCTTCGGGCCGGCCTTGCCGTTCAACAAATACTGCCGAACCGAATGTGCCGGCTCGCTTAAATGTGTAACGGGTCTACGAAAAGAAGAGAGAGTGCACTTGTGTCTTCACAAGTACTTATGCACTACGTGTAAATGACTGATCTTGTATAAGATTAGCCGCTCTGGTCGTATCGGCCAGGAGGTTATTGCGTAGGTACCGCCGTATCGTTACGGGTATAACGGGCTGGTTTTCGCAACTCCACGTCAAAGCGCGTATTTTTACCCCCCCCCCCCAAATGGATACATTGCCTGTATAAGGCAAGCTGTACCACTGATTATTATTATTATATTCCAGCAGCAGCAAGCACAGCAGCAAGGGCCGACGACGGCCCACGAGGCGCTGGTGGCCGCGGTGTTCAACTGCTGCGTGTTCGGGGACGAGCGCGACCAGGTTCTGGCAAAATGGAACCTGCTTCAAGCGCAGTGGGGGACTGGTGAGACGGATCTTGTATTTTATTATGGGTAACCGGAAGACGCAGCGTGGGTAGGCCTCCCACTAGGTGGACGGACGACATTACGTGCGTCGCAGGTAACCGGTCGTTCATTGTGGCGTTCCAAGGGGGAGGCCTATGTTCAGCAGTGGTGTCTTCCGGCTGTTGATGATAACAGCTTCAGGCTTTTGTAGAAATTTTCGTACCTCTGTTGTACTTTGGTATGTTTACTTTATCCCCTTTGCTAGCTGCACATGGTTTCAACTAATTTCACACGGTCGGTAAAGCGGCATAGCTATAGTAGGTTAGGTAGCATCGGGTGACGTATGCATACTTGTTGCCACCACTATGCATCATGTAATCGCAAAGACTTCTTGGCTAACAGCTAGGGTGTCTAACCACCACCAATGGTGTTCAGTGTTCAATTACTGTTTTTTTTTCAGGTTTGTAGGTTTGTTGGCAAATGACAATTTGATAGGCAAATGACAATTTGATTAGTGGCCAAATCATGATCTAAATTATACGTTTCTATACTAAACTGCCACAGGATATCAGAGACCTACCAAATAAATTCAAAAGCACTATTAAAAGCCGGTTATCTAAAAAAGGGCTACTATAAAATCTCGGATTACCTGGAGGATAAAGCTGCGTGGGCATATCCTGCGATACCTATGCGAGTTTATAATTTTAGGAACAAGTCCTCTGAGTTTCTTGCCGGATCTCAGACGGGGTCGCGTTATGATCTGGTGGAACATAGTTGTAAAAGAGTCAACTCGTGAGCCCTATGCATAATAAAGATTTTAGAATTTGAATTTCTGTGTCAAGAGTTGTTCCAGTTGCCTTTAGACATCTAACTTGGCTTAACTAGTCTAGATGACAACAGGGATATTTTTTTATGTGCCTCTCGAAGGATGGAGATAATTTTCGTCACCAAGGTGGCGGGGGGCGACACACCCTTGCATTTTTGATAATTTATAAAAATAGAAATACAGACACGCGAACCACGGATGTATGGCGTAAATTTATATTCAAAATCAATTTGCACATTTTATTTCCTAGTATTATTGAAGAAAACGCGACAAATAATTAGGACTCGCGTGGCAAGTTCTAAGCCTCCAGTATGCAATTCTAATGAACTCGCTAGACGAGTCCTTGGGCAACGAACATGTTAACCAACGGATCGTTGGCCGAACAGTGATTACAACTGGCCATGAGCGCCACTGATTGCACCGATTGTTTACAGGGCAAGCATATTACGCGCGAAACGCTCCTCCGCTAGAACTAAATGAACAGAATCCATTGTGTCGGTTCAAAGCTGTGGGATATTCTAGAGTCAGCGGACGTGAGGACAAAGAGGGCCATGTTGCTTTGTTGTTCAATAAGACTGAAAAGGATATCAAGTATGTACTGGCTAAGTATATCTTTATATTATGTTAAGAAAGTGAAGTGCAGCTGTCTATAGAGAGGCGTATCGCTTAACATCAGGTGAATGTCACCAAATTGAACAAAATTATTATTTTCGTAATTTTCTACTAAATTCTACTTAATACCGGTAGAAAAAGAAGAGTTAAGATACTGACAACGGCCGCCCACCGAACTAACGCAAATATAGTCGTTTCGTTTTTTCTCCCTGTTGTCATGCCGCTTTCTACCCCTATTACTCTTTTCTACTTATGTATATGTACAGCTATTATATGTTCACAACTTTTGGAGTGCATTAGTAGGGATATAACATATATTTGTTTATGGCGGTATTTAGCTGCGTCTTTTTGTGTGGTGGAGGTACTTCCTTAGTCTGGTTATTCTTTCTTAACTCTTAAATATACAATCATGAAAAGGGTAGGTACCATTTTTCGATTGTTGACATCTCTCATGATACCAACATCTATTTATTCTTTGTTTCAGAAATAATCAACAGGCTCTAACGACGTCTTTGCACGGTTTACTGGGGAATAAACCAAACTTAGCTGTCAACATAGATTCAGTTAATGCTATATCAGAGAATAAAAGCCAGGTAATGTTTACTATTATGAGCTTGCACTTTTTTTTATACTACCAAGGTGGCAAGCACGCAGCCTATGAACTCTAGCAACACCAGAATATGACCCCGCCAGGGGCTCATTATAGCAACCTGGTTATCCGTCGCTATGCTCTCGGGGACGGGGTTCAATGGACGTGCCAAACGTCCTGCGACTCCATAGGTAGCCTGCCAATGCTATACATAGACCGCTACGTGCCATACTTCACTTGATTGCTTGATTTCCAACAAATTATGACTTTCCTTTTCCGTCTTTTAACCTCTCCTGTGTCCCTCTAACTGCCGGTCCCAATTTCCTAACGATCCCTTACTATAAGTTAAAATAGTTACCATCGATAGCTATAATGACATATTTCTGTTTCAATAATAACATATTAGCAACTTACTGTTGGTTGTTCAAATGACAGTCTGTCAGGGTTTTAGTTATCGCTCAATTTCGGAGGTTTATCGCGGGATATCGATGACTTGATCGATGATTTTAACCTATAGTTAGGGATCGATAGGATATTGGGACTGGCAGTTAAACAGTCTCACCTTGCTAAATAATAAAAGATTTCTATTTTTTACAACCACATGGGATGGTGGAAAGACACACAAAATCATAAAGCAAATCGCGGGGCTAATCCTAGCCTCTTCCATTCAGCTTTCAGAACTGTGTTTTCCTGTGTATCTTTGTGCCATTCTCTCCTTTCTAGGCTGATAACGATTACAGTTTCGTTGCTTGGCTAATCCACTATCTAGCCTCGTCCATTCAGCTTTCAGCACTGTGTTTTCCTGTGTATCTTTGTGCCATTCTCTCCTTTCTAGGCTGATAACGATTACAGTTTCGTTGCTTGGCTAATCCACTATCTAGCCTCGTCCATTCAGCTTTCAGCACTGTGTTTTCCTGTGTATCTTTGTGCCATTCTCTCCTTTCGAGGCTGATAACGATTACAGTTTCGTTGCTTGGCTAATCCACTATCTATCCTCGTCCATTCAGCTTTCAGCACTGTGTTTTCCTGTGTATCTTTGTGCCATTCTCTCCTTTCGAGGCTGATAAGGATTACAGTTTCGTTGCTTGGCTAATCCACTATCTAGCGTCGTCCATTCAGCTTTCAGCTTTCAGCACTGTGTTTTCCTGTGTATCTTTGTGCCATTCTCTCCTTTCGAGGCTGATAACGATTACAGTTTCGTTGCTTGGCTAATCCACTATCTAGCCTCGTCCATTCAGCTTTCAGCACTGTGTTTTCCTGTGTATCTTTGTGCCATTCTCTCCTTTCGAGGCAGATAAGGATTACAGTTTCGTTGCTTGGCTAATCCACTATCTAGCCTCTTCCATACAGCTTTTTAGGTCCAACTAACTTGTGCGAATATCTGCAAATCTGCAAACTAACGTGATGTTGTAAAATGTAAATGGATACGTGTGTAATGTTAGTTCATTTAAGGATACTTGTGATGGCACACTAACAAATAGCATAGAGTACAGATAACTCACAGATATTTTTGCCTACTTTCTGTGCACGCCACTGCTTAGATGTATATGGATTTTCAAGGCAGAGCTGCAGCCGCGCTGTAAGTTTGAAGTCACCGTTACCGTAACAGGTGGTGATATACGTGGTGGACAAGGGCGCCGGTGGGTCGCACGTGTCCGCGTCGGAGCTGGCCTCGTTCCTGCAGGGCGCGGGCGCCCGGGCCGCGCTCGCGGGCGCCGGCTGCAGCGCCGCCAGCGCCGTCGCCAAGCCCTCGCCGCAGATGCTCGCGCAGTACCTGCAGACGCCGCCGCCAGGTACACACACACACTGGCCTCGCTCCTGCAGGGCGCGGGCGCCCGGGCCGCGCTCGCGGGCGCCGGCTGCAGCGCCGCCAGCGCCGTCGCCAAGCCCTCGCCGCAGATGCTCGCGCAGTACCTGCAGACGCCGCCGCCAGGTACACACACCCACTGGCCTCGCTCCTGCAGGGCGCGGGCGCCCGGGCCGCGCTCGCGGGCGCCGGCTGCAGCGCCGCCAGCGCCGTCGCCAAGCCCTCGCCGCAGATGCTCGCGCAGTACCTGCAGACGCCGCCGCCAGGTACACACACACACTGGCCTCGCTCCTGCAGGGCGCGGGCGCCCGGGCCGCGCTCGCGGGCGCCGGCTGCAGCGCCGCCAGCGCCGTCGCCAAGCCCTCGCCGCAGATGCTCGCGCAGTACCTGCAGACGCCGCCGCCAGGTACACACACACACTGGCCTCGCTCCTGCAGGGCGCGGGCGCCCGGGCCGCGCTCGCGGGCGCCGGCTGCAGCGCCGCCAGCGCCGTCGCCAAGCCCTCGCCGCAGATGCTCGCGCAGTACCTGCAGACGCCGCCGCCAGGTACACACACACACTGGCCTCGCTCCTGCAGGGCGCGGGCGCCCGGGCCGCGCTCGCGGGCGCCGGCTGCAGCGCCGCCAGCGCCGTCGCCAAGCCCTCGCCGCAGATGCTCGCGCAGTACCTGCAGACGCCGCCGCCAGGTACACACACACACTGGCCTCGCTCCTGCAGGGCGCGGGCGCCCGGGCCGCGCTCGCGGGCGCCGGCTGCAGCGCCGCCAGCGCCGTCGCCAAGCCCTCGCCGCAGATGCTCGCGCAGTACCTGCAGACGCCGCCGCCAGGTACACACACACACTGGCCTCGCTCCTGCAGGGCGCGGGCGCCCGGGCCGCGCTCGCGGGCGCCGGCTGCAGCGCCGCCAGCGCCGTCGCCAAGCCCTCGCCGCAGATGCTCGCGCAGTACCTGCAGACGCCGCCGCCAGGTACACACACACACTGGCCTCGCTCCTGCAGGGCGCGGGCGCCCGGGCCGCGCTCGCGGGCGCCGGCTGCAGCGCCGCCAGCGCCGTCGCCAAGCCCTCGCCGCAGATGCTCGCGCAGTACCTGCAGACGCCGCCGCCAGGTACACACACACACTGGCCTCGCTCCTGCAGGGCGCGGGCGCCCGGGCCGCGCTCGCGGGCGCCGGCTGCAGCGCCGCCAGCGCCGTCGCCAAGCCCTCGCCGCAGATGCTCGCGCAGTACCTGCAGACGCCGCCGCCAGGTACACACACACACTGGCCTCGCTCCTGCAGGGCGCGGGCGCCCGGGCCGCGCCGCCAGGTACACATATACCACATAATAATCAATGTACAGAAGTCAATGTATCTCACTTTTGATACCTGCGTTTGCGGTCGCGCTAGGCTAGGGTTATCAACTCTTTTCGGAGTCGCTGGACGTTCGGGGTGTGGGCCCTTAGAACGTTCATCGAGTACGGCGGCGACTCCGAGGAAAACGGCGGCGGGCTTTGCGACCCCCGTCCCCGTGAGTACAGTGTCAGGTTCCCGGGGGGCTACAATATGCCCCCGGCGGCGGGCTCAATGGCAAGGCACTGAGGGGCCCCTGGTGCAGATCCCACCGTAGAGCCCTGGGGTCCCCCCTGTCATGAGCCGATGCGACAGCCGCGGGGGTTTTAGTGGGTAAGAATTCCACATACCCCGGTCCCGGGGATGTAGCCCTGCATTGTAGCCCCTCCTAGGATCCAGTCACGGTGCTCACGGGGACGGGGGTCGCAACCCCGCCGCCGTCCTCCTCGGAGTCGCCGCCGTACTCAATGGACGTTCAAAGGGCCCACACCCCTAACGTCCAGCGACTCCGAAGGAGTACAGCTTCTACCTAGGTTGAAATCAGATGACCGTATGTGGGTTGTGCCAGAATATTATTATTAATTGTTCTAGAACAGTCTTTTTCAGTCTCTGCCCACATGAACGGACCAAACTCATGACCGTGTTCATGCCCGTGCTATGAACACTATTTCCGTGCTATGAAAGTATCAGGTAAAAATAATGAAACTGTATGAAGTAACGCCCACTACTGTCGCTTCTAAATTTAAAAGACGAATTCTGAATGGCCCGCGACGTCGTTGTTCCGGTACGCGCCTTCATAGTATAAGTAATATTGTCTTTATCGTCGTCATTGGTTTTTTCGTGCCTGATTCGTTCATAGCACTGTAATGGTATGTCCCTGTCTATTGAGCAGACTCCATTAAAGAGGGTGATAACGTTTTGTGGGCGTCACGGTGGAAAACTTTGAGGAAATGCGAGGTGAGGGGGAGGTGTTGATATAGTCGAGATCCACAAGCAATAATTCGTGAAAGAAAATAGTGAAAAAGTCAACAGTAGTGTAGTGAGCTCTTTTGTTCGCTGTTTAATCGAAAATGAATGAATTTATTATCATACAGGCACGCAATTAATTTAAAACAGTGGTTCCATAGGAGTAGGCAGATTAAGACAGGGTGTCTTAAAAATAGGGTGTTGTAAGACAATTTTTTATGAAATTGAAATTATCTATTTTTGCCATATTTGACATTTTTTTCGGTGTCTTTACAATTAATATTATTTATACCTTTTGGCTTGATATGCTCTTTCCGGGACACCCGGTGTAATTTGCTGTTTTGAATTGATTTGACTTATTCGTACTTATTATTTAGGCATGGACATGAGACTATGGAAACAGGCGCAAGCTGACAATCCAGACCCCGAAAATTATATTCCTGTACCAATAATTGGATTCTCAGAGGTAAGTTAAACTTAAATTAATTTATGTGTGTTTTGGAAAAATAATTGCTATCAGCTTCTATAAGTTCAAATAAATAGAATTGAAGTTTCTGCCTGACTAGAATTGTTTGGTTTTGATATTTCGGATTAGAAAACAAATGTACGGGAATAGCATATTTCTTCAAGTGATTTAGCGAAGAGATAATATGTCATCCCCATACATTCTATAGCCTTTGGTATTGTAGAATTACAACTTGCCTAAGGGGCTGCTCCATAACTAAATTCAATTCCTGACCCTAATATAATATAAATCGATTTGCATCAGTCATTTCATTTTATGCCGCCGTAAAACATACATTCCCACGGGAAAATGTATATTAGAGGTAATCTCAGAAACGTTTTTAATATTAAGAATAGAGTACGCGTTTGTCTATGGTCCCCTTAAACTTTTCGATGTTCTTATTCGTGCCTGAAAATAAGCGTTCTATAGTACTTGTACTTATACATATTCTAAGACTAAAAGGATGAACATGGGCAACATTTACAGCGGACAAATATCCTATTCCTGCGATAATCTCAGAGAATATGAATCTGAATCGATTTCAGATTTGTTTGTTTTTTAACCGACATCAAAAAAGGAGGTTCTGTATTCGACGCGTATGTATGTAATATTAATAAAAATGCGTAATATTCATATATGTTAGTCTATGTGGGCTTCTAAACGAATTTACCAAATTTCACGAGTGTATGTAGTATGTATGTATGTAGGTTTGTCCGCGGATTTCTCAGGAACTACAAGTCCGATTTCGAAAATTCTTTTTGCAATAGTTAGAGTATCTTTCAACTTAGGGTAGAGTGCAAATTTCATCAAAATCGGTCCAGTAGTTTAAGAGATATGAACTTTTTATGTTTTCAGTAAGTTACTGTAATGTAGACGTTCGAGTTGCATGATAGTGCATCAGCACTATCACGCAACTACTTTTTAGTGACTTATTTTACCAAGATAGGTATCACCTATCTTGGTAAAATAAGTCACTAAAAAGTATTAAATAAACTACACACATCAAAAGTGTCTAGGGATCAACATATATTTTTGCAATAACTTTTCTCCTGATTGATATTAATTAAAATTTTCTTTAAGGATTCATCAAATAAAGTGTTTTCGTTTGTCACAGTAACGATAAACCAAGTCACCTTTGCATTAATAAAGAAATTTGCCATTTTCCTAATAAAGGGATTTTTGACATTTGAACCACTAACACAAAAGTTCGAAAAAAAGACTGAAATAACAGTTTTCTTTAAAATTTTATTGGGTAACTTAAACAATTAATAATCCGTGTTTCTACCGCGAACACTAACAACACAAGAACATCGGTTTGGCATACTCAAAATGAGTTCATCCAAATCACGCTGTGGAATGGCCGCCCATGTTCGTTGCAACAACAAAAAAAGGTCTTCTTGCGACTGGATACCCTCCATATTCGGCAGAGCTCTTCTCTGTAGCATATCCCATGCATGCTCAATCGGGTTCAAGTCTGGCGACTGAGCAGGCCAGGGCAGGACATTGATGTTAGCTGCGGCGAGAGTCTGTCTTACAAATCTTGCGGTGTGCGGTCGTGCATTATCATGCATTAACTGAAATAAGGGACCGATTTGCACTTGTAGAGGAACGATGACGTCTGATACAATCGTCTCAGCATAAATTTGAGCGTTGAGGTTGCCTCTGATCCAAATCAACTCAGTTCTTCCGCCGATCCAAATACCCGCCCATACCATGATGGTTCCACCACTATAAGGATGGACTTCCTGGCAGGATTTTAATCGCTGTTGGCGTCCAGGGGTTCTCCAGTGTCGTATACGTCTTGTATCCGGTCTCATACCAAAACGAGACTCATCAGAAAAGCACACGAAACGCCATTGTTCGTCTGCCCAATTTCTGTGTTCAAGAGCCCATTGATATCGAATCCTACGATTGTGCATTGCTATAGGTGGTACCCGTAGCGGTCTTCGGGAATGAAGGTTCACTTCATGCAAGCGGTTTCTGACTGTTTGGTCGCTAATTAAGTTCCCTGAAGAGTGATGAAGCCTCACGGCTAACATCATGGCAGTTATTGTTGGAGCTCTTCGAGTTAAGATTTGAATATATCGGTCTTGTCTCCGTGTGGTGCAGCGATACCGTCCTCCATGGCGCTCAGCCACGGTACCAGTGCTTCGGTAACGTGTCCAAAGTCGACTGATAACACTCTGACTTGTATTCAGAGCTAAAGCCACAGTACGTTGCCGGGAACCAGCTTCTATCATTCCCACGGCTCTGAGCATTTCTTCCCTGCTTAAATGACGTCGCCGCTCCATAATAACGTTGGTTTTAATCAGTAGTAGGGAAACAGTAGCACTAATAATGTCTTCAATGCGTTGTATGTTTTTATAGGGAAAATATTGACAGCTGATTTTCATCTTTTACTCGAATTTGATTCACAGTTCCTGATTCAAATTATGAAATGCACCAAAAAGGATCCATATAAATTTATAAAATCATAAATTTATTACTAAGCCACATCTCAATCTCAAGAAATCCGCTTAAAAATGCTTGATCCCTAGACACTTTTGATGTGTGTATTTAAAAAAAAAAACCGACTTCAAAGTAAATTATCTAAAAAGCATAAAATAACGAAAATATTATTGAAGTTGGTGCAGAATATACACAGCACGTACGCTAACACCAACTTCAATAATATTTTCGTTATTTTATGCTTTTTAGATAATTTACTTTGAAGTCGGTTTTTATTTTTTTTTAAATAGTTTATTATAGGTGATTTTTTTGTTATTGCTACGACGCGCGCTTGCACAAGCGGCCGGGGTCATCGCACGTACGTCGCTCAAACGATTTTGTTTGAAAACTGGTCAAGTTGCATGTGCTGTCGCGGTAACGAACTGATCGCGTCAGTACATGCAACTGCCACCATAATATTGTAACCCAAAATATTATTTTGGGTATCATATGTTCATGATAATCAATCACTACATAGTATAAAACAAAGTCGCTTCCCGCTGTCTGTCCCTATATACGCTTAGATCTTTAAAACTACGCTACGGATTTTGATGCGGTTTTTCTTATTGCAAACGCTGTATGAACCCTACGAGATAGATCAAAATAATGTACTACAGTTACTGTAGTGTACTGTGTAGTACAGTATGGTACACCTTAACAAGATCTACAAAAAAGTCCACGATAGTATATGTATATCTCTTATGGACAATAACCATTTTTTATTCTTTACTTTTTATGAGAAATAATGGCTTATTTACGAAGCGATTTTAAGCAATACCTACAGCGTTAATCTTTATCCAATTAAGTAGCTATTAAGTAGTGAAGCTGCGTCGTCCTCTGTGAGTCGAGGTATGCAGTGAATGGCTGGCGGCTGCTAGACGTACCGCTGAGAGGAATGCGCTCTTCTTACGTGGACCGGCCGTAGTGCAGAGGTGCTGTGCCAAGTAGTGGCCGAAGGTTGACCAGGCTTGCATCTGCAGCTGCAATGCGGTGGTCGTCCGATGAGGCCGGAGTACTGGCTGGCTTGTGACTCGCTGGTTGTTGCTGGAGAGTTGCTTGCTGTGTGTGGGAGAGAGCGATGGCGAAGCTGCGCTGTTGTCGGGATCTGAGGGCTGCGACGATGTTCTGTGCGGGGTCACCAGTTTAGCGATGCGTCGGCGGCGGTGCTAAAGGGAGGATCCTCCGACCGAGCGAGGTGTGATGCTCGGCCAGGGCCGAAGCCCCCGACAGTTGTTGTCGGGATGTTCTATATATAGTGAATGTCTTCTGAAACTTCACTTGCACGATTCAGAAATCGGTGGCGCCATCTATCTTCTTGTATGTGAACTATTCGCTTCTCGCGTCGCTGTAACACATGTGGCGCCATCTTGTTATGTCGAGTCGCCACAAGTATAAATTCATTTTTTACCACCCGTGCGAGGTCGGGGCGGGCCGCTAGTCTTGTATAAATTATGGATCGATGCTCCACGCCACCGCTCTAAATGTGTGTTGTGTTGTTGTGTAGATAAAGTTCCGCAGCGCGTGTCAGGCGGAGCAGTCTCGGCTGCAGGCGGTGTGGCTGGCGCGCGCCGGCTCCGAGCTGGCGGAGCTGCGCACGCGGCGCGCCTCCGCCGCCGCACGACTCGCACAGCTGGCCGCGCGCCTGCACCAGCTGCGACACGCGCTGCTACAGGTCACCACACACACACACACACACACACACACACACACACGTTATTAGCGCGCGCTCGCGCACACTAACCAGGTGTAAAGACTAGATGTGATTTATGCACACACCGTAGACTTATCTATGGCTCACACTTAAAAGGGGCAGGAACAGGCCGTGTGATTAACGCCTACACTAACGGGGGAAATGAGAAATGAAGAATTTGTACCGATATGCCGTGTAGGGTATACGGAACGTGGATGACGCGAGTGTCGAGCGGCCGCAGTTAAACGACAGACTATATTCTACTTATTATATTTTTTATCTTTATATATATAATTCTACTGTACGTGTGTATGTCACTGAACTCCTCCTAAACGGCTGGACCGATGTTGATGAAATTGTTTGTGTGTGTTCAAGGGGATTCGAGAATGGTTTAGATTCACAAGTGAAAGAGCGCGAGCGGAGCTGCGCCGGTCAGCTAGTTACTTATATAATAAAAATAATAATATCTTGGGACAATCATCCGATCCCAAACTAGGCAGAGCCTGTACTATGGAAACCAGACAACTGATACTAATACTTATATACTTTTTTTTTTGTAAATACATACTTAAATAGATAAACAACACCCAGACACTTGGCGGGAATCGAACCCACGACCCATCGGTTAGCAGGCAGGGTGTCTGACCACTAGACCAACGGGCCCGTATAATGGTATTGACATAATTAAGTACCAATCGACCAATTAATAAAAGTTGGCAAAGATATTTTATTTGAATATCCTGATTAATCTTTTGAGTGTATTGACCAACAACGTAATCAGATCCAATAAAAATCTCTAAATGAGTTGGTGCTTATACCCGCAAATTCTTGTGTACAAGAATTAGGATACAAAGGCTGGCTGCCTCCTTATCCTAAGTAATTGATATAAAGATTATTACACTTAAATTATTTCCTGTGCCAACAAAGCTGCCGCTCTTGAAAAACCAAATCATCTAGTTCTTCATAGTTGTTGACGTTTGTTTGTAATATATTTGTAGGTGGTTTCTCGGCAAGAAGTGGTAGGACGTGTGGGCGCAACGTTGACACCTGAAGAGGAGGCGTTAAGGGCGCGACTTCACGAACTGGCCTCACAGCTCGCCGCACCGCCGCTTTATAACGTAAGTGGTTTTAGTTACGATTTCAAACGCGCATAGTCACGACAAAAAAAAGGATTCAATACTACGTTATTAAGAGTCGCCACTTCCATCGAGCCCCTTCGAAGTATGAACGTTCTTTGTGCAAACATCGCCAACTATAGAGCGTCCTATAGAGCGTGAAGTTCACTTTTAAAAGTTCACTTTAAGTGAACTTTTAAAAGTGAACTTTTGCGTAACATGACGCAGTTACGTTCTATTGGTGCTGTCAAAAAGAAAATAAACGGTTGGACGCTCTATAAGAGCTAGATTGGTCAACAAAACCATGATAAATTATTGAATTTGGATATAAGACATCCAAATAGTTCGTTTATAAATTGGTACAATTAAAGTCAAAACCTATTCGTAGTAATTTTCATTTGGTAAGATATTGCATTAATAATTATTGCTGATAAGTACGTTCATTATTTCATACAAATATTTCTTTCAAGGCAGTGTCGCCGAGCTGGAAAACTTTAGTTGTTAAGGCGATTGTATCCTTAATATTGTGTGGGCATAAATCAATATAGGTACGTTGCTCACCGACTCGACTGCGGGTGAAGTCAATAAATCATCTATTTGTACTTAACAGTTGTACACCATAAAAAAGCTATTTTGGAAAACCAATTCCAATAAAATTTCAATTCATATTGAGTTCCCCTGCTTTCTTTACTCCTGACAGCCTTACACATTACCAGTTGGTTGGAATTAATTTGAATAGAAATTGACATTGGTTCTCTTCATTGATTAGCCCGAATACATTCCAGTTGCCGTCTAAATTTGATGGAACATGTGCTCTTGTACAATGATATCATTTATGAGTAACAATATCTATAATGGTTACGAAAGTCTCGAGCTTATCCGAATTATGAAGAGATTCGGAATTAGATAAAGTGGGATCACGTTTAGGAGCTACGTGATAGCTCCTAAAATAAATGCCGCATGATCATTCCACTCGATCACCTAGTGTAATATTTGTATAAATTTGCGCTTAGAGTTGTCACGATGGATCAGGTCATATCTATAGGGCTATTCCACAACCGTCTGGAATTCCCGTTTTCGAATCCTATCCTAAGAATCGTTCTATCCGCGACGAAGATATCATTTCTTTCGTCGAAAGATTTGTAATTAGCATTTATAATGTACTTTATGGCGCTCATAGACAGTTGTAAATTCCTGTTTGACAAACGGAGTGACCGATTAGTGTGAGGTTTAGTGGCATTTGAACTGAGAATCTAACTGCTTCGGATGACACATAAATGTCTGCCCCTGCTGGTTGTCATGTAAGCAATCGCTTAGCCAAGAGACACATAAATGTCTGCCCCTGCTGGTTGTCATGTAAGCAGTCGTTTAGCCAAGACAGATGCTGTTGGACATTTCTGTCACCAGGTTAATCGGTTAACAAGCGACAAACAAGCAATGGTACTTTTGATAATTTTTCAATGGGACAGTTCTTAAGATTGAGAATAGCCCTAACAACAGCATTACACCGGTGCGTATATCGTTAGACTGCGACCTTGACTGTTCAAATACGCGTAAGCACACTCGCTCCGCGTGCTACCTTATCGGCTCACTATCGCCTTATCTCCAGACGGCCAGACACGCTGTTGAAATCGCACCTACATGAATTGTTGTTTTGGTTATAGATAAGCGATTAATTAACACCAACGAAGCATTTTTTTGTTCTTCATTTACTTCCGCGTATACAAAGTCAACAGACCAATAAGTCAGAACGAGATGTATTATTGAAACGAAATGTATAATGTACATAGGTCCAGTGAGCTAATATTAATCTATATGCATTGAAAGAGATAGTATTTCGTATTTTATGTACTTACGTAATCTATCGGCTTTGCATAGAACTGTTTATAACCGGCTAAATCTGGTTCTAGGTTGTCAGATATGAAGTTTCACTATCACGCAGGATATACGTGAGAGGTCGATATCATTTCAATTTTATGTATTGTAATCTCATCGTGATTATTACATTTGTCTGACTTGCCGTGACGTTTATTGGGTTATATATCATCAGCCGGAAGACGTCCACTGCTGAACATACGCTTTCCGTTGGAACCCCACATTATGAACGAAAATTAGCTATTTGCATCCAATGGTTGCCTGCGACTCGCACAGTGTCGTCAGTCCACCTAGTCTGATCGCAGGGTATTTCGGTCCGTGGTCGCTACTCGAGACCCTTTTTTCCCCATAGGTTATCGGTTCTTCGAACGATGGAGCCTGCCTGTTGCCACTTTAACTTGTAGATTTTGGGACCTATGTTGGTGATTTGGTGACTCTTTCCTTAGCTCGTTGTGTGACTGTGCTCCCCTAAAAGGTCTGCATTTAGGAACCATGTTTCAGCACCATTTGTAATCACAACACACACTGGTTCAAAATCTTCATTTTTCGACTTGAATTCTTCAGGCGACCTCTATTGGACTGTCCTATATAGACACTAAAATAACAACTATGTTTCCCTAAAACAGTTTATTTGATCCAAAATGTAGATATAGATAGATAGATAGATAATACTTTATTGTTCCACCATTATGAAAAAACACAAAAATACAAGAAAAAAAAAACAGTAAAATAGAATGAAACAATCGGCGGCCTTATCACTAAAAGTGATCTCTACCAGGCAATCTTTGGATGGAGAGGAACTATGAACTGCAAGGCGGGGTTGTTTATACAAACCAATTATAAAAGAGAAAAAAAAAATACATAACTATATACAATAAAATACGTAACAGCAAAATAATATATATATATATAAATATTAGTATAACACATAAATATTATATTTGATAGAATTAAATATAAATAACCAACAATAATAAATAAATAAGTGCAGCAGGCTAATATCAATATAAAATTCATAGGGACAAATAAAATGCTTTCAAACGATCTTTAAAGATAGGCAGAGATGGTGCATGTCTAATAGTGACCGGTAAAGCATTCCACAGACGAACAGCTTCTACTGTGAATGACTTATCGTAAAACGAACTATTATGAGAAGGGAACATAAGAGTGAGATTTTCTGATGACCTCAAACAGTGGGAATCATTGCCGAGAAAAACAAAACGTTCCTTTAGGTAACGCGGAGAAAAAGAATTAAATAGTATATTATAAAGAAGAGACAGGATGTGCGTATTCCGACGAAGACGAATAGGAAGCCACTTGAGCTTAGAACGAAATTGAGAAACATGATCATATTTGCGCAAACCAAATATAAATCGTATACAAAAATTTTGAAGACGCTCAAGTTTATTAAGCTGGTCCTCTGTAAGATCTAAATAGCAGATGTCAGCATAATCAAGAATTGGAAGCAATAGGGATTGAGCTAGAACAATTTTAGTGGCAGTGGGAAGAAAGTTACGGAGTCTTTTTAACGAGGCTGCAGCAGCAAACAACTTCTGGCTAGTAACTTGGAGTTGAGGAACCCAACTCAAGCAGCGATCAATTAAGATTCCTAATTTTTTACACGATTCACTAAATGGTATTATTTCCCCATCTAAATTGACACTAGGAATCGTTCTCCAGTTTACCCTTGAAATCAATCGCGAACTACCCACTATCATCGCCTTAGATTTTGCAGGATTAACTTTTAAGCCAAATTTTTGCTCCACTCTGTTATAAGGAAAAGATCATTATTAACTACCCTAATACACTCTGGTAGTTCATCCAATGAAGCACTAGAATAAATTTGTAGATCGTCTGCATATAGGTGGTACGAAGAAGATAGATTTTGCGAGACAGAGTTTATAAAAATTGCGAAAAGAAGTGGAGAGAGATGTAGATTGTCTTAAGCGTCTAATGAGAGTTTAATCAACAGTACGTACAGCGACTTGGCTTGTACGGTGAACGAAAGTGTATTATCAATGTATTCAATTATTTCTGACCTAGGAGAACAACCTTTTCACTCACTAGCTTGACCGCGAGCCCATCTGATACTAAGTGGTGATATGGAAGCGGACTTTATTACCGACATAAAGTAAGGGGCACGGTATGTATCCTGTGCCGGCAGCAAAAGCCGACCAGAGGTCGCGGGATCAAATCCCGCGAGGAGTTACAACTTTGTATTAGTTGTTTCTTACAGGCTACGACAATGCAGGCTTATCACCTGATTGTTTATAAAGTAACATGATCCATGCTTCGAATTTTCATATTATTAAAAATCTCCCCGGTCGTGTCGATCTACCGTCCTCTATAACTAGTGTCTGTGCAAGCACTTGTGTATAGTAATATTTCCTGCGTAGTTGGCTAATTGTTTTAAAAAGTGGCGTCCGTGGACAAACGGCCTAGAGAACATTATTACTTTGCCAGTTAGGCCCCGCCTCTCTTAAAAATACATGTTTTAACATTTTGTTTTCCCGAATAAATGATATATGTATTACTAGCTGAGCCGCGCAGCTCCGCCCGCGCTTTTATTACATTTTGCTCCCCTTTTCTCCCTCCTCCCTCGATGTATTTCTCTTTACATCTCTCTCTTATAAGATAAATCTAATTCTATGCTCTCTCTCTCTCCTCTCTTTTGCCCCCTCCCGATTCGGTTCCCGTCACACTCCCCCTCTTCCTCTCGCCGTTGTCCCCTCTCTGAACCCCCACCCCCTCACTTCCCCCTTGCTCCATCTTAATATTCCTATCCCTCACCCTATCACCCCCTCCTCGAATCCCTTCTCCCTCTCTCTCCTCTCTTGCAACCGCCTCTCGTTCTATATATCCTCGTCAATCATGGTATCTGGGATTCCTACCCACTTAAACCCCTGCAGTTGTCGCATCGCCACATAAGAGGGGGGACCTGGGCCCTCCAGCGGGATCTGCACCAAATGCCCCTCAGTGCGCACTATAGCCCCCTTATATTATAGCACCGTCCTCGGAGTCGCCACCGTCTTCCATCTATGTAATGACCTTGCTTAACGTTGCTTAACCTAGCGGCATGAAATATGCTTTACGACCTATTCTCAGACCTACCCGATATGCACACAAAATTGCATACAAATCGGTTCACCCATCTATGTAATGACCTTGCATTATGTTGCTTAACCTTAACCTAGCGGTATGAACAACGTTCACAGCTATTTTTTCATTGGTGTAAATATTAGTGAAGTTTACGTTATATTGAAGAAGGGACAAATTCATGCTAACAATAATTTATTATTAGTTAATTATTTCTCATAAAACGTAAAGGATAAAAAAGGAAGGTGCAAAGAGTAGTTTGCATGGCAATTACGGGTGCCTTCAAAACAACGCCTACACAGGCTCTTGAGTGGATACTGCAACTAATTCCACTACACACTCATATCCAAACAGAGGCAAGGAAGTCTCTATACAGACTTGCAAAAGCAGGAGCTTGGAATCGTAACAAGCCCTGTACAAAACACACTTTATTGGATCCTGTGAAAGAACTGGATGATCTAATGGACATGCCCTGTGATAAGATAAATCCAGTGTTCATGTTTAATAAGAGGTACCGAGTACACCTACCATCAAGGGATGAGTGGACGTGGGGACTCAAACCGGTTGGTGGAACGCACCTCATATGGTACACTGACGGCTCTAAAATGGAGTCAGGTACTGGGGCAGGAATTTATTCCAAGGACTGCAGGGTCAGTCAGAGCATGGGGCATTATGCATCGGTTTTCCAAGCGGAGACCTATGCCATAATTGCCAGCATTAAAGAAATGCAAAGGAGAAATGTTAAAGGTAAAACCATTTACATTCTCAGTGACAGTCAGGCAGCTCTGAAGGCTCTAAACTCCTTCCGAGTTGACTCTAAACTGGTTAAAGAAGGTGTTACAGGTTTGAATGACCTGGGAAGACCCAACAACGTCAGCCTCATCTGGGTACCTGTACACGAAGGTGTCGAGGGTAATGAGAAGGCGGACAGACTAGCAAGGGCCGGCTCACAAAGACAGTTGGTGGGTCCTGAACCATTTGTGGGGATTCCGTATGGAACGTACCACCAAGCATTATATGCGCATGCTAGGAATGAACACTTAAAGGAATGGAGGGAACCGTCAGGCCTAAACCACTCCAAAACTTTCTCTAGCACAAGGGTGGACTGTGGGGTTAAATTATTGAAACTTAACAGATCACAGATAAGGCACCTGATAGGTGCACTCACGGGACATTTTGGTACCAATGAGCACCTTCACAGAATGAGGCTAAGTACTACTGATACTTGTAGATTTTGTAAAGGTGAAAAAGAGTCAATGCGACACATTTTGTGTGGCTGCGACGCTCTTGCGAGACATAGGTGGAATCATCTGGGAGTAGCTTATCCTACACCAGATGATTATGCACAGCTCCAAGCTGACGCAATCGTTGCGTACCTGAGGGAACTCTTCGACACGCCAGAAACAGAGTAAGGGCTAGGGCATGCACAATGGATCCAACTGGGTCGAAGTGCGTTCCGGTGGTTACCGGGCCCAATTTATAGCCACCAATAGAATAGAATAGAAAGGATAAAAAATGTTTATTGTGGGTTATCTCTAAGAGATAAACATATACTATCACAGACTTTTTTGTAGACCTTGTTAAGGTGTACAATACTGTAGTCCATTATTTTGATCTATCTCGTATGGTTCAGCCAGCGTTTGCATTGTAAGCCCAAAAAAATGTGTTTATTTACGACATCATATTAGAAACCACTAAAATGATCAGTGTTTCTCTACTATATTATGCATGTATTATACACATAAACCTTCCTCTTGAATCACTCTATCTATTAAGAAAACCCGCATCAAAATCCGTTGCATCGTTTTAAAGATCTAAGCATACATAGGAACGGACAGACAGCTAGAGCGACTTTGTTTTATAATATGTATAGATATAGATATGTATCACATACATGATAGAATCATTTAAGGCCTTTTTTGTTGTTTAGGGCCGCCTGAACGAGTTGTTATGCGCTGTGCGTCTGCAACGTAGCGCAAGCGCCGGCGCATCGCAAGAACGCTACCATTTGGACCCGGGTAAGAATATCTTGAGAACTTGTTTTATATATTTCACGACATAAGAATCAGAATTCAATCCTTGGAATTACTAATTTGCTGTTTATTTATTGAAATCTAGTTTATAGGATCGCTTAAATCATGACGTCATGTTGGACTCTGTTGGTAGACATGACTCTATGAAGAGGCTATGAAGTATGTACATTATGTTCTAACGACCAATGAGGAAGTATGGAGAAAGTTGAGAGTTAGTTAATAAGTCATAATCATATTCTTTCCTTTAGTTAGAGTTTGTATTGAAATCTACCCTTAGTAACGTCAAAATCGTGCAATAACTATTATTTATTTTTTATAATATAACGTCTAATGTTAGGGCGCTCAAAACCAGCTGTTATCACGGCTAGGTAAACGATCAGTAGAACGTAAAGCAAATCATTAATCGTTAAGAGGCATTTGTGACACTAAGCATCTCCGTGAAGGACACGTAAAGCTTCAGTCCCGGTCCCGTTAAGTCAAGTCGGAGGACCAGGGATCATCTTGGACAACCCTGACAACACTGGCCACTAACTATACGATAAATAAGAAACGATTAAGAGTGATGTCTAGTGTGCGGAGTTCCTTTATATATGTGTTCTGTTTGTCTCTGAAGGTGCACAAGAAGACGTGAAGCAGTTCCTTACTCTACAGCAACGCGGGATGGCCCACTTGTTGGATACGGCAAGGAAGGATCTCGCCGCTCTCAACATTATTGCTGAAGGCATGGCGCGCCTTGTCAGAGCTTAATACTTTGGCCACACCTTTTCTTGTAAAGTTGGAATATGAACTGTAAAATGTCTAACATTGGCGAGACATTCTTTTACATAATGTGCAAATTATTGTAGCTTATGTAAAAAAAGCAGTTTAAAAAGATGCCAGTTTAGGCACAATTTCAATTTCATTGTTAAAACTCACATCTAATAAAATTACTATTTTTGTATAAGTAAATATGTTGTTTTTATTTTATTTTATAGCGTGGCCTTGTTATAGTGGTGATTAAGTAGGCAGACCAATTTAGTACCTATCATTTGTTTACTTGGCGATTGAAGTTGTTGTAACGTGTTCATTTTGTTTGTATAAATGATATTCAGTCTACAAGTCTACATTGAAGCATCTACACAGTTACGTATTCATTATCACTCATTGTGGGATTATTATATAAAACCAGATTTTTCCGGTTACCGAAAATATTCCACAACACGCTTGTTCTTTAAGTTGATAAGGACAATTGTATGTCTTTCATATAAATTTGTATAATTTCATTTAGGATGAGTTTTATTTTGTTGCCAGATAAGGAAGTAATCCGTTCGCTTTGTCTCGTCACCTACCAAGTTTGCACTATGATAAAGATGTGCTGAATATGATGAACAATACCAAACAGATGCAAATATTTAATGTTTTCTAATGTCAATTATATTGTTGCAGTCACTGTTTATGAGTGTCATTGAAATAATAATCGTAAACAAATTATAAATAAATTTAATCATAAATAAATATTAACTCTTAGTGCTTAAATCTAAAGGTAAGTCTGTGCGTCTGACTAGTTCTTCAATAGGCCTGCACTCGATCCGTTTAGTACAAATCAGGTTAAGGGGCATCTCCTCCTCGATATTGGTGTATCGTCTTGAAGTGTCGTCCACGTGGTTCATATGGACATCGTCTATTTGAGGTTGTTCGTAAGTGATGATTTTGTCACCAACGCTCGGCCTTAATACTGGGTAAGTGCCATTACTTGTATAGTAATTCCTGTACGCGTGTTCGTACATTTGGGAGTACTCCATGTACGACATTTCGCTGGTTGGTATTCTCACTGGGTACCTAGGCTCTAAAGGTCGGATGTAGGTGACTTGGTCGATGGGTGCGTAACCCATTGTTTGTGGAACAGATATGTCTGGTAAAATTGGGGCGTAGACTGGAATCGTAGGGGTCACCGTGTGGGCTGAAGTGTTGTAGGCTCTACTCGAGTGTACGGGTGACGTAGTCCTTATTATTGTGTACGAAGAGCTGTTTTCCTTTGCGGGCGAAGTGTCAGGACTGTGGAATTCGTCTGAGGACTCCCGTCTAGCGATTTGCTCTGTTGTGTAGTGTTTGTAGGTTTTGACATGCTTCCTCAAGCTGGACGGGTCCGTGTACCGTTTGTTGCATCCGGGCAATTTGCAGCAGTACGGTTTTTCTACTGCGTGAGTCCGCGTGTGCTTGAATCTGTCGCTTGAGTTTGAATATGCTTTGCCACATCCCTGCAAACAAAACAAATTATCATTAAAAATGCGCTTTTTTTAAAATTAATAATAACATTACTGAGTGTTATTTTAAAATGATGTCAATTAGTACAATATTCTTACCTCGTAAGGACAAACGTATGGCTTTTCCCCGGAGTGTGATCTCAAATGGATCTTCAAGTTTTCAGCCCTGGAGAAACTTTTATTGCACTGGTTGCACGTGTGCGGACGCTCGTTTGTGTGTGTGCGTACATGAACGAGCATCTTGTATCTGTTGGCAATAAAACAAATATGGTGACAAAATGAAACAGATTAAATAGGTTTTTGGAGTGTCAGATAAGTGAAGTAATTATAGGTAAGTAAGTGATATTTTACTAAATTTTTTTATACAATCGAGGTGGCAAAAAACATGCAGCCCTTCCGATAGTAAGCAGTCACCGCAGCTCAGAGCCGCAGCCTATGGACGCTAGCAACACTAGAAGAATCACCAGCGCGATGCTGACCACATAGACATTAAATATTAAGTCTCTTGTGTCCAATTTCACCAACTACAGTTCCCTTCACACTGGAAAACAGCAATTTGTACAATAAATTCTATTTTTTTTGTATCATTAGTTACTAACCGTGCATTAAAACCTCTCTGAGGTCTGGTGCAGCCCTTCCAGCCGCAGTAGAAGAGGCCGTCGCTGTGGGCGAGCGCATGTGTGCGTGCGACGTGTGCGGAGAGACGAGCCACGCTCGGAAAGTTGGCACCGCACCCCCGCCACCGACATACACCCTCCGGGTTCTCGATGTCATTTGAACCCCTTTCAGGCGAAGAACCCCCTGAAGAATCATCATCTTCCAACTGCAACAATATTTCATTGTAAGACCACTAAATAAAAAGACTCGTTTTATTTGTTAGTTTTGTTTAAAACCTGTAAGCTCAGAGTGGTTTAAAATATCATACCTGAGGTGGTAGCGGTGGAAGTACCACCGGCCTGGCGAGGTAGGGCGCGAATCGTTCTGCGGGCATCCAGCGTTGTATTCTGCACCCTTCACTATTTACATCCGATCTCCATGGCGGAAATAATAACATGATTGCACTCGATACAGTAACAATAGGAAAAAAAATAGTTGTGGTCACCGCGCGGTCGCTACGGACAATGATGGAGCGCGCTCGGCTCGCCTACTTATAAAACGTCTACGACTGACAACGTGCTGATAAGAGGGCGAGTCCCCCGCGAACATTAACGTTCATATTTTTCCTACGTTTTACTTAGTAACGAAACAAAAGATCGATTTTCTATAAAAATTCAAGACTTCCCATTCGAAAAGATTGATAGAAATGTGCATATATATTGAAATATTCTTGCTAATTCATAGGAGTCGCGGAGTTTGTATGTGGGAGCGTTATCAGAAGCCGCCTGCCGCGGCTGCTGTCCAGTTATTACCGGTACGATAGGCCGCGGTTCAATAGGTGACTGATATCGCGGTGTCGGTGTGAAGCGACCTCTTACTGGTTCTTATTGACGAGCTCATTACTAATCGGCTTCAAGACGGTAGTTTCAAGAAAGAATTGACTATGTTTCGTGGCAGTCTTCACGTATTTGTATGGTGACTAGCATAATTCAGTTTCGAGTTGGTGAAGGCTCAATTTAGTTCGTTTTTGAGGATCGTTTTAGGGGTTCCATACTTTTTAATTCAATATAAAAATATAATAACCTAGTAATTACATAATTATAAGTATATTATTTTACAAATATACATTTAATTAAGTCGTCTAAGCAGAGGCTCAATTAAACCAACTGTAAAACGTTTTGAAATGGTATCTCCGATACAGACTGTGGTCTAGTGGGGGTATCACAGTTAAATGATACCTCGATTATTATACAGCACTAGATTGTATTGTACCTGTAAATTAGTTCTTGTTAAGTACCTATTTTGTTAACTATCTTTCGCTGAAATAAATACTTTTATCTTTATCTTTATAAGCTAGCGCTTGATTGCAGTCCCACCTGATGGAAAGCGGCGACGCAGTCGAGGCTGGTAAAGCACACTAGCTTATTAAAAGCCTATTCACTCCAGCCTTGAAGACATCCACATTATAATCAGGCGGGAAAAACCGGCACAGGCAAACTATTACAATCTTTAGCTGTCCTTATTATAAATGAAGATGCAAATCGTTTAGTCCGAACTGAAGGCACGATGATCACATAAAGGTGCGTATGCGCTAAAAGGTGAAAAATAAACCCTTAGGGTGCGACTCCGTCTATCTGTCTGTTTGTCACACCATGTCCTATGTCTTCTCGTATATTACTTCCTGGAAGAACCACTGATGCTATCGATAGAACTTGAATAGTTTTCTTACCCAACATCATTGCAAATTAAACATATTTTCTATTGAAACTTAGGAACTCGATAGATTTTATTCAACCTAATTACAAATGAAAAAAAAATAATTATATTTTCTTTTCAATGGGGCGAAATAGGGTCGTCAAAATTTCAGTCAAGTGAGTACTATACGGAGTGAGGTATAATAGGGCTTCATTCGCACATTTCAAAACAGATTTTTATTTTGGCTTATGTCACGTGATTTTTGGCTTATAATAAAAAATGTCAAAAACAATACCGCCCCATATACGGTGGAGGGAGAAGTGATAAATAATTATAGGTAAGAAGTATTATATATCTATTTATATTTACTTACAGGAGAAATATCGTGACGTTTCTACGTTGTACAGTTTTAGAAATTCTAAAAGAACTCACAGTAAAGTAGTTACCTGCGGGGACCTTAGGGTTAACCTTACTTAGGTCACGTTGGTTTTCCTTCCCACCGGATAACAAGATTAACAAGGGACGAAGTTCTGTGTCTGCGCAAATAATTGAACACTTAAAATCTCTTGTAATGAAATATTTTTTCAAAGGTCAGCTAAGTAGGTACGGTGTCCGTGTGACGTATATGGCTATATTATTATAGCCATATAAATAATTATAATAACAAGGAATGTGCAATTTACAGACGTAATAATAATTACGAACAAATTGATAAAAAAATATCTTCTAAAATACTTAAGTTGCTAGTTAATTAATAATATAAATACTGTGTATTATCTATTAGCTAATATCTATGTGTGTGACTGGCTGACATAGCGAAAATACGTAATCAAGATATTTAATTAATAATATAAATACCTACTGTGTATTATCTAGCTAATATCTATGTGTGTAACTGGCTGACATAGCGAAAATACGTAATCAAGATATTTAATTAATAATATAAATACTATGTATTATCTAGCTAATATCTATGTGTGTATCTGGCTGACATAGCGAAAATGCGTAATCAAGATTTCAGATAGATCAGCAGCTTATTTACCTACATAACTACGAGTTTTGAAAAAAAGGCGACCCTATGAAATTATTTCACTGCTGAGATTAGTGAAATAATTTACTTAGTTTAACCTATGTACTAGTTTTGATATAACAAAATATTTTGACCCTGTTATGTAATCTTTACATACTTAGTATAGAAAAAAGTCGGTTTCCGCGTCTGTCTGTCTGCATATCCGCTAACTACTAAACCACTCAACGGATTTATAAGCGGTTTTCACCATCAGATAATTTGTCACTGAAGATTTATGTACTTAATTAAAATTCAGTGTATTTTCCTTTAATTTGCCATAGGTATGTCATTCAATATATTTCATTGAATTTAATCCCTATTTGCGACACAATCCGATGGTGTCGTGGTGGATTTTCCAAAATCCACGGTTTCGATTCCTGGCTAGAAATATTGATTGTTTGAAATCCAATCCAAACTTTTAAATGTTCATGAAAATCGAGCCCGTGACTCTTTTAAATACTTTTCGCAATTCATATAGTTTTGAAATTAGTAATCCACGCCACATGAAATTGGACAGTGTAATTCAAAGCATCTTGCTACAAATTTTATATAAAACGAATAAATTTGTTATGATCAGGTTTACCTCATAACAACTACCACTTATATGCATGTTGCTACCTGTAATAAAGGTGTTGTCGTCTATTTTTGGATTTTTACACCTTGGATTCTGTTTTTAGGTCTTGGCAAAATCTATACTTAAAACTGTAACAGGTCCAATTCTGTACATTGAAGATATTTAGAAAATTATATTTGGAGGGTATTCTATAACCGATACTGAGGCCGAAAATGTAATTTTTTTAATTTTTGTCTGTCTGTCTGTCAGTCTGTCTGTATCACGGCTGAGCATCACGCCGAAACTACTGAATGGATTCAAATGAAACTTGGCATGATTTGAGATCTTACTACGAGGTAGGACATAGGATACTTTTTATACCGTAATCTAGCACGGTTCTTTTGGGAGAGGGGATTAAAGTCAAATCGGGTAGGTACTTGGTTATACGCTTGATCCGATTTTATCAATTTTTCTTTATAATATAATAAATATTAGTAAGGGAACACGCATAGAGAGTTGTTATCAAGGTTTTGTAATCGATCGGGTTAAGCAACGTTAGGTAAGGTCATTAAATAGATGGGTGACCGTTTTACGCCATTTGAACTAAACGGGTCCGTGCTTCGGAAAGCATGTAAAAAGTGGGTCCCAGTTTTTAACCGACTATAAAAAATGAGGTTATGTATTCGATGCGAATGTCTGTTATTCAAAGTTTAGTTAGCGTAAAAATTGCGCAGGCGGAGCTGCGTGGGTCAGCTAGTTTTGTAATATATTTCTAAACAGCGAGGCGGTTTATCTCGTTATAATGTACTTCTCAAGACGACTTGTCTAAATCCTGATAAGGTAAAATTATAAGCTAGGTCACTGGAAAATTTGGCATTGCCTCTGCGTGGCAGGCTACAGTTTGGCCCGTGTTAGGCTTATCTAATCGCGTGTAGGTAAATTGTCTGCCGTGCTCGGATCCCGCGTCACGTTATGTATTTCACGCTCTCTTTTTGATTGATTGGCAGCATCTAAGCATCTATTGATTAGGCACAATCACGGGTACAATGGTCTTCATGCGTACGCTGTTTGACAGCCCCTTGGTCTACTTAGACACCCTGGCCGCTACTGAATAGGTCGTGTGGTCGATTCCCACCTTGCGTCTGGGTGTTATTTATCTATTTAAGTAGGTATGTATTTACAAAAAATATATATCTGAGTAAGTAGGTATTTTAAACATCGTCTGGTTAACATTAGTACAAACAAGCCCTGCCCAGTTCGATATTTTTTTTATGTAGTAAGTACTGAAAAATGTTATTAACTTTTAATAAATAAAATTTGGAGTAGCTACATACCTATATAGACTAGGTACGTACACCCCGTACACCAATACATAGTAGGTATTTACCTAGTTAAATGGACATAATTTGTAATTTTAACACCTGTTAACAAAAGTACTGTGGGTAACGTGACAAAGCACCTAATTATATGTCGGCAAGTAAATAGCTGCAAAATTGTGCGTCACTGAATACTTGTTCAAACTAGTGATAATGTTATCAGCCAGTGGATTTTATGCGTGTGTGCGAGCGCTTGTTCTGTGTGTGTACGGCAGCAGCGGGCGCGTGTGCAGGCGGCGGCCCCCTGCGGCCGGCGCGTGCGCCGGTTCAAGCCGGTTCGCTTATCATTACACTCTGTCGTCTCCGTCGCTGCTTCTCGGTATCATACTTTATGAAGGTCTATATAAAAATATGTGCCATGTTATTGGTGCGGCACGTCCGCGTGATTAATGCCTTTATGAATTACCTACATATCCTTGTCTTATCCATGACAGCAAGGAGTCACCTATGTATATGTGATTTAACCTCACAGGATGTGAGTACAGGGTGGGCCATTAATTAGTTAACAGACAAAACACGTGTAAAAGAAAAACTGTTGGAGACATAAAATAAATTATTTAAATAATCCTCGCGACTTCGGAATTCTTCCAAATGGGAACGGACATTTTCAATGATGCCATAACAGAAGGATGAGAAACCGATGTATTTTTTTATTTTATTTTTATTATGCTACTAGCAATTCCTTGCGGCTACGCCCGCTTTTATTTTTTCCCACCCCAATTTAACCCCTTTAGAAGTGGAATTTTCAAAAACCCTTTCTTGGTGGATACTTACATCATATGAAGAACCTACTGTCCAAATTTCAGCTTCCTATGTCCAGCGGTTTAGCCTGTGCGTTGATGAATCAGTCAGTCAGTCAGTCGGGACAAGTAATTTTATATCTATAGATAAGGGCTAGCCTCTCTTGTCGGGTGTACCTGTCATAGCCATCTGTGACCAACAGTAACCTTCCTTCCCAAAAAAGTGCCTATCAGACTTATGGCTTTAATATAAATCGATATTATGTCGCCTAAGCAAAATGCGCTGCAACGTTTGGAATAAAAACCTAGGTCTAACACATAGTACCTATGTTTGTAGAATAGTGTTTTGTTTTGTGTTTTTTGTGTTGTGTGTTTTGTTTGTAGTGTTTGCTCTCATAAGCATACATTAATATTAATGATCGTTAACTCAGGAGTCCTACCACCACCTCTAATAGCAGTAATAATTTATTTATTATCATCTTACTTGAAAAGAGGTAGAGACGTCAATATGTAAGTAGTTTATAGCTCTCGTCGCTTTCTATCGAGACAGTAAGATTACAATAATAAAAAAAAAAATATATATATACAGACGAATTGAGAACCTCCTCCTTTTTGAAGTCGGTTAAAAATTTGTACTAGTGGTGTTGGTAGCCCCAGGGGGTCTAGTACGAGTTCCGATAGTTTACGAGCTCGATCAAACTGACAGTATTTTCCCCCTACATTTTACTAGTTTCGTATAGTTACCGCTAGGGGCGCTGGTGTGAAATTTATGGAGAAAACTGACAGTTTAGACGAAGTCGTAAACTATCGGAACTCGTAATAAGACCCCCTGGTCTTGAAATCGGATTATTTAGACACTCGAAACCAATGATGTTATATTTATCTCGTCGGTCGAAGCAAATTAATACTTTATACTCTAACTAAGGTGTGCAGAGACATCGATTGTCATGTACGAGTACCTACTGAATAATAGAACTCATAGATAGATAGATAGCTCCGAGAATAAAATTTCTCAGTTAGAATAAACGCTAATTGACGTTTGTGTGTAGAGCAGTTAGACTAGTCTACACAATTATCACATTGGTTCAATATTCACATAATCTGTCGTGTACGTGTTTACCCGTATACTGTATCACAAAGTCCGTCGGGGGCAGGCGGCCGGTTCAGCGGCTCCAGTTCGCACCGGTTACATGATATCGCTAGTCTAACGCAAACATACTCAGTGGTGTATTTCATCATCAATTTCCAATGTTTATTGTGTTTTAGTACCAACAGTTAAGTATAGCAAAATTGAAATATCATCTATCGAATTATCATTAATTTATGTTATCGCTTTGAGATTAGGTCGTTTAGTGTACTGTTGGTACGTTAAAATGGTTTTTGTTGATTTGGAGTTATTGTGAGGTTCCGAAATGCTTTGTTAACTCTTGAACAGTGCCGGATTAGCCGGTAGGTACCTTGTAGGAGTAAGTCAATGTTACGGGCCCTGCGCCATAAAATCTTAATTTTCTTAAGCCATAAATGACGTCAACGACAATTAAAACTATACCATAATAGAATTAACAATTTAATATGGTACTAACTTATGTATGTACCTAATCTAATGGACTTTTGAGTAAAAGTGTAAAGCACTTTATTAGTATTTAGTAATTTAGTAACATTTATAAGTTTAGATTTCATAGGTTTCATTTCATTTACCATGTTTGTCAGAGAGATTTGATCGTTATGATTGACCCTATCGATTGATGCCATAATAGAACAGGATGATAATTTTTCGGATTTAACCGGTTCGATTACTGAGTGTGCGAAGAAAGGCGAGCGAGTTTTCGAAAATACCTGAATGCAGATTTGTTTCTTTTTAAAAATAGAGAAATAGTTTAATTTAAAATTTCCTATTTCCAGTAGTTAGAATACTTTCCATCCAGGTGGGGTTACAAAATTCCACTCTGTATAGTTTCACCGCTCGCAGATGAGAAAACTTTCAAATCGTGAATAAGAGTCACACAGTTAGGTACTTCAGCTGCTTGCTCCGGGATGGGGTTCGAACCATAACGAAATGATTTTGTTGTCTACTTAAGTAGACACTTGCTGTTCATATCATTATAGGTATTGCGTTGCGAACATGAGCCAGACAGCAATCTGGTAGTCCGCTGATGTCGGGCGATAACTCTGATAAGAGATAACACCGCGTCTAATCCTTAGGCTGTATGCGCGTCATGTAATGCTTAGGTCTTATATCACGTATTCAAAGCGTGAGCCAGTGCGCCCCGGTGAGACTAGTGTGCCTGTTAGAGAATGCTTTGCCACCATAGTCGGGGAAGAGGCGTGCACACTTCGGCCACATGAGTACCTCGATCAAGTATTTGCGGTAGGAATGCTATATAGACATTACTCAAAATCAGTAACCAATAGTGAATTCCACTACGGCTTGAAGAACTCAGTAGTTTTCATGTCGACCTGAAGAGAAAAACGAAACGTGTACGTAGATGTAGCTTTAAAATTGGCAAGTATAACTAGTCGTAACTATGTGTACAACTTTGTACGTTTGTAGAAATATAACCTGAGGCCAGAGTGTATTTGTTTTACAAACAATTCGTATCACTTGCGTTAGCGTTTATAAAACCAATACACCTAGGCCTCTGAACCATTCTAAACCCAATTACCACCATTCTTACGGCTCACCGCTTAGCTCTAAACCTGGGGGTCTAGTACGAGTTCCGATAGCTTACGAGCTCGATCAAACTGACAGTTTCTGCCCGTACATTTTACTAGTACTTGATAGTTACCGCTAGGGGCGCTCGTGTGAAATGTATGGAGAAAACGGACTGTTTTATCGAGCTCGTAAACTATCGGAACTCGTACTAGACCCCCTCAGCTGCGGGGATATCCTCTAGCAGTTGGGCATAAAAGGAATTTGACGGATTAGGTAGTCCTTACATGGTCCTTACTGATCTCATGTGTTAGTATGAGTATGTGTCAGTTCATATCAGATATTTATGATTTATGGGATATGTATTTATTTATTTAACTTTTGCACTGCAACTGTATGTACTTGCAAGCGATATCTGCATTTTTAGACTGAGAAGGTACGCGACATGTGTAGGAGGCCTAAAGTGGGAGGTGATTTAGAGTTTATTTTGCCAAGTTAGTAATTTTGGGGATAGATCTGTGATTTATCGACAAGTTTTCAGACAATTTATATCTTTTTATGGCATTATAAAACATGTTTTGAATTTATCTTCTCTATCTAATTTGTGCAACATCTAATTTGATCATGGGTTGGTTCTATTCTAATAACTATTTCCAACGGCAAGGTTCAGCTTTATAAAACTTATTACCTGCTTAACTTCATCATCATATTAATAATTAAAATATTAACAATATCCACTATTTTTATGTTTTTAATAAAGAGAAAAATAATTTAATATTAGTTACCTATACCTGTGTTATTAGTAAGTACCTACCTATTAGGTTTGCATCAATGAATTAATTTAATAGCTATTATGGTATTAGGTATCCAATACAAAAAAATCTCTGTAAATATTTTTTATTTGTGGATGCGGGTGCAATAGTTCCCTGGGACCTGTGAAGGTCAATCAGGGTATTTAGGATTCTTACCCACTAAAACCCCCGCGCCTGACGCATCGGTACCTGCATGGGCTCTTCGGCGGGACCAGGGACCCCGCAGTGCCTTGCCTTTGAGCCCGCCGCCCCATGGGGCGCATTAAAGACCCGAGTACCTGACAAGGTGTTCACGGGGACGGGGGTCGCAACCACGTCGCCGTCCTCCGGAGCCGCAGCCGTATTCCATGGACGTCCAAGGCCCACACCGGAAACGTCCAGCGACTCCAAAGCAGGTAAGAATAGGAAGATTAGGTAGGTTCCTATCTAGTATAATAAGTTTTTTTTGCTCCCTTGGAACGTGCTCTACCGAGCGTCCGGCCCTGGAGAGAAAGACGAGATCCAAGCGGAGTACCCAGAGCCCAAAGTCTCTCCATAGGGACGATAGCCGAAGGTTACCGGGGAGATTTTAGCGGGTAAAAATCCCACCAAGCCCGGTCTCCACCACTATACGTAGAGACCGGTTCCTTACATCACTTTTGAAAGTTACTTCCCCAAAACAAATATAATAGGTATTTAGTACCATAGGACCACAGGAAATGATATTAAAAACGATAGATATTTCATATCCCTAATATGCACCAAAAATTGAGACTCAAGTAAGTAATTAAAATATTTATTCATATAAGTAGTAGCACAAAATATAAGTAAGTATATTTTGTGGTAGTAGGTACCTATCATTTCATTTCATTAGTAGTGTAGGTACTACCTATATGAAAAATTTTATAAGTTTAGTTAAGGTATGATAGCCTTTCCTAATTATTTACTTATGCACAGTACTTTGTGCATTTTCTAAATAAGCATGAAAGTATTTTATATTGATGGCATATCTTCTATTGTAGGTACTTACTTACTTATAAAATATCATTCAGCACATGTTATATTTAAACAGTATACCTACCTACCTACCCACTTAAAAAATAAAATAATGAAACAAACATGTTAGTAGATAAAGGTACTTTTTCTTAGTGAAAATAATATTGAGCAAGCACTTACCATACTTTTTTCTTCAGTAATATAAAATGAACTCCCGCGTGGTCAACGGCTGCACCGGCGGCAATCGGCGACCATTGTGACTTTTCCCGCCAAAACACTATAACAGCCCCGACCACACGCGAACTACGCCAAAATAAAAACTCGAAAATAGCCGGCGCGATTATGCCGCAGCGAAAATAGTCGTACGCATGAACTGACGTACCGTTTTGTGCGTAAAACGTATAATATCCCCCCAACAGAGTTTTCTTTGGGGTTTGTCCATCCATACGGACTTCTAATGATCGTGGTTGAAATAAAGAGTGCTTAGTAATTAGTTAAGTACCAATTTTGTAGCTGCATTGCCCCTTCCCATGGCAAAAAAGGTAATTTTTATATTTTTTGTCACATGTAAAAAAAAACTAGTATCTAAGTATGAGATTGATAATTAACGACAATAATCAAACTTCCGGTTTAGCGCGAGCGCTTGCCTTGGAAACATGGTGCACGCGCTTAGAGGAGATCTCTGAGGCACGCGCAGGTTCGAAACCCGGCTCGCACGTTTAATTTCTTTATTACGAATAATGCGAATCGTTTTTGTGTGATTATTACTAGCTTTCGGTGAAGGAAAACATCGTGAGGGAACTTGCATGCCTGAGAAAGTTTAAGCAGCTTTCGAATGACGTGTGAAGTCCGCCAACCCGCACTTGACCAGCGTGGTGGACTATGGCCTAAGCCCCCTCATCATGTGGGGAGGCCCGTGACCAACAGTGGGACATAAACAAGGGCTTAAACATGTCGGTTTGTCGTACTGGCCACTTTGATCTTAAATATTTCCTCTTTGGTTAAGAATTCCAAACACAAATTTATAAATACTTAAGCTGGTACATTTGAGTTTTGAATACAGTCATTCATTTGTTTTTTTCTCATTATTTTTTTCTTTGGCGTCGCTTATTACCGCACAATGGAAGACATGAAATATCGGTATACAGGGTGGAATTTTGTAATGCCACCTGAAGGGGAAGTACTCTTAATACTGTAGATAGAAAATTTTACTCAAAGAAAACATTCCTTTATTTTTTTAAAGAAAGAAAACTACATTCGAAGATTTTTAAAAATTCGCTTGCCGCACCCGGTAATCGAACCGACTAAAATCTCTAAAAGTTGCACACTGTACGAAGGATTAATGATTTGTACGGCGCTGGTGTCGCAAAAGAAAGCATGGTATGTACGTTTTTGGTTTCAGCGTTTTCGTTCTGGAAATTTCGACCTTCGGAACCAACCCCGTGGACAACCGGAGACCAAAGTAGAAAATGATGAATTAAAGGCAATTGTGGAAGCGAATCCATCACAAAGCACTTCAGAGATAGCTGCAGGCTTCGGGGTAAGTGATAAAACTGTATTAATCAACTTGAAGCAAATCGGGAAAATAAAAAAACTTGAACGATTGGGTATCTCATGAATTGAGTGAATGGAACTTGCAAACACGCGGTGACTGCTGTGTTACTTAGCTCAACCGTCACAATAATGAAGGGATTTTAAATCGAATCATTACTTGTGATGAAAAGTAGATACTGTACGATAATCGGAAGCGCTCTCGAAATGGCTGATCCCTGGAGACCCAGCCAAATCCTGCTCTGAACGAAAATTGACTCAGAAAAAGTTACTTGTGAGTGTTTGGTGGACTAGCGAAGGTGTCGTTCACTACAGCTTTCTAAAATCTGGCCAAACGATTATGGCAGATATCTATTGTCAGCCAGTGCAAACCATGAAGGAAGAACTAGCTGCTATACAACCGAGATTGGTCAATCGCTCTAGGCCACTGCTGCTTCACGACAACGCAAGACCACACACTGCACAACAAACCACTACTAAGTTAGATGAGCTACAATTGGAATGTCTGCGACATCCACCGTACTCCCGCGGACCTTGCTCCAAGAGATTACCATTTTTTCCGGATTTTGGACAACTTCTTACTAGGAAAAAATTCATCTGTTCCCGCATATCTTCTAATCCAGCCATACTCAACCTGCGGCCCGCTAGCCTTTTCTATGCGGCCCGAAGTCTAGTACAGTATTTTTAGATAAACTGTAGTATTTTATTGATAAGTGTGTGTGTGTGTGTTTGTGTGTGTGTGTGTGTAAAGTAATGCAAAAAATGTCGTTCGAATAAGATTCGAATGAATAATTGTTCATTTCACTCGCTTACTCTCATAAAATAGCACGCACACCGAATTTAAGTAAAGAAATGTCTTCTATTAATGGAAAATACTTTAATTTTTAAATAAATGCTATATTTCTAATATGTGATTTAATGTAATTTAATATGCTTAGCGTAGTTATAATTAAACATACAATAATTTTGGCTAGATTATTGCGGCCCGCAGAGTTAAGCAGAAGCGACTATGCGGCCCGCAGGGTAAAGCAGACCACATAGTCCCTATGTGGCCCAGGGGTAAAAAAGGTTGAATATGGCTGTTACTCAACATAATTTGACAAGTAGGGTGTCGTTAGAAGCGTCTTGATTGTCCGCTGGTTATAGGCTATATAATATCACATTATTAGACTGCGATTTTATCCGTAGTCGGGTTTTAGTTTTTAAAACTTATTACTTGTTTAGTAAAGGGACCAATGAACTACCTATGAGATGGCAAAAGTGCATAGATAGCAACGGTGCATACTTTGATTAATTAAATATACTTGAAAAAAAAGTTGACTATATTCCTCCCCGCGTAGAAAACGCCAATTTCGTATGTAAGGACCTAATATTAATAATCAAACTTCAGTTTTCTTTAATATAAACATACTTACCTACATTTTACACCTCTAATATAGCTTCATTCATACTATACTATATAGCTACAAACATAAAAATACCAGTCAAGTGCGAGTCGGACTCGTGCACCGAGGGTTCCATACCATCCTTGAAGATATTATAGTAGTTTATCCACCAAGGGGATAAAGTAGTGTCTTATATCGCGGGCGTTAAATTGAATCGCGAGCAGAATGAAGGATTCTAGCAACAAAGTATAGAATCCTGAGTACAGCGAGGGATTTAAGCTCGCCCAAGACAAAGACACCTTTATCCCCGAGGAGAATACACTACTTTTCACACCTACTGCGAGGTAATAAAATACAAATATTGCTAGAATTAAAATAATAATAATATCTTGGACACACGGTCATCTGACAGATACCAAACTAGGCAGAGCCTGTACTATGGAAATCAGACAACTGATATTATAAATATTTTAATAACACCCAAACACTTGGTGGGAATTGAACCCACGACCCATCGGGTAGCTGCCAGGGTGTCTAACCACTAGACCAACGAGACTGTCAATAATATCAGCATAGTGATTTGCAGCGTTAACGCGTTAACATCTTTTTTTTTCTTTTCTAGAACACTGGGTTCTGCTCGTCGCGCCCGGTTCGATTTTCAAATGTTTTTCTAATTGTTGGCCAATAAATATTTCAGATTTTTCCCTCCACAAACTTCGGAGATAAGTAACAACAATTAAATTAACAACAATTTAATTTAATTTTTAACATGACAAAAACCATAATAATAATCTGTTTTAATATGTGCAAATAAAGCTCATTCATATGATATCCCACTGGATATAGTAAGTAGTCGCATTTTGAAATTTTGAGACCCCATGTCAGCCCCTATTAAAAAATAACCATGGCATGGCATGGCATGTTTTTCAAAATAAATATTTGTTAAGGTTGGTAGGCAAACTACAAGAACTATTCTTGTAGTTTGACTTTTAATATAGAACAGAATTATTATTTTATGCTTTACTTTTATTTATTGTAAGTACTTTAGTAACATTTTTAACGTAACTGTACTAAAACAGGTATTACGCGATCGATAGATTTGAATTTCTAAAAAGTTAGCGAATTGCGATGTAACTGGCAAGAATGAACAAGGCTGTATGGTACAGGGGGAGGTCACTTTGTATGGAGCCAATGCCAACACGAATGTTTGTTGTGGGAGAGAATTTTTTTTAGGGACACCGCTATATACCTAAAGGAGAGAGACATAGGTTGACATAACAAGAATAATAGCCATGTGTAGTACCAGTTTTCTACCGAAGTTTATTAATATTTTGGTAGGAAAAATTATTCTACATTTTAAAAATTATCTTTTTTATTATATTATTTTAACTGATTTGCTGTTAAAATTTGATACCAAAGGTATTTTTATTAATCATATTGTTTCCAGTCATAATTAAAACTATATTTACTTTAATTGAACTTTATTTTGTGTACAATTTAAACAATTACACATTGCAACACTAACAAACGATAAAAAGAATTCAAAATGAGTAATAGTGTTCTGTGGTATGGTATTAATTTTGATTGTTTAATAGTAAGCATTAAGTATATCGATGGTAGTAAGTAAGTATGCCCGAAAAGTAAAAAAAGTTAAGTTTTATTGTTGTCCGTATTTTTAAGTGCGAGTGCGTTATGTGATGTTGAGATAGGTATACTAAAATAACTTGTCGGCATAGTGATTTTATCCCAATTGGTTGTTGATCGTAGTATCTCTTAGTAGGTTGTTATCGATTGATTATCAGCCTAAAACAACTTCACATAAGCCAAAATAAAAATCTGTTTTGAGATGTACAAATGAAGCCCTTTCATATGATACCCCACTCGATATAGTAGTCTCACTTTGAAATTTTTATGACGCATTTCAACCCCCATTAAAGAAAAAAAGCTAATAATATTTTTTTTTTCATTTGCGCTAAGGTTAGATAAGTAAGATCTAAAACTATTCCAAGTTTCAAATCGATAGCATTAGTGGTTCCTGAAATATATAGGTGTGACAGACAGACAGACGAAGTCTCACCATAAGGGTTCCTTTTTTACCTTTTAGGTATGGAACCCTAAAAACATAACACTTGTTAGTGTTACAATAACAACATGTGGCACAATGAATGATTTTGTGAAACACGAGCCTCGCGGCGCGGCGGTGAGAGAGTGCATCTGCAAAACTTGTGCGCTGGACCCTTGCATAGTTGGCTGAATTTTGATGATTTTCCGTACCTAACTGTATCAGTCAGGGTTGGATTATTATAATTAATAATGTCCTCCTGGCCGATACGACCACAGCAGCGGCCAATCTTCGCGGGAGATGCTATAGTGCACAAGTACTTGCGTAGACACAAGTGCACTCTCTCTTCTTTTTACCTCTCACAATCCGATGGGACGGAACATCGACACGACCGAGAAGAAATCAGGCGCATGACCGACTTCCTACATGCTAGCCCGACGCATGGATCATCTTACTCGACAGCAGGTTGCCTGCAACGGCCTGCATTGTCCTTGACTGTAAGGAAGAACTAGACAAAGTTGTTTCTCCTCGCGGGATTCGACCTCCGGTTTGCAAATCAAGCGGCACAAGCCTACTTATTATAATAACAACAGCTGAAGTTCTTGATGGTGTCTTTAATACTAGGCCATAAAATCCTAACCAAAAAGTAGAAATAGATAATATCCCTTATTTGACTGTCGGTTCAAGGTTCTCGAGTGGCGAACACGAACCAGAAGACGCAGCGTTGGCAGGCCTCCCACTAGGTGGACAGACGACATTGTGCGCGTCGCAGGTAACCGGTGGATGCAAATAGCCAATTGTCGTTCATTGTGGTGTTCTAAGGGGAGGCCTATGTTCAGCAGTGGACGTCTTCCGGCTGATGATGATGATGACTGTCGGTTAATGACTGCCGTGCAATTTACTAGGTTTGGCTAGATAGGTACTAATAACACTTTAGCCGCTTACTGATGGTTGTTGAAAATACAGTCTGTCTGGGTTTAAGCTATCGGGGGATAAACAACTGATTTCTCGTGCTTTTTAAATAAATGTCATGAAATAAATAAGTAATTATGAACAATAGAAAAATACATTATTTTAGTAATGAACCTTTACAATTACATATAATATTTAAAAAAATAATGCCACGTGCTAACGCCAAAAATATTAATAAAAATCTTTAATGCTAAGTGCATTAAAGATTTTTATCAATATTTTTTGATTACCATCATCACCAGCTGGAAGACGTCCACTCCTGAACATAGGCCTCCCCCTTCGAACGCCACAATGACACGGGGGTAGCAGCTTTTTATTTTGTTCTTTCGGATGAACCCTTCAATAGGTCCCTAGTAAGTACCCTACAGGGTTCTACGGAACCCTTAAATAGCTTACTTAGGAATGTGTTTTTCATTCATCATAAGTGCAAAAAAGTTGAGTGCACGAACTAAATCACTATCTGCCGAACCTACAAACGTCAATTATAGTTAATTGGGATTAAGTCATATTTTGTAAATGAATTATTTCGACTTTCGAAGTCAAATAATACTTAATACGCGCATAGTGAGTAGATATATCAATAATTTTGTAATTAATACTAAAAGATAATCATAAGAGACTCGGAGATTCGAAATAGGTAAATAGATTACAAAAACTGACTTAAATGTGATTAAAGTTAATTGATGTCTGTGACTGCGGCAGTATAACTTAAGTTACACCGTCTATCTATGTTCGATCTCAGATAGGATTTCGTCAATTTTGTTATTGAAACTGCAGTAACACACAGTTTAAAGTTCACTTTTTAACTGAGATTATTGGGACCGACCGTACCAGATGTCTCTACCTACATATTGACAGTAGGTACAAAGTATATAATAAATAGCTTCCACTTGACTGAAAGTGGATAGATGGATAGATAGATACTTTATTGCACACATTTTGTTGAACAATACACGAAACAGTTACATAATTTAATGTGTGCCTGATGATGGAACTGGAAGGTGGGTAACGGAAACCCACCAGTTCCATCATCAGGTCCTCATTAATGGTCAAAGTGAAAAGAACTCTTTAAAACAAATCAAATGAGCCCAAATTCGATTAGTTTACTAGTAGCCATCCAAGGGTTCCCTTATCCACCTTCGAGCCCCAGCAACAGATCAGCTCGATGATACCATATTATTGTATTGTCACCGGTCCTTGATACATGTGCAAAATTTCAAATGTTTTGGACGTGTAGAAGTGGGTCAAAATTGCATCGCAAGATTCCATTACCATCATACATACATGCATACAGGTCAAGCTAATAAAAGCGTGTTAAAAACACAATCCGTCTTATTACTAAAAGCAGTTAGGAAAACCTAGGTTTAAACCCAAGTTTAAGGAACGATTTCACGAGTTTCCCAGTTTACCCAGATTCATATTTAAACTGCTTTTTATAATAAGACGGTCCCTACAGTAGCGGACTAACGGGGGGGCGGAGGGGGCGGTCCGCCCCGGGCCTCGGGTCCTAGGGGGCCTCCAATCTCCAAAAGTTTTTTTTAAATCATTGTGGTATATAAGTACCTACTACATATTGAAGAGTACATCATACCTAGATTATTTTAGAGTTCCGGCGCACAAACTCTGTTAGTCTATGATAATGCGACTTTTAGATAATTGAGTATGTGTAAACGGACCACTTAAAGCTTTTTTGAAATTATCTAGACGTTATGTGCCTTCAATTAAATCTCAAAGACGTCTATAATCTGATGATGTACGTAACCAAAATACCTACTAACACACCAACAATGTACTTGTGGTACCTGTGGTCTATTCAGCAGGGAATTTATACAAACTGGAATTTAAACTGGTAGAATGATAACCCAATCAATCAATTAGCGATTTGTGAAAGGAGAGTAATATATACAAAATTGACAAATTAAATGAATGTATGTATACTGCAGCCATGTTTTACTAAAAACAAAAAAGCAGATTCTCTTTGGCCTCCTTCTATGAGATGACCGTCACACAGAAGGACCCTCCACATTGATTACGCTGCCAATATAGTAAACACTGCTGCTGGCAGAGAGTGATCGTGTCCAGGCTGTCTGACCAAGATCCGCTCCTCTAAGGCCCATGCAGAGTATACTTGGAGTGCTTGTAAGCGAGCGAAAGCCCGGTCATACCACGACTATGGCAAGTCGTTTTCATCTGTCACCCCATCTCACTCAACTTATCACTGTAACACCAAGGTTGCAAACTATCACCACAACTATTTAATCTAATTGATGAACATATAATGCGTACAGTTATAGAGGACTGAGAGGGCGACTGTGTTCAAGAGGTAATTAGAAGATCCCGTATGGCCAAAGCAGCTGTAAAAAGTCTCTGGAAGAAATGGAAGAACCAAGCAATAAAAATCAAAGTACTCCGGTCTTCTCGATCTTTATATATGCCTCTGACATTAAAGGTTTGAACCTTTTCTTTGAAGAAAAGATGCAATCGAAATGTCGTTGGCGCAGAATGCTAGGCATATGATGGACCGAGCGTCCCACTAATTTTAATGCATCTATGTATACTCGAAGAGCTAAATATAAAGGAATGACTTTCCATTGTCTGCGTTAAACGCGTCAACTTCTTTGGGCATATGGGGGCAGGAGAAAATCGGATAGCCTAGAGAGGCTTATGGTGACAAGCCAAATGGACGGCAGGAGAAGCAGCGGACACATGCCGATGCGACGGGCAGGCAGACACTATTACAGCGGTTACGATTACGAGAAAGCCGCTACAGGAAATCATACATAGATTGATAGAGATTGCAAGTTCAAGATCGAGCAGTATAGAGAAGAGTAGTGGCAAAAGTCTGCATTAGTCACGTCCCTCAGTCATGAGGTCACACCACCCACCCTGTATAGCCTATGTCACTACTACAAGACGAATCTAACGACAGATCTCACCAGTCAAAATCCATTGAGCCGTTTAGGCTGTAGGCTGTGTCAAAGAAAACATAGATAGATAGATAGACAATTCTTTATTGCGCACAAACAAACAGATATTAAAAGAATAAAACATGCAACAATGGGCGGCCTTATCGCTAAAAGCGATCTCTTCCAGGCAACCTTTGGATGGAGAGGAAAATAAAGAGGTTACAAAGAGCAGAGGGTGCGCGCACTAAACATGAATAAGTAACATTAACACAAAGACACATAAAACACATATGTTGTAAAATAAAATAATATATATTCATATGAGTATAATATATAAACATACATCAAATAATACTATTATAAACATAATAATAAATCAGTACGTACTAATATAACAAGAAAATTACACAAATACCGATTAACTTATTCCGCCAAATAATAGGTACTTCTTTACCAGATCCTTGAAAATTGGCAGTGACGAAGCACGCCTTATAGAAACGGCCAAGGAATTCCATAGGCGAACCGCCTGCACCGTGAAGGATTTGTCATAGAAGGAACTGCTATGTAAGGGCATCGTAAGACAAAGGTTTTCCGAGGACCTAAGACTATAGGTGCTAGAATTTGACAAATAATCGAAACGTTCCTTAAGATAAGAAGGGGTGGAAGGGTTAAACAATATATTCTGTACAAAATACAAAATGTGAACATTTCGCCGGAGACTAATGAAAACATACATATATATCCTCAAAAAACATACCCCTTCCGGGGATAGTCCGGCAAAAATACGTCATTTTCTGACCGGGGGGGCCTCATTAGTTTTTGCCGCCCCGGGCCCCCGACAGGCTTAGTCCGCCACTGGGTCCCTATGTGTTTTGTGACTAATTGAGACGTCGTCGGTTAAAAATATTGGACATTGTGACACAAAATATAGAGAGTATAAAAATATAGAGAGTATATTTTGTGTTTTTTGTTTTTTGTGAGTATATTTTTTTGTTTTTTTGTTTTGTGGCCGTATCGGTCAGGAGCACGTTTCGGTATGTATACAGTTAATTGAATTAAGTAGTGGTCATTATTATTTTTTTAAATAGTTAGTCATTATAATGGGAGTCCCATTTGGATATATTTACGTCGTAAAGTACATAACACCTACAGTACAGGAATCTATTCTACTAGCTATACATTCCTACTATACTAGGTAGAGATACCTGGAGAACGGTAGGTAATTTATGAAAGGTGTTCACTGCATCATGAGATGATATTTTTGCCTGTAAAAAGAGGTCCAAATTTCTGTTTTTTTTTTTTTAGTAAACTCCGAAGGATCAGATAATGGCAAAATTGTCTGACTAGACAACCTATCCCTTGGGCAAAATGTTTATCGGTGCCTGTTAAGTAGATAATTGCCGATTCAACATAACTTGTAAAGCTTGTTGCATGATAAGACGCGATTTGGTTACATAATGATAAATAAATACTTACTTATGTATAATGAGTGTGGCAGTTTATTGCTTCGTCATCATTTCAGACGATTTCTTTTTCAATTAATTAATTATTATTATTACCAATTATAGCAATAGATAGTAGATACATAAGTCAATTTTATTCATCATCATCATCATCAGCCGGAAGACATCCACTGCTGAACATAGGCCTCCCCCTTAGAACGCCACAATGAACGACAATTGGCTATTTGCATCCACCGGTTACCTGCGACGCGCACAATGTCGTCTGTCCACCTAGTGGGAGGCCTGCCAACGCTGCGTCTTCCGGTTCGTGGTCGCCACTCGAGAACCTTTCTTCCCCAACGGTTATCGGTTCTTCGAGCCTGCCCATTGCCACTTCAACTTGCAGATTCTGAGAGCTATGTCGGTGACCTTGGTTCTTCGGCGAATCTCCACATTTCGGATTCTGTCGCGCAAAGAAACTCCGAGCATAGCTCTCTCCATGGCTCGTTGTGTGACTCTGAACTTCTCTAAAAGGCCAGCCGTTAGAGACCACGTCTCAGTAACATAATTATGTCATCACTGGCAACACACTGGTTAAGAACCTTCGTGTTCAGGCAATTAAATTTTATTACAATTGGTATAATTTAGGTACTAAATTGTTGATTATTTTAATTTGTGTAGTAGGTATAGGGAACATTTTAAAGTAAAAATAAAACAAATAATTATATTAAACGCATATCAGCTTATTTATTTCAATAATACAGGTAATAAAACTTTTATTTCATATGAACCGTGAATGTGGACGGCAACACTATGAAAATATTTGCATAGCCACGAGCAATAAATTACACATAGGTAAGTACAATAAATTCTTTTTTTTTTATGGAAACGCATATCTTGATGGAAACATGAAGGCACTTGTAACTTTTAATTGAACACTGTCGCATATTATTTTATTCTGCTTTATTACTATAAACACATAATATACCTATTATGTACCATTATGTACATATTATTGCTCGCGATTGCAAACTTCTAAAATTTTACGGCCTAGTTGAATCTCGACAATCAATCGCTCCTTTATAAAATATTGTAAGTTCTCATTTAAAAAATAATAAAATTAAGCCAGAGTACCTATTTAGGGTTTTTAGGCTAAGGTAAAATTATTTTTGGAAACTTTTTACTATAACTATGCTGCTTCTACCTACATGTCAACTAAAGCCGAATTCCCACGGTGCGGGACTTTACGGACACCTAAACAATACTAAGCACGAACCTCCTGCGATCCGCGTCCATTATTCCTGATGTAAGTTCCAAGGTTAATTATTAATTGCGATTACCATGATTACGGTAAGATATAGCATTCATAAAATGATTAACAACGCATCGCTGCTAAGGGCTACGGGATTATATAGTGAATCTTTAATATTGAAAAGTAAATATTTTTTGCAGGCAATATTGGTATTATGGCCAATTTACACGAAGCAAGTTTCTTGCCTGTTGCATACAATAATATTGAGGCAATAATTGCCTTGCATCGTCTGAACAACATGTCACATTCTTGCTCTACTGGACAAGATTCGCATTCAATAATTACATTCAAATGTTTAACTAGTATCCGCGTGTAAAACGTTACTTACAATTCTTGAAGGTCAATTATTGCGCTAAATTTATTGCATTCAATTACTAGAAAATGGCATCATGTAAATGAGTCTTTATTCAAATTGCGATGAGACACATGACCTTTAGTGCGAGCTTGCAGGGTGGTGGACCGTAAACGTTCGAACTCGTGGGAATTCCGCTTAAGAATACACATAGCAAATTATCTAGATGCCAGTGAAAAAACTTTTACGTCTTTAGCGTAGAAGTTTCTATCATTTCAATATAAAGACATGGGACACAAACATTTATAACGATATTAATAATACTTGCTGAAATACTCAATTAATTACTTGTCAGTGTAACTGGGTCATTAAGTACTAAACATTGTCATCTTTTTCTGCCTAGGTAAGTACTACATATTTTTTTTTTTACATTTCATGTTTTTTGTTGTAACATCGATGTTCGAACACAATATTATCGTATACTTAAGTACGGATAAAAAATTGAGCTACAAATAGTTATCACACGATTTACTTAATAAAATACAATAAGTAGTCGTGAAATAGGTACACAATTAAATAGAAAAAGTAGCTAAGTAACTATATAAAAATTATAATTTAAGTACTTAATTTATGAAATGCTTTAGTAAGAACACAAGAATATGGTAGAGAAGAAGGATATGATAAGTACAAAACATTACAAAAGCTGAATATAATAAAGATAAATTGACTTCACGTCGCTAATTGCTAATACACTTATATATAAGTAAATTGGATTTAAATTTTAAAATGAATTTAACTATTATATGAAAAAGGTTATTATAGGCAAAAGCTCTAAGCGAAACATTCTTAAACCTATCATATAACACAACGTTGAAAAATGCCAAATATTATCAGGAATGGATAAAAATAAGTCTTAATTTACCAATTAAGGCAAGACAGGTGAGCATTAAAATGCAGTATCATTAAATATAAGAATGTTTTTTTTTTAAAAAAAAAGAAGTCATTTTCCTATGTCGTTTATAAAATGGACATTACCTACTTACTAAATATCATATTATTTCAATCTTGGACAATGAATTTAACATAAAACGTACCTATATTTTTTTATAGGATAACGGAATACACAGCACTGTAAGTGTCTTCAAATTTTCAAATTGTAAGCTCACAATAAATATTCAGTTAAACAGCCCAAAAAATACCTATAAAATGTGACCTTTTAAAAAATATTACAGTAATTAATTCATAGGTACTGTAATTTTATGAATATATCATATTCATAAAAAATTAGGTTTCTAAACATTTCAAATAGGCTAGCACTTTTGAACGGTCATTGTTTTAAATGCTACCACCGGATCACAACGCGGCCTCAACTGAGAAGATCCGGCAAGGAACTCAGCGGGCTTGCCATTTTTTTACTTTTTTATAAATCGAAAGTGATGTAAATGCCATGAGAGCAGCTTCATAACTATGTTATTGTGTGGAAAAATGTAGAGATCTGTTAAGTATATTCTATGAATTGCATTCCTTGTGAACCATAAAATTTTCCATTTGTACAGTGTAAGAAGATACATGGAAATATTTAAGTAGGCCGTGAAGTGAGAAATAAAGTATAACAAATGAATTTACCCAGCCATCAGAGGAAGCAGTAAATTGTATTATATTTCTGTACAATTATACAGCATTTTATAAGTAGGTTTACATTATTTTCGTACGTATTATCATGTATTACACACCTTAATATTTTAGACATACGTTTTGGGTCAGTGCTTTGATGGTGTGAACTTTCTTACATGTATCTGTTTATAGTACTTGTACAAAATATATTTTTTAAATAAATCGGTAAGTATAAAAAATCGGCGACTCTTTTATGTGTTTTTGTAGTAATGCTGATAGTGCAGCGGCGTTCGCAGAGTATAAATTCCGTTTCTAAGTATAGTAGAAGCAATATGAAGAAATGGCTCTAATTACCGCACTCAAACTGACAAGTGTTGCTTGCTACTAAAGCTAAAGTGAGTTTCGCTATGCAGTTAGTAGAGTCACAGTAGCGAGCACGCAAAAAATACTCCAAGAGCAGAGGGAAAGTTTTTCAGTGGCGCCCTCAATACTTTCCTATAATTATTAACTATTTTGAGGGTAGTTAAAACATTTTTTAATTGATGAAGGCATTATAATCTCTGACAAGGCTATTATCACCACGCTGAACGTATGCCATAGTTGCAAGATATTAGCACAGTCTATAAATATAATACACTGTGATATTAGTCTACTATTGCCTATTTGTTTCTATCTCCTCGTATATGTACATATGTACTTATATAATTACAGTTCCCCTTTTCAACTTTCTTTCCTACAAAAAAGATTCGTGTTGGCATGTGCTCGTTAGTGTTTTCCCATTGTTTTTCCCGGAACGAGTTTCTAATAGCAGCGCTTGTCTGTGTGAGTGCGTCGTCGTCGTCATCGCTTAGAGCAATTTGTTCGTAGTGCATTTCTACTGCATTGCGATAATGTACTACGTATTAAAGGGAACAGTGATCACGTGGGACGATTATGTACGCCGAAGAATAATAGTGGAGAGATAGTCTCGAGGAGACTAGCCGACGATAGCAAGACGGACTCGTGATTACACTCGCTCGTGTCAATAGCACCTGTCCAGTAGTATTATATCAGAACTGTTTGATATCTCACCGCGGATTCAGCTGTCGAGTTTGTTAAATGTTCTTACAGAATAACTTCTCACTAAAGAATGACCAGGAATAACTGCACAAAGTTGTTGCTCTGTGCGGGATTCCTCTGCGCCAACCTCCCTCTAACACGTAGTACATAGTTCAACGATCTACTGTAGGTTGTATATCGGTCATGCGTACGTCTCCCGGAACCGCTTGTGCAGGTGGTGCGCGGCGTTGAGCAGCCGGTGGTGCAGCGTGAGGTGGTGGTGCGGCTCGCAGACGGGCGGCGGCGGGGGCGCGGCGCGGGGCGCGAGCGCGGGCAGCGCGGCGCCGTGGTCCGGGTGGCAGAAGTACGCCACGCAGTGACGCCCGCGGGCGCGAGCGTACAACCCCGCCGGTACTACCACGCGGTGCACCTGACGACAACGCACATTCGTTACACCTCAAACCAAATAAGCTTGAACGCGATTACAACTTTATTATGCAGTCATAAAACACCCCCGCTGTATATTTGACCGTTAACGCGGCAGCAAAAAGAGGTTGGTAATACAAAGTTGTTTTTGCTGACGCGCCTAGTTGACAATGTATGCGTTATGTAGTTATTGAGCCGCAAACGAACTTGTAATCGCCTTCAAGCTTATTTGGGATGGAGTATAAAACCCATAATGCCCGGAGGTCGCTGTATAGAGGGCTAAGTACTTCGGAAACCCAAGTACTCCAAGAGATTGTCAGCGGTTTTAAGCGCTTGCTGGCCTTTCTCTAGGAGTAAGGGTGGATCGAAAAAATCACACTATAGCATGTAAAATACGCGCTTTGTCGTGGAGTTTCGGAAACCAGCCCGTTATACAAATATCAATAGAACCCATCATCATCATCATCACCAGCTGGAAGACGTCCACTGCTGAACATAAGCCTCCCCCTTCGAACGCCACAATGAACGACAATTGGCTGTCCACCTAGTGGGAGGCCTACCTACGCTGCGTCTTCCGGTTCGTGGTCGCCACTCGAGAACCTTTCTTCCTTAACGGTTATCGGTTCTCTGAGCGATGTGGCCTGCCCATTGCCACTTCAACTTGCAGATTTTAAGAGCTATGTCGGTGACCTTGGTTCTTCGAATCTCCTCATTACGGATTCTGTCAGAGCATAGCTCTCTCCTTGTTGTGTAATTGTGTCCGGTAAGAGTAGCACCCCACCCATCTTCTCCCTTTGGGTGTGTTGGAAGGTAACTAAGGGAAAACAAGAAGACGGACAGCAGTGTCTTTCTATTGGATTGGATTACCTACCGATACTGTGATTTTCAGGATGCCTGCCAAGCGTGGGGAATATGGCAACCGAATGAATAATTGCGAACGAAATGACACCCAATTGAATGAAGTGATGAGTTGAAGTCAGGTGAGACGATCTGAGACCCCTGCGATTGTCATTTTAGATCAGGAGTAGGTGTAGGCCTAGAGGTCCTTGGATTGTAGAATCAAGCGATGTTTCTCCGAAATTCACCAGCTGCGCTCGCTACTATACCTATTTAGCTAATACAATTTAATGTCGATAGGTATCGCATCAGTGAAATTAATGTTAGAGAAATTTGTATAAACTATCGCATTGTTTACTAACAAGTGCTGGTAGAAGATTTGCGGTCCAAGCAGCAAGAAGCTCTCCGGACTGAACCAGGATAGCGCCTGGAAGATGTCCGACTTTCTGCCACACGTCACTGCCATTCAGCTTCACCTGGAAAAGGACTTTCATTTTAATTCATTATAACCTACTGTAGATACTAATCATCAGTAATCACTATTTCTTGTCAAGACTAGACATTTTTTTAACAGAGATTTATAAGTTAATAATTTATAAATTAAGGGGACGCGGAAGGAACTCTGAGTCTGCCGGACCCATTGACCCGAAGGAAGGTTACATTGTTGCAGTTTCACCCATTGCCTCTAACCCCTTATTCCACGCTTGGTTCCATTATTATAGATCAATGGTTTCAGTGCAGTGTACAGCAAGGCCAAACACGACTGGAAAAGTTTTAGTGCAGGGCAACAGGATACAAGGACTTGAAAGATTTCTATGCAGTGTAAAACTCGGGGCAAAACGTATTTCTAAAGGTTCCAGTGTTGTGCATACATAAAGCGAAACGCGTTTCGGAAAAAGGCAAAATCTTCTCGAATGGTTCCATCGCACAAGGGAAATCGCGTATCGGCATCATCATCATCTTTCACTGCGGTGTATCAGGGCAAAATGTGTCTCTGAATGCGGTCTGTGGTTGCAGTTGCACTACCTCTAGGCCGCCCTCGGAGTCCTGCGTGAGCAGTGTGAAAGTGCCGTAGTCAGCGTGCGCGCCGCATCGAGTGTAGTGCACGGCGTCACCGCAGCAGGGGCCCTCGTCTTCGGGCGGCACCGGCGGGTAGTACAGCAGCCGCATGGTGGACGGGTTGCGGCCCTCTGCGTCCATCATGCCAGAGTGGCACGCCAGTAGCGTCGCCGGGGGCACGCCTGAATTACGACACACACACAAAGATATTTTTACATATTGATTAGACTGTGATTTCAGGGATCTCTCTTCGAGATAAGTGCCTAACAACAAAATCCAAAGAAAGACGAAAATTATCGGCATAGTCAAAATCAAGGGTCAGACGAAGTGAGCGTGACGACTAGGTATGTCATAGACAGGATGAGAGATGCGGAAAATATGAATATGTAATAGTCTAGTAGGCATAAGCGCGAGACCAGATAGTCTGATGACCTCGTAATGGTAGTAGGACGAAGTTGAATGGTGGACCGAGAAGATTGGCGTGCATTGGAGAAGGCTTTTACTCATCATTAGGTTTGGGGCTGAAAGACTGATTAAAAGATAGGGTGTGCAAAGTTAAGGCAACACATGTTCTCTGATCGCATCCGGTACAATGAACCATATAAGACCACCTCGACATATCATGTATAAGGGACCATCCATCAATTACGTTACACCTATTTCATGTTTTTTGGACCCCTCCCCCGTCATTGTCACAGTTGGTCACATTTATGTGGCTCCCACCCCCCCTGGTGTGACATCACATATTTTGTAATTTCAAACTAAGAAATTTAAATAGCTGTAACAGCTCAGTAGCTGTAACAGCTCAGTGGGCGAGCGCTTGCCTTGGAAACGAGGTGCGCAGGTTCGATCCCCGGTTCGCACCTCTGATTTCTTTAATCATGTGCGAATCGTCTTTGTGCGATTGTTACTAGCTTTCGGTGAAGGAAAACATCGTGAGGAAACCTGCATGTCTGAGAAAGCCTAACTAGCTTTCGAATGACGTGTGAAGTACGCCAACCCGCACTTGGCCAGCGTGGTGGACTATGGCCTAAGCCCCTTCATCCTAAAGGGAGGCCCGTGCCCAGCAGTGGGACATAAACAAGGGCTGGTATTATAAACTAAGAAATTAACACGGCTCTTTAAATTATATGTAAAGTAAGTACATTGGTTGATATATCAATATACTTGTAACAAGTGTTTTTGTAATAAAATCTTTTTAAAAAAAAATTGAACCGACTTCAATATCACTGAAAAGTATAAAATAATTTAAATATTATTGAAGTTGGTGTTAGCGTACCTGCTGTGTATATTTGGCACCAACTTCAATAATATTTAAATTATTTTATACTTTTCAGTGATATTGAAGTCGGTTCAATTTTTTTTTAAAAAGATTTTATTTTAAACTTTTTAGTGATATTTTCATATATAAAGATTGAACCATCGAAAACCGTAAAATTATCTAGGTAGGTTATGATCACATTATCGTCTACATAGTTTTACATAATTCATGTTTCTTCAGAAAATAATATCCGGTCGTAATGAAATTTGCATGGAAACATCATAGTAGTTTACTCTCTCGAATAAAAAAAGAATCATCGAAATCGGTTCATAATTGTCAGAGCAATGTAATGGAAAACAACAGTTTTATGGTTTTTACCAGATAAATTCCTCCACATCGTTCATGGTCCTCCAGGAAGTTCTTATCCGGTTGTAATAAAATTCATACAGATTCAATACAGTGGTTTCTTCTTTCGTATAAAAAAAGAATCATTGAAATTGGTAAATATTTGCCAGAGTTATGACCATTTTTGTCCGACCGAGCGAGTCCGAGCGACTAAAACGTCATCTATATAGGCTTTCTTGCAACTCTCAGTGCGCAGTCACCATTCTTGTTTTTTTAGGAACTACTTATTACTAAGCAATATTTTTTTTATGGGACCCAATCAATGGATTGAAGAATGGATAGAAGAAAGATTTTTTCAAATCGGTTAATAATTGCCAGAGTTATGCGCGAACATACATAAAAAAATAAAAAAAAAAATATATACAGACGAATTGAGAACCTCCTCCTTTTTTGAAGTCGGTTAAAAACAAGTCAGTTTTAATATGAGACGTCCCAAATCTGATGACTCGCTCTCCCCCCGGGACACACAATGTCACACTTCATTGACCCCCTCCTTCCCCCCTAACGTGTGACGTTATTTATAGATAGCCCCGAATCCAAAAGAATCTAAGTATATCGACACGAAAAGATGAAGAATAAGTAGGGCACAAAATTGAAGCAGCCTGACTAGACGTATTGAATAGAAGATTGCAGCCACACAACACTACCATCGAGTTGCGTTATGGTCCTGTGGTAAGTAAGTCTATGTTACTGGTTGAGTGCACACTTTCCATCGTGTTTATAATCCTCGATATAGAAGATGTTCAATATGCTTCTCTTGCTTACAGAAATCTAAGAGGTAAGCATGTAGATAGTTCTATAGCAGGCGTTATATAAAAAATCTTACCAAAAGCATAAGCGAGAGCTTGCAGGATGACTCGCGAGAGGTTGGTGAGGTCCTGTGCGAGCGGCACGGCGTGCTTCGTGAACTCAGGCACTTCCTCCTGCGCGGGCATCGACGCCGCCGTCAGCGTCGTGATGTTGAACGAGTGACGCAACTCCTAGAAGTATTTATAAGAAAGTAATTACAAAAAAATACTTAAACTATAGCGGCCGCGCCTCCCAACAACTTTTTGCTCAAGGGTCCCCAAAATCCCTATCAGAGTACACACTTCAGTGATAATTTTGGTAAACAGGTTAGGTAACCGTAAAAAATGTAACGAGGCAGATATAATTGATAGTAAGGTTCAATATTCTTTAAAAATATTATTTTACTAGGTGGTAGGTTCCTTGTGCAAGGAACCGTCCAGGTAGGTACCACCGCAGTGTGAGATATTCTGCCGCCAAGCAGCAGTGTGTAAGCATTGCTGTGTTGCGGCGTGAAGGGCCACTGTAGCTGGTGCAATTACTGGACACAAAGATTTAATATCCAATGGGTTAAGGGTCGGCAACGCGCTAGTGATTCTTCTGATGTTGCTAGCGTCTATAGGCTGCGATGACTGCTTGCTTTGAAAGCGGGCTCACGCTTGCTTGCCACCTTGGTAGTTTTAAAAAAAATCAAAATGTATGAACCTTTTTAGTGGTGTCGAACTGCTCCATTCCGGGACGAACGTAGCCATGGTTGCTGATAGGGTTGCGAAGGTACTGCGCCTGACACCCCTCAGGGAGCGCGCAGAAATTGTCCAGATCGGCGTACACCGCCTTGAGCTGAAATATCGAATATAATACATCTATACTATAATAAAACTCAAAGAGCACTTTTTCTGTACATTGAATATTTTTCCAAAATTTCTATGTGGGGATACTATACTATCGACATAGAGGCCAAAACAATTTTTTTTGGAATTATTGTCTGTCTGTCTGTCTGTCTGTCTGTCTGTCTGTCGTTCTGTTTGTCCAGGCATCATTCGAAAACCCGTGGATGGATTTTGATAGGACTTTCACTGATGTGTTGTGTAGAAGTAGGGGTATAAATTGGTATATAAAACATCACGCTATTTTTCATAGGGGCTAAGCAGTGAAACATTACTTGCACATATTACCACGTAATTTCCTTTGTATGTGAATAGGGTAATTATAGACTGATCAGTTAATCATTAAGATATGTATTATTACGCTATATACAATAGGGACTGAGCAGACATTTAGTTTGCATAAGATATGGCAGTGGCGAAGGGTCAATTTTTGTAAGGGGTAAGCCGGTCCGGTACACCCAGGACATTTACATTAGATTTCTGTATTGTTCTAAGTACTTTGCTGATAGCAATATCACATTATATCTTTGAAAGGTTAAAATCTGTAAATCCCGAGCGAGTCCAAACTAGATTAGGGGGGGATGGTTCATGAAATTTTAATGAAACTCCCCAAGTCCAGGTAGTGTATAATAATAATAATATATAATAATAATAATATCTTGGGACAATCCACACACGGTCAAGTAAGATGCGAAAAACTTAGAACTTTCATTATCGAATATGATTAGACAGTAATTTACGATGTTAGCGTGATTTACATTATGACCAGTGCCATCTATCGATGAAATTGAACATACAATCACTATATAACTAATCTTAAATAAAAGAAAGTCGTGTTAGTTACACTATTTATAACTCAAGAACGGCCCAACCGATTCGGCTGAAAAGGTAGGGAGGTAGCTTAGAACCAGGAAACGGACATAGGATACTTTTTATCCCGGTAGGTTAAGGTTAAGCAACGTTAGGTAAGGTCATTAAATAGATGGGTGAACCGATTTGTATGAAAGTGTGCATATCGGGTAGAATAGGTCATACGGTATATTTCATACCGCTAGGTTAAGGTTAAGCAACATAAGGCAAGGTCATTAAATAGATGGGTGAACCGATTTGTATGAAATTTTGTGTGCATATCCGGTAGGTCTGAGAATAGGTCATAAAGTATATTTAATTCCGCTGATACCACGATTGACGAGGATATATAGAACGAGAGGAGGGTGCAAGAGAGGAGAAAGAGGGAGAGGGGATTCGAGGAGGGGGTGATGGGTTGAGTAAGGGGGGAGTGAGAACTTCGGAGTCGCTGGACGCTCGGGCCCTGTGGGCCCTTTGAGCGTCCATTGAGTACGGCGGCGACTCCGAGGAGGACGGCGGCGAGGTTGCGACCCCCGTCCCCGTGAGTACCGTGTCAGGTTCCCGGGGGGCTACAATGCGCCCCCCGGCGGCGGGCTCAAAGGCAAGGCACTGAAGGGCCCCTGGTGCAGATCCCACCGGAGAGCCCTGGGGTCCACCCTCTCATTCATGTGCCGATGCGACAGCCGCGGGGGTTTTAGTGGGTAAGAATCCCACATACCCCGGTTGAGCCCCACAGCTCCCGGGGATCTTTCGAAGATTTCCCCCGCGTCAAAAAAAAAAAAATAGGGGGGAGTGAGCAGGAGCAACTTCGTAGAAGATAGAGGGGTGGGGAGAGTTCAGAGAGGGGACAACAGGGAGAGGAAGAGGGGGAGCGTGACGGAAACCGAAGCGGGAGGGGGAAAGAGAGAGGAGAGAAAGAGGACCTCCGTCCTCCATAGATCCCCCGCCCAAAAGGCCAAAAAGGTTTTCTCCAAAAGGGGAGCAAAATGTAATAAAAGCGCGGGCGGAGCTGCACGGGTCAGCTAGTAATACATATAAATGCATAGACAAAGTGTGCCTCCGGAAATCCTAAGATATGTATATTTTTTTTACTATTAGGCTCAATTCATACCAAGATGGCAGCGGCCGGCAGCGCACTTTCAGTGTGTAAGAATTTTAAACTTTATCTACAGTACGTAACGGCGCCGCTCGCGGCCTCCTGTGGCCGCCCGCGCGCCGCGTTTTTCAAGCGATACAGGTCTGTTGGTATTACGTATTACTTAAGGCTTACTAAGAGTAGCATAAGTCAATCAGACCAGTGCAGCATGCTTTGCATTCAGCCTTCCTCGCTATATTAACAAGGATAGTAGATACAATATACCTACAGACAACCTCAAAGTGGAATGCCAGCCATCAAACTGAAACGTCAGCCTTGCCTCTTACGACATGCTTACGACTAATGAAGGTGCCCTTCATTAGACATTATCTAATGGACACACAATGTATGTTATGAATTGAGTACTTGCGTAAGGCAAAAGAGTTTTCTTATACATTAGGTACCTACCATCAACCCAGTAAATATACGTATTGTCAAAAAAAAAAATAGGGATATTGGTTAATGAGACTGAAAAAACGGGACAACTTGTCCCATTTTTTAGGTTAAATTCAGGTTAAATTATTAAACATCTAGTTATAACTAGCAATTCCCTGCGACTACTCCCGCTATTATTATTTTCACCCCATTTAACCCCTTTAGGAGTGTAATTTTCGAAAACCTTTTCTTAATAGATGCTTACGTCATAAGAAGAACCTGATGTCCAAATTTCAGCTTTCTAGGTCCAGCGGTTTGGCCTATGCGTTGAGGAATCAGTCAGTCAGGACAAGTAATTTTATATGTATGTTTATTAGTGACTAATTTAAACATTTCGTTTATATCGCTTGATCGCAATTTAGCCTAATACAATGTAGTAAGTGGTGATGTAGTCGTCGAAGAATATTGAAACTAAGTATAAAGCTAAAAAACTTATCGTGTGGATAGTCAGAGAAAACGGATGGAGCGGTATTCTCTTACCCACAACTACAATAAATTGTTGTGCTTGTATTTCTAACTATACAAGCACAACAATTTATTGTAGTTGCCCTAGTTATCGATACCTCGAATGGGTATGCAATAGTCGGTCCTACGCTTTATATTCCCCTGAGGGCCTAGACAAGATGCAATCGCTTCATAGCGAATCTATTTCTTCATTCGCTAACGGTGTCAATTCCCTTCAAATTGTCACGTGATTTTTCGATGACATATGTCATTCTCATACATTTTTATACTTTCTATTAGCGATAGCGATTGTAGAATGTTACATTGTCTAGGGGGGCTGGTCATATGTGTCTTCCGCCCCATTTAAGAGAATAACAGAGAGCATTAGTGTCTACGCAAAGATTTGTGCATTATCTATATTATCTCTTGTTGGTTGACCTCAAAAATTGACGTTTGTGAGCGTATCAGTCAGTAAAAGGACATTTTATTTTTATTTATGTAAGGTATGCAAGCGTATCGACCTTACCTTCTCGTCAGCTATGCCGTGGTTGACAAGCACTGCAAGCCCCTTGGTGCTTAGCGCATTGAACAGCTGTTGACCGATGCGTCTCAGAACTGATTTCATTGGGCACACATCCGTACCTGAAATAAAAAAGAAACTTGAATATCCCGTTATACAGACAGTCAGCCTGGACGTGATCGGCACTAAAAGCCATATTTTATAACTTTCGAAACGAAATGATTGTGCGTTTTAATTGTTTAAATAACGCTACAAAAGATTAGGTTTTTATTTGTACGTTTATTACAATTGCTGGGTTTTTTTTTGTTAAGTAAGTATAAAGATAATAGAAAGAACAATAAATTAGTATAGTGTAGGTACCTAATTATTCATCGATCTAAATTAAACCCCAATGATTTGTCACTAAAATGATCTATCGCGGACACGAACGGTGTACCAGTTTTCAATCAAAATAGTTTGAACGACGTTACGTGCGCTTACCCCGTCCGCACGTATTTTGGGCCGGCTCGTGCAAGCGATTATCATTCTAAAGGTGATACACCGCTTGTAACCGCGAGAGTACAGTAAGAGACATTTCCAGTTGATCACCTTTAGAACAATAATGGCTTGCATAAGCCTGCCCAACATCAGAGTGTGTGTGGGTGGGATAAGCGTTCAAACGATTTTGTTTGAAAACTGATCAAGCGTTTGTGATCATGACAGTACATAGATCCGTCCATGTGTACAACCAAATTGGACAAATTATCGATAGTGGGATTATCGGGAGCGCAGTTTACAAGATTTAAAAAATTACCTTATAAAGAAAAACTGTATATGCTGAACATTTTGCGTTCTCGAAACGTTTCGGCGACGCGACGCACCAGTATAAAAGCGCGGTAGGTACAGGAGGGGTTTTCTGTGGTAAAATATTGATTTACATAACTAGTCCTCGTTGGTTTAGTGATTTGGAACCATGCGTACACGGTACCCGTGTGATGTGTACAAGGAATTACACATAGTGTTGACCCGAAAGATGTATCGAGTAAAATGGAAGTTCACCTCGTCTTGCGCAACATGAATAAGATATGCGGCTGTCTGTGCACTCCGAGTTAGCCGAAGGTCTGGCCGTGACACGGTTCCACTGATGGCATATTCACTGACACAATTTGCTTAATTTTGTTGTTGTGGAGCCCACGACAATAGGGGGACCAGTGCAGTCCCTGAAATGTCGATACTGCGGCCACTAATTCTGCTACGTTGTAGTGTAAATTTACTAGATTGTATATAAAAGCCTAATAAATGAATAAATAATAATTAAAATTTTGGGACAATCCACACACGGTCATCTGATCCCAAACTAGGCAGAGCCTGTACTATGGAAACCAGATAACTGATACTAATACTTATATACTTTTTTTTGTAAATACATATATATATACATATATAGATAAAACACCCAGACACTTGGTGGGAATCGAACCCACGACCTATTGGTCAGCGGCCAGGGTGTCTAACCACTAGACCAACAGGCCCGTCAATTAAATAATGAATGTTAATATGATTGATTGTTTTTTTTTATTTCAAATTCATAATTATTTAATACAAATAGGCTTAACACACTTTAAACGGTGTTTTTTTTAAAGCTACCATCGGATTACAAGTTGAAGGCTAAATAAGAACATTACATACAAATACAAATCATGAGTAAACTGAATGCTGTCGGTAATTACATCCGGAAATTTCCGCGTGCATCACTATACATAGGTATTCTCTACATAGGCACTTGCATAAGCGGTAACTAAGTAATTATGACGATGTTAAATCTGCTTGTGATGTTATGTAAAATGTTATGGCTCATGCAATGATATTAAAAGTGATTCTTTTTACATATAATATCACTAGCAATTCCCTGCGGCTACGCCCGCTATTTTTTTCCACCCCATTTAACCCCTTTAGGAGTGGAATTTTCAAAAGCCCTTTCTTAGTTGATGCTTACATCATAAGAAGAACCTACTGCCCAAATTTCAGCTTTCTATGTCCAGCGGTTTGGCCTGTGCGTGGATGAATCAGTCAGTCAGTCAGGACAAGTAATTTTATATGTAGATTGGGGTCATGTGCAATAATAAAATTAAATTGTAATTGACTGGCCCGTTGGTCCAGTGGTTAGAGACCCTGGCTACTCTCTAATAGGTCGTGATTTCGATTCCCACCTTGTGTTTGGCTGTTAGTCACCTATTTACTTAACTGTTATATAAGTATTTGTACGGCTCTACCTATAATGATTTCTGATATTTACGCGAATACTACACATTGAAATGAAACTAACTAATAATGAACTAGTATTCGAAACGTCGGGCAATTAAAATCTATACTTATAATAAAACTGTAACAGGTCCAATTCTGTACATTGAAGATATTTTGAAAATTATATTTGGAGGGCATTGTATAACCGATACTAAAGCCAAAAATGTAATTTTTTTTATTTTTGTCTGTCTGTCTGTCTGTCTGTCTGTCTGTCTGTCTGTATCTCGGCTGAGCATCACGCCGAAACTACAGGATGGATTGAAACGAAACTTGGCATGATTTGAGTTAATACTCCGAGGTAGGACATAGGATACTTTTTATCCAGACATTCGGCACGGTTCCCTTGGGAGAGGGGACCAAAGTCAAAATGTGTACTTGGTTATACGCTTGCTCCGATTTTGTCAATTTTTCATTATATAATTATAATAATAAATATTTGTAAGGGAACACTCATAGACAGTTGTTAAACAATGTTTGGAAATAGATCAGGTTAAGCAACGTTAGGTAAGGTCATTAAATAGATGGGTGACCGTTTAACGCCATTTGAACTAAACGTCTCTGTGCTTCGGAGGGCAAGTACAAAGTGGGTCCAAGTTTTTAACCGACTTTAAAAAAGGAGGTTTTGTATTCTATGCGAATATATATTAGTGAAAGTTTAGTTAACGTAAACACAGCGCGGGCGGAGCTGCGTGGGTCAGCTAGTCAAGAATAAACCGCGATATAATCCGTAAAATTAGTTTCATTTCAACGGCTCTACCTAGTTTGGATCGGATTAGATCGGAGGACCGTGTCTGGATGGCCCTAGGATCTTCTATTATTATTATAAGGTAAGTACCTATATTATAATGAAAAATGGGACTATCAAGACACCACACACAACAGCCGAAGCACACTCGCTTCGTTCGATAGTCGAAACGAATATACCTAATTAAAACTAACCGTTAACGGTCAATTGTAATCAAAATGGTGATACAATGACGTCAGAGGCAAAAATGTTGTTAAATTCATATTGGTATAATTTTACCGCAGATCGCAGTGAGTTGTTAATAGCAATAATAACTTTTGAAACATATAGGCACTCGCATCTTAGGTATTTTCGAAACGGTATCCTGTTCTTAGAATAGAACAGATTTGTACACCAAATTAAACATATAGTAGAAAACTTAGAAAGTAACTTAAATTAAGGACAAATCCAGACAACCAAAACAATAAAAAAGAAGCAAATAAACAATGGGCAGTATTTTTTTCGTGGGGGGACCCCCCGATAGCAGTGGGGCTCGGCCGGGGTATGTGTGATTCTTACACAGTAAAACCCCCGCGGCTGTCGCATCGGCACATGAGGCTCCCCGCGGCTCTCCAGTGTGATCTGCACCAGGAGCCCCTCAGTGCCTTGTCTTTGAGTCCGCCACCAGGGGGCGCATTTTAGCCCCCCCGGGAACCAGTCACGGTGCTCACGGGGACGGGGTCGCAAACCCGCCGCCGTCCTCCTTGAAGTTGTCGCCGTACTCAATGGACGTCTACCACACCCCGAATGGAGGTGTAAGTACCTACCATTTAATTGTAAATAATTTATAAATGCATAAATAATGTATACTTAGATTATTATTTTTAGATTAATATTATGGGAAGAGAATGATTCGATTCGAGTCGTCTACTTGTAGGTTAAATACAAAGGCAATATTTATTTACATACTTCAAGAATTTGATAGATAGAGTACCTAAGCGTATATACGGTAATGTTGTTTGAATAGAGTAGAGAGCAGACTTCAACTTTAAGTACGCAATCCATTATAATTTATCGGTCATTTTATGATAACGATTACAAATAAAAAGAAACATCACTCATTTCCATCGACAGTTCGTTACCGCAAACGATTTTCAGCATCAATATAAATTTCCAGTATGAATCATTGCTTGGCCAGACGTAAAAAAAAATCGGTATACTTACTTAATTTCTTTTCCTCGTAACATGTTTATGATGACGACAGAACATAATTTATTTTCGCAGAGCTGGAACATGAATACGAAAATAGCTATATATGTCAATAAATGTAACATGATCTTTTTATCATTCGATCGATTTATAAACAAAAACATTTAACTCCTTGCAATCGCGAGTAAAATTTTCATCACTAAACTTGTTAGTCTTAATAATAGTCTATACTTATAATAAAACTGTAACAGGTCCAATTCTGTACATTGAAGATATTTTGAAAATTATATTTTTATGGCATTCTATAACCGATACTGACGCCGAAAATGTATTTTTTTTAATTTTTGTCTGTCTGTCTGTCTGTCTGTATCACGGCTGAGTATCACGCCGAAACTACTGAATGGATTCAAATGAAACTTGGCATGATTTGAGATCTTACTACGAGGTAGGACATAGGATACTTTTTATCCCGTAATCTAGCACGGTTCTTTTGGGAGAGGGGATTAAAGTCAAAACGGGTACTTGGTTATACGCTTGGTCCGATTTGATCAATTTTTCTATAAAATATAATAAATATTAGTAAGGGAACACTCATAGAGAGTTGTCATCAAGGTTTTGTAATCGATCGGGTTAAGCAACGTTAGGTAAGGTAATTAAATAGATGGGTGACCGTTTAACGCCATTTGAACTAAACGGGTCCGTGCTTCGGAGAGCAAGTAAAAAGTGGGTCCCAGTTTTTAACCGACTATAAAAAATGAGGTTATGTATTCGATGCGAATGTCTGTTATTCAAAGTTTAGTTAACGTAAAAATAGCGCAGGCGGAGCTGCGTGGGTCAGCTAGTACTTAATAAGTCAGTAGAAACGTGCGTACCCACGCTTTAGCAAAAAGAGGCTTGGATGGGCTGTTAGATAAGCAACAATGAATAATTGAAAAAAAAATGCAGTGTTGACTTCTCCACCACTGCCTTAGGTACCGAGTGGTCCCACAGGTGGGGAAAAGTGAAATGTTTAAAATTTGATCCACATTGTCCTACAAATAACAGGTCGATGGTCTCACTAATTAATTTTTGGATGAACAAATCCCATCTAATCTTAAACCCTACAAACGGTTTTTTTTTTTTTTTTTTGGGAATGATAGACGCTGTTGGCCGCAGATGGCCATTACAGCTTCACCGGACAATAGGAGGCGAGCGCTTGAAGCGCTCTAGCCTTTACGGCAGAAGTAGCGACGAGCTCAAGGGCACCTCAGGGAGGCACGGCCTCGGCTTGGGCTGTCGCTTAAGAGAGGGCTGAGTTTACCACCGGTTCACAACGCGCCCCCACTGAGAAGAACCGGCAAGAAACTCAGTGGGGTAATGCACGTCGTTGAGGTCGCATACGTACGACCCTTCGGCCTCGCCGAACTCCATCTATTGGTCACAACCTCATGAAAATCCGTTCAGGTGTTTTTGAGTTTATCCGCTCGAGTTTAACAGAGACACAGCGGAGGACTTTGGTTTATAATATGCAGCATAGTTTTGGCTCCATACTTGCTTAATCCAGGATATACTTACACTCTCAAATAAAAAAATATCATCCAAATTAATACATGTTTGCCAAAACTATTGCGGATAAATATTAATATTAAAAACATAGGCGACGAATAGAGAACCTTTCTTTTGTAGCTGGTTCAGAATGAATGCCAATATTTGTGAAAAGGTTTCAAACTAAGTAATTCTTGGAAATCAGAATAGATGTTTTCTTAAGTGAGGGAATTACCATACGTCGGTATGTACCTACGTAAATGATAATGGCTAAGCTCAAATGTTTGGAATCATTATGGAATTCCCCGCCGATGGTATTAAAATTGTTAAGAATACCGGTTACTATTGAATAAAGTCATCTTATGTTCTAAGAGTGAATTCAGGTAGAAAGAAAGACGGCACCGAGTAGGTACGAAGCCAAGCTAAGTCCTGCTAGTCATAATACGAGCTTATCGAGCGCCTGCAAGATTAACATTTTGTCAATTATACTTTTGTATACAGGGTGTAAGGGACTACGTACCTAAAACTTTTATATAAGATTTCTCATATTGTCCGTTACAACATTACAGAAACCATTTATATGGAAAATGACAAATGGCTAACTTTAAAATTTTTGAGCATGTAATGAATACGTGCGGAATATTTTTTCAAATCACATTGCTAATTTCAATCACGCCGCCTGCCAAGCGTGGAGATTATGGCAAACCCTACCGTCTAAGGGAGAGGCCTTTGTTCAGCAGTGGACTTTTCGGCTGCTGATGATTGCTAATTTTTCACAACTCTACGACAAAGCGCGTATTTTGCGTGCCAATAATGATGTTATCCTAATTTTATTAAAAAAAAAACATGAAAAAGCCGATGAAAAATTTCAACACAAGAATGTTCACAATCATGTACTGGATCCCTGATATCGGTTTTCGGTACGATGTCCCTTACACCCCGTATAATATCATTGCATTTTGTACACTTCTGATTTCACTATCAGCATCCACTTGGTAGAGACATCTCAGCGACTTTGCATTTTGGCTTTTTCTAACTGAATAATAAATGAATTATGGCCGCATCTTCGAAATAAAAACGTTATTTTTTAATACAACGTAGTGACTAAACATGCCAGATGTTCGCCTGATGGTAAGCGTTGCTTGCATATAGAATGCTTCACTTTACTGCCACCATGCCGCTCGTCACCGGTGATTTAATTTTCTAAGTTTCTTGAGCCCATTAATTTCACCAGCTACAGTGCATTTCACACCGAAAATGTTAATTACACATTACTGCTTTCCTGTTTTGCAGCAAAAGATCTGATACTGGATAGCGTTACTATCTTCCCGGACGGTCTTTTGTAAAGCCCTAACCTAGATCATAGTATTTGCATAGATTGTTCTAAAGACTTTTAGATTTGCGCTTACGCAAAGTAACTATCATAATGAATTAGATTTTTTTATCAGTGTAGAGGTCAGGGGTCAAGGTGACCGATAGCGCCGTGTCGTCGCCGTTTCTTAAATAAGTATACATAATTTAGCATCACACGACATAAATAGACAAAACAAGCTATAGAACAGATTTTATTTGTTTATTTGATTAGGTATCTAGAATACGTCTTTGAATTTTAATTGCGAACATTGAGATTCTTTTGCTCGACCAAATCCGGTATTGACGTGGCAATGAAACGAGTACTTATGAACTAACAATACTGCGGTAGGTACGTTTACAATCATTTTTAAACATAAGCACTAACTTAGTCAAGAAACGGTAAAAAATTTAAGACTCTTGCGTTGGTGTGTCAGCAACGCTATGTAAAAAAACCCGTCAAGTACGAGTCGGACTCGCGCACAGAGGGTTCCATACCTTCTTCGGACGTATTGAAGTTATTTTACTATTATTATAACACCTCAGATAGCAAAAAAATAAACTAGGCTTGTTTTTTTTATGTTTTTTAGGATTACTAAAACACGGTACTACTTACTCAGAAAAATCATTTTATTTTTTCTCTAAAATATAGATAGACATATAACTATTCCAGATTTTTCCCTTTACAAACTTCCGGGATAAAGGTGAAGGAACGGTACGTTTTTTTGACATTTTTGATTATAAGCAAATAACTACGTGACATAAACCAAAATAAAACCCTGTTTAGAGATGCAAATGAAGCCCTATCATATGATACCCCACTCGACATAGTAGTCTCAGTAGAAAATTTTGATGACCCATTTCGAACCTCATTAAAAATTAAAAGAAAGTAATTTTTTTTTTCATTTGCGATGAGGTTGAGTTACTTAGTCAGATCTAAAACTACACTAAGTTTCAAATCGATAGCATTAGTGGTTCCTGAAATATATAGGTGTGTCAGATAGACAGACAGACGAAGTCTCACCGTAAGGGTTCCTATTTTACATTTTAGGTATGAAACCCTAAAAATTTGGCATGGCTATGTGTTTTTTATTTCTAAGGTTGGTTGGCAACATTGGCGCCCACCCACGGGTACTTCCTCCATTCTCGGTTGATGAATTCCCGAGAATATCAAGTACCCAGTAACTCTACACTGGTTGCACACACAGACTACAGCTACGTATCCATACTGTCTGTCAAGATTACATTTTAGTTTTATATTATACCTCTGTGGCACAGCGGAAAACCACTTGCTTTCCAAACCGGAGGTCACGGGTTCAAATCTTAGAGGCTAGGAAAATACAAGCAGATATAAAAAGTACGTTCTGCGCCTAACCTCTCCCCGGTCGTGTAAGTCTTCCGTCCCATCAGATTGTGAGAGTAAAGGAAGAAAGAGTGCACTTGTGAATACCCAAGTGAACTATAATATCTCCCGCGTAGATTACTAATCTTGTGAAAGATTTGATAGCATGAATGTACCGGCCAGAAGGACATTGTTATTATTATAATTTTTGGTTTTGATAACACGGGATCGTACACCCGAACTTTTAAAAGGCTTGCGTAGGGTCGACTCCAACACGTAGAGGCCTGTTGGGAGAAATTAAAGGTAGGTATGGAACAGACCTGTCAGGATCAACTGCTGGAAATAAGATATAAACAGCAGTTGACTCTGGCACTATTGTAAGTATGTGGAAAGATTTTTAGATTTTTATTGAGTGAGCATTTGGTGGAATGAACACTGGGCTATTGCAAAAGGCCGGGGTCACTTGCCATAATTAGTGTACTAATTATATTTTGGCAAGCGATGACTTGCCACCCACTAGATGGGCTCTCCATATGGCCGTCCGCTTATTATAATTATTATTATACTTCTCGGACTAACCTATCAAGTAGGTAGAGCCAGCAGAGAGCTATGAAAGTCGAAAGCGTAAAGGCAATTGGCACTGTACTCATTGACCAGCATGCAATAATGCTTACGTTAGAGTCAAAGCAGGTATCCTTTTTAAATAATAATAATAATATTCTGAGACAATCCACACACGGTCTGATCCCAAACTAGGCAGAGCCGGACAACTGATACTACCACTTTTTGGAAATACATACTTAAATAGATACCTGAATAAGACCCAGACTCTTGGTGGGAATCGAACATACGATCTATTGAATAGCGACCAGGGTGTCTTATCACTAGACCAACAAGCCTATCGACTATCGAGGATTGGATCTAAGTAGAGTAGCTTCATCAATGGCACGTTTGGAATAACGGAATATTGGGTGGAGTCGAATTTATGGGTATTGTGTGCTCTAGCTAAATAGTAATCGGCAATGTCTATCTATGTATATTATACAAGTAAAATGATAAAACATATGTGATGTATGTAGGTGATCGTGTCTGGTGTATATTACTTTTAGAAAGTTTCGGCAAGTGGTAGACGTTGTCTATTTAGTATGTGTTCAGTTCAATATAAGAAATCAAAACAGGTCAATAGTAGCATGCATAACTGAGCACGCAATACTGTTAATCAAATATGATCTTCGTGATCGAACGGACCGTATTCTTGGAACTCGGTAATCCTAATTTTGGTTCCTAATAATGATAAATGACAACGGAATTCTAAGTACATAGTTGACGTCAGTCAGATAGTGGTGCTGCTAGTTTGGGTATTATAAAGTTTTATTTTTCAATAGGTACCTAAGTACTTACTACAAGTTTTTTCATGTCAACTTCAGAATAAGAATGTATTCATACATTTTCTCCAAAGTTTGTGGAGGAAAAAACCGGAAATAATTATTGGTAATACATGTCTACCCATATATTACAGGAAAAATAAAATTATCTTTCTAAGTAGTACAGTTTTTCAGTAATCCTGAATAAACCTCGATAAACAAACTTATTTTGCGGTTTGGTTGTTTGTTATCTGAGGGTTAAGATGAATAGTAATATAACTTTAATAGCTCCAAAGATAAGGTGTACAAGGAAGCCTTGGTGCGCGAGTTCGACGAACAAAAACCAAACCAACCTAAACATTATTTGTAATTCTATGATATACGTAGATAACTATAGCGACGTTGATGTTATACGTTGTTGTAGAGACGCTTAGCTATACTAGGTAAGTGGTTTCTTATCATTATGTTCCCACAAATCATCTACATACGAGTACATATTTGTTCTTTTAGTTACAAAACGCTGTGATGAGTTTACTAATAAGAAAAAATATATTTCGCTTAAGTGGGCCATGTTATCTCAAAAGGCCTTAGCATAATTTAGTTTAACATGACATCAATGGATGCATAAAAAATCAATTCAACAGTTTCGCCATTCTACACATCGATATACTATACCAACTAGATTTGCTGTCACGACCCGAAAAGTGGTCACGAAAATAAGAGCTACGGAGACGGCTGTCGCTCAATTGTCTGCAATTATTATTGAACCTTATTTTATAGTATGTAAGTTATCTTTTTATATGAACATATAGTTGTGTAAGTATATGTAACCGCGACCACATTTTCGATGTCATTTTGTTCGTGACAGCTAATCTAGTTGGTATAGTATATCGATGATTCTACATTATATACTAATACAAGTATCAGTCTTTGTTTACACAAATAACGTGGTTATTTTAGATAGGTCACATTAGAATATTACTTTGGTCTGAAGTAGTATAGATTAGTAAAACAGTAACTGGGTTGTGTTTTTCTTCATATCTCTATCTATCATCTCAATTAGCTTAATTGATATCAATAAATTAGTATAGTACATTGCAAAACAGCGGAACCAGCTTGAATAATTAGTGATACGACAAATTGTAAAATAATGAATCGATTGGTACAATGTCTAATGTACAAGCACGTTATTATACGTTCTTGTATAATACTTATATCAACACAAAAGATAAATTTAAAAAGATATGTTAGTATTGAAACGAAACAACGACTTGCGGAAGACTTGCAACCGTTGTAGCCTAAATGAATATAGAGAACAACAGAATATAAATAGCTTTGCGAGATACTGCGTATAATGACGAAAGAGAAGAAGTTGTAGCGTTATTAATTGTTTATATAACAAAGAATCTTTGTACTGTATAGTGTCAAATGGCATCATTGTTTTCCTTTAATATTAATATCTTTATATGCTTAAATAAGCCGTTGTTTGAAAGAGTAGTAAAGAGTAAAATAGTTGTTATAAATTTAACTTAGAAGTCTGTGATCACTAGATACCGGATATAATATCCAGGCGTGCCCAGGCCGAGCAGCTGTTTGGTATGTTTCAATTTTAAAAAAAGTTAGCCCAAAAGGATTCATCTGTCAGATGGCAGGCAATTATTAAACTGAGTAGGTTTACTAAACAAGCGAGAAAAAAAAATGTATGGGTGATAGATAAGTAATTACTTTTCTTGTAATGTACATTAAAAAAAAAGCTCAAGCTTTCTACCATGTCATGTGTCTTTGCAAACTTTATGTACCTAATTACCCTTAAAACGAGAAAACGAATTCATACGACTGAGCATTAATGAATTACCCAATCAAATAGGTATACATACATAGCAAGTTTAATCCCGCTTTCAAATTATAAAAAAAACCTATTCAAATTCGTCTTTTCGTTTGGTAACTAGGTACAATATCACAGACAGACATACGTAGGCGTCCGTGATTCATTTCATTTTTAATGCTATGCAAATCTTTCCAAACCTCACGGTCGGGAAATTAAAAATTCAAAATAAACCGCGATATAATTCGTAAAAGTAGTTTGATTTCGATATGCTCAGATATGCCTTTTAATTATGACATCGTTTTTTTTGTAGTTTTAAATGTTATGATTTCTGATATTTACGCGAATATTACCTACACATTGAAATGAAACTAATTTTACGGATTATATCGCGGTTTATTTTTGATTTTAACTTCTCTGACGTTTCGAACATAACGAAGATTCGACGTTTCGAAGTTTTAAATGTATAAATATACTAACTTGCTATTTATGTATAGATCAGCTATATTTTTACACAAACTGTTTCATTTGTTACTAAATAAAGATTATTCATCCATTCTATGTTCTTTATAATTACACTTTATGCTTAAGTAACTACTGTAAGCATATCTAAGTGTTTCTCTATATATACCTATTTTTGTCATTCTGCCGTCATTCCCAAAAAAGCAAAGTAAATGTATAATTAAGCTTGTTAATTAGGCAGGTACAGTCACAATTTACGTCATCTACTCATGGTCATGGTCACAAAGGAAAGAATCAGTACGTTTCTGTCAAGCTCTTGAAGACCTCGGCTTTATCTTTACACAGCTACATTTAACTTAGCAACAAGAATCAACGAGTAGACAATTATGAAAAACAAATAAATGCTTTAATACGAGTATGTAGTAGGTATAGATTTAGAGAAAAAAAAATCTTTTATTTTCTTTTAATGGGGGTTGATATTGGTCATTAAAATTTCAAAGTGAGACTTCTACATCGAGTATTCGATTAAAATCAAAACGCAACATTGCATTTGAAGAAACTAGGAGTTAAATAAATACTTCCACTTTACGACTGAAAATAAACTTCAATAAAATAAATAGGTATAACATTCCATAAATTACCAGGTGATTTCTTTAATCAAAATGACCTAGGTTATGCATACTATGACCTACGTAAAAGAAATCCTACGGTCGGTAAGACCCCACGCAATTGACGATTTTGAAACACAGCTTGATCATGATTTGAATAATAATAAAGAAGACCATGGTATCTATCTATCTAAAGGATAACTAGAAAATAAATTACTACAAATCAACGAGGAAAAGAGTCCAGAAGCCGCATGACTGGATTCATTTTCTTTACAAACGCGGCAATAGCAAACCGGTATAGGGCAGTAGTGGGCAAGTTTTTATACATCGTAAAATAACGGTCTCTATCTCATATTATTGATATTGATGAAGTTGTAAAACATGTTTATTAGTTCGCAGTCATGAGTTTCTATTCTTATTATGATTAATATACACACGTCATTAATTGTAAACTTGACGTACAAATATCGTTTAATCTTATTCAAGTTATAATGTGTGACCGGTATCGGTCCGGTAAGATTTATGTGGCAGTGAAGGTATTATATTGGTATAAGATATGTGTGACGCAATTACTTCACTGTGTGTGGTGTAACTTATTATATATTTGCTTTGATTAAGGTAATGTGTAGGTATGTTTCTTAAATGTCGGTGATTCCTGTACAAAAAATAACAACAGAAAACTTGTTTTATATTCTCGACTTGTTGGCATCGGCGGGCCACCTAAAAGGAATTCGTATTCTGCATTCTCAGCAGTGTCTTCGCAATTCCTATAATTTTCGTAAAATGATCACACATTTCAGGTCATACTGAATTCATTTATTAATTAGAACGAATTAGTACTCATATTTGTTGTTGATTCATCGAAAGTAGCCTTTTTAGACCCGCAGATTATAAAAATGAAGGAGATGCCATGATTTGCAAAATTTTCGAAATTTTCAAAAACGAAAGTCGAGTAAGATTCGTTTTTGTGTAACAAAATTGTACGTTATAGCTTAAACATTTAAGGATTATTTAAAATACATCGTAAAAAGAAACAACCTATCTGTTGAATGTACCTAAATAATGACTAATGAATAGGATAGCATTTTCGGTGACAGTATTTATTGATTTTGATTTGGATGTCACTTTTCCTTGGTTTCTGTATATCGATGGTTTCTGTCCTTATGTTTTGAATTTTGATAAGTAATAAAGTTTTTTTGCTGAAATAATCTCCTTGAAGATAACTGAAATAATGCAACCTTGTATCATTTCAAATATTTTATACTTAAGTATATTTACATAAAACAAGCTTGAGTGAGGTTATTGCATGCGGGCGATCGTCGCTGATGGATGACATCCGGAAAAATTGCTGAATTGTTATTCTGATTTGTGATCTATTAATCTATGTAACTGTTAGGTGTATGAACTTCTTGTAACCTGTATGTTTTTGCAGTTTTTCAATAAAATATAATATGGAATCTTGATAATTCGAAATTCATCTATGTATATTTATTGGATACGAAAATAAAAAAAGGAAATATAGGTAATACATTGGTTGGTCTAGTGGTTAGACGCCTTGGCTGCTACCCAATAGTCGAGGGTTCCCACTAAGTGCCTGGGTGTTATTTAACTATTTAAGGATAGGTAAGTATATTTACAAAAAAAGTAAGTAAGTCTATAAGTATTTAATATCAGTTGTATGGTTTCCGTAGTAAGTACAGGCTCTGCCTAGTTGGAACAAATGACAGTGTGAAAAAAATACATTGATCGATACTTGGGTATACCTGAACATAGTGAAAAAATCCTAAGCAGGAGTATACATTATTATATTACTCACTACCAAAGCTCACTACATAACACTACGCTAGTTCACTCACTGACAAATTGTATAGGGTTCCCAACTTATCTGTGAGTTGTCAGTGTCGCTACTGTCTATGCAAATACGTCAAACTGTTCCTATTTCGATAAGTGAAATCAGCTATTCCACTTATCCACCCATCTATGCCACCTAGGAGGCAAACGTGGATTTTCTTTTCCACTATTCCCTCCCAGGGTGGATAGGTTCAAATCAAATCAATCAAATCAAGTTTTCATGAAATTTTAATGAAACGGGTAAGGTTCGGGAACCCCTGTTCCTGGTGCGGATCCCACCAGAGACCCACGTCCCAAGTGCCGATGCGACAGCCGTATGTAAGAATTCCATATACCCCGGTTGACCCCCAGAAGTCCCTGGGACTGAATGTTCGCCCCGCGAGAGCAAAAAGCAAGCAGATCAAGATATGTAGCTAGACACTCTTTTCGTAGACAGCTTACAAATAAGCGGTCACGGTTACTTGAACAATATGTTTACGGATAATTCAAATAGCTGGTGTTAGTAGGTATCATTAGTTTTAAAATGGAAAAATGAATTAGTAATTTGTGCACATAATCGTCATCGTCATCATAATATTGTTCTCCAAACAACCCCAGTGACCATCCGATGCATGAATCATGTTACTTTCCAGACAAAAAGCTGATAGGCCATCATTGTCATGACCAGTATGAAACAGTTACACAAAGTTGTTACTCCCTGCGAGATTTGAACCTGTGACCTCCGTTTTGCAAAGTAAGCGGTGTCCCGCTGATCGCTTATCTAGGATAATGATCTAGAATCATCGACAGAGGGGTTGAGCGATAGGGTGGAGTGGTTTAGAAAAGGGCAGAGTTCGGGCGAAGACCAGAGCGGCATGTGACGGGAAGGTAGGAGGGGGCAGAGTGAGTGAGGAGAGAGAAATAAATTAAAGTAGGAGAAAAAATAGGGAAACAAATGGGAAAAAGAGCCCCCTCTTTTTCCGAGAAGAAGAATGAGAAGGCGAGAAAATTTGGACATCGGAGCATTTTTAATGTAGGCAATAAAAGCGCAGGCGGGAGCTGCACGGGTCAGCTAGTATAGGTATACAATTGAGCACGTGTTTTATCTCACATTGAAGAGTGAATTCACCACGGTGCTTAATATACATACTAATACAAATTAAAGATAAAGGTTTACTACGAAGTAAGAAGTCAATGATAGGCTGAGCTGAGCTACATACAGTGTTAGGTACTATGCTGGACAACGCAGTAATATACAATTAATGCAAAAAAGGAATTGCGAAGTCTTCCTACTTGATTGTAGACCAAGGGAACAAACATTGGAACCAACATTATGTAAGTAGCGATAAGACCGCCTTTTGTACTAAAAAGTTATTATTCAAGTGTTCCTTAGTTAAGTTACATTTGGTGTACAGGAGTATTATATTCTATTTTCAGTACTGGCATATTATTATTATTAAATAAGTTATGTATTAGTAGATATTATTTTCTTAAATCTAGAATAAAAATATTAAAATTAGACGCGAGCATACAAGAACGACTAATCACTAGGCAGATTTTTGCACTAAGAGTAGATGTCGTTTCTAGTAGATTGGAACTACTTACCTAGCATAGATGGCCGATTTTGTTAAATATTGGCCGCTGTGGTCATATCGGCCAGGAGAACATTCATTATATTATTATTTCGTCAATTCATTATATTTTATTATTATTTTTTAAATTCCAGTTAAAAACCTTTTACAAAATGAGAATATTTAAGTTCCCCTTAATTACGGCCTCAATTAATTGAAGGTCATTACTTATTAAAATCTTCAATAAAGTGTCGGCGTATATGTGTATTATAAACTTAACAATTGACTGATAAGGATCAAATGTAACCGGGTCATTAGTGCATTGACTCATTCTAATACCTACAGCCAGAAACTGTGCCAACTATTTGGCGATAATGCCCCTTATTCTTTTGCTATTTCGTCAAACGATACATTGCAATAAACAAAACACGTCGACCTAAGATGAATCTGACTGAAAATGAATGCCAAAGTGTTCCATATACCTACCTAGTTGCAATATTCTATTCTATTGTTGGTGGCTATTAAATCGGGCCCGGCAACGACCGGAACTCACTTCAACCCAGTTGGATCTATTGTGCATGCCCTAGTCCTTACTCTGTTGCTGACGTGTCGAAGAGTTCGCTTAGGTACGTAACGATTCCTTCGGAGTCCTCGATTACGCCAGCTTGGAGTTGTACATAATCATCTGGCGCTAGACTACTTGCAATAAGTAAGTAGGTAGTAGTTTCATACCTATCTAAATTCCAGCAGTAGATGGGGATGTCTTACCCGTTTAATAGGTAATTCATTGTCCGCTTCCGCATCTAAATAATAATAAATAGGTTTAACCTTATTTGTGTCATGCCATTTGCTACGGCAGACGCTTTGACCTTACAATATCAGCAAATGCTCTTTTGTGATATAGCCCGCCCGACCATGAGATAATTATTGAAACTCTTAATTCAATGGAACTTAACGTGTCCATTTTTCAAAACAACTTATTTTATTACTTTCTATTAGAAATAAAATATCAGATTAACTTTTTTTTTAAAACTGAAAACTTAATGTTAACCCATGGTTGACACCATTGTTAGAGTACGAAACCCTTTCCTTTTATTTTCGCTGTCTATAAAATCCTGTTTTTTCACGTAGGTACATAATTAAAAGTCACTTAGCCATTAATAAGTCTATATTATATATTTGGTCTTATTTATGTTTATTGGATGGTTGATGGTCTGTATCAAGTTATTGAGTTTATCTGAGTATACAATTTAAATTGCACCAAGTAAGTGTCAATGAGTTAGTCAACGGGGCTGACGAAAGAGAAAGGTAAGGAGTATCTTTTGGTTTTATAAGAATAAAAATAAAATAATTATAGGTATGTACATACTATTTCTAAATTGTAATACGTCACATGCCCGATGATATAAAAAACTAACCGTAACAGTCATATATATATAGATACTTATCAAAATAATACAGATTTCGATTTTATTAGTGAATAACTGTATTCAAACTTATTTATTACCATTCTGTTTATAAGAAATGCTTTTCTAAAAAACATACTTCAGAATGTAGAGCTAGTTGGTATCATCATCAAAATAAGAAAATCAATTAAAACTCTGTGATAGCGGTTTTTTATCGCTGCTTAATTTTAAGCAAGCATATTATACTACTATAACCAAACTATAAATCAAGTTAACTCAAATCGCTATACTTGGGTTTGTTTGTAGAGGCTGTTCGTTTACGACGTCGCGCACGTGTGGCTTCCTAACGTGAAAGTTAAATCTTATCGGTTTTCACCTGATTTAGGAGAAACAACAAATATTAAAACAGTAAATTCTCCGTGAAGGCAGTATGTTTAAGTATTTTTTGTTACTAAATAGCACCTTAATTCTTCTTGATAAGTTCTAAATATGGAGTGCGTTTGTTAATTTAGGAGGTTGGTAGGTACAGTCTAATGGAGATATTTCTTTGTTTCTCTACTTCTTTTAATGTTGACATGAATGGTTATTTCTACGCACCTCATTTTGCATTCTTCTATCCTATTTGGAGTATACCGAAATAATGTCGACCGTAAATACTTATTTACCTTTTACTATTATTACTTAATAGGTAATTAATTAAACTTACAAGTGAAAACTTTTATTAGGTTTGAAAACGTTGATGTCATAAGTATAAGTACTCGTATTATTTACCTTCAGCTATTTTCAGTAATATTTCTCAGTGTTCTTTTTTATAGATAGGTAAATACACTTTTTACCTTCTTTACATTAACCTCGTGAATTCCATAAAACCCAATCAAATATTAAAGGGCGGGAGAGATATTGTGAGAGATAACACACAGAAGGGAACTTATACCCGCTAGATCAGAATATAACAGAATAGCCATTGTAAAAATTAGACAAGTCAGTCATGAAACACGGAATATAAGACAAATGAGCGCACACCCCTAAATTTAATAACCAACGATATCTTTCCACTACCCCGTAGCATGAACAAAATGACAAGAAATGGAAATGCTCGCAAAAAAGTATAAGAAGAATTAGCCACAGACATTGTTTCAAATAAGGCCATGTACTCAACACATGATCTCGAGCCACATGATAGACGTGAAAAAGAAACAATTTGATCGTGTCCAAAGCTGATTGTGTTTCGTAAACCATTGAGCAAAGTATGTATTTTAGAAACTTGTCTGAGAAAAATGTCGCTAATAGTAGCTAGACTATATCGTTTGTTACATAAAATCCTTAAGAAGTTAATAATAATAATAGGAGGGTGAGTTATCTGGGAGTAGCCTATTCTACACCAGATGATTGTGTACAGCTCCAAGCTGGCGCAATCGTTGCGTACTTAAGGGAACTCTTCGACACGTCAGCAACAGAGTAAGGGCTAGGGCATGCACAATGGATCCAACTGGGTCGATGTGCGTTCCGGTGGTTACCAGGCCCGATTTCATAGCCACCAACTATAGAATAGAATAGAATAATAATAATAACAGCATTTCTGTTTTTGACCTGTAACTATTAACTCTACATATACTTACATACTATTATGACTGATTCACTAATTGAGAAAGTTACTTTTTTCATCTCCTATTGAGATATCATCCATTTTAATTACTTTAATAAATTAATTAATATTATCTTTTATTTACGCGAATTCTACACATTAAAATAAAACTACATTTACGCGTTATACCGCAGGTTTATTTTTTTATTTTACTTTCTCAACGTTTCGAAAGATAATAAATCCGTAAAAGTAGTTTTATTTCAATAAATTAATTATTTATAAAGTAAAGCTTTTCATTTATTTTGGCTTGTGTAAAGTGCGATTCTTTAGGGTTGTCACGTATTATTTGTTAGAGGGTTCAATACAATAATATGACGCAGAGTCAGAAACTTTTATACTTGGTAATTTATCTTAAAATGGCTCTACATTGATTTTAAAATGTTGTAAGTATGTTTTAGACCTTATTGCACACAGCTTAAGATAGAATTGAATTTAAATTCTGATGAACATTTTCTATTCTTGCGTGTTCATTCATACTCATCCCTAAAATAAGAACTGACTAGTTAGTTGTGTTTTGTAGTTACAAAGTAGATAAGTGAGTACTAACCATAAGATTGACCATTGGTTTGTATATAAACGTGACTATTCAAAAGAAAATAGGTTAAAATTTTCTACATGTCTGAAACAACTGAGTTTTAATAGTGTTTATGAAACTAGTGACCCCAACATAGCGTATAATGATTTCCATGAGACTTTTATCATGTTTTATGACCTATGTTTTCCGGTGGTAAAAATAAAAGTTAAAGTAAAAAGACGTCCCAAATGGATATCTAAGGGTATCAAATACTGTACTAAACGGAAAAGACAGCTTCTATGGATAATGAGAAAAGACTCCAATATAAAACATAAGGTTACATTTAAAAACTATAGTCGTAGACTCAAAAAAATTATCAATCTCACACAAAAAACCCAAGATAGCTACACTATAAACACTGCAGACAACAAGTCAAAGGCTATGTGGAAAGTCATAAACAGTTCCAAAAATGAATATCCTATAGACGATGTTGCCCGACTAAAAATCGGAAGTGACGTTGTAAGCAATCCTGAGGAAATTGTCGAGCAATTTAATAATTATTTTCTACACCTAACTAGTAATAGATGCTCAACTTCAAAAATGGGAACAATTCCAGTAAATACCCACTGTCAATCATTATTCATGAGTCCAATCTGTACTGATGGTATTTTAAAAATTATAAATTCACTTAAACCGAAACAAAGCGTAGGTTTTGATTCTGTATCAACTCTTATTATTAAAGAGGTATCAGTTAGTGTAGCCCCAGTACTGTGCTATATTATAAATTTAAGTATGAAACAAGGTATATTTCCCGATAAATTAAAAATTTCAGTAATTAAACCTCTGTTTAAGAAGGGTAACAAAGAAGATATGTCCTGCTATAGACCAATTGCTCTGTTACCTGTAATTTCTAAAATATTTGTAAAAGTAATTTACAATAGTTTATACAGTTATCTAGAATCAAAAAAACTTCTCTCAGGCCAACAAATGGGATTTAGAAAGGGTATAAGTATAAATGAGGCAATTTATGATTTCCTAAAAAAGGTTATGAATTGTATGGACAGTGGAACTCCTGTAATAACGGTATATATGGATATGTCTAAAGCTTTTGACTGCGTTGATCATAAAATATTATTACATAAACTTTATTCATATGGTGTAAGGGGCTGTGCACATAATTTAATATCTTCATATTTATCAGATAGACAGCAAATGACCCAAATAAGAAGCATAAGTAATACCACAAAATCCGTTGAAACATATACATCTGACTTGCAACATGTTCAGTATGGTGTACCGCAGGGCAGTGTGCTTGGACCACTGCTCTTTTTGATCTATATTAACGATCTACCAGAAGTCACAAATCATGACATGACTTTATTTGCAGATGACAGTACTGTTCTTTTTATTAAAAATAGTACTGATAATTTTGAATCTGACATTAACTCTACACTTATAACAATTATAGATTGGATGACAAAAAATAACTTAGAAATAAATCTTGACAAAACTAAATATATGAATTTTAAACAGAAAAAGAATAGAGTTAGTAATGTAAATATTAATCATGAAGGTCAAATCATAAGCAGTACAGAAGTATCCAAGTTTTTAGGTATATACATAGATGACAAATTAACATGGAAGTCTCAAATTGAATATGTGTGTAATAGACTGAATAGTAGTTGTTATGCTCTTTACAAATTGAGTAAAATAGCTGACTTCAATACTGTTCTTACTGCATATCATGGGCATGTGACATCAATATTAAGATATGGTGTCATCTTTTGGGGAAATTCGACAGGAAAAGATTTAGCGTTCCGGGCGCAAAAAAAGTGTATTAGAGCCATTTATCACCTTCAGCAAATGGACAGTTGCAAACCCTTTTTTAAAGAATCTAAAATCTTAACATTACCGTCCTTGTATATATTTGAGTCTGTTGTATTTGTAAGAAATAACCTGCACCTATTTAAATTTCGACAACGAGCACGTCATCGAGGCAAGTTATGTGCAGTACCATCAAAGACAGCGCTATTGCATAAAAGTATTTTCTGTATGGGACCAAAAAAAGTGTATTAGAGCCATTTATCACCTTCAGCAAATGGACAGTTGCAAACCCTTTTTTAAAGAATCTAAAATCTTAACATTACCCTCCTTGTATATATTTGAGTCTGTTGTATTTGTAAGAAATAACCTGCACCTATTTAAATTTCGACAACGAGCACGTCATCGAGGCAAGTTATGTGCAGTACCATCAAATACAGCGCTATTGCATAAAAGTATTTTCTGTATGGGACTGTAGGGGACTATATAGCCATTTGCCAGCTTCGTTGCGCAATGAAGTCAGATTAGATATATTTAAAAATAAACTAAGAAACTTATTAATTGAAAAAGCATATTATAGCGTATCTGATTATTTAAATGATAAAAATTTGTTATGACTTATTACTGAAAATACCTATGTTTGATTATTAAAATTTTATCTCTACTATTTGTTTAATGTTATTATTGATTTATATTATTATTGAACATTGAATTAAATTATTGTTATTGAATCGAATTATTGCTATTGAATTGAAATATTATTATTGAATTTAGTACGTGATTTATTTTTTTATGTGCGATATTTTGTACACCCAATATGGGTAAACTACAGAGTTCATTATTGGAATAAGACCTACCATGTACAAATTACCTGTGGTTACAAATAAATAATCTGAATCTGAATCTAACCTACCTATGTTTATTTATTTTGAAATATTTCTTTTTGTCGCCATCGATTCATTAATTTAAACGTTTGGTTCGTTCGGTAAGTATTTAACATGAAATATTAGGTTGTAATATTCTAAGAACAAGATTAAAAAGCCTACTTAATAATAGATAAACGTACCAAACTGCCTGTCGAGTGTTTATAGTAAGTCTAAGTACCTATACAAATAATATACATGTATTTATCTCTAAAGTTTAACCTTCGCGGTGTGAAAAAAATATTACGTAGGTAAGTATTATTGATTATTACTATCATGTAAGATTAAGATAATTTATATTTTAAAATCCTGCCAATTTAATGGAAATGTGACATTTCTAAAATTATTATATTTAAGTTCCTGGCTATGTATTTTATTTTGGTCTGAGTATTTTTACTATTAAATCTTTCTCTCGGTCATACATCTGCCAAATCTCAAGCGTTTACGAGTGTTTACTATGCGCGTGATTAATTCTCTGCACGTGTGCATTGCACTTTTTTTTATACTACCAATGTGGCAAGCATGCAGCTTACCTGATAGTAAACGGTTACCGCAGCCTATGGACGCTAGCAACACCAGAAGAATATCTAGCGCGTTGCCGACCCTTAAGACACTAGATATTAAGTCTTTTGTGTCCGGTAATTTCACCAGCTACAGTGCCCTTCACACCGGAACACAGCAATGTTTACACACTGCTGCTTGGCAGCAGAATATCTGGCACTGCGATGGTACGAACCTGGACGGTTCCTTGTATAAGAAACCTACCACCTATTACTTATTATAGTAATGAAATAATAATGCAAGAAAGAAATAATAATAAAATATGATGGTAGGTACTGACTTTGACGCGTTTCCAAGTTCATAAAGACAAAATCCTAGTGTCAATTATTGTCCAAAGTGGTAGCCATTATCTGCCATGATGAACTATTTATGGTATAAAGAAATACTAAGTTTTGCTAGCAGTCCGTGTAGGTAATACCGATATGGACTATTTTTTTACGGACCGATCAAGGTATCCGCGCGATGTAAGCGCCGCCAATGAGCACCAGTAGTGCAGTTTTGATACAGGCGGGATCGGCTGCTAAGCTTGTCGTTTTGATTTGATTTCTTACCCTATATCCCTCTACCAGTTTTCATTCTGTATCTGTATAAGCGTAGATAAAATAAAACCAGATAGAGCTGGCGGTAACGATTCCAAGTAGGTATAGAGTAGTATAGAGACACAATACCATTCTAGCTGCGTGATTGATTATCCCTTACCTGAAACAAATAAAGATGAAATTAATGAAAAAGTTAGTTTTAGATATATTTTATCTACACCCTTAAAGTAATATTCAAATTATGAACTTAAAACTAGTACTCTAATGGTAATGAAACACTTAGTTCATATGTCTCATTAAAAAAAAAGTTTTTTATGATATAGATCTCCTTAACAAAACCATAAAATAAGTTTTTTTCATTTACATAATTTTTTTAAGCAGATCTAGTAGGCCGCGATGTCATCTAGTAGGCCACGATACATTTGTCATTGGTTGGACGCCGTTGTACGCATGCGCATAGGAGTTATTTGAATGAATTGAACGCCTTATTAATTATTATCTGTTTTGTATTGTAGTTTGTTTTGTATTGATCTGTTTTGTATGGTGGTTTAAAATTGTATTTTATGAGTTTAGTTATACTTAGTAGTGTATGAAACTGCACATAATCAGCTTACCGCTGTCTTACGTAAGTTAGGTTAACAAGGAGGTTTTCAATAATCATTATTCCTTAAATACTAGTTTCTTGACTGTCTACAAATTTGATTACTTAACAGAAAAAAATAAAGTAAATAAATGCATTATTACACGTAGGCTATATGTGTAGGTGCCTCTATACAACACAGTATCTAGAAATATTTTCTTTGTAATGCCTATTGTTTTGTTTGTGCACGTTATCGGGCCGGAATACCTCGTATCAAACTTATCAATAAAGATAATAGCTGTGAAATATGATTAAATAATACACTTGAAAATCAAAATGTGAATTTCCACTAATATTTACGTAACGAAAAGAATAAAATATGAGTCAAAGTAGAAAGTTAAAATTCCTTTATCATTGTAGGATATTCACTGATTCATATTCTAAGGATATTCAGATCACAGATTCAGAAGTAGTTTGAGTTTTAGGCACAAAATATAGTGTTTTGTTCCCAGTACCCACAGCTGTTGGAGCGGGTTTTGCTTAGTGATAGCTACCTAATTATTGTTTTAAACGTCGCCGTCGTTCACCTTGTTTGCCATTTCAACAAAACGGGTTGAAGTGTGCGAATTATCTGCTGCTATTAGTGACGAGACACCGCTCACTTTTGCCTTTTGCCTAACGTAGGTATTCATTTAAAACAAGTTTCTTCCCATCTTTATTATTCGGCAGATATATGATATAGTTACTTAATTAAACAGAATTTAGATGTAAAATTAAAATTTCTTGTCGACTTTTTCATCGTTTTTCGTAACCGAAATATTTGTTGATAATTTGGTTTGTCCACAGTGATGTGCGTCTTATTATATTTACAGAAATATGCATATCATTTATTATTTCCATTATTTACAATAATACATACAATTCCATCAGATGTCGAATCATAATCTATACTTATAATAAAACTGTAACAGGTCCAATTCTGTACATTGAAGATATTTTGAAAATTATATTTGGAGGGCATTCTATAACCGATACTGAGGCCGAAAATGTATTTTTTTTAATTTTTGTCTGTCTGTCTGTCTGTCTGTCTGTCTGTCTGTCTGTCTGTCTGTCTGTCTGTCTGTCTGTCTGTATCACGGCTGAGCATCACGCCGAAACTACTGAATGGATTCAATTGAAACTTGGCATGATTTGAGATCTTACTACGAGGTAGGACATAGGATACTTTATATCCCGTAATCTAGCACGGTTCTTTTGGGAGAAGGGATTAAAGTCAAAACGGGTACTTGGTTATACGCTTGGTCCGATTTTATCAATTTTTCTTTATAATATAATAAATATTAGTAAGGGACACTCATAGAGAGTTGTTATCAAGGTTTTGTAATCGACCGGGTTAAGCAACGTTAGGTAAGGTCATTAAATAGATGGGTGACCGTTTAAGGCCATTTGAACTAAACGGGTCTGTGCTTCGGAGAGCAAGTAAAAAGTGGGTCCCAGTTTTTAACCGACTTTAAAAAATGAGGTTATGTATTCGATGCAAATGTCTGTTATTCAAAGTTTAGTTAACGTAAAAATAGCGCAGGCGGAGCTGCGTGGGTCAGCTAGTGATAATAATAAAATTCCATATCCATATATTATCCAAATTTCAAATAGGCAATGCTTCGGAACTTCAACAGATTTAACTGAACTTAATAAATAGTTCTTCATTGCTGCTGAAAGCCGCCAAGGAGACACGGCAAGGATAGAAAGTGAAATCTATTTACGAGGTGCCGTTCGTTCACCGTTGCATTTCTATCAAGACACTAGTTATTTATTAAAGGCAATAAACTATTTGTTATTTGTTTGAATAGTACAAGCTGCACCCTTATCGACCGAGATTGCAATCGCTTGAAAGCTTTACGATGCTTGTCTTCTTTTAGATCTTGTAATAAGAGAGTTTAGATCGTGTTTTTGATTTATATCGATCTAACTAATCGAATTGTCTTGTGATATTGTCTGTTAACTAGATCTTAAGTAATTTTGTTGAATTTCTAAATATGCTACTATTCAATTATAGAAAAAATCTTTGAAATTCTGATCATTAAATATGTTGTACTTGTAGCCAAATACACTTAATGTAATCCCTTTGGTTATTATAGCAATACGTAACCCCACTAACTCGTTGAAAATTTGAAGCATAATAATATACTCGTACGTCATGATTATAGCTCCCAAAGTGCTGACATTCTCTTTGGTTCCCATTATTACAATGATTACAATGATTACAATATTTCATCCCAGGTAGTAGTAAAAACTTGAATAAAAATAATTATCTTCAAAATTCGTCTTTCGTTCAAATAGTTCAAATAATGATTCGGCCAATAACCACTACATAATTTTATGTTACGCTCATGTCATGGCAACAGCTGCTACAATAGCTACCTTGGGTACCTTGGTTGGTATTCAATGCTCGTCTATTTTCCGCAGAGTAAGTAAAAATACTTAAGTAAGTGTATACTTTCTGTCTTTTACTTAAACCATATTACTGTCATGTCTCTAGTTCTCTCTTACCGGATTTGAATCACTTTTTTATGTTTTGATCTGAGCCATTTTAATTTTCTTATAATGCCAACATAACATGCAGACTACAAAATTGCCACTTATGTCAATTACGTATGTCTAACTAGCGAGTGTTGTAGCTGTAGCGTCGCGTTGTCTTTGTGCACAGATCATGAAAAATTGCAACATAATCGCAGTAGGTACTGTTATAGACGCCGTTTTTTCGCCGCTGTTACATTAGTTTTTACTTTGATGTCATCATTATCTCATTCCCACGTAGATTACTACTTAGCAACCATAATTTTATAAAAAAATTATTAGATGTAATTGGAGGATTTTATTGTAGAGTATTTTGGCACAGCGGACCGGCAAGCGGTTTCTCTAACGGGGATCGAAGTGATTTTCGACGAAACACACCATTTACCCGGCGACAAACCAGCCAAGTAGTTTAGACTTTCTAAATATCACTTCTTGTTTAGAGGGGATCTAGAGACAGATCTCGTTCGAGATCTAGCATAACAATGACTTAATCACACAGGGAAATTTCTATGAATAATATCTAATGTTTTTCAAGTACAATTATTATTCATCCGTTGTTTGATTTTTCTTGTGGTTTATAAATGTGTACACTCAATGATGAAGGTATGTTGTTACTTGTTTCCACTATCCATATTTTCATAATAAACAAATGAATCTGCCTAATGAAAATATAACAGCTGTGTAAGTATTCAAAAAATTGTTAAACCATTTTTGACAATGTTCTTAAAACAGTACAAGGTTTAGAGCCTCCTATTAAGCATAAAGATACTTGTATCTGGAAACTCCATCAGTATCCATTTAAACATTGGCATGGGAACAGCAGGGCTATTGCTAATCTTTAGCCACCTGAGTGACTATCAAGCTTTCGTTGTCCACCGAACTTTGATGTCAACTGAAAGCGTAGCATTTTTATTTATTGGTCACTTAAGTTAGGCAATACCGAATGAATCATTTGACAATTATTTGCTGGTGACTTTGCTATAGCGATGGCTGATCTGATGATGGAGTTGAAAGGTGTTTAAAGGATTTTTTTCTTACTGTTAGTACGGTTGAAAGGTTATTAACGGAACGTCTCCCCACTGTTTAGTAAGATCACATAGAACTGTGTTTTGGCTCTTGTGGTTATCTGTTTATAGCAGCGTAGTTCCCAAACGAAAGGATTTGAATGCTGTTCACTATGAATTCCTTTTCTTGTGGCGTGGGGTTTTACCCACTAAAACCTTCATAAGACGCCATGGAGAGACTCTCTCTGGGACATCTCGCCAGAGAAGTAACTGCGTAGCTTCCTAAGGATGATTGTGAAGTGCAACTGCTGCACTCAGAATCCATTATTAAACAATTAACTTACCACGTAGTGTAGATTTCAATACAATCTATTTTATATTAAGGTATGCGATAATGACTTATTAATACTGACTATTACTGACTTATTCAAATTGCAGACTGACTGCGCCAGCAAGTATGGGAACTTAATAAGAGAAGAGGCAGATATAGTCACGTTTATTTTAAAAAAGCTGAGTGGATATTGTACGTTCATGAGTAGCTGCCTACACATTAATAATGCACGTGCCGGCTCAATAAACCACTCACAAATCAAATCGAAGCAATACACGCGGCACATGGGCCGAATGCATCATAACAAACGCACTTGACATGTAATGCAACGAATCGGCGAATCTAATGTACGATAAGAATTGATTGACGGATGGCCTTAATTTTCTGAAAACTTGCACTTGCAACCAACTGTTAAACGTTATGGAGTCGTGACGCACTTTGATATACATAAGTACTTACTTGGTACTTATGTATATTTATTACTTTCATACGGCACTGTGTTTTTCTGTCTGCCCACGTCTTGACCTGATCATATGACCGTGCTATGAACGTATCGGCAGCACAGAATACATAAAGTATCGGGTAAAAAATATTCTTCTATGAAACAACGCGCACTAGACTGCCGCGTATCTGGCCGGGCCATGCACGTTTCTGTCAAAATTCAAGAAATGTCTTCTGTATAGAAGGCAACGTTGCCGTTCTGGTATGAGCCGCCATAATATAAATAATACTGTCTATATTTGTCTGTATGTGTGTTGTTAGAGCCGTTTGTCCATAGTTGCATACTAGATAGATAGATAAATTCTTTATTGCACACATTATAAAGGACAGTTTACATGAATCAGGTACATTTTAATGTGAGCAAAGGCGGTCTTATCGCTCAAAGCGATCTCTTCCAGACAACCTTTGTGGAAGGAGCTATACAAAAATAGATCTGCAGTGTAGTGCACAGTCATCAAAACATAAAAAACATACTACTTAGAGGTATGTTCATAGTTAAGACTGTGGCACAGACTGTGGGCACAGTTGACAGTCTGGGGTGCCGGATACGATACGGGAATTAGATAATATGTTTTGTGTGCATAGTCGTCTCTGTCATTGCTTTTCCGTGCTTGATACGTACTATCGCGGACACGAACGGTAGCCCACTTAGCAAACAGATTTCTTTGAACGGCGCTAAGTGCGTAAGAGCGGGAAAACCCCGCCCACACGTAATTTCGGCCAATGACAGGTTGGGGTGGGTTTAGGACAATTGTAAAAGTAACGGGATATTGTATTATTTAAAAAAAATGATGTTTTACTATTTGCTAGTGATAAACAAGTCCGTTTGCGCGATTGTAAATTTTATGAATGAAAATTGAATAAATTTTTATGGTTCGTGTTTTGTTTTCTGTTGACTGCCTTCCTACTTAACTGTGAGATGCTTTTATGGATGCTAACAAACCCTTTAATACAAAATAAAAGAATCCAAATTTTGTTTCTTCATAATCAAGGACTGAAAATAACACAAATATCTTAGAATATATATATAAACTATACTATTCCTAGTTTTTGATTTTTTTTATTTTGTAAATTTACTAAATGTATTTTTTATAAAATGCATATGTATGACTTATTACTATTTCTTTTTTTAATTTTATATAATATTATGTCTGTATTCTACTATTATAAAACTCACCTATTCATAATCTTCTTTTATAACAGTAATAAATATCTTTACTTTGATAACTAATCATCGTAATTCGAATCTATTATACTAATATGTTTTCTTTTATTAGGTAAATTAAAATTATTCCCGTATTGAGTTTTACTAAAATACGTAGATCTATGGCATATAACATATGAAATTACAATATAAACATGTGCTAATAATGGCTTAATTTTAATATCGAAGATAACCAATAAAAGTAGATAAAGAATTTTAGAACAATAGGTAATAAAACTATTGCATTGAACACGTTTTGCTCGCTCCCATACCTTAATTTTAAGAATTGCTTTGAACAAAAAATATATATTTAAAAACCGTCTTAGTGCGTTGAGATAAGATTGATTTTTCTGCAATGATTAGTTTGTTGTATATTAATTTATCAGTGCAAGAGAAATAACCTTGTTTTGTCGTATGGTTAGTACCCAACCTGATGTCAATTGTTTAAGTTGCCCTTAGACCTCCAACTTGGCTTTACGACTGCTGTCTGGATGACAACAACTGGGACTGCCTTTTTACGAGACGTTCAAAGGCCACTAAACGATCACCCATCTAAAGAGTGACCTTGCCTGACGTTGCTTAACCAACTGATCGTTTACCGAACAGTTATTACAACTGGCTTTTTGAGCTTTAGAAATAATCTGAATGTTAATTAATGTATTTACCAATGTCTTTGTCTTATACTTGGGTATAGTTTAGACGTATTTACAAAAACAAGTAAGTGTAAAAAAGTTATTCATAACTCAAGGTCTGCCAAGTTTAGGACCAGAAGACCGTATGTATAAAACCTCCGATTCCAACAGTAAAATAGAAAGATATAATTAAATCATAATAAGCACACTATGCTTGAAAAAAAAAACAGAAAACTGCGGCAGTGATAATAAATTGATGTGAAATGAAATACCAATAAAATGTTTTTTGTTACTAATTTAACATAGTCACGGTATATTTCAATTCCATCAATGAACTTCTAATGTCAACAAATGCTGTTTGAAAATAGTTTACACTATACAAAAAGAGATACAGCCGGTGGGGTTCGAACCATGGCACTCGCTATAAGCTGCAAATATCGCCGATGGCCTCCAGACCAACCAGTCATTAGCGTTGTAAGGCGAAATTTGTAGTATTATTCTGACACAGTTTTTTTTCATTATAAAAAATATTAGACTCTCTTACTTTTTGTTGACAACCCACTTTATGTAACGTTTATTTTGATCGTCTATATTCTATGCTTTATTGTGTTGTAAATGTATTTAATTCATAATAGAATTAGAAATCTTATTTTATTAAGTTGTATATTACGCTGTAATACTGTACACACATATATACACACACACACTAAAGATAACATTTCCACTTATAGTTCATAATATTGTGCACTCATTTATAACATTCTGATCGTCATCATCTATTGATTTATATTTGAAACACTAACTTTTGAAAAAAGTACGATAAAGATGTACGATTTGGGTTTTTACAGCAACAATGCCATCTGAAAAACTTTACTGATTTATATGTTTGAATTTCATACTCTTGTAATGACGAATACACTTGCGAATTATTTGCAAGTATTGTCTGCCAATCCTTTACAATAAAAGTAATAATTTATATGAGCAATGAAACATATTAGTGCACCACATAAAATATCACCCGCCACGGGTAATCCTACTATTCAAAAGAATACCGATTTTTTTCAAAACAGATGATTCGAAGCCCCGATGTATTAGTGAAAAAAATGCACAATGAAAACAATAGATTGAAGCAATGCGTTGGAGTTTTAAATGTTGTATTTTTTCTTCGACAATTTACATCCGATCTCAAACTAGGCAGACCAGTTAACTGATACTAATACTTACTTATATTTTTTTTTTTTGTAAATGAATACTTAAATAAATAAAACACACAGACACCAACGACCTATTGGGGAGTGTCTAACCACTAGACCAACAGGCCTGTAAATTTTTTTAAGGTTTATTTTTTGTTTTGGTCAAAGCTATAATTGAAATTAAACTACTTTTACGGATTTTATCGCCGAAACACCGATACCTGCTTAGGATGGTTCGTGAGGCTATTGAAATCAAAAACCATCCTAATTTCAATAGAGAAGATGGTTGGGTGTTACCACCGGCTTGGTATCCTGTGATATATATAATTAAATACAATATCAATCAAAATACTGCACGGCCTCAAGATACTGTAAGCTCTTACTGCGTAGATCGGACCAACAATATTATCTAAGAAGACCTGAGGGTACACCGGCATAATTGTGACATAAGGACGTTCAACATGTCAGTCCTCCCGTGACCATGGGTGCTGCAAAGCATTCGAAACGTCGGGATAGTAAAATCAATAAATAAACCGCGATAAAATCCGTAAAAGTAGTTTAATTTCAATGTGTAATATTCGCGTATGTAAAAGACAACATTATGTCAAAGCTATAATGAAAAAAGTTTTAGTCCACTTCGCTTTTTTTCTCATCATCATCATCAGCCGGAAGACGTCCACTGCTGAACATAGGCCTCCCCCTTAGAACGCCACAATGAACGACAATTGGCTATTTGCATCAACCGGTTACCTGCGACGCGCACAATGTCGTCTGTCCACCTAGTGGGAGGCCTGCCAACACTGCGTCTTCCGGTTCGTGGTCACTTCGCTTTTTTTCTAAAACTTTTAATTTGATTTTATCGTCCAAACTAAGTAACACAATGGTGCCGATTCTTTTGTCACCACTACACTAAACTAGACTAAATTTTAGGTTAGTGGTGTCAAACGATGATTAAGTGCTTAATTTGATTTCGACAGCTACTAAATTGAGTTGATAATGAGGTTTTCATTGGTCAAATCATGTTAGTTGAAAACAATTCTCTTGTTCATCTGATTACACTAAACTAAAATAATTCTCCGGCTACGATACTTATATTAATTTTAATATTTATTTTATTTTAATATATTTATATATTAATATTTATTTTAATATTTGTTTAAATATTTATTTTAATTTTTTTTTAATATTTATTAGTATTTATTTTAATTTTTATTAATATTTATTTTATTTTAATATTTATGTTAAAATATTTTTATTTATTTATTAATATCTAATTTACTTATATTTTTTTAATCGTTATTAATATTAATTTTATTATTTATATTTTTTTTTATTAATATTTAATTTATTATTTATATTTTTTTAATCGTTATTAATATTTATTTTAATATTTATTTTATTTTAATATATTATTTATTAATAAAAAATATTTTATATTTATATTATTATTTATATTAATTTTAATATTTATTTCATTCTATTTTAGTCTATTCTATTTTATTTTAATCGACATCTTTTAGATGCCGACTATTTTAATCTAATTTTAGTTTGAAGTTTCTAATATTAGGCATAAATGACGTAAACTGTGCACAACAGAATAGCAAAATACATTTAAAACTAAGTTGAGTAACTAAAACCATTATATTCTATCAAACTATACCTAATTTAGTTTAATTCATGGATCTCTGAATAGGAAAGACACGACTAAACTAAAATTTAGTCTAGTTTAGTCTAGTGTGTGACAACAGAATCGGCACCATTGTAAATCTAAATACTAATAAAGTAACAATTTTTATTTTTTCGTGATAGGAACACATAGGTTAATAACAAATATAATAATACCAGCCCTGGTTTATGTCCCACTGCTGGGCACGGGCCTCCCCTCAAGATGAGGGGGCTTAGGCCATAGTCCACTACACTGGCCAAGTGCGGGTCGCTAGCTAGTTAGGCTTGCTCAGATAAGCAGGTTTCCTCACGATGATTTCCTTCACCGAAAGCTAGTAATAATCGCACAAAGACGATTCGCACATGATTTATTAAAGTAATCAGAGGTGCGAGCCGGGGTTCGAACCTGCGCACCTTGTTTCCAATGCAAGCGTTCGCCCACTGAGCTGTTATCGCATTTTCTTTTATAGATTATTTATCCGTAAACCGGATATGGGAGTATATTCTTTCCTTCAATAAAATAAATTGGATATAAGAGAAAAGCTCAATTATCTTCATAAATAAAGATGTCTCCAAATCAATCCAAATAGAACTAAAGCTATATTTTCAAAGAATATATGATTTTAATTAATTTCTGTTTATCAGTAACTACTAATACACGCGAATCCTAAAGGGTTATTGATGGTACACCGACTCTCATCTCATAAATAACTAACTACACGACTATGATTACTCGGCTTGTATTTCATTGAATAAAGGCAACACGGCGGTGCCGGCGCACGCCTGTTAAAATACAATAATAACAATGGCATTTATTGCGTCAATACGGGTACGCCCCGCTGCCATAAACCAAGGCGGGACTAGCTCTGCATTTGGACGCACGTGCAAGCGATTATAGACCTAAGAGTGGTACACCGGAAATGTCCGCGTTTGTACATAGTACGGTCATATGGACCTGTCGTCATGGACACTAGTTTTAAATATCGAGCATGCTTACAATTGAGACTAGCATGAAGAGATTAGTATATTTGATAGGACCAATCTTTGTAATTTAATATACTTACTTACCTAATTATAAAATATCTGGAAACCAGAATACCCAGAACAGCCTCCGCTCGTTAGCCGACTACTGTGACCGATTGACAAAGATGTATATGCTATGTAAATGCAAATTGTGACAGCAAATTTGGTGTACACAGTTGACGGATTGTAGCGGAGCGGCAAACAATGGCCGCGACACGAGGACGTCACTACACGCCATATTCGTCGAGGACAATAGCTGAGCCGATTCAAGTTGCCCCGAATCGATTCTATACTAGCAGAATCGGAACTAATAATTTTATCTGTCAGTTACCTAGGTGATAATCATTAGCTTTAAAGTAAAGGCAAGACTTCAAGTACGCAACCATAAACTAAAGACAACAGGAGATAATTCAGATTTGTAAACAGAGGTGTACAAACCAATTCTCTCCATTTCATTCTATACCATGTTCTATAATATACAAACGGTTTTTTTTTTTTTGTTTTTTTTTTTTGGGAATGATAGACCCTGTTGGCCGCAGATGGCCATTACAGCTTCACCGGACAATAGGAGGCGAGCGCTTGAAGCGCTCTAGCCTTTACGGCAGAAGTAGCGACGAGCTCAAGGGCACCTCAGGGAGGCACGGCCTCGGCTTGGGCTGTCGCTTAAGAAATATACAAACGCGTCTACTGCCTTTCGGTACGGTGTGTCGTGGTTGATCGTGTCACCGTCTATTACTTTGGAACGTACTTAGTCTCCTGCCTCGCGGTCTCCTACTACGGTACAAATACTTCGCATCGCGGTCTCCTGGCTCGCGTTGAGTTCTACTGCCCCGCGTCACGATCTCATACCTAAAGTGGCGATCTTCTGCCTCGAGTAGCGATCTTCTGCCTCGCGATGCGGTTTTCTGCCACGCGACGCGGTCTCCTGCCGTACGTCGTGATTGTATCGTGTACCGTTGCCGTTGTGGAGACCACCGATGGCAGTTGCCCAAATTATAAAGTTGTGCGACACGCAAATGGTTGTTAGTATGTATTATTGAATCCTGGTTCTGTTTAATTGATAGCATAATTTTTTAAATGCATGTACAATATTTTGTGAAATAAGCTTACTTGTTCACAGTAAGTGAATCGAAAACATCGTAAGCATTGATACCGAAAAACCGTGGCGTTCGCAACTAGATACGGAACTGGATACGATACGCATTCATTACGAATAAAACATTTTGGCTTAAGGGCTTAAGGCTAGCTTAAGGGTACAGCTTATCAAAGTTAGGTATAATCAAAAGGTTACACGCAAAATATCAATGACGTTCATAATCTTATTAAACGTGTCTTCTTCCGTTTTTGAGGCAATTATGTTTTAAAAAGAAGATATGTTTAATATATGTACAAACCAGCTGTACCTGCTGCTATCAGCTAGGTACAGCTGGTTTGCCGCTACATAAACCTGGAGCAGTCTGACTGGGGAAGATACTCAGAGAAAATGGTTAATTCCTGCAGTAACGTTGCAATACCCTATTATGAGTCACTGGACAGGTTTTAAGTGTAGGCGCAGTTACTCTTAAGTTGTTAATAAGCCAATACGTTTTACCCTTAGATCATATTAGTCTAAGGTTTTACCATCTATGATTTTATCACTAATTTAAGCTGTATAGAGGACTGCGCTCGATCTTAATGCACGCTTATTAACTAAACTATGGGATTGGCTTGTGTAGTCACATTAGTTAAAAATAGAAGAAAGTATATATAAATAAGTGCCTAAATAAATTTGACCGTAAATATTTCAGACAGGTATTTAAAATAAAATCTGGCAAGTATATATATTTTTTAAATAAATGAACATAAATATACTACAGGACATGTAGTTCAGTGAATATATAAGAGCCACTATTAATATAGAAAGAATTCGAAGGACATAATTAATCAAACATCTGACGAGCTAATAACTGCTAACATTAAACTAATTATCGGTACTTATACCCTTTGATTAAGGTATACCATCTCAGCATCAATTTATTGTTAGTACACTAATCCTTAAGGTATGGCTCAAAGTCTCTCTAATAAACTTTAAGTACTATTTAATAAAAGTATGTACTTACTTAAATTTATTATACATTACGATCGCAATTTGTGCAAACGTCAGGTAAATGATCATTAGGCGGTCGTAGACATACCTACATTATATCAATTTGCACTTGAATCGTGAAGGTGAATTACTGCAAATGGTTCAAAAACCTGTAGAAAAACAACGTTTGGGTATTTATATATTCAGCTGTAAATATACAATATTTATCAAAGGAAAAGTTGTTGACTGACATCGAAACTGCACGTCATTTACTAGTTCGAGAAATACATAGAGGTAATACGTAAGTACTATGCGTTTCAACTAAGAATGTGGCCGCCATCTTGCCATTCCAAATATATAATTACTAAAAATGATGTTTTAACAAAAATAGATAGGAAAATAAAACATTACAGTAAGTAAATAATCAAAACCAGGGAGAATTTTTCATTTTGTGTTTACTCTGCTGGCGGTACAAAAATCGTAAAAAACGAGTGAAGTTCCGCAGTCGCGATCATCATGGCGGCCACATTCTTAGTTGAAACGCATAGTAAGTACCTATAATATATAATACCTCAATCAAGAAATACGGAATTTTATGTATTGTTTTACTCCTACTACATAATACATTTGTATAGTTGACTGAAATATGCCCATTGTAAGTTTGCAAACTTACAATGGGCATATTTCAGTCAACTATACAAATGGGATGGGCAGTGACTTTCTGACATTGATGCATTCTCGTGTACTTTACATAATGTTTCTGTATGGGTAACTCAGTGGCGTGCACTGAAAGCAGGCAAAAATATCTGCGAGTTGTTTATGCTTGATGCTATTTGTTCGTGTTCCAGCAGAAATATCCTTAAATTAACCAATATTACCAACATATCCATTTACATGAAAAAAAATTACGTTAATAAATCGGAGCCCGTTGGCTCGAATCGGAATCAACAAAAACCACGCAAAAAAAAATAGGCCCGGGCTCCAAAGGGTTAATTCATGTCCAAACTAAGATTTTTTTAAATTAAGATTTTTTTGAGAAATCCTAGGGTAGGCAAAGTATTTTTGTCAGTATGGAGCCGCTGAATAAACTTATTAATGTTTTCAAATGCAAATTAATATGTCTATAGTATTTGCTTGCATATGGATATTTGAAATAGTATAATAACATACTTAAAATAGGTGAAACAAGCCAAATACATTTTTTTGCCTACCCTCTGTGCACGCCACTGGGGTAACTATGTTCTTGTTAGTTAGGCAAAGACGACTCGTTTTGTGCCTACCAGGTGGATGGATACCTGCGGGGTTTAAAAAGGCCACTTTAAGCAACTCACCTAAAAGAAGAAGAAGAAAAGCATTTATTTGCCCAACACTTACGTAACACATATAAAAATAACAAAATAATAACCGGATCTTCAATATTGTGTGTGGACAAAAAGGCCTCAGCATATTGCTGCCCTATAGTGTATATAGAGCCGCACTGGTATTCTGGCAGTACCTAAAACTGGCATCACGGAATACCAAGCAAAAAACAAAAGAAAAATGAAAGGAAAGAAAAAAAAGAAAAGTTTTTTCAAGCATATCCTTAAAAATTCTTCAGCTTTTTGTAAAATGGTCACACATTTTAGGTGAATCGTAGTCAATTCATTTATTAGCACTAATTAGCAGACTCGTATTTGGTGTTAATGTTGCCATACGAAGAAAAATTAAGCCTTACTCATATTATGATTCACCGATAGTGGCCTTTTTAGACACAAAAAACAATTAAGAAACCACAGGATAGGCATCCTCCTGTCTATTTGAGTATATTCACGAAAATAATATTTTTTCAATAATATTCTGAGTATTTCTGAGACTCAGACTAAGCAGAGCCAGAACTACATTGATTACAATACATACTTACTATATATTTTGTAATTTTCTAAATATGTTCTTACATATAAGTATATAAATAACACATTTAAGACAGAGATGGTCATGCAATATACACAATCGTTTTTCTTGAGTGGGAATTAAACCCACGATCCTTTAAAAGAGCCAGTGTATCTAATCACTACACCAAAGGGGCCCGTCGGAAAGAAGGAAAAATACCTTGTGTGACAGAAGTATTGCTGTGCCGCAAAATGCACAATCAATAGTCCCCCAGCTACAATCGTAGCGAGACTCTATATAGATAGAGTTCTAGCAATATTAAGTATTCGTTACAGGAATGCAACTCAACTCTATAAGGTGACGTGTTTTGGGATATCTAGCTTCAGGATTTCGAGCGTGTAGCTTGAAAAAATACCTAATGTCCCAAGCTCTCTGCAGTTATAAAAGTAAAACAAACCCTTATACAGCCAAGTTTATCATTTTTCGTTTTCCACATAGCTGGTAAGGTGACCTTTTCATTAGATTACCCACTTCGCTTCCGTTAAAGCATATTTCTACCATTCTTTACATGCATATGTAGAGAAACGTTTGCTGAGCATTATAAAGATGTATTTGTGACTATATAAATCTTTTTATAGTCACAAATACATCTTTATAAGGAATTACAACGTAGATACATTCTAATTCCTTATACAACATTCCAGTGAATATCCATCTGATAAGTGAATCGTTATTGTTCTTCGTTATTTACAACTGAGAGATAGGAGTGTTCATGCTTTAATACTTATTTAGATAGGGTGTATAAATATTGGACCTACTATATATACCTAACAGCCATAAATATTACCAGTCATACATAGTAATACATAGATGTACTTATGTTACAATGGTACCTTATTGTCGACAGGCCCGTTTGTCTAGTGGTTACACACCCTGGCTGTTACCCGATGGGTCGTGGGTTCGATTCCCACCAATAAAATAAATAAAATAAAAGTATCCGGATGTTATTTATCTATCTAAGTAAGTATTTACAAAAATGTTCTTAAGTATTAGTATCAGTTGTCTGGTTTCCATAGTAGAGGCTCTGCCTAGTTTGGGATCGGATTACCGTGTGTGGATTGTCCCAAGATATTATTATTAATGTAAAATAGGTATTTAACACCACCTATTTAAGTTTCTGTGATTAATAAATAAAAGTTTATAGTAGGACATGTTTTAATTACTACCAAAACACCGAGTGGACTAGTTTAACGCTAACTAATTTGTTGGCTTCAAGTTTCGTGCTTAGACGCGGTTGCTCCAAAAACCGTTGTTGGCCGAGTAACCGATTTCGGTGGCTTGCAACATGTGACAATAAAGATAAAATTAATAAAAACGATGCCAACAGATTCGAGGAAATAGCGGCATCACGGAGCGGCGCGTTATTACGGTTTGTATGTAGTGAGTAGTGACGAATAACGTAGGCACTGGCGGGCTCCAAGCTGATCCGTATGCAAGAGCTGCGTGGTAGAGCGACCTGTGGTGGGCGATACCATCCTTACAGATAGACCTACACACTATAACTCTACCAGGGCCCTAATCTAGGGCCAATTTAATAGATTACACATGACATCTGATAGTTTCTTTGGTCTGTCTGTTTCTTTTGTCGTTCTTACAATAAATATGTAATCGTAATTGAGCAATTATGCAGATCTAACTTGGAAAAAATTAAGTAATATTTTTAAATTTTGATGAAGTGTCAAATGTGATCTATTAAATTGGCCCTACTTTAATTCTCTATGACCACTTATATTCCGCGCTTGAATTACGTCAATATAGCATAATAGAGTAATGTGTAATGTTTTGTATGTAAAAATCGAGTAATTGTGCACGACGTTTATAAAATTTAAAACAAAGTAACTTCAGAGGATATAAACGTGATTTCGTAGACAAGATTTGATCGTGGAATCTGAAAATGGTCATAGAGCATTAGGTCCCAGCTGTGTTATTTCGTCAGTAAACCCATCATTGTTCAACGTTTATAAACAGACAATTGCATACGATAGCACACCGCACGTGCTGTATCTCTGGTGTTGCGACACCAGTCAGTTGAAATCGAAAATGTTTTTATTAGCTGCGTAGCTTATTCAGCATTTAGGTATTTGTATACATTCGGTGCTGAGACGTGCATATCCAATCCGTATCTACCCATGGTGTTCACCAAATTCAAGGTCGCTCAACGAAATATGGCAAGATCATTCCCGAAAACAAAAAAAAACAAAAAGAGAGCCGAAGATCGGGTTAAGTTGCTTTGATCACCGAGTAATAAACAGTTCGGGGGTGTGCCCTTAGAACGTCCATTGAGTACGGCGGCGACTCCGACCCCCTTGGGGGGGTGGTCCCCGTGAGCACCTTGACTGGTTCCCGGGGGCTACAATGCGCCCCCTGGCAGCGGGCTCAAAGTCAATACCCCGGTTGAGCCCCACAGCTCCCGGGGACATTTTGAAAGTATCCCCCGCATCAAAAGAAAAGGCTTATGTCGACATATGTAGGCTGATTACGATGATGATATATGATGTTAGTATCCCCGACCATAATGTTAATGAAAATTATTTTCATCGTTATTTTGGTAAACAATCTATTATTTTACATATTAGGTAAGTATTATGTTTAAGTTCATGTTGTAAAATTTCAAACCAGATTCAAGAGTTAGTGATAATACGTTGTACTACATCCCTAAAAACTGAGAAAGGTACTTACAAGATTTTACTTTCTAATATAATGCTCGAAAACCGTATTAAATATCGATCTTAGTCATTCATCATACATACTCGTACAACAGATATAGACGACCAGAAATAGTACAATTGACGAATAGTTTGTAGTTGTAAAAATACACTGCTACTAAAGTGACGTAATATGCCGTCTAGGAAATCGGGGACCGCTGCTGGCTGCCCGTGCTGACGTACAAGTTTCGTCATTGAGAAATCATTCAATGCCACTGTACAAAGTTACGAAATACACAAATGTTATAAAAATAGCTAAGTATAATGTTTTGTGTGTATGTGTATCAAGTGTTTTAATGCCCTTCTGTTTTAAAGAAGTTTCTCCCAATAATAACAAAATGGGGGGCTTCCTTGGTATTGCCAAAATGTGTCAGACCTAGAAATGTTGTACGATTCTACGCACAGAAATCTAAATAACAAGTTCTACGTTATACCATGTTCTTTGGTGTTATATTACATCTTATAAATGCATAAGACATACGTAGATTTCCAAAACGATTTCAGAAATCTTTTTGCGGTTAAGCAATACCTACTCTTGTTTTGGATATCGGCAGCCCAGCCCCGGATCTAGTTCACACCGGGGCTCCGGCCCCGGGCGGCAGTTTCAGGGGGCGCCAAAATCATAATATAATAATAATATGATAAATAAATAATATATAAAAAAGGCGCCTCACAGGCCCACACCACAAGTGGACTCGTGATGCCGATTTCAGATTTGAGATTTTTTAAGTAATTTCTCAAACGCTGGAGAGAGGGGCGCTACTATCAAGTTTCTGCCCCGGTTCGAAAGAACGGGAGATCCGGGGCTACGGCAGCCGTTTACAGTGGGGAAATATTTTTTGAGAGTAATCTTAGACTATTCTAAAGGTAGAGGCACTCCCGGACAGTGGTCCGGGAGTGCCTGTAACTGAACAACATACTTATGTATATAGTAATTCTACGCGAGCGTTGTCGCGTTTACTATCTGTAGATATTTTATATTCATTGTGTGTACTATCATGTTATAACGGTAAAAATACTGTATTTTACTTTGTTGAGCTGAATTACGACAAAATGTCGGTCGTGACTGTGTATACGGAAACTTAACAGATCTTTATCTATCACGATGAAGTCGCCTGATGCGTATTAACAAATTATCTCAAACATGCGACAGGTAATCTTTAATTCATTACGAGTCTGATTGAAATGAGCAAGTGATCGTTATAATTGTCATACATTCTAAGGCTTCCGGCAGGTATGTTACAATGTGGTTTAAAGAATATGTGTAAGTATATACTAATAATAATACCAGCCGTTGTTTATGTCCCACTGTTGGGCACGGTCCTCAAGATGAAGGCGCTTAGGCTATAGTCCACCACGCCGGCCAAGTGCGGGTTGGCTTCACACGTCATACGAAAGCTAGATAGGCTTTCTCAGACATGTAAGTTTCCTCACGATGTTTTCCTTCACCGAAAGTGTACTATCGCATGAAGACGATTAGCACATGATTAATTAAATAAATCAGAGGTGCGAGCCGGGGTTCGAACCTGCGCACCTTGTTTCCAAGGCAAGCGCTCGCCCACTTTGCTGTTACTGCATGAATAATATGTGTATTTAATATCAATAATGAATATCGCTAACTCTACTAATAGAGACCGAACGGTGTCAAATTTTAAATCATTCGGAAACCTAAAAATAACACTTGTTCACTAGGTTACAACATTAATAGCAACAGAGTTGCTCTGATTCATGAAAAAAAACTAACACCACCACCTCATTATATCGTTTTTAGGGTTCCATACCTAAAAGGTAAAAAAGGAACCCTTATGGTCTGACTTCGTCTGTCTGTCTGTCTGTCACAAACCTATATATTTCAGGAACCACTGATGTTATCAATTTGAAACTTGGAATAGTTTTAGATCTTAATTACCCAACCCCATTGCAAATGGAAAAAATATATTTTTTCTTTTACTTTTTTTATAACGGGGGTCGAAATGGGTCATCAAAATTTCAAAGTGAGACTACTATATTGAGTGGGGTATCATATGAAAGGGCTTTATTTGCACATCTCAAAACAGATTTTTATTTTGATTTATGTCACGCAGTTTTTGGCTGATAATCAAAAATGTCAAAAAAAAAACCCCTTATCTCCGAAGTTTGTGGAGGGAAAAATCTGAAATAATTATGGGTAATACATGTCTGTCTATATTTTACAGGAAAAATAAAATGATCTTTCTAAATAGTACAGTTTTTTAGTAATCCTAAAAAACCTCGACAAACAAACTTAGTTTTGCGGTTTGGTTTTTTGCTGTCTGAGGCGTTAGACGAATAGTAAAATAACTTTAATACGTCCAAAGATGATATGAAATCCTTGTTGCGGGAGCCCGACTAGCACTTGACTGGTTTTTAAAGTATAATACACTTTACGAAGTCCTCGCACTTTAACTTCATTAACACACAAACAATCAATAACAACCGAACTAAGAGATACTACGATCAACAACCAATTGGGATAAAATCACTATGCCGACAAGATAGTATATCTCAACATCACATAAACAACTTTAAAAATACGGACAACAATAAAATTTAACTTTTATAACCTTTCGCGCATACTACAAACTTTGCTGCAAACAAAATCGTAAATATTACGTAATCCTATATTCTGTGAACATATGGTATTTTTATTTCACCTCGCCGAAAGACAGGCAAAGGTACTCATACCATACAGCCTTGTTTATTTTTGCCACATTTACATCGCAATTCGCCTTAGAGGAGATACCACTGGAGAGATCATGATGCGCTAACCCCTCTGCCAAATTTTGTTCATATGTTCAGGTCATTCTTTATTTGTGTTGAAAAATCTTTTTGAATGTGTTGTGAGTTTATTATAGTGTGGGTATGCGTGAAATTGTATCTGTGTGTGTTTACTTCGCCTCCCGCACCCCGCAAAAGTGCCACGAAAAATTTGTTCGGGGAATCGACGCGTTACTAGCTCCATTCTAATTACTCTGAGGTAGTCACATAGGACAGATACTGATCAGGGTCTGATAATAGCACAGGAAAGTTATTTTAAGAGTTCGTTTACCTATTAAATTTATACTTTTAGTACAGTTACTAAAGTACAAATAAAAGTAAAGCATACCGTAATAATTGTGTTCTATATTGAGTCAAATTACAAGAACCATCTTCCAAACACCTATAAGGTTGCCTAGCAACCTTAACAAATATTTATTTTGAAAAACATGCCATGGTTATTTTTTAATAGGGGCTGAAATGTGGTCTCAAAATATCAAAGTGAGGCTACTATATCGAGTGAGGTATCATGAAAGGACTTTATTTGCACATTTTAAATTTTATTTTGGTAAGTATGTAGTTATTGTTTTTTTTATACGACCAAAAGCGACCAAGCTAGTTATTTTTTTTGGAAATCTAACAAAATTCAGTAGATACGCATATTCTATATAATTATTTTAATTAGTTATAACAAGTTAGGACAGACACGTCTCTTTATTTTTAACAATGACAAAATGTACTGACAAGACCTTCTAGATATAAATACAAATCTTACGCTATGCTCTATAAAAAGTTCGAACATGTAAAGTTATAATAAAATTATCAAATCTTAATACTTTTGCTATCTGGGGTATTAGATTAATTGTAAAATAACTTTAATACGTCCAAGGATGGTATGGAACCCTCGGTGCGCGAGTCCGACTCGCACTTGACCGGTTTTTTCTAGAGGTGACAGTCACAGGAGACAAGCCGTCGTGATAAGTAAATTGTAGCAGCATTATTTCCCGTGAATGAGTTGATAGTATTTCTTTTCGTGACCAACTTATCGAATGTTCAACTTATAAATGAACTTGTAAGTGGGACAGTGGATTACTGCTAGGGTGACAAATCAATTAACACTACACCGAATTCGCACGATGTTAATAACTTGTATATGGAACTAACTGTAGGAATGTTTTGGAAGTGTTTGTGAACCTACACTCTGCTTTAAATGAACTTGTAAACGATTAGATACAAATTAATTTGCGCCTCAATAACTAAATAACGCCTAAATTGTTAACTTGTTGTGGCATCAAAAATAACTGTGTATTACCAAGCCGTTTTTGGTACCGCGTTGCATTGTCAAAGATATTTAAGTACGACCGCATAATAAAGTTGTAATCGTTTTCAAGTTTATTTGAAATGGAGTGTACCGCTAGTGGACACGACCGCTTAAAACTGGAGCAGGTCGCAATAAAATTAAACTACCTTTACGTGCCATTGTGAGTCTGCGGTGGTATGGTTGGCAGTGTTCTGTGAGGAGTGGCTGCGTCACGGCTGGAGGAAAATCGTTCTCTATACTGTAATAGGGTACATTTTTCCTTGTGTTGCAAACATTAAGTTATTGACGGTTCTATTTATGTATCCATCACAACTTATTATCAGGTGGGATTAAGGTCAAGCTATAATAACTTCTCTCAGGTTAAATACATAAAGACTAAAGTTGTTTTTATATAAACTAGTGACCTTGTCATAATCCCCACGTTTAGCAGGCGTCTTGGGGATCGCACTATAGGTCCATAGTAATGCAAAATATAATTCCCCGCGGGGTACTGGGGTTAGAATTGCATCCCCCTATCTCCTCTCGTTGGGTGTCGTAAGAGGCGACTAAGCGAGAACGGGAAGACGGACAGCAGCGTCTTTCTTTTGGATTTATCTTCCACCTATACTGCGATCCTCGAGCCGCCTGCCAAGGCGGCTCGAGGATCGCGCCAGGCAACCCCTCCCTTCAAAGGGGGAGGCCTTTTGTTCAGCAGTGGATACGTTTTGGCTGCTGATGATGATAATGAATCCAAAATTAAGACGCTGCTGCCAGTATTCTGGTTTACCCTTAGTCACCTCGTACAGTAGTAACCTACCCAACGGGAGGAGATGGGTGGGTGTTATGCGCACCCGGACACCCCACCGGTTATCACTTTGTATCTCATAAAGTGGAAAGGAAGGTAGGCAGAAAGTAAAATCGATAATATAGCGGGGCATATGAATTCATATATTCTATACTTTAATAAAACTCAAAGAGCACTTTGTCTGTACACTGAATATTTTTCCAAAATTTCTATGTGGGGATAATACTATCGACATAGAGGCCAAAACAATTTTGTTTGGAATTATTGTCTGTCTGTGTTATGTCGAGTTTGATTTTATGAGTATAACGCTAAAATTACCTACCTACTGGCTGCGTGCGAAGCCGCGGGTACAGCTAGTCAAAGATAAAAACAAAATGTCTATGTACAGATTGTAGAGCTTACGCAGATATCACAAAAAATATGAAGCCGTTAAAAAACAATCTTATCAATTCGTTTCGTTCGGACATATGACAACATAAATAAGTACTTATATGTTATCTACTTTATCCTAGTGTAATATCTGAAAGAGGTATCCTGTTTATGTTGTTATTCGAAATAATAATCAACATTACTTCTATTCCTTCTTCCTCCCCATTAATTGTTACTTAAACATCTAATTTTAGTAATGTTATATAATAGATGAAGTAGGCAATCGTATTAAAAAAAAAACAGTTTAGTTCCTGTTTTGGTCACCTAAAAAAAATAATTTGGCCAAAAAAAAAAAAAAATATTCTGTATACTTACTTGTGTGTTCAACAGATTAAAGTTTATGAGTAGATACAGGCATGCACTTCATAAATTGTGCTTTGGAAACTGAAAATAAATATAATACATGGTATTGGGAGTTAAGGTTTAAGAGGTTTTTTGCCAAAACCAACAGTCATACCTTTTTTAATAATACAAAAGGTATGACTACAATTGGTGCACTTCAACAACAGGTAACTGACACAGACAAAAGCGTCGACAAAGTCGTTGTGCCATCAAGGAGGCAGTATTTAACCGTTGAGTAAAAGGTGGAACTAGATAGCGTGTGTGGATCGGGTACCGCATGACAGCGGAAGGCGGGGCTTGGCACCAGTTACAAAGGGCCGATCGGCCGTTGCCCCCGCATTGCAAAGGTTCCTTTTTTACGTCTGCCCTATTTAGCAGGATCACTAGAAGGATCACTTTTGTTCGATCTAATTCATACAAACTTTCATCTATTCTGTTTCAAAAATGTGAAAATGCTTGAAGGCCATATGATGCCATATTTTGTTCATGGTAATTAATTGTGTCATAAACCTAGCTTACGGTATTTTAACGTTGATTCATAATATGTTAGCTTAATATAAACGAATACAGGGCACGGATACCACTTACTCACCGCTTCAACGAATTCCAGTCCAGCGTGTTTACATTTTACATTCATACCTACCGCCCATCAAGTGGTCATTATCCTTATTTCGATGCATCTACAGATGATTGAACTGATTAGGAAACCGTGAGTAAGCGTCGCGTCGGTAACTTTTATTTTACGGAAATAGGCGGATGAACTTCGACGATCGTTTGGAACCTGAGAGTCCGGTCTTTGAACTCACGAGAGCGGGATTGTTTAATGACAACAAATAAAGCATCGCTGCACAGCTGTCGGCAGACAGGCACGCAACGTCGCGAGGGTTTCTATTATAGGGCCAGGTAGTCGTCTTTACCTTTTTCATTTTTGTTCGCATAACACAAAACTTTATTTAGATGTTAGCAACGAGACCGGTCTAGTACCTGACGTCCTATTGGGCTCACAATATGCTGTGGTGCTTTGTTATTGACTACCTGAATTCTTTTGCAGACGCTCTACATTGCCGAAATCTTTATTTCGTCTACTTCATTTACGCAACCACGACAAGAAGCATTAAGTTACGACAAGTGAATGTACTAATAACAGGACTTTCACCGATCTATGAGTATGTGTTCTAAGGAGGTAAGAGTTGAAGTTCTTACCTATATGCGCCAGGTCAATGATAGGGATTTCGCAGCGCGAAAGCAGAGTCTCCTCCTGTTGGGCTGCCATTGTGGTCGCCAATTGCTGCCTGATTTCCACACGTTCGACGCTCAGTCAATCAGCAGTCTGACTCCTTATCGCTCGACTCCCACAGTAATTAGCAATTAGCGAACGCGACACCGAAAGATAAATAGAGAAACGATAGATAACCACTTAACACACCGTACGGTAACAGCCTAAACGTTAAAGTTTATTGAAGTTATGAATGGTCTTTTGGTTATTCCTGGTATAGAAGCGTTCAGAACTCATTTGCATAACCTTGTAGTTCTTGCTCGAGGCGTTCAGCGATCTGACGTAGCAGCAATGAGCTATACTGACGTGACACATTAAAAATTGGTTTCCGTTGCTTCTCTCACAGTAAGTAACTATGTGGTAATGTTTATCCCGCGTGTGCGACCCGACGGCGTCGTGCGCCCCCCGTCCCTCACAGCTGGCGAGTTTCGAATGTCTCTCGTGGAACAAACTGGCTCACCGTGCGCGATGAGCGTTACCCTGGCGTCCGATGTCGGCTCTCACTTGTATATCATCGCGCACACTTTCGCAACCGAGTGGCGTGTCGAAACAGCTCTGCCTTGAGCACGCTGCCGTGTGGAGAAAGCGCGGGGAGTCGACGAGTGTGAGCGAATGGCTCGGCGTCCAAAGTGGCACTGGCAGTGGCACCGCCGCGACGCTCGCTCGGGCTCTCCGCGCTTGACTCACGCCGACCCTTGTTCGCTGCTTACTTCACGGTACAACTTTGCTCACCCACTGCACTTCACGCCGTCGCCCAGTGTTACCTACGTAGAACTTAGCGCCCCTGTTCCGACCGTAAACCGTATAATTGTATGTATTTGCTAACCAGGTTGCAAATGGAACTTAATAGTTCGGCCTAGCAGATATGGGCTTTATACGTTACGATATACGGACCAAGGACCACTTGGGCCTTTGACACGCTGTCAACACAATGTTAGGTTATCAATACTGTATGAGTAAACTTATCTCTGTACTAGCGGTGACTATAAACTTGTAAAGTACATACAGTTTGACGAGTTGGCAAAATGTAGAGCACACGTAGAGTTCAGAGAGATATTAATTATAACACCGCCATCTAGTGGACCATTTATCAAAAAGAAAATATATGAATGAATACACAATTTTATAAGTACACTACTGCCATCTAGTCGTATTCTTGTTAACGAACAACAAAATTAAATTCCACGATTTTAGAAACTAAGGTCTGGGCTTTTTTAATTTTTTAAAACAAGTTTACTATTTTTACCCATGACACGACACTGAACCTACGTCATTTTACCGTTTTTTTTACTTGATAAATAAACAATGAGAAGCTTTGATTTAAAGTGAGATTGTTTATTTATATAGTGTTTGTAGCATTAATTTACAGTTGTGTGGCTTGTTCATTTGAGGCATCTCTCGAAGTATGAGGAGCCGACGTATCCGCCGCGCATCGCTCGCTGGACGTGTTGCTCGAAAAGCCTTCTGTTGCTTTGCAATTCATCTGCAGCCTCTTTGTTTAGGGGATCTTCTGGGTTTGGCTCCTATAAACAATGAAGATCAAAATTAATATTTTTTTTAATATTCCAGGGATAATCCACAAACACACAGTCATTTGATCCCAAGCTATGTAGAGCCTGTAATAACTATGGTAACCAGAAAACTGATACAAAAACATATAAGTTTTTGTACCTACACTTTTTATTATATAGGTATGTATTTAGATAAGTAACACCCAGACGAATGGTGGGAATTGAACCCACAACCTATTGGGTAGAGGCCAGGGTATCTAACCACTAGACCAACGGGCCGTTCGAAACTGAAATTAGGTATCTAACCACTAGACCAACGGGCCATTCGAAATTGAAATTAGGTATCTAACCACTAGACCAACGGGCTGGTCGAAATTGAAATTAGGTATCTAACCACTAGACCAACGGGCCATACGAAATTGAAATTAGGTATCCAACCACTAGACCAACGGGCTGGTCGAAATTGAAATTAGGTATCTAACCACTAGACCAACGGGCTGGTCGAAATTGAAATTAGGTATCTAACCACTAGACCAACGGGCCATTCGAAATTGAAATTAGGTATCTAACCACTAGACCAACGGGCTGGTCGAAATTGAAATTAGGTATCTAACCACTAGACCAACGGGCCATTCGAAATTGAAATTAGGTATCTAACCACTAGACCAACGGGCCGGTCGAAATTGAAATTAGGTATCTAATAATAATCGCTATAAATTTTTTTTTCGCTTTGCCTAGTAGGTATATTCCTAAGTAGTTCAATGTTTTTGTTGCCGGATCGGGGATGTAGTCCTAAAAAAACTTGTGTAGGCACAATACTGGACACACAGGACACATAAGATGTTTTTTGTGACACCATTCACGACTAGCTGACCGGCACAGCTCCGCTTTTATGGTTTTTCCCAATTGGTCAAGCCGCTTCTGAGTTTAAACAAGGCTATTTATTTTTATACTAGCAGCACCTGCACCTTCGCCTGCAGGCAGCAATGTTGAGTTATTTGTAAACAAGATATATTATTATTACATAATGCTCAACTAACCCTGCCCAACTAAACTTGCATTAATCCATGTTTTATGTCACTGGGAAAATAGTATGTGGAAAAGAATTCCATAGCTTGGCTATGCGCAATATGAAAGAGGAATAGAGGTATTTTTCATGGGCATTTTAATTTTAATAAGTACTGCAATATAGATACTGTTGATGTTTCTCAAAATTACTGTACACTGTGCTGATATCACTGATGACAGTATGGATTATATAATTTTATCATACCAGTATCTATTGATATGAGTCTGCATTTTTAGTGCTTTTCACTCATACACTAATTTTTCTTTCATGTTTATATGAATAACACTAAACCAATAATTCATATTATATTGAAAAGATTGATCATACAGCAGGATCTTTTAAGGATTGTATGGGGTACTCTAGGTGAAGATTATTTAACTATTTCAGAAAGCTCGTTCTGCACACCTCACTCACATGCTAGTAACATACACATTAATTTAGTAAGTTGCTAATAGTATAAATTGAACAGTTTCATTGAACAGATCTTAGAAGCAATTAAACCAGTTTTCAATTAAAGAAACTTCATTCAACCCATTGTTTGGGAACTACAAGGCATAGCTAACAAAATTATAGTATTTATCTTTTTGCATTCGGGGTAAAAAAAAAATTATACTACCAAGGTGGCAAGCAAGGGTGCGGACCGCCTGATGGTAAACAGTCACCGCAGCCTATAGACGCTAGCAACACCAGAAGAATCACTAGCGCGTTGCCAACCCTTAAGACATTAGTAATGTCTGGTAATTTCACCAGCTATAGTGCCCTTTACGCTGGAACACAGCAATGCTTACACACTGCTGCTTGGCAGTATGAGAATATCTGACATTGCAGTGGTACCTGCCTGGACGGTTTCTTGCACTAGGAACCTACCACCTAGTATTATGATGATGAATGATACTTTGTGCTGTAAACTTACCAAGAATAAATACTGTAGACCGTACACTATTGAGTTAACAGTGAGCACAGGTTTCCAATCTTCTCTGAGTATGTTCAGACATACATTTCCCTCTAGGTCTATATTAGGGTGATATACCGCTGTTTCACATTTTACCTTGGGAGGTTCATGTGGATAGTTTGGTCCTACCTAAAAGAAAACACAAGATTTAAGTTATAAAAAGCAGAATTTTATGATGTTTGCATTTAACAAATAAGAATTTTGGTAATTAATACTTTTTGGCTTTTAACCATTCCAACACATCACTGTAATCTCATAATGTATTGCTGCTACATCTGTAGCAATATTTTCCTGAACATATTGAAACATATTTTAGAAAGAATGACAATTTTACATTTGTACACAAATACATGCAAATCTGAAACTGTTGACATAAATTACGACAAGAACTTCACACAAAAACTGCCAAGGGATAAAATAAAATAGAATAATAATAATAAAATATACATGATTTATATTATATTGTTATTCAGTTAAATTGTGTATCTAGATTTAAAAATTAAGTTATGTACCATCATAATTTATTCAGTATTTAACTGTTATGTTTAAAAGCACAAATTAACTAATTGTTAATTTGCTAAATTATAACTTTTAAATCAATGATAATGATTTCAGCACATTGTACCAACAGACATCAAACAAAGCAAATTACCTTAAAACTAAATACAAATCGTCCTCCTCTGTAGAAACCTTCGTCAGGGCATATGATTAATTTGAAATTGAGTAAGTCATCTGGGTCTGGGAACTCTGTGTTACATGTCTTGGGCAGATTCAGTTCATTTAAATCTGGAATTAAAACACATTTTATAACACTTACAGAAAACGAAGTGATACTTGGTAAGGAGTTGATACGCCCAGTTCGAGGTCTTCTATTATGGATGGAGCAATATAATAAGAGTACATTACTGATGTTATAACACATGCAACATAGAGTACAAGAAATAGACAGAATTGCACTTAATTCACAATACACAAAATATTACACTATTTTCTTCATTATTACCTTTTGTGATCCGCAGTTGAGCTGCTGATGCTTTTTTTTGCGAGCCACCTGCTCTCGCAGAGCCTTCCTCATCTTTCTTTTGTTGTTTCAATGAAAAAAGTTTAATCATTGTCCTAACTAATCAATAAAATAGAAATTAGAGAAATAAAACCACGATCTATATTGTGACAGCTTGAATTTTTGTACGAAACTTCAAGTTAAATATTTTACAATGTTTACAATTTGTAAATAATGAATACAGTATTCGTTTTATTGGCCCATCTAAAAATATTTTAGTGACTTCACTAATTTTACCCAATCAGGGCACGCATTTCATGGTACAAGTGTCAGTGTCAGTGTCATGTCATTTCTATAGTGTGTGTAGTACCTTTTTTTATTGTACAATTCTTGTACTAGAGAGGGGATAGTGACGAATATGGATATTCGATTTAAAATTTGCAGAGATAATAAGAAACTATGCAATATGCAATGTATTTAAATCCGATATATTGTAATAACCGAACGAGATAACACAAACAACTACTAAATGTGTAGCAACACTATTAAGTTAGAGAAATTAACAGACGTGGCTGGCTTAAAGGTCTTGATACCAAGCCATAAAATACAAAAAAAAACAGACGTGGCAAGGTGGCGGCGCGGCGTAGCGAACGGCGAATGCGCGTGTTAGTATATTATGATATATAATATACGTAAATATAGATAGTAATAATATGAAAGTAGTTTTATTACTTTTTCGGCATGTTTTGCCTTGGCAATTATTATTGTGGGTAGACGTTGACAATGCTTTAGACAAAATAATGTTCTCTTACTATTGCTTGTTAATAACATTGTTAAATAATTAATCATAATGTAATTATTCGTTTAGTCATTAACAAATTATGTTATGGAATGTTCTATCAATTAATTATTGTTTATGAATATTATTACTTAATATTAGTAAAGAGAATGACTGTCGCCCCGCCATGTCAGTGGATAGAGGGGGTTCTTGTACATTATATCCTTAGGGCTATAAAATAATATCTATCTGTTTAGAACAGACAGTCTTCAGTAATCTTCGACAGTATTAAGGAATCTAAGAGATAACAGTATTGAAAGTGTGTTCAGTCAGCAACATAGACAGTAATCCTAGTAGAGGGTTGTAGATCGATGACGGAACTCTGAGAGTTAAGTATTTTGTATAATAATATCTTGTTGTAATATTATGTTGCTATGGGTTTGATGTTACTATGATAATGTCATAATTTATATGTTAACGATTAATAAGTCATTTAATATATGACTTGGATGGCGAAGCCTGTGGCAAGGGGAATTGGAGGTGGCCACATAGGGGGTAACCCCTATACTTTTATATAGTTTCCTAATATTTTAATGTTCATAATATTGTTATAACATAATATACTTAGAACATATTATTTATTATCGGTGATTATATCTATGATCATTGTAATGAAGGTTGAATAAATCCATGTCCATTAATATTTATGCCTTTTCTGTTGAAATTACCTACCTCCAAATAATTAATATCTGATACTTTAGCAGAGGGTACTTTTAATAAAGTACCCTACATTATTCACAAATAATGTTATAACTTATATCACCACCATTTTTAATAACTTACATAGCTTTTACATACCCATCTATAGCTAACCTAACCACATTCTAACACGCGCGTACGGGTAGGTACCTAGTTTTGAACCGGTCGGCCCCTCCAAGGGTCGGCTGGCATCGGCGCAGGCTCATCGAAAAGGAGTGTTCTGGTTTAGATAGTATACCGATGGTTCTGGTTGAAACCGACGGGAGCGCACGCACCTCTGCTCACTGCCGCGACTTTGTCCGCGACACGTACTCAAGTGAGAATTAAGAATAGTGATTTTGATGTGATTAAATGTACCTAAATAAGGGGTCGTCCATTAATCACGTGATGTTTTTTTAGCAACTTTTTAACCCCTACCCCCCTCCTGGTGATATGTGGTGAGGTTTTAAACTACAAAAAAATCACGTGTATTTTTTTTGTACAAACTACTTATATTGAAATTTTCAGAATATTATCTTTAAATACATGTACTTAACTGATTAAATGTAGAAGGGGAAGTCGTTTCCGACACCGGTGAGTCAAGGCCACTTGCCGCTGTTTGGTTTAGAAACCGTGCATTCAACGAAAAATAAATACACGTGTTGTCTCATTATACCCCTACCCCCTGGTGATATTTCGTGATTTTTCGGAACCCCTCCCCCCCCTTTCGAGCCTCACTTGATTAATGGACGCCCCCTAATGTGATTGACATAATTAGTGTTTTATGGTGAATAAACGGAACAGCTATTGAATCGCGAGTACGCCATCTTCAGACAGGAAAAACCCTGCACCTAAAGTGATTTGTTGCTTAGCTTTACGACGTTTCACGTCGCGTCGTGGTGTCTGTACTGAAATATACTCAGACTGTGGAAAGAACTTCGTAGCTTGTAACAATTATCTAAAAGAACTGTATGATATTTTACGTTCTGACCCTGTTCTGAATGTGCTTAACAGTCAAGCTTTGCAGCAAGGGCTTAGCTCTCCCACACGTAACTGCGATGCGATGCGATGCGGCGCCGCATCGTAGGAATTTGTATCGAAAAATTCATTTGTTTCTCGCAGATATTTGCGATGCGATGCGAATTCGCAGTTATTTGTGGGAGCCCTTACTTGGCAGCAGGAGTCAAAAGTTTTGAGCATCATTTACATCGTATTGTAGGCACTCGTACACAAACCTATGACGAGATGCATACCCTCATAATATGTCAGATTGAGGCAGTTCTTAATTCGCACCCGCTTTGTGCTATGAGTTCGGATTCTACGGATCCTCTCCCTTTAACCCCGGCGCTTTTCTTGATAGGTGAACCTCTAACGGCTTTACCGGATGTTTCCTTGGTGGATGAAGATTGTAATCGTCTTACACGCTGGCGCTGGGTGCAACAATCCACCCAGCATTTATGGAAAAGATGGAGTAGAGAGTACCTTCACGAACTTCAACAAAATAGCAAATGGTTTCACGGTCGTGGTCCCACACTCCGTGAAGGCACTATTGTTGTTATGTGTCGATTATTCCCAGTCGTCACCACTGGCAACGTTCCCACTGGTGACAAACGGGAAAAAAATTCCCATTTGTCGCCAGTGGTGACGAATGGGAAAATTAAATCCCAGTTGTCACCAGTGGTAACAATCGGATATAGGAAGTCATCATCATCAGCAGACGGAAGACGTCCGATGACTTTACCTATTACGTGGTATCTTTTCCATATTTTTTTACGGTCGTGTCTATTGTGCGGACTCGCGAATGTAATACTAGATATATCTTAGAAGATTTCTCAGAAGCGAAAATGAAAAGATCTCAGGAAATCGATCGAAGAGAATTTTACCTGCGACCTCAACGACGTTATTGTACCAGAAATATTGTACCAGAAGTACTAGGACAACAGAGGGCACAAAGAGGCTTCATCTCTTGTGATATCAAGTACCTAGTTATCAGTTTGTACCTGTGGTTCGTATATACCAGAAGTACCTACTACTAGAGTAGTAATAGTTACCTCTAATTAGAAGGTTTTACCACATAAGTGAGGTCTGGTGTTTCATATCCAAGAGTGACCTTCAATTTATACCAGAAGTACCAGGGTAGCATAGGACATAAGGAAGCCTCATGAATAATGGTCTCTCAGGTGCCGATGCAACAGCCGCGAAAGTTTTAGTGGATACTAATCCGATATACCCTGGCTGACTACCACCGGGTGAACTTATCGAAGGTTTCCCCCACGAGAACAAAATAAAAGTATTCTGCTCACTAATAAAGTTCCAATTTTCTAATACGTCATCGTGTAGAACTACTAGGAATGAAAAAAATAATATTTAATGCATTCCACATTCAGTCATGTAGAACTAGTAGGATTTTTTTTCCTCGTAATCATACATGTAGAACAAAATGTAAAACTACTGGGAATAGGCCCCTATATTCAGCAGTGGACGTCTTCCGACGAAAGAAAGAAAATACATTTATTTGACACTCAAAATAACAAAGTAGGTAAACATTAATAGTAAAAAAATTCCAAAGGTTGTGTCGGGTCCAAAAAGATACAGCCTCAGCATGTTGCTGTGCCAAAAATAAACTCTGACGAATCTGATTGATGATGGTGATTATGTTTTTTTTTTATTTCAGTGGCGACAATTGGGAATTAAAAGTCTCAATTGTCGCCACTGGTAACAACTGGGAATTTAATGTTTCATTCGTCACCACTGGCGACAAATGGGAATTTTTTTCCCGTTTGTCACCAGTGGGAACGTTGCCAGTGGTGACGACTGGGAATAACCGTTATGTGTGACGAAAAATTGCCACTGTTGCAGTGGAAGCTCGCGCGCATCCACGCTCTACATCCTGGCCCAGACAACATCACTCGCGTAGTAACTTTTACAAACGCCCTGTTGTTAAAGTTTGTACTTTGCCGTTAGAACGCTAATCTGCTAATCGTTACGAACTTAATCTTAGTACTTATGTTTAATTTTAATATTTGTTATTTATTATTTCTCTTTCAATTTAATTACTTAAATTATCTTTCGTGCTTTTAAGGTGAGCTGCATGTTCAGCTCACATCTCACAGCTCACAGCTCATAGCTAACTGCTCACAGCCAAATGTTCACTGCTCACAGCTAATTGCTCACCGCTCATAGCTTACTGCTCACAGCTCACAGCTAATTGCTACAGCTCCCAGCTCACAGATCACTGCTCACAGCTAACTGCTCACAGGTAACAGCTCACAGGTCACTGCTCAATTTTTTTGTTAAAATAAAAACCCGCTATTTTGGATTTGAAAATGGATGCTATTTTCTTAATCAGCACCCCGAGAAACCTCGAAAATGACACCAATAACACTTTTTTTTTAATTCGTTAAGATCGACGATGGCAGTGTCATCTCATCGAAACCAGGACACCAGAGCCCAACTAACCCGACACTACACTGAGGACATCCCAGACATCAGCTTGTACGAGATTAGAATGGCTCTTTACCAGCTTAAAAACAACAAGGCGCCGGGTGAAGACGGAATCACAACTGAACTTCTGAGAGTGGGTGGAAAACCGATACTTTTAGTCCTCCAGAAGTTATTCAATTCCGTCTTACTCGAGGGTACTACGCCAGAAGCATGGCACAGGAGTGTGTTAGTGTGGTGTGCTTTTCTTCAAGAAAGGCGATAACACCTTACTGAAGAATTATAGACCTATCTCACTTCTGAACCATGTGTACAAGCTGTTTTCGAGAGTCATTACGAACTGTCTCGAACGCAGGTTTGATGACTTCCAGCCTCCCGAACAAGCCGGGTTCCGAAAAGGCTTTAGTACCGTAGACCACATTCATACGCTCCGCCAGATTATACAGAAGACCGAGGAGTTTATTCGGCCATAATGTCTAGCGTTTGTGGACTACGAGAAAGCCTTCGATTCAATCGAGACCTGGGCAGTATTGCAGTCCCTCCAGCGGTGCCGCATTGACTATAGGTACATCGAAGTGCTGAAGTGTTTGTACAGCAACGCCACCATGTCGATCCGACTACAGGACGAGAGTACGAAACCAACCCCATTGCAGCGAGGTGTGAGACAGGGAGACGTTATTTCTCCGAAACTGTTCACAAACGCATTGGAGGACGTTTTCAAGCTCTTGGACTGGTACGGATTCGGCATCAACATCAATGACGAATACATCACTCACCTTCGTTTTGCCGATGACATAGTCACTATGGCAGAGTCGCTGGAGGAACTCAATACGATGCTCAGCGACCTCAGTAGCGTTTCTCAACAGGTGGGTCTTAAAATGAACATGGACAAGACGAAGATCATGTCTAATGTCCATGTTACAACCGTACCGGTTGTTGGGAACGATACACTCGAAGTTGTTGACCACTACGTATACCTAGGACAAACTATCCAGTTAGGTCGGTCCAACTTCGACAAAGAGGTCGCCCGAAGAATCCAACTCGGATGGACAGCGTTCGGGAAACTACGCGATATCTTCTCGTCCAAAATACCGCAGTGCCTGAAGACGAAGGTTTTTAACCAGTGTGTGTTGCCAGTGATGACATATGGTACTGAGACGTGGTCTCTAACGGCTGGCCTCTTAGAAAAGTTCAGTCAGTCACACAACGAGCAATGGAGAGAGCTATGCTCGGAGTTTCTTTGCGCGACAGAATCCGAAATGTGGAGATTCGCCAAAGAACTAAGGTTGCCGACATAGCTCTCAGAATCTGCAAGTTGAAGTGGCAATGGGCAGGCCACATCGCTCGAAGAACCGATAATCGTTGGGGAAGAAAGGTTCTCGTGTGGCGACCACGAACCGGAAGACGCAGCGTAGGCAGGCCTCCCACTATGTGGACAGACGACATTGTGCGCGTCGCAGGTAACCGGTGGATCCAAATAGCCAATTGTTGTTCATTGTGGCGTTCTAAGGGGGAGGCCTATGTTCAGCAGTGGACGTCTTCCGGCTGATGATGATGATGATGAATATTTAAAAAAAAAGAAAGTATCCGCCATTTTGGATTTGAAAATGTATGCCATTTTCGTAATCAGCACCCCGAGAAACCTCGAAAATGACACCAATAACATTTTTTTGAAAAAAGAAAATATCCGCCGTTTTGGAATTGAAAATGTGTAAAATAATATCTCTCTCACACAGCACAGGTAGTATAAACCATTATAAGTGCTTACAAAAAAATACATACACGACGAATTGAGAACCTCCTCCTTTTTTGAAGTCGGTTAATTAAAACAAATACGCGTCAGCCCTGAAAGTTATGTCCCAAGCTACTAACTAATTCGAGCAGCAGCAACGTACGCAGCTCGGGCGCGCCTACCCGCGTCTCACCCTTCACACGCCGCACGATTGCCCTGTCTAGACGGCTTCGTTGGACGACTGTATTGGTTTATAGACTGTGGTACAGGTAAGTTGCTCACTAGGGATTTAGCAAGAAGATGCTGCAGGTTATTCCGAAAGATAGGCAGAGACTAGGATTGTCAGACGTAAGGAGGAAGATCATACCACAAATGCGTAGCTCTAACAGTAAAAGAGTCCCGGTTATAGCCAGATTGAGTAAAAGGAGCCTTTAACACATTAACCGTTTTGGAACGCAAATTAACATCATGACTAGCTCCGAGAAATTGGAAACGTTCCTTAAGGTAGGAATGCGGGATATACAGAACATTAAACAATAGGATCAGAACATATTCATCACGCCGCAAACGAATGGGCAACCATTTCCAGGGGGAGGTCACTAATTTGCTATTTAATTATGTTCATCAGTATGTATACTTAAGTACCTATTTACTGGTAATAAATCATAATGATGGAATAAAACGCTTTTAATTTACATCCTTTTTTAATATTATCAGTAAGAATATGGTAAAATAAAGATATGAAATGTATGTATTTACAAAAAAAAGTATGTAAGTATTAGTATCAGTTGTCTGGTTTCCATAGTACAGGCTCTGCCTAGTTTGGGATCGGATGACCGTGGGTGGATTGTCCCAAGATATTATTATTATTATTATTATTATATAATCCGAGGGCAATAGGGATGCAGGATTGAATGGGCACAAAACTCGATAAAAATATTTAACATTGAATAAATATAGTTTGTTAGGTATTTTTAATTAGAGATGATTATTTATTGTTCAACAAACTATATGAATTCAACGTTAAAATCTTAATCAGTTTTGTGCCCATTCATCCCTGCATCCCAATTACCTCCAAGAACTTATTTTAGGCGCGAAATACAAATAAACCTTTTGAATTTCGCGCCTATGATTAGTTCGTGTGGGAAAGATTAGTGTGCACCACTGAGCAACCTGTGAAGTTGTATGCATATTTTTTGTATGGAGTGGCCCTTATTCTCTAGGAGTAATAGTGTTCTGTGACCATTTCAGTTTACTCCTGTACTCAGATACGTGGTCAAACTTGCTAAGATGTTGTAAGGATTTTGGAAGCTTGGTTTTTTTACGATCTCTGAAGAAAAAATACCGAACTTTAGAAAAAATATTATTTTTATACGATTGATTTTGATACTTGATATTTTATATCGCCAAAAAATCGATTCATCGAATAATAAATATCGATACATCGATATTTTGTTGACAAGCCTAATGTGTACAATAAAGAATAAAAATTATTAATAACACTGGACGCTACGGGTTAATTGCTTTTACTAAAAATAATGATCTAGACTCTTCTAGACTATTTGATTTTGGTTAAGATTTACGTTTGCATTAACAAAAATGTATCTCTAGTGTGGAGACACTGTATCAAATGGAATGTATCGATACTATACGCGTGACTAGTATTGTAAAACAAGTATCGTATTTGTAAAAGTATCAAAACATAAGTAGTAGTCGAGTACTATTCATAGGATGCAGAATGCATGACCTCGTCATGCAGTAATGGCTTAAACAAAAAGTTCGTCACACGGTCACAGTCTCTACTAAAGATGGGTTAATACCGATATTTCTCAAGATTAGGTAATACTAATATTCGCCTGGAAATATTATAATATTGTGACTAATAACGGGTGTAAGGGACATCGTACCGAAAGATGTCAAATAATGTCCGTTACAACATTACAGAAACCATTTATATGGAAAATGACAAATGACTGACATTAATTTTCGGGCATGTAATGAATATATGCGGAATAATATTTATTTCTCAAATTACATTGCTAATTTTCTAAAATAATAATAATTCATTGCCTATTAATTAGATGCAGATCTCCTCAATAAACTCGATAGGCTTCTTAATAACTGCATTCGATTCGTTCACAATTTACGCAAATACGATCACGTGTCTGAGTACAGAGCGCAGCTCAAGTGGTTGACAATTCGACAGCGTAGAGCCTTGAGAGCGCTAACCACTCTTTACTCTTTACTTAATTCTACTTCTTCTCCTACTTACTTGTCTTCTCAGTTCCAATATTTGTCCTCTAATCACAATAAATGCCTTCGCTCTTCGAGCAACCTTCTTCTCCAGTGCCCCTTGCACCGATCTAATTTTGTACACTCTTCTTTCTTTGTCCAATCCATACTACTTTGGAATGCACTCCCTCAACACATAAGGATGGCTAAAACAACTTTATCTTTTAAAAAGCTTCTAAAAGATCACATAATTAGTACCCCTTTGGAATCATTACTTCACTAGTCTGTTATTATATATATATATATATATATATATATATATATATATATATATATATATATATATATATATGTATATATATGTATATATTTATATATATTAATAAGTATATATTAGGATGTGTTTTAATTATAATTATGTATTATTATTTATGTTATTGTAATTATTTGTATATTATATTGTTTTGTATATTTATATAGTTTATTTTTCTTTGTATTAATAGTTTAGTATTATAATTATTTATTGTGTTGTAGTTTTATATTCATTTTTTTTTTTCTTTTAATGTAGAATTTCAATGTTTTTTTTTTTTTTTTCCCTTTTATTGCACCTACCTTTGTAAATTTTCTGGACCACCCTAAGGTAGACTGGCAGAAAATGCCTCAGGCATTAAATCCGCCTATGTACTAATGTGCATAAAGTATTAAATAAATAAATAAATAAATAATTAATTGCCTATGTAGTGTTTTAGTGCATAAATAATAAATAAATGAATAATTAAATGAATTTTCCCCAAATAAGTAATTTATTGTTTTTAAATTAAAAAATATGCTTTATTATTATACTTACCAATAATGATATTATACTAATTTTATTAAAAAAAGTGTTTTTCTTTTTTTTGAAAATTCATGAAAAAGTCGATGAAAAATTTCAACACTCAACAGTGAGAGTGTTCAGAATCATGTCCTGGATCCCTGGTATCGGTTTTCGGTACGATGTCCCTTACACCCTGTATATCAGTATTAGTGATATTTTAAATTTCTCTAATATCTAAATAGTAGATTTGACATGCGTATCACTCATCTACTGTATATTATTCTTCTCATTCATACGCAAATATTTGTATGAATAATGTTCCCTTCACGAATCCCATGAGCGCCAATCGAGTAAATCCGAACTATTACGAATGTTATTATCCGATTTATTTCGGATGGTAATTACAGAGATTAGGGTAATATTAGTATAATATAATAGTTCGCCAGATTACTAATCCACGAATCCTTTTAATGTTAGTAATCTCTTAGCTAATACTTAGGCTCGCCTCCTCTTGTCCGGTAAAGCAGTAACGGCCAATAAAAATCAATCAAGCCAGTAAATCAAGTTTTAAGAAGTTAATTTTTAAGATTAATTCGATACGATACCTGTCAAAAATTACTCATCAAGTGAAAGCAACGAGTACAAAGTATCGGTATAGAAAGGAAAAGTACTCGTACCACAAAGTATAGATACTTTCTCCGCGTGTGTCCCTACTCTAGTGCTGTCGTGTGGTGTGGATTGGATGTGAAATTTTGTTGATGGTGGGATTAATACCAGATATAAAGCATTTAAATCATGCATATAAAGTTTCTGGATTTTTAATTGGTATAATATTGCGAGTAGAACAAAACCATATGTGAATAAGTAATGATTAGATTTAGCTAGCGCGCTAACGGGAGTCCGCAGTTTGTACAAGATGGCAAGCGAAGATGTGATCGAATTAGGCTCTTCGGACGAGGACATAGAGCCGGCGCCAAAAAAAGTTAGTACCTTTCTTTCCAGTAAATATTGTTCGTGCAATTGATTCTACACGGTAGTTTTAGTTCATAAACCTAATGTATTAATTTTTGTTTTCAGGCGAAGCCAATGCCTAATGCAATGGTCTGCATACCTAACACGTTCAAAGAAGTGACAATAACGCCGTCTAAATCGAATCTGCCATTCATACCTAAAGGATTAGGAAAAGCAGTTACTGTCACTAAACTAAACCATCTGATTGCAAACCCATTTGCCAATAAGAGTAAAGCTAATGGTAAACCTATTCCAAAAGTTCTAAATAAACAAAATTTGAAATTTCAGCCACACACAAACACACTTGTACGGCTTCAGAACAGACCTGTAAAAAGTAGTAGCATTATATCAAAGACACCAATAAAGGCGTTAGAAGCAAAGAACTATGTGGTTGCTGGTTTGAAAAATCCGATCCGAATACATAATCCACACACACTAAGCTTGCCGCCAAGTATAACCATTAAAAGAGCTACCACTACTAAGCAAATTGCCTTTGCAAATTCATCAAAGTTGAAAAGAAAACAGAGTGTAGGCCCAAAAAAGGGTGTGGGTGAAGTATTGACTGTGGAATTGGATGATGATGAAGGTCCACCATCTACGTCAAATCCTCAATGGTACCTACGACCAGAAGACCAAGATAGCTCTAAAAAAACTGAAGAAGATAATAACAAAGAACCTGAAATAACCAACTTCATTGAAATTACTATTGAAGATAGTCCTGTAAAACCTATAGCTAACAAAAGAACATGTGAAGTGGGCACTGAATTAGCTATCACAATAGATGATAGCCCTGTAAAACCATTGGTGGAGAAAAAGAACGCTAAAAGCAATAGTGATGATGAGGATGTAGAAAAAAGAGTGCCTCATAGTAAAAAGAAATTAGAATATCCCAAGGAGACTGAAAATAAAGAAAAAGATGTAATCGAAATTGAGGTTGAACCAATTGAAAGTTGTAATGATATTAATATGGAAGAAAATCCACCTGAAATATCGACTGTTGAAGAAAAGAAAATAGAAGAGTCATTTAAAGATGTCCAGAACGCAACAACAAGTACACCAAAGAAAAATAAATTACCCTTATCACAAAAATCTGATGATGTTGAAATTATAGAGAGCAGTGAATTTCACCCTGTTTACCAAAGATTTATAGACTTGTGCTTTCAATTGGAGAATTCTGATGACATGAAAAAGATAGTGGAGAAAAAAATTAGATCATACTATAGGCAGGTTCCAAAGCAATATACAGAGTCTGAAGAGTTCATTGATATGGTGACAAGTAAAATAATTGCCATGAAAGCTGGTCCTGAGAAGATGTACCTGTATATAAAGGACATTGTTGATGAACTAAACTTACAAAGGAAGATTGCAAAATCACAAGTACCAAGTAAGGAAGAGAAAAGTGCAGGTAATTTATTTTAGTATTGGGATTATAAATAAAATACTGCTTGAGAAAATAATTCCTAATTATTTTTTCTTTTATTTGTTTTAATTTTGTCTCCATCATCAGCAGCCTACAGCCGAAAGACGTCCAATGCTGAACAAAGGCCTCGCCCTTAGAAGGGAGGGGTTGCCATAATCCCCTCACTTGGCAGGCGGCTTGGGGATCGCAGTATAGGTGGTAGGTAATATAATCCAATAGAAAGATGCTGCTGCCCGTCTTCTTGTTTTCCCTTAATTGCCTCTTATGGACACCGAACGGGAAGAGATGGGTGGGTTATCTGGACACCCCATGGGTTCTACAGGAGGAAATAAAAGGCCTTAAAAATTCCTTTTCAAACCTGATAAGCAATTTCATGTCGCAAGGTGCTTGGTATTTTATTACCATTTACCCTGAGATCAATTTTTATTTCAAGTTAATCGGAATTTTGAGTGTTTCACAGCTGGGTGATAAAGATGATTGATTGATTATGTTCTGGATCATAGGTGGCCAATACATCGTTGCAGGGCTTGTACCTGTCTTAGTTGTCACCTTGAGGTTTGCCTGTAGGCACTGGCACTGCAGCTCATCACCTGAGGCCTCGTTTACGGAGGCGCGGGGCGTCACGCGTCGCGATGGGCCGCACGGCCCGCACTGAGATGAGAGAGAGATGCGAGACGCCACGCCATACGCGACGCTCCGCGCCTCCGTAAATGAGGCCTTAGACATTAGTTGTCATATAAGTCTCTTGAGCCCAGTAATTTCAGCTGGAGTGTCCTTCACACCAGAATATGGACAGCAAAATATCTGATACTGAGAATGGTCCCTTTGCATGAGGGGGACCATCTTTGCATGAGAGTACCTACCACCTAGTGACCATCTATTAGTTATATTGAAAGTGTTCAGTTGTATTGCAGTCCTGTTATTTTTAAATAAACACTTGTTTTTAGAACCTGATCAATTTCTATATGGGGAGGAGAGTGAATTTGATTTGAAGAGGCGGCGGCAGATTCGAAAATTGGAGAAAACTATTAAAAAATTACACAGAGCTATACAGAAACTTGAAGAACAAGAGGTTGACTTTGATGACGAAGATGATTCTGTGTATTTATTGACTGAAAGGTTAGTTAATATGCTCTTTCCTCACAAGCGTAATAATATTTTTTCTGTTTGTTATTCAATTTTGCATCTTGAGGACATTGAGACAAGTTGAACTTGCCACTATGTTCTATTAACTGGTGGAAGCTGTTGTGGCTGCAGACTGTGAGGTCTTGGGTACAGTTACCAGATGGGATAGTGTTATCACATTATTTAAATTACTGGTAATTTCTATAAATACTATAAGGCTCGCCTTTTATTACATAAGAACTAAACAGGATTTGCAAAAAGTTATCAACAATGAGACACTGGCAACTCAGAGAAAGTACCAAAGGAGTTAGTATCGCGTCGATTCCCCGAACAAATTTTTCGTGGCACTTTTGCGGGGTGTGGGAGGCGAAGTAAACACACACAGATACACTTTCACGCATACCCACACTATAATAAACTCGCAACACATTCAAAAATACACGCACACAAATAAAGAATGACCTGACCATATGACCAAAAATTTGGCAGAGGGGGTTAGTGCATCATGCTCTCTCCAGTGGTATCTCCTCTAAGACTGGCAATAACAATAATAAGGGAATAAGTTTATTTTATTAAAATTTAAATTTTTAGTCCATAGGTATTTTTCTTTGTACCTAAACTTTGTGGGTGCTGCATAATATTGGTGTTTTATACTTATAATAATTTTAGTGAAATAACTCAAAACCTCAGCCTCCCCAAAATATTATATTTTCATAAACATTCCTACATGCCAGAAGCCATATTATTATTGGCCAGAGGTTAACAACCTCTTACCATCTGCCTGCATATTTCCGCCTCGTACCGCCTGAACTTTTTGAATGCATGATAAATAAATAGATAAAATTTATTATAGAGTAGTGTTATTTGTTATGTTATCGATCGAGGATAAGGGAACAATTAGTAGGTTTTGTATTATTTTGCTAACACATTGTTTAATAATGTGTATAAGGAAATCATGTCTTTTCCTGAAAAGCAAAATGAAATCAACTTTACTAATTTTATTTTTAATATAACCCTACTAATAGAATTCCAAAGCAAGCGGTTTTCGCTGCGCCACGGAGGCTTCTAACCACTTTAAATCAGTTACACAATAAGGTCTATCTAATTTTCCCTGTTTGATGAACTTTTTTTAGGTATAAAGAGCGTATGGTTCGCGTGTATGCAAAATTCTGTCAGCTGACAAACACTAAAATGCCTTCGGAGCCTCGTATCCAAATCGACGCCCGGCCTGGCCAGCCAACAGGCCCCGCTAAACGGCTCGAAAAGTGGATCAATAAAAAGGTACCAATCGGTACACCATTGCCATTCCCGGATTTTCATGACGTGCTGCGATGTGTTAAGGAAGCTAATGATGAAGACAAATTGGGTTGGAATGAGGCTTATGTCATGGAAGAAGGTAAGAGAAAACATTTGTCTCATACATCTTTGCTTTTTCCATATTATAAACTTTACACCAAGTTCCGCAGATAAATTCGTCGGAGTATTCTGTGCCGTTGTTAAATTTTATAGAAGTAACTTATATTTTAGCGCGTGATTTGTTTACGAGATGTGGTAAAAAATTGCAACGACGCAGACAAGAGAATGAGTGGAGGTCGGCTGCGTCCAGGCTGGCCCTGGATGTCGACCCAGCTGAAAAGAATGTTGACTTAAAGAAGCAATTAGAGGAGAATAAGGTGTTAGCTACCAAAAAGGAGACAGATATATTTAATAAGTGAGTATTGAAAGATAGAACTAAATCTATTTATTTGTGTCTTGTTGTTGGGCCTGGATATTTTAACATTCTCATTTGAATTTAAGTTGCATGCTTCTTCAATTCATTGCATAAGTTCAACATAAATATTCAATAATTATATATTTATATTTACTCAGTGTCTAATTTATTTTACAAAAGCTTTGTAAAAGTTATGTCAGTCTCGATTTTTTTTTTTTAATAATTACTGCCGTTATATATACTGCAGTTATCTGCGGGTTTGTCCACACCTAATGGTTTTCGCAACTTCGTATCTTGCAGTAAAGTTATTATTCTTCGGGAAGAGAATTTAATAAAATGTGTTATTTTTGGCCTTTGTAGGTATTAATAACTATCAACTAAAAAAATGCAGTAAATAATTGTCTTATTTACTTACCGACTGATCCCATGTACAACATAATTTACTGTGCACGTGTATTGATTTATAATCTATATATATATATATACACACATCAAAAGTGTCTAGGGATCAACATATATTTTTGCAATAACTTTTCTCCTGATTGATATTAATTAAAATTTTCTTTAAGGATTCATCAAATAAAGTGTTTTCGTTTGTCACAGTAACGATAAACCAAGTCACCTTTGCATTAATAAAGAAATTTGCCATTTTCCTAATAAAGGGATTTTTGACATTTGAACCACGAACACAAAAGTTCGGAAAAAAGACTGAAATAACAGTTTTCTTTAAAATTTTATTGGGTAACTTAAACAATTAATAATCCGTGTTTCTACCGCGAACACTAACAACACAAGAACATCGGTTTGGCATACTCAAAATGAGTTCATCCAAATCACGCTGTGGAATGGCCGCCCATGTTCGTTGCAACAACAAAAAAAGGTCTTCTTGCGACTGGATACCCTCCATATTCGGCAGAGCTCTTCTCTGTAGCATATCCCATGCATGCTCAATCGGGTTCAAGTCTGGCGACTGAGCAGGCCAGGGCAGGACATTGATGTTAGCTGCGGCGAGAGTCTGTCTTACAACTCTTGCGGTGTGTGGTCGTGCATTATCATGCATTAACTGAAATAAGGGACCGATTTGCACTTGTAGAGGAACGATGACGTCTGATACAATCGTCTCAGCATAAATTTGAGCGTTGAGGTTGCCTCTGATCCAAATCAACTCAGTTCTTCCGCCGATCCAAATACCCGCCCATACCATGATGGTTCCACCACTATAAGGATGGACTTCCTGGCAGGATTTTAATCGCTGTTGGCGTCCAGGGGTTCTCCAGTGTCGTATACGTCTTGTATCCGGTCTCATACCAAAACGAGACTCATCAGAAAAGCACACGAAACGCCATTGTTCTTCTGCCCAATTTCTGTGTTCAAGAGCCCATTGATATCGAATCCTACGATTGTGCATTGCTATAGGTGGTACCCGTAGCGGTCTTCGGGAATGAAGGTTCACTTCATGCAAGCGGTTTCTGACTGTTTGGTCGCTAATTAAGTTCCCTGAAGAGTGATGAAGCCTCACGGCTAACATCATGGCAGTTATTGTTGGAGCTCTTCGAGTTAAGATTTGAATATATCGGTCTTGTCTCCGTGTGGTGCAGCGATACCGTCCTCCATGGCGCTCAGCCACGGTACCAGTGCTTCGGTAACGTGTCCAAAGTCGACTGATAACACTCTGACTTGTATTCAGAGCTAAAGCCACAGTACGTTGCCGGGAACCAGCTTCTATCATTCCCACGGCTCTGAGCATTTCTTCCCTGCTTAAATGACGTCGCCGCTCCATAATAACGTTGGTTTTAATCAGTAGTAGGGAAACAGTAGCACTAATAATGTCTTCAATGCGTTGTATGTTTTTATAGGGAAAATATTGACAGCTGATTTTCATCTTTTACTCGAATTTGATTCACAGTTCCTGATTCAAATTATGAAATGCACCAAAAAGGATCCATATAAATTTATAAAATCATAAATTTATTACAAAGCCACATCTCAATCTCAAGAAATCCGCTTAAAAATGCTTGATCCCTAGACACTTTTGATGTGTGTATTTTGTTTGCCTTTATTACAGATATGCAGATCGGCAAAATCTGCTGAAATTAGAAGCAGTTGAAATTGGAGATAAGGAGGCGGAAGAATCTCCAGTTGAGAGTGAAGATGAAGAAGGCAATGAAGATGAAAGTGTTTCGTTAGAGAATAAAGAAAAAAGAAAAGAGAGGCTTAAAAGGTTATTACATGAAAAATCCAAGAAAGATAAAGTTGAAGAAAAAGAAAACCAACCAACAGATCCGGAAATACCTGTAGCAATACTTGAAGTAAAAGAGCAATCTGAGACTGTTGAGAACACAGAAATAGTCACAAATAAAGATGAAGAAAAGCCAGCAGAAGTAACAGGAGAGTTCGGGAGTGAACTTGAAAAGAGTCCAGTGTGCATAGAGGAAGCACATTCAATTAGTGATGACAGCAATAGAGTAGAATCAGATATTGATGAGCTACATCTGCTTCAGAAGCTACACTCCGGTAATGAAGCTCAGACGTCTACGCTCGAGTCATCTGACTCCGATAGTCCTATTGCTATATCTGATACTTTAGAGTCAAGTGGTGATAATAAACCAAAACAATTGAGTGATGTCATCAGCATCGAAAATTCGAGTTACTCTGAGTCTGAAATTGATAAAGAAGATTCGCAGGGTGGTCTATTGAAGAAAAGTGTAGAAAGAGGCATTAATTCTAATATTGAAATAGAGTATTCTGATGCTGGCATTGAGAAGGTGCACAATAAAACAAACAATGACGAATACAATGAATCAGTTGAAGATATACTCCTAGCATCCTCAGAAGATGAAGCCGAGTCACAGAATAAAGAGATTCCGGAAGATAACGTATGTGTAAATTTAGAAGATGATACTACATCGATAGGCGAAACTACGGCCGTTACTGTACAGCAAGCAAAGTTGGACAAAGGTTTAAGTGATATTAATGACAATGCTGGCGGTGATAAGGCTAGTGCTAGTTCTGTTCAGGAAGAAATTAGTAGTGTTGATGAAGGCCCAGCAAAAAACGCGGATAATGAAACTAATGTCGATGTAAATAACGTGGAATCTGAAAATTCTAATGCTACTGGATCAATGCGTATTACTAGAATAGATTCTACAGACTCTTCACAAGATGCTGTACTGGAAGTGCCCTTAGATGATTCTATACAAGCAAAAGTAACTAAAGATGCTCCATCAAATGAAGATGTGGAAAGAATGGATGTTGATGAATTTGACAATAAAATGGAGAATACTTTTGAGTCCAGAGAAAAAGGTGTACCTGTAGTATCTACAGAGAACTAATAGACTTGGATATAAAATGACTGAAGTGTGTTATAGAAACTGTTGTTTAAATCGGACATGTTACTAAGCAATTAATGTATAACCTAAATTTAAGTTTTCTTTTATACCAATAGCTAAATGATTGAAAAATATTCCGTCGTCATCGTGTGACGTTATTTATGACCATTATTAGTAGGTTTTGTACAATATCAATATTTTCATTTTTTTTATTGTATAGTTGGGCTATAGAAGTTTAATAATTTCTCATGTTTCGCAATGGCTACTGAGTTAGTTGTAATTAATGTTTTAAGATACATATTTACTTTTAGATCTCCGAATATTGTAAAATATATAATGCTAGCTACTGATCACAATAAGCTATAACAAATAAAATAGTGTCATAAAAATATTCTTGTTTTTATTTTTTTTACTGATATTGGCTTGTGCGGTTAAAACTCTCGATCGTTTACCGAAATTGAGCACCACGCCAGCCTAAAGGGCAAGGAAGCGCTGAATTTTAGAACACTTAACGAGGCACGATCTCGGCTTGGAAGTTATGCGTGCGTTATTGGTAGAGACGTTGGCGAGGACGATGTATAAACCTTCGGAGTTGCTGGTCGTTTGAGTGTGGTCCCTAGACGTCCATTGAGTATGGCAGTGACTCTGAGGACAGCGGTAGGGTTGTCACCCTCGTTTCCGTGAGCACTGTGACTTTCCCGGGGGTCTACAATGCGCTCCCACTGTTAAGCACTGAGGAGTAACTGGTGCAAGGCCTATCAGAGAGCTCTCATGTGCCCAGGGAGGTCTCCACTCTCATGTGCCGATATGCGACCACGGAATAGTGATGCGACAGCCGCGGGTGTTTTAGTGAGTAAGAAAGAATACAAAAATACAACCGGTTTCTCCTGTGCGAACTAAAAAAAAAGATAGGATGATGTATCAAGGAATCACCGGGGGGCGAAGGCATTAAGGAGCCCACAGTCTGCCCCTTACTGTCGAACCTACAAACGTCAATTATAGTTAATTAACATTAAGTATTTTTTGACATTGCTTTATTTCGACACTCGAAGCCAATTAATGCTTAATTACGTTCATAGTAAGTAGATAAGTATATCAATAATCTCGTCATATTTAGTCAAAAATAATCATAAGAGGCTCTGAAAGTCAAAATAAAGAGATTACAAAATATGAGTTAATTGGAATTAAAGTTAATTGTCGTTTGTGAGTGCGGCTGTTACAGGATGTACAGTGTGAGACCTTTAGGACGATAATCACATGTACGAGCCGGCCCAAAATGTGTGTGAGCGCGGTAACTGCACGTAACATCGGCGTCGTTCAAACGATTTTGTTTGAAAATTGGTATAGCGTTTGTGAGCGCGTTAGGCACACTTTAAGGCTCAATTCACACCAAGATGGCAGTGGTTAGCAGCGCACTTTCAGAGTGAAAGAATTTTAAACTTTATCTAGAATACGTAAAAGACCACTATCGCTTGATCGCGGGATACGTAGAGTTTAAAATTCTTTCACACTGAAAGTGCGCTGCCAGCCGCTGCCACCTGGGTGTGAATTGAGCCTAAGGTCTGCCTATTACCATCCCCTACTTCTCCACCTCTCTGTGCCCAGTGGAAGTGAAACGCGTTACGTTTAGTCATACTTTTTCACACAAAACATACGAGTAGGTACCTAATCTTCTATATACTATAATAAAACTCAAAGAGCACTTTTTCTGTACATTGAATATTTTTCCAAAATTTCTATGTGGGGGTACTATACTATCGACATAGAGGCCAAAACAATTTTTTTTGGAATTGTCTGTCTGTCTGTCTGTCTGTCTGTCGTTCTGTTCGTCCAGGTATCATTTGAAAACCCGTGGATGGATTTTGATAGGACTTTCACTGATGTGTTGTGTAGAAGTCAAGGTGTAAGTTGGTATACAAAACATCACGCTATGTTTCATAGGGGCTAAGCAGTGAAACATTACTTGCACATATTACCACGTAATTTCCTTTGTATGTGAATAGGGTAATTATAGACTGATCAGTTAATCATTAAGATATGTATTATTACGCTATATACAATAGGGACTGAGCAGACATTTAGTTTGCATAAGATATGGCATTGGCGAAGGCCCGGGAAGGGTCAATTTTTGTAAGGGGTAAGCCGGTACACCCAGGACATTTTCATTAGATTTCTGTATTGTTCTAAGTACTTTGCTGATAGCAATATGACATTATATCTTTGAAAAGTTAAAATCTGTAAATCCCGAGCGGATCCAAACTAGATTATGTATGTATTACAGTCGCAACAGTAAAAGATGCGGAAAACTTAAAACTTTCATTATCGAATATCATTAGACAGTAATTTACGATGTTAGCGTGATTTACATTATGAACAGCGCCATCTATCGGTGAAATTGAACATACAATAACTATAGAACTTTAATCTATATATTATATCAAAGAAAGTCGTGTTAGTTACACTATTTATAACTCAAGAACGGCCCAACCGATCCGGCTGAAAATTGGTGGGGAGGTAGCTTAGAACCAGTAAACGGACATAGGATACTTTTTATACCGGTAGGTTAAGGTTAAGCAACGTTAGGTAAGGTCATTAAATAGATGGGTGAACCGATTTGTATGAAAGTGTGCATATCGGGTAGGTCTGAGAATAGGTCATACAGTATATTTCATACCGCTAGGTTAAGGTTAAGCTACATAAGGCAAGGTCATTAAATAGATGGGTGAACCGATATGTATGAAATTATGTGTGCATATCGGGGAGGTCTGAGAATAGGTCATAAAGTATATTTAATGCCGCTGATACCATGATTGACGAGGATATATAGAACGAGAGGAGGGTGCACGAGAGGAGAAAGAGGGAGAGGGGATTCGAGAAGGGGGCGATGGGGTGAGGGATCGGGGGAGTTAGGTGAAGTAAGGGGGGAGTGAGAAGGAGCAAGTTCGTAGAAGAGAGAGGGGGAGAGGTTTCAGAGAGGGGATAACAGGGTAGGAAGAGGGGGAGTGTGACGGAAACCGAAGCGGGAGGGGGAAGAGAGAGGAGAGAAAGAGCATATAATTAGATTTTTTTATAAGAGAGAGAGATATGGAGAGAGATAAATCTAGGGAGGAGGGAGAAAAGGGGAGCAAAATGTAATAAAAGCGCGGGCGGAGCTGCACGGGTCAGCTAGTATTATAATAAATCTGCGTCGTGATAAAGGAGTTGTTCCAGAAATGTATGGAGCCTGGGCCAACACCATGTACACTATATGTATAAATAACTATGCAATATAGTAACTGTTTTGTAATGTTCTCTTTTTTTAATATTGCTTCGTTTTATTGTACATTTAAGATATCTTGGTCAAGGAGAGCAACACCAAAGAGAATATAATACTGCTGTAGCAACACCACACAATAATATGATGGATCGGAAATACCGTAGACAGAATATAACAAGACATCTAGCTAGCGTGCCGCCGATAAGGACAGAAAATAACGGAAAATAATCATTCGTACACTTAACACACGCTAAGGATATTTATTCAAATGCGCCTATTATGTAGTATAAACGATATTTCATAATGCAATTCAATTTAAAACTCCAAAGCTAGGTCGTGAACTAGAAAATTTCATGCGTACTCGAAGAAAACGCACCGTAGGTGCGGCAGATTTTGAACACACGCTGAGGGACAAAAAATCATATGCTCTGTTTCTGTCTATCACATATAATATATATAAATGCATCCTTTTCTTGCGCGAATGAGAAAGAAAGTGCCAGCTCTCTATTGTTTTCTTTCTCTAAGGGAAATACGTAGCTAAAATGTCATTTTGACAACTGACTATACCTGCGATTGAACTTGTTGTGAAATAGCACTTATACGACGGATTCCAATCCAAATCACAGGCGATAATCAATACAGTAAAGCCCCGGGTCAAAAAAGAAACAGTCAATAAATGTCCGTATACATAAATAATCACTAAAATCTCTGAAATACATTATGTACTCCACGCGTAAACAATCTATTACGAAACGTCACCTATAGCATTAACTGTCAAGTAGTAAACCAACGTCAAACGCAACTGTCATGGCTGCCCTAAAAACAGGGTGGACATACTAAATAACCCCATAAGTAATCATTTATGTACAATTGTACTCTGCTTCAAATTAATTTATAAGTATTTTTATGAAACTCTCCTATTTTTTTCCTATTTTTCCATGTAGTGTACATAGTGTTGGCCCAAAATGGAACATCTCCTTTTCTTTTTATACTTACAAAAGTCGTGATCATAATATTCCTATAGTAATTAAAAGATTTATTGGCGCCATGTTTAATGGTAGATAGATAGATAATTCTTTATTGTTCCACCATCATTAAAAAACACAAAAATACAAGAAAAAAAAAACAGTAAAATAGAATGAAACAATGGGCGGCCTTATCACTAAAAGTGATCTCTACCAGGCAACCTTTGGATGGAGAGGAACTATGAACTGCAAGGCGGGGTTGTTTAAACAAACCAATTATAAAAGAGAAAAAAAAATACATAACTATAAACAATAAAATACGTAACAGCAAAATAATATATATATAAATATTAGTATAATACATAAATATTATATTTGATAGAAACAAATATAAATAACCAACAATAATAAATAAATAAATGCAGCCGGCTAATATCAATATAAAATTCATAGGGACAAATAAAATGCTTTCAAACGATCTTTAAAGATAGGCAGAGATGATGCATGTCTAACAGTGACCGGTAAGGCATTCCACAGACGAACAGCTTCTACTGTGAATGACTTATCGTAAAACGAACTATTATGAGAAGGGAACATAAGAGTGAGATTTTCTGATGACCTCAAACAGTGGGAATCATTGCCGAGAAAAACAAAACGTTCCTTTAGGTAACGCGGAGAAAAAGAATTAAATAGTATATTATAAAGAAGAGACAGGATGTGCGTATTCCGACGAAGACGAATAGGAAGCCACTTGAGCTTAGAACGAAAGTGAGAAACATGATCATATTTGCGCAAACCAAATATAAATCGTATATAAAAATTTTGAAGACGCTCAAGTTTATTAAGCTGGTCCTCTGTAAGATCTAAATAGCAGATGTCAGCATAATCAAGAATTGGAAGTAATAGGGATTGAGCTAGAACAATCTTAGTGGCAGTGGGAAGAAAGTTACGGAGTCTTTTTAACGAGGCTGCAGCAGCAAACAACTTCTGGCTAGTAACTTGGAGTTGAGGAACCCAACTCAAGGTGCGATCAATTAAGATTCCTAAATTTTTACACGATTCACTAAAAGGTAATAATTCCCCATCTAAATTGACACTAGGAATCGTTCTCCAGTTTACCCTTGAAATCAATCGCCTTAGATTTTGCAGGATTAACTTTTAAGCCAAATTTTTTGCTCCATTCGGTTATAAGGAAAAGATCATTATTTACTACCCTAATACACTCTGGTAGTTCATCCAATGAAGCACTAGAATAAATTTGTAGATCGTCTGCATATAGGTGGTACGAAGAAGATAGATTTTGCGAGACAGAGTTTATAAAAATTGCGAAAAGAAGTGGAGAAAGGACACCACCTTGAGGGACGCCAGCAGTCGTATCACACCAAGAAGAGAAATCCTCATCCATGCGAACCCGCTGCCTGCGCCCTTAAAGATAACTGTAAAACCAATCGACAACCGCAGGAGATACATTCATTGAGCGAAGTAAGGCCAAGAGAATGTCAAAATCAACCGTATTGAACGCATTACTGAAATCCAGCAATATAAGTACAGTAAGTTTGCCATTGTCCATGGAATGACGTATATCATCAGTGATCTTGACGAGTGTAGTAGTCGTGCTATGGCCCGGGCGGAAACCTGATTGTAAAGGGTTTAAAAGATTGTGACAATAAAGGAATTTACTAATCTGGTCATAGACAAGGCGTTCAAGAACTTTAGAAAGAAAAGGAAGAATAGATATAGGTCGAAATTCGGAAAATAATTTAGGACTTGATTTTTTAGGTAGAGGAATAATTTGAGCATCCTTCCAAGCTAAAGGAAAAATGCCACTATCAACAGAATTATTCAGAATATCACAAAGAACAGGAAGGATAATTTCAAGAAGCCATGGTAATTACCAAATGAGAAATGATATTAGGTACATCGTCACAACATTTATTTACATTATTTACAAAGGTCCGCTTAAGTACATAATGCTAGTCTATCCCTTTAGGTACACTTGCAAATGTCACGTGAAACAAACAGGTCCGGCCGTGAATGAGAACTGGTGTTCGGCATCGGAGAACGAGAGTGGTCGGAAGTCGCTGATCGGCAATCTGTCTGTTCGAGATGTTTTCACCTCCAGAACTATGTTGCCTGTTCCCTCCTGAAACAATACATATAAAATATTATAACCGCGAGCGTAGATAGAATGCGTACCAGATCTTAATCTGTTCTTCTGCTTTATCAGAAAAGTTGAGAGTACCTATTGGACTGCTACCTTCGTGCTAGTAACTGAACGAACAGTACCAAGTTTTAGGGTATTGTTCAGTCCCGCAGAACAGTGAGAAAAGGAACAATAAGGGTGAATTCAAATTTGCAGCGCGGCTGCAGCGCTGCAGACGCTCTGCAATTTTGTAGTCACCCCTAAATGGGATATTGAGCGTAGAGGGATATTGAGTGATATTTAGTGCAGTGTGAGTATAGATTGAGCGATATTTAGTTCAGTGTGAGTATAGAAAAAATATAGTAGCTAAGCACAGAGTTCGATCCAATTACTACTACATGGACGATAACGGTAGTGCTCACCTTGCAGTCATCCTCTAACAGTTGTGGGTCCTTGAATTCAGCGGAGTTGTATCCGAATAGCTTGATGTTATTGATTCTGTTCAATTCCAGCGGAATGTCGGAGCTGTGAAAAAAAAGTTGTAATACATTAATTATTATTGTAGTCATTGTACATACCTAGTTATTTATTTTATACTGTTACGACCGGGACATAAAAGTGTTAATTACTCCGTTAATTATTACTTAATTGCAATGATCTCAAAACGCATTGTTAGTCTATAGGTCTACTATCGATTCGTACCGAAAACTCTGGAATTCTCAATAGAAAGTAGTTCTCTCAAATTCGGCAAGTACGTATGTACCTACCTACACGCTCGCGCTCGGTTCACTGCCCCCGCCTATTGTTAGTTTATTCTCGAAGGTCGCGCCGCTATTGTATCTCGCGAAAACGATAGAATAGGTAAGTACATACGAGTTCATTCGAGAGAGTTCCACCCCTCTGTTAATTTAGGTATATAAGCCGACGCATAGTGGCGTCCGGACAGTTTGTGTTTACAAGCGACAGCGGAAACATCTTAAAGGAAGCGATCGAAGTGAATTGTACCAGCGACCCTTGCGACGACTTTGGACTATTGTGAAGTACTGTGCGACTCGGACTACTGTGCCTTGTGTGTATACTGCGTGTATAGTGTATACAGTGTGATTGTACGTGGAATAAAATCTTCTTTTACGTTAATCGGCATTTAATTACCCACCCGCACGTAACAATTGGTGTCAGAAGCGGAATGCCGATTCTGCCGCGTGAAGAAGAAGCGCGTACTCCGCGAACAAGGAGACAAGTAGAGATGGATGCTGCACGTCGGCGTGGTCAAGAGGAGGAGTCCCAGCCTGAGACCGCTACCACATCAGGTACCGCACCAGTGGGTAGCTCGACAGAGGTAAATCTCTCTACCCTGCTGGCTGCTATCCAAGGTATGCAGGTAAATCTCCAGGCCACCCAGCAGGCTATCCAGGCAAACCAAGAGGCTACCCGCCGTGACATCCAGGCTACCCAAGAGGCTATCCAAGAGGCTACCCGCCGTGACATCCAGGCCAACCAAGAGGCTGTTCTGTGCAAGATTGACGCCGGCATTTCTATACTCGGCGAGAAAGTCACAAAACTGGAAGTGGACGTCAAAGAGGTTACTCTTAAGACGGAAAACCTGGAAGGCCGCATTGATGAACATGATAGCCGTATTCATGTACTGACTAATAAGGTAACGAAACTAGAGACTCGCCAACCACTGGCCGTGGCTTCATCATCACCATCAGCAGCGAAACTCGACCTTCCGCACTTTGACGGGTCTTCCTCGTGGACAGCCTTCCGCTACCAGTTCGAAACACTGGCCAACGGGAACGGTTGGACTGATGGGCAATCTTTTATGGCCCTGACGCTTGCCCTGCGAGGAGACGCTCTGATGATATTGGAAAACCTGCCACTTGAAGGACGGACGTTAGAGGCTCTTCTAGATGCCTTGGACACACGTTATGGTGAAAAGCATCTGGAACACGTTTATCGAGCACAACTCCGCGAGCGAACACAGAAGGCTGGGGAAAGTCTCCAACAGTGGGCGCTTGAGGTGGAAAGGCTGGTTCGTCGTGCGTACTCGTCGTCACCGGCGACAGTTGAGGTAACTTTGTTACAAGCATTCGTCGACGGCATACGGGACGCGGAAGTCAGAGCCGCCGTTCGCCTGGGCCATCATTCTTCACTAAGGAGCGCACTGGCCCATGCGCTTGAAGTGGAAGCTGTACGACAGGACAGTCGTGCATATAAAGTTCGCGAAATAGTGTCGGATGACAGGAGACCACAGTATGTCCCCACTTGTTATGGCTGTGGAGAAAAGGGGCATATTCGACTGGAATGTCGTAAAAAGAGGAAGAGGGTCACGAACTCCGGGACCCAAGTGGATCAAGACCTTCCGTTAAACTAAGTGTCGCCAGGACCGCGGGGCGGGTGCTGGCTGGTAACGATAAGGCCCCCACAATCACCATTACTCAAGTTCGCAATGGAAATAGTCTGACCATCGAGGGCACATTAAATAATCAAACATGCAGTTTGACAGTAGACACTGGAGCTTCGCGGACTATAGTCAGACCAGAGCTACTGAAACGCACTGTTATGTGGAAAAGGCAATCTCCACCATGTCGCCTCCAGACAGCAACCGGCCAGCCAGTCTCCGTCCTCGGTGATACAGACGTAGAGATTAATATTGGTGACCGAACATACATCCACTCAGTTCTTATCGCAAATATCACGGATGATTGCATTCTGGGTCTGGACTTCTTGAAAAATCAGCGATGCATTTTGGATATTGATAAAGGTGTGTTAAGGTTTCCTGATCAAGAAGTTTGTCTGCAAGGATCACACCCATGCAATCTTTATTGTTTAAAGGATTTCATACTGGCTCCAAGATCTGAAAATTTAGTATCAGTGAAATTCCCTAAGAAGATCAAATCAAACAAATGTGTTATAGTAGAAGACTCCGGCAATCATCCACAGACCATCACGGCCAGGACATTACTTATGACAAATGGAATAGCAAAAGTAAGAATTTTAAACTTGAGTAATGAAGAAGTTCGTCTGAGGAAGAATAGCCTGATTGGAAGATGCGAAGAAGTAAAGTACCTGAAACGGTTAGACACTTCCGCAGTTCATCAAAATGTAAGTTCGACCAAAAATGATCACATTCGACAGCTTTTGGAAGATTGTAAGGAAAATTTATCACCACTGGAACTGCAGCAAGCCAAAGAGCTTTTGATTACATTCAGGGACATTTTTGCAACCGGAAATGACTGTGGTAGAACAGGCCTTGTAAAGCACCAGATTGACACAGGCGACGCCAGGCCTATTAAACAGAGGCCTCGACGTATACCGTGGGCAAAAGAAACAGAGGTGGCTGAAATGATAAAAGACATGGCTGAAAACAAGATCATCGAACCCTCTACAAGCCCATGGTCATCACCTGTGGTGCTAGTAAAGAAGAAGGATGGAAGTACGAGGTTTTGTGTTGACTACCGAATGTTAAATAACGTCACGAAAAAGGACAGCTATCCCCTGCCGAGAATTGATGATACGCTGGACATGCTCAGTGGCATGAAGTGGTTCTCGACCATTGATTTGAAGAGTGGCTACTGGCAGGTGGAATTGAGTCCAGAAGATAAAGAGAAGACGGCATTTAGCACTGGAATTGGGAACGGACTATGGCATTTCAATGTCATGCCCTTCGGTTTATGTAATGCTCCAGCTACTTTCGAACGCCTTATGGAGAGGGTTATGGTAGGCCTCCTTGGGGACGTATGCCTGGTCTATCTCGACGACGTGATTGTGATGGGACGCAGCTTCAAGGAGAACCTGAAGAACCTAGAGAAAGTTTTCACCCGGATCCGAGAAGCGAATCTGAAACTGAGTCCAAAGAAGTGTGCTCTGTTTCAGAAGGAGGTCAGTTACCTAGGACATGTCATCTCGGCGGATGGAGTAAAAACCGACCCTGAAAAGATAAAAGCTGTTCAGGAATGGCCTGTCCCGAAAAATAAAACGGAAGTGCGAGCGTTCCTTGGGCTTTGCACTTACTACAGGCGCTTCATTAAGAATTTTTCGGACGTGGCAAATCATTACATCAATTAACAGAGGATAAACGCGATTTCATCTGGGACTCGAATTGCGAGAATGCTTTTAGTGAACTTAAGCAACGGCTTTGTGAAGCTCCTATATTGGGTTACCCAAGCAGGGAAGGAAGATTTACTGTGGACACGGACGCTAGTAACACGGGAATCGGTGGAGTATTGTCGCAAACACAAGGGGACCGCCAGGTGGTAATTGCATACTTCAGCAAAGCACTTTCAAAACCAGAGAGAAATTACTGTGTTACCCGCCGTGAATTACTTGCTGTGGTAAAGACTTTACAACATTTTCAGAAATACCTTATAGGAAGACAGTTCACGGTTAGAACCGATCATGCGGCATTAAAGTGGTTGTTACAGTTTAAAAATCCGGAAGGACAGGTAGCAAGGTGGATAGAGCAATTGCAGGAGTTCAACTTTGTAACCGAGCATCGCAGTGGAAAAGGACACAATAACGCGGACGCTCTGTCACGAAGACCGTGCGCTGACGACTGCAAGCACTGTGGTAAAAATGAAACCCGAGAAGAAGTAAACCTTATAAGGACGCATGGCTTAGACGATGAGTGGACTGGACCCAATATGAGGAAGGCCCAAGAAGAAGATGATGACCTTGGACCTGTACTGCGCTGGAAGCAAAGTGGAAACAAACCCCAATGGAAGGATGTGTCTGCTTACAGCGCGACTACTAAAAGTTATTGGGCTCAGTGGGACAGCTTAGTTCTGGAAGGCAATCTGCTGTGCAGAAAATGGGAGTCCAACGACGGAAGGGAAATCACTCTGCAAGTGGTAATACCACGAATCATGGTGGCCCCTCTTCTACGGCACGTCCACGATGGTGTCTCTGGTGGTCATCTTGGAGTCAAGAAAACCCTCGTTAAAGTCAGACAGCGGTTCTACTGGCTACGATGCCGTGAAGATGTCGAAGATTGGTGCCGTAAATGTACTGCTTGTGCCTCGGTAAAAGGCCCGCAAACCAGAAGTAAGGGACAGCTGAAGCTGTATAACGTTGGGGCACCATGGGAGCGCATCGCGATTGATGTAGCTGGGCCGTTTCCACAGACTGACGATGGGAACAAGTACATAATAGTAGTGCAGGATTACTTCAGTAAGTGGCCTGAGGTGTTCGCAACACCCAACCAAGAAGCAATAACGGTAGCCAAGAAACTGGTCCAGGAGGTGATATGTCGATTTGGTGTACCCATGGAAATTCATTCTGATCAAGGACGTAACTTCGAATCTGCCGTATTTCAAGAAATGTGCAAACTTCTTGGAATCCACAAGACCCGTACGACACCAGCACATCCGCAATCAGACGGAATGGTTGAGAGATTTAACAAAACTTTAGAGAATCACTTGGCCAAGGTTGTGGATGAACATCAAAGGGACTGGGATCAGTACATCCCTTTGTTCCTAATGTCCTATCGTTCTGCAGTACATGATAGTACGGGGAACACGCCAGCCAAGGTGAACTTCGGGCGAGAGATGAGACTTCCGGTGGACGCAATAACGGGTACCCCACCTGACAGCCCTAAGCCCATTACGGACTATGTGTGCGATCTTCAAAATCAGTTGGATGAAGTGCACAAGAGAGTGCGGGAGAACAGTCTGAAGACCAGCGAGAGAATGAAAACCCGCTACGATCGAAATGCGAATACCATTGGTTTCGATGAAGGAACGCTAGTGTGGTTTCACAATCCGCTTCGCAGAAAAGGGAAGTCTCCGAAACTACAAGCCCGTTGGGAAGGACCCTTTACTGTTATTACAAGGATCAACGACGTCACCTACCGCATCAAGAAGGGACCCCGAGGCAAACCTAAGATAGTTCACCTGGATAGATTGGCACGTTATCATGGAGCTAATGATGCTCGGGACGAGCATAACTAAGAGGGGGGTAGTGTTACGACCGGGACATAAAAGTGTTAATTACTCCGTTAATTATTACTTAATTGCAATGATCTCAAAACGCATTGTTAGTCTATAGGTCTACTATCGATTCGTACCGAAAACTCTGGAATTCTCAATAGAAAGTAGTTCTCTCAAATTCGGCAAGTACGTATGTACCTACCTACACGCTCGCGCTCGGTTCACTGCCCCCGCCTATTGTTAGTTTATTCTCGAAGGTCGCGCCGCTATTGTATCTCGCGAAAACGATAGAATAGGTAAGTACATACGAGTTCATTCGAGAGAGTTCCACCCCTCTGTTAATTTAGGTATATAAGCCGACGCATAGTGGCGTCCGGACAGTTTGTGTTTACAAGCGACAGCGGAAACATCTTAAAGGAAGCGATCGAAGTGAATTGTACCAGCGACCCTTGCGACGACTTTGGACTATTGTGAAGTACTGTGCGACTCGGACTACTGTGCCTTGTGTGTATACTGCGTGTATAGTGTATACAGTGTGATTGTACGTGGAATAAAATCTTCTTTTACGTTAATCGGCATTTAATTACCCACCCGCACGTAACAATACTTTATGCATATTGGTACATGGATTAGTTTACAGGGTAACCCTACTGGTCAGTTCTAGTTTCTATGCGTGAAAAGATGTTCATAAATTGTCTAAGAGGCGATAACATAATGAAACCGTCCACTCATTTCTCGAGTGGATGGAGTTGCTGTCTGGGAAACACCGTCCAATTTTGTGAAAACCTTTGAGTGATGATGTATACGAGGTTCGGTGTAGGTATGTTGTGTAAAGGTTGTCTGGAAGAAATCGCAACTTGCGATACGACTGCCAATTGCATACTTTAATATGTAGAATTTTGTACTTCTAATATTTTGATTATTACGATTTGCGGTGTATAATAAAGAGTAATCTAGATCTACCTATCTACCTACTATAGCTGGAGAAATTATTATATATAAAATTTGTTGAGGGCCCCAATGAAGCATGGACTATGTAAATAACATCTTTCTTACGAATTTTTGCTTACGCGTTCGTGGCTCGTGTAGCCCGGGAGCCCCTTATCATTGACACGGCTGATACGGCGGTAGCTACGACCCTGGGTCCAGTGATGTGTTAGGTGCCGAGCGGCAGTACAAAGCAACTGTCTATGGGCATGCGAATAGCTTACCATCACGCTAACGAACAGAACTTGTTGGTAATATGGAAAAAAATCAGGAGTCCGTCTTGTCGCTTATTTGTAAAAAAACACCATTGTGCTTACCGTTGTGGTGCTTTGGTGTTGACACAACTGTACGTGAAGTTTTGACTTGCGCTATTCGACAGTAACCTCAGGAATCTTAGTTGTATGGAACCAGCACCTTCAGTATCGTAGGTAAGCTGGAATTAAGCACACAGTGTTAAAAAAACCCTGTCTGATTCGCGATATAGGTATTCAACAAAAGAATTATCTCATCATTCATCATCATTAGCAGCCGATAGATGTCCACTGCTGAACAAAGGTCTCCCCCTTAAAAGGGAGGGGTTGTCATAATCCCCACGCTTGGCAGGCGGCTTGGGGATCGCAGTATAGGTGGAAGATAAATCCAAAACAAAGACGCTGCTGTCCGTCTTCCTGTTCTTGCTTAGTCGCCTCTTACGATATCTAACGAGAGGAGATGGGGGGGGGGGGGGGGGTGCAACTCTAACCCCACGGGTATTCACGGGTATTTAGAAAGACGAATTAAGAAAATTTAAGAGAATGATTAATACTATCAGTTATATTGCTGCCTCTTCCCCGTTATTACATGGTATCCTACATGGTTGATGAAACATGGTTGTTCATACACTTCTGCTAATACTATCGGGGCTTAAAAAGAAGAAATAAATTTTTTAGAAGAAATAAATTTTACTTTTTTTCTAATATTTTTTAATAATAATAAAATGTTTATTTATTGAAAAAGAAAAATTGTACATTGAACAGCATGCTCGATAACGTCTACATTAGTATACACTGTGTCGTAGACGCTAACATCAAATGAATAGTAGCAATATTTTCATTTAGTAACAATAAATTATACTGAAACAGAATGTTGTTTTCATCTTTAATTAAACAAAAAAATACAAAAAAATTTTAACTATTGAAAAATAAATGTTATTATAATACCAATGTAGAAAGGTATGTTCCTGGTGAATGTGTGTTTGTGTGTGTGTGTGTGTGTGTGTATTATGAAACTATCGCGGAGCGATGCTAAAGGGAGGATCCTCCGACCGAGCGAGGATCTTTATTTTGTACTCTTATATGTAGTAGTACTTAGGTCGCTACAAAACTATGCTGTATTATACAGCCTGTATAATATCGTCCCAGTAAACGACTCTATACCCACCCCGTGGGGTGTCCGGGTAAGAATAGCACCCTCCCATCTCCTTCCGTTGGGTGTCCGCAAGAGGCTACCAAGGAAAAAACAAGAAGACGGGCAGCAGCGTCTGTATTGGATTAGCTACCACCTATACTGCGGTCCCCAAGACGCCTGCCTAGCGTGGGGATTATGTTAACCCCTCCCTTCTAAGGGGGAGGCTTTTGTCACCAGTGGACGTTTTTCGGCTGCTGATAATGAAACGACTCTTTTCATTTATGTCATCATATAAAATAATTTACCCGGAAACCGTTATCGAGTTGTGAAAATCTGTGTCCGTTCGTGTCTGAATTGTAAATGGTTGATTCTCTTTCGTCTGGATGCAGGCAAGTACTGTAGCCCAGACAGTACGCTCGAATAGGTCTCCCGACACCGGTGCCACCCCGGGCGTCTATCCAGTAATATCCTAGGGAAAGAAAATATATCACTTAATTGTACGACTGTATTACCTAATTGTACGACTGTAGGTACCTGAGACCAGTTCCAGTCAAGTTTATAGACAAGAGTACATTTTAGTTGAAACCTGTTAAGATAGCTTCATAGTTACCATAATTTGGTTATGTATCTACGGAATGGAAGGTCACAGCCAAGCCAACCTATATTGTTTTTCGACCGAGAATACATTTTTTTGGCTGCAAGCATACATCGATTTTTAAGATGATTTACGTTAATACGTCTTGACAAATTTATTTATGGAACAAATAAAATTGAAAATAATTTTGATGAGCATTACCATCAGTTAAATTTGTGTGTGAAGTCCTCAGATCTTTGCACGAGAGAGCTGGGTAAGCCCTCGTGCCGCGCGGTCTCTTCGTTGCTTCAAGAGCGGTACGCGCTTGTAAAACACCCGTCATGATTTCCTTTATCCATTCTACCTCTTCTTCGTCATCTAGAAAAGTAGATTTTTTCCTCATATTAAATACATTTGTGCCTTATTTTAATGTTTTTGACTAATACATAGCCAGCCAAGCTAAGCTCTAGGTACAATTTACTTAGTAGTAATTATTATAAGTTATGTTTCGTCAACGTCTTTTTTGGCCTTTTTAGGTTCTAAACCTAACATCGTGTTCAAATATTAGGTACTTATACACATAACTTATCGGAAGTAATATCTTAACATATGGTGAAGACTTTTAAATTCATTGGGCAGTATGGAAAAAATAAGCAAGCAGACACCAGGATAACGACTCTGTTTTATACTATTTAGACATAGAGACTTCAGAAGAGAAGATACCTTCTTCAAAATTATCTTCGGTCACCGATTCCACAGACTCGACACTTCGGCGCCGTCTGTATGACGTGAACATTTCTGGTGGTAGTTGCGGCGCCGGCGCCGGTGGGCCCGGGGGCCCGGGAGCTCCCGGCGGTCCTGGCAAACCAGCCCTGCCCGAGGGCCCTGGTTCGCCTTTAGGCCCTAGTGGCCCTTCTGGGCCTGGCGGCCCTGCTGGACCAGTCGACCCTTTTGGTCCAGTAGCGCCGATGGGACCCTACACAATAGACAAAAAGTTTCTCCCTTTATATAGTTTACCTTAGCTACTTTCATATAGTTTAGATAGTAGGTATAGGTATGTATTTGTATTTTATGCACGGCCATCCGATGCCAAACTAGGCACAGCATTATTTGTTCACCCGGGGGACACCATTGATCAACCACTGTTGCATCGGCACTTGAGAGGTGAGACTCGGGCGCTGGTGAAGTCTGCACCAGCAGGCTTAGCACGATTTGCCAAGACTTCGTAATCTTGACAGTTCGGTGTGGTATGACGTAGTTATCGACCTAGCTAATACCGAAAATGACGTTTCTATGTCGATAACTACGTCATACTCCACACCGAACTGTCAAGATTACGGAGTCTTGGCAAATCGTGCTAAGACTGCAGGTACTCTTCTCAATTCCTTGCCTTTAAGCCTGACTTGGAACCAGTCACGATACTCATAAGGACGGGATCACATATCAGATGCTTTTGGCCTCGGAGTCGCAGACGTACTCGGTTCGAAACATCCGGGGCCTAAAATTCAAACGTCCAACGACTCCGAAGAGACTAGCCTGAACTATGTACTATGGCAATTGGACAACCGATACAAATACATATTTTATACTTTAAACTAGCTGACCCGCGCAGCTCCGCCCGCGCTTTTATTACATTTTGCTCCCCTTTTCTCCCTCCTCCCTTGATTTATTTCTCTCTCCATCCCTGTCTCTTAAAAAAATCTAATTCTATGCTCTCTCTCTCCTCTCTCTTTTCCCCTCCCGCTTCGGTCCCCGTCATACTCCCCTTCTACCTCTCCCCCTCCCCTCTCTGAACCCCCTCCCCCTCTCTCTTCTCCCACCTTACTCCACCTTCATCCCCCTATCCCTCACCCCATCATCCCCTCCTCGAATGCCCTCTCCCTCTCTCTCCTCTCTTGCACTCTCGTCTCGTTCTATATATCCTCGTCAATCATGGTATCTCGGATTCTTACCCACTTAAACCCCTGCGGGTGTCGCATCGCCACATAAGAGGGGGGACCTGGGCCCTCCAGTGGGGTCTGCACCAAATACCCCTCAGTGCGCATTATAGCCCCCGGAAACCTGGCACCGTGATCACGGGGACGGGGCTCGCAACCCTGTCACCGTCCTCCTTGGAGTCGCCGCCGTCACCCATCTATGTAATAACCTTGCCTAACGTTGCTTAACCTAGCGGCATGAAATATACTTTACGGCCTATTCTCAAACCTACCCGATATGCACACAAAATTTCATACAAATCGGTTCACCCATCTATTTAATGAACTTGCCTATGTTGCTTTACATTAACCTAGCGGTATGAATAACGTTCATAGCTTTTTTGTTAGTGGTGTAATATTAGTGAAGTTTATATTGAAGAAGGGAAAAATTCATGCTTACAACAATTTATTAATACCTAATTATTTGTCATAAAAAGTAAAGTATAAAAAAATATTATTGTGGGTTATCCCTTAGAGATAAACATATACCATGGAAGACTTTTTTGTAGACCTTGTTAATATGTACAATACTCTAGTACATTATTTTGATCTATCTCGTAGGGTTCAGCCAGCGTTTGCAATGTAAGCGCAAAAAAATGTGCTTATTTACGACATCACATTAGAAACCTCAAAAATTATCAGTGTTTCTCTACTATATTATGCATGTATTATACATATAAACCTTCCTTAAGAAACACTCTATCTATTAATAAAAACCGCATTAAAATCCGTTGCGTAGTTTAAAAGATTTAAGCATACATAGGGACAGACAGACAGCGAGAGCGACTTTGTTTTATAATATGTATAGATGACACTGGGACACAACACATTCATGTTCACAATAAGGTTATCCTGTGTAGGAATTGAACTCGGTCTTTTGGTAAGCAAGCAGGGTGAATAACCATCGTTATATAAACATAAATAGTACCCAATTCTCAAAAAAATGTTTTAGTCGAGTACTGACCATTTCTCCTTTAATTCCCGGCGGTCCGGCCAGTCCCGGTGGTCCTATTTTGCCAGCTTCGCCTTGATCGCCTTTCAAGCCCATTGGCCCGGTGTCTCCAATATGACCCTTGGGGCCGCTGTTTCCTTTATCTCCTTTCATGCCTTGGGCACCGGGTGGTCCTGCTTTTCCTGGAGGGCCTGAAGGTCCCATTATTCCTGGAGCACCTACTTCGCCCTGAAAAATAGAGTAATTGTTTTAATTCTCCCACTTGAACAATGATTATGTCCTCCTAATCATTAAAGTGGCCTAACTTTAATAAGATCAAGCAGCTAGATACGCAAAGGCACAACTTATTTCATGAGAAATCCCTTCTAGCAGGCCTAATATACAACTACTATACTAGGAAACAAGACGTAGTGTGTTTAAATAGGAAAAATACATACTTGAAATAAATTAAAAAAAAATAGTATTCAAAAAAGATTTCAAAATAAATCTTACAATAGGTCCAGGTGCTCCTCTCACGCCTCGTTGTCCTTCTGGACCCGGTGGCCCGGCGGGCCCAACAGGCCCGGGTTCACCAGGAACCCCTTTAGGTCCCATGTCACCTTTCGCTCCGGCGATACCAGGGCTTCCTTGAATCCCTGCAGGGCCTTCTGTGCCCTGCAAGCGACGAAATCTTATTACTAAGTTACGTATCGGTTGCCTACTAGAAATAGCACACATACTGCATTACATAATGCACTTAAAAAAAAAAAAACTTTTATTTTTATGTAAATTGTGACTACCGAGAACGGTAGTCACAATTTTACTTTTCGGTACGATTGTCCTTTCGGGGACAATCGGGGATATACGATCCAAAAATATAATAAGTATTAGCGTTAATATCAGAAATAGTTACGAAAGTAATAACGATCTGCTTACAGGGTTGCCAGGCATTCCAGTTTCTCCAGGTTTACCCGGTGGTCCAACTGAACCAGGTGGTCCCGGTGGCCCGGTGCTACCGTCAGGGCCATCTGCTCCAGGTTCGCCTTTAATCCCCTGAGGACCAGTTTCACCTCTCTCGCCTGGAAAGCCAGCAGGTCCGGTGTCTCCTTTAGGACCCTCTGGCCCTGGAGGACCTTTTGGTCCCGATTCTCCTTGTAATCCTGGAGGTCCATCGTCACCTTTAGGCCCTACTGGCCCTCTTGGACCCTGAAAGTTACAAGTGTACCAGTTTTAGGTAGTTTACGTTACATATTAGTAGGTATTTTTGTTTCTGTAATCAAAAAGGTGAGTATGCTGGTGGTTAAGGGGCCATAGTTCATTTCCTTTGGTTTCAGCACATCAATATTTCCGACACATGGTTATTTTTCTTGTATTATTATCTACTAGTTGACCCGCGCAGCTCCACCCGCGCTTTCATTACATTTTGCTCGTCTCTCTTTCCCTCCCACTTTAGTCCTCGTCACACTCCCCCTCTTCCTCTCCCCGTTGTCCCTTCTCTGAACCCTCTCCCTCTTTTCTCCCAACTTGCTCCACCTAACTTTGTCTCTTATGATTATCTTTTGGTATTAATTACGAGATTATTAATATATCTAACTCACTGTCCGCGTATTAAGTATTAATTGGCTTAGAAGGTCGAAGTAATCCATTTTCAAAATATGACTTAATGATAATTAAATATAATTGACGTTTCTAGGTGCGGTAGTTAAACACTTTCATATGTTCATGAACTATGATACTTGGTCGGACCTTGCGCCAGGATTTGTAAAAATAAACATACTAAAGAGTGATTAGCTCTTAGGTTCTATTCACATAGTTTAAAGCTTCTATTCACCAGTTTTCCTTCAGGGCCCGGCACTCCCGGAAGTCCTGGTGCTCCAGGACTGCCCACATCTCCGTGTTGTCCTTCAGCCCCACGAGGGCCTGGCTCTCCTTGTATGCCTTTAGGCCCTCGCAGTCCTGGTGCACCACTCAAACCAGCTGGCCCAGTCGCTCCTGCAAAAGATTCATTTGAGCGAAGGTTTTTTAAAATATTTAACATTTGGGGTTGAAGATGAGATTAATTCGTATGTAAGCCTAATTACTTAAGGTATTAATATGATAATATTCCCTTCTATTCGGAGACCAATTATTATTTATATTCCTTGTCACAATAATAATGGTTTTTAAGAACAGAAATGATCATGATAGATAGATAATACTTTATTGTTCCACCATTACAGAAAAATACAAAAGAAATACAGTAAAATAGAATGAAACAATGGGCGTCCTTATCTACACTAATCTACACTAATATTATAAAAAGGAAAACTTTGTTTGTTTGGTTGTAATGAATAGGCTCAAAAACTACTGGACCGTTTTTAAAAATTCTTTCACCATTCGAAAGCTACATTATCTACGAGTAACATAGGCTAAATTTTATTTTAGAAAAATTAGGGTTCCGTAAGATATTTGGATTTTTTCGGACACAAGGTGTAAAAAATCAACCAGAAAAGTAACTTATTTTGCGTACGCTGCCTAAACTATAAAAGATAGAACCATAAAATGTTCTAATTAATTGTAGATCTTATAAATATCTGCAAGTTGGAAGAAGAGAGAGGAGGGAGAGGGTTCAGAGAGGACAACGGAGAGAGGAAGAGGGGAAGTGTGACGGGGACCGAAGCGGGAGGGGAGAGAAATAGCATAGAATTAGATTTTTATTATAAGAGAGAGAGATCGAGAGAGATAAATCAAGGAACTAGGGAGAAAAGGGGAGCAAAATGTAATTAAAGCGCGGGCGGAGCTGCGCGGGTCAGCTAGTCACTAATAAAAGTGATCTCTACCAGGCAACATTCATCATGCATATTAATATACCCTACTATACGCGATAAATTTACATATTCCATAGGTACAACAGGACATTAGCTATACCATTGCTATACGTACCCATTGGGCCAGGATCACCCATATCGCCTTTAAGGCCCTGTTGTCCCTTTTCCCCTTGTGGTCCAGCAGGACCAAGAGGGCCTGGCGGTCCTCGAACTCCATCAGTTCCTGGCTGACCTGGGGGACCTATGTCACCAGGCGGGCCTTTATCGCCCGGCAAACCAACAGGGCCTGATTCTCCACGAAGGCCTTGTATACCAGGTGAACCAGATGGTCCCTGTAAAAATATAGTTTGGACATAAATTTTACTTCTAAAAGCATTATAAGTATGTATATAATATGAAGTATTTTTTATACTTACTGGTTCCCCTATTGCTCCTTTAAAACCCTTTTCCCCGGGTGGTCCAGCTTCTCCTTTATCACCATCTTCACCAGGCGGACCAACAGGTCCCGGGGCGCCAGTTAGGCCTCTTGGACCAGGAAGGCCATCACGACCGATTGGTCCTAACAGAATAACAAAACCATAGGAATAACATGACGTTGAATGTTACTGAATATTCCTGGATCTTTACCCTGAATAAAAACTGGTTTACAAGTATTTATTATTTACGTAGCATAATGACCTTCATAATATTAAAATTCTGGTAACTGTCTAGCTCTATTTAAGCATTGGAGAAGCTGCTCTGTGACCTACGTTCTCCTCTTGTAGAAAGTTATGGTTAAGTTCATTGTTAAGTTCAGATGGTCGCGCGATAGTAGGAAATAGTAGCGATAGCAGCATGAAGTCATGAAGTCACGATGAGCTGTTGCGTGCCTTGCTTATTCTGACAGGTACGCTATTAGCATCAACAGCTTAACGCTGGTCACCGACCGTTTTACAATACAAGTCCCTTGTTATCAAGAGTACGTAGCTAAAACGGTTTTCAAATAGAAAAGTAAAACATTTTATGAACAGGTAGTAGGTATATTGTTTTTACCTATTGGTCCAGGTTCACCAATTTCTCCTTTCTGGCCTCCGGCACCTGGTGATCCTCGGGGTCCTTCACGTCCTTGAGCTCCCTGCGGTCCTTCATGACCAGGCTCCCCTTGTTCTCCTTTATCACCCCTAACACCTGCTGGTCCCGGTGGACCCATATCACCTTTCGTGCCAGGGGTGCCCTTTGAAATTTTAAATTAGTCATTCATAAACCGATAATCGATGAACCTTAAAAAAATATCGTTGATTGAAACATATCAGTGGTGTGTCCGATGTCTAATTCGATTGTATGTATACAAAATCGTAGGGTAGCCAAATCTGTATGGAATGCAAGCCACTGGTGAAACTATTTTAACTTTAACGTTATTTGTTTAATACTTACAGCAATGCCTGGTAGTCCACGATCACCGGCATTCCCTGGCGCGCCTGCAGGACCTATTGGGCCAGGTTTTCCTTCTGGCCCCGGTGGCCCTGGTGGTCCTTCTTTGCCCACTTCACCAGGCGTTCCATTGTCACCCGGTGTACCAGGTATGCCAGAAGCGCCCGGTGGTCCTGAGGGGCCAGGTTCGCCAGTTTGTCCTTGAGGACCAATAGGTCCCGAGGGTCCGGTTAAGCCTGTGGCACCGGGATCTCCCTGTGCAAGGAAAGGTTTTTTTCTATAAGTATTTATAGTTCTATTGCCTTTTACATACAGACAGATAGAAATCACTTTCAAATCAGTTATTTAGAGATAAGCACCTCAAATAAAGTCATTGTAAATTTAAAATTTTGTTTTGATAGGTATATGCTTAAGAAAAATCTTATTTCAAATAGGTAGATCTTATTTACAGGTCTTTTTATTGCTGCATTTATTATTTTTTATTCACTCCAAACGTTTTTATGTTTGGAGTGATAAACTTGCTGTACTGTGATTTTAAATAAATTTACCGTTGGTCCTCGTTCTCCTGGTGGTCCTGGCAAACCGGGCTTTCCATCAGGCCCGGGGGGTCCTATTGCTCCCGGAAATCCGCGCACGCCTTCCAATCCTTGGGGGCCCCTCTCCCCAATCGAACCAGGTGGGCCAGGCTGCCCTGTATCACCCTTAGGTCCTGGCGCTCCGTCGGAGCCACGCCGACCCCGTGGTCCCCTATAACCCTACACAAGAAGAAGAAGTATAAGTAAACGCACAAGGCGGTTTAGTATCTTTTAGGATGCTGTTAGGAAGCAAACAATTACATATAATCCAACTATCAAAAGAATACGATACTTAATAATTATAATATCCTGGGGCAAGCAAGCCATGAATGGGATTTCTGGTCAACCGGAAGTACCTACAAGCATACGGAAGTATGCCTTGTACCGATAAGCCCTCAGTTCTAGTCCTTCATGCCTAACACCGAACTATCAACACCACACTATGATTTTGTAACCATTAACGTCATATCTTGACCTAGTCGTACATACAGCTGAAATAATTGAGTTCCTGAATAATCTTAATGTATGTATGAAAGATTCACATTTTATAAATATTTTTCTTTTTAATAAAAATTACCCTAATCATATATAATTGAACTTACCCTTGGACCCATTTCTCCACGATCACCCGATGGTCCGACTAAACCCTGTAAATATAAATTAAAATTTTAAGATTGGATATTATTTTATGGTAACATTCAGTAACGTCTGAAAAATTGGATTATTTACCATAACTCCTTTAGCTCCCCGCCGCCCTCTTCTCCCAGACGCACCTTTATCACCCTTTTCTCCTTGAATGCCTGGATACCCCTGAGCACCTTGCGATCCAGTAGCTCCTTTCTCTCCCGGCGGTCCAATGGAGCCTGTTTCTCCTCTAGGGCCTTCAGCCCCCTAAACGAAGTACAAAATACAATAAATTATGATCTGTTGAGATATAATATGTGTACTTATAAGATAATAAATTATTGTTACTTTTTGGCCTTCTGGTCCCTCAATCCCGACGGGTCCAGGTTCTCCATTGAGTCCTCTATCGCCCTTAGATCCCATTTCCCCTTTTTCCCCTTCAATTCCTGAAATTTACATAATTTTGTCTTTTATTGACGCGAATAGATTGAAATGAAACTACGTTTTTCTAAAAATGATTTTATAATTTGTTATATTATAATAAGTTTGCAAGTGCCATGATATCTGCAAGTGAAGGATGCAGGTTTCTGCACTTTGCTTCTGAGATTGCGCACGATCAACCGACATAATTATATTTTTCTGAGCGTGTTTTGTGCTTAGCATTATTATCTAAAGTCACCAACGCCTGTTAAATAATTATAATTATTCAGGACTACATTAAATGCAACAGCTAATCAAACAGCCGATATGATTCGAAGTGGCGTAAAATATTGAACTAATGTTTCTTAATTCAGTCGTTTTTTACAGTTGTATATACGCTAAACTTACCCCTTATTCCTTTGTCACCCTTGTCACCTGGCAGTCCCCTTGGACCCTCATCGCCTTTGAATCCTCTACTCCCAGGAAAACCCAGCATTCCCTAATCATAAAATAATATTTTCTCTTTTACTTTTGTTCAGGGTAGAATCTAGAAATACTAGTTATGTAGGTAAACTAAAGCGTAACTTGTCTGTTTTTCTAGAAAGGTTATTTACCTGCGGACCCTGTGGTCCAACGTCTCCTGGTGATCCCTGTTGACCTGGGTTACCAGGTGTACCTGGAGATCCTTCTGGACCTGGAAGCCCGGAAATTCCTGGCTTTCCTTGAGGACCCTAGAAATTAAAATAAATCTTTAACAACAAGTTAAATTATAATAACAAAGTGACACTTATATTCTCCTCTGTCCCCCCTTCTACGAAAGTTATTTTTAATAGTTAGTTTATGCTGTTATTTCGTTCTCACTTGAATGCCTGGCGTGCCGATAGGTCCTTGCGGTCCTGGTGAGCCTGGGCCTCCCATGGTCCCTGGTTGACCAGGCGGACCAGGAGCGCCAGGCTGTCCTGATGCTCCTTTCGCTCCTTGAGGACCTTCAAGACCTGGTATTCCTGGATATCCAATTAAACCTGGATACCCTCTTGGCCCCATGAAGCCTCTAGGTCCCTAGAAACAAAAGAACAATTTAATAATATTGTTATCCTCAGGGTTATAATATCAAATTCCGTCTAAGCTCCCAATAGTATAATAGAGTAAGTAAGTCTTTAAAAGTATATAGATGTTATGTTTAATCATCATGCATGAAAAATTTAGGGGCCAAAGCTAACTGACGAGTTTATGAGCTGTTTACCAGTTCTCCAGGAATCCCAGGTGGTCCAGGTGGACCATCATCTCCCGGCGGCCCATCCTGGCCTTGTGCTCCTGATTCCCCCTGTAGTCCCGATGTGCCTCTTTCACCTTTGTCCCCGGGCATGCCGGGCAGCCCTGGGTAACCTTGTTCCCCTTTCGGGCCAGGGGCACCAGTCGACCCTCTTTCTCCATCTCTGCCGGCGTGACCTCGTCTCCCTAGCCGTCCTGGTGGACCCTGTAAGCCTCTAGGACCTGGTGGACCCTGAAATAAACATGATAATTTTGATGATGGACATGTGACCATTGATTTAATGTCATAACGTCATTCGTTTATATCTTCAGATTTTATTGATATTTGTTAATATCGGTCTTTGTTTATTTTATCCATGATCTTCTTAATATTGTAACTTACTGGCTCTCCTTGTTCACCCTGTTCGCCTTTAGGGCCTTCAGGTCCAATTTCACCCTCAGGACCCGATGGTCCTGTGAGACCCATTGGTCCTTCAGCCCCTCGCATTGCAGACTACAACAAGAAAACAAAATGTAGCAAATAGAAACTTACGAATATACTTATATTACTATTTTTCGGTAACATACCATATGTTGCGTAAACATTTGTCTCAACGCTTCTGATTGTGCATCTGGTCCTTTGTCGGTACTTGATTGTTGTAACTGCAAACAATGAAGAATTCGCAAATAACAAGAGGGAAAATAAACATTTATAAATCAAAAGACAAAGTTTGCTCTTTGAATACCTGGAGTATGAGAATTACGGACTATTATCAATTTAGTTCAAAGCTAACATGTCACTAAATATTACTGGATAAGGTAAAAGCAAAGTTTTATTGTATTTTAACTATACAATAGATTTACAATTCATCTCCTAGGTTTATAGAGTTAAAATGAAATGTTTGCAGATTGTATTTTAATTAATTGAAGCTGATTAAATATGAACTTTTATAGTAGGTATGCGTAAATTATTGAAATTGGCGCTTCCAATACAAAAGTCCTCTTTGCCTCGGTATTAAAGGGGTCTCTACGCGTGGAGAGATAGTTAATTAATAACCCAAATGTACAAATGTTAGTGGCCCTTTTACTAAGCGATCCGTAAAATTATGATATGTTAACAATTACCCATCGATATACAGAATGTAAAAAAACACGTGTCCGATCCGCGAGGGTATTGTTCAGTGTATCAATACAAACACATGTATATAACTCATTTGTTAATAATCCCAATTTTTTTTTTCTAATTTGTACCAAAATTACAAGATCAGATTCGTTTTTCTGGAACAAAGTAGGAAAAAAAAATGAGATATTCAACAAATGAGTTATATACATGTGTTTGTATTGATACACTGAATAAGACCTTCACGGATCGGACACGTGTATTTTTACACCCTGTATAATAAGGTAGTATATCGATGCAATTACCGGAATAACAAAGACGTTGCCTGGTGCTCCTGGGAATCCTTGTAGGCCTTCAGCCCCGGGTTTGCCTGGATCTCCTTTCGGCCCTCGAGGTCCCTGCTGCCCAGGCGGGCCAGGGTATCCCCGTGGACCGAAGTAGGTGCCAGAACTTTCATAGTCGTAATTGGTCTCTGACGAACCGTAATCTATTGTAGCGTTGTCCTATAAAAATAGATATTTATCACAAATTGGTTTAAGGTGTTTTTTTGGAACGAAGTTCCATAAGGGACGATACGGAGGGAAAAAACGTACGTAACGTAAGATTATTATTATTTATGTGGAGCCATCCGATCATTATTACTACTTTAGTTATACGGCAACACGTGTCGTGCAGTGTCGTTCACACCACCGTGTGTGTGTGTGTGTGTTTTTCGGCCGCCCTATCCCCTGGACTAGGAAGGTTAAGTACCTCGGAGTCACCTTGGACTCCGCCATGACTTTCAGACCGCACATTCGGTCTGTCCGCAATCGTGCGGCTTTCGTATTAGGTCGCCTCTATCCCCTTCTCTGCAAGCGGAGTAAAATGTCGCTTAGAAATTAGTTGACATTATACAAAGCCTGCATTCGCCGTATCATGTCCTACGCGAGTGTAGTTTTCGCGCTTGCCGGCCGCGCGGCCACGCTGCCCGCATTCATATCGATAGCCTCCAGGTTTTCCAAAATCGTTTCCTCCGACATGCCGTCGGTGCCCCGTGGTACATGCGGAACGTAGACTTGCATTCCGACTTCGATTTAGATCCCCTTCGAAAGTTTTTCAAAGAAGCGTCGAAACGCTTCTTTGAAAGCGCGTCTCAGCACCCTAACCGTTTAATCCGCGCCGCCGCCGATTATGCTCCTAGTCCTTCAGACTCGCGCCGCCGTCCGCGACACGTATTGATAGATCCCCCAGACCCAATGTCGGCCCTATTGGACCATGGCATTGAGCCTGCCCCTCCCCGACAACCGTATGCTACACTATCAAACAGACACCGGTCTCGCCGGCGTACGTATGTGACCTCAACGACGTGCATCACCCCACTGAGTTTCTTGCCGGTTCTTCTCAGTGGGGGCGCGTTGTGAAACGGTGGTAAACTCAGCCCTATCTAAGCGACAGCCCAAGCCGAGGCCGTGCCTCCCTGAGGTGCCTTTGACCTCGTCGCTACTTCTGCCGCTAAGGCTAGAGTGCTTTAAGCGCTCGCCTCCTATTGTCCGGTGAAGCTGTAATGGCCTGTGGCAAACAGCGTCTGTCCTCCCAAAAAAAAAAAAAAGTGTATGTGTGTGTGGGTGTGTTTTTTATTTTTATTTTATTTCTTTTTTATACCCGAATAATTACTTTTTTTTATACCTCGAATAGAACTTAAAATTAATATTTTTATAATAAGGAACTTCGTTCCTATCGGGTGTCCCACGACACCACACGGTATTTTTTTTTCATCGAATTGGGACAGCAAGAAGTAAAAATATCCGATGAGTATTTCGAGATGGCTATAATTTTGTTTCTCATCGGACTTCATGATAACTTTTAGCTCACTTCAAATGGTCTCAAATTTGCATTTGAAGTTAGCTATAAACTCTATTGCAAATCGGTATATGCATACGTATAGAATCCGGTATAAAAACCGTTGCTGAGAAAATGTGAACCACAGAGCCGCTATCGCACATTATGGTCTAGAACCCAACTTTATGACATCAGTCCGTCCTTTCATCGTAAACTATCGCTATCATGGCCCATCGAGTCCAGAGTTAGAATATGCATACCTAAATGGAGTGGACGCGAAACTCTTCAGACAGACAGACGTGTTAGGGAAACCTTTTGTTAAATGCTTCTAAAAGGTATCTACTTTATATTTTACTAGCGACCCGCCCCGGCTTCGCACGGGTGTAATTGAGAAAAAAAGAAGTGAATAATTTAAAGCTACTGCCTTTGATTATAGAATTTCTTGGAATTATTTATCAGTTTGTAGCTGACTTTTCGTAACGCAATATGAACAAATTTTGTATAGAAGTGACGCGTGAAAGGGCTACGTATAGCTGCCTGTCCATGGGCAAAGTACTCATCGCTTAGGTTTAAGCCTGCAACGTTGAATCTCTGAGCTTGTGATTTGTTAATTGTATTTATAATTTTAGAAACTGCAGACGTGTACGGGTGCACAATTTGGGTGGATTAAGGACACCATTTCTTTGAAACCAATTTATGGAAGCAATACGGGCTTCCTTGTTCGGTTTCATAGTTAAGACGTAAACACTAAAACTCCCGTGGCTATCACATCGGCACATGAGAGGGAAACCTGGGTTCGGGTGGGATCTGCACCAGGTGTCCCTGACTGACTGACTCGGACTGACTGAATCCGAGTCAGTCCCGGTCAGTCCCGGTCAGTCCCATCAGTCCCGGTCAGTCCCGGCCAGTCCCGGTCAGTCCCGCTCAGTCCCGCTCAGTCCCGCTCAGTCCCGCTCAGTCCCGGTCAGTCCCGGTCAGTCCCGCTCAATCCCGCTCAGTCCCAGTCCGTCCCGGTCTGTCCCGCTCAGTCCCGGTCTGTCCCGGTCAGTCCCGCTCAGTCCCGCTCAGTCCCGCCCAGTCCCGCTCAGTCCCGCTCAGTCCCGCTCAGTCCCGGTCAGTCCCACTCATTCCCGGTCAGTCCCGCTCAGTCCCGGTCAGTCCCGCTCAATCCCGCTCAGTCCCGGTCCGTCCCGGTCTGTCCCGCTCAGACCCGGTCTGTCCCGGTCCGTCCCGCTCAGTCCCACTCAGTCCCGCTCAGTCCCGGTCAGTCCCGCTCAGTCCCGGTCAGTCCCGCTCAGTCCCGCTCAGTCCCGGTCAGTCCCACTCATTCCCGGTCAGTCCCGCTCAGTCCCGGTCAGTCCCGGTCTGTCCCGCTCAGTCCCGGTCAGTCCCAGTCAGTCCCGCTCAGTCCCTCTCAGTCCCACTCAGTCCTGGTCAGTCCCGCCCAGTCCCGCCGTGTCTCGGTCAGTCCCGCTCAGTCTCGCTCAGTCCCGCTCAGTCCCGCTCAGTCCCGGTCAGTCCCGCTCAGTCCCGCTCAGTCCCGCTCAGTCCCGGTCAGTCCCGCTCAGTCCCGCTCAGTCCCGCTCAGTCTCGCTCAGTCCCGGTCAGTCCCGCTCAGTCCCGCTCAATCCCGGTCAGTCCCACTCAGTCCCGCTCAGTCCCGCTCAGTCCCGGTCAGTCCCGCTCAGTCCCGCTCAGTCCCGGTCAGTCCCACTCATTCCCGGTCAGTCCCGCTCAGTCCCGGTCAGTCCCGGTCTGTCCCGCTCAGTCCCGGTCAGTCCCAGTCAGTCCCGCTCAGTCCCTCTCAGTCCCACTCAGTCCTGGTCAGTCCCGCCCAGTCCCGCCGTGTCTCGGTCAGTCCCGCTCAGTCTCGCTCAGTCCCGCTCAGTCCCGCTCAGTCCCGGTCAGTCCCGGTCAGTCCCGGTCAGTCCCGCTCAGTCCCGCTCAGTCCCGGTCAGTCCCGCTCAGTCCCGGTCAGTCCCGCTCTGTCCCGCTCAGTCCCGCTCAGTCCCGGTCAGTCCCACTCAGTCCCGCTCAACAACACCAGCCAACCTATAGAAAAAACCCTGACTGACAGACAGACAATAATTCCAATAAAGTTTTGGCTTTTTTTATATCATACGTACAATATGTGCATGCATATCTATATCCTACCCAAACAGACATTTTGAAAATATATTTTCATTATTTTATTTTTATTTTGTTATATTTGGGAAACAAACAAATGATCCCGAGTCCCGCTCAGTCCCGCTCAGTCCCGGTCAGTCCCGCTCTGTCCCGGTCAGTCCCGCTCAGTCCCGCTCAGTCTCGCTCAGTCCCGCTCAGTCCCGGTCAGTCCCGCTCAGTCCCGCTCAGTCCCGGTCAGTCCCACTCAGTCCCGCTCAGTCCCGCTCAGTCCCGGTCAGTCCCGCTCAGTGCCGCTCAGTCCCGGTCAGTCCCACTCATTCCCGGTCAGTCCCGCTCAGTCCCGGTCAGTCCCGGTCTGTCCCGCTCAGTCCCGGTCAGTCCCAGTCAGTCCCGCTCAGTCCCTCTCAGTCCCACTCAGTCCTGGTCAGTCCCGCCCAGTCCCGCCGTGTCTCGGTCAGTCCCGCTCAGTCTCGCTCAGTCCCGCTCAGTCCCGCTCAGTCCCGGTCAGTCCCGGTCAGTCCCGGTCAGTCCCGCTCAGTCCCGCTCAGTCCCGCTCAGTCCCGGTCAGTCCCGCTCAGTCCCGCTCAGTCCCGGTCAGTCCCACTCAGTCCCGCTCAACAACACCAGCCAACCTATAGAAAAAACCCTGACTGACAGACAGACAATAATTCCAATAAAGTTTTGGCTTTTTTTATATCATACGTACAATATGTGCATGCATATCTATATCCTACCCAAACAGACATTTTGAAAATATATTTTCATTATTTTATTTTTATTTTGTTATATTTGGGAAACAAACAAATGATACCACTTATTACTAAATATAAGATCCAATAGTACATAAAAATCAATTCAGTTTCCACTAATAACTAAATCATAACATTAGAGAGAAGTTAACTACGTATGCATGATTAAATTTTTTAAAAATCATTAAATATAAAAAATATATTAGAGATAAAAAGTGCCGGAGCCAATATGAGTTAAATATTTAAAACATCGAATCTTAATATAAATAAAAAAAAATCAAAAACAAAGTTTAATAATACAAAAAAAAATGCCGCTCAGGGGTAGCGAACCCGGACAGTCCGTACTTAAAGGACGCTTCCGTAACCACTTGGCCAAGGAACTTCTATTTTATCTTTCGAATTACCGTATCTTATTCTTGTTATATATTTGTACCGCCATCGGTTGATTAATAATACTCCTTTTTTACCCTGTTAAGGGATAAATTTATAAAAATATGATATACAAATTCAATAAATTTTCTTAACGAATGTCTGTGCAAAATTTCAAGTCAATAGGACCAAGGAATCGCGTTCTCCCATACAAACTTTGCCCCCCTGTTTCACCTCCTTAGAGGTTGAATTTCGCAAAAACCCGTCTTAGTGAGCACCTACGTCCTAAAAGGAACCCCCATGCAAAATTTGAGACTCCTAGCACTTATAGTTTCTGAGATTTCGTGATGAGTGGGTTTTTATCTACTCTTTTATATAATAAGATTTCTAGAATTTTACACTTTAAGGTGCTGATAGACTCGAGCATTCAGTTGTAATGAGCATTCTAGCGAATGTAACATAACAGAAAAATAAATGGGAGATTTTTTTGTGAGCATTCTAGCGAGTATTATAGCGAGGACAATGATCCGAGCTTTTTGCTGAGCTGAGCCATTCTGTCATCGTTCCGCTATCAAGTCTGACATCTTTGTATAGAATATTTTTTGACGAGCATTAACTGGAGCGTTCGCAATAATGTTCGATGTTTGGCTCTATGCTTGACTCTGCTCGATGTTCTGTTACAAGTGAATGCTCAAGTCTATCAGCACCTTTATCTGACGTTTTTAATACTTATATTTATCTTGGGTGAACTTCGATTTCTACAGTGTCGTACATAGATAAATATTTTTATTTTATACGTGTGTTGAATTCATTTCGATAGATTATATGCAAGCATTCGTAAATCGTATAAAAATAGATGCACTTACTATGTATATTGATATATTCGGCGGGTGTGTGAGCCAATCCGAACTGTCCGTAGTCGTCATAGGGGCGAACGAGGACTCTGTGGTGACGAGGGTGGTTATATCCGTGACGTCATCCTCCCCTCGCTTTGGCTAAAACATACAGTGATGTCCTAATATTGAGCACTCATCGAGAGCAAACCTTTTAGTTCAAATCTTTCAGATTGTTTTCAACTGTCGTTTTATTGATACCATTTAAAATTTATCAACAGCATGCAAAATATACTATTCTGTTGTGTGGATTAATGTTCCCAGTGCTCTACGCATGTAGAGTCCCTGTGTTAAAGACTAACTGCCGCACCTACAAACGTGAATTATAGTTAATTGTGATTAAGTCATATTTACGTCAATTATAGTTAATTGTGATTAAGTCATTTCGAAGAACCGATAACCGTTGGGGAAGAAAGTTTCTCGAGTGGCGACCACGAACCGGAAGACGCAGCGTTGGCAGGCCTCCCACTAGGTGGACAGACGACATTGTGCGCGTCGCAGGTAACCGGTGGATGCAAATAGCCAATTGTCGTTCATTGTGGCGTTCTAAGGGGGAGGCCTATGTTCAGCAGTGGACGTCTTCCGGCTGATGATGATGATGAAGTCATATTTTGTTAATAGATTATTTCGACTTTCAAAGCAAAGTAATACCTTAATACGCGGATAGTGAGAAGATATTATATCAATAATCTCGTACTTAATACTAAAAGATATACTTATTACTATAAGAGACTCGGAGAGTCGAAATAAATAGAATACAAAAAATGACTTAATTGCGATTAAAGTTAATTGATGTCTGTGAGTGCGGCAGTAAGGGATCCTCGCCTTTCGCTTCACTTACTAATTGTTTCAACTAAAAATAGGATCGCACCTGCAGACGACAGTCAACAACTTAAGTCAGCAACAACACACTCGTTATTTACGGGGTTAATATTAAATCCCTATCCCTACTAATCCCTACTAATATTATAAATACGAAAGTACCTCTGTCTGTCTGTCTGTTTGTCTGTTACGCTATAACTCCTAAGCCACTGAACCGATTTTGATGAAATTTGGTACAGAGATAGATTAGACCTCAAGGACATTTTTTTTTGTGTAGGAGTAGTACTGTTGGCCGCAGATGCCCATTACAGTTTCACCGGACAAGAGGGCGAGCGCTTTAAGCGCTCCAGCCAGAAAGGTAGCGACTAGCTCAAGGGCACCTCAGGGAGGCACGGCCTCGGCTTGGGCTGCCGCTTAGAGAGTATGAGTTTACCACCGGTTCACAACGCGCCCCCGCTGAGAAGAACCGGCAAGAAACTCAGCGAGGGGAGCCCTCAAGGAAGGACATAGGCTACCTTTTATCCGAAAAAAAAAGATTAAAGGGGTTGAAATAGGGAATGAAAGTTAGTATGTAATTTCGTCATTGTTTTGTTTTACATACTTCCCTACTAGTCCCTACTCCCTACTAATATTATAAATGCGAAAGTAACTCTGTCTGTCTGTCTGTTACGCTATAACTCCTAAGCCACTGAACAGATTTTGATGGAATTTGATACAGAGATAGATTAGACCTCAAGGAAGGATATAGGCTACCTTTTGTGCGAAAAAAAAGATTAAAGGGGTTGAAATAGGGAATGAAAGTTAGTATGTAATTTCGTCATTGTTTTGTTTTACATACTTCCCTACTATATATAATATTATAAATGCGAAAGTAACTCTGTCTGTATGTCTGTCTGTTACGCTATAACTCCTAAGCCACTGAACCGACTTTTATCCGAAAAAAAAGATTTAAAGGGTTGAAATAGGGAATGAAAGTTAGTATGGATATTGTCATTTTCGAAGATAAAACTGCTTTACATATCTACTTCGCTACTAATATTATAAATGCGAAAGTAACTCTGTCTGTCTGATTTTGATGAAATTTGGTACAGATATTGGAAAGGGCTACCCTTTATCCCAAAAAATTATCTTAGAAGTAATAAATCAAAATTTGTTCTGTTGTTTTTAAATTTTCGAGGGTTGGTTATACTTTAAAAAGTGAGAGATACTTAAAAAAACAGTTGAGAAAAACAATAAAAGTGCGGGCGGAGCTGCGCGGGTCAGCTAGTTATTAATATAAATAGTTTAATTGTAAATAATGTATATTATTAGCAATCCTAGGTAGGATTACTTAAAAAAAAGAGAAGCTGTCCAGAAACCATTGTCTCTGGACCACCTTAGTATAACAAGAACTGAACATACCTGTGAAGTATTATTACCACACTCCTGTAACAGGAATACATTGTAATCACTAAGACGCAGCTACTTCACTAAGACTTCCGCACTGTATGAGATCTGGGAAAACGAATGACCACGGTGCCACTAGAGCAGTGACTTATATACGCGTTCGGCTATCCTTCCTACCCACAATTTATTTGACGACAACTATAATTCCTAATACGGCCTCTCCTGACATGAGCACGTCCTCGGGCTCGCTGTTTCCCGAGAGCAACACGAAGGGGATCCATCGTTCACAGGAAATCCCGGAGTCTAGGCTGCCACGAGCACCGCCTAGGAGCGTTTGCTGGTCCTGCACAAAACACGAAACAACACCCAAACAAAGTGTGCACATAACATTACATTTTAAGAATGCAACTCAATTCGAACGTAAAAATGTCCCTCGATTCGAACGTAAGAATGTCTAACTCTGAATTACAAATAAGGCGTATAGTTATTACTACTGTGCAGTAAAGCAAGTAGTGCACAAGGGGCGGCTTGCCATACAAAGTTTTTAAACTTTCTCAAAAACAAATCTTTAAAAAATAGGAAAGTAAAGATAAGAATAAAAAGTTAGTGCTGTTACTCATATCCTTGTGCTTCTTTGACTGCGCCCACTGCATGGCACCAGTTAGGCGGTCATACCCGGTGCGCAGATCTTCGCTGTTGAACAGGTCACGCTAGGACACGCCCTGCAGCATGTCTGCATGGCATGGCACGCGGCTAAGAAAAACAGAATAAGCAGCGAGCAATAAGCGCACACATAAACACAGTCAAGTTATGAAGTAGTAATAATTACAGAAAACAAATAATCATAGGCTTTAATCAGGTCTCTTCCTGCGCAACCGATACCTTGTATGCCACTAAGCTTTACATCGGTTTACGCATGTCTAGTCAGCGTGGGTCCCGCTGACGCAACCCGTTATAAGAATAACGATATGTAAGAACATGTCATGGTTATTCCAAAACCATGTTTGCATGGCTTTACATGGGTGTCTTCCATCGACTGACAACAAAAAACGTAGGTAGATGGCATAGATAGATGGCATAGATAGATGGCATAGATAGATGGCATAGATAGATGGCATAGATAGATGGCATAGATAGATGGCATAGATAGATGGCATAGATAGATGGCATAGATAGATGGCATAGATAGATGGCATAGATGGCATAGATAGATGGCATAGATAGATGGCATAGATAGATGGCATAGATAGATGGCATAGATAGATGGCATAGATAGATGGCATAGATAGATGGCATAGATAGATGGCATAGATAGATGGCATAGATAGATGGCATAGATAGATGGCATAGATAGATGGCATAGATAGATGGCATAGATAGATGGCATAGATAGATGGCATAGATAGATGGCATAGATAGATGGCATAGATAGATGGCATAGATAGATGGCATAGGTAGATGGCATAGGTAGATGACATAGGTAGATAGGAAGGCAGAACCGAAGCTCAATGCCCCGCTATCACGGACAGAGGCGCCAAGTTTGCATGTCCAGGCAGAACCGAAGCTCAATGCCCCCCTATCACGGACAGAGGCGCCAAGTTTGCATGTCCAGGCAGAACCGAAGCTCAATGCCTCCCTATCGTGGACAGAGGCGCCAAGTTTGCATGTCCAGGCAGAACCGAAGCTCAATGCCTCCCTATCATGGACAGAGGCGCCAAGTTTGCATGTCCAGGCAGAACCGAAGCTCAATGCCCTCCTATCACGGACAGAGGCGCCAAGTTTGCATGTCCAGGCAGAACCGAAGCTCAATGCCTCCCTATCACGGACAGAGGCGCCAAGTTTGCATGTCCAGGCAGAACCGAAGCTCAATGCCTCCCTATCGTGGACAGAGGCGCCAAGTTTGCATGTCCAGGCAGAACCGAAGCTCAATGCCTCCCTATCATGGACAGAGGCGCCAAGTTTGCATGTCCAGGCAGAACCGAAGCTCAATGCCCTCCTATCACGGACAGAGGCGCCAAGTTTGCATGTCCAGGCAGAACCGAAGCTCAATGCCCTCCTATCACGGACAGAGGCGCCAAGTTTGCATGTCCAGGCAGAACCGAAGCTCAATGCCTCCCTATCACGGACAGAGGCGCCAAGTTTGCATGTCCAGGCAGAACCGAAGCTCAATGCCTCCCTATCGTGGACAGAGGCGCCAAGTTTGCATGTCCAGGCAGAACCGAAGCTCAATGCCTCCCTATCGTGGACAGAGGCGCCAAGTTTGCATGTCCAGGCAGAACCGAAGCTCAATGCCCTCCTATCACGGACAGAGGCGCCAAGTTTGCATGTCCAGGCAGAACCGAAGCTCAATGCCTCCCTTTCGTGGACAGATATGAAAGCTAAGCTCACCTAACTCACCCTAAGCACAAGGGTATAAAATAAACTAATAACTGTACCGACCACCCGGGGCAGGTCCCTTCGCGGAGTGCCACCTCACGACTCGCTAGAGATCTACGTGAGACATAACTTTGCGTGTGTGAATCGGTTCCAGATAAAAGCATATTTCAACCCGAACTATCAATAATACGCCGGATACGCCACGGCTAGTCAGTGGCCAACCTGTGGCATGACCCTGCGTGTACTACAAGCTCCAGGACCACGAAAGTAGTTATAAGGATCTAGCTTTTTTACAACGATACACTAAGAGACCACTATCGGTGGGCAAGCTTTGCTTTTCTCACTAAGATTCCTAAATTTGAATTCGGGATAATTATTATCACTACTAGTAGATTTATAAGCTCATACAGTCAACTACTGATGAAAAGCACAACAAAATGTGCAAAACTCACGCCAGTGCGGCTGTTATAACCACACAATTAAATCAGTAGCTGTTTCCTTGTTTTGATGTCCGGCCACGACCACGGCGTACCGACCAACGCCACAGCACAGCGCATTGTATAGGCGGCCACGCCACCGTCAGGGCGGCCACGCCACCGTCAGGGCGGCCACGCCACCGTCAGGGCGGCCACGCCACCGTCAGGGCGGCCACGCCACCGTCAGGGCGGCCACGCCACCGTCAGGGCGGCCACGCCACCGTCAGGGCGGCCACGCCACCGTCAGGGCGGCCACGCCACCGTCAGGGCGGCCACGCCACCGTCAGGGCGGCCACGCCACCGTCAGGGCGGCCACGCCACCGTCAGGGCGGCCACGGCACCCTTTGGGCTGCCACGGCACCCTTGGGGCTGCCACGGCACCCTTGGGGCTGCCACGGCACCCTTGGGGCTGCCACGGCACCCTTGGGGCTGCCACGGCACCCTTGGGGCTGCCACGGCACCCTTTGGGCGGCCACTGCATCGTTGGGCGGCCACTACACCGTTGGGCGGCCACTGCACCGTTAGGCGGCCAAACCACCATCTGGGCGGCCACACCACCATCTGGGCGGCCATGCCACCGTTTGGGTGGCAACGCCACTGTATGGCGCATAAAGCCACTCATGCAGCAGCGGCCAGCGCCACAATGCAGCCAGTAACGCCACAATCGCCCTTGCGCATGGCGACTCGCACTTACACATTCTGTGAACATAACTACAGAAACCGAATTAAAAATTTGATGTAAAAATCAGGTAGGTACATAGTTAAATCAACAAGTACACAGACACAATCAGCACTCGTCAATATATTAGGACCGGACAGTAACCGCTCGGCCTTCCTTCAAAAAACGTATCCAGATCGAACCAGAATTCAAATACGATTATTAGTCATCGACCGAGAAAATAAACAATAAACCAAAACAACACTTTACAAATTGCGATGACAAGATTAACCACAAAATATCTTAACGAAATACAATTTTACTGCCAGATTTATTAGTAATCGCACTTTATTATAACTAGCAGTCTGAACTTAAATCAACCCACTGCTTAAAATAATACGAACCAACGAAATAAATCCATCTAGTTCATTTGTACTAATCTAGCCGTAACACTAGACTTTGCCTGTCCTTTGGTACTTCTACGAACGAACTCACTATAGACCTAAATGGATTCACTGACTCGATCGTTCAACCATCGTGTATGTCTAATGTACTACTGGACTACCAACAGTACTATTACAACTGTAAACTGAAGTATTACATATGATCGATTGATCTAACGATCGATCGTAATAATCCTTATCCTATTCGTGTTCCAACATGACCGTACCGTGGGCATCATTAATATTTTTTTCGAAACACGAACTACCCGCATATGTATTTTTTTTCGTGAAAAACAATACGTGAAAATAATGGAAACGAATATAACAAAATGCATCAGAAAGCGAAGAGGATAGGGCAGAATCCAATCCCACTTCTGATATTAGCAATCCTAGGTAGGATTACTTAAAAAAAAGAGAAGCTGTCCAGAAACCATTGTCTCTGGACCACCTTAGTATAACAAGAACTGAACATACCTGTGAAGTATTATTACCACACTCCTGTAACAGGAATACATTGTAATCACTAAGACGCAGCTACTTCACTAAGACTTCCGCACTGTATGAGATCTGGGAAAACGAATGACCACGGTGCCACTAGAGCAGTGACTTATATACGCGTTCGGCTATCCTTCCTACCCACAATTTATTTGACGACAACTATAATTCCTAATAATATGTATATCGGGTAGGATTTTAAAATTCTATACATCACACAAGTTATATTGGTCGGCACCAAACTAAAATAATATCGGTGTTTCGGTATGAATCACGTAATGAACTATACTTACTATACGTACGCGTATGTTTGTGCCTGCTGGTGTGGTCAAAGCCTCAAGCTCCATTTCTTTTTAAGTGAACACACCCTAATGCTTACTTTTTGTAAAAAAACATGTATAATCCATTAAAAATCAAGACGTGTGATGACGCGATATGATGTACATAAATATAATGGATTATGGGCACGCATGCGGGACGATACGAGTATTGAGTATGGCCATTTTAAACATGTTTGTATATTTGGTGGATAAAAGTTAAGTATAAGGCTTTTAATTCTTCTAAAAACTTTATTAAAATATATTTTATAGTCACTGTCTGCTAAATATTGTGTTTCGTAAACTAGCAACACATTTTAGATGAATCATTCATTAAAAAACAGATTCATATTTGGTGTAAATGCTGCCATACGAATAAGAATGAAACCGTATATTACTCATATTATGATTAACCGAAAGTGGCCTTTTTAACCGACTTCAAAAAAAGGAGGAAGTTATCAATTCGGTTGTGTTTTTTTATGTTTGTTACCTCAGAACTCTGTCGTTTACGAACCGATTAGGAAAATTATTTTTTTTAGACTCACTGATCATGAATGTAGCAGGCACATTTGCGAATACTATTGATGCAGTGATGTTTCAGTGTCTTTTTATTAATTTTTCTTCAAAAAGGAGGACGTTATCAATTTGACGCGTAGGTAGGTATGTATTGTTTTACTTACTGGTAGTTGTGTTGTTGTTCTTTCTGATGTCTCGAACGGGATGTTTTCAAATGGTGCCGGCGATGGCGGAGCCGGAATGAAATCATTATCGTCCGTAAATGCACCAAATATACTGTTTTCATCTGTAACTAGGTAGTCGTTGGCAGATTGTCAAATGTTTTAGGACTCCCACACATAACTGCGATGCGATGCGATGCGGCGCTGCATCGCAGGAATTTGTATCGAAAAATTAATTTGTTTCTCGCAGATATTTGCGATGCGATGCTAATTCACAGTTATGTGCGGGAGCCCTTAGATCGCAGGTTCTAATCATGCGGGGAACAACAACGTTTTTTTAAGTATTTGTTCCATTTTATTTATGATGTTATAGGCTAGGGGCCCTACCACCACCTTATTAGCAGTATTATTATCATCTTACTCGACATGAGGTAGATACGCAGTTTATAGTCACTTTCTATCGAGAAAGTAAGGTGAAAACAATATTGCTATAAGAGGTGATGGTACAACCCCTTATATAAAATGATTGATTTTTATTATCTAACAAGTAAGATCCAAGCGTGCGCAAATACAAGATCAGATTCGTATTGTTGGTATTCGTATACAAATTAGGATTATAGGAGGATATTCAAATTCCTCGAATTTTATACAATTTATTTACTTACATAATAATAATTATATATTTACAGTTTATATACAAGTATACTTAAACTAAGTAAAAAACTACCTCAAATTTGTCGCCGCACGTACATATAATTGTAATGATTGACACACCTAATAATGGCCTCACGGAACATTACAGGGGTTTGTAAACACCCTGTGTACTTAGCTCAGAATCTGTGAAGTTGGCTGTTCTTGTCAAAGATTGGCCGCTGTGGCCGTATCGGTCAGAGAGACATTATTTGACGGTAATAGTCTAACGCAAGTTGTTATAAAATACACAGTGCACATACCTGAGTCTGTAGAAGCGACGCCATAAGAATTAGCAATCTGCCAGTTTGGTCTCGGCGTTGTATAGACCGGACGAGGCCAGAAGTCCTCAGAACCATTTCTATCAACCAAACCGTTCCTATCATAATTACTTCGCCGTACATTTTCATCGGGTAGAGTATTCAAATTCGGGTGTTCTGTGGTTTCTGCGTATATTATAGGTCGTACGTCAGGTTCCCTTTGCGCCGCCGGTATCGGCACATAAGAAATGCCAGTCCCTTCGCAGTTGGGAGCGATTGAGACACACATATCGTACGCAATGTCGGGTTGGTTGGCGAATTGAAGCAGTTCAATATCTCCCTGAAAATAAATTCTGTTTAGCCGTCTATATTTTTGCCAGGTTGCGTCAGGAGGCTTATATTTTATGGGTGTAAGTATGTATTTTTCTGTTGGTACCGCCAACTGCCTGAAGAGTTTGATGGATTTCGTTAGATTCGTGTGTATTGTGTGTATAGCGACACATTTTTTTTCAATCTGATATTGTGGCCATTGTAAAAAAACATTATACTTAGTAAGTATATAAGTAAGTACATGAGTTAGTGAAAGTTCAAATATGTTTCTATAATATTTTTTTAATGGAATTATTTTTTTTACAATGTTGGAATTCTCCTGGAGTTTTAAAGATGGAAATCAAATCGCATGATGGTCAAAAAAGCTTGCCTTTTTATGTATTTTCTACCTTTCTATGTACTTTTGCATATTTATGCCAGATTAATTATAACTCGGCTTAATTAAAGTAAAATATTCTTTGAGATTCATAAAATAATCTTTATTCTTTTATTCAAATTCTGTTACATTTCATTTTGATAGGTACTAATACATACGTATAGATTCTGTTAGAATCTCCTTAATAAGATCAGAGCTTTTAATAGTATCACTTAAAGCTCTTTGATGCATAGTCTAAAATATTAATTAAGACATTCCTTGGGATAAAAAGGTATATTTTTTACACAATTAGGTACATTATAAAATCAAAGATATTTTTTATAAAATCATAGATATTTTTTTAGATTATATTTGATAGACACGTTTGTTTGTGTGTCCTGTGTCTGGATGTTTAATATTAATATGTGTTGTGTGTGACCGTGTTTGGCATTTGGATTAGGCGATTTTTGAGAAATTACAGATCGTAAAACCCGGGATCATCTGTTGAAAATGATGTAGTGGATCCTGGCAAGTGCGGGAATTATTCGCTAGTAGCTTATGGATTCTAGTACAATTTCGTTTGAACAGGACACTGGGACAGTAAAGGACTGGACACTAGATTATTTGTTTTATTATGGGGCAGGGTTACTTGCTGTAATATTATTATTATCTATTCTGTATCTTACGTCATAGTATTGGTCAGGCGTGATTTGACTTCCGACTACCAATGCTCCTGCTAAGTTGAAAGTGCTTCCTGGCTGCCGATTGAGCGTCAACGTTCCTCTTATTTCACAATCCACTAGCAACGTTGCAGAATCCCCTTTAATGCTGATTGCTATCCGATGCCATCTGTTGAACAAATCATAGAACTTACTACAACTGTTACTACCTATAAACCAACGCTTATCACATGCTAGATTAATTGATACGGAGTTTTGATAATGTCTTCTTAGACTGAATTGATTTCATCATCATCATAATCAGTCTACATCAGTCCATTTCTGGATATAAGTCATAAGGCACATCAATGAGCCCGATTTTCGGCTCTCCTTTTACAGTCACTGTCAACCGCTTCGCGTATAGCTGCGCTCCACAAATATTTACATGATACTGTTATGTAAACTCCGTCTCGAATGTAGCTATTAGCGAGTGATTACAAATTCAATTGCACCCGAATATAACTACCGAATGTCTAAATTGTCCACTTGCCGTGACACCAAAAAGAACTTAGTAGTTAATACTAAGCCGTTTTTGCTGTAGTGTTTGCATTATTAATAGGTACACGAATAGCATATTGTTTCTCGACTGCATGATACATTTTTAAGTAAATTTAAAAATGATTAAATCATAAGGAGTGTAGTACAACTGAGCAATCGATTTTTGATTCTATACCAATTATTTGTATTTGTATTTGCTCCTTACAAGTGTTCTCCCCACCGACTCTGACTGCGTGCACAGTTAATGCCGGGTTCCTATGTTCAGCGATCCGTCATTCGTCCCTAAGGTACCTACTACTAACGAGACGTCACATACGAGTTCCACGCAAAGATGGTTTCACGATATGTTTATGCCAACTACGTTTATATTTCAGCGTCTAGTAGAATATGTTACTGTTCGTTACTAAAATAAACCGGACATTAATAAGCAAATGCATTAACCTGCCGTCAGCGACGTTGACGCGGTACGTGAGCAGTTCGTTGTCAGGCGGGTCGCCCCGGGTGTCTTCGTAGTATAGTTCAACCAGCTCTCCCACAACCAGCTGCAGTTGCTCGTCGCCAGCGTCCGAGTACAACACGAAAATCGGGTTTTGATCAGTACCTGCTAAGATAAATTCTCTATGGCCAAGTGTTCGAACTTAAAAAAATATTGAGAAGGTGGAGTAGGGATAGTAATTTGATAATTATTTTACTGCTGGTCCCAATATCTTATCGATCCCTAACTATAAGTTAAAATCATCGATCAAGTCATCGATATCCCGCGATAAACCTACGAAATGGAGCGATAACTAACCCTGATAGACTGTCATTTGAACAACCAATAGAAAGCTGCTAATATGTTATTATTGAAACGGAAATATGTCTATCGATGGTAACTATTTTAACTTATAGTAAGGGACGATAGGATATTGGGACCGGCACATAAAGTAGATATTTATAAATCAGTTTTTCAAAATTAGGTACGCTTACATTACAGATATGTACCAATTTTGAAAAACTATAAGGGACTAAACTTTATGGGACTAATGACAATGGTATTATAACTACGTAACATTTTTCATGGGCGTACCCGGTAACCTGAATACAGTTAGAATCGAGAAATCTTCTGGGAAAGTGTTGTAGAACATTCCAGCTGCTAATTGATGCAATGTGGCATTCTCGTTAAGATTAAAGGCGGTGTAGTCCGCTTCAGGCATAAACGGCGATTGACACCGTCCTGGAGTCCTCGACACTCCATCAGGAAGCTCCCGTGCTTCGCGCACCACCGATAACACGTCGAATATTTCTAAAGCATCTGAAATAAGGGATTCTGTAAATATTTTATAATTAGGACATTTTTCACAAGACGTGATGATCAGTCAACTATGCCGGAGTTTTTATAGTTTGCACAAGTGCTTGTGCAGATGTAGGTGCTATCGCCCTTTTTTTATTATAATCCGATGGGTCGGAAGACCGACACAACTGGGGCGTTCCCCAGATGATCGATCTGATAGAGATCAGGTTCCGTACCGACGCATGGATCATTTTAATTTGCTGAAAATCAGCAGAAGAAGTGACCAGCTAGTTTTGTCCTAACCAGTAAGAATTATTACACAAGATTGTTGCTCCCTGCAGGATTCGAACCCGCAAACTCCAGATTGTAAAGAGAGCGTTTTGTTGCTGCGTCACGGAGACTACGATAGTTACTCATATCATGGATTGTCTATTGGAACCATAGAGGTCTCAGAACAGATGGATGTAATTTCCTCCAAGATGCGAACAGGGAATATGGAATCGTATTGCTACGGCACGCGAGGGGTGTTCAGGGCCTCTACCATCACCTCTAATAGAAATATTATTTTCACCTTACTGTCTCGATAGAAAGTGACAGAGCTATAAACTACGTATATTGGTAGACGCCAATATACGTAGTTATACGTGGTATATACGTTCGTTGAGGTAGATACTCTACCTCATGCCCAGTATGAGGATAATAATACCGCTAATAGAGGTGGTGGTAGGGACCCAGGTAAGAATAACGTCCAGTGGACGTTCATCCATCTCCTCCCTTTGTGTAAAAAGACAGGCAGAAGCGACTTTCTATTGGATTACCTTCCACCTACACTGCGGTCCCCAAGATGCCTGCCAAGGGTTCCCACCCTTGTGGCAACCCGACTTCTAAGGCCCTTTGTTCAGCAGTAGAGGTCTTTCTATGATAAGACCGCTACGTCATATCAATGTAAGCTATTGGCAATTTCAGACAAACAAAAGTCAAACAGTCACCAGGGTGATCTCTATTAGTCCTGATCTAACGTGCACCTACTTGGCGAACTTTAAACAAACATAGGCATAATAAAGTTACCACGCACCGAGATTTACTAAACGATCGCTACCAAGAATACAGTTCTCTTCGGAGCCATTAGGTTTAGGATTTGTCATAGTTTATTGGTGCACTGGCAGCGGCGAAATTCTTATAATACCGGAGTATTAAGTCCTTTGGGGGTCTGCAGTAAAATACGGTACAACCAGTATAGTGCATATGTTTTATGTACTATGAGCCCTGAAGTTTTATACACAATATTTTTCCATATAGTAACTATAGACGTCAGACTTATGTATTGTACAAATAGTGATTACACTTGAGCCTCAAAACAAACACGAAATCTACACAGACGATATTTACCTATTTCTTCTAATATTATAAAATATGCGCAGACATGCGTCCGGATTATCGAAAGTAAAAAATATTTAAAAGAAACAACAAATAATATTTGCTCACCGTCTCCTTTTCCCCCGTTGAGTGCGCAAAACAATAAAACGAGGAATAGGCCCTTCGTCTGAGCCATTTCGGCCCAAGTAAACATGCAAGTTGGTTTATGTTTGCATTTGGGCCCATCACGGCGCGCACGATGGGAAGTTTACAGGCAGCGTGGTAAATGGTTTTTGCCGTTGTTGTGGGGCCGGCGGGACATGGCGGTGTGCCCACGGTGGCCGGGCCCGAACTGACCGCTGCCGGCGCCACCCATCGCATCACATCGCTTACCATCTTTATTGCATTGGTGTCAACATCATGAACACCAATCAAGAGGCAGGGATCAACAACTCTTGGATTATTTTTAATTTTGTGTGTTCCTGTTCAGTGTAATAATATCTTCCAGCCAGGATCTACTTATATGTTTTTCTTTACAAAATCAAATTTGGAACAGTCAAAGTCAAAATATCTTTATTATGTATAGGCCCCACGGAGGCACTTACACAAAAATCATTTTTACAAACTACCACCGGATCGTAACGCGGCCGCTACTGAGAAGATCCGGCAAGAAACTCAGTGGGCTTGTCTTTTTTGTCATTTTTTTTTAAAACAGTTTTACAAATTATACATAAGTCAGCCTAAATACATAATTATATGAACACAGGTGGAGTGATGACAGACCGGTGGCCAGGCCACCATCGCCTTCACTCCTGTGCTCATTCATTTATTGTTCCGAATTTGATCCTGTAAAGAAAAACGGCTTACTTTCATTAGGTAAGTTTCCTTCCGGACAATAAGAAAATGTGTATCTCTTGTGCAAGAGACTGTCCAGAAATGTACCACCACATTGTCAGATATTCTCTTGCCAAGAAGCGATGTGTAAAGTTGCTGTGTTCCGGTGTGAAGGGCACTCTAGTTGGTAAAATTAGCGACTATCAGTTTACTACACGAAGAGAGCTATGGGTATTGGGAAATGCAAGGATAAAAGAGATGTTAAAAGATTACAAACTAGGTCACAAAATATATACTTCTAGTATATAAAAGGTTGGCGGCGCATGACTTGTTTATACTCATCAAATCTAATTCTAGGATTCGTTGTAGGCCATTAGCCCCTAATAGAGATTCATTTTTATTGAGACTAAACAAAAAGCTTTATAAGTAAGTTTTTAAGTGATATTTGTCTTCGATACAAATGGATCGGTTTTTAAATTGTATCAGAAGATTTTCCATAAAATATATCTGAAAAATTCTGCAATTCTTCGGACTAATATAAAAATAAAAGTATTATTTTTCGTTAGGTCAGGTTTAGTTAGGTTCTTGTTAGTCTTTTGAGTCCGATAATTTCACCAGCTACTCCTTTCCCACGGACTAGGTACAGCGTCATAAATTCATAACACTAATAATTATGACAAACACATAATGGCATGCGTAGAACCAACTTCTCCCTTACTATCAATTAGGCCTGCCTATATCACGAAGGCGAAGGAACAAACTATGCTCGTTACGATGCGACAGTGCGTGGGCCTGAGTAATTGTCACCCTCACAACGAACATGATAACGTGAGAAACTTTCCTCCATTATGTATGTATTTAGTCACGATAACGCATTTGTGCATCATCATCATGAATTATACGAATGATAGAGTTTGAGATTAACGAGATATTATTTTGTTGAGATTTGTTATGCCTAATCTGATTTGTACTGTATTTTCTCCACATCGTGAAGAAGTGCCTTTCCATAGCTTCACATAGTAGGAGGGGAAGAGGAAGACCAAAAACACCTGGTTAACGGCTGTCCATAAAAACATGAGGAGACCAGGGTTGAAAGAAAGAAGAAAAAAAAGCATTTATTGCCACAGATTACAAATAATGAGGCACACAAAAAACTATATACAAACAAAAACCCCTTAACATCTAAAAGTTAACAAAATATCGAAAAATAAAAAAACTAAAGTTACGTTAAGTTGATGGAGGAAGACACTCACCAGGGGCAAAAATGGCGCAAAATGATTGGTAAAGCCGACCCCGTGTAACGGGATAGAGCGGGGGAGAAGAAGATATTGTAGTCTTTTCTCGGGGTTTATTTACCCGGTCTTTATAGAAGCTCATGTGAGGACGGATTTTCAACTTTTGAGACCTTTTTAATAATTGGAAGGTGTGTAAAACATCTCCCGGGATCACCTGCTGTAAATTAGGAAACATACAATAGTTGACCTCAGCAGGTAGTTTCCAGGAAATCTACTACATTACTCTGACAAATATGAACCGATTTCGATAATTCTTTTTTTTATTCGAGAGAGTAAACTACTATGATGATTCCATGCAATATTTCATTACGACCGGGTATTGTTTTCTGAAGTAACATGAATTATGTAAAACTAATAGACGATAATGTGATAACCTACCTAGATCATTTTACCGTCTTCGATGGTTCAATCTATAAGTATGAAAATATCACTAAAAAGTAAAAAAAAATCTTAAAAAAAAATTGAACCGATTTCAATATCGCTGATAAGTATAAAATAATTTAAATATTATTGAAGTTGGTGCCGAATATACACAGCAGGTACGCTAACACCAACTTCTATAACATTTAAATTATTTTATAGTTTTCAGTGATATTGAAGTCGGTACAATTTTTTTTTAATACATTTTATTGTTGTATAAATTAAGTTCGACTAGCTAGGAGTTCAGTATCTAGTTCAAAAGACCGTCCAGGGTATGCACCACCGCAGTGTCAGATACACCTCTGCAAAACAGTAGTATGTAAAGATTGCTGTGTGCGGACGTTGTAGACACTCTTGCTGGTAAAATTACGACAGATGATGAGTGGCACTACTCTCTGTACAGGCTGTGGTACAGGTGTAAGCGATGGGTCGTCAACGCATTTACCGTTGATGAAACGAAACCGTTTATTGTCAACGTTAAACCAGTTTACAAAATAGTCTACAGGGTCGATTTTATATAATTGGTGGATAGATTTAACTGTCGACGTTGACGTCGTCGTCGTGGACTAGTTACATGCAGTTATGTCGTTTACGATTCGATTAGTTTATCGGTGGATTGTAAACTAGTCTATTCGTTGATAACAAAAAAACAGTTGATCAAAAAGGTTCGTTCATTTAACTCCCACTCGTAGTACCGCCATTCTGCTCCACTTATAACATCGCGTCGTAGGTAAGTTGTAGCACATCATGTTAAACTAAGACTAGCACGAGCTGACACCGACTTCAATATATTTTCGTTATTTTATGCTTTTTAGATAATTTACTTTGAAGCCGGTTTTTATTTATTTTTAAATAGTTTATTTAACACTTTTTAGTGACGTTTATTTTAGCAAAATAGATATCAGCACTATCACGCAACTCGAACGTCTACGTTACAGTAACTTACTGAAAACTTAAAAAGTTTATATCTCTTAAACTACTGGACCGATTTTGATGAAACTTGTACTCTACCCTAAGTTGAAAAATACTCTAACTATTGCAAAAAGAATTTTTGAAATCGGACTTTTAGTTTCTGAGAAATCCGCGGACAAACCTACATACATACATACATACATACACTCATAAAATTTGGTAAATTTGTTTAGAAGCCCACATAGACTAACATATATTAATATTACGCATTTTTATTAATATTACATACATACGCGTCGAATAGAGAACCTTCTTTTTGAAGCCGGTTAAAATAATTTATAAGAGTGTGAATTTGCCTTCAGCAGCATACAAAAAAAAAAAAAACAATAAATTAGTATTTTTAGTGCCCCACAAAAATTAAGTGTGAAGGTCCCGTGGTTAATGAGATGTGCAGGGTACCTAACGAAGGTTTTGGTCTTGTGAGTGACTTCGACCTTCGGGGATAGAGGGTTAAATCGTGCGTGACCACTCTTCAGTATTATATCTGAGCTCATTATTTAGAAGAAACTTACCCGAATTGAATAATAAAACCCGAACAAAACGGTGTTCTCTCTTAGTTTGTTCAAAGTTAAATGATATTTTATTAAAACTTAATGAGCGTGAGTGTACTATGATAAAACTCTATCTACCTATAGTTATTTACATACATACTTACAACAAAATACCTACGTACTACTCTTAGATAGGTAGGTAAGGTACATAAAATTGTGTTGTGGATGAATGGTTTGTATATCTTTGCAGGCTTAAATTTATAATGATCGTGGATCAAAATTAATTTTTAAATTAATGTAACATACAAAATAAATAAAATTTAAACGCATATTTCTTATGATCTTGATCTTTGAAACCAGAAGATTACCTTGGGAACAATACATTAGGGTGTTGAATATTTAATATGTACTTACATAAACATAGTACCACGAACATTATTGACTAACCTTTTTAATAATGACAGACCTTGGACCAATTGAGCGACGGACACAGTTAATGTTCCCTTTGATAATATCATTGCGTTCCCTATTTGATTGATGATATATTTGGTTGTCTATTATGTGTGGTATTTTTTTGACGTGGGGGAAATCTTCAAAAGATCCCCGGGAGCTGTGGGACTCGGCCGGGGTATGTGGGATTCTTACCCATTAAAATCCCCGCGGCTGTCGCATCGGCATAAGAGAGGAGACCCAGGTCTCTCCGGTGGGATCTGCACCAGGGGCCCCTCAGTGCCTTGCCTTTGAGCCCACCGCCAGGGGGCGCATTATAGCTATAGGGGTAGCTCCCCGGGACCAGTCACGGTACTCACGGGGACGGGGGTCGCAACCACGCCACCGTAGTCCTCGGAGTCGCCGCCGTACTCAATGGACGTCCTAAAGGCCCACATCCCGAACGTCCAGCCACTCCGAAGACGTGTGGTACCGAACTGAACGGTCCCCAGCACATGGGGTTTACCAGTAAAAAAATAAGATTGGTTATATCTTCAATCAGTCCATTTTAAGCCACCAAGGTAGATTTATTAGCTGCGACCTATATGCAGAACAAGGCGTAGTTCCAAGATTTATGAGTGTGACATAGATCCATTAATATTTTCGAAGAAAGCTTTTGCTAAGTTGCTGTCGTTATTAATGATACTTAAAGTCAATGGTGCTTTTATTAGTTGTAAGCCTTTAGACTTTGCATTCCATTATATAAGTTCCATAATATAAATTGCTCGAAGAGATACCACTGGCATGGAAAGGCTCCTGGAGACCGGAAAAGTGGAGGTATAAGATTGAGAGATCGAAGTCCGACATGTTGGGATTTTATAAGTATTAGCCATATCAATTATACGGGGTCGGGAGCCGGCTAGAATGTGTGTGAGCAAAAATTCGTAAGATGTCAACAATCTCACTTAGACTCTTAGGCCGTATCTTCATTTGGGCCCCCAACAAATTTTGATACAGGGCGGCCCTGAACAGGGCCCGTCTAAGACAAACTCCACCACTGGTGTTAGTTATATGTATATACAACGTGTTTAGAAATTAACTCCAAAACCGAAACTAGTTTGTACAGTAACGAGCAAAATTAATGAAACTTATTTTTTAACCGACTTCAAAAAAAGGAGGAGGTTCTCAATTCAGTATGTTCGCGCATAACTCTGGCAATTATGAACCGATTTGCAAAAATCTTTCTTCCATCCATTCTTTAATCCGTTAGTTGGGTCCCATAAAAAAATTATTGCTTCCGAATAAGTAGTTCCTGAAAAAACAATAATGGTGACTGCGCAGGAAACTTGCGGGAAAGCCTATATAGATGACTTTTTGGTCGCTTTTTAAGGACAATAAACTATTTAAAAAAAAATAAAAACCGACTTCAAAGTAAATTATCTAAAAAGTATAAAATAACGAAAATATTATTGAAGTTGGTGTTAGCGTACCTGCTGTGTATATTCTGCACCAACTTCAATAATATTTTCGTTATTTTATACTTTTTAGATAATTTACTTTGAAGTCGTTTTTTTTTTTTTTTAAATAGTTTATTTAACACTTTTTAGTGACTTATTTTACCAAGATAGGTATCAGCACTATCACGCAACTCGAACGTCTACATTACAGTAACTTACTGAAAACATAAAAAGTTTATATCTCTTAAACTACTGGACCGATTTTGATGAAATTTGTACTATACCCTAAGTTGAAAGATACTCTAACTATTGCAAAAAGAAATTTCGAAATCGGACTTGTAGTTTCTGAGAAATCCGCGGACAAATCTACATACATACATACATACATACGTGAAATTTGGTAAATTCGTTTAGAAGCCCACATAGACTAACATATATGAATATTACGCATTTTTATTAATATTACATACATACGCGTCGAATACAGAACCTCCTTTTTTGAAGTCGGTTTAAAATGGTCATAATTCTGGCAAATATTTACCAATTTCAATGATTATTTTTTTATTCGAAAGAAGAAACCACTGTAATGAATCTGTATGAAATTTATCACAACCGGATAAGAACTTCCTGGAAGACCATGAACGATGAGGAGGAATATATCTGGTAAAAACCATAAAACTGATGTTCGACATTACATTGCTCTGACAATTATGAACCGATTTCGATGATTCTTTTTTTATTCGAGAGAGTAAACTACTATGATGATTCCATGTAAATTTCATTACGACCGAATATTTTTTTCCGAAGAAACATGAATTATGTAAAACTATGTAGACGATAATGTGATCATAACCTACCTAGGTCATTTTACGGTCTTCGATGGTTCAATCTTTATATATGAAAATATCACTAAAAAGTTTAAAATAAAATATATTTAAAAAAAAATTGAACCGACTTCAATATTACTGAAAAGTATAAAATAATTTAAATATTATTGAAGTTGGTGCCAAATATACACAGCCGGTAAGCTAACACCAACTTCAATAATATTTAAATTATCTTATACTTTTCAGTGATATTGAAGTCGGTACAATTTTTTTAAAAAAATATTTTTAATATAGGTTTTACAATTATTCTATTTATTTATCATTCAGAGCGGTCTGGCCAATGTAGAGGCGGTGCGAGGTTATCGATCTTCGGCGTGCACATACGACGCGTATAGACGAAGAAGAAACGGGACCGATAAAAACAGACAATTATTTTCGTTGATAATTTATGAAATTAACTGCTATAACAGTGTGCAAAATAAATATTACATAAATACTACCTGACCTGCGTAGCTCCGTTCGCGATCTTTTTACGTTTTTAGATGCCCATTTAGATTATGTGAATATTACGCATTTTTAATACCTACTTACTACTTATTAGATACATGCGTCGAATATATTACCTCTTTGTTTGAAGTTAAAAACGGTAATTGAGGCCCACTATTTACTTGCCCTCCGAAGCACGGAGACGCTAGTCAAAACGCCTTAAACGGTCACCCATCTATGTAATGATCTTGCCTAACGTTGCTTTACTTAGCGGTAGGAAATATACTTTACGATCTATTCACATACTTACCAAATTTACATAAAAAAAAAACATAAAAATCGGTCGAGGCGTTTCGGAAGAGTTCGACCACAAACATCGTGACATGAGGTTTTTATATACTTATAGGTATGTATAGTTAATACACCTAAGTCAGTTGGGGTGACTGATATAATGAGATCATAACCTCAAAATTGGAGCAGTCTGACTTGGAAACTACCACCTCCAGAAGATAACGCCACCTTTGATTGGCTTTATCAACACAAAAAAAGTAAAAAGGTAGCCAGTGTTCGCTAACAAGTCTCTGTGCCGGCAGCTAAAGGACCATAATTCGACCTCTTAACCTTGTGTTGTCAATATTAAAGTGTGCAAATATTAAACGGGGTAACCGTTACCATCAACCTAAAAGTTAAAACACTCTCGTGTTTGACTTATTATGTGGGTCATCATAATCTACACCATAACTATCTTTAGTTTTGATATTTTAAACTGTATACTTATAATAATAATGACCTCTTGGCCGAAAGGACAACAGCCGCAGAGGCCAATCTTTTACAAAATCAGCCATGTACATATACATATGTGCACTCTATCTTCCTCAACTCTCACAATCTGATGGGACGGTAGACCGATATGACCGGGGAGAGATTGGAATTAGAACCGACTTTTTGGACGCCCATCCAACTTTCCGGACCATCAGATGATCGGCCTGCATTTTCATAGCCAGTAAGGGACAGTTACATAAAGCTGTTGCTCTGCGCGGAATTTGATCCTGCGGGACAGTGGCGTAACTTGCCTTAGATGGGCCCTGTATCAAAATTTGTTGGGGGGCCCAATGATGGGGGGGCCTAAGAGATTATGTTTATTGTATATTTTACGAATTGTTGCTTACATATGCTCGGGGCCCCTGTACACCCGGGGCACCGTATCATTGATACGGTGATAGCTACGCCCCTGCTGCGGGAACCTCTAGTTTACGATGCAAGTGGTTTCTGGCTGCGCAACGGGCGCTACATTGTATGTACCTACCTATGATATTATCATATGTACTATAATTAGTATAGTACTAATACGTGACCAATAACAGTCACTAGACTTACAGTGGGATAGTAAAAAAAAAACAAAAATTATGCCAAGGTTTTATTATAGCATATTTGGTTTAACACTTTTGGGATGGGTTGCTTCGAAAACCTTTTCTTTCAGCAGAGCGTCGTATAGCTTAGAAACTGTCGGATAAGGGCTGAGGTCCAACTTATGTCTGTAAATAAAAAAATATAAATATTGATAAAATACTCGTGAGGTGTCCGGGTAAGAGTACCTACCATCTATCTCCTCCCATTGGGTGTCCGTAAGAGGCGATTGGGAAAACATGAAGACGGACAGCAGCGTCTTTCTATTGGATTACCTACCATCTATACTGCGATCCCCAAGACGGCTGCCAAGCGAGGTGATTATGGCAACACCTCCCTTCTAAGGGAGAGGCAAAGGCTCAACAGTGGCCGACATTCAGCTGATGATGATCATAATAAATTCATAGTTTAAAAAACTAAAAATACACGCTTTTATAAAGTACCTATACTGGACTAAAAAGTAATAAATAATTTATGGGACTCGTTCTTTCTTTCTACCCCGTGTTTGTCATTAAGCATTATATTTAAGTGTGACAGCGTGGGGCGCTTTTTCTCTGTATTCACTGATTACAAATTATTGTCATGTCGATAAAAGTACTTACTTACCTTACTTGAAATTAGAAAGATATGTTCTGCTGTTATTCAAAAAAGGCGCCCCACGCTTTCACACTTAAATATAATGCTTAATGACAAACACGGAGTAGAAAGAAAGAACGAGTCCCATAAATTATTTAAGTATTACTTTTTAGTCCAGTATAGGTACTTTATAAAAGCGTGTATTTTTAGTTTTTTAAACTATGAATTTATTTTACACTTTTTAGTCTTAGAAATATTAGTCTAAAATACGGATAAACTTGGCAATTTTTATTTATTCGTAGCTTGAGGCAGGTTGTTGCAAAACATATATTTACAGGGTAGATATTACCTACGCATAGGTATCGCAATGAGTTTTCTAAATTTAAGAAAGCACGTAATTCCCCTACCTTCCAGTTCCATCATCAGGCCCCATTAATGAGGACCCGATGATGGAACTGGAAGTTAGGGGAATTATCATCATCATCATTAATGGTTAAAGTGAAAAGAACTCTTTAAAACAAATCAAATGAGCTCAAACTCGATGTGTTTACTAGTAGCCATTCCAGGGTTCCATCCACCACCTTCCAGTCCCATCATCAGGTCCTCATTAATGATTAAAGTGTAAATAACTCTTTAAAACAAATCAAATGAGCCCAAGCTAGATGTGTTTACTAGTAGCCATTCCTGGGTTCCGTCCGCCACCTTCCAGTTCCATCATCAGGTCCTCATTAATGATTATAGTGGTAAAAAACTGTTTAAAACAAATCAAATGAGCCAAAACTCGATGTGTTTACTAGTAGCCATTCCAGGGTTCCGTTACCCACCTTCCAGTCCCATCATCAGGTCCTCATTAATGGTTAAAGTGAAAAGAACTCTTTAAAACAAATCAAATGACCCCAAGCTCGATGTGTTTACTAGTAGCCATTCCAGGGTTTCGTCCCCCACCTTCCAGTTCCATCATCAGGTCCTCATTCATGGTAAAGTGAAAAGAATTGTTTAAAACAAATCAAATGAGCTCAAACTCGATGTGTTTACTAGTAGCCATTCCAGGGTTCCGTCCACCACTTTCCAGTCCCATCATCAGGTCCTCATTAATGATTAAAGTGGAAATAACTCTTCAAAACAAAATAAATGAGCCCAAACTCAATGTGTTTACTAGTAGCCATACCAGGGTTCCGTCCCCCACCTTCCAGTCCTATCATCAGGTCCTCATTAATGGTTACAGTGAAACAAACTCTTTAAAACAAATCAAATGATCCCAAACTCGATGTATTTACTAGTAACCATTCCAGGGTTCCATCCCCCACCTTCCAGTTCCATGATCAGGTCCTCATCCATGGTAAAGTGAAAAAAACTCGAAAACAAATCTAATGAGCTCAAACTCGATGTGTTTACTAGTAGCCATTCCAGGGTTCCGTCCCCCACTTTCCAGTTCCATCATCAGGTCCTCATTAATGGTAAAAGTGAAAAGAACTCTCTAAAACTAATCAAATGAGCCCAAACTGGATGTGTTTACTAGTTACCATCCAAGGGTTCCCTTATCCACCTTCGAGCCCCAGCATCAGATCAGCTCGATGATACCATATTATTGTATTGTCACCGGTCCTTGATACATGTGCAAAATTTCAAATTATTTGGACGTGTAGAAGTGGGTCAAAATTGCATCGCAAGATTCCATTACCATCATACATACATACATACAGGTCAAGCTAATAAAAGCGTGTTAAAAAGAGTCTTGCTTCAAACTATTTATTTTCTTACATAGTAAGTAAATATCTTTTTCAATAACAGAGACAATTTTATTACGTCACTAAACTTTTGATATACTCGTACTTATTTACGGTAGCAAAAAAGTATTAATAGTAGTTTATGCACCAAGGGGATAAAGTAGTGTCTTATGTCGCGGGCGTTAAATTGAATCGCGAGCATAACGAAGGATTCTAGCAACTCCCGAGCGCAGCGAGGGCGTATAGAGTTAATACTAGAATCCTGTGTCATCATCATCATCATCATCATCATCAGCCGGAAGACGTCCACTGCTGAACATAGGCCTCCCCCTTAGAACGCCACAATGAACGACAATTGGCTATTTGCATCCACCGGTTACCTGCAACGCGCACAATGTCGTCTGTCCACCTAGTGGGAGGCCTGCCTACGCTGCGTCTTCCGGTTCGTGGTCGCCACTCGAGAACCTTTCTTCCCCAACGGTTATCGGTTCTTCGAGCGATGTGGCCTGCCCATTGCCACTTCAACTGCCATCCTGTGTACAGCGAGGGATTTAAGCTCGCCCAAGGCAAAGACACCTTTATCCCCGAGGTGAACACTACACACACTTACACTACTTTTCGCACCTACTGCGAGGTAATAAAATACAAATATTGCTAGAATTAAAATAATATTAATATCTTGGGACAATCCAAACACGGTCATCTGATCCCAAGCTAGGCAGAGCCTGTACTATGGAAACCAGACAACTAATATTAATTAAATAGTTAAATAACACCCAGTCACTTGGTGGGAATTGAACCCACGACGCATCGGGTAGCAGCCAGGGTGTCTAACCACTAGACCAACGAAATTGACAATAATATCAACATAGTGATTTGCAACGTTAACGCGTTACTATCTATCTATTTCTTTTTCTTTTCTAGAACACTGGGTTCTGCTCGTCGCGCCCGGTTCGATTTTCTAATGTTATTTCTATGTGCAGGTCTCTGCTTAGAGTAGGTAAAACAATACCTGTGGTAAGTGTTGAAGAATTTTCGTTTGACGTTCGAAATTCAAACACACTATTACCCTAGGGAGTTTAGTACAACATTATTACCCGGCTAGACTATAGGGCTATAATGAGGTACTTTATGTCATGTTTATATGACACATAATGCAACATTATCGAGCAGGTGGTGTGAAAAAACATTTATAATAGATATGGGGGATTTAGATTACACATTTTCAATATAAATTATTATCAAGTTATTAACGTTTCGATATCGAAACTTCGGAACGAGTTATGAAATGAAATACAAACAGATATCTGAAATCTGGAATAACTTTAGTAAATTGTTTATTTTTGTAACAGAGATAAAAGAGAATCGTACATTCGTGGATTTGAAATTATGTGTGGTATTATATTACAAAATACACATACTCTGCTTAATATACAAATATTTATCACTAGCTGACCCACGCAGCTCCGCATGCGCTATTTTTACGTTAACTAAACTTTTAATAACAGACATTCGCATCGAATACATAACCTCCTTTTTTATAGTCGGTTAAAAACTGGGACCCACTTTTTACTTGCTCTCCGAAGCACAGACCAGTTTAGTCCAAATAGCGTTAAACGGTCACCCATCTATTTAATGACCTTACCTAACGTTGCTTAACCCGATCGATTACAAAACCTTGATAACAACTCTCTATGAGTGTTCCCTTACTAATATTTATTATAATTATGAAGAAAAATTGATAAAATCGGACCAAGCGTATAACCAAGTACCCGTTTTGACTTTAATCCCCTCTCCCAAAAGAACCGTGTTAGATTACGGGATAAAAAGTATCCTATGTCCTACCTCGTAGTAAGATCTCAAATCATGCCAAGTTTCATTTGAATCCATTCAGTAGTTTCGGCGTGATGCGCAGCCGTGATACAGACAGACAGACAGACAGACAGACAGACAAAAATAAAAAAAATTACATTTTCGGCCTCAGTATCGGTTATAGAATGCCCTCCAAATATAATTTTCAAAATATCTTCAATGTACAGAATTGGACCTGTTACAGTTTTATTATAAGTATAGATTATGAAAATGTAAACCTATGTTAATTAATAATTTATCTTCAAGTAGATAATACCTATATATTTAACATTTTTAAACAGCCCTTGTTTTTGCCCCACTGTTGGGCACGGGCCTCCCCTCAAGATGAAGGGGCTTAGGCCATAGTCCACCACGCTGGCCAAGTGCGGGTTGGCGGATTTCACACGTCATTCTAAAGCTAGTTAGGCTGAGAACAGACATGCAGGTTTCTTCACGATGTTTTCCTTCACCGAAAGCTAGTAACAAAGATGATTCGCACGTGATTAATTAGGCAAGCCAGGGTTCGAACCTGCGTACCTTGTTTCCAAGGCAAGCGTTCGCTGACGCTGACTGACCTGTCACTGCTTCATATATTTGATATGCTTATCTATACTTAAAATAAAACTGTAACAGGTCCAATTCTGTACATTGAAGATATTTTGAAAATTATATTTGGAGGGCATTCTATAACCGATACTGAGGCCGAAAATGCAATTTTTTAAATTTTTGTCTGTCTGTCTGTCTGTCTGTCTGTATCACGGCTGCGCATCACGCCGAAACTACTGAATGGATTCAAATGAAACTTGGCATGATTTGAGATCTTACTACGAGGTAGGACATAGGATACTTTTTATCCCGTAATCTAGCACGGTTCTTTTGGGAGAGGGGATTAAAGTCAAAATGGGTACTTGGTTATACGCTTGGTCCGATTTTATCAATTTTTCTTCATAATTATAATAAATATTAGTAAGGGAACACTCATAGAGAGTTGTTATCAAGGTTTTGTAATCGACCGGGTTAAACAACGTTAGGTAAGGTCATTAAATAGATGGGTGACCGTTTAACGCCATTTGAACTAAACGGGTCCGTGCTTCGGAGAGCAAGTAAAAAGTGGTTCAAAGTTTTTAACCGACTTTAAAAAAGGTGCTTTTGTATTCTATGCGAATGTATATTATTGAAAGTTTAGTTAACGTAAACAGAGCGCGGGCGGAGCTGCGTGGGTCAGCTAGTTTAATTATAATTAAAAAACTTCCGACTTCTTTATCACTAAAAAGTATAAAATAATTTAAATATTAAAGAAGTTGGTGTTAGCGTACCTGCTGTGTATATTTGGCACCAACTTCAATAATATTTAAATTATTTTATACTTTTTAGTGTTATTGAAGTCGGTTCAATTATTTTTTTAAATATTTTATTTTATACTTTTTAGTGATATTTTCATACATAAAGATTGAACCATCGAAGACGGTAAAATGATCTAGGTAGGTTATGACATCATTATGATTTCACATTATCGTCTACATACTTTTACATAATTCATGTTTCTTCAGAAACTCAGAAACAATTTATCCGATCGTAATGAAATTTGCATGGAATCATCATAGTAGTTTACTCTCTCGAATAAAAAAAGAATCATCGAAATCGGTTCATATTTGTCAGAGAAATGTAAAGGAGAACATATTTTTTATGGTTTTTCATACAGGTTCATTACAGTGGTTTTATTGAAATTGGTAAATATTTGCCAGAGTTATGACCATTTTTGTCCTTAAAAAGCGACATAAAGTCATCTATATAGGCTTTCCTGCAGCTTTCCTGCACAGTCAACATTCTTGTTTTTTCAGGAACTACTTATTACTAAGCAATAATTTTTTTATGGGACCCAATTAACAACATATTAAAATATTTAGGTACTTATATACATTTTGTCCAACATTTGACTTTTTAAAAGCAGCTTTTTCATATAAATGTTAATTTTATGATAGCAAATAGATAGGCATCTTTTTTATAAATAAAATACTAACCTAGTAACTGAATTATACAGTTGCGGAACAAGACAAATATCAGCAACAGTCAGTTGGTCCCCGACGCAGTACTTTCCAGCCGATTTCTTCAGCAGAGCCTCCAAGGTTGCCAGGCCTTTCGCCGCCCAGTATCTAGTGAACTTCTGGAATTGTTGTTCTGTTTCCAAGTGCTGCTTCAGACCATAGTTCTGTAGTGGCTGGATCCCTGATACCACTGTCTGTGGAATTGCAAGTTAAAACAACTATGAAAGAACGGCGATTATCTTTAAAATATAAAATACCAATTTTCGCTTTTTGAAAATAGAAATTCCCTTAAAAATAAAACTATACGGTATTCCGTATAGTTGTACTCCCACTTTCTTATTTCAAATAGAAATATTTTTTCACACTTGAAAAATAAGTTTGAAAAATATTTTTTCGTTGTATTCATATTTTTAACCCCCTGTAGTCTAAGCCCCCGACCAAAAACAAGTTATAAGTTTGACGCCTATGTCCGGAAGTCTGTCTGGCTGAATCATGTCTGTCTGTGGCATCGTAGCAGTCCAACTAGTGAACGGATTTGACTGCGTTTTTATTTATTCGAAAGCTAGTTTAAGCGAGATGGTTCTTAGTTATGTTTCATGATGTATTCCGGTGCAGCAATATGCTGAGAGGTTAGCTTCATTTGCCGGAAATGGATGTATACGTTTTGTTATTATTTTATGTTCTCCCTCAGGTTTTTCCGGCGAATAAATATTCTATTCTATTCTATTCATGAAAATCGGTCCAGCCGTTTGAAGACCGTCAGCTCTTTTCCGAGTCGAGGTAGGGATATTTTGTATACAATAGACATTTTTCATTACTTATATTAGTCCGAAAGATCTGAAATTTAGAACATATGTAGATCCGATGATACTAAATAAAATGGTAACCTTCACCAGGGTCTGATGATGATCAGCAAGAAGGTGGTAACAGGATCTCGGCCCCAATAAACGTAGACCCTTGGAATTTGGGCACGTTGGATAGGTCTCAACGAGTAGTTGCTAGAAAAATGGAGATCAGAGTCTGATGATGGAGCAGGAAGGTGGTCACGGGTTCTCTGCACCAATAAACGTAGATCCACCGAGTTTGGACACGTTAGGTAGGTCTCAACGACTAGTTGCTAAAAAAATGGTGATCAGAGTCTGATGATTGAGCAGGAAGGTGGTCACGGGATCTCTGCACCAATAAACGTAGACCTCATTAGGTACCTAGGTCTCGACGAGTCGTTAATGCTTGGCGTTCATGATTGGCGTTAATGCTGGGCATTAATGCTTGGCCTTAATGCTTGGCGTTAACGCTTGGCGTCAATGTTCAGCGTTCATGTTCGGCGTAATTGTTCGGCGTTATTGTTCGGCGTTAATGTTAGGCGTTAATGTTTGGCGTTAATGTTGGGCGTTAATGTTCGGCGTCAATCTTCGGCGTTCTTGTTGGGCGCAATTGTTCGGCGTTATTGTTCGGCGTTAATGTTCGGCGTTATTGTTCGGCGTTAATGTTTGGCGTTATTGTTCGGCGTTAATGTTCGGTATTAATGTTCGGCGTTAATGTTCGGCGTTCATGTTCGGCATTATTGTTCGGCGTTATTGTTCGGCGTTAATGTTCGGCGTTAGTTCAGCGTCGTTATTGTTCAGCGTTATTGTTCGGCGTTAATGTTCGGCGTTATTGTTCGGCGTTAATGTTAGGCATTAGTGTTCGGCGTTAAGGTTCGGCGTCAATGTTCGGCGTTATTGTTCGGCATTTTGTTGGTCGCAATTGTTCGGCGTTATTGTTCGGCGTTAATGTTCGGCGTTATTGTTCGGCGTTAATGTTCGGCGTTAATGTTTGGCGTTATTGTTCGGCGTTAATGTTCGGTATTAATGTTCGGCGTTAATGTTCGGCGTTCATGTTCGGCATTATTGTTCGGCGTTATTGTTCGGCGTTAATGTTCGGCGTTAGTTCAGCGTCGTTATTGTTCAGCGTTATTGTTCGGCGTTAATGTTCGGCGTTATTGTTCGGCGTTATTGTTCGGCGTTAATGTTAGGCATTAGTGTTCGGCGTTAAGGTTCGGCGTCAATGTTCGGCGTTATTGTTCGGCATTTTGTTGGGCGTAATTGCTCGGCGTTATTGTTCGGCGTTAATGTTCGGCGTTAGTTCAGCGTCGTTATTGTTCAGCGTTATTGTTTGGCGTTATTGTTCGGCGTTAATGTTAGGCATTAGTGTTCGGCGTTATTGTACGGCGTTAATGTTCGGCGTTTATGTTCGGCGTTCATGTTTGGCGTTCATGTTCGACGTTTATGTTCGGCGTTCATGTTCGGTGTTAATGTTTGGCGTTAATGTTCGGCGTTATTGTTCGGTGTTAATGTTCGGCATTAATGTACGGCGTTTTGTTGGGCGTAATTGTTCGGCGTTATTGTTCGGCGTTAATGTTCAGCGTCATTGTATGGCGTTAATGTTAGGCATTAGTGTTCGGCGTTAATATTCGGCGTTTATGTTCAGCGTTTATGTTCGGAGTTCATGTTTGGCGTTCATGTTCGGCGTTCATGTTCGGTGTTAATGTTTGGCGTTAATGTCCGGCGTCAATGTTCGGCGTTATTGTTCGGCATTAATGTTCGGCGTCAATGTTTGGCGTTATTGTTCGGCCTTATTGTTGGGCGTCATTGTTCGGCGTTAATGTTCGGCGTAATGTTCGGCGTTAATGTTCGGCGTTAATTTTCAGCGTTAATGTTCGGCATTAATGTTCGCCGTTATTGTACGGCATTAATGTTCGGAGTTAATGTTCAGCGTTCATGTTCGACGTTTATGTTCGGCGTTCATGTTCGGTGTTAGTGTTCGGCGTTCATGTTCGGTGTTATTGTTTGACGTTAATGTTCGGCGTTATTGTCCGTCGTTAATATTGGGCATTAATGTTGGGCGTTATTGTATGGCGTTATCGTTCGGCGTTATTGTTCGGCGTTCATGTTCGGCGTTAATGTTCGGCGTGACGGTTCTAAAATGGAGTCAGGTAATGGGGTATGGACAGGGGCAGGAATTTATTCCAAGGACTGCACGGTCAGTCAGAGCATGGGGCATTTATGCATCGGTATTCCAAGCGGAAACCTAATATTTTAAACCCCCGACCAAAAACGAGGGGAGTTATAAGTTTGACGCCTATGTCCGGAAGTCTGTCTGTCTGTCTGTTTGTATGTCTGTCTGTGGCATCGTTTGACCCACCGAGTTTGGGCTCGTTAGGTATGTCTCAGCGAGTAGTTGCTAGAAAAATGGTGATCAGGGTCTGATGATGGAGCAAGAAGGTAGTCACGAGATCTCTGCACCAATAAACGTAGACCCACCGAGTTTGGCCTCGTTAGGTAGGTCGCGACGAGTAGTTGCTAGAAAAATGGTGACCAGGGTCTGATGATGGAGCAGGAAGGTGGTCACGGGATCTCTGCACCAATAAACGTAGACCCACCGAGTTTGGGCTCATTAGGTAGGTCTCGACGAGTCGTTAATGCTTGGCGTTAATGATTGGCGTTAATGCTTGGCATTAATGCTTGGCGTTAATGTTCGGCATTAATGTTCGGCGTTAATGATCGGCATTAATGTTCGGCATTAATGTTCGGCGTTATTGTTCGGAGTTATTGTTCGGGGCTGTTGTTTGGCGTAAATGTTCGGCGTAAATGTTCGGCGTTAATGTTTGGCGTTAATGTCCGGCGTTCATGTTCGGCGTTATTGTTTGGCGTTAATGTTCGGCGTTATATTATTATTATTAACACATATGTAAATCCGATGATACTAAATAAAATGGTATCCTTCACCAGGGTCTGATGATGATCAGCAAGAAGGTGGTAACAGGATCTCGGCCCCAATTAACGTAGACCCACCGAGTTTGGGCTTGTTAGGTAAGTGTCAACGAAAAGTTGCTAGAAAAATGGAGATCAGGGTCTGATGATGGAGCAGGAAGGTGATCACGGGATCTCAGCACCAATAAACGTAGACTCACCGAGTTTGGGCTCGGTAGGTAGGTCTCGACGAGACTTAGGAGTCGCTGGACGTTCGGGGTATGGGCCCTTTGAACGTCCATTGAGTACGGCGGCGATTCTGAGGAAGACAGCTTGACGCTGGTTTTCACCTGGCTGGTTTGGATGAAAAAGGTCTATTGTATACAAAATATCGAACTCGGAAAAGAGATGGTCTTCAAACGGCTGGACCGATTTTCATGAAACATAGCTGAGAACCATCTCGCTTAAACTAGCTTTCAAATAAAAAAACCGCATTCAAATCCGTTCACTGGTTGGATCGCTACAATGCCACAGACAGACATACATACAGACAGATAGACAGACAGACCGACAGACAGACTGACGGACAGACTTCCGGACATAGGCGTCAAACTTATAACTCCCCGTCCTCCTCGCTTTTTCTCGGAGGTTAATAAAATCAAAGTCGCTTTCTGCGTCTATCTGTTTATAAGTGGATTTCTAAGCGGTTTTCACCTTCAGATTCACTGAATCACTGAACAGGTGCACACACAGGATCACTGAGGTTTTTAAACATAAACAACCATTTATACACGCGAGTGAAGCTAGGGCGGGTCGCTAGTCTTGTATAAATAATATGTATATTGATGGTCGCATGAAATAGGTTTGTTATGTGATGTGTCCAATACCTACCATTATATAAATACGGGTAGTAATTGAAAATCAATAAAAATACATTTAGGTTTGCATCGATTATTCGATTGCACAACTAAGAAATTTGTGGAATGTAAAGGGAAATGTTTTAGAAATTCACCCTCTCTATGCCGCGAAGGAAATCATTAAGAATCTTTTACTAAGGTCAGTAATTATTGGAAATTTTGCAAATTTGCGGTCGTTAGGGCTTTTGCATTGATAATACAATATGTAGTAGAGCACTTCATTGAATCACGCTCGTGGCAGACAGTACCTTCCTAGGTAATATTAGTTCTTGTTTTATTTTTTGTTGGGAATGTGTTACCTTCTTAGATAGTCTAAGGTTACCTTCTTGTTAAGTGGTCAGAGATAAGTTTAAGAGATATTTTAATTTAATTTATTATTTTATATATTGGTCTAATGGATGGATAATCTGAAATAAAACTTTTGTTCTCTATTCCTACATTACATTTACATTTGTAACAAACCCAAGTGCCAAAGTTACTGCCAAACTTAATATATCGTTATTTTGTCACTTAGTCTAGATCTCAATACAATATCTATAGGGAAGAGGTAAAAGGGTCCTAAGTGAGGAGTGAGAACAATTATTAGTGCACTAATTCTCTAGAAAATAAATTTCCAAAAATAACTAGATTTGTCCAAAATTATTCAAATAGTGCTGGAAGTTTTACTATTTGAGGATTTTTTGACAAATCTTGTGCTTGTTGGAGGTTTCCTGTAATATTATGTTGCAATTGTATACACGCGTAGTTACAGATAGCAGATTGGTCCCTAATACCATAGATAATTGATTTGAGTTTAGGATTTGGCGAGAATTTGAATATTTTCTAAGCCACTTTGTAAACAGAGGTTCTCATTCGTAAAAAGTATACAATGGGCCAAAAATTGTGTATGGGCCTACCAACAAATATCAAAATTTTGGAATTGTGTGAAACAGAAAGTTAGTAATTCAAAACTAATTCAATGAAGAATTGATATTTGTTAAATTTTGTACCAATTTAGTTATTTGTTGAATGTTAGTTGGAGAAATCTAATTAAAAATTACTAATTTCATTCCGGTTAGTTATCCATAAAGGAATAATTTTTATATTAATGCATAAGTTTTTAAATTAGATAAAAATCTAGTCATAATATGGTATGTTGTGGTAAAAGATTATTTTCGTAGCTCGCGGACGTATAGAGTGAGCTAAGCGTCCCTACTAAATAGCACCGTGAGAGTGCTCCCCCATGCATCGTGCTCTAACGTAAAAGGTGGGTCTTCAACGCATTTATCGTCGACGATACGTATAGTGATCGATGACGATACGAGACCGTTCATCGTCAATAATAAATCGGTTATAAAACAGTCTAAAGTTTAGACTAGTTTAAACTTTTGACCGAATGTTTAGTACCTAGTCGAAGTTCACAGACTATTTACGTATTGCATGGAGTTCACTGATAAACTGTCGCTGGTCACTACCATTAGACTAGTTTATCTAGGTGGACTATAAACTGGTTTATTCGTCGAAGCCAAAAAACAGTCTACTACACTAACGGCCATAGTCCGCTGGAAAGACTGTGGCGAGGTCCGAATGGAGGTCCGGAGTCTGTCCATCGAATCGATAAAGGCCATCGGGGAGGTTTTAGTCAGACAAAATCTCACATAACCTGGCGTCCGCGCCTACGATGACCCGGAAGCTCTTGAAGGCTTCCTCCCTGACAATAAAAAGGTTAATAACAGTATTAGGTACCTCAACAATTTCCCGCATGCGAGCTCTGAGCAAAGGGGTGCTGGGTAGTAGGGGTGGTTCCGGACGCGAATCTTCCAGGTATTGGATGATAGCCATAGATTCCACCAAGGTGACGCCATCTGGACATAGGAATTATTTTCACGGGCCGTTGGTGTAGTGGTTAGACACCCTCGCTGCTACCCTGGCTGGTGGTGGGTTCGACTCCGACCTTCGTCTGGATGTCATTTTTATAAGCGTGTATTTACAAAAAAAGTAAGTAAGTTTATTACTATTTGTAACAGTAGTCTGGTTGCCTAGATCTGATGCGTTGATGCATAGCGTTACTTATAAAATTATTATTTTCTATCTTATCATTAGTTATCATTATAATAAGCAAAAGCTTTATATGTAGATGTATATTTATTTCTTTACATAGCATTATTTCCAAGTAAGGTCAGCCCATAGATTGCTGCGTCTCCTTGCTTTGGAGGGCAAGTATAATTTGGTCCTGGTTGTTCCCATCTAGACAACAATTTTTAAGCCCTTTTTTGCGGAGAAATCTTCGATAGGTCTTCGGGACCAATGATGGTCAACCGGGGTATGTGGGATTTGCACTTAGTGCCTTGTCTTTGAACCCACCTCCGAGGAGCGCATTGTATTCTGGCCCCGGGGAACCAGACACGGTGCTTACCTATGGACGTCCTAGGGCCCCCAACCCGAACTTCCAGCGACCACGAAGAACTAGCCTAAGGACAGTATGAACGAATCTGACACTAGACCGGCCACAAAACATACCGTTCAAATAATAAACAAAATACTAATGTTAGGTTAAGATATAACTGAATTACTAACTAGTAAGTAAAACCAACCTAACCCTAAAATCATATGATTTTAATTAATAAACACAAGGTTATTTACTGAAACACAGTAATTGCTTACTCTGATTGATTTCAATTTGATTCTGAATTCGTTTGATTGAGTCTGTTGTGAGTATAGGAGCATGTAATTTGTTAAAAGGACTCTCCCATTCATTGATCCTTGCCTAACGAAATCTGTACTCTGAATAGTCACAGATATAATTAACTTAATTCTACACGTATTTGATTTGCAGGTAAATTAGGCAAACTACGCAAATTCCTTGAGGCGGAAAGTTTGAGCAAGCCTTCAGTGGTGAAAAGATTTTCGTAATAGTGTGTGTCTTGTATAAACACTGGATGTTATGTTAACTAAATATACAGTTTTCTCTGTGATATCAGAGAGTGGCGATGGCTTTGATCAGTGTCCCAAAAAACCTCTACTAACTTGATATGAAAACCTATGAAAATAAATGTCCACTGACTTCAGGCCCATGCCATGCTAGTACTCTATTTTATTTGTTTATTAAAAAGGTAATGTAAGTTTACTTCGGTTGATGTTCGCATACAACCATACTTACTGTCGAACTCAAATTAAGTAAATGTGTAATTATTTCAACCCTCAGTACCTATCTACCAATAGGTAAATTTTATCTTCTATACTTATAATAAAACTGTAACAGGTCCGAGTCTGTACATTGAAGATATTTTGAAAATTATGTTTGGGGCGCATTCTATAACCGATACTAAAGCCTTATTATATTTTTATTTTTGTCTGTCTGTCTGTCTGCATCTCGGCTGAGCATCACGCCGAAACTACTGGATGGATTGAAACGAAACTTGGCATGATTTGAGTTAATACTCCGAGGTAGGACATATGATACTTTTTATCCCGACATTCGGCACGGTTCCCTTGGGTGAGGGGACTAAAGTCAAAATGTGTACTTGGTTATACGCTTGCTGCGATTTTAACAATTTTTCATTATAATTATAATAAATATTTGTAAGGGAACACTCATAGACCGTTGTTAACAATGTTTGGAAATCTATCAGGTTAAGCAACGTTAGGTAAGGTCATTAAATAGATGGGTGACCGTTTAACGCCATTTGAACTAAACGTCTCCGTACTTCGGAGGGCCAGTACAAAGTGGTTCCAAGTATTTAACCGACTTTAAAAAAGGAGGTTTTGTATTCAATGCGAATGTATATTAGGTATTGAAAGTTTAGTTAACGTAAACACAGCGCGGGCGGAGCTGCGTGGGTCAGCTAGTATTGAAATATATGTACTTACCTACTTAAGTGACGAGATACTGATGAGTCCTTCCGTCCGAGTCCGATAGCGAGACATTATTTGGCCCCATAGGTACTAAGTATATATTAAGTTCCGCCCACACGAAATATGAACTCGGCTTCCAAAGCTGTTTATGCATGGTCCGTCATTGAGTACATGATATATAATCCGATTTCAAGGACTAGTACTTTGACGTTTGTGAGTGTGTCAGTAAGTATTAAAATTTTAAGTCACAAGATAATGATTCATTAAGGAACGATATGATCCGCGTTAGCAGCTTATAAAAGATTAACAGGAAACGGGCCGTAATCTTTAACCTCCTAATATATAACTAGAACGTTCTAATATTCTTTTTAATATATTTTTTTTTTCTGATACAATGCACACACGGTCGATCTGATCGTAAACTAGGCAGAGCATGGAAATCAGACAACTGATACTAAAACTTATATCCATTTATTTTGTAAATACATAATTATATAGATAACACCCAGATACTCGGTGTGAATCGAACCCAATACCTACCTATTGGGCAGCGGCTGGGGTGTCTAACAACCAGACCAACAGATCTGTCAATTTATAGTAGGTATGTAGTTTGTAGTTATTTTAAGCACTTACTTATGTAGTTTTTTTTTCATTAATTTTCCACTAATATGTAATAATATCTTAGTAAGTATTTTGTAGAAATATAATTTGTAGACTTCAATAAAGATTTAACACTTCTAACGTTCACTAACGACCGGACCAATTTCATTAATTACAAATTGCTTCCAATTTGTTTTAATTAATAGCACTCTTACAATAATAGGCACTTTGATCATCAAAATATTTCTACAGGACACCAGTCATTCGGTAAAGTACCGCACATTCAGGCTTTCAGGAATATTCAACACCAAACATTCAAATAGCTATATTAAGTGGGAGCCATTGTAGTTTGCGAGTGACCCAAATACTTATCAATTCAGACGCACTTTTTCTACGCGTTGCTATGGGATGGCGACACATTAATTTAACAGCTATTTGCTGTGTTATTGACCGGACCAGTTAAACGGCTTGCAAGCAATGACCCACGCAAATAATGTTTGATTGCAGCGTGAACTGTGACTACGGCAGACACCGTTGAATATTTAATAACACTCGCTTATTCCTGGAAAGTTTATTTTAAATGCACTGGTATATTTATTTAATTCACTGTGGAACTATTTTCATCATATACCTACGGTATGCAGAGTCACGGGAATGGACAGGGTTGGTTATTGTTCGCTTTAATATGCCTTAATTATTCAGAATTCATCGTGTGTAGAATGTTTAGCCAACTGCTGCAGAAGTTAGATGGGAGGTAAGTAATATTTTTCGATTATTTAAGTACATGATATGATACTTACAAAAACTTATGAATGTTTATTTCTTTGGTCTAGCTATATGGATATGAACATTATCATTATTAATATGAGATGTCTTTAGATTCTTCGTAAATGTGTGACTCATAGGATATTATACAACCTGGTTTTTATAGGTATACCTGTCAACGGTCAGCTGCAGGCTGCTGTGCAAAGGGTTCGATATGCCGTTCGTGGCTCGCAGAAGTACTAGCAAAACACGATTTTGCCAGTGAAAATATAATTCGTCGCCCACAATACCCTTATGCCGAAATACCCTACTGTATTTCGGCTACAAAAATTACAAAAATTAAACAGATCTAAAAAGTCAGAAAAAATATAAAATATAAAAAAATGAATGTAATAACGAACACGTAATGTAATGGTAATACAAACTGTTTACACGGCCTGCGTTAACGCCCAGAAAAGGTGCAGAAATACAAATACTTGGGCTGTTACGTTGATGACTAAGGCCTCCTTGTCCTGGACAGCGCGGTCATTCTGGCCGGCGACTACAACTGCAAGCATGTCAGGTGGAATTGTAACGTCACCTCCGGCAACGGTAGGTGCCTCGACGCCTTGGTCGACGTTCTGGACTTTGACGTCATTGCACCTATGCGCCCGACCCATGATCCCAATAATATAAATCACCGCCCCGATGTCTTACACATGGCCCTCCTGAAGGGTGTGACCCTCCGGTTGCGCTCCTTAGAGGTTCTCCATAAGCTAGACTCTGACCACCGACCGGTCCTAATGGAACTAGGTCCCCCGCCCACTTCCCAGCCGGTCACTAGGACCGTTCTGGACTGGCATCAACTAAACACCTGTTTAGCCGATGCCGACTCTCCGAATCTTGCCCGCTTCCCGGCGCAAATCTCGTCCCCTCAGGACACCGACCAAGCGATCGGAGCTTTCACCGATCATCTTAAATCGGCCATCAGCCAGTCCTCCCAGCAGGTTGAAGCGGACAACTTTTACGCTGTCCGCTTCAAACTGCCCGATGACATTAAGGAATTAGTCCGCGCTAAAAATGCGGCTATTCGCGCGTACGACTCCTCCCCACCGATGCCAACCGGGCCTGAATGCGTGCTTTGCAGAGGGACGTGAAGCGCAGCATCGCGGAACTCAGGGAGGCTTGATGGGGAGGGTTTCTCGAGGAGATCTCGCCGTCACACCAGGCTTACTGGCGGCTCGCGAGATCCCTCAAAACCGACACGGTAGCTACCATGCCCCCCTTGACCCGCCCTTCAGGAGTTCAGGCGACCCACCCGCGTTCGAGGACGACGAGAAGGCTGAGGTTCTCGCTGACTCTCTAGAGAGTCAGTGCCAGTGGCGTGCACAGAGGGTAGGCAAAAAAATGTATTCGGCTTGTTTCACCTATTTTCAGTATGTTATTATACCATTTTAAATATCCATATGCAAGCAAATAGCTATAGACATATTAATTTGCATTTGAAAACATTAATAAGTTTATTCAGCGGCTCCATACTGACCAAAATACTTTGCCCTAGGATTTCTATAAACAGTCTTAATTTAAAAAAAATCTTAGTTTGGACATGAATGAACGTAATTTGTTTTAATGTAAATGGATAGGTTGGTAATATTGGTTAATTTAAGTATATTTGTGCTGGAACACGAACAAATAGCATAAAGCATAAACAACTCGCAGATATTTTTGCCTGTTGTCAGTGCACGCCACTGGTCAGTGCACACCCAGCTCCGCTCCCGTCGATCCAACGCACCTCGATCTTGTGGATAGGGAAGTAGAGCGCAGGTCCTCACTCCCTCCCACCGAATCCCTCTCCCCGGTCACGCAGACCGAAGTGGAAGACCTAATCAAAGGCCTTAAGCCGAAGAAAGCACCGGGCTCCGACGGCATCTCCAATCGCGTCCTTAAGGTTCTCCCTGTCCATCTGATATGTCTTTTAGTGACTATCTTCAACGCAGCCATATCCCACTGCGTCTTTCCTGCCGAGTGGAAAGACGCGGATGTAGTAGGTATCCCTAAGCCGGGTAAGCCTCGCAGCAGCCCTGCGAGCTACCGGCCTATCAGTCTTCTCAAGTCTCTCGGCAAACTCTATGAGCGCTTGCTGCTGGCGAGACTCAAAGAGTTTGTCACTTCCAATAATATCCTCATCGACGAGCAGTTTGGCTTTCGAACCAGACACTCTTGCGTCCACCAGGTGCACCGCCTCACGGAGCACATCCTAACCGGACTCAACCAGCCCAAGCCCGTCTACACAGGCGCCCTATTCTTCGATGTTGCCAAGGCCTTCGACAAGGTCTGGCACAACGGCTTGATATACAAGCTCTTTCAGTTAGGAGTCCCCGATAAGCTCGTACTCATCATACGAGACTTTCTCTCGAATCGTACCTTTCGATACCGGGTCGAAGGTACGTTTTCTTCGCCCCATCCTATACAGGGCGGAGTCCCTCAGGGCTCCGTGCTCTCTCCTCTCTTGTTCAGCCTGTTCACGAACGACATTCCTCGTTCGAACAGAGTCCAACTCGCCCTTTACGCGGATGACACCGCTCTCTATTATTCCCATAGGAACATGTCCTATTTGACGCGTGCTCTTTAAGCCGCAGTCGACGCCCTGGGTCAATGGTTCCGTACGTGGCGCATAGAGGTGAACTCGGAGAAGAGTGCCGCGGTGGTCTTCTCCCGAGGTCCCGCCAATATGTTCTCCGCACGGAGCCTTCGGCCCAGCAGACGACTGGCCCCAATATCCCTATTCAATCGCCCTATCCCCTCGACTAGGAAGGTTAAGTACCTCGGAGTCACCTTGGACTCCGCCATGACTTTCGGCCCGCACATTCGGTCCGTCCGCAATCGAGCGGCTTTCGTATTAGGTCGCCTGTATCCCCTTCTCTGCAAGCGGAGTAAAATGTCGCTTAGAAATAAGTTGACATTATACAAAGCCTGCATTCGCCCTATCATGACATACGCGAGTGTAGTTTTCGCGCACGCCGCCCGCACCCGTATCGATAGCCTCCAGGTTATCCAAAATCGTTTTCTCCGACGTGCCGTCGGTGCCCAGTGGTACATGCGGAATGTAGATCTGCATTCCGATTTCAAGTTAGATCCCCTTCGTAAGTTCCTGAAAAAAGCGTCAACGAAACGCTACTTTGAATCCGCGTCCCGTCACGCGAACAGATTAATCCGCGCCGCTGCCGATTACGCCCCTAGTTCTTCTGACTCGCGCCGCAGACCACGGCACGTACTGCTCGACCCTCCTGACCCCATGACGGTCCTATTGGACCGGGATGCGCCGAACCCTCCCCGACAACCGTATGCTACACTAGCTATCAGACACCGGTCTCGCCGGCGAGGCCGAAGGGTCGTACGTATGCGACCTCAACGACGTGCATCACCCCACTGAGTTTCTTGCCGGTTCTTCTCAGTGGAGGCGCGTTGTGAACCGGTGGTAAACTCAGCCCTCTCTTAAGCGACAGCCCAAGCCGAGGCCGTGCCTCCCTGAGGTGCCCTTGAGCTCGTCGCTACTTCTGCCGTTAAGGCTAGAGCGCTTTAAGCGCTCGCCTCCTATTGTCCGGTGAAGCTGTAATGGCCATCTGCGGCCAACAGCGTCTATCATTCCCAAAAAAAAAAAGACAGGCCTCATTTACGGAGACGCCACGCCACACGCGACGCGCCACGCACTGTCGCGCGTCGCGTATGGCATGGCGTCTCGCATCTCTCTCTCACTCCTACAATGCCATATGTTTTAACTCAGTGCGGGCCGCGCCGCCCATCGCCCCGCGCCTCTGTAAACGAGGCCTAAGGTGGTCATAGCTTTAAAACAAAGAGCAGGATAGAGTAGGCACGAAGTGTTATCTTATTATCTACAAGATGAAGAAGTTGTTTGCAACCGTTTTTAGAACGCAGATGTTATATTCTCCCCGTTCTTCTATACGGCGTTGAAGCTTGGACACTCAATAAAGCATAAAGTACGCATGAGAATGGAAGTTTTCGAAATGTGGGTGTACAGAAGAATTTCGCAATGTAACCTATTGAAATTCGGTAACATTAAGAACATCTGTCTGTTCTGTAAATTCTTTACATTCTTCTTTTTAGAACATACTTATAGAAAAAAGATGAAGATTCTTAAAACTATCAAAGTAACTGAAACATTTTGCCACATTTTGCGAAGTAAGAGTAATAAGAGTAGGTAATTAGAGCAGCCAACCAACCCGTTGACAATTTGAATTTTCGAAGAAGGTTCTTCGCTTGTTCTACAGTTGTACTCAGTAAGCTTAATATTTTAAACTATTACGTGCTGTGCTTACATATTCGAATAAAGAATTGAACTACATTGTCTATGAACATTGAAGCGTGCTAATGACGCGGTCATTAGGGCCACTGGAGTGCACTCGATCGCGGCGAGAGTGCCGCGAGGGTTTGTTGCGCGCTAGCACGACATGATGACATCAGCCGTTATTGGACCCAATGTTCCAGCTCGCTAATGGAACCGATTGACGTACTTATGTGTGTTATTTATGTAATTATTGTGATTCACTGCTCTAAGTATGGAATGATATTGACCAATTACTCCCTTATTTTTATGACAACGGTCATAATTTAAAGGTATAATTGTAAGTTCTTGCGCAAGCCACGTAGGCGAGTTTAGGACATTCCCTTTAAAAGCAGTGATTTCATTTCGAATATTTTATGTTAGCGAAATGGCTAGTGTTCTAACTTTTCTGAATAAGAATGTAAGTATGATTTCGTTTTTCTTGCGTATTTTTTTTACTTTCAGTAAGGTATATTCCCAGTAGGTCCAGGGCAGTTTTATGCAAACTCGAGAAATTAATTTTATGGTTTGCTTGAAAACTTTATAAATTACTTTGAGTAAAGGTTGGTTCCCTTCCTACCGACAGCCGTGTTGCGATCGCTGTGTTTTGTTTACAAAAAACAATGTCCTATAGCGCTGTTTATTTTAGTCTCCGATAATCCGAACACTATCTCATGGAGTTCTAATATACAATATATCTGGACCTGGCTTAAACCTCTTCTCTTCTTTGATAGTTTAAACTTAAACGTGTTTACTTAAACTTTATTTAGTTTGAGCACAAATCTGACATGACCAGCTCTATCGTTAGCCACGAATCAGTCTCCAGTGAAGTCATATAACACACCCACGTATAGAAAATCAACAAATCTATACCTACATTAAATAGGTCTTATACGAAATTCAAATTATTGCATCGGCAAAAAAGTACCTATCAGATGCCGAATATTTTCTCGCGGAAATGGGGAGTATATTTGCGTTTCGTATAATAAATGTTCCTTGTGGCCAAATCAGGCGGATATTCGCTGTATTAGAAGCTTTTATCGTCACTCGAACATGTTGCCGGGATCGCGAGTCGGCGACGGTTGGTGTATTATCATAATATCATTTGCCTACGTTCGATCATGTATATACATACGAGTATATATGTATACACCATAGATTTAGAATTTTTCACTACGTTCAAGAAGATAAACATAGCGTGGGCGGGAAAAGTTCTAATCAAATAAAAACTGCACGAGTGCAACAGAGGAAGAGATAAAATTCTTTTTTAACCGACTTCAAAAAAGGAGGAGGTTCTCAATTCGTCTGTATATATTTTTTTTTTTTTTTTTTTTTTTATGTATGTTCGCGCATAACTCTGGCAATTATGAACCGATTTGAAAAAATCTTTCTTCCATCCATTCTTCAATCCATTGATTGGGTCCCATAAAAAAATTATTGCTTAGTAATAAGTAGTTCCTGAAAAAACAAGAATGGTGACTGCGCACTGAGAGCTGCAAGAAAGCTTATATATGTAGATGACGTTTCAGTCGCTCGGACTCGCTCGGTCGGACAAAAATGGTCATAACTCTGGCAAATATTTACCAATTTCAATGATTCTTTTTTTATTCGAAAGAAGAAACCGCTGTATTGAATCTGTATGAATTTTATTACAACCGGATAAGAACTTCCTGGAGGACCATGAACGATGTGGAGGAATTTATCTGGTAAAAACCATAAAACTGATGTTCTCCATTACATTGCTCTGACAATTATGAACCGATTTCGATGATTCTTTTTTTATTCGAGAGAGTAAACTACTATGATGATTCCATGTAAATTTCATTACGATCAGATATTTTTTTCTGAAGAAACATGAATTATGTAAAACTATGTAGACGATAATGTGATCATAACCTACCTAGATAATTTTACGGTTTTCGATGGTTCAATCTTTATATATGAAAATATCACTAAAAAGTTTAAAATAAAATCTTTTTAAAAAAAAATTGAACCGACTTCAATATCACTGAAAAGTATAAAATAATTTAAATATTATTGAAGTTGGTGCCAAATATACACAGCCGGTAAGCTAACACCAACTTCAATAATATTTAAATTATTTTATACTTTTCAGTGATATTGAAGTCGGTTCAATTTTTTTTTAAAAAGATTTTATTTTATTCCGAATCACTTTGACATTAGCCACTGCCTCGCTGCCTCGCGGTCTGTTTACTGTCAAAGTAAATTTTATTAATCTAGCACGATCTCAAATTTATAATATAAAATATTATTGTTCTATTATGGTGGCTTGTGCAATAAGTGCATGTGATGTTACAAATCGTAATAAAACGAATAAGTAAACATTTCACAGGTAATTGATTGATTACTATTCTGACTGCATTTTTGGTTGCTACATTTTTATGGTTTTGTTTGAAAATTTGGTTGAAAATCCTAATAATATCGTAGAATACATGTTTTTCTTCAAACTGATCATAATTTATTACTTCTATATGAAGAATAGCGGGATATTTTGTGTATAATGTAAAACGATTTGTTTACAATAGGGCTTGAAGAAGTCCTGAAGTCATGAGTATCGATATCGATAATAAAGCAAATAGTTTTTAATAGTGGCACAAATATAAATTCTACGTCTTTTTGTTTTAGTTTCGAGGATTTTATATTTATTCGGTCTAAAAATATTTTGCCATGCTCTATATTCTTTATGTAAATTGATATGATATTAATAATAATTCAAATGTATTATTTCAGATTATCAAAATAATTCTTTGATAAGAAAAAAATAGATGCGGATTAAAGACGAGGATGGATGGAATCCCTACAATATTCCAGTGTCTGTGATAAAGATTTTGATTTCTGTCTGTGATATAGATTTTGAGGCAAAATGTTTTATACAAAGTGGGTCAACATCAACATTGCCTAATGAGAGGCTGTACCTTATTTATTTTACTTGTACTACCACTCCAGTCTGGTAATTCGTTGAACTACGTCGGCAAGTTTGATTCTCTGGTGATAACATTTCTTATTCGATCCTTCACAACAAATTATTTATTTCGTGTTCATGTGGTTTAAATAACATTAAGATGTTACTAGATAAAACGTGCTCTATATACTGTCGTCACTAAGAAGCTGAAGTATATATTTACAATATATTTTTATGAATGCTGAAATAAGTATATATTTTACAATATAAGTATATTGTTTGTCTTTATAATAATAACCTGGGACGATCCAGACATGGTAATCTGATCCCAAACAAGGCAGAGCCTGTACTATGGAAACCAGACAACTTTTACTATTATTTATTTTTTATTTTTATTTATATATAAATATTAAAGTTTTTCAGTATAGGGGAAGCAGCTTCCCCTATGAGATTCTTGAGAAGAAGTATGCAATATTTCTAAATAGTATAAAACCAAAACATTTGGCGAACGTGTTGGTCTAACAGTTCAAAATCCTGGTTGGCTACCCAATAGGTCATTGGTTCGATTTCCACCAAGTGTCTGGGTTTTATTTATCTATTAAGTATGTAAAAAACCAAAAACCTAAGTCTAAAATAAACCGCGATATAATCCGTAAAAGTAGTTTGATTTCAATGTGTAATATTCGCGTAAGTAAAAGACAACATTTATATTAAGTATGTATTTACAAATAAAATTATATGAGTATGTATTAGTAAAAGTTGTCTGGTTTCCATAGTACAGGCTCTGCCTTGTTTGGGATCAGATTACCATGTCTGGATCGTCCCAGGTTATTATTATAAAGACAAACAATATACTTATATTGTAAAATATATACTTATTTCAGCATTCATAAAAATATATTGTAAATATATACTTCAGCTTCTTAGTGACGACAGTATATAGAGCACGTTTTGTCTAGTAACATCTTAATGTTATTTAAACCACATGAACACGAAATAAATAATTTGTTGTGAAGGATCGAATAAGAAATGTTATCACCAGAGAATCAAACTTGCCGACGTAGTTCAACGAATTACCAGACTGGAGTGGTAGTACAAGTAAAATAAATAAGGTACAGCCTCTCATTAGGCAATGTTGATGTAGACCCATTTTGTATAAAACATTTTGCCTCAAAATCTATATCACAGACAGAAATCAAAATCTTTATCACAGACACTGGAATATTGTAGGGATTCCATCCATCCTCGTCTTTAATCCGCATCAATTTTTTTCTTATCAAAGAATTATTTTGATAATCTGAGAGAATACATTTGAATTATTATTAATATCATATCAATTTACATAAAGAATATAGAGCATGGCAAAATATTTTTAGACCGAATAAATATAAAATCCTCGAAACTAAAACAAAAAGACGTAGAATTTATATTTGTGCCACTATTAAAAACTATTTGCTTTATTATCGATATCGATACTCATGACTTCAGGACTTCTTCAAGCCCTATTGTAAACAAATCGTTTTACATTATACACAAAATATCCCGCTATTCTTCATATAGAAGTAATAAATTATGATCAGTTTGAAGAAAAACATGTATTCTACGATATTATTAGGATTTTCAACCAAATTTTCAAACAAAACCATAAAAATGTAGCAACCAAAAATGCAGTCAGAATAGTAATCAATCAATTACCTGTGAAATGTTTACTTATTCGTTTTATTACGATTTGTAACATCACATGCACTTATTGCACAAGCCACCATAATAGAACAATAATATTTTATATTATAAATTTAAGATCGTGCTAGATTAATAAAATTTACTTTGACAGTAAACAGACCGCGAGGCAGCGAGGCAGTGGCTAATGTCAAAGTGATTCGGAATAAAATAAAATCTTTTTAAAAAAAAATTGAACCGACTTCAATATCACTGAAAAGTATAAAATAATTTAAATATTATTGAAGTTGGTGTTAGCTTACCGGCTGTGTATATTTGGCACCAACTTCAATAATATTTAAATTATTTTATACTTTTCAGTGATATTGAAGTCGGTTCAATTTTTTTTTAAAAAGATTTTATTTTAAACTTTTTAGTGATATTTTCATATATAAAGATTGAACCATCGAAAACCGTAAAATTATCTAGGTAGGTTATGATCACATTATCGTCTACATAGTTTTACATGGATTTTGAACTGTTAGACCAACACGTTCGCCAAATGTTTTGGTTTTATACTATTTAGAAATATTGCATACTTCTTCTCAAGAATCTCATAGGGGAAGCTGCTTCCCCTATACTGAACAACTTTAATATTTATTGTATAAACAATAAATATTAAAGTTGTGCATGCTGATTTCAGTAATTTTAACAAGCGGAACGATAATTTATTTTCATGATCTTATTTAAGTACGATGTTTCAAGCAAAAATAAACTATAATTTTTGTTTAGAACACCTGTTTTACCACTTTTGACAATTTATCATTATGATATTTGCAATATTAAAGGTAATTAGTAACTTGTTATAAATCAACATCAATTTTAAATTATACAGATAATCGTGTATATATTCACACAAAATATCATCGATATCGATTACGTACGTAGTACTTTTTAACAACACTTTTTTTCTTTATACATTAACAATTCACTCACAAATAGGTATTTCTTTTTTAGTTTCATTTTATAACGGACTATTTCGATCTTCTATATATAATATCTTTGGTATACACACACAAAGTATACAGATATAATTAAGTTGAGTGATCCACCACATTACGTCTATCAAAGGAGGTCAAATACCTGGGGGTAATCCTAGACAGTAAACTGAACTGGAGCAGTCATGTAGACAGTAGGATTAAAACTGCCGAGATTGTTTTGTGGCAATGCCGTAGAATGGTAGGCAGCAGGTGGGGCTTAACCCCGAAAATACTCTTATGGCTCTACACGACTGTTATTCGTCCCTTGCTTACCTATGGAGCCCTGGTCTGGTGGACCAGAACTAGACAGTTCAACTCCGTAGGAAGTCTGCAGACGTTCCAGAGATTAGCATGTAGGGCGATTACAGGGGCGATGAGAACGGCACCCACGGCCGCTCTGGAAGCCATGCTAAACATCCCTCCATGACATATGTTTATACAACAAGAGGCAGCACAAGCGAGAGTCAGGCTGAAACACCTTAAACTGCTAGACCTTGGCAAGGTGTGAGACATTGTGGTATCATGGAAGAGGCATGGATTGAGACCCCACTCCTGGAGGCAGTGAGCGACAGGGTCAAGGCCACTTTCATTTTCGACAAAAAATACAGGATACACTTAGATGGATTCACTGGCACAGGCCATACTGAGGAGCTGTGTATTTATACTGACGGCTCCAAAACTAAGTCGGGTACAGGCGCTGGCGTGTTCTCGGACGACTTAAACATACAACTCTATACATCACTGGGTAAATATAACACTGTTTTTCAGGCAGAGTGCATGGGTATTCTGCTCGCAGCCAGCCAAATTCTCACAAGAGATCTTCGCGAGTACAATATAAGGGTGCTCTCTGACAGTAAGGCGGTTCTTCAAGCTCTTAATAGCAATACAACAACTTCTAGTCTTATACAAGAGTGCCACTCAACCCTAAACAAGGTAGTTAACTCTAATCTGCTTACCCTACAGTGGATCAGGGGACACAGCGGTGCTCGAGGCAACGAGGCGGCAGACGAACTAGCCAGCTCACAGTCGACCCCGGTAGGACCAGAACCTATTATTCCTCTACCATTGAACTGGTTCAAATCCACTTTGCGCCGACGCACGAGCCTACAACACCAATAATACTGGGAAAACCTTGGGGATTGTAGACAGGCCAGACTTGCGCTACCCCAAGTCGCCCCGTACTTCTCCAAAGGTATACGGCTGAGTAGACCTAAGATCCGCCTGGTAACAGCTGCACTAACGGGTCATGGCAACTTTAATAGACACCTGTTTAATCTAGGTATGACTGACAGTCCACTGTGCAGAGCATGCATGGAGGAGGAAGAAACAGCTGCCCACGTGCTGTTGAACTGCAGCGGGGTGGCAACTTACCGGGCGACGCACCTGGGCATACCAGGTTGCCTACGGGAGGTCTTCGGCAACATCAAGCGGCTAGGAGACTTCCTGGTGGAGCTGGGATGGCTGGAGTGAACCGGCCTACCTCCACCCTCAACACAAAATAGGCGCTTAGTCGTCGAGTTGTGGATACGCCCGTACGAAGAAGAAGAAGACGAAGAAGAAGAAGTTGAGTGATCCCGAATTCATAATACGTCCGTTTTCATCATGTATACACATATCGAATAAATAATTTAAGATATTACACAGCGGGCGTTCCCCGCTCTAAATGTTGATCAGCCTGCCTGGAGAAATCATTTATATCTAAACCATAGGTACTGTATATTTTAACCCCTGACCAAAAACGAGGGGTGTTATAAGTTTAATGCCTATGACTTCCGTCTATCTGTCTGTCTGTGGCATCGTAGCGCGCCAGCGAGTGGACGGTTTTGGATGCGGTTTTTATTCGTATATTTCATGTAATTCATATTTTGTCAGAAACTCTATGAATTAGATATAAAAAAAATCCTGTAATCCAATTACCAATCTGATTTCTGGAAAAAAAAACTCATTATTTAGAAATTTTAAGTTACAATCTCTTGATAATATGATATTTTCTTTGTGTATATAATAAAGGAGTCTGCCCAGTAGACCGCGATGACCCTTTTATGAACGTATCAAACACGGAAAAGAAATGACGGGGACTACTATATCTCACTCAAAACCTTCGTTACTTATCGAAAATATTGCTGCAGTGTCCAATATTCAGCAGCAAAGCAAAAGCAATATGTAAAACATAATAATAATACCAGCCCTTGTTAATGTCCCTCTGCTGGGCACGGGCCTCCCTTCAAGATGAAGGGGCTTCGGCCATAATCCGGCCATGTAAAACATAACGTAACTAAAACGTGCTAAAACTGTTAAAGGTCATTGACGTTTCTTTGTTTACATTTTTTAAACTTCTGACTGGAATAGACTAGATCGACAAGACACGTGTTCCAATGTGAAGGGCACTGTAGAGACTAGAGTCTAGTAAACTAGGTGGTTTGGTTTACCTTACTGACCCTTCCTATTTCGACCTTTCCAACAAATATCGTTATATTTCAATCAATTACACAAAACCTTGACAAATGATAGTTATATCTAAACCTTCCTCATGGATCACTTGATCTGTAAAAACCGCACGAAAATCCCTTCAGAAGTTTTTGAGCTTATCGCGAACAGACGGACAGAAGCGGTGGCGAACATTAACAATATGTGAGGATGTCCCTTACAGCTAGACTATTTCAAACAAGCTTTAGAGTTCAAAAGTTAGTCTATGTCTATTTGTCTTTTAACTATGTAATGCCGTGTACAGATTTGCGAAATGTAGCATGCAATGTAACACGCAAAGAAAGAATTTGCCGTCCACATTGTCGCAATGTATCATGCAATGTAACAGAATTCTCATAGTGCGGACGGCTTGCGCGCACGAACCGTGCTCACTACGCGAACGAACAGAGCGTAACAACTCATGCCCGTCGCGATTCGCCATTTGTCGGTTTTTTTTCGTTTACAAAGGGGCGCGCAGAGTGCACGGAGCGCCAGTGTGGACGGGTTGTGTGTGTCTGTACTGCGGAACGCACGCGAACCATGGAAGAAAACACATCTACGGCAGAGGCTACAGTTGAATCATGGAGTGAAGCAGACTGAGCCATGTTCGCCGCGCACATGCCGGAAACAGATACGAGCACGTATACTCCATCCCAAATAAGCTTGGAGGCGATTACAAGTTCGTTTGCGGCTCAATAACTACATAACGCATACATGGTCAACTAGGCGCGTCAGCAAAAACAACTTTGTATTACCAACATTTTTTTGCTGCCGCGTTAACAGTTAACTATACATCGGGGGTGTTTTATGACTGCATAATAAAGTTGTAATCGCCTTCAAGCTTATTTGGTTTGGAGTATAAATGCTCGGTTCGTGCGTGCCCTACGTCCACACTTGTGAAATGCTCCTTTCATGTTACATTGCATGCTACATTTCGGAAATCTGTACACGTCTTTATAATGCCACACCACTTTGCATCATATAGACTACGTTTATGCGCCGGAACTCTCCTAAGCTTGTTAAAAATAATTTAACTAAGATTTTAGGACTACAAACATTAAAATTAAAATTTTGGGTGAGATTACAAATTATCATTATCCGTTCTTACGTGATACTATGCTAATTAAAGAAAGTATGCATGGGTAAGTAAATGCTGGTTTTGATTACCTATTTTAAGAGCCAGACAAACTGAATACTGTCTGTCTAAAAATTGTCACTTTAATTCAGGGTTCGCAACAGATTTTTACTTTTCCAAACGATTTTTTAATTTCCACAATGACTTACTTATTTCGTTTACCTATGGGAAATTACCTTACCTTCTGCGTTTTTTGGGCCCTGATATTATAATTACAGTGAATCCGAGTGACATACATATACCTAATGCTCGCAATAAAGCTTCTCTCATTGGCGAAGTAATTTTTATTTCCACCCCGCCTTCGCAGAGGATCAAGAAATATCGGTTTTCATTTGCAGATGCCAAGGGGACGATTGTAGCATAATTGTCGTTCATGAACAAGAAAGCCGATTTTCATCAAACAGGTGTATCATTTGGATATCTGCCAAAACCATATACCTATCGAAATATATTTTCAATTTTGTTTTAACTTTTTTTATCCGCTCGATAGCCGAGCAGTGAGACAAGCATGTTCACCTGATGGTAAGCGATACGAATGCCTATAGGCAGCTGCTTTTCACTGCCGCTAGTCACTGGAGACGTAGTTATTAAGTCTTACCCACTAAAACCCCCGCGGCTGTCCATCGGAACATGAGAATTTGGGCCCTCTGGTGAGATCTGCACCAGGTGCTAAGTGATTTGCCTTTGAGCCCGCCGCCGGGGCGCGCATTGTAGCCTCCACGGAACAAGACAGTGCTCGCGGGGACGGGGGTCGCAACCCCGCCGCCGTCCACCTTGGAGTCGCCGCCATGCACAATGGAAGCTGGACCTACCTAACCTTTGCTGACTCGTTTTATTATCTACAAACTTTTTCTTTTTTATCGATCGACATAAAATTGCATTTAAATAAGGTAAATCCCCAAGTAACGTTCTTTCTCTACATTTAGTCCAGATTGTTTATCAGAAGTTCTTACTAAATGAAAGCAAATATGGAGACGACTGGACGCAAATTGTAGATGGTTTTATTAGGCAGACAGAGGATAGTTACTTTGGCACTTGTTAAATTGATACAGATGCAGTTGACGTCACTGGAGCGAACGTTGACCGGAGATAATATAGGAGTATGTTTAGTATTTTCGGACCGCTCTGGATTAGTAGTTTTATGGATTGGAATTTAATATACTTTTTGAAGAGAAAATAATATAGCTAATATTTACCACCAGCCAGCCACATACCAGCGTAGGAATAGTAATGTTTTAAAAGGTTGAGACCACATATATAGATTTACATCATGGATAAATTCATCCATGATTTACATAGATAATGCTGATATACAAATCGTGATACTTATCACGATTTGTATTGAAACCAAGCGTACCGACTTCTGAACCAAGTTTTGAACACCTTCTGTGACGTCACGGCCGAATTTAGTGACGGGAAGTCCAAACCGATTGCCGCCGATGCCCCGACGGTTTTTTTTAGATTTTGCGGCCGACCGGTTGCAAGGCTGCAATAACCGACGCGCGCGAACTGTAACTTAGCGGCGATCAACCCCGACGTTTCGTCGGGGTTCGGACACGCGAAGTACATGCATTTGCGTTATCTATGTAAATCTCTGTGGTTGAGACCGTTTGAAAACTTATCTACGCCTAAAGACTTAAAGGTAGTACTTATAATCCAGTCTTTGGATTTTATGATAAAAACAATATCCTGCGACTAATCTACACACGGTCATTAGATCCTAAGCTGAGCACAGCCTGTACTATGGCAACCAAACAACTCATACTAATAGGTACTTACATTACAAAGTTTTTTTTGTAAATCTATATACTTAAATATTAGATTGCACCTAGAGACCGGAAGGGAATCGATCCTACGACCTATTGAGTAGCAGCTAGGTTGTTTAACCACTAGATCAACCAGCCTGTCAAATAAAAAAAAAAGACATTTTAATTATAAGCGACAAAGCTAAATTTATCAGATCTAATCAGATTTACCTCCAATGGAAATCATAAATTGGAATGGTCCACAATCGAATCTGTATTTGATTATATCAATTATCGTTTTCGAGTAAGTATATTATTATGTAAGTACATATGTCCATTCCAAACTCTTATGAGTAGATGTTAAATATGTATTTGCTTTTGTTAATATTAATATAGAAACATTAGCATAAAGTTCGAAAACATCGTAACAGAAATACGACTGGATAAAAGAGGGAAAACAAAGAGGCTCTTTTTCATTCTTTTCAATTATATCTATAATCTATACTTATAATAATCTTACCTATTTGTAGTGCAGGTACTTTTTGTGCTGGATTGATCTCCCGGTACTGATCAGTCCGCTGTTCGAGGTCCTGCACTATGTCTACCGATCGCTCCTCGAAGGGAATCCGTTTCAGGTGCAGGGCAGCGCGGACTCTCCAGGAGCATGACGACAACCAGAAGCCGTAGAGGACGGCACGACCTTCGACCTTTGAGGTAGTTTTGTAAAATAAAGTCAATTTTGGTATATGTTTATTTAGAGATGTTTACCCCACAACGTAGGTACCCTTGTGTATGGATACGTACGGTTATTAGGTGTTATCGTTTCTCTCGAAAAAAGAGGGCCCAATTTTAGAAATATTTTTTTAGCTATATATATCTTTGCTTGTACTTGAGATAGTGGTCTCAGAATTACTTCAATATTCGTATTAAAAAAAAAGATTTTTTAGGCTGATTATTTATATAATAATATTCTCAAGCCACAAAACGTAATGACATATGGTACTGAGACGTGAACTCTAACGGCTGGCCTTTTAGAGAAGTTCAGAGTCACACAGCGAGCCATGGAGAGAGCTATGCTCGGAGTTTCTTTGCGCGACAGAATCCGAAATGTGGAGATTCGCCGAAGAACTAAGGTCACCGACATAGCTCTCAGAATCTGCAAGTTGAAGTGGCAATGGGCAGGCCACATCGCTCGAAGAACCGATAACCGTTGGGGAAGAAAGGTTCTTGAGTGGCGACCACGAACCAGAAGACGCAGCGTTGGCAGGCCTCCCACTAGGTGGACAGACGACATTGTGCGCGTCGCAGGTAACCGCTGGATGCAAATAGCCAATTGTCGTTCATAGTGGCGTTCTAAGGGGGAGGCCTATGTTCAGCAGTGGACGTCTTCCGTCTGATGATGATGATGATGACAAAACGTAAACGCCAAGTCTACGTACCTACATAATACCTAATAAGTAGTAATAAAGTACTAAGTAATATTTTTTAGTTAATAATTTAGTACATTAGTCAGGCAGGATGGACGTAAAATAGTAAGTACTTATAGAAAAAAGTCCACTCAAAATAATTCAAACTCAAACTCAAAAATCTTTATTTCAAATAGGCTTAACGCTAGCACTTTTGAATCGTCATTTTTTAAAAGCTACCACCGGATCACAACGCGGCCTCAACTGAGAAGATCCGGCAAGAAACTCAGCGGGCTTGTCATTTTTTCACTTTTTTTTTAAACATTGTTTTGTTACAAATGAATCGACATTAGCGATATTGTGTCCTGCCGTTCGAAACATAAAGCAAGGAAGAAAAGAAGAAAACAATAAATTACGACAAACTAAAAGGCCAAAGGGATAGAAGTCGGACCAGTCCCCCCAAGCAGCACCCGCGCACGAGTTGACTCGAGCAGCAGCCATAACAAGTTTATTCACAAAACATACCTACTTTAGTCTTTAGTGTACTCCCTTGAACTTCTACAAACATATTTAAATGTGTTTACTTTTTGTTATATCTCTATTTGAGGTTAGAGTTTCAATTTTGTTTTGTTTAATTTACCTTTTTGACAGTAGCCAAACACAGGGGTTCTGTTGTGTGTCATCATCAATCACTTTGATTAACCAGTGTTTACCCTTTGTAAACATGGCTTCTATGAGAAAATGAAAACACTACGATTCAAGAAATAAATTTGTATTATGTATGTCCTAACAACTTTTAAATTAATTGCCAGTTATGTTATGTTGTTCTGTTAGTAATAGTTAATTTTACACTTACTGCCATGTTCAGTGTCGAGACACGTGATCAGAAATATTTATTTTACACAACTAATCAGTGCAAGTATTTGCTAACCTTATGTGAACCTTAACGTCTATGTTATCAAAAGTCTGATGTTTTGATATCTATATCTGTCAGTCAAAGTCACCATGAATCATATTTTTACTTGATTTTGATGAGATGAAACAAAAATATACTTACCCTATATGTCTAGAAACACCAAAGGTTTTAAAAGTTATTATTATTGTTCTAGATACCTCGGATAATCAGACAATCTGTGCCTATTTTGTCTATGTCTGGTAAAATGAGGACGTGATTTTCATTGGACCATTTTCACGTAGTTCGTAAAGAAAAAACTAGATGTCACCCTTATCAGTTTCATTTGCACATGTTACAAGTGTCAACTAAAACGCGCGAAAACAATTTTGTTTGAATTTTACGCATAAATTGATTAATATTAATAATCCATAAAATAAAACATTGAAGCTGATATACATGTTATTTATTTACATATATAGTGGCGTATATAATTAATTTATTATCACTATAACAGTTACTATGTAAGTTAATATTTGTTTTTTGTTTCAAGATTACAGACACAATAGAACTTGGAAGAAATAACATATCTTTTATTTTAGTGACAAATAATTGTATTTTTAAAATATTAATTGTATACTATACTATATAAATATTCTCACAGTCCTGTCGATTATTTAGATATTAAGTATCTAACATTAATTATATAAAGTAGTAGCTGCGCTGTTCTATAATTTAAGAGTATTACTAACGTGACCATATTTTTTTTTTACAAAGCGGGACGCCTGCGTGAGTTAAGGAGAAATATAAATACCGGTATTTACTTAACTAGTTTATATTCAAAACTAATCTTATATATATGGCAGTTATTTTATTATTTGTTGGAGGAGCAAATATGTTGCTACTTCTTTGTTTAATGAATGGATACTTCGTTTGAAAAGTAATACAATTACTCTAAACACTTGCTCGATTCGAATACAATAAAGATATAGATAGATAGGTATTGGCACAGAATACATAATAGTATTATTGGTCTCTGCGAAACCGGGATATTTTTGCTCTCCTTGAGGGCAGAGGGACAGACAGTCTGAAAGCGGGACTGTCCCGCCCAAAGCGGGACGTATGGTCACGTTAAGTATTACATAAACATAAATCATATTTGCTCGCTATTTGGTCATCTTTATCGAACGATGCGATGTTTTGTAGGCAATTTGAATGATTTAAAGCTCAGATAAATTATGATCTGTACAATTTTAGGGTTGGCTGACGACTCAAATACATATTTGATGTTAAACTTATTTTCCTTTTATAAATACATACAAACGAAATAAAAAGTATAACTCAATTAGTACTATTTAACGCCATAAGTTTGTTTGTAGATAGTTTCAATCTCAAAGGTTTCAATCATAAACAAACTTTATTATTTTTATGAAACTATATCGCATATCCGTCAACCGTAACACTGTCTTTCGAACACCGCATATTATTACGCTCTATAAATCAATTGGCTAATGTGCCACTATTAATTAAAAGCTTAACATAATAGCTTGGCTGGCGCACTGCCGTTTACACCACAATCTACACCAAAATCGACTCTCATATCGACGGTTTCATTAACTTCATTGATTTATCTAACACGAAACCGTGCAAAATAACGTAAAATGAAACAAGCGTTAATATGTCTATAATTAACCCCATCTTAAGGGTGAGCCGGGTGGTCGCATCAGTATCGCCCTGGGTTCGGCGGTGAGGATCCCTCCTCCGCCCCCGTCCGCGTCAGGTAGGCTATAGAATGCATGCAGGTGTCGTCGATGATGGAGCTCGTGCCCTTTGTGGTTGAGGCTTTGGAGTCGGCTCCAGAGTGAGAAAATCCTCTTATTCACTGCTTTGCTCTCCATTGTTGGATTTTCTGTGAATAGAGTGCGGAAATGTTAAGAAATATTTCAGCGAGGTTTCGTTGGCTTTGGCTTTATCTTGTGTACAGTACTATCAACAGTTTAATAGACTCCATGGCTCAGTGGGAAACCACTCACTTTGATAAGCGGAGGTCAGGGGTTTAAATCCCACGGGAGCAAGAACTTTGTGTTTGTTGTTCCTTACTGGCTAGGACAATACAGGCCGATCATCACACGCCTCAGATGGGCATGTAAACTCGGTCCTGTGCCTGCCCTCTCCCCACACGACCCGTCGGATTTTGAGAATAAAGGAATGAATAGATAGTGCCTGCGCAAGCATTTATGCACTATAATATTTCGTTGGCTAAATGTGTTAAAACAACCGGTCAAGTGTGAGTCGGACTAGGGCACCGAGCATACCTTCTTTGTGTTGTATTTGTCTAACATTTTTTTAAGATTACTAAAAAACTACTATTCAGAAACAACATTTTATTATTCTTGTAAAATTAACATAAAAATGTCCCTTAATTATCCCAGATTTTTCAACTCCTCAAACTTCGGAGAGGCGAAAGGCGGTTTATCGATTATTTTTTTATATGTTTGAATACATATAGATGCAAAAAACTACGTGAAATAAATTAAAAAATATCTATCTTAAATGTTCAAATGAAGCATTTTTATATGGATAGGTACCCCATTCGATAGTAGATATATAAATAGTACTTAATTTCACTTAGTAATTTCATTAAAAACAAAAGAAAATAAAAATAAATATTTGCCATGAGGCTGGATAAATAAGATCTAAAACTAATTTAAATCGATAGCATCCTGAAATATATGGGTGTGACAGACAGACAGCTTGTACCTTTTAGGTATGGATCCCTAAAAAAACATAAACATAACGAGATTACTCGTAATATTAAGAGTTATGAAATTAAGCAAATACGCTGTGCTATTAGAACTACTGTGAGGGCTTTATCCACGTTACCAATAGATTCCATAAAGGCATGAACTCATGTAAAGTGTTTGCAAAGAAATCACCACCACGAAAGCGGTTTTTGGTATACTGTGAAATATTAGGTTTCACAGAATAGAGAAAGCACACACTGTGGAGTAGCCTGTAGAAATATTTGCTAAGTATGGAATAATATTGACATAATTTATTATTTAATGATTTATGATATTTACGCGAATATTACACATTGAAATAAAACTAATTTTACGGATTATATCGCGGTTTATTTTTGATTTTTATTTATTACCCGACGTAAAATTAAAACGTAAAATTAAAAAAACGTAATATTAGTTTCATTTCAATAAATTATTTACTTATATTGTCATTAAGTAACATAAAAAAAGCTTAGATTTTACGCTATTCAGAGAATAGAGATTATATTATATAGTTATAACTTAGCAAGTACACTGAGGGACCTTTGAGTAAGGGACTTTGGGAGTCCCTTCATTTAATGTTTAGAGTAAATCTTTGTTTCTCATTACCACCTACATATGGCTTTTCTATAGTACATCGCTTCAACGTCTCGGACATAGGAGGTAATTATAAGTTATGCTGAAAAGTTTTCTAAATTTGGAAACGGAGGGTTATCACAACGAAATAAAACTTTATTATTTAATATACTTACGAACAAATCAAATGGAATAGAATGAATCTTCAAATTTTTTACTAAAGATAAATTTTATATATGTAATTATTTTCTCTTGAATTTAATTGGAAGCATTGATCTACCAATAGGTAGTAGATATACCTACTAATATGGCTTAAACATTAACATTTCTCATGACGAGCAAAAATATATTTTTGAATAGCAAATGGAATTTACTTGTTTAAAATTTACAAGTACATGTACCTACATGGAGTCTGCTATATAACCTTATACAGCCGATGGATATTGCGTTTTTAACTCACCTATTTCACTATCTTGCATACTGGAAACACCTTCACGTTTTACTTTTATAACACTCATCTTGGGGTTAATGTTTGATAATTCATCCAATTCATTTTCTTTAACACTCTCTTCTAATTCTGAAGCCATTTTATCTTTATACTGACTATCGACATCTTTACTCAAACATGCTAGTTTTATTTTAAGTATCAGTAAGGGGTTGGCAGCCAACACTGTGTCGTAAACACTATTCGTACCGGTATTACTGTCTAGATGAATTTCGTTGGATATATCATATATATTTTGTAAGTTTGGTAGAGTTTCTTCAACGAGTTCTCTGTTGTCTGGGTCGGGATCTAGATTCCTTTTGTCATTGTGCTCGTCTAGTTTGTGAAGGCGGTCCAACTGTCTCGGGTAGTTATGCCATTGTTCTTTTCGAAAGCCTTCTCCGTTGTAGTTATAATTCTTGTTCATTATACTGAATATGTCATCATCAGGATTCTTGTCCATACCTGTGTATTTTAGATCTGATTTACTAAATCCTGGCCTGTTTTGATGTTCAACATAAATTTTGTAAAACAAATCGTCCAGAATATTTCTAGTTTCATATTTATTACTAAATGTATTGTCATTTTGGTCGTCCAAATCAAATGCTTCTCTTTTGATCTGATTTATAGATAGTGGAAGCACATTGCTTGAAGAAAGCGCCACTGTCGCGAGGATTAACACGGGGATAAGAATCTGCCGCATCTGAAACAAACATTTTTTTTATTAGTACATGATTCAGTAGAAATTGAAATGTAAATGAATTATTAATAGTGAGATTAGTTTTTTCAGAAATAAACGCATACAATCATTTGAATGCGTTTATTTCTGAAAAACCTAATCGCACGCTTGACCTGGCTTGGGAAATATATTTCTTAGAGTTTCATACGTATAGTAAATTTATTACCAGCGTAGTCATTACTCCGGATTATAAATTATTATAAAGTGTTTGGTAATACTAATATTTATTAGGTGGTTAGGTCCCAGTAGATAACCAACGCATTGTCAGATACTCTATCGCTAATCAGAAATGTGTAAAAATTGCTGTGTTCGGGTCAAGGTCATTCAAGCTTGAAATTACTTGGTGAGACTTAAGAACTAATATCTTAAATGATGGAAACCTATAGCAATACATCGGTTCATTGGCATGTGCGTCGCTTACCATCACACGAACGTTCAAAAACCTTAACAAAGCCTTGTGGCTTTGTTAAGGCCGTAAGCCGTAAGAAGCCGTAATAAAGATAATAGAAGATGAAGAAGAAGAAGATAAACTTTAATTAAGAAGCCATGAGTCACCGAGTGTTATATATTTCCTGCTCCTTCAGACAGTTGGCGTCGGAATTAAGTTCCAATAAAGGTTATTAATGGACCATGCCAGTGTACGTAATTACTGACATGCTTAACTTGCTCGAGACACCGGGCTTCGTGATGTGAAATGGTAATAAAAGACCATTAAGTATTGGGCCAGTAATTATTTCAGCCTTCTGTCTCTAGTGTTTTTGGCTGTGATGGATGAGTGAACGTGACTGTATGCTTAAAGAAGGTTAGAGATAAAAAAAAAAACTGCTTAATTACTTATACAATTCGTCCGTAGAAGTCGTTATTTAGGTTAAACTTTGTGATGAAATGAAATATTAGTATTTTAGCTAGCTAGTGAAGTTTTAACAGGTATTGTTTATTTCGTTTGTGTTTGTTTGCTTTCGTAGAGTTTGCCCACGTTTATCCAATGTGTTAAACACATAAAGTTTAGTAATAACAACAGAGTTTATTAAAACAGGATATACTTACTTATATAAACACTATATAATTGCGGCAAGGTATTTGTTTTTCTATTACATTATTTAAGTAATGATAAACTCTTTTGTAAGCAGTAAATGAGGTTTCTTACGCCATGATAACACAATTTTTTTTTAGTTATGCATGCTTATGCATTTATTAGTACTTTGATAGGAATTTACTATGAATCCTACCTACATAATATCTATCATAAATCTATATATATTAAAATTAATGTTTGTCTCTATATCCTTTAGAGAATCGTAAACTATGCATTTGATCATGTCATGATCTTCAGCAAACTGAAAGAGCGCGAGCGGAGCTGCGCGGGTCAGCTAGTTTTTCATAAAATTAAATCATAACAAGAGCATACTCGTAGTAAGTAAGCTAAAAATTTTTAACGAAACAAAATCAAAACTACTTCAAAAACAAATAAATACAAATTTTATCCCTTACATTACCCATAAAAAATTAATAGATATTATTTTAATTATACCCATTTGCACTGTAGTTCTTTTTTTCTGTTTGATCTGGGGGTCTAGTGCGGTTTAACGAACTCGATCAAACTGTCAGATTTCTCCATAAATTTCACACCAGCGCCCCTAGTATGCTCGCCATCGAAAAGTCTTTGCTTGTGGCGGCTTCGTGTGGCAGGTCACCCCCTTCCCTCCAATATGGTTGAGGGGAGTGATGGCTGCTGCTCGAGTCAACTCGTGCGCGGGTGCTGCTTGGGGGGACTGGTCCGACTACTATCCCTTTGGCATTTTAGTTTTTAGTTTGTTGTATTTTTGTCGTATTTTTTATTTTTATTTGATATTTTGAACGGCAGGACACACTGTCGCTGGTGCTGATTTAATTGTAAAAAGACAAACGTTGTTTAAAAAAATATGTGAAAAAATGACAAGCCCGCTGAGTTTCTTGCCGGATCTTCTCAGTTGAGGCCGCGTTGTGATCCGGTGGTAGCTTTTAAAAAATTGACCGTTCAAAAGTGCTAAACGTTAAGCCTATTTGAAATAAAAAAATTTGAATCTTTGAATCTAGCGGTAACTATCAAAAACTAGTAAAATGTATGGCAGAGAACTGAGTTTTAAATGTACTTGATTCATATTTTCCTCAAATAAATCTATAATGTTTACGCTACTTTACTCATCGATAATATCGATGACTATACGTACTACGTTTGATGTAAAAAAAACAGGTCTATTTAAACATTATAAACCATAGTACATAATACCTCAATGATATATGCATACAGTTAAGTATATTTTTTACATGTACCTACAGCTTTTCTTTGGGGATGTTCTTCAAGTTTTAAATTAGGTAGCCGTAAAAAACTTCGGAAATTTTAAATTTAAAAAGTTATAAAATTTTATGGCAATCTGGCGATAAAAATTTCGATGAAATTCGTGTCTTTATTTTGATAAATATATTAAGTATAATAATAATTATAATAATATTGACAATCTACACCCGGCCACCTGATCCCAAACTAGGCAGAGCCAGTAATATGGCAACCAGACAAATGATACTCTACTTTGTAAATTTTTATATAAGTAATATTTTTTTTGTATAAATACATCCTTAAATAAATAGATAAATAACACCTAGACACGGGGTGGGAATCGAACCCACGAACTATTAGGTAGCGGCCAGGGTGTCTAACCACCAGACCAACGAGCCTGTTCTGAAAATAGACTATCCTTGAAATGAACCTAACTTTACGGAATCGCGGTTTATTTTTGATTTTACTATCCCAACGTTTTGAACACTTTACAGCATTCATGGTCACTGCGGCGGACTGAGGTGGTAGCTGTCCATACGTCATAGTTGTCTCAGAGTACCCTCATATTATAAACAAATTAATAATATGAGAGAATTATTATTGTTAGCCCGATCTACGCTGAAAGAGCTTACAGTATATTGAGATCTTGCAGTGGAATGCTTGTCTTTGTATTTAATTATATTTATCACGGGATCCAAGCTGGTGATGGCACCCAAGTTTCTTCTCACTTAATCTGAATCCGTGACATTTGAATGTTTTTTAAATTTCAATAGCCTCAGGAATCTACCTTGGTTGCGGTTCTTTTGCGAGGATTTGTGATTTGTCAAATCTAATGTAAAGGCGGGTGCGATCCTGCACAGACCGCAGACTTCGTATAGCGTATTGAAATGAAAAACATCCAAATTTCATGGATTAAGAATAACATTATGTCTATCTCTATCTATGCCAGTAGTTCCCAACCTATCTCACAAAATTTTTACGCTTCGCTTTCTCTTTGTACTCATATAGCCATACCATACCCTTAGCTACCGAATTTTTGCATTTACTAACTGGCATTTATGACCATGGATTTTCTTTTAAAACCGTCCCTACTGGTTGGGTAGGGGCCCTACCACCACCTCTATTAGCAGTATTATTCTCGTCTTATTTGACATGAGATAGAGACGTCAATATACGTAGTTTATAGCTCTGTCACTCTCTATCGAGAAAATAAGGTGAAAACAATATTGCTATTAGAGGTGATGGTACAGGCCGGTCTATGGTGTGATGATATTGAAAATCCACCAACCATTACTGGCACGTCTCGTATGACTGCAGAAGATTGTTCCTTTTTAATAATGTAATTGGACTTGCATAGTGATGCAACTGCCTCGCCACAGCTGGCGCGATTGTTCTGTACCGAGAGATATGAAAATGTCTCATACATTTTGCATATTATGCCGCTTCCGAAATCCGCGTCAGACACATGGTGCTAACGTCACTGGTTTTGTAGCGACTTCATTTAAATTTCATTGTTGCAGGCGCCACAGCGGAATTCATTGAAATGTGGTGAAATGTATGAGTATATTATTCCCAGTCCTCATAATAGTAGCGTATCTATTAATTTTATTTTATTCTTTATGCACAAAACCGTACATAGGCGGACTTAATGCCAGAGGCATTCTCTACCAGTCTACCTTAGGGTGATGCAGAGACAAATTGTGGTAGGTGCAAACAAAACAAGTGAAACTAAATATATAGATAAATATTTTAAAACTCTAATTTAACTTACAATAATTAATATAATACTAATACTTATATATTAGATAATAAAATATAGTAATATATATTTTAATATATATATTATATACATAATTATCTTCGAGAAGAATCTGCCATTTTACTGCGCAAGTATTCCTGTAACTTTGTTTTAAATGTATAACGTGTTGTAGCCATCCTGAGTTCTAGAGGGAGCGCATTCCAGAGGAGAAAGGACTGGACGAAAAAAGAAGAATGTATAAAATCAGTTCTGTGAGAAGGGCATAGAAGAAGACGATTATTAGAAGAACGAAGAATTTTATCATGAGTAGAGCATAGATAAGTAAACTGCGAAGTTAAATAAGGAGGTGAGTTAGGTGAAAAGAGTATAGAAAAAAGAGTAGTCAAAGCTCTTAGAATTCTGCGCTCACGAATAGGAAACCATTGCAACAGGGCACGATGCGTGGAAATATGGTCATATTTACGGAGATTATAAACGAACCGAATGCAGTTATTCAGAAGGCGATCAAGTTTATTGAGTAGATCTGCATTCAGTTCATAATAGCACACATCACCATAGTCGATTATCGGAAAGATTAAGGTCTGTACGAGCATTGCTTTTATATTTGATGGTAATAAGTTTTTTAATCGATAAAGAGATCTTAGAATTCCACTGACCTTCTGGCTGATGTTCTTAATTTGAGTTTGCCAATTGAGTGTGTTATCAATATACAATCCAAGGTCTTTGACACTAGAACTAAAGGGGATGGCAGCACCGTTAAACTGCAGGGCAGGCAGAGATGACTCGTTAACTTTTCGGAAATTTCGTGAACTACCTACAATGATAGCTTGACATTTTGCAGGATTAACTGACACACCAAATTTGTCAGACCATTTTTTAATAGCAACTAAATCAATGTTTAATTTATTGATTGCGTCAGAGACGCTATCAACATCCACTTGTGAGTACAATTGTAAATCATCAGCATAAAGATGATACGCACACTGAAGTTCAGGAGTCAAGAGATCTATAAAAATTGAAAATAAAAGAGGAGAAAGAATACCGCCTTGAGGAACGCCAGTACTAATGTTACACCAAGCCGATGACGACTCATCTACACGAACTGACTGCTGACGTTCCCGAAGATAAGAAGAAAACCATTCCAATGACTCATCAGACACCATCAGGTGGGAGAGGATAGATAGAAGAATTTTATGACTGACAGTATTGAAAGCATTGGAAAAATCAACCAACACCAGAACAGTAACTTTATTGTTCTCCATACCAGTTCTTATATCACCAGTCACTTTAAGTAACGCAGAAATAGTGCTGTGCCCGGGCCTAAATCCAGATTGAAAACAATTAATCAGGGAGTTACGATGAATGAAATTAGAGAATTGTTTATGGACACAAGCCTCAAGCACTTTGGACAAGAAAGGACGAATAGAAATTGCACGAAAATGACTGGGAAGAGAGGGATTAAGGATTTTGGGAAGAGGTCGAACGTAGGCTTTACACCATAAGGACGGAAAAACACTGGACTCAATGGAAAAGTTATAGCCGGTAAAAGGAAGTCCAGTATTGTTACAATCATGTGTCTGCTGATATTGTCACAGCCAATGGCATTAGATTTTATGGACGAAATTATCTTCGGAATGAAGTTAAAAGAATTGATTGCTGGAGCCTTTAAACTAGCTATATAATTTACTGTTTGGTTTATTGTTTGATGATCTAATGAAGAAGCTGTGGTGAAATGTTGATTCAGATCATCTAACTTTATTGTGGTTGGAAGGTCAAAATGACTTTGTTTACCAAAGAGTTCCGAGGAATTTCCAAACATCAGCAGAAGAAGAAGAAGATATATTATCTAGAATATGGCGGCGTTTAGCGTCGCGTATCATCTTATTGCACAAATTCCTAGCAGTTTTAAAGAAAGTCCAGTTGTCTTCGGAACGATCATTTTTAAATTTCCGGCGGTTTCTTTGCCTCATCGCCATCCGAATCCCCCTAGTCATCCACGGTGCAGGTAATCGCTTCAATTTAACCTTCTTAACGGGAGCATGCACGTCGTAAAGCTTATTAACCATGTTATTAAAGATGTTGATCTTATCATCAACTGTGCTAGCATCTACAAGGGGCTCCCAGCAAATTTCAGCAGCATCTTTATGAAGCTTCGAGACATCCATGCGAGCAAAGCAACGCCTATACAGAACCTTAGAGTTAGGTTTAGGAGGTTTTAAGATATAAGAAAGGAAAATAAGATCATGATGAGAAAAACCAGGGGCATCATGTTGGCCATGGGAAGAAACAAGAGAGAGATTGGAGGTGAGGATTAAATCAAGCCAAGTGTCATCAGAAATATTATTGTGATGAGTAGCTTGAAGAGGCAATACATGCAGACTAGCTGACTCAATCAAACGAAGAAGATTACGGGAGCGAGAAGAGTTAAGTGCTAGGAGGTTAGTGTTAAAATCACCCATGATGATGTGATGTGCATATTCAGAACCCAAAGATTCTAGAACAGCTTCTATATCAGTGAAATAATTAATTGCAGGCGGGCAATAGACAACACCAACCACAATTTCAATCATAACTTATACGAAGCAAGCATCGCATACACGAATTCATAAATTATTTATTGGATTTTGACACAATAGTTACAAATTAATTAAATAGGAATGTACCAGCTTATGCCTGGCACTTATTAAGTACCTACGTTATTTCGAGCTTAAGCGTTTAACTACGTATGCATGTAGGTACCATTGTGAATTAATTTTCGACGAAAGTTGTTTGTAATGCTGGCGTTTAATGGCACCTTCTATAGAATATGTTGGTACTAAATAGCATATTATTATTTCCAATGTTTGTTTTAATTCATCTATACTTATAATAAAACTGTAACAGATCCAATTCTGTACATTGAAAATATTTTGAAAATTATATTTGGAGGGCATTCTATAACCGATACTGAGGCCGAAAATGTAAGTTTTTTTAATTTTTGTCTGTCTGTCTGTCTCTATCACGGCTGCGCAGCACGCCGAAACTACTGAATGGATTCAAATGAAACTTGGCATGATTTCAGATCTTACTACGAGGTAGGACTTAGGATACTTTTTATCCCGTAATCTAGCACGGTTCTTTTGGGAGAGGGGATTAAACTCAAAATGGGTTAAACTTGGTTAAACGCTTGGTCCGATTTTATCAATTTTTCTTTATAATATAATAAATATTAGTAAGGGAACACTCATAGAGAGTGGTTATCAAGGTTTTGTAATCGATCGGGTTAAGCAATGTTAGGTAAGGTCATTAAATAGATGGGTGACCGTTTAACGCCATTTGAACGAAACGGGTCCGTGCTTCGGAGAGTAAGTAAAAAGTGGGTCCCAGTTTTAACCGACTATAAAAAAGGAGGTTATGTATTCGATGCGAATGACTGTTATTAAAAGTTTAGTTAACGTAAAAATATCGCAGGCGGAGCTGCGTGGGTCAGCTAGTATTTAATAAGCACGTAGGTTAGAATAGGGATCCGGGTACCTTCGGAGTCGCTGGACGCTCGGGGTGTGGGCCCCTTGAGCGTCCATTGAGTACGGCGGCGACTCCGAGGAGGACGGCGGCGGGGTTGCGACCCCCGTCCCCGTGAGTACCGTGTCAGGTTCCCGGGGGGCTACAATGCGCCCCCCGGCGGCGGGCTCAAAGGCAAGGCACTGAGGGGCCCCTGGTGCAGATCCCACCGGAGAGCCCTGGGGTTCCCCCTCTCATGTGCCGATGCGACAGCCGCGGGGGTTTTAGTGGGTAAGAATCCCACATACCCCGGTCGAGCCCCACAGCTCCCGGGGATCTTACGAAGATTTCCCCCGCGTCAAAAAAAAAAAAAAAAAAGGGATCCGGGTAAGAATAGCACCCACCCAGCTCCTCCCGTTGGGTGTCCGTAAGAGGCGACTAAGGGAAAACAAGAGACAGGCAGCAGCGTCTTTCTACTTGATTACCTAATAATTATATTAAATACCTAGGGGAAAGTGATCACCCTTCGTACGCGGGGCACATTCGTACAGTAAGTCTAGAAGAAAAACTAAACGGCACACAAACACGCCTTTGCTTTTGGACATACCGGCCACCATGTTACTAACGGAACTTAGGGGCAGTCGCGCCACGCTGTATGAGCTGACAAGACGATAACTGTTTCCGCGCGTGGTGAGTAATTTTACTTACTAAAGTTTAGTTCGTAATTGTAGGAAGAATTTTTATGTTTTTGACTAAATAGTGATGATTAATTAATGTTATTGTTGTTTATTTTGAGCTTTAATTGTAATATTTCTCATACTAAATTAGAATTTCTATGAAATTGTAATTTTAATTTTAGAGTAAGGCCTGGGGCACATTCGAACAGTACTGCAGGGGGCACATTCGTACGTATACGAATGCTCCCCCCTTAATATCTTATTTACCGCCAGTACATCAAATTTCATTTTTTTATGAAATGTATACAGTAGGTACGTCAAAAATTGTTTTAAGCATATTATAATTAGGGTACTTTTTATGTATCAAACTCAAACTCAAACTCAAAAATAGTTTATTTCAAATAGGCACTTTTGAAAGGTCATATATATTTATTTTTTTAAAAAGCTACCACCGGATCACAACGCGGCCTCAACTGAGAAGATCCGGCAAGAAACTCAGCGGGCTTGTCATTTTATCACATTTTTTTTTAAACAGTGTGTCATGTTACAACTAGATCAGAGCGACAATGTGTCTTGCCGTTCAAAAGATCAAATAATACAGAAAAAATTATAATAAAATACGACGAAAGTAGGTACAACAAACTAAAAAGCCAAAGGGATAGTAGTCGGACCAGTCCCCCCAAGCAGCACCCGCGCACGAGTTGACTCGAGCAGCAGCCATCACTCCCCTCAACCATATTGGAGGGAAGGGGGTGACCCGCCACACGAAGCCGCCACAAGCAAAGACTTTTCGATGGCGAGCATGACCGATCTAAGATCACAGTGGCACACGTCTAACATTTAACTTCTGCTGTTATGCAGTGCCTCGTCAGGCAAGACACAAAGCACTTTAACATATTATTGATGTCATCAATTAATTGACTAGTGCAGCAGCCATCAGTTATCCACCACTTTATATGGTGTTACAAATTGTAAGCCTTAAAATTCAAAGCTTGCATGAGTCAGGCAGTTCAAGCCCACGCAGCTTTATCTTCTAGGTAATCCGAGATTTTATAATAAGCCTTTTTCGACAATCGGCTTTTTATCAAAGGTCTAAATCTATTCAGTGGAAGATCTCGGATATCCTGTGGCAGTTTGTTATAGAAGCGTATACTTTGACCCATAAAAGATTTGCCTGTTCTGTGGAGACGCGTGGAATGCAAAACAAGATCGTGTTTGTTCCGGTTATTAACACCATGAATATCACTATATTTTTTAAAAGATCCAATATTTTTCTCAACAAAAACAAAATTTTCAAATATGAATTGTGAAACAACCGTTAGAATATCTATTTCTTTGATTTTTTCTCTAAGTGAATCGGTAGGAGCCAGATTATAAATGGCTCTCACAGCTCTTTTCTGCAGAATAAAAATGGCATTAAGTTCTGCAGAAGATCCCCACAGTAATATACCATAAGACATAATACTGTGGAAATAGCTGAAATAGACAATTCTAGCGGTTTCAACATCAGTTAAGCGTCTAATTTTTTTCACTGCATATGCCGCGGAACTTAGTCTACCTGACAGTTTCTCAATTTGTGGGCCCCATTGTAGCTTAGCGTCTATTGTTATACCAAGAAACACAGTCGAAACCTCAAGGTCCAACGATGCTCCATTAATTTCCACATTGGTAGCCACCGGTCTTACATTAGGTGTTACAAATTTTATACACTTAGTTTTGCTCTCATTCAGTTTTAAATTGTTAATATTGAACCAGTGGACAACTTTAGAGAGGGCGTTGTTTACTTCGTCATAATCATGGAGTTTACGCTTAACTTTAAATAAGAGAGAGGTATCATCCGCGAACAATACAACATTAAGATTATCCCCCACGAAGTAGGGTAAATCATTAATGTATATTAAAAACAGAAATGGGCCTAATATTGAACCTTGAGGGACGCCTAAGGAAACCACAGATCTTGGGGATCTCTTACCATTTATATCAACCTTCTGAATTCTATTATTCAAATATGAAGTCAGAAGGTCTAAAGCTCTGTTCCTCAAACCATAGTGGCGTAATTTCCTGACCATCGTGTCGTGATCTACGCAATCAAAAGCTTTGGATAAATCACAGAATACACCAAGAGCATCATGTGATTCCTCCCAAGCCTGGTAAATATATTTTAATAATTCGACTCCCGCGTCAGTAGTTGATCGATTTTTTCTAAAGCCGAACTGTTTATCATGAATAAAATTGTTTTTATTAAAATGATCTAATATTTGATTTAATATAAGTTTTTCATAAATTTTACTTAAGGCTGGCAACACCGAAATAGGCCTGAAATTCGTAGGCTCAGCGGTACTGCCAGACTTAAATATAGGTACAATTTTGCTGTGCTTCATAAGGTCAGGAAACTCTCCACTCATAACACAGCTATTAAATATCACTGCTAGTTGAGGGGCAATTACTTCAATTATTGATGCTATTACTTGTACAGAAAGTCCCCATATATCAGCTGTCTTTTTCTGATTAAGCTGTTTGAAAGTATTTATAATATCATTAGCAGTAACAAAACAGAATTGAAAGGCTGTGCCACACTCTGGTATGTTTTCTTTTAATAAAATTTCAGAGGAAATGGACGACGAATTCAGAGTTTTCGTTATATTAATGGGAACATCAGTAAAAAATCGTTCAAACTCTGTCGCCACATCTAAATCCGCTGTTACATCTTTATTATTCACATGTAAACAAAAATCATTATTGCGTACTGATGACCTACCAGTTTCACTATTTATAATATTCCATGTCATTTTAATTTTGTTTTCAGAGTTTCTGATTTTTTGTTTTAAATAATTAGCTTTAGCTATGGAACAAGCTCGTTTAAATACCTTATGATTAATCGATAAAGTTTTAGGTTTAAATATTTTTCCAAAGCGATTATCGATACATTGGAATAACGAGTTATACAAGATATTTGGATCTTCATGACAGGGCAACACAGGCAAGCTGTCAGTCAGGATGACTTTGAAATGACATAAACGACGTTCCGTTATCGGAACAAACATAACATTTCTATTAGTTTTCATGATTTTACTAGGAAACACAGCAAGCTGTCCACAATAGTCAGAATCAAGTTTATTTATTACTTCTTTGTGTATCGGTTTCATACTTGTAAATATGTTATCGATACATGTTGCGCTAAAAGAGGTTATCCTAGTGGGCTCCAAGAACATGTTGTACAAATTGTGTGATCTAAATAATGTTATAAATTTACTGGTCACAGTGGTATTTTCCAGTAGATTTATGTAAAAGTCTCCACAGACAATAATTGTTTTATTCGTGTAGGACGTTTTGTGCAAAACAGTTTCTAATATTCGTTCAAAATCATCATATGGTGAACACGGGGGCCTGTATACGCTCAAAACTAAAAACTGCTCAGTCTCAATGCAAGCTAATTCAATAACTCGTTCAACAGAAAGGCTCACCAGATCAGTACGTTCTTTGTATTTAATATTCTTTTTAGTAATAATTAGGGAGCCCTAATTGTATATCGATCAGAAACCTTTAATTTAGCTCAGCTTCTTAGTTTTATTATGTAAATCTTTTATAAAATATTTGCTTGCAGAATCATGGTGTGGAAATATAAAAAAGGGTACGCAAACCGAAGAGCTGAAAGTATCTTATCTTCGGAAGAAACCGGGATCATCATGGCGATTCTATTACCCTGATGTAGAAGATATACATACTTTCTATTTTGAAGGCATCGCCATGATCCTCCCTGATCCTCCGCCACGAGCAAATTCTACACCTAGAATGGCTAGACTTTTTACTTTTGCAGTTAATTTTAATGTGCAATAACTTCTAAAGTTACAACCAAATGTTTATTATACCTACTTTAAGTTTCAATTGTCAAAGATTTATTACAAAGATCTCACACATACTGATTATAGATCTGTTACAGACTGATAGTAAATTTTAGAATTATCAAAAAGTAAAATATTTTATATATCGTTTTTTTACGGAAGAACAATTGATTAATTATGAGTCAAGTTAAACATTATTAAGTTAGTTTTATGATATAAACATTATTCTTTGTAATCTAATAAAGTTATCGAGTTTAATAGGCTTTTTAATTACCCTCTATCAATCTACCCCATGGTGTATGAAAGTACCCCACTCGCTGTATGAAAGTACCCCACCTGTGGGGTGCGTTCGTACAAATATCTTATCGTAGAAAAATGGCTATAACCCTTTAATCGTCCGACATAATAGTTTCAAAGTTTTTAGTAACTAACTATGATATATTTGTTACACGTAGGTGCATAAACTAGGTAATTTTGACAGTTGATTAAAGAGTAAAAAAATAATATGTAAAAAGTGTACGAAGGGTGACCACTTTCCCAGAACATTTACCTCAACATAATGTGGCAGGGTCAAAAAGCTATATAATATATAAACGATGGCCATACTTATAGTCAAAACGGTTCAAGCCTAGGTAGGTATATCTAGGCTTACAGCCGAAATTCATATTCGTCCAAAATTTTGCATTGATTTAAAATATTTTATTATTAAATAAACATTTGACTGCTAGGGCCGATTGTTTTGGATTAGATAAGAGTTAATATTAATTTCCATTGACACGTATTCCTAGTACCTTATAGTTTTAATAATGTATGCTTGTGAGTCAGAGCACTGACTCTATTCCATGGAAAAGCGATTGTATTACTCAGAATTCGATTTTACGAGTATTTTATGTTGTATGGTTGTTGCTTAGCAACCATTACTAAATAAACACTTTGTGTCACCAAATATTCCTTTGTAAGATCACAGATAAACAAAATCCGTTCAGAATACACGAAATAAATTGAGAGTAATGTACTATAGGTACAAATGTGATTTTAGATGTGAAAAGGATTTCTTGTATGACAGGATTCAAGGGGAATAACTTCATTTGGGTTTTTGCTTTTATTATTGACAAAGTAAACAGCCAGCTGCTGTCATCATCAGTATTTATTAGGACTTTTAAATATTTTGATACCTTGCCAAATGTTATGAAAACAAAATTTAAACAATGAGACTAGCCGCTTCTTACTAAGTTATAAAATAAATCATATATTATGCAAAAAAAAATATATGTCGGCAGATGGCCATCACCCCCTAATTCCTGGCGTATCACGCACGGCACATCAGATCCCTGACCCGGGGTTTAATCCCAGATTCCCTGACAGCAAACGACGATTTGAAAGATAATACAATCGTTTATTCCCAGATCACATTCTTAACAACGGTTTACTAAAAAAGCAACGATCCACGGGAGAAATTCTTCATGCATCCAGCGATGGCGACTGTTTTTTAACCGACTTCAAAAAAAGGAGGAGGTTCTCAATTCGTCTGTATATATATATTTTTTTTTTTTTCTATGTATGTTCGCGCATAACTCTGGCAATTATGAACCGATTTGAAAAAATCTTTCTTCCATCCATTCTTTAATCCGTTAATTGGGTCCCATAAAAAAATTATTGCTCAGTAATAAGTAGTTCCTGAAAAAACAAGAATGGTGACTGCGCACTGAGACTTGCAAGAAAGCCTATATAGATGACGTTTTAGTCGCTCGGACTCGCTCGGTCGGACAAAAATAGTCATAACTCTGGCAAAAATTTACCAATTTCAATGATTCTTTTTTTATTCGAAAGAAGAAACCACTGTATCGAATCTGTATGAATTTTATTACAACCGGATAAGAACTTCCTGGAGGACCATGAACGATGTGGAGGAATTTATCTGGTAAAAACCATAAAACTGATGTTCTCCATTACATTTCTCTGACAATTATGAACCGATTTCGATGATTCTTTTTTTATTCGAGAGAGTAAACTACTATGATGTTTTCATGCAAATTTCATTACGACCGGTTTTTTTTTTTTTTTTTATACTACCAAGGTGGCAAGCAAGCGTACGGCCCGCCTGATGGTAAGCAGCCACCGTAGCCTATAGACGCTAGCAACACCAGAAGAATCACTAGCGCGTTGCCGACCCTTAAGACATTAGATGTTAAGTCTTTGTGTCCGGTAATTTCACCAGCTACAGTGCCCTTCACGCCGGAACACAGCAATGCTTACACACTGCTGCTTGGCGGCAGAATATCTGACACTGCGGTGGTACCTACCTGGACGGTTCCTTGCACAAGGAACCTACCACCTAGTAAAATATATATATATATTATATATATATATATTTATTATATATAAAAATAAATAATTATAATTTATTATATAATAATTTATTATAATTTATTATATAATAGTTGGTGCCAAATATACACAGCAGGTACGCTAACACCAACTTCAATAATATTTAAATTATTTTATACTTTTCAGTGATATTGAAGTCGGTTCAATTTTTTTTAAAAAGATTTTATTCCCAATATGGCGACCGCGCCGGCCGGCTCCTGTTTCGTTAGCACCATAGATTTAGGATTTTTCACTAGATTTATGGTTAGCACGCGCAAGTGACGCAGCATGACGTCTACTCGCGGTACTTGCCTCCGATCAAACCAGCCTTCTTGGTTCTTCCATATCCCGACATATATATTTTGGTAAAAAAAAATAAAGACATTCCAAATATTAAAAAAAAATGGCGATTCATACGCAAAACGTACCCACTGAAAGATAAGATGCTTTTAGCCAGTAACTATATAATATATATATTCTATATGTATATTCTTATAATACACGGCTTGTATACTTAGCTTACTTGGCTAAGATAAATCTATAAGGTAAGGTGGGGTAAGACTGTCACTTTCAAATAACTCGAAAAGTTCTGCGTTTTTCTTCAATTTAACTTGTCGATAAAACAGTTATCATGTAATGGTTCTCGGCTCAAAACACAGTTGCCACTTCTGCTGAACTATTTGGTCAATATCACACAATTAAAATATCAGCTGTAAGAAAAAAAAATGGCTAGTTGGTGGATCTGAAAAAAAAACATTAAAAAATTTGTGATATTAAATGTTAAATTGAGATATCTTTGCTGTAAGTAGCATCATACCAACATCGAGTTTAAAATTATCTTGTTATTATCACATAAAACAAACAAGTTTCCTTAATATTTAACAAAATAAAACCATAATATAAAAATGACAAAGTGGGGGAAGACTATCAGTTTACCAGGGGCAAGACAAACGTATGTTAGTCTTGCCCCAAGTCAGATATTGTAAACATTTTCAAAGCGGGTATCGGCCTTAACTAGGTGCTAAAAAAAGGAATTATTAGTTGCTACCTAGAAAAACTAATTGTAATAACCCTACTAGCGACGTCCCGCGCTTTTACTCACGTATACACTTAAGAAAATTTATGACAACAGAGAGACAGAGATACATACGCAAAATGTGCATATACATTCTTTCGAAAGCTTCCTATATTGTTTAATAGAAAGTTTGTGAGTGTTTGCTCCTTCTTTATACTTTAATCGCTTAACTATTTCATAGTGACAATGAGGTTTTGATGTCGATAAAAGAAAACAAGTCAAAGGTTTTACACCCCTGTTTTCGATTGTATGTCAGTCTTACCCCGGATAACTATTTACACGAATTGCCGCAAAAATATACGCTGTAACGCTGCAATAGAATTATCTTTTTACTTGATTTACTTGTTATAAACATGATTTATTTTCAAAAGTTCTATTTGGTGAACGATTTCTGATAAAATATGTCACTGACAGTCTTACCCCGTGTGGTGGGGTAAGACTACCAGTTTTACCTATATCACTATTTCTTCAAAATTTCTGTTCCAGATGCAATTACGGTAATGTATTCATTGTTTCATTTAAGTTTATAGTGTTAATGTACCAGTGGCATTCCTGTCTTAAAGGTAGGGCATAAATGTAAGTCACAAAAATACAGTTTGTCTGCCCGACAGTAAAGTATGTTAGTCTTACCCCACCTTACCTTACTTATAATAAAACTGTAACAGGTCCAATTCTGTACATTGAAGATATTTTGAAAATTATATTTGGAGGGCATTCTATAACCGATACTGAGGCCGAAAATGTATTTTTTTTAATTTTTGTCTGTCTGTCTGTCTGTCTGTATCACGCCGAAACTACTGAATGGATTCAAATGAAACTTGGCATGATTCGAGATCTTACTACGAGGTAGGACGTAGAATACTTTTTATCCCGTAATCTAGCACGGTTCTTTTGGGAGAGGGGATTAAAGTCAAAATGGGTACTTGGTTATACGCTTGGTCCGATTTTATCAATTTTTCTTTATAATATAATAAATATTAGAAAGGGAACACTCATAGAGAGTTGTTATCAAGGTTTTGTAATCGATCGGGTTAAGCAACGTTAGGTAAGGTCAATAAATAGATGGGTGACCGTTTAACGCCATTTGAACTAAACGGGTCCGTGCTTCGGAGAGCAAGTAAAAAGTGGGTCCCAGTTTTGAACCTACTATAAAAAGGAGGTTATGTATTCAATGCGAATGTCTGTTATTAAAAGTTTAGTTAACGTAAAAATAGCGCAGGCGGAGCTGCGTGGGTCAGCTAGTTATTCCTAATTAAGTAAAACTGTAGCGATATGCTGAAAATATAAAATAATTACAATCCTTATTGTCGTCAAATTAAGAACGCCGCGTTAGTTAAAACATGTAGATTCTGAGACGGCTTCATCACAGCTCTCATTCAAACTAGTTTAATTTGGTTTGTCTTTATGGAAATAGGCTGGTGTCCTTACAATAGCTGAATTTCTAACTGATTGATGAACATTAATTAATTTGTAAACACTTGTGCACTATAATATCTCCCGCGTAGATGGCTGATCTTGTGAATGATTGGCCGCTGTGTTCTTATCGGCCTGTAGGTCCTTATTATTATAATCAGTCCACCGTTGGACATAGGCCTCATGCAAGACAAAGCTAAAATTAAAACATGTACATAGTCCCCGAGCCGAAGAGAATAGGCCATTCTATTATCTTCTTTAGAAACAAAAGTGCATCATTAGAAGACGTTCAACTATACCCTGTTATTTTTACAGGATCAAAATCGTAGCATTAAATGTATGAATAGGTACAGAAGTAATAGTTGACCGGGGGCCAGCCAAAGACAATTAGTATAGGGTTCAATATGCCATACATATTGAACATTTGAACCCTATACTACCAACTGGAGGAAATTCGAGGGTGCTATTCTTACCCGGGCACCCCACGGGCAAACAACTTATATCATCATCGTCTAATCATACTAAAATTTGTTTTCTTTCCTTCTTTCTGTAAAATTGTAAATGCAATAGATCAGATTGGATACGAACGCTATATTCGAGTGAACTGGAGCATGGTGGATCTCTCATGTGTTGCTAATATGGTTCTAGAATACGGAAGGCACGACACAATACACTTTATCAGTATGAAAAATATCAACAGACATTCGTATTGTTTGTATCATAGAATCATGTAGCAAAGTCTACCTTCATTCGGATAAAAAGAAAAGGAATGTTATGAAACATGACTCAAAAATATTAAATAAATAAAATAAATAAAAAGGGTACTTATATTCAAGGTTTAGGTACTTATATTGAAGTCGGTGTCTAGCCGTTGCCGATTATTTGGTGGTGGGATGGTGGCTCATGGTGGTGCATTATGGGTAGTGTGTTAACATGCAAAGTTTAGCTACTATCCCTTCGGCCTTTTAGTTTTTTTTGTACTTTAGTCGTATTTTTTTCCTCTCTAATTTGATCTTTTGAACGGCAAGACACTGTCGCTGATGCTGATCTAATTGTAACAAGACAAACACTGTTTAACCAAAAAAAAGAAAAAAAATGACAAGCCCGCAGATCTTTTTGCCGGATCTTTCCAGTTGAGGCCACGTTGTAATCCGGTGGTAGCTTTTTTTTAAAAAAATTACCGTTCAAAAGTGCGTTAAGCTTAATTGAAATAAATGATTTTGACTTTGACTTTAGCATCTTGTGTAGCATGGATGTCTGATTACATACAATGCTCAAGTAGGTACATATAAACAGTTACTAATAATCTTTTGACGTCTTGACGTTTTCCAAACTCGAAATCTGCGTAGGACAGGCTCCTAATTTTCTCTGTGTATCTATTAACTAATCGTACATACTAATCCTTTGTCGGCAATCCACGTGCCTCACTATAGCCGTCGCCTTCTAATTGGAGTTTCTTCCTGCAGACGAAAACGACGTGATATTTATAGCTTTATATTGAATACTTGCATATTTCTCGTCATTATTCGCCTAAGGCGAAGTTAATTATACACTGCAGAAGTTAATTAATATTTCGAAGCGTATATCGCTGCACTACGTCATGGACACATGATTGATCTCGACCTTTCAAATCTGTGTCTGTGTCTCTAAACAAAAGAATACATAACTTAATTATTATACTGCCTTGAAGTTCGATTATATTTTATACTGAGTACATCTCGGGCGATCAATCGCCAAATAAAACCATATGAGAAAACGTATATATAATTAAATTAGGGAGAGATTTTATATTGGAAAACAGATCCTAATCTGAATCCTACACTAAAATATAATTTACGATGTCGCCAGTGTTTCCAAATTTCCAAACTATACTATTCTTTAACTCATTACTGACATAATATAACAACAACGCTATTCAGAACTTGTACCGAAATAAATATATTTCGATTTGATTTGAAATTTTTTTTAACTTCAACACTTAGTATTACTACGTATTTTATCTACATAACGCAAACATATCAACATTGGTTTGAGTTATGAAACCACTTCTCTATCTGGAATATCCTAAGAATATTATTCAAACTACAATAAACGTAATCGAAGGTCTCCTTCATGATAATATCTGTTAGGATAGGAAGATAATTACTACCTATAGATAACGTAGTCACCTTTATTTTTGCTTCGAACTCGGCCTAACGCAATCCAGTTCCGGGGTGAGTCTGAAAGCTGAAAGGGTTAACGATATATAGGGATATCTCAGTTACTGTTGGACCCATTTTGAAAGGGCATTCAAACATAATTATTGTGTAATGAAAGGTTTATATTGGGTTACGACCTAAAACGTTTCAAAATAATTATATATGTTACTTAATACTTAAAGGCTACATTAGTATATTTTACAATTATATATATTTTTTCTTTTTTTATACTTACATTCCTATCTTAATCCGAAACCCTTATTCCTAATAGTTCCGGAGTGGATTTTTTCACTGACGTATATCAAATTTCTCTTTTTCTTCCTCTGTTAAAGCCTACTTCTGACATCCATATGTTCGACTAGACATGATAGTACTGCCATATACCTACAGATCTTTTTCTTTATTTACTTTTTGATTTCTGTACTTTGCATTATTTCTTTTAGTCACCAGTATTTTCGCCTCGCTCATGCTATTCTTCTTTGAATTTCTCTGCCTTTACAATTTTCAAATAATACCAGATCGTTGGTATATTCTATTTGTTCATTTTCTACCGTGACTTGGTGTAATTCTAAGTTTGTTATCATCTTCGTTTTAGATGCATGCAGTAAGTGACAAACCGACTCTTTTAATTTCCCTCGCTACCTCATTAACCATCGTCTCTATATCATGCACGCTGACGTGACGTCCGCGACGTCACTCCATTATTTTATTATTATTAGTGCGTTTTCCACATTATGTATTACCAATGGCAATAATAAATGTGGTAGAGAATATTTTGCTTGCTATGGTCGCTCCATACCTAGGTACTCTAGGTAGTTATACGTCTTTGGTGCAGAAAATATAAAATCAATGCCACAGTAGGTAGGTACATTATTATGAACTTGTAAGTCCGGGGAGATAACCATAGTTGTAAAATCAAAACTACAAAGGTAAAACTACAATTTTTGTTTTTAATATAATTTAAACACACAGAACAATAAAAATTGAATTTAACCATAATAATGAATACAATTTTTTGGAAACTTTAGTACATATTGTGGTTTACACAAAGAACATTAAAAGAAATAGCGTGAATTTTAGTGCTTCTCTATCGTTATGGACATCTCCTACATACCCTTTATCAATGCGGAAAATATTTTAAAGAGGTGAATTTTGTTGGTTTGTAGAAAGTAGTGCTTTGATCTTGAAAATTCTATGAATAAATAAATTTATTCGCTGTTTAATATTCTAACACACACTGTCCTTATCTGTTGTATAGAAAATAGCCTCACTAGCAAGGTCTGGGTGAGTCGTTAGATATTTTGTTACAGAGAAATTATTAGTGCAATTTCATTAGACATTTTATTTTTCAGATTAGCAGATCGGAATGTATAAGAATCGGTGGATTCCATATCCAAGGGCACAGCAAACAATAAGGAAGCAGCCACATCGATACCATCGACCGATTCGATATCGGATCGTATAGTGGGAACGCTTCATATACGGACGGACATTTTCTTTTCACAAAGGCTTCATTGTTATGGAATAAATCCGGGTCAACGCACATACAAAGGCAGTTCCTATTTCTAGTTATTGTTATTTTATAGTTGTCTAAACGGAGGATCGCTTCCGTTGCTATAAAATGCTATTTGATTACCATATCAGGATTATCTATACTATAATAAAACTCAAAGAGCACTTTTTCTGTACATAGAATATTTTTCCAAAATTTCTATGTGGGGATACTATAATATCGACATAGAGGCCAAAACAATTTTTTTTGGAATTATTGTCTGACTGTCTGTCTGTCTGTCTGTCTGTCTGTCTGTCGTTCTGTTTGTCCAGACATCATTCGAAAACCCGTGGATGGATTTTGATAGGACTTTCACTGATGTGTTGTGTAGAAGTAGGGATATAAATTGGTATATAAAACATCACGCTATGTTTCATAGGGGCTAAGCAGTGAAACATTACTTGCACATATTACCACATAATTTCCTTTGTATGTGAATAGGGTAATTATAGACTGATCAGTTAATCATTAAGATATGTATTATTACGCTATATACAATAGGGACTGAGCAGACATTTAGTTTGCATAAGATATGGCATTGGCGAAGGGTCAATTTTTGTAAGGGTAAAGCCGGTCCGGTACACCCAGGACATTTTAATTAGATTTCTGTATTGTTCTAAGTACTTTGCTGATAGCAATATGTGATGGTTAGAGGTATATCCATGGAATAATATATAAGATTAATTAGTAATGAAATTCAGTTTATTAATATACGAGGAAAAAAAACAAAAGCGTGAGCAATACAGAAGCCGTCAAGGCAGAGACGAAACATAAAATATATACGAGTCACAATGGAGGTTGCGTTCACATGCTATCATCCACCCTTGAACGCAAGTCCCATTTTCATAGCACAATAAGAATGCTTGGCTAAAGCAGTACCTTTTGTTAATATGTCTGCTAGCATTTCGTCACCTTTACAATAACAAAATTTTACTTCACAATTGCTGACATGCTCCCTCAGAAAATGATATCGTATGTCTATATGCTTGGATCTTGGTAAGTAACAATTGCTCGTGGACATCTTGACTGCACTCTGGTTGTCATTGAAGATGATAATAGGTGCCTCAAGCGATTGCCCCAGCTCAGCGTGTAATTGCCGCAGCCATAGAGCCTCCTGCGTTGCGGTGGACATGGACATGTACTCCGCCTCGGCTGTCGACAGCGCCACCGTTCGTTGTTTGCGCGAATACCACGATATGGCAGCACCCTGTAACATAAAAATATAGCCCGTGCACGACCTACGGTCATGCGTGTCACTTGCCCAGTCGGCGTCACAATAGCCTGTGATCTGAGCATTACCATCTTTGGTATAAATTAACTTATATTCCTTAGTTCCCTGTAGGTATCTCAGTACCCGTTTTACTGCAGTCCAGTGTTCAGTACTTGGTTTTTTATTGAATCTGCTCAATGTATTGACTGCAAAAGATATATCAGGCCTTGTACCCTGAGCTACATACAGCAAAGATCCAATAACTTGTTGGTAACGAAAATCTATTTTTATCTCTTCTTCTGCATCTTGACTAAATTTAATCCCAACTTCAATAGGTGTTTTAACAATTTTACAGTCTGACATTCCGAATTTATCTAATATTTCATTTATATATTTCTTCTGATCTAACATAACTATGTTTTTGTCCCTTGTTATGTTAAGTCCTACACATTGACTTGCTTTTCCTAAGTCCTTCATTTCAAGTAATTGCATCAACTTATCTTTCAACTTTTCTTTGACGTCTTGCTGAGAAGTAAACAGGATTAAGTCATCAACCCAAATCGCCACGTAGGTATTTTCCTTAAAATTAAAATAAACACATGGATCTGTTCTAGACTGTTGCAATCCTATTTCTCGTAATACGTTACTCAATTTGATGTTCCATATCCGGCTAGCTTGCTTAAGCCCGTATATCGACTTTTTCAAATGGCATACTTGAGTCCCTTGCTCATAAGTTTCGGGCTGTATCATATAGATATCAGCATCAATCTCTCCTTGTAGAAATGCACAAACAGCATCCATCTGGTCAATGTCAAGGTTGTATTTAACTGCCAGAGCAAACAAGTAGCGAATAGAAGTATATCGGACTACCGGAGAATACACTTCATCGTAATCGATGCCTTTTTTCTGAGCAAAGCCTTTTATTACGAGTCTTGCCTTGAAACGTATAATATTGCCAGCCTGATCTGTTTTTGTCTTAAATACCCACTTCGAAGGCAAAGCTTTTCTGTTAGCGGGTAAGTCAGTCAAACTCCAAGAATTGTTTCTCATCAGGGAGCTATATTCATCATCCATAGCCTGTTTCCACTGCACTGCACAAGAGGATGACAATGCTTCCTCGACTGACTCTGGATCAGACAGATTGGCATACATACAATACAAACTATTTTCATCCTTATTTTTGTCTGGTTTATTATGTGGTATCAAATTAATTATTCTATGATAGTTATCATGTCGATTTATATTACTAGGAGGCAGGTAAGTCTCATCAAGTTCACCAGTATCAGTTTGCCTTCTAAACATACAGTACATCCAATGATGTTACTCTTCCCTTGAGCCAATAACACACCCTCAGCGCAGGCAGGTAACTTGTTCACATCTAAAACATTTAAATGTCCCATACGGAGATGCCATAAATAAGTATCATTGACCTTTTCAGTAGTAAAATGAGCAGAATCAGGACGAATCACAGTATCCAAAACGTATAGTTTATTACTAAGTTCTGCAGTACATATGGGTTTTCCAGTCAAATTAAAAATATTGCAACTCTTATCATTAAATGATATTTTGTAGCCAGACCTTACTATGGTACTAACTGATAGAAGATTAGCTGCTAGGCCAGGGATATATAATACATTTTTTACCTGAATGCTCCCACCCTGGGCTAGGTGAATATCAACACATCCAATTCCTTTTACCAGTAGTGGCTCTTTGTTGGCAACTGTAATATTCTTTATTGACGGATCCGTGACATTGTACATCCAATCTCGCCTGCATGTCATATGCATAGATGCACCTGAGTCAACATACCATTTTTCGCAATCAACTCCTACAGTAGCTGGAAAGGCAGCAACAAAACTTGTATCATCATTATTTTTATGCGATTTATTCGCAACTTTCTTGGGACTTCTACAAAATTTTGCAATGTGTCCGTATCTATTACATTTGTAGCACCTTGGTCCTTTGGAAATTACTGGCTGCTGATTATTCTTTGTTTTCTGAAAGTTTGTATAGAAAACAGCGCTCGAGTCCTTAGACTTCACTTCCTGCAGAAGCTTTGTTTTTACAAAGTCAGCGCTAATATTTGTACCTGAACTTTCGAGCCCCATAATCATAGGCATATATAAATCGGGTAGACCAGCTAACATCAATGTACCGAGCCATTCATCATTCACATCAAAGCCTATATTACGTAGCTTGTGAGCTGTAGTCATAATCTTATTCACATATTCTTCTACGGTATTGCACGACTCTAAGGATGTATTCACCAAATCCTTTAATAAGCCTACCTTTCTAGTCAATCCATTATCGTCAAAAGCTCTTTCTAGACTATCCCATACCTCTTTTGCTGTTTTGCAATCTTGAACGTGTACATAATTTTGGGGGTCTAACAATAAAATTAACTTAGCTTTAGCCTTGACGTCCTTGCTGGGATCGACTTTTTTGTCGCCACTTGGCTCCACGCATTGCCATAAATCTTCGTGCTCCAGATATGTCTTCATACCAAACTTCCACGTCGCAAAGTTTTCACGACCAACTAGTTTTTCTACACTGAACATATTTGAGCTCATTATAACTGCGGATTTCTCGGATACTACTAATCTTTTATACGCTACGCTCTGCTACCATGATGGTTAGAGGTATATCCATGGAATAATATATAAGATTTATTAGTAATGAAATTCAGTTTATTAATATACGAGGAAAAAAAACAAAAGCGTGAGCAATACAGAAGCCGTCAAGGCAGAGACGAAACATAAAATATATACGAGTCACAATGGAGGTTGCGTTCACATGCTATCAATATGACATTATTTTTATTTATATCTTTGAAAAGTTAAAATCTGTAAATCCCGAGCGGATCCAAACTAGATTATGTATGTATTACAGTCGCAACAATAAAAGATGCGGAAAACTTAAAACTTTCATTATCGAATATCATTAGACAGTAATTTACGATGTTAGCGTGATTTACATTATGAACAGCGCCATCTATCGGTGAAATTGAACATACAATAACTATAGAACTTTAATCTATATATTATATCAAAGAAAGTCGTGTTAATTACACTATTTATAACTCAAGAACGGCCTAACCGATTCGGCTGAAAATTGGTGGGGAGGTAGCTTAGAACCAGTAAACGGACATAGGATACTTTTTATCCCGGTAGATTAAGGTTAAGCAACGTAAGGTAAGGTCATTAAATAGATGGGTGAACCGATTTGTATGAAAGTGTGCATATCGGGTAGGTCTGAGAATAGGTCATACAGTATATTTCATACCGCTAGGTTAAGGTTAAGCTACATAAGGCAAGGTCATTAAATAGATGGGTGAAACGATATGTATGAAATTATGTGTGCATATCGGGGAGGTCTGAGAATAGGTCATAAAGTATATTTAATGCCGCTGATACGATGATTGACGAGGATATATAGAACGAGAGGAGGGTGCACGTGAGGAGAGGGGATTCGAGAAGGGGGCGATGGGGTGAGGGATCGGGGGAGTTGGGTGGAGTAAGGGGGGAGTGAGAAGGAGCAAGTTCGTAGAAGAGAGAGGGGGAGAGGGTTCAGAGAGGGGATAACAGGGTAGGAAGAGGGGGAGTGTGACGGAAACCGAAGCAGGAGGGGGAAAGAGAGAGGAGAGAAAGAGCATATAATTAGATTTTTTTTATAAGAGAGAGAGATATGGAGAGAGATAAATCTAGGGAGGAGGGAGAAAAGGGGAGCTAAATGTAATAAAAGCGCGGGCGGAGCTGCACGGGTCAGCTAGTTAGGTATATTACTGGTACATTACTGGTATATTACTGCAGGATAAATACGTGAGTTTGTTTATGTAAGTAGTTCTTTATGCACAATTATATATTACTAGCTGACCCACGCAGCTCCGCCCGCGCTGTGCTTACGTTAACTAAACTTTCAATAATATACATTCGCATAAAATACAAAACCTCCTTTATTAAAGTCGGTTAAAAACTTGCATCCACTTTATACTTGCTCTCCGAAGCACGGAGACGTTTAGTTCAAATGGCGTTAAACGGTCACCCATCTATTTAATGACCTTACCTAACGTTGCTTAACCTGATCGATTTCCAAACATTTTTAACTGTCTATGAGTATTCCCTTACAAATATTTATTATAATTATAATGAAAAATTGTTAAAATCGGAGCAAGCGTATAACCAAGTACACATTTTGACTTTAGTCCCCTCTCCCAAGGGAACCGTGCCGAATGTCGGGATAAAAAGTATCCTATGTCCTACCTCGGAGTATTAACTCAAATCATGCCAAGTTTCGTTTCAATCCATCCAGTAGTTTCGGCGTGATGCTCAGCCGAGATACAGACAGACAGACAGACAGACAGACAGACAGACAGACAAAAATTAAAAAAAATACATTTTCGGCCTCATTATCGGTTATAGAATGCCCTCCAAATATAATTTTCAAAATATCTTCAATGTACAGAATTGGACGTGTTACAGTTTTATTATAAGTATAGAAGATATAGAATTATATAGTAGGTAAATAATGATATATTGATTTGGTCTCTAGCTGCTAATATTTTTAAGCGACTTTAAAGGCGGTTCTTCAATCGTATTTAGGTACCTATTCTGTATTTTTGCTGCGTGGGTCAGCTAGTAGGTACATAATAAAGATATTTTGACTTTGACTTTTATAGGTAACTAGCTGACCCACGCAGCTCCGCCTGCGCTATTTTTACGTTAACTAAACTTTGAATAACAGACATTCGCATCGAATACATAACCTCATTTTTTATAGTCGGTTAAAAACTGGGACCCACTTTTTACTTGCTCTCCGAAGCACGGACCCGTTTAGTTCAAATGGCGTTAAACGGTCACCCATCTATTTAATGACCTTACCTAACGTTGCTTAACCCGATCGATTACAAAACCTTGATAAATACTCTCTATGAGTGTTCCCTTACTAATATTTATTATATTTTATAGAAAAATTGATAAAATCGGACCAAGCGTTTATACGCTTGGTCCGATTTTATCAATTTTTCTTACTACTTCTTACTACTTGGTTATCCAAGTACCCGTTTTGACTTTAATCCCCTCTCCCAAAAGAACCGTGGTAGATTACGGCATAAAAAGTATCCTATGTCCTACCTCGTAGTAAGATCTCAAATCATGCCAAGTTTCATTTGAATCCATTCAGTAGTTTCGGCGTGATGCTCAGCCGTGATACAGACAGACAGACAGACAGACAGACAAAAAATAAAAAAATTACATTTTCAGCCTCAGTATCGGTTATAGATTGCCCTCCAAATATAATTTTCAAAATATCTTCAATGTACAGAATTGGACCTGTTACAGTTTTATTATAAGTATAGATATAATAGAAAGACGCTGCTGCTATTCTTACCCGGACACCCCACAGGCTTATATTATAATATTATAAGACTACTTCTCTTGAAAGACATTTAGAAGATCTTATTCCTATCTATAGCCATACTATTATAATGGGTGATTTTAATACCTGTCTCCTAAAAAAAGATTTCCGTACTTCTTTATTAGAATCTGTCGTTATTTCCTGCAACATGCATATTCTCCCTCTTGGTGCAACTCATCACTTTCCTAACTCTACTCCCTCACTTCTTGACTTGGCAATTGTATCTTCCTCTCAGCATGTTGCTAAGCACGGTCAATGTGCGGCCGAAGAGTTTTCCTATCATGATCTGATATTCCTGTCATATAAGATTCGTCCTCCTAAAGCAAAGCCTAAAATAATCCTTCAGCACAATTTTAGTGGTATGGATTATGACGCATTTCTTAGTGATGCTCGCGCCATTGATTGGTCCCCGGTTATTGAGGCAGATTCGGTTAACGATCAGGTGGAAATTTTTAACTCAATCTTAATGCAATTATATGACAAGCATGCACCTTTGCGATCCATTAAACTGAAGCACCTTCCTGCTCCTTGGCTTACTGATGACATTAAGTTACTGATGCGTAAGAAAGCCAGTGCCAAACATAAATTTAAATGCCGTCCCAATGATCTTACCAGAGAAAAATATGTTAGATGTCGCAATCGCTGCAATACGGTGTGTAGGAACGCATTACGCCACCATGTTCATGAATCTGTAGATAAATATGATCCAGCTAAAGTCTGGAAATTTCTTAGGTCTATTGGAATTGGTAAAGGACGTCAGGATACCGTTCCCACTAATTTAGATATAAATTCTCTCAATCTCCATTTCTCTTCTTCTTCGTCTATTGATGGGGCAATTAAAGCCAACACTCTTAATTACATCTCAGCCTTACCAATTCCGGACCATTCTCCTCTTTGTTTTCAGTCGTCTAACCGCTAGTGACATCAAGAAGAGCATACTTTCAATCACGTCAAACGCAGTTGGTAATGATGGTATCAGTCGCAATATGCTTGTGCCGCTTCTTGAAATTATCCTTCCTGTTCTTTGTGATATTCTGAATAATTCTGTTGATAGCTGCATTTTTCCTTTAGCTTGGAAGGATGCTCAAATTATTCCTCTTCCTAAAAAATCAAGTCCTAAATTATTTTCCGAATTTCGACCTATATCTATTCTTCCTTTTCTTTCTAAAATTCTTGAACGCCTTGTCTATGACCAGATTAGTAAATTCCTTTATTGTCACAATCTTTAAAACCCTTTACAATCAGGTTTCCGCCCGGGCCATAGCACGACTACTACACTCGTCAAGATCACTGATTATATACGTCATTCCATGGACAATGGCAAACTTACTGTACTTATATTGCTGGATTTCAGTAATGCGTTCAATACGGTTGATTTTGACATTCTCTTGGTCTTACTTCGCTCAATGAATGTATTTCCTGCGGTTGTCGATTGGTTTTACAGTTATCTTTATGGGCGCAGGCAGCGGGTTCGCCTGGATGAGGATTTCTCTTCTTGGTGTGATACGACTGCTGGCGTCCCTCAAGGTGGTGTCCTTTCTCCACTTCTTTTGCAATTTTTATAAACTCTGTCTCGCAAAATCTGTCTTCTTCGTACCACCTATATGCAGACGATCTACAAATTTATTCTAGTGCTTCATTGGATGAACTACCAGAGTGTATTAGGGTAGTTAATAATGATATTTTCCTTATAACCGAGTGGAGCAAAAAATTTGGCTTAAAAGTTAATCCTGCATAATCTAAGGCGATGATTGTGGGTAGTTCGCGATTGATTTCAAGGGTAAACTGGAGAACGATTCCTAGTGTCAATTTAGATGGGGAAATAATACCATTTAGTGAATCGTGTAAAAAATTAGGAATCTTAATTGATCGCTGCTTGAGTTGGGTTCCTCAACTCCAAGTTACTAGCCAGAAGTTGTTTGCTGCTGCAGCCTCGTTAAAAAGACTCCGTAACTTTCTTCCCACTGCCACTAAAATTGTTCTAGCTCAATCCCTATTACTTCCAATTCTTGATTATGCTGACATCTGCTATTTAGATCTTACAGAGGACCAGCTTAATAAACTTGAGCGTCTTCAAAATTTTTGTATACGATTTATATTTGGTTTGCGCAAATATGATCATGTTTCTCAATTTCGTTCTAAGCTCAAGTGGCTTCCTATTCGTCTTCGTCGGAATACGCACATCCTGTCTCTTCTTTATAATATACTATTTAATTCTTTTTCTCCGCGTTACCTAAAGGAACGTTTTGTTTTTCTCGGCAATGATTCCCACTGTTTGAGGTCATCAGAAAATCTCACTCTTATGTTCCCTTCTCATAATAGTTCGTTTTACGATAAGTCATTCACAGTAGAAGCTGTTCGTCTGTGGAATGCCTTACCGGTCACTGTTAGACATGCACCATCTCTGCCTATCTTTAAAGATCGTTTTATTTGTCCCTATGAATTTTATATTGATATTAGCCGGCTGCATTTATTTATTTATTATTGTTGGTTATTTATATTTGATTCTATCAAATATAATATTTATGTATTATACTAATATTTATATATATATATTATTTTGCTGTTACGTATTTTATTGTTTATAGTTATGTATTTTTTTTCTCTTTTATAATTGGTTTGTATAAACAACCCCGCCTTGCAGTTCATAGTTCCTATCCATCCAAAGATTGCCTGGTAGAGATCACTTTTAGTGAAAAGACCGCCCATTGTTTCATTCTATTTTACTGTTTTTTTTTTCTTGTATTTTTGTGTTTTTTATTAATGGTGGAACAATAAAGTAATAACTATCTATCTATCGATCTACTACTACATAAATCTTTATATAAAAAAGTACCGAATTCGATGGTTCTACTAAACAGTAAATTAATGATTAGAATAAGTATTATTGAAGTTGGTGCCATAATACACTACACCAACGTCAAACTATTTTAATTAATATTAGATTATAAATAATAATAATATCATCCCTTGTTTATATACCACTGTTGGGCACGGGCCTCCCCATATAGTATACGAGTATCATCTATGGCCCTCCCTTCAAGATGAAGGGGCTTCTTTTTTTGGGAATGATAGACGCTGTTGGCCGCAGATGGCCATTATAGCTTCACCGGACAATAGGAGGCGAGCGCTTAAAGCACTCTAGCCTTAACGGCAGAAGTAGCGACGAGCTCAAGGGCACCTCAGGGAGGCACGGCCTCGGCTTGGGCTGTCGCTTAAGAGAGGGCTGAGTCTACCACCGGTTCACAACGCGCCCCCACTGAGAAGAACCGGCAAGAAACTCAGTGGGGTGATGCACGTCGTTGAGGTCGCATGCGTACGACCCTTTGACCTCGCCGGCGAGACCGGTGTCTGATAGCTAGTGTAGCATACGGTTGTCGGGGCGGGTTCGGCGCATCCCGGTCCAATAGGACCGTCATGGGGTCAGGAGGGTCGAGCAGTACGTGCCGTGGTCTGCGGCGCGAGTCAGAAGGATTAGGGGCGTAATCGGCGGCGGCGCGGTTAAACTGTTCGCGTGACGGAACGCGGATTCAAAGTAGCGTTTCGACGCTTCTTTGAGGAACTTACGAAGGGGATCTAACTTGAAATCGGAATGCATGAAGGGGCTTAGGCATAGTTCACCACGCTCTGTCCAAGTGCGGATTGGCGGTGGCCACGCAGACTGTACCTATATAGGTACTGACGGTACTGATTAAAAATAAAAGATAAAAAAATATTTTATTATTAATACAACTTATGTAATTTAAACAATTTTTTTGGTCTTTTCGTGAAATTTGTATTTATTTTGTTTGGTCGTTGTTTGTAAGAGAATGTTTTTAGTTGTAAGACCGCTATTTTTTACTAAAACTATTATTGTGTTCTTTTGAATGTATTTTAGTGTTCGCATGGTACCATAGAGGGTATTTTATTGAATTCTATTGTGCGGTGAATGAGTAAAACGATTATCGATCAGCCAAGTATAACAAGCGAATCTATTGAAAGATTTTTATTTTATTTTTTTCTAGCGACCCAACGTGACTTCGTCCGAATTCTTTAGAGTTCTAACCCCTTAAATCCCATACCTAGAAACAAATATTTGCGTGCATACATCTGTCTGTCTTGTGTTTCATTGTTATTTATCTATATTTACATCAAAGTAATGTATTTATATCCATCCATCAATATTTTTTCTTAAGTATCACTAAATATGTTATATGCTGGTTGACTTGTAGATAAGTACTTACCTATATCTATGCCCTACATCCCTATTTTGCACATTCTATCTTTCTTATTTTTCTTATGGTTAGTGGCCAACTTGGTGTTAAAGTAGTTCAAGCTGTCCTTAGACTTCTGACTTGCCTTAAGAACTGCTGTCTAGATGACAACGACCGGGACCGACATTATACTTGCCCTCCAAAGTATGGAGAAATGGTCACTGGCCCTGCCTGACCTTGTTGAACAAACTGATCGTTTACCAAATATTTTTTTAAACTGGCTATGAGTGTGTCATTTTCCAATGATGTGCACTAAAGATTTAAATAGTTAACTTGACAAATTATATACCTAAACCTTCCTCTGGAATCACTATATCTAAATCTATATATATAAAATTACTTGTCCTGACTGACTGATTCATCAACGCACAGATTAAACCGCTGGAACTAGAAAGCTGAAATTTGGGCAGTAGGTTCTTCTTGTTACGTAAACTTCCACTAAGAAAGGGTTTTTGAAAATTCCACTCCTAAAGGGGTTAAATGGGTTGAAAATAATAGCGGGTAAAAGCCGTTGCGTAGTTTAAAAGATTTAAGCGTACAAACAGCGGAAACGACTTTGTCGAAAGAAGATAAGTCAAACAGACTGTGCAATCAGAAGCTCATTACCAGTCGAGAGGCCGAGATATACTCGTAGCACGAATAACACACAACATTTGCGCTGGGTGATTGATGAAATGTCGCGTCGATAACTCGCCTCACACATAAGGGCTTACACACAGTAACAACTTAAATCGAACTTAAATCCGAAACGAAATCGTTAAACCCCAAAGGAGATTTCAGGTCACGTAGGTAACAATCAAAAACAATCGGATTTGAGTGTTGTTTTGTAGGAATGTTATTTTTCTATTTGATTTTTGATGAAGAAAAACAATACTATGCGTTTCAACTAAGAAGGTGGCCGCCATCTTGCCATTTCAAATATAAAATTAATAAAAATGATGTTTTAACAAAAATAGATAGCAAAACAAGACATTACAATAAATAATCAAAACCGAGGCGATTTTTTCATATTGTGTTTACTCTGCTGCCGGTACTAAAATCGTAAAAACGAGTGAAGTTCCGCAGTCGCAATCATTATGGCGGCCACATTCTTATTTGAAACGCATAGTAGGAACTTCAATTCCGTATTCAAATATAAAGCTGTCATGCCTATGAAAAATAAAACGAGAAATGAAAACATTGAAAGAATGATAAATATTTTTTTTTTACTTTCTGTAGTATGAAACAGTTGTCTGTGTTCTGCGTGTAGATTCATACTTATATTATGCTTTTCCTTATTATAAAAATAACTTAATCAGGTCCTAGAACCGGTCGAGTATAATGTATACCTACGTCAATATCATCTAACATTCCTGCATCAATATTGGTAAATACAGTTTTTTATTTTAAAATTATAATATATTTTAGCAATAATTCTTAGCTATTTATACTGAAATCAAAGGTTAAAAAAATCAAACGTTAATTTGACCTCAGTGGATTCGCCCTTACAGTTAGCGGTAGGGGTCCTAACACGACGCGTGTAGATTGAACGGAAATCGTTTTAGCGTAATCTCACATTCCCATCATAATATACACTAAACCAACTTATGGGCGAATTTTATGAAGTTTTATGATTTAAATTTTGATATCGAATCGCTTTGGAGTGAATGATGTCGCGTCGCAGACACGGCCACACGCGTATCTACTTACATAGAAAATAAAAAAAATACCGATCAAGTGCGAGTCGGACTCACGCACTGAGGGTTCCATACCATCTTTGGACATGTTAAAATAATTTTACTATTCATGTAACACCTAAGATAGCGAAAAACCAAACCGCAAAACTAAGTTTGTTTGTCGAAGTATTTTTAAGGATTAATAAAAAACTGTATGGCAGTGAGGCATGGACCTTTACACAGAAGGATAGAGAAAGGTTGGAAGCATTCGAGATGTGGTGTTGGAGGAGAATGGAGGGAATAAGTTGGACAGAAAGGAAGACGAATGAGGAAGTTTTAGAATTGGTCAATGAAGAAAGAGAAATTTTAAGATAATGTAAGAATCTTTCGTTCTGAGGTTGTATCGACCTGTTTGATTTTTACTTGTCTCCCGCTTTGCAAAGGAGGGGAAGTGGAATTTTTATTTTTCAATCTCCTCCTATATACTTTTCTAATTAAATTTGTAATATACTTAGTAGAAATCTAAATATAGGTCCCTTTAAATCTAGTAACTTCCGTGGTGCTTTACAGGTGGACTAACTCTAGTTTGCGCTGAGGTTGGATAAGTCAGATCTAAAACTATTCCAAGTTTCAAATTGATAGCATCAGTGATTTCTGAAATATATAGATGTGACAGACGAAGTCAGACCATAAGGGTTCCTTTTTTACCTTTCGAAATTATATTTTATTAAGACATGCAGAGAATGTATTTGCCCGAAAATTGAATTTATCAATGAAAATCTCAGAATGGTTTCTGTGTATAGAATGGATCAGGTAAGGATTATTTGTAACCGTAACCGGTGGATGCAAATAGCCAATTGTAGTTCATTGTGGCGTTCGAAGGGGGAGGCTTATGTTCAGCAGTGGACGTCTTCCAGCTGGTGATGATGATGATGATGAAATATCATTTAGGTTATTAGAGATTATCATGTGTTTAATTAATCTTGAGCATATAAGGGACATCGTACCGAAAACCGATACCAGGGATCCAGTACATGATTCTGAACATTCTAGTGTTGAAATATTTCATCGGCTATTTCATGAATTTCCAAAAAAAACGACCGCATTTTTTTTATAAAATAGGATAACATCATTTTTGGGATAATAATAAAGCCTAATTTCAATTTAAAAACAATAAATTACTTATTTGTGCAAAATTATCAATCATCAGCATCCGAAAAGTCCACTGCTGGACTCTCCGTTAGAAGGGAGGGGTTGCCATAATCTCCACGCGTGGCAGGCGGCTTGATTGAAATTAGCAATTTAATTTGAAAAATAAATATTATTCCGCACGTATTCATTACAAGTTAGTCATTTGTCATTTTCTATATAAATGGTTTCTGTAATGTTGTAACGGATACTATGAGAAATCTTATATAAAAGTTTTCACTGCTTTCCTTAATACAGGTTATACTGTAACCTAGCTAGAAGTGCAGTGCTCCCATCGTCTGATTGTAGCATCTACATATTGTGTAATGTTTTAGTTACAATTTATTTAATTCTCATGTACTACAATCCCATTTAGTTCAAATAAAGCTATGACAAAGTTATTTATTGAAACAAAATATTTACAGTTTATTTACAAATATGTACACTTAAACTAGGTAAAAAACTTCCTCGAAGTTGTCGCCGCACTGGGAGGGAAGGGTACCTAAAAGACTGGCGGCATTACCCCTTTGTATGGCCAAGCTTATACGTTGGCAGAAAAAGCTACTGAGACTTCGATAAGTTTGGATGAAATTTCTTTTACCAAAGCGTGCGTCTCATGAGACCAAGGCCCCATGGTCTCCACCGCAAAGGGCGCAAATATATAGCTCGAACCTAGAGCTGCATACTTGCGTCGCTTTGCATCACTAGCGGTCGCCGCAGCCCCTCCAGCCGCCCTGCAAGTTGCCGGGGTGTGGGACGCAGCAAGTGTGTCGACACATGTCGCATCCCACACCAGCGGCTTACCATGTTGCCATGGTATTAAAGTGACACCAGCAGGCCTCTTGCCGTCATCTCGTGTAATGCCGACTGGTTCCAGTACGGCAGGGACACCGGCAGTGACAAGCCCCCTGCGAATAATATCATTAAGGGCGGCATGGCGTGACATACGGCCAGCGCTACGCGAGCAAGACAGCCCGTGGTGACCATATTTATCTACGTACTCCCCACAGCGACAACGATGAGGAAGGTTGGTCCTGGCAAAGATATAGAATATTATTAAGATAAAGAATATTATTATTATTAAAGTTTTCGGTACGTAGTCCCTTACACTCTGTATAACAATATGATGGGAGCAGAACACATTAAGTAAGTTGATTTCATTCTACTTATACAGGCGTCGTTAATTAAAATCATTTATCAAATATAACTTCAAAGTAATTGTAAGTGAATGGCGATGGCGTGGGAACAATACAGCTAACCGCATGTCATTCTTCGCCCGCAAAGCATCTGTGAGACAATGTTTTGCTAATTAATTCCGTCCTCGCACAAAATATTAAACTTTAATAATGAATAGCTTCGCAATGTAGCTTGGTTTTTTGACTTTTTTACCTTAAATTGAAATCAATCATCACTCCATATTATAAAACAAAGTCGCTTCCCGCTGTCTGTCTGTCCCTATGTATGCTTAGATCTTTAAAACTACGTAACGGATTTTGATGCGGTTTCTTAATAGATAGAGTGATTCAAGAGGAAGGTTTATAAGTATAATACATGCATGATATAGAAGAGAAACACTGATATTTTTAGAGGTTTCCAATGTGATGTCGTAAATAAACAAATTTTTTTGCATTTACACTTTGGTAATTTATTTCACGCAACTTAAAATTAAGTACTTATTAGTATCAGTTGTCTGGTTACCATAGCAGGCTGTACATGGTTTGGGATCAGAGAAACAAAATGATTGTTCATACAGCTTTGTCAAGTTTGCAATTATTACGTATGGTAACCACCTGATAATGTGACAGTGTGCGTAGGATTATACATGATTTAATCCCTACATCACCCTTCTATCATCGGACGACGAGACGCACAGCACATACTCACCCTTATATGGTAAACGTGTCTTCAGTCCGGACTAAGCGATTTGCTTATTCAATTAAAATAAGGGCAGCTAAGGATTGGAATAGTTTGCCTGTGTCAGATGTGCCAGATTTTACTTTAGATGTCTTCAAGGCTAGAGTGAATAGGCTATTAATAAGCTAGTGTGCTTTATCATCCTCGACTGCTTCGCCGCTTTCCATCAGGTCGGACTGCAGCCAAGGATTACGATCCCCTTTTGCATTTTTAGATCTTTTATACTACGCAACGGATATTTACGGGGGGGGGGGGGACCTGGTGCAGATAACACCAGAGAGCCCAGAGCCAAGTTATGCGTCAAAGGAAGAACCGCGGAGAACCCCAACAGGGTCCCGGTTACGTTTGAGGCGAAAGCAACATCACTTGGATTAGTCGAAAGTACCCAAGCATACATCTATCTATACTTATAATAAAACTGTAACAGGTCCAATTCTGTACATTGAAGATATTTTGAAAATTATATTTGGAGGGCATTCTATAACCGATACTGAGGCCGAAAATGTAATTTTTTTAATTTTTGTCTGTTTGTCTATCTGTCTGTCTGTCTGTTTGTCTGTATCACGGATGCGCATCACGCCGAAACTACTGAATGGATTCAAATGAAACTTGGCATGATTTAAGATCTTACTACGAGGTAGGACATAGGATACTTTTTATCCTGTAATCTAGCACGGTTCTTTTGGGAGAGGGGATTAAAGTCAAAATGGGTAGGTAGGGTAGGGCGGGTCTAGTTGAGCATAGGGGCAAGTTGGGCAATTGAAATATGTATCTCGAAAACTATACACCGCACGCGTGGGCATCATATAGCGGAAAGAAGAGGTCACGGGAGTGGAACTCATCGCGCGACTGCCAGTGGCGGCTCGATGAGCGGGTGAAGCATACGTGCGCATTGTTTATTTTGTGACCAAAAAGTAAAAAATTCGTTTACCCTAAGTTTTCGTCTGTATTAGAGCAAATGTTATCTGTTTTCAATCAGGTAAGTGTTAATCTTCCATAAATTTACTGTACTTTTGATATGTATAAAGGTTCTGGGTATAAATCTTACCGTTTTTTTCATATCCTCACTTTTGTTTCAAAATTTCGGGTTGGGGTTAGTTGAGCTAAAGTTGTTCAACTAGCCTCACGGCTTAGAACAAAAGTAATGTATGTTTTTTTATTTTTTTAAGGATGCGGACTTATAAAAGAAGGACTACAAGATGTTCTTACACTGTTCAAGACTTGAATAATGCTGTAAAGGTTGTCAATGGTGAGAAAAAAATGTCTGTGAACGGCATTCACAGCCAAAGAATTTGGCATGACACGAAAGACTTTGACTTTGCAACAGTGACGACAATTAAGTTTCTAAGATCAAATTAATATTTTCTTTTAAGATATAAGCTATATTGATAGTAACATAAATATTTAAGTCTGATTTTAAACAGAAAGACTGAATCTAATCCTAAAGTTAATCTTAAGATACGTTGATGTTTTGTTAATTCTATTTCCTGTTAATTATTCAAAAAGAATTACTTTATGTTTTGTTGCTTTGTCACTAGAAAGACTTAAAATAAAGAGTTGATTGTCAAACAATAATTTTATTTCATCTCTAGTTAACATTGAACCCATGGTTTGGCTAGACATCCTAAGTGCCCAACTTACCCCAAACCCTTGCTCAACTTACCTCACCTATGGGGTACGTTGAGCATGCTTGACTTGCTGCGTTTAAACCGCTGTAGCTCTTAAATCCAACTTAGAAGAAATAAATTACTATGACACTTTTACAAAAGGATAAAATACTAATCCATCAGGTTACGTAACAACCCATTGAGACTCATCGTTGAGGAGCTATATCCGCTCAAGTGAAAAATTGCTCAACTAGCCCCGCCCTACCCTACTTGGTTATACGCTTGGTCCGATTTTATAAATTTTTCTTCATAATTATAATAAATATTGATAACGGAACACTCATAGAGAGTTGTTATCAAGGTTTTGTAATCGATCGGCTTACATTAGGTAAGGTCATTAAATAGATGGGTGACCGTTTAACGCCCCATTTGAACTAAACGGGTCCGTGCTTCGGAGAGTAAGTAAAAAGTGAGGCCCAGTTTTTACCCGACTATAAAAAAGGAGGTTATGTATTCGATGCGAATGTCTGTTATTAAAAGTTTAGTTAACGTATAAATAGCGCATGCGGAGCTGCGTGGGTCAGCTAGTTGAGTATATAAACAAATACTACGTTGAGCTATAAACAAAACAAAACTTAACAATCGATATTACTCAACTGTTAAAATAGAGGTCGAGGTAAAAAGAAAGCGCAAGCTGAAACGTTTTCCGATGCCACTTTTGCAAAAATGTTTCTTTCACTTGCATTTACAGTAGGAAAGGCAGGCTTGGCAGGCTATTACAGAAACTTATGTATTTATGAAATAAGCCACGATTATTGTTTTATCGGTCAATTACTTAAACATACGTTGTGTACCTAATCGTATATGCTTTAAAAACTGTAGGTATACAATAATATTATACTCAGTATATAAAGCAATACGGGCCGGTTGACTGTTGGTCTAGTGGTTAGACACCCTTGTCGCTAAACAATCGGTCGTGGGTTCAATTTCCACCAAGTGTCTGGGTGTTATTTAATTCTTATAAATTCAGTATTTGTATCAGTTGTCTGGTTGCATTAGTACAGGCTCTACCGAGTTTAGGATCAGATGATCGTGTGTGGATTGTGCCAGGATAAAAAAATAAACCTTTCGAAAGGAATTTCTTAAATAATAAAAAAATGTATCGTTCAGAAGTAGTGAGTTAACAAAGACATACACGCGAAGAGCTTTTTTATATTACTATTTTTTTAAATGTTTGAAGACCGAGAGATAGAGATTGAAGAAGATTGATTTCTTTAATGTACATAACATATATATGTATAAGTAGCTACAAAAATATTCGATCAAATATCGTGAATTTATTAACGGTTGACTGTTTAGATTTAAAAACATTCTAAAGAATATATGACTTATCGGTTAACCTTTTCCGATAAAATGTAAGAAAGTTACTTTAAAATACGTTTGTGTATTTATTTGTCCGATATTTTATTTACTTAGGTACTCATCCATTTAGTTCGAGTCTGTATGAAGGATGAGGGAAACATTCGTCAATACATAATAGACAGATATACTTATGGAAACGTTAAGTATCAACAGACGATATTTTCGTAAATCATAGTGATATAACAAAAACTGAAACAGATAATTAGAGAAACTAGGTGCCTTTATGAGTAAAATGACATAAATAACTTGTTAAAAAAGAATTAGGATAAGTACATAAAAAAAAATCGTCCGGCCAGTATGTTCTTATAACCACTAGACTTTTGTTTTGCTGTCGAAGAGGAAATCTTCAATAGGTACCCGGTCTCCGAGGGGGCAGAGTGCGGGTTATGAGGGATTTTTACCCACCAAACCTCCCCGGTGGCCATCATCGACGTAATGGAGAGATTCTGGGCTCTCCGTTCGGATCTTCGCCACAGTGTCTTCAGCGCCGGGCGCTCGCTAGAGCACGCCTCGGAGGGAGCAGAAACGCACGCTCCCCCCGGCACCCTCAGCGCGTCGTCGCCCGCCGTGGTCGCATTTAGTAGGGATGCACAGAACCCTCACCCTATGCATCCCCTTATTTTAAGGCAGGGGATAGGTCGTCACATTTCTATTAGGCCCCTGACGATGGGGCCAGAGGGCTGGAGCGAGTAGCGCCGCCGCCCCGACGCTGTCACCTCCTCCGAGCGGGATCGGCTCTCTCCTAATCCCGCTCCGCAGCCTCCTTCTGGGACATCACGGTCTCACAGAAGGAGGCTACTGCCTCCACGCCGATTCCTCCGCCAGCATAGCCGACACTACTGCTGGCAGAGAGAGGTCGTGTCCGATCCGGTCGACCAGGATCCGCCGCTCGAAGGCCCACGCAGGGCACTCCTGGAGCGTGTGCTGGGCGGAATCCCGGTCACCGTTGACCCGGTCGACCTGTCTAAGAATCTCTAGACCAGATATCCAGATTGTGTGGGCTTATCATATTTGATTCCTTTTTTGGAGAACGGTAACAATGGTCCTTCGGAGTCGCTGGACAATTGAGGTGTGGGCGAGTCGAATCAAGCGTCGAGTATTGCGGCGTCTCCGAGGAGAAAGGCGCATTGGCGGGGTTGCAGCCCCCGTAAGCACCTTATCAGATTTCCGGGCGGCTATAATGTGACACCCGGCGGTGGACTCAAAGGCAAGGCAAGAGTTACTGGTGCAGATCCCACCGGAGAGCTTAGATTCCCCCTCTCCCGGCCAATTCGTCAGCCTTTGTAGCCCTCAGGGGGTTGTAGTGGGTAAGAATCCTACATACCCCGGTTGCCTCCACAGGTCCCTGGGGACCTATTGAATATTTTCGCGCGATAAAAAACAACTAATATGGGCAAGATAAACAAACACGTACTAGGTATATAATTATATTTAGAATGTAGCAGAAACATAAAACATTAGTTGAGTAACGTGCTGGCTACACGGTTATAAACCACAGGCACTAACTTGATAAAGTGGCTATGATTCCAGGAAAAATATCGATATGTCGATATTTTATGTTTAGATAGAAGGATATTTTTCCGAGATATTTAATATTTCGATATCTCCTTCGATCGACATACTTGATATTTTACCTAGATATATCGATATAAAAAATGAATTATCGAAAAATAATATTAAAATAAATATTTTTTGTATAGATTACGATATCGTTGTCTTTAGCCAGGGGTATAAAGAGTTATAGCACCCACTACCCAAGTGTCTTGTCTATTTTGACAATATTTGGACGGTTAAAATTAATATTTTTGTGATACTTAGGTAGATAACTAAAACTTGAAAACTGCCAATATTCTTTAAAATAATGATGACATTTTTCATTTAATATATCTTACCCGACATATGTTTTAAAAATGTCGATACGATGTTATGTCGACACCTTATTTTTGCTCTTGTACATCTCTAACGCTGGTTAGTAACTGTGTAGCCACTCTTTAAGTAGGTACCCTTTTCCACTTTACGTTATACCCGGGAAGGCGCGGCTAAGTACAACAATAAATGTATGGAGTTTCCCACAACAAATGCATACTAAGTAACACCGAGAGGGTGCGGTAATAGGTACTTAAAGGCCCTTCAAGTCGTTAAATCCGTGGTTTTCTTGAGCCTTGTGACAGGCACAGGGCTAGTTTGTATTCTCTTTTTATGAATACATATTTATTTTTGAACAAATATATTTCTTGTTATTTAAATTATGAAAATAAAATTTGTTGGTTTAGGGCAAATTCATTTTCGATACAAAAAAGAAACTAAGTACGTCTTATTATTTCACTGGTCAAAGTATATTTTCGAAAGGAGTAACTACTGACTGGGTATGTTAATTTGCACAAAAGTACATTTTAGTAAAATAATAAAAAAGTTAAAGGACGATTATTTAAATAACCGTTATAGTTATTAGGTTAACTTCGGCTTACCTAAATGAATTCATATTTTTTGGCAATAATGAAGGTACTTTTTATTTTTTATTTTGGTAGTGAAAATTGTGCTACTAGAATCAGTTCATTATATACGGTTAAATCTCGCAGTAATTAAATCACCCACCTGTTAATAAATTTAACATAACATGAGGCATCATTAAGCCTCGTAAACATAAATATACAAACATTCATAAAGGAGCAACGCGAATTGCATAAATACAAACGGTAAAACTAAATCAATAAAAGTAAGTATAAAGTAAATTTACTACAACGATTACTAACTAAGGGCTCCCACACATAACTGCGAATTCGCATCGCATCGCAAATATCTGCATTCATTTGTTTCTCACAAATGAATTTTCTTGTTTATACAAAATATTGAAAGAAAAGATACAACTCTATTTCTCAAATTTATTAGTACTTATCCACATTATGGATTCCGTCCCTTTTGATTAAGAAGTGGGATTGAAGGAAATTGCGAAAGTCAAGAATCCGTAAGAACCTCTCAATATGTCTCCTTAAGAACGGATCAACTTAATTTTTGCTTTGATTTCGAGAATTTAGAATTGCCATTCAATTGTATTGGATTTTAATCCTTTTATGATAGAGATTTAAAAGAATTCACTAAATTGAGATTCAAAGAGCGTAACGATTATCAGTCGAAATTTTATAAAATTCAACAGTAAGTAAATCTAGTAATGTGATTTCTTTGAGTGTGTTATCCAGTGGTTATATCCATTTGTAGTATCCTAAAGGTCACGTGACCCGAAATCCTTTTAGTGTTCGTGCCTAATTTAATAGATTTTCTTTTTGAATATAGGTAAGTAGTTGACGGACCTGTTGGTCTAGTAGATAGACATACTGGTCGCTACCCAATAGGTTGTGGGTTCAATTCCCACCAAGTGTATGGTTTTTATTTAAGTTTGTATTCACAAAACAGTAAGTATAAGTACTTATCGTGTTGTATGGTTACCATAGTGCAGGCTCTGCCTGTCGGTGAAGCAATTTCCACTCTTAGAGGAGATACCACTGGAGATAACATGATGCGCTAACCCCTCTGCCAAATTTTGTTCATATGGTCAGGTCATTCTTTATTTGTGTGCGTATCTTTTCGAATGTGTTGCGAGTTTATTATAGTGTGGGTATGCGTGAAATTGTATCTGTGTGTGTTTACTTCGCCTCCCGCACCCCGCAAAAGTGCCACGAAAAATTTGTACGGCGAATCGACGCGATACTAACTCCATTCTAATTACTCTGAGTTTCCACTACGACACTCCTCTCACTTTTTCTACTAGGTACCTGCATCATGAAACTTCGCCTCTTCCCCTTTTCCCTTCTATTTTACCTTCCCCTATCGTTTTAAAGAAGGTGTCGGAATCACATCAAGTGGCCAATCATCTTTCCTCTCCTATTCTCCATTTATGTGCTACGCTAACTATAGTGTTACCTTTATTACCTTTAAAAATTATCAGTATAAAGGTACGTTTATCTTAACAGCGATGTGTATTACCTATCTATACGGTTGTAGCTCGCAGCGGTATTGTAAGAGTTTGTAATTTATCAAGCTGTCTAATCGATGAGTGAAAATTAAATGGACTATGTTCTACAAAGCGAAAGCACTTGGATAGATACCTATGTGTCTAAATTAATCACTTATTAACTACCTCGTACATAAGATGCATCCATTGTATCTATTATCTCTATCTATTTTTAATATTCTTTCATTTAGTAGTATTTTCTTGTTTTCTACGCTCGTAATTCAAAAGTGGATCAACGTAATCTCGTACGTCTTTTGACACTACGGAAGTTGGAAGTGTCGAAAGTTTTGTCAACAAGTATCTATCTTCTTCTATACTATAATAAAACTCAAAGAGCACTTTTTCTGTACATTGAATATTTTTCCAAAATTTCTATGTCGTATTATACTATTGACATAGAGGTCAAAACAATCTTTTTTGGAATTATTGTCTGTCTGTCTGTCTGTCTGTCTGTCTGTCTGTCTGTCTGTCTGTCTGTCTGTCTGTCTGTCTGTCTGTCTGTCGTTCTGTTCGTCCAGGTATCATTTGAAAACCCGTGGATGGATTTTGATAGGACTTTCACTGATGTATTGTGTAGAAGTCAAGGTATAAGTTGGTATATAAAACATCACGCTATGTTTCATAGGGGCTAAGCAGTGAAACATTACTTGCACATATTACCACGTAATTTCCTTTGTATGTGAATAGGGTAAATATAGACTGATCAGTTAATCATTAAGATATGTATTATTACGCTATATACAATAGGGACTGAGCAGACATTTAGTTTGCATAAGATATAGCATTGGCGAAGGGTCAATTTTTGTAAGGGGTTAACCGGTCCGGTACACCCAGCACATTTTCAATAGATTTCTGTTCATGAAATTTTAATGAAACTCCCCAAGTCCAGGTAGTGTATAGATAGGTATTGTAGTAATACAATACCTATCCGACTGTAAAGTCGCAACAATAAAAGATGCGAGCCGAAAAGTTTAGAACTTTCATTTTTAGAACTTTCATTATTACGAATATCATTAGACAGTAATTTACGATGTTAGCGTGATTTACATTATGAACAGCGCCATCTATCGGTGAAATTGAACATACAATCACTATAGAACTTTAATATAAATATAAAAAGAAAGTCGTGTTAGTTACACTATTTATAACTCAAGAACGGCCTAACCGATTCGGCTGAAAATTGGTGGTGAGGTAGCTTAGAACCAGGAAACGGACATAGGATACTTTTTTATCCCGGTAGGTTCAGGTTAAGCAACGTTAGGTAAGGTCATTAAATAGATGGGTGAACCGATTTGTATGAAAGTGTGCATATCGGGTAGGTCTGAGAATAGGTCATACAGTATATTTCATACCGCTAGGTTAAGGTTAAGCAATATAAGGAAAGGTCATTAAATAGATGGGTGAACCGATATGTATGAAATTTTGTGTGCACATCGGGGAGGTCTGAGAATAGGTCATAAAGTATATTTAATGCCGCTGATACCATGATTGACGAGGATATATAGAACGAGAGGAGGGTGCAAGAGAGGAGAAAGTGGGAGAGGGGATTCGAGGAGGGGGTGATGGGGTGATGGATCGGGGGAGTTAGGTGGAGTAAGGGGGGAGTGAGAAGGAGCAAGTTCGTAGAAGAGAGAGGGGGAGAGGGTTCAGAGAGGGGATAACAGGGAGAGGAAGAGGGGGAGTGTGACGGAAACCGAAGCGGGAGGGGGAAAGAGAGAGGAGAGAAAGAGCATATAATTAGATTTTATAAGAGAGAGAGATATGGAGAGAGATAAATCTAGGGAGGAGGGAGAAAAGGGGAGCAAAACGTAATAAAAGCGCGGGCGGAGCTGCACGGGTCAGCTAGTAATAGTATAAAAGCATAAAAATCCCGACTTGGAAATATATACAGCGTATGTCACTCCCACAACTAAGACGAATCTAACGACATATCATAAGTCACTGGCCAACACGCCGTTCAGGCTGTAAGCCGTGCCAAAGAAATATATATACATACATACATACTCTCGAAATACATAATCCTAAATATTTAGCAAAAACCTTAGATCATATAAAAAAAACTTGCACGCTATTAAGGTTAATGGCCAACTATTGCAGATTTTAATTTATTCGGGCTTGCCCTTATGGACATAATTTGGTCAAGGTATTATTATTATCATAAAAATACGAAGAAATTAGGCTCAAAAAAAATACTCATTCTGTTTTAGATAAAATCATTTGCTAGGACCAACGATACGTTCATTATCCATGACGAAGACGAAGTTTAAAGCAAATAATTTGCAGAGTTAAACTAAACAACGTTTTAAATAACGCAAACGGCGTCTAAACATTTTCATAATATGAAATTACGTACCGCAGTTATTTACTTTGAAAAAATAAGACATGTACCTATGGAAATTATTTGTTCTTTAAGTTTGTTATTCATAATTTGGTTAAGAATTTTAGGAAATAATAATAAATAATAATAATAATATCCTGGGACAATTCACACACGGTCATCTGATCCCAAACTAGGCAGAGCCTGTACTATGGAAACCAGACAACTGATACTAATACTTATATACTTTTTTTTTGTAAATACATACTTTTATAGATAAAACACCCAGACACTTGGTGGGAATCGAACCCACGACCTGTTGGTTAGCAGACAGGGTCACTAACCACTAGACTAACGGGCCCGTCAAATATAATGTAATAATATCTTATTCTGGTTTGGGCCTAATTAAATCGAAATAAGATTCAGAGAAGAAAAAACAATCAAGGCACGAAAGGTACAAGATATTATAGCTTGAAAAAGAAATAAAATATAGTACTTACATGCAAGAAAAGCTCTAAGCGTGTGTAAAAAGATTTTTCGAACGGCATGTTTCTTTTTTTTATGAGCCGTAAAAATCCATGCCCTTGGTAAAAGGGTCACGATACGGGTCATTAATCCCCGGGAATCGTCACAGATAAAAGTAAACAAGTGATTTGGGCTCAACCTTTTTTCTTCCCACAATCGCGTCCTTTACATACTTACTTAATAATTTTTAGAAATGAACATGTCTGGATTTGCGTACGTTTGAATTTCAAATATATTTACTGACAGCAGCGGGTTCACACAATTTGATTTTAATCGATCAACTAGCAATTGGTAGGTATGTCATTTGTTTAAACCATCTGAACAGACTTTAGAAGAATAATAAGAGACACAAAAGTCGATTCTATAAACTGCCTCACATTTTGAAGCCATTTTTGAAATCAATTTGATCACCATCTGGAATAGTTATCTATTATTCAAAATCAGACATAATATAAACAAGAACGTCAGTTTTTATTTACTAACATTGAGTCAATTTTAATTAACCCGTCAACGAGTGTTGATATAGATTTTATCTTTTATTTTTTGTGGTTGATTGACTGGAAATCGATAGGTATGTATTGCCGCTGAATTGATTAATTAATCACCCATCCCTAATGTCGGTGTGTCAGGCAGACCGACAGACAAATAGACGTAGTCATACCTTATGGTGCGCACCTTTTCTTTTTTTTTTTGACGCGGGGGAAATCTTTCAAAGATCCCCGGGAGCTGTGGGGCTCGACCGGGGTATGTGGGATTCTACCCACTAAAACCCCCGCGGCTGTCGCATCGGCACATGAGAGGGGGTACCCAGGGCTCTCCGGTGGGATCTGCCCCAGGGGCCCCTCAGTGCCTTGCCTTTGAGCCCGCCCGCCGGGGGGGCGCATTGTAGCTCTTCGGGAACCAGTCACGGTGCTCACGGTGCGTCCTCCTCGTAGTCGCTTCCGTACTCAATGGACGTTCGAAGGGCCCACACCCCGAACGTCCAGCGACTCCGAAGTATGGTGCGCAACTTATGGTAACCATTATTGGTTACCTAAGGTTACCTAATACCTCTTCGGAGTCACTGGATGTTCGGAGTGTGGGCCCTAGAATGTCCATTGAGTATGGCAGCGGGGTTACCCTTACCCCGTGAGCACCGTGACAGGTTCCCGGGGGGCAACATTGCGCCCCCGGCGGCGGGCTCAAAGGTAAGGCACTGAGGGGCTCCTGGTGCAGATCCCACCGGACAGCCCGGGGGTCCCCCTCTCAGGTGCCGATGCGACAGCCGCGGGGGTTTTATTGGGTAAAAATCCCACATACCCCGGTCGAGCCCCACAGCTCCCAGGACCTTTTGAAGGTTTCCCCCGCAATAAAAGAGATTACCTAATACCTACTTTCCACGCATAATTAGGTACGGAACCCTAAAAACGACTCCAATGTAGCAGGTACCTACCACAAAATATTAAAATACTACTAACGCCTGAAAAAAAAGTATTAAATACCCGTAATTAATACGAAAGTCGAAATAAAAGTACCAAAATGTAATATGAAGGCACTAAATTATAATTTATAGCTAGACTGTTTCGGTACTAATTACCCTCATTATTCATTTGGCCGTTTGATCAAGCCATTTGTTATCTTGGCATTGGGAGGACGTGGCGAAAGCCTCGTTCCCTTATTAAGACTATATAGTGCACTATCTATGGTAATATCTGCTGCTGTTATCTATATATATATGTCGGCAGATGGCCATCACCCCCTGATTCCTGGCGTATCACGGAACATCAGATCCCTGACCCGGGTATTGACCCCAGGTTCCCCAATAACAAACGATGACTTGAAAGATTATACAGTCGTTTATTCTCAGATCACATTCGTAACAAAAATAGAAAAGATAAAGATATAGATTTCTTTTAAAGAAAAGATTTATAACTTACAATTGCGTCTACTTAAAAAAATTGTCCCTCGTAAAATTAAACAACAGTACAAAAACGACATAGACCAACTGTTTCAGTTTTGCAGGGTTTTACCTGTGCATGAACGTACGAACTTTGATTATATATACGTCTAGATACCTATTAGTCTTGTAACGTTACGTTAATAAGCATAACAACCTCATTATTCGTGTGTGCGTGCAGGCCTCGTTGTACACTCGCGTCATCTGTGGTTGTGTGCGTGTTTGGGGATCTCCAGTTATAAATATTTTCCCATAAATAGCCATAGCGTTATCGAAATAAAATAAAATAAAATGAAATGAAATGAAATGAAATGAAATGAAATGAAATGAAATGAAATGAAATGAAATGAAATGAAATGAAATGAAATGAAATGAAATGAAATGAAATGAAATGAAATGAAATGAAATGAAATGAAATGAAATGAAATGAAATGAAATGAAATGAAATGAAATGAAATGAAATGAAATGAAATGAAATGAAATGAAATGAAATGAAATGAAATGAAATGAAATGAAATGAAATGAAATGAAATGAAATGAAATGAAATGAAATGAAATGAAATGAAATGAAATGAAATGAAATGAAATGAAATGAAATGAAATGAAATGAAATGAAATGAAATGAAATGAAATGAAATGAAATGAAATGAAATGAAATGAAATGAAATGAAATGAAATGAAATGAAATGAAATGAAATGAAATGAAATGAAATGAAATGAAATGAAATGAAATGAAATGAAATGAAATGAAATGAAATGAAATGAAATGAAATGAAATGAAATGAAATGAAATGAAATGAAATGAAATGAAATGAAATGAAATGAAATGAAATGAAATGAAATGAAATGAAATGAAATGAAATGAAATGAAATGAAATGAAATGAAATGAAATGAAATGAAATGAAATGAAATGAAATGAAATGAAATGAAATGAAATGAAATGAAATGAAATGAAATGAAATGAAATGAAATGAAATGAAATGAAATGAAATGAAATGAAATGAAATGAAATGAAATGAAATGAAATGAAATGAAATGAAATGAAATGAAATGAAATGAAATGAAATGAAATGAAATGAAATGAAATGAAATGAAATGAAATGAAATGAAATGAAATGAAATGAAATGAAATGAAATGAAATGAAATGAAATGAAATGAAATGAAATGAAATGAAATGAAATGAAATGAAATGAAATGAAATGAAATGAAATGAAATGAAATGAAATGAAATGAAATGAAATGAAATGAAATGAAATGAAATGAAATGAAATGAAATGAAATGAAATGAAATGAAATGAAATGAAATGAAATGAAATGAAATGAAATGAAATGAAATGAAATGAAATGAAATGAAATGAAATGAAATGAAATGAAATGAAATGAAATGAAATGAAATGAAATGAAATGAAATGAAATGAAATGAAATGAAATGAAATGAAATGAAATGAAATGAAATGAAATGAAATGAAATGAAATGAAATGAAATGAAATGAAATGAAATGAAATGAAATGAAATGAAATGAAATGAAATGAAATGAAATGAAATGAAATGAAATGAAATGAAATGAAATGAAATGAAATGAAATGAAATGAAATGAAATGAAATGAAATGAAATGAAATGAAATGAAATAAAATAAAAAAGATTTGGATTTGATTTGAAAAGAATTGAATTGAATTGAAATTAAATTAAATTAAATGGTGTGTCCTTTACCAACAGGTCGTCGGAACGTCTTATTTGCCTCATGACCAGGAAGAAAAAATACTTCTAAGTACTTACCTATATAAAAGTAATTAATTTATCAAAAAAATAAATTAAAATTATTATAATTGATTTATTTCATGTTTTGGTCACTAACTACCTACGTATTAAGTTTCATTGAATTCATTTTTGTCAAAAGAAAAATTACCCCAGACTTAAGATATATTCCCCCATTATTACCTAGCCACACCAGTCTAGTCGGACAATGTACAAATTGTCGTAAAAAACAATCGAGTTTTTATAATAATCCCTCACAGAATCTTAAGACTTATGAATGGAAAATTAAGTTAGGATCTTTATTAATTTTACTTAGTTAATATTTTCACGATTTGATTACACAATTCGGCAAAAAGTTTTTTTTTTGCGAGCACAAACCATCGGTAGAGTTCAAGTGATACTAAACAACCAAGTATACCAATTTGATGTTTTGGTATACTTGATATTGTCAAGTGTTTGAACATCGAACACGCTATCTAGACGTATATATAATCAAAGCGTACGAAGCTACTTTTACTATATGAAAACTATTTTTATTATGAAAATAATAGTAATTATGTAGCCCACAATAAATTTACGCGGAGTGTAAAATACAAAAAACTGGTAACAACTAAAGCTAATAATTTTTATGGGGAGAGAACGAGTGCCTTCATGGTGCCAAGGTTAATAAATGAAATTCCATACGATGTTAGGCAGAAAATAACAACGAAAAACTATAAATTTATGCTAAAAAGTATATATTACATTTAAACAACATGTCAATATAACATTAAGGTTTTGTTTAAAATATAAAAAAAAACAACAAATAAAAAAAAACTTTTATTAAAATAAAAAAATATTAGTAACAGCCTGTATAGGGGTCAAGCTGTGTGGTTGGTACTGATGGAAAAAAATGTAGGTACAATGCGAACGCCGCCGCCGCCGCGCCGCCGGCTGCGGTTGTGCGTTGACATTACGTACAAAAACTACCCTCAATATTGTAATAATGTGCATGATATGTTTTGATTTGTTTTAATTTATTAATTTATTACTCAAATGAGGAATGTGCGACGCTCGGACAAACCCTTGGTGGTTTATGAGCGCCAAGATCACGATTGTGTAAATTAAATATTTAATAAATAAATGAAAATGAAATGAAAATGAATGAACAACGGTTTACTCTAAAGACCACAATCCAGAGGGGGCTGCTGAAAGCATCCAGCGACGGCGACTGTTTTCACCCAATATGGCGATCGCGCCGGCCGGCCCCTGTGTTTTGTTAGCACGCGCAAGTGACGCCGCCTGACGTCCACTCGCGGTACTGGCCTCCGAGTAAACCAGCCTTCTTCGTTCTTCCTTATCCCGACATATATATAATATCTGTTCGAAGCTGATTACTTAATTTATGTGTATTAATAATCATCATCATTATCAGCCGGAGGACGTCCACTGCTGAACATAGGCCTCCCCCTAAGAACGCCACATCGACCGGCAAATGGCTATTTGCATCCACCGGTGTCTGCGACGCGCACAATTTCGTCTACCCATCTAGTCGGAGGCCTACCTACTCTTCGGGTTCGTGGGCGCCATTCGAAAACATTTCTTACACATCGGTTCTTCGAGCGAATAAAGCCTCTATATTACTATATCGCTTACAATAATATAATGTGAGATTGTTCAGGAATTATTCTTGTAAGTATATAAGTACTTAATTGTCCATATATTTTTTTTAATAAACACTGAATTAAGGCCTTCTCTCTGTCCTTCGATTTAATCATTCATATTTTGTCTGCTGTAACTATGATCACGTCGTGTTTCTAATTCTACTTCCTCCTTACTAAAACTATTTATCCAAAAATTAATTATAGTTAATTATATTTTGGCAAAAAATAACATACTTTTATTACCCATTCTAAACTTCTACGCCCTAACTTTGATGAGGTTATCAGATAAAATCAGAAAAACATTTCTGTAAAAAAGTAAATAAGTACTTACTTAAATTAAAAAAAAAACAGTAGGTACAAAAAAATTATACTTTAAAACAAAAGTTAAATAATTTTTAATTAATAAAAGTGAATGAAACAGCACATGAGAAAGTAGTAGACTCCAGCACCGTGGACACGCTACTACTGTTACTGCTAGTACTGTTGAGTTTGAATGACATGACCCTACACGGTTTACACGGTTACCCCTGGCTCAGATCTAGTGTAGCTAGTGGTTTTTTTAATGACCTATATACAGAATATTATATTATTTACCTCAGTGACGTCGTGTAATATTACTGTTTTGTACTAAATATCGCTACATGCATACAATAGGGTTGGCACATGATATACAATCAGTCGGGCAGTACAAAAATGATTTCTTCTGTATAGGAATCTTTCTTATATGTATGAATCGAAAAATTTACCATTAGCCAAGTGTGAAAAAAAACCATACCGATGGGGTAAATTCGAAAATTGTACCTGACCCCTAAATCCACACTTGGCTTGCGTGGTAGGTCACCATACATAACATACATACCACCACCACCATACATTACCCTAACATTTTATTTAAGATCTTATTATTAGAGAAGGTACACAACATGCGACCCGCATTTTTTAAGTATTTTACTATTAAACCTAATTTTAGACTTCAAATAATATTGGCAGAAACAATAAAGGTCACTTTTAATATAGAAGAAAGAAAGAAAGAAAGAACAATTTATTTGTGACACACAATTAACAATAAGAACAAGTAGAACAAAAAAAAATTGTTATATAAAAATAGACATTTGTAAGTAGGTAGTTACATACTTTAACTAAAATGTGCGTCACAAAATGGTTCCAACTCAGCAAAAATGCTGGTCGTACACAACCAGCGCTGATCTTCCGTTGGAACCATTCGGTGCCGTCGCGGACAAGTTACAATAGTTTTACTAGTAATAAAAGAAAAATAACAACAATAAAATCCATAAAAGTAGTTTGATTTCAATCTGAGATTTCAATGTGTAATATTCGCGTAAGTTAAAGACAACATTAATAAACCCTGGACAACAACAACAATGCTTTATCTAAGGCTTTAACAATAATGCTACGGTACATAGATGCAGTTTTACCATGCATTCTTAATATTGTCTGTGGTTGTTTGCTGTGATCTGTGATCAGGACAGCACAATATTATAATCTGTGCTATTACTAATAATAAATAAATATAATATTTTAACGGGTCCTAGAAACCTCAGGTACCTACTGATCTACATTTCACTAGTACATAGAAATTACTACGGCTTACGAGAATGATGCAGCAAGCTTCTGAAATGGCAACCTTATCCAATGACCCACAAAGTTGTTCGCGAAACGACTATTCCTTTTCTTGTGTCCCCGTGGGAATTTCGTAACTTACGCATGTTGAATCAGCGGGTGACCCATTAACTTCATACTTACATAGAGATATTTTATTGGATTGGTATGTATGTTAACTATGAAGTTTCGTAACATTCTTCGATTTAGTTTGGTTCAGAAGATGACGTTTTTTGAAAAAATATGTCTAGTTATTTAAATTGGTTAGATGTGTAACATTACAAATCAAATCCGTGGGGTGTCCGGGTAAGAATAGCACCCTCCCATCTCCTCCCGTTGGGTGTACGTAAGAGGCGACTAAGGGAAAACAAGAAGACGGGCAGCAGCGTCTTTCTATTGGATTACCACCTATATTGCGATCCTCAAGACGCCTGCCAAGCGTGGGGATTATTGCAGCCCCTCCCTTTTAAGGGGGAGGCCTTTGTCCAGCAGTGGACGTCTTTCGGCTGGTTGCTGATGATGATGATGTAACATTAGAACAACTACTACTCTAAATGAGATCTGATACTTACGCGAATATTACACATTGAAATGAAACTAATTTTACGGATTATATCGCGGTTTATTTTTTATTTTAATTTCCCGACGTTTCGAATACTTTACAGCATTCATGGTCACGGGCTTGTCTTTGCAAGAAAGACAAGCATTCCACTGCAAGACCTCAAGATACTGTAAGCTCTTTCTGCGTAGATCGGACTAACAATAATAATTAGAAGACCTGAGGGTACCCTAAGACAACTATGACATATGGACAGCTACCACCTCAGTCCGCCCGTGACCATGAATGCTGTAAAGTATTCGAAACGTCGGGAAATTAAAATCAAAAATAAACCGCGATATAATCCATAAAATTAGTTTCATTTCAATACTACTCTAAAAACAAAAAGATATCTATAACTTAGAGGACACCACTGGAGAGAGCATGATGCGGTAACCCCCTCTGTCAAATTTTTGTTCATATGTTCAGGTCATTCTTTATTTGTGTGCGTATATTTTTGAATGTGTTGGAGTTTATTATAGTGTGGGTATGCGTGAAATTGTATCTGTGTGTGTTTACTTCGCCTCCCGCACCCCGTAAAAGTGCCACGAAAAATTTGTTCGGGGAATCGACGCGATACTAGCTCCATTCTAATTACTCTGAGATCTATAATAGTAGTACACTACAACTACCTACCATAGATAATTTTTTATATACTTTTAGACTTTCACGTTCCATTGTTAAACTTTATTTTAATCGGGAATTAACGCGATTTACCTTATATTTTGGCTTGACGTTTCGGCCGGGTTGCACCAGCCGTGGTCACAAGCAGACTGGTTCGTTCAGCGAGACGGCTCCGTGCGGGAGGCAGAAGTATCTTCGTCTACCCTCGTTCTTGCACTTGTAACGTTAAGCCCACTACACACTACACTTGTGAGATACTGCTGTGGTATCTGTATATTTAACCGCCGGCAAATAGCGAGGTTTTGTCATTTTAATCACTGGTTCCCAAGCAGCTGATAACGCCAAGCCAAAATATAAGGTAAATCGCGTTAATACCCGATTAAAATAAAGATATTTTTTAGTTTTTATATTGGTTGTAGTTATCTACAAACACCAAAAAATATGTATATTTTACTGTATAAGTACTTTATTATGGTACAATTTTCCTAGTATGTTCAACATATAACATCATTACGTGAATCAGTTTGGACAAATTTTTGAAACGAACTCGTAGGCCCTTCCTGAATTAGATGAACGGTAACTTTAGGGACTTTCGTAATTGGTCTCATAACATAATATCTCGTCTCAGGCACTAAACGACTTGTGAAAATAAAAGCTTCCAGAAACTCGGGCAAAAAAGATAGATGTAATTTAATCATCATTCAATTAGTTTTATCCTCATTTAGTGTTTATTTCAATGTCGTCCTCATCTTGTCCGCTGCCTATTCGGAAATGTTATCATGATTCAATTTCTTTTTACTGCACTTCAATCTCCGTTATCTTGATCCTAATGCTAATGGCACAGTCATTTTGCAACACCGTGAAATTTAAATTCGCCGAGTAGGGCTGCACCGTTTTTAACTGAAAATATTTAAAAAGTTCATATCTCGGTAGTCCCATTTCTGTGTAAAATGAAAAAATGTAAATTATACTAAAAGGTAAAAAAATAACCCTTTGGTGCGACTTCATCTGTGTGTCTGTTTGTCTATCTGTATGTCACATCTATGTATATTTCAGGAATCACTGGAATCGCTACCGATTTGAAATTTAGAACAGCGTTAGACGAAAAATGTTTTGTACTGTCTTATTTTCTTTTCAATGGGGGTCGAAACGGGGTAACAAAATATCAAACTGAGACTACTATATTGAGTAGGGTATCACATGAAAGGGTTTCAACTGCACATTTCAAAACAGATTTTTATTTTGGTTTATGTCCGTAGTTGTCGGTTTATAATCAAAAATGGCAAATGATATATTGTTTCCCCCCTTTTATCTCCGAAGTTTGTGAAGGGTTATCTCAAATAATTAGATTAGAGGGTTTTTATTTGGGGTGCCACGTATGTCGATACACTGTGAACAAGGAAGTAACTGTTTGGTATGTCTTAAGTATCAGAGCGTCTTCTAGCATTACTATAACTTCGACAACCCTAATTTGAGGGTTGGATCTACTAGTGTAAATTAAATTGGACACTCGTAATTTAAGTGGCGCTCTGACGCAGCGAGATAAGACACGCTAGGGCTATAAATCGAAACAAAATCTTATTAAATGACTTATTCGTGAACTATTTTAGGTTTATTCTCTTAAAATATAGTGTCAATCAAACCGCTGCTCTCAATACTTTAAAAGATTTCGTTTTGGTGCTGACGAAGCAAGTACCCCGTGGGGTGTCCGGGTAAGAATAGCACCCACCCATCTCCTCCCGTTGGGCGTCCGTAAGAGGTGACTAAGGGAAAACAAGAAGGCGGGTAGCAGCATCTTTATATTAGGACTAGCTGACCCACGCAGCTCCGCCTGCGCTATTTTTACGTTAACTAAACTTTTAATAACAGACATTCGCATCGAATACATAACCTCCTTTTTTATAGTCGGTTAAAAACTGGGACCCACTTTTTACTTACTCTCTGAAGCACGGACCCGTTTAGTAAACGGTCACCCATCTATTTAATGACCTTACCTACGATCGATTACAAAATCTTGATAACAACTCTCTATGAGTGTTCCCTCACTAATATTTATTATATTATAAAGGAAAAATTATAAAATCGGATCAAGCGTATAACCAAGTACCCATTTTGCCTTTAATCCTCTCTCCCAAAAGAACCGTGCTAGATTACGGGATAAAAAGTATCCTATGTCCTACCTCGTAGTAAGATCTCAAATCATGCCAAGTTTCATTTGAATCCATTCAGTAGTTTCGGCGTGATGCGCAGCCGTGATACAGACAGACAGACAGACAGACAAACAAAAATTCAAAAAGTTACATTTTCGGCCTCAGTATCGGTTATAGAATGCCCTCCAAATATAATTTTCAAAATATCTTCAATGTACAGAATTGGACCTGTTACAGTTTTATTATAAGTATATAGATTACCTACCCTAAACGCCTGCCGGAGATTATGGCAAACCCTTTTAAGGGGAAGGCCTTTCTTCAGCAGTGGACGTCTATCGGCTGTTGATGATGAAGCAAGTGAATAATACATATCTAAATGATAAATGTTTTTATTCATAATTCATTAACTGCCGCACTCACAGACATCAATTAACTCTAATCACATTTAAGTCATTTTTTGTAATCTATTTATTTCGAATCTCCGAGTCTTTTATGATAATCTTTTAGTATTCATTACAAGATTATTGATATATCTACTCACTATTCGCGTATTAAGTATTATTTGGCGTCGAAAGTCGAAATAATTCATTTACAAAATATGACTTAATCACAATTAACTATAATTAATGTTTGTAGGTTCGGCAGTAAGTGGTAGATCCTCTTTAGGAGTCGCTGGACGTTCGGGGTGTGGGCCCTAGGACGTCCATTGAGTACGGCGGCGACTCCTTCTGTACATTCCTGGTGAGCCCACAGTTTACAAATAGTGCATTGTAGCCACTTTTCTCCGGACCTGCTCGCTGAATGCCTGGTGCCATACAAACAAGACAGAAGCACTCCTCTTCTTCTGATGACGTACAACAGGATGTCCTGTTGTACGTCGTTTTTCTTTTTTCCTTTCATGGTGTTTCTTTTGCTTTTTTCTATATCCAATTGTTTCTTCTTTCCTTCATTCAGTTACTTCATAACTTGCTTAACTCAATAAAAACGATGTTTCAACCGTACCCAAAAAAAATGTTTCTACCGTCCCCAACTCCTGCTTTAGGTAAAAAGCAGTTATAGTAATTGTAAAAGCAATTAAACATAAAAACTAGTCACAGTACCATATTGTACAAGCTTTATTTCAAACATATATGCACAATCAATACTCTCACTTTAATAGAAACCACAATAATTGGAAAACTCTGCGAGCAAAAATACTTAGTTTTGGTTAAAAAAAACACAATAGGGTCTCTTAAAAACGTTTAAAGCATATGGAGAGCAACGTAACACTGTTGTTCGTGTTCGGACCGGTCATCCGCTTGATTCTCCCCTTGGACCCCTCACCGGTGCGCAAAGGGTTTGCGAGATATTCGTGTTGTTTCAACCGTCCTTTGTTTCAACCGTACCCAGTCTACCCTATGGTGGCGACTCCAAAGAGGACGGCGGCGGAGTTGCGACTCCCACCCCCGTGAGCACCGTGTCTGGTTCCCTGGGGGTTACAATACGTCCCCAGGCGGCGGGCTCAAAGGCAGTGCGCTGAGGGGCTCCTGGTGCAGATCCCGCAGAGCCCGGGTGTCCCCCTCATGTGCCGTTGCGACAGCCGCCGGGGTTTTAGTGGGTAAGAATCCCACATACCCCCGTGGATCACAGGTCCTGGGGACCTTGGTAGCCCCCTATGCAAAAGCCCCTTCAAATAGGCACAACCGTAGTATCCTTTATTCTGCCCCCCATTGGCGTAACCTGCTTTTGGCTATAAATGAGGCAAAATTGGTAACTTTTTTGGTTTTGCAGAGGTTTAAATGACTGCATAATAAAGCTGTAATGGTTTGGAGTGTATAGGTTTTTGCTTCAAATCAAGTTGAAGGCGTTGAAGTTTTTTCATGACATCCCCCCCAAATTCATATTCGTACACGGCAAAATTGGGTAGTCTAGGTACAAGATCAACGGGACCGTCAAATACAACCCAAATCGTTGGCTGCGACCGCGCCTGAACCGGCCTAAGCGAGCAAGATTTTCATAAAAAACTTGTTACACGTGTAATAAGTCAATATAATTTTTGACGAAAATATGCCAAATTTTTATGACAAAATAACTAAATGAGACTACAGATTTTGTATGAAGAAAATCCCAAACGCCGCTCTACGGCTATATTTAATCTCATTGCACTTTTTCTGCGAACTCGTTAAAAACTGTTCAAGCAGGAAGATTCAACAAGCGTTAAAATTCAACGTCATGGAAATAGGCATGAGTGTCAATAACTCGAGCAGTTGAGTAGGCTTAACATCAAGCAACGTCGACAAAATTAATGCAAAATCCTTGGACTAAATAAGAAGTGATTTGAAACTGCAAGGAACAAGATTTAAAAAATCTCAGAAATGAAAGTCAATCCAATCCTATTTAGCTATAAAGTTAATAAGAATCTTCTCCGGATTAATAAAATTGAATAAGAAAGAACCCTTCGCAAAACCCTAACAGATGTCAAAAATTTCTGATTTTTGTACAATATCAATAATGTTTTGCTCATGTAATCGAAAAAATTTGCATAACTGATTTCAATGGAATTGCGCAATTACTTAGTGATTTTCCAATAAAATTACATTACAAAATACTCGAGAAAGATTTGGAATGTTGGATTCACTTCTATTAGGTATATACATAGTCATGGTATGAACTCGAATTCCACATTCAGACTCACACAGTAGGTATGGGTACCTTCTTCTTAGAAATTGGCATCAACTTAAAAGAATGGAATTACTTAGACTAAATTATAATGGTCGTTAAATTAATTTGCCCTATTATGATTATTTATTATGGTATCTATGCTTCGTATGGAATTGTATTGTAGAGAGAGACAGCTTTTGTGAAATAGCGGCAGGTGACGTACTTATGTAGGTCATTCATATGTAGATGTCTTCTTTCACCTCACAAACCTCAGCATTTTGTTATTACATTAAGTCTGATCGTAATTACATTTTTGTTTGCAACTTATATCTGTGTTATGCTATGATGGCCGCCCTGGCATCCGTCTTGTTCCCTCTATTTTTCAAGAAAAAAAAGCAAAGCGTGTCCAGATATAGTGACGTAGATATTAAGCGACTAGCCTGTTCAAACCTGTCCATAGAATGGATTAGTCACCTCAGTAATTATTTATTATCCCAGTAACTTCATCAGCCGCAGTGCCCTTCACATCGGACCACAATAGGAAATGGTTTTTGCTGAAAATACTGTCACTGTGGTGGTAAGGTTTCTTGAACTAGTGACCAGCTACGTAGCAAACAATTAATGAAATTAACATAATTTTTTTGCATCAATTAGTATTATTTACGAGGATAAATTTAAGGGGTTGAGGTCAGCATGAATTTAGATTTGACGTTGATGTAGGGCTACTAGTTTATTATTTAACGGAGGCGACCGAGTATGCAAAATGTTTTAGATGTATTGTGGTTAAGGTTAATGCCCCGCTGTTTCTAGATAATTTAATGCTACTTACCTATTTTTAGTTCAGTGACCTGTCGAAGTAATTATAATACGTACGAAAACCTTTACGAAGTGCAGTCGAAAACATTGCCCTTAATATGCCCTTAATACTTAGGTACCTAACAGTGTTAGTCAAGTTGAGATAACTTTGATTCATTTTACCGTCAAGCTTGGCTACGGCCCTAAATCGTTTTCAAGGCAGCATAACCTATTTTATAAAACCCATGAATTTACTAAGTAATGCTATGGAATAGAAAATATGCCTCGCGTTGAAGTAGCAGTATTCTCTTAAAGTTTTGATAAGTCAACACTTATTAAAGCTTTTGAAATTATATTCCATAACAATAAATTGTTTCAGAATATAATTTTCACCGGTGAATCCTCCGTGACAGAACTGCTTGGTACAACTAAGTAGTATTGCGATGGGAAAATTTTCTCTCCCTCACGGGAGACTGTGTAATATTTCTCCTCTCCTATTTTATATTTTTCTAATCACCAGTAAACTTCAGTGCTCGTATCATCTTTCCGCTAATGATTTCCAACTTTATTCCAAAGCCAGTGTAGAAAACATTTCTAATACTATTAACGCTGTAATCGCGATCTTGTTTCCTTTAATAATTGGGCTGATAGGTTTGGTTTAGCAGTTAACCCTCAGTCGGTTGTTATAGGGTAGTCCCCGTATTATAGCCAAAGTAGACTTCTCATCGTTACGTTCTGTTTAATATACTTAAGAGTGGTTATTCAGTTTACTCCTAGTGTTAAAGATTTTGGTCCGCACATTGCTGGATTGGCGTAGCTTCATAGATTTTTGTACAAGGAATACTTTCTTGCCTGTCTTGTGAACAAAGACTTTAAATGTTAAGAGCCATGCCGCGGTCAAATAACATATAACGACGTGCGTGTTCCTGCTGTGAGTAAAATTACCGTAGCCCTTTGAGGAGTCTCCCTTTTGCTTCAGCACCGCATCAATTCGTCCTGACCTCCACTTAGACAAAAAGTCGTTTTGTCGAACTACCTAATTTGACCAATATCAAATTTGAAGAATTCTCGATTTGACTCATATAAAACTTCACCAATATCGTGTAACCCCTCATTAGCTCACTACTAAGCGTAGTGATGTGCCCGATCAACTTTTATTTTAATGATCGCTTGACGCTTGAGTTGATCGTAGTGTAACGACAAACATATGTAAAGAAGAATACGAAAGGGAATGCATAACACCTAATTAGTCTAATGGCGTGGTTCACAGAGGTTTTGATGTTGGTAATAAATTAAACAGGTGAAAACCTCATTCAAGCAAATGACACGGGATCAATAAACGGGAACATAAAACAAAATATAAAGGAGATGATGCCCATTTCATGAACATAAATAGCAGTTTGACTAAATCCCGTGTTTCATTATTAAAGTATAAAATCTTTTTCTAATTCAATTTCATTATCCTCTTATCTTGGTCTTACAATAGAACCTAATTTATATCACAATGGAAATATTTTACTTATAAAATAATACAAACTTTGGCTAGTGAAAATAAGTGTTATAGGACACGTATAGGAATACTTCCCGCGGAATCCCACCGGACGCTAAATAGTGTATGGTTATACAAATGGATAAATAACACACCAGATACAAAGTTGGGGATCGAACTCACAACCGTGTAACTTACCCAATATCAAAAAGGTCGTGAACATTTGTTTTTTTTTTTGACAGGGGGTAATCTTCCAAAGATCCCCGGGAGCTGTGGGGCTCGACCGGGGTATGTGGGATTCTTACCCACTAAAACCCTCGCGGCTGTCGCATCGGCACATGAGAGGGGGGACCCCAGGGCTCTCCGGTGGGATCTGCACCAGGGGCCCCTCAGTGCCTTGCCTTTGAGCCCGCCGCCGGGGGGCGCATTGTAGCCCCCCGGGAACCTGTCACGGTGCTCACGGGGACTGGGGTCACAACCCCGCCGCCGTCCTCCTCGGAGTCGCCGCCGTACTCAATGGACGAGGTCGTGAACCTACCCTAGGATGTCTAAAGAACCACTACACCAACGGGCCCGAGATTGTACAGCACATCAGCTTATCGATAAGAAACACTCCGCTCGAAGGCATTATTTAGGCCTATCAGGAAGAAGTGTGGAGAAGAGTATTGGATCAAGACTGTGACAAAATAACTGAACACAAATATCTCTGACGATAAATTACTGGGCGGCTTAATAACTATCATCTCAGGTGACGAGCGGCAAAGCACTTCAGCTACGTATAGGCAGGCGGGTCGCTTACTATCAGGCGAATATCTTGCTTGTCTCGTCACTAAGTTCGATATGTTTACTTAGGTTTATTTATCGACTAGCTGACCCACGCAGCTCCGCCTGCGCTATTTTTACGTTAACTAAACTTTTAATAACAGACATTCGCATCGAATACATAACCTCCTTTTTTATAGTCGGTTAAAAACTGGGACCCACTTTTTACTTGCTCTCCGTAGCACGGACCCGTTTAGTTCAAATGGCGTTAAACGGTCACCCATCTATTTTATGACCTTACCTAACGTTGCTTAACCGGATCGATTACAAAACCTTGATAACAACTCTCTATGAGTGTTCCCTTATAAATATTTATTATAATTATAAAGAAAAAATGATAAAATCGGACCAAGCGTATAACCAAGTACCCATTTTGACTTTAATCCCCTCTCCCAAAAGAACCGTGCTAGATTACGGGATAAAAAGTATCCTATGTCCTACCTCGTAGTAAGATCTCAAATCATGCCAAGTTTCATTTGAATCCATCCACTAGTTTCGGCGTGATGCGCAGCCGTGATACAGACAGAACGACAAAAATTAAAAAAAATACATTTTCGGCCTCAGTATCGGTTATAGAATGCCCTCCAAATATAATTTTCAAAATATCTTCAATGTACAGAATTGGACCTGCTACAGTTTTATTATAAGTATAGATACCGAATACTTAGATGAATGGAATTTTCTTTTGATAATTGCGAATTCGTAAGCATTTACTTTATGCTGGTTAGTATTTAGTAGGATGAGGTGTGAGAGAAATTTGAAATTCTACGGTCTATGAGTTAAAGCGACTTTATGCTCGGCAATGGTGAGTACAAGGATGGACAGATATTTCAAACTAGGAGGAAAATGAGTAAAGTTTTAATTTATGCTCAAATTAAATAAAAGTATCTTAAATAACATATGACATTGATTTGTATTCACTGCCATGCGCCTTTAAAACCGCCATTAAGAGGCTAAATGTAATTACAGTGCCTTCATTCTCTGCCTAATCTGGGGGCTCTTAATAATTTCAGTAATCCAATACCACTGTTATAAGGATGTAATAAGGATTCTTAATTGTTTCAATATAATATTCAGACCTTGATATAAAATGAGGAAACAAGCTAAGTTGTTGGTTCCTTATCCATTTGCATAAAATTTTAAGACATTAATAATTATAACATGGTATACTTTTGTTTATCATAATGATATTTACGCATAACATTATTTTAGTAAGTATAACATACTAAAGCATAAATTTATTTACTCACTAGCTGACCCACGCAGCTCCGCCTGCGCTATTTTTACGTTAACTAAACTTTTAATAACAGACATTCGCATCGAATACAAAACCTCCTTTTTTATAGTCGGTTAAAAACTGGGACCCACTTTTTAACCGACTTCAAAAAAGGAGGTTCTGTATTCGACGCGTATGTATGTAATATTGATAAAAATGCGTAATATTAATATATGTTAGTCTATGTGGGCTTCTAAACAAATTTACCAAATTTTATGAGTGTATGTATGTATGTATGTATGTATGTATGTATGTATGTATGTATGTATGTAGGTTTGTCCACGGATTTCTCAGAAACTACAAGTCCGATTTTGAAAATTCTTTTTGCAATAGTTAGAGTATTTTTCAACTTAGGGTAGAGTACAAGTTTCATCGAAATCGGTCCAGTACTTTAAGAGATATAAACTTTTTATGTTTTCAGTAAGTTATTGTAACGTAGACGTTCGAGTTGCGTGATAGTGCTGATACCTATTTTGGTAAAATAAGTCACTAAAAAGTGTTAAATAAACTATTTTAAAAAAAATAAAGACCGACTTCAAAGTAAATTATCTAAAAAGCATAAAATAACGAAAATATTATTGAAGTTGGTGTTAGCGTACCTGCAGGGCTAGACAAGTGGCAAACGCTTTGTATCTATTCCATATCGACAATCATAAACGCTTTAGCGATATCGTTCTTCGTTTGGTAGCCAAATGTACTAGGAGTTATCGAACGCTTATTCTATTCGATCGCTACGAAAAATAACAAATATAGTCTATGGTTTCGTTCTTAAATGTCATCCAAGTATCTGTCACTTGGGCATTGCAGGGCTAGACAAGTGGCAAACGCTTTGTATCTATTCCATATCGACAATCATTAGCGGCAAATGTTGCGTGACACCCACAATCCTCTGATAGGACCCTGTAGCTAAGAAGCTTAGCGTACATAGCACCTACAAAAAAAAATATCTCCGTAATATATCTAATAATAGGTCAAATATGCGCCATTTTGTAGCGTTATCTACAAGTGTTTGGCGATCGCTTCGTTTCGTACGCTTTGATTCGAAGTAGAATGTCAAACCTGCCACTTGGCTACGGTTTCGATGGGAATTAATGTACTATTCCGACGTTTCGTTTCATCGAATAGATTAGAATGACATTTGGCTACCAATTTTCTATTCTATTCGTTAGATCAAATTACTTATCGTATGTTTATGTCATTCCCATACATTCAGTATTCTATTCTATTAGCGTTTGTGCCACTTGTCTAGCCGTGCTGCTGTGTATATTCTGCACCAACTTCAATAATATTTTCGTTATTTTATGCTTTTTAGATAATTTACTTTGAAGTCGGTCTTTATTTTTTTAAAAATAGTTTATTACTTGCTCTCCGAAGCACGGACCCGGTTAGTTCAAATGGCGTTAAACGGTCATCCATCTATTTAAATACTTTTTTTTTTTTGGCGCGGGGGAAATCTTCCAAAGATCCCCGGGAGCTGTGGGGCTCGACCGGGGTATGTGAGATTCTTACCCACTAAAACCCCCGCGGCTGTCGCATCGGCACATGAGAGGGGGACCCCAGGTCTCTCCGGTGGGATCTGCACCAGGGGCCCCTCAGTGCCTTGCCTTTGAGCCCGCCGCCGGGGGGCGCATTGTAGCCCCCCGGGCACCTGTCACGGTGCTCACGGGGACGGGGGTCGCAACCCCGCCGCCGTCCTCCTCGGAGTCGCCGCCGTACTCAATGGACGCTCAAAGGGCCCACACCCTGAACGTCCAGCGACTCCGAAGGTTGCCCATTGTTTATAGCCCCGGGCTCAGGGCTGGGGAGCGAGACGTCGGGCGGCCGCCACTTGTGGCGGCCTGCGCCTTCGTCGCCGAGCGGGATCAGCGCGTTCGCGTTCCCGCTCGGCGGCCTCCTTCTGGGACATGACAGTCTCGCAGAAGGCGGCCATCGCTCCCCACGCCGCATCCCCGGACAGCATAGCCGATACTACGCTGCCCAGGGAGAGCCGATCCGATGACTGCGACCAGGTCTCGACGCTCCAACGACCACGCGGGGCAAGCCTCCAGCGTGTGTTGGGCGGAGTCAGACTGGTCGCAGTGGAAGCATCTCGTCGTCGCTTCACGTCCGATCTTATGCAGATAATCACCGAAACAACCGTGACCGGTGATTATCTGCGTAAGCCTATAGGTGAGTCGTCCGCTCCGTCGCTGTATCCAGGCTTCGAGATGCGGCAGGAATGCCTCAACGACGCGTTTGCGCGCTATGTGCTCCGGCTGGAGCCGCTCGCGCCACGTCGTGAGTGCGTTGTGTCGTTCCTGCCGCTTTATGGATTCGAGCGCCACCGGCTCGCCTCCGCCACTCTGGCGGGCGATGCGATCCGGTCATAGACCCTCACATACATGCCCGCCAGGATGTCTAAGGGCGGAAAGCGTGCCAGTATGGTCGCCGCCTCAAAGGACACCGTTCGGTATCCTCGTGCAATCCGCAGTGCCATCCTCCGCTGGACGCTGTAGATTTTCGTTCTACAGCGTCTAATGGCATCTATTTAATGACCTTACCTAACGTTGCTTAACCCGATCGATTACAAAACCTTGATAACAACTCTCTATGAGTGTTCCCTTACTAATATTTATTATATTATAAAGAAAAATTGATAAAATCGGACCAAGCGTATAACCAAGTACCCATTTTGACGTTAATCCCCTCTCCCAAAAGAACCGTGCTAGATTACCGGATAAAAAGTATCCTATGTCCTACCTCGTAGTAAGATCTCAAATCATGCCAAGTTTCATTTGAATCCATTCAGTAGTTTCGGCGTGATGCGCAGCCGTGATACAGACAGACAGACAGACAAAAATTAAAAAAAATACATTTTCGGCCTCAGTATCGGTTATAGAATACCCTCCAAATATAATTTTCAAAATATCTTCAATTGGACCTGTTACAGTTTTATTATAAGTATAGATAAAGGTAAGTTTTGTAAAATTTATGTAAGTAAAACATATTATTAGCGGTTTAAGTAAGCCATACACGCGCAGGTTTACCTGACAGGTATACCTGTACAGTTCAACTGCACAGGTAAACCTGAGCGTGTATGCCGCAAAACTGTGCAGGTTGCAATTTTCATATTTTTAACTGCGCAGGTATACCTGTGCAGTTTACCTGTGCAGTCATAACTGAGGTGGCGGCATATGTGTGGCGGTCGCCTGTGCAGGCGTCAGTTGTCCGATGACTGTTAGAGCAGAAGGATGCGCGGCGCTCTAATACAATGTGATTATTACGTTAAAATTTAGTCTGAAAGTCATTATGCCTAGTAACGTTATGCGAATTAAAATTATGCCAAAACAAATTAGCCTAAAAGATAATTATGTCAATATAAACAGTATGCCAAAAAAAAGAGCGAAGTATTATAACGTCAAAATTGTAATGCCAAAGTATATTTGGAAAAACATTATGCAAAAAGAAGGGATCCCTAATTTGTTTAATGAAATGATTGACCGTTATTTATTCAAAGTGATAGCTTTTACGGAACTGGACTCATATGGAAGCTGTGCATAAAGTTGGACTAGCTGTTGGCTGATACGATGATCCACACGATTGTCCAAACATTTACCATTTTGGTTCTCTACCTATAAAAATAATAGCGTCCATCGAAACTATAAAGTAAATAGAAGCAATGTTATTGGTAATCTTAAGAGTCCAATGAAATAGTTCAATATGGTGTATTTAATGTCAAATCAATAGAACTCAGGGTAGCTCTGGGCCGATGGTCGTCCGCCCAGCCACCTGTAAAAATTTAATGCTCCGATACACTATCGATCTTTCACTGAAGGGAGCATCACACTTTGTTAGATGTTGCATTCTGAAATACAGTAGATTTTTCACGTCAGCTTAGAAATACTTTGATTTTAAGCTCGCTCGAATACAAATCGAATTCTGTTTGTAATTGATTTTGATTAATTTAGCCGTTCGTGCAGTAGCTTGATAAAGAACTTCAATCAAAATAAATTCTTGTTAATATTAGGAGAACTTCTATTAGATATAGTTTTCTTTTATATACTACCAAGGTGACAAGCAAGCAGTCACCGCAACTTGTGGACGCTACCAACACCAAAATAATGTGATTGTAATAATTTGGTTGCCGACCCTAAAGAAATTAGATATTACCTAAGTCTCTTGTGTCGAGTAATTTCACCAACTAAAGTGCCCTTTACACCGGAACACAACAATGCTTACACATTACTGCTTGGCGGTAGAATATCTGACTGAACTGCGGTTCCTTTATTTTTTAAGGTACAGTGTACGTGGTCACTGCAGTTAAACCGTGTTTTTGCCTACCTTCCAATTTATTTGTCAAGCACTCCTTTTTCAACATTTTACTTTTTCCTTCCTGACAAGAAAATAGCTATTTTTAGGTTTATTTTGAAGAAATGGTGGCGAGGAACCAACCTCTTGACATATGAGATCGGCTCGCAACCCCTTCCGACCCTCAGATAATTCGATCTCAGGGGTTAACTGATATGGTTTACTGCGTGTGAATAGGGACATCAAAAATTTTGTTACGAAACGAACTGGAATCGTGGAAGAGGCTGTGTAGTCAATTTATTATTTGGTGCAAGATTCTTTGCGACATTTGGGTCTGTAATCTGAATTAATTTTTCAATGTCAATACGTTAACAACAATTTAGATAGCTAGCTTCTTAGGTAATTGAAGAAAATTGCAATTTTGATTAAGTTTGTTTGTATATAATTTGAAGTAAGTTTAAACAACCTTCGTTCGTTACTACCTTCGTTGTTTTAAGAATTCGATTTGATGGACTAATGTTTATTTGCTCAACATGGTCCATTTCAACTTAGCTTCTCTCCGTTGTTTCTTATTCTTCAATAAAAATCTTTTAAAACTATCCAACTAAATATGTACCATTCCAACACAAATTCAGTTAGGAGCAATCTACGGCTAAATAAATTGTCTGCAAATCTCATAGCTGTATCTATTTATGCAGTTGCTCTCAACCTCGGGCATATTTTTTAACAACATCTTCGCTAATATTGAATAATGCTCTCCTCTCAGACTTTTATTTCTATAAAATAAACAAACACTTAAGGTAAAATGGAAGAAAGTGCATTTTTATTTAGATACTCTCCGGCTTTATCTTTATTTTGTTTTGTTTTAAATAAAGTTTCTATTAAGTACTAGCAGTACCCGCGGCTTTGCCCGCAGCCAGTATTTTTGATGAGCTCAAGCAATGTTAACGTCATTGCCAAGCAAGTAAGTGGTACACCGGAAGGCGCTCGTTTAAACCTCACCCTGGGGTGAGCCAAGGCCTTGACTTGATTCAACTTAAGCCATTCCTTTTTTTAACGTGGAGAAATCCCAAGGGTTGCCCATACCATCACGGGAGTGACAGTGTGGGTTCAGTATGACTCCTACTGACTCAAACCCTTCGTGTCCAAATTCCGCTATGTTGATGGACACCGGAAACGTATCTATCTGTATCAATTTCGAGTCCCACCAGCGGCTGGCCAGCCCATCTTCCGTGGGTGTAAGTAAAGCCCACGGACCTGCCTGTCGCTATAAAAGGCCCGCAGAATCTCATCAGGTGGCATGCCGGAATACTTTAGCACGCCATATTAGCTAGAGTGAAATATAGTGGTGCACAGGCAGCAGTTCCTCGTTCTTCGTTCCTGCTGTCTGCAGATTCTCGATACGGGGGCATAAGGTTAGCGTTGGTCCGCCTTCTGCCCTTCAGAGTCGCGGGACGTTCTGGGTGTGGTTCCCAGAACGTCCATTGAGTACGGCGGCGACTCCGAGGCGGAAGGAGGGGTTGCGTCCCTCGTCCTCGTGAACCGGTGTTCACGAGGACGAGGGACAGGTTCCCGGGGGCTACAAAGCGACCCCGGCGGCGGGCTGGTGCAAGGCAAGGCACTGAGGGGTTACCCTGGAGCAGATCACACCGGAGAGCCCTGGGCTCTGAGCTCTCATGTGCGGATGCGACAGCAGCGGGGGTTTTTAAAAAAATATTCAATGTACAGTTTTTACTTTTTAACCGGCTTCAAAAAGAAGGTTCTCTATTCGACGCGTATGTATGTAATATTGATAAAAATGCGTAATATTAATATATGTTAGTCTATGTGGGCTTCTAAACAAATTTACCAAATTTTATGAGTGTATGTATGTATGTAGGTTTGTTCACCGATTTCTCAGAAACTACAAGTTAGAGTATTGTTCAACTTAGGGTAGAGTACAAGTTTCATCAAAATCGGTCCAGTAGTTTAAGAGATATGAACTTTTTATGTTTTCAGTAAGTTACTGTAACGTAGACGTTCGAGTTGCGTGATAGTGCTGATACCTATATTGGTAAAATAAGTCACTAAAAAGTGTTAAATAAACTATTTTATAAAAAATAAAAACAGACTTCAAAGTAAATTATCTAAAAAGCATAAAATAACGAAAATATATTGAAGTCGGTGTCAGCTGATGATAGTGTTAGTTAACATGATTAGCTAGCACCGACTTCAATATAATATTTTCGTTATTTTATGCTTTTTAGATAATTTACTTTGAAGTCGGTTTTTATTTTTTATAAAATAGTTTATCTACGATTTTATTATATGTATAGATGTTAACGGTCTTATTCATAAAAAAAGCTTATCAAAGATTTTTAAACACTGATTAGGGGTCGTTCCTTAAACACGTGAGGCTCGAAGGGGGGGGGGGGGAGGGGTTCCGAAAAAAATCACGAAATATCACCAGGACGGGGGAGGGGTATAATGAGACATCACGTGTATTTATTTTTCGTTGGATGCACGATTTCTAAACCAAACAGCGGCACGTGGCCTTGACTCACCGTTGCCGGCAACGACTTTCCCTTCAACATTTAATCAGTTAACTACCTATATTTAAAGATCATATTCCGAAAATTTAAATATAAGTAGTTTGTACAAAAAAATACACGTGATTTTGGGTAGGTGGGGGGGGGGGGGGGGGGGGTGTAGTTTAAAACCTCACCACATATCACCAGCAGGGCCTAAAAAGTTGCTAAAAAACATCACGTGATTAATGGACGACCCCTTAGTTATAGTGTTCTATAAGGTTATAAAACGTTCTATAAAGTTGGTTATTCATAAAAGTTTCATAAACCATCTATAACTAATACGTCTCTATAGAACGTTTTTCAATCAAAGTATTGCCATTATAATGAAGTTGGTCAACAAATTGACCGAATACACCCAATCGCCCACAGATAACCACACACCGCCTAGGTGTGATGAATGTCTATGACATTATTACAGATTATAAAACATTTTATTGTCTACGAAACGATGACGACTTTCGATTTGACGGGCGTCTAGTGGTTGGACACCCTGGCTGCTACCCAATAGGTCGTGGGTTCGATTCCCGCTAAGTGTCTGGGTGTTATTTATCTATTTAATTATGTATTTACAATAAATAAAGTACTTATATAAGTAAGTCTCATTCTATTCCCCCTTCCCAGGAATGCTGAACGTAAGTCGCTTAAGAAGTTTCACTTCATTGACTCGGACTGACTGACTGAATCGGACTGACTGAATCCGAGTCAGTCCGAGTCAGTACCGCTCAGTCCCAGTCAGTCCCGCTCAGTCCCGGTCAGTCCCGGTCAGTCCCGGTCAGTCCCGCTCAGTCCCGGTCAGTCCCGCTCAGTCCCGCTCAGTCCCGGTCAGTCCCGGTCTGCCCCTCTCAGTCCCGGTCAGTCCCGGTCAGTCCCGCTCATTCCCGCTCAGTCCCGGTCAGGCCCGCTCAGTCCCACTCAGTCCCGGTCAGTCCCGCTCAGTCCCGCTCAGTTCCGGTCAGTCCCGCTCAGTCCCGCTCAGTCCCGGTCAGTCCCGCTCAGTCCTGCTCAGTCCCGGTCAGTCCCGCTCAGTCCCGGTCAGTCTCGCTCAGAGTCCCGCTGAAAGCAATGATAAAATAAAATAATAATAAAATAAAGTAATGTTAAAATAGTGTTAAAATAGTGTTAAAATAGTGTTAAAATAATGATAAAATAGTGTTAAAATAATGTTAAAGTAATAATGATAAAATAGTATTAAAGTAATGATAAAATAGTGATAAAATAATGATAAAATAGTGTTAAAATAGTGTTAAAATAATGATAAAATAGTGTTAAAATAATGTTAAAGTAATGTAATGATAAAATAGTGTTAAAGTAATGATAAAATAGTGATAAAATAATGATAAAATAGTGTTAAAATAATGATAAAATAATGTTAAAATAATGATAAAATAATGTTAAAGTAATGATAAAATAATGATAAATTAATGTTAAAGTAATGTTAAAATAATCTTAAAGTAATGTTAAAATAATCTTTAAGTAATGTTAAAATAATGATAAAAAAGTGTTAAAATAATGATAAAAAAGAGTTAAAATAATGATAAAATAGCGTTCAAATAATGTTAAAATAATGATAAAACAGTGTTAAAATAATGATAAAAGAGTGTTCAAATAATGTTAAAATAAAGATAAAAAAGTGTTAAAATAATGATAAAAAAGAGTTAAAATAATGATAAAATAGTGTTAAAATAATGATAAATACTGGTAAAATAGTGTTAAAATAGTGTTAAAATAATGATAAAATAGTGTTAAAATAATGATAAAATAGTGTTAAAATAATGGTAAAATAGTGTTAAAATAGTGTTAAAATAATGGTAAAACAGTGTTAAAATAGTGTTAAAATAATGATAAAATAATGTTATAATAATGATAAACTAATGATAAAATAGTGTTAAAATAATGTTATAATAATGATAAAATAATGATAAAATAGTGATAAAATAGTGATAAAATAGTGTTAAAATAATGTCAGCGGATTCGGCTGAGTCGGCGGAGTCGGTGGATTCGGCGGAGTCGGTGGAGTCGGCGGAGTCGGCGGATTCGCCGGATTCGGCGGAGTCGGCGGAGTCGGCGGAGTCAACGGAGTCAACGAAGTCAACGAAGTCACTCACTCACTCACTCACTCCCACAACACCTATCATTTAACGCCTATCGCCTATCGTCTATCACCTATCATTTAACGCTTAACGCGTTATATGATAACATTTTTGGAAGTCGCATAAGAACACAATAATAAAATAAACGTTAAGTACTGAATAAAATAATAAATCATTCTCTATAACTTCCTTCACAACATAGCTAAAGAACGTTTAAAACTAACTTTAAATAACGACAATCAAGACTTTCAACCTTATTAGGCTCAATTAGCTATAATATTGTATGATTATAACACATGTCATGAAATATAAATACATATATAAAATGATACCGTACATATATTATTACGGTCTTATTCATAAAAAGTGTGTGATACACACTTATAGGCTCGCTATAGTATGATTTTCAAAAAGTATTATTCATAAACGCATTTTAGCACTGTTATAGTAGGGGTCTGCCCTCTATAACTTTACAACATAGCTAAAGTTGTAAAGTTATAGAGGGCAGACCCCTACTATAACAGTGCTATAAGCATGATATAAGGTAAAAAATGGCCGACTTTCAACAGCTGATTATTAATTATTAAGAAAATGACATTTGTGTCAGTGTCACATCCATCAGTTCATTTTTTTTCTTTAGTTGAGCCTCATTGGGAAGGCAAAGAGTTCTAGCCCATACAGGTTTCATATCCGTTCAATTTCGTAAGAAATCAAAATAGCAGTATACACACTACAAACTATTATGATTTATTATTTTATTCAGTACTTAACGTTTATTTTATTATTATTATACAATTTAATATATTTTAATTTAAGTAAGTTTATTTTAGGTTAGTTATTATTACGCGCTTGTTACAACATTACCAAACAAACATTAACAATCAAATAACAATGACAATGATCGTCATAAATACAATAAATAAATGAATATTCTGAGACAATACACACATGGTCATCTGTTCCCAAACTAGGCACAGCCTGTACCATGGAAACCTGATAATTGATGCTTATACTTATATAAGTACTTTTTTTATTGTAAATACATAATTAAATAGATAAATAACACCCAGACACTTAGCGGGAATCGAACCCACGACCTATTGGGTAGCAGCCAGGGTGTCCAACCACTAGACCAACACGCCCGTCAAATCGACAGTCATCATCGTTTCGTAGACAATAAAATGTTTTATAATCTGTAATAATGTCTATGATCACCACGAATTTATATTTTACTTCGTGATGATCACACCTAGGCGGTGTGTAGACACATATTATCAGTGGGCGATTGGGTGTATTCGGTCAATTTGTTGACCAACTTCATTATAATGGCAATACTTTGATTGAAAAACGTTCTATAGAGACGTATTAGTTATAGATGGTTTATGAAACGTTTATGAATAAGCAACTTTATAGAACGTTTTATAACCTTATAGAACACTATAACTAATCAGTGCTTAAAACCTTTGATAAGCTTTTTTTATGAATGAGACCGTAAAAAAAACAATCACATGGGTGTTGAAGTTAAAGATGAGCGGTGAAAGTGGCGTGGAATTAATTCTACAAATAACGGTGGATTATTACTAATTCCTCCTGTCGATCGATCACAATAATAATGGCGTTTCAGCTACTAATACACGCGCAAACAAGGCAACGTACTTAATAATAGGGGCAAATAAATGGGAATTAGCAAATACCAGTCAAATATACTCACATATTGTGTTAGGGAAGGTAAATACTTAATACATCGGAACGTGTACATTAGACGAAATACAAAAGATAACGCTGATAGATTATACTATAGATAACCTTATTGTGTGGGTCTACGGAATTTGCGCTATTACTTACTTGTATATTATGTGAGTTCTTAGTTTGCATTTAATCAAATCCTATAAATTTGGCTAAAGGCGATGCCGATTGTATGTATTTTAATTTTTATGAATGGTTAAGTAAATTTATGACCAGGAAAGTCACGATCACGCCGGCGCGGTATTTTATAAAATGTCGTACTAGTAGTACTGATGTATTCTTTAGTAAACTTAAGTCAAAAACTAAAACCCGACTACGGAAAAATCAACTGAAAAGTAAAAAATAAGATAATGCTTTTATTTTACTGAATTGCAATAGACTTGATATTGAATAGACTTTACATACTAAAATCGGTATCCTTCCTTTTTAATGTTAATAATTCATATACCTTCGACTGAATTAGTTTCAAAAAACGATCGAGAAAATTGGCAGAGTAAAAAAACATTGATTCATCATTTGCAGTGTCTTCAACGGCTATTAAACATCTCAAGAAAGATGAAGCGACAAGCGAAAGTGATCTTGAATGTGCGTGACTTCCCAGATCTACAGCATTGTTAAAACAAAAGCGGCTATGTTAGGGCATGTGCACCGGATAGGACCCTGTCGGTTTCCTTGAACATTTCCCGGGACAAATAGCGTTTGCTTAACAATAGGTATACTATACATACTCCAAATGCTGTTCCATATTAAGTTTATTGCGGTTGCGGTGACGGGCCCGTTGGTCTAGTGGTCAGACACCCTGCCTGCTAACCGATGGGTCGTGGGTTCGATTCCCGCCAAAGTGTCTGGGTGTTGTTTATCTATTTAAGTATGTATTTACAAAAAAAAAAGTATATAAGTATTAGTATCAGTTGTCTGGTTTCCATAGTACAGGCTCTGCCTAGTTTGGGATCGGATGACCGTGTGTGGATTGTCCCAAGATATTATTATTATTATTATTATTATCAAACGCTACGTTAAAGGGCAGTGTAAAACGAAATTTTGTCGTTTAATATCGAGCCGATAAAATGGGATAGAATGGATAATATGGATATTGACCCTGCCAATGATTATTGGTGTGATCGGTTGACGTAATCACCACACATTATAAGCACAGATTAGATAGTTATATGTTTACAACAGATAGGACAGCTCAGAGCTTAGCCAAAGCCGTAACGAGTTTTGGTATCCATGACGTTAGCTCGCTAGAGGCACTGCTGTGCATTGCGTAGCGCTGTACCTATACAACTTTGAGTATACAATTAAGCGATCTTATCAATATATACTGGCTTTTCTCGAGGGATTAGACAAATAAAACAACTGTATTTATTATTGCTTATATATCCCATTTTTTTTACAAAAACTTATAGGCTAAAGTTTGGACACCGTTCACTTAAACTTATTTTAAGCTGGACTCTCCCACCCAATATTTGGTTAATACCTCTACACCAATAAAAAAATTGTAATCCTAGTTATTACAAACTTATTTTTAAGCACTTATGGGTGCGACAGCTTAACAATTCCACGTCTCTATCTTGATATAATTTTCCTTTAAGCTTCAACAAACATTTTTTATAACAATTTACAGCCTATTTTGATAATTTTGTAAATCTATAATCACAGAAAAGGCCACAATAAGTATGTAGATGGATATAGAATATTTGTTTTTCAATTTTTCTTGTATATGGAATTAAAGTCTGCATATTTATCATGTCTTGTCACCATTGTTTTTCGGCATTAATTAGTCTACTCAACATAATTTAACATGTAACTTGCAGTAAATCCTCAAACATTACAATTGATTTTATTTCTATTTCCTTGAGGATTCTCTGCAGGTCTTTGTGTTGGGATATTGCGGCTTTGTTTACAACATTTTCACTATTTATTTCTTCTGGAGGACATGTGGACTATAATTGTTCTAAATTAATTATTGTTGTCCCCATGTCCTTTTCACAAGTTCCATGATTGGAATGAAAACTTAACATGTTTGTCATAATCAAAGATTTAAAAGAGTTTCGGAATGTTTATAAGTCTGAATTATTATTTCTATACAGGTTTTCAAGGGTGCCCGATTTAAATTTCTAATACAAAAGAAATAGACCCCCTCTAAGAAAACAAAATGTCAGTAAGTCACTTCAGGCTTTCTAATATGGTTATTCAATTTTTAATAAGCATTATTTTTTGTGCCTGCATGTTCTCTATGAACTTACTTATGTTTTAACCAAAAACTTTTATGTGGACAATTCATTTGACTGGCCTGTTGTTGGTTAGACACCTTGGCTGCTACTCAATAGGTTGTGGGTTTGATTTCCACCAAGTGTCTGGATGTTATTTATCGATTTACAATACAAGTATGTATTTGTAACAATTGTCCAGTTACCATAGTGCAGGCTCTGGCTTGTTTGGGATCAGATAACCGTGTGTAATCTACACAAGTTCCATTGTCACTTCCCAGGATATTATTATTATTTTGACAGCCACTCTCATTTTTCCACACACACTTCTTGCTCTTGACCAATTGCTATCAAAAAGTTTGTCAACAAATTCAACACCGTCTTGCTCTCTCTGTGTTTACAGCAGTGACACTCACTGCACTTCTATCATATCGTTGACCTGTAATCAATATAATTATCTTTTGAAATATTAACAGAAATACAGTATCCAAAAACTACCATATGTGTATAATTTATGTGTTAATATAATATATTTTGTAGCAATATTTCACCACTATTGCGAGATATTCAGCCTATGCCTATGTATTACTGAATTCAGACATGAAGGGCAATCCGCTGAAGAATTATTTATATATTTTACTTGTAATGCTATATATGTCGTCATATACTATTTATGTCATCATCAGCACCCGAAAAACGTCCACTGCTGAACAAAGGGTGAGTCCCCTTAGAAGGGAGGGGTTTCCATAATCCCCACGTTTGGCAGGCGGCTTGGGGATCTCAGTATTAGGTGGTAGATAATCCAATTGAAAGACCCTGCTGCCAGTCTTCTTGTTTTCTTGAGTCGCCTGTTAGGGCCCCCAAATGGGAGGAGATGAGTGGGTGCTATTCTTTCCTGGACACACCACGGGGGGTACCATTTATGTAATATTTTGTAATTAAATTGGTATATCTTTTGCTATGTTTATTTACTTACCAGTTGCCTTTGAGGTAGGTACAGCTGCAGTTGATGGGCTTAGCAGGCCCATCCGTCGCTCTTTGATCTTCATCACATTCATCTTAAGTTTTAAGATAAAGATTTGATTCACATAGTGGCGTTGAATACATCTGATCAGCTGAAAATGTTTAACAGTTCTTTATATTATTATAGAAGTTGTATGCTGTCATATGTTAGTATAAATTATAGCAAAAAAATCTTACCTTAAAACCAATAGGCTTTGTTGATAGTCCTGCTGTAATTTCCTCTTTGATAATTAAGGTAGGTTACGCGTTGTAGTCTTTTTGGCAATTATGGAACCTTCATTCAAGTGTCGTACAATCGTATTTCTTATTTGTTGACTTGACTTCTGGACAATGAACTCGTTTCTTTCTTTCCGGTGTCTCGTTTTGGTAAATTCAATAGCATAGCCATAGCGAGAGTCGAACACACACAAATCACAAGCAATATCGGCGTCAGTTTTTATTCGTCTGTCCAATTCCAGGTCGCGTAAAATACTGTTACTTTGAAATCTAAGATAGAAATCCAGTCTTCCTGAAACACCCGTCAAAATGAAGAAATAAACTCACAACCACAACCGTACGTACCTACCTAACTAAAACGTCAATCAAAGTCGTCAAACTAAACGTCTCAATCCAACATGGTCGCCTGGTTAAAAGCGCCATCTGGTGATCATTCGTCATGGATACCCAAACTATTACGAGAGACGACCAATGTTCTAGCTGTCATACCCGTGATTATAAGGCCTGGTTCGAAATAAATGCCAGTTAAGGCGTCATTAGATTTGAACGGGCTTTTATTCTATTTTCAGCTACGGAGACCCCATATACCCGGTGTCACGGAAAGGATATTTCATAGGTATCGATCCGAAAGTATCGATTGTGACTGCCCCCATATATTTTAAGAAACGACGCGGACATTCGTTGCATGCGTGTATTGCGTGGGATAAGGAATTGATTCATTTATGATCAAGACTTCCAGTAGGTACGTGCCATTATCGGCATGTAGCCTGTATACCTACTATGGCAAAGCTGTGGTGGTAGCCTACTAAAAATGAACCTTATGACAATACTTTTCGAATGAACCTCACTAGTCCCTTGTATCATTGCATTTTAACCATGGATATAGATTTTTTCACTACTGGGCTAAATACCCAGTTACATAAATAAACTATTTAAAAAAAAAACGATTTCAAAGTATATTATCTAATTAATTAATAGTTTAAAAAACTAAAAATACACTCTTTTATAAGTACCTACTACTGCACTAAAAAACAATAAATAAATTATCTAAGCAGTTTTTTCTTTCTTTCTACCTCGTGTTTGTAATTTATGGATTATACTTAGTTAATGTATAAAAGCGTGGGGCGCTTTTTCTCTGTAAATGATTACAAATTATTGTCATGTGAATACAAATGCTTAGCGTTCTTGAAAGTGACAGAAATGTTAAGCTGTTATTCAGAAAAAGCGCCCCACGCTTTTACACATAAGTAAGTATAATCCATAAATTTCAAACACGAGGTAGAAAGAAAGAAAGAACTGCTTAGATAATTTATTTATTGTTTTTTAGTGCAGTAGTCCTTATAAAAGCGTGTATTTTTAGTTTTTTAAACTATTAATTTATTTTATACTTTTTAGTCTTAGAAATATTCGCTTAAACTACAGATAAAATTAGCCCAAGTATTGATTTGTTCGTAGCTTGAATCGTAGGCAGGTTGTGGCAAAACATATTTTTACTAAACTAGGTATTACGCGTAGGTATCTGATTGAGTTTAAGAAAGCTTTTAAACAGTCGAAAGTACGCTAAAAGTCAATAGCTTCACAAGTAGTATTCAAGGGTTCCGTTACCAACCTTCCGGGTCCATCAACAGGTCCACGTTATTAGGCAAAGTGAATATAACTCCTTAATACAAATCAAATGAGTCCAAGCTCGATGGGTTTACTAGTAATCATTCCAGGGCCCCATTAACCACTTTTCATTTCCATCATCAACCCTGATTATTGGGCAAAGTGAAAAGAACTCTTTAAAACAAATTAAATGAGCCGTAACTCGATATGTTTACTGGTAGCCATTCCAGGGTTCCGTTACCCACCTTCCTGTTCCATCATCAGGTCCTCATTAATGGTCAAAGTGAAAAGAACTCTTTAAAACAAATCAAATGAGTCCAAACTCGATGTGTTTACTAGTAGCTAATCGAGGGTTCCGTCACCCACCTTCCTGTTCCATCATCAGGTCCTCATTAATGGTCAAAGTGAAAAGAACTCTTTAAAACTAAACAAATGAGCCCTACCTCGATGTGTTTACTAGGAGCCATTCCAGGGTTCCGTCACCCACCTTCTAGTAGCATCATCAGGTCCTCGTTAATGGCCAAAGTGAAAAGAACTTTAAAACAAATCAAATGAAACCAAACTCGAAGTGTTTACTAGTAGCTATTCCAGGGTTCCGTCACCCACTTTCCTGTTCCATCATCAGGTACTCATTAATGGTCAAAGTGAAAAGAGCTCTTTAAAACAAATCAAACGAGCCGAATTCGATGTGTTTACTAGTAGCCTTTCCAGGGTTCCATCACCCACATTCCAGTAGCACTATCAGGTCCTCATTAATGGTCAAAGTGAAAAAAACTCTTTAAAACAAATCAAATGAGTCCAAACTCGATGTGTTTACTAGTAGCTATTCCAGGGTTCTGTTACCCATCTTCCTGTTCCATCATCAGGTCCTTATTATTGATCAAAGTGAAAAGAACTCATTGAAATGAAACTAATTTTACGGATTATATCCGTGACCATGAATGCTGTAAAGTATTCGAAACGTCGGGTAATTAAAATCAAGAATAAACCGCGATATAATCCGTAAAATTAGTTTCATTTCAATGTGTAGTATTCGCGTAAATATCAGAAATCATTATGAAAAGAACTCTTTAAAACAAATCAAATGAGTCCAAACTCGATGTGTTTACTAGTAGCCATTCCAGGGTTCCGTCATCCAACTTCTTGTTCCATCATCAGGTCCTCATTAATAGTCAATGTGAAAAGAACTCTTTAAAACAAATCAAATGAGCCAAAACTCAATTAGTTTACTAGTTGTCGTCCAAGGGTTCCCTTATCCACCTTCGAGCCCCAGCATCAGATCAGCTCGATGATACCATATTATTGTATTGTCACCGGTCCTTGATACATGTGAAAAATTTCAAATTATTTGGACGTGTAGAAGTGGGTCAAAATTGCATCGCAAAATTTCATTACCATCAATACATACATAGTTACATACATACATACATACATACATACATACATACATACTACATACATACAGGTCAAGCTAATAAAAGCGTGTTGATTAAAAAGCATCAAATAACGAAAATATATTGAAGTCGGTGCTAGCACATCCTGTTAGCTGTGGCGACTCGACACAACCAGATGGCGCCACATGTGGTACAGCGACGCGATGAGCAGCGAGTAGTACCACATACAACGCCAAAGATGGCGACACCTCCAAATCCTGAATCTCGCAAGCGATTTCTCAAACGTTGAGAACATATACAACATCCCGACAACTAAATACTGTTGGGGCTTCGGCCCTGACCGAGCATCACACCTCGCTCGGTCGGAGGATCCTCCCTTTAGCACTGCCGCCGATGCATCGCTAAATTAGCTAACATTAGCACCAGCTGACCCCGACTTCAATATATTTTCGTTATTTTACGCTTTTTAGATAATTTACTTTGAAGTCGGTTTTTATTTTTTTAAATAGTTTATTTAACACTTTTTAGTGACTTTTATTGAAGTGAAACTTCTTATGCGACTTCCAAAAATGTTATCACATAACGCGTTAAGCGTTAAATGATAGGTGATCGGCGATAGGCGTTAAGTGATAGGTGTTAAACGATAGGCGATAGGCGTAAATTTGTTAAGGTTATGAAAGCGATCATGTGACGCCGTCACTGAGTGAGTGGGTGAGTGGGTGAGTGGGTGAGTGCGTGAGTGGGTGAGTGGGTGAGTGGGTGAGTGGGTGAGTGGGTGAGTGGGTGGAGTGGGTGGAGTGGGTGAGTGGGTGGAGTGGGTGTAGTGGGTGGAGTGGGTGGAGTGGGTGAGTTGGGGTGAGTTGGGGTTGAGTTGGGGCAAGTTGGGGTGAGATGGGGTTGAGTTGGGGAAAGTTGGGGTGAGTTGGGGTGAGTTGGGGCGAGTTGGGGTGAGTTGGGGCGAGTTGGGGCGTGTTGGGGTGAGTTGGGGTGAGTTGGGGCGAGTTGGGGCGAGTTAGGACAAGTTGGGGCGAGTTGGGGCGCGTTGGGGTGAGTTGGGGCGAGTTGGGGCGAGTTGGGGCGAGTTGAGGCGAGTTGGGGTGAGTTGGGGCGAGTTGGAGTGCGTTGGGGCGAGTTGGGGCGAGTTGGGGCGAGTTGGGGCGAGTTGGGGCGAGTTGGGGCGAGTGGGGGTGAGTTGGGGCGAGTTGGGGTGAGTTGGGGCGAGTTGGGGCGAGTTGAGGCGAGTTGGGGTGAGTTGGGGCGAGTTGGGCTGCATTGGGGCGAGTTGGGGCGAGTGGGGGCGAGTTGGGGTGAGTTGGGGCGAGTTGGGGCGAGTTGGGGTGAGTTGGGGCGAGTTGGGGCGAGTTGGGGTGAGTTGGGGCAAGTTGGGGCGAGTTGGGGCGAGTTGAGTTGAGTTGAGTTGAGTTGAATTGTGTGTGTGTGTGTGTGTGTGTGTGTGTGTGTGTGTGTGTGTGTGTGTGTGTGTGTGAGTGAGTGACCGACCGAACGACCGATCGACTGAGCAAGAATGAAGTTTCACTTCTTCCGCGCGGAGGGACTCCACGCACGCAAATTTTTTTACCAAGATAGGTATCAGCACTACCACTCAATTCGAACGTCTACTTTACAGTAACTTACTGAAAACATAAAAAGTTTATATCTCTTAAACTACTGGACCGATTTTGATGAAACTTGTACTCTACCCTAAGTTGAAAAATACTCTATTTATTTCAAAGAGAATTTTCGAAATCGGACTTGTAGTTTCTGAGAAATCCGTGGACAAACCTACATGCATACATACACTCGTAAAATTTGGTAAATTTGTTTTGAAACCCACATAGACTAACATGATATAATAATATGATGAATATTGCGCATTTTTATTAATATTACATACATACGCGTCGAATAGAGAACCTTCTTTTTGTAGCCGGTTAATGAAGCCGGTTAAAAAGTTATTTTTATAGAGACATGATGAATTTTTTTTAAGACGGGCAGCAGCGTCGTTCTATTGGATACTTATCACCTATACTGTGATCCCCATGACTGCCTGCCTAGCGTGGGGATTATGGCAACTCCGCGCGTCTAAGGGCGAGGCCTTTGTTCAGCGGTGGACGTCTTTAGGCTGCTGGTGGATGATGATAATGATATGTGATTGACGTAGATACGTACCTATTTAATGTTAGTATAAGATGAATTCAAAATATAATTAACCTGTACAACCGATTTCTAACATCTGTTAATAGTATCCAATAAATGTTGAAACGGATTTTTACTTAATTAAAGAATAAGTAATGTGATTTTGCTTAAGTAACAATTCAAAGCGAATTTCTTATTTCTAGAGGACACATCATCTATGTCTACCTGCTATAAGAGGTTAAGTAATTGCTTTATTAAGATGACTTTTGTAGCGGCTTAAATTCAGAATTATAATTATTTTATTACGTTAGCGAATTTGCATTAGAACTTAAAGTAAGTAAAGTTAAAATCTCATTAGCTGTGGATTTTTGAGTGACAGCAGTTTGTCCAGTAAACAGCCATTCCATATTAATATTGATTGAGGCTGGCTGTTTAATCTAAACATGAATTAGATGTAATATAAATGTGTTGTTTACAGCAATTTGTAAAGCTAACAATTTAAAGCAATAGTTTTAACTGGGTAATCATTTCTAGAATTAGATTTATGTAAATTACTATATCTCCCGTGGGGTGTCCGGGTAAGAATAGCACCCACCCTCTCCTCCCGTTGGGTGTCCGTAAAAGGCGACTAAGGGAAAACAAGAAGAATAGAATAGAATAGAATAGAATAACAATTTATTTGAACACCGCAAAACAATGTAGCACAATTTTAACAAACAAGCGATATTAAAAATAAAAAAAAAACTGACAAATAATCATACATTAAAAAAAAAAAAAGAAATAAAAATACTATTTAATAGGTAGGTACTATGTGCCACAAAGAGGCAGGTCCAAATGGGTCCCAGATCAGCTTATTGTCAAGCGTATGCCTGACGCTGGTTTTCATCTGGGCCCTGTGTTCCACGGATGTCATCCAGTGGTATGAATTTATAAGTTTACAATTTTTGAAAAAAGAACCAAAGAATAAAGAACAAAAAAAAATATACAATTGACATGCGATGAATAAAATAATACAAATACCACTACCATTGCAGTTATACAAATTGATACAAAACTACTACGAAAGTAAACCTGAAATAAACCGCGATATAATCCGTAAAAGCAGTTTTTTCAATAAATGTTATACTAACAAATTCACAAATTTAACATAACTAAAATCTAGAGCACTATGCTTGGGGCAATTACTTAACCACATTAAATCAACGAAAATATAATAAAAATAATCATTAATAATATGAATAATTATTTAAAAAGTAGGTAAGTAAGTAGGTAGCCAATTACTAAAACATTATTGTATTAAAATTAAGACTATCAAATATTAGAAGATTAATAATTACAATAATCCCTAAAATAAAAATGAAAAATTAATAAAAAAAAATAATTAAAAGATTGGATACATTAAAATATTCTGAATTATAATATAATTAAATGACTGATAAATTATGAATATTTACGTCACCGAAATCACGCTGCGCACTTATCAGATGTTCACGCAAATGCTTCCTGAAAGTGATGATGTTGTTTATTTGCCTTATGGGGGGTGGAATGTTATTCCAGATTTTGGCCGCAGCGTAACGGAAACTCCCTCTAAACGCGGCAGAATTGTGTCTAGGGGTACACAGTTGCTGCGCACACTGTCTACTTGAACATTCTCTACTACTCGTGATCCATTTGAGCTTATTGTATAAGTAGGATGGCTCTTCATACTTTACAACCCCGAATAAGAGACAAGCCAGATGAAGCTTGCGACGCAGTTTCATTTTAAGCATACAATGCTGGTTTAAAAATGGTGTTACATGACTCCGAGGGGGTACTGAAAAGCAAAACCGGCAACATGCATTCTGTAATCTTTGAATAAGACGACTGGTTCTTGCCAATAGACGCGGCCCATATGCAGTGTCGGCATAATTTAGTCTAGACAATACTAACGTTTCTACGAGCTGCACACGCAGCGCTTCTGAAAGGTAAGGTCTCATTCTATATAAAATTTTTAGCCTGTAAAAACAACTCTGCACTGTACTCGAAATGTGCTTCTCAAACCTTAATTGGCTTAGAAGACGGGCAGCAGCGTCTTTTTATTGGATTAGGTAACCACCTATTCTGCGATACCCAAGCCGCTTGCCAAGCGTGGGGGTTAAGGCAACCCCTCCCGGCCTTTGTTCAGCAGTGGGCGTTTCGGCTGCTGATGATGAAATAACTATATAAATACTGTTTATTGAAACAAAATATTTACAGTTTTGTTATGCTCCGGTGTAACAGGCGGACCGTAAATGCATTTCGGGTATTATGCTCCGGTGTAATAGGCGGCCGCAAATGCATTTCGGAAGATTACCGGAATCCAAACGCCGAGTCAGTGGGAATTGATTGTGACATGCCACCGTCACCGGCCACCCGGCAGGGCCTGCCACCTGTATTCTTGCCACAAGCATCGGGCAATTATCACTCGTTTTTAGTTAGATTTAAATAATATTAAATTAATGTATTTTTTTTATTAATTAAATAGATCTTAATAAATCTGGTCTTTTATGTCAATCCGGCTGTGGAAACCTTAAGTGGCGCAGTCACGGTAGCATTCTCGAAGCAGTGCGCGGCGCGTAAAAAGGACTCTAGCATCGATCCTGTCGGCTCCGCATAGCCGCTGCGTGTGCTTTCTAGCCTTCATCGAGTATCCCGAACCAGATCTATCTACAGCCCGGAGCATCCAGACATTGATGCCGACATAAACATACCAGCATGCTGTAAGTCCTTGAATCGTTCAAGTATTTGCTAATCCCTTATTCTATTAGTCAGCCTATCCTTTAAGAATCCCCTATATACGTATAATTATATTATATACGTATATATATTATAGATTGTAGTATTATATTTTAAACAAGATTTTAATACTTATGCATTGTCTTTGATGCCAGGCTCTAAATTATTTCATCCACGCGAATCTAGAAGAACAAGTGATACTAGAAGTACTAGCAGATCCGCGAGTATAGACGAGTATAGGAATTTCGGATTCACAATGAGTAGCGAGGATGTTGATACCATTTATAAATCCCTTAGGTTATTACCAGAGTTTGATGGAAATCCGTACATATTAACGCGATTTCTAAATTTATGTGATCACTTAGTAGCTAAGTACCTTATTGCGACACCTGGTCATGAGTTAACAAATTCAGCATTAATTAATGGTATATTAAATAAGGTGACAGGACCCGCCGCTAGATTAATTAACTCCAGCGGTATTCCAGAAAACTGGACCGGTATACGAAGTGCTCTCATAAATAATTTCGCGGACCACCGCGATGAGACCGCTTTGTATAATGACCTCTCGCTACAGACACAAGGCTCTAGCAGTCCTCAAGAATTTTATGAGCGCTGTCAAAATCTTTTTAGTACTATAATGACATATATAAATTTACATGAATCTGTTCAGACCACTATAGAAGCTAAGCGATCCTTGTATAAGAAATTAACTTTGCAATGTTATTTACGTGGCCTTAAAGATCCGTTAGGCTCTAGAATACGTTGCATGCGTCCTGAAAGCATGGAAAAGGCGTTAGAGTTTGTACAGGAGGAGCTTAATACAATATATATGCAGCAGCGCAACGAGGGCGGTTCAACAAAGAGAGATTGGCAACCTGTAAGTAATTTTAATTTGCCTTTAAATAATTTTACTATGCCAAAAGCCGTCGGTAACCAAAATTTTTATGTACCAAGACAACCGGTTAATATATCGAATATACCCGGTATGTCGAGACAGTTCCCATCTCAACAACCACCGCATCAGGGTTGGAGACCTAATCAGATACACCAGTTTCGTGGACCTAGCCGGACTCAGCAGATGTTCCGTGCACCGCCACCGAATTATAGGCCGCATGCGAACGCGTTTCAGATACCAGCTAAACCTCAACAGCCGTCCAATTTTAATAACTTACCGCGTCCCATGAGTGGCGTTAGTCATTTCGCCACCAAACCGTTACCACCAACCGGACACGATTGGCGTAGATTCGGCAATCCACCACCTAGCAACTATTTCAAGACCCGCGAAGTTAATTTTAATGAATTTGATCATGGATACGATGTCTATGATAATGAATATACTTATCCAGATGACTATTATGTGACTGACTACTATGACTGTGAACCTCAGCCCGAACATTTATATTCTAATATTAATGAAAGTTCTACAGTCGAGGAATTAAACCCAGACACGTCGTCTAACAGTGATGAAAATTTTCAGAAGCGTTCGAAATCCGAAAAGCCAATATAGAAGTAAATTTACAGTCACAACGGCAACTCGTGTACGTTCAGATTAAAAGACCCCCGATTAAATTTCTTATTGATACTGGTGCCAACCAATCTTTCATAAGTCCAACTGTCGTAGAAAAATATTTCCGTCACTTACCCTTAAATTACGATCCTTTCGAGGTGACTAACGTTCACGCGACAAGTAAAAATGATTATTCAATAACTTTACCATGCTTTCCGGAGTTTAAAGAAAAAGGTGACATTACGTTATTCGTCTATAAATTCCACGAATATTTCGATGGATTAATTGGATTGGATTTACTTAATAAATGGGAGTCTAACATCGATTTAAAAAATAAAATTATTTGTACTAGAAACGCCATAATTCCGATAACAATGTATGATTCACGTAATGTCAACCTCTACGAAGAGATCATTCCAGCTATGTCTTCGAAATTAGTTAGATTGCCAATCAACATGGAAAACGGAGATGTTTTAGTTTATAATCAAACTGTTTGTAACTGCTTAGTTTCAGATTGCTTAACGGAAGTAAAAAATAACCACGGCTGGGTAGAAATTACTAACCCTACACCTAACGATATAATTTTTTCCATGGATCGTCCGGTATCAGCAGAAATGTTTAATGTCGATTGCGAGCGTACCCAATATACTAATATTTCAGAAAGAGCTAGACATGTTTTATCCCGACTCCGCACTGAACATTTAAATCAGGAAGAACTTGCGAATTTAAGGTCATTATGCGCACAATATTCTGACGTGTTTTACCTGGAAGGTGAATCTCTGACATTCACTAACAAGATAAAACATAGCATTAAAACCACAGATGAATCTCCTGTCTATACCAAAAGCTATAGATATCCATACGTTCATAAACAAGAGGTCAAAGACCAGATTGCGAAAATGTTAGAGCAGAACATTATAAGACCATCGGATTCTGCCTGGAGCTCACCTATTTGGGTTGTGCCCAAAAAGGCTGACGCTTCTGGTAAAGCGAAGTGGCGTCTCGTCATTGACTTCCGTAAAGTGAACGAGAAAACGATTGACGATAAATACCCGATACCTAATATTACCGACGTATTAGACAAACTTGGTAAGTGCCAATATTTTACGACCCTAGATTTGGCAAGTGGTTTTTATCAGGTGGAAATGAATCCTCAAGATATACATAAAACAGCATTTAACGTAGAGAACGGCCATTACGAATTCCTAAGAATGCCCATGGGTTTGAAAAATTCTCCATCAACTTTTCAAAGGGTAATGGACAATGTCCTTAAAGACCTTCAGAATGACGTATGTCTAGTATATCTTGATGATATCATCGTATATAGTACATCCCTTCAGGAGCATATAGTAAACTTAGAAAAAGTCTTTAAAAAGCTGCGCGAGTCTAACTTCAAAATTCAGCTCGATAAATCCGAATTTTTGAAGCTAGAAACCGATTTTCTTGGTCATGTTATAAGTGCGGACGGTGTAAAACCTAATCCACAAAAAATAGAAGCAATCGGGAAATATCCCCTGCCAAAAACCACCACAGAAATCAAGCGTTTTCTCGGTTTACTTGGATTTACAGGAAATTCATCCCTGATTTTGCACGTATAACAAAACCGTTAACCCAGTGTCTGAAGAAGGGTAGTAAAATCACTTTAGATGCAAATTATGTTGCCTGTTTCGAACACTGTAAAACCTTATTAACCAATGACCCAATTCTTCAGTACCCTGATTTTAATAAAGAATTTTTGCTAACGACTGACGCCTCAAACGTCGCAATTGGTGCCATTTTATCTCAAGGCAACATTGGCTCCGACAAGCCAATTGCATACGCGTCCAGAACGCTGAATTCTAGTGAACTTAATTACAGTACCATTGAAAAGGAGCTTCTAGCCATTGTTTGGGCTACGAAGTACTTTAGACCATACCTATTCGGACGTAAATTCAAATTTATTACTGACCACAAACCCTTACAGTGGGTCATGAATTTAAAAGAACCAAATTCGAGACTTACAAGATGGCGCTTGAAACTCAGTGAATACGATTTTACTGTAATTTATAAGCAGGGAAAACGAAACACAAACGCAGATGCATTGTCTCGTATAGAGATTAATAATGAGATGTCAAGTTCAATTGCGGTTAACCTTTCTGAACAAGATCCTTCTGACGGTTCTAGAACCATAACAGCATCAGAAGGTGCTGACGATTCTGAAACCGTCACGGCTCATACAGATGAGGAGAGCCCTATCTTGGAAGTTCCGATCACAGACGATCCTTTAAATAAGTTCACTAGACAAATCGTACTAACTGTAGTCGGGGATATTAAAGGAAAACCAGTCATTACCAAACCATTTGATACACATAGTAGATTCGCTATTCAAGTCTCGGAGTCTAACCTTCAGGACGATATTGTTAGTGCTATTCGAGAATATGTTAACCCTAAAATTAAAACGGGATTGTTAATTAATCCTCCCACGGCTATGTATTCAATAATACCTATTATACAGAAAAGTTTTAAAAATTCGGCGATGAATCTTGTATTAACTAAAACCGAGACAGAAAATATAAGAGAATACCTGCGACAGCAGGAAATAATCAGTAAATATCACGACGGCAAGACAAACCATCGTGGTATCAACGAATGCTATCTAGCGCTGTCTCACAAGTATTACTGGCCTAAAATGAGGGAGCATATAACGAAATTTATTAATGATTGTACTATTTGTGGGCAGGCAAAATATGACCGGAACCCTGTGAAACAGCAGTTTCGCGTAGTCCCACCTGCCAGTAAACCTTTCGAATTAGTTCACATAGATTTGCTAACTATCCAAGGTGAAAAATTTATAACCCTGGTTGATGCTTTTTCCAAATATGCTCAGGCCTATTATTTGCGAGATGGCACAGCGGTTAGCGTTGTTCAGGCATTACTTAAATTTTTTACACATCACGGTATACCTATAACTATTGTTTCAGATAATGGGACCGAATTCACAAATCAATTAATGTCTGAATTTGTAAAGTTGCATAAGATTCAACACCATAGGGTTGCACCACATACACCTAACGAAAACGGAATCGTTGAACGTTTCCACTCTACGATACTAGAACATCTCCGCATACTTAAACTAGAGAGTAAAAATGAAACAGTAATCAACCTAATGCCATATGCTCTTCTAGCATATAACTATACGATTCACAGTTTTACAAAATGCAAACCGGTAGATGTTATCACAGGCCACTTTGATCCACGAGATCCATTTGATATTGACATTTCGGCTCATTTATTACAACAGTACATTACTGATCATAAAAGTAAAATGACCATAGCCTATAATTTAATACACGACGCAGGTGTTTCATCTCGTGCTAACTTAACTAATAGACGAAATGAAACCCGCGAGGCAGAAATTGAATATTCCCCTGAGCAGCAAATTTTTGTTAGGAACCCGATAGCTTCTCGACAGAAATTAGCTCCTCGCTTTACCCATGATAAGGTTATGGCAGACTTACCTATACATATTTACACCCGTAAGAAATGTGGGCTCACAGCCAAATCTAGATTGAAAAGAGTACCCAGAAGTGCAAATTTGTTACAGGATCCTCCTGATGATCCACCTGGTGGCGCGCACAGCTCTTACGCAGGAAATAAAACTTGAAAGTCTCGAAGATGGCCCTGGTATACTTCCTTTTAAATTAGGTCCCTCTAAAATAGTTTCCCATTATCATTCGTTTGTTCAAGAAATAAGTCTTCAAGACTTACAGGATAAAATCGATTCAGTTAATAATCAACTAGGTGATATTAGTCCAGATCTTAATAACAGAACGTCTTCGTTATTTGAACCCCATATTAACTATTTAAGACAAAAACTTCATAGTGTGTCTGATCAGTTAAAATCATTTGAACCAAATCGCTTTAAAAGAGGTCTTATTGACGGTCTTGGCTCTGTAATTAAGAGCATAACCGGGAATCTAGATTATACTGATGCTTTGCATTTCAATGATGCTATAAAAGCACTACAAGATAACGACAGCAAGCTTGCTACCGAATATAACAGTCATGTCAGTCTGACTAGGGACTGGATGATCCATTATTCGAAGATAATGGATAACGTAGTTGATAATCAGAATAAAATAGGAGAATTAATAGGTAAGATAAACCAGACTGAGGCTACTAGGGAGTACGATTTAGTTAAGTATGCCCATCTGGCTCAGATATTTCTTATTTTAGGAGATAATGTAGATTACATTTCACTGGAATTGTCTAGATTACAGAACGTTTTAGCTTTTATTAGAGCCCATACTTTGCACCATTCGATTTTAAATCTAAATTCGTTGCAGAATTTAATCATGAAATTGCAGAAGTTATACGGTAACGATAAAATATTAGATATAGATCATAGGGAGTATTATAATATAATTAAAGTAGGTTCTTATTACTATAATGATAAAATAATCATAGTATATAAATTTCCCATTGTCCAAGTATATGTTTTTTATAAATTATCTATAGTACCTAATAATAAGTTTGAGATCCTTACACCCCCTTTCCCATTCCTGGCAATATACGAAGGGCGATTCAGGTACATAGAGGCAGAATGCCCAAAGGTTCATAAATGGTATCTCTGCGATGAAAACCATGGGATCCAGAACCAGTCGTCGCAAGATTGCATTCAACAACTCATCGTCACCCAGCAGAGAACAGAAGTCTGCCGTTCAGTCAAGATTTCGTCCCAGCGGCCAGCGTTTGAGAAATTGGACGATAGGCATTTCACCGTTAGTTTCCCAAATGCAGTCAAAATTCATTTATTCTGCGGCCAAGATCTCTACAAAATTGTGCATGGAAGTTACCTGGCTATTATTCCGCACGGATGCTACCTCGAAACCTCAGACTTCACAATATCAAATATTAAAAATCAATTGAAAGGACAGGTGCTGAAAATCATGGACATGCCCGAGAAACAAACAAGTGAAATGCAGAGTATTCCAACATTCAAACTAAACTCCATCAATCTCAAAGAGCTACATTCGGTCAATTCAAAAATATCATTGCAACAGCCTATGGACTTCAAGGAGAACGCTAATCATGGGCTATACCACACTACAATTCCTTTCTACGTTATTATATTCTGCGCAGGTGCACTGGTTATTGGACTACTGTATCGCAAATATCGTTTGAAGAAGTCGCCAATAGTTACTGCTAGCGGCATCGCCAATGGTCCTGAAGAACAAAGGATTTATACTGTCTCGAGCAGCGCGGGAATCAATTCAGAACAACATTCAGCTCCATTTTCGACGACAGTCTTCAATAGTCGCTGATCTGAAGGGGGAGGTGTTATGCTCCGGTGTAACAGGCGGACCGTAAATGCATTTCGGGTATTATGCTCCGGTGTAATAGGCGGCCGCAAATGCATTTCGGAAGATTACCGGAATCCAAACGCCGAGTCAGTGGGAATTGATTGTGACATGCCACCGTCACCGGCCACCCGGCAGGGCCTGCCACCTGTATTCTTGCCACAAGCATCGGGCAATTATCACTCGTTTTTAGTTAGATTTAAATAATATTAAATTAATGTATTTTTTTTATTAATTAAATAGATCTTAATAAATCTGGTCTTTTATGTCAATCCGGCTGTGGAAACCTTAAGTGTTTATTTACAAATATGTACACTTAAACTAGGTAAAAAACTTCCTCGAAGTTGTCGCCGCACTGGGAGGGAAGGGTACCTAAAAGACTGGCGGCATTACCCCTTTGTATGGCCAAGCTTATACGTTGGCAGAAAAAGCTACCAGCCCGGCGGTCTCCTGAGACTTCGATAAGTTTGGATGAAATTTCTTTTACCAAAGCGTGCGTCTCATGAGACCAAGGCCCCATGGTCTCCACCGCAAAGGGCGCAAATATATAGCTCGAACCTAGAGCTGCATACTTGCGTCGCTTTGCATCACTAGCGGTTGCCGCAGCCCCTCCAGCCGCCCTGCAAGTTGCCGGGGTGTGGGACGCAGCAAATGTGTCGACACATGTCGCATCCCACACCAGCGGCTTACCATGTTGCCATGGTATTAAAGTGACACCATCAGGCCTCTTGCCGTCATCTCGTGTAATGCCAACTGGTTCCAGTACGGCAGGGACACCGGCAGTGACAAGCCCCCTGCGAATAATATCATTACGGGCGGCATGGCGTGACATACGGCCAGCGCTACGCGAGCAAGACAGCCCGTTTATAAATACTAACTCTCATCAAATGATTTAATTTATGACGATCAGCTGATATCAAGATATCAAGAAGATTGCAAGCGAGATTTAATAACAATAAATTATCTAATTTAAAACGTAGTAAGTAGGCAGGAGAAGTTCTGACGGGCGCTCCGCGTGTCAGAGTAATCGGGCTACGGCTGCCTGTGACTCGAACAAATGAATACCAAAATAAGGGTTCACCATAAATTGCGGGAGATGTCAGGAAGGTTTTAAGACATACTTAGCATATGTTACGCCAGAGCGTGAGAGTCGCATTTATTGTTATTTCGCTCAAACTTATAAACTCAATAAAGTAATCTCAAAGTAATATTTTTAGTTTAACAACATTGAAACAATGTGAGAATAGGAGAGTAAAAAGAGAATTTCTTGGTCGATCTAGTGGTCGAAGACCAGTCGATTAACCGAGGTATCGCTGATACGAAGAAGTGGAGGCAGATCTGGGTGAGCTTCAATTTCTAAAAGAAGGCACGAAGGACCTGGAGAAGTGAAGAATGCTCGTGATGGAGGCCAAGACACGCTTGGTTTCGAGTTGGAGTAAGAAAGTAATAAAAGTTTAACTAACGCCTACTAATTTAAAATATTGCCTTCAAAAAAATAATAAAATAGTTGTTTAAAGTTAATTATCTTAAGCTAGGCGCCTTAAAATTATGTCCCGATACGAAGAGTATCTTCCTGACCACGAACTGAAAGTGGTGAAATAAAAGCACATTTGAGTGAATAGTTATGAAGCCACGTCATGTACTTTTCCTGTGTTCATAAACACATGTAAATGTTTACTAATACGTATGTATACTTATGAACTCAGAAACAAATGTTGTAATTACTCGGTGGCGTAAGCTGAATATGTCTCGCGCTTAATTACGTCGGGAAATGTTTTCATTGTGCGGTAATCGTCACGTCAAGCGGGGCCGAGGCCGCCAGCATAAGTTCACAAATATTTGAACCACGGTTATATCGATAACTTCAGACTCTTTTTGGAAAGTTCCCATCGCACGTGACTTCCCACAAAGCTTGATTAAGATTCATATTTTTGTAGGTCACAGTGGGTCCCGCATATGTATATTTTTGTCCATAAAATATGAAGTACTTATCGAAGATGATATTTTTTTCTCGATTAGGATATTTTTGTGATCAGAGATCGGTAAAAAACTTAAGACCCATGATTCTGTCACTAGTCTATTAATATGTTAGACTGAGTTAGAACGGGAACTACCAGATGGTTAAGCAAAGTCAGTTTATAGATTGGTGACCGTTTAGTGGCATTTAAACTGAGCGTATCTATGCTTCAGAGGGCTCGTAAAAACTCGGTCCAAGTCAGGGCCTGAGTGGAACTAAACAACTAATCGCCGCACTCACAAACGGCAACTAATATTAATCATCATTAATCCATTTCTTGAAATAAGACTGTTGTTGTATAGAGATATCGATTATCTTATAAGTAGGTACTTAATAATGGATAATTTGCATAATAATCATGCGGCTCCTATATTCGAAATAATCAGATTCGAAAGAAAGGCTAGATTAGCATTAAGTGCAGCAGTAAGACATTAGCTTGGCCACTAACCAAACAACAAACAAATATAAAATCTAAGGGTTGCGATAATGGACTCTGAGCGTGGCAGGCAGTGTGACAATCAATATACTTACCTAACTGTGTCATTACTGTGGTCAGAGTTAAAAGCTGATCCTTATCGATTATTTATACATAATATACATAAAGTGGTCGGTCTACAAATAGAAATGAAACATTAGTCTAGTCTTACATATGTATTTATTCATAAATATGGAATACCTATAGTCAAATTAGTAGATAGGTATATTCTTATTAGGTTTTGTCGATCTGGATTGGTCTCAAATATTTGGCGTATGGTTAGGAATTTTAAATTCAAATTTAAGCTCGTGTATTTGTGTTTCGAATTTAGTGATTCATATGTTTTCTCCTCGTTGGATTTTTCTTTGACATCGGTCTATGGAAAACTTAAAATATCGCTTTATACGAATACAAATTCTGCCATGGTACCAGCGTTGGTACAATAAACAACTCGAGGGATAACTGATATCATATCAGTATCAGTGATATGTATGGCAGCTACTGCAAAAGAAAACACGGTTTTTGGATCCAACATTTTCGCTATGAAAATTTTAACCTATAGGTACAAGAACAAGCCCCGTGGACGACCGGAGTCCATAGTTAATAACGAAGAATTAAAAGTGTCTGTGAAAGCGGGTCCCTCGCAAACCACGTCAGAGTTAGCGGCAGGCTTCGGTGTGAGTGTTAAACAGTTTTAATTCACTTTAATAAAATTTTAAAAGTGAAAAAGCACGATAATAGGTACCGCATGAATTGAGTGAAGCACACCAAAAACATGCGTCGAATGCTGTGTTACATTACTTAACCGGTACAAAAATGAGGGGATTTTAAATCGACTCGTTACTTGTCATGAATAATATATCCTGTACGTTAATCTGAAACGCTCGTCACAATGGTTGAACCCAAGAGAACCAGCCAAATCTTGCCCCAAGCGAAAGTTGACACAAAAGGTACTGATGATGAGTGCTGTTGTCATATATTACAGCTTCCTGAAGTTTGGCCAGACAATTGCGGCAGATGTGTATTGTCAGCAATTGCAAATCATGATGGAAACGTTAGTCGTTTTGCCTTTCCATAAAAAACGCTAATTTCATATATACATTATCAGGACAATATATTATCACAAGTAGCTACATCTAAATTTCTCGGCATAACTGTTGATGAAAAACTAGACTGGAAGGCACATATATAGGTTCTAAGCAAAAAAATAAGTAAATCTGCATACTTGTTATTTAAACTCGCCCCAATTTTAAACAAGGATGCTCTAATTACAGCATATCACGGCGTCGTAGCTTCTGTTTTAAGATTTGGTGTAATTTTCTGGGGGTTTTCAACAAATAGGGACATTATTTTCAAAATGCAAAAAAGGTGCATTAGATCCATGTTTAATCTACAATGTACAGACTCATGTAAACCATTCTTCATCAAATACCAAATTTTAACTTTACCTTCTCTATATATATTTGAAACAGCAGTTTTTGTAAAAATGAATCAAAAGTTATTTACACGACAAAATGATATCTGCGTAAGGAATAGACGAAATAATAACATATTATGTCTAAGATCGTCTCGGACAGCTCTTTTACATAAAAGTATTTATTGCATGGCGCCTAAGATATACAATAAGGTTCCAAAAGAAATTAAATACCTTGAATTAAACCTATTTAAAAAGCATTTAAAAAAATATTATATACACATAATTTAGCTAAGCTTCTAACAGATACGGAAAAACTTTTTTTAAGAATAATTAAATCTGGATTTTGGATCTGGAAATGATGATAGGCACGTTCCATATTGCAAACGCGCGAGTTTATGTAGTAAGTTAAAAAAAATCTTTTATACGACTACGAAACGATCAAACATGCTGAAGGGACGATGTGTGGCGCTGTGTAACTTTATATCATTAAAATTTATCCTCTCTCGCCGCGATAATTTTATCGGCATTCTAACTGTATTTAGGACACAAAATATATTCTAACGTCGTTATTCGACAAAAATGCTACGACTAAACATAAAAGCTTTGACAATGATGCGAGTTAATGGTTTCACGAACACAGCATTCGAGCGGATAAAAGCGAGTAATGTATTGTGGTCTGGGGCGTTGGGAAGCTAAATGGTCTTATGGATACTAAGATATTATAACAATATAATATAACATATTTGAATGGGTATTACTTTATGACGTTGTTTAATAAGATTGATATTTCACTATAAATAAAACACGCGGACTTGTATGAGACTGAATATAAACGTAAAGAAAGCTTTTTTTTCTTTTCTGCCAAACGAAATTTAGCGTCAAGATGATTTTAAATATACATAAATTACTTATTTTTCCGGAATGTGCGTGAACGCCTTGCCAGAGCGTGGATAAAGGTGGACCACTGTGCCGCACAATTTTTGACGGGATATGGCAACTTTAAGAGTAAACTATTCTCTTTTAATCTAGTGCCTTCGCCTCTCTGTCAGTGTTCTACGGTAAATAATGAGTACGAACAATCTGCCCATCATATACTTTGGGAGTGCAGTCTCTGGCAACCTGAGCGTAGCCTTATGCTAGACAGTTTGGTTGTGACATCTGGAGTCATATATTACATGGACCTCGTGGCGACTAAGGCAAACTTCCGTGCGTTCAAACGTTTTTGCCATACCTATTATTTGGAAACAAGTTTGAAAAATCAAATAAGCCCCTTAAAATATTAGCAGAATCCGTGGTGCCTTGCCGTGGGTGGACTAGCCTTCGTTGGTCCGCCTGTAAGAGTCTTCCTTTTTGAGGTTGATATCGACCGGTTGTTAATTCTTTGCTTATCTTCCGCTTTGCAAAGGAGGGAAGTGGAATATATGTATTTCCAACTACTCCTATCTAACTTTTTAATTAAATTTGTTGCGGGTTCCAAGACAATTTAGCGTTCCCCTGGGACTCGCCGAGGGTCATACCTAGGTGTCTTCAGTGGTGACCACTGTAGATCCTGGCTTACAGGAGTAACAGTGGTGGGAATGAGTGGTGGGATTAGTCACATTAAAAAAAATACATAAATTATGTAGAAACAAGAACATAATTTAAAAAACACCCATTGGTCAATCATCTCTTAAAGTGATTTTCAATAATATCGAACCCTTGATCCGTGACCTATACAATGAGTCCAAATTCGGTAGGTCTACGTTTATTGGATCCCGTGACCACCTTTCTGCTCCATCATCAGACCCTGATCACTTTCTTTCTACCAACTAACTACCCGTCGACCTACACCTATACAAAGTATAATTATGTAAGTACCTAAGTACTTTATCTATAAAATATATTGGAAAGTGAGATCAGTGCAAACTTATCAAATTGTTTGTCAGCAATAATACCAAGCTTTATTTGTGAGGTTTTAGAGCCTCGCCTAAACTATTAGTTTACTTAATAGTTTCTCAGTAAACTGTCAATCCGTACGGATTGGGTTGTAATAAATGTGCGTGTTTATTGTTTTATCAATAGTTGATCAAATCATCACCTCAATAGTTTAATTAAAACTCCACAGAACGACAAAAAGGGTTAAAACTGCGACGGATGGAATGGGTTTTATGAGTCCCAATAACAAGTGAATTGCTCAAATTATGTAAATTTCTGGCACACCTGACTTTACGACGCGACCCAAGTATCTTTCATTTCAACTCTTTCAACCACGGTTTTCTTGTAGCCAAAGTTTTACTTTATGTTGTATTCGATATTATTACCTACTAAACTCACTTACCTACTATAACAACCAATCTGCAATACGTTAAGCACTTAACCTGAGAATAGTTTGCTTAGACGCTATTGGATAGATTATCTTAATTTTTAATCCTCGTATAGGTTACATGTCATAAACTAAATAAATTATAATAAAGTACCTAACCATATAAACGCCATGCATTGGTAGGTAGGTATTTTTTTTAATAATTTTCGTTATTTTGAAGCTAATAAAACTATTTTTAAAAGTTATTCTCTGTGTTATATTAGGATGAACGTTTTGTTCTGATCTAGGTATTTCATCATTATACTAGAACACACTTCTTGATCATAAACTCAGGGTTTGCTTTTTCGAGGTTGCTAACAAAAAAGCAATAGGTACATACTGCAGTGTCAAATAATTTTCAGCCTGGAATGTATATGTTAATATTGTAATTATAAGGACGACCTTGCTCCGAGGAGAATAATAGAAGATATCATCACAGAATATAAATCACTTTTATTACAACACACTTTGTACACTGAATATACACGACTACAATAAATTAGATAAATCAAATTCACAATAAACAGTTACTTCCAACTCTTAACAGTCTCGTGGTTGACACTCGAATTCCCTCACAATACCACCGACCATGCTTTTATCAGAAAAATCCCTACCCGAAAACGACTCGCCACGACCAATCACAGCCCGCATCAGTTCTCTTTAATGCGGCCCCGTGATTGGCCGGCGGCGGCGCTACGAATCAATTGCAGAGTCTATGACTAACTTCCGCTTCTGTCAGTACTCGAAAAGTAGTTACCAGTATATTAAAATATTAAACAATTAAAATAAAGAATTAAATAAGTAGCGATAAATCTCTACAAAATTGCAAACCCTAACAATCGACCATCCTGACGACGTGTGCGTCCCCGCACACGACCCAGGTGGAACCCTAACAATCGGTGTCCGAGTACATGGTCAGCAGCACGAAAGCCCACAAATACCATAACCATTACATAAATTAACAATTAAACATTCTAATACAATCAATTGAACATCAACAATTTGTACAACTATACTTTAGAACCTGTTTTATTTTTATTATATTTACATCATGTACATATTTTACATTACAATAAACTTCGTTAGTTAATTAGATAATTAATTCTATTTCTTTTATTTAATTAAAGACAAATGTATCATCAATATAATTGCTGTTAGGAAAACTGTACCTACACTTAATTTGGTGGTCTGGTTTTAGATCTAAGTTTATATTGTAAACATCTAGTATTCCATTCTATTCTAATTTATTAGACAACGAATCGAAACCACATCGAAATATCAATATGTACATATAGCTCCACGCTAGACTGGTGATGCGCACACCAGCGCAAGCCGATCGATTGCTTCACACGGCGCAGGTGAGACTACTTAATGGCATTGGGATCGAATCGAGTCCATGCAGGACTGCCCAGCTAACATTTCAAAATAATATAGACACCGACTGGCGGGTATACAAGCCGATCGATTACTTGATACCGCACAGTGGCACAATGCATCGTGGTGGCTCACACAAGCCGATCGATTACTTGTGGAGACGCACCATCGTGGCACCGAACGTATCAAACCATGGCACGATCGATTCGATACCATGCATGACCGGCCGACTACCAATTCGAAACACCAACTGGCGGCACAAGCCGATCGATTACCTGATACCGCACAGTGGGTCGATGCATTGTGGTGGCTCACACAAGCCGATCGATTACTTGTGGAGACGCACCGTCGTGGCACCGAACGTATCAAAACATGGCACGATCGATTCGATACCATGCATGACCGCCCGACTACCAATTCGAAATCAGATTAAAACCAACGGCGTGCACAAGCCGATCGATTACTTGCGACGGCGTAGTGGGTCGATGCGCACAAACCGATCGATTGCTTGCGATTTATCTGGAAAGATACAAAAGACCTTCTGTAGCAACATTACTCTTAACATCTCAAATTATACACACAAAATTATGGATTCAAATTCTACTATTCTACTACATTAGCTTTAGATTCATTTTCGTGAACTTCTATTGAACTTATGTGGCTCAAAGGCCTGTAGTTTATAGTTCGTTTTGCATGTGTTAGAATATTGTGATATATAATATACGTAAATATAGATAGTAATAATATGAAAGTAGTTTTATGACTATTTTCGGCATGTTTTGCCTTGGCAATTATTATTGTGGGTAGACATTGACAATGCTTTAGACAAAATAATGTTCTCTTACTACAATTGCTTGTTATTATCAGTGTTAAATAATTAATCATAATGTAATTATTCATTTAGTCATTATCAAATTATGTTATGGAATGTTCTATCAATTAATTACTGTTTATGAATATTATTACTTAATATTAGTAAAGAGAATGACTGTCGCCCCGCCACGTCAGTGGATGGAGGGGTACTTGTACATTATATATCAAATGGCTATAAAAATACGATGTAACCTTTAGAACGGACAGTCTTCAGTAATCTTCGACAGTATTAAGGAATCTAAGAAATAACAGTATTGAAAGTGTGTTCAGTCAGCAACATAGACAGTAATCCTAGTAGAGGGTTGTAGATCGACGATGGAACTCTGAGAGTTAAGTATTTTGTATATCTTGTTGTAATATTATGTTTCTATGTGTTTGATGTTACTATGATAATGTCATAATTTATATGTTAACGATTAATAAGTCATTTAATATATGACTTGGATGGCGAAGGCTGTGGCAAGGGGAATTGGAGGTGGCCACATAGGGGGTAACCCCTATATTTTTATATAGTCTCCTGACATTGTAAAGATACTAATATTTTAATGTTCATTATATTCCTATATCATAATATTCTTAGAACATATTTACTATCTGTGATTATATCTGAAATAATGAGGAATAATTGTAATGATGGTTGAATAAATCCATGTCCATTAATATTTATTGCTTTTCTGTTGAAATTACCTACCTCCAAATAATTAATATCTGATACTTTAGTAGAGGGTACTTTTGATATAAAGTACCCTACATTATTCACAATTAATATTATAACTTATATCATCATTTTTACTAATAACTTACATAGCTTTTACATACCCATTTATATTACTATTTACATGTAGAATTAACCACATTCTAACATCAGAAGTGGGATAGTCCTACTACCATTGTCCTACTGCCATTATTAATACCTGTATTGTTTTCAGTACCTCTGGATTTTGCAAAAAAATAAAATAACGGAATGATGTAAAGGCAAAAACGTGTTGCTGATGTAGCCGCAGATACTAATGGTACAATGAAATACTAATGGAAAATGGTGAAAATAGCTGTGAAGTAGTTTGGTCCATAACTACCCGTTGTACATCCGTAAGCAATTTTATAATTATTGTCGGAATAACCGAACGGTTTAAAATTAGTGTGTTAGAAAATACCACGTGTATTTAGAGTAAATTCCATTTGGCAAATTGTGATCAAAATTTAGCTTTAAAAGTGATATTGTTGTCGAATAGATTATTCGGATTTGTATGATGGTCATTTATCGTAGGTAGTGTATAAAATAAAGATGTATTTCATAATCGTTTGTTAGCTATTGCGAACCACTGGTCGGTCTTTTACTTGGTGTCTGTTAGCCTCACCGGCAGTGGGTGAATTTGTGACTGACATGTCTATGTATTTGGCAAATATTCGCAAATAAATTATAAAACTGAAATAATTATATGCCGCTGTAAGTCAATTAATCTCACCGGTTACTGGTGAATATGATGGAAAAATCTGTATTTAGCATAAATTCGCAAAAAAAAAAAAAAATTAAATGTGCCATGTAATATTCACAAAACCAATCGTAGAAATAAAATATAGTCAGATTCTCACTGGTAGCAGGTGAATAATATGATTGACAGGTTTATGTACTTACTAGGAAAATAATCACAAAAAAAAAAAAAACATAAGTAAAATGTAAGACCCTGCTGGTCAATAGTGTCAATTGGTCTCGCCGGTACCTGGTGAATGTGATTGACCCATTACATAGATCCTAAGTATTAAAAAAAAAATTGTAAATAACGGATTCAGGGATCCGTTGGTCGACCATTTACTTGGTATCAGTTGGTCTCACCAGCAGCGGGTGAATGTGATTGGTATGTCTATGTATTTGGCAGTATATTTATGTATTTGGCGGTATGTCTATATTTGGCAATTCCTTGCTGATTAATACTGTATTTAGCAAGTTTTCGCTGATTAATCGTTGTCAATTGAATATTGGATTAATTGTTTTACATAATACACTTGGTCTGCTTTATCTACAGAATATCCTTGTTTTGTTCTTTATAGATGTATACTTACTGCTTTTTGATAGTTAGTAAGTTCTTATTTCATGGAACTTTGTCTATAAATAAAAATGCTTTACCTTTTGTATAATGATAAAATAAAATAAATAAAATGAAATAAATGGAAATAGAATAAAATAAATAGAAATAGAATAAAATAAATAGAAATAGAATAAATTGAAATAAAATAAAATAAATGAAAAAAAATATTAAATAAAATATAATGAAAAATTGCAATAAAATGAAATAAATTGAAATGGAATGAAATAAATTAAAATAAAATAAATTGATATAAATTAAAATAAAATAAATTGAAATGAAATAAATTTAAATGAAATAAATTTAAATGAAATAAATTTAAATGAAATAAATTTAAATGAAATAAATTTAAATGAAATTAAAATAAATTTAAAGAAAATGAATTAAAATAAATTTAAAGAAAATGAATTAAAATAAATTTAAAGAAAATGAATTATACAATAAATTTAAAGAAAATGAATTACAATAAATTTAAATAAAATGAATTACAATAAATTTAAATAAAATTAATTACAATAAATTTAAATAAAATTAATTACAATAAATTTAAATAAAATTAATTGCAATAAATTAAAATGAAATGAAATAAATTTAATAAATTTAAATAAAATGAAATAAATTTAAAAAATTTAAATAAATTGGAATAAAATAAAATGAAATAAAATACATTGAAAGAAATTGAAAAACTTTGTGAATACTCTTGTAAATCTACTTTTTAAATTTGGTTTGGTAAATGCAGATACCAATTTTGAGTCCTAAATATTTTTCTTAGCTTGATGAATAAATTCTTCATTTACTACAAAGTTAACAAAAAGATGATGTACGTTAAAAATTCTGAAGTACTAAATAGTATGAACTTCGGGGACGAAGTATGGTCAGTCTGGCCGTAATATGGTATTTAGTTACAGATAACTATTATCGGGATTCATTAGTAAACATAAAAGAAAGAAAGAAAAAAAAGAAAAAAACTTTTTTTTATAAGGTATTTAGTTACAATAGTGATAACTATTAGTGTGATTCATTAGTAAACCTAAGAAAAAAAAAATACTTTTTATACTTAATAGTTTGGTCCTAAATTCGAAAATTAAATTACCTATTCTAATTAGTTTTTGCAAAGTAATTGAAACGAAAATATAAAAGTTGAAATTTAAATTTATTTCAGTGAAAGATAAGTAGGTTAATAGATACAATACAATCTAACGTTGTAGAATAATCGAGGAAACAATTAAATAAACTTATAATACCTTTATCATATTATTGTAATTGTCTAAACATATAGTACTGTGTATATCTATGGTAAAAGTATATACCTAATTGTAATTAGTAAACATTGTCAAGACTTGCGAATGGTGCTACTGCTGATATTATTGGGGCAGGTCTTGTAACTGGTGCGGATCCTTGTAACTGGTACAAATCCCTGGCAATGATGTGGATTTTCGTACTGGTACGGGTCGAGTTACTGGTACGGATAGGTACTGCTTCTTGTTTAGATACTGTTTTTCAGTTTCTTGTGCTGTTACAGGTACTAGTACTATGTACATATTCCAGATTTACTTCTTGATTTTTATTACTTCACTATATTATATGAAAAAAAAAAACAATTAATAATTAGTTTCTAGACTATATTGTAATAGGATCAGCATAATGTAGATACGCCATTCGTATATCTTTAAGAAATGTTTTAATATTATTTTAAGATTATAATTTAAGTTTTGTAAGTATATTAAATACAATAACATGTTCAGGAAAATTCGAACTTGGCTAGAGTAGGAGTAATCTTTAAGTAACTTTTTTTTAAATGAAATAATATCTTGGTACTTCGTGGACGAAGTACATGTCAGTATGGCCGTGTTAGAATATTGTGATATATAATATACGTAAATATAGATAGTAATAATATGAAAGTAGTTTTATGACTATTTTCGGCATGTTTTGCCTTGGCAATTATTATTGTGGGTAGACATTGACAATGCTTTAGACAAAATAATGTTCTCTTACTACAATTGCTTGTTATTATCAGTGTTAAATAATTAATCATAATGTAATTATTCATTTAGTCATTATCAAATTATGTTATGGAATGTTCTATCAATTAATTACTGTTTATGAATATTATTACTTAATATTAGTAAAGAGAATGACTGTCGCCCCGCCACGTCAGTGGATGGAGGGGTACTTGTACATTATATATCAAATGGCTATAAAAATACGATGTAACCTTTAGAACGGACAGTCTTCAGTAATCTTCGACAGTATTAAGGAATCTAAGAAATAACAGTATTGAAAGTGTGTTCAGTCAGCAACATAGACAGTAATCCTAGTAGAGGGTTGTAGATCGACGATGGAACTCTGAGAGTTAAGTATTTTGTATATCTTGTTGTAATATTATGTTTCTATGTGTTTGATGTTACTATGATAATGTCATAATTTATATGTTAACGATTAATAAGTCATTTAATATATGACTTGGATGGCGAAGGCTGTGGCAAGGGGAATTGGAGGTGGCCACATAGGGGGTAACCCCTATATTTTTATATAGTCTCCTGACATTGTAAAGATACTAATATTTTAATGTTCATTATATTCCTATATCATAATATTCTTAGAACATATTTACTATCTGTGATTATATCTGAAATAATGAGGAATAATTGTAATGATGGTTGAATAAATCCATGTCCATTAATATTTATTGCTTTTCTGTTGAAATTACCTACCTCCAAATAATTAATATCTGATACTTTAGTAGAGGGTACTTTTGATATAAAGTACCCTACATTATTCACAATTAATATTATAACTTATATCATCATTTTTACTAATAACTTACATAGCTTTTACATACCCATTTATATTACTATTTACATGTAGAATTAACCACATTCTAACACATGCGTGCTAATCCACAAAACATTAATGACTACAGGGTTCTATAAACGTGGATATGTCCACGTTTATAGCTTTTTGCTTTACCCATCACTGTTAAAGCAGGGTTTATACACACATCAAAAGTGTCTAGGGATCAACATATATTTTTGCAATAACTTTTCTCCTGATTGATATTAATTAAAATTTTCTTTAAGGATTCATCAAATAAAGTGTTTTCGTTTGTCACAGTAACGATAAACCAAGTCACCTTTGCATTAATAAAGAAATTTGCCATTTTCCTAATAAAGGGATTTTTGACATTTGAACCACTAACACAAAAGTTCGAAAAAAAGACTGAAATAACAGTTTTCTTTAAAATTTTATTGGGTAACTTAAACAATTAATAATCCGTGTTTCTACCGCGAACACTAACAACACAAGAACATCGGTTTGGCATACTCAAAATGAGTTCATCCAAATCACGCTGTGGAATGGCCGCCCATGTTCGTTGCAACAACAAAAAAAGGTCTTCTTGCGACTGGATACCCTCCATATTCGGCAGAGCTCTTCTCTGTAGCATATCCCATGCATGCTCAATCGGGTTCAAGTCTGGCGACTGAGCAGGCCAGGGCAGGACATTGATGTTAGCTGCGGCGAGAGTCTGTCTTACAACTCTTGCGGTGTGCGGTCGTGCATTATCATGCATTAACTGAAATAAGGGACCGATTTGCACTTGTAGAGGAACGATGACGTCTGATACAATCGTCTCAGCATAAATTTGAGCGTTACGGGTACCACCTATAGCAATGCACAATCGTAGGATTCGATATCAATGGGCTCTTGAACACAGAAATTGGGCAGAAGAACAATGGCGTTTCGTGTGCTTTTCTGATGAGTCTCGTTTTGGTATGAGACCGGATACAAGACGTATACGACACTGGAGAACCCCTGGACACCAACAGCGATTAAAATCCTGCCAGGAAGTCCATCCTTATAGTGGTGGAACCATCATGGTATGGGCGGGTATTTGGATCGGCGGAAGAACTGAGTTGATTTGGATCAGAGGCAACCTCAACGCTCAAATTTATGCTGAGACGATTGTATCAGACGTCATCGTTCCTCTACAAGTGCAAATCGGTCCCTTATTTCAGTTAATGCATGATAATGCACGACCGCACACCGCAAGAGTTGTAAGACAGACTCTCGCCGCAGCTAACATCAATGTCCTGCCCTGGCCTGCTCAGTCGCCAGACTTGAACCCGATTGAGCATGCATGGGATATGCTACAGAGAAGAGCTCTGCCGAATATGGAGGGTATCCAGTCGCAAGAAGACCTTTTTTTGTTGTTGCAACGAACATGGGCGGCCATTCCACAGCGTGATTTGGATGAACTCATTTTGAGTATGCCAAACCGATGTTCTTGTGTTGTTAGTGTTCGCGGTAGAAACACGGATTATTAATTGTTTAAGTTACCCAATAAAATTTTAAAGAAAACTGTTATTTCCGTCTTTTTTTCGAACTTTTGTGTTAGTGGTTCAAATGTCAAAAATCCCTTTATTAGGAAAATGGCAAATTTCTTTATTAATGCAAAGGTGACTTGGTTTATCGTTACTGTGACAAACGAAAACACTTTATTTGATGAATCCTTAAAGAAAATTTTAATTAATATCAATCAGGAGAAAAGTTATTGCAAAAATATATGTTGATCCCTAGACACTTTTGATGTGTGTATTTCTGTCCTCTTATCTATCCTATCTTGAACCCCATTTCGAATAACGGAAACCGCTAGAGAGAGTTTGATAGACTATCACGTTAAGAATAGAGCTTTATCCCATTCATGCTGGCACCAAATAACACCTCTGAATCAGATACACCTATGTTTTTTTTTGCGTTTTTAAGTATCCAACAAACTCTCCCCAAAAGCCTAAATCAATCTTTCTCATCATTTTGTTTAGTTCGTTTAGCGATTCAAGGATAGTACGATTGAACCCTTCCAACTAACCGTCAACACCGACTAAACAGTGTTCAAATCTTATGAAAGCATGTGATGCAGAATAACTACAGCGATCGCTTGCCAAGTGATCCCCTGATCGACCCCAATTGTGTAATTTATAATCTTCAAAAACGAACACAGATTGTTTGTTTTCTTGACAGGTATAATCAATCAGGTAAACACACCCATAACTACAAGTAGGTGAGTATAACCTCCCTTAGATCTTACGAAGGGCCCAAGGTGGTCAACATGCAAATCATGAAACGGCACCACTACTTTTGTTTTTGTGACATTGCGGAGTAATTCGTTTTTAAGTTATGTTTTTTTTTTTAATAAGAGAATTCTATGCAAACGTTTATACCTTTTTTTTATTTGCCAATACACGCTTCTTATTTTATTAATACTTTAATCGTATATACCAACGATATTGTACCATAATTTTAATTTTATTTACATTTTTTTTTTGTGGCCCTACACGGTCCATAATTATACTTAGCTTTAAGCTACCAATTTAATAAATAACCACCCAATAACCACCTTGTAAATATTATGGAATGTAATAAACGATATGAATCTATTAATTTTAACATTATTTTCTGACGAACCAGGATTGTCAGTTCTAAGGTCTTCTTTTGACACTGAAATATTCAATGTCGCCGTGGTTCATACCTGTTCATACGACACAGTTGCCACACCGCATCCCTCAGAACTACCCATCGAATACTGCTATTATTACCATGTACATAACATAATACTTGACAGTCTTTTAAAACGTAGTTATTTATGTAATTTAGGCACTTTCCATCACAATCGCTGTTAATACTTTTGATCCTACAGATTGGTCTCCCAGTTGGACAGTGCAACCAGTAGTCACTAAAGTTTGTTATTACACTCAGAAATTGGTCAGAAAAGGCTTCCACATTGACGGCTACGGGATTTCGCGGTAGCTTATTTGGCGACATGGCTCACTTTAGAACCAGTCCTATGTTACAGAACAATCGACCTCTTGCAAAGTTTACACATATAGACACCTACTAAAGGTTCTCGGAATTAACCCCGGTACAGAAATGTGGAATGCTCACTAACCGGTAATTATTAAAATACGGTACCTAGCAGATAACCCTAAACTTTCGCAGAAAGAAAATCACAGCTAAACTTTACAACTGAGTAGAGGTTCTTCGCTTCTGCTAAAGTCTATGATATAGTATAGTAAGCGACGATATGCTTGCTCTACTCAGAAATCGGAACCCAGCTATCAACCCAACTTATTGTAGCAGTGCATGCTAGACGTCAAGCCAGCACCGAATTAGACGTAGAACCTAACGCCGCAGGGATCCGTACTCACTATCGAATTTCTGCTCAACGTAGAGCTGACCGTTAAACTATTAGACCCTCGTGGCGGTAGTGTTGCTTAAGCAAATTTAGTGAACACGAAAACTTGACAAGCCACTGTCGTAGCATCGAGCTCGAGCCCTTGCTGCTTAGAGAACAGCACTACGGGCAATACCGACGACAGGCCTGTACAGCTAGTAGAGGCATTTAGTCTTCAATGACAGGAATAAGATAATTTCAAGTTAACAGCCGATAATCTATGCACATCCTAAATGTGCCCATCCCTTTTACGAACAAGCAAAGACTAGCTTGAGACGGGCCTTCGCGTTCGTGATGGGACAACCTGTTTGAGTGGTAACTATTCAACTCGTGATGTTTGCGCGTCCTAAATTATGGAGGGACGTCGACAATATTTAGAGTTTCAGTATGTCTAATAGACGTTGCTTATCTTCAGACACACGAGCCTGATCATTATAATGCTGTGCTTGTGACTACATTTGACGGTGGTCCCGTTATGACCTTGTCAGAAAATTGCACTATCCCCACGACAAAATACAAAATCTATCAAGATCCGACATATGGCTGATGATTGCACTATCACAACATCAACACATCCGCACTTAGCTTGATACGTCCTTTAGACATGTGTTACTGTTTCTACTCTCATGTGTACTATTCAGTTGCAATGCGTTTTTTTTTTTTTTTTCATAACTGCTACTAAATGGTAGATCAATCAGCCAATACCGTGGCTGAGCCGTACAACCCAAAGACATCGACTGATCAAGCCGTAAGGGAACATTCACTCATTTGTCTAACTCAGGTTAAGGAGAATTTATTACCTACATCAAGAAATTGCAACTGAGTCAAGTTTTTATAAGCGATTAAGTATGTTCGTGCAATTCGCCACCCCCTGATACAACTTGGGCAGTAACGTCTATGCATAGTTGAGGTGATAACATACCCAGACTTAACAAAGGACCATGCCCATAGTATGGAGCTGAAAGTCAGCAATGCAAATTGCACTATGTCACAAGATAACTTTTTAGCAGTATGTATATGTTATCTAGATTTAATGTTATGATATTGGACATTAAACATGATAATTTCCTACTGGTTTTTTTTTTTACTTTATCGTTCACAGACAGCATTGCTATTAGTTTTTCACTAGGAACTTCATGATCACATAAGCTAAGCCAGATCAGTGTTCTTTTATATACTTATATGTATGTTATCAGACAAACATGTCAGTTATGTGGAATTATCTAGTCTGTCCCCATTGTATAATGTCAATATGTATGTGAAAACAATTTGGTTAGATATACTGGTACTGCAATGTTAACAAGAACGTCTTATTATTTTTATTTTTTATCTAGTGCTTCATATGATTTAAAATTAACAACATAATTCTAATTTTATTTATTAGAGCAATCTTGTAATATACTTTCTCTGGGCATTTCTGGGGCACAGATGGGCATTGTCCTTTGTAAAACCGATGAGAGATGATTAGACAAAGTCCTAATTTTTGGACAACATATCCATTCGTTAAAGTGGAGTCACTGCCAAAGGGTACAAAGGCGGTGAAGAGTCCTATTTTCCGTACTTCATTCATAAGTTTCGAGTAACGGCTCGGCTATTCCGACTTAATTAAACCTATACATGTCGCTTTTTGCAATGCATTTTAATAGATTTAGGACAGCACCAGTAATTCATATTGGGGAACTTACTGGGGAACAGTCAGCAACAGTCAGCAACAGGACTGATGATATTTAATGCCACAAAGATATTGCAAGAGCAGATCAGGATATGAGCATCGCGATGCCAGGGAACCAGACCTCAAAGTTCGATAGTTGTATCTGTGAATAATACACTACCGCACGTTTTCCCTACAATATCACGTTGATTGTGTGTCAATTCTTCGTAATAAACCTCGTACCTACTCCTTCGTCCTAAGACTCCTAAGTAGCCCCCCTTCAAGACATAAGACCCGGCTATGTTCTGCTCGAAAGGAAAAGCAAACAGTAATTTCTCTTGCCATTCCTACCAGGTCAATAGAATCGAACTACCAGACCTCGGCCAGATCCTAGAACTTCAAAGTACCAAAATCAGTGATAGTTCTATCACCCTCCCGTATAGCGATGCACACTTGGTAAACAAATCATTAATTTAACAAAGTATGCATGCGTTGAGTTAAAGGATCCAAAATCTAATATTATATAAGGTTTTTGCGTCCTGGGAAGATGCAACACCATCCCTAACGCATTTAAAAATATCGAAAACATTTTTTTTTGGAAAATGAAGGACTACGTGACCTGTTAGATTGTCCCGCGTCGACACGTGGCTCTGTGCTACCGGCAGTCAGCGGACCGATTGCGATGGCTCCTTCCACGACGGTCGTTGTCCCGCCGTGATTGTGAACGCTGATTCCGATCCACCTTAGTCATCCTCGTGGCCGTCATTCCGTAGCTCACGCTCGACTCGCAACAAAAAGGTTGTGTGAATATTATGTTACAGACTTACACGTGTATCGTATTATGACGGTAGCTTGTAAATATTAGAGAGCATTTTATATAGGCAAGCTAAAATTACTACCTATGTAGTTAAAAGAAAACAGATTGACGACTACCTAACACAATCACTGCCATACACTGTAGGAATATTTTGGTATCAGGTCACCCAATAATAACCGATGAGACCATAATACATTACTAATACTGCAATCTGACACTAATACTGCGCACTTCAGATATAATTCGATACAATACAGACACTGCTATCATCTTCCATATTATTCCATATCATGCAAGAAATAAATACAATCTCCCAATTATATTATTAGTTATAGACTATCCGAAACTGTTACATACCTATGTATTTTTTTTATAAGAATACAATTGGTATGGATGTATCTGTCAATCATTGGACTACCTATTGAAATTTCTCCGTCTTACCGTCAGCTGTTTTTATTTGCAGAAAATAGCGGATTATACTTACGGTTTAAGACATTTATTTTCGCAAAAGATTACAAGATAATCACTTACAGAGAAAATACAAAATATAATATACGAACAGTTTGATTTGCTCAATTAGCGTTGTACATAAAAATAGAGGGTAGGTACTTTAAAAATATTTAAACATTTTTATTTTTCCAGGTATTGCGGGTACCTTCAAATTTCATTTAGAAATCACAATGCACGATGATAAATTTTAAGCAGCAAACCGATATAGAAAAACTACAACGCGTAGAGATAAATATCAATTCAAACTAATTCAAAAGACAAATATTACTTAATTCAAAACACTTCTTGTCTAAAAATTGTAGATTTGGGCGTGTACTTACGTTTTGTTGAAGTTAGTTGCGATAGCCACTTCTGATCTATAAGGACGACCTTGCTCCGAGGAGAATAATAGAAGATATCATCACAGAATATAAATCACTTTTATTACAACACACTTTGTACACTGAATATACACGACTACAATAAATTAGATAAATCAAATTCACAATAAACAGTTACTTCCAACTCTTAACAGTCTCGTGGTTGACACTCGAATTCCCTCACAATACCACCGACCATGCTTTTATCAGAAAAATCCCAACCCGAAAACGACTCGCCACGACCAATCACAGCCCGCATCAGTTCTATTTAATGCGGCCCCGTGATTGGCCGGCGGCGGCGCTACGAATCAATTGCAGAGTCTATGACTAACTTCCGCTTCTGTCAGTACTCGAAAAGTAGTTACCAGTATATTAAAATATTAAACAATTAAAATAAAGAATTAAATAAGTAGCGATAAATCTCTACAAAATTGCAAACCCTAACATAATGTCTAGAGTAACTGGCCATCTCGTTAATAATTTAAGAAAAAAAACATGTAACAAGTAGCGGCCGCAGATATATTTTTAAGAACTCTCATCCAAGCTAGAAGTATTAGCTTGTCGCATACTATGCGTTCGGCGAATATTCCTTAACCAAAAAAATATCTAACCTAACCGTCAACATCTTTATCTGTTCGAAGGGTTAATGAATAAAACCAAAGGATCAATTTGTAGACGGCCATTAGTGTTCAGGCCCCACTAATTACTGGTCTTGGAATTTCCGGAGAATATCTTGGTAAGCTCATTTGCGCTTCTGATGGATGGAACGGCACGACGCGGCCTGCTTTTGGCATTTTCGAGATATTTTATTTTACAGTCACTTAAAAGAGACGCAATTAAAAACGACACAGGGGTGTCAACGTCGACAAAATATACAGTTATATTCAGTACTCTGACTCATAAAATTTTAGTGACGTAATGCATTCTGAAAACTAATAAAACATCGGGCGACAACCCTAAACAGCATAAACATTGGTCTACAATAAACAACAACCATAAACAGCATACATACTTGTGGTATCATAATCAACTATAGACCTTTTTTTAGCGTTCCATACCTAAAAGATAGGTAAAAGGAACCCAGGTGCGACTTCGTTCCATAAATTTAGATTTTTAACCGACTTCAAAAAAGGAGGAGGTTCTCAATTCGTCTGTATATATTTTTTTTTATTTATGTATGTTCGCATGTATATGTAGGTTCATAATTGACAGAGTTATGCACTCTGTCAATTATGAACCGATTTGAAAAAATCTTTCTTCCATCCGTTCTTCAATCCATTGATTGGGTTCCATAAAAAAATTATTGCTTAGTAATAAGTAGTTCCTGAAAAAACAAGAATGGTGACTGCGCATTGAGAGCTGCAGGAAAGCCTATATCGATGACTTTATGTCGCTTTTTAAGGACAAAAATGGTCATAACTCTGGCAAATATTTACCAATTTCAATGATTCTTTTTTTATTCGAAAGAAGAAACCACTGTATTAAATCTGTATGAATTTTATTACAACCGGATAAGAACTTCCTGGAGGACCATGAACGATGTGGAGGAATTTATCTGGTAAAAACCATAAAACTGATGTTCTCCATTACATTGCTCTGACAATTATGAACCGATTGCGATGATTCTTTTTTATTCGAGAGAGTAAACTGCTATGATGATTCCATGCAAATTTCATTACGACCGGATATTTTTTTCTGAAGAAACATGAATTATGTAAAACTATGTAGACGATAATGTGATCATAACCTACCTAGATAATTTTACGGTTTTCGATGGTTCAATCTTTATATATGAAAATATCACTAAAAAGTTTAAAATAAAATCTTTTAAAAAAAAATTGAACCAACTTCAATATCACTGAAAAGTATAAAATAATTTAAATATTATTGAAGTTGGTGCCAAATATACACAGCCGGTAAGCTAACACCAACTTCAATTATTTTATACTTTTCAGTGATATTGAAGAACGGTTCAATTTTTTTTTAAAATGATTTATGGTTATTCCGTAAAATCATGGTAAGATAAATATTTTATTTAAAGATAAATAAAAAGATAAAAAAAACTGTGTTTGTTTTTCTATTATACATAGATTTAAAAATATAAATATAAGGAAACTAGCAATATTTTTATGAATAAGTTTGGCACGGTTATATAAAGTACATATTAATATGTATACAATGGTTCTATAGTAGGTACCTAATAGGAGGTGCATTTCCAAAGTGTCCCGCGTATCTTTTCAACCCGGTATCACGAATGTAATTCCCAATTTCATTTCGACGTGAAGGCACCTATTGAGTTGTGCCTGACGTGAGCACACACAAAAGCTTAAATAACGTCACGCTGTGGGTTTGTGTGTGTGTGTGCCAATCATCGAATGTTTACCAATAGGTTCCAGTAGAGATTTCCAAGGTAAACATCCTTTGATAACTAAGCGTTGGCGACTTTCCGGGGAAATTGTAGACGGCAAATTCGAGATTTATTTGTACGAAAATACGTAACGTAGGTTTTTTTCAGATGTATAAATAAAATGTTTTTTTTTAGGCTAGTTTATTCCACAAAAGATTCACGAGATGAGATGTAGCACGCGTAGGTGTGGTCAGATATTCGCTCAGTTTCACATCACGGTTAACAGTCCTCAGAACCGGGATAAGAATTTCTAAATAGTTTAATATATTGTTATCTATATCTAAAAGCACAGATATAGATTTATTACATTCTTCGCGTGTCTGAACCCCGACGAAACGTCCGGGTTGGTTGACGCTAACTTATAGTTTGCGCGCCGCGCGCGTCTGTTGTTGCAGCCTTGCAGCCGGCAAAATCGGCGGGGCATCGGCTGGGCACAGGGCTGGGCATAGGCGGCATCGGTGTCTTTGAATCGGTTTGGACTTCCCGTCACTAAATTCAGCCGTGACGTCACAGAAGGTGTTAAAAACTTGGTTTCAATACAAATCGCGTAAATCTATGTCTGTGTCTAAAAGCAAAGCTCTGAATTAAGTGGCACTGCTCAACAAAGGCCTCCCCCTTAGAAATGCTTGGCAGGCGTCTTGGAGATCGCAGTATATAGGTATAGGTTGTAGGTAATCCAATAGAAAGACGCTGCTGCTGTTGCTGACTAAGAAGGCGTTTTTATTTTACCTTAGCCGCCGCTAGGAGGAGATTGGATAGCAGATAATGCACAGCCTAAACCTGCCAAAGTCACTGGTCCTAAGACGTTGATTGGAGGCTGTTATATTCAAAATATGTAAGTGCACAACTCAGCACGGAATTTTAACCCTTCTTACATGTAGATGCTATAAATAAAATAATTACTTTAGCCTTTCTTTAGACAGGATGATGGAAGGAAATCATTGGGCTCTACACTACAAATAAGCAGTAAGTAATTTATTTATAAAGTTATGCACGTCTCTTGTTTTAAGTTATAAATCGCAGTTTCTTCTCTTAGTAAAAAGTTCTACATCATATTGTATAAGTTTGGGGATAGTTTATGGATTATGGGCGAGATGAGCTTAGTCCCTCAAAAGTTGGCAGAAGTAACCTGGTAGGTAAAAACTATGCGTTGAGCTTTTAATAAAACTTCTATTTTACGAGAATATCTTACAATTTGCTTCGATCCGCTTCGTTCGATACACAATTGATTTTCGAGAAGCTAAGTTTGTATTTAGGATTACTTGTATTTATTTAAAGACTTTCCGAACATTTGGTAACATAATTATGTTTAGGCTAAGGGATTGGGAGAGATCTTATCCGAATTAAAAGACGACTTAAGAGACTCTACAAACAATGTGAAATATCTTTATTTAGTACTAGCTGCCCACGCTGCTCCGCATGCGCTATTTTTACGTTAACTAAACTTTTAATAACAGACATTCGCATCGAATACATAACCTCCTTTTTTATAGTCGGTTAAAAACTGGGACCCACTTTTTACTTGCTCTCCAAAGCACGGACCCGTTTAGTTCAAATGGCGTTAAACGGTCACCCATCTATTTAATGACCTTACCTAACGTTGCTTAACCCGATCGATTACAAAACCTTGATAACAACTATCTATGAGTGTTCCCTTACTAATATTTATTATAATTATGAAGAAAAATTTATAAAAACGGACCAAGTGTATAACCAAGTACCCATTTTGACTTTAATCCCCTCTCCCAAAAGAACCGTGCTAGATTACGGGATAAAAAGTATCCTATGTCCTACCTCGTAGTAAGATCTCAAGTCATGCCAAGTTTCATTTGAATCCATTCAGTAGTTTAAGCGTGATGCTCAGCCGTGATACAGACAGACAGACAGACAGACAGACAGACAAAAATTAAAAAAATTACATTTTCAGCCTCAGTATCGGTTATAGAATGCCCTCCAAAATAATTTTCAAAATATCTTCAATGTACAGAATTGGACCTGTTACAGTTTTATTATAAGTATAGATTTTTTGACTTTAAATACCATTAAACAAAGTCGCCTATGTTTGTTCCCTCTAGGTTCTAAAGACCAGAACGGAATAAGATGTGACTTACCATTATTTGGTCTAAGAGAATTTATTCCGGAATTTTATTTAATATTTTGTTCAAAAGGTCATATTTTTTTCCATACTTCACTACCTTAGTAAAAATAGTTTCATTCGATTAAAGAACGGTATCGAGTCAAAATACGACGGCTGTGCATGAATGTCATTGTCAATAGCAACCATTGTAAATAAAAAAAATATATATTTTTTGGCTCCGCACCCCTACCTAGAACGACGTCGATAGATGAGTGTCCGTTTTGACTGCTTGGCAAGAAAGTTATGAAGGGATATCCATCCAGTCTCCATGTGTCGACCGGATGGATATCCCTTCATAACTTTCTGAACATTGGATCTGTGAATTTGCGACCTTCATTGTTAATATTTAGCAAATTCCTTCGTAATATTGACGTAGTCGTTTTTCTTTTACGACACTGTGGTCGATTGGCGGCCGAGCAGTCGAAACGGACACACAGATGACACTAATCTGATACGTTATTCATTCATATTTCTAACTTTTATCCATTCAAAAAGCCTTCTTTTTAGAAGTGACAAATCAAAAGGTCGTATTTCTGACTTGTCTGATCAATAGGTCGTATTTCTAAATTAAACTAATAAAAAGAAAGTTCTGGTGGTTTATTTTTTTATTTTTGAAACACATAATATATTGTAGTGTTAATCTTCACATTAACTTACGTTTAAATATATGTTAGCATTTTCATAATAGGAACATATAGTTTTTTTCTGTTTTTGTAAAGTTTGTTTATGATAGAGATACGACCTTTTGAACAGATGCTCCTCAATTGTTCGTTGTGTGTTTGTAGACTTGGTAAGTGCCCACACGAAAAGCAAACACTGTTTTCTCTCTTATCAACAACATTTTGTACACTTTTCCGTATCCCGATGTAGTTTGGAGGAAGTAAGCAGCATTTTTTTTTGGATTGCCATCTATCAGTTAGAAATCAACGATAGCTAATGTTCCACGTTGCGAGTGGCAGCACAATGCAACTGCGTATGGGTTAGCACATCACTTACCATCAGGCACACGTCCTGCTTGTCTCTTAATTAAGTTTAACTTCTTTAGTTTACTTCAAACGCATACAATGATATGCTGTTGCCGTACTTTTGATAGCTCATAATGTAGTTGCAGTTATCTGTAGGTTAGATAAATTTTAGTACCTACAGCTATTGTTCAAATCCACTTTTTCATCATTCATAATTCAAACTTCAATGAATGAATTTGATTGACGGGCCCGTTGGTCTAGTGGTTAGACCCTGGCTGCTACCTAATGGGTCGTGGGTTCGATTCCCTCCAAGTGTCTAGGTGTTATTTATCTATTTAAGTATGTGTTTACAAAAAAAATGGTATATAAAGTATTAGTATCAGTTGTCTGGTTTCCATAGTACAGGCTCTGCCTAGTTTGGGATCGGATGACCGTGTGTGGATTGTCCCAAGATATTATTATTATTATTTAATTCATTCATTCATATTTTGGGATATGAGAAGATTTTTTTATACTAACAAGTAGTAGTAAGCAGTTACCACAGCCTGTAGACGCTAGCAACACCAGAAGAATCACTAGATCTTTGCTGACCCTAAAGACATTAGATATTAAGTTCTTGTGACCAGTAATTTCACCAACTAAAGTGCCCTTTACACCGGAACACAACATTGTTTACACATTTTTCGTCATTTATCAGCTACAGTGCCCTTCACACAGCAACACAGTAATATTTACATATTGCTGCTAGTCGGCAGAATATCTGACCGGTTTCTTGCGCGAGGAACCTAACACCTAGTACTAGGTTATCATCATCAGCAGTCCAAAATCGTCCACTGCTGAACAAAGCCCTCCCCTTTGGAAGGGAATGGTTGCCATAATCCCCACGCTTGGCAGGTTGGGAATCGCAGTATAGGTGGTAAGTAAGTAATTCAATAGAAAGACGCTGCTGCCCGTCTTCATGTTTCCCCTTAGTCGCCTCTTACGGACACCAAACGGAAGGAGATGGAAGGTTGCTATTCTTACCCGGACAGTCCACGGGGTTATCACTTGATGTTAATCGACACGCCCGCCCATGGACTACTGCGTACTGCCACTCGTCATCTGGCTTCAGATCGGTATGTCGCAGTATTGAATAGATAACTTTGTTGTTGATTTGTAGGCTTAGCACGATGTGCAAATCTTGACAGATAAGTGTGAGTATGACGTCACGATGACGTAGTAATTCACACTTTTGTATAGACAACTGACGTTTCGGTGCTGAAAACTACGTCATACTCCACACCAATCTGTCAAGGTTGCAAGTCGTGCTAGGCCTGCTGGTAGATGTCAGATATTCTGCTGTTATGAATGTCGGCGAATGTCGGCTTAAGAAACTTACTGCCACACTCACAAATCTCAATTAACTTGAATTCTAATTAAGTCCCTTTAACTTATTTAATTCGACTGTCGCTGTCGGAGCTGTTTATGATTATTTTCTATTATTGAATACAAGATAATTGATATCTCTACTCATTACCTGCGTAATACTTAATACGCAGGTAATGAGAAGAGATATCATTTGCCTTAGAGTGTCAAAATAATCTGTTGTTTTCACCGGACAACGAACTGTAAATACTCGTAACCGACGGTGATTCTTGTATACATGTAAGATTTACTGTCGGACAGATGGACGTTAGGTTCGAGTGCGGTTTATCAACTTTAAGTTAGTTTTGAACTGTTCGCACGTTTAGGGACGTTTAGTGTGTTGTGGACAAGCGGCAGGGCAGGTGCAGCTGTCTATAGGCAGGCGTATGGCTACCATAACCATCTGGCAAATGTCTTTCTTTTATATACTTTTAGACTTTCACGTTTAACTTTCGAACATTATTTTAGTCAGGAATTAGCACGATTTATCATATATTTCCTGGCTGACTCTTCTCATCGCATCGGTCTCCGGATGAATTTAGATAAAACAAATGTAATGCTGAACAAGCATGTTGTTCCGGGACCGGTTGCCGTGAATGGGATTCCTCTTGAAGTTGTTCAGGAGTAGTATATGTACCTAGGACAGACGTTCCAACTGGGTAATGACAACTTGGAGAAGGAAATGAAGAGAAGAATACAGCTGGACTGGGCAGCATTCGGAAAACTTCGTCAGGTCTTCTCGTCACCAATACCGCAATGTCTGAAGACTAAGGTCTTCAATCAGTGCGTCTTACCCGTAATGACGTACGGTGCTGAGACGTGGTCACTTACGGTACGACTAGTCCACCAATTTAAGGTCGCTCAGCGAGCTATGGAGAGAGCTATGCTCAGCGTTACTCTGAGGGATCGAATATGAAACGAAGTAATTCGCCAGAGAACATAAGTTACTGGCATAGCTCAACGGATTATCAAGCTGAAGTGGCAGTGGGCTGGTCATATTTGCCGCTGAACTGATGATCATTGGGGAAGACTGGTTCTGGAGGGAAGACCACGAACTGAAAAACGTAGCGTAGGACGACCTATGACCCGGCGGAGTGACGATATACTTACGCAAAGCAGTTTTCACTGACTGGATGAGGAGAGCAGAAGACCGGGCTCAATGGCGTGTATTGGGGTAGGCCTATGTCCAGCAGTGGACTAATGTAGGGTGATAATGATCGGGTTGCACCAGCCGTGGCTACAGACTTTTGATCATGTCGTTTGCAGGCAGACTAATTCAGCGATATGGCTCCGTGTGCGTGGTAGAAATATCTTTGTCTACCCTCGTTCCTAACGCGCGCTAATTTCCGATTAGAATAACGTTCGTCTTGCTTGTATTGGCAGTAGGTTAAATAATAAAAAGAATAGAATATACCAGTAGTGGTGATTTATACGACCGATAAACCAGCGCTTAATTTAAAAACTTTTAAAGAGAAGTTCGTTGCGAATATATCAGAACCGGTGCGTATCAGGGGCAATCATAACGGCGCCGTGCTGCAGGTCTGTCTGAATAGGCCGCGAGCCTTGACATGGTTAACTATAGTAAATGGATCGGATACACCCCTAGCTATTTATTCACGAATACCACATTACTATCGGCTTATATTACTAGGTTTTGCGAAATCTTTATGCGAATATTATCGGCTTATGCTAGATTTATGTGAATACGATTTGCATACATAACGTCACTAGCTTTTTTATTTGAAGACGTGTGTTGTGACTGAACGAGGAAAGCACTCGGCTTATCATCAAGGAGTGACTTTTCATTGTCTTAACTTTTTCAAGTAGATTTTTAGTAAATGACCGGATAACTCAGAGATATGTATAATAATGTGTCCTTCCTGTCATGGTAATATGGGGCTATAACCTGGACGCTTAGCAAACAAGTGATCACCAGACTGCAAGTTATCCAGAGAGCCATGGAACGGGCTATGATAGGGATCTCTCTTCGTGAAAGAGTTCCTAGCACGGAAAACTGAAGAAAGACTAAAATGAGTGACATAGCCAAAACCGTGGCTAAGAGGAAGAGGAAGTGGGTGGGTGACGAAGCTGGGTGAAAGCTCAAGACCGAGAAGGATGGCGTGCACCGGAGCAGGCTTTCACTCAGCGTTGGGCGGCATCAAGCTGAAGAAGAAGAGAGAGCTAGTCTTGAAATCTAGAGTCTTAGATTTTTTACTTTTACGAAATTCATAGGTATGTGAAAAAGCCTGCCGGAACTCAGTTGTATAAAGTCTATTCAAATATACCTTCGCATCTCCGGCTCCTATTGACAGCAGTAACATGTCCCACAAGTTAGATGGGCATGTTAAAATTTGGTGCTGCGATTTTATTATTGTGAGAGTAACATAGTAGTCTACGCAAGCACTTCTGGACTGTGATATTGTCTCCTGCGTAGTTGGCTGATCTTGTCAATAGGTACTGGTCGCCATAATCGTATCCCAACTAAGTTTAGTACTTTCTATTAGATGTAAGATATTCTGTTAGATATGATATATACATCTAACAACTGCGGAATTGAGGGTGTATAATCATTAAGCATCTACTAAATAAGTAATGCTGCTATGCTGCAGTTTTGATCTATACTTATAATAAAACTGTAACAGGTCCAATTCTGTACATTGAAGATATTTTGAAATTTATATTTGGAGGGCATTCTATAACCGATACTGAGGCCGAAAATGTAATTTTTTTGTCTGTCTGTCTGTCTGTCTGTATCTCGGCTGAGCATCACGCCGAAACTACTGAATGGATTCAAATGAAACTTGGCATGATTTGATATCTTACTACGAGGTAGGACATAGGATACTTTTTATCCCGTAATCTAGCACGGTTCTTTTGGGAGAGGGGATTAAAGTCAAAATGGGTACTTGGTTATACGCTTGGTCCGATTTTATCAATTTTTCTTCTTTATTATAATAAATATTAGTAAGGGACACTCATAGAGAGTTGTTATCAAGGTTTTGTAATCGATCGGATTAAGCAACGTTAGGTAAGGTCATTAAATAGATGGGTGACCGTTTAACGCCATTTGAACTAAACGGGTCCGTGCTTCGGAGAGCAAGTAAAAAGTGGGTCCCAGTTTTTAACCGACTATAAAAAAGGAAGGTTATGTATTCGATGCGAATGTCTGTTATTAAAAGTTTAGTTAACGTAAAAATAGCGCATGCGGAGCTGCGTGGGTCAGCTAGTTTAAAAATAAATCTTTGAAACCACCACTTCATACTATGTTCATATTTTTAGACTTGAATCCGGTTAGGTGCGTAGATTATAACAATGGCTTTGTACAATTATACTGTTTGTATTTTAGAACTTATCTAAATCAAAAGGTACCTAAATACTATTTTGGTGCGATATTTTTGGTCAACTTAAAATATTTAGCGATCTTATTTTATCGACCAAAAATAACAATTATATACAATTAGGTAATATAATTAATCTTAACTTATCAGTAAGCCCTTTGAAATGTATTTTTGCGTAATATTTTATGTAAAACTATCATATGTTTTCTACTATGTTTTCATCTTTTAAACTTCCTTTTAATTAATTTAGGTAAGTACCTCAATTAATTACACATGAAAAAGGTAGCGACATAGCAATTTTTACCCTATTGACTAAGGTTTTTTAAAAGACATAGGGCACAGCCCGAACGCTTGCTTATAAAAGTAGAGCAGCTTATCTGGGAAAGTACCTTCGCCCTTCAGAAAACTGCAGCAAAATATCGCCCTTGCATTTTTTAATAAGCAAGTGTACTTTACTGTCCACGACTGCTTCGCCACTTAACGAGAGCTAGAATTTTGAAGTGAGGAATTAAAAAAAATACAACAAGTTTTGAAATAAACTGCGAGTTGTACATCTGACTATCAAATCTAGTTTGTTTATAGGTTTATAGTCTGTATTTACTGTCTTAATATACAATGAAATATATTTTTTAGGGAAATTTATATTTTAAAGGTACCTAATAAGAATAAGCAGAAAGTATATTATTGATTTTAAATTTAGTCTTATCGGGGGACTCAAGTAGATAATATGTAATGTTTATACAAAAACTGTGATCATGTCATCAATGCTTTTAATGATTTTTATAGTACAAAATATAACATTTTTGGTTAAATTTGCTGTATATATGATGAAAACTAAACTATTAATATCGTATAAAATAAAATAGTCATGGGTTTTAATTACCTACATTTATAATGGCTATTGGCTAATAACTTTATCTTCTCAATTTTTCATAACGAAATTCAATTACATAATTGTTAAAACATTTATATATATATCGTAAAAGTTTACAAATATAAAGTTATCACTTACCTTTATATAGACGAAAAGCACACCAACTAATAATGAAGTCGTAACTACACGTAAATACTGGCGTCAATAGTTTTAAACTACTTCCGAAGTTTAATGCTAAGCGAGTATAAGTAGTATTGCTTTTCGGGATCGCGATGTAGTGTTGCAAAGTGAGTCCGACTCCAGTCGCATGACGGAGGCTCACATGTCGAGGGTCGCGAGTGCGGCCTGGGCGGCGTCGCGCGGCGATCTGCCGCCCGCCCGCCCAAACAACTTGCAACGTAACTTTGTACATTTGCAAGTTTCGCCGTAGATAAGTTCTAGTTAAGCTCAGAAATTAAATACCGCCAAGCGGGCGGTAATTAGTTTTTACTCGCGGCGGCGTTGTCCTATTGTATACATGTATACTTATGAAAACAAAAACATAGTAAGTAGTGGTGGAATAAATATACGAATTTAATTAAACAATAACTTATTTTTGTACTTATATAAACTGTGAATCTTTTACATTGTGTAATAAGCTTAACACTGTATAAAACAGTAATTTATGATTTATGAATACAAGAGTTACTTTGTGGTCTAATATTGAATCGACTTCAATAACGGAGCGCTTAAGTTACCTAAGACTGTACCTAATGGTTTTCTAGTTTGGCACTGACGTTGATAATAAGATTTAATATGTATTGTGGCCATAGTCGAATACACTCCCAAATATGTACATTTGTAAATGTAAAAACAACTAATCCTAAGAAATTATTTTAGACTTTAGCTGCTTTTTAAGGTGTTTTTTTTTTTGTAGAAATTAGCTATTTATATGTTACATTTTGGGAGAATCCAATTTAAATCACCAGTATTTCAAATGGTAAATGAATTGGTATCCGGACTTTTGTTGTTATTACCTTTTATTATGTAAATTCTGATTATAACTTTTCTATTAACCTCTCAGGAAAAATGATGAGAGATTAGGAAGAAAAATTGAAGAATTATGTAGCTAACTTAATTAATTCACTTTCAACTTTAAATCGTGTCTGAGGAACAACAATGCTTTCATTAATAATGCTTCATTATGAATTTTGTACGAATTGTTTTGTGAATTACGAATCAGTCAGTAGAAGGCGAAAACTTATAAGTTATTAAGTTAAAGTGGATTAAATAGGTAAGAAGTTTAATACAATAGGCTAGATGACTTAAAAAATTTTTTAGTCCGTCATTTAGAGTATCAAAAAATATTGGACACGTATTTTTTTCTATTGTCGATTAAACAAAAAGTGACAAAGATATAGTGCTTTGAAATTTTGCGTGACGTCACTCCGGTATACAATTTTTACTGAGATGTGACGTAAAAAGCCCCCACTCCCGAACTTAGATGCTCTATATCTTTGGCAATTTTTATTGATTTGTTATATAAAAAAATACGTGTCCAATATTTTTTTATAATCTAACTGACGGACTAGTTTGATTTTTTTTACCCAGTCATCATCCCTATTACGGATGCGCACTCATCACTGTTTTAATTAGTTATCTATCAGCAAGTTCCAGGAAATTATTTCTTAATTAACTTTGTTCTACATTTTTACAAAGTAAGAAAGAAAGAAAGAAAGAAATAATATTTATTTACCAAAAAAAAAACGACGTACACAAATAATAATACAATAAAATGATAAATTATAGCACAAACTTTACATCTAGATAATATATTAATGTACTTATCTAGATTAAATCGTACGCCGCAGTTCCAGCAAACGAGGTTGGCAACTCAGCTTATTGCTGAACCGGAGGCCATGCTCCCGGACCAGCACTGGTTTTCAGTACCAACCTCCGTGACACTTAAATGCCATTCTAACCTCACATTGTCAATATTGTCATCATCTCTTTGAGCGAAAGCAAGCAAAAGCAAAACTCGGTGTAAGTTGTAAAAATACACGAGATGTCGATCTTCAACTAGGTATTTATTGGTATTGAGTGAAATTAGACTGTATCATCATTCATAACCCCAGGTGAGGCTACTTACGTAATTTATCTTACAGTACTTAGTACAAGAAATTACATTAAAGTATAATATAATATGTAAATTAACTTAAGTCATCCATTTCAATATCATCAGCAGCAGCCAAAAGACGTCCACTGCTGAACAAAGGCCTCCCCCTTACAAGGGAGGGGTTGTTATAATCTTCTTAGCGGGCGTCGCGTCTCAGCATTATGTAGGTGGTAGGCTTCGATCATGTGGTAGGTAATGTAATAGGTAGTAAGACGCTGTTGTCCATCTTGTTGTTTTCCCTTAGACACCTCTTACAGACACCCAACGGGAGGACATGGAAGGGTGCTATTCTTACCCGGAGACCCCACGGGGTCATCCATTTATCTCAAAATATTATGTTCAAAGACGAACAGAAAATCAAATATTACTATGATAGCCCTTATTTCGAGGCTCCTTTCCTTACAATGTTGTATTTATGTTGAAGTTACTAGAGTAGTCTACTACAGTAATTAATAGTAACTAATTATATTATGTACCTATCATCATCATCATCATCATCATCATCATCAGCCGGAAGACGTCCACTACTGAACATAGGCCTCCCCCTTAGAACGCCACAATGAACGACAATTGGCTATTTGCATCCACCGGTTACCTGCGACGCGCACAATGTCGTCTGTCCACCTAGTGGGAGGCCTGCCAACGCTGCGTCTTCCGGTTCGTGGTCGCCACTCGAGAACCTTTGTACCAACCTGCCTATGTACCTATACGTATGTTTATTACCTAATTAATTAGTAACTAATTAGGTAATTACATAAAAATAAACATAATTATTTAGCGGGCAGGAATATTTTTGACATGTATTATGAAGTAGTAATTGTAGCAATTCTGTGTAGTAGTTAAACTTATTTTTAATCTCATTGCTAATTTTAGTCTGCAATTTTCAATGACGAAATGTCTACGATATGAGATTATTTATTAAGATATATTAGTTAACATGGAATTTAGACATTAATCCCCGAAAAAACATTATTGTGACGCAGAAGCTAAATTTTCTACGAGATTATACGAACCAAAATAAGTAATTTATTTTTAAGCCCTTTCTGTACACAGGCTCGATTGAATCGTCAAATATTTTCCTTCTTCAGATAAACATTGCATTATCTCGCGAGAATTTAATCTAATTCTGGTTGCGATTGAAATTTGCGACGCAATTTTTTTTAAAAGTCTAATATGTGTAGCAAAACTTAGGACAAATGTTTTCAAAGCAACTCAATTAATGTTCATATGTGGGCGTTAGTTATAAATTGTATACCAAGGCATTTAATTACTTGGAATAAAACGGCCTTAGCGACTAAAATTTTCATCTCCAAAATTGTTACGACACGTGTAAAATACTTAATTTGCATTCTCAGTGACAGTCAGGCAGCTCTGAAGGCATTCAAACTCCTTCAGAATTGTCTCCAAATTAGTCAAAGAAGATGTCAAAGGCTGTTGATAATTTTATATGTGCCCCACTTTTTTTTATTTTTGTCTGTACAATGCCCTAGATTGATGAGCAGAGCAGAGGCACCTAATACATATCGAATTATTTGTTAGCGTTTAGTACATTATCCACATCATTTAACTTATTTTATTCAACTAAAGTGATATGTAGTTCGATATTTTAATTTGGCCCCCTAACAATGTCTGCATTACCTACTAGCAGCCCGTTTTGGCTCCCCACGAGTGAACATTTATTAGTAACTAATAGCTGTACCCGCGGCTACGCACGCAGCCAGTAGGTAGGTAATTTTCGCGTTATACTCATGAAATCAAACTCGACACAACACATTGAATGGAGATGGATCATCTCCATTCAACTTGATCAGATTCGGTCCGATTCGATCCCACCCTTTTATTTTACTTTCAAAAGGTCCTCAGGACCTGTGGGGGTTAACACATACCCTAGGGTATGTGTGCTCCTTACCCACTATAGCCCACGCGGCTGTTGCATCGGCACATGAGTGGGGACACCAAAGCTCTCCGGTGGGATCTGCACCAGCGGGATCAGTGCCTTGCATTTGAGCGTTCACGGTGTCACGGTGCTCACGTGGATGGGGGGTCACAACCCTGCTGCCGTCCTCCTAAGAGTCACCACCGTACTGGATGGACATCCTAAGTAAGGGCCATACCCCGAACGTCCAGCGACTCGATCCATCCCCGTCTGACCACCCGATCCGACTCAATCGATTTACACAAATTATATCAAAATCATCCTATACAGGGTGGGTGTAAGGGACATCGTACCGAAAACCGATACCAGGGCTCCAGTACATGATTCTGAACACTCTAGTGTTGAAATTTTTCATCGGCTTTTTCATAAATTTCCAAAAAAAAAAAACATTTTTTAACCGGCTTCAAAAAGAAGGTTCTCTATTCGACGCGTATGTATGTAATATTGCTAAAAATGCGTAATTTTAATATATGTTAGTCTATGTGGGCTTCTAAACAAATTTACCAAATTTTATGAGTGTATGTATGTATGTATGTATGTATGTATGTATGTAGGTTTGTCCACCGATTTCTCAGAAACTACAAGTCCGATTTCGAAAATTCTTTTTGCAATAGTTAGAGTATTGTTCAACTTAGGGTAGAGTACAAGTTTCATCAAAATCGGTTTAGTAGTTTAAGAGATATGAACTTTTTAAGTTTTCAATAAGTTACTGTAACGTAGACGTTCGAGTTGCGTGATAGTGCTGATACCTATATTGGTAAAATAAGTCACTAAAAAGTGTTAAATAAACTATTTTATCAAAAATAAAAACCGACTTCAAAGTAAATTATCTAAAAAGCATAAAATAACGAAAATATATTGAAGTCGGTGTCAGCTGGTGATAGTGTTAGTTAACATGATTAGCTAGCACCGACTTCAATATATTTTCGTTATTTTATGCTTTTTAGATAATTTACTTTGAAGTCGGTTTTTATTTTTGATAAAATAGTTTATTTAAAATAAAATTAGTATAATATCATTATTGGTATAATAATAAAGCATAATTTTAATTTAAAAACAATAAATTACTTATTAGTGGAAAATTGATTTAATTATTTATTTATTTATTCTTTATGCACTAAAACAGTACACAGGCAATTAATTAATAGGCAATTAACTATTATTATTTTAGAAAATTAGCAATGTAATTTGAGAAATAAATATTATTTCGCATATATTCATTACATGCTCGAAAATTAATAAGTCAGTCATTTTTCATTTTCCATATAAATAGTTTCTGTAATGTTGTAACGGACATTATTTGACATCTTATAAAATTTTTTTCGGTACGATGTCCCTTACACCCGTTATATTTTGCGCGTTACCCTATTGATGCCCCGTCCTGTAGGAACCCTTCAATTTTTCGGCTTAGTTAAGCGGTCAGCGGGGCACCACTTACTTTGCAAACCGCAGGTCACGGGTTCCAATCCCGCAGGGAGCAACAACTTTGTGTAATTGTTTCTTACTGGTTAGGACAATGACGGACCTTTTTGTCTGGAAAGTAAGATGATCCATTCGTCGGATAGACACTGAGGTGCTTGGAGAACATTATTATTATTATGATGACAACGACGATAGCGATTATGTGTATGTCACATACAAAATATTACTATTTTGATATTACCTAAATTCATTTTTTGATTTTACATCTAAGTACCTACTAATACTGACACCAGCTATTTGAATCATCCGTAAATCTGTTGTTCAAGTAACGCTGATCTTGTTTGTAAGCTGTCTATACGATAAGTGTCAAGCTGCATATCGTGATCTACTTGCTTTTTGTTCTCGCGGGGGACACCTTCAATAGGTCCCGGGACCTATGTGGTCAACCGGGGTATGTGGGATTCTTACCCACGGCTGTCGCATCAGCACATGAGACGGGAGGCGTGGACGCTCCAGTGTGATCTGCACCAGAAAACTGGGGGTTTTCTGGTCTTGCCATTAAGCCCGCCACCGGAGACACTTTATACATCCACCATCCAACAAGTACGGCAGCATGCTGCTGCCGTACTTGTTGGATGTCTAGGGTCACACCTCAAACTTTCTGAAAGAGCTTTAGTCTTATAGATTGAAGAATGTTATTTTAAGTGGTCAATAACATTTAACATTTTTTTATTAGGTTACTATCTTTTGTATTTCAAGATCTATGATTTCGATATCTATCACATCAACGTATTTTACAGAGGTTTAGTTTGAGATATTATGGAAACATTATATTTTTTGACACTATGACGCCATCCATAAATTGAAGCCACCACCTTGCGTAAAATTGAAAAGCAAAAAAATCCTAAATAATTTATTATTTAATAATAAGAAATTATTTAAAAATAACATTTAAAAAAAATTATTAAAAAAAAATTAGTTAAAATATAAATCCGAGAGGGATGCGAAACCGAGAATTACGACGTTTTTCTAGAAGCGTCCGTAACCACTCGACCACGGAACACTTAGTTAACATGGCGAAATACCTTACCTTATGCAAACTAAATATCTGCTCAGTCCCTATTGTATATAGCGTAATAATACGTATCTTATTAATTAACTGGTCAGTTGATAATTACCCTATGGACGTACAATAGAATTTATGTGGTAATATGCGCAAGTAATGTTTTAGCCCCTATGAAGTATAGCGTGATGTTATATATACCATTTATGCCTGGACGTCTACACAACACATCAGTGAAAGTCCTATTAAAATCCATCCACGGGTTTTCAAATGATACCTGGACCTACAGACAGACAGACAGACAATAATTCCAAAAAAAATTTGTTTTGGTCTCTATGTCGATAGTAGTCTCTATGTAGGGATACCCACATATAAAATTTTGGAAAAATATACAATGTACAGACAAAGTGCTCATTGAGTTTTATTATAGTATAGAAGATAGATTATAGCCTATATCGCACAGGGACAGTACTAATGGAGAAAGAAGTTTTGAAAACGGTCAAGTAGATTTTGAGTTTATTCGTTACAAACATACAAAAATACAAATCTTTCCTCTTTATAATTTAAGTGTAGATTAGTCTAGATGAACCCAGAACCTTAAACCATACGGGTGTAAGAAATTGATACGACAATTTTCATTCAGCCGTAAAGATTACATAAATAAGTATGTATACGCAAGTATTACCCACAGAAGAATTTGGTTTTACCCACCACAAAATATTTTAGGAGAATATTATTACGACGTCGGAGGGTCCGTCGTGCCTTTGTGGGATCATGGTCTGAATGCCCAACTTATTTTTTGTGTACATAGAAACAACAAAAGAGGCCGAACACCCATTTACACGTAAGTACCTACTTCCTTTTATGTTTCACTTTTTGCCTCTTGCTGATATCGAATATGTACTCATAAGCGTCTATTAAAATGTTGAAAGATTTTTACTGACGCTGGTTTTGAATTAAAATCTTATTAGTACGATATGAAATGGAGTTTATTTCTGTTTGTATTATAATACCATTGGATGATGATGATGATAAATAAAAATAGGAATAATTAATTAAAAAATCCCATATTGTGAATATCACATTATCATTTAATCATACATGTACTTAAGTAGATGCATTAAATTCTATGAAATATTAAAATTACAGATGTCGCTCACACAGCCAGCGGACGGATAGTAAGTAATTAGTATTCACAGTCTAATCTCAATCTAGATTAGACGTGATAATAAAAAAAATCTTTGGTTCCGCACTCAAACCAAACCATACAATTGTATTATAATAATAAATGATAGCGATAGATAAACTGCTTGCGCACTTACTGCAAGTGCGCAAGTAAGTTTTTTGACACGTAGCTATGTAAATTATATTAAATTATTTTTATTTTCCTTTTCAACTGTATTTGTTGTACAATAAAGAATATTTGTATTATAGGACCTTTTACAACTTGTTAAAAAAATACACGTAAAAAAACGAGTTTATTCAATAACGAGCAGAAAAGAGGGCCTAGACAATGTAACATTCTATAAGTGTTAACGCTAGAAGTATACAAATGTACCTATGCGAATGACATAAGATATGTCTTAAAACTCATGTGGCAAATTATAGACAATATACAGAGTAGGCGAATAAAGAAATAGAATCGCTATGAAGCGATTGTATCATGTCTACGCCCTCTGTTTACACTACTATTTATCATTGTAAGAGTCAGATGAACGTATCTACATTTTTTAAATCCCGGAGACTAGAGCTGAAAAACTACGAAATTTCAACTCATCAACTATAAAGGCAGGGTACTTAATAACGAAAGAAAAATATATAAGTACTTACCTACTTACTACTCTGAAATATTGACATATTAGTATAGTTTAGAAAAATTAAGAATTGGAATTGGAATAATAATTGTTTATGCTAATATACTTAGACAAAAAACTTTTTTTTTTTAATTTTATACGTACCTAGGATACGTCATTTAAAAACAGATATAAACGTTGTTTTGGGTCTATAAACTTAACATCATAATGAAATACTATTATTATTAGTGGAAAATTCCACTTGTACATCAGTATTGTAAAAAATAATATAAAATCATTATTAGACATCTAAAAATAATTCACACCATTTACATTTCGAAAAATAATAAACATAATTGCTTATTTAAGGTATTCAACGAAACCTGTAGATATAATTAAGACACCTGCGTCATTGTTCATAAATTATTTATATTATAAAATTATATACATCTCGGTATTACACAGTAGGTACATAATTGCTATGCTATATTGTGTTTCCGCATCTAATAGCTTTTGATGGATAAGGACAAAGGATATTAAAAAATAATAAGAATAATCATCATGTTATGCAGTCCATCAGTTGTAAACATCGTTTTTCTCATATCAGACATTATTACATAGAACTGTATTGAAATTTAAATTTACTTAGTACATAACAACAAATTAATCTGCTCGTCTCACGATAATTGCATCAAAATGTCTACAACTTGTAGCCAAAACTGTACATACAGTGCATTAGACTTAAGTTTTAATCAACTTCTAACCTAACCAACTCAATCATTGAACTCAAAAGAGTTTACACAAACGAGTTTAAAGTTTATCAACATTCACACAATCAAATGCTTCCGAATGTCGTGTACCATTAGATTTTTCAAATAATTATCATGATTCGAAAAACACTCAACAATATCGAAGTGATCCATCGAGTCTTTGATCTCCAAATACATGTTCTGTATCAGGCATGTGGTCTGTAGAAGCTCGTAGAATTCTCTGGATTGTTTCTTGAACGTGGGACTATCATTCTGGCCAGCCAGTATATAGACACGCGCTCTCATCATCTGTAAGTGTGTGAAGTCGTCGAACTGTGGCGAGAGTGGTATCGCCCATTCGGTGGGCAGTTGTACTGCATCGTTCACGGACGTATGGACGAGTTCCCTGAGGTCGTATACTCCGGATACAAGGAAGGCACCCTGCAGGCGGTGCGAGCCTGGTGTGTTGTCTAGGAAGTCGGCGCTTGCAAGGAGTTTGGCGACCAGGTGCGCTCCAGCCGAGTGACCCGCGAAGTAGACGCCTCTGTAATTTCATTTTTATAAAGCTGCTGTTTTTTTTTATAGTACCAAGGTGGCAAGCGGGTATACGGCCAGCCTGGTGGTCAGCAATCACCGCAGCCTATAGACGCTAACAACACCAGAAGAATTACTAGCGCGTTGCCAACCCTAAAGACATTAGACATTAAGGCTTTTGTGTCCAGTATTTCACCAGCTACAGTGCCCTTCACACTGCAAAACAGCAATGTTTACACACTGCTGCTTGGCGGCAGAATATTTGACAATGCGGTGGTACCTACCTGGACGGTTCCTTGCACAAGGAACCTACCATTGCCAAGAAAAAGGAGTCGTTAGCATGATAGTATGCGCCACAACTACATATAGATAGCTGCAGTGAACTGCCACTCGTCACCAGAAATATTAATTATGAACTGCCGTTCTCACAAACTGAAATTAATGATAATTCTCATTTAGCTATTTATTTATCTGATTTTTTCGACTCTCGAAGCCGTAGGGATAATTATGTTCCAATATTAAGTACGAGATCATAGATATCTCTACTCACTTACACTACTGCGGTAGAATAACGACACAGAGGTGGCATCCAGTCGGTTTTTTTTTTTAAAAAGATCCGACATAAAGTTTATATAAAATCGTAATCATCATCATTATCATCACCAACAGGAAGACGTCCACTGCTGAACATAGGCCTCCCCCTTGGAACGCCACAATGAACGAAAATTGGCTATTTGTATCCACCGGTTACTTGTGATGCGCACAATATCGTCTCTCCACCTAGTGGGAGGCCTGCCTACGCTGCGTCTTCCGGTTCGTTGTCGCCACTCAAGAACCTTTGTTCCCCATCGGTTATCGGTTTTTCGAGCGATGTGACCTGCCCATTTCCACTTCAACTTGCAGTCGGTGTGTCGGTGACTTTAGTTATTCGGCGAATCTCTTCATTCCGGATTTTATCGCGCAAAGAAACTCCAAGCATAGCTCTCTCCATAAAATTATATAAAATAACGAATGATATTGCGCCTTGACGTCAAACAAAACGTGATTTTGTATTCATTAAATCATCTAATAATAGATTTATATAGAAGTTTATGAATAAATTATACATTCAATTATTATCTAGGTATGCACAACGACACCTATCCAACTATACTGTTATTTTTTTGTCTTGTATCTCTTTCAGTCAATGGTCAGTGGAAAAATATACTTTTCTTTTATAGTTACATGAACCTTCTGAATGTTACACTCGATTAGTTTTATTTATCTCGACGTAGCCTCGACTTTCGGATCAATAAGTAGTAATACATAATCGTAACCAATGGAACAATTTGTCCAGTACCTTTCGACACGAAAGAAGTATTGATACTTTGTGGTATAGAGTACTTTTCCTTTCGATACCGATTCTTTTGGACTAGATACTTTGCAGTCGATACTTTTACTCGATGTGTAAGATGTGCAGCTCGTAAAGGGTGATTGACGACCGTTTTCTTTGCCATTAGGTACTGCTTTCCGGGACAATAGGCCACGAGCGCTTAGGCTCGTACAGACCGTGACGAATTTTTTAGCAGTTACTGCGACGTCATGGCGAGATGTACTCGATTCTAAGTAAAGTACTCGATACCTTGAAGTATCGTTACTTTTTTTTTCGATACTACCATCGATGTAATATTTAAACTAGATAAGTTGTTACGGTCCGAAAATTGGCACACACAGCTTGTGTCGTACCTAGCGCGCTTGTGTCGCTATTTCTTTTCAAACCACAGGCTGACAAAATTATTTTTGCCGATAGGAGTGTCGCTTCTGTCTATATAAAACTATCAAACTACACGTCATTATCATAATAAAACCGTTAGTTCACGTTTCCACCGTCAGCATAGATAAGTCCGCGACCCCGGTGACCACATTTTAGATGTCATTTTGTTAGTGAATGTTTATCTAGTTTAGATGGATACTACTCATGAGTATTAGTATCGATACTTTTTAATCGATACCGTATCCCTAGTCCATATAATTCATCTAAGCCCTAGTTATACCACTGAGCTGTATTATAAAGCTAATAATACAATGGGGCCGTCATAATAAACGTGTTAATCTCACCTGGAGTTCATTCTGTCTGCATACTCGAAGACAAACTTTGCGGCATTTCTTATCTGGTTCACAATGTCCGCAAGCGTTGCCGTGGGACATAGGTCATACCCCACAACTATAGTCTTTATCCTGGAGGAGTGGAGAGGCTGGGCTGGATACCTGGATATCTCACGGGACAACTCTTGCCAGTAACCGCCATGGACGTAGACTAGGATTGGGGAATCTGGAACATAACGTATACTTTTTAGGGCACATATACTCGTAAAGTCTATTTAGCTTTTTACAGTAAAATAATAAGTAAGTACGTTTCTTTTTCAACCATTTACGATAGAGGCGCTGGTATGACTGATCAAGAAAAAAATTGTAGGGCGACTGCGCTGCTTTGTAAATCCATCTAAATAAAAAATGCGCGACTGCAGCGCTTTGATTATATATAATCAAAGCTGCAGCGCTGTACCCGCGCGCTGCGACCACGCATCAGTTCATCGAAAGTACTAGTACGTAGTAAGTAGTAGTACTTTATTACTTATTATTATCTATGTTTATGGACTTATAGCGACCGTGTGCACGTAGTTTTTATTGTTCAAGAATTTATCGTTAAGGTTGAGACTTCTTCAGAGTCCATCGTGGAACTAAAATTAAATGTACTACACTATGATGCTCGAACGTAGCAACATGGTAGCAACAGCAGCGCGGCTAACTGCGTCAAATGTCACCCGTAGTGTGAACCAAATCTCTAACAAAATCTATCAATACCTCGTAGAATTTCTTTACCTAATTTCTATATCCTTTGATCAAATTTCTTTTTCGGATGCCCATTCCACTCGTTAAATATCTTTTTCCAAAACTTTTTGTATTTTTTTTTGTAATCCGGGGTAATTTTTATAGTTAAGAAAATGATGGAACGTGGAACGAAGTTATGTGCTGCTATTATCATCATCGTCATCATCACCAGCCGGAAGACGTCCACTGCTGAACATAGGCCTCTCCCTTCGAACGCCACAATGAACGACAATTGACTATTTGCATCCACCGGTTAACCCGTGGGGTGTCCGGGCAAAAATAGCACCCTCCCATCTCATCGCTGGGTGTCCGTAAAAGCCGACTAAGGGAAAACAAGAAAACGGGCAGCAGCTTCTTTCTATTGGATTACCTAATACCTATACTGCGATCTCCAAGACGCCTGCCAAGCGTGGGGATTATGGCAACCCCTCCCTTCCAAGGGTGAGGCCTTTGTTAAATAGTGGACGTCTTTTGACCTGCAAGGCACACAATGTCGTCGGTCCACCTAGTGGGAGGCCTACCTACGCTGCGTCTTCCGATACGTGGTCTACTATTATCATTTGATTATTATTGAAAAAGAAAGATCATCAGAGTATCGTATAGACATGGGTGTTGTTAGTGAATTGGAGGAAGTCATCCAATTTCTAGCGTTTCCCAACAGGTGGGTCTCAATATGAACATGGACAAGACGAAGATCATGTCTAATGTCCATATTGCACCCGTACCGGTAGTTGTTGGGAACGATACAAGCGAAGTTGTTGACCACTACGTATACCTAGGAAAAACTATCCAGTTAGGTCGGTCCAACTTCGACAAAGAGGTCGCCCGAAGAATCCAACTCGGATGGGCAGCGTTCGGGAAACTACGTTTCCGCACAATACAATTCCGCAGTGTCTGAAGACGAAGGTTTTTAACCAATGTGTGTTGCCAGTGATGAAATTTGGTACTGAGACGTGGTCTTTAACAGTTGGCCTTTTGGAGAAGCTCAGAGTCACACAACGAGCTATGGAGCGAACTATGCTCGGAGTTTCTTTGCGTGACAGAATCCGGAATGAGGAGATTCGCCTAAGAACTACGGTCACCGATATAGCTTGTAGAATATGCAAGTTGAAGTGGCAGTGGGCAGGCCACCTCGCTCGAATAACCGATAACCGTTGGGGATGAAAGCTTCTCGAGTGGCGACCACCAACCGGAAGACGCAGCGTAGGCAGGCCTCCCACTAGGTGGACCGACGACATTGTTCGCGTCGCAGGCAACTGATGGATGCAAATGGCAAATTGTCGTTCATTGTGGCGGTCTAAGGCCTTTGTTCAGCTGAGCATTGGGCAAAGATATTTGATTAGTCGATTATCTGCCCTGAAACAATTATTTATTTTCTAGCGACTGACAATCTATATTTATTTATCTTGGTAATTATTGCTCGCTTGCATTGACTTATTATTTGTTGCTTAATCATATCCAATGCTAAAGTAATTTGTTTCTTCTACAAGTATTATTATGAGTAGCCAAGCCGCTTTCCGCGTTTCTTTGTTCGTTTACTTCCTTACTTCATAATGGATTTTAATGTGGTTTGTGATTATCAACGTCATTTCAAGAAGAAGTTATTTATTTGGACTCTTTAACAAACTGTCCAACAGTATCTACTCACTAGGTCGAGAACATAAATTTTTTTAGGGAAAAGGTTAGAGACCTACTTTTGACTTAAGCGTATTATACAGTAGGTGAATATTTAAATGATACAATTGTAATTTGAATAAACTTATAATATATAATAATTGTGAAGTAATTTGAAATGATGAGTGACAATGTAATATTAAATAAACAAAGTAATAAATTTAAAATAACCTTAACGTGTTTGCATGCCTTGCTAGGTAGAATACTGTTTAGCTCTTATTTATATTGTATATCTCATGACTCTGTATTCTTATGCAAATAAATGATTTCTGATTCTGATATTTATTTCGGTAAATTCAAGAAATTATAATAAATGTAATAAGATTGTGATGTGGTTTTCTGTATCATTTAGTTTAGAGCATTATGATTATAGGGCGGCCAACCATTCCGTATTCTGTAAGACAGTCCTGTTATGATAGCAGTAGTGTTGGTGGCTGGCTAGGACAAGGACGATCACTTGATTGTTTTTAACGGATGGGCAAGTCTGTCCTGCGCCTTACGTCCCTCGGTCTTGTCAGTATTCCGTCCCATCGGGATGTGAGAGTTCACTGGAGTCTACGCAAGCACTAGTGCACTGTAATATATCCCGCGTTGATGGCAGATCTTGTACAAGATTGCCCGCTGTGGTCGTAGCAGACAGGACATTATTATTATTTAATGGCAGTAGCACCTAATCCCGCTTTTCAAAGGTTAGTTCCGCAAAACATAGTCCCCTAGTGTTTATTTTATTTAATTTGTAGATTTTAAGTCTTCCACACTACCTACCAGCATCAATTATTATATCTATATAAATAATGCACGTTGTGCGCATATGAAGGTTATAATTATCCGTCAATGTGAAGCTTGGAAATCTAATAAATATGATTTCCTAATCTTCATTCAGTTCAGTTTACTCGGTTCTTCACAGTCTCGCAGCCGAATAAACCTCTCCTCCTATTCAAAAAATGGTACGCACTATATAGTTTCATAAAGTTGGCAGCTATTATGCCTATTTACATATGTGTACATCATATTAGAAACTTAAAAATGCTGAACGAAGGTACTAGGCAGGAGGTGGGTCACAAGGTCACAAGTCACTTAATATTGGACACGAGCAAAATGCAGGTCAAACTACACGCCACTTAGCCGGCGTCTCCATATTACGTATTTTTACGATCGCCCTCGTAAGTGACGGCATACGCCACAGATATATATCTGTGGCATATGCTATCAGGTTATCCAAAATCGTTTTCTCCGACGTGCCATCGGTGCCCTGTGGTACATGCGGAATGTAGATTTAGGCCGAAGGGTCGTACGCATGCGACCTCAACGACGTGCATCACCCCACTGAGTTTCTTGCCGGTTCTTCTCAGTGGGGGCGCGTTGTGAACCGGTGGCAAACCCAGCCCTCTCTTAAGCGACAGCCCAAGCCGAGGCCGTGCCTCCCTGAGGTGCCCTTGTGCTCGTCGCTACTTCTGCCGTTAAGGCTAGAGTGCTATAAGCGCTCGCCTCCTATTGTCCGGTGAAGCTGTAATGGCCATCTGCGGGAAACAGCGTCGATCAGTCCCAAAAAAAAACTACACCTACTTATACCAATTTTATAACACCACAAAACCTTCAAGGGGTTAACAGTAAAAGGGCATCTGTGATGTCGAACGCGAGATTCTCCTCTTACAGGTGTAAATGTACACACACACACACACAGTTATCGCTGAGTACCTACTTCATGTGCAATTCCACGCTTAGGTAAATAGAGATACGATACTATTACAAGTTATTATGTTATTGAAGAGTTAAATAACAGATTAAAATGTTTCACACAGATCAAGGTCGTATTGTTAACCTTCCGATTGTTGTCATAGCTACTTCAGTAAAGTATTTTATTTTATGTTACTGAGCAATATTTTAGTTTGGAATCTTGTTTGTAGCAATCAAGGATGATGATCTATGTACCTAAGTATGTGTTACGCTTTTATTGCATGCCATTTCATTGCTATATATTTTTTATATATTTATTAGTGATTAATTTATTTTAATTAGTTAATTAAAATTTTACATTCTAGCTGCATCGCTGTATTACCTATTTATTGGACATAAACTGCGGTTAATATAAATATAATTACAAGTTTACAGGATAAATAAAATATACACTACTAAGTAAGTAGTACAGTTTTTTAGTAATCCTAAAAACTCGACATAAAAACTGAGTTTTGCGGTTGGTTTTTTTAACCGGCTTCAAAAAGAAGGTTCTCTATTCGACGCGTATGTATGTAATATTGATAAAAATGCGTAATATTAATATATGTTAGTCTATGTAGGCTTCTAAACAAATTTACCAAATTTTATGAGTGTATGTATGTATGTATGTATGTAGGTTTGTCCACGGATTTCTCAGAAACTACAAGTCCGATTTTGCAAATTCTTTTTGCAATAGTTAGAGTATTTTTCAACTTAGGGTAGAGTATAAGTTTCATCAAAATCGGTCAAGTAGTTTAATAGATATAAACTTTTTATGTTTTCAGTAAGTTATTGTAACGTAGACGTTCGAGTTGCGTGATAGTGGTGATACCTATTTTGGTAAAATAAGTCACTAAAAAGTGTTAAATAAACTATTAAAAAAAAAAAAAACGACTTCAAAGTAAATTATTTAAAAAGCATAAAATAACGAAAATATATTGAAGTCGGTGTCAGCTGGTGCTAGTGTTAGTTAACATGATGTGCTAGCACCGACTTCAATATATTTTCGTTATTTTATGCTTTTTAGATAATTTACTTTGAAGTCGGTTTTTATTTTTTTTTAAATAGTTTATTTTGCTATCTGAGGTGTTAGACGAATAGTAAAATAACTATAACATGTCCAAAGAAGGTATCCCACGGCGCGCGAGTCCGACACGCACTTGATCTTTTTTTTCATATCCGGATCAAGTGATATCTATTTATTTTATATGTATGTGTCTAGATACTATCTTGAACCCATTTATTAAAGCACATTGTCATTAACATAAATTTGTTGTTGAATTTAAAAAATCTTACCGTTTGGTAAATCTGTTCCTAGAATATCTAGTTTCTGGCCGGGAGTCGATCCGTATTCTATCTCAAGTTTGTGCGGGATGTTGTTAGTGGCTTCTTCACTGGCTGTAAACAAGAATAAAATTTAATTAAGACTCCATTGCAAAAAACTTCAATAAATGACAATGATTAGTTATTTCCTTCTCTGGCAGAGTATTATTAATCCACCTCTTCTTAGAAACTACATTCATATTCATAAATGTACCGATTATCGACGATTAGATTATGTATAGCGATAATCTATTATAAATAATTTATTAATTTTTTGCTCTTGGATTATTATAAATTATCGACATACTTATATTTAATGCTAAGAAATTGTGTAACCTTTTAATAATTAAATACCTGAACAAAACTAATTGTAGATAACATAATGATTTGATTTATTGATTTATGTAATAAAATTAATTGATCTAATATTTTAGTAAATAAATATAGATAGCTAACTCATTATTGTACAATTAACATAGAACATAAGAAAACAAGAAAAATACAGCAATACAGTAGGTAAATGTACAATGAGCGGCCTTATCACTAGTTGTGATCTCATTCAGGCGACCTTAAGATGAATAAACTATTTTAAAAAAAAAAACGGATTCAAAGTAATTTATCTAAAAAGCATAAAATAACTAACATATATTGAAGTTGGTGCTAGCTAATCATGTTAACTAACACTTTCACCAGCTGACACCGACTTCAATATATTTTCGTTATTTTATGCTTTTTAGATAAATTACTTTGAAGTCGGTTTTTTTTTTAAATAGTTTATTTAACACCTTTTAGTGACTTATTTTACCAAGATAAGTATCAGCACTATCACGCAACTCAAACGTCTACGTTACAGTAACTTACTGAAAACAAAAAAAGTTTATATCTCTTAAACTACTGGACCGATTTTGATGAATCTTGTACTCTACCCTAAGTTGAAAAATACTCTAACTATTGCAAAAACAATTTTCGTTTTCTGAGAAATCCGCGGACAAACCTACATACATATATACATACATACATACACTCATAAAATTTGGTAAATTTGTTTAGAAGCCCACATAGACTAACATATATTAATATTACGCATTTTTATCAATATTACATACATACGCGTCGAATAGAGAACCTTCTTTTTGAAGCCGGTTAATAAAATAAGATTATCGGTCATACTAAAGGAAACACATTATTTCTAACGTACTAGAGGTGTCCGTAAGGCCTCGTTTACGGAAACGCGGGGCGTCGCGCGTCGCGTGTGGCGTGGCGTCTCGCGGCGCGTCGGACGTTTTTATTGTTTACGTAGCGGCGGCGCGTGAAGTGGAGCGTATCATCGCACGCGTAAACACAAATTTATAGCAATATATGATGCTGTTTATAGAGACGCGGGGCGGGAAGAGTGGCGGTGCCCGCCGCTGCGCCCGCGGCGGGCACCGCCGCGTGCAACGGCGGCGCAACTCACTTTTTAACATACAATTTTCTTCTAAAAAAAAAACGGTCATATCATACTCCATTGCGATGGTGACTACGTCTGTGTTGCATGATTACCAAATAGACTGAGAGAAGGTTCCGCCACAGGCATCGCTTCTACGAGAATCGCCGCTGCGTGCGCCGCCGCGATGAACGCCGCGTGAGACGCGGCGATGCCATCCGCGGGCGCCGCCGTAAAACACGCTCCATTTCAAGCAAACGCATGTAAAATCGCGTCTCCGTAAACGCACTCATACAACGCCCTACATTTGAATTTAGTGCGGGCCGCGCCGCCACACGCGACGCGCGACGCCCCGCGTCTCCGTAAATGAGGCCTAAGACGGACACCTCACGGTAGAAGATGGGAGGGTGCTATTCTTACCAGGACGCACCACGGGCAATTAGGGTGAGTCATTGTTAATTCAGTTTTTGCCCGACTGCCCCAGAAGGAGGGTTATGTTTTTCTAGAGTATGTTTGTATGTATGTATGTATATATCTTTAGCACGGCCTACAGCCTAAACGGACGCTTGATGGATTTTGATTTACATATGTCATATCATTTATTCATAAAACAATATTTTACAATTGTGTTTGAAATTTCCTACAAAAAAAAAACATGAAACATATGCAATTAACAAAATTAATGCTAACCAAAAAAAAAAGGAGTATTTGTATATATTATTGACATTAGCTAAGTATTTCATTATTATACAAACAAAAATAATTATTATTCTTAAATTAATAATTTACATAATATAAAAACATAATGATAATCAAAAATAAAAATAAATCATATAATAATAATAATACCAGCCCTTGTTTATGTCCCACTGCTGGGCACGGGCCTCCCTTCCAGATGAAGGGGCTTAGGCCATAGTCCACCACGCTGGCCAAGTGCGGGTTGGCAGACTTCACACGTCATTCGAAAGCTAGTTAGGCTTTCTCAGACATGCAGGTTTTCTCACGATGTTTTCCTTCACCGAAAGCTAATAACAATCGCACAAAGACGATTCGCACATGATTAATTAAAGAAATCAGAGGTGCGAGCCGGGGATCGAACCTGCGCACCTTGTTTCCAAGGCAAGCGCTCGCCCACTGAGCTGTTACAGCTAAATCATAATAAATCATAATATATCTTTAGATTTGTCTCAGTTGTGGGAGTGACAGGCTATATATTTTTTCAAAAAAGTTTTTTATGCATGTATAATGGAATTGAAGTCCATTTTGTTTATTTGCAGTCGGGCTATTTATGCTTTAATAATTTATACTTGTTGATATTGGATTATTTCGACACTAGCAGGCAATTTATCCTTTATACTCTGATAGTCACGAGAAATAGCTATTATCTCTTCTTACTCAATAATGGAAAATAAGCTTAACGGCTTCGAATGTCGAAATAATTTGATTAAAAAAGACAGCTCTCAACGGCCGGTGATTCCGATCTGCGCCATGTTTAACACGTGAACCGCATAAGCGCGATCATGCATCGACCGCCGATGGATTAATTATAATTAACGATAACTCATGGCTGAGAATATGGCAGTTAGAGTGCGGGATTTAAGGATAAGGTAAATAGTGACGATAACCTGCAGTGACGTGTTTGACGTGGTGCTGCAGAACCTCGTTAGGCGAAGGGAAGCGCTCTGACCATCTGCTGGGAGAGTACTCTCGCTCCAAGTCCATGGCTTCCAAGATTATCGACATGGCTCGTTCTGGCTGGAAATAAAAGAAGAATTAAATCACTCAGAAACTTGATACCTAACCACTCCTACGCCCAGATCTCGCGACTAATGTAATCCGACATTTCGACACTCGAAGGCAATATAGTAAGTAGTTTATTAAACAGTTGCTTATGAACACGTGTGTTTTGATACCTAATAATAATAAACGGCACCGGAAGTCAAAATAAATAAAAATAGCTTAATTAGAATTAAAAAGTTTTAATACCTAAATGCCAACCCGCACTTGGCCAGCGTGGTGGACTATGGCCTAAGCCCCCTTATCATGAGCGAAGGCCCGTGCTCAACAGTGGGACATAAACATGGGCTGGTGTTATTATTTATTATTAATACCTAAATAATCACAAACGGCTTCGAGAGTCCAAATAACCTTATAAAAATAGATTAATTAGAATTATTATAATTTTAAGCAGTGTTTGCGAGTGATTTAAGACTGGCTTATATGGCCGCTATAGAAATTGCAGCTGCTTTAATAAAACGCGATGTTATATAATTTATGCTCATGACATATGACATAAACCTCTATTTGGTTTTAGCTATATGTATGACGTCTGATAAAACGGCATATACCTACATCAGTATAAACAGATAGCCTAATAATAATTAAAGTAGGTAATTCTTGTTTGCGTCACATTCATCCAATTAACATTTACAAGAGTTTCCTCACTACTAATTAGTAATTAGTGATCACTATACCAAAGTGACCATAAAAAAACTGTCAAATGATTCATTCGGTATTGGCCAACTTGAGTGACCAATAAATACCAATGAATACTTTCAGTTGACATCAAAGTTCAGTGGGTGGCTAAAGATACGCAATAGCCCCCTGCTGAGAGTATCCTGAGACAACTAAGCACCTCAGTCCGCCTGTGACCATGAATGCTGTATAATGTTCAAAACATCGGAATAGTTACATCAAAAATAAATCTTAGGATCGAGATTTTCCAAATGTATCTCAATTCAGTGTAATATTCGCGTAAATATTAGACATCATTAGGCTTACCATCAGGTGGGATTGTAGTCAAGTACTATCTAATTTAAAACATAAAAATTCTAATAACTACTGAATAGTATAACTAAATACCACCGTCGACATGAATACACTCTGAGGGAAACCCGCTCGCTTGTCTTACAAACCAAAGGTCGTGGGTTCAAAACCAGGGAGCACCAATGTTACTGGCTAAGACGTTACGTACCGAGAACCTGTGGGGCTAAAAACGCGACAGTAAGTAATTCCCTTAAAAGCAATTTATGTTTTGAATTTCAAGCATATCCTTAAAACTTCTACTAGTTTTTGAAAAATTGTCACAGATTTATCGAAAGTGGCCTTTTAAGACGGGCTGATTGTCTGAAAAGTAAGTTATCACGCGTCGGGAGGGTACGTAAAAAGTCAGTCCTGCGCCTGACCTACCCCCAGTCGTGTCGGTCTTCCATCCCATCAGACTACGCAAGTAAAGGAAGAGTGCCAGTGAGTGTGAGTTCACCTATGTCTGCTCAAGCATTTGTGCATAATCGTGTAAAAAAAACGTGACGCCGTGGCTGGATATGGCCTGGAGAACATTAAGTATTTATTAGATTACAAGAATATCACACACGACTAACCTTTACTTGAATTTCTTTCGTTGACTTTATGAAAATATAGTTGAAAAGTTTTAATAATTTCTGGAACATTTCTTTCACTTTATATTTCATATTTCACTAAACGTCTCGGTCTGTTTTGTTATCGTTTATTTTCAGTAAATAGAGCAAGTGGTACCTAAACATCAACTCTGCGATAAACTGTTTATGTAGCACGTGTGCTGCAGTTATAACTCAGATGTGTATGTACCTACATGTTATCTAATCTGTGTTGTGTGCTAAATAAATATTATTTTTTTGATAACTTTATGCTAAGCTAACGACAGTATGATTTGTCTCAAGCCTTTGATTGCGTAATATGATACGACATCCAGGAAACTACACAGCTATTGTTTATGAAACGAAACTATCAACCTTCTGACTACATATTTGAATAACAGGAATAACAGGCCAGTCAGAAGGTTTACCTTAATAGACAAAAATCTACTGGATCTGAGGTTACTTTGGGTATTTCACAGGATCCAATACTAGGCCCATTGCTATTCCTAATATATACCTACTAGCTGTAGCCCGCGGCTTCGCCCGCGTTCACTTTGTTACTCAAACGTGTTTTGAATTATGGATCGAGGTTTTTTTAAATATTGTTTACACTAATGCTGTCTTATAATTACGCGAATGCTACACATTGAAATCAAACTACTTTTACGGATTTAATCGCGGTTTATTTTAGCTTTTACTATCCCGACGTTTCGAATGCTTTGCAGCACCTATGGTCACGGCAGAAATGAGATGTTGAACGTCCATAGGTCATAATTATGCTGTTGTACCCTCAGGTCTTCTTAGTTATTATTGTGGGTCCAATCTTCGGACGATCGATTTCAATATTGTTCACACTTTTAGTAACTCTGATCTAATAGGTATCAAGTATAATATGTAGCCTGTATTTTTGTGTAAGCTATCATAGCGCCCATTTCTTAAACTTTTACTTCTTTATTTAAAAAGATACTGTACTTATTTTGCAATTCCATTAAAAAACTTACGAGATTGTTAAGTGAAACCATTTGGTAACCTTATTGGAAGATGCCCTTAGTGGTTGATTTTCCAAAAATGCTGGAATTTAGTTTATTCAATAGTTTTGTTTAGTTCATTCACTGAGTTTCGTTACCATAATTGCATTATAGCATTAAATAGAGAACTTTTTTCTCGCAAGCTTTAGGGATTTTCGAAGAATGCCGGGAACGGTTTCTTAGATTCTTGTATGCAATACATAAAATATGTCGTGTGGCTGTAGGAATAAAATATTTTTGGGAACTCAAAAGCGTTCAGCTTTTAGGGGTTAATTTAAAATAATGACATAGATTACTTCAATATTACGAATGTATCCGCAAAGTGTCATCAGTGCAGCATGCTTTTTTTCGCGTTTGATACTCAAAAACCGTGCTAAAACCCCGTTAAGGGGATTTTCAAAACAAATGTGTTAGACGTGTTTCTCAATTTTTTGATGAGTACACTGACAAAATTTCGTGTCTCTGAAAAAAAAATTTTTACATACAAACTTTGATACCTCATTTGTCCCACGGGTTGATTTTCGAATAAAACATTGCACACAACACAACAAAAAAAGGAACCGACTTCAATAAGACTAAAAAGCATAAAATAATTTAAATGTTAAAGAAGTTGGCGTTGACGTACTTTCGCGGTCACGATCGGTGTACCATCTTTAGGACTACAATCGCTTGTATGAGTCGGCCCAAAATACGTGCGAGCGGGGTAAGCGCACGTAAAGTTGTTTAAACGATTTTGATTGAAAACTGGTATACCTTTCGTGTCCGCGATAGTACCTACTGTGTATATTTTCTTCAGGAACACTTTATCCGGTCCTAATGAAGTTTGCATGAAATCATTACAGTAGTTTATTCTCTTGAATAAAAAGAATCATCAGTTCATATTTGTCAGAGTAATGTAATGGAGAACATTACAGTTTAATGGTTTTTTAACCGACTTCAAAGAAGGAGGAGGTTCTCAATTCGTCTGTACATTTTTTTTTCTATGTATGTTCGCGCATGACTCTGGCAATGGCCGCTCCACTGGTTGGGTCCCATAAAAAAAATCATCATCATCATCATCATCACCAGCCGGAAGACGTCCACTGCTGAACAAAGGCCTCCCCCTTAGACCGCCACAATGAACGACAATTTGCTATTTGCATCCACCGGTTTCCTGCGACGCGAACAATGTCGTCGGTCCACCTAGTGGGAGGCCTGCCTACGCTGCGTCTTCCGGTTCGTGGTCGCCACTCGAGAACCTTTCTTCCCCAACGGTTATCGGTTCTTCGAGCGATGTGGCCTGCCCATTGCCACTTCAACTTGCAGATTCTGAGAGCTATGTCGGTAACCTTAGTTCTTCGGCGAATCTCCACATTTCGGATTCGGTCGCGCAAAGAAACTCCAAGCATAGCTCTCTCCATAGCTCGTTAAAAAAAATATTACTTACGAATAAGCAGTTCCTAAAAAAACAAAAATGGTGACTCCTTTTTTGAAGTCGGTTAAAAATGCTGAAAATTAGTTTGTTAAATTGTTGTGTTGAGTTTACTTACCAAGTTTCGTGACTGTAGCTGCATTATAACTTAAATGGAAATCCTTCTGAATACAAACTTTGAAACCATTAATTGACCTCAGGGGTTGTTTGTTGATGAATGCAGGAAACAGGTTTCTTAGATTCTTATGTGCAATACATAAAGTCTTGTGACCGTAGGGTAAAAAAACATGATTTGGACCCCAATTAATCCCTTTTGGGGGTCAAAAACCATGCTAAAACCCCTTTAAGGGTTGATTTAAAAAAATAATGTAATACATGTAGTTTTTTATCAGTACACCGATAAAGGTTTTTTCTGATTTCTTTCCATAGTAACTTTGATACCCCATTTGGCCCACTTAGGGGTAGAATTTAGGAAAATGCTGAAAATCGGTTTGTTAAATTGTTTTGTTGAGTCTATGTACCGAGTTTCGTTACTCTAGCTGCATTATAACATTCAATGGAAATCGTTCTACGTGTAAACTTTCCAACACCATTATATGACCTTAGGGGTTGTTTTTCGCTAAATGCCGGTAATGGATTGAATTGGAAACGAATTCTTAGATTCTTGTGTGCAATAAATAAATTAAGTATTATGACTGCAGGTCGAAGAAAATTTTTGGACCCTAATTGTACCCCTTTAAGAGTTGATTTTCAAAAAAATATTATTTATAAAATAATTGCTTTAGTTTGATACATATATTCGCAAAGTTTCATCAATGCAGCATGATATTTTTTCCGCGGTACATACTTAAAAAACCATGTTAACACCCCTTTACGGGTCGAATTTGAAAAAGTTGTGATACACGTATTTCTTAATTTCTTTGTCTTAGTACATTTACAAAATTTCATATCCGTGTGATGAAAAAAAATTGTTTTTCCATACAAACTTTGAGAACCTATTTGACCCACTTAGGGGTTGATTTTACAAAAATGCTCAAAATTAGTTTGTTCAATTGTTGTTTTGAGTTTATTTACTGAGTTTCGTTACTCTAGCTGCATCATAGCATGATATGGAAATCCTTCTTTGTGCAAACTTTCCAACCCCTTAAAATTACCTTAGGGGTTGTTTTTCGAAAAATGCCGAAAATATGTTTCTTAGATTCTTGTGTGAAATACATAAATTAAGTTTTAAGCCTGTAAGTTGAAAAAAATTGTTTGACCCCAATTGGACCCCTTTAGGAGTTGATTATAAAAAATATATTATTTACACTTAGATTGCTTTAGTTTAATAAACGCATTCACGAAGTTTCATCTATGCAGCATTAACTCTTATTCGTTTTTCATACTAAAAACCATGTTAAAACCCCATAAATGGTCGATTTTCAAAAAGTTGTGATACACGTGTTTCTTAATTTCTTTTGCTTAGTACAGTGACAAAGTTTCGTGTCCGTGTGACGAAAATTTTCTTTTTTCCATACAAACTTTGGGAGCCCATTTGACCCACTTAGGAGTTGATTTTACAAAAATGATCAAAATTAGTTTTTTCAATTGTTGTATTGAGTTTATTTACCGAGTTTCGTTACTCTAGCTGCATCATAGGATGAAATGGAAATCCTTCTTTGTGCAAACTTTGAAACCCCATTAAAAAACCTTAGGGGTAGTTATTTGAAAAATGCTGGAAATAAGTTTCTTAGATTCTTGTGTGCAATATATAAACTAAGTTTTATGACTGTAGGTCGAGAAACATTTTTTGGACCCCAATTGGACCCCTTTACGAGATGATTTTCAAAAAATGATTATTTGCACTTGGATTGCTACAATTTGATTAATGTATTTGCAAAGTTTCAGCAATGCAGTATGAATTTTTTTTTCCGCGTTGCATACTCAAAAACCAGGCTAAAATCCCAATATGGGTCGATTTTCAAAAAGTGTGATACACGTGTTTCTTTATTTCTTTTGTTTAGTACACTTACAAAGTTGCATGTCCGTGTGAAGAAAAAAAAATTTTTTTCTATACAAACTTTGGGAGCCCATTTGACCCACTTAGGTATGGAATTTCGAAAAATCCGTTCTTATTGTTCACCTAGACTATTTGAATAATGTTAGTTCCAAATTTCAAGATTGTACGTAATATGGTTTTTGCTGTATCGTGATTCCTAGAAAACACCCTGCTCTTTTATTAATATAGACTAGCTGTAGCCCGCGGCTTCGCCCGCGTTCACTTTGTTACTCAAACGTGTTTTGAATTATGGATCGAGGTTATTTAAAATATTGTTTACACTAATGCTGTCTTATAATTACGCGAATGCTACACATTGAAATCAAACTACTTTTACGGATTTAATCGCGGTTTATTTTAGCTTTTACTATCCCGACGTTTTGAATGCTTTGCAGCATCTATGGTCACGGGAGGAATGAGATGTTGACCGTCCATAGGTCATAATTATGCTGGTGTAGAATAGAATAGAATAATCTCTATTGTACATCAAGAAGATATTTACAATATAAACTTAGAACTAAAACATAAAATGTACAGATGGCGTACCCTCCGGTCTTCTTAGTTATTATTGTTGGTCTGATCTTCGGACGATCGATTTCAATATTGTTCACACTTTTAATAACTCTCATCTAATAGGTATCAAGTATAATATGTAGCCTGTATTTTTGTGTAAGCTATCATAGCGCCCATTTCTTAAACTTTTACTTCTTTATTTAAAAAGATACTGTACTTATTTTGCCATTCCATTAAAAAACTTACGAGGTTTTAGGAGGAACTTACGAAAACATTTGGTAACCTTCTTGGAAGATGCCCTTAGTGGTTGATTTTCGAAAAATGCTGGAAATTAGTTTATTCAATAGTTTTGTTTAGTTCATTCACTGAGTTTCGTTACCATAATTGCATTATAGCATTAAATAGAGAACTGTTTTCTCGCAAACTTTAAGGATTTTCGAAGAATGCCGGAAACGGTTTCTTAGATTCTTGTATGCAATACATAAAATATGTCGTGTGGCTGTAGGAATAAAATATTTTTGGGAACTCAAAGGCGTTCAGCTTTTAGGGGTTAATTTAAAATAATGACATGGATTACTTCAATATTACGAATGTATCCGCAAAGTGTCATCAGTGCAGCATGCTTTTTTTTCGCGTTTGATACTCATAAACCGTGCTAAAACCCCGTTAAGGGGATTTTCAAAACAAATGTGTTAGACGTGTTTCTCAATTTTTTGATGAGTACACTGACAAAGTTTCGTGTCTCTGAAAAAAATTTTTTTACATACAAACTTTGATACCTCATTTGTCCCACGGGTTGATTTTCGAATAAAACATTGCCCACAACACAACAAAAAAAGGAACCGACTTCAACAACACTAAAAAGCATAAAATAATTTAAATGTTATTGAAGTTGGCGTTGACGTACTTTCGCAGTCACGATCGGTGTACCATCTTTAGGACTACAATCGCTTGTATGAGTCGACCCAAAATACGTGCGAGCGGGGTAAGCGCACGTAAAGTTGTTTAAACGATTTTCATTGAAAACTGGTATACCGTTCGTGTCCGCGATAGTACCTACTGTGTATATTTTCTTCAGGAACACTTTATCCGGTCCTAATGAAATTTGCATGAAATCATTACAGTAGTTTATTCTCTTGAATAAAAAGAATCATCAGTTCATATTTGTCAGAGTAATGTAATGGAGAACATTACAGTTTAATGGTTTTTTAACCGACTTCAAAGAAGGAGGAGGTTCTCAATTCATCTGTACATTTTTTTTTCTATGTATGTTCGCGCATGACTCTGGCAATGGCCGCTCCACTTGTTGGGTCCCATAAAAAAAATATTACTTACGAATAAGCAGTTCCTAAAAAAACAAAAATGGTGACTCCTTTTTTGAAGTCGGTTAAAAATGCTGAAAATTTGTTTGTTAAATTGTTGTGTTGAGTTTACTTACCAAGTTTCGTGACTGTAGCTGCATTATAACTTAAATGGAAATCCTTCTGAATACAAACTTTGAAACCATTAATTGACCTCAGGGGTTGTTTGTTGATGAATGCAGGAAACAGGTTTCTTAGATTCTTATGTGCAATACATAAAGTCTTGTGACCGTAGGGTAAAAAAAATAATCCCTTTTGGGGGTCAAAAAACATGCTAAAACCCCTTCAAGGGTTGATTTAAAAAAATAATGTGATACATTTATTTTTTTATCAGTACACTGATAAAGTTTTTTTCTGATTTCTTTCCATAGCAACTTTGATACCCCATTTGGCCCACTTAGGGGTAGATTTTAGGAAAATGCTGAAAATCGGTTTGTTAAATTGTTTTGTTGATTCTATGTACCGAGTTTCGTTACTCTAGCTGCATTATAACATTCAATGGAAATCGTTCTACGTGTAAACTTTCCAACACCATTATATGACCTTATGGGTTGTTTTTCGCTAAATGCCGGTAATGGATTGAATTGGAAATGAATTCTTAGATTCTTGTGTGCAATAAATAAATTAAGTATTATGACTGCAGATCGAAGAAAATTTTTGGACCCTAATTGTACCCCTTTAAGAGTTGATTTTCAAAAAATTATTATTAATAAAATAATTCCTTTAGTTTGATACATTTATTCGCAAAGTTTCATCAATGCAGCATGATATTTTTTTCCGCGTTACATACTTAAAAAATCATGCTAACACCCCTTTACGGGTCGAATTTGAAAAAGTTGTGATACACGTATTTCTTAATTTCTTTGTCTTAGTACATTTACAAAATTTCATATCCGTGTGATGAAAAAAATTGTTTTTCCATACAAACTTTGAGAACCTATTTGACCCACTTAGAGGTTGATTTTACAAAAATGCTCAAAATTAGTTTGTTCAATTGTTGTTTTGAGTTTATTTACTGAGTTTCGTTACTCTAGCTGCATCATAGCATGATATGGAAATCCTTCTTTGTGCAAACTTTCCAACCCCTTAAAATGACCTTAGGGGTTGTTTTTCGAAAAATGCCGAAAATATGTTTCTTAGATTCTTGTGTGAAATACATAAATTAAGTTTTTGACTGTAAGTTGAAAAAAAATGTTTGACCCCAATTGGACCCCTTTAGGAGTTGATTATAAAAAATATATTATTTACACATAGATTGCTTTAGTTAAATAAACGCATTCACGAAGTGTCATCTATGCAGCATTAACTCTTTTATTCGTTTTTCATACTAAAAACCATGTTAAAACCCCATAAATGGTCGATTTTCAAAAAGTTGTGATACACGTGTTTCTTAATTTCTTTTGCTTAGTACAGTGACAAAGTTTTGTGTCCGTGTGACGAAAAACAATTTTTTTCCATACATACTTTGAGAGCCTATTTGACCCACTTAGGGATTGATTTTACAAAAATGCTCAAAATTAGTTTGTTCAATTATTGTGTTGAGTTTATTTACTGACTTTCGTTACTCTAGCTGCATCACAGCATGAAATGGAAACCCTTCTTTGTGCAAACTTTCCAACCCCTTAAAATGACCTTAGGGGTTGTTTTTCGAAAAATGCCGGAAATAGGTTTCTTAGATTCTTGTGTATAATATATAAATTAAGTCTTATGACTGTAGATCGAGAAACAGTTTTTGGACCCCAATTGGACCCCTTTAGGAGTTGATTTTCAAAAAATGATTATTTGCACTTGGATTGCTATAATTTGATTAATATATTCGCAAAGTTTCAGCACTGCAGTATGAAATTTTTTTTCCGCGTTGCATACTCAAAAACGATGCTAAAATCCCTATAAGGGTCGATTTTCAAAAAGTGTGATACACGTGTTTCTTTATTTCTTTTGTTTAGTACACTGACAAAGTTTCATGTCCGTGTGACGGAAAAAATACTTTTTCCATACAAACTTTGGGAGCCCATTTGACCCCCTTAGGTATGGAATTTCGAAAAATCCGTTCTTATTGTTCACCTAGACTATTTGGATAATGTTGGTTCCAAATTTCAAGATTGTACGTTATATGGTTTTTGCTGTATCGTGATTCCTAGAAAACACCCTGCTCTTTTATTAATATAGATTAAATAGCCTTACCCCGCAGCTTCGCTTGCGCATAATTAGTACCTACTCATATACTACTACTATACTTATTATTTATAACTTTCGAACAATCATTAGTAACGAATATTGTATACTAAAATTAAATTCAAGCGATATGTTATACTTTCGACGCACTTATTCCACGGTTTCAATCATCTTCAATCAAAGTATATCCGGTGCACCAGACCCACTTCGGCTTACCTCTTACAGAAATTAACCCTAAGCCACATGCATTTATACTTTAATGTTTTTAATTTGAATCTCTTGACAACACCTACAGACAACCAAATCTTCTATCTATACTATAATAAAACTCAAAGAGCACTTTTTCTGTACATTGAATATTTTTCCAAAATTTCTATGTATTTTATACTATACTATCGACATAGAGGCCAAAACAATTTTTTTTGGAATTATTGTCTGTCTGTCTGTCTGTCTGTCTGTCTGTCTGTCTGTCTGTCTGTCTGTCGTTCTGTTCGTCCAGGTATCATTTGAAAACCGGTGGATGGATTTTGATAGGACTTTCACTGATGTGTTGTGTAGAAGTCAAGGTGTAAGTTGGTATATAAAACATCACGCTATGTTTCATAGGGGCTAAGCAGTGAAACATTACTTGCAAATATTACCACGTAATTTCCTTTGTATGTGAATAGGGTAATTATAGACTGATCAGTTAATCATTAAGATATGTATTATTACGCTATATACAATAGGGACTGAGCAGACATTTAGTTTGCATAAGATATAGCATTGTCAATTTTTGTAAGGGGTAAGCCGGTCCGGTACACCCAGGACATTTTCATTAGATTTCTTTCATTAGTATTGTTCTAAGTACTTTGGCTGATAGCACGATATGAATGTGATATAATATGACATTATATCTTTGAAAAGTTAAAATCTGTAAATCCCGAGCGGATCCAAACTAGATTATGTATGTATTACAGTCGCAACAATAAAAGATGCGGAAAACTTAAAACTTTCATTATCGAATATCATTAGACAGTAATTTACGATGTTAGCGTGATTTACATTATGAACAGCGCCATCTATCGGTGAAATTGAACATACAATAACTATAGAACTTTAATCTATATATTATATCAAAGAAAGTCGTGTTAGTTACACTATTTATAACTCAAGAACGGCCTAACCGATTCGGCTGAAAATTGGTGGGGAGGTAGCTTAGAACCAGTAAACGGACATAGGATACTTTTTATCCCGGTAGGTTAAGGTTAAGCAACGTTAGGTAAGGTCATTAAATAGATGGGTGAACCGATTTGTATGAAAGTGTGCATATCGGGTAGGTCTGAGAATAGGTCATACAGTATATTTCATACCGCTAGGTTAAGGTTAAGCTACATAAGGCAAGGTCATTAAATAGATGGGTGAACCGATATGTATGAAATTATGTGTGCATATCGGGGAGGTCTGAGAATAGATCATAAAGTATATTTAATGCCGATGCCGATGCATGATTGACGAGGATATATAGAACGAGAGGAGGGTGCACGAGAGGAGAAAGAGGTAGAGGGGATTCGAGAAGGGGGCGATGGGGTGAGGGATCGGGGGAGTTAGGTGGAGTAAGGGGGGAGTGAGAAGGAGCAAGTTCGTAGAAGAGAGAGGGGGAGAGGGTTCAGAGAGGGGATAACAGGGTACGAAGAGGGGAAGTGTGACGGAAACCGAAGCGGGAGGGGGAAAGAGAGAGGAGAGAAAGAGCATATAATTAGATTTTTTTTATAAGAGATAGAGATATGGAGAGAGATAAATCTAGGGAGGAGGGAGAAAAGGGGAGCAAAATGTAATAAAAGCGCGGGCGGAGCTGCACGGGTCAGCTAGTATGTATAATAAAAATACACCTAATAAATAAATAGAAAAACTAAGTTGTATGTATTATTTTCTTTTACTCTAAGATGAAATGTATCTTTGTATTGGTGTGTGTTGGATTTTTACATCCCATCACATACACCACGCACAAATCCTACATCCGTTCCTTCGTAGGCATCGATCTAATATATTCGTAGGTAAAAATGTATTTTAAGAAGTTAACCAATACGAACAATAATGTATTTCACGTTTACTTTTCATTGCATTTTAATTTCTATTTCGAGAGCAAAATGTAGGCAAGATAATATCGGTCGTTGCACTAGTGATACTTATAGCATCAGACTGAAATATATTTGGCACACTTCTGTTCGATTTAAAAAAGTGAACTGCGGTGATAAAATATCGAAACATTTGTTTAGCTAATGTTGTCTTTTACTTACGCGAATATTACACATTGAAATAAACTCCATTATTATTGTTTATAAACTCGATTGTAACTGTGGGCTCTCCTACATTGGGCATACAAAGCGCGCAATAAAAACTCGCTTTAAGAACACATAGCTGATGTGAAACACCGACGCTGTACGAAGTCTGCAGTATGTGAACACGTTCAGGATCGCGCCCACCATTATATTAGATTTGATAATCCTCAAATCCTCGCAAAAGAACACCGATTCCTACCTAGGATGATTCGTGAGGCTATTGAAATCAAAAAACATACCAATTTCAATAGAGAAGATGGTTGGGTGTTACCACCGGCTTGGGATCCTGTGATAAATAGAATTAAATCCAATATCAAGCAAAACACTGCACGGTCTCAAGATACTGTAAGCTCTTACTGCGTAGATCGGAACAACAATAATAACTAAGAAGATCTGAGGGTACACCGGCATAATTGTGACATAAGGACGTTCAACATCTCAGTCCTCCCGTGACCATGGGTGCTGCAAAGCATTCGAAACGTCGGGATAGTAAAATCTAAAATAAACCGCGATATAATCCGTAAAAGTAGTTTAATTTCAATTTGTTTAGCTGTAACGATACAGCCACGCATCTAGTGCTAATACAAAAAATAATAGATAGTGTCATTTATAGTAGTAAAAGAGATGGTTTGGAATAGATCATAGAGGCCATTGAAGGTTCATTGTGGCGTTCTAAGGGGGAGGCCTATGTTCAGCAGTGGACGTCTTCCGGCTGGTGATGATGATGATAAACATAAGGTAGATATTATAGAGCAAATATTATAGCGTAAACACAAGTGTACTCTCGCTTTCTTTTTACTCTTACAATCCGATGGAAGGTCGTTATACATTTTTTTTTATCAAATTACTACTCTATATGGAAGTCTGTTTTACTCAACCTGGTGATTAGACAAGCAAGCCATTCGCCTTCCTATAAACATATGCTTTGCACTAGTGCTCGTCATTCAAGGCACCAGTTTATAAGGCCCTTGACTTGAGCCTGGCAAATAATCTGGCAGTAATTTCACCAGTTACAGTGCTCTTCAAATAGGAATACATCAATGTTTACACACTGTTGCTTGATGGCAAGATATCTGACAATACGATTGTACCTTTTTTTCTTTTTTTCGCGGGGAATCCTTTAAAAGGTCCCCGGGACCTGTGGCAGACTCAACGTCAGCGTCTCAACTCATATCCCGATTGCCATGTCAACCTGTCGCGTACCGTACACCACTCTTGTCTCCATCTCTCACTCTCTCTGTATCTTTAAAGCTATTACAAAAAGTGTTACCGCTACCGGAGTAGTTTTTTGATAAATACGTAGAATAAAACTATATACACATACTCCTGAAATTCGGTACGGTTTTTAAAATAGATAGAAGACATAGACACATTCATTTGAATATTAGGTACGCATTTTAATTACATACCCTTCTTTATTCAAGTTTATTAAAAACCGGGACTTACTTTTTACTTTCCCTCCGAAACACAGAGACGCTTGGTTCAAAAGCCATTAAACGGTCACCCATCTATGAATTGACCTTGCCTAACGTTGCTTAACCTTATCGATTGCCAAACATTGATAGTAAAGTCTACGAGTGACTCCTTATTTATTACAATGAATAAATGGGGCCACGCATTAATAACTTACAACTAAGTTAACATTTTGACTTTAATCCCCTCTCCCAAGGGAACCGAGCTGAATTTCGGAATGAATAGTATCATATGTCCTACCTCATAGTATTAATTCAAATTATGCCAAGTTTCATTTGAATCCATTCAGTAGTTTCAAAGTAAGAAAAAAGTAAAGAAATACAGTTTTACTTCACTATTGGCTATAGAACTAATTTTGGGGGCAAAATTAGTTTTCAAAAGATCTTCAAAGTACAGAATTGGACTTCTTACATATTATTATTACTAATACTCCCAACACCATCTAGCCACACATATTTTCATATGGAAAAAATATTTATAACTGGAGATCCCCAAACACGCACATAGCCACAGATAACGCTAGTGTAGTACGAGGCCTACACGCACACGTGGATAATGGAGTAGTGATTCAGTGTGAACGTCACTTTTAAGACGACTTGCTATCTAGACGTATATTAATCAAAGAATACCGGTATAAATTTACATGCATCAGGGTTACTACCTATTATAATATACAACCTGTAAATGTAATAAAACAAAACCGCAAGCATTTCAAGTTATTTTAAATATTTAACACAATCGTCTCTTACATGTGTGTCGTATGCGCTCCCATGAGGTTAATAACCTCTTGCCGCCTTCGTATTGGCAGACCGCGTACTTTTAAACTCGACATGATAAATAAGTAGTTAATATAGTAAAAACAAAGTAGTACTTATAAAGTAGGATAAATAGTCATACTTTCGATACTAAACAAAGGTTTTGCTTTAATTCGTAAACACTTTGTATATTGAATATTGATGAAGATGGGGCAGAATGGCGTAAACAGGGATTTCGTGAAATGCCAGGTAATGGCGGATAGTAACACAGTAATCTGGCGTAAATAACAGTTTATTTACGCCAGATTACTGGAAAAATCTAGTGTTAGCTTGTTTTGAGAACATCTCAAAAGGCACGTCGTATAATAATATAATAAATTTATAAAATCTTATTCGTGGTTAGTTAACTTCTTTTTCATTAGATTTAAATAACATAATTAAATTAATAAAGCCATTACGCCATTTGCACACATTGCCAAAATAACATAAATCGTCGTCGCCGCCGCGCTGTTGGGGTTCACGCATAAATAATCACGAGATGTCCAATAAGTCAAAAACAGTAAACGGGTTTTCGGATTTATTATAATCTTTATCTAGGTAATTACTAATTTGCCTAATGAATAATGAATAACAACACCTAAAGAAATATCTATGTATATTTGAGTATTAAATACATATTAAATCAACCTACTTAATATTCCGTGGCATAACTATTAATTAATCAACTGGCATGTTATTATAAAAACGAACTCAAAAACTAGTGTATAAACTGTCTTACTTAAACCGCGAGTCCACTGCCGCAAATATCAATAAAACATACTCAATAATGATTTCACTACTTAGTTAGGAGGTAGGTCTCTTGTGAAAGGGACCGTGCCGACGAATCTGCCACTGATGGTTTGGCTACACGGTCGCAAACAAGCTTCCGACCAAGGCCAAGTCGTCGGGACGTCGTCGGTCGCAAACCACCCGTCGGCGGTGTTTCTGGCTACATGGTTGTAAACCACGAGCACGCACTTCCAGAGGCTCCAGTCTCAACATATATAGCGATGTCATCGCAAACTACCGATCTCTAAATAATAACGAAAAACATCGGTTGCCATAACGATCTTTACGATAAATGCAAGTCTCTACTGCCGAGATACCGCGCAAACTCGTGCATTATCTTTAGTTTACGACATCGTTACGCTACCGAAAAACGTATTCATAGTGCGGCGTTTTTGTATGAAAATATTGGACAGTATTAAATCTCCCCGAATTATAGGGAAAATTATTAGACATGATATTAAAAAAATAATTGTTGTTCTTTGGAAAAGGGGTACCTTGCGATATATTCTGTTACCATAAAGGTTTGCTAAATCTTTCAAATTAGTTCTCACCTATTTATGACGTACACAAAGTGAAAGTGAAAGTTATAATAAGAATTAAAGAATTAATTTACTAAGGAATATAAAAGTTCACTTCCTTGCAACCCTATAAAAATAATGTCATACTCGAGGCCATAACAAAGATATTACGAACTTTTTGCCAAAGATAATAAATTATTTTTGCTAACCACGTGTGTATATATGCGGTCACAAGCGGTGTATCACCTTTACACTTGCACGAGTCGGCTCAAAATACGTGCGGACGAGGTAAGAGCACGTAACGTCGTTCAAACGATTTTGGCGACAGTAGGTACCTATCTATGAGTGAAGTCAATACTCAACCGCTCCAACTTCCATGGGAATGTTGTGACTTACTTTATTATTATATACCTACCTACCTACTGTATAATCAATGGGTTATAGAACATTTCTAATTGTGTCTAGCTTAGCCTCCAAATATACCTAATGTTAATATTGTCTATTAATGGTTTTTACTTTCACGTGCGTTTTTGCGATCTACAGTCGCTTAACCACATGCTGTCGCCGCCTGCGTGCGAGCACAACCATATTCCACGTCAAAGACGCTGCTAATATAACTTATTTTTAAACTATTGCCTTATAAAGAAATCAATAAATTAGCTAACGATCGTAACGATCACTTTGCGGGCTGTCAAAAATGGTAGCAAAGTTATTCGCTAACATTACGAATAATCGTAAACTTTGCTTTAAGATACCGAAAAAATCGATAGCTTTGACAGTAGAGACTAGCAAATATCGTTAAAATCGGATCGATAAGAGGTAACGACAAATTTCGGTCGCAAAGCTATCTATGTCGAGACTGCAGCCCCAGGAAAAATATCGATATGATGATATTTTATGATTAGATATTCGGGTATTTTTCCGATATAGATATTTATTATTTTAATGCATCCCTCGATCGACTTAGGTACTGCATATTTTAACTCGATATAGTTAAAAAATATAGAGTATTGAAAAACGATTATTTTTTAAAAACCCGACTCTGTGACCACATTCCTGCTCCATCATCGGACCCAGAGAACCATATTTCTAGCAACTACTCGTCGAGACCTACCCAACAAGCCCTAACCCGGGGGGTCTACGTATAATGGTGGCGAGATCCCGTGACCACCTTCCTGCTCCATAATCAATAGTTGATTAGCAAAAAAGTTGATTAGAAAAAAAGTTGATAAGTAATAGTCGATTCCAAAAATAGTTGATAAGATAAAAAGTTGATAAGTAAATAAGTCGATAAGAAAATAAACTATTTTATAAAAAATAATAACCGACTTCAAAGTAAAATATCTAAAAAGCATAAAATAACGAAATATTATTGAAGTTGGTGTTAGCGTACCTGCTGTGTATATTCTGCACCAACTTCAATAATATTTCGTTATTTTATGCTTTTTAGATATTTTACTTTGAAGTCGGTTATTATTTTTTATAAAATAGTTTATTTAACACTTTTTAGTGACTTATTTTACCAAGATAGGTATCAGCACTATCACGCAACTCGAACGTCTACATTACAGTAACTTACTGAAAACATAAAAAGTTTATATCTCTTAAACTACTGGACCGATTTTGATGAAATTTGTACTCTACCCTAAGTTGAAAGATACTCTAACTATTGCAAAAAGAATTTTTGAAATCGGACTTGTAGTTTCTGAGAAATCCGCGGACAAACCTACATACATACATACATACATACATACATACATACATACACTCGTGAAATTTGGTAAATTCGTTTAGAAGCCCATATAGACTAACATATATGAATATTACGCATTTTTATTAATATTACATACATACGCGTCGAATACAGAACCTCCTTTTTTGAAGTCGGTTAATTAAAAAGTTGATTAGCAAAAAAGTTGATTACAAAAAAGTTGATAAAATAAAAAGTTGATTAACAAAAAAGTTGATAAGCAAAATAGTTGATAAGATAAAAAGTTGATAAGATAAAAAGTTGATTAGCAAAAAAGTTGATAAGTAAAGTAGTTGATTAGAAAAATAGTTTGTAAAATAAAAAGTTGATTAATAAAAAAAAATAAGATAAGTAAAAAAGTTGATTAGCAAAAAAGTTGATTAACAAAAAGGTTGATAAGTAAAATAGTTGATTAGAAAAATAGTTGATAAGATAAAAAGTTGATTAGTAAAAAAGTTGAGAAGTAAAAAAGTTGATTAGAAAAAAAAGTTGATTAGCAAAAAAGATAAAAAGATAAAAAGTTGATTTAGAAAAAAAAGTTGAGAAGATAAAAAGTTGATAATTAAAAAAGTTGCTTAGAAAAAAAGTTGATAAGGTAAAAAGTTGTTAAGTAAAATAGTTGATAAGAAAAAAGTTGATAAGTAAAATAGTTGATTGAAAAAATAGTTGATAAGTTAAAAAGTAAAATAGTTGATAATTTAAAATGTTGATAAAATAAAAGGTTGATTAAGCATAAAATTTGAACTGCTCGCTTGCATGGATAGTGCCTCTGCTACCATTTTTTTTCTACCTTGCAGTATTTTATGCTAGCAGGTGGATCACATAGTTATTCGAACCAGTGTAAGTGTACATAATACTATACATATAATATTGGTAAGGATAACCGAACCAAAAAATAATGTAGTTTAGAAGAACAGGCAATCAGGCAAAAAGAAAGATACGAGTATGAAACAATATTAATTTTGTTTTATACCATGACTAGCTGTAACCACGGCTTCGCACGCGTTATACTTACTCATTAATTAAATTCAAGCGACGGTGTTGAGTCACAAAATAATAATATACTCTCTATATTTTGTAGTTGATTGGCTAAGAGTCATGATTGGCGCTTCGTACCCATGTTCTTACCAGTTGGAACCCCACCCCAAACTTGACTCGACTCATCTCCATGCCATTCCCTCTCTATTATATTTGTTGACTATAATTGGTCTCGGTAATCACCGGACCGCAATTCTACCTAGTTGGTTCCATTGTATGCACTATAGGTCTTGCGCCCTGCCCAACCCAAACTCTGCTGCGGACGTGTCGGAAAGTTACATATGGTGCCTGGATTGCGCCAGTTAGAAGCTATATTAGCTATTAAGCTATTAAGCTACCGCTTAGTTACCAAACTATGACACCAAAACAATATTAATTATCTGACAGTCAATTCTCACATAAAACAACCTGACACACACCTGGCCTGGAAGAACCTTAAAATAAGGTAAATAACATTATAATTATCTCAATGGTAAATAATGGTTTCTGTTTACGAAAACAACAGTTATACATATAATATAAGTGGTGCGTCGTAATGAATAATATCCACACACGGTTATCTGATTACAAACCTGTAAGTACCTACCTACTATGATAATCAGACAACGGATACAAATACTTATGTTTTTTTTTATAAATTCAGACATATACTTATAAATAAATAACACCTAGACACATGATAAAAAACATGTTCATAAAGATTATGACAAAAAATGAATCGAACCCACGACTACCAGGGAAGCGGTCAGCGTTGCAATTACGTGACAACATAAAATATAGGTAGCGCAAAACCGCGCTGAATTTAGTTTAGTAATTTGATTTCCATTATATGTACCAGACATTATTATTTTACAAATTAGAGAGATATTATTTATTTATATTTGTATCAATGTATAGCCCGTATCGTTATCCACATACCTATAATATTAGTATGAAATAAAAAAAAACCTAAAAAAAATTAATCAAAAGGAGTGAGTATACGTAAATAAATCTGCTTTTATCTCTGAACAACATAACTTCAATTGGGATGATGTATTATAAAAAAGTATATGCATGTATTTTTTTATAATTTGAATCGATCGTGTATACGTTGGTACATTAACGTAAAACAAGTAATACGTTTTAAAAACTAAAACCCGACTATGGATAAAATCGCAGTCTAATTAATGTGATATTATATAACCTATAACCAGCGGACAATCAAGACGCTTTTAACGACACCCTACTTGTAGATTAGAAGATATGCGGGAACAGATGAACATACATACATACATTCTTGTTAAAATCATAACCCAACATAAGGGAAAATAAATAAAAACTACGGATTTGGGCTCTTCGCGCGCTTTCTTTAACTTCAGCGTCCACACACAACCAACAACATCGCGATTGGCGTTTAGTTTCTGATTTAAATTCCCAGCGCAATCTTTTTATTTTTTATAGTTTAATATTATTTATTTATATTGCGAATAAATAAAAAATATTATGTAGGCGTAATTGTAAATCAATAAACTATTTTTAAACGTATATTTAAATTACATGCGTACCTATTCTCTATTCGTATACCTTGTATAATATTATGGAGTGCAGGTCAAGAATAGCTTTATTTTATTAGCCACATTCGTTGTAATTATATTTTTTTTATTTATTTTAGCAATTATTACTCATTATAATACCACTGTGTAATTGTATTACATTAAAGCGTAATTATATATAAGTTTATTGTATTTATCACTTTGTAGTGTGGGATAAAATTAAATAATTATTCACATATTATTCCGAAATCAAAACGAAAGATTGCTTGATGCGAACTTGTGTCGTATAACTCAAACAGCTTAATTATACATGGATTTTGTTTTAATAATTTGACTAAACCCACGAAATCACCAATGAAGATACCGAAGTTTCACCCTCAGCGAGTCCCGGGGAAACGCTGAACGGTTTTGGAACCCGCATCGAATTTAATAAGAAAATTAAACAGGAAGGAGTAGAAAAGACAAATTCCACTTCCCTCCTTGGCAAAGCGGTAGAAAAACAATATATTTTAAGCTGGTTTAACCGCAGAAAGGAAAGCTCTTACATATTGATTAACGACTTAGCCAGGCACCACGGATTGTACTAAACTTAAAGGACCTATCTGAGATTTGTTTATACTTGGTTTGGTTTGGTCTACATTAATAGTAGTTTATGCACCAAGGGGATAAAGTAGTGTCTTATGTCGCGGGCGTTAAATTAAATCGCGAGCACAACGAAGGATTCTAGCAACTCCCGAGCGCAGCGAGGGAGGTTAGAGTTGTTAATACTAGAATCCCCGAGGAGAATACACTACTTTTCACACCTACTGCGAGGTAATAAAATACAAATATTGCTAGAATTAATAGTAGTTTATGCACCAAGGGGATAAAGCAGTGTCTTATGTCACGGGCGTGAAATTGAATCGCGAGCATAACGAAGGATTCTAGTAACTCCCGAGCGTAGCGAGGGAGTATAGAGTTAACTCCCGAGCAAAGCGAGGGAGTTAATACTAGAATCCCGAGTACAGCGAGAGATTCAAGCTCGCCCAAGACAAAGACACCTTTATCCCCGAGGAGAATATACTACTTTTCACACCTACTGCGAGGTAATGAAATACAAATACAAGGAAGAGATTGCTTATGTTATCTGGAAGAAATTGCTTTTTAGCGTTAGGGCCACCTTTTTACATCATCAAGGTATTGTTCAACTAGCTGACCCGCGCAGCTCCGCCCGCGCTTTAATTACATTTTGCTCCCCTTTTCTCCCTACTCTCTTGATTTTTGTCTCTCCGTCTCTCTCTCTTATAAGAAAAATCTAATTCTATGCTCTTTCTCTCCCCTCCCGCTTCGGTCCCCGTCACACTTCCCCTCTTCCTCTCCCCGTTGTCCTCTCTGAACCCTCTACCTCCTCTCTCTTCTCCCAACTTGCTCCCTCTCACCTCCCCCCCCCCCCTTGCTCCACTTAACTCCTCCGATCACTCACTCCATCACCCTCCCCTCTCCCTCTCTTGCACCCTCCTCTCGTTCTATATATCCTCGTCAATCATGGTATCAGTAGCATAAAATATACTTTATAACCTATTCTCAGACCTACCCGCAAAATTTCATAGGTAGGTACATATCGGTTCACCCAACTATAAAATAATATCAACAGCGTTAGCGCCTTCTTTTTATCTATATTTTTCTTTTCTAGAATCTAGAACAAGGTTCGGCTCCAATTCGGCTCCTGGCGCTCGGTTCGATTTTCAAATGTATTTTTTCGTGCAAGTCTCTGCTTAGAGAGAGTGGTTTAGATACCTACTGTAAAGAGTCTCCGTGGTAAAAAAATATTTGACGTTCGTAATTCAAATTACATTTTAATGAAGAATTGGCTTCAGCCAGAAAACATGAATGGAAAATGACAGAAATTTAATGATGAATTGGCTTAGGCCTAGCTACAAATTGATTTATTACGAGATTACTTATGACGAGGCTGTATGAGCTAGAACCTTTTGCCTTCCCAATTAGGGAGAACGGGGAGAACTAAAGGACAAAAAAAAAACAAATCACATTATTACCCAAGGGAGTTTAGTACAACATTATTACCCGGCTAGACTATAGGGATATAATGACCTACTTTATGTCAAGTTTATATGACACATAATGGAACATTATCGAGCAGGTGGTGTGAAAAATAATAATAATATCTTGGGACAAGCCACACACAGTCATCTGATCCCAAACTAGGCAGAGCCTGTACTATGGAAACTAAACAACTGATATTAATTAAATAGTTAAATAACACCCAGACACTTGGTGGGAATTGGACCCACGACCCATCGGGTAGCGGCCAGGGTGTCTAACCACTAGACCAACGAGCTTCAACGCGTTAACATCAATTTTTTTTTCTAGAACTTTGGGTTCTGCTCGTCTCGCCCGATTTTCAAATGTTTTTTTAGAGTTACTACTCAAGTGTTGAGAAATTTCGAAATTCAAATCACATTATTACCCAAGGGAGTTTAGTACAACATTATTACCCGGATAGACTATAGGGATATAATGAGGTACTTTATGTCATCTTTACAGAATGTAAAAAAACACGTGTCCGATCCGCGAGGGTTATTATTCAGTGTATCAATACAAACAAATGTATATAACTCATTTGTTAATTATCCCAATTTTTTTTTTCTAATTTGTACCAAAAAAACAAGATCAGATTCGTTTTTCTGGAACAAAGTAGGAAAAAAAAAGAGATATTCAATAAATGAGTTATATGCATGTGTTTGTATTGATACACTGAATAAGACCCTCACGGATCGGACACGTGTTTTTTTACACCCTGTATATGACACATAATGCAACATTATTGAGCAGGTGGTGTGAAAATAAATATGTAGATCTTATATATATTATAGGCCCAGGTGCGTAGGTAGCTCATACAATTCAAGTTTCATGCCTATAACTATAAAAATATGTAGATAGTCCACTTTTTACATTCGCCAACAGGCATAACCAGTTTATATCAGGTTAATTAATTATGTAGCATAAATCTGAATCAATGACGCACGATTTTTAATGTGGCTATATTAATAACAAGGAAATTCGTTTCTTTTTATTTATATCATCAATAGAAGAATTATTAACGGTTTCTTTCTTCGTATTTAAGATTAAAAAGTAAATCTATACGTACTAGATGTTTTTTTTAGAATAGGCAAGCTATTTTTTAAATTTGATACTTAGGAAATTATAGTCTATAGTCTGATTATACACACATCAAAAGTGTCTAGGGATCAACATATATTTTTGCAATAACTTTTCTCCTGATTGATATTAATTAAAATTTTCTTTAAGGATTCATCAAATAAAGTGTTTTCGTTTGTCACAGTAACGATAAACCAAGTCACCTTTGCATTAATAAAGAAATTTGCCATTTTCCTAATAAAGGGATTTTTGACATTTGAACCACTAACACAAAAGTTCGAAAAAAAGACTGAAATAACAGTTTTCTTTAAAATTTTATTGGGTAACTTAAACAATTAATAATCCGTGTTTCTACCGCGAACACTAACAACACAAGAACATCGGTTTGGCATACTCAAAATGAGTTCATCCAAATCACGCTGTGGAATGGCCGCCCATGTTCGTTGCAACAACAAAAAAAGGTCTTCTTGCGACTGGATACCCTCCATATTCGGCAGAGCTCTTCTCTGTAGCATATCCCATGCATGCTCAATCGGGTTCAAGTCTGGCGACTGAGCAGGCCAGGGCAGGACATTGATGTTAGCTGCGGCGAGAGTCTGTCTTACAACTCTTGCGGTGTGCGGTCGTGCATTATCATGCATTAACTGAAATAAGGGACCGATTTGCACTTGTAGAGGAACGATGACGTCTGATACAATCGTCTCAGCATAAATTTGAGCGTTGAGGTTGCCTCTGATCCAAATCAACTCAGTTCTTCCGCCGATCCAAATACCCGCCCATACCATGATGGTTCCACCACTATAAGGATGGACTTCCTGGCAGGATTTTAATCGCTGTTGGCGTCCAGGGGTTCTCCAGTGTCGTATACGTCTTGTATCCGGTCTCATACCAAAACGAGACTCATCAGAAAAGCACACGAAACGCCATTGTTCTTCTGCCCAATTTCTGTGTTCAAGAGCCCATTGATATCGAATCCTACGATTGTGCATTGCTATAGGTGGTACCCGTAGCGGTCTTCGGGAATGAAGGTTCACTTCATGCAAGCGGTTTCTGACTGTTTGGTCGCTAATTAAGTTCCCTGAAGAGTGATGAAGCCTCACGGCTAACATCATGGCAGTTATTGTTGGAGCTCTTCGAGTTAAGATTTGAATATATCGGTCTTGTCTCCGTGTGGTGCAGCGATACCGTCCTCCATGGCGCTCAGCCACGGTACCAGTGCTTAGGTAACGTGTCCAAAGTCGACTGATAACACTCTGACTTGTATTCAGAGCTAAAGCCACAGTACGTTGCCGGGAACCAGCTTCTATCATTCCCACGGCTCTGAGCATTTCTTCCCTGCTTAAATGACGTCGCCGCTCCATAATAACGTTGGTTTTAATCAGTAGTAGGGAAACAGTAGCACTAATAATGTCTTCAATGCGTTGTATGTTTTTATAGGGAAAATATTGACAGCTGATTTTCATCTTTTACTCGAATTTGATTCACAGTTCCTGATTCAAATTATGAAATGCACCAAAAAGGATCCATATAAATTTATAAAATCATAAATTTATTACAAAGCCACATCTCAATCTCAAGAAATCCGCTTAAAAATGCTTGATCCCTAGACACTTTTGATGTGTGTAGTTAAGTAAGTATAATTTAGGTTAGGTATATAAGGGTCACGTAAGATATTTATAGTACACCTAGGTATACTAGCTTCTTGAGAATTTTATTTTATTTTACTTTATTAGAGAAAACAACTGACATCACATACCTAAGAGTTTTACTTAATGAGTATGGTTGACAATATTGGTTAATGGTCCACGACATTTACCACATATGTAATGGATAACGAATGGAAAATTATGTAATTGTATAACATTTAAGACGAAATTAACGACACATCAATGCTAAATATAGTCAAGGAACTTATATACTACATAAATCTTTGAATCCATCCAACCATAGTTTCCAATCCGAAAAGACGAATTTGACACCGACCAACCATTATTATAATGATAGCAAAAGCTGTATTACGATAAACGTAAATTTGAATTACTAACAAAAGTTCCTATTTTTGTTTAAGTTCCTATTTTAGATTATAACTAGCGACCCGCCCCGGCTTCGCACGGGTGTAATTGAGAATAAAAAAAATGAATAATTTAAAGTTACTAATTTGATTATAGAATTTCTTCATATAATGTTAGTAGCTGACTTTTCGTAACGCAATATGAACAAATTTTGTTTAGAAGAGGGCTACGTATAGCTGTCTGTCCATGGGCAAAGAACTCAACGCTTAGGTTTAAGCCTGTAACGTTGAATCTCTGAGCTTGTGATTTGTTAATAGTATTTATAATTTTATTAGAAACTGCACACGTGCACCGGTGCACAATTTGGGTGGATTAAGGACAGGAACAGGACACCATTTCTTTAAAACCAATTTATGGAAACAATACGGGCTTCCTTGTTCGGTTTCATCGTTAAGACGTAAACGAGAGTCAACCGGGAAATTCTGACCCACTAACACCCCCGCGGGTATCACGTCGGCACATTAGAGGGCGGACCTGGGCTATCTGTCGGGATCTGCACCAGCTGATACCACTCAGTGCCTTGACTTTGAACCCGCCGCCGGAGAAGCACATTATAGTTCCCCGGGAACCTGTCACGGTGCTTACGGTTACAGGGGTCACAGGGGAAGCCTTTAATGGGATTTATGGGACCCTGTTGGTGGTCAACCGGGTATGTAGGATTCTTATACACTAAACCCCCAGGCGGTCGTGCAACAGCACATAAAAACCCCTTCTTGGGCTATCCGGTGGGATCTGCACCATGATACCCTCAGTGACTTGCCACCGAGAGCACAATAAAGCCACCCGGGAACCTGTCACCGTGCTCACGGTTACAGGGGTCACGGGGGAAACCTTCAATAGGTGGGTATCCCTTGGGGAAATCAACCTGGGTATTTGGGATTCTTACCCACTAAAACTCCCGTGGCTGTCACATCGGCACATGAGAGGGAAACCTGGGCTCTCGGGTGGGATCTGCACCAGGTGTCCCTCAGAGCCTGGCCTTTGAGTCCGCCGCCGGGGGGCAAGCATATTATATCCCAGATTTAAGTTATATTATATGGAATGATACAATGATATGATGGCGGCCGAAAGCGAATGAACTTCTCTAGTACTTGATTGTTAAGTATGTACCTCATTAGGTTTAGTCAACGTAAGCTAATTAAATTTATTTACTTAGAAAAAACTTCTAAATAAATTCAGTTAATATATAAACCTTCAGTGAAAAAATAAAAAGTTTAAAAGTACACAAAAGCTATCCCAAAGAGAGATTTGAAACCAGACCCTGCTGTGCTTAAAAGACGTTTCCGTAACCTCCAGACCACGGCTACTCTTATTCAATTAATCGAATTACTTGATCATATTCTTGTTATATGTCTGCTCAGTCCCATAAATCTGAATTAGGTTTTCTATATAAGTACATAGGTAAACCTTCAATGAAAAATTATATAACCGATGGTGAAAACCGCTGCGTGGTTTAGGAGGTGCTATCGGATATATACAGACTCTGATAGCGGCTTTGTTTCACACTATGTAAAGATACTTTGACGTCGTTGGTCCCCAACACCAGCCAACCTATAGAAAAAACCCTGACTGACAGACAGACAATAATTCCAATAAAGTTTTGGCTTTTTTTTATATCATACGTACAATAGGTGCATGCATATTGTATTCCTACCCAAACTGACATTTTGAAAATATATTATCATTATTTTATTTTTATTTTGTTATATTTGGGAAACAAACAAATGATACCACTTATTACTAAATATAAGATCCAATAGTACATAAAAATCAATTCAGTTTCCACTAATAACTAAATCATAACATTAGAGAGAAGTTAACTACGTATGCATGATTTTAAATTTTAAAAAATCATTAAATATAAAAAATATATTAGAGATAAAAAGTGCCGGAGTCAATATGAGTTAAATATTTAAAACATCGAATCTTAATATAAATAAAAAAATCAAAAACAAAGTTTAATAATACAAAAAAAAAATTCGATCAGGGGTAGCGAACCCGGTCAGTCCGTACTTAGAGGACGCTTCCGTAACCACTTGGCCAAGGAACTTTTATTTAATCTTTCAAATTATCGTATCTTATTGTTGTAATATATTTGTACTGCCATCGGTTGAGTAATAATACTTCTTTTTTACCCTGTAAAGGGATAAATTATAAAAAATATGCAATACTAATTCAATTAATTTTCTTAACGAATGTCTGTGCAAAATTTCAAGTCAATAGAACCAAGGAATCGCGTTCTCCCATACAAACTTTGCCCCCCTGTTTGACCCCCTTAGAGGTTGAATTTCCCAAAATCCAGTCTTAGTGAGCACCTACATCTTAAAAGGAACCCCCATGCAAAGTTTGAGACTCCTAGCACTTGTAGTTTCTGAGATTTCGTGATGAGTGGGTTTTTGTCTACTCTTTTATATATAATCGAATAATCTTATTGATTATTCGATTATAATGTGTGCTATTAAATTATTAAACACTAAATGGTGCTAGAATAAGTAATGATCGCGCCCAAGTTCTGGCTGCTTTCCCATCATCATCGGACGATGTTTTTTGCGGATCATCGCTGTCTCAAAGACCCAATATAATACTAACGTCCACGTTTACATCACTCATCGGATTTAAATAAGAATCAGCCTCAACCAGTACCAACAACTGGCCTCAACTGTATCTCAAGTAAGCTGTAGGTATCTGTATGCCAAGAGTGTCTGGATGTCCAACGCCAAAAAGGTACTAGGTCTATGCATTGTTTTTATTGATAATGGTATTGGTGGTAGATCCTACGTGTGGGGTAGAAGAGCACCGTCCCATCTCCTCCCGTTGAATGTCCGTAAAAGGCGACTAAGGAAAACAAGAAGACGGGCAGCAGCGTCTTTCTACTGCATTACCTACCACCTATAGACGTGATCCCCAAGACGCGTGCCAAGCGTGGGGATTATGGCAATTTAACCCCTTCTTCTAAGAGGGGAGGCCTTTGTTCAGCAGTGTGGCTTTCGGATACTGATGAAGTGATGAGGATGATCCTAAGCAGTTAACATCGAAGTTCAAGCAAGAAAGTGATAGTTTAGAATTCTAGAGGCTATGAAATTGTCTACTACTAAATTTTGAAGAGAAGTTTTCCGTGATGCTATAAATAAATTTTAAAATCCTCTTGATCGGTGGGGCCGCACAATATTAAGAATGCTTCCAATTTAAGTCGAAAATGGTAACAGGCTTTTAGAGGCTTTTGTGGGATCATTGTGTTGCATTTTGTAGGTACAAGTATTGTTTTATAAATTTTGGAGATTTAGGGTTTTGTTTGCTTATGATTTTTTATTGTACTTATCTTGTTTATTTTTACAAGATCAAAAACTTAACACTAAATATATGAATGTATTGTCTTTGGCTGGCCACCGGTCAATTGATAGGGTTGAATATGTCAGCCAGGCCATCCAAATTGGGCCCGGCCAGTAGGGTCAAATATCATTGGTCAAATATGACATATTCAACCCTATCAACCGTTTATCTGTACTTTTTCATATGAATAATAGTTACGTTGATAATAAAATGACTAGGTCATGTAGATGTGGTGACATCTAGACAGTTACAAGGTTATAAAATAAATGAATTAAACGACAGCAGAAAATATTGCAAGTAATAAAAATGTTAGAAGTTTCATATGAATTTACGAGCCTATTGATCTAGTGGATATACGACACGACACCCTGGCTACTACCCAATAGGTCATGGTTCCAATTCTCACCCAGTGTCTGGGTTGTTTTATCTACTTACTAGCTGACCCGCGCAGCTCCGCCCGCGCTTTTATTAAATTTTGCTCCCCTTTTCTCCCTCCTCCCTTGATTTATTACTCTCTCTCTCTCTCTTTCCCCCTCCCGCTTCGGTCTCCGTCACACTCCCTCTCTTCCTCTCCCAGTTGTCCCCTATCTGAACCCCCTCCCACTCTCTCTGCTTCCACCATTGCTCCACCTTAATCCCCCTATCCCTCACCACATCACCCCCTCCTCGAATCCCTACTCCCTCTCTCTCCTCTCTTACACCCTCTTCTCGTTCTATATATCCTCATCAATCATGGTATCTGGTATTCTTACCCACTTAAACCCCTGCGGCTGTCGCATCACCACATAAGGCCCTCCAGTGGGATCTGCACCAAATACCCCTCAGTGCGCATTATAGCCCCCGGAAACCTGGCACCGTGATCACGGGGACGGGGCTCGCAACCCCGTCACCGCCCTCCTCGGAGTCGCTGCCGATACCCATCTATGTAATGACCTTGCCTAATGTTGCTTAACTTAGCGGCATGAAATACACTTTACGACCTATTCTCAGACCTACCCGATATGCACGCTAAATTTCATACAAATCGGTTCACCCATCTATTTAATGAACTTGCCTTATGTTGCTTAACCTTAACCTAGCGGTATGAACAACGTTCACAGCTTTTTTGTCAGTGGTGTAAATATTAGTGAAGTTTACGTTATATTGAAGAATGGATAAATTCATGCTAAAAATTTATTATGAGTAAGTAAAGGATAAAAAATTGTTATTGTGGGTTATCCCTAAGAGTTAAGAAAAATCGCATGAAAATCCGTTGCGTAGTTTTAAAGATCTAAGCATACATAGGGACAGACAGACGCGGCGGAGGACTTTGTTTTATAATATGTATAGATATAGATGTATAGATAGATATAGATTATACTATAGAAGATTAATACTATACATAAACTATTTAAATATTTAACAAAATACTATACATACATAACAAAGTGTCAAGAAGTGGTTATTGACATAAAAAATATTTTACTTACTATTCGTTCCTATCGTTCGTTCGTTATATTTTGGTTTCAATAATGCACTATCAACGTTAATAACTAAAAAAATATTTACCTCAAATTTAACAAACTATCCGTGATACAATTCAGTGGGGAACTTGCACAATTTTTCTTTTTTAGCGTATTATAAAGATTTTAGGCTAGCTTAGATCAAAACATAGAACAAAAACAAAATAGTTAAATTATGCACAAATTATATAGTTATTGCAAAGCAAAATTTTTATTCTGCAGAAAAGAGCTGTGCGAGCTATCTACAATCTGGCTCCTACGGATTCATTAAGACAAATATTTAAAGAAATAAACATTCTAACGGTTATATCACAATACATTTATGAAAATTTGATGTATGTAAAAAAGAATATAAGTACTTTCGCTAAGGTTAGTGATCGACATAATATAAATACTTGGAACAAACACAATCTTGCTGTACACTCCACGCGTCTCCACAGAATTAGCAATTCCTTTATGGGCCCAGGTATACGTTTTTATAATAAACTGCCCCATATACGAGATCTACCAATAAAAAAATTTAAAACTACCATTAAGAGCCATTTGTCTAAAAAGGGCTATTATAAAATCTCGGATTACCTGGAGGATAAAGCTGCGTGGGCTTGAACTGCAGTACTCTTGCAAGCTTAAGTATAGTTTAAGATATATTTATTGTAAATTTGTTTAAAAAAAATCTTATATAATTGAAAAAAGACAAGCCCGCTGAGTTTCTTGCCGGATCTTCTCAGTGGAGGCCGCGTTACGATCCGGTGGTAGTTGTAAAAAATGACAATATGTAAGAGCCCCCGTGAGGCCTATGCATAATAAAGAATTTTGAATTGAATTGAAAAGTTGACTTTTCCACGTTGGCGGTAAAATGCTCACTGACAGCTGTGACGTCATTTTTTACTTGACGTAAGAGTATGTAAATATTCATGGCGGGTATTTAAAGAAACTACCACTGAATAATAATAATGTTACACTTTTGACGACTAATAAAATCAGAATGATGAGATGATCCCTAATATTACCGGTACAGAGAAAATTAATACTGTCCAAAAAAAAATATCAGTCATGTAGTTGGATGAGTTCGTTGGTCTAGATATCCATTAACTACTTAGGACTTATTAAAAAATATTTTTCTATTTTAAATGTTAGTAAATGATTTGTTAGGTAGTAAAAAGCATTTCTTTAAAATTCCAAATTTAATTCCAAACAAATATATTTATACTTAATTGGATAAGGATTAATGATTTGCTTAAAAGAAAATTGCCTAAGCGTAAAATTGCTTCGTAAATAAGTCATTATTTTTCATAAAAAGTAAATGATAATTTTTTTTTATTGTGGGTTATCCTTAAGAGATAAACATATACCATCGCATGCTTTTTTTTAGACCTTGTTAACGTGTACAATACTGTAGTACATTATTTTGATCTATCTCGTAGGGTTCAGCCAGCGTTTGCAATGTAAGCGCAAAAAAATGTGCTTATTTACGACATCACATTAGAAACCTTAAAAATTATCACTGTTTCTCTACTATAATTATGCATGTATTATAGATGATCAAACGAACTTCTTGAAGTGAAGTTCTATCATTATTATATGAGTTGATTTATACGAAGATATAATTTAACAAGTAGTAGTACTTCCAATCTACTAGCGAGTTACGCACGTTTACGTTTACGCACGTTTTTTTACCACCAGTTACGTCACTGACGGTCCAGACAGCTCATTCTTTAGAGATTATGTTTATGCCTATGGATCAACAAAACCTTATTTTAGGGTTAAATTAACTGAACATGTGTTATGTGTTTAAATCATGGGTGGGCGGGTCTTTATATCTTCGTATAAATCAACTCATATAATAATGATAGAACTTCACTTCAAGAAGTTCGTTTGATCATCTATTATATTTCATTGATTTATACTTCAGATATAATTTAACAAGTAGATGTTTAGAGAGTAAGGTTTTGTTTCGATAGTATAGATCGTTTTTTATTTCTAAGCAAAATATTAGTTATACTGATAACCATAAACTCCCATAGATTTTTAAACGGCGTTATAATAGGTAATAATTGTATGTATATCATTTGTGTTCTTAGTACTTTAGTCATTCAGTCACAACATAGGAATGGTAGATAATAAAAAGAAGAAGAATGGTCAAAAACCACGGATGAGTTAGTTCAGCTGACGGTTTTTCTAATTACGACATTAGGAGTGGGTACCTGTTAAGACCCGCAAATCGTGCGGGTGAGGTGACTTTTGTTATGCACGCAAGGCGATTTTAGAAACAATCTAATCTATGTTTTTTAGAAATCCCTTGTTTAATTTACTGACTGATTGGTTAAGCTGTGGGTGATCCACGTTAGTTACCTTTAGCATGTTAGTTGTCCTTATATATATTTTATTACAAAGATATAGTCGTTAAAGACAAAATGTATTGTATGTATTTCGCTTGTTAGAGAAGAACTAAAATAGAGCCAAAATATCAAAAGGCCGATGTTCTAACACTTTCGTTATAACAATCTCAACTTCTTCTTGCGTGCTTAGGATATTAGGTATTTACATATATTTATTAGTTATCCGTATATAAGTATTTGAACTTGCAGTTACTTGTCAGACAACTTGTCTAAACTTATTTAATTCGAAATTCGGGACCCCGTTCGGGATCACGTAGCTAACGTGATTAAATATCGTTTGCAGGTAACGAGTATTAGTGCATATATGTACACTTGTGTCCGAAACAAGCAGGTTTTAGTTTATACTCATGAAATCTATATAGCTCTAATTCTGGGAGCAGTATATACGATAAAATTTTCATAATAGAAATAATGATCCAATATCACTGTCTTCGTCATGTCACAAATCTGTATTCTATGTAGAGGGCGATATCATATTATGTACATACGATAGTTTTGACGGAACGGCATGTTGTCTACAGGTTAGTTTGGTGTAGAAGTGGCCCATGGCCAATATTATAAATTTGGGAAAAGAACTATGATTACCCGTAATATAGTCATCGATTAACTCGGCGTGACATTGACATTAATGGCGAAGATATGAAAATAAATTAACTTACCCTGGATTGTATGTTAGTGGATGTATGCTGCATATGCATACCTGCTTTGTTTTTGATGGGCAAGCAAGTTGAATTTGGTGTAATGAAACTAAAGGTGCTATGGGCGGCTTAAGTGAAAACTTACACTTAACTTACAACTTTGTAACATAAATTTAAAGACCAAAATGATGTTTCCAATCAGAATAATCGTTCGAGGAATATTTATCATGAGAAACGCTACGGATACACTTCTCATGCCAGCCTTTCAAGCCCACCTCAATTAAATTTACCTTTACACTTTTTTTTTTTGTAAGTGTTATTCTAAATTTGTATTTTTATACTTTTTTTTACACACCACTGGGCCCCGAGTCTGCTAATTTTATCAAAATGACATACAATTGCCATTCCAGCGACACACTATTGAGACCTAAATCCATAATGGCATGTCTGTGGTGTCACACCACTGGGCCCCGAGTCTGCTAATTTTATCAAAATGACAAATACTGCCATTCCAGCGACACACTATTGAGAACTAAATCCATAATGGCGTGTCTGTGGTGTCACACCACTGGGCCCCGAGTCTGCAAATTTTATCAAAATGACACATACTGCCATTCCAGCGACACTATTGAGACCTAAATCCATAATGGCGAGTCAGTAGTATCACACCACTGGGCCCCGAGTCTGCTAATTTTATCAAAATGTCATACTATTGCCATTCCAGCGACACACTATTGAGACCTAAATCCATAATGGCGAGTCAGTGGTATCACACCACTGGGCCCCGAGTCTGCTAATTTTATCAAAATGACAAATACTGCCATTCCAGCGACACACTATTGAGAACTAAATCCATAATGGCGTGTCTGTGGTGTCACACCACTGGGCCCCGAGTCTGCAAATTTTATCAAAATGACACATACTGCCATTCCAGCGACACTATTGAGACCTAAATCCATAATGGCGAGTCAGTAGTATCACACCACTGGGCCCCGAGTCTGCTAATTTTATCAAAATGTCATACTATTGCCATTCCAGCGACACACTATTGAGACCTAAATCCATAATGGCGAGTCAGTGGTGTCACACCACTGGGCCCCGAGTCTGCTAATTTTATCAAAATGACAAATACTGCCATTCCAGCGACACACTATTGAGAACTAAATCCATAATGGCGTGTCTGTGGTGTCACACCACTGGGCCCCGAGTCTGCAAATTTTATCAAAATGACACATACTGCCATTCCAGCGACACTATTGAGACCTAAATCCATAATGGCGAGTCAGTAGTATCACACCACTGGGCCCCGAGTCTGCTAATTTTATCAAAATGTCATACTATTGCCATTCCAGCGACACACTATTGAGACCTAAATCCATAATGGCGAGTCAGTGGTATCACACCACTGGGCCCCGAGTCTGTTAATTTTATCAAAATGTCATACTATTGCCATTCCAGCGACACACTATTGAGACCTAAATCCAAAATGGCGTGTCAGTGGTATCACACCACTGGGCCCCGAGTCTGCTAATTTTATCAAAATGACAAATATTATTGCCATTCCAGCGACATACTACTGTGACTCCATTACGATTGTGACAAATTCGGTATTCTGCTAAAATAACCATAACCAGTGGTGTCACACCATTGAGACGCCATTATCGTATTAGGTCTCAATCGTGTATCCCTGAAGTGGCAACTGTATGTTATTTTATTCAAATTAGCAGCCTTGGGACCCAGAACACGACGACGAACGTTTCTCTACTATAATTATGCATGTATTATACATATAAACCTTCCTTAAGAAACACTCTATCTATTAAGAAAAACCGCATCAAAATCCGTTGCGTAGTTTTAAAGATCTAAGCATACATAGGGACAGACAGACAGCGGGAGCGACTTTGTTTTATAATCTGTATAGATGTATATGCATACATAATTTACAAAAACACCACTGGGCCCCGAGTCTGCTAATTTTATCAAAATGACATACAATTGCCATTCCAGCGACACACTATTGAGACCTAAATCCATAATGGCATGTCTGTGGTGTCACACCACTGGGCCCCGAGTCTGCTAATTTTATCAAAATGACAAATACTGCCATTCCAGCGACACACTATTGAGAACTAAATCCATAATGGCGTGTCTGTGGTGTCACACCACTGGGCCCCGAGTCTGCAAATTTTATCAAAATGACACATACTGCCATTCCAGCGACACTATTGAGACCTAAATCCATAATGGCGAGTCAGTAGTATCACACCACTGGGCCCCGAGTCTGCTAATTTTATCAAAATGTCATACTATTGCCATTCCAGCGACACACTATTGAGACCTAAATCCATAATGGCGAGTCAGTGGTATCACACCACTGGGCCCCGAGTCTGTTAATTTTATCAAAATGTCATACTATTGCCATTCCAGCGACACACTATTGAGACCTAAATCCAAAATGGCGTGTCAGTGGTATCACACCACTGGGCCCTGAGTCTGCTAATTTTATCAAAATGACAAATATTATTGCCATTCCAGCGACATACTACTGTGACTCCATTACGATTGTGACAAATTCGGTATTCTGCTAAAATAACCATAACCAGTGGTGTCACACCATTGAGACGCCATTATCGTATTAGGTCTCAATCGTGTATCCCTGAAGTGGCAACTGTATGTTATTTTATTCAAATTAGCAGCCTTGGGACCCAGAACAGTGAAAAGCCACTGACACGCCACCGGTCATGCACCGGTTTTATAAAATTAATTGACTATCAAATATGTAAAACTATCCAATTGACACACTATCGACACTTCACTAAAGCTGTAAATTAGCAGAGTTGGTTATTTTTATTATGGTTTTTACCCTGGTTATGGTTATTTTATGGTGGTTTGAACAGACTACCGAATTTGCCACAATTGTAAAGGAGTCACAGCAGGGTCTCGCTGGAATGGCAATTGAATGTCATTTTATTCAAATTAGCAGACTTGGGGCCTAGGTTGCAGTCCAATAAATATTGATGTAGTTTTCATACCAGACACTTGTTCCCAAGTTGAATAAGTCTTTAGTTGTTGGATGTGTCGCCACGCGTATATATATTGTTAATTATAATTTCTGAGTAAAACTAAAACACTGAAGTACTTGGCACGTCTTTATTCCACCACGCGCACAGATAGAATGAACAGAATACTATGAGATTCAATCTTAAATACTACTAGACATTTTCCCCCACCACATTGAATGTCATTACAACAACCAATTCATAACACATTACAAATATGTACTATACCTTCCAGGTTGTTATTTTTAAAATACATCTCAAACTATTTTGAGTTGCATATGCATACTCTCAACAAGTTCACAATTTTAAAACTACTTGCCACAGAACTTTAAATCTGTTATTTTAATAATAGCGTTTCACAATCACACTAACATTAAATAATCGTGTTGTTCACGAGAGTAACAAGTTTAATAGCGGTTATCAGACTTTCGCCAACATGGTAACAAAAAGTACTGGTCTAAAAATAGCTAAATGACATTTGGTAGGTACCAATATCAAATACTTTCAAACTTGTTTGTAATTATCAAAGAATTTGCGTCATTGATGCCATTTAGGATTATTAAATTGAAACTTGAAAAAATGCGGTCACCGAGTAGGTTGGTAGATATACCTATCTAAGTGTGAACTGAAAATTATACCTTTTTCTTATTGTAAGTATTATTGTATTTCAAGGTCTCGGGTTAAATTGCGGTTAAGTTTATACGACTGTGTGCAGTCATTGTAGATCGTACTTTTGCTACAATTTTAACTTGGCATGATTTTGTATCGATTACAAGGATCCGACACGGTTATATTACACGATTACACGGTTATATTTTCGATTAGAGAATAATAATAAGATTTTTTTATTTTGCATAAACTGTGGTACCACAAATAACGGAAAACTGGGTCATGTTCGATGCTCATGTTAGTTTGTGCTGAGAAACATTTCGCTAAGAAGGCATGCAAATATCTTTTGACATTCTCTGTCTTCCTCATTCTCTATTATATTTATTTCTTATATTATTAAACGATTATTCCTCATACTTACGTTTTTTAAATACTTGTCGTTGGCAGAATCATCGGTAAACGATGGAAGCCATGATTGAAATTGGAATTGGAATTATTTATTGTTGTGTTCCGGTTTTTAGGTCACTCTATAGTTTCTTTGCGCGACAGAATCCGAAATGTGGAGATTCGCTAAAGAACTAAGGTCACGGACATAGCTCTCAGAATCTGCAAGTTGAAGTGGCAATGTGGCAGGTCACATCGCCCGAAGAACCGATAACGGTTGGAGAAGAAAGGTTCTCGAGTGGCGACCACGAACCGGAAGACGCTGTAGGCCTCCCACTAGGTGGACAGATGACGCGCGTCGCAGGCAACCGGTGGATGCAAATAGCCAATTGTCGTTCATTGTGGCGTTCTAAAGGGAAGGCCTATGTTCAGCAGTGGACGTCTTCCGGCCTATGATAATGATGTCAGGTGAAATTACCGGACACAAGAGACATCGTATATACCTATCTGATTTTTTTTTTTTTTTTATAATACTAATGAAAGGAAAACGAAATTATAGGATAGAATAATACAAAAGCACAGCTTATTTCTAAAGAAATTTCTTCCAGCAGGCCTGCGAGAGGAAAGTTGGAAGAAAGAGATGGGATGTAGTGTGTAGGTATAAAAATATAAATATCTAACAAAACATAACATATCTTAGGGTCGGCGTGCATTAGTAGGGATAGCAGTGGCGTCCACAGAGGGTAGGCAAAATAACGTATTCAGCTTGTTTGACCTATTTTATGTATATTAGTAAACCATTTTAAATATCCATAAGTTAGCAGATTCTATAGACATATTACTTTTTATTTAAAACCTGTAATAAGATTATTCAGAGGATCCACACACGCAAAAAGACTTTGCCTACCCTACGATTTCTTTAAATAAACTTAATTTAAAAATATTTTGTACTGACATGGTATTAACGGGATGTTTTTAAATGTAAATGGATACGTCTGTAATATTAGTTCATTTAAGGATATTTGTGGTGGCACACTAACATAGCTTAGAGTACAGATAACTCGCAGATATTTTTGCCTACTTTCTGTGCACGCCACTGGGATATGGCATATATCTATGGCATATATCTATGGTTTATATCATTGACAGTAATAAACACTGTTAAGAGTCCTCACATAACCCTCACCCTATAATACACAAATATTATCATAGGGTGAGAGGTCGTAACAGGACAGTCGAGGGCATAAGGACATAATACTTAACCATACCTGCCAATCAAGTTTATATACAATTTAGAATCCTGTTTCGTTCCGTACCTACAAATTTTGGTTGGTTCAAGGCCATCAGCATCAGCTGTTATACTTATTAGAGATTTGGCGAGATTAATGTGCATTAAGTCTGTAGGTAACGTATCAACTTCGGTTGTAATGTCACACTGATAACCATTAATTAAACCGCTTGTTAAGATAAAACCGATATCACCGTTTGAAATCAACAACTTACTTACGTATTATACGTTATTATTGCAAAATATTGGTTTCAGTGTCACCCGATTGTGAGTTGAGGGTGTCAGGGTTAACGATAAAAGGCTAGCAGTATTAGTCCTAGCCTGAGTCCACAATAGAATCATGCAAAGGTTGCTTATAAAATATCGTATTAGAGTGCAATCAGACGAGACGGAGAACTCGCTGTTGTATGTTTTCGGCCTTGATCCTGATCACCACTATGCAGAAAAACGCGACTACGTGTTCAAGCGCATCTTCTTTGTTCTTCTTGAAATGCAATCTGTGCTGTAAAATGTTGGTGATCATTGTGTCAATTTATATCAATGGGTAATTTGATATAAGGTTCACATTGCCACAACAATTAATTTTTTTTAACTACGTACCTACTTTTAATTATTCTGCTTCAGCCTGGCACTTTCGTAATATTTTCGACTCAATTATACTGGGTGTCCCGGAAAGGGTATATCAAGCCAAAGGGTCTGTATAGTTTTGATACAAAGACCCCGAAAAAGATGTCAAATACGGGAAAAATTGATATTTAGAATCACATTAAAAAAAATTGTATCGTCTTAAAACCATTTCTTAGCAACCCTGTGCCATCGTGCCTACTCCTATGGAGAGACTGCTTTTTTATTGATTGTGTGCCTACCTGGTTTACTAAGAAATTCATGCATTACCGGAAATGCATGAATTAACATTTTTTTTTGTTATTTATAACAAAAAAAAATGCTTAACCCACTGCACTAAAACTGTTGACTTTTTCATTATTTTCTTTCACAAATTGATTGCTTGTGGGTTACACAATGCGTCATTACCGGCCTGATACCCCATTTCTGGGACACCCTGTATATTATTCGCAACTGCGAGTTGTGACTGCTAGAGCATTCACGCTATATTGCTCTCTGAATTGGATAATGTTGACATATCACCTCACTCCCTAACTCTAAATGTTTTCTGTTAGTCTGTATTTGTCTCTTTTAATGTTTTATTAACTTAAGTATTGCAGTTAAGCCAAGAGCTTGAAACATTAAAAAAGCCGGTCAAGTGCGCATCGAGGGTTCCATATTGCATACGGCACTGAAAGAAGAAGATAAACATAGGTAAGCTTTTTTTATTCATCACAAGCTAGTGTTTGATTGCAGACGCAGCTGATGGAAAATGGCAACGCAATCGAATATGGTATAGCACAATAGCTTATTAAAAGCCTATTCAATCTAGCCTTGAAAACACTCATATTATAATCGGGCGGGAAAACCAACGCTGGCAAAGAAAATTAAAAGAGAAATGGTTAGATGACAGTATCCAAGGACATCAACACTGACATTTTAAAATTACAATAACGTGTTAAAGCTGAAGTCAGGATTAAGATGCTCAGAAAGCCTACGGTAATAAATTTCAGAGCAAATAACTTCGGCAAGTGTTACCCACTGAATTTTTCTCTGAATCTTACTAAGTAAGGGGGGTGAGTTGTGATACGTGAAGACCTAAGCTTAAGTAGACCTAAGCGAAGTATCGCTTTGGAGTACCACAATCCTGGAGGCACGACCTGCTGTACCCTAAGATCGTCGCACCCTTGCCCTTCAGGCTTGAACGCTTTACAGGTACACCTACGGCCTTTTTGGACGTAGTATGGGAGCGCGGGGTAATGAGAGCGGTCGGGTAATAGGAGCGATGAGGATTGAACGGGAAGTACCTACATTTGCGTGATCGCAAACACTCGGCCGCCTCCGTCAACCATCGACAAACTTCGCCTGACGAACACAAGTCGTTCGTTAGTGCCATGCGTTTAGTCACGAGTGCCGGTTGTGTGTTTTCCGCTCCATGCTTACAAAAAATTGTTGATCGCCAGCGCCAAGGTAAGCATGAATTTATAGTGTAATTTTTTTATGTTTATGCTTATTAGAGCCCTAGATTCATTTACTAACAAGTCCAATTGGTTTAATTGTTATTGAAAGTAGAATTAAATATTTATGTTATTACCTATCAATATGGTGTTCAGCGGGTAATGGTAGCCTTGCATGGCTCTCACTACCCGACATAGCTCCCATTACCCCATTACCATACACAGTATATTTTACTTCATTCAAGACATAATATATCTCTATCTCCTTTTTATTTCAGATGCCACGTAAAACAAATCGGACAACCACAAAAGCTTGGACGGTTGATGCTTTAGAAAATGCTTGGGAATTGGCAAAAGAAAACCATGTCATAATGATTAGCATTCCACCACATTCATCGCACCGTCTACAACCTCTTGACGTTGCTTTTTATTCTCCGCTTAAAAGAGCTTATAGCAAAGAGTGCCACATGTACTTAAAATCAAGATTTTTTTAAAAAATTACACCATACGACATTGCAGGACTGTTTAATAAAGCCTACACTAGAGTAGCTTCAATAGAAAAAGGAGTATCAAGTTGAAGAACAAACATCATTCTGAAATATTAACAAGCACACCAATGAAAGCAGTATTTGAAGAAAAGAAGAGGAAAAGGACTGAAAAAGAGACAAAGACAAATAGAAAAAATAAAGGAAACTGTAATAAAGAAAATTGTGCCAAAGGAAAATGTACTAAAGGAAAATGTAACAAACGAAAACATACCAAAGCCAAAGAGGTTAAAAACAAGAAGACTACAACCAGGAACAAAAGACAAAAAAAAATTAGTTATGACTAAAAGTGGTGATGAAGATTCATCTACTGATCAAGACGAGAATGCAATTTGCGACGATGAGTCAGAATATTCAGAAGAGGAAACCTTATGTGCAATTTGTTTAGACACGGGAAAGAGTGGGGAGATGTGGTACCGATGCAGAAGTAGCGGAAATTGGGTCCATAAAGAATGTTCTGGCAGTGTAGTCCAGATTCTTATATTTGTCCTTTTCATATAAAGTATGTTTTCGGGAAGGAGTAAATATTATGGCTCCCATTTCCCATATGAGCCTTAAATGGGCTCTCAATACCCGAATGTGTCGGGTAATGGGAGCGACTGAATTTTTTTGTAAATTCATTATTTTACCTTAAAATATGAGTGTAATTGATTATAACTGTGATTAAAATAGACTTAATTAATCAATGTAAAAGTTCCTAATTAAAAATTATAAGAATGTTAACAAATATAGTTTTTATCAAAATTTTCCCTTATTAGGCTCCCATTACCCTGTTCTCCCCTACAGTCAACAGCGACTTTTATCCCGAAAAAGAGTAACACTAAAACCAGTGAACATGCTTGATACAAAGTATGAATCTTGAGAATGTAAAAAACGCATACCTTTTTTAGGGCAATATGGCAAAGGCCATGTGTATACATATAGACCTATAGGCCTCTCTGTCCACGGAGATCTAAGAAGACGTGTTCGTTCGTTCCGAAATCTAATAACTTGAAATATTCGCATACTTAAACATAATAATATGCTTCTTCTCCTTTTGGCTTCCATCGATAAACGATGATTTCGCCAGTGTCAAGAAGTTAAACAGCATTTGCAAAATAAATAATCATCATTAATCATTCATCCATCCACGTCCACTGCCGAAAAAATCTCTCCCCCTTAGAAGGGAGGGGTTGCCATAATCCCCACGCTTGGCAGGCTGCTTGGGGATCGCAGTATAGGTGTAAGATAAATCCAAAAGAAAGACGGAATTGCCCGTCTTCCCGTTCTCCCTTAGTCGCCTCTTACGACACCCAACGAGAGGAGATGGGGGATGCAATTCTAACCCGGCACCCCACAGGTAAATGAATAATAGTACAGTTTATGGCATGAGTGCTGAACTCTCGACAAAAGAGTGGGGGTTCGTCTGCGCATTGTACACTCTGGATAAAATAAAATGACTCACTCATTTACCTATGACCATTTTATAATAAAATCACCCTTTTTTATTTACGATTTCAGAATGCGTTAATAATTCTGTTATATTTATTGTATTTGTGCCCGCGGTTTCGCTCGTATTATAGTCAGAAATAATACCTAATAATACTTGGTTACTATTTGCGTTTTTATTATACATAGTATAAATTAAACTATGATAAGTAAAAAAATAAAATAATTATTTGAGGTAGGTACTATGTTGTTTTAGAATAGGATAGAATAGAATACTCTTTATTGTACACCAAGAAGATATTTACAAAATAAACTTAGAACTAAAACATAAAATGTACAAATGGCGGTCTTATCGCTATAAGCAATTTCTTCCAGACAACCATTTTGCAGGAAAAACACAATTAGAATAAATGGGCAGCTGGTGGCACAGATATAGATATATCTGTGGCTGGTGGTGTACTACAAATATATGTTTACATAGGACACACAAACATAAACTTATATGCATATAGACATATAAATATACTCAACAGATTTCACAAATACTATACATAAACTCAATACTATACATATATGTATATGTGTAGTGTATATTATGTGTAATAAATCGTAGAACATGGTAACAATTATGTCTAATTTGTAGTTGAAGAATAGTGCGATTTTACCATCTGTTTAAATGATAACAGAGTCTGAGCACGTCTAATAGGAACAGGCAGAGCATTCCACAGGCGGGCAGCCTGAACTGAAAAGGATTTATCAAAATAGCTTGTAGAATGCACTGGTATTTGCAACTCTAAGTTCTCTGATGACCTCAAGCACCTAGAATGTGTTAAATGCAAGAATTCAAAACGATCTTTAAGATATGAAGGAGTTATGGGATTGAATAGAATACTATATAAAAGCGATAAAATATGTGTATTCCGGCGAAGTCGAATTGGCAACCACCCGAGCTTTGCACGAAATTCGGAGACATGATCATATTTACGGAGGCCAAATATGAATCGTATGCAAAAATTTTGAAGCCGCTCGAGTTTGTTCAACTGGTCTTCAGTAAGATCAAGATAGCTGGCATCAGCATAATCAAGTAAAGGAAGTAAAAGTGATTGCACAAGCGTAATTTTAGTAGGAATAGGTAGAAAGTTACGCAATCTTCTCAACGAGCCTGCAGATGCAAAAAGTTTGCGACTGACCTCCTGCAGTTGTGGGCCCCAGGTTAAATTCATGTCAATGTAAATTCCTAGGTTTTTGACTTTTTTGCTTACTGGAATTGTGGTGCCATCAAATACTACTGCAGGAAGTTGTGCCCATTGAATACGCGATGTCATCCTAGAACTGCCAACAATAATGACTTGAGTCTTTGACGGATTCACAGTTAAACCATTAGCTTTACTCCATTCACTAATTTCCATAAGATCCGTATTGGTGGTATCAATAGGCTCCGACATCTTATCCAAAGGCATATGAGTGTATATTTGGAGATCATCCGCATAAAGGTGGTAGGATGAACGTAGTCGATTATAGATAGAATTAATAAAAATAGCGAAGAGTACGCCACCGTGTGGTACACCAACAGTAGTACTGCACCAAGAAGAGTAAGAGTCCTCAATGCGAATACGCTGTCGGCGGCCAAACAGGTAATTACGAAACCAGTCAATCACTGCTGGAGATACGTTAAGAGAGCTTATAACACCAAGTAGGACATCAAAGTCAACGGTATTAAACGCATTACTAAAGTCTAAAAGAGTAAGGATGGTTAAGTTACCGTTATCCATGGCTGATCTAATATCATCCGTAATATTTACAAGAGCGGTAACGGTACTATGACCAGGGCGGAAACCAGACTGAAAAGTATTAAGGAGAGAGTTCTTGATCAGGAAATTCCGCAACTGATCATGGACGAGACGCTCAAGAACTTTGGATAGGAAAGGTAAAATCGATATAGGACGATATTCGGAATAGGATATGCGATGAGGCTTTTTGGGTAAAGGTGTAATTAGGGCTTCTTTCCAACAAGATGGAAATTGGCCTGTGGAAATAGAATAATTTAGGATGTGAGTAATAATGGGAAGGATTTCAGCAAGGATAGGAAGAATAATATTACGGCTAATAGAATCACTACCAACTGCGTTAGATGTAATTGATTCTACACTCTCTTTAACGTCACAATCAGAAAATTGACAGAAGACAAATGGAGAGTAATCGGGAGATGGAATTGATGAAAGATAATTTAACGTTCTTAATTTAGTAGCATTATCAAAATTAGACGAAGCTGAGAAATGTTGATTAAGATGATTAATGTCTAAGTTTTTAGGAATAGTATCTTGGCGTGATTTAAAAAACTCCCATTGATCTTAGAAATTTCCAGACCTGGACTCCCATCTTGAACGGAAGTGTGAATGTGCTGGCGATGTGCATTCCTACACACCTTGTTGCAGTGATTCCTAGCAGCAATGTAATTCAGCCTGTTGGTCTCACTGGATATAGCTGTATTTAGATTTTTTTGAAACTTTCCTGCTCATAAGTAGCCTAATATCATCAGAAAGCCAAGGTGCCGGTAGATGTTTAACTTTTATTTGGCGTATAGGAGCGTGCACATCATACAGTTGAATTAAATTAACTTTATCATCTAGAGAATCTGAAATCATCAAAGGGTTCCAGTCAATATTGGTGGCATCCTCGCGAAGTCTATCCACATCCATACCACTAAAATTGCGCTGCGAGAGAATTTTAGCCCTAGCCTTGGGTGGTCGAACTTTGTAGGAAAGGAAGATAAGATCGTGATAAGAAAACGCATCCGCTGACCACTGACCATACTTAGCAACATGATCCAGTGACGATACAAATATAAGGTCAAGCAGCGATGGATTACAATTCGGGGTATAATGAGTAGGATTACGAGGAAGTATAGACAAGTTGCAGGTTGTTTGTTTTATTTATAATTAAAACTTATTTGACACTAAAAAACCGACATTAATTAAATGCGGTTACTACACACATCAAAAGTGTCTAGGGATCAAGCATTTTTGGGCAAAAAAATGGGCAGAAGAACAATGGCGTTTCGTGTGCTTTTCTGATGAGTCTCGTTTTGGTATGAGACCGGATACAAGACGTATACGACACTGGAGAACCCCTGGACGCCAACAGCGATTAAAATCCTGCCAGGAAGTCCATCCTTATAGTGGTGGAACCATCATGGTATGGGCGGGTATTTGGATCGGCGGAAGAACTGAGTTGATTTGGATCAGAGGCAACCTCAACGCTCAAATTTATGCTGAGACGATTGTATCAGACGTCATCGTTCCTCTACAAGTGCAAATCGGTCCCTTATTTCAGTTAATGCATGATAATGCACGACCGCACACCGCAAGAGTTGTAAGACAGACTCTCGCCGCAGCTAACATCAATGTCCTGCCCTGGCCTGCTCAGTCGCCAGACTTGAACCCGATTGAGCATGCATGGGATATGCTACAGAGAAGAGCTCTGCCGAATATGGAGGGTATCCAGTCGCAAGAAGACCTTTTTTTGTTGTTGCAACGAACATGGGCGGCCATTCCACAGCGTGATTTGGATGAACTCATTTTGAGTATGCCAAACCGATGTTCTTGTGTTGTTAGTGTTCGCGGTAGAAACACGGATTATTAATTGTTTAAGTTACCCAATAAAATTTTAAAGAAAACTGTTATTTCAGTCTTTTTTTCGAACTTTTGCAAAGGTGACTTGGTTTATCGTTACTGTGTGACAAACGAAAACACTTTATTTGATGAATCCTTAAAGAAAATTTTAATTAATATCAATCAGGAGAAAAGTTATTGCAAAAATATATGTTGATCCCTAGACACTTTTGATGTGTGTATAATTGCACGAAAGTGTAGTTGCTGCCTCAGGTGTGCGAGTACAACACGGGAAGCCAATCACGAGTGGCCGCGATGACGCGACTCGGGAAGATCCAATTAAGTAATCGAAATGGCGCGCCCCACTCCCATCCCATCCTTCACATATTACCGCCAAACAGACCCAAAAAATCACTTTAGCACTTTCACTGTTTAGCGCAAATCGAGGTCATAGCTCAGGGCTCATGCCGTCCAATACCATACACATCAAGTAAAATGAGAAAATGAAAATTGAAACATTTGTGTTCGCGGTCGTTAACACTAAGATGGTGGGCGCGAACCAAATCTTGAACATATTAAATATACTTACCTAAGTAGATACCTATTTCATTTAAGATATCATTACTTTTTGACAGCACCCGACAAACAGAATTTATAACGATCTCTTAACATCCGGTTAAAGTTCTTAACTGAGTTTCTGAATTACATATACATTCAAAACTATTTAGTTATTAATTTATTATGTAGACAATGGGTACTGAGTACCTACATATAGATATCGTTTAAAGTAAACAACTTTTAATCACGAAGTCAAATGTGATATTATTATTCATGTTAAGTATTTTATTTAAATATTATGCACAAGCTTTAAGTTAAGTAATACAATCCAAGTAACACAATAAGTGAGACTACTTACTTAACATTATGTTTCTTGGCGTTTAAAGGCAAAAACGATTATAAAGCTTTAAATTAAAGTTTATCGCTACAAAACATTTTTGCAAAACTTTCCGAGGACCTCTTCTTATAAAGGGCGTAAGGGACCACTTACCGAAAAAAGAATTATAAGATGTCCGTTACAACATTACAGAAACCATTTATAGGGAAAATGACTAACTTATTAATTTTCGAGCATGTAATGAATAAGTATATGCGGAATAATATTTATTTTCACACCACCTGCTCGATAATGTTCCATTATGTGTCATATAAACTTGACATAAAGTAGGTCATTATATATATATATAGTCTAGCCGGGTAATAATGTTGTACTAAACTCCCTTGGGTAATAATGTGATTTGTTTTTTTCCTGTCCTTTAGTTCTCCCTAATTGGGAAGGCAAAAGGTTCTAGCTCATACAGCCTCGTCATAAGTAATCTCGTAATAAATCAATTCGTAGCTAGGCCTAAGCCAATTCTTCATTAAATTGCTGTCATTTTCCATTCATGTTTTCAGGCCGAAGCCAATTCTTCATTAAAATGTAATTTGAATTACGAACGTCAAATACTTTTTTACCACGGAGACTCTTTACAGCATATAAACCACTCTCTCTAAGCAGAGGCTTGCACGAAAAAATACATTTGAATATCGAACCGAGCGCCAGGAGTCGACTTGGAGCCGAACCTTGTTCTAGGTTCTAGAAAAGAAAAAATAATAGATAAAAAGAAGGCGCTAACGCTGTTGATATTATTTACTATATACTTCATTGTACCATTGAGATTTTCACCAAAAATTACATGTAAATTGAACAATACGTTGATGATGTAAAAAGGTGGCCTTATCGCTAAAAAGCAATCTCTTCCAGATAACCTAAGCAATCTCTTCCTAGTACTTGTATTTCATTACCTCGCAGTAGGTGTGAAAAGTAGTATATTCTCCTCGGGGATAAAGGTGTCTTTGTCTTGGGCGAGCTTGAATCTCTCGCTGTACTCAGGATTCTAGTATTAACTCCCTCGCTTTGCTCGGGAGTTAACTCTATGCTCCCTCGCTGCGCTCGGGAGTTACTAGAATCCTTCGTTATGCTCGCGATTCAATTTCACGCCCGTGACATAAGACATTGCTTTATCCCCTTGGTGCATAAACTACTATTATGCACCAAGGGGATAAAGTAGTGTCTTATGTCGCGGGCGTTAAATAGAATCGCGAGCATAACGAAGGATTCTAGCAACTTACAGTTTAGAGTTAACTCCTGAGCGTAGCGAGGGAGTTAATACTAGAATCCTGAGTACAGCGAGGGATTTAAGCTCGCCCAAGACAAAGACACCTTTATCCCCGAGGTGAATACACTACTTTTCACACCTACTGCGAGGTAATTAAATACATATTGCTAGAATTAAAATAATAATAATATCTTGGGACAATCCAAACACGGTCATCTGTTTCCAAACTAGGCAGAGCCTGTACTATGGAAACCAGACAACTGATATTAATTAAATAGTTAATAACACCCAGACACTTGGTGGGAATTTAACCAATGACCCATCGGGTAGTGGGCAGTGTGTCTAACCACTAGACCAACGAGACTGTTAATAATATCAGCATAGTGATTTGCAGAGTTAACATCTATTTTATTTTCTTATCTAGAACACTTGGTTCTGCTCGTCGCGCACGGTACGATTTTCAAATGTATTTTTTTTCGTGCAGGATTCTGCTTAGGGTAGTATTATGCCTGTGGTAAGTTTTGAAGAATTTTCGTTTGACGTTCGAAATTCAAACACATTATTGCCCAAGGGAGTTTAGTACAATATTATTACCCGGCTAGACTATAGGGATATAATGAGGTACTTTATGTCATCTTTATATGACCAATAATGCAACATTATCGAGCAGGTGGTGTGAAAACTACTATTCTCCAATTACATTGCTAATTTTCTAAAATAATGATAATTAATTGCCTATGTACTTACTGTTTTAGTGCATAAAGAATAAATAAATACATTTTCCACAAATGAGTAATTTATTGATTTTAAATTAAAATTATGCTTTATTATTATACCAATAACGATGATATACTAATTTTATTAAAACAAAATGTTGTTTTTTTTTGGAAATTCATGAAAAAGCCGATACATATTTGAACACTAGAGTGTTAAGAATCATGTACTGGATCCCTGGTATCGGTTTTCGGTACGATGTCTCTTACACCCTGTATAAGTACGTAGTATAAAAACAAAATTTATTTCCGCATCGGTCTGTTTATTCGCTAATTCCTACTAAACCACGCAACATCAGTTAGATAATTTTTCACTGAATGCGCGTGTGAAGCCAGTGCGGGTCGCTAGGTTGTTTCCATATTTATTATTGTTAATTATGAAATAAATTAAAAAATTACTTATAATACAATTTTAAATTCTTATAGAATCTTAATTGCGCTATTTTTAGGGTTCCATACCTAACAGGTGAAAAAGGAACCCTTATGGTGCGACTTTGTCTGTCTGTCACATCTAGGTATATATTTTAAAAACCACTGATGCCATCAATTTGAAACTTGGAATAGTTTTAGATCTTAGTTTTTCAACCTCACCGCAAATGAAAAATATATATACTTATACATATATACTCCATGCGCAGGTTTGACTCGCACTTGATTGTTTTTTTTTTAATTTCAAATTATTATTATAATAAATATCAAATTACACTAAAACATAACAAACAGTCGGTACTCTTATTGATTTTCCAACTAAATGTAGGTGTATAATTACCTATAAATACATATATGTACTTATATTGTGCTATTGGGTCTTATAAACCAACCCTATAGTTAAAATTAGTTTATAAAATGTATAAAGTTTAGCTAATAATAAGTAACAAAAATGATGCCGATATATTGCTAACAATCCGATTCATTGACTATTAATATATACAAAAATTAAACAAACAATATTTACAAAGCACATTCAATAAAACTCTTCATGTGTCGTGTTTATACCTACCTATATAAATTAGCTACTTATCTAGCTATAAAATAATAATCCCATATACCTACTTGTCAGACTAAATCCAGTATAAGATGGCAGAAACTGCGCTTTGTTTACACATTTCGCAAGCGTTGATATCTGCATATTTATAGAACCGCCTACTGCGTTATGCGTGCGTTGCTCTTAACCAGTACTTGCACAGACCCACTTTTGAGAATACAAATTAACCACACTGACACAAAAATAAAGTAGAACAACATAAAATCACACTACGAATAATGCATAGGCAAATGAAACTCACCAGTAGCAATGCTGATGTAGTAGAAAGCCTTTTTTATAGGATGATTTTGTTTGTAAACAAAGAACGCATGCGTGCGCGCGCGCAGCTCGTGCGTACCGCGTTATCGGAATGAAATGCGCTGCACAGCGCACAGAACCACGCCTGCTGACGAACTGTCCTACACAATGCGTCTAATTATAAAACTGACCGACTGGTTTAAGTCTGAATGCAAAGCCACGCGCACACTGGTTGTAAATAAATATTACATAGCACAACTACATTCGTCAATTATAGTTAATGATCATTAATCCATTAATTAAAATCAGATTATTTCGACACTAGAAGCTAATTAATACTTCATACGCAGATAGTGAGTGGAGATATCAATTATCTAGAATTCAGTATATGAAAATAATAATAAAATAAAATTTCTTCAATTTTTAGAACGCTATGCTGCCGTCAAGTCAGTGGCGGTCCGAGAGGCGGGGGGTTGTAGGGGTCATGACCCCCCCCAAAATCCACTTTCGTAGACTAAATTGGATAGCTGTTAAGGGTGTCTAGGTACAAGACCAACGGGACTGTCAAATATGACAACCCCCCCCCCCCCAAATCGTTGTCTGCGGCCGTACCTGCGTCAAGTAAATGATTTTAATCTTTCATCATCATCTGAAATACGTCAACTGCTGCACAAAGGCCTCCCCCTTAGAAGGGAGTGATTGCCATAATCCCCAGATTTGGCAGGCGTCTTGGGGATCGCAGTATAGGTGGTAGCTAATTTAATAGAAAGACTTAGATAAAGGGCAGCAGCCCTTCTTAAGGTTTTCCATTAGTCGCCTCCCACTATCTTATCAGGATACCCCACGGGGGTAAGAATAGCACCCCCCCCCCCATCTCCTCCCCTTGGGTGTCCGTAAGAGGCTACTAAGGCAAAACAAGAAGACGGGCAGCAGCGTCTTTTTTACTCGATTACCTACCACCTTGACCACCTATACTTACTGCGATCCCCAAGCCGCCTGCCAAGCGTGGGGATTATGGCAACCCCTCCCTTCTAAGGGGGAGGCCTTTCTTCAGCAGTGAACGTTTCAGCTGCTGATGATTCTTACCCGGAAACCCGGTCTTTCATTTACTACGTACTTATTTACTTACACATTAGATATATTTTAAAAATATACCGCTATTTATATAATCTTCAAAATTATTTTTATTTAAATGCAAATTATCACGTTTTGGTATTTAAATCTCTTCACTTTATGTGTTACAATAAACTAAGCTCAATAATGTAGATCAGTGTTTAGGTATGTGTGGTGAGAACCAGGTCTGAGGAGTTATTAAGTCATATTATTAAAATAACTTAGTTATTTTAAAGTGGATGAAAATAACGTTTTTAGAATACATAAATACAGAAAATACAGATGAAGCTAATTAATTATACATTAATTAGCTAGCGACTAGTGGTTCTCTACTGGCAGAAAAAAGGTATGTCCACTTTATATTGCAGCGCCCTTAAAATATATATCTATATTAATAAACTAGCTGACCCGCGCAGCTCCGCCCTCGCTTTTATTACATTTTGCTCCCCTTTTCTCCCTCCTCCCTAGATTAATCTCAATCCATATCTCTCTCTCTTATAAAAAAAATCTAATTATATGCTCTTTCTCTCCTCTCTCTTTCCCCCTCCCGCTTCGGTTTCCGTCACACTCCCCCTCTTCCTCTCCCTGTTGTCCCCTCTCTGAACCCTCTCCCCTCTCTCTTCTACGAACTCGCTCCTTCTCACTCCCCCCTTACTCCACCTAACTCCCCCGATCCCTCACCCCATCATCCCCTCCTCGAATCCCCTCTCCCTCTTTCTCCTCTCTTGCACCCTCTTCTCGTTCTATATATCCTCGTCAATCATGGTATCAGCGGCATTAAATATACTTTATGACCTATTCTCAGACCTCCCCGATATCCACACAAAATTTCATACAAATCGGGTCACCCATCTGATTAATGATCTTGCCTTATGTTGCTTAACCTTAACCTAGCGGTATGAAATATACTGTGTGACCTATTCTCAGACCTACCCGATATGCACACTTTCATACAAATCGGTTCACCCATCTATTTAATGACCTTTTTTTTTTTTTTGACGCGGGGGAAATCTTCATAAGATCCCCGGGAGCTGTGGGGCTCGACCGGGGTATGTGGGATTCTTACCCACTAAAACCCCCGCGGCTGTCGCATCGGCACATGAGAGGGGAGACCCCAGGGCTCTCCGGTGGGATCTGCACCAGGGGCCCCTCAGTGCCTTGCCTTTGAGCCCGCCGCCGGGGGGCGCATTGTAGCCCCCCGGGAACCAGTCACGGTGCTCACGGGGACGGGGGTCGCAACCCCGCCACCGTCCTCCTCGGAGTCGCCGCCGTACTCAATGGACGCTCAAAGGGCCCACACCCCTAGTGTCCAGCGACTCCGAAGGATCTATTTAATGACCTTACCTAACGTTGCTTAACCTTAACCTACCGGGATAAAAAGTCCTATGTCCTATGTCCGTTTCCTGGTTCTAAGCTACCTCCCCACCAATTTTCAGCCGAATCGGATAGGCCGTTCTTGAGTTATAAAAGTTCTATAGTGATTGTATGTCCAATTCCGCCGATAGATGGCGCTGTTCATAATGTAAATCACGCTAACATCTTAAATTACTGTCTAATGATATTCGATAATGAAAGTTCTTAGTGTTTCGCATCTTTTATTGTTGCGGATGTGATACAATACCTATACACTACCTGGACTTGGGGAGTTTCATTAAAATTTCATGAACTGGCTTTTATATAAAATGAAATGTTATTTTTCCCTTGCCTATTTCTTTCCTAATCTAGTTTGGACTCGCTCGGGAATTACAGATTTTAACTTTTCAAAGATATAATGTCATATTGCTATCAGCAAAGTACTTAGAACAATACAGAAATCTAATGAAAATTTCCTGGGTGTACCGGAACGGCTTACCCCTTACAAAAATTGACCCTTCGCCACTGCCATATCTTATGCAAACTAAATGTCTGCTCAGTCCCTATTGTATATAGCGTAATAATATCTTAATGATTAACTGATCAGTCTATAATTACCCTATTCATATACAAAGGAAATTACGTGGTAATATGTGCAAGTAATGTTTCACTGCTTAGCCCCTATGAAACATAGCGTGATGTTTTATATACCAATTTATACCCCTACTTCTACACAACACACCAGTGAAAGTCCTATCAGAATCCATCCACGGGTTTTCAAATGATACCTGGACAAACAGAACGACAGACAGACAGACAGACAGACAATAATTCCAAAAAAAATTGTCAATAGTATAGTATCCCCCATAGAAATTTTGGAAAAATATTCAATGTACAGAAAAAGTTCTCTTTGAGTTTTAATATAGTATAGAAGATATAGATAGAAGATAGATAGAAGAAGAGCAGGGTGTTTTCTAGGAATCACGGTACAGCAAAAACCATATAACGTACAATCTTGAAATTTGGAACCAACATTATTCAAATAGTCTAGGTGAACAATAAGAACGGATTTTTCGAAATTCCATACCTAAACCTATTTCCGGCATTTTTCGAAAAATTACCCCTGAGGTCATTTAATGGGGTTCCAAAGTTCACACAAAGAAGGATTTCCATTTCATCGTATGATGCAACTAGAGTAAGGAAACTCAACAAATAAACTCAACGCAACAATTGAAAAAACTAATTTAGAGCATTTTTGTAAAATCAACCCCTAAGTGGGTCAAATGGGCTCCCAAAGTTTGTATGAATAAAAACTTTTTTCGTCACACGGAAACGAAACTTCGTAACAGTACTGAGCAAAAGAAATAAAGAAACACGTGTATTACAACTTTTTGAAAATCAGCCCTCAAAGGGGTTTTAACTTGGTTTTTGAGTATGCAACGTGAAAAAAAAACATACTTACTGCATTGATGAAACTTTGCGAATATATTTATCAAAATAAAGCAATCCATGTGTAAATAATCCTGTTTTGAGAATCAACTCCGAAATGGGTCCAATTGGGGTCCAAAAAATGTTTTACAACCTACAGTCATAAGACTTAGTTTATATATTGTACACAAGAATCTAAGAAATCTATTTCCGGCATTTTTCCAAAAACTACCCCTAAGGTCATTTAATGGGGTTTCAAAGTGTGCACAAAGAAGAATTTTCATTTCATCCTATGATGCATCTAGAATAACGAAACTCGGTAAATAAACTCAACACAACAATTGAAAAAAACTAATTTTGAGCATTTTGTAAAATTAACCCTTAAGTGGGTCAAATGGGCTCCCAAAGACGGTATGGATTTTTTTTTTTCATCTCACGGATATGAAATTCTGTCAATGTATTAAGGCAAAGAAATTAAGAACCACGTGTATCACAACTTTTTCAAATTCGACTCGTAAAGGGATGTTAGCATGGTTTTTGAGTATGAAACGCGGTAAAAAAATATCATGCATTGATGAAACTTTGCGAATACATTTATCAAACTAAAGCAATTATTGTATAAATAATCATTTTTTGAAAATCAATTCTTAAATGGATCCAATTAGAGTTCAAAATTTTTTTTCGATTTACGTTCATAAAACTTAATTTATGCATTGCACACAATAATCTAAGTAACTTATTTTAGGCATTCTTCAAAAAAACAATCCCTAAGGTAATTTTATGAGGTTGCAAAGTTTGCATGACGAAGGATTTTCATTTTAGCTATAATGCTGCTACAGTCTCAACTCATTAAATAAACTCATAACAAACAACATGCAAATTTTCTGCATTTTTCGGAAATCAACCCCTAACTGGGTCAAATAGGGTATCAAAGTTAACAAAAAAATATTTTTCATCACACGGACACAACACTTTGTCGTCAAAAGAAGTTGAGAAACACGTCTGACAGATATGTTTTGAAAATCAACCCTTTACGGGGTTTTAGCACGGTTTTTGAGTTTGAATGCGGAAAATAAATTCATGCTGCACTGATGACATGCATTCATGAAACTAAAGAAATCCATGTGATTTTTTTTTAATTGGCCCCTAAATTGGATTAATTCAGGTCCAAATCATGTTTTTTTTACCCTACACACAAGATTTATTTTATGTATTTCACATAAGAATCTAAGAAACCTGTTTCCTGCATTCATCGAAAAATAAAAACCCTAAGGTCAATTAATTGTTTCAAAGTTTGCATACAGAAGGATTTCCATTTAAGTTATAATGCAGCTACAGTCACTAAACTCTGTAAGTAAATGCAACACAACAATTTAACAAACTAATTTTCAGCATTTTTATCCGACTTCAAAACAGGAGGAGGTTTTCAATTTGTCTGTACATATTTTTTTTTCTATGTATATGTTCGCGCATGACTCTGGCAATTATGAACCGATTTCAAAAATTCTTTCTTGTACGGATAGGCTGCTCCACTGACTACTATACCATGTACCATAAAAAAATATTACCTAATCACGATCAAGCAGTTTCTGAAAAAAAAAATACGACTCATAAAAAACTGTAGGAATGCCTGCCGTGTTTTTTTTAAGAACAAACTGGCCAATTTTAACCAATTTCAATGATTCTTTTTTATTCGAAAGAAGGAACCACTGTAATGAATATGTATAAATTTTCACATCACAACCGGATAAGAACTTCCTGAAGAATCATGATTGATTTGGAAGAATTTATCCGGTAAAAAAAGAATACACACAGACAAATTGAGAACCTCCTCCTTCTTTGAAGTCGGTTAAAAAACCATGAATCTGATGTTCTCCATTACATTACTCTGACAAATATGAACCGATTTCGATGATTTTTTTAATTCAAGAGAGTAAACTATTGTAATGATTTCATGCAAATTTCATTAGGACCGGATAAAGTATTCATGAAGAAAATATACACAGTAGGTACGTCAACATCAACTTCAATAACATTTAATTATTAGCTTTTTAGTGTTGTTGAAGTCGGTTCATTTTTTTTGTTGTGTTGTGTGCAATGTTTTATTCGAAAATCAACCCGTGGGACAAATGAGGTATCAAAGTTTGTATCTAAAAAATATTTTTTCAGACACGAAACTTTGTCAGTGTATTCATAAAAAATTGAGAAACACGTCTAACACATTTGTTTTGAAAATCAACCCTTAACGGGGTTTAAGCAACGGGGTTTTTGAGTATCAAAGGCGAAAAAAAATTCATGCTGCACTGATGACACTTTGCGGATAAATTCGTAATAATGAAGCAATCCATGTTTTTTTTTAAATTAATCCCGTTATGAGTTCAATTCAGTTCCAAAAAATATTTTATTCCTACTGCCATACGACATATTTTATGTATTGCATACAAGATTTAAAAAAAAAAACGTTTCTGGTTTTCTTCGAAAAATCCCTAAAGTTTGCGTGAAGAAAGATCTCCATTTAATGCTATGGTAACGAAACGAACTAAACAAAACTATAGAATAAACTAACTTCCAGCATTTTTCGAAAATCAACCGCTTAGGGCATCTACCAATGGGGTTACCAAATGATTTCCACTTAACAACCTCAAAAGTTTTTTATTGGAATTGCAAAATAAGTACTGTATCTTTTTAACTAAAGAAGTAAATATTTAAGAAATGGGAGCTATGATAGCTTGCACAAAAATACAGGCTATATACTTGATACCGATTAGATCAGGGTTAATAAAAGTGTGAACAATATTGAAATCGATCGTCCGAAGATCGGACCAACAATAATAACTAAGAAGACCTGAGGATACACCGGTATAATTGTGACATAAGGACGTTCAACATCTCAGTCCTCCCGTGACCATGGGTGCTGCAAAGCATTCGAAACATCGGCATAGTAAAAGGTAAAATAAACGTAGTTTGATTTCAATGTGTAGCATTCGCGTAAATAAAAGACAACATTAGTGTAAACAATATTTTATAAAAACCCGATCCATAATTCAAAACACGTTTGAGTAACAAAGTCAACGCGGGCGAAGCCGCGGGCTACAGCTAGTGTATCTATAAGTGGAATAGCCGATACTTACTTACTTATTATATAATTGAAATATGTCGGGTAATATGGCTGCGCCTTTATACTTTAACGTAGAACTTTGTATGTATCGTTACTAGCTAACGACAAACTGCGTCTGCACCATTGGTCTGCACACCACGTGCTCACCCTATTTGTTACGATTATACCTAAACTTAAAAATCGTCGTATCATAAATAAGATACAAAATTAAATGGACTAAATACATATACTTACATACTTATGTATAAACCGTCGGAAAGATCTGATATCCGAAAACTATGTAGCGGAAAGCAAACAGACAGACAAACGGCTGCTTGACATCCGAGACACTAGTCTGTTTCCATCGAAGGGCCCTGCATCCAGTGCCAGATTAAGCCAGCGCGGGGCTACTAGCAAATCATATATTAAGTATTAAAGTTTAGAGGTATAAAGTAAGGCGTATGTTAATTCCTAGGGTACGCACCTACGTGCGGGGCCCGTAGCATTTGCTGACTCCTACTATATGGCTAATCCGGCACTGCCTGCATCTCATCATCACGTACAATCACCAGGGCTATTGAGTATCTTAAGCCACCCAAGTGATTATCAAGCTCCACTGAACTTTGATGTCAACTGAAATTGTTTTAGTATTAGTATTTATTGGTCACTCAAGTTAGGCAATACCGAATGAATCATTAGACAGTTCTTTGATGGTCACTTGCTATAGTGATCATCGCTTTAGTTGACAAACGAAATACTTTGTGAGAGTAGAGAGTTTACACTTGTGTCTGTGAACGTACTTGTGCCACGGGATATATTACCACAGTATAAATTACGTAGTTGTCTTGTAAAAGATTGGACGCTGTGTTCTTATCGGTCAAGAGAACATTGTTTTTATTAAGTTCAAAAAGTGTAGGTGTGTAAAAGGCTATTCTATACTTATAATAAAACTGTAACAGGTCCAATTCTGTACATTGAAGATATTTTGAAAATTATATTTGGAGGGCATTCTATAACCGATACTGAGGCCGAAAATGTAATTTTTTTAATTTTTGTCTGTCTGTCTGTCTGTCTGTCTGTCTGTCTGTCTGTCTGTCTGTCTGTATCACGGCTGAGCATCACGCCGAAACTACTGAATGGATTCAAATGAAACTTGGCATGATTTGAGATCTTACTACGAGGTAGGACATAGGATACTTTTTATCCCGTAATCTAGCACGGTTCTTTTGGGAGAGGGGATTAAAGTCAACATGGGTACTTGGTTATACGCTTGGTCCGATTTTATCAATTTTTCTTTATAATATAATAAATATTAGTAAAGGAACACTCATAGAGAGTTGTTATCAAGGTTTTGTAATCGATCGGGTTAAGCAACGTTAGGTAAGGTCATTAAATAGATGGGTGACCGTTTAACGCCATTTGAACTAAACGGGTTCGTGCTTCGGATAGCAAGTAAAAAATGGGTCCCAGTTTTTAACCGACTATAAAAAAGAAGGTTATGTATTCGATGCATATGTCTGTTATTAAAAGTTTAGTTAACGTAAAAATAGCGCAGGCGGAGCTGCGTGGGTCAGCTAGTCTTGAATATACATAATTATACGTATGTCCATTTTTTACCTTATCTACTTACAGTATAATTTATTATACAGTTAGTTACACACACTTTGAATACTCAACTAAATTATCTTTCCGGTTCATTAAAATCAACTGTGGTGTTTAGGTCAGATGTTATAAAATCAAAACACAGCTGCTTTCGACTCGAAGTCGAGATAAGTAATACGTTTTTAGTTATAAATAATCTTGAATATACATAATTATACGTATGTCCATTTTTTACCTTATCTACTTACAGTATAATTTATTATACAGTTAGTTACACACACTTTGAATACTCAACTAAATTATCTTTCCGGTTCATTAAAATCAACTGTGGTGTTTAGGTCAGATGTTATAAAATCAAAACACAGCTGCTTTCGACTCGAAGTCGAGATAAGTAATACGTTTTTAGTTATAAATAAATATGCGTTTAATCTTCTATACTTATAATAAAACTGTAACAGGTCCAATTCTGTACATTGAAGATATTTTGAAAATTGTATTTGGAGGGCATTCTATAACCGATACTGAGGCCGAAAATGTAATTTTTTTAATTTTTGTCTGTCTGTCTGTCTGTCTGTCTGTATCTCGGCTGAGCATCACGCCGAAACTACTGGATGGATTGAAACGAAACTTGGCATGATTTGAGATCTTACTACGAGGTAGGACATAGGATACTTTTTATCCCGTAATCTAGCACGGTTCTTTTGGGAGAGAGGATTAAAGTCAAAATGGCTACTTGGTTATACGCTTGGTCCGATTTTATCATTTTTTCTTTATAATTATAAAAAATATTTGTAAGGGAACACTCATAGACAGTTTTTAACAATTTTTGGAAATCGATCAGGTTAAGCAACGTTAGGCAAGGTAATTAAATAGATGGGTGACCGTTTAACGCCATTTGAAATAAACGTCTCCGTGCTTCGGAGGGCAAGTACAAAGTGGTTCCAAGTTTTTAACCAACTTTAAAAAAGGAGGTTTTGTATTCTATGCGAATGTACACACATCAAAAGTGTCTAGGGATCAACATATATTTTTGCAATAACTTTTCTCCTGATTGATATTAATTAAAATTTTCTTTAAGGATTCATCAAATAAAGTGTTTTCGTTTGTCACAGTAACGATAAACCAAGTCACCTTTGCATTAATAAAGAAATTTGCCATTTTCCTAATAAAGGGATTTTTGACATTTGAACCACTAACACAAAAGTTCAAAAAAAAGACTGAAATAACAGTTTTCTTTAAAATTTTATTGGGTAACTTAAACAATTAATAATCCGTGTTTCTACCGCGAACACTAACAACACAAGAACATCGGTTTGGCATACTCAAAATGAGTTCATCCAAATCACGCTGTGGAATGGCCGCCCATGTTCGTTGCAACAACAAAAAAAGGTCTTCTTGCGACTGGATACCCTCCATATTCGGCAGAGCTCTTCTCTGTAGCATATCCCATGCATGCTCAATCGGGTTCAAGTCTGGCGACTGAGCAGGCCAGGGCAGGACATTGATGTTAGCTGCGGCGAGAGTCTGTCTTACAACTCTTGCGGTGTGCGGTCGTGCATTATCATGCATTAACTGAAATAAGGGACCGATTTGCACTTGTAGAGGAACGATGACGTCTGATACAATCGTCTCAGCATAAATTTGAGCGTTGAGGTTGCCTCTGATCCAAATCAACTCAGTTCTTCCGCCGATCCAAATACCCGCCCATACCATGATGGTTCCACCACTATAAGGATGGACTTCCTGGCAGGATTTTAATCGCTGTTGGCGTCCAGGGGTTCTCCAGTGTCGTATACGTCTTGTATCCGGTCTCATACCAAAACGAGACTCATCAGAAAAGCACACGAAACGCCATTGTTCTTCTGCCCAATTTCTGTGTTCAAGAGCCCATTGATATCGAATCCTACGATTGTGCATTGCTATAGGTGGTACCCGTAGCGGTCTTCGGGAATGAAGGTTCACTTCATGCAAGCGGTTTCTGACTGTTTGGTCGCTAATTAAGTTCCCTGAAGAGTGATGAAGCCTCACGGCTAACATCATGGCAGTTATTGTTGGAGCTCTTCGAGTTAAGATTTGAATATATCGGTCTTGTCTCCGTGTGGTGCAGCGATACCGTCCTCCATGGCGCTCAGCCACGGTACCAGTGCTTCGGTAACGTGTCCAAAGTCGACTGATAACACTCTGACTTGTATTCAGAGCTAAAGCCACAGTACGTTGCCGGGAACCAGCTTCTATCATTCCCATGGCTCTGAGCATTTCTTCCCTGCTTAAATGACGTCGCCGCTCCATAATAACGTTGGTTTTAATCAGTAGTAGGGAAACAGTAGCACTAATAATGTCTTCAATGCGTTGTATGTTTTTATAGGGAAAATATTGACAGCTGATTTTCATCTTTTACTCGAATTTGATTCACAGTTCCTGATTCAAATTATGAAATGCACCAAAAAGGATCCATATAAATTTATAAAATCATAAATTTATTACAAAGCCACATCTCAATCTCAAGAAATCCGCTTAAAAATGCTTGATCCCTAGACACTTTTGATGTGTGTATATTATTGAATGTTTAGTAAACGTAAACACAGCGCGGGCGGAGCTGCGTGGGTCAGCTAGTTTTATAATAATCTCAGTGCCTAATAAAACTACTTCCTGTAAACGTTGTCCTGTGATTAGGAAATTTGTTCTCTATTAAAAGATACTTATTCCTTCTGAAAATAAACCCAACCACACCCATTTGATCTTAAACGCGGCACAGTCTGTATCAATTAGACAATTGACACAGATGCATATTATTTACTTAAAGGGATACTAATGTGTGAACCTGGGTGTTAGTACTTCTTGAGGATCTGGGCTCAAGATAAAAAGTCATGTTGGTACACAAAAGTTTGGTCTCGGGTGGTAATTTAAGTCACGAACTTTTGGGGGACTGCTGGTAGTTTAGCCACGGTGATCTCTGAATTCGTATGTATTGTAGGTTTATGTCGGCTGTCCCAAATCAGAACCTAGCGAGGGACTTGGACCAAATTTTACAGGAGAGCTAAAAAACGACTTTCCCATTTTGAGTGCATGCCACAGCTCAGTTATAAAAGGTACGTTGATGGGAATTGGCTGAAAAGTTGCGGAATATCCTTGGCTATAATGTTGATATATTATTTACTTATCATGTATTTATAATAATGCACGTTACAAAGCATTTACTAAGAAAAAAATTGTTATAGGTGTATAAATGATGACAGAAAAACCATTTTAAAATCTAGTAAAGACCCGACACCCTTTAGTAAGTATGAGATTGTTTGCAGACAAAGTCACAAAAATATCACAGGCTCGTATTAGACACACATACACACAACGATTACACATGCAAAGTTAATTACGTGTATAATACAAGTAAAAAATTTAAAAACTAAATCCCGATTACAAAAAATCCTTGTACTTACCAATCCTCTTTAGCCCTCAGGGCTTCAAACATCAATGACGAACGATAAAACTGTCTTTGAGCCATTGTAAACAATAAAAATTTGCAAGAACAAACACGAACGATCCGCACACGCCCGCACTCAGCGTTACTAAAACATGGCGCGAAATTTATCGCGTATTGACAGCTTTCAAAACCTATTATGGCACAACGACAAGATTAAAGCCTAGCAAGGGACAGTCCCTTGCTACGTTTTAATATTGCCATTGTGCCGTACTAGATTTTGAATTGGTTTTGGCAGTTAGTTTTTGTAACCGATGTGGACATCTAGGTTTTTATTTCCATTATTACGCATATTTTGAAAAATTTGACACTGCGAATATATGCGTAATGACGTTTTTAATAGTGTTCCATATTCTTATGCTAACACAAACATTCTATTAACTTTATAATTTTATGAGAAAAAAGGAATGTATCTGTCACATATCCTAAAGCACTTCAAAAGGTTACAAGTGCTGCCACCTACGGGACAAATAGAAAAACACCCCGTTTTACAAGCACCGAACGTAACGGACGTCTCTCTCGAATAGCTGCGCGCGTGCTGTGATTATCACAAATTATATACAAATTACTACAAAAATCTCTAAGATCTGTGCCTAGTACAAATAACAAAGTTCCTGAACAGCAATCAGTGACCTGAGCCATCATCAGCTGGGGTACCCCGAAGACAACGGCTATCCAAGTGCAGGTGAGTGGTGGATACATCTCCTACTTTCTACTTTTCTCTAACATAAAGTTTTGGCCCTTCGAACCATATGTTCAAGGAGCGTTAGGTTTGTGCTAGCATATTAATCATAATCTTTCCTTTATCTAAACATTTTTTCTAAAAATTGTTACAAAATCTTTCCGTTTTCGTGCTAATAATTCCAGTTACCTAGGCTTAGCGTATTTGTTTTTCGACAATACCACTGCGTACTGTTTTTTCGAACCGTACTAATTCATTTTACGAGTGAATTAATAGGTAATTTAGCGAATTTTTTATAAATTGCATATTTAACTTTTTACTTGCGGGTAATTGTCTGACCAACGCCGCTTAGCGCTCGCGTCGGACATTACTCGCCAACCAACACCTATCTTATCTTAGGTACGCGTGCCAGTGCAAAGCTATTATACTACTAATATACACTATTACACTATCCTACATAATTTAACTTCCTGTTTAAGGTTGCAACTAGCTGTCTACGTATTACGTACGGGACACAGTTGTAGCATTAAATACGGAATACCACTATATTTTCACCCCGTGGGGTGTCCGGGTAAGCCGGGTAAGAATAGCACCCACCCAGCTCTTTCCGTTGGGCGTCGTAAAAGGCGACTTAAGGAAGTTAAGAAGACGGGCAGCAGCGTCTTTCAATTGCTTTACCTACCACCTATACTGCGATCCCCAAGACGCTCGATAAGCGAGGGGATTAAACATCAATTTCCCCTTTAGGGGAGACCTTTGTTCAGCAGTGAACATCACCTGGTTGGTTGTAACTTTATTTTCATATTAACAATAACATACATTTAACTTACATTATATTATCGCTGTTAATGTACTGCGTGCTTAATAGCTAACCATTGTACTACACATTACCACATAATACTTAATAGATTTTATTTTACGAACTTGTTCAATACCTAGGTACCTACTTGTATTCATAATGGAATTGGAACAGTTAAAGTTTGAACGTAACGTTTTTTTGAATAGTATCCAACGTATGGCTGATTGTTCTACCGATGAAGCTGAGTTTCGTGCCCGGGTTAAGGAATTAAATAACATTAAAAAGCAATTTTTCCTTATTCAAGGTAAAATCGAAAAACTTTTAGCAAAAACAGGGGAGTTTAAACCTGATGAACAATTAGAAATACGTAACCAGTTTGACAACTTATATTATAAAGTGCAAATTACAGCTGATAATTTGAAAGTAATGCAACGTAAATTGAGTGTGGCAAGCGCATCTCCTACGCCTTGCTCACACGGTCATTCAAAAATTCAATTGCCGACACTTTCGTTGCCCACTTTTAGCGGCAATGTTACCGAATGGAATGCATTTTACGATTTGTTTTTATCATTAGTCCATAATAACGATCAATTAACGAACGTCGAACGTTTCCGTTATTTACTCTTATCTGTACAGGGGGAACCTTATAATTTAATCAAGTCACTACCCATCACCGGGGATAATTATAGTAATGCTTTACAGGTGTTATTGAATCGTTATCAGAATAATCGAATTATAGCAACTAAACACTTAGACAAAATTCTTGAAGTAGAACCGGTTAACGATAGGAATGTCGAGCAAAGTTTGCGAAACATATTAAATGTTTACCATGAAAACTTAACCGCTTTGAAATCTTTCGACTTACCAGTTAATCAGTGGAGTTTTATACTTTTAAATATTTTATTACACAAAATAAGTCCGAATATCCGAAAACGTTTCGAATTATCGCTAAGGTCGCCATGTGACATTCCACTCGTAAGTGACCTGATCGAGTTCTTAGACAAGGAAATGACAGCATGTGAAGTGATGCGATCGTCCGCTGGGCCATACGGGCCCAGCGCCCGCGCCGCCGCCGGTACCAGCGCCGCGCCCGCGGGCCATTACTTGTCCTCTGTTGCACCGCGTCACGCAGTCGCCGCGCGCTCGGCAATGTCTCGCGCGGTCTCAGACGCACACCGCTCTGCTCCAGTCTCGCGACCCTATGACGCATCTCCACGCGTTCCACGTATGATGAACGTTCATGCTGCGACTTCTACCGTATATGATCGTAACATTAAATGCACTTACTGTAAAGATAATACACATCCATTAAATAAATGTGATAAGTTTAATAAATTAAATTTAAATGAGAAAAAATCATTTATTGACCATAATAAAATTTGTAAGAATTGTTTATTCACTGGTCACGATCTCAAGGACTGTAAATCGCGACACAACTGCCGTGTATGTTCTCAACGCCATCATACTTCTATACATGAAGATATGGTTTCTAACGTAACTTTAACGAGCGAGTGTAACTATTCGTCCCCTGAGTCAAACTCAGTAGCGGACACTTCTGCTTCGCTCTCACCGCTGAATGGTTTTCCTAGATCCAAGGATAGCTGTACGGTTCTCCTTACGACTGCGTTGGTCGACATGCGTCCAATGTCTTCAAGCCCGTATGTACCTCATCCCGTGCGCGCCCTAGTTGACCAAGGCTCCCAAGCCACTCTTATTACCGAGTCATGCGTCCAGCGGCTTGGTTTACCACGCTACCATGCCAAGGCTAGCATGACGGTAACAGGCCTAGGCGATAAAAATGAACAACCGCGGGGATACGCTTTGTGTGAAATTACGCCTCACAACAAAACAGAACCTAAATTATTTATCGAAGCACTAATCTTGCCGAAAATTACGAGTTATTTACCTAAAATTCCTACAACTTTCGAGCAAATTAGTCATCTTAAAAATCTTTCATTAGCGGACCCGGATCTACGTTCTGAGCGACCAATTGAGCTGTTAATTGGCTCGGATTATACTGACAGTATATTACTACATGACAATATTAAAGGTCCGGTAGGTACTCCCGTGGCTATAAATAGTATATTTGGCTACTTACTTAACGGCAAAATTTCACATTCATTGCCAGCACAAGTCTGCATGAATGTCAGTACATATCAGCTTGATATGCAACTACAAAAATTTTGGGAGCTCGAATCAGTATCTGATGAGAAGCCTCTTACGAAAGAAGAAGTTCTCTGTGAGTCGATTTTCGTCAACACTCACAGACGAGATGATAATGGGAAATACATTGTCTCTCTCCCATTCAAGGAGCACGCACCTCCTCTCGGCGAGTCACGTCAAATCGCACTTACTCGCTTACACAAGCTTGAACAAAAGCTCTCACGTAATTTTGCCTTACGAGGCGAGTACACTAAATGTCTCCAAGAATACGAGAACTTGGGACATATGGAACTTGTTCGTGATTCTACAATTCATAACAAGTTTCCCTATTATATACCTCACCACTGCGTGATTAAAAAATCTTCTGTGACCACTAAGGTCCGCATTGTCTTCGATGCTTCCTGTAAGACATCAACTGGTCGTTCACTAAACGACAACTTACTTATCGGTCAAAAACTGCATCAAGATATAAATGATGTACTCCTTAAGTTTCGATTACACAAACTAGTTTTTACGGCTGACATTAAAATGATGTACCGATTCATCGGAATCCGACCTGAAGATCGGGACTATCAACGAATTCTGTGGAGATACTCTCCAGAAGATCCTGTCCAAGAGTACAGACTGTGCACAGTGACATTTGGTGTTGCTTCTGCCCCTTTCTTAGCACTTCGTACTCTTCGCCAGTTGGCGATTGATGAAGCTGCGAATTATCCACTTGCTTCACAAGTGCTTCTCAATGAGGTGTTTGTGGACGACATCGTGTCTGGTGCCGAAACTCTTGAGGATGCTATTGAGATCCAGCGCGAACTTACTGCCATTTGCAAAGCAGGAACCTTTGAACTCCGCAAATGGACAAGTAATAGCCCCGACTTCTTGTCATCAATTAGCAGTGACTCTTCGAATCCAAACGATGCTCTAATTCTTTCAGCACTCGATAGTGATGCTTCAGTCAAGGTTTTAGGACTGAAATGGAATCCAAAATCTGATACCTTTTCTTATCAGGTAGAACCTCATCCACAGAAATGCACGAAACGTGCAATGCTCTCGGAAATTTCAAAAATCTACGACCCGTTAGGTTTTCTTAGCCCTGTCATATTATTTGCAAAACATCTAATTCAGCTTTTGTGGATTTCTGGAACAGATTGGGATGAAGCTCCTCCGAAAGGTGTTAGTGACCTCTGGTCAACCTTCATATCTGAACTTTCATTACTTCAATTTATCTCTTTGCCACGTCATGTGCTGCCTAATCATAACAAACAAATACAAATACATGGTTTCTCCGACGCCTCTGAAAAAGCATACGCCGCCTGTGTGTACCTACGAGTCATTGATACTCAAGGCACGGTTCACGTCTACCTGCTTCTTGCTAAAACAAAAGTGGCACCCTTGAAACGCATAACGCTCCCACGCTTAGAGCTATGTGCAGCCTTTCTTTTAGCAAGACTAATACACAAAATAGTCAATACCTACAATCACATTTTGTCCATCGACAATGTGTCTGCTTGGAGTGACTCTGCGGTTACACTAGCATGGCTACGCTCGTCCTCACACGAATGGCGTACTTTTGTATCCAATCGTGTCACGGAAACAACGAGCCTCGTTCCAGCTGCACACTGGCATCACGTCCGCTCCGAGGACAATCCCGCAGACTCTGCTTCCAGAGGTGTGCTCCCATCCAATCTCGATAAAGAGCTTTGGTTCAGTGGACCTTCCTGGCTTAAGCTAAATCAATCGGATTGGCCAATTTCAAATATCGATTTACAAACAAATGAAGAACGCCGTAAGCACGTTCTTATATCAAAACAATTAACTCCCGACTTACAATTTCTTGAGCGATTTTCATCCTTACCGAAATTATTGCGCGTTGTTTCTTTAATTTTTCGATTTTATCACAAATGCCGTAAAACTAAATTTTACTCATCATCTTATATCACAGTCCCTGAAACTAAATTTGCTTTAAATCGAGTCATTACTCTCGTGCAAAAAAATGAATTTGCTGAAGATATTTCCCGTCTGAAAGACGACGATTTTTGTACAAATAAACTTCAAAAACTAAAGCCATTTTTAGATGAAGCCGGACTTCTTAGGGTCGGCGGAAGGATACAACGTGCACAAATTCCTTACGATGCCAAGCATCAGATTATTTTACCTAAAAAACATTTCTTCACGACTTTACTAATAGACTATTTTCATAAATTACATTTGCACGTTGGTCCGCAGACATTACAATTTATTTTATCCCAAACGTATTGGATTTTATCCGCTCGTGATGCAGTCCGCATGCGTACGCGCTGCTGTGTTCGTTGCTTTCGCACTCGGCCGACAGCTCCGCAGCCACCGATGGCTCCACTGCCGGCTGCAAGAGTACGTACCCTCAGGCCGTTCTTACACGTGGGTGTGGACTTTGCTGGACATTTTTATCTTAAGTCAAGTAAATACCGGAACGCTAAAATTTACAAATCTTACGTATGCGTCTTTGTGTGCATGTCAACGAAGGCAGTACATTTAGAGTTAGTTCCCGACTTATCAACGGATTCATTCCTTAATGCATTACGCCGTTTTATTTCACGACGAGGACTTTGCTCTGATATCTATTCAGATTGCGGTCGCAACTTTGTAGGCTCCGATAACTACTTAAAAGAGTTGCGAAAGTTCTTACAAAGCAAATGTAACCAAGACGATATAAACCAAAAATTAATTGATCTATCGATAACTTGGCATTTCAACCCACCATATGCAAGTCATTTTGGTGGTATATTCGAAGCTGCCGTCAAAAGCATGAAAACTCATCTTTATCGGGTCATAGGGCAACTTACCTTAACTTATGATGAATTTAATACACTCATATGTCAAATCGAATCGATTTTGAACTCAAGACCACTTTGCGTACAGAGTAATGATCCTACAGATCCATTACCCCTTACACCTGGACATTTTCTAGTCGGGCAACCATTGACTTCTTTACCTGAAATTGACTTATCTTTAGAGAATACAAATCGACACATTCGGTGGCAAGTTATTCAACAAGCCGTACAACATTTTTGGAAACGCTGGAGTGTTGAATACCTTCATCAACTTCAGCAAAGAAATAAATGGTTCCGCGACAACTCGAAACAACCCCTCAATGAGGGTTCCGTAGTTGTTTTAATAGACAACACTCTGCCTCCACTACAGTGGCGCCTGGCTCGTGTGCATCAACTTCACCCTGGCGCAGACGGTGTTATTCGTGTCGTAACAGTACGCATTGGTAACACACTTACTAAAAGACCCGTAGTGAAGGTCTGTCCTTTGCCTATTAGCTAGGTAATTTTGTAATTATTATTCTTCTTTGCCCTATGTTAATTTTAGTATTCTTATTCTTTTCTTTTAAAATAAATCCACTATTTTAAGGTCGGCGGCATGTTCCATATTCTTATGCTAACACAAACATTCTATTAACTTTATAATTTTATGAGAAAAAAGGAATGTATCTGTCACATATCCTAAAGCACTTCAAAAGGTTACAAGTGCTGCCACCTACGGGACAAATAGAAAAACACCCCGTTTCACAAGCACCGAACGTAACGGACGTCTCTCTCGAATAGCTGCGCGCGTGCTGTGATTATCACAAATTATATACAAATTACTACAAAAATCTCTAAGATCTGTGCCTAGTACAAATAACAAAGTTCCTGAACAGCAATCAGTGACCTGAGCCATCATCAGCTGGGGTACCCCGAAGACAACGGCTATCCAAGTGCAGGTGAGTGGTGGATACATCTCCTACTTTCTACTTTTCTCTAACAAATAGTATCCAGTAAAAACATTTTTTTTTTAAATTTGTCCCTTGCTAGGTTTTGAAATTGCACAGCCGATGTGTATTTAAGTATGATTTGTATGTAATCGTTGCAGCACAAAATAATCGGTTTCTAGGAAAATTAAAATAGACCTCGCCGGCGGCTATGAAGTAGTTACATGATTTTGTTGCTGGTATGTGGACTTACTAAGTTGCAGACAAGTTTTAATAAAAAAAATAAAATCTGTTATCCACTATTGCCATTACGCAATATTTGAAAGCTAAGCGAACATTAATATTTATAAATAACTGTGGTACCTTATTTTATTCAACCTAGTGACAAGACAAGTACTTAAGACATTCGCCTGATAGTAAGCAACACAGATAGCTGCATTGCACCGCCCGCGCCGCACCGTGCCGCCCGTCTTCCGAGACATTAGTTTTAGTCTCTTGTGTCCGGTAATATCACCAGCTACGGTCAGTGAGCTGTTATTACTAATAACAGCTCACTGGCTACGGTGCCCTTTACACCGGCAAACATCAATTCATTCGCTACCGGTGTCAATTCCCTATAATTCTGCCGTCATAAGGAAAAAAGACGTATCTGACATTTTTTTCATAATTGAGTTAAATACGCCATCGGGATCAGAAAAAAATTACGCATCTACCAGTATTTTTTTATTCTGGCTTTAACAATCAGAACCATATAAATCTCACTATTAATTAAGACACTTCTGCTGCAAGTCATAATGTTTACGAAGTAAGAAAGTCATTTCTGACATATAATAAGTTGAAAAGACGCATTTACGTAGAACCGTCTTATTTGTTTGCACAATAATGTATTTAATCATAAAATGAAAAGACGTTACTGCATCTATTTTATCTACGGTCTATATTAAAAACTCTACAAATCATGTGATTACACTATGAATTCTAACATTAATGTTATAGCCTGTTTTGGTACTGTCTATACGAGTGCAATGTGGACATAACAGTACCAGTTACATAATTGTATTGCATTTAGGAGGGTGGCCTGCTCTAAATCGCATCCCACTTAGCATCCAATACATGCCTCCTTTGCTCCTCGAACACCTGCACCAGGCCATGTACTTTTTGTCTTCATGTACTTCGTTGCTTAGCCAAATTTTCCTAGTGAAGGTGAGCCACTCTATACCCCTTCATGTCTTTTCAGACCATCTTTATACCTGAGAAGTTAGCCACATTGTTTCCGCTTACCTTCCTCTAGTTCAGAATAAATGATGCGTTTTACTACTCTATCGTCCGACATCTTAAATACGTGGCGACTCCAGCGTAAATGACGTTTCATTAGATACGCCTAATCCCGTAAAATTTACCTCGACGCAAAACATTGGTGTCTCAAACGATAAGACCAATGAAAGTTCATGATTTCACGGAGGATGAAATCTATCCAATGTTCGTATGTCTGCAATAAAGTATCCACGTCTCCGACGAGGGTAAGTTGAAAAATTTAAGAATTGTGGCGTTGAGCCGTATAGACGGCTATAATGGAGTAGGAACTTCTGTGTCCATAGACATAAATTCTATCTTTGTTATACTTACCTATTTTTAAGCCGAATCTACAAGTCGAGAGATTTCGTTTTTCCATCAAATCTTGAAAGGCATTCTAAGTTTCCGCCACAAAACAAGGATCATCCGCATACCAAATCTCTGTGCCTGTGAATATATCATGGGAGACCATTCTTTGAGGTTTTAGCAGGGATAAATAGAAAAGTTTGCCATTAGTAAGCACGATATCAAATGTGTGTATTGTTGGCTGTTTTTAATGTATCTACCACTAAAAAGTACACTGCAAATAGTATTAGTGCCAAAACGCAACCCTGCTTCACTCCACAACTCACGGGAAAAAAATCTGCCCGCTCACCGTTTACATAAACACAGGTTATGTTATCATGTAACAGTCTTAACATCCGTGCAAACTTTTCTGTACAACCAAGTTTGAGTAGCAGAATCCAAAAAATGACACGACGCACACTATCAAAAGTCTTATCGAGGTCTACCAAACAAAGAAATAGTGCTCGATGTTGTTCTTTTCTCTTTTAATTGACCAATCGAAATATTGCCTCTATTTAGACGAAAGCCAAATTGAGGTTGGGGAAGAATATTTTCTTTTATCATTTATGAGACTGTTGGGGAGTACTCTGGCCAAGGTTTTTCCGAAAGCCGTGGGAAGTGAGGTACCTCTATAAGAATTTCAATCAGCCGAGTTACCTTTATTTTCATACAGTGCAAAGATTTTTAACTCTGTGAAGTCTTTGGGAACTAGTTCAACATGCCACATTTGCTTAAGTTTTTGTAGCTGAATGGCGGCAGTAATTTCGCTGATAGAAATTGGTTTGTCTAGAGCTATATCTATAGGAAATTCAGATATTTGTTTTATTGTAATCAAAATCAGCTGAGCGATCAATATTAAGAAGTTTACTACAATTTTCCGCCCAGAACCTTAACATTTCACGTTTGTTGGTGCCTTGGTGGTATGAGTGAGTACCATCAAAAGTAGTTTTATATTTCATTTTTATTTTATGATTAAATTTATTTCAGTTTAAATATGGGCTGTTAATTATGCAACATTGGCGTTTCTACAGGTACTATTGTAAGTTCACCGACTGTAGGTAAGAATCACTAAGTTGAAAAGCAGTAAATGGCTAAATACGTCTATTTTATTTAGGTAACGACAACCTAGTTACCCATTATCGCTAAGTAAAAAAGACGTTTCATAAATTACTAAGTTGAAAGGAAGTATCTAGCCAGAAACGTCTTTTCATTGCAGTATCATGTATATTCTTGTAATTTTTTTGCTAAGCAAAAAGGGAAAATGTAATTTATTTAATATATAAAATCTATTTTAATAATATTTGCATCTTTAATTCAATAGACCAAACTTTAATTCATACTTTTTCACAGAAAAAATATTATTTTTATTATTTTCTTGAGCACAGCGAATTTTTTACTTTTCAAAATACTTTTTATTTTATTTCTCCGTTTCGAACTTTAAGTAGATACGTCCTTTCGTTTTATGACGGCAGAATTTGTCACGTGATTTTTCGATGACTTATGTCATTCTCATACATTTTCATACTTTCTATTAGCGATAGCGATTGTAGAATGTTACATTGTCTAGGGGGGCTATTCGGTCCCTTGCACTATGGACCTACCACCTGGTAAAGGACATGGGCCATAATCTGACCCAGTCAATGAATGTTTGCGTACAAAAACCAAATTAGTATTATATTATATCTATACTTAGTACAATACATACATTTATTGAAACTAAATATTTACAGTTTATTTACAAACATGTACACTTATAGGTAAAAAAACTTCCTCAAAGTCGCCGCACTGGGAGGGAAAGGTATCTAAAAGACTGGCTGCATTACCCCTTTGTATAGCCAAGCTTATACGTTGGCAGAAAAAGCTATCGGCGGTCTCCTGAGACTTCGATATTCGATGAAATTTCTTTCACCAAACCATGCGTCTCATGAGACCAAGGCCCCATGGTCTCCACCGCAAAGGACGCAAATATATAGCTCTATACTTAGTTATAAATATCTTTTTGTTTTATGTAACAAAAATATTACAAAACTATGGAGTTAACATTATATCAAAGTTTACAGTCCGCCTTGTTTTAATTTCATACTGAGCGGCTGATAGGATCGAACAAATGATCCGGCTCGAAGGATCATTTGTTCGATCCTAGCTCAGTATGAAATTAAGACATTTTGTCAAATAAATATAGTTACATTCGTATGAAACCCTGCGTCAGGTAATATCGCGGACACGAAGGGTTTACCAGTTTTCAATCAAAATCGTTTGAACAAGCAACGTTACGTGCGCTTTCCCCACCCGCGGGTATTTTGGGCCGGCTCGTGCATGCACAGAACACATAAACCATAAAGGGCGTGCATGCGGTTGTCATCCTAAGGGTGGTACACCGTTCGTGACCGCGAGACTACACGGTCTGAGTGACAGAGACAGCATAGTCTATAGTTATTGATGCACTCGAGAATTCACCTTGCCGTCGAAATCGTTCTCTAGGTGAATCATCCTCGTAAAAATAAATTTTTTGTTGTTGCTCACTATAAAAAAAGTACCCTCCCATCCCAAGAATAGCACCCTCCAATCACCTCCCGTTGGGTGTCCGTCAAAGCCGATTAAGGGAAAACAAGAAGACGGGCAGCAGCCCCTTTCTATTGGGTTCATTACCACCTATAATTTGAAAACTGTTTTAAAAAAAATATGACAAAAAATAGACAAGCCCACTGAGTTTCTTGCCGGATCTTCTCAGTAGCAGCCGCGTTACGATCCGGTGGTAGTTTGTAAAAATTATTTTTGTGTAAGTGCCTCTGTGGGGCTCGGATTCCTCTGAGCCGTGGGGTCTATACATAATAAAGATTATTTTGACTTTGACTTCGATCTCTCCCCAAGACGCCTGCCAAGCGTGGAGATTATGGCAACCCCTCCCTTTCAAGGGGAGGCCTTAGTTCAGCAGTGGACATATCTTTCGGCTGCTGATGATAACAATATACCCACTATAAAGATGATTTTCATACTTTGTTAGGCCAAAATAGACAAATATTTTGCACTAAAATATAAATTATATTTGTTTTTAACCGACTTCAAAAAAGGAGGAGGTTCTCAATTCGTCTGTATATATATATTTTTTTTTTTTTTTATGTATGTTCGCGCATAACTCTGTCAATTATGAACCGATTTGAAAAAATCTTTCTTCCATCCATGCTTCAATCCATTGATTGGGTCCCATAAAAAAATTATTGCGTAGTAATAAGTAGTTCCTGAAAAACAAGAATGGTGACTGCGCACTGAGAGCTGCAGGAAAGCCTATATCGATGACTTTATGTCGCTTTTTAAGGACAAAAATGGTCATAACTCTGGCAAATATTTACCAATTTCAATGATTCTTTTTTTATTCGAAAGAAGAATTTTATACTTTTCAGTGATATTGAAGTCGGTTCAATTTTTTTTTAAAAAGATTTTTTTATTTCCTAGTTACCAGTGGCCACAGTGATGCGCCACATGTCATTGTAAAGTACATACTTGGTGGGCCATGGCCTTTACTTTTATTTTGTTTTTGCGGGAGAAACCTTCAAAAGTTCCCTGGGACCTGTATTTCTGAGATTCTTCCACCCAGACTAAAATTCCCGTGGCTGTCACATCGACGAAATAATCGGACTCCAAGAAGTAAACTGCAATTTTACTTTTCCCTTCTAAGTTGTATCTTCTCTTTTGGTGTACAATAAAGAATATTTGTATTGTATTGTAAATGATAATTAACATTAATAGACGTTTGTGAGTGCGGCGGTGTATCTTGAGCCCGGTAATTTCTCCAGCTACAGTGCCTATCACACCGGAACACAGCACTTGGAGGTAAAACAACTGACAGTGCGGTGTTGGGCGGCTACTGCTTCATCATGGACAGATTTATTTTGTTTGCTTGTTTGGTTTGTCCCTTCTCAGGAATGCTGTTGAATTTCAGCTGTTTATCGGTTCGTTTTGGTGTCCTCGGTTTTTTGACATTGCAAGTATGCCTATGTACTCCACGTAGGCATCTCCAGCGCCTACGTAACGAGAATAGCTGTTAGCTATTATTTTTTTATTTGCCCGAATGCCCCAGAAAGAGCGTTATGTTTTTAGAGAGTAAGTTGTGGGAGTGATATAAGCTATTATATTTAAAAAAAATGCTTAATATGGCGTCTGTCATCCGCCATTTTTTTTTACTTCCAAAAACATCAATGTTCGTATCAAATAACAGGTCTTAACGAGATAAGTTGAAATATATTTGCAAATGCATAATATACTTTATGTGTGTATACTTAGACTATCTATGATCGATGGTAAAATAATTATTGTTAAGTTAAGTTAATATAAATATTATATATTTACCATTTTGTTTTGTTCACAGGCGGGCTTTTTGTGCATTTATAATTTATAGGTACTCGTTTCCTCTTTGCCTCTTCCTTCCTAATAAATATAATTACTTATTATTTGTATTTACATGATTGACTATTCGTAAATACCTACTCCTGTTATGGTATGAATAAATAAAGTTCTGATTCTGATTCTTATTTTCAGAAGCACACATCTTATCAAGGGATTGGTTGGATTGACACTGACCGACCGACCAGCTAAAAATATGCCTCCAAGACTCAATACTACGTGACTTTTCTCATGTTTACACCAAAAGAGCTCGCCGTAAACATCGAAATTGTATTGTAGAACCGACATACTACGTGACTAGTCCATTCGATTACGGGGCTACATAATGCGTCATAATTATTTATTAACCGGCTTCAAAAAGAAGGTTCTCTATTCGACTCGTATGTATGTAATATTAATAAAAATGCGTAATATTAATATAAGTTAGTCTATTTGGGCTTCTAAACAAATTTACCAAATTTTATGAGTGTATGTATGTATGTATGTATATATGTATGTATACATACATAGGTGTAGGTTTGCCCGCGGATTTCTCAGAAACTACAAGTCTGATTTCAAAAATTATTTTTGCAATAGTTAGAGTATTTTTCAACTTATGGTAGAGTATAAGTTTCATCTAAATCGGTTCAATAGTTTAAGAGATATAATCTTTTTATGTTTTCAGTAAGTTACTGTAACGTAGACGTTCGAGTTGCGAGATAGTGCTGATACCTATTTTGCTAAAATAAAAGTCACTAAAAAGTGTTAAATAAACTATTTAAAATAAAAAAATACCGTCTTCAAAGTAAATTATCTTAAAAATAAAATTTTCTAAAAAGCATAAAATAACGAAAATATATTGAAGTCGGTGTCAGCTCGTGCTAGTCTTAGTTAACATGATGTGCTAGCACCGACTTCAATATATTTTCGTTATTTTATGCTTTTTAGATAAATTACTTTGAAGTCGTTTTTTTTTAATAGTTTATTATTGCGGTAAAATTTAAGTTTTACGAGAAAATCATAATAGTATGGCGGATCCCGAGTCACCCAAGTTTGGGGTTAAAAGGGACAGGAAGCGGAATTTCTGTCTGGGCTGCCTCTGATTTTTAACCAACTTAAAAATAATGTATGCTACAATTCCAAACAAATAATTTGTGGTTAAATACCGTAACGAGAACATTTATTTTATGAGTTTAATAAAAAGGAACCTCTACGGTGCGACTTTGTCTGTCTATCTGTTACACATAAGTATATACTTATTTCACCTCATCGCAAACAAAATAAATATTGTCTATCAAGAATCGAACTGAGGCGTGATGAAGTGCAGTTGTCTATAGGCTGGCGTATCGCTTAATATCAGGTGAATGTTTTACTTGTCTCATTAAGTTATTACTAAGTTAAATAAAAAAAGGATTTTGTGTTTATGAAAGGTCTTTACAACCAGTCCAAATAAATTATATATGTATACATACTTAATAATGTATCTATTGTTTGTATTTATTTATAGGTATACCTACTTTTTTTGACGGGCCTGTAGGTCTGGTGGTCAGACACCCTGGCCGCTGACCAATAGGTCGTGGGTTCGATTCCCACCAAGTGTCTGGGTGTTTTATCTTTATACTTAAGTATGTATTTTAAAAAAAAGTATATATACAGGGTGCAAGGGACTACGTACCGAAAACTTTTTATAGGATTTCTCATATTGTCCGTTACAACATTACAGAAACCATTGATATGGAAAATGACAACTGACTAACTTGTTAATTTTTGAGCATGTAATGAATACGTGCGGAAAAATATTTATTTTTCAAATTACATTGCTAATTTCAGTCAAGCCGCCTGCCAAACGTGGAGATTATGGCAACCCCTCCCTTCTAAGGAAGCCTTTGTTCAGCAGTGGACTTTTCAGCTGCTGATGATTGCTAATTTTGCACAAATAAGTAATTTACTGTTTTTAAATTGAAATTAGGCTTTATTATTATACCAAAAATGATGTTATCCTAATTTTATAAACAAAGCGGCATTTTTTTTTAATTCATGAAAAAGCCGATGAATAATTTATTTCAACACTAGAATGTTCAGAATCATGTACTAGATCCCTGGTATAATCTATACATATAATAAAATCGAAGAAAAGTAAAAACTGTACATTGAATATTTTTTGAAAATTTTTATTGCTACGTGTTCTAGGAACGATACTGATTCCGAATATATGATTTTTAGAATTTTTGTCTGTCTGTATGTCTGTGACTTTGTGACGACTTGACGTCAAAACCGCTGAACAGATTTAGTTGCTATTTGGCAAAAATATTTATTGATAACCTAGAAAAATTATAGGATATAAATTATCTCGCTATTTGTTACGGGGAAAGAGCAGTGTCGAAATATGTACTTTATCTACTACAATTTGCCGCGAAATTATTTTGTGTTGAAGATTTGTGCACATACTGTTCAACAGATTTAGTTGATATTTAACGGACATGTTTACAATAGACCTGGTCAGACTTTAATATAAGTAATATCAAGCTATTTGTTACAGGGAATGAGCAATATTGTAATAAGCACTTCTTCTTCTTAATTTTTCCGCGAAATTGTTAAAAAAAATAGAGTAATGTTACAATATAACAGAATAATTGTGGATCTAAGCAGTAACTTTCTATAATGCTACATAAGGAAGGGAATTTCGAGATGTATCCTAACGGCTGATACAGCGTAGCGGTTCCGGTATTTTTGTGTTTCCGGGTTCGATCCCGGATGAACTCAGTTTTTTTTTCATTTTTATTTTATTTTTTATAGTACAATTACGACATACCGGTACATTACGAGGTACTTCTACAACTTAGATCGATAGGTATTGCTTTCAATTTTTAATAAAATAAATTAAAATGTTCATTTTTTGAATAGCTCCAGGCTCAGTAAGATTATAAAATATGAGTTCCCACTGCTGCATCTCGATTTAAAGAAAGTAAGTAACCAAATAACTAATTAATTTGTACTAATTGATTTGTATTAATCGTTTTTTTTTTCTAGAGTTAAGCTAGTTTCATTGCACAAATTAAACTAGGTATGTAATGTAGGATGTCTTTACTATACTTGTTTTCCTTTTTTTTTTACATGTGGTTTTTAAGTATATGGTTTTTCCACTCAAAGATTTTGTTCGCTTATCAATTTTGTAACATATTTGTTTATTTTCATAATATTTATCTCCTTTTGTTTTACCAATATTATTTATTTTAAGAGTAAGTACGTACGTAATTTATAAGCTCAGCGTGCGTGAGGTCACTCGGGGCTGCCACTGAAAATCAGCGCTGTATTGTGGTTATGCCTCAATGCAGCATAACGCTGAGTGGTAGCCCGGTTTCACACGGACAACATACCTCAATTTGTTATTTAAGTTATTGTTCTGCTACAGTGTTATTTGTGTGAAATAAAAACATATTCTATTCTATTCTATTCTAAATAAGGAAATTGTAAGTTATAAGCGATTGGGAACGCTACAGTGAAGCTTGCGCCTGTAACATATCCTGTACACACTGTGTACCTACTTATTGGTTCCTAGGTAACAGTGGTGAGTGTGAAGCTTAACTCAATTATGATCGAAAGCGCCACGGTCAATTGCATGTCTTAGCGAAAGGAATGGTCAATCACCAAAATATTTTAGATTGTTGGCCAGGCTGCGCCCGTTGAACTGTATATATTATTTTGCCATTTGAAGAGGCTCTTTCCATGCACTTCAGTTCATAGTACTCCCTGTCAACGTGAGCACCATCGTGCTGCAGCACAGTATTATTATCGCCATACGCGTGTCAGTCGACGCTACTGGGGTTCTGTCTGTTACAAGAACGTGACAATTACGTGTCCAGTTCAAATGGTCTAAGGCCCTCTGCGTTATACTCAGTCTAAACAGAATACGTTGCAGATTATGTTGTGTCTTTTAATGTTTATAATATGTATGTTAGTCTATAAGGTATTTGTTGATTTTATACTTATGTATGTTAGTTTATAAGGTATTTATTCTATGGGCCTATGTTGCCTGACAATAAAGAAATTATTATTATTATTTTAATGTTTTATTTTCTCACGGGCTTAGCCCGGTCTTTTAGAGGCTTGCGTGGGGACTGATCCAACACGTAGAGGCCCGTTTTAGAAGAAGTAAATGGTGTGTAAAACACCTCCCGGGGTCAACTGCAACAATGATGAAATTACAGCAGTTGACCTCGGTAGGTGGTAGGGACTATTGCAAGCATGTGAAAAGAACTCTAGGTTTTTGGGGTTGAGCATTTGGTGGACTGGCGACTGGGCTATTGCAAAGGCCGGGGTCACTTGCCATAATTACATTCATAATAATTTTGTGGCAAGTGGTGGCTTGCCACCCACTAGATGGGCTCCCCAAATGATCGTCCGATGACGACAGAGAGCAACACCGGTGTGAGTGACTCAGGGGTGTTGAGAGGTGTGCTGCGCTTTCTCCGAAGTTACTCGCGGCGTTATGCCCTTTAACACTTCCACCCCTGGAGCGTATAGCTCTAACAGCTCCTCTCTGGACGGCCAATTAAGGCAAGCCAGAGCTGAGAGTCCTGCGAACCCCCTTGGGTTTCCACTCGGCCGACGAAGACACGCCGAGGTGGAGGCCCTGACCAACTCTCTGGAGCACTCGGGTCCGTGGTGTCGTTACGCACCAACAGCTCGCCACAAGCTGCCCTGCGGGCTTATTATTATTATTATTATTATTATATACCTACTGCCAATGTCTATAGTATAGACATAGGCAGTAGTCATCTGATGTGCACAGTATTAGACTCTTTACCGTGGACAAGTTATATGATGAATCCAAGTATCGTCGTTCGGATGGCTAACCTTAGTCAAAGTTGAAGAAGAGAAGTGGTCGAGAAAGTTAGGAGTGGGTTTTTATCTACAATCATAGGTACGTTAGGTCGTTACTTATTAACTTCACTGACCATGAAAATATTGGCGATATGGTAGAGTTGTTTGCTTACTGGCAAATTCATAAAAAAAAGAGAGGGGAGCCCAAAAGCATGAATTATACGTTTCGCTAACGTAATATACAAGAACATTAGGAAATTTCAAAAGTCTGTAGTGTTTTATGAGGTCAGCATCCCAATTTATTAATTTACCTTTCAAATGACACACACGAGTCAAGCTCAAAGTTTAATTAAAAGTTCAAGCTACCCTTAGACATCTGACCTGACTTATCGACTGCTATCTTGCTGTCGACTTGGACTGACTTTTTACGTACCCTCCGAACCACGAAAATGCTCAGTTCAAATGATACCTTAACGGTCACCCATCTAAGGAATGACGTTTCTTAACCAACTGATCGTTTACGAACAGTGATAGTAACTGGCTACGAACATGCCAATTTTTCTGTAAGCCGTTCTCAAATCTAAAAGTTGCAGGGACAGACACTGAAGGCTGCATGTCGGTCGAAATGGGTCGAATGGCTCCAGTCACTCTTAGGGGTCGCTGGATGTTTGGGATGTGGACCTTAGACGTTCATCGAGTACGGCGGCGGTGACTCGGAGGACGGCGGCAAGGTTGCTAATCCCGTCCCAGTGAACACCTTGACAGGTACCCGGGGGGGCTATAATGCGCTCCCCGGTAGCAAGCTCAAAGGCAAGGTACTGAGTGCACCTGGTACAAATCTCATCGATTGATCCCCCACAGTATCTCAGGGACCTTTGAAGGATTGAGGTTTTGAAGGAAAAAGGGCAGCTCGAGCTTCATGTAACGGATAAAGGGGAGTGATCTCCGAGATTCGCAACGCAGCAAGACTCGGGCGCAAAAGGCGGACCATTTTATTTTTTGACGCGGGTAAACTTTCAAAAGGTTCGCGGGAGTTGTAGGGCTCGACCGGGGTATATGGGATTCTTACCCACTAAAACCCCCGCTGAGATGACATGAGAGAGCCCTGGGGTCACTTAGCAACTATAATTATTGTGTTATTACTTACTTGGTACTTACATATTTTGATTATATGTATAGTGTTCAACATCAAAAAGCAGGAGTTATGCGTAGAGTTAGGTACCAAAGAACATAATGGTAATAATAAGTATAAGATAAAGGAATATCTCCGATGTTAATTTATAAAGATAAATCATCAATTTAAAAAAACTGTTGGGTGGTTTTGAGATTTTGGTATGGACGTTTATGAAAGTTAAAAACACCGTGTACGTACCTATAGCGCAAATGTGTCAAAATCGTGGCCCCGTGGACCACATACCTACGGCTACGGCAATGCATATCCAACGAATAATTACACGCGGCCCGGCCTACTTATCAAATACAAACATCAAAAGTGTCTAGGGATCAAGCATTTTTAAGCGGATTTCTTGAGATTGAGATGTGGCTTTGTAATAAATTTATGATTTTATAAATTTATATGGATCCTTTTTGGTGCATTTCATAATTTGAATCAGGAACTGTGAATCAAATTCGAGTAAAAGATGAAAATCAGCTGTCAATATTTTCCCTATAAAAACATACAACGCATTGAAGACATTATTAGTGCTACTGTTTCCCTACTACTGATTAAAACCAACGTTATTATGGAGCGGCGACGTCATTTAAGCAGGGAAGAAATGCTCAGAGCCGTGGGAATGATAGAAGCTGGTTCCCGGCAACGTACTGTGGCTTTAGCTCTGAATACAAGTCAGAGTGTTATCAGTCGACTTTGGACACGTTACCGAAGCACTGGTACCGTGGCTGAGCGTCATGGAGGACGGTATCGCTGCACCACACGGAGACAAGACCGATATATTCAAATCTTAACTCGAAGAGCTCCAACAATAACTGCCATGATGTTAGCCGTGAGGCTTCATCACTCTTCAGGGAACTTAATTAGCGACCAAACAGTCAGAAACCGCTTGCATGAAGTGAACCTTCATTCCCGAAGACCGCTACGGGTACCACCTATAGCAATGCACAATCGTAGGATTCGATATCAATGGGCTCTTGAACACAGAAATTGGGCAGAAGAACAATGGCGTTTCGTGTGCTTTTCTGATGAGTCTCGTTTTGGTATGAGACCGGATACAAGACGTATACGACACTGGAGAACCCCTGGACGCCAACAGCGATTAAAATCCTGCCAGGAAGTCCATCCTTATAGTGGTGGAACCATCATGGTATGGGCGGGTATTTGGATCGGCGGAAGAACTGAGTTGATTTGGATCAGAGGCAACCTCAACGCTCAAATTTATGCTGAGACGATTGTATCAGACGTCATCGTTCCTCTACAAGTGCAAATCGGTCCCTTATTTCAGTTAATGCATGATAATGCACGACCGCACACCGCAAGAGTTGTAAGACAGACTCTCGCCGCAGCTAACATCAATGTCCTGCCCTGGCCTGCTCAGTCGCCAGACTTGAACCCGATTGAGCATGCATGGGATATGCTACAGAGAAGAGCTCTGCCGAATATGGAGGGTATCCAGTCGCAAGAAGACCTTTTTTTGTTGTTGCAACGAACATGGGCGGCCATTCCACAGCGTGATTTGGATGAACTCATTTTGAGTATGCCAAACCGATGTTCTTGTGTTGTTAGTGTTCGCGGTAGAAACACGGATTATTAATTGTTTAAGTTACCCAATAAAATTTTAAAGAAAACTGTTATTTCAGTCTTTTTTTCGAACTTTTGTGTTAGTGGTTCAAATGTCAAAAATCCCTTTATTAGGAAAATGGCAAATTTCTTTATTAATGCAAAGGTGACTTGGTTTATCGTTACTGTGACAAACGAAAACACTTTATTTGATGAATCCTTAAAGAAAATTTTAATTAATATCAATCAGGAGAAAAGTTATTGCAAAAATATATGTTGATCCCTAGACACTTTTGATGTGTGTATTTACATCAATACTAATCAGTAAATTACCATATTTTGCACAACTTTTCACGTGTAATAATATGGTAAAATCGTGCATGATACTAAAGATAATCCGTTTGAATCCGTTTTAATCGTCACGACGACGACAATCTTCCACTTTTCGTGTTCACATAAATGATGATTAACAGTTTAATAACGTCATCGTAACGTAACGACTCGTATTGAGAAGATTGAAAGTTTGAAGATTAATATTGATTGTCCAGGGTACAGCATAAAACTATCTGATCGCTAACTACTCGAGGAGGCTTTCCGGGCAGCCCACAGCTAAAACGACATTTAGCTACACCGATCCCGATTAAACGCCTTCCAAAATGTTAACGGGTGAATGAACGCTACACAGGAAGGAAACTCGCCGTCACACGTGGCGAAAGGCACTGAGCCAAGTGCAAAGTCATTACCTACTCTAGATATAGATAGATTATCCGGCTTCATTTTAGGTATCTACAATTCGTTTTAGGTTTACTGAAATGTATTGTTCATCGCCAAAAGAATTTATGTGTTCAACGACTAATGAAAGGACACGGACTCATTTAAAGTGCCTGTCGTAATTTAACCGCAATCATTGAACTAGGTAACACTTAAAGGAAATCATCGCTGGAATCGCAAAATTATCGGAGTAGATCAAAAATTTTAAAACCTCGATAGCAGAAAACGGAGTCTCAATCAAGGTTTTCATCAACTACCTAAAAATCAACCCGATAAAACCAGCTTTCTAATATAAAATAGGTACTTACGTTTGCATATTAGTCCATTCGATTGGAAAACTTACGGCCGGTCCCAATACTCTACCGCCGATAGCAGTCTCAGTTAAAAAGTAACAATATGACACTTGACATTCATTTTCTTATCTCTAGTAAGCTTCAAAGTGTCGAAGCTAGATCAATAGTAAGGACAGATATTTCTATTTTTGATTATTGAAACGGAAATATGTCATAAAGCTTATCGATGGTAACTATTTTAACTTATAGTAACAGATAGATAGGATTGCAATATATACTTTTAGACTTTCGCGTTCCATTATCAAACATTATTTTAATCGGGAATTAAATTAGCAGCTGCTTGGGAACCAGTGCTTAGAATGACAAAACCTCGCTATTTGCCGGCGGTTAAATATACAGATACAGTGAGTGTAGTGTGTAGTGGGCTTAACATTACAAGTGAAAGAACGGGGGTAGAAGGAGATATTTCTGCCTCGCGCACGGAGGAGCCGTCTCGCTGAACCAGTCTGCTTGTGACCATAGATAAGAATAGTATATATGTGATCACGGCTGGTGCAACCCGGCCGAAACGTCAAGCCAAAATATAAGGTAAATCGCGTTAATTCCCGATTAAAATAATGTTAGATAGATAGGATATTGGGACTGGCAGTTAGTTTCCACAGACTGACAGAACGGTCTCACAGAAAGGCATCGGCGAAAGAGATTAAATATTATAATAATATAACTTTGCGTCAAACTTAAGTATAACAGCCCTCCATTTTTCGTCGGGGATTAAACTCGCCAAATATTTAGCAATATGGTAAATAATAACAACTATAAACTGACATTCATCATCACGAAACTACTAAAGCCGAATATACTAAATTAAAAGTTAATTTTAAAGTACTAAAAACCTCTTAGAGCTCGTAGCTTCTATAATATCCTGAACAGCTTTAAAATTTGTTCTACAACTTGATAGTTCATACTTACTTACTTAAGACTTTTTAAATTCATTTTATCCAAAAATACATTAACATTAAACATATGAATGTCAATGGACCCCATACTAGGCGAACCTGTATCGCGGGCAACCCTAAGAAATAATCATAATAGTCAGTAACAATATGAGCAATGAGCATAATATTATAATTATATACGAAAAATAGTATATAAATATATATATACTAGCTGACCCACGCAGCTCCGCCTGCGCTATTTTTACGTTAACTAAATTTTTAATAACAGACATTCGCATCGAATACATAACCTCCTTTTTTATAGTCGGTTAAAAACTGGGACCCACTTTTTACTTGCTCTCCGAAGCACGGACCCGTTTAGTTCAAATGGCGTTAAACGGTCACCCATCTATTTAATGACCTTACCTAACGTTGCTTAACCCGATCGATTACTAAACCTTGATAACAACTCTCAAGGTAAAGGTAAAGGTAAAGGTGAAGGTGAAGGTGAAGGTGAAGGTGAAGGTGAAGGTGAAGGTGAAGGTGAAGGTGAAGGTGAAGGTGAAGGTGAAGGTGAAGGTGAAGGTGAAGGTGAAGGCGAAGGCGAAGGCGAAGGCGAAGGCGAAGGCGAAGGCGAAGGCGAAGGCGAAGGCAAAGGCAAAGGCAACGGCAAAAGCAAAAGCAAAAGCAAATTAAAAGTAAAAGTAAAAGTACATACATGCTAATGCTATGTCTATACAACGTGTTTTTTAGCCTGACTATAAAGGCACTATAAGAAGCTAGAGGCTTTACGATAACGATTTCCCGACAAATATAATTTTATACGGGTGCGTCCCATTTCATATAAAGTTATTTGGTCTATTTTCATTTTAATAACGTTCACATGATATAATAAACGTGAGATATAACAACTGTTGATATAATTTCTTTACATATAACATTTATATATTCTTAAACTTACTTCGTATAATCTTATTGGATACCGTGAAATATGCCATCATTGCCCTCAAGGGAAACTTTGCCCGAAAAACCATTTATAAGCTTATCTTTGATGTGCAAGCGTATCTTAATATTATGGCAATATTCATTGACTTTGGTGGGAAATAGGTTATATTTATGGCAACGCTGACTATCCCAATTGCTGCTAACTTTGTTTAGTACCTTGTTGGAACTCGTCGAGTGAGATGCGTGTTTTTGCGGGCAAATTTTAGTGAAAATTTATAAGTAAATTCTGCGAGATGGCGAAAACATAGGTAAACTTAATTTATATCATGTGCTAATAAATTATTTGTAGAGTTTATTAATGCTAGTGTCATTTTGCAAGGTATTTTAAATGTAAAGTTATGATGGTGGGCAAAGTTATCTGGTAATGTCCCGACCTGCGATTGTCAATATTGCCCACTATTAAAATAAGCTTAGGGTTGGCTCAATACGAACGATAGATTTTTTTTATTTATTTTTTATTTATGGATTCCGCAGAGCTTATTTATTAAATTTTAAACATTATTAGGTATTTAATTAGATGATATTAGAAAAAAGTTAAAGATGACATTAGTTGTTGGGTACAGCTGCGTGAGTACCTGCTCCGCAGTACCTTATTATTTGAACTTTTTTTATTATTCTCATGCTGGTCGAACCCTTAGCCTTGTTTGTATTATGCCTGCCTACCAAACACAGGCAAGCGAAAGCATTCATGTGATGAACATGTGCTTTTTTCTTGTGTCTGGATGTTATTTCTATGTAAATATCTATCTATATTGTATTTATATTAGCTGTCTGGTGCTTAGTTTGGGGACAAACGGCCGTGTGAGATATGTCCACATATTTAAGTATTGTTACTATATTCTTATCGTATTCGTATTCTTACTATATTATTAGTTCTAATATCTTTTGTTGAGAGCTGCGTGGTTTGTTCCATAAAAATACACATAAATCACGAATTAGACAGAGGAAGTCAAGACGAATAATTATATAAAAACTACACTGTTAGACATGCACCATCTCTGCCTATCTTTAAAGATCGTTTGAAAGCATTTTATTTGTCCCTATGAATTTTATATTGATATTAGCCGGCTGCATTTATTTATTTATTATTGTTGGTTATTTATATTTGATTCTATCAAATATAATATTTATGCATTATACTAATATTTATATATATATTATTTTGCTGTTACGTATTTTATTGTTTATAGTTATGTTTTTTTTTTCTCTTTTATAATTGGTTTGTATAAACAACCCCGCCTTGCAGTTCATAGTTCCTCTCCATCCAAAGGTTGCCTGGTAGAGATCACTTTTAGTGATAAGGCCGCCCATTGTTTCATTCTATTTTACTGTTTTTTTTTCTTGTATTTTTGTGTTTTTTATTAATGGTGGAACAATAAAGTATTATCTATCTATCTACACTGGAGAAATGTTAAAACTTGCATGCGAATCAGTGGAATCAGACCAAATTTCTTCACTAGACAACGGCAACTTGGTATCCCAAGACGTACAGAAAGGAAAATAAATCAGCATTTTTACTATGTGCCAACCCTAGCAATTTTAAAAGGTGAAAGGTGAAATTTTTTATCATTTTCATACAATCCATTGTATGAAAATGATAAAAAATTTCAGGTTAACATTGCCCAGTCATTTTTGTAAGAAACTTTTCATTGTATAGATTACATTTCTAAAGTAAACGCCATTTTTACCAAAACTCTTAGACTGGTTTTTATGTCATCTGTATAAAGGCCATATTTGCGTCAAAAATCAATGTGGGCAAAGTTTACCAAAAGTCCAGATAACTTGGCCCGCCAACAAAATCGAAGAAATATTGAACTAAATGTTGAATAATACCTAATTTAGCTATACAAATACATGCACATTATCTCACAGTTGTAGCTGATGACGGAAAATTCTTACGTGTCCATAGAAAAAACGTATTAAAATTGTAATTATTTGATAAAAGTGGGCAAAGTTGGCATGTTTCACGGTATAATGTTTATCTAATCGAAAATCATTAGCTCTATTGTTTAAAATGTATATTGAGATTAACACCTCGATTCAGAGCAATCCGACTCGGGTAGGTTAGGTTAGAAGGCCTTAGCCTTCATGGTTATTTTTTTATGACCTCCCAGAATAAGGAGCCCCACTTAGCGGGGCTCCGTCGGACTATCTGCCTCCTCAGGTAATTTTGTTTTTATCATATTAGGCTAAATGGGTAAAAGTAAAAGGTAAAGGCCTCGAGCGGCTTCGAGCGGCATCGCGTTTTTCAAGCGATACTGATCTTTTACGTATTGTAAATAAAGTTTAAAATTCTTTCACACTGAAAGTGCGCTGCCGGCCGCTGCCGTTCTGGTGTGAATTGAGCCTAACTGTGGTTTGGGTTTTTTTTTCTAATTGTTTACAATCAAAACAGACACCCCCCTGCCCGAATAACCGATCGGTTTTCCCTGAATACGCGCTGATCTCGGCACTCCCTGGCGATGAAATACTAACGGTATATGAGATGAGGAGATATCAGCCCATACATAGCTCTAAAACATATTTCATCGTTGTTATGGGGGACTTCACAAGGATGTGTAGGGTAGGGGGAGCACAATCAAAGGAGCCAGCGGCTGGTCGACTTCCTGGAGAAGGATAGGGGCTCTATGCGATGAACTTCAAGGAACGATCATCTCCTAGATGGTCGCTCCATCCAACAAAAATGAGATCAATTTGATTAAGACGACCAAAACACATACTTGTATTCAAAACTGGAAGCGATCACCGTATTGTTAGAGACATGTTGAATGTCAATGTCATGCTTAAGAGGTCTCGTCTGGTGAAGTCCACGCTCCGACCGGGATCTGCTCAAATCCAGAACCCAAACACATTCGCTTCCAGTGTCTAGCTGATTGTGAAACTGCGAGAGAGTTATGGAGCTGGAGTTACAATTATGGAGTTGGTGTAAACTAACCACGCATTGGGATCCAAGTTCGTAAAGACTCCACGTCGTCAAAAGTCTCAGAAGCACTCCGATAAAAACAGTAAATTAATGGAAAACTGGACTGAGATCTTTAACTTATATGTCAGAATATATGAGTTAATAGACGAATCTCGAAATTATTGAGAACGTAATTGAGCAAACCCAAGGATCTAAAGTGTTTGCGAAGAATTTTTCTATTGAGCGAAGCCAAGTGACCAACCTTCAGGTTGGGTTATGATCTTCAGTTCATAACGTAGTGTCATCTCATCGAAACCGGAGATAATGAGAGAGCTTGAGAGGTTTTGCACCTGGACATGGAAACCCATTGCCAATTCAGCTCAGAGTTACTTTTATTTCCGTAGAAGTTATTTAATTCCGTCTTACTTGAGTTTACGACACCAGAAGCATGGCATTGGGGTGGTGCTTTTTTCAAAAAAAGGCGATAGCACTTTATTGAAGAATTATAGGCCTAATCTCACTCCTGAGCCACGCGCGTACGCTGTTTTCGAGAGTTTGATGAGTTACAGCCTCCCAAACAAATCGACTATCGAAAAAGCTATAGCACCGCCGAGGAGAATCATCGGCAAATATGGTTTTTTTTTATACTACCAAGGTGGCAAGCAAGCGTACAGGCCGGCCACGGCCTGATAGTAAGCAGTCGCTGCAGCCTATGGACACCCCACTGAGTTTCTTGCCGGTTGTTCTCAGTGGGGGCGCGTTGTGAACCGGTGGTAAACTCAGCCCTCTCTTAAGCGACAGCCCAAGCCGAGGCCGTGCCTCCCTGAGGTCGCTACTTCTGCCGTTAAGTCTAGAGTGCTTTAAGCGCTCGTCTCCTATTGTCCGGTGAAGCTGTAATGGCCATCTGCGCCCAACAGCGTCTATCATTCCCAAAAAAAAAAAAAAGCAGCCTATGGACGCTAGCAACATTACAAGAATTACTAGCGCGTTGCCGACCCTTAAGACATTAGATATTAAGTATTTGTATACGGTAATTACACCAGATACTGGTCTTTTACGTATTGTAAATAAAGTTTAAAATTCTTTCACACTGAAAGTGCGCTGCCGGCCGCTGCCGTTCTGGTGTGAATTGAGCCTTAGCATTAATCCTCTTATGGCTATTTTTTTAACCGGCTTCAAAAAGAAGGTTCTCTATTCGACGCGTAATACTAATAAAAATGCGTAATATTAATATGTGTTAATCTATGTGGGCTTCTAAACAAATGTACGAAATTTTATGAGTGTATGTATGTATATATGTAGGTTTGTCCACGGATTTCTCAGAAACTACACGTCCGATTTCGAAAATTCTTTTTGCAGTAGTTAGAGTATTTTTCAACTTAGGGTAGAGTACAAGTTTCATCAAAATCGGTCAAGTAGTTTAAGAGATATAAACTTTTTATGTTATTAGTAAGTTACTGTAACGTAGACGTTCGAGTTGCGTGATAGTGCGTGCGTAATATTACCTATATTGCTAAAATAAAAGTCACTAAAAAGTGTTAAATAAACTATTTTTAAAAAATAAAAACCGACTTCAAAGTAGATTATCTAAAAAGCATAAAATAACGAAAATATATTGAAGTCGGTGTCAGCTCGTGCTAGTCTTAGTTAACATGATCTGCTAGCACCGACTTCAATATATTTTAGTTATTTTATGCTTTTTAGATAATCTACTTTGAAGTCGATTTTTATTTTTTAAAAATAGTTTATTTAACACTTTTTTTATATCTGATAATTTCGACCTTCAAAGCCATTTATGCTCATGGTCTGCTATTGGGTATGAAAATTAGATATTTTAATACCCAATATCAGAACATGAGCACTCTACTCACTCGCTACAGAGTATAAAGTATTAGTGATACCTACTTCATCCTTAATTGATGTTTGTGATTGTGGCACTAAGTCATAAGGTGGCAATCGAACCCACGACCTATTGGGTAGCGGCCAGGGTGTCTACCAACGGTCCATCCAATATGACAAATCTTTGGCTGCGACCGCGCCTGGTGGTAATAGACATTACTTGTGCCTTATTTGCCATTGTTGCCAAAATAAGTTTTGAGAAAATTATGTACCTACCTATAATTATGCAATTTTTTTACCTAAAGCTGTATTTTTTGTTTTATTTAGATATCACTAAGTTTATTATTTGTTTTAGTTTAAGTTAAATATTATTACGATAATGTTTAAAACTCATTAAGTATAGATATTGTTGTTAAAAGATTGACTAAAGTATGTTGCAATGTTGATGAAAAACACATTTTGGCGTTGTTTAATAAAACTAACTTCAATTCATAAATTTAGTATTAATTTAAATTGTTACAACTATCCCCAATGGGTGTTACAACCGCCTCTGGGATGGGGTCGGTTGTAACAGTAGCAAAGACTTATCAAAATGATACATTTCTGGAAATCTGTTATATCTAGATTTCTTATTCAATAACTACTCATGGACAAATAATTAGGCTTTCACCTGAAATATTTTATTTATTATGTTTATCCGTACTGGCCGCGCTCCGAACGATTAAAGGAAAATTGTTACAACCGTACCCAGTCTACACTACTTTCCTCCGCGAAAGGGTTCGATTCTAAGTCGCTGACCTTTATATATGTAGGTAGGTACTCACTCGTTTGTCTTTGTACGTTATTTTCTATTAACTGCTAAGAGTCAATGCTAATTAAGGCTAATTTTGTCAAAAGTAGGTTTTAGGTACCGCTCAAAAAATAATCACATGAAATCACATCACGTGCCTGCAATCATAATCATCAGCCGGAAGACGTCCACTGCTGAACATATGCCTCCCCTTGGAACGCCACAATGAACGACAATTGTCTTCCGGTTCGTGGTCGCCACTCGAGAACCTTTCTTCCTCATCGTGTTACCGACGCTTAATTTATTTATGTTTTAATTAGCACAATTAAGCCAAATGTGAAAGTATCTAAATAGATCTTTATATTAAATTAATAATGAAGTGGGTATTTGCGTATCACAGTTGCTATTTTGACTAGACTGACTACCGTCAATAGAGTTCAGCGTCTGATATAAAGATGGCGCGACGCGCCAACATGAACAGTCAATTGTGAGATTTCGTAATGGACAGTCGATTGTGGGACTTCGTAGTGAGCAGTGATTGTGAGATTATATTATGTGGCGAGCGGCCGTGGGACGGCTGTTGTGTTATAAAGTGTTTGTGAGTTTGATTGGCAGGTTATCAAAGATTATCAAAGACGTGCCATCTGAGGAACTGCATTGATGATTGAGATGCAACCGACGAACATCATGAGGTTTGATGCATTAGCTGAGTAAGTGACAACCCAATATTACATCTATTTATTTAATGATTAATATGTAGATTATTATTGACTAAATATTATTATGTGATATAAGTGATACTTGATGATGATAGTGGATAACTGAATAACTGATGATGACCAAGAGTTGGCGTTTGGTGTGGTTGTAGGGGCTGGTGGAGACCACTTGGGGGAGTCCCCACATTTTTATAGGCTTGTCAATGTATCGCAAACCTTTAATATTATTGAATTATTGAGATTATTAAGATGATTACCAGTAAGAGTGTATGAAACTCTTACAGATCAGAAAGTGGGATTAGATTCTGGCCTATCCGCTTCGCTATCTGATGATTTTGTTGAATTCGTTTACATTATTATCATGTCATTTTATTATTCTGAAAAAATAATACTTGTGGGTAGTGATGCCTACAGATTTTACGATTCATGTCTGTATTGTCAAAGTCTTTGTTATATTAATAGTGGTTGCTGGAACACGAATAAGTTTGAGTTAAGTGATATTTGCTAGTCCGGTGTAATGTTTTTCTTTTGAGGATTTCTGACAAAATTGAAATTTGTTCTTGATTAGACATGCTTTGTAAATGTGTCTCCAATAACATGTTTCACTTGGTTTGATTTATTTCATTGCTTCGTATCATTTAAGCAGTGGGTAAATTTGAGTTCGGAGTGCTATGTATGATTAACTGCGATTGCTAATAATTTTGGCAGTAAAGTTATGTTGTCTCATTGTCCATTTTCTGAGCCAATGATTAATAATCTTATTTGAAATCTGGGTATTGTTTAGTGAAGGAGGCAGATTACTGATTGATCTTACAAGCCTAATATATTAACGAGAGCCGATTGTGTCTTGTAAATTTTAAGTCCGTTTTTATAGTTATGTTCCAGAATATGTGAATGCGAGTCGCTGGAGCGATTGAGTGGCATTAGTGGATGCGTTGTGGCGCTGGCCGTTGCCGCATGAATGGCGTTACGTGCTACGCCATGATGGTGGCGCGGTCGCCCCGAATGTGTTGCAGCCGCCCTGACGGTGGCGCGGCCGCCCTAAATGTGTCCAGCCGGCCTGACGATGGCGCGGCCGCCCTGAATGTGTCGCGGCTGCCCTGATGGTGGCGCGGTCGCCCTGACTAGTGGACGTGAAGATGAGATGAACTGATCAAGGTCGTCGATTAGTTCTGTCTCATTTGAAAGTAAGTCTAGTTTATAGGGTGCATTGGTCAACGTCATGGACCCTTGTGCCGAGCTGAACTGATCAAGGTTGTCGATTGGTTCTGTCTCATTTGAAAGTAAGTCTAGTTTATAGGGTGCATTGGTCACCGTCATGGACCCTTGTGCCGAGCTGAACTGATCAAGATTGTCGATTGGTTCTGTCTCATTTGAAAGTAAGTAGTTTATAAGGTGCATTGGTCAACGTCATGGATCCTTGTGCCGAGCTGAACTGATCAAGGTTGTCGATTGGTTCTCTCATTTGAAAGTAAGTAGTTTATAAGGTGCATTGGTCAACGTCATGGATCCTTGTGCCGAGCTGAACTGATCAAGGTTGTCGATTGGTTCTCTCATTTGAAAGTAAGTAGTTTATAAGGTGCATTGGTCAACGTCATGGACCCTTGTGCTGAGCTGAACTGATCAAGGTTGTCGATTGGTTCTGTCTCATTTGAAAGTAAGTCTAGTTTGTAGGGTGCATTGGTCAACGTCATGGACCCTTGTGCCGAGCTGAACTGATCATGGTTGTCGATTGGTTCGGTCTCATTTGAAAGTAGTCTTGTTTATAGGGTGCATTAGTCAACGTCATGGATCCTTGTGCCGAGCTGAACTGATCGAGGGCGTCGATTGATTCTCTCATTTGAAAGTGTAGTTTGTAAACATTGGTCAACGTCATGGACCCTTGTGCTGAGCTGAACTGATCAAGGTTGTCGATTGGTTCTGTCTCATTTGAAAGTAGTCTTGTTTATAGGGTGCATTAGTCAACGTCATGGATCCTTGTGCCGAGCTGATCTGATCGAGGGCGTCGATTGATTCTCTCATTTGAAAGTGTAGTTTGTAAACATTGGTCAACTTCATGGACCCGTCGTAGATTGGTTCTGTAAGTCTAGTTTGTAAGGTGCATTGGTCAAATTCATGGACCCTTATGCTGGGCTGAACTGGTCAAGGTCGTCGATTGGTTCACTCCTGTTTGGCAGTTCAAGATCAAGGATCAGCCAAAGAATCTTAAAAATTTAGTATGTGAATTGTTTGGTCATCGTCATGGACCAATTAAATTAATTAGCTTGGGCAGTGTTTGTCTATATACGTCTGCTGGATATCTGTATCCAGTAATGTCATGTGAGTATTTAGTAAATTTGGAATAATATGAATGTGAATATGTTTTCCTTGGCAAATGGTTTACATTTCATGATACAATTAATGAGTTGGTCAACGTCATGGGCCAATTAATTAAATCGATTAACTTGGGCAGTGACTGTCTATATGTCTGCTGGGTATGTGTATTCAGTTCTTAATGTCATGTGTGTTTTTAGTAAATTTTGAATAATATGATTGAGAATATGTTTTCCTTATGATACAATTAATGATTATTGTTCCGTGTGCGTAAGTCATGCAGCTTTCTATTACGAGGGACTCGTAATGTTCACGGATGGCCGAGCTGTTACCGACGCTTAATTTATTTATGTTTTAATTAGCACAATTAAGCCAAATGTGAAAGTATCTAAATAGATCTTTATATTAAATTAATAATGAAGTGGGTATTTGCGTATCACAGTTGCTATTTTGACTAGACTGACTACCGTCAATAGAGTTCAGCGTCTGATATAAAGATGGCGCGACGCGCCAACATGAACAGTCAATTGTGAGATTTCGTAATGGACAGTCGATTGTGGGACTTCGTAGTGAGCAGTGATTGTGAGATTATATTATGTGGCGAGCGGCCGTGGGACGGCTGTTGTGTTATAAAGTGTTTGTGAGTTTGATTGGCAGGTTATCAAAGATTATCAAAGACGTGCCATCTGAGGAACTGCATTGATGATTGAGATGCAACCGACGAACATCATGAGGTTTGATGCATTAGCTGAGTAAGTGACAACCCAATATTACATCTATTTATTTAATGATTAATATGTAGATTATTATTGACTAAATATTATTATGTGATATAAGTGATACTTGATGATGATAGTGGATAACTGAATAACTGATGATGACCAAGAGTTGGCGTTTGGTGTGGTTGTAGGGGCTGGTGGAGACCACTTGGGGGAGTCCCCACATTTTTATAGGCTTGTCAATGTATCGCAAACCTTTAATATTATTGAATTATTGAGATTATTAAGATGATTACCAGTAAGAGTGTATGAAACTCTAACAATCGGTTATCGGTTCTTCGAGCGATGTGGTAACCACCACCTGCCACACAAACCTAAATACCTTTTTACGGTACTTCGGTAAGGAAACCGAGAGAAAAAATAGGTAGGTACATAAAAAAAATACAGAGCCATAACACCGTTATTGCGGATAACCGCGTGAAACAAGATAATCCATTTTTTGTCCTCCCTCGGTTACAATATTGTTTACACTGTTCTAAACCATACACGAAAAAGTAAATGACAAAAACATAAACGAATTTTCTTGATAAGGGTCCGGGAGCAAATATGTCTGGTGTTTGGCGCATGTCCCACATGCCTCACGAAGAATTCCATTCCATGTGCCTTTTGTTTCACGCAAAGTCAAAAAGTCAATTTGACGGAGGTCTGACAACAATGGCAGCACCCTAGAGAAAGGCTGTGTATCTGTAGGTATGCCCATACCTACACATTTATATTAAATTCTAGATCCATGGCTATGGGATATGGATGAAAAACATTACGTACACCGTAGTAGACACTCGTATTTTTTGCGGTCTTATTTATAACTAGCTGACCCGTGCAGCTCCGCCCGCGCTGTTATTACATTTTGCTCCCCTTTTCTCCCTCCTCCCTAGATTTATCTCTCTCTCTTATAAAAAAAATCTAATTATATGCTCTTTCTCTCCTCTCTCTTTCCTCCCGCTTCGGTTTCCGTCACACTCCCCCTCTTCCTACCCTGTTATCCCCTCTCTGAACCCTCTCCCCCTCTCTCTTCTACGAACTTGCTCCTTCTCACTCCCCCCTTACTCCACCTAGCTCCCCCGATCCCTCACCCCATCGCCCCCTTCTCGAATCCCCTCTCCCTCTTTCTCCTCTCGTGCACCCTCCTCTCGTTCTATATATCCTCGTCAATCATGGTATCAGCGGCATTAAATATACTTTATGACCTATTCTCAGACCTCCCCGATATGCACACATAATTTCATACATATCGGTTCACCCATCTATTTAATGACCTTGCCTTATGTAGCTTAACCTTAACCTAGCGGTATGAAATATACTGTATGACCTATTCTCAGACCTACCCGATATGCACACTTTCATACAAATCGGTTCACCCATCTATTTAATGACCTTACCTAACGTTGCTTAACCTTAACCTACCGGGATAAAAAGTATCCTATTAGTATGTCCGTTTACTGGTTCTAAGCTACCTCCCCACCAATTTTCAGCCGAATCGGTTTGGCCGTTCTTGAGTTATAAATAGTGTAACTAACACGACTTTCTTTGATATAATATATAGATTAAAGTTCTATAGTTATTGCATGTTCAATTTCACCGATAGATGGCGCTGTTCATAATGTAAATCACGCTAACATCGTAAATTACTGTTTAATGATATTCGATAATGAAAGTTTTAAGATTTCCGCATCGTTTATTGTTGCGACTGTAATTCATACATAATCTAGTTTGGATCCGCTCGGGATTTACAGATTTTAACTTTTCAAAGATATAATGTCATATTGCTATCAGCAAAGTACTTAGAACAATAAAGAAATCTAATGAAAATGTCCTGGGTGTACCGGACCGGCTTACCCCTTACAAAAATTGACCCTTTGCCAATGCCATATCTTATGCAAACTAAATGTCTGCTCAGTCCCTATTGTATATAGCGTAATAATACATATCTTAATGATTAACTGATCAGTCTATAATTACCCTATTCACATACAAAGGAAATTACGTGGTAATATGTGCAAGTAATGTTTCACTGCTTAGCCCCCTATGAAACATAGCGTGATGTTTTATATACCAACTTACACCTTGACTTCTACACAACACATCAGTGAAAGTCCTATCAAAATCCATCCACGGGTTTTCAAACCTGGACGAACAGAGCGACAGACAGACAGACAGACAATAATTCCAAAAAAAATTGTTTTGGCCTCTATGTCGATAGTATAGTACCCCACATAGAAATTTTGGAAAAATATTCAATGTACAGAAAAAGTGCTCTTTGAGTTTTATTATAGTATAGATACGTACCTACCGCCAAGGACTGGAATAGTTTGCCTGCGTCGGTTGTCCCATCGGATTATAATGTGGTTGCTTTCAAGGCAAGAGTGGATAGGCCTTTAATAAGTTAGTGTGCTTTACCATCATTGATTACATCGCTGCTTTCCATCCGGTAGAATTGCAGTCAATCACTAACTTTTATAGAAAAAAGAACCTCTAAAAGATATTGTTACGACCGGGACATAAAAGTGTTAATTACTCCGTTAATTATTACTTAATTGCAATGATCTCAAAACGCATTGTTAGTCTATAGGTCTACTATCGATTCGTACCGAAAACTCTGGAATTCTCAATAGAAAGTAGTTCCCTCAAATTCGGCAAGTACGTATGTACCTACCTACACGCTCGCGCTCGGTTCACTGCCCCCGCCTATTGTTAGTTTATTCTCGAAGGTCGCGCCGCTATTGTATCTCGCGAAAACGATAGAATAGGTAAGTACATACGAGTTCATTCGAGAGAGTTCCACCCCTCTGTTAATTTAGGTATATAAGCCGACGCATAGTGGCGTCCGGACAGTTTGTGTTTACAAGCGACAGCGGAAACATCTTAAGGAAGCGATCGAAGAGAATTGTACCAGCGACCCTTGCGAAGACTTTGGACTACTGTGAAGTACTGTGCGACTCGGACTACTGTGCCTTATGTGTATACTGTGCCTTGTGTGTATACAGTGTGAGTGTACGTGTAATAAAATCTTCTTTTACGTTAATCGGCATTTAATTACCCACCCGCACGTAACAGTTGGTGTCAGAAGCGGAATGCCGATTCTGCCGCGTGAAGAAGAAGCGCGTACTCCGCGAACAAGGAGACAAGTAGAGATGGATGCTGCACGTCGGCTTGGTCAAGAGGAGGAGTCCCAGCCTGAGACCGCTACCACATCAGGTACCGCACCAGTGGGAAGCTCGACAGAGGTAAATCTCTCTACCCTGCTGGCTGTTATCCAAGGTATGCAGGTAAATCTCCAGGCCACCCAGCAGGCTATCCAGGCAAACCAAGAGACTACCCGCCGCGACATTCAGGCTATCCAAGAGGCTACCCGCCGTGACATCCAGGCTACCCAAGAGGCTATCCAAGAGGCTACCCGCCGTGACATCCAGGCCAACCAAGAGGCTGTTCTGTGCAAGATTGACGCCGGCATTTCTGTACTCGGCGAGAAAGTCACAAAACTGGAAGTGGACGTCAAAGAGGTTACTCTTAATTAAGACGGAAAACCTGGAAGGCCGAATTGATGAACATGATAGCCGTATTCATGTACTGACTAATAAGGTAACGAAACTAGAGACTCGCCAACCACTAGCCGTGGCTTCATCATCACCATCAGCAGCGAAACTCGACCTTCCGCACTATGATGGGACTTCGTCGTGGACAGCCTTCCGCTACCAGTTCGAGACACTGGCCAAGTGGAATGGATGGAGTGATGACCAATCCTTCATGGCCCTGGTGCTGGCACTACGAGGGGACGCTCTGCTCATATTGGAGAACCTGCCACATTTGGGACGGACGTTGGAAGCTCTGTTAGAAGCATTAGATACGCGTTATGGTGAGGGTCACCTGGAACACGTATACCGAGCACAACTCCGCGAGCGTACACAGAAGGTTGGTGATAGCCTTCAACAGTGGGCGCTTGAAGTGGAAAGGCTGGTTCGTCGTGCGTACTCTTCGGCACCGGCGACAGTTGAAGTGACGCTGTTGCAAGCATTCGTCGACGGCATACGGGACGCGGAAGTCAGAGCTGCTGTTCGTCTGGGCCATCATTCGACTTTGAAGAGCGCTCTGGCCCATGCTCTCGAAGTGGAAGCTGTACGACGGGACACTTGGCTATATAAGATCCAGGAAGTAGTGCCGGATGAGACAAGGCCCCGGTATGTCCCCACTTGTTATGGCTTTGGAGCAAGGGGGCACATAAAGCAGAGTTGCCCTATAGAGAAGACCAAAAGTTTTTCAAGTATTGGGATACAGGTCGAACCTGTGAAGCAAGATACGCAGGCACATAGGGTAAGTGAGGTTGTAGCCGTCCGTCGACTCGGTATCTCGCGACGTCCGAGTTTTGGGCCCCTATGTTATACCTGCGGGAAAAGGGGACATATACAGCTGGAGTGCCCGAACCGGAAAAGGAAAAGTGCCTTATATGCTGCATCCCAAGGGGATAACTGTCGAGTAGTACGATGGCAAGAGCAACCGCAGAATGTCTACCATGCAACGGAACATCGCAATGGGAATGGACATAGCAACGTGGAAGATGTGATGCGAAGACTTTGTGCCAGCAAGCACTGTTCTAAGAATGAAGTCCGAGAAGAAGTCAGGATTATAAGGACGCATGGCTCAGAAGACGAGTTGACTGGGACCAATATGAAGAAGGCACAAGCAGAGGATGATGACCTTGGTCCTATACTACGCTGGAAGCAAAGTGGGAGCAAGCCCCAATGGAAGGATGTATCTGTTTGCAGTGCAACTACTAAAAGTTATTGGGCACAATGGGACAGCTTAGTCTTAGAAGACCATTTGCTGTGCAGGAAATGGGAGACCAGTAATGGAAAAGAAGTAGTCATGCAAGTAGTGATACCAAGAGTTATGGTGGCTTCTCTTTTACGGCACGTTCACGATGGCGTATCTGGTAAGCATCTTGGAGTCTAGAAAACCCTGGTGAAAGTGAGACAGCGGTTTTACTGGCTGCGATGCCGTAAAGATGTCGAAGACTGGTGCCGTAAATGTTTGGTGTGTGCCGCAAAAAGATCACTAACTGGAAGTAAAGGAAAACCTAAGTCGCAAACTGTTGGGCCAGAAGAAGTGCACAACCGGGTACGGGAAAATAGCCTGGCGACCAGGGAAAGGATGAAGACTAGCGACGATTGGAACGCCAATACCAACGGCTTCGATGAAGGGACGTTAGTGTGGTGTAAAGGAGTGTTATTAGAAGGATCAACGACGTCACCTACCGCATCAAGAAGGGATCCCGAGGCAAACCTAAGATAGTTCACCTGGACGGATTGGCACGTTATCATGGAGCTAATAATGCTCGGGACTTATGCTCGTCCCGAGCATTATAGCACTAAGAGGGGGGTAGTGTTACGACCGGGACATAAGTGTTAATTACTCCGTTAATTATTACTTAATTGCAATGATCTCAAAACGCATTGTTAGTCTATAGGTCTACTATCGATTCGTACCGAAAACTCTGGAATTCTCAATAGAAAGTAGTTCCCTCAAATTCGGCAAGTACGTATGTACCTATCTACACGCTCGCGCTCGGTTCACTGCCCCCGCCTATTGTTAGTTTATTCTCGAAGGTCGCGCCGCTATTGTATCTCGCGAAAACGATAGAATAGGTAAGTACATACGAGTTCATTCGAGAGAGTTCCACCCCTCTGTTAATTTAGGTATATAAGCCGACGCATAGTGGCGTCCGGACAGTTTGTGTTTACAAGCGACAGCGGAAACATCTTAAGGAAGCGATCGAAGAGAATTGTACCAGCGACCCTTGCGAAGACTTGGGACTACTGTGAAGTACTGTGCGACTCGGACTACTGTGCCTTGTGTGTATACTGTGCCTTGTGTGTATACAGTGTGAGTGTACGTGTAATAAAATCTTCTTTTACGTTAATCGGCATTTAATTACCCACCCGCACGTAACAATATAAATATAAGTACTTACTCTGAGTGCCTAGACCAACAGAACACAGCTATCCTTTGCTTACAGTACCCACAGATCGCTAGTTATTAGGAAATTGTCGTTAAACTAGAATCAGTACTTAAGTATGTACTCTTAATTATAATAATAATAATAAATTCTTTATTTCAGGCATCTAATGGCCCATACAATAAATACCTTATAGACTAACATACATATTATATTATACTATATAAATCTTATAATTAAACACGCAAAACAGTAGTGTCGCGCGCGGTGTTCGGTATCCGTCCACGGAATCGACGAAATACGACACCCCTCGGCCAAAACTCTTCTTTAGCGAAGGTCGACAGTTGTTCGGTCGGCACTCTCACCACAAAGGAATTAAAATTCACGCTGTGGTGGGACTCCAACCGTTCGACCTTCAAGGTGAGCTTGGTCTTCACACGGACGTACTCTACAATGTCTTCGACCTTCGTAGTGTAGTGCAGCCTGGACACATACAGCAGCGTCGCAGGGATAGCCGGACGCAGCAGATGGTTTGGTCCCGTCGCGTCGGTGCGTTGCCGCACTTATTGCGGTTGGCTGGCCTCCTCTTCCTCCTCTGCACCTTGACGAAGCCTTCCTCGTCGCACTGGTCCCTCCTCGGACCCTTTGGCGTAGGCCCACGAATAGGCTCGTGAGAACTCTGCTTCTCCCCCTGTGTTGTCGGCCGCTTCGGTGGTGGCGCGGCAGCAGCGGCGGCGTAGGCACGTAGAGGAGTTGACGTGCTCACGCGGGACGGTTCCGGCGCGACGGAGGCGCGGGCGGCGGGGCGCGGTGCATCGGCCGCCGTGTCAACAGCCGGCGATGCATTAAAACTGCCGATGGAGGCATTTTGCGCCCCGCGTCGTGTGTTCACATTCGATGCCTCGTGTGACCTACTTTCTGAAACAGCGCCACGCAATGACACTATTTCGGCTCGCAGTTCACTTATGGTGGTGTTTGATGCCTCCAATCTGAACTGCACTTCTGCTAGACTTGCCTTCAGAATGTTGATATCCTTCAGCAGCCTGGTAACGTCGACGTGGTCGAAGGTGACGGGAGGCAGCTTAAGAAGCTGCTTTGCCACGAACGCGGGCACGTCGTCGGGATCGGTCTCCTTGAACAGCTTGATAATGTCCTGAAGACTTCTCTCACCCTTTTCATCCCTTCAAATGTCTGAGTAAAACACTGAAGTATCTGATCTGGTCATAATGTCTGAGTAAAACACTGAAGTATCTGGCACGTCTTTATTCCACCACGCGCACAGATTGAATGAATAGTTTTTTTTTTTATTTTTTTTTTGGGAATGATAGACGCTGTTAACCGCAGATGGCTATTGCAGTTTCACCGGACAATAGGAGGCGAGCGCTTGAAGCGCTCTAGCCTTTACGGCAGAAGTAGCGACGAGCACAAGGGCACCTCAGGGAGGCACGGCCTCGGCTTGGGCTGTCGCTTAAGAGAGGGCTGAGTTTACCACCGGTTCACAACGCGCCACCACTGAGAAGAACCGGCAAGAAACTCAGTGGGGTGATGCACGTCGTTGCGGTCGCATACGTACGACCCTTCGGCCTCGCCGGCGAGACCGGTGTCTGATAGCTAGTGTAGCATACGGTTGTCGGGGAGGGGTCGGCGCATCCCGGTCCAATAGGACCGTCATGGGGTCAGGAGGGTCGAGCAGTACGTGCCGTGGTCTGCGGCGCGAGTCAGAAGGACTAGCGGCGTAATCGGCGGCGGCGCGGATTAAACTGTTCGCATGACGGGACGCGGATTCAAAGTAGCGTTTCGACGCTTCTTTGAGGAACTTACGAAGGGGATCTAATTTGAAATCGGAATGCAGATCTACGTTCCGCATGTACCACGGGGCACCGACGGCGCGACGGAGGAATAATGAATAGAATACAATGAGGTTCCACCTTAAATACTACTAGACATTTTTCCCACCATATTGAATGTCATTACAACAACCAATTCATACATTACAAATACTACCTTTCAGATTGTTATTTTTAAAATACATCTCAAACTATTTTGAGTTGCATAAGGTAAAACACCCAGTGTCCGACAACGCTCCATTGTCCGACATTTAAAAAGTTTATTAATAAAAATAAGAGCAGTTTCTCCTTTCTGAATGGATTTCAAGAATAAACAATAAACGCGGATTATCTAGTTGTCATTGCAAATGACATTTCACACATTTTTAAGAAAATGGCATGGTATAAGTTTCGACCGCAAGTGATCCTCCATCGTAAGTCTAGTTTTACTAGTAAAATGAGGTGAAATGGGAGGTGAGTAAGATTTATTGCTCATAACTTTTAATTGTTTTGCTGTATCAAAAATGTTATTTATTTATAAAACTAAGACATAAATTGACTAGTTTTTAATAATTGTTTGACAAGGGTGTGGTTATAATAAAATAAGAAAACACGCCTGTCGGTTAATGGAGTTTTTTTCTTCGCTTTTTCCAAATTTCGACACATGTCGGAACTTTTTTGTTTATGATTTTTTGCACTTTATTTTATTACTTGGCTATGTTTCTTCAGCAGTCTTAAAATATAGTTCTTTCATTTAAAACATCAAACTGCATCCAGTGGTCGACAGTTGTGTCGATGATTGGATATTCCATGTGTTCCAATAACCGACATATTTTTCAAAGATGGCGCCTAAAAAGATACACGCCTTTTCAAATGGCACAGACGATAGAAGCAGTCAGTCTGCTCGACTTCAAAATGCTATTGGGTGGATAGCACGTCATTTGAGCACCGTAATGCGTTGGTACGCAGAGTTTGATCGAGGCCGCCTCTCCATGATAAAATTGTCGGCTCGGCAAAAGAAGGTCGGCTCTCAACTGCAGTCACTGAGAAAATATGGCTACTGTCATGACATTTACGGGGCCGGAAGAGACCGTCATAGCTTATAACCAGCACGTGAAAAAAATGCCCTTAGACCAATCCAGACCAATCAGGTACTTATGTTTTCAAAAATAGTTTGACCAAATGAAATGTGTTTAAAGTGTACACGGACACCAGAGTTAAACTAACCCAGCACTACTCTGAGGACATCCCATACATCAGCCTGTACTAGATTGGAATGGCTCTCAAACAGCTTAAAACAAAAAGGTGCCGGGTGAAGACGGATTCACAACAGAACTTCTGAGAGCGGATGGAAAACCGGTACTTTTAGTCCTCCAGAAGTTATTCAATTCCGTCTTACTCGAAGGTACTACGCCAGAAGCATGGCACAGGAGTGTGGTAGTGCTTCTCTTCAAACACCTTATCGAAAAATTATAGACTTATCTCACTCCTGAGCCATATGTACAAGCTGTTTTTGAAACGAAGGAATAGCACGAACGCTGGTGTAATGATTTCCAGCCTAACGAACAAGCCGGGTTTCGAAAAAGCTTTAGCACCGTATACCACATTCATATGCTCCGTCAGATGATACAGAAGACTAAGGAGTATAATCGGTCATTATGTCTAGCGTTTGTTGGCTACGAAAAACCTTCGATTTAATCGAGACCTGGGCAGTATTGCTGTCCCTCCAGCGATGCCATATTCACTACAGGTATCGAAGTGTTGCAACGACCACCATGCCGATCCGACTACAGGACGAGAGTACAAAATCAACCCGATTGAAGAGAGTTGTGAGACAGGGAGACGTTATTTCTCCGAAACTTCACGAACGCATTGGAGGACGTTTTCAAGCTCTTGGACTGGTACGGATTCGGCATCAACGTCAATGGCGAATACATCACTCGCCTTCGCTTTGCCGATAATATAGTAATTACGGCAGAATCGCTGAAGGACCTCAATACGATGCTCAGCGACATCAGTAGCGTTAACCCAACCGGTGGGTCTTTAAAATGAACATGGACAAGACGAAGAATATGTCTAATGTCCATGTTGCATTCATACCGATAGTCGTTGGCAACAATACACACGAAGTTGTTGATCACTATGTCTACCTTGGATACATTTAGTGGGTTCAATTTCGACAAAGAGGTCGCTCGAAGCATCCAACTTGGCGTTTGGGAAACTTGGTGACATCTTCTCATCTGAAATTCCGCAGTGCCTGAAGACAAAGTTCATTCACCAATGTATGTTGCCAGTGGTGATAATATGGTAATGAGACGTGGTCCTTAACAGCTGGCCTTTTAGAGAAGCTCAGTCACACAACGAGCTATGGAGAGAGCTATGCTCAGAGTTTCTTTGCGTGACAGAATCCGTAATGAGGACATTCGACAAAGAACCAAGGTCACCGACATAGCTCTCAGAATCTGCTAGTTGAAGTGACAATGGGTAGGCAACATCGCTCGAAGAACCGACAACCATTGGGGAAAAAAGGTTCTCAAGTAGCGACCACGAACCGGAAGACACAGCGTAGGTAGGCCTCCTACTAGGTGGGCAGACGAGATTTATTTATCTTTATTATAATACCCAGTTGTCGTTCATTGTGGCGTTCGAAGGGTGAGGCCTATAGTCAGTGGTGGACGTCTTCCGGCTGGTGATGATGATGATGAATACCAATTTATTAAAAACAGTTCTACAATTTATGTTAAATATTTGATTAGTTAAAATAATTCATACGTGACAAAGAATAGTGGAAGCACGTAACGGGATAAGATCATTTACGATTTTTTAATACAGAAATATTGTTATAATAGCATTAAAAAGTCATTACCTAATTAACTTTAGATGAGTTTAAACATGCCACACACATGTACATGTCCCTGTTTGTTTATTATAATTAAAATAATTAATGTACTAATACTTTTTTGGGCATGGTGTTAAGATGCGGTCGATATTTGGGTGACGATAAATAGAACATGTCGATTACTAGATCACGATTATTGGATCATGTCGATTACTGGGTGTCGATATATAGAATTTCCTTGTCGATAACTAGGCCAAAAAGAGCCTAAATCTATTTTGATTTATTGATCTACTTATTGGTATTACACTCGTTTTTACTTTAAGATAATATAGAATGAACCCTAAACTTATACCTAGTGCATGAAAGTATCGTATAATATCATCAATAAACTAGATATTTAATAAAATGTTCACTTGCGATCCTTAAAGTGTCGATGATTGGGGGTTTTACCTTACCCTCAACAAGTTCACAATTTTAAAACTACCTGCCATAGAGCTTTAAATCTGTGATCATAAAATAGAGTTTTACAATCACACTAACAGTACGTAATTATCAAATGTCTACCCTTCAAACACAACTACACATCGGTATATCTATACATAGACGGCAAGATTAATGCGCAAAGGTAAATCGAATAGAATTTGTCATGCAAAATTATTCATTCGGGTAGTTTTCGGGATCGAATCCCTTAGGCATTTATGTGCATTTCTATTAGCTCATTTAAATCTTACGACTGTGATATTTAAACGTTGCAGCAGGTAGGTACATAGGTAGGTACTTACCTACTTTACTATTTTAAAAGATTAGCAAGGCCAGAGGTCGCGCATTCAAATCCTGCAGGGCGCAACACCATGTGTAGTTGTTCTAATCTGATAATAATTACTACGAGTACTTACTGGCCGATCACACGATTGTCTGAAATGTAAAATGATCAATGGTGATGATGAATGGTTGATGATGATACGTCATCCCAAAAAGCATTAAGTTCAATAATTACTTATAAGTAAACACAATAAAATACCAAACACAATAAAATCTAATCATTCGTGGTGTTTACAGAATTAAAAAAAAATCTTGGATAACAGAAATAATATTGTCTCTACTGATTGGCACAGTCAGTTCCATCCACTCAAAGTGATAACACTAGAGGTGTGAAAGCTATCATTGATAAACCTAATACAACACAATTTTATTGCGTGAGCTTTATGCGATGAGTGCAGTCCATTATGTTATATTTGTGGTGTTTGAAGGTAAGTAAGTAGGTACATATATATTCATAATTATAATAATAGAGGCTATGAGGACCAAAATGGCATGTAATTTTTTGGAAAATTCAATCATAAGGTTTAAAATCGCACTTGTAAGGTTGATGGTAGCATAGTGGCTGAAGTTGCAACTGCAAATATGTACTTAGATAGCGACTGACTGCCACCCACATTTTAAGATGGAATCAACGCGTACTTTAGACGCGGTTTGCGGAGTTTTGCTTGCCGACTCAATCAGCTGCCGATTTGCAAAGAACGCGCGCAGTATTAACATTTTGTGGTATTAACGTATCGGCAACAAACGCGCGCTGACTAGTTTGCATCCAGTTTGTGGCTTATTCAGTTAGCATTATGGTCGACAGCTGCCAACTATTTAGGTCTGCAGATTAAGGTAGGTACCACTTGCCCACGCCCCGTAAGGCGAGATTGAACCCCATTCCAGCCTAGTCAATACCGATATGATTTCCACTTTATGAACCATTATTTGTACTAATCGGAAGCTTTACCGTTTCGCTAACTATAACGGAAATAATTGTGAGGCAACATTTTTGCATGCCCCAGAATTTATTAGATTGGTGTCAGATCCACTAATCCACACGTGGTCGTGGTAGGGTAGTAGTAGGGATTTAGGTATAGACGCCCTCTTTTCTTTTTATTCATCATAAATGAGAGAATTAATAAAAAAGAAAATATTTAGAGTACCTACCTATCCTACACCTTATTCTACCTTTTGTCGGGTGGACGGAAACATCGAGGGTGGTTTCATGGTAGGTACAAAGATCAATAGAATAACTGGGAATGATGCCCAACTTTTGGCTGTGCTGAGGCAGGGGCCATCGTTCGTCCTTATGTCTACCTATACAGCGATATCTGTCAGGATGTGTTATATTATTAACAATTTTTTTTGTTCTTGTGGGGAAAACCTTTAATAGTACCTACCTGGGACCTGTAGGGGTTAACCGAGGTAGGAAGATGATACCCTTCGGAGTCGCTGGACGTTCGGGCTGTGGGCCCTTTGAACGTCCATTGAGTACGGCGGCGACTTTGAGGAGGACGGCGGCAGGGTTGCGACCCCCGTCCCCGTGAGCCCCTCTCTCTTGTGTCGATGCGATAGCCACGGGGGTCCCGCCGCCGGGAACCAGCCCGGCGGCGGGACCCCCGTGGCTATCGCATCGACACAAGGGAGAGGGGACCTGGACTCTCCGGTGGAATCTCCACCAGGAACCCCTCAGTGTCTTGCTGTTATTGCAGCCACCAGGGGGCGCATTATAGTCCCCAGGTACCCGACACGGTGCTCAAAGGAACGGGGGTTGCAACAAATTTACTCTTCAATGGTCGCAACCCCGCCACCGTCTTCCTCGGAGTCGACACGGTGCTCAAAGGAACGGGGGTTGCAACAAATTTACTCTTCAATGGTCGCAACCCCGCCACCGTCTTCCTCGGAGTCGCCGCAATACTCCAAGTAGAGTTCTATAAGCGTGTAAAACTAGTTGTTTTTTTTCAGTCAATACAATAAGTATGTAAACCCTGTTTTTGTTTACAAGATCAAAAATTGAACAATAAATGTATGAACGCGTGATGACTGACCGGTGGCCAGCCAGGGCCAGGGCCCTAAGTCTAATAGGTATACATGCCATTCCAGCGACACACTATTGAGACTCCCTTACGATTGTGACAAATTCGGTATTCTGTTAAAATAACCATATCTTATATGGATATGGAGCTTTGGGGCATAGGTTAGTGACAAGCCACTGGTCCTGTAAAATTAGTAGACTACCAAATGTGTAAAACAATACAACTGATACACTATCGACACTCGATTGAAGCGTTTGTAAATTAGCAGACTTCGGGCCCTGTAGGGTCGAAGTCAAAGTCAAAAGTCATCACGCGTTCATACATTTATTGTTTAATTTTTGATTTTGTAAATAAAACCAACCGGGTATAGAAGAAATTATTGGAATAAACCGTCTAGGGCCCACACCCCCAAACTTCCAGCGATTCCGAAAGTATATTAAAAACCTAGCGCACGCCCATCCCCGGATATATCCTCACTTACCATCAAGTAGAACTGTGGTCAAGTACTTATTAGCTTATAGGTAATTGTGTAAAAAGTTATCTTCTTTGTGGTTAAAAATATTATGGTCATCAACAGGTTTCGGTACCAACAAAGGGGGAGCGTTGGACGTCACGAGGAATTCAGCTCCAGACCACTCCGGCATAATACAGAGTATATTCAACATGTCTGTGATGACTATTGCTGTCAGCACAATTATTATATTTACATTTGTTTTTATTGTGAAAATATATTAGTTTTATAAACTTGGGACTTTTTATTACTTTTAACTTACTTTCTTATTTCACCCACTACTCAACTGCTTGGCATTTTCAGCAAACAGCTAATAACTCTTCCGATTAAAGAGAGTGTAAATACGAATAAATAGGTTTAATATTGGTTTGAAATGGTTAGATAGTTATCAACACGCGAACCGATTGACTATCAAACGTGGACTGACTTAAATCGTTCCAATACTGCATCTCGGCGTAAATGATGACACAGCGCAACGTATGCACGATGCTTGCACCGTACACTATCCTATAAGTAAAAAAAAACCTTATTCAAATAAAACGACACAATTTATTTATTGTAACTTTATTAACTTCAAATAAAAAAGATATGTAATACAATGTTTGCAATAATAACGCCGGCCGTGCTATTACAATCTACTAATTAAAACTTCAACATTTTTATTCATTCAATCGTAACTCTTACTCTAATAAGGCTACCCTTAAATTCTACCACTCCATTCTTAAGTATGGGCCAATTAACGCAATTGATTCATTTTATTATTGCTCGCATATCTTAGTAATGCTTTATTAAAAATTAATATCGATAAAAGTTATAATTATTATCGATTTGAATCCTAAGAGGAGTACCTAATATTATGCGTTACCGTAAATTCGCCAGCGTTGTTCAAAATCGATTTTGTTAATCTCTGGGCGTCTCTAAAATTCTAGGCACTACCAGAAATACATAAAAATATAGAAAAATAATCTGAAACATTCAAATGACTATTCGTAAACACAAAATATATCACACAATACGTCGAAAATTTAAAACTAACGGAAAAAACACAAATTTGTAAATAATACTCGTTTAATACAAGCAAACTTGTCATGAATAAACATTTTTTATATAATAATAATAATTGTATACCTTATATGATATGCTAATGATATGATAAAAAATCTACGCTGGGTCCAGCCAACCACCAGAACTTCGTTTACAATTATTATGTACGTATATGTATATTATTACTAACATGCAATTTAATAATAAACCTTACCTATATCACTACCAATATTCCGTTAAGGCATAAATGAATATTATATTGTCAGATCTATCAGGAAGCATGTTATCTTAATTAGTAATTGATGGCATTATATTAATATTGGGTTCAGTGCCTTAAGTAAGAGATTTGATGGTAAAAAAATGTTATCGTTTTTCACGGTACGGTACCCATACATTACACACTACGGCCTTTAGCGGAGACTTTACTTTAACCTAAGGTTAATAAACATGTCTTAACCCGTTATTGCACTTCGTTATTTAAAACTTATTAGACAATGGTAGCAGTAACAGAGTACAACAACATTGGCTAGGAGACTTCGTGATGGAGCTGGGATGGATAGACTAAGCCGAAATCTAAATAGGCAATAATAGTGGATTTGTGTACGATAAAGACAATCGACGAGATTGGTCAACGATCGAGTTGTTTAAGGTGCGAGTTCGTAGTGGACTGCACACAGCAGCAGCAGACGACGTGTCTCAGCGACACTACTGGTCTCTTTGTATTTCTATGAAATACCTTCCGCAGCGTCCAACATGTCGCCTGACTTCACGTCGCATCACAGCAGACGACGACGTGTCGTCCGACCGCAGATCAGTAGTGCCAACCAAACGAGACTTCCATGCTTCAAACCGCATCATAAAAAAATACTGACAGTTTATTGGCTGCTTGCCGTCTGCAGTTGGGTTCGAATACGTGACCTCAGCGTCATGTCGGTGTCGCAGCGACATGACGCGATAACTTTAAGGATGACTTGGACTTAATAACATATTTTTTTAACATTTTCTTGACGCCGTATCGTGGCCTGATACACCCTGTTGAATCTTGCTTTACTAGACTACTGTATAGTGTATTTTTTTTAATATCAAACTTCGTACTCTTGGCACTGAAGGCTTCGTTGCATTAACAGTGCGGGATAAAAGTGCAAAAGGCATCTGCCTCATTGCACTCAGCTCTCACACAATGTAATTTCTATAATTAACTAGTATAGAGAGACGAGATTCAAATTATATGGTACGTATAATAAAATATTGTATTGTGACAGTTGATACACACTCGAATAGAGTGGATGATCGATTAGTCCTGACTAATCGATTATAATTATGTTTAGAATGTTTAAAAGCCATAGCCATTGTTTATTGAACTAGATTCAAGATGTATACTTATAAAACAAACAATTTTTGTGCGACTTTATATCTGGGACTTGATCGAACATCGTCGAACTAAATTCTATGTTAAACGATAGATTAAAATTTCAACAAACGGAATACATTCAAATTTAATATTATTGACCGCATCAAATCATTATTATCCTAATTTTTTGTTCACTACCTTATAATCAAGTGCACTTAATGAATTCTCACTACATTATTAGTTCCATTTGTTTGAATAATTAGCGTACTTATACACCTACAGAAAATCCTTAATGTCCGATGTGAATCAAATGACAATTTTCATTAGTGTACCTCCACAAAAAGTATTTATATTGGTTGTGAAAAAATTGTGCTCCGACAGGCAAATAACAAAAAGCGTTACAATAATTATGTTTACAATTTCTTTAATCTGAAGCCGTGCTGATCTATTTCAGGCTATTAAATATACCTGACATGTAAACTTAGCAATTGAAAAAAATACCAACCAATTTGCAACAAAATATATTAGTTACATTTTTATTAAGTAGAAAACACATCGATATACTATACCAACTAGATTTGCTGTCACGACCCGAAAAGTGGTCACGAAAATAAGAGCTACGGAGACGGCTGTCGCTCAATTGTCTGCAATTATTATTGAACCTTATTTTATAGTATGTAAGTTATCTTTTTATATGAACATATTATTGTTTTGCGTGTACGTGTATAGTTGTGTAAGTATATGTAACCGCGACCACATTTTCGATGTCATTTTGTTCGTGACAGCTAATCTAGTTGGTATAGTATATCGATGAGAAAACATAAATAGATTTGTTAACGTTCAGGGTTACCAATTGCAAAATTAAAATCCTGACAAATGCCTGATTTGTAAGAATATATCAAGATATATGGAAGTCAGGACTTATGGAACGAAAATTAGCAAAATACTATAAACTTGTACCTATAGGTACATACAACGTGTTTACGAATTAACGCAAACCCTAAACCTAGGATATTCAGTATCGAGATCCGAATTCATTACGAGCGCGTACGACAAAAAATAGAGTGGATATGCTATTACAAAAATAAATATCTCAGACAAATTTTTTATGATAATAAATAATAGAATTAAAACTAAGTCGAGATGTTTGAGATTTTGTGTTATTATATTAACACGTAGTATATTATTTTAGTACAGTTTAATACAATAAAGGCTTCTTAAAATAAATTATTAAATAGACATGACATGTTTAAAGGCCAGCAAAAAACCTGAAAAGTGCCTAAATGTCAATTTCAGACATCTGGTAATCCTAGTTACGTCACATATTTGTTCGAAAGATTTTCTTTTTGTAAAAGGACAATTTCTTCACACCAAATGAATTTCTATGGTGCAGTGCTTTGTTCGTGATGCGGCGCCCATGGCGTCAGAATAAAGAATTAAAAAACTCCAGGGACTGCATCCATGGATCGCTAAGTTACAATGGCGTATACGCATACAGGCATTACTCATATTGTCGATATGTATGTTAGTTTAATTAACTGAGCACTATAATTTGACTCTTAATTATTTATGCAAAGCATAAATCCCAAAAGTTTACCTGCTCAATACATTGTCTAAAAGCAAATGACTAGAGTTTTACGCAAATCCTTTTTTCCTGTTTTTCAAGCAAAACGTATTGTATATGTACTTTATTATGATATTTGTTCGTGTACAAAGATATTGTATATCTTAACCAGAATATGAAATTAGCCTAAATTCTGTTACCAATTTAAATTACTCTAGTAGTACGGAATAAATAAGGTTTGTGATATATTATGTGCGCGTAATATTTAATTTGTGACGGTAATATTCTGGAGTATACGTTATGTTTGCGCACTTATAACTGTATTAACATCCTGGATGGTAAAATACAGATCATGGATGGATGGTCATCTTATCGGAACACCGTGGATATGCAATGGACGGAGTTTTCGATTTTTATAATATGTGAAGAATGTTATGATACTCTGTTTCAAGATAATTATGTCATAGATATGTTCATTGTGAACTTAATAATTTTGTTTTAAGAAATGGTGTTAGTATTATCACTTAAGGCTATTTCCTAAGAGCCTCATTATATTTTGTTCATAATAAATTTCCCGTGAATTATTCAGCGTCACATAGCCATTATAGTAGTTAATAAGTTTGATATACCCAAACAGTGTGACAATTAAGTAAATACCAGTAGGGGTAGATACGTACTCTTGCGTCCGGATTTAGGAATGTGTATTAAATATTTGCGAACCCCTCATATACTGATTGGCTATCGAATATTGCATATGCTATATACTTTTCTAGTTATTTTTTTATATGTTCCAAGATAATTCAGCGTTTCCCTGGGACTTACCGAGGGACTAGAATCGGTGTCTTCACTAGTGACCAGTGTAGATCCTGGCTTATGTGAGCCAATTAAAATAGAAATACAAATATTAAGCCAGGTTGAGGTGTCCACAAAAATTTAACAGACGTTCCTAGGCTATTTGTAGGCCGATATTCCATCAATATTTGAAATACATTGAAAGAAAGGGAACAGTAAATCTTATTAATTGCATTAACTTTTTACAGAACTGTGACGGGAGATCGTTATTACAAGACTTTCGCGGTTTTCTTTCAATCTATTTCAGATAGTAGCGTAACTTACGCACTGTTGTTCTGTTACTTTATTTACACAAATTACAACAACCTATTTCGGTAACTGGGCATAAACAATGTAAAAAAGAAATTAATTTAAAATTTCCATATTTAAAAAATCTTTGTTATAAATTACTTTTTTTACAAATTTAAATTGTAATCTATTTTTACAAGCGTCCAGTATCCGTTTCAATTTACAGAGTAATGACTTATTGTAAAAAAAAGTTCAATTTCAAAACGAAATGGCAAATCTCTTTTCTCATAATAAATCAGCATATACAATTAACCGATTACCTAAACTGTGCGTTGGTACACCTATCTCTACCCGGCTAATGGACTCAGTCTACTACGGACCGTTGAATTAGTCTACGCAACGGCTTAATACTTTAAATCCTACCCTAAATAAATAAACATTTTAAAATTGCCACTTTTAAAAAACGATGTGATATGTTGCGTTCTTAAAACGGTGCCCAATAATTGTCAATATAGCAACCCTAAAATGTGATTCTGACTACTGCTAAATAGATGGGCACTGTCAGTACACTTACATATTAATACTTAATAAAAAATAATGCATCTCTAAACTATATAAAGTGTTTAAAATGGAAGCATCAACTGTCAATTCCATGAGTGCGAAATTGCCTAAGCTTAATTAAATGCGTTTACATGAACGAGGATATTGCTTGAGCATGGCATTGTACGTATCGAACCTTGGTTTGTTCAAGCAATTTTATCCTCCGTATCGTAAATGGTCCATCTTTTACAATTGATATAATGACACACCACTAGTGCCTACACAACCAGAGTTCACTAATATAACTATAGAGTCCAATAGACTTAGTCGTTGGAATATAATTTAAAAGCGCGTCATTATTTGAGTATGGAAGAATATGATCTACGAGACATGATCAGTCTAATGCCAGCACTACACAACCGTCCAACACCTGGGGTTGTTCGTTCAAACATTGATATGCAGAGGGTCAGTTCGAAAAAAAATACAATTTTAGACTTTCGCATTCAATTATTTTTATCGAGGATTAACGCAATTCGACCTTTTTAAACGACTTCAAAAAAGGAGAAGGTTGTCTGTTCTTTTTATTTTGGCTTGACGTTTTGAAATTTGAAGTAAATCACTTATTTGCCGATAAAAATATAGTTCGAACTCGTTGGCGACCTAACACGAATCGCCACTCACGAATCGATTTTTATGAGGATAATGTTGGCCGTATATCGTCATAACAGCTCTACCAGACGAGGAGCCAAAGTTTATAACGCTTCAGCTTGATGGGCCAGGGAGCGATGACTACAGCTCAGATAGGTACAATGTCTGATTTGGGCTTTACTTAGAGAAGACATTAGCACCGGACTGACTAGCATCGGACGGGGGTATACTATGTTTGTGTTATATTTTTCACGGCAATATCATTCGATATTTTCCATTTTATTAAAGTTCGGAGTTCGCCTTCGATGCGGTGGGTCGGTTTGGATATCAATCGAGTTCGCTCATGTTCGAATAACAGTTCGGAGTTTCGGAGTTGGCCGATATGTGTAGAGGCAGCATTAAATATAAATTAAACAGTAAATAAACACTGCAATTATACAATTTCAAATACTCATAATAATAAAACAACAGTTTTTAAGATCAATTATTACTGTCGCTTTGCAAAACGACACAGAAAATAAAGATAACATTATAATTAAAACGATTTGATACTGGCAGTAATGGCACTATTACGCAGCTGGTTGCCATTTAAAAAGAAGACTATTTAAATATCGAATTTACCTAAATACTAACAACATTTTATAAATGTTCTCTGTATTTGAGTATTTACTGATAATGGATGACGAAAGTCGGTATATTTGTTTTAATAAAAATAACTACAGCGTACCTTACTAGTCTTGCAATAGCAATGCCTCTTTAAACAAGAGAACAGCCAAATATTTGGAGCAATTGTGGAACATCATCTGAAACAAGTAAGTTTATCATTACAATCATCATCATTAGCAGCCGAAAGACGTCCAGTACTGAAAAAAGACCCCCCCCCCCCTTAGAAGGGAGGTTTTTTGTTATATAAGCCAGTGCTTGACCACAGTCCCACCCGATGGAAAGCGGCAACGCAACCGAGTATGTTAAAGCACACTAGCTTATTAATAGCCTATTCACTCTAGTGTTGAAGACATCTACATTATAATCAGGCGGGAAAACCGACGCAGGCAAACTATTCCAGTCCTTAGCCGTCCTTATTATAAATGAAGAAGCAAATCGCTTGCCATAATCCCCACGCTTGGCAGGCGGCTTCGGGATCGCAGTAAAGGTGGAAGATAAATCCAAAAGAAAGACGCTGCTGCCCGTATTCCTGTTCTCGCTTAGCCGCCTCTTACGACACCCACCGAGAGGAGATGGGGGGATGCAATTCTAACCCCACAGGTAACATTACATTACCAATAAAACAATTTTGGGACTGACGACCATCACGCAGTTTATTTTTGACCAGACCAACAAGTATCCACCCTATTGTTCGTGGATATCTCTTCAGACGAAGCGTTTTGATTACTTATTTAGCTGAAAAGACTTGAATAGCATGCCTGTGATGGTCTTCTCTTTCGATTATAATGTCTTCAAAAGTAAGGAGGCATTTAATAAGCTACTGCGCTTTACCACAGCTCTGTCTGGTGGGATTGCAGTCAAGCTCTGGGTTGTGTGAAGTAAGAAAACATAATTAAATATGTACTATCACGGACACGAACGGTGTACCAGTTTTCAATCAAAATAGTTTGAACGATGTTACGTGCGCTTATCCCGTCCGCACGTATCTTGGGCCGGCTCGTGCAAGCGATCATCGTCCTAAAGGACCGCTTTTGACCGCGAGAGTACATCTAAAAATTGCTATGGACACACACACACAGTGTCCTAAGACTGGATTGGATGATCTAAATCCTACTACAGCGTCGTCCGTATGATGAGTATGGTATTCTCATTTTACTAGGCGGTACGTCCCTTGTGCATGGAACCGTCTAGGTAGGTATCAAGGTAGGTCCCAGGGCCGTCCTTCGGAGTCGCAGGACGTTCGGGCGACTCCGAGGAGGACGGCGGCGGGGTTCCGACCCCCATCCAAAGACAAAGACAAAGGACATCCCCGTGAGCACCGTGACTGGTTCCCGGGGGGCTACAAAGCGCCCCCCAGCGGCGGGCTCAAAGGCGTCCCCCCTCTCATATGCCGACGCGACAGCCGCGGGGGTTTTAGTGGGTAAGAATCCCACATACCCCGGTCGAGCCCCACAGCTCCCGGGGACCTTTGGAAGATTCTCCTCGCGTCAAAAAAAATAAAAGGTCCCAGGGCCGTAGCGAACACCGCGAGAGTGCCGGGGGGGGAGGGGAGGAGCACGTCCCCGCGGGACATCCTCTAGCGAACGTCTGGCGCTAGAGACTGACGAGGTCTGGCGCTAGAGACTGGCGAGGTCCGACGAAGACTCCAGAACAGCCCCATAGTGTCGGTGAATATCATGATTTGTTAAAAACTGAGCACAGTTATTCACGACGATAAAACGATGTATCTAAGTAGCAATTTAGATAAATCGTTTTATTTTTCCTATAATATTAAAATAAACATTGATTACGGTCAATCTGGGTAACTTTGACCCACGTATTGATTTTATTTCAAAATTTCATTATAAAATATCTACACAATCATGTTGGAATTGATAATTTTGATGGCTTTACATGACATATTTTTTATAAATATATATTTATAGTTGAATTTTTACGACTAAAACCTTAAATTCAATAAAAAATTGATGAGTCAGAGTTATGGCGTAATTTGGACAACTTTACCCCATGCATCGGATGATGTGGGATTGGCTCATTTAAATTGTTTTTTCTACTATTAGGACATCTTTAGCCTCGCTAAAATTCATACAAATATTGATAAAACTTAATTTGTATTTAATTTTATAAGCTTTAATAAATCGTCTAAGCTAAAACTTACCCTTATTGAGCGCTTAAAAATCTTACTACAAAAAACTTTTACGAGCACTTTCAAAAAGTCGTTTCGTACTGGTAGCGGGAAAAATATTTTATGTATGGTTTTTGACATTTTTGGAAACTATGACATTAGAAAAACGTTTACAAAGCATGTTACGTATGTAAAAATATAATTTATTTGATCAATGATTTTGTATAGAGCCCGAAAAAAAAAGTCCATATTTGCAGTGATGAGTCAAAGATGTACCGAAAGCCAAAGTTACCCAGATTGATTGTACTTGTAATTAATTCGGTTTCTTTCCCCCACAAACTTCGGGACATAACGGTATCTTATCTCCGAAGATTAATACCGTGTTTGTACGGTATTTATTAGGCATTTTTAAAGTCAGAAACTACGTAAAATGAAATATATATAATTGTTTTGAAATGTGTAAATGAAGCCCTTTCATATGATACCCCACTTTCTGTATATCAATTTCCTGATGACAAATCCACAACAAGGGGACGATAACAATTAATCAATGCAAAAAATAATTTGCAAGTGAACTTTGATTTGTTGTGTGGGCGCACAATGCTGACTTAATTATCAATCATGAAAAAAAAACTAAATTAATGCCTAGGTATTTATTCTTCCCACATCAAATCACAAAAACACACACACAAACTTCAGTCATACATACACACACACACACACACATACACACACTTAACACTTCAGTCGTATGGTTATACGGGCGCACACTAATCAACGTCTGGATCATCAAACTACTAATTGATTTTGAATTCATAAACAATAATTGTCAGATGTCAGAAAATAAGTAATAAATAGAATAAAAAAAAACCGGTCAAGTGCGAGTTGGACTCGCGCACCGAGGGTTCCATACCATCCTTGGGCGTATTAAAGTTATTTTACATTAATCTAACACCTCAGACAGCAAAAGTGTTAAGATTTGATAATTTTATTATAACTTTACATGTTCGAACTTTTTATAGAGCATAGCGTAAGATGTATTTATATTTAAAAGGTCTTGTCAATACATTCTGTCATTATGAAAAATAAAGATACGTGTCTATCCTAACTTGTTATTACTAATAAAAAATTTGTTAGATTTCAAAAAAAAAGAACCAAACCGCAAAAATAAGTTTGTTTGTCGAGGTTTTTTAAGATTACTAAATAGCTCATATTTAGAAAGATTGTTTTATTTTTCCTGTAAAATATCTATAGACATGTATTACCCATAATTATTTCAGATTTTTCCTCCATTAACTTCGGAGATAAGTGGGGGAGAAGGATATTTTTATTAAAAAATTTTGACATTTTTGATTTTAAGCTGGTGTAATTACCGGACACAAAGACTTAACATCTAATGTCTTAAGGGTCGGCAACGCGCTAGTGATTCTTCTGGTTCTGCTAGCGTCTACAGGCTGCGGTGACTGCTTACCATCAGGCGGGCCGTACGCTTGCTTGCCACCTTGGTCGTATAAAAAAATCCAATAACTACATACTTACCAAAAACCAAATAAAAATCAGCTTTAAAATGTGCAAATAAAGCCCTTCCATATTGTAGCTTCACTTTGATATTTTGAGTCCAAATTTCAGCCCCTAACTCAGTGGCCGAGCGCTTGCCTTGGAAACAAGGTGCGCAGGTTCGAACCCCAGCTCGCACCTCTGATTTCTTTAATGAATCATGTGCGAATCGTGTTTGTGCGATTGTTACTAGCTTTCGGTGAAGGAAAACATCGTGAGGAAACCTGCATGTCTGAGAAAGCCTAACTAGCTCTCGAATGACGGTGAAGTCCTCCAACCCGCACTTGGCCAGCGTGGTGGACTATGGCCTAAGCCCCCTCATCTTGAGGGGAGGCCCGTGCCCTACAGTGGGACATAAACAAAGGCTGGTATTATTATTATTTCAGCCCCTATTAAAAAATAACCATAACGTTACTATTCTAAGACCATGGCATGTTTTTCAAAATAAATATTTGTTAAGGTTGGTATAGGCAACCATAAAAGTGTTTGGAAGATGGTTCTTGTAATTTGACTTTCAATATAGAACAGAATTATTACGGTATGCTTTACTTTTATTTGTACTTTAGTAACTGTACTACAAGTATAAATTTAATAGGTAGACGAACTCTTAAAATGACTTTCCTGTGCTATTATCAGACCCTGATCAGTATCTGTCCATCTACTCGTCAAGATTTAACCATAGATTTATAATTCGGTGGGTCCTAGATTGAATGGAGCCGAATTCCTGTTGTCACCTTCCTGCTTGCTATCACCAGACTCTGATAAACGTTTTTCTACCTACTGCTCGCAGCAACCTATCCAACGAACCCAAATTCGGTGGGTCTACGTTTATTAGTGCAGAGATCCCGTGACCACCTTCCTGCTCCATCATCAGACTGATCACCATTTTTCGTGTAACTACTCTTCGAGACCTACCTAACGAGCCCAAAGTCGGTGGTTCTACGTTTATTGGTGCAGAGATCCCGTGACCACCTTCCTGCTCCATCATCTGACCCTGATCACCATTTTTCTAGCAACTACTTGTCTAGACCTATCCAACGAGTCTAAGCTCATACGTTTATTTGGGTCGACATCCTGTTACCACCTTCTTCCTGGAGACCCTGGCCCTGGTGAAGGTTACCATTTTATTTAGTATCATCGGATATACATATGTTCTAACAGAATAATAGAAGTAATGAAAAATGTCTATTGTATACTAAATATCCCTACCTCGACTCGTTAGTCGTTGGCGAATTGCGATGTAACTGTGGCAAAAATAAACAAGGCTGTATGGTAGGAGTACCTTTGCCTGTCTTTCGGCGAGGTGTAATAAAAATAAAAATACCATATGTTCACAGAATATAGGATTACGTAATATTTACGATTTTGTTTGTAGCAAAGTTTGTAGTATGCGCGAAAGGAAAAAGTTAAATTTTATTGTTGTCCGTATTTTTAAACTTGTTTATGTGATGTTGAGATATACTTACTATCATGTATAGTGATTTTATCCCAATTGGTTGTTGATCGTAGTATATCTTAGTTCGGTTGTTATTGATTTTTTGTGTGTTAATGAAGTTAAAGTGCGAGGACTTCGTAAAGTGTATTATACTTTAAAAACCAATCAAGTGCTAGTCGGACTCCCGCACCGAGGATTTCATATCATTTTTGGACGTATTAAAGTTATTTTACTATTCGTCTAACGCCTCAGATAGCGAAAAAAAACAAACCGCAAAACTAAGTTTGTTTGTCGAGGTTTTTTTAGGATTACTAAAAAACTGTACTAATTAGAAAGATGATTTTATTTTTCCTGTAAAATATAGACAGACATGTATTACCCATAATTATTTCAGATTTTTCCCTCCACTAACTTGGGAGATAAGGGGGGGGGAACGGTATTTTTTTTGACATTTTTGATTATCAGCCAAAAACTGCGTGACATAAACCAAAATAAAAATCTGTTTTGAGATGTACAAATGAAGCCCTTTCGTATGATACCCCACTCAATATAGTAGTCTCACTTTGAAATTTTGATGACCCATTTCGACCCCCATTATAAAAAAAGTAAAAGAAAAAATATTTTTTTTTCATTTGCAATGGAGTTGGGTAATTAAGATCTAAAACTATTCCAAGTTTCAAACTGATAGCATCAGTGGTTCCTGAAATATATAGGTTTGTGACAGACAGACAGACAGACGAAGTCAGACCATAAGGGTTCCTTTTTTACCTTTTAGGTATGGAACCCTAAAAACGAATCCGTTGGAGACAATGATATTTTACTAAGATATGTTATATCCCTACTAACGCACGATAAAAGTTGTCTCACTTGTAGTTAGCTATACCTAGCTATACATTTTCCTACATATAGTCTGACAAGGACAGATACATAACGAGAAAAGTAAGAGAAAACGAGATGGCTATATTTTGTGCGTTCCGTTGTCAGCGTTGGTTAAACGCTTGTCAGTGTCATCTTGTCAACTGACACATTCAATATTACTATTATTTCTTACAATATTATTATGAAAATTGAAATACAAATTGAAAATCAAATTATGTTTTCAAAGTTACATGTGCTATATTATTCCTGACTGTTTATTTACTTTTGCCTGGTAATTTGTGCACATTATAAATACGCAGGACGGCATTTTAAATTTTTAATGATAGACGTAACGATGTCGCATTAACTACGCGGGACGGCGTGCGACTAACTGCTACAAAACCCAGTTGGGGGATACTCGCTGAACGTCTGGCCATCGCTAATGGCATATCTATTGTTTAAAATATCATTGGTTGGAGATCACACGTTGACGTCGTTGGGACCAAAATGTTTAGAGTGCACCCATTAGGCGCCTAATTTCCTAATTTGTGATCTCAACCAACACGATAGAGCATCCGCGCGTAAAAGTCTGTTTAATATGTAAACTGTTCTAATTTTACATCAGCACATTCACCTCATTGTAAATTGGAACACATGCTATGAATTAACGGCAGCAATAACAGCCAACCTTGATATTATTAAGTACTAGCTGACCCGTGCAGCTCCGCCCGCGCTTTTATTACATTTTGCTCCCCTTTTCTCCGTCCTCCCTAGTTTTATTTCTCTCCATATCTCTCTCTCTCTCTTATAAAAAAAATCGAATTATATGCTCTTTCTCTCCTCTCTCTTTCCCCCTCCCCTCTTCCTCTCCCTGTTGTCCCCTCTCTGAACTCTCCCCCCTCTCTCTTCTACGAACTTGCTACTTCTCACTCCCCCTCACTCAACCCATCACCCCCTCCTCGAATCCCCTCTCCCTCTTTCTCCTCTCTTGCACCCTCCTCTCGTTTTAAATATCCTAGTCAATTTCATACATATCGGTTCACCCATCTATTTAATGACCTTTCCTTATGTTGCTTAACCTTAACCTAATGGTATGAAATATACTTTACGGCCTATTCTCAGACCTACCCGATATGCACACAAAATTTCATACAAATCGGTTCACCCATCTATTTAATGACCTTGCCTTATGTTGCTTAACCTTAACCTAGCGGTATGAAATATACTGTATGACCTATTCTACCCGATATGCACACTTTCATACAAATCGGTTCACCCATCTATTTAATGACCTTACCTAACGTTGCTTAACCTTAACCTACCGGGATAAAAAGTATCCCATGTCCGTTTCCTGGTTCTAAGCTACCTCCCTACCTTTTCAGCCGAATCGGTTAGGCCGTTCTTGAGTTATAAATAGTGTAACTAACACGACTTTCTTTTATTAAAATAGATTAGTTGTTTAGTGATTGTATGTTCAATTTCACCGATAGATGGCGCTGTTCATAATGTAAATCACGCTAACATCGTAAAATACTGTCTTATCATATTTGATAATGAAAGTTCTAAATTTTTCGCATCTTTTACTGTTGCGATTGTAATGCAATACCTATTATACACTACCTGGACTTGGGGAGTTTCATTAAAATTTCATGAACCCCCCCCCCCCCCCCCAATCTAGTTTGGACTCACTCGGGATTTACAGATTTTAACCTTTCAAAGATATAATGTGATATTGCTATCAGCAAAGTACTTAGAACAATACAGAAATCTAATGTAAATGTCCTGGGTGTACCGGACCGGCTTACCCCTTACAAAAATTGACCCTTCGCCACTGCCATATCTTATGCAAACTAAATGTCTGCTCAGTCCCTATTGTATATAGCGTAATAATACATATCTTAATGATTAACTGATCAGTCTATAATTACCCTATCCACATACAAAGGAAATTACGTGATAATATGTGCAAGTAATGTTTCACTGCTTAGCCCCTATGAAACATAGCGTGATGTTTTATATACCAATTTATACCTTGACTTCTACACAACACATCAGTGAAAGTCCTATCAAAATCCATCCACGGGTTTTCAAATGATACCTGGACAAACAGAACGACAGACAGACAGACAGACAGACAATAATTCCAAAAAAAATTGTTTTGGCCTCTATGTCGATAGTATAGTATCGCCACATAGAAATTTTGGAAAAATATTCAATGTACAGAAAAAGTGCTCTTTGAGTTTTATTATAGTATAGATACTCACGAATATATGATGCATTTTTTCCCGCTCCCAAAGCGACGTCAATATTCCATGATTACTGTAGTTATCGTTCAAGGTGTGATTGTGTAGTTATCAATCGGATTGAAATGTTTACTAGCCATATGGGTCGCGTTGTTCGCGATCCGGTACCCCCATAGATCCATCGCTTCTTTACACGCAGTCTGAAAATAATAACAAGAATAATGTCTTCCTGGCCGATACGACCACAGCGGCCAATGTTTCACAGGATCAGCCAGGGGATATCATAGAGTAGGGCTTTTGTAGACGTGCATTCTTTCTTCCTTTAGACACAGACAAGCGCCGCTACTGGGCCAAACTATTTAGCAAGTTCACAGCTCTCAAAATTTGCAAGTTGAAGTGGCAATGGGCAGGCCACATCGCTCGAAGAACTGATAACCTATGGGGAAGAAAGGTTTTCGAGTGGCGACCACAGACCGGAAGACGCAGCGTAGGCAGGCCTCCCAATAGGTGGACAGACGACATTGTGCGCGTCGCAGGTAACCGGTGGATTCAAATAGCCAATTGTCGCGTTCGAAAAGAGAGGTCTATGTTCAGCAGTGGACGTCTTCCGGCTGGTGATGGTGATGATGATGATTTAGCAACTTGCTTTAAACTTTGAATGCCGCGCTCGACGAAATGTCTAACTGGGGAAGTGAGTATCTTGTAGAAGATCGCAGCCACCTTTGAGTTGTGTTTCTGCCTGTACCAGTCCTCTAAAAGGAGCTGCTGTATGTACTCGCGGCTGAGAGACCAAGAGAGAGTCCAAGACCCTTTATTCTTTCTTTTTTACGCGGGGGAAATGTTCAAAAGATCCCCGGGAGCTGTGGGATTCTTACCCACTAAAACCCCCGCGGCTGTCGCATCGGCACATGAGAAGGGACCCAGGTCTCTCCGGTGGGATCTGCACCAGGGACCCCTCAGTGCCTTGCCTTTGAGCCCGCCACCGTGACGCGCATTGTATCGCCCCGGGAACCTGAGACGGTGATCACGGGGACGGGGGCGCAACCCCGCCGCCGTCGTCCTAGTCGCCGCCGTTCTCAGGGCCCACACCCCGGACGTCCAACGACTCCGAAGGAGAGACAAAGGCCCATGCCAATGCACGCAGAAAAACCTGACAGGCCCTTGCCTTTTGCTTGTTTTGTTAGGAATATACTGCGCTCTCATTTAAAGCTGCATCGTGATTGCCGTAAGGAATCGCGGTCAAGCTATTGCTTGACCTATTTTACGCCGCGTAGGTACCTACACACACACAGGGCCAACGAAGGCAACGAACGAAATTCGTTGGCCATGTCTGGACTTTTCGGTGAAAGCTAACGATCGTTCGATATCTTTCTTGCGTTTACATTGACCAAACGATCGTATCGAATGGGTGTCTTGGTCTTCATTGGTCCCATTTGGGCGTTTTGACGAATGCCAACAATCGTCCGTTGGCCTTTGTTGACCCGGCGTGAACGCACCATTTTATTGACTAAAACAATGTACCAAGTACATATATGTATGTAAACCCGTAAAATGTATGAACGCATGCGTGATGGCTAACCGGTGGCCAGCCAAATAGGGCCAGTATGCCCGAATATAACATATTCAACCCTACCAATTGTCTTTGACTGGCCACTGGTTACCTAACACGCCTGCGTTCATACATTTAAAGTTGTCAGGAAAAACAGGGTATATGTCTTTACACCTTCAAAAAAAAACAGCAGAGATTCCCGGCATAAAATAGCGCAACTATTTGTAATACACTAAGCATAGATAGCATAGATTTATACAAATGACATTCACTAGAACGGCGCTGAAAGTTGTCTTGGCGGGTGAAAGTCGTCTTAGATCTACAGCTTTATATAAGTTTGTTGTGAAATATCTGAATCAACGAACATAGTTGCAGATTGCATGTTAGTGTCTGGGTAAAGATTAGATTTTACTTCCTATATGTACACGATTAATGTTTGTTCTATTTGTTTTCTGTTGTAGTTGTTTCATTGCAGCATTTCAGTATGACATTCACTGCTGAATACAGGCCTCCCTCTTAGAAAGGAGAGGTTGCCAAAATCCCCAAACTTGGCAGGCGTCTTGTGGATCGCAGTACAGGTGGTAGGCAATCCAAAAGAAAGGCGCCACTGCCTTTTCCTTAGTCACCTCTTACCGACACCCAACGGGAAGAGATGGGAGGGTGCTATTCTTACCTGGACACCCCGCGGGACCACAGGCTACAGAGTGACCTTAGGAAACATTTTTATACAAAAAATGTACACTGTATGTCTTTTTTCTTTAATGGGACTAATCCCACCACTCATTTCCGCCACTGTGACTCCTGTTAGCCAGAATCTAACCCTCCCATCTCCTCCCATCTCTGTCTGTCTTGTATAAAAAGAAAAAAACATAAAGAAATCGTAGATTACAGCTAGTAAGAAAAAATGTCACATCATACCTGTATACTATCGACGTAATCAAAATCGAGAACTTTCTTCCATCGGAAAGGCACGTCGCGGGAGACCCTGAAAGTGGAACTGACGCCGGCCACCTCCACGTTGGTGTGGGATTGCAGGAAATCCTCCACAGACGCCGTAGCGCTCAACTTAAGGAACTTTAGTATTTTATGTGTCGTTGCATTTGGCTTTAGTGCTAGTTCTTCATACCTTAAAACCCTGGAATAATTATAATAAGTCCTCATATCTGGTAGGTTTAACATTATTGTTCAAAACAAGACATCTCATAATATTCCACAAACAATAAAGCAGGGCCTTGCAATATACAGATCATCAGGTAGTCATATTAAGCGTATTTGGAAACATATCCATTTTCCTTTTTTGGATTGTGGAATACTGTTTGCTTTGGACAAGAAGACAAGCGCTTTAAGTACTCAAGCCAGGATTCGGGGATATAGCCAGCCGCTCCCACTGGTGAGCAAAGGCCTTCCTTTTTATAAGTTTTTGTTAGTTAGGGGATCATCCATTAATCACGTGATGTTTTTTAGCAACTTTATAACCCCTCCCCCCCTCCTGGTGATATGTGCTGAGGTTTTAAACTAAACCCCCCCCCCCCCCCCAACCATTCAATCATTTTTTTTGTACAAGCTATATTGAAATTTTCGGAATATTATTTTTAAATTCAGGTAACTGATTAAATGTTGAAGGGGAAGTCTTTGCCGGCAACGGTGAGTCAAGGCCACGTGCCGCTGTTTGGTTTAGAAATCGTGCATTCAACGAAAAATAAATACACGTGATGTCTCATTATACCCCTCCCCCTCCTGGTGATATTACGTGATTTTTTTGGAACCCCCCCCCCCTTTCGTGCCTCACGTGATTAATGGACGACCCCTTATACATTTAAGTCATCCCGCCATCTTTACCGTGGTCTGCCGCGTGAATGATGCCACAGAACTCTAGTAAAGAACAGCTCTACAACTTTGTGGATTATTATCCGATAGAGCAGACACATTTTCTCAATTCCATTTATTATATTTTCTCAATTACATAATTCGGGGCCGTTTTGTGTAAGACAAAATCAATTTTTAATAAAGGAAGAAGAGGTGGTGGGACACGATATTTATGTTAGGGCAGTCACCCTGTGATAGTACCTCTTAAGTTACGAAAGATCACAGCCAAATAATAATGCCATCTTTGTATTCTTGCGGAAAGTAAAATTGCTAGTGCTAGGTAAGGGGTCTTTATTTTAACGTTCTGAGAGACTATTCGCACAGAAAACAATTACTCCAAGCTTTGAACTCGAAGAGAAGGGCCACTAGATACAAAAATATGCATACTAGTGTCCCTCTTCAATTTGTCTTTCTCTTATCAAAGACTTATGTTAGCAGTTGGCTCCTTACAGACCCTCCCCCTGAGCTTTCGTTATTTTTGCTGCCGGTGTTCTCCTTCATGGGGTAAATTTTCTTGTATTGTTAACTAACTTGTCAAGTAAAACAACTAAGAAATATTTGTTGGTAGGTAGGTACCTATACACTGTTTTTCTTTACAAGATGGAAATCAGAACAATAAATGTATTAATACAGGAACAATTCCTATGGTTCGATACGTCATATTCAACCCTACTAATTGTTTTTGGCTGGCCACCGGTTACTCATCATCACTCTTGAGTTCATAGGTTCATTTATTGTCCCGAATTTGATCTTGTACAGAAAGGCCTAGTAAAGGTAAACCTTGTCCAAAACCTTTGCAGTGTCAGATGTTTTTTACTTCAGTCCGTACACAGCAGTTTGCAAATATTGGTGTTCCAGTGTGTAGGGCACTGCAGCACGTGAGATTAAGCTCAAGAGACTTGATAGCAGCACATTGCAACTGTTTAGGTCAGGCGAGTCACTTCCTATTAAGCGAATGTGCTGTTTATGCTACCAATGTCCAATTAATTTACACACTAATAATACAAGTTGTGTAGTCAGAGTACCTACCTATACTATTTAGTATGCCAAGTACATATTATTATAACAAAGCAGGCTAGTTAATTAAGTGCCAAGTGCGGGTTGGCGGATTCACACATCATTTGAAAGCTATTTCGGCTTTCTCAGACATCCAGGTTTCCTCACGATGTTTTCCTTCACCGAAAGCTAGTAACAATCGCACAAAGACAATTCGCACATGATTAATTTAAAAAATCAGAGGTGTGAGCTGGGGTTCGCACCTGCATTCCTTGTTTCCAAGGCAAGCGCTCGCCCACTGAGCTGTTACTGCATTAAATAAATAATAAAACAACCCAAATTATTTATCATTTGTTTATACAACACATTAAAGCCTAATAATTACTTTAATTTGGTGAATTCCTTAAATTAATTATATGAACCAAAAATAATTACTTACCTACATACAATGAGTGTGTGTGTGTAATATATTATGTTGAACTGACCTGATAATATAATATAATTATATCCTAAAACAATCCACACATGGTAATCTCAAGCTAGGCTGAGCCTGTACTATGGTAACAAGACAATTAATGCTTATTAAAGTCACTTACATAAGACGGTCTGAATACTTGGGCAATAGTCGTCCTGCTGCAACGTAGTCACTGATCATATCAGCACAAAGTAGCTCTGGTTTCCAGCAATCCGGTGCTGGTTGACAGAAGTCACGATGTTGTCTGGATTGCATCACACCACGAGGGTCACGGATCAGCAACACTACCTTTATATTAAGCCTGCAATCAGACAACTAGTAAATATATGTGATTATAGAAACATTTCATTCAATTCTGTATATTGTACATGTAACATTGAGGTTGTTGTCCAAAACCACATTATATTATTTACTGAATAGTAAGTTGATAGTAAAAAACATTATTTAATTTCAAAAGAAATAAAATTATTATATTGATCAGCAAATGTACAGATCATACAGATGGCCCCTTAGAAAGTCTCTTGAAAAGTTTACAGATATTTACTAATTTTTCCATCATTTTACACAAGCTCTACAGTCTTATTATATAGCCATGCCGAAAAAATAAATTAAATATACATTACTGTCTGATAATTGTGGTATCAATGTCAAGTTACAACTCAAATTTCAATTATGAAATTACTCATAAAGTCTTAAAACTTACTCTTTATCTTCTAATATCTCCTTAATAAGACGTAATCTCACACGTACAACCTTCATAGTTTGGAAAGGAAATAATCTACAAAATTTTGATGTGAAATCAGCATCTAAGCACAGATCTTTCCTAAATTTACAGTGGTCCCACAGTCTTGTGTTATGACTAAACTGATACATATGATTTCTACCATAGTCAAAATATTCATCCAGGCCTTCAAATTTACACTTAAACATGTTCTTGATAGTCCTCAAGGCACTATCTGCAAATGGTGGGCCCCTAATTTGTATAATGCCATATTTTAGAAGGGGCTCATAATGGTAAAAAGTGCAAGGAATCGCGTTCAATACTTCTCCGAGGAATGTAGTTCCCGAACGCCAAGTGGATATAATTAGACTTCGGATTGGTCTGCCCCCAGAGTCTAACAGTAAGTCTTCTGGGTCACTAACACCAGAGTGTGTAAAGTTGTACTTGAATATTTCAGATTTAATCTTAGACCTGGTCTTTTCCAATAATTTGTCAATGTCTGGGGAACCATCGTAGGAGTTTGTTGGGATAGGCAGCATCAAACCATCGTCTCCATCATCCACTTTCACAAAATTCTTGATGTTCCTCCTGGATTCCATGGACGGACGATAATACGTGTTATCTGCATATCGACTTCCAGCAAGGATAAGAAGAACACTGAGACCAAAAGCGAAACATATCGAGTAAAAGTTAACTCGCCGCAACATCACGTTATGTACACAACTAAAATAATTCCGGAAAACGTGTAAACACGGAGGTATTTTTTACACACGCGAGCTACTATAACACACTCAATAACATTGTTTGAAAGTTTTTTAAAGTTTAAAAATCATAAATCCATTTTTCGCGTTTCCGCGGAAACACCGCATTGCACCTCCAGCGCCATTTTGGTTTTTTGACAGACGCGCGCGACGTACGAGTGACGTACAGATACTGACAAAAAGCTTTTTTTTAAATTTGCAAGCTGGCGCAAAACAGAACCACCACACCTACACCATCCAATGTCAAGGGTTTGACGTCATGCGTCATATGATTTGAACCTTTCCAAGATTTGAACCACAAAATAGAACCCAACGAATTATTTGCATTTTATTAGAACCACTTAGAGGAACCAGGCAAATTCCTTGATATGAATCTTTGTAGAATCATAATGAATAAAATTATAAATCTATGCCTCACTCTGAACACGATTGTGGCTTGCCGAGAAGTAGTAAGCTTCTATTTCTTGATCTGACAACTTTACTAATTTTTATATAAAATAGACTAGGTAATTTGTACATTAGTCTAAGTTATATTATTTAATGTTTTTTTATTATTATTTATACACCTGAGCACAGCAAAAGATCACACAACCACTGAATACAGCTGTTACTACTGAAGTAATTTTATTAAAAACACTTTCCGCCACGTATCCCGCGGTTAAGGTTGGCAGTTTAATTTAAAACACCCAAAAATATATTAAACAGAGTGGATTTTTGAGACGGGACAGTAGGTAGGTACCTTAACTGTTATAGTTTCAGACAAACGTGCCTAGGAGACTATCCATAACTTTTTGAAATATTCTGAACTGCATTCACATATTTTGGAAAAAATTTGCAGTCAGCGCAAAAAATGCTACAGTCGAAACATTTTTTTTTTCGTAAATCGTATTTATGTAGGGTGACTCTATTCGACCAATAAGGTATAGGTACTAGAAATGACAGGAATCGCCGAAAATGTTCCCATACATTTTGTACGGAAAAACTATTAAACTTCTACAATATAAGTTTTAACTTCACAAGCGGTGTATCACCTGACAATAATCGCTTGCACGAGCCGGACCAAAATAGTTGCGGAAGGGGTAAGCGCACGTAACGTCGCTTCGTCGTAAACGATTTTGATTGTAAATTGGTACACCGTTTGTGTCCGTGATAGTACTCAGTCTCCTCGAACTCCAACCTCCCCGGGTGGCCTGCGTCGCCGCCGCTATGACGACTCGGGGGACCTTCGTTCGGACCTCGCCAGTTTGATTCTATTCGTTAAGACCAATCCGATGACGCTCAGATTTGTTTTATTAAACATCAGCCAAATTTTTTTACTCACTTACCAGCCAAAAGAAATAAATAATAATATTTTTTTTTATTGTTATCAAGGTCTCCGCACTAGGACTAGCCAGTATCGCGGATGGCCGCAGTTAATAAAAGGAATGCTTTACAATTAACAATTACACTAATACCGGGAAAACAGTGACAAGGTTAAAAGTAATACACATCAAAAGATACCTAACAGAACAATTCAAGTGTGTGTGTATGTGTTTGTGTGTATGTGAGTACCTATGTGTTTTGAAAGCGCGTGAGCGTTTGATTGTACATGTCCTTTTTTTTCGTTTCCGCGGGGGATACCTTCAAAAGTTCCCAACCTGTGGAGGCAACCGGGGGATGTTGGATTCTTACCCATTTAAACCCCCGCGGCTGTTCGGCAGGCCTGTAGCCCGATTCTCGTAATAACAAACAGTCCAAATTTCGTTGACGTTTTATTGTCGTTCGATCGAAGTCCTATCCAAAATCGGTATTCTCGTATACCATATACGTAGTTCAATAGGTCTTCAACTCAATTGGATCGAAACTAACTAAACGATTAGTCAACGATTCATTGTTCTGTACGTTTTGCTATTCCCTGATAGATGTCGCCCTAATAAATTTTTGGCCTTGGTAGGAATCTTGTGAGATGAGTTAAGAGTTTAGGGTTCGGGAAACTAGGGGTTAATTTCAAATCCCTCCACAGACATATTAATTGTATATTAATTAAAAGACGTGTTTTTCTCTATTTATTAGTTTATTCTATCTCTCTTACTCTAACTATATTTACCATAAAACCATCTCGCTCACACTATCTTCTAATTACTCTTCACTCACAGCGTACGATCATATTTTCGTCTCACTCACTCTCAGCTCTCACGTTCATGCTTGCTTAGTGCTACATCCAATATCTTTAACATGCTTGGTCGCGTTCCATAACCCATATCTTACCTACTTATTTATATTTCGCCATAACGGCCTTATTTTTTAATTTCTTGCTGTGCAGACGAATTTAATAGTAAATACGTAAGTCAGTGGCTCATTTTAAAGTTATTTTATTACTTTGACTCGCACCACAAGAATAAGAAAATCAAAAATCGTCTCAATTAACCAACGTATGTTCAACGACTCTTAAATCGTGGAATTTGACGCTTACTCGTTGGCATCCGATCGGTAGTAACGTCATTTTCATACGAGAACACGGATTTATATTTACTTCGTAAAAACTGGATAGATCATTTAAACATAATAATATCACTAATTTAAACTTTATGCTACATTCTTAAGGTTTGTTTTTCATTGACACAAGTCGAAGTAGAAAAACGAGCCGAGTGAGATAGCACAAAAGTAGATGTGTGTCCTTGTCTGCCCCCTTGTCAAGTAAGTTGCCAACGCAAAATATGATTCTTTTTAATAGTGTTAGGTAGATTTCTTAAAAGTTGATTACATTTGCTTATAAGTTTTTCGTGTAATGAAACATCGAAATATAATACATCTAGGACGATGAAATGTAATATTATAAATTAGCACACGAACAACATGCAATACTTTTATTAACAATAATATTAGTAATAATTTATCATTATGAAGGTAGCAGCACTGAGCTGTTGTGTGATTGTCGACATTGTCGTAGTAAGTAATCTGGTGTCGCGGTGTACTGTTAGAGTAGGGTGACCATTGTTATGTATGGCGTCGCGGTCGTCTCGGATGATGGTTTCCATACAAACGTTGGTTAACTCAACCTGAATTTTGGAATGAAATACAGATATCCGAAAGAAAACGGTAGCTAGGTATTACGACAAATTCAAATAATTTATTGTCTTAATTGTGGTAAGTACAGCAGATCTTATATGTAATATTGAAATAAGTAAAATAAGACTATAAATTTAAATAAATTGATTGCAACAAATTCTCAAAATTAATTATTGTTTAATACATAGTAATTTCATGACTTGCGACTAAATTCCATCCAATTATACAATACAAATAATAATTATAATTAGTATTATGTCACCAAAATTACGATTTGCACGCATAAATCGTCTCATGCGCCTTGCAACATTCAGATTGACGGAGGTCACTCAGGGGCACCGACCGATGTGGCACCGCCCGTTGTGACTCTATCCGCCGCCAAAAGACCTTAGAAGTGAGAAAAGAATCCTTCCACATAGTAATGCGTGGACACCCTATTAGACAGAGATACACTACTACTTTTGGACCTCTCATTCGGCTCGTGATCTTTAGTACACTGCGCTGTCCAGTTATAATACAGGTTCGTGTACGAGAATACCATTTAGTCAACGTTATAAAACGATTGAACGACGAATATTATACCAGAATACGCTCCAACGATAGTTCAATCGAACGATTTTTAAATCGTTGCCGTTGAAGTAAAATCGACGGACGCGAATACGAAAAGTGTTTCAACGACTAAGTCGCTACGTTAACGTTATTGTTTTGATTACGAGAATCGGGCTACTGTTGGTCTAGTGGTTAGACACCCTGGCCGCTGACCAATAGGTCGTGGATTCGATTCCCACCAAGTATCTGGATGTTTTATCTAAGTATATAAGTATTAGTATCAGTTGTCTGGTTTCCAGAGTACAGGCCCTGCCTAGTCTGGGATCAGATGACCGTGTGCTGATGGTCCCAAAATATTATTCTATTATTATTTGTTGTGTCGGCACATGCATGGAGACACCAGGGCTCTCCGGTGGGATCTGCCCCTCAGTGCCTTGCCATTGTGCCCGCCGTCGGGGGGCCCCCCAGGAGACACGGTGCTCACGGTGACAGGGGTCGCAACCCCGCTGCTGTCCTCCTCGGAGTTGTCGCCGTATTCAATGGACGTCCTAGGCCCACACCCCGAACGTCCAGCGACTCCAAAGGAACTTCCGTTGTGGTCCTGCGGCAAGGTGTGCTCTTGCGGCAGCCCCGCTGCCCGCAAAATTCGAGGCAGAGGCCTAAGAGTCGCTGAACAAATCGGATGGAACTACTAGGAAAAAAGTCTTAGTAGTTCCATTGATGCAGCCAGTAGAAATACTGGGAATAAATATCCCCACTAGTTTCATAGAACAAAGATCAATGGAACTACGGGGAATAATCCCAACTTTTGGTTGAGCCTGAGGGACCATCATTCGGCCTTATTGCTGCCTATACAGCGACATCTGTCACAGGGGTCTATTTCCTGTGTTATATTATTAAACTTCTTTTTTGTTCTCGCGGGGGAAACCTTCCGCGGGGGAAAAGTCCCTGGGACCTGTGCTGGTCAACCGGGGTATGTGGGGTTCTTACCCACTAAACTCACCGTGGGTTTTATAGCATGGGTACATGAGGGGGAACCTGGGCTCCGGTGGATTTCACTAAGTCACACACACACACACACTACTCAGCTGTTTAGCAAGTATTCAGCAAACAGCTAATCATCATCATCATCACCAGCCGGAAGACGTCCACTGCTGAACATAGGCCTCCCCCTTAGAACGCCACAATGAACGACAATTGGCTATTTGTATCCACCGGTTACCTGCGATGCGCACAATGTCGTCTGTCCATCTAGTGGGAGGCCTGCCTACGCTGCGTCTTCCGGTGAAAGAGCAGCGTAGGCAGGCCAGTTAAACAGCTAATAACTCTTCCGAATGAACTATCCTTCAAGTAAAAAAATCCTTATTCAAATAAAACGACACAATTTATTTATTGTAACTTTATTAACCTTATATAAAAAGATACTTATGTAATACAATGTTTGCAATAATAACGCCGGCCGTGCTATTACAATCTACTGATTAAAACTTCAACATTCTTAAATATTCATTCAATCGCATGGACGTATTTTCAATCGTACCTACTCTTACTCTAATAAGTCTGCCCTTAAATTCTACCACTCCATCCTTAAGTATGGGCCAATTAACGCGATTGATTAATTTTATTAGGTATTGTTTGAATATCTTAGTAACACTTTATTAAAATTGATAAAAGATAAAATTATTATCGATTTCAATATAATAGGAGTAGGGTAGCGCGGGTCTAGTTGAGCATAGGGGCAAGTTGGGCAATCGAAATATCTCGAAAACTATTCACCGCACGCGTAGGCATCTTATGTACTTATAGCGGAAAGAAGGGGTCGCGGAAGGCGAACTCATCGAGCGACAGCGCGACTGCCAGTGGCGGCTCGACGAGCGACTGAAGCATACGTGCGCATTGTTTATTTTGTGACCAAAAAGTAAAACAATCGTTTACCGTAAGTTTTCGTCTGTATTAGTTAAATGTTATTTGTTTTCAATCAGGTAAGTGTTAATCTTCCATAAATTTACTGTACTTTTGATATGTATAAAGGTTCTGGGTATAATTCTTACCGTTTTTTCATATCCTCACTTTTGTTTCAAAATTTCGGGTTGGGGTTAGTTGAGCTAAAGTTGCTCAACTAGCCTCACGGTTTAGAACAAAAGTAATATATGTTTTTATTTTATTTTCAGGATGCGGACTTACAAAAGAAAAACTACAAGATGTTCTTACACTGCTCAAGACTTAAATAATGCAGCAAAGGCTGTGAATGATGAGAAAAAAAGCCTTAACGGCATTCACAGCCAAAAAGTTTTGTATAAAACGAAGGAATTTGCAAGAGTGACAACGAAGATTAAGTTTATAAGATCTCAATAATATTTTCTTTTAAGATATAAGCTATATTGATAGTAACATAAATATTTAAGTCTGATTTTAAACAGAAAGACTGAATCTAATCCTAAAGTAAATCTTAAGATACGTTGATGTTTTGTTGATTATATTTCCTTATTATATTAATTATTCAAAGAAATTTACTTTGAGTTTTGTTGTTTTGTCTCTAAATAGACTGTAAATAAAGAGTTGATTGTCAAACATAAATTTTATTTCATCTTTAGTAAACATTGAACCCATGGTTTGGCTAGACATTCTAAGTGCTCAACTTACCCCAATCCCTTGCTCAACTTACCTCACCTATGGGGTACGTTGAGCATATATACTTTTAGACTTTCGCGTTCCATTATCAAACTTTATTCTAATCGGGAATTAACGCGATTTACCTTATATTTTGGCTTGACGTTTCGGTTTCGTTTCGTTTACGTTGAGCATGCTTGACTTTTTGCATTTAAACCGCTGTAACCGCTGCCCTTAAATCGAGCTTACAAGAAATAAATTACTATGACGCTTTTAGAAAAGGATAAATTACTAATTTACCAGGTTGCGTAACAACCCATTGAGACTTATCGTTGAGGAGCTATATCCGCTCAAGTGAGAAATTGCTCAACTAGCCCCGCCCTACCCTACCTACCTAATATTATGCGTACCGTAAATTCGCCAGCGTTGTCAATAATTGTATTTGTTAATCTTACGTATGACTTTCTATTGATTCACTAGTCTAGGAACTACAAGAAATACGACGTAATAAAAAAATATCGGTCAAGTGCGAGTCGGTCTCTCGCACCGAGGGTTCTATATCATCTTTGGACGTAGGTATTAAAGAAATTTTACTATTGATGTACCAACTCAGATAGCAAAAAAAAACAAACCGTAAAACCAAGTTTGTTTGTAGAGGTTTTTATATGATTAGGTACTACTACTACTAAAAAAACTAATGTCTCAGAACAGAACTTCGTTTACAAATAATAATATGTATTATGTCTGTACGTATATCTATGTATATTAATACTAAAATGCAATTTAATGACAAAATTAACCTATATCACTAGATACCTACCAATATTTCGTTTTGACATAAATTAATATCTTATTGTCAGATCTATCAGGAAGCATGTTATCTTAATTAGTAATAGATGGCATTATATTGACATTGGGTTTAGTGCCTTAATTATGAGATTTGATGGTAAAAACATCTAACCATTTTTCATGATACCTATACATTGCACACTGAGGCCTTTAGCGGAGACTATTGAAAACTAGTGACAAGTATGAAGAATAACGAATAATATAGGAAGCCGACCAAATCACCAGCAATCATCACAATAAAATTTATTACTATCGTCTCTATATCAAAAACCGCCGTAAGTAATTTATTTCATATCAGCAATGTGTTTTACCAGGCTTTTTAACCGACTTCAAAAAAGAAGAAGGTTCTCAATTCTACTGTATACCTCAGAGTAATTAGAATGGAGCTAATATCGCGTCGATTCCCCGAACAAATTTTTCGTGGCACTTTTTCGGGGTGCGGGAGGCGAAGTAAACACACACAGACACAATTTCACGCATACCCACACTATAATAAACTCGCAATACATTGAAAAAGATACGCAGCCAAAAAAAGGCTGACCTGAACATATGAACAAAAATTTGGCAGAGGGGTTAGCGCATCATGCTCTCTCCAGTATACACATCTACAAGTACCTATATCTTATACTTAGTCTGGCCATAAATACTGTTACTTGACCAAATTATATTTGAATTTGGAATCTGTCATTTTTATAATGATCGTTCATGTCGTAGACAGAATATAACAAGACATCTAGCTAGCGTGCCGCCGATAAGAACAGAAAATAACGGAAAATAATCATTCGTACACTTAACACACGTTATGGATATTAATTCAAATGCGCCTATTATGTAGTATAAACGATATTTCATAACGCAATTCAATTTAAAACTCCAAAGCTAGGTCGTGAACTAGAAAATTTCATGAGTACTCGAAGAAAACGCCAAATTTTGAACACACGCTAAGGGACAAAAAATCATATGCTCTGTTTCTTTCTATCACATATAATATATATAAATGCATCCTTTTCTTGCGCGAATGAGAAAGAAAGTGCCAGCTCTCTATTGTTTTCTTTCTCTAAGGTTCATGTTCATCATTGAGTTTTCTCATTTTGGCGCCAATACATTCTACAATATTTTCAATTTTGCGATATTAAAATGGAGTGGGGTGATAAAGAGAACCGAATCGCTGTGATTGCGTTACACAAAGTAGGTATGGAGCCAAATGCAATTTTTAAAACTCTCCATACGCTTGGTATTAGTAAAATGTTTGTACCATCATCAGCCGAAAGGTCCACTGCTGAACAAAGGCCTCCCCCTTAGAAGGGAGAGGTTGCCATAATTCCCACGCTTGGCAGGCGTCATAGAGATCAAATGTTTGTGTACCGGGCTATTAATAGGTAGGTACAATGAGAACTCCTCTGTTTGTGACAAAAAAAGATCTGTCCGTCCACGTTCGTACGAAAAAGGTGGTCAAAGCAGTGAGGGAAAGAATTCGAAGAAAGTGCCTGTCCAAAAGCAAAAATTTTTATCTCGGGAGATTAAGATAGCACCCAGAACCATGTCGCGTATTTTAAAAGATGTCTTAGGACTTGCAGCCTATAAGAGACGTACAGTTACTAGTCATTTATTAACTGATAATTTAAAAAGGTTTATTCCCGCTGTCCAAGTGTCCACCCCCTGCTTGGCCACCCGGGGTGGACAGTGACACAAAGAATAGGATGGTAAAATCGAAACAACTACTGAAGCGGTACGCAAAGGGAGGTCACAGAAAATGTTTGTTTGTGGATGATATTTTTTTTTACAATAGAGCAACATTTTAACAAACAAAATGACCGTATTTAAGCTCAAAGCTTTAAGGAAGCGTCCCAATTAGTCGACAGAGTGCAACTTGGGCACTATTCGACTTCAGTGATGGTTTGGTGGGGTATTAGCTATGAAGGAGTGACTGAGCCATACTTTTGTGAAAAAGGTATCAAAACATCGGCCCAAGTGTATCAAGATACCATTCTTGAGAAGGTAGTGAAGCCCCTCAACAATACCATGTTCAATAACCAAGAATGGTCCTTTCAGCAAGACTCCGCGCCGGGTCATAAAGCTCGGTCTATCTACGCAGTCTTGGTTGGAAACGAACGTTTCGGACTTCATCAGACCTGAAGACTGGCCGTCGTCTAGTCCCGATCTTAATCCGCTGGAGTATGATTTATGGTCAGTTTTAGAGAGTACGGCTTGCTCTAAACGCCATGATAATTTGGAGTCCCTAGAACAATCCGTACGATTGGCAGTGAAGAACTCAAGGAAAGAGTGCGTGCTTCTATTGATAACTGGCCTCAACGGTTAAAGGACTGTAGGTATTGCAGCCAATGGAGGTCTCCATTCTAATAAGCTTTTTATGTTTTAAATTGTTTTATATTTATGTATTAAAACTAACACACTGTAAAAGCAATAAATATTATTTGCAATAGATTTTTTTTCTTTGTTTCAGTATTTAAGGCAAGACTAGGTATATATAAAAGAAAGTCGTGTTAGTTACACTATTTATAACTAAGTCATAAATATAAAGGTTAAGCAACGTTAAGTAAGGTCATTAAATAGATGGGTGAACTGATATGGATGAAATTTTGTGTTAGGTCTGAGAATAGGTCATAAAGTAGGTATATTTTATGCCGCCGATACCATGATTGACGAGGATATATAGACGAGAGGAGGGTGTAAGAGAGGAGAGAGATGGAGAGGGGATTCGAGGAGGGGGTGATGTGGTGAGGGATCGGGGGAGATAGGTGGAGCAAAGGGGGAGTGAGAGGGAGCAAGTTGGGAGAAGAGAGAGAGGGAGAGGGTTCGAAGAGGGGACAACGGGGAGAGGTAGAGGGGGAGTGTGACGGGGACCGAAGCGGGAGAGAACTCTGGCAATTATAAACCGATTTTAAAAAATCTTTCTTGTACGGGTAGGCCGATCCATTAATTGGGGCCCATATTAAAACAATATAGATAACGTATTTAAGTACGAATAAGTAGTTTCTGAAAAAACAAGAATGGCGCGTCAGAAGAATCTGTAAAAACGCCTAAGAGATGACATTTTTTAACCGACTTCATAAAAGTAGGAGGTTCTCAATTCATCTGAATATATATATATTTTTATGTATGTTCGCGCATAACTCTGCCAATTATGAACCGATTTGAAAAAATCTTTCTTCCATCCATTCTTTAATCCGTTGATTGGGTCCCATAAAAAATATTGCTTACGAATAAGTAGTTCCTGAAAAAACAAGAATGGTGACTGCGCAGGAAACCCGCAGGAACGCCTATAAGATGACTTTTTGTCGCTTTTTAACCGACTTCAAAAAAGGAGGAGGTTCTCAATTCGTCAGTATATTTTATTTTTTATGTATGTTCGCGCATAACTCTGGCAATTATGAACCGATTTGAAAAAATCTTTCTTCAATCCATTGATTGGGTCCCATAAAAAAATTATTGCTTAGTAATAAGTAGTTCCTGAAAAAACAAGAATGGTGACTGCGCAGGAAAGCTGCAGGAAAGCCTATATAGATGGATGGATAGACAAAAATGGTCATAACTCTGGCAAATATTTACCAATTTCAATGATTATTTCTTTAATCGAAAGAAAAAACCACTGTAATGAATCTGTATGAATTTTATCACAACCGGATAAGTCCTGGAGGACCATGAACGATGTGGAGGAATTTATCTGGTAAAAACCATAAAACTGATGTTCTCCATTACATTTACTCTAACAAATATGAACTGATTTCGATGATTCTTTTTTATTCGAGTTAGTCAACTACTATGATGATTACGTGTAAATTTCATTAGGTACGACCGGATTGTTTTTTCTGAAGAAACATGACTTATGTAAAACTATGTAGACGATAATGTGATCATAACCTACCTAGATCATTATACCGTCTTCGATGGTTCAATCTATATGTATGAAAATATCACTAAAAAGGTTAAAATAATTTAAATATTATATATATTATATTTTTATTATTGAAGTTGGTGCCAAATATACACGGCAGGTACGCTAACACTTCAGTGTTATTGAAGTCGGTTCAATTTTTTTTTAAAGATTTTATTCACGCCGGAACACAACACTGCTGCTTGGCGGCGACACTGCGGTGGTACCTACTCGTACCTGGATGGTTCTTTGCACAAGGCACCTAGTAAAAATTAGTGATTGTGTAGTTATCAACCGGATTGAAATGTTTACTAGTCATATGGGTCGCGTTGTTCGCGATCCGATACCCCCATAGATCCATCGCTTGTTTACACGCAGTCTGAAAATAATAAAAACAATACTTAATGTTTTCCTGGCCGATACGAACACAGCGGCCAAACTTTCACAGGATCAGCCAGATGGCTGATCCCGCGTAGATCTATACGCGGGAGATATTTGTTACAGTGTATATACGGGCTTTTGTAATAGACATAAGTGCACTCGTAAAGAAAGGGAAGTTCCTTTACTCTCACAACCCGATGGAACGGAAGTCTGACACGACCGTGGAGGGGTCAGGCGCATGACTTTGCCAGCTATTGCTTGACCATCCATTTGACTAATACACTCCTTTAGAGAACAGCAGACATTCCCGATATAAAATAGCGCAACTATTTGTAATACAGCTAACATGAATAGATTTATACAAATGACATTCAATAAAACGGTGCTGAAAGTTGTCCTGGCGGGTGAAATTCATCTTAGATCTACAGCTTTACATAACTACATATTATGTTGTGAAATATCTGAATCAACGAACATAGTTGCAGATTGGTTAGTGTCTGGTAAAGATTAGATTTTACTTTAAAGATTAGCTTTTAATAAGCTAGTGCGCCTTACCATCTTCGATTGCGTCGCCACTTTCAATCAGGTTGGTCTGCAGTCAAGCACTAGCTTATGTTGAATAAAAAAAAAAAAAACTTCCTTTATGTATGTACACGAATAATGTTTGTTTATATTTCTGTTCTAGTGTCATTATTGCCGTCACATCATCAGCAGCCATAAGACGTTCCCTGCTGAACAAAGACCTCCCCCTTAGAAGGGAGGGGTTGCCATAATCCCCACGCTTGGCAGGCATTTTGGAGATCACAATTGGATAGTATGTAATCCAAAAGCTGTGATGCTATTTTTACCCCGATACTGGATACAGGCTACTCAGTGACCGTAGGAAACATTATCACACAATAAACTATTTAAAAAAAAATAAAAACCGACTTCAAAGTAAATTATCTAAAAAGCATAAAATAACGAAAATATATTGAAGTCGGTGCTAGCACATCATGTTAACTAACACTAGCACCAGCTGACACCGACTTCAATATATTTTCGTTATTTTATGCTTTTTAGATAATTTACTTTGAAGTCGGTTTTTATTTTTTTTTAAATAGTTTATTTAACACTTTTTAGTGACGTATTTTACCAAAATAGGTATCAGCACTATCACGCAACTCCAACGTCTACGTTACAATAACTTACTGAAAACATAAAAAGTTTATATCTCTTAAACTACTTGACCGATTTTGATGAAACTTATACTCTACCCTAAGTTGAAAAATACTCTAATTATTGCAAAAAGAATTTTCAAAATCGGACTTGTAGTTTCTGAGAAATCCGTGGACAAACCTACATACATACATACCTACATACATACATATATACATACATACACTCATAAAATTTGGTAAATTTGTTTAGAAGCCCACATAGACTAACATATATTAATATTACGCATTTTTATCAATATTACATACATACGCGTCGAATAGAGAACCTTCTTTTTGAAGCCGGTTAAAAAATGTGGTCTGTCTGTCTCATACCTATACACAAAGAAAAAACACATATAGAAGTCGTGGATAACAGCTATTAAGAAATAATGTCACATACCTGTATCCTATGGACGTAATCAAAATCGAGAAGTTTCGCCCATCGGAATGGCACGTCGCTGGTGACCCTGAAAGTGGAATAGATGTCTGCCTCCTCCATGTTGGTGTGGGATTTCAGGTAATCCTCTACCGCCGCTGCAGCGTTCAACTTAAGGAACTTTAGTATTTTATGTGCCGTTGCATTTGGCTTCAGTGCTAGTTCTTCATACCTTATAACCCTGGAATAATTATAATAAGTCCTCATATTGTTCATAAAATTCTTTAAATATACATAGATCCGACTACTACTATCCCTTTCCGACCGACTACTATCCCTTTGGTTCTTTTGGTCCTTTTAGTTTGTTGTAATATTTCTCGTAATTTATTGTTTTCTTCTTTTCTCCCTTGTTTTATGTTTCGAACGGCAGGACACACTATCGCCACAGATTAATCTATTGCCACAGATTAATAATGTCAATAATTCAATCGTAATAAAACAATGTTTAAAAAAAATGAAAAAATGACAAGCCCGCTGAGTTTCTTGCCGGATCTTCTCAGTTGAGGTTGCGTTGTGATACGTTAAGCCTATTTGAAAATAAAGATTTTTGACTTTGACTTTTGATCATAGTGTTACGACCGGGAGATAAAAGTGTTAATTACTCCGTTAATTATTACTTAATTGCAATGATCTCAAAACGCATTGTTAGTCTATAGGTCTACTATCGATTCGTACCGAAAGATCTCGAATTCTCAATAGAAAGTAGGTCCCTCCAATTCGCATGTACTTGTGTAAGTACCTACAGCTCGCTCGCTCACGGGTCACTGCCCCCGCCTATTGTTAGTTCATTCTCGAAGGTCACGCCGCTATTGTATCTCGCGAAAACGATAGAATAGGTAAGTACATACGAGTTCATTCGAGAGAGTTCCACCCCTCTGTTAATTTAGGTATATAAGCCGACGCATAGTGGCGTCCGGACAGTTTGTGTTTACAAGCGACAGCGGAAACATCTTAAGGAAGCGATCGAAGAGAATTGTACCAGCGACCCTTGCGACGACTTTGGACTATTGTGAAGTACTGTGCGACTCGGACTACTGTGCCTTGTGTGTATACTGTGCCGTATAGTGTATACATTGTGAGTGTACGTGAATAAATTCTTCTTTTACGTTAATCGGCATTTATTTACCCACCCGCACGTAACAATTGGTGTCAGAAGCAGAATGCCGATTCTGCCGCGTGAAGAAGAAGTGCGTACTCCGCGAACAAGGAGACAAGTTGAGATGGATGCTGCACGTCAGCGTGGTCTTGAGGTGGAGTCCCAGCCTGAGACTGCTACTTCGTCTGGTACCGCATCGGGGGGAAACTCAACAGAGCTGAACCTGACAACACTGATGGCTGCTATTCAGGCTATCCAGGCCAATCAAGAGGCTACCCGCCGCGACAGCCAGGCTACCCAAGAGGCTATCCAGGCAATCCAGCTCAACCAAGAGGCTACCCGCCGTGAAATGCAGGAGGCTATCCAGGCCAACCAAGTGGCTGTTCTGGGTAAGATTGACGCTGGTATTTCCATACTAGGCGAAAAAGTCACCAAACTAGAAACGGAGGTTAAAGAGGTTACTCTTAAGACCGAGCACCTGGAAGGCCGGATTGATGAGCATGACAACCGTTTTCATGTGATAACTAATAAATTAGCGAAACTAGAGACTCGCCAACCACTAACCGTGACCTCACCCTCACCATCAGCGGCGAAACTCGACCTTCCGCACTTTGACGGGTCTTCGTCGTGGACCGCCTTCCGCTACCAGTTCGAGACACTGGCCAAGTGGAATGGATGGAGTGATGACCAATCCTTCATGGCCCTGGTGCTGGCACTACGAGGGGACGCTCTGCTCATATTAGAGAACCTGCCACATGAGGGACGGACGTTGGAAGCTCTGTTGGAAGCATTAGATACGCGTTATGGTGAGGGTCACCTGGAACACGTATACCGAGCACAACTCCGCGAGCGTACACAGAAGGTTGGTGAAAGCCTTCAACAATGGGCGCTTGAAGTGGAAAGGCTGGTTCGTCGTGCGTACTCTTCGGCACCGGCGACAGTTGAAGTGACGCTGTTGCAAGCATTCGTCGACGGCATACGGGACGCGGAAGTCAGAGCTGCTGTTCGTCTGGGCCATCATTCGACTTTGAAGAGCGCTCTGGCCCATGCTCTCGAAGTGGAAGCTGTACGACGGGACACTCGGCTATATAAGATCCAGGAAGTGGTGCCGGATGAGACAAGGCCCCGGTATGTCCCCACTTGTTATGGCTTTGGAGCGAGGGGGCACATAAAGCAGAGTTGCCCTGTAGAGAAGACCAAAAGTTTTTCAAGTATTGGGATACAGGTCGAACCTGCGAAGCAAGATACGCAGGCACATAGGGTAAGTGAGGTTGTAGCCGTCCGTCGACTCGGTATCTCGTGACGTCCGAGTTTTGGGCCCCTATGTTATACCTGCGGGGAAAGGGGACATATACAGCTGGAGTGCCCGAACCGGAAAAGGAAAAGTGCCTTATATGCTGCATCCCAAGGGGATAACTGTCGAGTAGTACGATGGCAAGTGCAACCGCAGAATGTCTACCATGCAACGGAACATCGCAATGGGAATGGACATAGCAACGTGGAAGATGTTATGCGAAGACCTTGTGCCAGCAAGCGCTGTTCTAAGAATGAAGTCCGAGAAGAAGTCAGGATTATAAGGACGCACGGCTCAGAAGACGAGTGGACTGGGACCAATATGAAGAAGGCACAAGCAGAGGATGATGACCTTGGTCCTATACTACGCTGGAAGCAAAGTGGGAGCAAGCCCCAATGGAAGGATGTATCTGTTTGCAGTGCAACTACTAAAAGTTATTGGGCACAGTGGGACAGCTTAGTCTTAGAAGACCAATTGCTGTGCAGGAAATGGGAGACCAGTAATGGAAAAGAAGTAGTCATGCAAGTAGTGATACCAAGAGTTATGGTGGCTTCTCTTTTACGGCACGTTCACGATGGCGTATCTGGTAAGCATCTTGGAGTCAAGAAAACCCTCGTTAAAGTCAGACAGCGGTTCTACTGGCTACGATGCCGTGAAGATGTCGAAGATTGGTGTCGTAAATGTACTGCTTGTGCCTCGGTAAAAGGCCCGCAAACCAGAAGTAAGGGACAGCTGAAGCTGTATAACGTTGGGGCACCATGGGAGCGCATCGCGATAGATGTAGCTGGGCCGTTTCCACAGACTGACGATGGGAACAAGTACATAATAGTAGTGCAGGATTACTTCAGTAAGTGGCCTGAGGTGTTCGCAACACCCAACCAAGAAGCAATAACCGTAGCCAAGAAACTGGTCCAGGAGGTGATATGTCGATTTGGTGTACCCATGGAAATTCATTCGGACCAAGGACGTAACTTCGAATCTGCCGTATTTCAAGAAATGTGCAAACTTCTTGGGATCCACAAGACCCGTACGACACCGGCACATCCGCAATCAGACGGAATGGTCGAGAGATTTAACAAAACTCTAGAGAATCACTTGGCCAAAGTAGTGGATGATCATCAAAAGGACTGGGATCAGTACATCCCTTTGTTCCTGATGTCCTATCGTTCTGCAGTACATGATAGCACGGGGAACACGCCAGCCAAGGTGAACTTCGGCCGAGAGATGAGACTTCCGGTGGACGCAATAACGGGTACCCCACCTGACAGTCCTAAACCCGTTACGGACTATGTGTGCGATCTTCAAAATCAGTTGGACGAAGTGCACAAGAGAGTGCGGGAGAACAGTCTGAAGACCAGCGAAAGGATGAAGACCCGCTACGATCGAAATGCGAATACCAACGGTTTCCATGAAGGAACGCTAGTGTGGTTTCACAATCCGCTTCGCAGAAAAGGGAAGTCTCCGAAACTTCAAGCCCGCTGGGAAGGACCCTTTACTGTTATTACGAGGATCAACGACGTCACCTACCGCATCAAGAAGGGACCCCGAGGCAAACCTAAGATAGTTCACCTGGACAGATTGGCACGTTATCATGGTGATAATGATGCTCGGGACGAGCATAACTAAGAGGGGGGTAGTGTTACGACCGGGAGATAAAAGTGTTAATTACTCCGTTAATTATTACTTAATTGCAATGATCTCAAAACGCATTGTTAGTCTATAGGTCTACTATCGATTCGTACCGAAAGATCTCGAATTCTCAATAGAAAGTAGGTCCCTCCAATTCGCATGTACTTGTGTAAGTACCTACCGCTCGCTCGCTCACGGGTCACTGCCCCCGCCTATTGTTAGTTAAAGCTAGCTAATTATGTACTTACTTAAAAAAATACTCAACACCATTATACACAAAAGAAAAAAAAATAAGATATAATTTATAAAAAATGTAATATAATTAATAAAAATAATATCCTGAGACAATCCAAACACGGTCATCACGTCTCAACTTCTCAAGCTATGCTAGGACGAACCTGTACTATGGTGACCAGACAACTGATACAAGTAATAATTTATTATTAAAGAAAATCAATATAATATTTAAACTAGATTAGGTGTTACGGTCCGAAAAGTGGCACATAGAAATAGCGCCCTTTTGTCGCTATTCCTTCTCAAGCCACATGCTAACAAAATTATTTTTGCCGTTAGGAGTGTCGTTACTGGCCGCGTTCCGATCAAAACGCTTCTCTATTCGTTCCACTTAGCGACTGCGGGCGTTGTGGTCGCGGCTAAAACGTCACTCATGACGTCATAACTTACGCTCACGCGAAGCTCACGACGACCCATCTCAAAAGGTGGGTCGTAGTGGTCGTTGAGAAAATTGGCGGCATCAGGCGGCAAGTATCAAAGATGGCGCCCGTGTAACTTACGTTATTTCATACGGAAAGAGATATTTGAGTAGAAATGAACGTTTCTGCAGCAAAAGACATTTTAATTATTTTTGAACGTAAATTAAACCACTATTAAGAAATATAAAAAATTAAATTGACAGAATTAGAAATTTTTTGTAGGGCCTGTTGGTCTAGTGGTTAGACACCCTGACTGCTACCCGAAAGGTCGTGAGTTCGTTTTCCCGCCGAGCGTCTGGGTGTTATTTATCTATTTAAGTACTTATGTATTTACAAACAAAAAAGTATATAAGTATTAGTATCAGTTGCCATAGTACAGGCTTTGCCTAGTTTGGGATCAGATGACCGTGTGTGAAATTGTCCCAGAATATTATTATTATAATTTACTTATAATATTTTTTTTTTCAATATAAATCGATTGAAACAATAGTTATTTAAGTTTATTCTCAAGGCTTACAGATTATAACCTAACCTCCTAAATCTTTTGCTTTCTTTTTATTAACTCGCCGTTTGTATTATTTTCCTCCACGCTTTAAAATGCTTTATAATTCATTCCACTTGAGTTTACGACCCTAACGCTCACAAGCAAGTGGAACGGGAAATACTGCGGTCGTGAGCGTGATCGTTGTGAACGTCAAGTGGAACGCGCTCACTGTCTATTACGAAACTGTCAAACTATACGTCATTATCATAATAAAACCGATAGTGCACGTTTCCGCCACCAGCATAAATAAGTTCGCGACCTCCGCGACCACATTTTATATGTAATTTTGTTAGTGAATGTTTATATAGTTTAATGTTATATCGATGTTAAAGAAGTCACTTACATGAGACGGTCTGAATACTTGGGCAGTAGACTTCCTACTTCAATATAGTCACTGATCATATCAGCGCAGAGCATCTCTGGTTGCCAGCAATCCGGCGCTGGCTTACAGAAGGTACAATGTTGTCTGGATTGCATCACACCACGAGGGTCACGGACCAGCAACACTAGCTTTACATTAAGCCTGTAACCAAGCAGACAACTAGTAACGCAGTATATGCATTTATAGAACTATTTTATTGAATGACTAACCGACCCACGCAGCGCCCTCTGCGCTCTTTTTACGTTAATTAATTTTTTAATAGCACATATTTGCGTTGAATACATTTTTTTAAAGCCGGTTAAAAACTGGAACCCAATTTTTACTTGCCCTCCGAAGCACGGAGACGCTTACCTAGTTCAAATGGCATTAAACGGTCACCCATCTGTGTAATGACCTTGCCCAACGTTGCTGAACGTGATCGATTGCCAAATATTGATAACCACAGCTGTGTATGAGTGCTTCCTTATTATTATTTAATATACTTAATTGTAATGAAAGATGCATGATCGGACCAAGCGTCCTAGGGGATCCTCTCATCTAGGGGAACCGTGCTGAATTACGGGATAAACAGTCTCCTATATCCTACCTCGTAGTCATCATCATCATCACCAGACGGAAGACGTCCACTGCTGAACATTGGCTATTTGCATCCACCGGTTACCTGCGACGCGCACAATGTCGTCTGTCCGCCTAGTTGGAGGCCTACCTACGCTGCGTCTGCCGGTTCTTGGTCGCCACTCGTGAAACTTTCCCCAACGGTTATCGATTCTTCGAGCATTGTGGCCTGCCCATTGCCACTTCAACTTGCAGATTCTGAGAGCTATGTCGGTGACCTTGGTTCTTCGGCGAATCTCCTCATTGCGGATTCTGTCGCGCAAAGAAACTCCGAGCATAGCTCTCTCCATAGCTCGTTGTGTGACTCTGAGTTTCTCTAAAAGGCCTGCTGTTAAATACCACGTCTTAGTACCATAATATGTCATCACTTATACACACACTGGTAAAAAACCTTTATCTTCAGGCACTGCGGAATTTCAGATGAGAAGATGTCACGTAGTTTCCCGAACGCTACCCATCCAAGTTGGATTCTTCGGGTGGCCTTTTTGTCGAAGTTGGACCGACCTAACTGGACAATCTGTCCAAGGTAACATAGTGGTCAACAATTTCGAGAGTATTGTTCCCAACGACTACCGGTACATGGACATTAGACATGATCTTAGTCTTGTCCATATTCATTTTAAGACCCTCCTGTTGGGAAACGCTACTGAGGTCGCTGAGCATCGTATTGAGGTCCTCCAGCGACTCAGCCATAATGATTATATCATCGGCAAAACGAAGGTGAGTGATGTATTCGCCATTGATGTTGATGCCGAATCCATACCAGTCCAAGAACTAGAAAACGTCCTACAATGCGTTCGTGAACAGTTTCGGAGAAATGACGTCTCCCAGTCTCACGCCTTTCTGCAATCGGATTGGTTTAGTACTCTCGTCCTGTAGTTGGATCGACATAGTGGCGTTGTTGTACATACACTTCAACACTTCGATATACCTATAGTTAATGTGGCATCGCTGGAGGGACTGCAATGCCGCCTAGGTCTCGATTGAATCGAAGGCTTTTTCGTAGTCCACAAACGCTAGACATAATGACCGATTATTCTCCTCGGTTTTCTGTATAATCTGGCGGAGCTTATGTATGTGGTCTACGGTGCTAAAGCCTTTTTTGGAACCAAGCTTGTTCGGGAGGCTGGAAGTCATCAAAGCTGCGTTCGAGACGGTTCGTAATTAACTCAAATCATGCAAAGTTTCATTCGAATCCATTCAGTAGTTTCGGCGTGATGCACGGCCATGATACAGACAGACAAAAAATAAAAATTGAAAATATAAATTAAGGAATGTTATTTTATGCGGTAACAGCTCAGTGGGTGAGGGCTGGCCTTGGAAACAAGGTGCGCAGGTTCGAACCTCGGCTTGCACCTCTGATTTCTTTAATAAATCATGTGCGAATCGTCTTTGTGTGATTGTTAGTTACTAGCTTTCGGTGAAGGAAAACATCGTGAGGAAACCTACATGTCTGAGAAAACCTAACTAGCTTTCGAAAGACGTGTGAAGTCCGCCAAACCGCACTTGGCCAGCATGGTGGACTACGACCTAAGCCCCCGTCTTCTTGAGAGGAGGCCCGTACCCAGCAGTGGTTCATAAACCAGGGCTGGTATCACTAACGTTATTTAATTTAAAAAAATATATTTAATTTGTAAATCATTCTGATATGGCCCTTTGGAATGTCACTTGATATCTTAGATATTTATTTATGTTTCTATCATTTTACATAGCTTTAGTCTTATGGCTATACATAGATGCAAAAGTAAATGAATTATACATTACTGTCTGATAATTATGGTATCAATGTCAAGTTACAACTCATATTTGAATGATTAAATTACTCATACTGCGGAACCTATAAACGTCAATTAAAGTTAATGATGATTAATTCATTTTTTGATATCAGATTATTTCGACTCTCGAAGACCATTTATACGATAGTGAGTAGATTTAACAATTATCTCGTGTTCAATAATCGAAATTAATCATAAACGACTCCGACAGTCGAAATAAATAGATTTTAAAAAGTGACTTCATTGTAATTAAAGTTAATTTGGGTTTGTGAGTGCGGCAGATAATGTCTCAAAACTTACTCTTTATCTTCTAATATCTCCTTAATCACACGTAATCTAATACGTACAACCTTCATTGTTTGGATAGGATATAATCTACAAATTTTTGATGTGAAATCAGGATCTAAGCACAGACCTTTCCTATATTTACAGTGGTCCCACAATCTTGTGTTATGACTGAATTGATACGTATGAATTCTACCATATTCAAAATATTCATCCATGCCTTCATAATTACACATAAACATGTTCTTGATAGTCCTCATAGCAATATCTGCAAATGGTGGGCCCCTAATATTTGCAATGCGATATTTTAGAAGGGGCTCATAATGGTAGAAAGTGCAAGGAATTGCATTAAATACTTCTGCAAGGAATGTACTTCCCGAGCGCCAAGTGGATATAATTAGGCTCCGAATTGGTCTGCCCCCAGATTCTAACCGTAAGTCTTCTAGTTCACTAACACCAGGGTATGTAAAGTTGTACTTTAATATTTCTGATTTAATGTTAGACCTCGTCTTTTCCAATAATTTGTCAATGTCTGGGGAACTATTGTAGGATTTAGTTGGGATAGGCAGCATCAAACCATCGTCTCCATCATCCACTTTCACAAAATTCTTGATGTTCCTCCTGGATTCAACGGGCGGACAATACGTGTTATCTGCATGTCGATTTCCAGCTAGGATAATAAGAACACTGAGACCAAAAGCGAAACATAATATCGAGTAAAAGTTAACTCGCCGCAACATCACGTAATAGACTTATATTGTATATTGTATTATTAGTGTTAGTTTGTAATAGAATAATATTGTAAGTATATTACTTAGTCTATTTTTATTTTAAATATATTTTTTTATTGTTGAAACACCCGAGCACAAGATCGCGCAACCACTGAATGCGGCTGTTACTACTTAAATTACTGAGAGTAAGGTTAATAAAAATACTTTTCGCCACGTATCCCTCGGATAGGGATGGCAGTTGAACAAACACCTATTGTATTTAGTTTGTAGGTACCTACCTACCAATTACTGTACATTTGGGTAAGATTTCGATTTCTGACATATTAATATTGCTGTCAGTGATTGCGGTGTACCTAAACTAGGTATGTACTTAACAAAAGGAGACATAGCGAAATGACTTATCTTGTGTTTACTACACATTGAAATGAAACTAATTTTTCAACACATTTGCTCGTAAAACGAACCTTATTACATCGTTTCTAGGGCCATAAACCTATCTGTAAGACACGCGTGCGTAATGTTGACATTACGCACTAGTGCGTAACAGAATTATCCCTACAAAGTTAAATTAATACTTTACTGCACGTTGTATGCGAGTAAACAGAGCATTCATAATTTAACTATGTGTATTACCCAAATACATTTTTTTTTAAACATCGAAGAGAGTTTGTGTCGCTGAAAATCCATACACAATACACATCAAATTATTCACAATCACAATTAGCTGACCCTTTTTTTTCTAAACTGTTTTATGGATTTTCGAAATTTTTATATTTTTAAACCAACCTCTGGCCTGGATAATATGATAAAACTTTAACGGCCAAAAAGAGATCCAGAAGAACAGTTTGCTAAATATTTTGTATTGGTATGGCATAAGCTAGCGTTGGTTAAGCAATGTCAAGCAAGGCCAATTCATAGATAGCCGACTTCCGGATTTTTTTAAACATTTGAACTGAGCTTCCCTGAGCTTCGGAGCGCGGAGCTCCCGGTTGTTGTAGACAGTAGTCGTTACCTTCGGAGTCGCTGGACCAAGGATTACTGCCGCGACTCCGAGGAGGACGGTGGTGGGGTTGCGACCCCATCCCCGTGAGAGCACCGTGTCTGGTTCCCGGGGGGCTATAATGCGTCCCCCGGCGTCGGGCTCAAAGGCAAGGCACTGAGGGTCTCCTGGTGCAGATCCCACCGCAGAGTCCGGGGGTCGTGTCTCATGTACCGATGCGACAGCCGCTGGGGTTTCAGTGGGTAAGAATCCCACATACTCCGCTTTAGCCCCACAGCTCCTTATTTGAAGGTTCCCCGCGACAAAAATACAGTAGTCATTACGCAGTCACAGGGCCTAAGGGCAGCTTGAATAACTACTGAAACCTTGGCCATTAATAAAATGACAAAAAAAAAGCTGATGATTACATGCACGCAAAATTAGTGTTTTAATACTTATTTATACCTAAATACTACGATATTATCACCTTCTAGTTGAATTATTCGTAAACTGTATGTCAAACTCGCTTCGGCCGTCTACAGAACCGGAGTTTCGGAACTGGTTCCGATCGAGGCTTTTTATTTCCTTGTATGGAACTGGTTCCGATCGAGGCTTTTTATTTCCTTGTATGGAACTGGTTCCGATCGAGGCTTTTTATTTACTTGTATGGAACTGGTTCCGATCGAGGCTTTTTATTTACTTTTACGTAACCAGTGGACCCAGTTCACCCAAAAATGGATATTTTTTGTTAATTAGCAAAATTTGAAACTTAACTAATAGGATTCATTTGTTTCTTTTCACCTTTTTTTTTAATGTGGTACTAGGTAATTGCTAATTGGAAGTAACCCTATATAGGTATACTAATTGACACGCGCAGCTTCGCCCGCATTTTTTTACCTGCACTACAATTTTTAGTTTATGGTATTTTTTTATATATTCTTCTCCCCCCTCTTCTCTCTCTCTCTATTCCTGTCCCCATCTATGCTCGTAACTTTGATAAAGACTTCCGTTGTTTTTGATGATGCGTGCAAATAGTGTAATAATTTATTCCATACAAACTTTACTAACCTCTAGCGCAACCGCGCGCGGGATATCTTTCTTTATTTTGTTCGGAAAATATTTTCAGTGAGCTTCGATTCAATCGACTCGTAAAGTTTCGAATACGATGATACCCTATTTATCCCAATTAAGGATTAAATTTCCAAAAATCACGTCACTCATGGAATCCTCCTTTATATCTAAATATAAGATATAGATTAGAAGATTTGATTTCCTGGTTAATAACTTGGTAAGTTGTTGTTGTTGTTAAAACAGAAATAAATGTTCATGTTTACTTTATAGTTGTATGATTATTTCTAATATACAATGGGGTTAAGTACCTACCTAGTTATTGGTTAAATCCGTTTTATAGTTTTTGCGCGAAACAAGCTTAAATATCTATCTATCCAAACTTTAACGTTTATTATATTAGTAGGAGTAGGATTATACCTTCTGTTATAGACCTGTCTGTGTCTCTACTTCAGTTATGGTCACGGCTGGTGGAATACGACAATTACTTGATCGGCACCAGTTCCATACAAGTAAATAAAAAGCCTCGATCGGAACCAGTTCCGAAACTCCGGTTCCGTAGACGGCCGAAGCGGTCAAACTATCCTCAGACAACTTGTTTGTATGCAGCTGCAAATTGCAATGGCTCAAGCTCCCGGAGGGCTATAATGCGCCCCTCAGCGCGGCGGCGGTCTCACAGGCAAGGCACTTAGGGATTTCTAGGAGGGCCCAGCCCAGTCCCCTCTCTCATGCGCTGATGCCAGCCCCGTTTGTTTTACTGCCGGTCCCAATATCCTATCGATCCCTAACTGTAAGTTAAAATCATCGATCAAGTCATTGATATCCCGCGATAAACCTCCGAAATGGAGCGATAACTAAAACCCTGACAGACTGTAAATTGAACAACGAACAGTAAGCGGCTAATATGTTATTATTGAAACGGAAATATGTCATTATAGCTATAAATGGTAACTATTTTAACCACTTTTTGGTAAACACTTTAATTTTGACCGGAACTCAGATACGTGGTCGTATTTTCGAAGGCCAAAAATGAACCGGATGCATAAATTTTGTAGACGTTCCAGCTTGTCTAAAAGTTCTTCCTTTGCATCCAGGAAAGAGATATCAGCATAGTCGATGAGAGGAAGTAACAGAGATTGGGCAAGAGAAACTTTGCTTTGGAAGGGTAAAAAAGTCGTTTGAGAGATTGAAACGAATAGAATACTCACAAGTCCTTTCCACCGATCGACACTTTTATTCTACAGTTGTTTGTGAAGCGATTGAAATAAAGAAATATAAAAATTTCAACCGGGAAGATGGCTTTAGATTATTAGCTGCTTGGGAACCAGTGATCAAAATGACAAAACCTCGCTATTTGCCGGCGGTTAAATATACAGATACTGTGAGTGTAGTGTGCAGTGGGCTTAACGTTACAAGTGAAAGAACAGGGGTAGACGAAGATATTTCTGCCTCGCGCACGGAGCCGTCTCGCTGAACCAGTCTGCTTGTGACCACGGCTGGTGCAACCCGGCCGAAACGTCAAGCTAAAATATAAGGTAAATCGCGTTAATTCCCGATTAGAATAAAATTTGATAATGGAACGCGAAAGTCTAAAAGTATATAATAGAATACTTTTCTACTTACTTCTGTTACATGAGTCCCACGAGAGTTATTGTCTATTATGACTGCAAGATTTTTAGCACATATACCTACCGCCTATAATAAGGGCCTGCGACTTAGATGGGTTAACTAGTAGCCAACAGATTTTGTCCATGTGCTAATATAATTAAGATCCTTATTGATGTTATTCACTGCTTTGGAGAAGCCACGCAGGTATGTTGATATAACTGTAAGTCGTCTGCATAGAGATGGAAATGAGAAGACAAACCTTTAGCAACAGAATTTATAAAAACCGAGAAAAGAAGAGGAGAGAGTACACCACCCTGAGGGACACCCGAATCAAGATTACACCACTCCTTAAGCACACTTGTTATTAATTTCCGTTCCATAGCCAGTCTGATATCATCAGTAATTTTTACCAAACCTCAACTGACATGTCAAAATTCTTATAAATCGCGATCGGTACAGTCAGACACAAAATTTATTACATTATTTATACTTAGTACTATTATTTTTTACCCATTACTTAATGCATACCTATCTGATCGAAATCGGTGATGTTGTCGTAGGTAGTAAAGCCCAGTCAATGCACTCAAGTCTTGAACATACCTACCCACCGAATCAGGCGGGGAAAACCAAACAGCCATACTTCTTTTGCTGTAGGTACGTACTAGGCCTCTGCCTCGAATTTGGCGGGCAGTGGGGTGGCGGCGGCGGCGGCGAGGGCGGATACCGCCCCGTGGTACATGCGGAACGTAGATCTGCATTCCGATTTCAAGTTAGATCCCCTTCGTAAGTTCCTCAAAGAAGCGTCGAAACGCTACTTTGAGTCCGCGTCCCGTCACGCGAACAGTTTAAACCGCGCCGCCGCCGATTACGCCCCTAGTCCCTCTGACTCGCGCCGCAGACCACGGCACGTACTGCTCGACACTCCTGACCCCATGACGGTCCTATTGGACCGAGATGCGCCTAACCCTCCCCGACAACCGTATGCTACACTAGCTATCAGACACCGGTCTCGCCGGCGAGGCCGAAGGGTCGTACGTATGCGACCTCAACGACGTGCATCACCCCACTGAGTTTCTTGCCGGTTCTTCTCAGTGGGGGCGCGTTGTGAACCGGTGGTAAACTCAGCCCTCTCTTAAGCGACAGCCCAAGCCGAGGCCGTGCCTCCCTGAGGTGCCCTTGAGCTCGTCGCTACTTCTGCCGTTAAGGCTAGAGCGCTTTAAGCGCAGCGAGCGGTGGCAGCGAGGCGGTGGCGGCGGTCCATTTGATTTTACGCATAAGTTCCTGATCTTATGCGTAAAATCAAATGGACCGGTTTTCGAAAAAAGCGGCAAGATCTTGAGCCTACAGTGAAAGATGGCCATCCGGGTCGCGAGATCTTATGAGGCGGCAACAATCCTGGCGCCCTTTCCGCCCCTGAACATTCTGGCGGAAATGGATGGGAGAGTCTATGACCAGATCCACGTCCGATCAACCGTCCGACATATGTGTGAATAAATAAACATGTCTATTCTTATCTGAGTGTTAGTTACCTATCTTTATATGTATTTTAAAAAAGTATCTTATTCATATGTATTTGTATTAATTGTCTGATTGCCATTGCTTAGTTTGGTATCTGTGACCAGCTGAGGATTGTCCCAGGCTATTATTAAGTATTGTTAGGCCACTCAATTCTACAAAAGTAAAACGATTGGTCATTTCCTTGTAAAAAAATATATTAATTTTTCATTCCCATTTTTCTCAAAAGATATACAAACATTTGAGTCGTCAGCCTTTGTGCAGTCATAATTATTCATGGTTATGGAACTGTTAAGTACTTACATGTTTTTTTTTTATTATAAAATACTTACAAGTTTTATTCCTCGACTGAATAGACTCCATCTTGGTCCAACCAATAGATATAATCACAGACTAATATCACGATGCTACAATATAATTGATATCTTGAAAGCTGAATATAATTCTCCTACTATTATTTCCCAGTGTTTCCAACTTACATAACACGAAGGAGTTTCAAAAATAACTTTTTAATCCTAGGGTAGTTACACCCATGGGGTACATCCTACTTTGTAAATTTACACATACAACGTGTCCCAAAATTCAACGATAAGCGGGGCGGCGCCAGAGGGTGGACCAACTCATGCCTACACGAGAAAAAAAAAAGAAAATATATAACTATTTTTTTAAATTACAAAACAAATTAAAAATCTTCGAAAATTCAGACCATTTTTATCTACCAGGACCACAATTTTTCAAATATTTCTGTTTTTTTTTTGTATCGGTAACCTAAGTAGCACTGCTATCCACTACAACCTTTAAAAACCCGTATTATTTTTTGTAATAAAAAATAATTGATCTAACGCTCATCGATGAACTTTGGGACACGTTGTATAATAGCAAATATCAATATCATAAATTAATTAATCAATGCCAAAATGATAAACAGCATCATGCGATGAGTTCAAATATCAACACATTACAAAATAATCACCTTGACTAACCATCAAAACACTATTCAACTAGTTATTTTTTGATTAAACGTACATAACGTTTATTGATGTGATTTATTGTCTAGTTCAAACATTGCAGCAATTTTAGTGCTTTTGTAGTTAACACTCGTTAGTTTGGTAAAACTAGCGGCCCGTCCCGGCGTCGCACGTGAAAGAATGTTTGCTATCGATCCAGTAGTTTGAGTTTCTTCGTTACAAACATCCAAAAATACAAATCTTCCCTGTTTATAATATTAGTATAGACATACATACATACGTACCTACAATACACTGTTTAAGCTAATTTAATCGCTAACTAATAAAGTTCCTTACTATGTACTTGAACCTTCACACGTAGTCATTAATAAAATAAAATAATGGAAAAGATTAGTAAAAAAATATTTAATTTATTTCTTAATACAGAACATGAAATTTTACACGCAAACAGGAAGGAAGGAAGCCAAATATCAAAAGAATCAGGCAAAGCAAACAACGCCACGAGTATCGCTAGATGATTTTATAATCCAAAAGCGTCATTTTCTATACCTTGTAACCTACGATATGCATCTTGCCAATAGTTTCGCCAAGGAAAAACCAAAGACCAACTTCAGTGCAGACTAGAAATAGCAACCAGGCCTGTTTTACCGTGAGGTACTTGTAGCAACCCGATTGGATGAACTCCTTAGCCAGAGCAAAGTCGCTTTGCAGTTTCTGTGTAAAAAAAACATTCTATCAATTATTTTCGCTTTAAACATCGATATAATATTTAAACTAGATTATGTGTTACGGTCCGAAAAGTGGCACATAAATAGCGTCCTTGTGTCGCTATTTCTTTTCAAGCCACAGGCTGACAAAATTATTTTTGCGGATAGGAGTGTCGCTACTGTATTTATGAAACTGTCAAACTTCACGTCATTAACACAATAAATGCAATTTTCCATAAATTCATAAAAAAAACGTTTACTCGAAAACTACGAATAATCGTAGAACAAACATAGGGGTGATTCAGATACCTCTAACACGAGGCACATAAAACAAATTATTGGACGTCATTTTTCTGGCCACCTGTACATATATTATATCGATGGTCCTAAACGTTCAATAATGTTATAATAGTCGGCACGAGTCGTGAGCTATGACCTTGATGTGCGCGCTTGAATTATTAACACATGCTGAAATCATAAATGAAAAAAAAAGGTAATTTTATTACAAAATGGTTGGTAAATGAGTGAGCCGTTTTATTTTACCCGTAGTGTACGATGCGCAAACAAATCCCCACTCTTTTGTCGAGAGCTCACCACTCGTGCCGACCACTATATACCTACCTATATTCGTAGGTTTAAAAATCAACTTAGCAAAAACAAAGCAACCTAGAACGCAGTTATAGCGTTTTACGACCATTTTGCGCATCCATAGCATAGCAGATAAAAAACGACAGTTAAATTATATTTTATAACAAGTAACCTTGGTTAGAAAACCAAGGCACCTGAGAATCACGAAACACTATAAAAACAACAGTTACTGCCGCACGCAATAGCGGCTAAGTAATGACTTAGGTAGGTACTTATAGCAATCGTCAAAGCCATGTTTTCTTTATAAGTATGACATTATTTCGTATCTACGCCCATATTACAAGGCGCCAGGCCTATATTGAAAGCCCATTATACTTGTTATTTTACACCTCAAAACAATAATCTTATTTCCTTGCTCCCATACGCGACACTGTGTAGTGTAGATAGTAGATTGAGGACGGACGTTATTACGATTTTAAAATTGAAGTCTTACTTATATCTTAGTCAGGCACACATTTCGAGAACATTTATTCGATTGTTTACGGAATAATGAAATATATTTTAAAGTAGTCACTAATTAGGTACAAACCCGACATTTGTAACTCTTATTGACATAGAACAAGAATAGAAAATTGGAAGGAATTTAGCACTTTTTTAATACTTATTTTATATCATCTAATAAAATCTCTTAAAATTTATATTTTGTTTTATTAACTGAATACTTATCTCTCTTTTAGTACTGACAACAAATCTAGCTGGGAAAGTTTAACACATAGGTGTCTATCTTCCGCACTCACAGACATCAATTAACTTTAATCGCAATGAAGTCATTTTTGTAATCTATTTATTTCGACTCTCTGAGTCACTTATGATTATATTTTAGTATTAATTACGAGATTATTGATATATTTATCAGCGTATGAAGTATTATTTGGCATCTAAAGTAGAAATAATCCATTTAAAAAATATGTCAATCACAATTAACTGTAATTGACGTTTGTAGGTTCGGCCGTAAGTCACTTGCCCTATATCGCCATAAGTCATATTTATTTAGGGTCATTAGCAACAGCTGGAATTTTTAAGAGGTGACAAAGCCAGTAATAAGAAAATGGGAATAAACGATTACTAATCTTTTAATTATTGTTATCAAAATTTCGATGGATAGCCTCAGCGCTTAAATACCGATACCGATATACCGAGGCGCTCAGCTAGTTGTAACCTTGTAAACGATCAGTTGGGTAAACAACGTCAGGCAAGGTCAGTCCTTAAATGGGTGACCATTTAGTGGCATTTGAATTGAGCGTCTCCGTAACTCGGAGGATACGTTAAAATGCGGTCTCGGCTATTCTCATCCAGACAGCAGTCGTTAAGCTACGTCAGAGGCCTAAGGGCAGCTTCAAAATTCTTACAACAGGTTGGCCACTAACCATACGACAAAAAAAGCGCTAATACCGAGTTAGCTTCACAGTAATCCTGCAATTAGGTACAATAGAAAAGAAAAGAGCTTCCGTTATCTTTTGTGTTTCTCAAATTAATACCTGCAAGTCGCCTTTGTTAGGTGGGGACATTTCCAAAGTGTAATACGTTTTAAAAACACGTAGTTTCCTTGCTGTCTCTGACTTTGCAGCACGTTCGGCTTTTTCTGAAAAATAGAGATCACTGCATATTATAAAACAAAGTCCTTCGCCGCGACTATTTGTTCACAATGGACTCAAAAACTACTGAACAGATTGAAATCAAACGACTTTTACGGATTATATCGCGGTTTATTGACCACTGCCGAACGTCAGCCTGCTGTCCTGCCATATGTTAGAGGGGTTACAGACAAGATTGGCTACATCTTAAAGCGAGCTTCAATCACAACTTATTTTAAGCCACCAAGGAAGATTAGTCAGTCTTTACCACCTGTCAAGTGCCATATACCTCTACAAGATGCAGGAGTTTATAAACTCGATTGTGACTGTGGGCTCTCCTACATTGGGCTAACAAAGCGCGTAATAAAAACTCGCGTTAAAGACAACATTATACTGAACAGATTTTTATAAGATTTTCACCAATAATAATTGATAGTCATTCATGAGGATGGTTTAGCTAAACCATTTTTCAAGGCGTTCTGTATACTTACATTGGTTGAAATGATAACTATAATTGGAAATATCGGAAAAAGAGCGGGCGAAGCTGCGCGGGTCGGCTAGTTAAAAATAATATAGGCACAGAGCGACCAATGAGTATATTTTCTTACATAAACTATTTTCCACTTTTTTATACCACTAAGATGGAAAGCCATCATGTGGTCTGCCCGATGGTAACCAGTCACCGCAGCCTATAAGGACAGTAGCAACTCCGGAAGAACTACTAACGCGATGCCTAAAGATATTAAGTACCTTGTTATATTAAGTCCGCTAATTTCACCATCTTCAGTGCCCTTCATACTGGAACGCACAGATAATGTGTAAAATTCTGATCCTGACTACCTGTACGGTTCTTTGCACAAGGAACCTACCAGTAACTGTAGGTAGGTCCACAATCAACATCATAATCATCAGCCGGAAGACGTCCAGTGCTGAACATAGACCTCGCCACAATGAACGACAATTTTTTGGCGGTTTGCATTCACCGGTTACCTACGACGCCCACTATGTCGTCAGTACTCCTAGTGGGAAGCCTGTCTATGCTGTCTTCCGTTACGTGGTCGTCACTCGAGAATCTTTCTTCTCCATCGGTTATCGGTTCGTCGAGCGATGTGGCCAGCCCATTGTAGATTCTAAGAGCTATGTCGGTGACGTCATTCTCTCATTGAAGTCATTCTATCAGTTAGATTTGAAATACCAAAACACTAGTGAGGTATATTTCCATAAAAATATATTTTATGTTGGATTAGTGCGTACACACGCTAAGTGACTTATTACCACTGGTATCAAGTTTTGTGGAGAAAATTTTGCCTGCTATGGCTGGTTCTATTTCTAAGTAATTAATAAAATGTCTTTGGAAAACACAAAGTAGGAATGATTTTCTGTTATCTTCCTTGACAAGTGAGTAATATTGGAAGGTTTTAAAGTTATTTGTTTATATTACCTTTAAGGAATTCGATAATTGTTTCCCTGTTCCTAGCCACACCAGATCTATACACTTCAGATAGTTCATGCATCGTTGTTAGTCTGCTGCCTGAAAACCAGTCATTATTTATACGCTCTTTTACGAGTACAAGTATACAAAAAAGATTGTTGTTTATTCTACAAAAAAAATCTTTCGCCAAAATATCGAATCACTAATGTGTTCATATAATAATGACGTTTACTTACGAACTAAACTGTTCACCATCTTCATAACATTTAATGCAGTTGCCATTTTATTGAAATAAAAATTAAAGTTTTGTATTTAAATTTCTAACTGAATAGTAATGCCAAGCAATGCAAAAAAAATACAGCAAAAAGGATCTAATATATGAAGCAAAGAGGATATGCAAAAAATGCTTGGACCATGGCTTGTTGGCTTGGACGTAGTATATAAAATCCTCTTTGATACTTGGATTTGGTGAAATGAGGTGCGAAATTACTTATGTCCATGGAAGTAATATTGGTAATATGTACTTACGTAGTACTTATTACTTCCATGCTTATGTCGGACATACTATGCTGTCATGTCATGTAGTGACGAGTCCAAGGACGAGTTAGATCTATAGAGTCAGATACTGGAGCAGCTTTGTGCTCAGGATATCTAACTACCAACCAAAAAGCGAGCAAAAAGGGAAAAGCTAAAACCCTCTTCGATCTGTTTTGCTTGGAGTACCTACCTAATTTAATTTTGTTGGAGTGGAACATCAGATTCTAAGACACTACCAATAATTGTTGTAGGCGTCTGTGCAGCTGTCTCTTTCAACCAGATGATTTCTCTTTCATAAATAAGAACCCCTTCTTGTAAAGGTAATTTTTTTTAATTGATCTAATACCAATGATATTATAATAATAAATTACTTATAATACCATTGCCTTAAGAGCCTAAAATATTTTATTATGGTCCTTAGAATATTTATAAGTATATAGGTACTAGTACTATAGAATGCTTATTTTCAAGTAAGAACAGTAGGCACGAGTAAGATCATCGTTTCGTTTTGCCCGCAAGCGCTAGTAGTCATAAGAATAAGATTAAGAATCATTTATTTAAGTAGAATACAGATAGAGAAGCGGAAGTTGTAGTAGTAAATAAAAACTGCTGTTCCATATTCTGTCAAAGGCATGCAAACATGTCCTGTAAAATGTAATTTACTTCATCTTCAATCTCTACCTGAGTTTGAAGATGAATTAAATTACATTTTACATTGATGCATATTAATGCATACTTAGGTATGTTCTATGTATTTTGTGTTTCATAAACTTATCTATTGAATAAATTATTCAGTAGATGAGTTTATTTTCACAATTGTACTTTAAATGACACAAGTGGAAGTAAGAGTTACACTCACTCCCTTAGTTTTTGGTAATTTATTAAATACTAGCTGACCCACGCAGCTCCGCATGCGCTATTTTTACGTTAACTAAACTTTTAATAACAGACATTCGCATCGAATACATAACCTTCCTTTTTTATAGTCGGTTAAAAACTGGGACCCACTTTTTACTTGCTCTCCGAAGCACGGACCCGTTTAGTTCAAATGGCGTTAAACGGTCGCCCATCTATTTAATGACCTTACCTAACGTTGCTTAACCCGATCGATTACAAAACCTTGATAACAACTCTCTATGAGTGTTCCCTTACTAATATTTATTATATTATAAAGAAAAAATGATAAAATCGGACCAAGCGTATAACCAAGTAACCATTTTGACTTTAATCCCCTCTCCCAAAAGAACCGTGCTAGATTACGGGATAAAAAGTATTCTATGTCCTACCTCGTAGTAAGATCTCGAATCATGCCAAGTTTCATTTGAATCCATTCAGTAGTTTCGGCGTGATGCTCAGCCGTGATACAGACAGACAGACAGACAGACAGACAAAAATTAAAATAAATACATTTTCGGCCTCAGTATCGGTTATAGAATGCCCTCCAAATATAATTTTCAAAATATCTTCAATGTACAGAATTGGACCTGTTACAGTTTTATTATAAGTACATATATAGATTTTTATGCACATATGGTAAACATTGCTGAAGTGAAAACTTCTTTAGCGGCACTGTGCACTTTTTTCTAATGGGGAAAAAATGTTAAATTCGCGGTAGGTCACGTGACCGTAAGCGGCGGTAAAGACGTAGGCGGCGCAGGGCGTTTGCGCGAATGTTCGTGTTACAGCGTGCCACGCGCATCCATGGATGGTGACTGCTTTTCTAAGTAATACACTCTTATATAAGACTGCTATGGCTCGACCGTCTATGTAGTTAATGTAAAATCTATACTTATAATAAAACTGTAACAGGTCCAATTCTGTACATTGAAGATATTTTGAAAATTATATTTGGAGGGCATTCTATAACCGATACTGGGGCCGAAAATGTAATTTTTTTAATTTTTGTCTGTCTGTCTGTCTGTCTGTCTGTCTGTCTGTATCTCGGCTGAGCATCACGCCGAAACTACTGGATGGATTGAAACGAAACTTGGCATGATTTGAGATCTTACTACGAGGTAGGACATAGGATACTTTTTATCCCGTAATCTAGCACGGTTCTTTTGGGAGAGGGGATTAAAGTCAAAATGGGTACTTGGTTATACGCTTGGTCCGATTTTATCATTTTTTCTTTATAATTATAATAAATATTTGTAAAGGAACACTCATAGACAGTTGTTAACAATGTTTGGAAATCGATCAGGTTAAGCAACGTTAGGTAAGGTCATTAAATAGATGGGTGACCGTTTAACGCCATTTGAACTAAACGTCTCCGTGCTTCGGAGGGCAAGTACAAAGTGGTTCCAAGTGTTTAACCGACTTTAAAAAAGGAGGTTTTGTATTCTATGCGAATGTATATTATTGAAAGTTTAGTAAACGTAAACACAGCGCGAGCGGAGCTGCGTGGGTCAGCTAGTGTAATATAAATTGTCATGTTTGTGTACGATAGCGCATATGCATATTGTATTTTACCACATAACATAAATGATAGTAGGTACTTTTATACTGATTATTAATGCAATTCGTGCAAAATTATTCCCTAACCATTCCAAAATATCAAAAATGCACAACGTTATAAGTTTTCACTCCCGGAGTGCAACTCGTTTTTTTTTAAAGTTGTTTTTACATAATGTTATAGTAACTAATTTAGTGGGATCCCTGGATGATGATGATAATACAAACGTTGTGTGCGCCGGTTGGCAGTTCTTGGTTGATGATTTAATTATTTCCTAGGATGTAAGGTTAAATGTACAATTAAATCTTGTAAATCGAGTACTCTGAAACACAACACCAATTCAAGCATCATATTTCACCGGTAAGACATTTTTTTTTATAATTTCAAGTTTAATAAAAATTACTTTACTCGGGTGAAGGAGACATAAAATTAATACATTAGTCACGAAAAGCGTAATTTAATATCACGACAATAGGTGCCGTCAGCTGTATTTAGCGATATTTGCGCTTGTGACAGAGTGCACCCATCACTACTTGTCACTTGTTCACCTGCCTACATGAAGCTATAGGTCAAAGCCTGCCTACCTGCCTACGACGTGTATAACGCAGGTGTATAAGGTGACCGTAGACATACGATTGCTCTATTCCTAAGATATTTGTAAGCTTCTTGTATATTTGTAATATATCAACCAAATATTGACCAAGCTTCTTGATCTAAGTTCTTGATATTAACTAAATGACATGGTCTATATTGTCTATATAGGAATCTGTTATTGTCACGGATTTATATTTACTTCGTAAAAACTGGATAGATCACTTAAATATATTAATATCACCAATTTAAACTTTATTCTACATTCTTAAGGTTTGTTTTTCGTTGACACAAGTCGAAGTAGAAAAACGAGCCGAGTGAGATAGATCAAAAGTAGATGTGTGTCCTTGGCCCCAACTGTCACCTTTAATGAAATAACATTAATTCAATTGAGTTTTGTTTTGAGCTTATATTCACTATACTCTTAAAAATACTGTGACCTACGCTGAACATGGTTAATACAAAACCAAATAGTGCGGAAAATAATAAAGGATATAATACAAATTGTCTATGGCCTGCTGAGGTCAGAAAGAAATGACGCTATACGCGAGCACGTAGCGCTTTCTCTTTCATATGACGTTCCAAATTACGATTTTGGGGAGAAACATTAATAAATTATGTGTAAGAATATTTGCTTTAATAAAATATTTAAAAGTTGTTTTAGTTTAATAATTATTCATATATTTATTATGTACAATTGTATAACTTCATAATGTAAAAATAAAAAGAAAATTACATAATATTTATGCCGATATTTAGATAAGTAAATTTAAAGTGAATTGGAACGGAACTCTAAAACAAAAAAGTGGGCACACCAATGTTGCCAGATTGGCCCTTAGGCGAACAATTTTCGGCCTTTCGGAATGTACGTTGGCAGCCATCGGCTTTGAGCAAATCCATCCAAAACATTGGTTTGATTGTCATATTTCTATTGGTTTAGTGTGGCACCCACAGAAATCTAAATAACATGGGCCACCATGTTATTTAGATTTCTGTGGGTGCTCAAAGTCATGCAACAACTTACGCTTGGAGTTTTTTGACGAGATTGAAGTGGCAATGGGCAGGCCACATTATTCGTAGAATGATGCACTGAGGACAATCTGGAAGGAAGTTTCTTAGGTCCAAGGTAACCAATCCGAGGCAGGCGACGTCGCGGTGTAGATCCTGCGTTGTCGCAAGTAACGCGACGGTGCAGGGGACGGGAGACCTTGTTTTCTCTGTTTCCCGGGAGGGACGGGTGCTCTAGCAAGCGTCCGGTGTTGGAGGGATTCTGGTGAGGTCCGATCGGTGTGCCCAAAGTTCTACAGCGTCGATGAAGGCCACCGGGAAAGTTTTAGTGGATAAAAATCCCACATCCCCCGGCCTGCACCGTAAGGAAAACGTTTTGAAAGTTTCCTCCCAGACAACAAAAATAAGCAGGCCTACCACTAGAGTGACCGCTGACATTATACAAGTCGCAGGATGCAAATAGACAAGTGTCGTTCTTTGTGGTGTTCCGGGGGTTTGGCCTATTTCTAGAAATTTTCCGGCTGATTATGATGAAATAGGCATAAATTCCTAATATGAATTAATACGCACAACTAATGCGAATCTAACAATATGCAAGTTAGAAACCATTAAGATAAGCAATCGTGCCAAAGAAATAGTACATACATTGAATATAATGACAAAAGAAATAATTCTCCGTCCAAAGCATTTGGGCAATGATCTTTTATATTCGGCCTTTCCTACAAAAAATCGGTCCTTTCCCGTAAAGCTTTCGGCTTTCGGCCATTCGATTCATCTGCTGGCAACACAGACATTGGCACTGGGACGGAGACAATACATAGGTATTTAATATTTATTTATCTCAAGTTTTAATTTTCGGTGCCTAAACAAATGAGATAAAACAAATGGAATTAGTACCTAAGCGAAAAATTATGGCGGCATATATAAGCGGCAAACAAACTGTGTTCATAGAATTATAATTTTCGCTATGGAAACAAGGTAAGGATTAGTCATAGTTGAACATAATTAAAACAATGAATATGTATTTTCTATTAATGAAATGATTACGTGTAAGCTAAATCGTGTTTTATTATTCATCTTGCAGAAGTAAAGTTCAATACTATCATCATACGTCGCCGCCTCCGAAACGTGATGCTGAAAGAGTTCACAATGAATGCAATAACAGCTGCTGCTAGCTGTTTGAGCCACTGCAGCAGGGCTAGAACTTAAAATACTTAAATATCAACAAAGTCAAGAGGATTTGTTAGATCCCAGTGCAGTGATCCCAGTAAACAAAAATTTCATCATAATTATTCTGAGTTCACATACAGTTCAAACGACGGAATAGTAATTTTAATGCATTATAGCTTAGAGGAATTCTGTCTACGCATTATAGGCTATAAATTCTGACAAATAGCAGATTAATTTACCCAAAGGCTAGCCGCACACTGTCAATATTCTACAACCCATCCGACTTAACTGTGCACCTCACTGGATTGCAAGTTCACACCACCAGGTGCACACTTAAATCATACGGGTTGTAGAATATTGACAATATTGTTGACAGTGTGCGGGCTACCAAAGGGGTAGATTGTGGTACCTTAGTCCATCCATCAATACTTTATTTCTAATCATAGTGTGCCGCAGATATAATAATTATTGTTGAATAGGATCCTATTCACTTAGCAACTCTGTACTAAGGAGTGACTAAGTACATACAACAGCATTAAACATTTGTGTGTGTAAGTAGGCCTCGACCATAATATAACATGAAGATTCTATAATAAAAGCAAACCAGCCTTGTTTGACTGCAACCCGGTTTCAAAAAATGTTAACTTATACTTACTTTGATTTTCTTGCTGTTTAGTATCTGAGTTTTGTTTATTTAAGCATACCTTTAGGTAATCTATCATTATTAAATGAGCTAAGTATATAAGTAAAGTACATGTTATTGGTAAAAACATGTAAGTAGTGCATAGTATTAATCTGTTATTGACAATTTGAAATAAAATAAAAATCTCTTAAAAAGCACATGTTTTATTGCATATTTACATCAATATTTATAAATTATCTTATGTATTAAAGTATGTACACTATGAGTTACTGACTACTAGATATTGGTCTAGTGGTAGGACACCCTGGCCCTTAGAGTAATAATGTTCTGTGCCCTGTCCGCTACCCAATAGGTTATGGGCACATTTCCCCTTATCTGGGTGTTGTTTATATCTATTAAAGGATGTATTTACAATAAAAAGTATGTAAGTATTTGTATCAGTTGTCTGCTTACCATAGTACAGGCTCTGCCTTCATTGGATGACTGTGTGTGGATTGTCCCAGTATTATTATATCATAACCTTAGACTATATCATAACCTTAGACTTATAACTATTATAGTAGTTAGTTACTTATGTATTAGATAAATAAATACCTAACCAAAATGAAAATAAAAGCGGTATATTAATATCAAACTACAACAGTATCCGAACCAGGGGGAATCGCTAACCGATAAACCCTGCTGCAGAGCCATATAAATTTCTTTCTGACTATTCGCTGGTATTGTTGTTCACGAATCACAACTTCGTTGTTTCACAGTTATGTAAGCTGCACAAATTGTGTATTACACTATGCTTATAGCAAGCTTTGATACAATCGGATGTTGCAGCCAATATTGGGAAGCAATATCTGGATGATTTATAGTCCACTGGTACACATACAAGTTTCATGAGATTCACAACTATAATATTATCTACACTTATTATTTGCACAAATCGTCAAGTCTATTGTTGTCGGCTTCTTCATCAGACGGAGATTTACGGCGTTAGCTTGGATTATGCGTTAGGTTCTTTAAGTCCGTGTTTTTTGGCTTCAACTTAAGTAATGTGGTCACTCACGAAGCTGCATACGTCGCAGCTTTCGTTTATTATTAGTTTCAGCGTAAACAGCATCCAAAAACTGAAATAATTCGTTTGCTTGATCACCATCTGAAATCAAACTTACTTATTACACACACGTAGATACTAAAGTAATATTTATACAAATAAATAAGTTTCACTAACTTTAAATGTCCCCAAAACTATTTTTTGTAAGTAACTCAGCGTTTTTCATATAGAATTTTACTAAATAATGTTATTGCAGTCGCCTCCGAGCAACTTTTGTATGACGGCTAATTTTGACAAGAAAAACAATATTGTTAGCGTTGTTGGCTATCAAAAGCCACGTCACAGTAAGTTGTAATGCTTCTTGAGTAAAGAATTTAACGTTAATTTAACCAAAACTTCTTAGAAAACAATGTTATTTAAGCACCCAAATAAGATTAGTTTTTGGACGTACCAGTAGGAAAAGTCGATCTAATATTGTATTAGCGCTGCTAATAGAGGTGACAGTTGGGCCCCTTGTCTGCCCTTTGTCAAGTAAGTTGCCAACGCCAAATATGATTCTTTTTAGTAGTGTTCGGTAGATTTCTTAAAAGTTGATTACATTTGCTTATAAGTTTTTCGTGTAATAAAACATCGAAATATAATAAATCTAGGACGATAAAATGTAATATCATAAATTAGCACACGAACAACATGCAATACTTTTATTAACAATAATATTAGTAACAATTTAACATTATGAAGGTAGCAGCACTAAGCTGTTGAGTGATTGTCGACATTGTCATAGTAAGTAACCGGTGTCGCGGTGTACTGTTAGAGTAGGGTGACCATTGTTATGTATGGCGTCGCGTCAGTCGTCTCGGATGATGGTTTCCATCATAGATTTAAAATGTTTAACTTTGGTTTCCATACAAACGTTGGTTAACTCAACCTGAATTTGGGAATGAAATACAGATATCCGGAAGAAAACGGTAGCTAGGTATTACCAAAAATTCAAGTAATTTATTGTCTAATTATGGTAAGTACAGCAGATGTAATATTAAAATAAGTAAAATAAGACTTTAAATTTATTGATTGCAACAAATTTTCAGAATTAATAATTGCTTTAGTACATAGTAATTTCATGACTTGCCATTAAATTCCATCCAATTATACAATACAAATAATAATTATGATTAGTATTATGTCACCAAAATTACGATCTGAACGCAAAAATTGTCAGATTGTCGGAGGTCACGCAGGAGCACCGATGTGGCACCGTCCGTTGTGACCCGATCCGCCGCCAAAAGACCTTAGAAGTGAGAAAAAGAATCCTTCTACATAGTAATGCGTGGACACCCTATTAGACAGAAATAAACTACTACTTTCAGACCTCTCATTCGGCTCGTGATCTTTAGTAGACTGCGCTGTCCAGTTATAATACAGGTTCGTGGTTATTGTAGGAAGTAGGTAATAGACATACTGTCTTATTAATAAAAATCGCTTATTTTTCTCTTACTCCAAAGTTACATCGGAAGTAGTTAATTCTAGACTAGTCACGGAATAGCTACGTCTTAATAACGGTATTAATAAATACGAAGTAGGTTCGGACTAACAATACAATTCTTACACTGAGACTAAGGTGTATGTTATGGCAACCCACTGAAATTAAAAGTAAAAAAAATGAACAAAATGACTAAAAAGACACTGGCAGTTAGGTAAATTTTGATATTTCACTCTATATTTATCTTACATCATAATATTCTATATTTCTCTTACATCATAATATTCTGTATTTCTCTTGTTGAATTCAAGATAGTGGTTTTAGTTTTTGTGTTTTTTTATTAGCAGAATATTATCTATAAATCAAGAAAGTATATAACAAGTAGGCCGGGGATCTAGCCTGTTACACACCGTCCCTAACAAGAAACTACAGTGCACCTCAAAAAACGCGTGTAAGAGCAGAAACCACGGTGGGCCTCAAGCACGAGCCGGCGCGTGTAATGCAAAACTTGCTGACAATGCAACCTATCCAAGAACAGAAGGGCTATTGTATGGACGCATCCAGCATGTGTACCGAAAACCAGCTGACGGCGCACAACTAGATCCATTGTATGGACCCATAGCGACGGAATCGGCTCTTCACTTAGCTTCTAACATCGAAGCGGTCACTACATATTTAAATTAGATATTAAAAATGTAATTTAAATTAATAAAAATTAGTTTTAAAATCTGTTCTAAGTTATTTCTGAATCATCCGGCTGTAGCCTACATAACTAGCCTAATAGTTTAGTTTATTGAGATAGTTTATTTACCTCTCCACGAGCCCAAGTCCTTTTTGCAGCTAAAACTTTCAAGTGAGGTGGTATAAAGCCTACTGCATCTCCAGCCAAATCATTCTACCATTTCAGTAATGTAATATGCAGTTGAGCGTGTAAATCTATATTTATATTTAAACTCGTCTTCAAGGTCTTCAAAAGGGATATTGCGAGGTTTATACAATTAGGTTATGTTTAGTATATATAATTATCTCAATGGAAGTTAGAAATACAATACAAATCTATGCTTACTCAAACGTTAAACCATGGGGCTCCGCGGAGTAACTTTTACTCCGGGACTACATTTTGATTAGTTAACTCCGTCCTTACTACTAGTTTATTAATACCATAATTGCCTAATCTTTGCGTAAGTCTTGGAGTAAAGTTGTTCTGACGCTAATCATAGTTTATTAATAAGGCTGATAGAGTATTTTTTGATAATTCTATGCAGACCGTAGTGAAAAATCTTAAATCTATGATGCAGACAGCTTTCTAGGTATATAAGGCGATGTCCTAACTAAACGCGATCACGCGATCATCGCGCGAACGAATGACCGACCATCGCGCGATGACTGGCGAATGTACTGGCGGTCGAGCAAATCGTGCGACCGCCAGTTAGGACACTCGTTCAACGTCCATATGTTTGAGATCTCCGTTCTATTAGGACACTCTCTTAGACTGACTATGCAAATTCTTTGATTTGATCGTTTGATCTCCACTTGGTCTATAAGTTTCTTGATCTCCAAACGCAGTGAAAAATATCCTAATCTATGATCTCCACAAAAATACAAAGACAACTTGGATTTTAGTGCAACACTACTCTTTACTGCTTTCTTAGCATGGCAATGGTGGCGAACAAGTGGGACTTTTACTATAATATGACTGGAATCATTAGAGATTTAAACATACAAATTGTATCTACTGTTTAATCAGTGTTTTGAATAATTTTAACATACTGCAGCACACTACTGTCTCGGTCATTGTAGTCCTTTAAACACAAGTATAAATTTAAAAAAATTAAAAAACCCCCGACATAGATAAAAAACTCTTAGGCGATGTCCTAACTAAACGCGATCACGGGATCGTCGCGCAAACGAACGACGCGACCATCGCGCGATGAAATCTCAAACATATGGAAGTCGAACGAGTGTCCTAACTGGCAAAGTACAATCGCCAGTCATCGCGCGATGGTCGCGTCGTTCGTTCGCGCGATGATCGCGTGATCGCGTTCTATTAGGACACTCCCTTATAACCACTTGAACGCAAGCGCGAGCGAGTTGTCAAGTGGGACTTACGTCACAGCGCAACCGTTCGGCGCGGCTAAAAATGACGCGAGATTTTCTCCCGATAAAAATGTTTGTCAAAAGAAAAGTTTTAAAGCAATTTCAAAATAAAAAATACCATTGATTACTTTAATTACGTAGGCTGCTGCCGGAGGACTTAAAAAAAAACCAAAATTCTAATACTAAATTATTAGAGATAAAAATTACAGTTAAAATTCTATAACTAAAATTAACGTCTAATCCTGCCCGATGCAAGTAACAGAATGTGTTTCTAATATTAAGTTACGCGTTGCATGGAAATATGCAACTGCGCAATAGGTGGTGTCGAATGCATCGACACGGCGGCGTCGACGAGGCGGCGGCGCGGGGCTGCTGACTCGGCGGCACGTGTAAGCTGGCGCGTGTAACCTCCATAATAGGGTCGCTGCAGACTTGCACTTTTCATACTGGGTTGCAGTATAACACCTCCACCCTCAGATCAGCAATTATTTTCCGATTTTGAGAGAAAAAATTGCTGCTTTTGATGGCTTCTCATAAGTATGATCTTTAGGGTTATCTGTATCTTCTGGATCTTCCTGAGTTGTTTCATCTACTTTACATCTTCGTATTCTGCAGCGATAAATCAGTGTAACTGTTGCCAGCATAACCATGCTACATAAAACTAAGTAGAATGGTATGGTTGTATAGTAAAACGATTCAGGGGCGGTTTTCAGTTGTACCGGAGCTTGATGTATGGTCATCTCCTGGATCTTATGTAGGGCCTCCAGGTTAATTGTACTGAGGCGCAGCTGTGTAGGCTCGGCGGGTTTCAAGTCAGTTGGGTAGTCGATTTTCATGATTTTCAGTGGATGACCTCGTATAACATCGTCGGTGTTTGCTATAGCGAATTCCGGAGAATGTACGGAGCAGTGGTGTGGCAGTGTTAACAGGAAACTTCCGTTTAGTATATTGTAGTCTTTGGTACTGCACTTGAGCTGGACCTTTGTAGCGCGGGGAAACGTTATCACGTAGCTGCGATCATCTAAACGTTCAATTGCTTCGTTTGTTAAGTTTACAGTGGACAGATTACATGTTCCGTTGATAGTTTGTTTCAGAATGACGTCTTGTATGCAGTCTGGTTTGCTGTGAAGCTGTTGTTGGAATCTCGCTTCGCAGAGAAATTGGTGTTCATACTTCGGGCATTCAGCCTCTATGTACACGAATTCTTGTCTATTAGTCGCTATGAAAGGATAAGGAGGGATAAGGATTTGCCTAAACTTATTTGGGGCTAAGGATAACTTATACAGAGTATAAGTGCTTTCGGAAACAATGGGAAATTTAAAAACTATAACTATTTTCCTTTTAATAAAATATGAGCCCGATCTTATAACGTTATAATAATCTCTTAACTCTAAATCAACTACTCTCTCGTTACCATAAATTGATCTTAATTTACCTAACATTACTCTAAGTACTTTGAGACTAATCATCGATCGATGAGTCGTAGTAGTACGTGTAAAAGCTAACATATTTTCTATATCTATAAGTTCCTCTAATAAATCATTGATATTTTCTGTAATGATAGCCAAAATTTGAGCAAATTTGCCAAATTTAATAAGACCACTTTCTTAATATATTTCCTCATCCAATAATATGTGCATTGTATCATTAATTTCCTTTTGATTGTGAATAATTTTATTTAATGTATTACTCTGTTCCGATATCCATTCCTTATTTAAGCTAACATGATGATTTAATTCTAAGGCAATCTGGTCTTGGTTATTCTGTAAGACCTTTATGGCATCGTTATATCTAATAGCATCCTGATAATCTAAGTTTCCAGTAACACTTTTAATTATAGATCCTAAACCATCTAACAGACCTCTTTTTGCTCGACTCGGTTCCAAGCTATGAAGATGATCTAGAATGTTATCTGTCTTATTAGTTAAGTAATTTATCTGTAATTCATATAGTATATAACTTGCGTTAGTAAGCCTATTTTCAAAGTCGTGGAGTTGACTTCTTAATTCGGACACTTCAGTTTCGATTCTGTCTAAGTCAATGAACTGTAGGAACGTATGATAATGCGTAGTTAGTCTAGTCGGTCCTAGTTGGAAAGGTAGAAGTCCTGGTCCTTCTCCTAAGTAGTCAAGTCGGATCTCTTGAGCTTGCATCAGGTGAAGGGTCAACGCCAGTAGTATCCTGTAACAATTTAACGTTCTTGGGTGGTCGTTTCAGGCGTGATTTTGCTACAGGGCCGCGCTTCTTAGCAGTGTATATATGAATGGGGAGATCGGCCAGTACTTTGTCCTGGGTATACCGTGGAGCTACTTTACGCCTACTAGCGAAAGGGTTTTTAATAAAGACCTGTTGTTGGGGTTGATAATCGATTTCAGGTTCCCTTGACTTGTTTCGATTATCTATTAATGCGGTTCGGTTGGCAAGTGAACTCTCGTTGATAATGTCATATACTAATTTCATCTGTTCTCGATGAGTCTGCATGTATTGTTGTAATAGATGGTGTGTAAGGTCAATTTCTATTGGGTCCCTCGGGTCAAAGTGTCCTCTTATTAAGTCATGTGGTCTACATCGGGTAAAACTATGGATAGAGCTGTTATAAGCAAGTATCGCATATGGCATTAGATTAACTATCGGCTCATCCTTGCGCTGCAACTTCAGGAGTCGCAAGTGTTCCAACAATGTCGAATGGAAACGTTCTATGTTACCATTGTCATTGGGTGAATTAGGTAATGTTCGGTGATGAATGATTTTATGGAGGTTGATAAATTCTGCAAAGAGTTGGTTGGTGAACTCAGTCCCATTGTCTGTTACTATGGTCAGGGGAAGCCCGTGATGAGTGCAAAACGTTACGAGAGCCTGTAAAATACTAATAGCGGTGCCATCCTTTAGATGGTATGCTTGTCCGTATTTCGAGAAAACATCTATGAATGTGATGTACTTGTCTGACTGTACTGTGAACAAATCCGCGTGGATGATCTCTAATGGTTTAGTTGCCGGTGGCACAATGTTAAATTGCTGTTTAATTGGATTCCTATCATATTTGCCTTGTCCGCATATACTACATTCATTTATATATCTCGTAATATGATCTTTCATTTTAGGCCAATAGTATTTTCTTGATAATGCCAAATAACATTCATTAATGCCTCGGTGATTTGTCTTACCGTCGTGATAATTTCTAATAATATCCTGTTGCTTTAAATAGTCTTTAACGTTTTCTAATTCTACTTTAGCCAAAACTAAGTTCATAGATGAACTTCTAAATTTTTCTTGAATAACTGGTATGATTTGGTACATAGCTAGTGGGGGTGTAATCAATAAAGCGGTCTTTACTTTCGGATTCACAAATTCTTTAATCGCATTGGTCACGTCATTATCTAAGTTATTCTCAGTAATTTGTATAGTCACCTTAGTATGAGTCTCGAATGGTTTCGTCACTACAGGCCGTCGTGTAATGTCATCTACAATCGTTAAGCAAATTTGTTTATGAAACTTATTGAGGGGCTCGTCTGTAATTGGGACTTCTAAGATAGGTTGTTCCTGACTAGTGTGAGCTGTGCTAGTAGCAGATTCATCTATAGTAGGTGGTTTTTCCGACAAATTTACAACGACTGAGCTTATCTCTTCGTTGTGGATTTCAACTCTAGATAAGGCGTCGGCATTTGTATTGTTCTTTCCCTTTTTATATACGACTGTAAAGTCATATTCACTTACTTTTAGTTTCCATCTGGTCAGTCGGGAGTTGGGCTCTTTTAGACTCATAACCCATTGAAGCGGTTTATGGTCGGTCATGATTTTAAATTTACGTCCAAAAAGGCAAGGCCGAAAATACTTGGTTGCCCACACAATTGCAAGCAATTCCTTTTCTATCGTGCTATAATTAATTTCGCTTTCATTAAGAGTACGAGAAGCGTACGATATAGGTTTGTCAGAGCCTATTGGCCCTTGGGATAGAATAGCGCCTATTGCGAAGTTAGATGCGTCCGTGGTCAATATAAATTCTTTAGTAAAGTCGGGATACTGAAGTATTGGATCGTTAGTTAATAATTTCTTACATTTCTCAAAACAACTTATGTATTCGCTATTTAAATTAACTTTATTTCCTTTCTTCAAACATTGAGTTAAAGGCTTTGTGATTTTGGCAAAGTCGGGTATAAATTTCCTATAATAACCTAACAATCCTAAAAACTGTTTAATTTCCTTTGGAGTCTTTGGTATTGGGTACTTCTCTATAGATGCGATCTTATCAGGGTTTGGTCTAACTCCGTCCCCACTTATAATATGCCCTAGAAATGCGGTCTCTAACTTAAGAAATTCCGATTTATCCATTTGGATTTTAAAATTGGACTCTCTAAGTCTTTGAAAGACTTTCTCTAGATTGATCATATGCTCCTGAAGACTAGTGCTATAAACTACGATATCATCTAAATAAACGAGACATATCTCGTTTTGTAGGCCTTTTAGCAAATTATCCATCACCCGCTGAAAGGTAGATGGTGCGTTTTTTAAACCCATGGGCATTCTAAGGAATTAAAAATGCCCGTGTTCTACACTGAACGCTGTTTTGTGAATATCCTTGGGATCCATCTCAACTTGCCAAAATCCACTGGCCAAATCAAGGGTCGTAAAGTATTGACACTTGCCTAACTTATCCAATACGTCAGTGATATTGGGGATAGGGTATTTGTCATCTATGGTCTTTTCGTTTAACTTCCGAAAGTCAATTACAAGACGCCACTTTTGTTTACCGGAGGCGTCAAGTTTTTTTGGCACTACCCAAATAGGTGAGCTCCAAGCTGATTCCGAGGGTCTAATTATTCCTTGCGTGAGCATTTTCTCTATTTGGTCTTTAACTTCTTGACGATGGATAAAGGGGTACCGGTAGCTCTTCGTATAGATCGGATTTTCATCGGTGGTGTTAATATGGTGTTTTATTTTATTTGTGAAGGTCAAAGGTTCGCTGTCAATGTAAAAGACATCCGTATACTTTAAGCATAATGCAATTAAATTCGCGGCTTCCTCTTCATTTAAATGATCGATTCTTAAACGAGATAAGACATCTTGAACGTGGGACGACTGTTGTTCAGTGCGCGTGCACTCAACATTAAATACTTCGGCATTTACAGAGTGATCTAACGAAAGTATTATGTCGTTCTCCGTCGGGTTGGTAACTTCTAACATACCGCGACTATTAATAACAGTTGTAATGCATTCTGATATTACGCAATTACAGGTTACTTGTTCTGGAATGTATACGTCACCGTCAGGGGCGTTAATAGGTACTCTAATAATTTTTGAACATTGAGCAGGTATTATATCTTCGTATAAGTTGACGTTTCGGGAGTTATACATGCTAATCGGATTAACCATAGATCGAGTAGTCAATGTTCCGTCTTTTAAGTCAATTTTTGCCTCCCATTTAGTAAGTAAGTCGAGTCCTAATAGTCCATCAAAATAGTCGTGAAACTTATAGACAAAAAATTTTAAGTCACTATCGTCAAATTCGGGGAAACCGGGTATCGTGATAGAATAGTCATTTCTGGTGGTTGCATGGACATTAGTAACTTCAAAGGGGTCGTACTCAAGTGGCATGTCAGAAAAGTATTTCTGAACTGCGTGTGGACTTATGAATGACTGGTTTGCACCTGTGTCAATCAAGAGTTTTAAAGGTGGATTTTTTATTTGAATATCGGGTAACTGCCGCTGCGTATGTAGATTAATTTCTATTTTGGCTTTCTTAAGGTTATGTCCTTGTGAAAATTTCGGTTATCGTCTGTCGCCTTATCGTCACTAGTACTTTCTACAACTTCAACAAGATTGTGAGAATTATCAGAGTAGGAACAAGATGGCTCTCCGTGATAGTCATAATTAGAATAGTCATAAGTCTCTTCGTAAGGTGAGTAGTATGCGTCGTCATAGTCATAGTAATAGTCAGGATAGTAATTTACGTCATAGCATTCGTTCATATTCATCTCTTGTCGTGTCTTAAAATAGTTACTTGGGGGTGGATTCCCGTGAATACGCCAATCGTGTCCACGAACTCCGCCTGAAGGTGGTAAAGCCCTAGGAGTAAAATTTTGTACACCGCTCATGGGTCTAGGGTACGATGAAGCTGGCTGATTCCGTGGGGGAAGTCGAAACACGTTGCTGTGGGGGTTATAGTTTGGTGGTCTAGCGCCTAGCATTTGCTGTGTACGAGTTGGCATGCGTACCTGTTGCTGTTGATGCTGACTCTGCCCGGGGCTTACTCTAAAGCCCTGCTGTGGCTGAGGTCCGAACCTAAATGGCTGCGGTGCTGGTGGTGGTTGCCGCTGCATTGCCGGCAATGGCCAGAACGCTGCTGGTGCTAGGGGGTGAGGTTTTGGAATTTGTGCAGGAACTGATTGTGCGGTCTTAGACGTGCTAGCCATCTGCTTAGCTACAGAATCGTTGCGTTGTTGTACATATAAAATATTCAGTTCTTCCTGGACATATTCCAGAGCCTTTTCTATTGTGGGTGGTCTCATACATCTAATACGTGAACCTAGGGGTTCCTGTAATCCTCTTACGAACGATTGCATAGTGTGTTTCCTATACAACGTGCGCTTAGCCTCAATGGTGGTATCTACAGTCTCATGAAGGGTTACATAAGTCATAATTGTACTGAATAATGTCTGGCAATGGTCGTAAAATTCTTGCGGAGAACGGTCTCCTTGAGTGGCCAAAGAGAGGTCGTTATACAGGGCGATTTCGTCTCTTTGATCAGCAAAATTATTTATCAGACTATTTCTAATATCTAGCCAATTATCCGGGATGCCGTTAGAATTTATGATGCTCGCTGCCGGGCCTGTTATCTTGTTAAGGATTCCATTTAAAAGACATAAGTTGGCGAGCTCACTTCCAGACTCTGTACTTATATATTTGATGACAATTCTATCACAAATTGCAATAAACCGCGTCAATATATTTGGGTTCCCGTCAAAGTCGGGGACCGGGCGCAACGCCTTATAGATAGTATCCGGGTCGTGCGCCATTTCAATTTCCTCTGATATACTAGAACTACTTTCGGGTGAACTTATATTTCTATGTGAATCTAAATCACTTTGCCGGCGAGTCTGCCTCAATGCAGGCTCGCTGGGTCCCGTGGATTCCGCACGGAAAATTTTTTAAAACTAAATTAGGACTTATAGGGCTAAGGGAGTGATGGGAAGCGACACAAGAAAGATTCTGTGCAACTCACAACTTCATATTCTGGTTCCTCTGCGTATCGAAGGCTGGATACTCTCCTCCTCGTGGCTGCAGCTCTCGTGGATCCGGATACTCGATGCGGTGCTAGAAAGTCACCCGGGCGACTCGCGAACTCTTGATTTCGATTTTTTGAAAACGCGTCTCGCGAACCGGCCCGCGAGTATCCTACCGACTGCGCCAATTACGTAGGCTGCTGCCGGAGGACTTAAAAAAAACCAAAATTCTAATACTAATTTATTAGAGATAAAAATTACAGTTAAAATTCTATAACTAAAATTAACGTCTAATCCTGCCCGATGCAAGTAACAGAATGTGTTTCTAATATTAAGTTACGCGTTGCATGGAAATATGCAACTGCGCAATAGGTGGTGTCGAATGCATCGACACGGCGGCGTCGACGAGGCGGCGGCGCGGGGCTTCTGACTCGGCGGCACGTGTAAGCTGGCGCGTGTAACCTCCATAATAGGGTCGCTGCAGACTTGCACTTTTCATACTGGGTTGCAGTATAACACTTTAGTATGTTGAGAATAATCTGATATGAAAATATATGGCTCAAAACTATATGTTGATACATAAAAAAAAAAAACTCAAAAATCTACATGTTTTCGTAAACAAACTCAAACAGTACTTGACAATTGGTTTTACTAATTTTATCAACTTTTGAGATTATAAGATGACTTTCCTGTGCTATTATCAGACCCTGATCAGTATATGTCTAACTACTCGTCAAGATTTAAACATAGATTTATAATTCGGTGGATCCTACATTTAATGGAGCCGAGTTCCTATTGCCACCTTCCTGCTTGCCCCCATCACTAGACTCTGATCAACATTTTTCTACCGAATGAATCCGAATTCGGTGGGTCTACGTTTATTAATGCAGAGATCCCGTGACCACCTTCCTGCTTCATCACCAGACCCTGATCATCATTTTTCTAGTAACTACTCGTCGAGACCTACCCAACGAACCCAAACTCGGTGGGTCTACGTTTATTAGTGCAGAGATCCCGTGTCCACCTTCCTGCTCCATCATTAGACCCTGATCACCATTTTTCTAGCAACTACTCGACGATACCTACCTAACGAGCCCAAACTCGGTGGTTCCATCTTTATTGGTGCAGAGATCCCGTGACCACCTTCCTGCTCCATCATCGGACCCTGGTCACTATTTTTCTAGCAACTACTCGTCGAGACCTACCTAACGAGCCCAAACTCGGTGGGTCTACGTTTATTAGTGCAGAGATCCCTTGCCACCTTCCTGCTCCATCATTAGACCCTGGTCACCATTTTTCTAGCAACTACTCGTCGAGACCTACCTAACGAGCCCAAACTCGATGGGTCTACGTTTATTAGTGCAGAGATCCCTTACCACCTTCCTGCTCCGCCATCAGACCCTGGTCACAATTTTTCTAGCAACTACTCGTCGAGACCTACTTAACGAGCCCAAACTCGATGGGTCTACGTTTATTAGGGCCGAGATCCTGTTACCACCTTCTTGCTGATCATCATCAGACCCTGGTGAAGGATACCATTTTATTTAGTATCATCGGATTTTCATATGTTCTAAATTTCTGATGTTTCGGACTAATAGAAGTAATGAAAAAGTCTATTGTATACAAAATATCCCTACCTCGACTCGGAAAAGAGGTGATGGTCTTCAAACGGCAGGACCGATTTTCGTGAAACATAGCTAAGAACCATCTCGCTTAAACTAGCTTTTAATTATAAAAACCGCATTCAAATCCGTTCACTGGTAGGACCGCTACGATGCCACAGACAGACATACATACAGACAGACGGACAGACTTCCTGACATAGGCGTCAAACTCCCCTCGTTTTTGGTCGGGGGTAAAAAATACTAACAAACCAACATACAGTAGTAGTAGTAGTTAAGATAGCGGGAATAACTTGGTAATCTAACTAGCAAATTGGAGCCAGCTATAAATAATCTGTAAATGCTACTTTAAAAGTAAATATAATAAGCAGATACTTCATTGTCAACAATATATTTCACAATCACATTATTACAACACCTTTTATGTGAGAAGGCACAAATGTCTATCAGAAACGAACTGATTAAATTTACTTTTTCTTAGTATCTCTTGTCGCAGGTTTTTTTGCCTCGGGTTTCTTCTCTGGTTTCTTTACAATATTTTTTTCAGGCGTTGCAACTTTTTTTTCTGGTTGCTTTTCTTTAGCTTTTTTAGCAGCAGCGTTCATTTTCGCTGCATCAGCTTGTTTTTTCTCATCTGCCTTTTTCTTCGCTTCAGCCTTTTTCTTTTCTTCTTCTGCTTTTATTGCAGCTTCTTTTTCTTTTATTTTTCTAACTTCTTCGGCGTCTATCTCTGCAATCTTTTCTTGTAGACCAGATATAAAACTGTTGGCAAATTTACCTGCAACTTCTTCAATTTTTTTTCCACCGGTCCCATTAAAAAACGGTCCCGTCATCGGTGGTATCATTTCTACTTTTGCGTATTCCCACGATGTTGCAATAGATGGCTTTAACGATTTTGAAACATCTGAAACATCAATTCCAAAATTGTACTAGTGTTGAATCCCTAATAAAATATCTATACTAATATTAATGTGCTAAATTTTACATAATATTATATGATTACGTAGCATTCAAAAATAGTACCTGTTTTAAATTTCATTATACACATACACTATAATTGAGAAGTATTTCAAAAAGGATAAAAATGCATCACATAGATAAGGGTGGATGGTGGGTGGGATGTGGCAATGGGCAGGCCACATCGCTCGAAGAACCGATAACCGTTGGGGAAGAAAGGTTCTCGAGTGGCGACCACGAACCGGAAGATGCATCGTAAGTAGGCCTCCCACTACCTAGTGGGAGTACGGTTACCTGAGACGCGCACGTCGTCTGTCCACCTGGACAGACGACGTGCGCGTCTCAGGTAACCGGTGAATGCAAATAGCCAATTGTCGTTCATTGTTGCGTTCCAAGGAGGAGGCCTATGTTCAGCAGTGGACGTCTTCCGGCTGGTGATGAAATAGATAAGGGTTAGAAGATTGATCAGATTATAAAATTACAATTTCTGTATCATTACTTATTGAATTAACATCTGTATCCTTGCTGTTCCATTCTGCTTTTGACCTTTTCAATTTCTTGCTCTAAATATTTTAGTTCAGCAGGAAACTGTTGGTTTCGAAGCACCTCCATTTTTGACACCAATGAAACCAAAGACTCGCCCAATTTTGCCTCTATTTTATTAACCACATCATTGCATACAATAGATTTAGCAGGTGTATTGGTTACAAAGGTTTTAGTAGCGATCCACGCCTTAGATAGAGCTGGTTGAACAGTTTTTATAGAAACTGCAAACAAAACAAACGCGGATTTAAAATTTAAAAAACACCCAGATGCACTCATAGAATATTGAACACGTTTCATGTATTTTGATGTAACACTATTGCGGTTAACCACTTTTGTTTTGCAACAGTTTCAAATAAATAAAAATAAACATACTTAAAGCAAAATCAAGTGCCATTCTTGCTGCTCTCGCCATTTGTTATGTACAAAATTTAAAATATTTAAACTAAGCAACTAAAAAATTATGATTACTGTAATTTTTGTGAGTGATTTAGTCGTAGCCTAGGAGTTATATGCATTTAGTTGGTAAATCACGATGGTTGTGTATATAGATTCCTTGATAGATTCATTTGACGGCTCCAGACGGCTCCTTTATTTTTTACGTCATCTTTCATTATTGCTGTAACTAGGAATGAGTATTTTGTAATAAGTATCGAATAGTTTATTTTTGTGATTGCAAAAATGATTCCTTTTTTTAGTGATCGTCTATTCTCGTAAAGAAAAACAGGGTATACCTATGGAAAGGGTAATAAAAAAGGGAAAGCTGATGCTTGAGTTTAGTGTGGCTATGCTATAATAATAAATACTTTCTTTCAAGTAACAGGACTCATTAGTGTTAGTAACAGTAATAAAATGATTAGATAATTATAGATTAATTGGTATGATATTAATTTTTTGAATCATTGCTTCAAAATTCCCGCTGAAATTTTCACAATGCCGCAATCTAGTCTAGCGGCAATCATCCTATAATGTTGTTGTAGTTTTCCATCAGAGATGCGCATCTTTTACGCATTATTGCATAAAAGCAGTCAACATACAATTCTGCAAACATCCATGATGCGCTACAGAAGTAAGTCAGCCGCATCAACACTCTATAAGCGCTATTGTACGAGAACTGTACCACAAAATATAGAGAGTACAGAAGGCAAGCTTATGTATGTACCTCACTTTTCATACCTACGCTCGGCGATCGCGCTAGGGTTGTCAACTCTGGCTTATGCGAAAAATCTATCGTGGTAGTGGTACTCGTATCCACCTTGTTGATTAATTGATTGGTGATAATAAAACAGGAAGCACGGAAATAAAAACCATTAATTATTATCTAATATAATTCAATTTTAATATAATTGTTTACACTTTCGAATTTATTACACGCCTCGTTGTTACGACCGACGTGTACGTGTTGTACTATCGTTTCGGATTTTGTTGAAGAATTAAAAAAAAGGTAGTAACGGTACCTACTGTTACTTGGAAGAGATCCTGTGACTACCTTCCTGCTCCATCATCAGACCCTGATCACCATTTTTCTAGCAACTGCTCGTCGAGTCCTACCTAACGAGCCCAGACTCGGTGGGTCTACGTTTATTGGTGCAGCTATCCCGTGACCACCTTCCTGCTTTATCATCAGACCCTGGTCACCATTTTCCTAGCAACTGCTCGTCGAGTCCTATCTAACGAGCCCAAACTCGGTGGGTCTACGTTTATTGGTGCAGAGATCCCGTGACCACCTTCCTGCTCCATCATCAGACCCACAGAGAAATATACAGACCGACAGATAGACAGACAGACTTCCGGACACATGCGTCAAACTTATTATACCCCTCGCTTTTGGTCGGGGGTTAAAAATACAAGGTAGTTATAATACAAGCAAATACCTACTTGACTCTGTAATACAACTGGTAGCTTAAAAAACGACAATTCACCGTTTAAAGTAGAATTTACACATCCATTAACTGAACATTTGCAATAACCCCTTTTTTGATGCTCCATCTTTGCTAAAAAAAAATATAAGGCCGCGCGCACTTTGGACACGATTTTTTATCGTACGTAAACGTATGATCGTGGTCGTACGAATTAGATGCGCACATTGAATACGTTTACGTACGTACGTACCACATTTATGCAAATAAATTGAATTGATTTTTTTCCGGTTATATCGTACTCGTGAAGTCCTCTTTGGAGCGCCATGAATAACCTGTATCTGGTAATTCTCTTATAACTCGCAGAATGCGGCAGCGTCATCGCTGTCGTAGAAAAATATATCTATCGGTGCATGAAATATATTTAAAAAGACGTGAATTCAGTGAATACCATCATATTATGAAAGATATATAATGACCACATACTGTTTCACGTTCGTAAACCAAGTTAATAATTTTTTCTCCATCCACTTTTAATTTTTAACGTACGAACGTGTTTGAAATCCCAACAAGTTCGGATTGTATTCGAACGTCTGAACTACACGTACGTATACGCACGATTAACTCGCACCCAGTCTGCGCGCTCCCATAGTACTTGGAATGTCGGGATCGTTCGTACGTGTTCGTATGTGTCCGCACGAGTAAAATTCGTACGAAAACATGTCCAAAGTGCGCGCGGCCTAACAAGACGCGTGCAATGCGTGTCTGAAGCGGGTGGCAACTCCCATACATTGGTGGTTATTACAATGTAAATAGAAGCTACTGCCACCTGTGTTACGGTGTCCAAAAATATAGTTTTACCTAAACGCCGTTAGAAGGAGCTAGTGCGTAATTATATCTCGCAAGTAAAGTTTAACAGTGGATGCGTTTATATCCAGAGTATATTTGCAAGCAGTATTTATGTCTTTTCCATAATAATTTTTTTTTGTCACTGGAATATTAGAATTACCTAAGGAATTTTGAAATTTATACATAAATAAACTATGTAACGTTCAAGAAATATAAATAATTATTGGCAAGGCAGCGCCATCTAGCGAGCTAAAGGTATAACGTGCTAAGCAACGCCATCTAGCGAGCTAAAGGTATAACGTGCTAAGCAACGCCATCTAGCGAGCTAAAGGTATAACGTGCTAAGCAACGCCATCTAGCAAACAGACCTTCAATTATAAAATTGAAAACTAGAGTTGCGCATCTATCTCAGTATATTAAGTATCATCTATGGTGGCAACCGCGGTCGCACTGAACTGAGATTCCTTCCGTGAGCGCTGTCTATGTGTGCGTTACTCGAACGCCCGTTGTATGAAGCTTGCCTTCTGTACTCTCTATATTTTGTGACTGTGCTCAGCTATATTAAAGGCCATAGAACTACCAGTGGACGGCATTAGGCCTTGTAATGGTAATCTTGAAACATTAGCGGACAATTATGTATTATTAGCAATCCTAGGTAGGATTACTTAAAAAAAAAAAGAGAAGCTGTCCAGAAACCGTTGTCTCTGGACCACCTTAGTATAACAAGAACTGAACATACCTCTGAAGTATTATTACCACACTCCTGTATGTAACAGGAATACATTGTAATCACCGTGCTTTCCTCTTGAACCCCCTATCTGAACCCCTTAGGGGTACCAACGCCACTCACAATTCCTCTTGAACCCCCTAGGGGTACCAACGCTACTCGCAATTCCTCTTGAACCCCCTAGAGGTTCCACGGACACTATATGTTGGGCGTATTTTTCATCAACGGTATATTATATAAGTCTAACTTTAGAGTGTTTATTATAAACTAGTTTATCGTGGAGGATAAACGGTCTCGTTTCGTTCGATGGTAAATGCGTCGACGACTCATCACAAAGTCCAGATTGGTGTAAATTCTTTAGTCATAAATAAATAAATTATGACACCATCATATTTCTTATGCTACCCTGGTACTTTCGGTAAATAGTGAAGCTAAGCAGTTATCAAAATCCGCAATGAGGAGACTCGCCGAAGAACCAACGTCACCGACATAGCTCTCAGAATCTGCAAGTTGAAGTGGCAATGGGCAGGCCACATCGCTCGAAGAACCGATAACCGTTGGGGAAGAAAGGTTCTCGAATGGCGACCACGAACCGGAAGACGCAGCGTAGGTAGGCCACCCACTAGGTGGACAGATGACATTGTGCGCGTCGCAGTTAACCGGTGGATGCAAGTCACCAATTGTCGTTCATTGTGGCGTTCCAAGGGGGAGGCCTATGTTCGGCTGGTGATCAAGCAGTTATCACACACAGACACTAGATGTCATACGAGAGGTAAGTAAAGCCTAATGCAATCCTAAGGCCTCTTCCACGAATTTTGCGGGCAGCGGGATGGCGGCGGCGGTGGCGCAGGAGCGACAGGATCTTAGGCCTGTGCCTCGAATTTTGCGGGCAGTGGGGCGGCGGCGACGGTGGTGGCGCGGGAGCGGCAGGATCTTATATGTAAAATCAAATGGACCGGTTCTCGAAAACAGCGGCGTAGCAGCGGCGCCGCCCCGCTGCCCGCAAAATTCGAGACAGAAGCCTAATGGCTGACACACTGCTGGATATCACAAAAGAGGGGAAGCCTTCTTGCCCTAGTAGTAGTAGGTAAGTAAGTACTTCTGGTTTAAATATTTACGGTAAACGACATTCTCAGTGCATGGCACAACAAAATCTATCATAATAAATAAAAATAAAATAAATGCCACACCACAACCAGTCGTTGTCAACCAAATTGAATCGCAAGATTCCATTACCAATATACATACTTAGGTACGTACCTGTCAAGCTAATAAAAGCGTGTTATAAAGACGCTCAGTTTATTTTCTGTAGTATGGACTGGCCCTTAGATTGTAACAATGCCTCTTTCTTGTGTACTATGCATTCCTGGTACTTTTAAAATCCGCATTCATTTTCCTTGTTGGTTAAACAGTCCAAATTTCTTTTTATTTATTACATAATATTTCAGTTTTGACTCAGGGGGTTCAAGAGGAATATAAAATTTGCAATTATTCTTGAACCCCCTACCAGGGGGTTCAAGAGGAATTGCGAGTGGCGTTGGTACCCCTAGGGGGTTCAGATAGGGGGTTCAAGAGGAAAGCACGGAAAATGGCATCATGTAAATGAGTCTTTATTATCAAAAAATCTTCAATGTACAGAATTGGACCTGTTACAGTTTTATTATAATAAGTATAATGGCTTATAGCTATTGATCATCTCTCACTAGTCTCACTTTCTTGCTATAGGTATTAGTCTATCATATTATATTATAATATGTAGTTTATTTATTTATTTATTTATTTTTAATCCACTTATTCTATACTTATAATAAAACTGTAACAGGTCCAATTCTGTACATTGAAGATATTTTGAAAATTATATTTGGAGGGCATTCTATAACCGATACTGAGGCCGAAAATGTAATTTTTTTAATTTTTGTCTGTCTGTCTGTCCGTCTGTCTGTCTGTCTGTATGTCTGTCTGTCTATCTGTCTGTCTGTATCACGGCTGAGCATCACGCCGAAACTACTGAATGAATTCAAAAGAAACTTGGCAAGATTTGACATCTTACTACGAGGTAGGACATAGGATACTTTTTATCCCGTAATCTAGCACGGTTCTTTTGGGAGAGGGGATTAAAGTCAAAACGGGTACTTGGTTATACGCTTGGTCCGATTTTATCAATTTTTCTTTATAATATAACTAGCTGACCCGCGCAGCTCCGCCCGCGCTTTAATTACATTTTGCTCCCCTTTTCTCCCTACTTCCTTGATTTATCTCCCATCTCTCTCTCTTATAATAAAAATCTAATTCTATGCTATTTCTCTCCCCCCCTCCCGCTTCCGTCCCCGTCACACTTCCCCTCTTCCTCTCCCCGTTGTCCTCTCTGAACCCTCTCCCTCCTCTCTCTTCTTCCAACTTGCTCCCTCTCACTCCCCCCCCCCCCCTTGCTCCACCTAACTCCTCCGATCACCATCACCCTCCCCTCTCCCTCTCTTGCACCCTCCTCTCGTTCTATATATCCTCGTCAATCATGGTATCAGCGGCATAAAATATACTTTATAACCTATTCTCAGACCTACCCGCAAAATTTCATACATATCGGTTCACCCGACTCTCGTGCACGTAACTCAGAGGTTCTCAGATTTTGTTGTGCAAGGCGTTGCGAACGTTCGACACTCGACTCTTGTGCGCGTACCTGAGAGTTTCTCTGATTTTGTTCAGCAAGGCGTTGTGAACGTTCAGGTGAAGATTCTCCCATACGACGTATTCTTGCTGCCCGTGCTTGAGAACTATGTTTAGAAAGTTGAGACCTAGCTCTCTTAGGCATTTTCAAATGTTTAAGAAAATGCTAATAGCGTGTAATTTTCTAGCTCTGAAAAGAACTGTTGTTTAGCCCTGAAAAGAACTGTTGTTTAGCCCTGAAAAGAACTGTTGTTTAGCCCTGAAAAGAACTGTTGGTTACCCCTGAAAAAATCTGTTGGTTAGCACTGAAAAGAACTGTTGATTAGCTCTGAGAAGAACTGTTGTTTAGCTCTGAGAAGAACTTTTGCGTAGGTGTAGTTTTAAGAAAGAAATCTAAAAAAATCGCACGAAAATTATTAGAATTCGCGCACGACCGCTGCGTAGGTAGCCGACCTCGCGTCTGAGCCGAGCCGCGCGGGTACCTTAGGGGTCGTCCATTAATCACGTGATGTTTTTTAGCAACTTTTTAACCCCTCCCCCCCTCTTGGTGATATGTGGTGAGGTTTTAAATTCACGTGTATTTTTTTTGTACAAACTATACCTATTGAAATTCCCGGAATATTATCTTTAACTTTATTAACTGTTGAAGGGGAAGTCGTTGCCGGCAACGGTAAGTCAAGGCCACGTGCCGCTGTTTGGTTTACAAATCGTGCATTCAACGAAAAATAAATACACGTGATGTCTCATTATACCCCTCCCCCTTCCTGGTGATATTTCGTGATTTTTTCGGAACCCCTCCCCCCCCCCTTTCGAGTCTCACGTGATTAATGGACGACCCCTTACTCATAGATCTAAACTCCCCTCCCGCATGCGCACCCCCGCCTTGGTGACGCTCACTTCGCAACGGGCCGTGCAGCAGAAATCTTTTAATTTATAAGCAGTAATATTTAATTTCGCCATAACTTCAAAACCAAATGTCCAATTTTAATCATTCAAATACCAAATATTATCTACATAAACTGTACTTAATGATGAAATAATTTATTTTGATAAGGATTAATAGCATGAGTAAAATAAATGCGTTTAAATTTAGTCCAAACAAAATTCAAGATTTTTAAATAAAAAAATGGTTGTTGGGCCTCACTCGACATAGATACGCGCATATGCTGCGGAATTTTTTATAGATATTTATAAGATCTACAATTAATTAGAACATTTTATGGTTCTATCTTTTATAGTTTAGGCAGCGTACGCAAAATAAGTAACATTTCTGGTTGATTTTTTACACCTTGTGTCCGAAAATATCCAAATATCTTACGGAACCCTAATTTTTCCAAAATAAAATTTAGCCTATGTTACTTGTGGATAATGTAGCTTTCGAATGGTGAAAGAATTTTTAAAAACGGCCCAGTAGTTTTTGAGCCTATTCATTACAACCAAACAAACAAAGTTTTCCTCTTTATAATATTAGTGTAGATAAATATCAGTAAGGGAAGACTCATAGAGAGTTGTTATCAAGGTTTTGTAACCGATCTGGTTAAGCAACGTTAGGTAAGGTAATTAAATAGATGGGTGACCGCTTAACGCCATTTGAACTAAACGGGTCCGTGCTTTGGAGAGCAAGTAAAAAGTGGGTCCCAGTTTTTAACCGACTATAAAAAATGAGGTTATATTGTATTCGATGTCTGTTATTCAAAGTTTAGTTAACGTAAAAATAGCGCAGGCGGAGCTGCGTGGTTCAGCTAGTTTATTCATATAATTGCACCTGCCCATAAGAATGCTCTGTCCTGTACCCCAAGCTTGACTGGAAGAAATCGCTTTACCGATAAGTCCGCCTTGTTGTTCACAGTTATTAATTGTTTTAATTTCAAATGTATCTTTCTTTTGTGTGCAATAAAGAGTATTTGTATTGTATTCTATAGATATAAGCTGTGGTTACGTATTAGTATGTAATTAATTATGAACACATTATTAGTGTATTTGCCTGATGCCTCTTACCGTTGATTGATCTATCACCAGTTCAATAATAACTGTAGCAAAATATTCTGAATAGCATAATACATCATCCAGAAGCGAATCGCACGACATAATAATGATGAATCAGCTCATAATGACATCGGTACCGTTATTGTATCAGAAAAAGTTGTTGTTATATCTTTTGTATAAAAAATAAAACGGTATCCGTTTGAATAACATGAATAATTAAATTGGTAATAAATCAATAGCGTGTCGGTAATAACGTGAGATAACAACTCAAGAATTATGTTTTTTCTACGGTTAAACAATAACATTTTTTTGCTATTCGTGCAGTGGCGGACTAACGGGGGGGTGGCACTGGGGGGTGGGGGGTCCAGGGGGGCCTCCAATCTCAAAAAATATTTTTAATCATTGAGGTATTTTGGTACTTACTGCATATTAGAGAGTATATTATGCCTAGATTATTTTAGAGTTCTGGCGCATAAACTGTCAGTCTATGACAATGCGATATTTAGACCAAATTTAGATTTATATGTTATAATTGACTATATGCGTCGGAACTTTTAAAGCTTGTTTAAAATATTCTAGCTGATATGTATCCTCCGTTAAATCTGAAAGACGGCCATGATGTTATGTGTTGTAAGTATTAGTATAAGTTTACAGCCAGCTACAAAGCTGGGGCCCCAGATGCACGTAACCATGATACAAACGTACCTATTTTGTATTTTATTTTTGTACAATCTACCTGTGATCTATGCAGCATGGAATTTAGGTACACAAAATGTATACTGTAGAACGGTAACCCAATCAATTAGTGATTTGTAAAAGAAGTCGGACAGCCTAGAGAAACTTATCGTGACAAGCCAAATGGACGGCAGGAGAAGCAGAGGACGCATGCCGATGCGATGGGCAGACACTATCACACCGGTTACGAGAACGACGCTACAGGAAAGCATACATAGAGTTCAAGATCGAGCAGCATAGAGAAGAATAGTAGCAAAAGTCTGCATTAGCAACGTCCCTCAGTCATGAGGTTCATCATCATCATCATCATCATCATCATCAGCCCACATCAGTCCACTGCTGGACATAGGCCTCCCCCAAGGCACGCTAGTCATGAGGTTACGACACTATAATTTACGAAAATAATGTGTGTTGATATTTAACATTTCCACTCTGTGTAGCCTATGTCACTACCACAACTAAGACGAATCTAATATATATAACGACACGTGTAAGCCGTGCAAAATAAATAGACACACATACATACTCTCGAAAAACATAGTCCTCCTTCTGGGGCAGTTAGGCCAAATACGTTATTAGCTGACCGGGGGCCTCATTACTTTTTGCCACCCTGGGCCCCCAAAAGCCTTAGTCCGCCACTGCGTTACTGAAGACATTATTGTCTTATTGAGTCACTCACAAATGTCAGTTATTGTTAATGCTAATAAAGCCTTTACTTTGAATGTAATTATATCGAACCTCGGAGCCGTTTATGCAAATTTTTCATTATTGGGTACGAAGAAATCGATATCGATATAAAAGCGGTAACAGCTCTGTGGGCGAGCGCTTGCCTTGGAAACAAGGTGCGTAGGTTCGAACCCCGGCTCGCACCTCTGATTTATTTAATGAATAATGTGCGAATCGTCTTTGTGCGATTGTTACTAGCTTTCGGTGAAGGAAAACATCGTGAGGAAACCTGCATGTCTGAGAAAGCCTAACTAGCTTTCAAATGACGTGTGAAGTCCGCCAACCCGCACCTGGCCAGCGTGGTGTACAATGGCCTAAGCCCCCTCATCTTGAGGGGAGGCCCGTGCCCAACAGTGGGACATAAACAAGGGCTGGTATTATTATCTTCTTCTAAAAAAAAAAAAAAATTTCTTTATTTCGATAAGAATGGGACAACATACAACCAAATACTGCTAAACACAGTGAGCTATACAGTAAGTTTGCAAAAACGAGTATTTAGTGTGAAAACCCTGGTACCCAAGGTAAGATTAAACTTGTGTTATGGATACCAGTTATTTCTCAAATGTGAATACAAAAGTGAAAGTGCGTATGAGTATAGTGTAAAGTCAGTTGAACTTGAATATAATGTGGTTGTTTATGCATAGATTCTTGGTATGTATAGATTATTATGTGAAGTAAGTATGTAAGTATGTGTGTGGGTGTTAGATTATATAAGTTTTAGTAGATATCAGATTACATTAAAAATTAATCATTAACAGACAGTTTCGAGAATCTTTTCAGTATTCTCATAATTTTGTTCAAGTAACCAGTCTCTTAATCTAATCTTACATTCAAATTTATTTAAGGAGTAAATATTACAGTGCTTGTTAATCCTGTTATATACTCGGTTACTGCTGACACAGTAGTGTCGCTTTGCTAAGAACGTTCTACAAGAGAGTACAGGACATACAAGGTCAGAACGTCGTCGATTCAGAATATCCTTATTATATATTAATTGTGAGTGCTTTTTCAGAGTCATATGTAAGATATAGAGTTGCCTTACAGTCAACACTTTACACTCGCTATAGAGACGTACTGTCGGATACCTAAATGATTTTGAGTTCATTACTTTTAGGACAGCCCTTTGGGCTCTCTCTAGGTTAAGAAAAATAGTTTTAGCGGCCCCTCCCCATGCTGTAATACAGTATGTGATGATAGATTGACAAAGAGCGAAGTATATTGTCTTCAATGTGACTAAGTCCACAGAATGTCTTAGTCTCTTAAAGATGTGAATCAATTTTCTGACTCTCGAAGTTAGGGATTGTATTTGGGATTTCCAGTTAAGAAGGTGATCAATATATACACCTAGGTACTTTACTGTAGAAGATTGGAATAACAGAGGACAGGTACAACTCGGGGTGGCCTCAACGCACGTATGAGCCTTTAAACTGAAGATATTTGAAGGGAGGGTATTTGTTTTTAGGGAGAAAGGTATCTACGAAGTTTTGTCGGTATTTAAGGTTAATAGATTACTGGAAAGCCATTGGGACACCACCCTCAACGCAAACTCTGATTTGGAATAAGTATCCGCCCAGTCGACCCCATGAACTACAAGAGCGGTATCATCGGCGTACACAAAGATAGAGCAGTTGGGTAGCTGGAGATTGCAGAGGGAGTTTATATAAATTAAAAACAAGGTGGGGCCTAGAATGGAGCCTTGAGGCACACCGTAGTTAATAGTACGCTCACCACTAATAATTTGGTTTATCTTGACGCATTGCGTACTATTATACCCGGTGTATGCACTCCTTTTTGCTGACATCTGCTGACACCTTTGCATATATCAAACCCGATACTCTCTCACAACATCCATTTCCCAGACTGTAAAGTCAGCATTCCCGGCGTCGTGGGAGACGACTCCCACGACGACATAATCCAGACCGTCCCACCTCAGTTCCATCCCAGACTCGGTCCGCGACACTTCTTATAATTAATACCGAATTTCTTTTTAATTATAATTATTATAATCACATTTAAATAAAGATTGATTTGTGAATAAAGTTTTTAAAAGTAAATAAAGTTAGTGAATTGAACAAAATTGTTTTTTAAAAAACTCTCAAAATAATTCAATCTAACATTTGGTGGCAGCGGTGGGATACCGGGTCCCTTATTCACCCGGTGCGCCCCAAATTCCGTCGCGGACAAAATTCGGTTTTTTAATACAAAAACTTTATCGTATATTTCCTAAATTCATTTCGTCGGTCGTCGTTTATGATCGAGGGTCGTCGAGTCTACGAGTTGAGCCTTACAGGGGCTCTGCACCTTATAGTGGGTGCCGCAGACATCGGGGTTCCTGCATCGTCACGTCGCGGACATCCTAATGAGTATGCTGGAAAGCAGACTTACAATCCTGTAAGTGGAACTCGATATTTCCTCTCATAGATGCTTATAGTGATTATAAACCAGTGAAATATATAAAGTGATGAAGAAATAAAATCAGTGATTAAATTAAATTAAATTTAAATTCAGTGAAATAGTATTACCCGTTTAATTTAAATAATTTCATTCAATTAATTTCAATTAATTATTATAACTTATCATAACTACAAGTTCGCTGTAAACACAATTGAGACATCGTTATCGCCCACGCAGTATAGAGTCACGGGATAACAGTCTTATCGTTGTACCTGGAATTATACTGTGGTCCAAGTCATAAGCGATTTAATTAAATCCATTTAATTATTTTATTGTTTAATAAAATACTGTTTTTTATATTACATTAATCACGATGGCAACAAGCAAAAAGGAAGCCAGAGTAGAATTAGAAGAAGTTTCGGTGAATATTTTACTAAAATTTATAAAACCCTACGACGGATCACGAGAAAAATTAAATGCATTTATAAGTCATTGCGATAACGCGCACAAATTGGCTTCCTCTAGCCAACATGAACTGCTTTTAAATTATATATTATGCCAGCTAGAAGGTAAAGCGGAAATTGCTTGTTCAGTTAAGGAGTTTGACAATTGGGCCAGTTTAAGAGAATTTCTCAAAAACCAATTCGGTGAAACAAAGCATTACGCACACCTTCTAACTGATTTACAGGAATGTAAGCAGAATAACACCGAAACAGTTAACCAGTTCGCCTTGCGTGTAGAGTCATGCTTAGCAAAACTAATAAGAGAAGTTCAATTATCTAATTCAAAGAAAAGCGAACTAGTTGGCCGCGTCGCTGCTATGGAGGACCTAGCATTACATATATTCACTATTGGTGTTCATCCACGAATTTCTAATATACTTCGATGTAAGGATCCTAAATCTTTGAATGACGCTATCAATCTCGCCGTGTCAGAAGAAAAGATTCAACAAATTATTTATAAAAACATTCCACCTAAATCTAAACCCTATGAAACAAATTTTAAACCTCAAAATAATCGTTTTCAAAACCCAAGACCATCTACATCTACTTACGGACCGCCGTCAGCACCTTTCTGTCGGTACTGTAAAAAAGTGGGACATGTCTTGGAAAATTGTAGGCTTCGCGAATACAATAATAAACGATTTTCCAGTGGAGCTCAACCGTCTACATCATTCAAACAAAATTTTAGGCAGTCAAACTTTAGACCAACCCCTCGAGTAAACTTTCTAAATGACCCTGACGAACAGGGCAAGGACGAAGTGGATGATCACACTGATTTAAACTATTAAATGTCCCGTATAGGTATCGCACGGGGCAGAATTCTTCTTGCCAAGTCGATATCAATCCTTCAAATCAGACCAACGGACAGGGTAACCAGCCCCAAACTCAGGTCAATAATTCAAATCAGACCAACGGACAGGGTAACCAGCCCCAAACTCAGGTCAATACTTCAAATCAGACCAACGGACAGGGTAACCAGCCCCAAACTCAGGTCAATAATTCAAATCAGACCAACGGACAGGGTAACCAGCCCCAAACTCATAGTATGTCAAGAAAAGAATGTTCCACACATATGGAATTAAATAATATTTATGAAATTAACATTAGGGATCGATATTTACCTTGTGTAACAATTAAAACATCGGTATCCAGTAGACCCATGGTATTTCTTGTTGATACAGGAGCAGCCATAGCCAAGTCCTCTGTAGAATTAATACCACGGTTATCTGAAAGAAAAATATTAGTTAAGGGAATAACCCCTCAAGATCCAATTAAAAGTATGGGTGAATTCCAATTGTCCTTATTTCTGAGAGAAGAAGAGGTTATTAGACATCAATTTCATATACTTGATGGTATAAACCTGCCACATGATGGCATCATAGGTAACGACCTATTTTCCCTATTTAACTGCCGAATAGACTATAGTACAAGTTCTTTACATATACATGGTTCAGTTATTAAAATTCAATTTAAAGAACCACGTTATGTTATTCCACCTCGAAGTGAGGTTATAATAGAATGCTTAGTAAAAAATCCAGAAATTAAAGAAGGTGTTATAATTGACCAACATATTGAAGACTCCCTTTTAGTCGCTAATTGTATTGTAGCTGTAAAAGAAAATAATCGTGTAAATATCAGTGTCCTCAATGTGTCTGAAAACTCAGTCAATATTCCACAAAATATCGAATTTACTTTACATCCTCTTAACTACAACCAGAGTAAACAAGTATCTAACGTAGGCTTAAGTTGCAATGATCGAACTAAAGAAGTCCTTAATCTTTTAAGAGTATCCCATCTGAATTCTGAAGAATCAGATGCCTTATTTGATATTTGTTCTGAATACTCGGATATATTTCATCTTGTCGATGAAAATTTAACCGCTACTGACGCGTTAGAACATGAAATTAATACCTCTACTCCACGACCCATAAACGTTAAATCTTATAGATTCCCTGAAGCTCACAAAGACGAAGTTAAGCGTCAAATTGGCAAAATGTTAGACCAAAATATAATTAAGCCCTCAACTTCTCCATGGTCTTCTCCAATCTGGATAGTGCCAAAAAAGGAAGATGCATCCGGCCAAAAGAAATGGCGGATAGTCATCGACTACCGCAAGCTAAATGATATTACTATCGGAGAAACTTATCCAATGCCTCAAATAAATGAAATTCTTGACCAGTTAGGCCAGAGTAAATACTTTTCCACTCTTGACCTTTCATCAGGCTTCCATCAAATAAAGATTAAATCGTCTGATGCACCGAAAACAGCATTCAGTGTACCTGAGGGACATTTTGAATTTAACCGTATGCCCTTCGGATTAAAAAATGGTCCAGCAACTTTCCAAAGATTAATGAATACTGCTCTCTGGATTGCAAGGTATCCACTGCTTTGTATACCTTGACGATATTGTCATATATTCAGCAGACTTGTCATCTCATATCGAAAAGTTACATAAAGTCTTCGAAAAACTCCGAAATTTTAACCTTAAATTACAACCAGACAAATGTGAATTCTTACGTAAGGAGGTTGCATATCTCGGACATATTATTAGTGACCAAGGGGTGAAACCCAATCCAGAAAGAATTAAAGCAGTAAAACATTTCCCTACGCCAAAATGTCCTAAAGATGTTAAATCATTCGTCGGTTTGGCGTCTTACTACAGACGTTTCATACCAGATTTCGCAAAAATAATAAAACCTATGACCTCTCTACTTAAAAAGGACGTCCCTTTCCTCTGGACTAATTCTCAACAGTTAGCTTTTGAGCAAATGAAAGAAAAATTAATAACCGCCCCTATACTAGCGTATCCTGACTTTAAAAGACCATTCATACTAACTTGTGATGCATCGAATTTCGCTATTTCAGCCATATTGTCCCAGGGTGAAATTGGAAAGGATAAACCAATAACCGAGCTTATGCATCAAGAATATTAAATAAGGCCGAATGTAATTACAGCGTGACAGAAAAAGAGTGCCTCGCGATCATATTCGGTACCAAAAAATTTCGTCCTTACCTTTTCGGGCAACACTTCACTATAGTGACCGATCATAAGCCACTAAACTGGTTGTTTAATTGTAAAGACCCAGGATCCAGACTCGTCAGATGGCGTCTGAAGTTAGAGGAATATGATTATAATATAGTATATAAAAAGGGCAAACTAAACTGTAATGCAGATGCTCTTTCCCGCTTCCCTGTCGATGATAGTATTCCTGTAAATCCTATTCACAGATCTCCAGAGATCGTGTTATGTCCACCTCACGATGATGTCCCTGAAACAGAAAATGAGAATATTAATGCGCCAGATCCCTTAGCTCAATCTGATGATAATCCTGTCATCGTTGATCCTCCCGTTGTAGAACCTGTAACAGAAAAAAGGGGTATAGACCCATTAGAATTTCTGAATGATGATGACTCATACTCTAAATGTTTAAAGTCCCTAAATAATAAGGATTTTAAATCTAATGTTAATATTCAAGAACATAACAGTAGTATTATAAACAGCAAAAATAAAATCATTATCATTCCTACCTCCATCGATATGGACGAATCCAATCACTTTGTTTCTGATGTTTTAAGTAACTTAATCGATAGTACAGAAATAATAAATAAAGAAAGATCCCTGCAATCTTTTATTAATTTCGAAAATAATAATAAAATTTATTATTTTTTATTTACAAAAGTCCATCACTTTGATAAAACAGAATATGAAACTATTTATGAGAGCCTTAAAAACCTCCGGAATCACCTACTAATAACTTACCCGGAAGGCACTAATATCTCTATGACAGACTTTAAAAACCCTTTTGATAACCTTCAATTTATAAAAATATGCAATATGCTTTTATATTTATTTAATAATACTGGAATAACAATTAGTATCCATAAAAACATAATAATATACCCAACACCGTCAGAAATTAACAAAATATTGAGAGAGAATCACGACATTCCCATTGCTGGTCATCTAGGCTCAGTCCGAATGCTAAAACGCATCCAAGAAAGGTTTTATTGGAAAAATATGAGATCAGATGTAGAAAATTATGTAAAGAAATGTAGTCAATGTCAAACCAATAAGGCTCTTAGGCAAATCAATCGAGCACCAATGCAAATCACCAGCACATCCACACAACCCTTTGAACGTGTAGCTCTGGATATAGTCGGACCATTGCCGGATTCCGGTAATACTAAATATAAATTCATACTTACCTTACAGGATGACTTGACAAAGTTTTCCACAGCTTATCCTCTGCCAAGTGCAACGGCAGAAGATACTTGTGAATGTCTTATTCATTTCATATCAATCTTTGGCATACCTAAATCTATATTAACGGATCAAGGGACAAATTTTACCGCAGATTTATTTAAACAAACATGTAATTTCCTTAAAATCAAACAACTTTGGTCCTCCCCATATCATCCTCAAACACAAGGAGCTCTTGAAAGGAGCCATTCTACTCTCAAGGAGTATCTAAAATCGTTTGTGGATGAAAATCAAACTAATTGGTCACGTTATATATTCACAGCAATGTTAAGCTACAACACAAGCACTCATTGCACAACCAATTTTACACCCTACGAGTTGTTATTTGGTCATAAACCATTCTTGCCTAATTCAATCTATGAAAATGCTCCGGACGTGACCTACCCGGATTATGTCCGTATTCTTCAACAAAGGTTTAATTATTCCCGTCAAAAGGCCATTGAAAATATAATGAAATCAAAAGGTATATCAAAAACCTACCACGATCAGAAAACTAAACCCAAGAAATATAAAATCGGTGATCTGGTTTATATTAAAAACCACGTAAGACTGAGAAAAGCCTTGTCTCCACTATGGAAAGGTCCATATCGTGTCGTTAAAATTCACGGCAACAATACGTTATCAGTCCTAATTAATAGACGCCATGTCCGTCATCATTATGACGAGGTAAAATTAGCAGATAGTTCGTAATAGTATTAAGTAGGTAGGTAAGATAGTAATAAATTTACATTATATGTATTTATCTATTTCAGAATGGCTGTAATCAGCTATTGTTATGCTCAACCTCTCATCGAACCGATATCGAAGAGCGCTGGAATATATTTTGATCCAATAGGCCATGTTAAGTTTACCGATGATAATTTACATGTAATCATCCCAGTCGATATATCCTACATCAAACCTCATATTGAAAATATAAACTCCGTGATAGGCACAACTCGTTCCCAATGTCTACAAAGTGACATTATCACAGATTCAGAGTGCCATAATATATTGGAACCATTAACGTCCCGGTACAATGATATTGTCAAAGATTATAATGGCATATCTCATCTGATATCTACACAGACTAAAAGATCTGCATGGATATCTGGTATAGGTACTGTATTCAAACACGTAATTGGCACTTTAGACGAAAACGATGGTCTCAGATACGACAGCGCCATTCAAACCTTACAAAGTAATGAAAAAGAGTTAGCAAGTTTAATCAAGGAAAACACCTTGATAACTAGAACCGCGTTAAGAAATTTTAATGAAACTATCTCTACTATACATTTAAATGAAGCACGTCTGAACGACGCTGTCGATAAATTAGTTAATGATGTTAATAATATAACTTCCATTTCAAATGATTTATTATTTACAACTAAGATAAACCAGATTTGTAATAGCTTGTCGTCAGCTCTATTCACATTGTCCTTTAAAATGGAGGACTTACTAAATGCAGTACTCCTTGCGAAAAGTAATGTGTTGCATCCTTCAATTCTAGCACCTAAAGAATTGTTTAATGAATTAATTGATAGTATTAGATACTTATCTAGGAATATAGAATTACCAATAAGTTTAGAATTAGACAATATTCATGTTATCCTTGATATCAGCAAGCTAAGTGTTTACTATTCCAATAAACACATTGTATTTATAGCCAAAATTCCACTAACACATCACAAAGTATATGATGTCTATAAAAGTATCCCAGTCCCTGTACCACATGACAGGACGGTACCGAATTCATATTCATTCATTGTACCTAACGCTAATTATATAAGCATTAGCAAGGATAAACTCTATTATAGCTATATAGATAATATTTTTGATTGTAAGAAAATTCCTAACAATATATTTATTTGTAAAACCGAAGCAGTATATTCTGTTAATAATAATCCCTGCTGTGAAAGTGAACTCATGCTTAAAGTTTTAAACTCTTTACCAAAACTATGTAACCCTAAATTCATAAATGGAGAAATTGATATATGGCATAAACTTTACAATAATAAATATTTATATGTTCAATCAGAATTATCTAAGCTTATGGTTGACTGTAATTCCGAAACAAATGAACTTAAAATATCGGGTACAGGTCTTCTTAATCTACCTCCTAATTGTACTGCCATTTGTAAAGCGGTAGAGTTGGTTGGTAATACAAACCTTAAAATAAACTTAAAACCCATCATTTCAGATTTTAATATTATAAACGATTCATGTTGCGATATCAGGAAGTTTGAAGCTTCAAATATACCACACATGAAAATATCTGATATCAATTTAGATAAGCTCAAAGAGTATGAAATTGTCTCAAATCAAATAATTACATCATCAGACAAAATATTAGAAAAGCCAAATTTCCTTTTGGAATACCAGTCAACCTATCCTATAATAAGTTATTGTATACTTATATATATACTAGTTATAACGTTGTTTGTATTATATAAGAAATTCGGTAAGCACTTAATCAACAACCGAAAATACGATCCCAATAATGTTCTAAATCCCAATATTGAAGAATCAATAGAAATACCCCTTCCTCGTTTGAGAGTATCTCCGTAAAACTTCACGCTTAACCGTGTAAGTTTCATCTTCGGCAGGGGGCTGTTATACCCGGTGTATGCACTCCTTTTTGCTGACATCTGCTGACACCTTTGCATATATCAAACCCGATACTCTCTCACAACATCCATTTCCCAGACTGTAAAGTCAGCATTCCCGGCGTCGTGGGAGACGACTCCCACGACGACATAATCCAGACCGTCCCACCTCAGTTCCATCCCAGACTCGGTCCGCGACACTTCTTATAATTAATACCGAATTTCTTTTTAATTATAATTATTATAATCACATTTAAATAAAGATTGATTTGTGAATAAAGTTTTTAAAAGTGAATAAAGTTAGTGAATTGAACAAAATTGTTTTTTAAAAAACTCTCAAAATAATTCAATCTAACAGTACGATCTCTAAGGTAATCCTCATAAATTTTCAGACTATGACCACGTATTCCTATTCGTTCCATTTTTTTCAGAAGGTGTGGTATAGAGACAGTGTCAAAAGCCTTAGAGAGGTCTAAGAACATACCAAGGCATTTATATTTTTTATCCAACTTATCGACTACATGACTGGATAGTGCTAATACCGCATCTTCTGTAGATTTACCGGTTCTAAAACCGTATTGGTTAGGAGATAGAATGTTATGAGCCTCTAAATACTTTGTTAATCTTATATTGAGGACTTTTTCTAAAATCTTAGCCAACACGGGGAGCACTGATATAGGTCTATAATTGTTTACACTGCCTCTATCACCTGCCTTAAAAATAGGATGAACAATGGCCCTTTTCAGTAACTTAGGGAAAGTACCGGTGGATATCGATATATTACAAATGTGGGCGATAATAGGGCCTAATTTGTCACAACATTTCTGTAGGATTTGTGGAGAGATGTTATCCCAACCTGAAGCGCTATCTTTACGAAGTGAGTGGATAATATTTTTTATTTCCGTTACATCAGTAGGAAATAGGGCAAATGAGTTGGGTATGGAGTTATCTACAAAATAGGGTGGTGTTCGGCTTGCATGGTTTATGTTGAACTTATCCGCTAAATTTTTACCTATCGAGCCAAAAAATTCATTCACAGTATTGACTGAAGTCACATTATCTATCTATACTATAATAAAACTCAAAGAGCACTTCTTCACTATCTTCTATCTATACTACACACATCAAAAGTGTCTAGGGATCAAGCATTTTTAAGCGGATTTCTTGAGATTGAGATGTGGCTTTGTAATAAATTTATGATTTTATAAATTTATATGGATCCTTTTTGGTGCATTTCATAATTTGAATCAGGAACTGTGAATCAAATTCGAGTAAAAGATGAAAATCAGCTGTCAATATTTTCCCTATAAAAACATACAACGCATTGAAGACATTATTAGTGCTACTGTTTCCCTACTACTGATTAAAACCAACGTTATTATGGAGCGGCGACGTCATTTAAGCAGGGAAGAAATGCTCAGAGCCGTGGGAATGATAGAAGCTGGTTCCCGGCAACGTACTGTGGCTTTAGCTCTGAATACAAGTCAGAGTGTTATCAGTCGACTTTGGACACGTTACCGAAGCACTGGTACCGTGGCTGAGCGTCATGGAGGACGGTATCGCTGCACCACACGGAGACAAGACCGATATATTCAAATCTTAACTCGAAGAGCTCCAACAATAACTGCCATGATGTTAGCCGTGAGGCTTCATCACTCTTCAGGGAACTTAATTAGCGACCAAACAGTCAGAAACCGCTTGCATGAAGTGAACCTTCATTCCCGAAGACCGCTACGGGTACCACCTATAGCAATGCACAATCGTAGGATTCGATATCAATGGGCTCTTGAACACAGAAATTGGGCAGAAGAACAATGGCGTTTCGTGTGCTTTTCTGATGAGTCTCGTTTTGGTATGAGACCGGATACAAGACGTATACGACACTGGAGAACCCCTGGACGCCAACAGCGATTAAAATCCTGCCAGGAAGTCCATCCTTATAGTGGTGGAACCATCATGGTATGGGCGGGTATTTGGATCGGCGGAAGAACTGAGTTGATTTGGATCAGAGGCAACCTCAACGCTCAAATTTATGCTGAGACGATTGTATCAGACGTCATCGTTCCTCTACAAGTGCAAATCGGTCCCTTATTTCAGTTAATGCATGATAATGCACGACCGCACACCGCAAGAGTTGTAAGACAGACTCTCGCCGCAGCTAACATCAATGTCCTGCCCTGGCCTGCTCAGTCGCCAGACTTGAACCCGATTGAGCATGCATGGGATATGCTACAGAGAAGAGCTCTGCCGAATATGGAGGGTATCCAGTCGCAAGAAGACCTTTTTTTGTTGTTGCAACGAACATGGGCGGCCATTCCACAGCGTGATTTGGATGAACTCATTTTGAGTATGCCAAACCGATGTTCTTGTGTTGTTAGTGTTCGCGGTAGAAACACGGATTATTAATTGTTTAAGTTACCCAATAAAATTTTAAAGAAAACTGTTATTTCAGTCTTTTTTTCGAACTTTTGTGTTAGTGGTTCAAATGTCAAAAATCCCTTTATTAGGAAAATGGCAAATTTCTTTATTAATGCAAAGGTGACTTGGTTTATCGTTACTGTGACAAACGAAAACACTTTATTTGATGAATCCTTAAAGAAAATTTTAATTAATATCAATCAGGAGAAAAGTTATTGCAAAAATATATGTTGATCCCTAGACACTTTTGATGTGTGTATAATAAAACTCAAAGAGCACTTTTTCTGTACATTGAATATTTTTCCAAAATTTCTATGTGGGGGTATTATACTATCGACATAGAGGCCAAAACAATTTTTTTTGGAATTATTGTCTGTCTGTCTGTCTGTCTGTCTGTCAGTCTGTCGTTCTATTCGTCCAGGTATCATTTGAAAACCCGTGGATGGATTTTGATAGGACTTTCACTGGTGTGTTGTGTAGAAGTCAAGGTATAAGTTAGTATATAAAACATCACGCTATGTTTCATAGGGGCTAAGCAGTGAAACATTACTTGCACATATTACCACGTAATTTCTTTTGTATGTGAATAGGGTAAATATAGACTGATCAGTTAATCATTAAGATATGTATTATTACGCTATATATAATAGGGACTGAGCAGACATTTAGTTTGCATAAGATATAGCATTGGCGAAGGGTCAATTTTTGTAAGGGGTTAGCCGGTCCGGTACACCCAGGACATTTTCAATAGATTTCTGTTCATGAAATTTTAATGAAACTCCCCAAGTCCAGGTAGTGTATAGATAGGTATTGTAGTAATACAATACCTATCCGACTGTAAAGTCGCAACAATAAAAGATGCGAGCCGAAAAGTTTAGAACTTTCATTATCGAATATCATTAGACAGTAATTTACGATGTTAGCGTGATTTACATTATGAACAGCGCCATCTATCGGTGAAATTGAACATACAATCACTATAGAACTTTAATATAAATATAAAAAGCAAGTCGTGTTAGTTACACTATTTATAACTCAAGAACGGCCTAACCGATTCGGCTGAAAATTGGTGGGGAGGTAGCTTAGAACCAGGAAACGGACATAGGATACTTTTTATCCCGGTAGGTTCAGGTTAAGCAACGTTAGGTAAGGTCATTAAATAGATGGGTGAACCAATTTGTATGAAAGTGTGCATATCAGGTGGGTCTGAGAATAGGTCATACAGTATATTTCATACCGCTAGGTTAAGGTTAAGCTACATGAGGCAAGGTCATTAAATAGATGGTTGAACCGATTTGTATGAAATTTTGTGTGCATATCGAGTAGGTCTGAGAATAGGCCGTAAAGTATATTTCATGCCACTAGGTTAAGATTAAGCAATATAAGGAAAGGTCATTGAATAGATGGGTGAACCGTTAAGTATGAAATTTTGTGTGCATATCGGGGAGGTCTGAGAATAGGTCATAAAGTATATTTAATGCCGCTGATACCATGATTGACGAGGATAATTATATAGAACGAGAGGAGGGTGCAAGAGAGGAGAAAGAGGGAGAGGGGATTCGAGGAGGGGGTGATGGGGTGATGGATCGGGGGAGTTAGGTGGAGTAAGGGGGGAGTGAGAAGGAGCAAGTTCGTAGAAGAGAGAGGGGGAGAGGGTTCAGAGAGGGGATAACAGGGAGAGGAAGAGGGGGAGTGTGACGGAAACCGAAGCGGGAGGGGGAAAGAGAGAGGAGAGAAAGAGCATATAATTAGATTTTATAAGAGAGAGAGATATGGAGAGAGATAAATCTAGGGAGGAGGGAGAAAAGGGGAGCAAAACGTAATAAAAGCGCGGGCGGAGCTGCACGGGTCAGCTAGTATTTTATATATAAATCGATATCTCGACTCACTATCTATACTTATAATAAAACTGTAACAGGTCCAATTCTGTACATTGAAGATATTTTGAAAATTATATTTGGAGGGCATTCTATAACCGATACTGAGGCCGAAAATGTATTTTATTTTATTTTTGTCTGTCTGTCTGTCTGTCTGTCTGTCTGTATCACGGCTGAGCATCACGCCGAAACTACTGAATGGATTCAAATGAAGCTTGGCATGATTTGAGATCTTACTACGAGGTAGGACATAGGATACTTTTTATCCCGTAATCTAGCACGGTTCTTTTGGGAGAGGGGATTAAAGTCAAAACGGGTACTTGGTTATACGCTTGGTCCGATTTTATAATTTTTTCTTTATAATATAATAAATATTAGTAAGGGAACACTCATAGCGAGTTGTTATCAAGGTTTTCTAATCGTTCGGGTTAAGCAACGTTAGGTAAGGTCAATAAATAGATGGGTGACCGTTTAACGCCATTTGAACTAAACGGGTCCGTGCTTCGGAGAGCAAGTAAAAAGTGGGTCCCAGTTTTTAACCGACTATAAAAAAGGAGGTTATGTGTTCAATGCGAATGTCTGTTATTAAAAGTTTAGTTAAAGTAAAAATAGCGCAGGCGGAGCTGCGTGGGTCAGCTAGTCTATAATAATATAATATCATATCATATCATATCATCATATAATAAAATCGTAGAAAAGTAAAAACTGTACATTGAATATTTTTTGAAAATTTTTATTGCTACGTGTTCTAGGAACGATACTGATTCCGAATATATGATTTTTAGAATTTTTGTCTGTCTGTATGTCTGTGAATTTGTGTAGACTTGACGTCAAAATCGTTGAACAGATTTAGTTGCTATTTGGCAAAAATATTTATTGATAACCTAGAAAAATTATAGGATATAAATTACCTCGCTATTTGTTACGGGGAATGAGCAGTGTAGAAATATGTACTTTTTCTACTACAATTTGCCGCGAAATTATTTTGTGTTGAAGATTTGTGCACAAACTGTTCAACAGATTAAGTTGATATTTAACGGACATGTTTACTATAGACCTGGTCAGACTTTAATATAAGTAATATCAAGCTATTTGTTACAGGGAATGAGCAATATTGTAATATGCACTTCTTCTTCTTCATTCTTCCGCGAAATTGTAAAAAAGCTAGAGTAATGTTACAATATAACAGAATAATTGTGGATTTAAACTCCAAAATTAAAATCATTACGCAATATTAACATAAGGAGCTAAGCAGTAACTTTCTATATTGCTACATAAGCAAGGGAATTTCGATATGTATCCTAACGGCTGATACAGCGTAGCGGTTGAATGGTCTTCCGGTATTTTTGTGTTTCCGGGTTCGATCCCGGATGAACTCAGTTTTATTTTTCATTTTTATTTTATTTTTTATAGTACTATTACGACATACCGGTACAGTATGAGGTACTTCTACAACTTAAATCGATAGGTATTGCTTTCAATTTTTAATAAAATAAATTAAAATGTTCATTTTTTGAATAGCTCCAGTCTCAGTTAGATTATAAAATATGAGTTCCCACTGCTGCATCTCGATTTAAAGAAAGTAAGTAACCAAGTCAGGAAATTGTAAGTTATAAGCGATTGGGAACGCTACAGTGAAGCTTGCGCCTGTAACATATCCTGTACACACTGTGTACCTACTTATCGGTACCTTGGTAACAGTGGTGAGTGTGAAGCTTAACTCAGTTATGATCGAAAGCACCACGGTCAATTGCATGTCTTAGTGAAAGGAATGGTCAATCACCAAAATATCTTAGACAACAATCTAAGGTTGCGCCCGTTGAACTGAATATAATATTTTGCCATTTGAAGAGGCTCTTTCCTGGCACAGCATTATTATCGCCATACGCGTGTCAGTCGACGCTACTCGGGTTCTGTCTGTTACAAGAACGTGACAATGACGTGTCAAGTTCAAATGGTCTAAGGCCCTCTGCGTTATACTCAGTCTATACAGAATACGTTGCAGATTATACCTACTGCCAATGTCTATGTATAGACATAGGCAGTAGTCATCTGATGTGCACAGTATTAGACTCTTTACCGTGGACAAGTTATATGAATAATCCAAGTCTCGTCGTTTGGATGGCTAATCTTAGTCAAAGTTGAAGAAGAGAAGTGGTCGAGAAAGTTAGGAGTGGGTTTTTATCTACATACATTGGTATTTATTAACTTCACTGACCATGAAAATATTGGCGATATGGTAGAGTTGTTTGCTTACTGGCAACATCATAAAAAAGAGAGGGGAGCCCAAAAGCATGAGTTATACGTTTTGCTAACGTATACTTACAAGAACATTAGGAAATTTCAAGTCTGTAGTGTTTTATGAGATCAGCATCCCAATTTATTAATTCACCTTTCAAATAACACACACGAGTCAAGCTCAAAGTTTAATTAAAAGTTCAAGCTACCCTTAGGCATCTGACCTGGTTTATCGACTGCTATATATCTAGATGACGACTTGGACTGACTTTTTACGTACCCGCCGAACCACGAAAATGCTCAGTTCAAATGATACCTTAACGGTCACTCATCTAAGGAATGACGTTTCTTAACCAACTGATCGTTTGCGAACAGTGATAATAACTGGCTACGAACATGCCAATTTTTCTGTAAGCGTATGGTTCTCAAATCAAAAAGTAGCAGGGACAGACACTGAAGGCTGCATGTCGGTCGAACTGGGCCGAATGGCTCCAGTTATTCTTAGGGGTCGCTGGATGTTTGGGATGTGGACCTTAGACGTTCATCGAGTACGGCGGCGGTGACTCGGAGGACGGCGGCGAGGTTGCGAATCCCGTCCCCATGAACACTTTGACAGGTACCCGGGGGGCTATAATGCGCTCCCCGGTAGCAAGCTCAAAAGCAAGGTACTGAGCGGCACCTGGTACAAATCTCATCGATTGATCCCCCACAGTATCTCAGTATCCTTTAAAGGTTTGAGGTTTTAAAGGAAAAAGGGCAGCTCGAGCTTCATGTAACAGAGTGGATAAAGGAGAATGATCTCCGAGATTCAGCAGACAGCAGACGCAGCAAGACGCCCGGGTGCAGAAGGCGGACCATTTTATTTTTTGACGCGGGTAAACATTCAAAAGGTTGGTGGGAGTTGTAGGGTCAGTGCCTTGCCTTGCACCAGCCCGCCGCCGGGGTCGCATTGAAGCCCCCGGGAACCTGTCACGGTGTTCACGAGGACGAGGGACGCAACCCCACCTCCTTCCGCCTCGGAGTCGCCGCCGTACTCAATGGACGTCCTGGGACCCACACCCCGAACGTCCCGCGACTCTGAAGGGCAGAAGGCGGACCAACGCCAACCTTATGCCCCCGTATCGAGAATCTGCAGACAGCAGGAACGAGAAACGAGGAACTGCTGCCTGTGCACCACTATATGTATTTCACTCTAGCTAATATGGCGTGCTAAAGTATTCCGGCATGCCACCTGATGAGATTCTGCGGACCTTTTATAGCGACAGGCAGGTCCGTGGGCTTTACGGACCTGCCCACGGAAGATGATGGGCTGGCCAGCCGCTGGTGGGACTCGAAATTGTATACAGATAGATACGTTTCCGGTGTCCATCAACATAGCGGAATTTGGACACGAAGGGTTTGAGTCAGTAGGAGTCATACTGAACCCACACTGTCACTCCCGTGATGGTATGGGCAACCCTTGGGATTTCTCTACGTTAAAAAAAGGAATGGCTTAAGTTGAATCAAGTCAAGGCCTTGGCTCACCCCAGGGTGAGGTTTAAACGAGCGCCTTCCGGTGTACCACTTACTTGCTTGGCAATGACGTTAACATTGCTTGAGCTCATCAAAAATACTGGCTGCGGGCAAAGCCGCGGGTACTGCTAGTCAGTTTATAAAGTATTAATTGGCTGCGAAGATCGAAATAATTCGGTTTCTAGAACTGAAATTATGATCATTAACTCTAACTGACGTTTGTAAGTGTGGTAGTAAATCTCTTAGGCAATTTCTATAGCAACAGTGCATTTATAACTAAACGATTTGTGACATACTAATAATTATCTGACACTCCGGTGGTAACCTAGACGAAAAATACATAAATATTATTATCATATTAAAGTCAAAAGTCAAAGTCAAAAATATTAATTTCAAATAGGCTTACGCTAGCACTTTTGAATGGTAATAGAAAGCTACCACCGTATCACAACGCGGCCTCTACTGAGAAGATCCGGCAACAAAATCAACGGGCGTGTCATTAACACGCTTTTATTAGCTTGACCTGTATGTATGTAACTATGTATGTATGATGGTAATGGAATATTGCGATGCAATTTTGACCCACTTCTACACGTCCAAATAATTTGAAATTTTGCACATGTATCAAGGACCAGTGACAATACAATAATATGGTATCATCGAGCTGATCTGATGCTGGGGATTGAAGGTGGATAAGAGAACCCTTGGATGGCTACCAGTAAACTAATCGAGTTTGGGTTCATTTGATTTGTTTTAAAGAGTTCTTTTCACTTTGACTATTAATGAGGACCTGATGATGGAACTGGAAGGTGGGTGATGAAATCCTGGAATGGCTACTAGTAAACACATCGAGTTTGGGCTCATTTCGTTCGTATTAAAAAGTTCTTTTCAATTTGACCATTACTGAGGGCCTGATGATGGAACTGGAAGGTGGGTGACTGACGGAACCCTGCAATGGCTACTAGTTAACACATCGAGTTTGGGTTCATTTGATTTGTTTTAAAGAGTTCTTTTCACTTTGACCATTATTGAGGGCCTGATGATGGAACTGGAACGTGGGTGATGGAACCCTGCAATGGTTACTAGTAAACACATCGAGTTTGGACTCATTTAATTTGTATTAAAGAAGTGAATAGAACCACTTTGCCCAATAATCAGAACCTGATGATGGAACAGGAAGGTGGGTGACGGAACCCTGGAACGGCTACTAGTAAACTCATCGAGTTTGGGCTCATTTGATTTGTATAAAGAATTTATATTCACTTTGCCTAATAACGTGGACCTGATGATGGACCCGGAAGGTTGGTAACGGAACCCTTGAATACTAATTGTGAAGCTATTGACTTTAAGCGTATTTTCGACTATTTAAAGGGTAAATACGTAGTGCTTTCTTAAACTCAATCAGATACCTACGCGTAATATCTTGTTTAGTAAAAATATTTTTTGCCACAACCTGCCTACGATTCAAGCTACGAACAAATCAATACTTAAGCTAATTTTATCCGTAGTTTCGGCGAATATTTCTAAAGCTAAAAAGTATAAAAAAATTACTAGTTTAAAAAACTAAAAATAAGGACTACTGCACTAAAAAGCAATAAATAAATTATCGAAACCGTTCTTTCTTTCTTTCTACCCCGTGCTTGTAATTTATTTATGGATTATATTTATGTGTAAAAGCGTGGGGCGCCTTTTCTGAACAGCTTAACATTTCTGTCAAATTTCAAGAACGCTAAGTATTTGTATTCACATGACAATCATTTGTAATCATTTACAGAGAAAAGGCGCCCCACGCCTTTACACATAAATATAATCCATAAATTACAAGCACGGGGTCGAAATAAAAAAAGAACGGTTTCGATAATTTATTTATTGCTTTTTAGTGTACCTAGTAGTCCTTATAAAATTTATTGCGTGTATTTTTTAGTTTTTTAAACTATTAATTTGTTTTTCCACTATTTTTAAGCATTGTCTTGTTACGTTCAAAAGATAAAACAAGGGTGAAAATAAAATTACGGCCAGTTGGACCGAGCAGCACACGGGTGCTGCTTGGTCCAACTGGCCGCACAGTGCACGGGCACAAGTTGACTCGAGTAGCAGCCATCACTCCCCTCAACCATATTAGAGGGAAGGGAGTGACCCGCCACACAAAGCCGCCACAAGCAAAGACTTTTCAATTATGATGTATGTATGTACATATTGAAGGTTATGGAGGAGTCTTTGTAGAGCCTTAAGTACAGCTAATCTATACATATAATAAAATCGTAGAAAAGTAAAACTGTACATTGAATATTTTTAGAAATTTTTTATTGCTACGTGTTCTAGGAACGATACTGATTCCGAATATATGATTTTTAGAATTTTTGTCTGTCTGTATGTCTGTGACTTTGTGTAGACTTGACGTCAAAACCGCTGAACAGATTTAGTTGCTATTTGGCAAAAATATTTATTGATAACCTAGAAAAATTATAGAATATAAATTACCTCGCTTTTTGTTACGAGGAATAAGCAGTGTAGAAATATGTACTTTTTCTACTGCAATTTGCCGCGAAATTATTTTGTGTTGAAGATTTGTGCACAAACTGTTCAACAGATTAAGTTGATATTTAACGGACATGTTTACTATAGACCTGGTCAGACTTTAATATAAGTAATATCAAGCTATTTGTTACAGGGAATGAGCAATATTGTAATATGCACTTCTTCTTCTTCATTTTGCCGCGAAATTGTAAAAAAAAACTAGAGTAATGTTACAATATAACAGAATAATTGTGGATTTAAACTGCAAAATTAAAATCACTACGCAATATTAACATAAGGAGCTAAGCAGTAACTTTCTATATTGCTACATAAGCAAGGGTATTTCGAGATGTATCCTAACGGCTGATACAGCGTAGCGGTTGAATGGTCTTCAGGTATTTTTTTGTTTCCGGGTTCGATCCCGGATGAACTCAGTTTTATTTTTCATTTTTATTTTATTTTTTATAGTACTATTACGACATACCGGTACAGTACGAGGTACTTCTACAACTTAAATCGATAGGTATTGCTTTCAATTTTTAATAAAATAAATTAAAATGTTCATTTTTTGAATAGCTCCAGTCTCAGTTAGATTATAAAATATGAGTTCCCACTGCTGCATCTCGATTTAAAGAAAGTAAGTAACCAAGTCAGGAAATTGTAAGTTATAAGCGATTGGGAACGCTACAGTGAAGCTTGCGCCTGTAACATATCCTGTACACACTGTGTACCTACTTATCGGTACCTTGGTGACACTGGTGAGTGTGAAGCTTAACTCAGTTATGATCGAAAGCACCACGGTCAATTGCATGTCTTAGTGAAAGGAATGGTCAATCACCAAAATATCTTAGATTGTTGGCCAGGTTGCGCCCGTTGAACTGAATATAATATTTTGCCATTTGAAGAGGCTCTTTCCTGGCACAGCATTATTATCGCCATACGCGTGTCAGTCGACGCTACTCGGGTTCTGTCTGTTACAAGAACGTGACAATGACGTGTCAAGTTCAAATGGTCTAAGGCCCTCTGCGTTATACTCAGTCTATACAGAATACGTTGCAGATTATACCTACTGCCAATGTCTTATAGACATAGGCAGTAGTCATCTGATGTGCACAGTATTAGACTCTTTACCGTGGACAAGTTATATGAATAATCCAAGTATCGTCGTGTGGATGGCTACTGTTTGGTATTTAAATTAATCATGCATTTCTGAACGCTCTCTTGTGACGTAAATGACGTATTTCCAAATCAACCAATCCCGTTCTTCCTTGAGTAGCCTATATCCGTTTAGTTACCGTTTAACCACGAGACCTACAGCACACCGCCGCCGTCGAGAGTGCTTCTGTTGCCTATAACTGTGAAGTTTTGTGAACTTTTGTGTCGACACATTGTGCCTGGTACCAGCAAATCATCAGGTGAGTGGTGCTAGCTGAATCCTGCCTTTTTCCAATGACTTTTACCTGCGTATTACAGCGTCGAGTAGCGTTCAATACCTACTAATTAATACACCTCATACAGTCCACAATTAAAAAATATTAAAACCGCAATTTCATGGCTTCTAGCCATATTTTAAACCCGCCACCTTTTTTGGTCCATCTCACCGGATTTGATACCTTTTTTGGTCCCATCCAATAGTTTCATTATTCGATTATCTAATCGCTATAATTATCTAGCTGTCTGTGAAATAACAATTAAAAGCCTATTTAATTATAAATTATTCCCGCCCGCTTTGATAATATACATAAGTCATAAGTATATTCAATCGCTTCTAGATTTCTGCAATCTAATTCGCAGGCATTTATTTGTATTGAAGGACAGTGCTTATAGATTGATAATCGTAATTACGTACTTAAAATTATTTTCTTTAAAATCATACGCTGTATGCAGGTAGCATTCTGTGCCCCGCTTGGCTCGCGTCGCAGTTAATACGTGCCACCTACCTACTTAACGCGCTCATTTTCACTTCACAATACGCTAAGTTATTAATAATATTATATTTTACGCTCGCTAATTATTTAATTGGTTATAGGTTATTAAAGCTAATTAAGTAATTTCATAGGTGCATATCTCGGTAGTTAGGGTAACTCATTCGCTTAGTTGTACTTAATCGTTTATAAATACTTAGGTACCGCTTTAATTTAATAGCAATTGGTTTTTAAGCTATTAAAACCAACAAACGCATACTTTATTTATTATCGCCTGCTTTTATTAAATTAATCCGCTGAATAATGAGTAAATCTAGGGGTGAAGAACGGTCGCCATGCCGGGAGGACCCAAAGGTTGTCATTCTTCGAGCAAAACGAGAAGCAATGTTCTCGCGTTTGCAAAAAATTTACGAATTGTCGCGATCAGCTATCGCTGATGAACAACAGCGTGATACATTCTTGTTAAACGCTAGTAATGTAGATACGTTACGTACTGATTTTGAAAAGGTTGTAGACGATTATAATAATGTATACTTACAAGCCAACCCCACCAGTTCCGTTGATTATCAAACCTGGATCGCATTTGAAGAGTTATACTGTCATATAAAGGGGGTTCTTTCTAAGTTACAGAAAGACTCTAATATTCCGATAAAGACTGAATCCAAGCCTTCTTCTTACCACAATAAGTTGCCGCCTATTGAATTACAATCGTTTGATGGCGATATTCGTCATTGGCCTATGTTTCATCAACAATTTAAAAGTATTATTCATGATAATCCGAATTTAACGGATACTGAACGCGTATATTATTTAGTTGGTAAACTTACGGATAAAGCCAAAGCAATTTGCGCTGGGCTGTCCGCTACGCCAGAAAACTATCCCATAATTTGGAATAATCTTATACAAAAATATAACGATACTCGTTCACTCGCTGTCTCTTATTTTAATCATATGTTAAGATTTAAACCGCTTACTTCTAGTTCCGCCGCAAATCTAGAATCATTTATTAATAATTTTGATTCCTCAATTAAAGCGCTAAAACAGTTAAAATTAAATGACTTAACAGACTTTATGTGCTTACAATTAGCATTGCAAAGATTAGATGCAGATACTGTTAAAGCCTTTGAATTGTCTCAACGTCAAACTGATATACCTACATATCAGAGTCTTATCAGTTTCGTCCAAGAGCAAAGTAAGATACTTAATAATATACAAAAACAATTTGAACCTACCGCAAACAAACTTTCTAATAATAATAAAAAACATAATATACCTAGACCTAACAGTGGTCCTACTAGAACTTTTATTAATACTGACAACAATCAACCGTGCGTTATGTGTCAAGATAAGACACACACACACTTGTTTAATTGTCCGCGCTTTTCTAAATTAACGCCTAAGGAAAGGTATAACTACATAAAACAAAATGGTTTTTGTACGAATTGTTTAAGTAATAAACATAAGTCCAGTTTTTGTAATTCGCAACGTACATGTTTACATTGCAATCAACGCCACCATTCCTTATTACATTTTACAATTAAATATGAAGCGCAAGCGCTAAATCAAAAACCGGTTTCCCAGCCGGCCGTCTCGGGTATTCGTAATGCTCACTGTAATTTAACCTCTAATCCTTCTACGAATAAGATCGAAATTAATCCGCAGTCCAACTCGGGTGATAGTGTATGCACTCAGGGCTTGGAGTCTACTACGATTTTGTCGTTCAGTATTACAAACCTTAACAATGATATTAATCACACTCAAACCGCTGCTTTATTAGCGACCGCAAAAATAAAAGTAATAAATAATTATGGACGTGAATATTATGTAAGATGTTTAATAGATCCAGGGTCACAAAGTGACTATATTTCGCTTGATTGTTGCAAACGTTTATCTTTACCCATATCGGGAAAAAACCGCTTTACCGAAGTTCATGGCATTGGTGGTTCATCGCAAAAAATATTAGGCGTTACTCACGTTAAATTCACATCTCGCTTCGATAATGAATTCGTATATGAAGTCGAACCGTTAGTAGTGCCTCACATTACCGGGAAATTACCGGACGTTAAGATTGATTTAAATAAGATTAATTATATATCTTCGATACGTTTATCTGATGACCAGTTCTTTGTACCTGGGGAAATTTCCTTACTTTTGGGGGTAAATACCTATTGTAAAATATTACTGTCAAATAAAATAATTACGCCGCACGCGCCTATGGCGCTAGAAACAACGCTAGGTTATGTAATAATGGGCGACGCTTATGTGGAGTCCCCTACTCATAAATCGCATTCTTTTCATTTAATTAATCAAGAACCGCTTAATGACATGCTTCAAAAATTTTGGATAATGGAAGAATTGCCTTCTACCAAGTATATAAGTCCGCAAGATAATGAGTGTGAAAATATTTTCACCTCTAATACCGCTCGCAATCCTGATGGCAGTTACGTTGTCGCTTTGCCATTTAAGGATCCACCAGAAAAATTAGGTAATTCGCTTCAAATCGCTGAAAAAAGATTTTCTCTTCTTGAAAGAAGATTTAGTAGAAATCCTGAACTTCGCGCGCGTTACAATGACGTCATTAGGGAATATTTAGATAAAGGGTTCTTAACACTTGTTCCGCAAGAAATGATAAGGCTTGATGTGCCTTGCTTTTACCTACCTCACCACCCGGTTATTCGGGAGGATAAATCATCCACACCGCTCCGTGTAGTAATAGACGGCAGTTGTAAGTCAGATAACGGTTTATCACTTAATGATATTTTGCATACCGGTGAAAACTTACAAACTGACATTTTCAATATTTTACTCAATGTACGAATATATTCTATTGCTTTTTTCGCTGATGTTCGTAAAATGTATTTTTGCATACATGTACAAGATTCGCACCGCAAGTTCCAACGAATTTTATTTCGCTTTTCTGATGACGAACCCTTGCAAACGTATGAATTTACTCGTGTTACTTTTGGTCTTCGTTCCTCACCGTTTCTCTCTCTTCGCGTCATGCGTGAGTTAGCAAAAGATGAAGGAGCTAACTATCCTCTCGCAGCTAGTCTTATTGAAAGACAGCTCGATATATACATGGATGACCTTGCTTCCACAGCTTCAACGCTAGATGAAGCTGTAGCGACAGCAACACAATTAATCCAACTTTTCAAAGCCGGTGGTTTTGATCTAGTTAAATGGACGAGTAATTCCCACGAATTATTGGAACACATACCCGCAAGTCATCGTCAACAAGAATATATTTCTTTTAACGATAATGACACTCATAAGATTTTAGGCCTTCGCTGGCATCCCGCTACTGATAATTTTACTTTTACTGTATCTCAACCGCCCGCTATTTGTACAAAGCGTTCTATGCTATCCGCTACCGCACAACTTTATGATGTATTGGGTCTTGTCGGTCCCATAACGCTATTCGCTAAATTATTAATTAAACAATTATAGCTCCTCAAAATTGATTGGGACGAGTCTCCGCCTTCTTCTGTTGTCAAGTTGTGGCAACAATATATTTCAGAGTTACCGCTAATCTCGGGTCTTCAATTCCCGCGTCATATGGGTATTAAGGACTCTTCTGTCGTTTCGCTAATCGCTTTCGCTGATGCTAGCGAAAAAGGTTTTGGCTGCGTTATATACCTTCACGTAGCTAATGAAGGTTCTCCCCCTATAGTCACGTTAGTTTGTTCAAAATCCCGCGTATCTCCTGTAAAGACCGTGACTTTAGCGAGACTTGAACTTTGCGCCTTAACACTGCTCGCTAAGTTAGTGCGTTCAGTGGTCAATACATTATCAATAAGACACCCAATAAATAATATTTACGCATTTTCTAACTCTGAAGTCGCTCTGTGCTGGGTTCACTCTTCCCCACACAGATTTAATACTTTCGTCGCCAATAGAATTTCGCAATGTCAATCTTTATTGCCAAGTGATCATTTTTATCACGTCGCAGGAGTAGAAAACCCCGCGGATTGTGTATCTCGCGGGCTGCTTCCCTCACGCTTAATAGAGAATAATCTCTGGTTCCAAGGCCCATCTTGGATGTCTTTTCCTATTAGTGAATGGCCAATTCAGCAATTTTCACCGCAAAGCTCATGTTTACCTGAAGAAAAAACATTATCTCACGTCGCTTGCGACGCCGCCGCCGCGCAAACTGAGCATCTACTTCTGACATTAAGTTATAGAGTATCCTCGTGGAATAAGTTACTTCGCACTGTAGTGTATGTGTTAAGATTTCTAAGAAAATTGCCCCGCAATAATGTAATAACCGCGCAAGATTTAGACGCTGCTGAACTTGTTATAATTAAGGCCGTTCAACACGCTTCATTCGCTGATGATATTAAACTTATAGAAAAAGGAAAAGGTTGTTCCTCAGCTCTTCGCAAATTAACGCCATACATGAATGACGGCATTATATATGTCGGAGGTCGGTTAGATAACGCATCATTAGAAAAATTACATAAACATCCAATATTGTTGCCGAAAAGTGGTCACATAATTAATTTGATAATTGACTTTTATCATAAGAAAAATTTTCACGCCGGTCCGCAACTACTACTCTCAATACTGAGACAACGTTTTTGGATTTTATCCGCCCGCCGTATTGTTCGTTCCCGCATACATAAATGTAACGCATGTTTTAGGTTAAAACCAAAAGCTACTTTTCCTATGATGTCCGCTTTGCCATCGTGCCGTGTAGAACCTTGTAAAGCTTTTACGCATACGGGCGTAGACTACGCTGGACCGTTGTATATAACTCATACTAGAAGACGAGGTGTCCGTAGTCAAAAGGCATACTTATGCATTTTTGTATGCCTAGTAACCAAGGCAGTTCATCTTGAGCTTGCTTCTGATTTAACCTCAGCTACCTTTTTAGACGCTTTTAAAAGATTTTTATCGCGTAGAGGTCCTTGTAAGTATCTCTACAGCGATAATGGTACGAATTTTGTTGCTTCGCGTTCCTATCTAAACGAACTTCATGAATTTCTTAAATCCGACGATTACTACAAAACTTTTAGTAGCGAATTAGCGGAAAGCCGTATAATTTGGAAGATGAATCCACCAAATGCACCGCATTTTGGCGGAATTTGGGAGTCCCATATAAAGTCTGTTAAAGGCCATTTATTTCGCGTAATAGGTAAACAAATATTAACATATGAAGAGATGGTTACGGTGTTGAATGGTATTGAATCAGTTTTGAACTCGCGACCCTTATATTTGTTGAGCACTGATCCGTCAGAACCGTCCGCGTTGACACCTGCCCATTTTATACATACCGCTCCGCTGGAATGTTTACCCGCTCCTACGTTAGAAAATGATCGCATGACTCTTCAAACGCGCTTTTCGTTAATGGACTCATTAGTCCAATCGTTTTGGAAGAGATTCCGCACTGAATATTTACATAATCTGCAGTCGCGAGAAAAGTGGAACACACCTGCAAATCCTGTAACTGTAGGTACAGTAGTTCTCATCAATGTAGAGAACTGTCCGACATTACGTTGGCCGCTTGGGGTTATCACTAAATTGTTTCCCGGCAAAGACGGTGTAATTCGAGTTGCTGAAGTGAAAACCAAAAGTGGCATTCTGCAGCGTCCTGTAGTGCGACTTTGTCCGCTACCAACGCAGTAGTTTTCTTTAACGCTAGTTTAAGTTACAATTAAGTAGTATTAATATAAGCACTGTCCTTCGCTCTAATTTATGTCCTTATAACTTAGTTTATATTCCGCATTATTAGATTATATTACCGCACGCATACACCTAATTTAATGGTGATGTTCTTTTATAATTTTTCCCCCTTTTTGGGTTTATTTTTTATTTTGTTTTTGAGGTTACCTCAAAGCCGGGAGGTTGTTTGGTATTTAAATTAATCATGCATTTCTGAACGCTCTCTTGTGACGTAAATGACGTATTTCCAAATCAACCAATCCCGTTCTTCCTTGAGTAGCCTATATCCGTTTAGTTACCGTTTAACCACGAGACCTACAGCACACCGCCGCCGTCGAGAGTGCTTCTGTTGCCTATAACTGTGAAGTTTTGTGAACTTTTGTGTCGACACATTGTGCCTGGTACCAGCAAATCATCAGGTGAGTGGTGCTAGCTGAATCCTGCCTTTTTCCAATGACTTTTACCTGCGTATTACAGCGTCGAGTAGCGTTCAATACCTACTAATTAATACACCTCATACAGTCCACAATTAAAAAATATTAAAACCGCAATTTCATGGCTTCTAGCCATATTTTAAACCCGCCAGCTACCCTTAGTCAAAGTTGAAGAAGAGAAGTGGTCGAGAAAGTTAGGAGTGGGTTTTTATCTACATACATAGGTACTTATTAACTTCACTGACCATGAAAATATTGGCGATATGGTAGAGTTGTTTTCTTACTGGCAAATTCATAAAAAAAGAGAGGGGAGCCCAAAAGCATGAGTTATACGTTTTGCTAACGTATACTTACAAGAACATTAGGAAATTTCAAAAGTCTGTATCTAGTGTTTTATGAGGTCAGCATCCCAATTTATTAATTCACCTTTCAGATAACACACACGAGTCAAGCTCAAAGTTTAATTAAAAGTTCAAGCTACCCTTAGGCATCTGACCTGGCTTATCGACTGCTATCTAGATGACGACATGGACTGATTTTTTACGTACCCGTGTCAAAGTGTTCACGGGGGAACACTTTGACAGGTACCCGGGGGGCTATAATGCCCTCCCCGGTAGCAAGCTCAAAAGCAAGGTACTGAGCGGCACGTGGTACAAATCTCATCGATTGATCCCCCACAGTATCTCAGGGCCTGTAGTACTTACTAATTTCGTAGATGAATGTGATAATATTGGCTTGTTACACACCAGTAGGGCAGTAGACATCAGTTCTCCGTTCCCGCTCACCTGACGGTTGACCACAGACTGTCCACCCCACCACCCGTGCGCCCAAGACAACACCCTACTACCATAGATTATAAATTATACAAACACTACATCCCTTCCTTATTTTAATTTATTTATTATTCAATTTAAGTAAGATGGTGAGATGTTTCACCTTCATAGTAATCAAATAAAGCAATAACTAGTAGGTACATACTATAAATGAATAGTTAATCATACTGTTTTTCTCCATCGACTTCTTTGTTAATATTCCATTCACCTTCAACCTTTTTTAGGTGTATAACGTTCCTTCTAAGTTTCTGTGCTGTTTCTTCATTCCTTACTACTGTATCTGCCCCATCCGCTTGTTCAACAACATGAGGTGTTGATTTGAAATTAGCCGCCAGCTTATTTCCTTTTTCCATATCTTTTATATATACTTTATCTCCTTCTGATATTATGGATTCCTCAGCCCCTCGCTTCCTGTCTCCATATTCCTTTCCTCTTTCTTTCTGTATAGTATCCCTATCTCTAACTTCTGAGTCGTCAATTAAGTGATCACTGTTTAATAATAAAGGAATTTTATCCCTGATAGACAGAAGTCTACCAAAAAATAATTCAGCAGGTGACTTTCCTGTTACTGAATGTGGTGAATTGTACATCATTAAGTACTCCCACAGACCTTCCTTCAAGTCTTTTTTATTTATTTGACAGATTTTTAGCCTTTTCAAAATATCGCGATTCTGCCTCTCAACCTCACCATTCGCCTGTGGCTAGTAGGGGATGGTATTAAACAGTCTTATATTACACTGACGGCAATATTCCTTAAATTCCTCACTGACAAATTGACGGCCACTATCTACAGTCATTGATGTGGGGAAGCCGAGGCGACTAAAAATTTCTTTCAGAAGTTTTATTATTTGTGTACTAGTAATCGATTCGGTGAATTTGATTTCTTTGTATCTGCTATAATAATCTATAACTACAAGCAAGTAGTCGTTGCTTGGCAATGGTCCAAGTAGATCCATAGCTGTGTCTACCCAGGGGGCTGTAGGCAGTTAACGGCGTTTCATGGGAACTAGTGGGCCAGGCATACCAACAAGGGTGCATCCTTTACATTGTTTTACTATGCTCTTTGCATCCTTATCAATTCGTGGCCACCAGACCTTTGTCCTCAATCGGCTCTTCATAGCCACTATTCCTGAGTGGCCCTCATGTGCTGCGTAAGTACGTCCCTTCTTAATTCTTTTGGAATAACAATCCTACTTCCTCGTAAAAGAATGTGGTCATAAAAACCAAGTTCATTTTCAAATACTTTGTATCCTTTCACTGACTCGTCCCATTCATTACTGTAGATCCCCCTTTTAACGTTTTTAATTTCAGGATCCTTTTCTGAGCTCTTCATTATAACGTGTAAAGGTATAGCCACGGGGCAAGCCTGTTCTACAATTTGATGTACATAATCATCTATTTTACCAGTTGGAACGCTACGATAATCACAAAGGCGTGATAAACGATCGGCGACATTTACCTTTCCTGGTTTGTATTTGATATCAAACCGATATGTTTACAGTCTTCGCACCCAGCGTTCAACTCGAGCATAATGGTCGAGACTTTGGGCCAAATAAAAATTCTAGTGGCTTGTGATCCGTGATTAGCTCAAACTTCTTACCGAACAGGAATATATTGAAATGTTCCACGGCGGGTGATTTTCTCTTAAGATTGCAGTATTGGCACGTCGCATGTCTACACATAAGCGTATATCGTCATTGTCTTCTAGTATGGGAACCATAGGAGAAATCCATGAAGAAGGCCCTCTTACCTCTTCAATAATGTCACTTTCAAGTAATTCCTGTATCTTCTGGTCGACTTTCTTTTCAATGGGAATTGGTATCCGTCTATAAGGTTGTTATACGGGCTTGCATTTCTCGTCAATAGGAATTTCAATGAGTATATCCTTAAATTTTGGAAATGGTTTGAGTGTTTTCACGACTGCATTTCCTTCAATACCTAATTTTAAAACTCCCAATTGAGTGGCAGTTTCCTTGCCCAATAAATCCCGAGAACCTCCATTGATAACAAATACTGTAGCGCGCTCTAAACGGTAATTTACTTCAATCGTAGTTTCAAAAGTTCCCTTCACATACAAAGGTGTTTTACTACCATATGGATATAAAGTTGTGTTAGTTCCTTTCTTTTGATTGGAAACTTCAATCCTTCTCTGCTTCAAACTCTCCCATGTTTTGTCCGTAATTAGATTCAATTTACATCCAGAATCTATGAGTAAGTCCACTTTAACTTTACCCATTTCACATTGAATTGTAGCGTCATCGTTCATATTGAATACGTAATGGGTATTTTCTTCTGATGATTTTTCGGTCACTCTTATCGAATTTACATTATTACTACTCTTGTTTCGTCTTAACTTAGAATTTCCTTCTTGCTGTCCTTCAAATCTTCGTTTTTGTGTTCTTGTTCTACATAAACCCTTGAAATGGCCTACTTTTTCGCAAGAATGACACTTTTTACGTTTAGCAGGGCATTCTTTATTGGGTCAAGTGTGTGTGTTGTACCCGCACCGACAACATTTACTCGTTTCCAAATTACTTGTTCTATTCTTATTATTTATACTTTCCTTTGATAGATTTGGTTTCTAAGGCTGTTTCCAAACGGTATTTATCTCATTTGGAGCAGTTTTACTTCTATATGCTTCTAATTGATGCCCTACTATCTCCATCGTATTAGCTTCACCTATAATTTTGTCCAAAGTAACATCATCCCCTAATGTCAATATTTCCTTGCGAAGGTCCGAAGAAATACATTTTTCTACAACTTGATCGATCAAGTGTTGTTCAGGATTTGTAAATTTACATTTAGCTGCTTGATCCCTCAACCTCACAACAAACTTTTCAAATTTCTCGCCTTCTTCCTATTTAATTTGACGGAATATATGTCTTTCATAGATTTTGTTTTGTTTTGGGAGAAAATACTCGTGAAGTTTTTCAATAGCTGTTTTGAAAACGTCGACATTTTGAGACGCCTCAATGTAAGCTCCAGACAAATTGTATACAATATCCACCCAAAAGCAGCAAAGTTGCCCGTATTTTTTCTTCTCCTGAGATTCCGGTAGCTTCTAAGTATAATTGAAAGAATCTCTTCCATCCTTCCCAACGCAAAGCCACTGTAGCATTATCACCATCTATGTCAAGCTTTTCGAGAGGTGGAAGAAAGTTCGCCATTTCTCGAGGAAAATAAGGACGACCTGTGACAATAGTCTAACTTTGTTTCACACGGTCTTACATGGTTACTATTCATGAAGGTCTATAGCCACCATTCACACCTCAAGCATAGCTTTTAACCCTTCGGAGCCCGGGCCTATTTTTTTTTTGCGCGGTTTTTTCTTGTTACGATTCGAGCCAACGGGCTCCGAGTTATTAATGTTAAAGTTTTCAATTTCATGAGGGTGTATACTACCCAACCCAAACACTTATAGTTCTCAATTTCATGAGGGTCTATACTACCCGTACACAAATAGGTATAGTTCTCAATTTCATGAGGGTATTTACTACCCGACACCTTACACGTATAGTTCTCAATTTCATGAGGGTCTATACTACCCGACACCTTACACGTATAGTTCTCAATTTCATGAGGGTCTATACTACCCGACACCTTACACGTATAGTTCTCAATTTCATGAGGGTCTATACTACCCGACACCTTACACGTATAGTTCTCAATTTCATGAGGGTCTATACTACCCGACACCTTACACGTATAGTTCTCATTTTCATGAGGGTCTATACTACCCGACACCTTACACGTATAGTTCTCAATTTCATGAGGGTCTATACTACCCGACAACTTATACGTATAGTTCTCAATTTCATGAGGGTCTATACTACCCGACACCTTACACGTATAGTTCTCAATTTCATGAGGGTCTATACTACCCGACACCTTATACGTATAGTTCTCAATTTCATGAGGGTCTATACTACCCGACACCTTACACGTATAGTTCTCAATTTCATGAGGGTCTATACTACCCGATACCTTATACGTATAGTTCTCAATTTCATGAGGGTCTATACTACCCGACACAAACAAGTATAGTTTTCAATTTCATGAGGGTCTATACCACCCGATACATTTTTTTTTTTTTAGTAAGTTATATTTACTTTAGTCTGGTTTAGTTTATAAGCATAAACATTTTATTATAATAATAGGTTCAATAGAGTTTGGCTACAGGACGACCGGAATCAGTAAAAATTATTATGTTTCAATACTTGATTCTTTTTCATATCTGCCAGGCAGGGTAGAACCATGGTAGAACCAGGTGACTTGTCAAAGAAGTATTTATTTATACATCAAACGAGGTTAAAAAAACAAGTGGAATTTATATCAACTGCTATAGGTCTGAAAGAATTATATTTTTTAAGATAATCCACAGCATTATTATTTCTATTCTATTCATTACGAAACGCATAGGTAATCCTTCTTTTATCGGAAATGTTTTATAAAAATAAAAATATTAAAAGTTAAATCAAGTACGTCAAGTTATTATAACCTTTTTAGGCTGTATGGGCTAGAAGCCCCATCCCAATTAGAAAAGGAAAAAACTTGTCTGCATGTTAGGTAATTGGTACTTTTGGCTGTGTCTTTTTCCTTCCCAAGCCTAACTGGAGTAAACTAATTTAAAAAAATTAGGCAGTATGTAACATGTACCTTTTTAGGCTGTATGGCTGTATGGCCTATGATGTAACCTAAAGGGGAAAAAAAACTTTACGCATGGTGTGTTTTACAACAAAGTCAATTAGAATGATACCAATTTGACTTTATTTTATTAATTATCCATCCATTAAGCAACGTGGATACAATTCTACATCGAAGCATGCGGTAATAAAGTATAAAAATGAGTTTTATTATGTTCTAGATATTATCATCTAAGCCCGTTACCGTGCTCAGCTTAAAATATTTTAATGAAATTATTTAGTTAGATACATTTTGCACTGACCATTTTACTCGTCGCCAGTTGTAGTACTTACTAATTTCGTAGATGAATGTGATAATATTGGCTTGTTACACACCAGTAGGGCAGTAGACATCAGTTCTCCGTTCCCGCTCACCTGACGGTTGACCACAGACTGTCCACCCCACCACCCGTGCGCCCAAGACAACACCCTACTACCATAGATTATAAATTATACAAACACTACAGGGCCCTTTAAAGGTTTAAGGTTTTAAAGGAAAAAGGGCAGCTCGAGCTTCATGTAACAGAGTGGATAGAGGAGAATGATCTCCGAGATTCAGCAGACAGCAGACGCAGCAAGACGCCCGGGCGCAGAAGGCGTACCATTTTATTTTTTGACGCGGGTAAACTTTCAAAAGGTTGGTGGGAGTTGTAGGGGTGTATGGGATTCTTACCCACTAAAACCCCCGCTGCTGTCGCATCCGCACATGAGAGCTCAGAGCCCCGGGCTCTCCGGTGTGATCTGCTCCAGGGTAACCCCTCAGTGCCTTGCCTTGCACCAGCCCGCCGCCGGGGTCGCATTGTAGCCCCCGGGAACCTGTCACGGTGTTCACGAGGACGAGGGACGCAACCCCGCCTCCTTCCGCCTCGGAGTCGCCGCCTTACTCAATGGACGTCCTGGGACCCACACCCCGAACGTCCCGCGACTCTGAAGGGCAGAAGGCGGACCAACGCCAACCTTATGCCCCCGTATCGAGAATCTGCAGACAGCAGGAACGAGGAACGAGGAACTGCTGCCTGTGCACCACTATATTTCACTCTAGCTAATATGGCGTGCTAAAGTATTCCGGCATGCCACCTGATGAGATTCTGCGGGCCTTTTATAGCGACAGGCAGGTTCGTGGGCTTTACTTACACCCACGGAAGATGGGCTGGCCAGCCGCTGGTGGGACTCGAAATTGTATACAGATAGATACGTTTCCGGTGTCCATCAACATAGCGGAATTTGGACACGAAGGGTTTGAGTCAGTAGGAGTCATACTGAACCCACACTGTCACTCCCGTGATGGTATGGGCAACCCTTGGGATTTCTCCACGTTAAAAAAAGGAATGGCTTAAGTTGAATCAAGTCAAGGCCTTGGCTCACTCCAGGGTGAGGTTTAAACGAGCGCCTTCCGGTGTACCACTTACTTGCTTGGCAATGACGTTAACATTGCTTGAGCTCATCAAAAATACTGGCTGCGGGCAAAGCCGCGGGTACTGCTAGTAAGAGCTAACAAGAGTAGCAGTTACTAGGAAGATCTACTCAACTGGGGCTCTACTATCATCTGTTTGAGCAGTATTATTGTAATGTTATTGTCGTGAGAGAAAGGAATGGAGCTATAAACTGCGTATGCTGCTGGTCACAAAGTTTTATATAAAAGAGGACAAACAAAGTAGGTATTAAGATTATTTGGTTAGCGTGTAGGCGCAGTTGATGTGGGGTCCAGACAGGATGCGACTTGCGAGGAGAGTTCGTTCGCACTCCACTAATACCCAGACAATAACGTTGCTTTAGAATTTTGTTTTTTAAAATCTATACTTATAATAAAACTGTAACAGGTCCAATTCTGTACATTGAAGATATTTTGAAAATTATATTTGGAGGGCATTCTATAACCGATACTGAGGCCGAAAACGTAATTTTTTTAATTTTTGTCTGTCTGTCTGTCTGTCTGTCTGTCTGTCTGTCTGTCTGTCTGTCTGTCTGTCTTTCTGTCTGTCTGTCTGTCTGTCTGTATCACGGCTGAGCATCACGCCGAAACTACTGAATGGATTCAAATGAAACTTGGCATGATTTGAGATCTTACTACGAGGTAGGACATAGGATACTTTTTATCCCGTAATCTAGCACGGTTCTTTTGGGAGAGGGGATTAAAGTCAAAACGGGTACTTGGTTATACGCTTGGTCCGATTTTATCAATTTTTCTTTATAATATAATAAATATTAGTAAGGGAACACTCATAGAGAGTTGTTATCAAGGTTTTGTAATCGATCTGGTTAAGCAACGTTAGGTAAGGTCATTAAATAGATGGGTGACCGTGTAACGCCATTTGAACTAAACGGGTCCGTGCTTCGGAGAGCAAGTAAAAAGTGGGTCCCAGTTTTTAACCGACTATAAAAAAGGAGGTTATGTATTCGATGCGAATGTCTGTTATTAAAAATTTAGTTAACGTAAAAATAGCGCAGGCGGAGCTGCGTGGGTCAGCTAGTCTTATATAAATGAGTTTGGATGTATTCGGACAGACGGTGATGTAACGTGTCCCATGAATTTGTCTGATAGCTGGAGGAATTTCAACTTTTTAGTAGTTTGATCTTAGTAACTCTTCGTGCATATGCAAGCGAACTTAACCTTGCTAACTTATAAAGAGGACGATGAAGATATTTGCTGATTATCTAAGCTACCATGGCGCAAACAGGGGTAAAAAAAAATCTGCCGGGAGCGACAACTTTGTGTAATTGTTTCCTACTGGTTGGGATAGTAACGGCTCTCTCTCATTACGTAAAAAGTAGGAGAATCCATACGTGCGTTGGGCGGGTATGTAAAGCTTCGGACCTGCAGCTGATTTCTCCCCGGCTATGTCCATATCATCGGATTGTAAGAGAAAAGGAAGAGAACACCTACAAACGACAAATACCGTTTTGGGTTTTTAGGACTTACAATGCGATATCCGAAGGATTTCTCCGAAAGGGTCAGCAGTTTTGTGTTACGCCACCGATTCATCAGCTATGGTAGGTCTTATGTGATAGGAGTGTAGGACTATCCTAAGAGAATTTAATATATCTAATATAGGTAGGAGTATGGAGCGTTGCTTTCAGTAGGTTTTTTTTTTTTATACTACCAAGGTGGCAAGCAAGCGTACGGCCCGCCTGATGGTAAGCAGCCACCGTAGCCTATAGACGCTAGCAACACCAGAAGAATCACTAGCGCGTTGCCGACCCTTAAGACATTAGATGTTAAGTCTTTGTGTCCGGTAATTTCACCAGCTACAGTGCCCTTCACGCCGGAACACAGCAATGCTTACACACGGCTGCTTGGCGGCAGAATATCTGACACTGCGGTGGTACCTACCTGGACGGTTCCTTGCACAAGGAACCTACCACCTAGGTACAGCAATTTCGTAGCATATTTAATATATATATTTTTTTAGTTTTATTTTTGTGTCTGCTGTCATGTATACAGTTTACCTACTTGTTTGCTACTTTGTTCATATTTTTCTTATTTCGGCAGAATCCGGAACGAGGAAATTCACCGAAGAACCGGAGTTACTTATAAAGCTCTCAGGATTTGCAAGTTGAAGTGGCAATGGGTAGGTCACATTGCTCGAAGAACCGATAACCGGTGGGGAAGAAAGATTCTTGATTGGCAACCATGAACCGGAAGACGCTGGACCGACGACATTGTAAAAGTCATGGGCAACCAATGGATGCAAGTGGCTAGCTATCGTTCACTGAGGCGTTCTAAGAGGGAGGACTTTGACATCAGCAGTGGACATCTTCCGACTGACACACACACCACACACAGCAGAGCACACACACACACAGCAGATTCGTCACTCTTTCATTCATCATATGTCCAGGGTGACAGATGTACCGTTTGATTAGAGGTCATCGTAAAGTGCACGCAAACAAACCTGTAACCAGCGACATGCTATCGACCTTGCCGATCACATTACGTACAGTGTATGAATTACATGTCACGGAACTAAGCTCATCTTTGATAAAAGATGTACGTTTTAAATTACTTACATAGACATTGTAATAAACCGCGATATATTCCTTGAGTAGTTTAATTACAAAGTGTAGTATTCGCGTTAGACAACATTACTCATACTTATACATACATACATACATATAGTCACGCTTTTTTCCCGTAGGGGTAGGCAGAGCCCATGGGCCGCTTTTCGCCCCCGTGAGAAACGAGACGTGGGTGGCGAACCACATCGCCGCAAGGGCTACTCGACAGGTAAGTTGCGATGAGTATTCCATGACTGACTTATACTTATACGTACATTATAATACCAGCCCTTGTTTATGTTCCACTGCTGGGCACGGGCCTCCCATCAAGATGAAGGGGCTTAGGCCATAGTCCACCACGCTGGCCAAGTGCGGGTTGGCGGACTTCACACGTCATTCGAAAGCTAGTTAGGCTTCCTCAGACATGCAGGTTTCCTCACGATGTTTTCCTTCACCAAAAGCTAGTAACAATCGCACATGATTAATTAAAGAAATCAGAGAGTGCGAGCCGGGGATCGGACCTGCGCACCTCGTTTCCAAGGCAAGCGCTCGCCCACTGAGCTGTTACAGCTACATTATTACATTATTGTAAGTAAATCTAAATGTAATGCAATGTGGCACGCAAATATAACCCTGTTCATGTTTTGTACGGCCGTGAATGAAAGCCTATATTTTTCTTTAAATAATGTAGGGTGCTACGATTTATATTATTTTTTTTACCTGAGATGCAGTGCTAATCAATACCACTGTCCACAGAAGTTTTGGTGCGTTATTAGGACGACGTCATAAGGCGGAATTGTACACCTATATTTTTGCAAATATCTATCCCCATTAACAGCGACAGTATTGTGCGACTTATTAGAAGAACAATATTCTGTTAATTCAAGTATATAATGTGTGCTAATGTGTATAACCAGGCACTGTATTTCGCCGATGTCTGCCACCGCAAATTCATGACAGATTGAGCAATCCCAATTTTGTGAATGCACATTACGAATCGTTGACCTAAATCAATTGTTGTAATATACTTAGAATTATTAAGAATTATGTGTGCGTGTATTCTGCGGTCGAGTTCAATTTTATGATGGTCATTAATCAAGAATACTAGTTTGGCAATTTCGCAAAGTGCACACCTAAAGTGATCGGTTCTTTTATGGTAAGATTAATAAGTATACGCAATTACAGCTCGCGAACAGCGTAGGTAATATCAAACTTTATTCTAATCGGGAATTAACGCGATTTACCTTATAGTTTGGCTTGACGTTTCGGCCGGGTTGTTTCACTTGTAACGTTACAAGTGAAAGAACGGGGGTAGACGAAGATATTTCTGCTTTGCGCACGGAGCCGTCTCGCTGAACCAGTCTGCTTGTGACCACGGCTGGTGCAACCCGGCTGAAACGTCAAGCCAAAATATAAGGTAAATCGCGTTAATTCCCGATTAGAATAAAGTTTGATAATGGAACGCGAAAGTCTAAAAGTACCTATATGTTGGTAATATCGTTCAGTATAGCAATCTCTATTAAATTGCGCTACATCGCTCAATAGCCTATCTCTGAACCGCGCTGGCATTTTTTTTATACTACCAAGGTGGCAAGCAAGCGTGCGGCCCGCCTGATGGTAAGCAGTCACCGCAGCCTATAGTCGCTAGCAACACTCGAATAGTCACTAGCGCGTTGACGACCCTTAAGACATTAGATGTTAAGTCTTTTTGTCCAGTAATTTCACCAACTACAGTGCCATTCACGCCGGAACACAGCAATGTTTACACACTGAAGGCGGCAGAATATCTGACACTGCGGTGGTACCTGCCTGGACGGTTCCTTGCACAAGGAACCACATAGTAAAATATGTATGTTCACTTTATAGCGACTCATGACGAGGACATGTATCTGATGTTAAGCGACATGCCTAACGGTCCATGCTGCTCGTCATATGCAACATTCGAGCCTCAATAATTTTCCAGCTACAGCACCCTTCGCACTGGATTAAAGCATTTTACTCTCGCGATCATAGACGGTGTATAACCTTTAGGATGATAATCGCTTGCACCAGCTGGCCAAAATACGTGTGAGCGGGATAAGCGCCAGTAACGTCGTTCAAACGATTTTGATTGAAAACTGGTAAACCGTTTATGACCGCGATAGTACCTAAGGTAATTATATCCTGTTTTTCTTTGCAACAACAAAATCGTGGAAATAAATATGGGAATACAGAAGTGATGACGGTTGGCAGGGTTGAATATAACTTATTGAATCTTCACGTTAATTATTTTCTTTCTAATATTTTTTATTTCTATTTCTCCATCTCAATGCATTCTTCCGCTTTTCTCCTACTAGTAACTCCCTTCATCTGTCAATATTAAGATCCGCCCATAGAGTTAGTATTTTTTAACACGTGTACCGCCCAAGGTTCCGCCCAAAAAAAAAAAAAAAGTCAAAAATAGTTTATTTCAAATAGGCTTAACGCTAGCACTTTTGAAAGGTCATGTATTTTTTTTTTTTTTTTTTTAATAAGCTACTACCGGATCACAACGCGGCCTCAACTGAGAAGATCCGGCAAGAAACTCAGCGGGCTTGTCATTTTATCACTTTTTTTTTTTTAAACAGTGTGTCATGTTACAGTTAGATCAGAGCGACAGTGTGTCTTGCCGTTCAAAAGATCAAATAATACAGGGAAAAAAAAAAAAAAATACGACGAAAGTAGGTACAACAAACTAATGGCTCCGCATTTTCTTTTTGACAAGTCTCTTCTGTGTTACTGAAGTACTTTTCTTGCAAATCGCTAATATGTATAACCAAGACTATAATGCTCAGTTTCAGCTAAGCTTCGCTGCATAAAAATCGCTCTAAACACGCTTTAACTATATTCTAAATATTTTATCTAAGTATTTAGAAATACCCGTATATTTACTCGACAAACTTTGCATAGCGATCAAATATTTGGCTTTTATTAATTAACGGTGGTATTTACTTAATCTAATTATTTCCCGGTCAACCCTGACATCAAGGACCGGCAGGAAGGCGGCGGAGGAAGCTATGGCGGACCATGAACGAATTACCTATTTCAGTTATAGAAAAACACACTAGGCATGTATGTTGAGGTCAACGCGAGGCTGTTTTATATTCTTTTGTAAATAGCAGGATGTGGTTTTGTAACGTAAGAATTCACTATAAATTAAATAAATTATGAAATACTTACTTGACGACTATGTTTAATTACTGCTACCGTTAAGATTCAAATAGAAGAAGGTTATTTTAAAGATTAGGAATAGAAAAGAACGACATTGGAACAAGTGTTTATTACTTTGTTTTTTATTATTGAGGTATTATGTACTAAGTATGTACATATCGTCGGCTGTAGGTTCAATTAAGGTAAGGGACAAAATACGACTTTTCAGGAGAGCCCGACAAAGTTTTTTTTCGGACTAAATAATTCATAACTTTTTTTGTAACAAACCTTTTTTGGATCGGATTTCACTTATAATCTTATATTTCAAAGCTCTATCTTTTTATCTAACGTTAGTTTAAATAATACAGCTATTTTAGAAAATAGATGTCCCTTACACCAACCTATTCCGTTAGTACTGTCCTTTACATCGAAGTTTTCTGTAGTCTCGTCTCTTACGTGAAATTGACCTCGACGAATGAAATTGATTGACGTTGAAATTTAGTGGTTTATGTAGACCCTTACCTTATTTAATTTTGGTAGGTGCTGGCAATTACACCAATTTCGAGTTGATATTTAAAATATTTGTTTAGATACACTATTTTTGTGCTGCTAATTTGACGAAAGACCCTAAAAATCATTGGGGTAAGGAACATTTTTTTAAAGCTAGAATTTTTTCATATACACCATTCGAAAGAGAAAAAAAAACTGAACAAAACTGTATACTCAACTCATTTTGCGTGTTTTGTCCCTTACCTTAATTGAACCTACAGCCAACGATATTTGTATTGCCTCAATGTTATTAACGGCCCATAAGGAGACATCTTACAAAATATAATCATTTGAACTTAATGAAAAAATCTGAATGGTTCCCGGGGGATACCATGCGCCTTCCGGCGGCGGGCTCAAAGGCAAGGCACTGATTGGTTCCTGATACCGATGCCACCAGAGAGCCCAAGTCTCGATATGCCGATGCGACAGCCGCAGGGCTTTTAGTGGGCAAGAATCCCACATACCCCGGTTGAACCCACAGTTCCCGGAGACCTATCGAAGGTTTCCCCCGCGAGAAGTACACTTCCTATTTCCATACATGGCTGCGTCACCATACTTACTACTTATTAAGATAGATCACGGTCAAGAACTAAGTAATTTAGTATTAAGTCTACTAGGTACCGCAGCAGTGTCAGAGTTAGATATCTAATATAATAAATAAATTTGTGCAAATAAAGTAGCAGTGTGTAAAAAATGCTGTGTTCCGGTGTGAACGGCACTAAAGCTGGTGAAACTAGCAGTCACAAGAGAGTTGATAACTAAAGCTAGCCATACACGCGCAGGTTTACCTGACAGGTATACCTGTACAGTTCAACTGCGCAGGTAAACCTGAGCGTGTATAGGTAGCCATACACGCGCAGGTTTACCTGTACAGTTCAACTGCGCAGGTAAACCTGAGCGTGTATGCCGCAAAACTGTGCAGGTTTCCACGCCTGTACAGGCGAGTCAAAAAATATGAATTTTCATATTTTTAACTGCGCAGGTATACCTGTGCAGTTTACCTGTGCAGGCAAAACTGAGCGTGTGTGGCGGTCGCCTGCGCAGGCGTCAGTTGTCCGATACTGTTAGAGGGAAAGGACGCGCGGCGCTCTAATACAATATGTCGTCTCGTAAGCGGAATGTAGTAATGGAAGAATTTATAAACATGTACAAGTCGGAGCATTGTTTTTGGCATATTAAGTATAAAGATTATCACGATAAAATTTAACTAATTTTATTCCTTGACATGATTATATCACCCTGTAACGATAAAACATTTGTACGCCGGAAACGGTAGAATTCTTGGTACCATCTATTATGGTAACATAAACATATGCTGACAAATAATTATTCTTAATCTTTTAAAAATAAAAAAGTAGCAGGAATACAGGTACTGTTTGCTTTTCACCACTGTTCACGGTGTCGTCGTTTAATATCCTTTTCTTTAATAAAATAAATTATTAATCTATTAACGCTACTGCGTCGCAGTCATGCGCCGCTGTCAGGGCCATGGTTTCAACTGAGAGTTTGTGCAGGTTTACCGTTACGTGTATGGTCTCTATGGAGCTCAATTATACCTGTACAGTTTAACTGCACAGGTAGCTTAAGCTAGACATACACGCGCAGGTTTAGGTGTGCAGTAAAACTGTACAGGTATAATATGGTCTCTATGGTAGAGACCATACACGTAACGGTAAACCTGCACAAACTCTCAGTTGAAACCATGGCCCCGACAGCGGCGCATGACCGCGACGCAGTAGCGTTAATAGATTAATAGTTTGTTTTTTTTTATTAAAGAAAAGGATATTAAACGACGACACCATGAACAGTGGTGAAAAGCAAACATTACCTACTCTTATGTCAACTTATTGAAGGAATTGAAATTTAAACCGAATTATTATTACCGCAATTATCTACGAATAATAATAATATTCTGGGACAATCCACACACGGATCACAAATTAGGCAGAGCCTATAATATGGAAACCAGATGACTTTTTCTTGTAAAGACATACATAAATAGATAAATAACACCTAGAAACTTGGCAGGAATCGAACCCACGACCTATTGGGTAGCAGCCGGCGTGACCACTAGACCATCAGGCCCCAATAGATGAAAAGACGTTTCTCGATGATTTTTTTCTTACGATTTATTATAATTGCTGCTACTTTTTTTATTTTTAAAAGATTAAGAATCATTATTTGTCAGCATATTTTTATGTTACAATAATAGATGGTACCAAATATTCTACCGTTTCCGGCGTACGAATGTTTTATCGGTACAGGGTGACATAATTATGTCAAGGAATAAAATTATTTAAATTTTATCGTGATAATGTTTACAATCAATATGCCAAAAACAATGCTCCGACTTGTACATGTTTATAAATTCTTCCATTACTACATTCCGCTTACGAGACGACATATTGTATTAGATCGCCGTGCGTCCTTTCCCTCTAACAGTCATCGGACAACTGACGCCTGCGCAGGCGACCGCCACACACGCTCAGTTTTACCTGCACAGTTAAACTGCACAGGTATACCTGCGCAGTTAAAAATATGAAGATTCATATTTTTTGACTCGCCTGTACAGGCGTGGAAACCTGCACAGTTTTGCGGCATACACGCTCAGGTTTACCTGTGCAGTTGAACTGTACAGGTATACCTGTCAGGTAAACCTGCGCGTGTATGGCTAGCTCTCGGGTGATGAGCGGCAGTGTAAAGCTAGACATACACGCGCAGGTTTACCTGACAGGTATACCTGTGCAGTTAAACTGTACAGGTATAATTGAGCTCCATAGAGACCATACACGTAGCGGTAACCCTGCGCAAACTCTCAGTTGAAACCATGGCTCCGACAGCGGCGCATGACCGCGACGCAGTAGCGTTAATAGATTAATAGTTTGTTTTATTAAAGAAAAGGATACTAAACGACGACACCGTGAACAGTGGTGAAAAGCAAACAGTACTCTTATGTCGACCTATTGAAGGAATTTAAATTTAAGCCCACCCACCATTATATTAGATTTGATAAACCTCAAATCCTCGCAAAAGAACACCGATTCCTACCTAGGATGATTCGTGAGGCTATTGAAATCAAAAAACATCCTAATTTCAATAGAGAAGATGGTTGGGTGTTACCACCGGCTTGGGATCCTGTGATAAATATAATTAAATCCAATAGCAATCAAAATACTGCACGGCCTCAAGATACTGTAAGCTCTTACTGCGTAGATCGGACCAACAATAATAACTAAGAAGACCTGAGGGTACACCGGCATAATTGTGACATAAGGACGTTCAACATCTCAGTCCTCCCGTGACCATGGGTGCTGTAAAGCATTCGAAACGTTGGGATAGTAAAATCAAAAAATAAACCGCGATAAAATCCGTAAAAGTAGTTTGATTTCAATAATACTTATATACTTTTTTTTTGTAAATACATACTTAAATAGATAAACAACACCCAGACACTTGGCGGGAATCGAACCCACGACCCATCGGTTAGCAGGCAGGGTGTCTGACCACTAGACCAACGGGCCCGTCCGGGATTGTCCGTAAAGTAAGATGATCCATGCGTCGGATGGGCATTTTTAATATCGTCTGTATACGTGCATTAGTCTTCCGCACAGTCTTCTCTAATACTAGTCATTGTGGCTGTGTCTGTCAGGAGAATCATTACTTCAATTTTATGATAAAACTTAATACTGGGCACCAATATTGCCCACTGCAATATTGGCTGCATAAATATTGTCAATAATATGCAACTGACACTCTTCTACTAGTGACGGTGTTCTTGACCACTGTTAAGTGTTTTACTGTAGGTACGTACACCATGGTTATGGTGAAGAAAATACTTTGAATAGCACATCGTCGGGCACTGCACTCTCTCAAAGATTCCACATTGCGGACTTTTATGTATTTACGAGTATGGTGAATCTATTCACGATTTTACAACTCTTGTAAACATCTACTTAGTTGCAAAAGTTTTTAATAGTCGACGCCCTTTTAGGTTTTTGTCAGTGTTCTTTAACAGTTTATCAGACGATGCTTTCTTAGGTTTTTGTCAGTGGTACTCTTTAACGGTTTGTCAGACGATGTTTTCTTATGATAAGTACCTGTATTTAAAGATAATATTCCGAAAATTTCAATATAAACTATATTGAAATTTTGTACAAAAAATACACGTGATTTTGGATAGACAATATCCAAAATCACGTGTATTTTTACCCGTACCCCCCCGGATAGTTTAAAAACCTCACCACAAATCACCAGGAGGGGGGGAGGGTTAAAAAGTTGCTAAAAAACATCACGTGATTAATGCACGACCCCTAAGTTGCGATCATATTAAAATCCTCGCTAATTTGGAAACATGTAGGTTCCTATTGAAATAGTAATGTTCTTTGGTCTCGGATTTGTTTTCATTTTTTTTCCATGTCGACATGAACACTACAAATACATGGAAACATTTGTCAATCAGCAAGTTCTGCTATTGTCTTGGTCCAAGAATGGTTTTACTCTCATAAACCATAGTTACGTACTTGATAGAATGTTCTAGAGTATCAGAAGCTCTCGAAACTTGGAAATAAATTTAAAATCGAATTTTAAGTTAAAACATGGGAACCTTTACCTTTTAGAACCATTTTTTTCAGTCGTTGAAGAAACCTTCAATTGGTACCCGATCTCGGTAGGGGCGCTGGCTGAGCTACGTGGAATTTTTACCCACTAAAACCTCTCTGGTAGCCTTTACCGAGGCTATGGAGACTCCGTTTGGATCTCACTAGAGTCTCTCTAGCGCCAGACGCTTGCTAGAGCACGTCCCGGGGTCACAGGGGCTGTACCATCACCTCTTAGAGCAATATTAGTTTCACCTTACTGTCTCGATAGAAAGTGACTACGTATATTGACGTCTCTACCTCATGTCAAGTAAGATGATAATAATCTGCTAATAGAGGTGGTGACTGGGTAAAATGCACGCTTCCCGGGGCACCCTCGCAGTGCTATCGACGACGCAAGGCCCACACAGTGTCGTCGCCCGCCTCGGGGGACCTATCCTAGACCTAGAGAACGAACCTATATACATTATAACTAATTATATTATAATTAGGGTAAAAGTGGGATAGTTGCCCCAGGGGTATAGTTGCCTCGATTGTAATTTCTCTAGTTTGGCGGATGATCACATGTTATTTTATTTATCTTTCGAGAGACTCTACAACAACCACTAAGTTGACGGTGTTGCATGTCTTTGTGCGATTGCATGGTAAGGCAAGGTGAAATAAAAGTTTTTGCGGGATAGATGGCCTCTTTTTCAGTGGGGCATCTATCCTATACGTAATTTACATAGATTAGGCAATTATCCCCTATATGGGATAGATGCCCCAAAATTTAGAGGTCCGCAAAAATCGCTAATACTCTGGAAATATCAAAGATGATGATTTTTCCTTTCATAAGTTTGAAGATAATAAATCAAAGTACCTACCCCTATTACAAATAAAGAATTTTGCTTTTTTTCACTGAGAGATATAAAGTAATTTCAAAAAGTGTGGCAACTATCCCACTTTTACTCTATAATAAAACTGTAACAGGTCCAATTCTGTACATTGAAGGTATTTTTAACCGACTTCAAAAAAAGGAGGAGGTTATCAATTCGGTTGTATGTTTTTTTTTTTTATGTTTGTTTTTTCAGAACTCTGTCGTTTACGAACCGATTTGGAAAATTATTTTTTTAATTGAAAGGATATGCTTCCAGATTGGTCCCATTTTTTTCAAAATCAAGTTCTGATGATGGGAACCATGAGTAACTGAGGAAACTCCTTAAATATTATAAGCATACATATAGCGTTTTTGGTATTTTTAGAAACTAGTCAAGCATTTTCATTCAGAAAGTATCATTTGGTGAAGTGGATCTGATGAAGAAGGCCATAGATGGCCACCGGAACTCTGTAATAAAATTAAGAATCCATCCTATCCTAGCCATGCCTACTAAACGTAGAACTACCGAATTTGGACTCGATGGATAGTTCTCGACGAGTAGTTGCTAGAAAAATGGAGATCAGGGTCTGATGGTGGAGCAGGAAGGTTGTCACGGGATCTCTGCACCAATAAACGTAGATCCGCCGAGTTTGGGCTCGTTGGGTAGCTCTAGATGAGTAGTTGCTAGAAAAATGGTGATCAGCGTCTGATGATGGAGCAAGAATATCGTCACGGGATCTCGGCACCAATTAACATAGACCCACCGAGTTTGGGTTCGTTGGGTAGCTCTCGACGAGTAGTCGCTACAACAATGGTGATCAAGGTCTGATAATAGAGCAGGAAGGTCGTCACGGTATCTCGGCACCAACAAACGTAGACCTACCGAATTTGGACTCGTTGGATAGGTTTCGACGAGTAGTTGCTAGAAAAATGGAGATCAGGGTCTGATGATGGAGCAAGAAGGTCGTCATGGGATCACTGCACCAATAAACGTAGATCTGCCGAGTTTGGTCTCATTGGGTAGCAAGAAGGTGGACCCGGGTTCTCGGCACAAATAGACCCACCGAGCTTGCAGTCCATGGTTCTCGAGAACTACGAATATAACACCTAGATATCTTCGGTTTATGGCAATTAGTTAGTTTTATTAAGATATTGTCACATGTACATTTTTTTAAATTTTTGCTTAAGCTTATATTTTAGTGATGGTCCATAGTTGTGTTATGTAGTGGGTGTTTTTAAAATAAATATTAAACTGGCTATTTGTCAGAATAAAATATAAGTTGTTAAAACTTAACCTAATAATACACCAAAGGGAACCACTAAAAATAATAAAATAAAAATAATTTTTACAAAAAAAAAGAACCGCCTTCAAAATGCAACTAAAAGCCTGAAATAATTTCTAAGAATTAGTGGTTTTTACATTTATATTGTTGGACTTGGACTACAACATATTAATAAAAATAATTTTTACAAAAAAAAAGAACCGCCTTCAAAATGCAACTAAAAGCCTGAAATAATTTCTAAGAATTAGTGGTTTTTACATTTATATTGTTGGACTTGGACTACAACATATTAAAAATACATATTACTATCGAAGTCGGCGCCTAACGTTTAGCAAATACTTACAAGGGCAGTAGGTACCTAACTGTTTTCCAGTTTGGCGCCGTCTTTGATAGTAATATGTATTTATAATATGTTGTAGTCCAAGTCCAACAATATAAATGTAAAAACCACTAATTCTTAGAAATTATTTCAGGCTTTTAGTTGCATTTTGAAGGCGGTTCTTTTTTTTTTTTTAATTATTTTTTGAAAATTATGTTTGGAGGGCATTCTATAACCAATACTAAAGCCAAAAATGTATTTATTTTTATTTTCGTCTGTCTGTCTGTCTGTATCTCGGCTGAGCATCACGCCGAAACTATTAGATGGATTGAAACGAAACTTGGCATGATTTGAGTTAATACTCCGAGCTAGGACATACGATACTTTTTATCCCGACATTCGGCACGGTTCCCTTGGGAGAGGGGACTAAAGTCAAAATGTGTACTTGGTTATACGCTTGCTCCGATTTTAACAATTTTTCATTATAATTATAATAAATATTTGTAAGGGAACACTCATAGACAGTTGTTAACAATGTTTGGAAATCGATCAGGTTAAGCAACGTTAGGTAAGGTCATAAAATAGATGGGTGACCGTTTAACGCCATTTGAACTAACGTCTCCGTGCTTCGGAAGGCAAGTACAAAGTGGATCCAAGTTTTTAACCGACTTTAAAGAAGAAGGTGTTGTATTCTATGCGAATGTATATTATTGAAAGTTTAGTTAATGTAAACACAGCGCGGGCGGAGCCGCGTGGGTCAGCTAGTTATAACTAATTAGACAGATGACATTCAAATCACTGATCGATTTGACAAACTTGGGTAAATAACTTACTACCGAACCTACAAACGTCAATTATAGATCATTCATCCATTTCTTGAAATCGGATTATTTCGACCTTCGAAGACAATTAATACATAATATACAGATAGTAAGTAGAGATATTAATTATCTCGGATTTAATAATCGAAAATAATCATAAACGGCTCCGACAGTGGAAATAACAAGATATTAAAAAGCGGCTTAATTAGAATTAAAGTTAATTGGCGTTTGTGAGTGCGGCAGTTACTTCCTTATTGATTTTAACTTAACATCAGAATAATAACGTCGGATCTTAAAAGGCCGCTTTCGGTGAATCATAATATGAATAAGTTACGGTTTAAGTTTTATTCGTATGGCAACATTAACACCAAATATGAGTCTATTAATTAGTGCTAATAAATGAATTGAGTATGATTGTGTGATTATTTTACGAAAATTACAGGAATTGCGAAGAATATGGTGGGAATTTAAAATAAGAATTCCTTTTAGATGTGGCCTTTTTAGGCCCACGTATCTTTGAGAAAACAACAGCTTAATTTATCTTATCAACTATTCTAAATAATTTTAACATAATATAATGCCGTCTAAACTAAATTTAAATATTAAAAAATCTACTTCTTTGGGTCAAGATCTAAACTACATATTATGTACCGAGATATTATCTCGATAAGATATTTTGTGCTCACTAACGCGACAGACAGGTACGTGTTGTAGGTGCAATTACGTTTCGCTACCGTTTCCGATTTCATGACGTCATTATTCTCGTACCAATGATATTTTACATCATTGTCTCGTACATATTCATGAGTTGTTGCAGACGGTAGTCTTAAAGGGGTTATCTTGTAGATTTTCCCCTGTTTATACGGTTTAATTAATCATTGGTTTAATATGTATAATCAAGATTATAATAATTAGGGACCGGATTTATATGTAAATACATATTTTTAATTTCAATAGCTCTTGCTCAGTAGGTATGTCGTTTTCTTCACGAATCATGACATTTAGAATGAGAAAATGCAATTTTTATTTTCCATATTTTTCCATATTTTGGCATATTTCAAAAATAAGTCCTTATTATTACAAAAATGAATATATTTCTGTAAAAAGGGTAGCAATAGATGTATACGAAACAAAGTAGATAAGCGTAGGTAAATCACAAAAAAAAGTTCATACGGGGTAGGAACAATTTGCGAATGAGCAAAATATTTATTTTTCTGTATACGTGTCACGTCACGGGTCGTTACAGTAAGCTATCGGCGCTAAATTAGCACCTGTTCACCTACTAAACTCAAACTCAAACTCAAACTCAAAAATCTTTATTTCAAATAGGCTTAACGCTAGCACTTTTGAATGGTCATTTTTTAAAAGCTACCACCGGATCACAACGCGGCCTCAACTGAGAAGATCCGGCAAGAAACTCAGCGGGCTTGTCATTTTTTCACTTTTTTTTAAACATTGTTTTGTTACAAATGAATCGACATTAGCGATATTGTGTCTTGCCGTTCGAAACATAAAGCAAGGGAGAAAAGAAGAAAACAATAAATTACGACAAAAATTTCAACAAACCTAAAAGGCCAAAGGGATAGTAGTCGGACCAGTCCCCCAAGCAGTACTACTTTTTCCGTATTCACCTTATAAATACACCTTTAAAAAATCACTGTCGCGAATAGCGGTCCGTCAGATTCGAACCCGCGACCTCCGGTTTGCAAAGCAAGCGGTTTCCCACTGCGCCACTGAGGCTACAACAGGAAGCCAGTCACATGCGCGATGTTGAAAGATTATTCAGCCAGTACCAACACTTATTTTGACCAAACAGTACGACCTTGAATTTTCATCCATCCATTCGTTAGTCGTACAAACTTAAAAATGTTTTTTTTTGCATTGGTTGTTACAAAACATGAGATCCGTGTACTGCAACAACACAAATACTGAAAAGAACTGCCATATACTTGAAACTTATGGTTATTTTTAACTCCATATTTTTCCATATGTTCGCTTTTTTTGGAATTTTAAATACATATAAATCCGGTCCCTAATAATAATAATATCTTGGGACAATCCACACACGGTCATCTGATCCCAAACTAGGCAGACCCTGTACTATGGAAACCAGACAACTGATACTAATACTTATATACATTTTTTTTGTAAATACATACTTAAATAGATAAATAACACCCAGACGCTTGGTGGAATCGAACCCACGATCCATCGGGTAGCAGCCAGGGTGTCTAACCACTAGACCAACGGGCCCATCGATTATCTATTATATAAGACGTATAATTGATTCGCAGTTAAAGTATACACTTTAACTGGGTCGCTATTTGTAACTGTTAGTTTCAACAGGTTTTGAACTGCTTTGAACTAGACATCGATATAATATGTAACTATATAAACAGTATATCGATAGAACTAGACTTAGATGAACTGCACTGTATTGCTTACTACTGAGGCCCACCTGGATATACAAGGATGATATTTCGAAGTAGAAAGTCCGAACTGTAGCTTTATAATATTTAACGGAATCATATTGTGAAGTCGTACTATTGTGCTACTAGCTGACCCACGCAGCTCCGCCCGCGCTGTGTTTACGTTAACTAAACTTTCAATAATATACATTCGCATAGAAAACAAAACCTCCTTTTTTAAAGTCGGTTAAAATCATGGACCCACTCTGTACTTGCCCTCCGAAGCACGGAGACGTTTAGTTCAAATGGCGTTAAACGGTCACCCATCTATTTCATGACCTTACCTAACGTTGCTTTACCTGATCAATTTCCAAACATTGTTAACAACTGTCTATGGTTGTTTCCTTACAAATATTTATTATAATTATAATGAAAAATTTTTAAAATCGGAGCAAGTGTATAATCAAGTACACATTTTGACTTTAGTCCCCTCTCCCAAGGGAACCGAGCCGAATGTCGGGATAAAAAGTATCCTATATCCTACCTCGGAGTATTAACTCATATCATGCCAAGGTTCTTTTCAATCCATCCAGTAGTTTTAGAATGCCCTCCAAACATAATTTTCAAAATATCTTCAATGTACAGAATTGGACCTGTTACAGTTTTATTAAAAGTATATAGATTATTACACAGAGTTTTTAACTGCAAATTCATTTGCACGATAAATGAAGCAAATAATTTGTTGAATAAAATATGAAGTTATTTAGTATTAATTTAGTAATAGAAATAACGCTTAAACAGGATCAATTTAAAAATAATTTATAACATACAAATAAAATAGATTTTGCGCACAAGGCTTAAAAGCTAGTAAGTTTAAGACAAACTGTACTTTTTTAATATTTCAAATAAAGTACACGCGAACTTCACTACAAAAAATATGTAAGTACAGACACAGCCCAATTACAATTTAATAATACCCTGAGTACGTAAACTCACTACCTATTGTATTATATAGATATTTTGTCTAAACGACGTATTGTTAAGTTACTTTTAAAACATCGTTAAGATATAACATGATGCTGTAGTTGGTGCTAGTAAAACATTTTATCGAGTCGGCACGTCTTTCTTGCCTTTATAACTTTTATTGCCCCGCGTCTGAGTGTTAGCGAGAAAACTAATAACTATGTTTTCACACATTATTATATATAGCAAATTAAGAAATGTAGACTATAGAAATAATTATAATTATCTATACTTATAATAAAACTGTAACAGGTCCAATTCTGTACATTGAAGATATTTTGAAAATTATGTTTGGAGGGCATTCTATAACCGATACTAAAACCAAAAATGTATTTTTTTTTATTTTGTCTGTCTGTCTGTCTGTATCTCGGCTGAGCATCACGCCGAAACTACTGGATGGATTGAAACGAAACTTGGCATGATTTGAGTTAATACTCCGAGGTAGGACATAGGATACTTTTTATCCCGACATTCGGCACGGTTCCCTTGGGAGAGGGGACTAAAGTCAAAATGTGTACATGGTTATACGCTTGCTCCGATTTTAACATTTTTTCATTATAATTATAATAAATATTTGTAAGGGAACACTCATAGACAGTTGTTAACAATGTTTGGAAATCGATCAGGTTAAGCAACGTTAGGTAAGGTCATAAAATAGATGGGTGACCGTTTAACGCCATTTGAACTTTAAATAAACTATTTTTAAAAAAATTAAAACCGACTTCAAAGTAAATTATCTAAAAAGCATAAAATAACGAAAATATTATTGAAGTTGGTGCAGAATATACACAGCAGGTACGCTAACACCAACTTCAATAATATTTTCGTTATTTTATGCTTTTTAGATAATTTACTTTGAAGTCGGTTTTAATTTTTTTAAAAATAGTTTATTTAACACTTTTTAGTGACTTATTTTATCAAGATAGGTATCAGCACTATCACGCAACTCGAACGTCTACATTACAGTAACTTACTGAAAACATAAAAAGTTTATATCTCTTAAACTACTGGACCGATTTTGATGAAATTTGTACTCTACCCTAAGTTGAAAGATACTCTAACTATTGCAAAAAGAATTTCCGAAATCGGACTTGTAGTTTCTGAGAAATCCGTGGACAAACCTACATACATACATACATACATACATACATACATACATACATACATACATACATACATACATACATACATACACTCGTGAAATTTGGTAAATTCGTTTAGAAGCCCACATAGACTAACATATATGAATATTACGCATTTTTATTAATATTACATACATACGCGTCGAATACAGAACCTCCTTTTTTGAAGTCGGTTAAAAATACATATTACTATCGAAGTCGGCGCCTAACGTTTAGCAAATACTTACAAGGGCAGTAGGTACCTAACTGTTTTCCAGTTTGGCGCCGTCTTTGATAGTAATATGTATTTATAATATGTTGTAGTCCAAGTCCAACAATATAAATGTAAAAACCACTAATTCTTAGAAATTATTTCAGGCTTTTAGTTGCATTTTGAAGGCGGTTCTTTTTTTTTTTTAAATTATTTTTTGAAAATTATGTTTGGAGGGCATTCTATAACCAATACTAAAGCCAAAAATGTATTTATTTTTATTTTCGTCTGTCTGTCTGTCTGTATCTCGGCTGAGCATCACGCCGAAACTATTAGATGGATTGAAACGAAACTTGGCATGATTTGAGTTAATACTCCGAGCTAGGACATACGATACTTTTTATCCCGACATTCGGCACGGTTCCCTTGGGAGAGGGGACTAAAGTCAAAATGTGTACTTGGTTATACGCTTGCTCCGATTTTAACAATTTTTCATTATAATTATAATAAATATTTGTAAGGGAACACTCATAGACAGTTGTTAACAATGTTTGGAAATCGATCAGGTTAAGCAACGTTAGGTAAGGTCATAAAATAGATGGGTGACCGTTTAACGCCATTTGAACTAACGTCTCCGTGCTTCGGAAGGCAAGTACAAAGTGGATCCAAGTTTTTAACCGACTTTAAAGAAGAAGGTGTTGTATTCTATGCGAATGTATATTATTGAAAGTTTAGTTAATGTAAACACAGCGCGGGCGGAGCCGCGTGGGTCAGCTAGTTATAACTAATTAGACAGATGACATTCAAATCACTGATCGATTTGACAAACTTGGGTAAATAACTTACTACCGAACCTACAAACGTCAATTATAGATCATTCATCCATTTCTTGAAATCGGATTATTTCGACCTTCGAAGACAATTAATACATAATATACAGATAGTAAGTAGAGATATTAATTATCTCGGATTTAATAATCGAAAATAATCATAAACGGCTCCGACAGTGGAAATAACAAGATATTAAAAAGCGGCTTAATTAGAATTAAAGTTAATTGGCGTTTGTGAGTGCGGCAGTTACTTCCTTATTGATTTTAACTTAACATCAGAATAATAACGTCGGATCTTAAAAGGCCGCTTTCGGTGAATCATAATATGAATAAGTTACGGTTTAAGTTTTATTCGTATGGCAACATTAACACCAAATATGAGTCTATTAATTAGTGCTAATAAATGAATTGAGTATGATTGTGTGATTATTTTACGAAAATTACAGGAATTGCGAAGAATATGGTGGGAATTTAAAATAAGAATTCCTTTTAGATGTGGCCTTTTTAGGCCCACGTATCTTTGAGAAAACAACAGCTTAATTTATCTTATCAACTATTCTAAATAATTTTAACATAATATAATGCCGTCTAAACTAAATTTAAATATTAAAAAATCTACTTCTTTGGGTCAAGATCTAAACTACATATTATGTACCGAGATATTATCTCGATAAGATATTTTGTGCTCACTAACGCGACAGACAGGTACGTGTTGTAGGTGCAATTACGTTTCGCTACCGTTTCCGATTTCATGACGTCATTATTCTCGTACCAATGATATTTTACATCATTGTCTCGTACATATTCATGAGTTGTTGCAGACGGTAGTCTTAAAGGGGTTATCTTGTAGATTTTCCCCTGTTTATACGGTTTAATTAATCATTGGTTTAATATGTATAATCAAGATTATAATAATTAGGGACCGGATTTATATGTAAATACATATTTTTAATTTCAATAGCTCTTGCTCAGTAGGTATGTCGTTTTCTTCACGAATCATGACATTTAGAATGAGAAAATGCAATTTTTATTTTCCATATTTTTCCATATTTTGGCATATTTCAAAAATAAGTCCTTATTATTACAAAAATGAATATATTTCTGTAAAAAGGGTAGCAATAGATGTATACGAAACAAAGTAGATAAGCGTAGGTAAATCACAAAAAAAAGTTCATACGGGGTAGGAACAATTTGCGAATGAGCAAAATATTTATTTTTCTGTATACGTGTCACGTCACGGGTCGTTACAGTAAGCTATCGGCGCTAAATTCAGCACCTGTTCACCTACTAAACTCAAACTCAAACTCAAACTCAAAAATCTTTATTTCAAATAGGCTTAACGCTAGCACTTTTGAATGGTCATTTTTTAAAAGCTACCACCGGATCACAACGCGGCCTCAACTGAGAAGATCCGGCAAGAAACTCAGCGGGCTTGTCATTTTTTCACTTTTTTTTAAACATTGTTTTGTTACAAATGAATCGACATTAGCGATATTGTGTCTTGCCGTTCGAAACATAAAGCAAGGGAGAAAAGAAGAAAACAATAAATTACGACAAAAATTTCAACAAACCTAAAAGGCCAAAGGGATAGTAGTCGGACCAGTCCCCCAAGCAGTACTACTTTTTCCGTATTCACCTTATAAATACACCTTTAAAAAATCACTGTCGCGAATAGCGGTCCGTCAGATTCGAACCCGCGACCTCCGGTTTGCAAAGCAAGCGGTTTCCCACTGCGCCACTGAGGCTACAACAGGAAGCCAGTCACATGCGCGATGTTGAAAGATTATTCAGCCAGTACCAACACTTATTTTGACCAAACAGTACGACCTTGAATTTTCATCCATCCATTCGTTAGTCGTACAAACTTAAAAATGTTTTTTTTGCATTGGTTGTTACAAAACATGAGATCCGTGTACTGCAACAACACAAATACTGAAAAGAACTGCCATATACTTGAAACTTATGGTTATTTTTAACTCCATATTTTTCCATATGTTCGCTTTTTTTGGAATTTTAAATACATATAAATCCGGTCCCTAATAATAATAATATCTTGGGACAATCCACACACGGTCATCTGATCCCAAACTAGGCAGACCCTGTACTATGGAAACCAGACAACTGATACTAATACTTATATACATTTTTTTTGTAAATACATACTTAAATAGATAAATAACACCCAGACGCTTGGTGGAATCGAACCCACGATCCATCGGGTAGCAGCCAGGGTGTCTAACCACTAGACCAACGGGCCCATCGATTATCTATTATATAAGACGTATAATTGATTCGCAGTTAAAGTATACACTTTAACTGGGTCGCTATTTGTAACTGTTAGTTTCAACAGGTTTTGAACTGCTTTGAACTAGACATCGATATAATATGTAACTATATAAACAGTATATCGATAGAACTAGACTTAGATGAACTGCACTGTATTGCTTACTACTGAGGCCCACCTGGATATACAAGGATGATATTTCGAAGTAGAAAGTCCGAACTGTAGCTTTATAATATTTAACGGAATCATATTGTGAAGTCGTACTATTGTGCTACTAGCTGACCCACGCAGCTCCGCCCGCGCTGTGTTTACGTTAACTAAACTTTCAATAATATACATTCGCATAGAAAACAAAACCTCCTTTTTTAAAGTCGGTTAAAATCATGGACCCACTCTGTACTTGCCCTCCGAAGCACGGAGACGTTTAGTTCAAATGGCGTTAAACGGTCACCCATCTATTTCATGACCTTACCTAACGTTGCTTTACCTGATCAATTTCCAAACATTGTTAACAACTGTCTATGGTTGTTTCCTTACAAATATTTATTATAATTATAATGAAAAATTTTTAAAATCGGAGCAAGTGTATAATCAAGTACACATTTTGACTTTAGTCCCCTCTCCCAAGGGAACCGAGCCGAATGTCGGGATAAAAAGTATCCTATATCCTACCTCGGAGTATTAACTCATATCATGCCAAGGTTCTTTTCAATCCATCCAGTAGTTTTAGAATGCCCTCCAAACATAATTTTCAAAATATCTTCAATGTACAGAATTGGACCTGTTACAGTTTTATTAAAAGTATATAGATTATTACACAGAGTTTTTAACTGCAAATTCATTTGCACGATAAATGAAGCAAATAATTTGTTGAATAAAATATGAAGTTATTTAGTATTAATTTAGTAATAGAAATAACGCTTAAACAGGATCAATTTAAAAATAATTTATAACATACAAATAAAATAGATTTTGCGCACAAGGCTTAAAAGCTAGTAAGTTTAAGACAAACTGTACTTTTTTAATATTTCAAATAAAGTACACGCGAACTTCACTACAAAAAATATGTAAGTACAGACACAGCCCAATTACAATTTAATAATACCCTGAGTACGTAAACTCACTACCTATTGTATTATATAGATATTTTGTCTAAACGACGTATTGTTAAGTTACTTTTAAAACATCGTTAAGATATAACATGATGCTGTAGTTGGTGCTAGTAAAACATTTTATCGAGTCGGCACGTCTTTCTTGCCTTTATAACTTTTATTGCCCCGCGTCTGAGTGTTAGCGAGAAAACTAATAACTATGTTTTCACACATTATTATATATAGCAAATTAAGAAATGTAGACTATAGAAATAATTATAATTATCTATACTTATAATAAAACTGTAACAGGTCCAATTCTGTACATTGAAGATATTTTGAAAATTATGTTTGGAGGGCATTCTATAACCGATACTAAAACCAAAAATGTATTTTTTTTTATTTTTGTCTGTCTGTCTGTCTGTATCTCGGCTGAGCATCACGCCGAAACTACTGGATGGATTGAAACGAAACTTGGCATGATTTGAGTTAATACTCCGAGGTAGGACATAGGATACTTTTTATCCCGACATTCGGCACGGTTCCCTTGGGAGAGGGGACTAAAGTCAAAATGTGTACATGGTTATACGCTTGCTCCGATTTTAACATTTTTTCATTATAATTATAATAAATATTTGTAAGGGAACACTCATAGACAGTTGTTAACAATGTTTGGAAATCGATCAGGTTAAGCAACGTTAGGTAAGGTCATAAAATAGATGGGTGACCGTTTAACGCCATTTGAACTTTAAATAAACTATTTTTAAAAAAATTAAAACCGACTTCAAAGTAAATTATCTAAAAAGCATAAAATAACGAAAATATTATTGAAGTTGGTGCAGAATATACACAGCAGGTACGCTAACACCAACTTCAATAATATTTTCGTTATTTTATGCTTTTTAGATAATTTACTTTGAAGTCGGTTTTAATTTTTTTTAAAATAGTTTATTTAACACTTTTTAGTGACTTATTTTATCAAGATAGGTATCAGCACTATCACGCAACTCGAACGTCTACATTACAGTAACTTACTGAAAACATAAAAAGTTTATATCTCTTAAACTACTGGACCGATTTTGATGAAATTTGTACTCTACCCTAAGTTGAAAGATACTCTAACTATTGCAAAAAGAATTTCCGAAATCGGACTTGTAGTTTCTGAGAAATCCGTGGACAAACCTACATACATACATACATACATACATACATACATACATACATACATACATACATACATACATACATACATACACTCGTGAAATTTGGTAAATTCGTTTAGAAGCCCACATAGACTAACATATATGAATATTACGCATTTTTATTAATATTACATACATACGCGTCGAATACAGAACCTCCTTTTTTGAAGTCGGTTAAAAATACATATTACTATCGAAGTCGGCGCCTAACGTTTAGCAAATACTTACAAGGGCAGTAGGTACCTAACTGTTTTCCAGTTTGGCGCCGTCTTTGATAGTAATATGTATTTATAATATGTTGTAGTCCAAGTCCAACAATATAAATGTAAAAACCACTAATTCTTAGAAATTATTTCAGGCTTTTAGTTGCATTTTGAAGGCGGTTCTTTTTTTTTTTTAAATTATTTTTTGAAAATTATGTTTGGAGGGCATTCTATAACCAATACTAAAGCCAAAAATGTATTTATTTTTATTTTCGTCTGTCTGTCTGTCTGTATCTCGGCTGAGCATCACGCCGAAACTATTAGATGGATTGAAACGAAACTTGGCATGATTTGAGTTAATACTCCGAGCTAGGACATACGATACTTTTTATCCCGACATTCGGCACGGTTCCCTTGGGAGAGGGGACTAAAGTCAAAATGTGTACTTGGTTATACGCTTGCTCCGATTTTAACAATTTTTCATTATAATTATAATAAATATTTGTAAGGGAACACTCATAGACAGTTGTTAACAATGTTTGGAAATCGATCAGGTTAAGCAACGTTAGGTAAGGTCATAAAATAGATGGGTGACCGTTTAACGCCATTTGAACTAACGTCTCCGTGCTTCGGAAGGCAAGTACAAAGTGGATCCAAGTTTTTAACCGACTTTAAAGAAGAAGGTGTTGTATTCTATGCGAATGTATATTATTGAAAGTTTAGTTAATGTAAACACAGCGCGGGCGGAGCCGCGTGGGTCAGCTAGTTATAACTAATTAGACAGATGACATTCAAATCACTGATCGATTTGACAAACTTGGGTAAATAACTTACTACCGAACCTACAAACGTCAATTATAGATCATTCATCCATTTCTTGAAATCGGATTATTTCGACCTTCGAAGACAATTAATACATAATATACAGATAGTAAGTAGAGATATTAATTATCTCGGATTTAATAATCGAAAATAATCATAAACGGCTCCGACAGTGGAAATAACAAGATATTAAAAAGCGGCTTAATTAGAATTAAAGTTAATTGGCGTTTGTGAGTGCGGCAGTTACTTCCTTATTGATTTTAACTTAACATCAGAATAATAACGTCGGATCTTAAAAGGCCGCTTTCGGTGAATCATAATATGAATAAGTTACGGTTTAAGTTTTATTCGTATGGCAACATTAACACCAAATATGAGTCTATTAATTAGTGCTAATAAATGAATTGAGTATGATTGTGTGATTATTTTACGAAAATTACAGGAATTGCGAAGAATATGGTGGGAATTTAAAATAAGAATTCCTTTTAGATGTGGCCTTTTTAGGCCCACGTATCTTTGAGAAAACAACAGCTTAATTTATCTTATCAACTATTCTAAATAATTTTAACATAATATAATGCCGTCTAAACTAAATTTAAATATTAAAAAATCTACTTCTTTGGGTCAAGATCTAAACTACATATTATGTACCGAGATATTATCTCGATAAGATATTTTGTGCTCACTAACGCGACAGACAGGTACGTGTTGTAGGTGCAATTACGTTTCGCTACCGTTTCCGATTTCATGACGTCATTATTCTCGTACCAATGATATTTTACATCATTGTCTCGTACATATTCATGAGTTGTTGCAGACGGTAGTCTTAAAGGGGTTATCTTGTAGATTTTCCCCTGTTTATACGGTTTAATTAATCATTGGTTTAATATGTATAATCAAGATTATAATAATTAGGGACCGGATTTATATGTAAATACATATTTTTAATTTCAATAGCTCTTGCTCAGTAGGTATGTCGTTTTCTTCACGAATCATGACATTTAGAATGAGAAAATGCAATTTTTAATTTCCATATTTTTCCATATTTTGGCATATTTCAAAAATAAGTCCTTATTATTACAAAAATGAATATATTTCTGTAAAAAGGGTAGCAATAGATGTATACGAAACAAAGTAGATAAGCGTAGGTAAATCACAAAAAAAAGTTCATACGGGGTAGGAACAATTTGCGAATGAGCAAAATATTTATTTTTCTGTATACGTGTCACGTCACGGGTCGTTACAGTAAGCTATCGGCGCTAAATTCAGCACCTGTTCACCTACTAAACTCAAACTCAAACTCAAACTCAAAAATCTTTATTTCAAATAGGCTTAACGCTAGCACTTTTGAATGGTCATTTTTTAAAAGCTACCACCGGATCACAACGCGGCCTCAACTGAGAAGATCCGGCAAGAAACTCAGCGGGCTTGTCATTTTTTCACTTTTTTTTAAACATTGTTTTGTTACAAATGAATCGACATTAGCGATATTGTGTCTTGCCGTTCGAAACATAAAGCAAGGGAGAAAAGAAGAAAACAATAAATTACGACAAAAATTTCAACAAACCTAAAAGGCCAAAGGGATAGTAGTCGGACCAGTCCCCCAAGCAGTACTACTTTTTCCGTATTCACCTTATAAATACACCTTTAAAAAATCACTGTCGCGAATAGCGGTCCGTCAGATTCGAACCCGCGACCTCCGGTTTGCAAAGCAAGCGGTTTCCCACTGCGCCACTGAGGCTACAACAGGAAGCCAGTCACATGCGCGATGTTGAAAGATTATTCAGCCAGTACCAACACTTATTTTGACCAAACAGTACGACCTTGAATTTTCATCCATCCATTCGTTAGTCGTACAAACTTAAAAATGTTTTTTTTGCATTGGTTGTTACAAAACATGAGATCCGTGTACTGCAACAACACAAATACTGAAAAGAACTGCCATATACTTGAAACTTATGGTTATTTTTAACTCCATATTTTTCCATATGTTCGCTTTTTTTGGAATTTTAAATACATATAAATCCGGTCCCTAATAATAATAATATCTTGGGACAATCCACACACGGTCATCTGATCCCAAACTAGGCAGACCCTGTACTATGGAAACCAGACAACTGATACTAATACTTATATACATTTTTTTTGTAAATACATACTTAAATAGATAAATAACACCCAGACGCTTGGTGGAATCGAACCCACGATCCATCGGGTAGCAGCCAGGGTGTCTAACCACTAGACCAACGGGCCCATCGATTATCTATTATATAAGACGTATAATTGATTCGCAGTTAAAGTATACACTTTAACTGGGTCGCTATTTGTAACTGTTAGTTTCAACAGGTTTTGAACTGCTTTGAACTAGACATCGATATAATATGTAACTATATAAACAGTATATCGATAGAACTAGACTTAGATGAACTGCACTGTATTGCTTACTACTGAGGCCCACCTGGATATACAAGGATGATATTTCGAAGTAGAAAGTCCGAACTGTAGCTTTATAATATTTAACGGAATCATATTGTGAAGTCGTACTATTGTGCTACTAGCTGACCCACGCAGCTCCGCCCGCGCTGTGTTTACGTTAACTAAACTTTCAATAATATACATTCGCATAGAAAACAAAACCTCCTTTTTTAAAGTCGGTTAAAATCATGGACCCACTCTGTACTTGCCCTCCGAAGCACGGAGACGTTTAGTTCAAATGGCGTTAAACGGTCACCCATCTATTTCATGACCTTACCTAACGTTGCTTTACCTGATCAATTTCCAAACATTGTTAACAACTGTCTATGGTTGTTTCCTTACAAATATTTATTATAATTATAATGAAAAATTTTTAAAATCGGAGCAAGTGTATAATCAAGTACACATTTTGACTTTAGTCCCCTCTCCCAAGGGAACCGAGCCGAATGTCGGGATAAAAAGTATCCTATATCCTACCTCGGAGTATTAACTCATATCATGCCAAGGTTCTTTTCAATCCATCCAGTAGTTTTAGAATGCCCTCCAAACATAATTTTCAAAATATCTTCAATGTACAGAATTGGACCTGTTACAGTTTTATTAAAAGTATATAGATTATTACACAGAGTTTTTAACTGCAAATTCATTTGCACGATAAATGAAGCAAATAATTTGTTGAATAAAATATGAAGTTATTTAGTATTAATTTAGTAATAGAAATAACGCTTAAACAGGATCAATTTAAAAATAATTTATAACATACAAATAAAATAGATTTTGCGCACAAGGCTTAAAAGCTAGTAAGTTTAAGACAAACTGTACTTTTTTAATATTTCAAATAAAGTACACGCGAACTTCACTACAAAAAATATGTAAGTACAGACACAGCCCAATTACAATTTAATAATACCCTGAGTACGTAAACTCACTACCTATTGTATTATATAGATATTTTGTCTAAACGACGTATTGTTAAGTTACTTTTAAAACATCGTTAAGATATAACATGATGCTGTAGTTGGTGCTAGTAAAACATTTTATCGAGTCGGCACGTCTTTCTTGCCTTTATAACTTTTATTGCCCCGCGTCTGAGTGTTAGCGAGAAAACTAATAACTATGTTTTCACACATTATTATATATAGCAAATTAAGAAATGTAGACTATAGAAATAATTATAATTATCTATACTTATAATAAAACTGTAACAGGTCCAATTCTGTACATTGAAGATATTTTGAAAATTATGTTTGGAGGGCATTCTATAACCGATACTAAAACCAAAAATGTATTTTTTTTTATTTTTGTCTGTCTGTCTGTCTGTATCTCGGCTGAGCATCACGCCGAAACTACTGGATGGATTGAAACGAAACTTGGCATGATTTGAGTTAATACTCCGAGGTAGGACATAGGATACTTTTTATCCCGACATTCGGCACGGTTCCCTTGGGAGAGGGGACTAAAGTCAAAATGTGTACATGGTTATACGCTTGCTCCGATTTTAACATTTTTTCATTATAATTATAATAAATATTTGTAAGGGAACACTCATAGACAGTTGTTAACAATATTTGGAAATCGATCAGGTTAAGCAACGTTAGGTAAGGTCATAAAATAGATGGGTGACCGTTTAACGCCATTTGAACTTTAAATAAACTATTTTTAAAAAAATTAAAACCGACTTCAAAGTAAATTATCTAAAAAGCATAAAATAACGAAAATATTATTGAAGTTGGTGCAGAATATACACAGCAGGTACGCTAACACCAACTTCAATAATATTTTCGTTATTTTATGCTTTTTAGATAATTTACTTTGAAGTCGGTTTTAATTTTTTTAAAAATAGTTTATTTAACACTTTTTAGTGACTTATTTTATCAAGATAGGTATCAGCACTATCACGCAACTCGAACGTCTACATTACAGTAACTTACTGAAAACATAAAAAGTTTATATCTCTTAAACTACTGGACCGATTTTGATGAAATTTGTACTCTACCCTAAGTTGAAAGATACTCTAACTATTGCAAAAAGAATTTTCGAAATCGGACTTGTAGTTTCTGAGAAATCCGTGGACAAACCTACATACATACATACATACATACATACATACATACATACATACATACATACATACACTCGTGAAATTTGGTAAATTCGTTTAGAAGCCCACATAGACTAACATATATGAATATTACGCATTTTTATTAATATTACATACATACGCGTCGAATACAGAACCTCCTTTTTTGAAGTCGGTTAAAAAAGAGGTTTTGTATTCTATGCGAATGTATATTATTGAAAGTTTAGTTAACGTAAACACAGTGCGGGCGGAGCTGCGTGGGTCAGCTAGTGTTGAAATAATTTTGTTTTAGTAGGTATATCGCCGTGGAACAATGATCAGGCAAATGAATCCGGCGTCATTCAACCTCTCTTAGACTTATAATAAACACCGTAGCGACGTGGCAAGACAAACAGGACCTTTGGGCTGGTAATCAGTAGGTACGTCGTTGGCATGGCCACCTGGGACTAACTTTACTAAGTGTAAACGTAGCGTAACTTTAGGCTTCTAAAGTGCCTACATACAGTCAGGTGTGACCCTTCGGAGTCGCTAGACGTTCGGGGGTTGGCCCTAGAACATCCATTGAGTACGACAGCGACAGTACGTGAGCACTGTGTCTGATTTTGCCGGGGCCTATAATGCGCCCCCCGGTTGCAGGCTCACAGGTAAGGCACTGGGGGCTCCTGATGCAGATCCCACCGGAGAGCCCTTGTGTTCCCTTCAATTTGATTTGATTTTCCTTTGACGGGCCCGTTGGTGTAGTGGTTAGACACCCTGGCCACCCGATGGGGGTCGTGGGTTCGATTCCCACCAAGTGTCTGGGTGTGATTTATCTTTAAAAGTATGTATTTACAAAAAAATGTATAAGTAGTTATTAGTATCAGATGTCCGGTGTCCGTAGTACAGGCTCTGCCTAGTTTGGGATCGAATGACCGTGTGTGGATGGACCTAAGATATTATTATTATGGTATTATTATTATTTCCATGTTTTTTGTTTCACGGGATTTACTCGGTTATTTTAGAAGCTTGTGTGAGGACAAATCCAACACGTAGAGGCCCTTCATAATCCGCTTCAAAAATAATGTTCTCTATTCGACGCGTATGTATGTAATATTAATAAAAATGCGTAATATTATATGTTAGTCTGTCTGGGCTTCTAAACAAATTTACCAAATTTTATGAGTGTATGTATATGTAGGTTTGTCCGTAGATTTCTCAGAAACTACAGGTTCGATTTCGAAAATTCTTTTTGCAATAGTTAGAGTATTTTTCAACTTAGGATAGAGTACAAGTTTCATCAAAATCGGTAAGAGATATAAACTTTTTATGTTTTCAGTAAGTTACTGTAACGTAGACGTTCGAGTTGCGTGATAGTGCTGATACCTATTTTCTATCTATACTTATAGTAAGACTGTAACAGGTCCAATTCTGTACATTGACGATATTTTGAAAATTATATTTGGAGGGCATTCTATAACCGATACTGAGGCCGAAAATGTATTTTTTTTAATTTTTGTCTGTCTGTCTGTCTGTCTGTATCACGGCTGAGCATCACGCCGAAACTACTGAATGGATTCAAATGAAACTTGGCATGATTTGAGATCTTACTACGAGGTAGGACATAGGATACTTTTTATCCCGTAATCTAGCACGGTTCTTTTGGGAGAGGGGATTAAAGTCAAAACGGGTACTTGGTTATACGCTTGGTCCGATTTTATCAATTTTTCTTTATAATATAATAAATAATAGTAAGGGAACACTCATAGAGAGTTGTTATCAAGGTTTTGTAATCGATCGGGTTAAGCAACGTTAGGTAAGGTCATTAAATAGATGGGTGACCGTTTAACGCCATTTGAACTAAACGGGTCCGTGCTCTCCGAAGAGCAAGTAAAAAGTGGGTCCCAGTTTTTAACCGACTATAAAAAATGAGGTTTTGTATTCGATGCGAATGTCTGTTATTCATAGTTTAGTTAGCGTAAAAATTGCGCAGGCGGAGCTGCGTGGGTCAGCTAGTACTATAATAAAACTCAAAGAGCACTTTTTCTGTACATTGAATATTTTTCCAAAATTTATATGTGGGGATACTATACTATCGACATAGAAGCCAAAACAATTTTTTTTGGAATTATTGTCTGTCTGTCTGTCTGTCTGTCGTTCTGTTCGTCCAGGTATCATTTGAAAACCCGTGGATGGATTTTCATAGGACTTTCCTAGCCCTTCGGAGCCCGGGCCTATTTTTTTTGCGCGGTTTTTTCTTGTTACGATTCGAGCCAACGGGCTCCGAGTTAGCAACATAAGGCAAGGTCTTTAAATAGATGGGTGAACCGATATATGTATGAAATTTTGCGGGTAGGTCTGAGAATAGGTTATAAAGTATATTTTATGCCGCTGATACCATGATTGACGAGGATATATAGAACGAGAGGAGGGTGCAAGAGAGGGAGAGGAGAGGGTGATGGAGTGAGGATCGGAGGAGTTAGGTGGAGCAAGGGGGGGGAGAGTGAGAGGGAGCAAGTTGGGAGAAGAGAGAGGAGGGAGAGGGTTCAGAGAGGACAAGGGAAGAGGGGAAGTGTGACGGGGACCGAAGCGGGAGGGGAGAGAAAGAGTATTATAGAATTAGATTTTTCTTATAAGAGAGAGAGAGATAAATCAAGGGAGTAGGGAGAAAAGGGGAGCAAAATGTAATTAAAGCGCGGGTGGAGCTGCGCGGGTCAGCTAGTGCTAAAATAAAAGTCACTAAAAAGTGTTAAATAAACTATTTAAAAAAAAAATACGGTGGTCGGTGTCAGCTCGTGCTAGTCTTAGTTAACATGATGTGCTAGCACCGACTTCAATATATTTTCGTTATTTTATGCTTTTTAGATAATTTACTTTGAAGTCGGTATTTTTTTTAAATAGTTTTTAGAATTAAATATTTTGTATAATACTTGCCGGGAACAACTGCTTAATTGAAGAAAAAGTAATAGTTGACCTCGGCAGGAATAGGAACTATTGTAAGTATAATATGCAAAGATTACTTGTCTATGTGGTTGAACATTTGGTGGATTCGCAGCTGGGCTATTGCAGAAGGTCGGGGTCACATGCCATAATTAAATTTATAGTAAGTAGTAATTATTTTGTGGCAAGTGGTGACTTGCCACCCACTAGATGGGCTCCCCAAGTAATCATCCGTTGACGACAGAGAGCAACACCGGTGTGAGTGGCTCAGGGGTGTCGAAAGGTGTGCTGCGCTTCCTCCGAAGTTACTCGCGGCGTTATGCCCTTGAACATTTCCACCCCTGGAGCATATAGCTCTAACAACTCCTCTCTGGACAGCCAATTAAGGCAAGCCAAAGCTGAGAGTCCTGCCGTGCCCCTTTGGTTTCCACTCGGCCGACAAAGACACACCGAGGTGCGGGCCCTGACCGACTCTCTGGAGCACTCGGATCCGTGGTATCGTTAAGGACCAACAGCTCGCCACAAGCTAGCACTTATTATTATATGCCGCTGCGACAGCCGCGGGGGTTTTAGTGGTGAATTCCACATAATATCCTTCTTCTTCCCCTCTCTCTCACTGCTCTCAACATCATAGAGATCATCGCAGGTGGATCTCTACGATGATGCGAACAGTTCACTTGTGCTAATTATATCTGATTTCATAAACTATGGTGCTGAACCGTGGGGGGTTCCGTGGAGAATAATTATAGCACCCACTCATGTCCTTCCGTTCGGTGTCGTAAGAGGCGACTAAGGATAAACAAGAAGACTGGTAGAAACGTTTAGGGATTATGGCAGCTCTTCCCTTCTACGGTTTGTTCAGTGCAGTGAACGTCTTTCGACTGATGATGATGATATTGTTAAGAACCAAACATGGAAGGAACGATGTATATGTTACGTATAGTTGCCGATAAATTATCGAAAGGCACAGTGTGTCTTACTCAACAGTTGGTACAGTGTCGTCACTGATAGGTTCACATTACTAGCTCTAATTGTCGTTTCACAACCACGAGTCGCGTGCCTGGGCAGCGACACGCGCTTTCGCCTCGCTCGCCATTGATGCAACACGAAGATTGTCCCCAACTCTTACAACACTTTTTATGTGACATCTATAGACAAAGAGGCGGCTACAAAATGCGATTATTGCAATCGATTATTGAGAAAAAAAAACACAAATATAATTAGTATCTACTTTATTACAAAACATTACAACGACCTCAAAATCGCGTGTTAAGTTTTTTTTTTTTTTTTTTTGGGAATGATAGACGCTGTTGGCCGCAGATGGCCATTACAGCTTCACCGGACAATAGGAGGCGAGCGCTTAAAGCGCTCTAGCCTTAACGGCAGAAGTAGCGACGAGCTCAAGGGCACCTCATAGGGAGGCACGGCCTCGGCTTGGGCTGTCGCTTAAGAGAGGGCTGAGTTTACCACCGGTTCACAACGCGCCCCCACTGAGAAGAACCGGCAAGAAACTCAGTGTGGTGATGCACGTCGTTGAGGTCGCATACGTACGAGATTGTCCCTGTATAGTAAAGTTATCCAGAGCGCTAGGCCATTCAAAATTTGACGCCAGCACATTGACTGCCTCTCCGCCTGCCAACAGTTTAGGTAATTAGCACATTTAGCGGCTCCGCAGACGCAGCGGTGTCCTAACAACGCCAGTGCGCAAGTGTGAATGAAACAATGTGTGTTTATCTCGTGAACAATGGCGAATAGCATTGTGAGCGAAGGTGAGATCGATCCAACCGTGACTTGCCCGTGTTTTGAGGTTAATCGGTTATATAACGTATTATCAGATGTAGAGTTGGTTTCAAACGTATTGGAGTGGTGCATTGTCTGCGAATTGCGATACATGGAGCTCCGGTATCAAGTAGGTGCGGGTGTTTATATAGCATGTCAGTAGAGTATCAGGCGTTCATCATCATCATCATTCGCCCACATCAGTCCACTGTTGAATATAGGACTCCCGCCACTGAGCCCAATCTCGGCTCTCCTTATCCAGTTTCTGCCAACCGCTCTGCGAATATCGTCGCTCCACTTTATCACAGGGCGGCCTACACTGCGCTTCCCAATGCGGTCTCCACAATACCCCTACAGTTATTGGTTCTGCGGGAAATAACTGCCAATACAGCTGGCTAATCCTTTAAGTTGTGCTGTGTTAGTCGTGTCAACACAAATACTGCGTACGGTATTAATAAAGTACATTAACTGCGGCCGAAGAGTCGAAAACAAACTTGAATTAGGTACTTACTTAAAAAACGTATCATCATCACCATCAGGAGCCAAAAGACATCCACTGCTGAACAAAGGCCTTAGAAGGGAGGAGTTACTCTTGCAGGTCTTGGAGAATGCAGCATAGGTGAAAGAGGCTGCTGCCCGTCTTCTTGTTGTCCTCAGTCACCTGTTATGGACACCGCAACGGGAAGAGATCATTATCATCACCAGCCCGAGTACTTTCACTGTTGAACATAGGCTTTCCCCCTTCGAACGCCACAATGAACAACAATTCGCTATTTGCATCCACCGGTTACCTGCGACACGCACAACGTCATCTATCCGCCTAGTGGGCGGCCTGCCTACGCTGCGTCTTCCGGTTCGTGGTCGCCACTCGAGAAACTTTCTTCCCCATCGGTTATCAGTTCTCCGAGCGATGTGGCCTGCCCATTGCCACTTCAACTTGCAGGGTGCAGGAGCGTGTTATTCTTATCCGGACAACCAACAGTTTAACTTTTCTTTAAAACAATATTACTACTGAATTTTAACTAGGCTGGCTTCCAATTCGATATTAGAAATAGGAATGAGAAAATAATAATTATATTTAAGTTGAAGAACGCGGCGGAGTCGCGGCGGGCGCCCGTCCCGTCGCCTTATAGGATTATAAAATGTACTTTATTAGAACAATGGCTCGGCACTCCATAGGAGTAACAATGCACTTACACTTCTATAAGGCAATAAAATAATTTGACGATATTCCGCGATAACGTACAATAGGTATTAGTGGTTTAAATAGAATGCGCTATTAGTCTTTTTAAAAAGCCGACCGAAGCCGCCAGTAAGGGGTCGTCCATTAATCACGTGAGGCTCGAAAGGGGGGGAGGGGTTCCGGAAAAATCACGAAATATCACCAGAAGGGCTATAATGAGACATCACATGTATTTATTTTTCGCACGATTTCTAAACCAAACAGCGGCACGTGGCCTTGACTCACCGTTGCCGGCAACGACTTCCCCTTCAACATTTAATCAGTTAAGTTCCTGTATTTAAAGATAATATTCCGAAAATTTCAATATAAACTAATTTCTGAGAAATAAATCCATGATCCATGATACTTTTTTTATGATTTTATATTAATACATACATACATAAAATCACGCCTTTTTCCCGTAGGGGTAGGCAGAGCCCGAGGGCCGCTTTTCGCCTCCGTGACAAACGAGACGTGATGGGTGGCGAACCACATCGCCGCCATTTTGGTTAATTTATATATTGACCATTGCGTTCTCACGAATAAGGAGGGAAAGGGAAGGACAGGTGTTGTGTGTTGACAGGGAAGGAAGATTGGCAAGTTTGAGTGGGAAATAGGAAAAGTAGTCTAACAAATTACTTACCTTATAAAATAAATATTAAATAAAACATACATTCTATAAAGTAAAAAACAAAACTAATGTTTGTTTACATTCTAATTGACATAATATCAGATGTCACATTCTAATTGACATATCAAATGTCACTAACTTGACAGCATACGTCACTATCTTGGGAGACGTATCGATACTGTACCGGTGACTCAATAAAAACAGTATATTATTATCTCGTTAATAGGTACTAACCAAGTATTTGTAAAATGTTAAAGTGCAACGCAATATGCGTAGTTCCATATTTTAAAAAAAGTACGCTCTCTGGCAACAACTCGGCTTCCCTATAAAAGCCCTTGTCATAACCGGAGGTTCCTCTTTGGATCCCCATCACTTGGGGTTCCTACGGCGGGGCGTCGTCTTCGGACGCCTCTGCAATTCCTACGGCGGGGCGTCGTCACTGGACGCCTCCGCACTCGTTCCTACGGCGGTGCGTCGTCTCCGGACGCCTCCGCACTCCTTCCAATGGCGGGGCGTCGTCCTTGGACGTCACCGCAAACACTTCCTACGGCGGGGCGTCGTCACTGGACGTCTCCGCACTCGTTCCTACGGCGGGGCGTCATCCTTGGACGCCACCGCGAACACTTCCAACGGCGGGGCGTCGTCCTTGGACGCCTCCGCACCACTACCTTTAGCGGGGCACCGTCACTCGGGTGCCTCCGCACCACCACTTTTGGCGGGCCGTCGTCTACGGGCGTCCCGCACCTGGTTGCTGGGGCACGCCGCCCTTGGGCGTACCCCGGCCTTACTTCCGGCCTGCTACCAGGCCGGTCTCCTACAGCCGCTGCTGCTGGTATGGTGCCCGTCTGGCCCGCTGCTCGGGACCAGGCCGCTTGCACCATGCCCGGTGGACCGCCCGGTCTGAGGCGGCCACCCTTACCTCGTCATGCCCTGGCCGACTAACACCAGGTGCATCGTACCACACTTCCAACCACTCGACCTCGACCTCTTGGGTCTTAAAAACGTTACAGTAGGATACTATACAGGAGGGCAAGGGATGGGATAGTAATAGCTAGGGAAGCCGGGGCCCCATACCCGTATACTATACCACAACTACCAGACAGGTAAGTTGGGATGAGTATCCCATGACTAATACATAAATAAGTAAAATACACTTGAAGCATTAATTATCGTTAAATCTATGGCGGATAGATACATCGTTCTGCGCAAATAAACCAGCATTGTTTTATAGCATGCAAGGTTTCGATTTATTAACGTCTCTACATAACATTGACACTAGGCAGTTGATATTGGGGTAAGTATATGCGTAGTTATAACCAGTAACTGTTTGTGCAAATAATAATACCAGTCCTTGTTTCCCACGGATCTCCCCTCATAATGGGAGAGGCTTAGGCTAGTCAACCATGCATGCAAAGTGCGGGTTTATACCATCACATCACACGACGCTAGTTAGGCTCAGGTTTCCTCACGATACTTTCCTTCACCGAAAGCTAGGAACAATCACACAAAGACGATTCGCACATGATTAATTAAAGAAATCAGAGGTGCGAGCCGGGCTTCGAATTTCGATTTCGAAACACCTTATTCCCAAGGCACGCGCAAAGAGGATTTAACAATAGGGACGCGCTCACCCACTGAGCTGTCACTTCTATGCAACTAATTACATTTAAATACATACATACATATATAGTCCATAATTTTTTATAGTAATCATTGACGAGGCGCTAGGGCTAGGCTTCATCATGATATAGGTATTATTTGTCAATTTAGGAAAGAAAAGAATCAAAAATAATAGGTATATACTTACTTAAAAAAGATTATTAGAAAATTATTATAGAAAATTATTAAGATTTTTATTAGATATATGAAAGCTTAACTAGCAGTAGCAAGAAAATTCACCGTACTGTCGATAAGTATTATATAAACTATCTACTGAATTTATTTATTGCATCTCATAACGTACAAAAGAATTTAATCTGAAACTATGTCATAATTATCTTTGTAGTGTTACATAAAAAAATAAAAGCTACAATACATACAACATACCTACTCAGCGCATGCAGCGAGCGGTCGTGGGCATTATTAAACATTATATTTAATAATAAAGGGAATAATAACATACTGGGACGATCCACACACGGTCATCTGATCTCAAACTTGGCAGAGCCTTTTTTTTTGACGCGGGGGAAATCTTCGAAAGATCCCCGGGAGCTGTGGGGCTCGACCCGGGTATGAGGGATTCATACCCACTAAAACCCCCGCGGCTGTCGCATCGGTACGTGAGAGGGGACCCTGGTCTCTGGTGTGATCTGCACCAGAGGCCCCTGAGTGCCTTTCCTTTGAGCCCGCCACCGGAGGGCGCATTTTAGCCCCTGGGAACCTGATACGGTGCTCACGGGGACGGGGGTCACAACCCCACTGCCGTCCCCCTCGGGGTCGCCCCCGTACTCAATGGACGTTCTAAGGGCCCACACCCCGAACGTCCAGCGACTCCGAAGTACCCGAAGTAGTAAACTAGCCTGTACTATGGTAACCAGATCTTTGATACTAATACTTATATACATAAATAGATAAATAACACCCAGACACATGGTGGGAATCGAACCCCCAAAACCTATTGAGTAGCAGTCAGTGTGTTTAACCGCTGGACCAACAGGCCCGTCCTTATCTAATAAACAGTTGTAGGGCGATTCATAATAATAGCGAGGAACCGCCCATCACCAAATTGGTGGAATTTAAGTAATATTGTTTAAATATGTTGATTGATAATTAGTTTTCAGGGTAAAACTACTAATTGAGATCGCTTGTAGACGTCACATTGTTTTACAAGTTCACAGTTTTCCTTAGAGGAGATACCACTGGAGAGATCATGATGCGCTAACCCCTCTGCCAAATTTTTGTTCATATGTTCAGGTCATTCTTTATTTGTGTGCGTATCTTTTTGAATCTGTTGCGAGTTTATTATAGTGTAGGTTCATAGAAACATGAAGAGTTTGCATTAGACATTTGCAAGAGTATGCGAGAAATTGTATCTGTGTGTGTTTACTTCGCCTCCCGCACCCCGCAAAAGTGCCACGAAAAATTTGTTCGGGGAATCGACGCGATACTAGCTCCATTCTAATTACTCTGAGCAGTTTTCAGAACGGTAACCAGTAAAAAATGTAGCCCATTGTCTATTGTAAAATAACATGCGCTCTTATTTCTGACCGCTCAGAAAATCTATATAGATAGATAGATAGATTAATACTTTATTGCACACATTTTGTTGAACAATACATGAAACAGTTACATAACTTAATGTGAGCAAAGGCGGTCTTATCGCTCAAAGCGATCTCTTCCAGACAACCTTTAAGTATCTATATAATTAAGTATCGATATCGATGGCTCAGAAGAATGGATTGCTTTTCCCGTCACGAGGTTGATACGGCTCGCTCACTTCGCTGAAAATGTGTTTACCCGCTCGCGTTTTCCGCTATACGCGGCACTGCCACTGTGTGGCCATGCTTTATTATTACGTCAGATCTACTTTTGCCGGGCCATAAATCTCGCTCATTCAATTAAGTTTGACATCTAACCGTGCACCATCTGATTATGCTTTCGTAAAGCATAATTTACGAATAGTTAAGTAGTTAGGTTCTTAACAGTAGACGGCCATAGCGGGAAAAGAATTGAGTTAAATCTTGTAGATACGGATAATAATTATCTAATATCTCAGAGAAAGTACCAAAGGAGTTAGTATCGCGTCGATTCCCCGAACAAATTTTTCGTGGCACTTTTGCGGGGTGCGGGAGGCGAAGTAAACACACACAGATACACTTTCACGCATACCCACACTATAGTAAACTCGCAACACATTCAAAAATACACGCACACAAATAAAGAATGACCTGACCATATGACCAAAAATTTGGCAGAGGGGGTTAGCGCATCATGCTCTCTCCAGTGGTATCTCCTCTAAGTCTAATATTAATAAATAACATTCACTGGAGTCAATTTAGTTGTTCCAGTTTAATTGATTTTAATTTCTCTTTTCCATTTCGTCTAAACATTAAGGATGGCAAGAAAATGTAGTATCTACAGACATTATAGCTAACGAACGTTTAAAATAAGGCAGATATTTATTTGTTGCATCAGTTTCTCCCTACTACATATTTTTTAGATTTTTGGAACGAAGTTCCTTATGGGACGATGTGGAGGGGTACCCTGGCCGGGAAAAAACGTCCGTAACGTGACCATCCGATCATTATTCACAAATATATATCTTATTTTAATTACCATAAAACTTAAATTTCTATGAGCGAACATAATTAGGCTCGAAGGAAGAATCGAAGTTGTGTGGTGTGCCGGTTTGTTCAGTGTGTGTGTTTTTTTTTTAATGACGTAATGACTGCGTCACGTGAGCACTTTCATAAGGTTAACAAATTTAACGCTTAACGTTTAACGTGATAAGTGATAACATTTTTGGAAGTCGCCTAAGAAGTTTCACTTCAAAAAATGTATACCTACCCGAATAATTATTTTCTTTATACCTCGAATAGAACTTAAAATTAATATTTTTATAATAAGGAACTTCGTTCCTATCCGGTGTCCCACGACACCACACGGTTTTTTTTTATCAATACAAACACCATTTCAGAGATAATTTTATCGTTAGCTAATATATCTAATATTAAAATCTTTTGCTCAAAATTGCGGGCTATTGCGGAATAAAGCTACACCATTTGTTTACCTATTCTTTCTTTTGCGACCTCTTACAGTTATTTCCTCCTTAATATTTTCTTCTATAACTTATTTTGCAGTAAATAAGTAGCTACAAAATCTGGTGTCGGGATTAAAGCTGACATAGAATAAGAAAGAGTCCACGACAATGCAATGCAGCGCCATTCACTATTGCAAAACGCTTCAAGCGAGACACTCTTTTCTTCATGTGTAACTACGAAAGCTTTTGCAATGCATCTATCTGATACTTACTAGTATCAGAAGTATGTACACCTACACAAAGATTTTGTATGGAAAGATTAATGCGTCTAGACGGACACAAAGGTCTTTGTAAAGTACACGGTACAGTTTAGACTTTATTTGACTGAAAAGTGTCAATTCATGTTCCTGTATTTTGATTTTATTCCGCGTATTACCTAATACTGGTCGAATCTTGTAAGTTATATTTGATAAGCTTTCAATTCAGTTTGAACTTAATTACTATTAACTTTATATTACTGTTATGAGTGCGATATAAAAGTGTTAATTACTACATTAATTAGTACCTACTTAATTGCAATGATCACAAAATGCATTGTTAGTTTATAAGTCTATCGATACGTATAGAAAAATCTAAATTTGTCAATTGAAAGTAGTCCATCCTCTGGAACGTTCCCTCAACTACAGCGAGTAGGTACCTACCACGAATTTATATTTACTTCGGTACCTACCTATTATTCGCTAATACTTCATTGCCCTCGCCCATTTTCGTTGACGTATCGCTGTTATTATTACACTCTCGAACTGTCGCCTCTATCACCTATATTTTGTGCCACTATTGTGTGGCCTCGCGAATATGCTAGATACTTTTAAGTAAGTAGGTACTTACTAGCGAGTTCTCGACGTTTCCACCTCTCTATTAATTTATCCATACAAGCCGACGTACCGAGGCGTCCGGACAGTTTGTATTTACAAGCGACAGTGAAGACATCTCAAGGAAGCGGTCGAAAAGGATATTGTACCGGCTACCTTTGCGACGACTTTGGATTACTGTGAAGTACTGTGCGACTCGGACTACGGTGTCTTGTGAGCTATAGTGTGACTGTACGTGGAATAAAATCTTGTTTTACGTTGATCGGCATTTTAATATCCACCCGCACGTAACATTACATTTTTGATTTAAAACTGTAGATCCACAGCAAGTTCTCATAATAATTTAGTAACAAAAAAGTTGGAATAATTTAGTAGTAGGTATATAATGTAATCCTATAAGAGCAACCTTCACCTTCGAAAATAACGCCTGAAACCTGAAACTTACGAAAAACAACTCTATCATTATTCCGAGAACAGTTTTTAAAGTAGAGAAAATCTTAATGGTTTCCAAGTTCCGATAGACAACGCCACTAAATCAAGAAGAAGAATATTTTCTTCTTCTTGATATAGTGGCGTATGACCATTCATTAGGCTTCTAACCAGCGTACCAGACGTAACTTAGCTTGCGATCTATACTGATAGATCACAAGCTAAGTTAAGTCCACTGGTATTAAGATTGCTCCTGCTCTCAAAACAGACAGGTTTCCCATCGATATTCATCATGTATTTGGTTCATAAAGAACTGCTCAAATGTTTGTAAATGAATACAGTGATTAATATTAAAATAGTTAAGTATGGTTTAATTCAGAGAGGTTAGCATCTCCTAGCGTGAGGTAATTTGTGTGTGAGAATACATTTCCGTTGCAAAATTTTATCTATACTTATAATAAAACTGTAACAGGTCCATTTCTGTACATTGAAGATATTTTGAAAATTATAATTGGAGGGCATTCTTTAACCGATACTAAAGCCGAAACTGTAATTTTTTTCCTTTTTGTCTGTCTGTCTGTCTGTCTGTCTGTCTGTAGCACGGCTGCGCATCACGCCGAAACTACTGGATGGATTTGAACGAAACTTGGCATGATTGGAGCTAATACCACGAGGAAGGACATAGGATACTTTTTATCCCGTAATTCAGCACGGTTCCCTTGGGAGAAGAGATTAAAGTCATAATGGTATTTTGTTATACGCTTGCTCCGATTGTAACAATTTTTCATTCAAATATAATAAATATTTGTAAGGGAACACTCATAGACATTTGTTAACAATGTTTGGAAATCAATCAGGTTAAGCAACGTTAGGTTAGGTCATTAAATAGATGGGTGACCGTTTAACGCCATTTGAACTAAACGTCTCCGTGCTTCGGAGGGCAAGTACAAAGTGGGTCCAAGTTTTTAACCGACTTTAAAAAAGGAGGTTTTCTATGCGAATGTATATTATTGAAAGTTTAGTTAACGTAAACACAGCGCGGGCGGAGCTGCGTGGGTCAGCTAGTCTTATAGAATATAATGCTTTTGTTTTCCTACTACCTTTACTCCATATTCTAATGTCTGTAGGTATGTTTTTCCTACTAATATTACCTTTAATAAGTTTGTGCTTTGTATCTGTAGGTGCTGGTTTACCTTAAAAAAATAAAATAAAACACAAATCTTTATCTTTACATAGTATAAAACAAAGTTGCTACCGCTGGCTCTTTGTATGCTTAGATCTTTTGAACTGCGCAACGGGTTTTAATGTTAGGCCTTTTAAAAGCATTTGATAGGTAGATACCATCATAACTTTATTAAAAATAAACCGCGCTTAATAGATTATCTAGATTAGATAAGTATTCGAAATTATATTTTAGCCTTCAGCAGTGACTGTTGCAGTCACTTTCAAACATTGTGTGAGACCGAACGGTCGACAAGATAAATAATAATAGTAATTAATATAAATATACTCTGACTAAGCATTCAACAACAATTTATAGTAAAAAATCTGTTATCAAACTAACCTACTAACCAATTAGTTTGCAATACGGTGTGATGTAATATTAAATAATAGAAGTTTACAATGCTATTAAAAGTCTAGAAGTCTAGAAAGGACTATATTTTGAACTGAATACGGTTAAATTTGAAAAAAAAACACTGGACGACATAATAAGCGAAATCTATAATTCACTCGTACGAGGTATTAAAGCCAAATGTAAGTTTGGAATAAATTAAAGCTTAATTATTAATAGCGTAAAACGCTACTAATTAATATTATGTGCTAATTAGTTCAATGCACTGCGAACGTAATTAGTTCCTTTAATTTATTCATGATTAAAATGAAAATATGTAAGTACTTTAGTATGTTTGCCTGTTAAAATTAACGAGTAGATTTTTACATACATACATATATTCACGCCTTTTTCCCGAAGGGGTAGGCAGAGCCCATGGGCCGCTTTTCGCCCCCGTGAGAAACGAGACGTGATGGGTGGCGAACCACATCGCCGCCATTTTGGTTAATTAAATTATTTATTTATTTATTTATTATTAGTAGATTTTTGAACCGAAATATTGTAAATTTAATTTATTTTGTGATCTTAAAAACATTGAAAAAATGGAAATAATACGTAATAGACGTGTGCTATTTTTTATAGAGGCGTGAGGATGAGGAACATGGTGTTAAAAAGATAGCATACACACATAATGTGAACAATATTTTTCTAAACAACCGAAATATTATATGCCTCCCTTAATGATATTATTCGCAGGGGGCTTGTCACTACCGGACATTGGGACATTGGGACTGGAACCCATCGGTATTACACGAGATGATGGCAAGACGCCTGATGCTATCACTTTAATACCATGGCAACATTGAGGGAAGCCGTTGATTTGGGATGTGACATGTGTCGATACACTTGATGCGTCCCACACCCTGGCAACATGTAGGTTTCAGGGGCTGCGGCGGCCGCTAGTGATACAAAGCAGCGCAAGTATGCACCTATCCTATCTTGTCTAGTATCTTAATTTCCCAACTATAGGCACGAGATACTCATATTCTAATAATATTACTAATTGATTTAACTCACTATTTTAATTTACGGTAAATAATGAGTACGAACAATCTGCCTATCAATATCTACTTTGGGAAAGCAACAACATGAGCGTAGCCTTATGCTAGACAGTTTGGTTGTGACTTCTGGAGTCGTATAATACATGGAGTATAAGTCTTCCTTTTTGAGGTTGTATCGACCTTGTGTTGCTTGTCTCCCGCTTTGCAAAGGAGGGAAGTGGAATATATGTATTTCCAACTCCTCCTATCTACCTTTTTAATTAAATTTGTTGCGGGTTCCAATACAATTTAGCGTTCCCCTGGGACTCTCCGTGGGTCAAACCTCGGTGTCTTCAGTGGTGACCACTGTAGATCCTGGCTTACAGGAGTAACAGTGGTGGGAATGAGTGGAGGGATTAGTCCCATTCTCACTATTTTTTTTTTAATCTTGTTATGTTTTGCGATTCTCGGAGTCGTTTATGATTATTTTTCAGGCTTCGAGTGTTGGGGTAATCCAATTCAAAGAACTGCATTGACGATAATGAACTCTAAATGATGTTTACAAGTCCAGCAGTCTTATGACTTCTGTGACTAATTTGTAAAAAAAATGTCTGGAAATATATATAATTAACATAGGTGTACAGAATTTTTCCACACCTATAGAGTTCAGTGTTACTTAGTCATTAACGGTTGGTCGGATTGCGGACAGATACAGTTCTTCCACTTTACTGTTACTGTAACGTAATTGAAATTCTGCGTATATATTTAGGCTAATACGTTTATTTGAAGCGTGTTTGTCCAATCACGACGGCATATTTTTTGCCCAGAGTAAAACCAATATATTCATTTGCTACTTGGTCTTTTTTACTATATATTTGAAGGTGATGCCAATAATAAATTCTATTTCTTAAATGATATTATGTAGGTAAAATCAGTCTAGTCTAGTGTCACATGGGATGTTTTAGAATTGTATGTATAACTTGCAGTGACCCAAATATTACTTACCAAAGACCGCAGATGTGGCTCTTGGCTGCGGCAAGTTAAATCATATACCTTTATCTGGTGCGGCGCCGGGTCGAAATGTGCCCCCAACGATATTTCCGCCAGTGCATGGCAGGTCTTTTTCGAAGCACCAGCACTAGGGTAGATTAAAATGCTGTAACTTTGCTAAACCATGATGTAGGTATACATTTTTTTTTGTACTGTTTGAATAACCTTGAAGGCAACTTCCTTAGGTTCGATTCACCCCGAGATCTACCAAACAGGAAATGACATGTTGAAATATATATTTGTTCCTGTCGAACTCTTACAAACACCTCAGATAATCGTTCCGCACAGGCGAGAGGGACATAAGTTTTCCTCGACCGCACCAGCTGAAGTACCGCGGCAGGCCGATATGTGCCTGTTCCCCACTGAAGGTATTAAAATGATATAACTTTGCGAAAACATGATGTATACAAATTTTTTTGTACTGTTCGAAATAACCTTGAATTCAACTTCCTTAGGTTCGATTCGCCCCGGGATCTATCAAACAGGAAATTACAAGTTGAAATATATATTTGTTCCTGTCGAACTCTTACAAACACCTGAGATAATCATTCCGCACAGCGAGTGGGACATAGCTTTCTTTGACCGCACCAGTTGAAATACTGCGGTAGGCCGATATCGGCCTATTCCGAACCGAAGCTGTTAATATGGTTTAAGTCACTTACGAACATAGAGTTCTTCAGATATTGAAATGAAATGTTTTTAAGTTTTAAGTCACTTACGAACATAGAGTTCTTTAGATATTGAAATGAAATGTTTTTAAGTTTTAAGTCACTTACGAACATAGAGTTCTTTAGATATTGAAATGAAATGTTTTTAAGTTTTAAGTCACTTACGAACATAGAGTTCTTTAGATATTGAAATGAAATGTTTTTAAGTTTATTGCTTTACGAAGGGTCGCTGTGTCGAGTTGCTGAAGGACTCCACTTTGACCCATTTTTATTCAATCAGTGTCGAGACAAGCAAAACTGCTGCTTGTAACCCAAGACATTAGCTAATAAATCTCTGGAATCCGGTAATTTCAGCAGCTGTATGGCCCTTTACACATAGCAATGATGACACATTGCCTGGCGGCAGAATAACTGCGGTCCGCTGCGGCGGCTGCAGTTGGTCCCTGTGCGCAGGGACCGACCACTTAGTAGGTCTCTGTGCGCAGGGACCTACTACTTAGTAGTGCTGCCTGCACACTGTGGTACTTCTAATATTGTTTATTAGTAAAATAGTAATAGTAATTAAAATCATTAAGTCCATAAATAAGTGCCAGTTTAGTTGCATTTAAACTGTGCGTCTTATTACTTTGAACGGAATGAAAAAAGTCGATCCCAGTTGTCAATTCAAGTCTGTGGCCTAAGGGCACCTTGACACCAGGTTGTCCACTAATGACGATAAGAAAAGAACAAGATTGGATAAAAGCACAAACTTTATATTAAGTAAACAAAAGCATACAAGTAAAATATACCTTGTTGTTTTTTTTGACGCGGGGGAAATCTTCGAAAGACCCCGGGAGCTGGGGGGCTCGACCGCGGCTGTCGCATCGGCTCATGAAAGTCCCCAGGGCTCTCCGGTGGGGTCTGCAGTGCCTTGCCTTTGAGCCCGCCGCCGGGGGGCGTATTTTAGCCCCCCGGGAACCTGACACGGTGCTCACGGGGACGGGGGTCGCAACCCCGCCGCCGTCCTCCTCGGAGTCGCCGCTGTACTCAATGGACGCTCTAAGGGCCCACACCCCGAACGTCCAGCGACTGCGAAGGAAGTAAAATATACTATGTCAGCCTTAGATGGATTATAATTATAATTCATCTAAAAATATGTCAACTTATAACACACTTTTACTAATTCATCCATACAGATTAACTTTACACGGCCCAAGTTACATCATGGTTCATCGTACGTTAATAAAACGTATCTAAATACCGTAACGTATGTCTTAAGTTACCGTACCGGCAGTAACCCCAATATGTTACACTTTTCCTTCCCCCGGATTGTTTTTGTCTGTCCCCGTTCGTAGGTTCGTTGGCTCCATCTAACAGAACGGGTTTTTTGCCGTCGAAACCATCTCAATTGCCACTCAATACGAAAGCGGGTGCGGCGCCTTAATTTTAGAGTTCCTTTGAGATGTAATAAAAACGCTTTTCAATGAATCTCTGTAGAAACTTTGAACAGATGATGAAAGTGGTCGAAAAAATATTATTCGTCAATGGTAAACAGGCGCTATTAATATATCCTTACTGCGTCTATTACACTCGTCACGTCTGAAACCATCGATCTAGACTATCGACTAAGTACATTAATAATCACGAATAAAGTCAAATCATAATACATTGTTGCGGTTGCATACCTCAGAATTTAATCTAAATCTTATAAACGATTAAATAAGGTAAGTATACAATATTTGCAGCCAATTCAAAATAAGAATACACGTATCTATGCTGTCTTTTTCTGCCCGTTACATTTAAAATAGCAAGTTTCCAGAACGAATAAAATAAGCTATGTACCTAATTATTCTTCCTAATTTTTTTAGAATAAAACAGAATTCTCTTTATTTGCACACCAAAGTAAAACATATACTTAGAAAACTTTGAAAATAACTTAAATAAGGTACAAATGGCGGTCTTATCACTAATAGCGATTTCTTCCAGACAAACAAATCTTTAAAAATTAGAAACTGAACTATTTGGGTAGCTAGTGGTGTACACACCTTGGTACATACCTTCAATTGTAGAGCCTTCAATTGTTATAAAGTTAGAAAAAGCGTTAACATTATCTTACCCTACTATATTGATTGAGTCGATCAGTATACGGAACCGCTTTAATTTTTTGTAACAAGGGTTTCAGATTTTTACTCATACATATTTGATTAGTAGTAGCTCAATTTGTGTGGGTGTAAAGTAGAACCTAACGACATGTTTTATACTCATGCAGTGATTAAATTCTCTATGTATTTGTGGCATGTAGATAATTGTGGTTTCGGTTACCGACAATACAAGAGATATGAATATGTTTCTTGTATTTTTTTCTATGTAAAGCTTGATAGATAGCCATATATTCTATTTTGATGTAAAATAGAAAATGTAACCTAGAGTTTCAATGCATTATAAGTACTTTAGACTAGAGCTATGGCGTTTCAAAATCACGCTAAATCACTGCTCGATTGGTTATGCAGTAGCGTCCCCTTTTATAAGGAAAAGGGCGAGACTGGTCTTGGTATGGTCAATTCCGTAGACCCAGGTTTGTCGCGCAAAAATTACAGCATGGTTTAGGTTAATATTTATACCAAGCAGAAATTAAAGGATATGACGATGGAGAGAGTAGATGCTATGTACGATAAATTCATTTTAAATTACTCAAAGGAATGTTGGCATGAACTGTCCAGAGGAGCTGCCCCGCAAACTGTTTAACAGAGATGCAACTTTCTTACGAAAGAATACATCGCTGAAGCACTAAGTAGCAACTGCAACCACGCCCTAAACAAGTTATTATATTGAATCCGAATTATTATATTGCTACGCTCTACATCTCCTAAACAAACCTAAGCCACAGAGTTCTTATAGGATAGTGATAGCACTGTGATCTTATATCAGTCAGTAGAATAGAAAACGACTATTCCTAAATTTTATTTAAATTTCAAGTCAAGAATGACTTCTAGGTAAACGTTAAGTAGTAAATTATATTAGCTCCCCTTAGTACTATCAACGGATATATCTAATTAGTGGCAGAAGCACGTTTCCCACGGGAAACCAGAGTATCGCGCGGAGGCAACCTGCGTTAACTTAGACCTAACATTATAGATAGGAAATAACGCAATAAAAGAAGGTAAGTAATAAACTGTACTTTAGGCCGTTAAACACTTCAACAGTAAAAAGGTTCTAACACATTTAACTATTTTCGAAATATATACATATGTAGATATATTTACATACTAGCTGACCCACGCAGCTCCACATGCGCTATTTTTACGTTAACTAAACTTTTAACACGTTCTCTGCCGGTAGTATAAAAAATAAAAAACACAAAAAATCTTTTTGGTGGAAATATAAGCGTTAGATCAAAATATACATTTTTATATATGAAATGATTTGATTCGACACTGGATTCCGTAGATATTTCAAAAAAACTTTGTGAGGTCGTAATTGACCTACGCGGCGCTGTAATACTTATAAGTGAATTTTCGTTATGGTGGCGCCGTGTAGGGCACGCCTCCGGTCACCCCCACACCTCAGAGGGCCTAGACAAGATGCAATCGCTTCACAGCGAATCTATTTCTTCATTCGCTAACTGTGTCAATTCCCTATAATTTGTTACGTGATTTTTCGATGACATATGTATGTCACTCTCATACATTTTTATACTTTCTATTAGCGATAGCGATTGTAGAATTTTACATTGTCTAGGGGGGCAGAGGGCCTAGACAAGATGCAACCGCTTCATAGCGAATCTATTTCTTCATTCGCTAACGGTGTCAATTCCCTATAATTTGTCACGTTATTTTTCGATGACATATGTCATACTCATACATTTTTATACTTTCTATTAGCGATAACGATTGTAGAATGTTACATTGTCTAGGGGGGCAGTTGTCCGTAAGCGCTTGCGCCGAGCGGTTGAGTTTGTGTCTGTGAACGTTTTTATTTACTATAAACTATTTTTCAAAAAATAATAACCGACTTCAAAGTAAATAAAAAAATATCTAAAAAGCATAAGTAAAATAACGAAAATATATTGAAGTCGGTGCTAGCACATCATGTTAACTAAGACTAGCTGACACCGACTTCAATATATTTTCGTTATTTTATGCTTTTTAGATATTTTTTTATTTACTGTACGCAAAATACGCGCTTTGACGTGGAGTTGCGGAAACCAGCCCGTGATACCAATACCAATACCAATACTTTGAAGTTTTTTGAAAATAATTTAGTAGCTAACTGTTTAATAATTAATACAAATAAACACGATTTATAATGGATGCCTTTATTTTTTCTTAATTACTTTGCAATTTCACCCATATTTTCATCAAATTTACGATTATTCAGAAACCATACTACAGGATTGGTCTACAGCGCCATTCCGGTCACCTGCTATAGAGAAATGTTCAGTAAATATGGCCTACGGCTCACAAATCAGTTTCAAACTTAGGCCTACCTTGAGGTCACTGATGCCCTACGCAGCGTCTCGATCTAGTTCAGGTGAGGTCACCGATGACCTACGCGGCAGATAACGTGTTAATAACAGACATTCGCATTGACTACATAACCTCCTTTTTTATAGTCGGTTAAAAACTGGGACCCACTTTTTACTTGCTCTCCGAAGCACGGACCCGTTTATTTCAAATGGCGTGAAACGGTCACCCATCTATTTAATGACCTTACCTAACGTTGCTTAACCCGATCGATTACAAAACCTTTCTCTGAGTGTTCCCTTACTAATATTTATTATAATTATGAAGAAAAATTGATAAAATCGGACCAAGCGTATAACCAAGTACCCATTTTGACTTTAATCCCCTCTCCCAAAAGAACCGTGCTAGATTACGGGATCAAAAGTATCCTATGTCCTACCTCGTAGTAAGATTTCAAATCATGCCAAGTTTCATTTGAATCCATTCAGTAGTTTCGGCGTGATGCGCAGCCGTGATACAGACAGACAGACATACAAAAATTAAAAAAATTACATTTTCGGCCTCAGTATCGTTTATAGAATGCCCTCCAAACATAATTTTCAAAATATCTTCAATGTACAGAATTGGACCCGTTACAGTTTTATTATAAGTACTAGCTGACCCACGCAGCTCCGCCTGCGCTATTTTTACGTTAACCAAACTTTTAATAACAGACATTCGCATTGAATACATAACCTCCTTTTTTATAGTCGGTTAAAAACTGGGACCCACTTTTTACTTGCTCTCCGAAGCACGGACCCATTTAGTTCAAATGGCGTTAAACGGTCACCCATCTATATAATGACCTTACCTAACGTTGCTTAACCCGATCGATGACAAAACCTTGATAACAACTCTCTATGAGTGTTTACTTACTAATATTTATTATATTATAAAGAAAAATTTATAAAATCGGAAAAAGCGTATAACCAAGTACCCATTTTGACTTTAATCCCCTCTCCCAAAAGAACCGTGCTAGATTACGGGATAAAAACTATCCTATGTCCTACCTCGTAGTAAGATCTCAAATCATGCCAAGTTTCATTTGAATCCATTCAGTAGTTTCGGCGTGATGCTCAGCCGTGATACAGACAGACAGACAGACAGACAGACAGAAAGACAGACAGACAGACAGACAAAAATTAAAAAAAATACATTTTCGGCCTCAGTATCGGTTATAGAATGCCCTCCAAATATAATTTTCAAAATAACTTCAATGTACAGAATTGGACCTGTTACAGTTTTATTATAAGTATAGATAGATAGATAAGGCAGTTTGAAAACTTGCGCTTTAATGCGCAATTTCGTTTTTATTAGGGTTCCATACCTAAAAGGTAAAAACCCTTATGGTCTGACTCCGTCTGTCTGTCTGTCTGTCTGTCCGTCTGTCACATCTGTCACATTTGTATATATTTCAGGAACCACTGATGCAATCGATTTTAAACTTGGAATAGTTTTAGATCTTACTTACCCAACCCCATCGCAAATAAGAAATATATATATTTTCTTTTACTTTTTTTATAATGGGTCATCAAAATTTCAAAGTTAGACAACTATATCGAGTGGCATAACATACGGGCCCGTTGGTCTAGTGGTCAGACACCCTGCCTGCTAACCGATGGGTCGTGGGTTCGATTCCCGCCAAGTGTCTGGGTGTTGTTTATCTATTTAAGTATGTATTTACAAAAAAAAAAGTATATAAGTATTAATATCAGTTATCTGGTTTCCATAGTACAGGCTCTGCCTAGTTTGGGATCGGATGACAGTGTGTGGATTGTCCCAAGATATTATTATTATTATTATTATTATGAAAGGGCTTCATTTGCACATTGCAAAACTGATTTTTATTTTGGTTTATGTCGCGTAGTTTTTGGCTGATAATCAAAAATATAAAAAAAAGTACCCCCCCCCCCCTTATCTCCGAAGTTTGTGGAGGGAAAAATCTGAAATAATTATGAATAATACAGGTTTATCTATATTTTACAGGAAAAATAAAATTATCTTTCTAAGTTGTACAGTTTTTTAGTAATCCTAAAAAAAACCTCGACAAACAAATGTAGTATTGCGGTTTGTTTTTTTGCTACCTGAGGTGTTACATGAATAGTAAAATTACTTTAATACGTCTAAAGATGGTATGGAACCCTCGGTGCGCGAGTCCGACTCGCACTTGTCCGGTATTTTTTTTATTCGGCTATCAATAACGCAAAATCTCTGTTCACGTACAAATTCAGTATAAAATCGATAAAATACGTTTACGACAGTTAATTATCTAACATTAACTTTACATTATTATTATTATTATTATTATTATTATATTATTAACTTTACATACAATGATTTTAATAGCCCACCTTCGATAGAACCTAGAGCTTAATCACCCTTATAATAAGTAGTATTATTGCTTAGTAGAAGCAATATGCACATGCACGACTAATTACGCTTAATTCTCGCTCCTCCTACTTACCGGTCATGCGTGATTTGTTTTTAAAACGTGATTGAAGATCGCACGAACTCTATAAGCACTTCGTAACGCAGTCACGGTATTCAAATATTTCATAAGCTCATTCGTACTTATGTGTTTAATTATAATAGGCATAAAGGAAACGTTTATCAACCAGGAAGTGGCGTCGCCTTGTTGAGGCACGAAGGTGAAATTTTTAAAGGTCTAATGATATCAAAATGATTGAACATCGGATGACTTAATGACTAATAGCGTGCACAAGTAATTTGATACATTCTGGTGAGATAGGTGCAAAAACATTTTTACACTTCTCTGTTGTTTTTTTTTTCTTACTTTGATTGATACAGTCGGCGTGAAAAGTTTGAGTGAGAGAACTTATAAACATATAGTCTGAGAAACATTAAGGGACATTACCTAGTCTCTGTGGCTGTATAATTAGTGAGTATAAGTATTCATTACTGTGTTCCGGTGTGAAAGGCATTGTAGTTAAATAAATAAGCGAACTTAAGAGACTTTACAAGTCTTGTCTCTTATGACAAGCGGCGCTGAACTACAGCTGTCTACAGATAGGGTTATCATCAGACGAACAGGTCTTACATGTCGTCACTAAGATGAATAAAAAAAGTCACCTATAAAAATAAATAGATGGTATTTTTCGCCATTATATGAGCTTAGCTAATGACAAAAGATGATCAAGACGAATGTCTGGAGTAAAGCGATATATTTGGTCTTTTAACTCGTTTTGGATCTTAGTAGGTTTCTCCCTCTACAGTAGAGCTCGAAGGACCAACGTTGCATTTCGGCGCACATTGCTGTTTATCTAGAGATACGCCCGACCGCCCCAGAAGGTCGGCAATGTTTTAAATTTATTGCTAATACGGTTATTCACTGAAGTATTAATAAATAACTAATACTTTTCTCAGTAATTCAACGTTCCACTACAAGACAGTCTCCATTATCCTGAAAGAGCTTTGTAAAAGAGTATCAGCCATAATACATCATGTGGGCCAATTGTACAGTACCATTGATGGTTTAAATAAGTGTAGATAGATAGATAACTCCTTATGGCACACCAAAGAGATAGGAAATTCAGATTTGTTAAATAAATATTAATACAATGCGATGCAATTTCGTACAGACAACCTTAGGATGGAGAGGATCGATAACACAGCAAGGGAAACTAATCACTGGTGTACCAAAAACGAGTAAAATAAGATAAGTGTACATACTTGTAATATTTTTTTTTTAAGTTAAAACTGGTCAATGACTGTACTCATATTTCGTAATCGAGCAAATGCGTGTCGTTAAATATTGGGCGGGCATTAACGCTGTAAATATGCACTTACGAGCAGACAGCGGCGATTAAATACACATTTAATGCACACATAATAATAATTGTTACATGTGTAAGCGATTAGTGTAATAGTTTTAAAAGAACAATTAGTCCCGTTAGGTAAATGCAGTGAACGGCGATAGGCAACTGACACAATCTATTGGTGAAATAAATTACACATTATGTAATATTTCAATTTGTATTACTTAGGTACCTATATTTCTTAATCAAAATTAGGACTTTAGAAGAATATAGATAAAGCGGAGACATTACCCAAAGTACTTAGGAATGGACAGGCTGAAGAAAACTAAATTATGATTCAAAAACTTGCGAGCAATTGGTAATAAGTCTTTCAAGTTTATCTGGTAATTACGTGTTGCGATATTTCAAATAGGTTTAATTCCCCTCAGTAGGTACGTGTTCATCTATCTATATGTAACCTACTAGGTGGCAGTTCTAGAAAGTCAGAAGACATTTTTTGTATGAAAATGCTTCTTATGGCCGCTCTGAAGCCTAAATTTATTTAACGATGCCATCTACTCTATTCTTGATGACTGCCACATTATATTAGACTAGACAGCGACTGTCAACCCGGCGTCGCACGGTTGGACGCATGGACATTTTTTTTTCTAGTAATAAATATTGCATATGTTAATCAGGAATAATGTAGCATTCTAATGGTGAAAGAATGTTTGAAATTGGAATCAGAATCAGAAATAATTTATTCGCAGAAGAATACAGGTTCATGAGATATACAATATAAATAAGAGCTATACCGTATTCTACCTAGTAAGGCATGCAAACATGTTCAGGTTATATTTAATTTGTTAATTTATTATTACATTGTTACACATCATGTCAAATTTAATTCAGAATTATTAATTACTAGCTGACCCGCGCAGCTCCGCCCTCGCTTTTATTACATTTTGCTCCCCTTTTCTCCCTCCTCCCTAGATGAAACTCTATCCATATCTCTCTCTCTTATAAAAACAATCTAATTATATGCTCTTTCTCTCCTCTCTCTTTCCCCCACCCGCATCGGTCCCCGTCACATTCCCCCTCTTCCTCTCCCCGTTGTCCCCTCTCTGAACCCTATCCCTCCATCTCTCTCTCCCTACTTGATCCATCTCACCCCCCCCCCCCCTTGCTCCACCTTACTCCTCCGATCCCTCACCCCCTCCTCGAATCCCTTCTCCCTCTCTGTCCTCTCATTCTATATATCCGTCAATCATGGTATCAGCAGCATGAAATATACTTTACGACTTATTCTCAGACCTACCCGATATGCACACAAAATTTCATACACATCCGTTCACCCATCTATTTAATTACGTTGCCTTATGTTGCTTAACCTTTACCTAGTGGCATTAAATATAATTAATGGCCTATTATTAGACCTACCCGATATGCACATAAAATTTCATACAAATCGGTTCACCCATCTATTTAATGACCTTACCTAACGTTGCTTAACCTTAACCTACAGGTATAAAAAGTATCTTATGTCCGTCTCCTGCTCCTAAGCTACTTCCCTACCAATTTTCAGCCAAATCGGTTGAGCCGTTCTTGAGTTATAAATAGTGTAATTAACACGACTTTCTTATAAATATATAGATTAAAGTTCTATGGTGATTGTATGTTCAATTTCACCGATAGATGGCGCTGTTCATAATGTAAATCACGCTAACATCGTAAATTACTGTCTAATGATATTCGATAATTAAAGTTTCAAGTTTTTCGCATCTTTTATTGTTGCGACTGTAATACAATACCTATACACTATACACTACCTGGACTTGGGGAGTTTCATTAAAATTTCATGAATAATTTCATGATCTAGTTTGGACTCGCTCGGGATTTACAGATTTTAACTTTTCAAAGATATAATGATGGCATATTGCTATCAGCAACGTACTTAGAACAATACGGAAATCTAATGAAAATGTCCTGGGTGTACCGGACCGGCTTACCCCTTACAAAAATTGACCCTTCGCCACTGCCATATCTTATTCAAACTAAATGTCTGCTCAGTCCCTATTGTATATAGCGTAATAATACATATCTTAATGATTAACTGATCAGTCTATAATTACCCTATTCTCATACAAAGGAAATTACGTGGTAATATGTGCAAGTAATGTTTCACTGCTTAGCCCCTATGAAACATAGCGTGATGTTTTATATACTAATTTATACCTTGACTTCTACACAACACATCAGTGAAAGTCCTATCAAAATCCATCCACGGGTTTTCAAATGATACCTGGACAAACAGAACGACAGACAGACAGACAGACAGACAGACAATAATTCCAAAAAAAATTGTTTTGGCCTCTATGTCGATAGTATAGTATCCCCACATAGAAATTTTGGAAAAATATTCAATGTACAGAAAAAGTGCTCTTTGAGTTTTATTATAGTATAGATAGATTAATATATTATAAGTTTATTCACATTACAATTGTATCATTTAAATATTCACCTACTGTATAATACGCCTTAGTCAGTAGTAGGTCTCTAACCTTTTTCCTAAAAAGATCTATGTTCTCGATCTCAAGTATACTGTTGGGCAGTTTGTTATAGAGTCTAGGGCCCATACAAAAAACGCTTTTTGTGTACATTGCAGTCTTGTGTGAAGGTACCCCTATTTTATGGTCCAGTAGTTTTTCAGTTTATTCGTTACAAACATCCAAAAATACAAATCTTTCCTTTTATAATATTAGTGTAGATGTCATCATCATCAGCAGTCGAAAGACGTCCACTGCTAAACAAAGGCCTCCCCCTTAAAAGGGAGGATTACCATAATCCCCACGCTTGGCAGGAGTCTAGAGGATCGCAATATAGGTGGTAGTTAAGTCAATAGAAAGACGCTGCAGACCGTCTTCTTGTTTTCCCTTAGTCGCCTCTTACGGACACGCAACAGAAGACATGGGAGGGTGCTATTCTTACCCGGAGATCCCACGGGGTAGTGGCATTAGTGATACTATGAGCAGGATATTCATAGATATAAATGAGGATATTGAGCCTGATGGTAAGCGATACGCCTGTTCATTGGATGGTGAGGGCAGTAAAACGACGATGGCTCGTTGGTCTAATATTTAGACACTCTGGCCACTACTGGGTCGTGGAATCGATTCCCACCAAGTGGGAATTATTTATAGGTATAGTTAAGTATGTAGTATGAAGTATACAAAAAAAAAGCGTATTAAATGTCTGGTTTCCATATTACAGACTCTGTCTAGTTTGGGAGCAGATAACCGTGTGTGGATTTTCCCAAGATATAAAAAGAAACAATATTGCTCGACAACCGAGACATCAGTTATGGCTCTAAAGCTCGATAATTCTTCAGCTGTCACTGTACCTGAAAACAACAATATTTTACCTGCGGTATTCTTAGTCTTATTTGTGAGAACGCAATGGTCAATCATATAAATAATTTAATTAACCAAAATGGCGGCGATGTGGTTCGCCAGCCATCACGTCTCGTTTCTCACGGAGGCGAATAGCGGCCCTTGGGCTCTGCCTACCCCTACGGGAAAAAGGCGTGATTTTACATATGTTATGTATGTATGGTATTCTTAGTAATAATAACATTAAACTAAACACAGTTATTTAAATTATTATGACTAATACTAAATAATAATTAACTTTTTTTTTGTCTATGAATTGTATGGTGTCGTGACTCTCGGCTGTGGGGCCTTGGATGACGTCAGTAGGTCGTGTATTATCATCAACGCATCCTTGCGATGATACCATGATGATCTCACGCAGATTATATGCGATTCTTTCAATTTTAAACTGGTATATAATTGAACAATTACTAAATGATAACTAGTAGTCCCCGTGGAGTGCCGGGTTAGTATTGCATCCCCCCATCTCCACTCGTTGGGTGTCGTAAGAGGCGATTAAGCGAGAACAGGAAGACGGGCAGCAGCGTCTTTCTTTTGGATTTATCTTCCACCTATACTGCGATACCCAAGCCGCCTGCCAAGCGTGGGGATTATGGCAACCCCTCCCTTCTAAAGGGGAGGCCTATTGTTCAGTAGTGGACGTCTCTCGGCTGCTAATGAATGAATAAATAATGAACTAGGAGTCTGGTACATAATTAAACAATTAAAAAATTATGACTAGTAGTACCCAGTTTCCTTCACCCAAAGCTAGTAACAATCGCACAAAGACGATTCGCACACATAATCTTTCATTAATCATGTGCGAGTCGTCTTGCATGTCTGAGAAAGCCTTAACTAGCTATTTTTTTTTTTTCACTTTATTGGGGACAACTAACAATTACACTGATAGATTACTAAAATTACATAACAAATATTGGTTTACTGCCAGCATAACCAGCTGGTAATGCTGGCAGTAAACCAATATTTGTTATGTACTACAACGTGTGTGTAACGGAGCTCCGTTATCCACAAATGGTTAATAAACAAGTATACGGAGGATACCTAAATTATTAATAAGCTTATACATATAAATAACAATATTCTTACTATTTCTTCAATAATATTACTTGGGTACACTGTCAAAAGTAGTGAGCAATAGTAGTTGGAACATGAAATTTAGAAAATACTTAGTTAACTATACAAAATCTCAGCATAAAAAATATTTTTTTTAAAAATTGAACCGACTTCAATAACACTAAAAAGTATAAAATAATTTAAATATTATTGAAGTTGGTGTTAGCGTACCTGCTGTGTATATTTAGCACCAACTTCAATAATATTTAAATTATTTTATACTTTTTAGTGTTATTGAAGTCGGTTCAATTTTTTTTTTATATTTTATTTTATACTTTTTAGTGATATTTTCATACCTAAAGATTGAACCTTTGAAGACGGTAAAATGATCTAGGTAGGTTATGACATGATTATGAATTCACATTATCGTCTACATACTTTTACTAATTCATGTTTCTTCAGAAACTCAGAAAAAAAAATATACAGACGAATTGAGAACCTCCTCCTTTTTTGAAGTCGGTTAAAAAAGAAAGAAGATTCAATACGCATTGACTACCACAGCAGCATGTACGAGTATTACGGCTCAATTAAAGAGCATCAAAGGAACTGTCATGAACTTTTGCAGTTAAGTATATTATTTTTATAAGAAGCAGATGAAATCGCAAAAAAATCAACATCGTTGAAATGATTCTGCGCAGAGGACAACGATAGCTATCGAATAACGTGTGTAGTCCGCCAATCCGCACTTTGTCAGCGTGGTGGACTATCGCCTATGCCTCTTTATCTTGAGGCCCATGCCCAACAGTTCCCCTCAGCCCTCCTTGTATAAACAAGGGCTGGTATAACACCCAGTTATTATGGAATGATAACCCTACAGTTATTTGCCCCGTACCTGTTGTGATAAATGAATTTTAATTGTAATTTTTATTCTGTATCAAAAAATTTTACAAAAGGACTTTTTAGGAATGGAATCGACGAATGACTTTCAATTTTAAGAAATCTGGAGGACAAGCAACATTCTTTTTTATCCGATTTAAGTATTGATTTAAATGGTAGCTCTACTCATAATGAGACGTTCACAAATGTTCATACCAGCAAAGTAAAGTCAAGATATCTCATAAATCTAAATCCCATATTATGTGATGTAAATTATACTTCAGACTTTGAAATGAAACTAATTTTACGGATTATATCGCGGTTTATTCTTGATTTTAATTACCCGACGTTTCGAATACTTTACAGCATTCATGGTCACGGGCGGACTGAGGTGGTAGCTGTCCAAATGTCATAGTTGTCTTAGGGTACCCTCAGGTCTTCTAACTATTATTGTTAGTTGTTAGTAACGTCGGGTAATTAAAATCAAGAATAAACCGCGATATAATCCGTAAAATTAGTTTCATTTCAATGTGTAGTATTCGCGTAAATATCAGAAATCATTATATACTTCAGACTGCAGAAATGTCAGAAACTTTAAAATGACTGATTAAACGCTTGTGTTGGCCTTACTATTAATCAGATGTTTCTTAATAAAGTGCTAAGTTGTAAAATTTTATTCCATTACATTTGCTAAAGTTCAGTCCTGATTTTTAATAGTCTGGTATTAATTTGCCGTATATTAATAATATTAAATGTCACGTGCTCTACCACTGACCTCATTAATATTAAGTTATTATAATACATTTAGATTGATTAATAATAATTCCTTGCTCGATCTAAAAAGGCATGAACATCTTGTGTATAAAAAAATCGGTCTGTTAGTTTGTTAGCTCCATAGTTAAAAATAGAGTCGTATTTTCCATTTCATTGGAGTTGAAAGCAATACTATAAAAATAAGACTATGAACGCAATACTATATTATAGTATTGCTTTTAATTTATTTTAATACCATATTATCCAATTTCTAGAGAGACAGCAATTTCGCAACCTATTGTGGGATTTAATCTTAGTAGTTTTTCCAATAAAATACTATTTAAGTAACTAAATATTATTGTCTTTACGTTATTGGTAATATTGTCTTAAAGTGAAAACAAATTAAATATATGGTCACAAACGTTTGACAGGCAGCCCCATAATATACTGTATTGGGGCAGCCCTACTGGCAATAAACTGTACGGATATTTTAACACTTCGACAATTCTACGTGTGACAGCACTAGCAATAAACTCGATAAGCTGTATGGGTACTTCGGACATTTTGACACTTGGCGACACTTACTAGTTGCTTACAAATGAATAGTTCTTGCATAAAAATGTCAATGGGACAATATTTATTGAGCCCACAGAGTTTATAGGAAGTTTAAACATATTTTGTAGTAGGTACATAAAAAATGTCAGCTGTTCCGAAACTATTCGAACTATTCATTCAATTGTTTTATAATATCGGCAATTATGTAAACAAAACGTATACGATCGTGTTTTGTTTTGTAATAAGAATGTAAGTGTCAATATTCATCTTCAAGTCTTGGAGACCTCAATTGTTTTTAACCTCCGACCCAAAATAAGGTGTGTTATAAGTTCGACGTCTATGTCTGTCTGTCTGTCTGTGGCATCGTAATGCTCGAAAGAGTAGTCGGATATGAATACGGTTTTTTTTTAAATTTGAAATCTAGTTTAAGCGTGTTGGTTCTTAGCTATGTTTTATGAAAATTGGTTTAGCCGTTTATAGAACATCAGCTCTTTTCCAAATAGATGTAGGGACATTGGGTATATAATAGACTTTTCTATTACTTAGTTTGATCCGAAAGACAGGGAATTTTGTATATGAGTGAATCCGATGATACTAAAAACTACATACTAGTTAGCTTCACCAGGGTCTGATGATGATCTCTGCACCAGTAAACGTAGACCCACGAAAATTGGATTCGTTGAATAAGTCTCGCCGAGTAGTTGGTAGAAAAATTGTGATCAAAATCTGCTGAGGGAGCAGAAAGTTGGTCAAAGGAACACTGAACCAATAAACGTAGACCTACCGAATGGTTACATCTTGAGGATAGTTGTTTGATAGATCAGAGTCTGATAAAAAAGCAGGTCATTATAAGAGTTCGTTCTCCAATGTCGGGGTTCATTAAGAAGAAGAAAATCTATATTTATTTAGCGGATAGTGACACCCACGTATAGATATAAAAGAAAGAAAAAAACAGAACACAATATATAAATACTTACAAGATAACTGTGGCAAATGTGCGTCGCACTTCCGCCAAACGAGGATGACAAATAGCGATATGCTGCACCGAGAATATGGATTTCAGCACAACGCTGTATTTCAGTATCAACCTCATAATAAAAAAATTTAATTCACTCTTGGTCTAAAGTTACTTTATGTTATGATAAGAATTATTTTTCCCGAGAACCACTGGCTAAAAAATAGTAAACATGTAAGTAAAAGGAAAATAAAAATGTCTATACGGGAATTTTACTATTTGGTGCCTGATGTGTTCTTCTATAAATGCAACGCCGCCTATGGTTAGGAAAGATTGTAGTCTAGCATGATTATAAGCTGTATTAATAAAAAAAAAAAACTAGAAATACTCATATAAATACATTACAACTCATACAATACCTGTATTTTGATCTGGAAAGTATTGAATAAAACTATACACTCAAATCTCTCATTTGTCAGAAAGGAGTCTAAATACAGCATGCGGAGGAAAAACTTACTTTGTTTGCGACAACCCAGAACTAACACCGGTAAAAGAAGTATAGTATTCGAAGGAGCTCAGTTATATAATAATTTACCAGATTATATTAAAGACTGTACTTGTTTTAGGCAGTTTAAAATGAAATTGTTGAATTATGTAATAGATTGTATACAATAAAAATGTTTGTCAAATGTAGTCGAATATAATTAATAAGTAATATTCTTTGTAAAATTGATTGTTTGATTAGTAGTATTTTTAGAATTATTGTAATTGTGATATCTTATAAGTGAACTATGTTCTTTGAGATATATTATTAAACGTCTTTAAACCTTTAAACCTAAATTTTAAACAAGATCATTTAATAAGACCATATTAGCTCTACCGTTTAAAATCGCACTAGACTGCTCCATTCCTGCTCCATTCTCTATTAAATTTAGTCACAGGAAGCCTGAGTAACGGTTATGCCATACGCAATAGCAAATACGTAATAAAAGAGGGCATGTCGTATCATTTCACTTGAAATATTGCAAGCGATACCACACAATGGAGTCATTGTATTCCGCGGTCATATACATTTTTAGGCGACGCTGTTTTAATCGAACATCCATAACGGGAGCATTCGCGCATCATGGGACTATATGGTACAGAGATGTAGTACGACCAAATTATTTTCAAAATAGGGTGATCGCTAGTACATTACTGAGAAGTAACTATACCTGCGCGCGGCTGAAATCGGAATTTGCATATAAATTCGTCAGGCGAGGGTTATAATAACTGAGAAATTATACGTATAACCCAACAAACGTTTACATTTAGTTTTAGCAATTTTTTGCCGAATCCGGGACAGTTTTTTCCTGGGTCTCGCCGAACATAAAATAATAATAATAATACATATCTCCCGGGACAATACCCACAAGGTCACACAAATTTGGGTGTTACCACTAGTGACTACTGTAGATTAGTAGCGTTGCTTTCTACCTTGACTGCGTATGCACTTATATTGACAAGCGTTGATGCAATCTTAGACGATAAAAAGCTCTATTAACAGCACAGGGGCCCGAAAAATCGCAATTGTTCATAAGTTTGCGGGTTTAGGAGTTTAATTTTTTCTAAAACATTTTTTTGTGGATTGTAACTAACTACTTATGTTTAATTACTTATATATTAAAAAAACGTGGATAAAATAAACTACACTAAGTACATTTGGAGCATACTGAATGGTAGGAACAAAAGGAGAGTAACAACTGCATGAACAAAAATGAATAGAGCGCAGTTGATCTAAGGAACGGATCATGCGACTCACGTTGGTTGTCACAGCAAAGTAGACGATACCGAGTCAGTCATTCGTAGCGTTTTTACCGCCCCGCCCGCCGCCACCGCGTGCACTCTATTCTGTATATCAGATAGAATGTTTGTAGGAAACTCATGATCATGAAGCGTTATATCCCGCGGTGAAGATGCTTCATTGAACAATAGGCATCTTCATTTCAATAAGTGACCCGTATTAGTCTTGATCATTAGAGTTGATAAATAATATTGTAAGACCTACATACCCGAGATTACTGCCAGAATTATTTTCGGTTTAAGATCACGGTATAAAAGTGTTTACCATGATCGTAGCGCTTGCAACCATTCCGAAATATTGAAAAACCGAAAATAATCCTAGCTGTAATCCCGCGAGTCAATATAATATTGTAAATAGCTGTAAAAGTTTAAAACAGAGAATATCTAACGCTTCCGACAAAACATTTTAAATACCTATTGTAACAGGTTCCTGTTAACGATTTAAGTAGCAAAAAAATTAAACTTTGTCTTCTATTGCATAGGTACTATTATTTAACTGATGGCTAATTAGTATTTTACCGATAGACAATGAAACGAGACAATTTTATCCTTTGAAATTAAGTACTTACGTAATTAAAATTTCACTACCTAATGCATTAGAAATTAACTACACCACAGTCACCATTACTTACCAGATTGCTATTTACCGGTTTTATTTATTACTTACATTAAAATCTTATAAGAGATTATGGTATAATTAAATACTTGTATACCAGACATTTAACTACCCAGTAAGAGACAGGCCCTAGCAAGCAAAATTTTCATCAAAAACTTGTTACACATGTAATAAGTCAGTATAAACGTGCATTCGCTCTAAACTGACAAATAATCGACGGCGACTCCAACTGACAAATAATCGACGGTGACTCCGAGGAGGATGGCGGCGGAGTTGCGACCCCCGTCCCCGTGAGTACCGTGATGGTACCCGGGGGACTACAGTGCTTCCCCCGGCGGCGGGCTCAAAGGCAAGGCACTGAGGGGCTCCTGGTGCAGATTCCTAGGTTTTAGTGGGTAAGAATCTCACATCACATACCCCGGGTCGAGCCCCACAGCTCCCGGGGACCTTTTGAAGGCTTCCCCCGCGATAAAAAAAGGGCCTGTTGTTAAACGGGGTATGTGGGATTGTTACCAACTAAAACCGGCCCCGCGGCTGTATCATTGGCAGATGAGAGGGGACCCCAGGGCTCTCCGGTGGGATCTGCACCAGAGGCCCCTCAGTGCCTTGCCTTTGAGCCCGCCGCCAGAAATTGTTTAGGTTTTTAAACAATTTCTGTTGTACGCCATATAATATTGTATCTCTTTATTCTAGGCAAAAAAGTGCTTCAACGCACGCAGCTCTAACAGTGTGTAAAAAAAAACATTGCCAAACACTATTTATAGTGTAACGTAGCGTCTGCTTGATCAGGAAATTGTGCAATATGTTTTCAATTAGGTACATTACGTCGTAGCTTCCAAGCCGGCAGACCATCCCGGAAGTCTTATACAGCTACAGTTCTCTCTCAAGTGTATTTACAATTTAACAAACTGGCATCACTAGCCAAACTTCCATCCAACGTTATGTAACTATCCCTAAAATAACGTTCCGATAATTTAAAATTGTTTACTTACACAGCAACGATCTCTGGCTTTTTTCATTAAAACACCTTGAATTGTTTACAAATTCCAAGTTTGCAAATTCGGTTAATACCCCACGTTTTATTCGGGCAGTCGAATTTCGAGCTAAATATAACAGTAATAATGGCGCCGAACTGTAAACCCTTTCAATGCTGTCAGACAGTATTTGACGCTAATCTTAGACAGGACAAAAAACGCAGTCGGGTTGCAGTCCTTGTTTCACGGTCCCTCGTCCCAACGACCTGCGACCGATGCGTTGTTTGAGCTGCGACCGACAGCAGGAACATGGCCGAACGCAACCAATAGTACCACTGCACCAGTCCGCCGCGCGCCTCCACCCAGGCCGCTTGTGTCACTTGAGCCCGTGCATCTCAAAACTTGCCTGTTCGCAAGTTTAGATATAAGTGCCTATCCCCCGCTGATATCCCGAGTATTTTAAGAGAGTGCCATAAAACGCCGTGTAACGGAACGATTGCTTGCAATTCGGACACGCAAATGCGGGTTTTGAACATTTGTGGGTGGAAAAACAAACATAACAATCCGGTAAGTTTATTTAAAGTTTTAAAATGATCTTGTATGCACTTTTTACCACGTGATGATAGGGATGCTGCAGTCCATCGAGGTTACGAGGCAAAAACAGGTAGTACTAATAATTTGTCCTCAAGGTGATACATGTGACGTTTTACAATCCCGACTAATAAATTAAGATCTTAGTGAAAGTGATAACGTGATCTGTTTTGGTGCCAAACTCGTAGATGTGTTTAACATACACGTTGAAATTTGAGAGAAATCAAAAGTTATGTTTATTTATTGCTGCACTAACCGTTATGTCAATAATGTTATTTAATATTTATCATTACTTACTCACAGGTGGAGAGAAACAAATTATGTTTGGAAGAGACACATTAACCCTGACCTATAACATCCATCTTTATAAAACCATCTGAATTAAATTTTGTGCAAATATTTGTCATTATACTAACAACGGTTTCTTGTGTGTCTCTACGAGATGTCTAGAGTTCTTTTAAATTATATTATGATGTATAAAACGAGGCGAGGTCACGACGAGAACCAGTCCAAAAAAAAAGAAAAAATGCGGCGTGAAATCAGATGCATTCTAATTCGATTACTCAACTTCATTATCTTTTAACATCTCAACGATATAATAATGGATGGCTCGAGTTGGCTTACGAATGTTACGAAAATGTCCCAATTTGTGTTAAGCTAACGTAAGGCTATTAATATCAAATTTTACAGCTTTATTAGCTAAATTGTCAGCTCATTGATCTTCAATGTCGAGCCTTTGCTTGTTATTGATTATTGCAAATAAATTGATACTATTCTATCTGTTGTTGGTGTCAATAAATTGGGCCCAGTTACCAGCGGAACGTACTTCGACCCAGTTGGATCTATTGTGTATGCCCTAGCCCTTACTCTGCTGATTACGTATCGAAGGGTTCCTCAATGTACGCTACGATTGCGCTAGCTTGGAACTGTACATAATCATCAGGTAAAGGATAAGCTAACATAAGTATTAAGTTATATAAATTGATACTAATTAAGCAAGCTGTTTGAAAATATTGAAGAACACTTACCAAACCCAAGCAAGCATTGATTACCTAACCTTACCTGTAGTTATTTATTATTATTATACACAGTTATGATTTACATCAGTTTATTTTCATTGTAATGCACCACCCGCTTTGGCAAGAGTCTTTGTTTTTAATATATCTTACGATGTATAATTGAATAGAGTGTAACTTTAACATTCCATATTTTGAAACACAGACCATATTTTGGTCAAGAACTTCCCAATTGACTGAATTTGTATTTAAATAATAACTAGCCAAGAAACTATGTACATATGTAAACAAGGATCTGCTGGGAATGCTGAATACGAATTCCTTTTAGATGAAATGCATAATGGCACAAAACGAGTAAGCGAGGGAGCGTCAGGATCTGAGTAAGCGAGGGGATCTGCGGTAGACTCTCAGTCATCGTGTGCTTAAGTTTCTACTAATAATTAAATTTAGGTACTTGGAGTGAACTTAGAGTGCACTGGTGTTAAACAATCATTTGAGAAATTTAGAAAAAAAAATAGTTTAGGTATTGTGGCCTTTTTAGGCACGCTGTGCATCGAATCTAATCCAAAACTGATAATGGAGTACTGTGTAAGTCTCTTCAATAATATCACATGTATTTTCTAAGCAACTAGAATGAATATCAGCTTTCTTTTACGTCCATCCACCATAGACCTAAACATTAATTGCACGAATAAATAAAACATCAATAGGTACATTTTACGAGCAACAAAATGCTATTACAAGTATACCCTTGCTACATATACGTATGTAGTTCCAATGCCCTTGAACATATTGCAGTATTCCCTAATGAGTACGCCATACCGTCATGGTTGAATCACGCCCCTCTGTCGTTGGTTTAGCTAAATCAATAGACCGGCACACGACACGGGGTATTATAGACTATAACTACGATAAATATATGTCGAGACATGAAGATTAAAACTAGACTATAATGTATATTTCACTATAATGTCAGTTACTACCAATGATATGTATGCACCTGATATGAGGCTATAGGAAGGGTTAGTGTTGTAGTAACAACACTGAAAGCCAACCATCAATCGCAATCATATACTTATTACATGGCTGGTCACCCTTTAAATACTTTGCTATTTGCCGATTCTTCATCAGGTCTTGAAGATGTTGGTGCATCTACTTTAGTTGGTAATTCACACGTTAGCTCCTTTTGTCTAGTGAATACGCCTCGACCATCTGCGACTAAAGAATAACATTTATGATTTAAGAATAAACTATTTTAAAAAAAATAAAAACCGACTTCAAAGTAAATTATCTAAAAAGCATAAAATAACGAAAATATTATTGAAGTTGGTGTTAGCGTACCTGCTGTGTATATTCTGCACCAACTTCAATAATATTTTAGTTATTTTATGCTTTTTAGATAATTTACTTTGAAGTCGGTTTTTATTTTTTTTAAAATAGTTTATTTAACACTTTTTAGTGACTTATTTTACCAAGATAGGTATCAGCACTATCACGCAACTCGAACGTCTACATTACAGTAACTTACTGAAAACATAAAAAGTTTATATCTCTTAAACTACTGGACCGATTTTGATGAAACTTGTACTCTACCCTAAGTTGAAAAATACTCTAACTATTGCAAAAAGAATTTTCGAAATCGGACTTGTAGTTTCTGAGAAATCCGCGGACAAACCTACATACATACATACATACATACATACATACATACATACATACATACACTCGTGAAATTTGGTAAATTTGTGTAGAAGCCCACATAGACTAACATATATGAATATTACGCATTTCTATTAATATTACATACATACGCGTCGAATACAGAACCTCCTTTTTTGAAGTCGGTTAATAAATTAAGAGTATGGACTATATCAGATGAGCATAGATTGAATGCCTATCAAACTTTTGAACCCAGATTGAATTATATGTGTGTTATGTGTAAATACCTGTCGTTGAAATTCTAGTGAACAGTGAAACTAAAACCCATCACCCACTTTCTCTACTTAAGTCCTGTAAGCTCTTCTTCAGAGGATCTTTAAACACCTGACCTAAAATGACCGAGATAAATTCAATAGACAAAGAGGTTAAGCAATAAATAGAAGAGGTTATATGGCCACGATTTTGAAAAACTGGATTACCGATTTAATTCACATGCAACTAGAATAATAAATAATTCAGCGCTGCATGAGAACACAATAGCAAGCAAACTACCAGATATCAATAGTGCCTCCACATTAATCACTAGTTATATTTTCATTACGGATTGAAATCATATACCGTGTTAGAGACAGGTTTGGTATGATTATTCCAGACGAACAAAATTGATCTCCTCATGTGATATGTATTGAAGTCACTCAATTGGTCTCTAACGATGATTTATTTATATCACATTGACTAGACAAAAAAACTATACGTGATAGATCTTACATGTACTAAGCTCAATCGATGCCAAAGATATGTTTTATAACATCATTTAAAAGGATGTTTTGCTACTGCAGAATTAAGAGCTATCGAATTTACGATACAACAAGAGCGAAAAACGTGAAAGATAAATTTGTAATGTCATAAGAAAATAATTATTTCTACATAGTATATTTTATGCACAACGAAGCGTAACGATTCTCACAGTGGCCCTTAGGTTGTATACTGTACGCCTAGCTTGGACAAATGACTCGGCCTATTCATAAGCTCAATCAGCCGTCAGAACCAGGGAACCATGAGCTTTTAAAACAGCTTCACTCTTTCCGATTCAATGAGATTGTAATTGGTATAAAGGGTCAAATTACATTGGCGATGCGCACCCTTTTCCTTCGACAAATATTCAAACAGTGATAGGCTAAACTTTTTGCCCATGAATAATGTATATGCTTATGACGGACAAGTTGTATTATACATAGATAGATAATATAAATAGGAATTCGACCTGCTTTGTTGATGTGACGGAATCTGGTGTAACACTTATTGTTATAAGTACTACGTTAGCTTATCCTATATAAGAAGATTTTACATCTATACTTATAATAAAACTGTAACAGGTCCAATTCTGTACATTGAAGATATTTTGAAAATTATATTTGGAGGGCATTCTATAACCGATACTGAGGCCGAAAATATATTTTTTTTAATTTTTGTCTGTCTGTCTGTCTGTCTGTCCGTCTGTCTGTCTGTCTGTCTGTCTGTCTGTATCTCGGCTGAGCATCACGCCGAAACTACTGGATGGATTGAAACGAAACTTGGCATGATTTGAGATCTTACTACGAGGTAGGACATAGGATACTTTTTATCCCGTAATCTAGCACGGTTCTTTTGGGAGAGGGGATTAAAGTCAAAATGGGTACTTGGTTATACGCTTGGTCCGATTTTATCATTTTTTCTTTATAATTATAATAAATATTTGTAAGGGAACACTCATAGACAGTTGTTAACAATGTTTGGAGATCAATCAGGTTAAGCAACGTTAGGTAAGGGCATTAAATAGATGGGTGACCGTTTAACGCCATTTGAACTAAACGTCTCCGTGCTTCGGAGGGCAAGTACAAAGTGGTTCCAAGTTATTAACCGACTTTAAAAAAGGAGGTTTTGTATTCTATGCGAATGTATATTATTGAAAGTTTAGTAAACGTAAACACAGCGCGAGCGGAGCTGCGTGGGTCAGCTAGTACATAATATAACTCCAGGCTAGCGAAACCATGGCCAACCTTAGAGAGCTCTGCAAACCGTAAGCAATAGAGTAAAGGGTGTAAACACACAGTACGATTTATGTCTATAAATCGTGATATTATATTATAGAGCTTGAGACTATGATCATGTAGAACTCCTAATAGTCTCCTGATACCCAGTAAAATTAGGGCAATCCTAGGGATTGCAATTTCCCGGTACTAAGGAGTTTCGATATTCTCAGCACTAAGTCGTATCCAGTACCGGAAAACCCGGGAATTTCGGTACCGAATCGAAAAGATACCTATTGTATATGTAGGTATATAAATGATATTAACTGCTGTAATGCATGCTAAAACGGTTAGTTTATCGAGCAGTGTGTGTCAGTGTGTCCTTTATTATCCACATTGGTTCAAACGAAAGCCAAAGCTTTGTGAAAATAGCATTTAGTAATAGTCCCGAAGATACCGAATTGAATGGAATTCTCAGGAAAACCTGGTACCGGGAATTCCCGGGAGCAACCCATAGCCCAATCCCCTACAGTGACCTCCTAAACCGCCACTCACAGGCACAGCCACTTCCTTTCGCCAACGCCTACACATTATAAGATAACAATAATGCACAATAATAAAATGAGTAACAATGTCAGTATAACTTACTCCATAGTCCAGCAAGCAAACCTCACAATAACGAAATCCCGTAGTAGGCCGATGAATGTCCTCAGAAAAACCGCTCCCGAGCTTGCTGACAAGGGCTAGGATGGTCGATACAATCCGCGCTGCTACCATCCGTGGCGAGCGCAGCGCGGGTATCCATTAGGATTTCCCCACGTAAAAAAAAGGAAAAAAGGTGGAGCATGCACAATGGACTGGAGTGTGTCAAAATGTGATCCGGTAGTGTCCGGGCCCGTATACATCCGACAATAATAGAATAGAACAGTACATAACGATAAATTTACTTAACATTTATTGAAACTAAATATTTACAGTTTATTTACAAATATGTATAAGTACTTAAACTAGGTAAAAAAAGTCCTTCCTCCAAGTTGTCGCCGCACTGGGAGGGAAGGGTATTAACTTAAATATACTTATGGTGAATGTTAAGCGAAGTTTAAACACTGGTATTTAATTTAACTGCACATAAAATTTTACATTAGTGCAAATAATAAAATACATTCTGAGTCACATTGAAAACATTAGGCGCCATAAAACGAAATGTCTCTTTTTTTGTTTTTAATAACTATCATTATTATTGTACTGGGCTTACAATAACATAATATTATATCTTTGAATATAATACTCGTAGGCACTGATCCTCCATTGTTTCCTACAATGTCAGTCTCAGTCGGTACTCCACGCGCGCCGTTAAAATTAAACAATTGTATTTTGTTGAGGGAAAATAAACATATTTCATTCAAGTTTTTATACATGTCAACTATGAAATTCTTAGCGCAGATGACATCTATACAAAGGTGGGAACTGTAAAAGGCTTTTAACATAATCTTCGAAATGGGTGTATGGAGTGCGCGAATGACTGACCCTACCTGCTGCTGTCTTCCTAAATTACCAGTCGAGAATGAGAATCTTGCCCAGTAATGGAATCTTTGGGGTTATACAAAAACCTGGCGAAAACGATCACTCATATTTTATGAACAAACCGTTCCAAAATCTAGGCCGTCAGCGACGCAAACGTTGGGTGCAGTCAAATAGATTTCTCGGTGCTTAGATAGCTGAACACAATGCGCCTGCATTCCCCGACAACGGTCAAGTCAGGGATCAGCCATAAATTATTTTAGAGCCTTTCGCACCGGCAACTAGAAAACGACCCTCGGTCCACACACGTGCGTTCATGTTAGACAGGTCTCATGGTATGTGCTGTATTGTTTTTATCGGCAAAGGCAATGAACTATTGTGCCTTAGAGACGGCGAGGATATTTAAAACGGCTTGCGCATTCCATACTTTCTTGACACTGATACCCTCTAGGAAATATTTTACGATTGTTTAGACTGTTGTTTTTACAGCAGGCTCCGTGACAACTTTGTTGACCGTCGTAACGTCGTTTATATTGCATTGCAAGTAGCTTTGCGTAGTAGAATGCCCACGAATGATCATCGCAACGAGATTCCAAAACTGTCCCAGAAAGTCCTCAGTAATTATTACTGGAGATGCTATATTGCTTCTCTGACAAGCTGATCGCGATCTCACCTGGTGACGCAGCCTTAGATAGCACCAGCACAAAGAAAAGTACCTCGTGTTTACATTACGAAGGATGGTGCCTCGGCCGCCAGCGAAGTAATTCCTCATACAGTGTTGGCAACTTCCCTCACCGCAGGAAGTCAATGCTATCAATTTGTCATTGTATACCTACTACATATTTTATACAATACATTGGAGAAGCTTAGAGTCACACAATGACCTATGGAGAGAGCTTGCTAGAAGTTTATTTGCGCGACAGAATCCGTAATGAGGAGATTTTCCCAAGAACCAATGAGCAATGTCGGTGACCTTCACCGACATTGCTCTTAGAATCTATAAGTTAAAGTAGCAGTGGGCAGGCAACATCGCTCGAAGACCCGAAACCGATGGGGAAGAAAAGTTCTCGAGTGGCGACCACGAACCGGAAGACGCTGCGTAGGCAGGCCTCCCACCAACTGTCACTATGTGAACCGACGACATTGTCCGCGTCGCAGGCAGCCGGTGGATGCAAATTTCTGTCATTCATTGTGATGGTCTAAGGGGGAGGCCTTTGTACAGCAGTGGACGTCTTCCGGCTGATGATGATGATACATTTTATACTACTGCGATCTTTAAGACGCCAAGCGTGGGAATTATGGAAACACGAATCCCCCCTCCCCCCTAAAGGATTTTTAACAGTAGCATTTGACTAGTCTTACCGTGGGAACTTTTACTCTTGTGTTTAATAAGTTGTATAGGTGCTTATTCCGTCCGTGTTTAACCATTACTTCAACTGAGGAACGACACGGAAAAAAATGGTTTAGCTGTGGTCGCTAAATTGGTTTTGCTGCCAATTCATTTGCCGCTCTGTATAATATCTTAGGTACATCAGCAAAGCATTGTGTATTACAACTAAGACCACTTAGCTATTATTGATAACGACATTTAGCTATAAGAACTACAAAAAATTAACAGGTGTTACAAATTGTTTAACAACTATCGCAAACTTTTTTCGCTATATCATCAAAACAACATTAGGGGTTGCCCTTAGCTGTGGCTACAAATCATTATTACCATTTATGGATAAATACTTCGTCACTATTGCAAAAAGATAGATGCCTTAAGCAGCAAAGACATGTCTGTATCGGTCCTGCTAATAGTCTTTGCAATCACTGCAAATGATTTTGCAACCAGTACTAAATTTGTTTGCAGATGAATCTGTGAAGTTTAATTTGCTAATACTGTTCAAACTCTTAGTAACTATTCCAAATTATTTTAAACACCACAACTAATATTTTGAGCTGTGGTTGCTAATTATAATGTCTTCATATAGCTAAATGGTATTTGCAATCACTGCAAATAATTTTGCAACAAGTACTAAATTTTTTTGCAGATGAATCTGTTAAATTTCATTTGCTAATATTGTTCAAAATCTTAGTAACTATTCCAAATAATTTTAAACAACACAACTAATACTTTTAGCTGTGGTTGCTAATTATAATGCCTTCCTATAGCTAAATGGTCTTTGCAATCACTGCAAATGATTTTGCAACAAGTACTAAATTTGTTTGCTGATAAATCTGTTAAGTTTCATTTGTTAATATTGTTCAAAATCTTAGTAACCCTTCCAAATTATTTTAAACAACACAACTAATATTTTTAGCTGTGGTTGCTAATTATAATGTCTTCCTATAGCTAAATGGTCTTTGCAATCACTGCAAATGATTTGGCAACAAGTACTAAATTTGTTTGCTGATAAATCTGTTAAGTTTCATTTGTTAATATCTTAGTAATATTGTTCAAAGTCTTAGTAACCCTTCCAAATTATTTTAGACAACACGACTAATATTTTTAGCTGTGGTGGCTAATTTTAATGTCTTCCTACAGTTAAATGTTCTTTGCAATCCCTGCAAATAATTTTGCAACAAGTACTAAATGTTTTTGCAGATGAATCTGTTAAGTTTCATTTGTTAATATTGTTCAAAATCTTAGTAACCCTTCCAAATTATTTTAAACACCACAAGTAATATTTTGAGCTCTGGTTGCTAATTATAATGTCTTCATATAGCTAAATGGTCTTTGCAATCACTGCAAATGATTTTGCAACAAGTACTAAATTTGTTTTCTAAATCTTAGTAAGCCTTCCACATTATTTTAAACACCACAACTAATATTTCGAGCTCTGGTCGCTAATTATATGTCTTTATATAGCGAAATATCTTATTAATACTTTCAAATTAACTTAACAGTGAACCATAATAATACCTTGTCAGGGGTAGCAAACTAGAGTTGCGTGAGTTTTATAAGATCATTTTGGAACTTTATCTAATTGTTCTAAATTTTACAACTATTTTTTTACAGCAAGTTACAACAACGCACAACGCGATGCAATCAGAATCTATCAAACAGTACTGTTACATTACATTTGTATAACAATACCTTAACGCCCATTGCGATGCTGGAAAGGAATTCCGACGTGGTCATAAAAGTTCTGGTATGCGCATTTAATACTAGCGTCCCAACACTCTTGTAATTAATTAATTTACACTCATGTTTAGGCGAGCTAAACAATAATTTTTTTCCTGGATATTTATTTTATGGATACCCAATTCAGCACGGGATAGAGGTGCAGTGCGTTACGCTGGACTATCACCGAATAATATATTAGGTTGTTCTCATTCTGGTTTATCTGGCGAGGCCCAGGTGATACCTATTTTTTTTAAATAGCTGAATAGTTTTATTGTTGAGAGAAAGCCAACTGTCACACATAATAATCTTAATCTTATACCAGAATTGCATTCATAAATAGAACAAAGAGAGAGCAAAATAAGTAAAGATACTTACTAATAGCCAAGAAGAATAAGAAAAAGAAGTTAAAGAAACTAAATATCGTGTTTACGATACTTGCGCTTTTGTTATATAATCAGTAAGGTACACATGTAGGACATGTGATCCGTGTTGATCCAGTAACCCGAGACTCGACTCTAGTTGCGATCTGTTTATGCAAAGTAACAAGCCATCAGACTGCTGATTGTTGTACAGTTACGCTTGGGACACACATAGCTAGATGAAATCAATGTTCGGTAAACGATCAGTCTAGAGCAACGTTAGGTAAGATTTGTTTATAGATTGGTGACCGACTAGTTTCAAACTGAGCGTCAATGTGCTTTGGAGGACATGTTATAGTTATTCTTATAATAATAGGTTGTATGTTAAGCCAAGTCAGAGGCCGAAGAAGGGTAGCTTGAATAATGAATTTATGAGAATCGGCCAAAAGATAATGCTAAATCAATATATGTGCAAAACAGATTTACAAGTAGGTATAAGCCGGTAAAACCTTAAAATGCAGGGTATCATTCGTGTCAGCATGTAAACCTCACACTGGCCCAAATCTACTGCATTTGGCAAGAATAGCTTTAGGTCAAATGCGCAACGGGATCTGATTCGATTCCGCGATTTCACACAATTCCATACAAAATGTTTATCGGTCGATGGCTTAAACGATCATGCCTGCTTTTTGTTTATGAATAATTCAATTCACGTATGCACCTTGATACTTATTTGCGTACTTGAAACGGTATTTATTACCCACACATAATCTGATTGATACTTTAATCATATGCTTAACTGTAAACGCAAGTAAATGTATATCGTCAATTTTTTTTCCTTAATTTAATATTATTAAAATAAAACCTACTTATACTGGTTGCGATACCAAGGTAGGCGAGAAAATAAAGTTACAACATTGCGGTTTTTTGTTTTTATAATGGTATCATATTTACTATGTGGTAGGTTCTTTGTGCAAGAGACCGTCTCGGTAGGTACCACCGCAGTGTCAGATATTCTGCCGCAATGTTTGTTTACACATTAATGTATCTGATGTCAGACACTATTAGTTTTTTTTCTTGCGACTAATTCCTCCACTCATCCCTACCGCTGTGACTCCTGAGAGCCATCATTCAGCGTTCTCCGGTACACGCCGCGGTCAAACCGATATCTTCAATCTTGACCACGCACACACTTCAACTTGGGAAATTTCTTTTTTTGACGCTTTCCATCAGGGTAACGACCTGTGTGTTTCGTCACTTAAAAATAATTATTATTTATGTATTAACGCACAAAGTCTCATGATAATTACGGTACATTTTGCAGAATGCTTGCTTATCAGCGGAAATTTATTGTATTGCACTAAAACTGTGCAGTGAACGGTACATGTGCAGGCGCAGCGGACGACGGACGGGTGGCATTCCTACGGCTGCCGTGCGTGAGAGGCGCCATGATCGTGATCAACTTACAGATTGTGCCCGTTGAACCACTGCACCACTAAATACTGAGAGTACAGAAGGCAAGCTTCATACAACGGGCGACGCAACGGGCTTCATAATCGAGCAATGCACACATAGACAGTGCTCACGGCACGATATCTCGGTATATCTCGGTTTAGTGCGAGCGCGAATGCCGTCCGCTTCAAACACTCGTCTTCCGTTCTTCCCGCTTTATTCTCAACAATCTATCAACAAACTAGATAGGAGTGCCACTATCACGATAGTTTTTTCGCATAAGCCAGAGTTGATAACCCTAGCGCGACCGCCGAGCGTAGGTATGAAAAGCGAGGTACATACATGAGCTTGCCTTCTGTACTCTTAGTATTTTGTGACTGCACTCCATGCCCGAGCTATTTTTACTGAAACAAATCAATTGTTCAACATTTGAAACGAGTTTGTCTATAAATATACACTCCTGGATAGCCGACACAGGCAGATTGACGTAAGCTTGTCAAGCTATACTATCTGTTATAGAGTCTTAAAGCAGGAATTACCTTCCATTACGTTGAATATGTAAGAGATGTTAAACTTATTACCCTTCTTATCGCTTTCTCATAAATATCTTTCATACTCATATTTATGGGGATTAAGTTTCTTATTAAACAGGTTATCTTTAAGGTATTTTTTTTTTATTAATGAATAGGTTTACGCTTGACCACAATCTCACATGATGGTAAGATCGTGGTCTCACAGATTTATAACAGGAATACTATCGAAACATATCTGCGGCAGGCCATGATGGCCTTATGGATGTTTGTCTTTTCTCTAGATTATTTCGTGAAAATGGTAAAAACGTTTGATGGATCAATAATTTTGTACCTTCAAAAGTAGTTGTTAGTTTTTGCGAAATATCGAAAAAAAATAGGTTAAACGGCGAAGAAATGAGACGAGAGTCGTCGTGGCCACCATTTGCAGGGAGATATGCAGTAGCTTTATAGTACCTAAACCTACATAATGATGAACCATGATTAAGAAAAGATAGAAAAACCGACTACCTTATGAACCATTAGATGCTGTTTCAGAGGAATCGATGACTGGAAGGTGTGATGCTGGATCTCCTGCCGCAGTTTAGGCACTAGAGGAATATACAATGAAAAGTAAACCAAAAACAAGTTTAAATACAAAAGACTCTTACAGGAAAAATAGTGTAGTCGGTCCCTTACTTTTGGCATAAAAATAAATGCACACACAAAGCTGCACTGCTGGCAACAAGCCATAAGTTAATGTCAAGTGGGTCTTCTTCCCGTACTACGTAAAGTATGTCGAATTAAAGAGTGTCTTTCAACACTTACGAAAAAGCAGGTCTAACAATAAAAAAACTTTTTAATTGTCAATAAGATCTATAGATCCAAGATCATCTATGATCTAAGATCAATCGTGAATCGTACTCGATGTTATCTAAAATAAATTGTTAGCGTTAAATACGTTGAAAAGAATTTCACGCATATAATATAATAGTTTTTAACCATCTGGTCTGATTAGAATCAGACCATGATGAATCATGATATCATTGGTCAGTCAGACGATTTTAAAATTTTGCGAGAATGCTAAGCAAACTTAAATAGTGGCTAATATAAAATCTATCATGCTTCGAAAAGTCTTTGCTTGTGGCAGCTTCGTGTGGCGGGTCACCCCCTTCCCTCCAATATGGTTGAGGGGAGTGATGGCGGCTGCTCGAGTGAACTCGTGTGTGGGTGCTACTTGGGGGGGACTGGTCCGACTACTATATCTTTGGCCTTTTTGTTTGCTGTATTTTCCTCGTATTTTTTTTTCTCTCTGACAAACTGTCTCTGCTGTCTCTCTGACAAGACAAACTGTTGAAATCAAACTACTTTTACGGATTTTATCGCGGTTTATTTTTTGATTTTACTATCCTGACGTTTCGAATGCTTTACAGCACCCATGGTCACGGGAGGACTGGCGGTCAGTCCTCCCGTGACCATGGGTGCGATAAAATCCGTAAAAGTAGTTTGATTTCAATGTGTAATATTCGCGTAAGTAAAAGACAACATTAAGACAACCTGTTTAAAAAAAAAGTGAAAAAATCATCCCGCTGAGTTTCTTGCCGGATCTTCTCAGTTGACGTCGCGTTGTGATCCGGAGGTAGTATTAAGCCTATCTATACTTATAATAAAACTGTAACAGGTCCAATTCTGTACATTGAAGATATTTTGAAAATTATATTTGGAGGGCATTCTATAACCGATACTGAGGCCGAAATTGATTTTTTTTTAATTTTTGTCTGTCTGTCTGTCTGTCTGTCTGTCTGTCTGTCTGTCTGTCTGTCTGTCTGTCTGTATCACGGCTGAGCATCACGCCGAAACTACTGAATGGATTCAAATGAAACTTGGCATGATTTGAGATCTTACTACGAGGTAGGACATAGGATACTTTTTATCCCGTAATCTAGCACGGTTCTTTTGAGAGAGGGTATTAAAGTCAACATGGGTACTTGGTTATACGCTTGGTCCGATTTTATCAATTTTTCTTTATAATATAATAAATATCAGTAAGGTAACACTCATATAGAGTTGTTATCAAGGTTTTGTAATCGATCGGGTTAAGCAACGTTAGGTAAGGTCATAAACTAGATGGGTGACCGTTTAACGACATTTGAACTAAACGGGTCCGTGCTTCGGAGAGCAAAAAAGTGGGTCCCAGTTTTTAACCGACTATAAAAAGGAGGTTATGTATTCGATGCGAATGTCTGTTATTAAAAGTTTAGTTAACGTAAAAATAGCGCAGGCGGAGCTGCGTGGGTCAGCTAGTTTGAAATAAATAATTTGAATTTGATTTAAAGATGTGCATATGAGAGTAACAAATCCTAAAAAAAATAATATCTTTATCAGAATCAGTAAATGCTTATATCATGTTTATATTCGTGCTATTATAGAAATAAAGGGTAAATTTTGTGGTCATTAAATAAGTTTAACTACTAACTTGAATTGAATACTGACGCTATAAAGCCGTGGGAATACCCAGCCCGCTTTTAAAAAGGACAAAAAAAATATGATTCATAATATATCTTTACACAGGTCCACATTCGTCATTGAACACACTAATAAGAATTCAATACACGTAGTTGGTACAGGCTCATATAAAGTTTATATTAAACTTTAAGGGATGGGAAGGGGAAAGGGAAAAATTAAATTGTAAATGCCATAAATCCACTATTAGTAATAATAATAATTATAAATCCTTAAAAAAATAAAATAAAAATTGTAGAATCAGGAAGTCCAAGAATGAACCTTCAACACGAAACCTTGACTGACAGTAAAAATAAGTCAGAACAGGTTGAACATTTTATACAAGCATACTTTAATCATCGCAGAAAAGAGCCGTCTTGAAACAACCTTTGAAGATTTTGCTGACTGACCAATCTTTCCATTACAATATAGTAATTATGTGTATGCGATATGAAGAAGCCGTCCTTATCTTCAATATTTTTAAAATATTAACTTAAACAGTTGTAAGTACGTGACTTGGCAGAAGGAATGCAGGAAACGATTTGCAACTAAATAATTATACAGCTAAGTAATAAGTGTTAGCGGTGAAACGGGTGCCTTGACCTGACAATGACTCGACCTTAACAATTTCTTAGATTCAATTTGAGTATTTGAACAAGTGCCAAGAAGGTAAAATCCTTTAAAAGTTTTTACAGATTGTTTATCGAAATGTAAAATCAAAGTTTCTGATGCGAGTAAGCGAGCATGATAAGATCCTTCAGTTAGACTAATGTTTTAAAGTTGCCTTACTTATCATTCCAAGAGAGCTGCTGATTGGTTATAAGATGGATTTTTAATCTTTTCATATTAATATGGATGATTCCCAAACAATATAAATGATTAACTACTATGTTTGTTTACACTTCCAAGTAGTACCAAGATATTTTGTTTATTTCTTCTTATGTTCAATAACATACATTGACACTGGGAATTGTAGAATATTACAACCTTTATTTTCCGAAGTAGAATCCAAAAATAAGATGTGTTTAGGCTGGATAAGTACATACATTTTATAATAATATTATTCTTCTTACTCCTAAAATATAATAAAAGCGTTTTATAGAATGTCAGACGTCACCTTCGTTCGATCGTTTTCTGAATGCATTTGCTATAAAATGTGAAACCGATTGTGCGATGCAGGTAAAAAAACTTTACTTGGAAATGTTCCAAATTTGTGTTTACGAACGGTTTCAAACACTTTTGGACCGTACTCACTAAACTAAAAGATTTATACTGTAGTGACTGAAATAACCTAGTCTCGACCGAACTATTTTACTCATAATTCCAGGCTCTTCCATAAATCACTTCGCCGTATTTTAAAAGCAACACATTCTCATATAAGAATACACTTATTGCTTTCCTGTTTACTTTCCTTTACTTTGTGGTTTTAAAATAATTTCAAAGGAATGTTAAATAGCGCCTACAAATTGTAGGCTACAATGGTGTTTCAAAGGACATTCACATTGAAAAAAAAAAACTGACCACTCATTTGAACGTAGATTACTGGGGAATGTGTACATTCCAACCACAATGTTTATCGTCACCAAATTGCCTTGACCTCGAATTCACTTCAATCACAGCATCAATTTTGCATTAACCGGTTCATTGGATGGTCAATAACTTATAACTAAGTTTGTAATAGCGTTTTCGCATAAACCAGTGTCCTTGAATGCCTTTACATTCATTGCTGGTGCATTGCAATTAATGTTAATTGCCGTATTAATTGCACTGTATTGATCTGCGTGTTATAGTTCACCTATACTATTATTATGTTTAGTTGGTCAACATGCACGGATATTTTGTAAAATCATATTGTTTTTTAAGAAACCGTAATGTACCACTTCTTAGCAAGGGTCTCTTCTTCAACTCTTCATGAGAGATGAGGGAGCTTAGACCATAATCACGAGGGCTCCGCATGCAATTTTGTATCAGACACAGCATTCAAATTGATTCTAGAGCATGCCTGGGTTTCTTTACGATGTTTTCCTTCATTATTAGCGAATGGTAAATTTTACGATTAGTATCATATCGTGGCGGCCGGCGTCTTAAAGCGTGCCAAGCATACGCTATTGTTTTTTATGTATTCTCTGGTTAGTTCTATTCTTTTCTGCCAGGAAATTTAACTATTACAATTATTATTATTTATTTCATGACTCAACTGAGTAATCTTTGTCATACATACATATTAAAGTCTTAATTGAATGATTACTTTTGACAACTCTGCTAATAATTAGTATCAATATACGTGGTCCGTTGTGGGTGTGCGTGCGTGTGTGTGTGTTGTCCGTGGTCCATTATCAAAAATTACACGCCAAACTTACCTGTTATCGTCAAATTTTATTGCATATTTCAAAAGAAGCGGACCGACCGCATTATTTTGGCGCGATAAAAATCGTGATTCAGGTGGTGGCGGACAGGGTCTTTTTTGTTACGTTCTTGGAACTTCCTTAAGAAGCATCAATTTGCTGCGGCTGCGTAAACCGCGGGGCGACGACCTTCGCTTTAGTGAGTCACTTGCACTACACGGTGATTAAGTTAAGGAAACCACGTGTCGGAGCTTGGGAATTACGCAAATAGAGAGCCTTTATTACCCGATCATTATCTCTAAGGAACACTTACCCTCGGTATTAAGAATACACCAGTCAACCGGTTCGATTTCATCCGAATCCAATTTGAATATAATAAAAGGCAGTAACAAAATGGTTCGAGTGTTAAACCCAACCTTTCCTTGTGGAAGCACAAGGAATGTATACGTCATTCTATTGGAGACTGCATAATAATATGTTTTCTTTAATTAGTTATCAAGATATGTGTGCGCTGCTAACGATTTCCATTAATACTTAAAACATACATCAGTAAATTTGTAACTTACTGTGTAGGTTAAATAATAATTTGCATTTATATGACCGTACTTATTATTTTGTTAAGATTCCAAATTAAATTATTTTTTACCCGACTACGGAACGGAGGGAGGGTTATAATTTTAACAAGAATGTATGTAAGTATGTATGTATGTATGCATGTTCATCTGTTCCCGCATATCTTCTAATCTACTTAACATAAATTGACAAGTAGGATGTCGTTAGAAGCGTCTTGATTGTCCGCTGGTTATAGGCTATATAATACCACATTATTAGACTGCGATTTTATTGCGTAGTCGGGTTTTAGTTTTTAAAACTTATTACTTGTTTGTGGTAATCTTTTGATTTTTACTAGGTATTCCCGACATTTTGAAAGCGTTCTTATCTCAGTGTGCCCTCAGGTCTTTTGTTGGTCCGATCTACTCAGCAAAAACTTACAGTATATTAAGGACACACATGGTTTTTAATTTAATTAAAATCACAAGATCCCAACTTTCCAAGCCACGAAACAGCCATCCGCTTAATGCTGGCTATTATTTAATGGCTGACTTGAAATTAGCATTTTATTTTAATAAGTAGCGTTGCAAATCATTCATCGCGGCATCGTAGAAATTAGTGCGTCCGTGGTGAGCTTTTGCATAGATTTGTGATTTATCACCGCAAAAAATAACCTAACGTCAATTTAGAAAACGAAATAAATAAGTCGATAAAAAAGAATTCAGAATGTGAAAAAGCTTTCCTTCATTTGGGGAATGGTATGTTTAAACGTTATGATTGTTTATAAACATCATAAAGAAAGACTTAAAGGATCTCGAAGCTGCAAATACCGGTAGGATCATCGTTTATCGAGTATGTATGGGTAAAAAGTTTTTGTTTCTTTTGTCATTTATTACAGACGTCAAATAACGTGTTTTTCCTTATTGCGTTCTTGCATTTTAATCATTGTTTATACCTCATACGCTATAGCGTAAATTTGTGGAAATTTATAATAGTCTATAGACTATTATAAATTTCCACAAATCAAATCACAAATGTATGGCATCTATGTGATTCAAAGTCACTACCTCGTTGCTAATGCAACGCAATGGAGCAGCGATTTATATGAGCAGATTACCTATACTTTTGATTAAAATATTACTTTAGTATTCTTAGATCGAATAGGTATCGAGAAATATTGAATTCTTTTGTCGCCAACTCTAGCAGTCTTATTTAAAATTGTCGGCAGACGTGTATTTAATCAATCAGTTCTTTTTTTTTTACTTTTGATAATTTATAAATGAACTCTACGCTTCGTTTCCAATAAACAAGATGATGTGGCTTGAGTGGTTACATGCCCAATACCATATCTATATTACATACCAACATTATATTATGTATGAGCTAAGCAGAGGCTGAATGTTTTCGAAGCATATCCGTATTGATGTACTGTAAGTGCCAGAGTAAAATTATTGCTATATTCATTCTAATGAAGAAAATGCCTAGTGACAGACATATTATTTCCAAACCTTTAGATGTTACTAAGAATTTTCTCACAGAAATCCCCAACTCTATCTGCATTGAGAACAAATTATTTCAACTTTTGCACAGTAAAACTTATAAAAAACAATAGGATCGTTATATACTTTTGAAACAACGTTGTTTTAATATGAAACGTAAAATCTTTTATATATATATAAAAGATTTTACGATTTTATTTTAGATTTTTTTTGATTTATATATATATATATATATTTTATATTTTTTCTTATGATAAAGGGCATCGATGTTACAGTGTTCTGTGCTGTTTGAACTTGCGAAATCAGCGTATCATAGAAGCTTGTGAATTCATTGGTATCTTTAACTAATATAATAACTTCACTACTATCACTAAAAAGTACAAAATAATATTTTTTTACTAAATCTGAATGAATTTTTCTAGACGAAAAACTAATAATTTGTAACAAACTCCAATATTAAAGTATGCCCCATATGTTACGTTACTAAAAAAACACTTCTCTTTATTTCATAATTTTGCTGTTAAGAAGACGGCTTTACTCTTTATTATTTTTTTCAAACGTAATAATTTATACTAGATAAATGTTACTACTTTCATCGGATACCGATTCTACGGAATCGGGAGATTCATGTTAAAGCTCTCTTGTTAATATATCGTCGTATTATAAACACAAATCACATTTTATTAGCATATAAAACTGATAATAATATAATAATAAACATATTATTAATTTATAAAACTCGACGTAAAACTAAATTGTACACAGTGAATCATGTTTCATTCATTTCCCGCTATCGGGACTTGTATGTAATCACAGTAACATGAACGCATTATCTGCGTTATATGCCACACTGCGGGACAATGTGCCAAAATACAACGCGTGGGCAACAAATTGCTGTGACGAACTTATAAGCGCAGAATCTATACTTATAATAAAACTGTAACAGGTCCAATTCTGTACATTGAAGATATTTTGAAAATTATTTTTGGAGGGCATTCTATAACCGATACTGAGGCCGAAAATGTATTTTTTTTAATTTTTGTCTGTCTGTCTGTCGGTCTGTCTGTCTGTCTGTCTGTCTGTCTGTCTGTATCACGGCTGAGCATCACGCCGAAACTACTGAACGGATTCAAATGAAACTTGGCATGATTTGAGATCTTACTACGAGGTAGGACATAGGATACTTTTTATCCCGTAATCTAGCACGGTTCTTTCGGGAGAGGGGATCAAAGTCAAAATGGGTACTTGGTTATACGCTTAGTCCGATTTTATCAATTTTTCTTCATAATTATAATAAATATTAGTAAGGGAACACTCATAGAGAGTTGTTATCAAGGTTTTGTAATCGATCGGGTTAAGCAACGTTAGGTAAGGTCATTAAATAGATGGGTGACCGTTTAACGTCATTTGAACTAAACGGGTCCGTGCTTCGGAGTGCAAGTAAAAAGTGGGTCCCAGTTTTTAACCGACTATAAAAAAGGAAGTTATGTATTCGATGCGAATGTCTGTTATTAAAATTTTAGTTAACGTAAAAATAGCGCATGCGGAGCTGCATGGGTCAGCTAGTTGTGTATAAAAATGTTAATAATATTTTAAAAGTATAGCTGTGACTATTTAAATTAAGGTGGCAACGGACGTGTTACGCTGATCAAGGGTGAGCCTTACGCGGAATTGCCAGAACTGGCCAAAAACTCTTGAAGTCTTCCTCCATGAAGGTCGGCCGTAGCAACATGAACCACATACGGAAGACACTTTCTGCTGCAAGATTAGATTTTCGACCCTGAGGGTGGGTAATTTTCATCTTGAAACGTACTCCATTATACAGGACACACTTGTGCAAGTATGAATCCAGCCCAGATAAGTTTAGCAACGGAACACATATACAGCTGAATTAATGTTTGGTTTAGCCAATATGATACCACACTTGTTTCTGGACAAATACATCTTAGGCTTCTCTGCCTTGATGAAGCCTTCTCTGCCATCATCTTCAACACGGCCCTTGTTTCTGCTCCCTCCCGGGACGTGCTTTAGCGAGTGTCTGGTGCTGGAGAGACTCTAGCGAGGTCCGAACGAAGTGTCGAGAGGCTCACCATTCGGGAAAGTTTTAGTGAGTAAAAAACCCACAGGCCTTCGCTCCTATGGAGACTGGGTACCTTTTGGCAAATTCTTCCCAGACGACAAATATATATGCATAACCGGTAGCACCTTTCTGGAATCTTTCACAACTGGTTCCCGTTTTCTCCCAAGTGCTGGCAGAATTGCCAGTAAAATGTCCAGACCTATTAAAAACACTTTTAATAGGTACTTCAAGCGGATTGAGAGTTAATTAATCCTCAATCTAACTATAGGTGCTGCGTAGATCGTAATCATTATTCGTAGTCATTATAGCTTGAATGCTTTAGCGATATTAATTATATCGCCAGCCGTAATCATTTAGTACGGTCAGTAAATTAGCTAATTGCCCGAAATGGCAGCTATAAGGTGTAAATTACGTCCACATCACAACGTTGAAACTGACGGTCACACGCAACTTTTGGCTATATTTTTGGCTGCTATGATATTGATAATTATTATCATCAGCTTTGCAGTTAACTGTCATACTAATCAAGGTATATAAAGAATCTTAATATAGTGTTCATCCCTTTATATTTTGTCTCTATTAAGCTGTACTGGCTTAGTTGTGAGACTGCTACGTTTCATTTGCTACTAGCGATAGTTCTTCTAACACAATGTATCTATTCTACAACTGTCATTCCCGACAATCGTCAGGCGATAGCACCTTGAGAAAAAGTATCAGCATTAGTACTGGGCTAGTCTACGTAGTTCTATTATTAGTAGTAACTCTGAGATAGAAAGACACGAAAATATTAGTTCTAGAGCACAACGCTCGTGCCTGACGACGGTGATGCGCGCAAGTATAAGTATACTCCATTTTTGACCGTTGGACAGCCATCACTCCTGTATTCTAGCATTTCTACGATTTTGATCTTGTAAAGAAGTATAGTATTGTGGTTTGCAATATTTTTGGAATCCCTTTTATGATGTTTATAATTAAACGGGTCCGTAATCTGCAAGGCGGTAACACTTGATCACATGTGGGAATGTTCTATCCTTATCATCAAGATCATCCTCTGAAATAAAAAGTGTCCCTCAATCAACGTTTACCATTATTGATGTAAAAGTGTCAGATTTACTAGGTATTATTTTATTTAATGAAATTATTGTGATTTGTATTGACTTATGTGACAAATGACCTGACGTGTAAACTAATACAAATGAATGATTATGATTTTTAGGTAAACCAAATAAATTTATTTTACTAAGCGCCAGTATAATACAGTCGGAAGTTTCTCCATTACGAATTCACCCGGATAAACATACGGTAACAAGTGAACCACAACCAGAGGCGGCTCGCTGACATCAAACAAAAGATTTAGGTGAGCCAACCATTCCATGAGAAGCTGATATATACCACTTATTTATGAAGCGTAAAAAGGAAGACTAGCGCGATCAGTAGAGTTATTCACAACGGTCGGAAGATTCCGTTTTCGAATTGAAAGATGATATCCTGGAAACGCTATTCACGATCAAAATGTTTAAACAATTTTATTTCGTATGAAGATGTAATTTCATAAAAAAACTATTGGATTTGTATATAATTTACGGAATGTGTGTTCATTCGATTCGAAAACGGAATCTTCCGACGGTTGTGAATAGCCCTAGAACAACAACAGTATACTTTTTAAACTTAATTAGGAGACGAGCAGGACGTTTACCTAATGGTAAGCCCTATGGGACGCTAACTGTATCTATGTAGTGTTCGGAATACTTCGGAACAATGGGAAGTAAAATGCGACTTAATCCTTAAAATTAGTTTTATTTCCATGTTTAGTATTCGCATAAATGTCATAACTTTTTAAATTTCTACAGATTTATCAGGTAAAATAAAATTATTATATAATAATATTTAATGATAAATTATGCATGTGCAGATATCCCGTTTCAACTTCACTGTGTGGTTGGCAACACAGATGCAATTACATATAGCCCATCGCGGTTGCGGTGGCAACAACAATTTGTTGGAAATTAGTTTTATAAACTGTGTGCTCTTTCACAAATTAAATGACATCCTAGTTTACGATACCGCGGTCAGGGAAACCTTGGTTATAATGGTGTTTTACTCTCGAAGTATCTATTATACTAAATCGTCTTTACTCGTATTAGTATGCAAAAACTGAGAATTCATCTAATTTATTAGATTACAAATAATAACAGAGAAGGTCTTTCCCTTAATCGTAATAACATACAGGCTGTTAAAAAATCACTGAGGGTATTATTCTATAATTATACTTACGTATATTATTAGTTTGTTGAATATATCATACCACTCAACGGCGGATGATTCCGATCGGAATCATGCAAACACGTAAAACGTGGACGCGCGATATCGAGTGCGCCGCGGTCAGGTATATTTTTCCTGATATCTACCAGAAAGGCGAATGAACAGGAAAAATATTTTGACGGGCCTTTTGGTCTAGTGGTTAGACACCCTGTCTGCTACCCGATGGGTCGTGGGTTCGATTCCCACCAAGTGTCTGGGTGTTATTTATCTATTTAAGTATGTATTTCCAAAAAAGAACGAATGTAAGTATTAGTATCAGTTGTCTGCTTTCCATAGTAGGTACAGGCTCTGATTAGTTTGGGATTGGATGACCGGGTGTGGATTGTCCCAAGATATTATTATTATTATTGAGATATGTATTTAACAAAAGTTACACCAATCTACATATAATCTTACGTGTTACATAAAAAAATATTCACTTTTTGCATAGAATGGTGCTAGAAAGCACGACATCTTATATTGAAATGAAGCGGTAAAATGAATTTCATTTCAATGTTTAGTATTCGTGTAAATAAACGCCTGAGCCATTTTAAGATTAACCTTAGAGATATCGCTCTAGATGTAGAGATAGAAAACACATTTCACTTTTCTTCTTTTTGTGGCGACATGAACTACGGAGTTTGTTGCCCTCAATTGCTAATTTTCCAGGATGCACGAGGATGCTTAGGACCTGTATTATTTCGTCATGCGCACCCCAACATAATAGATTTCACGATTGTTAGCAATCTCAAAAAGTTACCTATAATTATGATCAAGGTAGTTTGGATGGGATATGGAAAATATGAAATCTACATCAATTATCATCAACATTTCGAACAGAACATTTCAGATCTGTAGAAGAGCAATTAGCTACGCACAAATATACATTATATACTCCTATTTGAAGTTGGTACTAATAGCGGGATACCCACCCAACACCACAACGAGAAGAGGTCAGTCCAAAATCTAGCTAGACAATCAAAAAACAAGGAAAAAAAATCCGTTCACCTAGTTCTTCGCAAGCGGCCGACTACGTGATTGATTTCTGTATTCTATTCGGAAGATTAACCGTTTGTCTCACAAAGCGAATGACAGTTCTGGGTCTTTGAACTTTGTCATCTGACGTGGTCGGAGCTGGACGATCAGCAAATATTTAGAAACCCGTATACTCAATACTGTTAGACCTCTAAATATTGAGAGGGCCACACACACCCGTTTCAAATGCACCTGTATACAAATGTTTGGATGCTAAAGAAAACTGTTAAGCCCGTCACACACCTACTATAATATATATTTAAATACCGTATTATCACATATATCATCGCAATATATGGCTGTACCAAAATATAAGCTGCGTATGCAGTCGCTCGAAAATTAGTATAGAAAATATATCGTAATATGCCTAGCATTAATTTATATTAATATTATATTGTAGCTATAGGTGTGTGATGGGCGTTCTCCACGATAAGTTTTTTCCATCTTGATAAATACAAATTTAAAGCTACCAGAAAAAAAAATATTGTTAACAAAAGTGCTTTATATTTTTAGGAATACAAAATACTGTCGAATTATGAATAACAGTTTAATCGTAATACGATGGTTATTATAATATAATACGATTCATATTATGAATCGTTAAACTACAGGTAGGTTTTCTGGTAAATAAGTACGTACAAACTACAAAATGCGGTCAGCAAAAAATATGCTAGGTATATTAGCGTCAACTAAATGCATCCTATCCACAATAGAATTGCCCTTGCAAACATGACTCAGGATTTTGCCAAATCCTACAAAACGGTTTTCGTAGCTTTAATGTATTTGCATTAATACAAATAGAAGCTCAGAATTTCTGACAAACAATAGACAGGTACTTCTGTTTAGGCTCGCCCACGGTAAGTAATTGAACTTTAAATTGGATACAAAAGAACGGCTTTTGGCACATTAAAGATTTAATTTGGAAGTTAAATTGAATATGCAAAGTTCAAGAGGTAGAAGGCACAGATATTTTTTTGGAATCTCTACTGCTATAACACTTAAGCACTTGTGCACTTCAATATCTCCCACATAGATAGCTGTGGTCGTATTGGCCAGAAGAGCGTACATATAAGTCATTGAAGCTAATGAGTCTTTTATGAAACATTAATATGTCTCATGATAAAAATATAGCTGACTCTACCAGAACACCACGCTTTGTTTAGTGTTTCAACATTGGGTTTATTGTAAGTATTTCTTCTGAATAATCAATATTCTTGGAAGGAAAGAGTATAATATTGTCCCAGTATTTCAGAAACGCACGCATTCCAGCGATTCCTAAGAAAATGTAACATTAGCCCATTAGATTATTAATGAATCGTCTGTTCACACACCGCTTGAAATCTAGCTGTCTTATTTGCATATCGTGACTCGGTGCTTCCAGTTCTACGTATAGAGCATTGGATATGCGCACCGTGGCCGCGGCTTCCTGTTAATGAACGGCCATAGGTGCGCTTGCGCATCGCACCACTCTACCACTGGTACACGCCACTCATTGATGTTGAGAGACCGGATAAAGCAGTATATTGAGACAAAAGCAAAAAGTCCATATTCGTGTTAGGTCATTGACTATTGGTGATTCATATCTTTTCTTGTATATACCATCTTATTTTTATGATTGCTTATGGTATGGTACCGAACATTTTCTTGCGGTTTTGTGGTATATCGATAACAGAGTTCCTGTATCAGTGTGGTCCTATTATAGTCACGATTTGTTACAAATTACAATTGAGTAAAACGGAAGCAATCACTAGCAATCATTAGACATTATTTATTATGGTCTCTTTCTCACGTGCGCCATTACCGAAGTGATGGGAATCAGTTACTGTTCATATATTATGGAAACTAGACTAAGTACCGGTTATGTTTATCGTTTTCCTCTATAATCGGTATATCTCTATGGTATCTACTTAATGGTAGTTCGCATCTCATTTTATAAATAATTATGCAAAGCCGTATGCAAATAATTACTTAAGTATTTTACAATCGCAAATCACTGGTATTCCAAAGGATTAACGTGCACGTTTTGGACAAAATTAAAATATTGTATTCAACATGGCGTTGCTGTGAATTTAAATTTATTAATTAATTATACATTAATAACGGAAACATAACGGTCGAGGTTGATATATTGAATGATATTTTAATACGGTTGTGAAATAATATTAAATAACTGAATCATTCTGAAAACAGACAAGTAAATGTTTCAAATAGTAAAGGTTATTTCCTTATATAAACACTTACTTAACTACTAACATCGATATAATAATATCGATGACTAGGACTAGACCTGCCTTAGCAAGCAAAATTTTCATAAAAAACCTTGTTACACGTGTAATAAAGTCAGTAGAAAGAAACGTAAACCGAAAAATAATATTTTTGATCAAAATAATTATGACAAAATGACTAATTGAGACTAAAGTTTATTTTCAATATTATATTGTATTTTGTATATTTACTGAAGAATTTAATATATTATAAAAAGTGATGACAGTTCCAAAGGCCGCCCCATATTCTATACTTAATCCCATTGTTTTCATATCATGTTTCATCATGTCAGCCACAAGACGTCCATTGATGAACATAGGCCTCCCCCATATACTTCCATTGCGACCGATGTTGTGCCGCCTGTATCCAACGGCTCCCTGCCACCTTGACGAGGTCGTCTGTCCATCTAAAGGGGAGCCGTCCCACACTGCGCTTTCCAATCCTTGGTCGCCATTCGAGAACCTTTCTTCCCCACCTATCGAGACTATATGACCTGCCCATTGCCCACTTTAACTTACTAACTACTAGAGATCATGTATATATGCCCTTTTTTTCTATACAAGATCCAGTCAAATAGGGCCAGTAGGGTCGAATATGACATATTCAACTCTACCAATTATCTTTGGCTGGCCACCGGTCAGCCATCACGACTGCGTTCATATTTACAGTTCATATTTTGATCTTGTAATGAATAACAGAGTATACATATTTGTATAATCGTATTGAAATAATATCACCTCATTTGGTTTAAAAAGTGAATCTTTTCACTCTAGAAAGTCAAAAGTTAGTCTCGTTAGTGTTAGTTATATAATACTTATACGTATTTTGTTAAAAGTATCACTTTCATGTAAAAGTGTTCAAAGACGTAATAGGTGTCAACTAGTGTAAATGGTTAGTACAAATAAACGACCGTACCTACTTACTTAAGTTACGTAAAATATTAATATACTGGTCTAATATTGGTCAGGGTCCAAATTGATTCAATAAACATTGGTTTTACTGGTTCAGACTTCAGGTAAGATATTTTGCAACAGAATTTAAACAAAATATTAATAATGTTGTCTTTTATTTACGCGAATACTAGACATTGTAATTAATCTCTTCTTACGGATTATATCGCGATTTATTTTAATTTTCCCGACGTTTCGAATGCTTTGCAGCACCCATGATCATGTCCGCCCGTGACCATGGGTGCAGCATTCGAAACGGCGGGAAAATTAAAATAAATCGCGATATAATCCGTAAGAAGAGATTAATTACAAAATATTAATAATACTTTTCTCTAGGTGCAATAAACTAACTAAAAATGTATTAGATACTGAAGTGGTTTTCATTTTGATCATGATCTTGATAGAGAATTTATTTTGAAAAGTTTAATTAGTTACTATACTTCTTTTGAAAAGCTTAAATAGATACTAAGTATACTAAAGCCTTACCGATCGCTATTTAAAAACGATTGATTTTTATTTGACACCATACATAGATTATCTTTCCCTTGATCGTCCTTCCCTAAAAATTAAATTCATAAAACATCTAAAAAGTTATAGAGATGAGTAATTAAACAGAACCGAAATTGGTTTCGAATTACCTATTTCTTTTTAATGAGGATCTTTGGCTGCAGATGGCCAAGACAATTCGACATTTCAACGGGCAATTCGGCTTTTAACTACGGCTTGCTTGCTAATAATTCCCAATCATGCGTAATCATCATACATACTACACGATCACATCACACGTTTTTAAAATAAACATTATATTTTTACGTTTAACTCTTGCAAAATTATTCTTTTATCAATACTCGTATGCACAAGCATTTTATCAACACATAGGTAACTTCATTTGTATGTTAAAATGTGGCAAATTGTAATAAACTTTATGTTCCCGCATATTTAGATAAAACCTCTGTTTGCGCAATAGGTATATGTACATTAAACGCGTACATGTATGTAGCGATTATAAAAGAAAAACAACTATGATATTTGTTCCAAGCCGCGAACAAATATCATAGTTGTTTTTTTTTTCAAAATTCTAATAGGTATTCTAATACAATACTTATTAGAATACCTATTAGAATTATGCGTTCTACTTTTAGTTATGTGTAGTTTATTTATTTGTTATGGTTTATTTAATACCATATTGAACCGTAAAGTGAAAACAATAAAGATTATTTTGAGTTCTTTTATTATTATAATCATTTCTGATATTTACGCAAATAAAACTAATTTTGCTATGACACTTTTACTGAAATGAGTGTCCGAAACATACGATTGTAAAATCTAAATTAAATCACAAAATAATCCTATTGGGTTGCGGTCAGGGAGAGCAAAAGGCTCGTCAAAAATATACCGTAGGCGAAGATATGGTTCCGCCTGGATCAGGGTGACAAGTGACAAATAAACATGTAGAGTTAAAAGCAATTATACATGTTTTATTATAATTCCAAGAAACCTTTTTAGAACTACAAGCAATAGCACTTTGACATGACATACGAAATAGATGGTTAATATAATCCACCAAGCGAGCTAAAGTAGGGCCAATTTAATAGATCAAATTTGACACTTCATCAAAATTTAACAACGTAACCTTGTAACGGTGGGCATAAAATATTATTAATATTTTCGAAGGTAGAACTGCATTGCTTGTCTTTTTTGAATTACGATTACATATTTAATGTAATAATGACAAAAGAAACAGACAGAACAAAGAAACTGACAGATTTCAAAAGTGATCTATTAAATTGGCCCTACATTAGTTGACGAAAACCAAATGTTGTTACATCAAATGCACTTATTCGAGTCGTGAACGTTTGCGATGCTTTCCACGTTCCACAGAGGTCCGCTTAAGTAGGCATTATAATCGGTTTAAGTAAAACACTTTCGCCTCTGAAGGTCGGCTGGCTGTGCTTTGTATGTAACGTCAACTCTAGCGCACGTGCCACGGTCGTTCTGAATAAATATCGTTCGCTTTGACGCCGCACCGGCTCATAATGAGATGGGAACTCGATTAGCTTTGAATTATGAGATTGATGACCTTGAGCCTGCCGTATCGTTACATCCTCTGTAATTTCTTGATTAGTGAATCATCTCAGATTTTGTAAAAAAGAAACGTCTTTTTTCTTCAAATATGACCTGATTTCCGCTTTAATTCCTGTAATGAATAACGTGTTAAAAAGTGTACAGTTTTTATCGATATTCTACATAAGTATTATAACCACGTTACGTACAGCCTATCCATTTGAGAAATTCAAGGGTGAAGGTTAAAATATATGATATCAGTTTATTCAGTAAGGTCATCTAGTACAGTAATTACTATACTCAATGTCACTTTACATTAATTACACCTCAAAAGATCACACGGAAAAAAAAAATTAGCTGCAGCTACTAAATTTTAGGTGCTATTGCAAATTTTCTTACGAACTATAGGGACAGCGAAGTTTGTAGCAGTCGTTGCAAAGTGTTTTTAGCTACCAGAATTTAGCCAAGGTAGCGAATTATTTTAGTTAAAATTACTACATGTCATAGCTTACATTAGCGGTAGCGGCGAATATTATTTGCTATATTTAGCTGTGGCTGCTAACAATATTAGCAATATTTAGCTGTGGCTGCGAATTGTTTTTGTGACTCCACCAAAGGATTTTAGTTGCGATACCAAATAAATTTATGAGTGTCAGCTAATATAATTCGTAGTATTGTAGGTTTGTTTTAGCAGTATTAGCTGAGTTAATTTGATACTGTATCGTATCACCTTAGCTACAATTGCCAATATGTTAGCTGTGGCTACGAATTGTGTTTGTAACTCCACCCAAGGATTTTAGTTGCGACACCAAATACATTTATGAGTGTCAGCTAATATAATTAGTAGTATGATAGGTTTGTTTTAGCAGCATTAGCTAACTTAATTTGTTACTGTATCGTATCACCTTAGCTGCAATTGCCAGTATGTTAGCTGTGGCTACGAATTGTGTTTGTAACCCCACCGAAAGATTTTAGTTGCGACACCAAATACATTTAACAGTGTCAGCTAAAATAATTAGTAGTATGATAGCTTTATTTTAGCAGCATTAGCTAACTTAATTTGTTACTGTATCGTATAACCTTAGCTGCAATTGACAATGTGTTAGCTGTGGCTACGAATTGTGTTTGTGACTCCACCAAAGGATATTAGTTGCGATACCAAATAAATTTATGAGTGTCAGCTAATATAATTCGTAGTATTGTAGGTTTGTTTTAGCAGTATTAGCTAAGTTAATTTGATACTGTATCGTATCACCTTAGCTGCAATTGCCAATATGTTAGCTGTGGCTACGAATTGTGTTTGTGACTCCACCCAAGGATTTTAGTTGTGACACCAAATACATTTATGAGTGTCAGCTAATATAATTAGTAGTATGATAGGTTTGTTTTAGCAGCATTAGCTAACTTAATTTGTTATTGTATCGTATCATCTTAGCTGTAATTGCCAATGTGTTAGCTGTGGCTACGAATTGTGTTTGTGACTCCACCAAAGGATTTTAGTTGCGACACCAAATAAATTTATGTGTGTCAGCTAATATAATTCGTAGTATGATAGGTTTGTTTTAGCAGTATTAGCTAAGTTAATTTGATACTGTATCGTATCACCTTAGCTGCAATTGACAATGTTTTAGCTGTGGCTACGAATTGTGTTTGTGACTACACATAATGATTTTAGTTGCGATATCTAATTAATTTATGAGAGGTAGCTAATATAATTCGTAGAAGCATGTAAAGTAATTTTAACAGTACAAGCAAAGTTAATTTGATACTGTATAGTATTAATGCAGCTACAATTCCTACGATGACATGATTATAATATGATAAAAAAATATATCACAAAATCTGAATTAACACTATCTCATGTTGCTAGAAGTATGTTTGATACGATAGATTGTCCTTATTAAACTTGATGGCAACAAAACAAATCTTCAGAAGACGAATAATGAGATCATTTACATATTTAATTAAAGCAATTCAACATCTTTAACTATTAAAAAGAATGTGTAAATGGTTACCGGTTACATAGCTTTAAATATGTTACGGTTATGTTATTCGTTGTTATGTTGTTGCCATCAAGTGCGTAAATACATTTTTTTGTATTGAAATACTTATAGCAACTCAGGATTATTAGATATTTTGTGATACTTTATTTATCATATTCTATTCATGTCGTCATATCAATTGTAGCTACGATGATACGATACAGTATCATATTAACTTTGCCTCGACTGCTAAAATTATTTTCCATGCTACTACGGATTATATTAGCTACCTCTCATAAATTTATTAGATATTGCAACTATAATCCTTAGGTTTAGTCACAAACACAATTTGTAGCCATAGCTAAAATACTGTCAGTTCTAGCTAAGGTGAAACGATACAGAATCAAATTAACTTAGCTTTAACAGCTAAAATGACCTTCCATGTTACTGTACATTAGCTTTTTCAAATAAATGTAATACATAACTGAAACGAAATCCTTAGGTGAGCAAACAAACACAACTAACATTTACACTTAAAACACTGTCAAGTGCAGCTACAATGATACGATAGAGTAATAAATTACCTTAGTTACTAGGTACTGCTTAAACTACCTAACATGCTACGAATTATGATAAATTAATCACCATTCTCAATTGTTACATGAAGTCAATACAAAACAAAATTAAAGAAAGTATCTATTTATTGAAATCACAAAATAGTTACTCCTAAAATAAACATTAGTTTGGATAATTGAAAAGAAAAGTTATATACATAATATTTTTTACTAACAATTTTATGTAACACTGGTATAAGACAGTAATTCCAACATATCAACTTTTATAAGTACAAGTGTTAACTAACTTGATCATAAAATCACTATCTGATAAAGTGACAATAAGGGCAAAGTCAATTTCAATTTTTTTCAATACTATACTATACTATATATAATCGGAACAACAAAGAAATACTATACTATAATCGGAACATTAAGCTTATACAGGGTTACAGGAAAAGTCGTGCTAGATCCGTTAAGGGCGTGGAGTACCCATCATTTCTGACTTATTTCACTATGAAACACCCCACCCTAAACTTAACCCTTTTCGAGATTTTCGACTTTAAATTTTTTTATTGAAAATTGCCGATTTTTAGGCTATTAAATTTTATTTTGTTTATTTTGTGTGTATTATTATTATTGCATTTTTACATGTGTAATAAGATGCTTTAGGTCAATCATTAAAATAGTGCACAAGTTAATTGAAATTGAAAAGAGTGACGGGGTCCCAACGAAGATTTAGCGTGAATGTGTGGATGGGCATTATCTCCAATCATTTGATCGGACCTTACTTTCTCCCGGACAATCTAAATGGGGAAAACTACGAAAACTTTATGAGAGGAGACTTGAATGACTTGCTGGATGATCTGCCACTCAACTTAATAAGGGACATGTGGTTCCAACATGATGGCTGCCCTGCCCATTTCAGAAGTGTCAGAGACTGGCTGGACACAAATTATCCAAACAAATGGATAGGACGAGGTGGGCCGTTGCCACTGCCAGCAAGAAGTCCGGACCTAACCCCCATGGATTTTCATGTATGGGGGCGCATGAAAAGTCTTGTATACAGCGAGCCAAATCCAGTTTCGTCTGTGGAAGAATTAAGAGAAAGGATTGTTGATGCAGCAAATCAAATGAGGACAACGTTGACCACTGGAGTAGTGAAGACTGGTCTCCGTAGAAGGATGCGACAATGTGTTAGAAATAGAGGTGGCCATGTTGAACATGAACTGTAGAGAGTGTAGAGTAAGAAAAAGTTGTGTGAAAACCTGATTTAGTAAATGACATTTCATGCTTACCTATTTTTGTTTTACTTTACTTTTTAGGGCTAAGTATTAACTTTCTTCACCACTGTCGCCTATGAAACTAAGTTTTTTTTCCACGAAATGTAATACGAACCCTAGATAGTTATACCTCGTTAGAAAGCTGATGAAACGAAGATATTTTAAAACACATCTGTCGAACAACTGCCATAATATTTTTTTTAGATATCCCTTAGAGAAAAATAAACCTGCTAATTATTTTTGTAATTTCTTTACTTTCACTTGTCTACTACGGCCTATTCAATTAACTTGTGCACTATTTTAATGATTGACGTCCTAAAGCATCTTATTACACATGTCAAAATGCAATAATAATAATAATAATACACACAAAATAAACAAAATAGATTCATAAATCAGTACCACTTACAAAATACATACACAATATTTGCTGGAGTCGTCTCCATGCAGTTGCATTTCAGCATCAGTAGAGAAATTTTTAAAATCGATTTCCAGCTGTGGACAAATAAAAAAAATGAATGATATAGATTGGGTAAGTATTATTTGATATAATTACAAAATTTCTAATATTTACAAGATATAATATCTGAATCTATAATTTTATTTCATATCAGTTGATATAATAAACGATTGATATAATTTTAAAATAACTATTTTTATTAAGCATAACATACATTGATTACAAAACCATTTGATATCATTTACAAGATATAAAACCTATTTAGCCTAATATAATAAAAATAAAATAATAATATCATGTTTTATTGTAATTTCGCGAGCCCTGCTTTGCGGGGCTCCTAATTCTGGGTGGTACAATAACCACGAAGGTTAAGGCGGGAGCTCCGCTTCTAGCCTAACATATCCGAGTCGAATTGCTCTGAATCGAGGTGTTAACTATGTTGGTACCTATAAATATACATTTTAAACTATAGACCTAATGATTTTCGATTAGATAAACATTATATCCAATAACATTATACGAAATAAGTTTTAGAATATATAAATGTTATATGTAAAGAAATTATAGCAACAATTGGTATATCTCACGTTTATTAGATCTTGTGAACGTTATTGAAATGAAAATAGACCAAATAAATTTATATGAAATGGGACGCACCCATATAGATTGAGTTTCGTAGAAGTTAGTTAAAACGTTCGTAATAAATTGTTACTTACCAATCTATCGTCCATGTATTTGTGGATTTCCATTAATCCTTTAGACATTGATAATCTTTTTGATGTCGTGCATTCCCAGTTCTCAAGGACAACATTTACCGTTTCTGTATTTTGAAGCCAGCTTCATAATAAATAATAGGCTTATTGTTTCTAGGGGCCATAGTTGCCTGCAATAAAGGTTTTATTATTATTTTTCATTTTTGGTTACTCGGGCTTTTACACCCGGACTTTTAAAAAGCTTGCATGGGGACGAATCCAACACATAGGCCTGTTAGGACAAATTAATGAAATGGAACATACCTGCCAGAATCAACTGCTGGAAATAAGATATAAACAGCAGTTGACTCTGGCAGGTGTAGGGACTATTGAAGTACATGGAAAGATTTCTTGATTTCCTTAAGTGGGCATTTGGTGGACTGAACACTGGGCTATTGTAAAAGGCCGGGGTCATTTGCCATAATTAGTAGATACACTAATTATATTTTGTCAAGCGGTGACTTGCCACTAACTAGATTGGGCTCTTCATATGGCCGTCAGAAGACGACGGAGTGCAACACCGGTGTGGGTGGCTCAGGTGTCTAGAGGTGTGCTGCCATTTCTCCGAAGTTACTCGCGGCATTATACCCTTTAACACTTTCACCCCTGGAGCATATAGCTTTAACAGCTCCTCTCTGGACTAGCCAATTAAGACTAGCCAGAGCTGAGAGTCCTGCGTGCCCCCTTCGGTTTCCACTCGGCCGACGAAGTCACGCCAAGGTGGGGGCCCTGACCGACTCTCTAGAGCACTCGGGTCCGTGGTGACCTTACGCACCAACAGCACGCCACAAGCTTATGTAAAATGGAAGATACCTTTTTTTTGACGTGGGGGAAATCTTCGAAAGATCCCCGGGAGCTGTGGGGCTCGATCGGGGTATGTGGGATTCTTACCCACTAAAACCCGCGCGCCGGATCTGCACCAGGGACCCTCAGTGCCTTGCCTTTGAGCCCGCCGACGGGGGGTGCATTATAGCCCCCCGGGAACCAGTCACGGTGCTCACGGGGACGGGGGTCGCAACCCCGCCGCTGTCCTCCTCGGAGTCGCCACCGTACTCAATGAACGTTCTAAGGGTTCCACACCCCGGACGTCCAGCGACTCCGAAGAGCTTATGTAAAATGGAAGGTTTAGTATAAGTGGCCGAAAAATTCTTTGTGAAATATTAGCACATTTTCATATAATAAGGCATATGTAGGACTGCTATTCTGTTCAATTAATTACAGGCAATTATAATTTATTATATTGTACTAACCTTTGAATGTATCAATGACTGGTTGGTCATAAACCCAGATTTCCAATAATTTTGTAACGTCCTTCCTTGCACAATAACTTCACCGTCTATCCTATCACCACATCACAGATCATGACTATGATCACGCGTCTGTCAGCATTCGAAAAACTAACTACCAAGCAATGTTGCCAGTGCTGTCAAAAAAATACAGATGAAACTTTTCTATTAAAAATGTAATTTCTATCAAATAATATATTTAACATTTTAACATTAAAATGTAAATAAAATCTTTTTAAAAAAAAATTGAACCGACTTCAATATCACTGAAAAGTATAAAATAATTTAAATATTATTGAAGTTGGCGTTAGCTTACCGGCTGTGTATATTTGGCACCAACTTCAATAAAATTTAAATTATTTTATACTTTTCAGTGATATTGAAGTCGGTTCAATTTTTTTTTAAAAAGATTTTATTTTAAACTTTTTAGTGATATTTTCATATATAAAGATTGAACCATCGAAAACCGTAAAATTATCTAGGTAGGTTATGATCACATTATCGTCTACATAGTTTTACATAATTCATGTTTCTTCAGAAAATAATATCCGGTCGTAATGAAATTTGCATGGAAACATCATAGTAGTTTACTCTCTCGAATAAAAAAAGAATCATCGAAATCGGTTCATAATTGTCAGAGCAATGTAATGGGGAACATCAGTTTTATAGTTTTTACCAGATAAATTCCTCCACATCGTTCATGGTTCTCCAGGAAGTTCTTATTCGGTTGTAATAAAATTCATACAGATTCAATACAGTGGTTTCTTCTTTCGAATAAAAAAAGAATCATTGAAATTGGTAAATATTTGCCAGAGTTATGACCATTTTTGTCCGACCGAGCGAGTCCGAGCGACTAAAACGTCATCTATATAGGCTTTCTTGCAACTCTCAGTGCGCAGTCACCATTCTTGTTTTTTTAGGAACTACTCATTACTAAGCAATAATTTTTTTATGGGACCCAATCAATGGATTGAAGAATGAATGGAAGAAAGATTTTTTCAAATCGGTTAATAATTGCCAGAATTATAACATACATAAAAAAAAAAAAAAATATACAGATGAATTGAGAACCTCCTCCTTTTTTGAAGTCGGTTAAAAATAAAGGTTAGTAATGTACATGCGGAAAGCGACATCAAGCCAGGACCGGGTGATAGGCTAAGTCATAACTGTTAACAAAAATATATGAAAAAAATCTTTATTAAGAACTAGCTGTACCCGCGGCTTCACACGCAGCCAGTAGGTAGGTAATTTTCGCGTTATACTCATAAAATAAAACTCGATATAACACGATCCATCTCCATTGAACTTGATCACCTTCGGCCCGATTCGATCCGACCCTTTTATTTTTCGCGGGGAAACCTTCAAAAGGTCCTCGGGATCTGTGGAGGTCAACCAGGGTATGTGGGATTCTTACCCACTAAAGCCCACGAGGTTGTTGCATTGGCACATGAGTGGGGACACCAAAGTTCTCCGGTGGGATCTGCACCAGTGTGATCAGTGCCTTGCATTTTAGCGTTCACGGTGTCAAGGTGCTCACATGGATGGGGGTCACAACACCGCTGCCGTCCTCCTAAGAGTCGCCACCGTACTGGATGGACATCCTAAGGAAGGGCCACACCCCGAACGTCCAGCGACTCTGAAGGAACTCTATCCGACTCCATCCAACCCAGTCTGACCACCCGATTCGACTCGATCGATTTACATAAATTATATCAAAATCATCCTATATATTTTGCACGTTACCCTTATATTTTGATGCCCCGTCTTGCAGGAACCCTTCAATTTTTCGGGATAAAGAGTCTCTTAGTTAAGCGGTCAGCGGAGCACCACTTACTTTGCAAACCGGAGGTCACGGGTTCCATTCCCGCAGGGACCAACAACTTTGTGTAGGTAATTGTTTCTTACTGGTTAGGACAATGACGGATCTTTTTGTCTAGAAAGTAAGATGATCCATACGTCGGATAGGTACTGAGGGGCTTGGATGACATTATTATTATTATGATGACAGCTACGATGGCGATTATGTGTAGGTATGCCACATACAAAATATTACTATTTTGACATTACCTAAATTCATTTTTCCATTTTACTACTAAGTACCCGTACATCCGTAAATCTATTGTTCAAGTAACCCTGATCTTGTTTGTAAGCTGTCTACACGATAAGTGTCAAGCTGCATATCGTGATCTGCTTGCTTTTTGTTCTCGCGGGGGACACATACAATAGGTCCCGGGACCTATGGGGTCAACCGGGGTATGTGGGATTCTTACCCACGGCTGTCGCACGGCACATGAGACGGGAGGCGTGGACGCTCCGGTGGGATCTGCACTTGGGGTTCTGGGGGTTGCCTTTAAGCCCGCCGCTGGAGACACTTTATACATCCACCAAGCAAGCTGCCGTACTTGTTAGACATCTAGGGCCACACACCTCAAACTTTCTGAAGGAGCTTTATTTTTATATATTGAAGAATGTTATTGTAAGTGGTCAATAACATCTTATATTTTTTTATTAAGTACTTCTACTATCTTATGTATTTCAAGATCAATGATTCAATGATTTCGATATCTATCACATCAACGTATTTTACAGAGGTTTAGTTTGAGATTTCATGGAACCATTATATTTTTTAACACTATGACTTAAAGTTGATAACTTTGTTGAGATTTCAAAAATAAAAAAGTAAATTCAAAAACTATAACCCAACTAGCGAAAAATCACCCTATGAAAAGTATAAAACCATATTTATTATAATTTTCAATATTTATCGCCTATTAAATAAACAACTAACACGTTATATTATAGCGTTTCATCGAGTCGTAAAGCGAGCTGCAAAGTCTTAGTGAATTGATGTGATTAAGTGAATCGTCACTCTGGCAACACCTGCAAGAACCGTTATTTCATTTGTCCGCGCAAAACGCGAATAAATTTGCTACCATCGCAAATTATTGTATGCTACTGCAGCGAATACTATATTTGCAACAGTCGTTAAAATATTCGGGCTCGTTTTAAAACGTTTCTTTTGTACCTATTAACTCGCTTTCTTGTCTTACGAAGAACATACCTACTTACTAATATTGGACCATAGGAACATTAGGAATGGTGACCATTGGAACTACTGAAATACCCAAAATAACCCCGTCGTGTTTAGGCTAGATGTATTTGTCTTGACAAGTACTAAGCCTGTATCTGCTGTCTGTGTGTTCGCCATAATATGAGCAGCTAGCTTAAACGCCTTTTAAACGCGCTTTTAATAGTTTCACCTGTAATAAGTACGTAGCTATATATGATGGTAATAGAATATTGCCACTCCATTTTCACCCCCTTCTACACGTTCAAATCGTTTGGAATTTTGCACATGTGTCAAAGACCCGTGACAATATACTAATATAGTATTATCGAGCTGATCTCATGATAAAGCTCGAATTTGGATAAGGGGGAACCCTTAGATGGCTACAAGTAAACTCACCGAGTTTGGACTCATTTGTTTTGTTTTAAAGAATACTATTTACTTTGACCACTAATGAGGATCTGATGATGGAACTGGAAGGTGGGTAAAGGAACCCTTGAGTGGGTACTAGTAATCACATCGTGTTTAGGCTCACTTGATTCGGCTTTAAGAGTTCCATTGACTTTTCCCAATATGAGGATCTGATGATGGAGCTGGAAGGTAACCCTTGAATGCGCGAAAGTTTGGAGAGCCTAAAGCAATATCTCAATGGACTTAAGCCTAATGCATACTAATCCATCGGACGTACCTACTGTAAGTAAGGAAAGTCTGTCTAATAACCACAGATCTTGGATTCGTATATCAACTCTCAAAATTGACAATGATACATTCGAAACGATATACTTACGATATTATTCCGAATGTATCATACCTACTCTAACAAATATTCGAACTCCTCATCGTTTATCGTACCTATCTATAGAATTTTTGGTCCTCGGTACGATTCATTTGGTCCTTTTTTATTTTTTTCATTATTTACAATGAACTAAAGACCACGCGTACAAGTCGTGGGCACTGCTGATGTTATCCCGGTTTTACTCACTGTGGGACATATCAATGTTTAAAACCCATCTCAGAGACCGAGTGAATACAGTCAAATCCATTTGTTCACTATTTTGGCGGATTCCATAAACCAATCTGGTATATCTGGTAATACTTTTAAAGGCCCGTTATCTGAGTTAAACACTAATCTTGTTAGCTGTACTGGCAAATTATTCTATGGTATTGTTACAAATATAATATTTGCAAAAGTCGCAAAAAAATTCGGGCTCGTTTTATAATTCAAACTAAAACGCAAGTATTTAATAGGTAGTAAATGCCTATTACTACATAAGATTGAGTAACCGTAAACAGTGTTTTATTATTATCTTAGGTATTATATCCATAATAATCGGCAACAAGTAGATATGTATACCTAAATATATAAAACCATCCACGAAATGTATGATCATCAGCAGCCTAAAGTAGTCCACTGCTGAACAAAGGCCCTTAGAAGGGAGGGGTTGCCATAATTCCCTCGCTTGGCAGGCGTCTTGGGGACCGCAGTATAGATGGTAGGTAATCCAATAGAAAGACGCTGCTGCCCGTCTTCTTATTTTCCCTTAGTCACCTCTTACAGAGTCCCAACGGGAGAAGATGGGAGGATGTTGTTCTTAGCCGGACACCCCACGGATTAGATGCATGTATGAAGTACATACGTGTAAAATCGAGATATTTATTTTAGTCAACAGAAGTCAAGAAAATTTGTCAAAAAGCATGCCTTGAACACAAGAGTCCCATGTTCAAACAACGCCTTGCACCTCGGAGATTTTCTTATTTCATGTCATCTTAATTTCAATATTGATTATCACTTGTCCTATGGTGCAGTGTACGATGTAAGTACACATCGTGTGGAAACCTGCACATCATTCAAAAATAGACGTGTGTAGTTTGCCAACCCGCACACGGCCAGCTGGTGGGCTATGTCCAGAACCCCCTCCATATAGAGGGGTGTGTCGATATAATGGCTCACCCCTTACACTATGCCTTGATCGCTTGGGTTCGTAATGCAAACCGTCCGTGAAACCGTTAGTTTTGAAAATTTTGATATACATTTAACTTTACGTGACTGCATAAAGAACACTGGCCGTTGTGCGTTGTTGTAACTTGCTGTAAAAAAAATAGTTGTAAAATTTAGAACAATTAGATAAAGTTCCAAAATGATCTTATAAAACTCACGCAACTCTAGTTTGCTACCCCTGACAAGGTATTATTATGGTTCACTGTTAAGTTAATTTGAAAGTATTAATAAGATATTTCGCTATATAAAGACATATAATTAGCGACCAGAGCTCGAAATATTAGTTGTGGCGTTTAAAATAATGTGGAAGGCTTACTAAGATTTAGAAAACAAATTTAGTACTTATTGCAAAATCATTTGCAGTGATTGCAAAGACCGTTTAGCTATATGAAGACATTATAATTAGCAACCAGAGCTCAAAATATTACTTGTGGTGTTTAAAATAATTTGGAAGGGTTACTAAGATTTTGAACAATATTAACAAATGAAACTTAACAGATTAATCTGCAAAAACATTTAGTACTTGTTGCAAAATTATTTGCAGGGATTGCAAAGAACATTTAGCTGTAGGAAGACATTAAAATTAGCCACTACAGCTAAAAATATTAGCCGTGTTGTCTAAAATAATTTGGAAGGGTTACTAAGACTTTGAACAATATTACTAAGATATTAACAAATGAAACTTAACAGATTTATCAGCAAACAAATTTAGTACTTGTTGCCAAATCATTTGCAGTGATTGCAAAGACCATTTAGCTATAGGAAGACATTATAATTAGCAACCACAGCTAAAAATATTAGTTGTGTTGTTTAAAATAATTTGGAAGGGTTACTAAGATTTTGAACAATATTAACAAATGAAACTTAACAGATTTATCAGCAAACAAATTTAGTACTTGTTGCAAAATCATTTGCAGTGATTGCAAAGACCATTTAGCTATAGGAAGACATTATAATTAGCAACCACAGCTAAAAATATTAGTTGTGTTGTTTAAAATTATTTGGAATAGTTACTAAGATTTTGAACAATATTAGCAAATGAAATTTAACAGATTCATCTGCAAAAAAATTTAGTACTTGTTGCAAAATTATTTGCAGTGATTGCAAATACCATTTAGCTATATGAAGACATTATAATTAGCAACCACAGCTCAAAATATTAGTTGTGGTGTTTAAAATAATTTGGTATAGTTACTAAGAGTTTGAACAGTATTAGCAAATTAAACTTCACAGATTCATCGGCAGACAAATTTAGTACTGGTTGCAAAATCATTTGCAGTGATTGCAAAGACTATTAGCAGGACCGATACAGACATGTCTTTGCTGCTTAAGGCATCTATCTTTTTGCAATAGTGACGAAGTATTTATCCATAAATGGTAATAATGATTTGTAGCCACAGCTAAGGGCAACCCCTAATGTTGTTTTGATGATATAGCGAAAAAAGTTTGCGATAGTTGTTAAACAATTTGTAACACCTGTTAATTTTTTGTAGTTCTTATAGCTAAATGTCGTTATCAATAATAGCTAAGTGGTCTTAGTTGTAATACACAATGCTTTGCTGATGTACCTAAGATATTATACAGAGCAGCAAATGAATTGGCAGCAAAACCAATTTAGCGACCACAGCTAAACCATTTTTTTCCGTGCACTATCTCTAAATAGTTTAAAACAAAGTCACTGTCCGCGTATGTCCCTCTCTGATCGGTCACTGCTTCTAAACTATACAATCAATTTTGATGCCGTTTTTAACAATTATTTATGAGTATCTTCCGGAATATTTAATGTGCATAAGAAGCTGAAATAGATCAATCTAAGCCGCCAGTGGTGCTATCGTTAAAACTGGTTTAAATTAGTCTAAGCAAAAGGATGCGAGCAATTTTTTATCATCTATTGCGTGAGAAGACGATATTACACACTTAAATCTAAGTGTTTCATACTACGTATTACATTAATTTAACAGATGTACAAGCTATTTACTTAATTACAAACACACCTTATCCGCCCCAGTCGTGAGCTGTCATTCTCCCGGTTCAGACAATAATGCCTTTATTAAATCATTATTTTCTAAGCGTGAAATGTTTTCATATTTCTTTGAATGTACGTTTACGCACGATTACGTTTTACTGGCGCGAATAGAAAACACTTCTACGAAACCATCGATATATTAGGAAATATTAATGACTAGTGATCTACAAAATAAATATTTTTGTGTGCGAGAGCTCTATGAAGAATCGTCGCCATGATGGAAGTTGAGAGACACTTTATATTAATGGAAACACCCAGCTGTTGAAAATGTATGAAAATTTACTATAAATCCATGTCCAAGTATTCATCATCATCATCATCATCACCAGCCCAAACGCCCACTGCTGAACAAAGGTCTCTCCCTTAGAAGATAGGGAATGCCATAATCCCCACGCTTGGCAGGCGGCTTGGAGATCGCAGTATAGGTAGGTGGTAGGTAATCCAATAAAAAGACGCTGCTGCCCGTCTTCTTGTTTTCCCTTAGTCGCCTTTTACGGACACCCAACTTTCTATACTTACCCGCACACGCCACGGGGAATAAAGTATTGTATGATTAAATCTAGTTATGACGTGAGAAGATGTACTTACATACTTTAACTAATGCAAAAAAAAAATTTCATCTTTACTATTTAGTTATTATGATGCTTTTGATGATTTTGCTCTTAAATCAAAACATTCAGAGTCCATATTGAATCAATACTAGTAGGTTGGTACTAAAGCCGATACTTACTCAAGTTCATTATAAGACGATTCGATACTATTCATATTGCATTGTTGTGATATTATGTCTCAAGTCTGGCTGCTCAGATAGTGAAGTATTGTATTTACTACCGTCAAATCGTTGTTCAGCTCGTCGGTAAAGTAATTTCTTCAAATTGTACACTGTTATTGATAATAGCCCGCGGGGTGCCGGGTAAGAACTGCATCCCCCCATATCTTCTCGTTAGGTGTCTATAAGCGAGAACAGGAAGACGGGTAGCAGTCTCTCTTTTGAATTTATCTGTCACCTATACTGCGAGCCCCAAGACGCCTGCCAAGCGTGGTGATTATGGCAACTCCTACCCTCATTCCAAGGGGGAGGCCTATTTTCAGCAGTGGACGTCTTCTGGCTGGTGATGATGATTGATAATAGGGCCTCCGTCATCACAAATTGCATGGGAACTTATATTCTTGGTAAAAAGTGGGTCCAGCTTTACACCTTTGCTGACCTGACCCATTCAGAAAACAGATGTGATTTAACTTTTTACCGTCTTCAATTCAAATGATTTTATAAGTAACTAGCAGCCCGGTAAGTACGTGCTTCGCTACGTATAAAGTGAAATATTAAAAACATTTAATTGGAACATCAAATTCATTTATTCAAACAAAAAATGGCATTTTTCCTTCAATTAAATAATAATACATCAAATTAAAAACAAATTGCTACGTTTGGCGGGTTTAAAATATGGCTAGAAGCCAAGAAATAGCGGTTTTAATATTTTTAAGTGTGGACTGTATTAGGTGTATTAACTAGTAGGTAATGAACGCTACTCGACGCTGTAAAACGCAGGTATAAGGTATAAGGTCAAGGAAAAAGGTAGGAAACAGCTAGCACCACTCACCTGATGATTAGCTGGTACCAGGCACAATGTGTCGACACAAAAGTTCACAAAACTTCACAGTTATAGGCAACAGAAGCACTCTCGACGGCGGCGGTGTGCTGTAGGTCTCGTGGTTAAACGGTAACTAAGCGGATATATGCTACTCAAGGAAGAACGGGATTGGTTGATTTGGAAATACGTCATTTACGTCACAAGAGAGCGTTCAGAAATGCATGATTAATTTAAATACCAAACAACCTCCCGGCTTTGAGGTAACCTCAAAAACAAAATAAAAATAAACCCAAAAAGGGGGAAAACATATATAAGAACATCACCATTAAATTAGGTGTATGCGTGCGGTAATATAATCTAATAATGCGGAATATAAACTAAGTCATAAGGACAAAAACTAGAGCGAAGGATAGTGCTTATATTAATACTACTTAATTGTAACTTAAACTAGCGTTAAAGAAAACTACTGCGTTGGTAGCGGACAAAGTCGCACTACAGGACGCTGCAGGATGCCACTTTTGGTTTTCACTTCAGCAACTCGAATTACACCGTCTTTGCCGGGAAACAATTTAGTGATAACCCCAAGTGGCCAACGTAATGTCGGACAGTTCTCTACAATGATGAGAACTACTGTACCTACAGTTACAGGATTTGCAGGTGTGTTCCACTTTTCTCGCGACTGCAGATTATGTAAATATTCAGTGCGGAATCTCTTCCAAAACGATTGGACTAATGAGTCCATTAACGAAAAGCGCGTTTGAAGACCTCTACGCGATAAAAATCTTTTAAAAGCGTCTAAAAAGGTAGCTGAGGTTAAATCAGAAGCAAGCTCAAGATGAACTGCCTTGGTTACTAGGCATACAAAAATGCATAAGTATGCCTTTTGACTACGGACACCTCGTCTTCTAGTATGAGTTATATACAACGGTCCAGCGTAGTCTACGCCCGTATGCGTAAAAGCTTTACAAGGTTCTACACGGCACGATGGCAAAGCGGACATCATAGGAAAAGTAGCTTTTGGTTTTAACCTAAAACATGCGTTACATTTATGTATGCGGGAACGAACAATACGGCGGGCGGATAAAATCCAAAAACGTTGTCTCAGTATTGAAAGTAGTAGTTGCGGACCAGCGTGAAAGTTTTTCTTATGATAAAAGTCAATTATCAAATTAATTATGTGACTATTTTTCGGCAACAATATGGGATGTTTATGTAATTTTTCTAATGATGCGTTATCTAACCGACCTCCGACATATAGAATGCCATCATTCATGTATGGCGTTAATTTGCGAAGAGCTGAGGAACAACCTTTTCCTTTTTCTATAAGTTTAATATCACCAGCGAATGAAGCGTGTTGAACGGCCTTAATTATAACAAGTTCAGCAGCGTCTAAATCTTGCGCGGTTATTACATTATTGCGGGGCAATTTTCTTAGAAATCTTAACACATACACTACAGTGCGAAGTAACTTATTCCACGAGGAAATTCTATAACTTAATGTCAAAAGTAGATGCTCAGTTTGCGCGGCGGCGGCGTCGCAAGCGACGTGAGATAATGTTTTTTCTTCAGGTAAACATGAGCTTTGCGGTGAAAATTGCTGAATTGGCCATTCACTAATAGGAAAAGACATCCAAGATGGGCCTTGGAACCAGAGATTATTCTCTATTAAGCGTGAGGGAAACAGCCCGCGAGATACACAATCCGCGGGGTTTTCTACTCCTGCGACGTGATAAAAATGATCACTTGGCAATAAAGATTGACATTGCGAAATTCTATTGGCGACGAAAGTATTAAATCTGTGTGGGGAAGAGTGAACCCAGCACAGAGCGACTTCAGAGTCAGAAAATGCGTAAATATTATTTATTGGGTGTCTTATTGACAATGTATTGACCACTGAACGCACTAACTTAGCGAGCAGTGTTAAGGCGCAAAGTTCAAGTCTCGCTAAAGTCACGGTCTTTACCGGAGAAACGCGGGATTTTGAACAAACTAACGTGACTATAGGGGGAGAACCTTCATTAGCTACGTGAAGGTATATAACGCAGCCAAAACCTTTTTCGCTAGCATCAGCGAAAGCGATTAGCGAAACGACAGAAGAGTCCTTAATACCCATATGACGCGGGAATTGAAGACCCGAGATTAGCGGTAACTCTGAAATATATTGTTGCCACAACTTGACAACAGAAGAAGGCGGAGACTCGTCCCAATCAATTTTGAGGAGCCATAATTGTTTAATTAATAATTTAGCGAATAGCGTTATGGGACCGACAAGACCCAATACATCATAAAGTTGTGCGGTAGCGGATAGCATAGAACGCTTTGTACAAATAGCGGGCGGTTGAGATACAGTAAAAGCAAAATTATCAGTAGCGGGATGCCAGCGAAGGCCTAAAATCTTATGAGTGTCATTATCGTTAAAAGAAATATATTCTTGTTGACGATGACTTGCGGGTATGTGTTCCAACAATTCGTGGGAATTACTCGTCCATTTAACTAGATCAAAACCACCGGCTTTGAAAAGTTGGATTAATTGTGTTGCTGTCGCTACAGCTTCATCTAGCGTTGAAGCTGTGGAAGCAAGGTCATCCATGTATATATCGAGCTGTCTTTCAATAAGACTAGCTGCGAGAGGATAGTTAGCTCCTTCATCTTTTGCTAACTCACGCATGACGCGAAGAGAGAGAAAAGGTGAGGAACGAAGACCAAAAGTGACACGAGTAAATTCATACGTTTGCAAGGGTTCGTCATCAGAAAAGCGAAATAAAATTCGTTGGAACTTGCGGTGCGAATCTTGTACATGTATGCAAAAATACATTTTACGAACATCAGCGAAAAAAGCAATAGAATATATTCGTACATTGAGTAAAATATTGAAAATATCAGTTTGTAAGTTTTCGCCGGTATGCAAAATATCATTAAGTGATAAACCGTTATCCGACTTACAACTGCCGTCTATTACTACACGGAGCGGTGTTGACGATTTATCTTCCCGAACAACCGGGTGGTGAGGTAAGTAAAAACAAGGCACGTCAAACCTTATCATTTCTTGCGGAACAAGTGTTAAGAACCCTTTATCTAAATATTCCCTAATGACGTCATTGTAACGCGCGCGAAGTTCAGGATTTCTACTAAATCTTCTTTCAAGAAGAGAAAATCTTTTTTCAGCGATTTGAAGCGAATTACCTAATTTTTCTGGCGGATCCTTAAATGGCAAAGCGACAACGTAACTGCCATCAGGATTGCGAGCGGTATTAGAGGTGAAAATATTTTCACACTCATTATCTTGCGGACTTATATACTTGGTAGAAGGCAATTCTTCCATTATCCAAAATTTTTGAAGCATCTCATCAAGCGGTTCTTGATTAATTAAATGAAAAGAATGCGATTTATGAGTAGGGGACTCAACATAAGCGTCGCCCATTATTACATAACCTAGCGTTGTTTCTAGTGCCATAGGCGCGTGCGGCGTAATTATTTTATTTGACAGTAATATTTTACAATAGGTATTTACCCCCAAAAGTAAGGAAATTTCTCCAGGTACAAAGAACTGGTCATCAGATAAACGTATCGAAGATATATAATTAATCTTATTTAAATCAATCTTAACGTCCGGTAATTTCCCGGTAATGTGAGGCACTACTAACGGTTCGACTTCATATACGAATTCATTATCGAAGCGAGATGTGAATTTAACGTGAGTAACGCCTAATATTTTTTGCGATGAACCACCAATGCCATGAACTTCGGTAAAGCGGTTTTTTCCCGATATGGGTAAAGATAAACGTTTGCAACAATCAAGCGAAATATAGTCACTTTGTGACCCTGGATCTATTAAACATCTTACATAATATTCACGTCCATAATTATTTATTACTTTTATTTTTGCGGTCGCTAATAAAGCAGCGGTTTGAGTGTGATTAATATCATTGTTAAGGTTTGTAATACTAAACGACGACACCGTAGTAGATTTCAAACTCTGAGTGCATACACTATCACCCGAGTTGGACTGCGGATTAATCTCGACCTTATTCGTGGAAGGATTAGAGGTTAAATTACAGTGAGCATTACGAATACCCGAGACGGCCGGCTGGGAAACCGGTTTTTGATCTAACTTTGAGCTAGCTTGCGCTTCATATTTAATTGTAAAATGTAATAAGGAATGGTGGCGTTGATTGCAATGTAAACATGTACGTTGCGAATTACAAAAACTGGACTTATGTTTATTACTTAAACAATTCGTACAAAAACCATTTTGTTTTATGTAGTTATACCTTTCCTTAGGCGTTAATTTAGAAAAGCGCGGACAATTAAACAAGTGTGTGTGTGTCTTATCTTGACACATAACGCACGGTTGATTGTTGTCAGTATTAATAAAAGTTCTAGTAGGACCACTGTTAGGTCTAGGTATATTATGTTTTTTATTATTATTAGAAAGTTTGTTTGCGGTAGGTTCAAATTGTTTTTGTATATTATTAAGTATCTTACTTTGCTCTTGGACGAAACTGATAAGACTCTGATATGTAGGTATATCAGTTTGACGTTGCGACAATTCAAAGGCTTTAACAGTATCTGCATCTAATCTCTGCAATGCTAATTGCAAGCACATAAAGTCTGTTAAGTCATTTAATTTTAACTGTTTTAGCGCTTTAATTGAGGAATCAAAATTATTAATAAATGATTCTAGATTTGCGGCGGAACTAGAAGTAAGCGGTTTAAATCTTAACATATGATTAAAATAAGAGACAGCGAGTGAACGAGTATCGTTATATTTTTGTATAAGATTATTCCAAATTATGGGATAGTTTTCTGGCGTAGCGGACAGCCCAGCGCAAATCGCTTTGGCTTTATCAGTAAGTTTACCAACTAAATAATATACGCGTTCAGTATCCGTTAAATTCGGATTATCATGAATAATACTTTTAAATTGTTGATGAAACATAGGCCAATGACGAATATCGCCATCAAACGATTGTAATTCAATAGGCGGCAACTTATTGTGGTAAGAAGAAGACTTGGATTCAGTCTTTATCGGAATATTAGAGTCTTTCTGTAACTTAGAAAGAACCCCCTTTATATGACAGTATAACTCTTCAAATGCGATCCAGGTTTGATAATCAACGGAACTGGTGGGGTTGGCTTGTAAGTAGACATTATTATAATCATCAACAACCTTTTCGAAATCAGTACGTAACGTATCTACATTACTAGCGTTTAACAAGAATGTATCACGCTGTTGTTCATCAGCGATAGCCGATCGCGACAATTCGTAAATTTTTTGCAAACGCGAGAACATTGCTTCTCGTTTTGCTCGAAGAATGACAACCTTTGGGTCCTCCCGGCATGGCGACCGTTCTTCACCCCTAGATTTACTCATTATTCAGCGGATTAATTTAATAAAAGCAGGCGATAATAAATAAAGTATGCGTTTGTTGGTTTTAATAGCTTAAAAACCAATTGCTATTAAATTAAAGCGGTACCTAAGTATTTATAAACGATTAAGTACAACTAAGCGAATGAGTTACCCTAACTACCGAGATATGCACCTATGAAATTATTTAATTAGCTTTAATAGCCTATAACCAATTAAATAATTAGCGAGCGTAAAATATAATATTATTAATAACTTAGCGTATTGTGAAGTGAAATGAGCGCGTTAAGTAGGTAGGTGGCACGTATTAGCTGCGACGCGAGCCAAGCGGGGCACAGAATACTACCTGCATACAGCGTATGATTGTAAAGAAAATAATTTTAAGTACGTAATTACGATTATCAATCTATAAGCACTGTCCTTCAACACAAATAAATGCCTGCGAATTAGATTGCAGAAATCTAGAAGCGATTGAATATACTTATGACTTATGTATATTATCAAAGCGGGCGGGAATAATTTATAATTAAATAGGCTTTTAAATGTTATTTCACAGACAGATAGATAATTATAGCGATTAGATAATCGAATAATGAAACCATTGGATGGGACCAAAAAAGGTATCAAATCCGGTGAGATGGACCAAAAAAGGTGGCGGCGCGCTGTTATGCTCGTGGTTAGAGGGTTACTAAGCGGATATATGCTACTCAAGGAAGAACGGGATTGGTTGATTTGGAAATACGTCATTTACGTCACAAGAGAGCGTTCAGAAATGCATGATTAATTTAAATACCAAACAACGTTGATAGTGGTACATAATATCTTTTTTCAAATGAAGAAACACACATGCATATATGTTATTCACTTCAACAGTTCAAAACTTACCGTTTGTGTAAATGCTTTTGACAATTTAATTCAAATACAGCCTGTAAACGATATGAAACACCGACGGCTCGCTAAAAAACTGAGAAAAGTACACGCACACATAATATGCATTACATTACATTGGAACAAAAAATATAAACACAAAGCAATAATTATCGCTGACAATTTGCTTTATTCGAAGCACGTCCAAAATAAAATGACCGCGTGAATGACATAACAACATGCTTTTACTGTCAACCAAGTCAACACTAAAAAAAGTTTTAATTCTGAAAAAAGGTTCAATTTGACAGCAAAATCCCCATTTACAAAATGATCCGCCATTTATTGAATTAATTTATTACAAAAAATGTGATCAATAAAGAACCGCTCCACCGATTTTGTGCAAACTTCACATAAACAATCTACTAAATAGTCCAAACAAAGCCTAAACATTTGGTTTGGATAGGTGAGCCCGTTCTTGAGTTATAAAATTACAACGAAAAGTGGCATTTATTTTTATAGATATAGATGTATCAAAGATACAAGCGAGCGGTCCTTTCTATCAAGATAACGCTTTTTCATTTTTAACATATTAATAAGTCATTAGTCATCATTAGGTTCATCTTAGTGCTTGCCAAATGATAAAAGCTCATTGCAAATTGTAGTCTGGTCTCCAAAATTTGGCTTTAATTACTGCGAAAGCCGCTCTTAGAAATATAGAATGCTCATGGCTAGATAGGCAAGATAGAAATTCTTATGATGCACCATTATAAAAAAAAAATGTCGGTTGCCGTCACAGAAATCTTGGCATCAAGTCAAGGGTCATAAAAAAGTGCATTTGCATGTTAGTATGCTATTTTATTTTTAACGATATTTACTTATGCCCATTTTGTTCATAGTTGGATTAATTATATATAACGGGGACCCTACAGTCTCCGCCCCGGAGACTGTAGGGTCTCCGCCCCGTTATATCTATATCTATACTTATAATAAAACTGTAACAGGTCCAATTCTGTACTTAAAGATATTTTGAAAATTATTTTTGGATATCATTCTATAACCGATACTGAGGCCGTAAATGTAATTTTTTTTAATTTTTGTCTGTCTGTCTGTCTGTATCACGGCTGCGCATCACGCCGAAACTACTGAATGGATTCAAATGAAACTTGGCATGATTTGAGATCTTACTACCAGGTAGGACATAGGATACTTTTTATCCCGTAATCTAGCACGGTTCTTTTGGGAGAGGGGATTAAAGTCAAAATGGGTACTTGGTTATACGCTTGGTCCGATTTTATCAATTTTTCTTTATAATATAATAAATATAATAAATGTAATCGATCGGGTTAAGCAACGTTAGGTAAGGTCATTAAATAGATGGGTGACCGTTTAACGTCATTTGAACTAAACGGGTCCGTGCTTCGGAGAGCAAGTAAAAAGTGGATCCCAGTTTTTAACCGACTATAAAAAAGGAGGTTTTGTATTCGATGCGAATGTCTGTTATTAAAAGTTTAGATAACGTAAAAATAGCGCAGGCGGAGCCGCGTGGGTCAGCTAGTATAATCTAAAATTTTTATAAATTATATAAGTAGTAATATTTCGTCCGTTTGTAACCGTTATAGTCTCACCATCACCAGCTATGATGGATGACCACGTCCAACCGCAAACTCTTACATTATTTGCGTTGCGAAAACTGAATAGTTTAAATCACTGTAGGCAAATTCCTCGTTGCTATAACAACTTACGATCCATTGTGATGTTAGCGACAAAGTAGCAGATGGTATGGGAACACAAATGTCCAACGGGTGGACGGCGATAATGTTGCAAGCTTCATTGGTTATCGCATTGCAAGTAGGAAGTTCTATGTTTTAGAATATTGGTAGGTAAGCAAGAGGTACTGATAATATTATTGCTGTAGCTGGCTATTTTCCCGAAACTCTTAAAACTGCATCGCTAATTATTTTCAAAATTAGAAGTTTAAATGAGTGATAAAGTGTATTATTTTTAAGAACTTAGTAGCCAGTAAACGTGGACTGATAGCTACTAACTGGATATTATCCAATGCAAAAACCAATAAAATTTCAACAAAGCTTAACTAATGCCGTAAAGTATAAAAGAACATAGGCTTCTATGATACTTAGTATTTGTATTTTCGCATGCGGTAGCAATCGGAATGAATGTTGTCAGCTAAAAGTAAATTGATTAGGTACATACCATTTTTTGGTCAGTAGCAAAATATTGCAGAAGACTGCTTGCTGACGACTTTGCAATATACTTGTAACACTCTACTTTTATAGCTTTATAATCTGTCAAAACTTTCTAGTTCAGGCGATTTATAAACAATCTCGTGATTGGCATTTTCGCGAATGCTTATTATCGTAGCTATCTTACGGTATATTTTAGATTGCACTTTTTGTTGCGTATTTTAGTAGACATACCACATACTTGAGCACAATAGCGGCCATACAAATAGAGTTGTTAGACGTGTAGAGACAGGAAGGCACCAACGATGTGCCAAAAACGAATGCAACAAAGAGAATACGATGAGCTCTTTACATAAACGAGTATCGGGTTTATATTTATTTTAAGTGCTTCATAAAATACAATACAGTCCGGCCGGCAGACAAACCAACCAAAGTATGCATGCATATATGGCATATATTATATGCTGACGGTGGGTGTCGCTACTGTCTATACAAAATTGTCAAACTAAACGCCATTATCGTATTGAAATTGTTAGTTCTAGTTATCGACACTAGCACAATTATGCTGGGTTTGCTAACATTAATAGCCCTATTCATATGATTTATTTATTATTAAATCACATTCCTCTCTTTCAGGTCAAAGTTTCACACTAAAGATTGTAAATTTAAGCCTTTTCACAAAGGAAGCGATATTCTGTAGGAAAACGCTATTTACAAATCCGTCATCGTTTTTTTTTTAAATTCTGTTTGGAATGATGATGGAATTTCATAGAAAATAATTTGATTTGTGAATAGTGTTTACAGGATAACACCGGAAATGTTTCCAATGGCTGTGTGTTCATAGCAATCGGCCTAATGATATTTTTCACAGTATTTTTTTTTCATACGAAATTGGCTTATAACCTTGATATAGAGCACACAATACTCGTCTAGTGTAATTATTGCCAAAAAAGGTAGTCGTAAATTACTACTTTTTTTAGCCAATAAAGAACTTTTTTTGGCTGTAGTCATAATTGCCAAAAAAGGTGTCGGTAATTATCATACTTACTAATGATTAAATCGTGTAATGTAAGTAGTGGTACGGTTGGATGATATTACGAGTACCTACGAGCCGAGACCGACGCTAGACTACTAACAAATGGTTTTTATGCCGAATAAACACTGAGGCGTGAACATTTTTTATAAGCTTCTTTTTAAACGTGATCTCTACTGTAATAGTCTTTTGTTTGTAACAACCAATGGCTAATTTACTTTAAGTAGTTTATGATATTCACTTATTGGAAGAATAATAGGTACTATCGCCGACACAAGCGGTGTACCAGTTTTCAATCAAATCATTTAAACAACGTTACGTGCGCTTACTTCGACCGCACGTATTTTGGGCAGCTCGAGCAAGCAATTATCGTCCTAAAGCTGATACACCTACATAAGAGAGTACCTACATAAACTGAAAGATGAATAAACAAGATCTCAGATTTAATCCCTAAAGCAAAAAAAGAGAAGTATTTATTTTAATCGGGAATTAACGCGATTTACCTTATATTTTGGCTTGACGTTTCGGCCGGGTTGCACAAGCCGTGGTCACAAGCAGACTGAAACGTCAAGCCAAAATAAAAGGTAAATCGCGTTAATTCCCGATTAAAATAAAGTTTAACAATGGAACGCGAAAGTCTAAAAGTATATAAGAGTAGTATTATTTTGACACATAGAATACCCACATACATAGGTATATATCTTTAGACCCATATTATCTCTCAATCTTTCTTTTGGTTTATATCTATATCTGTATTAGCATCGTAGCCATGATACGAACGAACTTGGAAAACCGTTTTTTTCTATTAACCCCTGACGGAAAACGATCTTGTGTTATAAGTTCTACGCCTTGTTTGTTTAACTGAGCTATACTTATGGAAATCTGTTCAGCCGTTTATTATCAATTATTTGCCTTGCAGGTCTCAGGTTTAAAAAACAATGTATAGGTACTACTTCTAATACAGGATCACGTATATTCATTACTAACGGTAGATCGCGTGCTTTTCAAGTCGATAAAAACGCCAAAATACCATCATTTGTTGGACTTGTACACGGCGCACCCCAATGACGCGACTCGCTTGTATAATTCACAGACCAATCAAGACCAAACAATACAGTAGGTCAAAGTAATTTTCTTTAATCTCTATAAACTAGGCTTTATTGATTTTCTGGTTGTTGTAGATTGATTTGTTCACAGACATTAACAAAAATTTGCAGGTTGTTCCAAATAATCATTTATCTAACAAAAATTAGTGCACCAACATCGATATACTATATGCCAACTGTATCGATTATCGATGTGCACCAACTACGTGTGTAACATACGTATTTTAATTTCAAATTAATATTTGAAATTCTCTGCGAATATTTAAATCATATTTGGAACCAAAGTTTATTAATGACAGTTTATGTTGAAATGCTTTTGTGCCACTGCGTCTACCCCCTTTTGGAGTTTACTTTGTTCCTCTTTAAACAGCATTGGCAAACTTTACTCATGGCAGGAATACGCTACTAGGTGGTACCACCGCAGCGTCAGGTATTCTGCCGCCAAGCAGCAGTGTGTAAACATTGCTATTATTCCGGTGTGAAGAGCACTTTGGCTGGTGAAATTAATGTATCAGGTGACGAGTGGCAGTGCAGTGCAGCTATCTATAGCAGGCGTGTCGTTTACAGGCTAACGGTTTGCTTGTCTTACACACTTAACTATATAAAAAGGCTTTATTTATCTGTCTAAGACTAGTGTGGTCTGCCTTTAAGGGCGGTTCTGTAAGATAAAGGTTTTCCTCTGTTTTAATAATTTATGTAATCTTTCTTAAAATTCTTGTCGTCGTTATTATTCTAAGTTATCAGGTACATTTGAAAGCGCCTTTAAATTGAGTCATCTCTGTTAAAATTCATTATCTATTCAACCTTTAAAGGATATATCGCTAATTAGATCTCTTAATTCTGAAATATTACGGCTTTATAAATCGAGTGAAATCAGATTTTAAATACCTACCTGACACTTAGTAAGGTAGATTCAGACTTATAATATGTGCGGCATATACAACGTGATACAAAATACCCCGTAAAAATAAAGAAAAAAATATTATTATTTTCACTGATGTGCAAACCCTGTTTCAGTAAAATTAAAAAGTAAACTACTTAGAATGTACCTACATTTCTACCTAATTCGCGGAACGACAAAAATTTTAAATGACCTAACCTTACTAGGGTTGACAACATTTTTAACCGACTTCAAAAAAAGGAGGAGGTTCTCAATTCGTCTGTATATATATATATTTTTTTCTATGTATGTTCGCGCATAACTCTGGCAATTATGAACCGATTTGCAAAAATCTTTCTTCCATCCATTCTTTAATCCGTTAGTTGGGTCCCATAAAAAAATTATTGCTTCCGTATAAGTAGTTCCTGAAAAAACAATGATGGTGACTGCGCAGGAAACTTGCAGGAAAGCCTATATAGATGACTTTATGTCGCTTTTTAAGGACAAAAATGGTCATAACTCTGGCAAATATTTACCAATTTCAATGATTCTTTTTTTATTCGAAAGAAGAAACCACTGTAATGAATCTGTATGAAATTTATCACAACCGGATAAGAACTTCCTGGAGGACCATGAACGATGAGGAGGAATTTATCTGGTAAAAACCATAAAACTGATGTTCTCCATTACATTGCTCTGACAATTATGAACCGATTTCGATAATTCTTTTTTTATTCGAGAGAGTAAACTACTATGATGATTCCATGCAAATTTCTTTACGACCGGATATTTTTTTCTGAGGAAACATGAATTATCTTCTATACTACACGGGGCTCCTGGTGCACCAGAGAGCCCGGGTGTATAATAAAACTCAAAGAGCACTTTTTCTGTACATTGAATATTTTTCTAAAATTTCTATGTGGGGATGCTATACTATCGACATAGAGGCCAAAACATTTTTTTTTGGAATTATTGTCTGTCTGTCTGTCGTTCTGTTCGTCCAGGTATCATTTGAAAACCCGTGAATGGATTCTGATAGGACTTTCACTGATGTGTTGTGTAGAAGTAGGGGTATAAGTTGGTATATAAAACATCACGCTATGTTTCATAGGGGCTAAGCAGTGAAACATTACTTGCACATATTACCACGTAATTTCCTTTGTATGTGAATAGGGTAATTATAAACTGATCAGTTAATCATTAAGATATCTATTATTACGCTATATACAATAGGGACTGAGCAGACATTTAGTTTGCATAAGATATGGCAGTGGCAAAGGGTAAATTTTTGTAAGGGGTAAGCCGGTCCGGTACACCCAGGACATTTTCATTAGATTTCTGTATTCATGAAATTTTAATGAAACTCCCCAAGTCCAGGTAGTGTATAGGTATTGTAAATATTACAGTCGCAAGAATAAAAGATGCGGAAAACTTAGAACTTTCATTATCGAATATCATTAGACAGTGATTTACATTATGAACAGCGCCATCTATCGGTGAAATTGAACATACAATCACTAAAGAACTTTAATATTTTTAACCGACTTCAAAAAAGGAGGAGGTTCTCAATTCGTCTGTATATATATATTTTTTTTTCTAAGTATGTTCGCGCATAACTCTGGCAATTATGAACCGATTTGAAAAAATCTTTCTTCCATCCATTCTTTAATCCGTTAATTGGGTCCCATAAAAAAAATATTGCTTAGTAATAAGTAGTTCCTGAAAAACAAGAATGGTGACTGCGCACTGAGAGCTGCAGGAAAGCCTATATAGATGACTTTATGGTGTTTTTTAAGAACAAAAATGGTCATAACTCTGGTAAATATTTACCAATTTCAATGATTCTTTTTTTTATTCGAAAGAAGAAACCACTGTAATGAACTTGTATGAATTTTATCACAACCGGATAAGAACTTCCTGGAGGACTATGAATGATATGGAGGAATTTATCTGGTAAAAACCATAAAACTGATGTTCTCCTTTACATTTCTCTGATAAATATGAACCGATTTCGATGATTCTTTTTTTATTCGAGAGAGTAAACTACTATGATGATTCCATGCAAATTTTATTACGATCGGATAAATTGTTTCTGAGTTTCTGAACAAACATGAATTATGTAAAAGTATGTAGACGATAATGTGAAATCATAATGATGTCATAACCTACCTAGATCATTTTACCGTATTCGATGGTTCAATATTTATGTATGAAAATATCACTAAAAAGTATAAAATAAAATATTTTTAAAAAAAATTGAACCGACTTCAATAACACTAAAAAGTATAAAATAATTTAAATATTATTGAAGTTGGTGCCAAATATACACAGCAGGTACGCTAACACCAACTTCTTTAATATTTAAATTATTTTATACTTTTTAGTGTTATTGAAATCGGTTCAATTTTTTTTTTAATATTTTATTACATAATTATAAAAAAAGTCGTGTTAGTTTTACTATTTATAACTCAAGAACGGCTGGACCGATTTGGCTGAAAATTGGTGGGGAGGTAGCTTAGAACCAGGAAACGGACATAGGATACAACTTTTTATCTCGGTAAATTATGGTTAAGCAACATAAGGCAAGGTCATTAAATAGATGGGTGAACCGATTTGTATGAAATTTTGTGTGCATATCGAGTAGGTCTGAGAATAGGTCATAAAGTATATTTCATGCCGATAGGTTAAGGTTAAGCAACATAAGACAAGTTCACTAACTAGATGGGTGAACCGATCGATATGTATGAAATTTTGTGTGCATATCGGGTAGGTCTGAGAATAGGTCATAAAGTATATTTTATGCTGCTGATAACATGATTGACGAGGATATATAGAACGAGAGGACATGAGAGGAGGAGGAGAGCAAGAGAGGAGAGAGACTGAGAGGGGATTTCAGGAGGGGGTGATGGGGTGAGGGTTCGGGGGAGTTAGGTGGAGCAAGTTGGGAGAAGAGAGAGGGAGAGGGTTCAGAGAAGGGACAACGGGGAGAGGAAGAGGGGGAGTGTGACGAGGACCGAAGTGGGAGGGAAAGAGAGACGAGCAAAACGTAATAAAAGCACGGGCGGAGCTGCGCGGGTCAGCTAGTGTAAAACTATGTAGACGATAATGTGATCATAACCTACCTAGATCATTTTACGGTCTTCGATGGTTCAATCTTTATATATGAAAATATCACTAAAAAGTTTAAAATAAAATCTTTTTAAAAAAAAATTGAACCGACATCAATATCACTGAAAAGTATAAAATAATTTAAATATTATTGAAGTTGGTGCCAAATATACACAGCCAGTAAGCTAACACCAACTTCAATAATATTTAAATTATTTTATACTTTTCAGTGATATTGAAGTCGGTTCAATTTTTTTTTTAAAGATTTTATTGGTTTGATAATTAATTATATTTTTTACAGGGTATTTTGTAACACGTTGTATACAAGATTGTATTAGTAAATTTAGTGATGCGTCATGAACTAGAAATAGTTACTTTACTTTACTATACAAATAAAAACTGCCAGCACTAAAAAAAATATTAATACTTACTATAAAACAATAATTTGCACAACATACACAAAAACAGTTACACGAGAATTATGAAGACTATAAAAAACTAGATAAACCTGCATTCCTAACTAGGAATATAAAGATATTTAAATTGGTTGCTCTGAATGGCAATAACTCTACGCTGTCACAATAGAGTAGGTTAAGCAGTGTGACTAATTGATTTTTGCGACTGTCTAGATTTATTGCCATTTGAAGCAAACAATTCGAATATTTTTATTGATTTGGTATACAACAGAAACATATCCACTTTTAATGTCGAAATGGTCACTTTAAAGATAGTCATTCATCATTTTCCAGTAGATGTATTCACAACCGTAGGGAATTTTCGTTGTATAAGTAGGTACTTTTAATGCTTTTTGGAAATCGAATAATTTATTTCTATGAAACTACATTATGTTTCCAGATAGAACTTTTAAAAATGTCGATTACGGATTTGTAAACAGCATACAAGATAATACTGGAAATGTTTTCTTTAAAAGCTTTCCGGAAGTTTTCTGGATAGCCCTACAGGGGCCTAATTCTCTAGGAACATTTTCAGATTCCACGTTTAAACAGTGTCTATGAAATCAAGTTTATACTCGTATCATTAAATGAAGTTATTTTGTTATTATAAATATATTATATTATTGTATTTATTTTATTTATTAATCCAACAAAAGATACACAAGTCAGACTTATAATAATAAAAGATACAGTATTTGTCTGAGTGCTCCTTTACTTACAGGAGGCCACAGCGTGCGTAAAATAAAAAAAGTAATCACATATAGGTAATACAAAATACTCGAGACGAAACAGAACGAGAAAAAACAAACAGAGATGTAGTACTAAATACTGGCAAATAAATTTAAGTTATTGAAAGTAAAATAAAAGTCAGAAGGAGAATTAAGATAAAGAGAAAAAGAGACGTATGTGAAAAAAACATGAAATATTACTCTGTTAGACCATATTTACTTACGCTGTTTTAGCAAGACAAGACGAGGAATGTATGTGGTCATAAAGAATTAGGCCCCAGGCCCCATAAAAAATAATATATTAAAAAGTACTCTTATAAAGGTATATTTCAAAATTTTTAATAAACTAGCAGCTAGCTTCTCAAGGCTAAGGAATCACCATACTTAGTTTTATTGCTTAGATAGTTGAGAGACCCTTATTCAATTGGCGGTACACAGATACCAATCTAATTAACGAGGACCTTGCTGAGATTCTGTAAGAAAACCGACACTTGCTAATTAAAGAGTAATAAAACGCATTTATAGTCGTCGTCTGGGTTGGCTAATTATTGTATCAACTATTGGCAAAGTCTGTAAACTACATAGCTTCGTAAATGACATAAGAATGTATAGAAGTAAACATTATTACAATACTCCAACTTAACATCAAATGCAATAAATGCTACGAAATCGCCAGAAAGTGCAAATATAGACGAAAATTCCTGACTGTACTTAATACGCAGTATTTTACGCCTAATATAGCAATTAAAATTTATACCCGAATAGACGAGACACTTGTACCTATAGTGTGCAGTAACTTGATTACATACGCGTTTTATGTAAGTACTTCGTCAATCGTGGATTTTACGAAGCCATTTATTTTATTACTTATTTGTCACGTTTATGATGATGATTATAAATAACCACCATAGCAAAGCCGGCCTGGTGAATGGAATTGGCTGTCGAATCTTTATCTTTTACGATAGGATCTAAATAAAACAATGTAATTAAGTACTTGTTTTTCCTTAATTATGTAGATCGTAATACCTTCAATCTATTTTAGTTTTATTCAATTATTTGCACCAAAGCAGCACTCTGAGTGAATAAACACTGTTGTCTTTCCGTTTCTAAGAGAACTGTAGCTGGTGAAATTACTGAGTTCAAGACAATTAGGTAATAAATACTAATGCTCAGGTGGCAAGCAATATAATTGTCTAAAGATAGATAGGTGTTGCTTTCACATTACGTATAATAATAATAATATCTTGGGACAATCCACACACGGTCATCCGATCCCAAACTAGGCAGAGCCTGTACTATGGAAACCAGACAACTGATATTAATACTAATATATATTTTTTTTTGTAAATACATACTTAAATAGATTAACAACACCCAATGTAATATAATGGGTTATGTAGGTCGCGATCTATGTATTACGTTAAAACACAACACTTTCTTTATTATTTGTTTTTAACCGGCTTCAAAAAGAAGGTTCTCTATTCGACGCGTATGTATGTAATATTGATAAAAATGCGTAATATTAATATATGTTAGTCTATGTGGGCTTCTAAACAAATTTACCAAATTTTATGAGTGTATGTATGTATGTATGTATGTATGTATGTAGGTTTGTCCACGGATTTCTCAGAAACTACAAGTCCGATTTCGAAAATTCTTTACTCAATAGTTAGAGTATCTTTCAACTTAGGGTAGAGTACAAGTTTCATCAAAATCGGTCTAGTAGTTTAAGAGATATAAACTTTTTATGTTTTCAGTAAGTTACTGTAACGTAGCCGTTCGAGTTGCGTGTTAGTGCTGGTACCTATCATGGTAAAATAAGTCACTAAAAAGTGTTAAATAAACTATTTAAAAAAATAAAAACCGACTTCAAAGTAAATTATCTAAAAAGCATAAAATAACGAAAATATATTGAAGTCGGTGTCAGCTGGTGATAGTGTTAGTTAACGTGATTAGCTAGCACCGACTTCAATATATTTTCGTTATTTTATGCTTTTTAGATAATTTACTTTGAAGTCGGTTTTTTTTTTTTTTTTTTAAATAGTTTTTTTTTCTTAAATTTTTTTTTGGGGCTTTTACTCTGGTAGCCCAGCAATAATACACCAGCCCCATCCTTTTGTTGTTGTTTGTTATTGATGAATAATGTTGAAAAACATAATAAAAGCATAGCCCAAACAGATTAAGTCTGTTTGGTTAAGACTATCCGCTTTTCTCCCTCATGAATTGAGAGGACTTTTATAGTCCTTAACAACCAGTTGGGTCAAGTGCAAGTTCAATTATTAGCAATCACTTTTAAAAAATCTAGAGCACATTTGCATTTCATCACGATGGTTGCTTTCACTGTTAGCCAATGGTATGTGCCAACTATTACTTATGATGATTCAACCAAACTGAACATCAAATAAATACTGCCAAAATGGTGATAGTTTGTTACTGTTCTGTTTTGTTGTATTGTATTATCAACGGTTTTTATTAATTTTGAATACACATTTCAATAGAGAACGATCGCTAGATTATTTAACAGTTATTTTTACCTAGTGGATTAAACAATCCACCACGTAAAAATAACTGATACTAGGGTAATTAGAAATATATATAATTATAAACTTAATTATACATAAATACCCATTTTCAACACTGATCGTTTTGTAAACCAGGATATTAGCATGTAAGTGATCGGGCTTTAGCTACAGAGTGAAACCTGGGAATTGCTAAATGATCTAGGACACCGCAACAAAGTTAAACTAAACAGAATATAATTTAGGCAGAAGTATCTAATACAAATTAACATTATTTTTATCGAGAATCAGCGCTATTTACCTTAATATTTTGGCTTGTCTCAAATTAAATTCGTTAAAATAATATTCGTTAATGGACCGCGAAAGTCTAAAAGTATATAATACAATTTAGCCAAAATAAATAAATACTAAACTTCTGATATGTTTTGTTCCAGGGGCAGTGTCTGTGCGTGGCGCCACCTCGGCGCCCACCTCCACACGCGTGCTGATGACATACTAAATTGTGATGCTGGCACGAACAGGTCCCTACAGGAAACTGCGTCCTAGAGGGCGGCGAAGGACGTTTTAGCACATCAATTACAACCAACCTAGTTCTAATAATGCAAGTGCCTAAATTTTTAATAATGTTGGGTAACCGTCGTAACTTAATATTTAGAGTGAGCATCGTGTTCAACATAGCCGTGCTGTTGTACGCGGCGATGCACTACTCCGGGAACTCCGCCCCGGGGGAAGAGTGGGTGCCTATTACGGTCGACGGCTCGGAGAGAAGCGCTGAACTCAGGTACCTCAAGGAGGAAGCGCGAAATGAGACCGAAACCAGACCTGTCGAGTCGAGCATGCGAAGTATAGAGGAATCTACATCGCAAAAAGCGGTGCCGTCGACTATGCCCACCGTAAATAAGACCGCGTCGAGTACTGTGTCTGCTTCAGATGTAGAGAAGAGAATCAGCGTCGTGCCTTCTGAAGCGGACATCACTAACGAAACACTGGATATTGTCGACAATGACGCTCTGTCTGAGACGACCCTGGCGCGTCTCAGGTCATTGCTAGCATGCAATGAGAAGGACTTCCTTCCAAACACAGAACAACGCGGGGAATTCTGGGTGCTGAAGAACTATGTACGAGCTGATCACGGCACTGTACTGTGCCACGAGACGATCACATACACCACACACGCTGGGTTCGAGTTCCTTGACAACGTGCTTCCTCTTGTTGAACGGTGAGTAATAATTATTAAACTATTTCAAAATGAGATCTCAATTACAGTTCATAGAACCTCTTGTCGTCCGTAATTTGTCCTGACACCATAGCATGCTACTCACGATTTCTTTGGCAACCGCTCGCGTCGGAGTGGAGGCATCGGTTCAAACAATGACGGAATGAAATTAATACAACAATGCTCAGCCATCCATCTTTTGTTTTCCTGGACTTTGACGAACAATCAAAAGAATTCAATGTTAATTCCAAATACGTAATAGATAACGATTGCGTTTGTTTGTGTTAAATACGTATGTTTAGATCATAAACAAGTAATAAGTTTTTTTAAACTAAAACCCGACTACGGATAAAATCGCAGCCTAATAATGTGATATTATATAACCAGCGGACAATCAAGACGCTTCTAACGACACCCTACTCGTCAAATTATGTTAAGTAGATTAGAAGATATGCGGGAACAGATGAACATACATACATACATCTATACTTATAATAAAACAGTAACAGGTTCAATTCTGTACATTGAAGATATTTTGAAAATTATATTTGGAGGGCATTCTATAACCGATACTGAGGCCGAAAATGTAATTTTTTTAATTTTTGTCTGTCTGTCTGTCTGTCTGTCTGTCTGTCTGTCTGTCTGTCTGTCTGTCTGTATCACGGCTGAGCATCACGCCGAAACTACTGAATGGATTCAAATGAAACTTGGCATGATTTGAGGTCTTACTACGAGGTAGGACATAGGATACTTTTTATCCCGTAATCTAGCACGGTTCTTTTGGGAGAGGGGATTAAAGTCAAAATGGGTACTTGGTTATACGCTTGGTCCGATTTTATCAATTTTTCTTTATAATATAATAAATATTAGTAAGGGAACACTCATAGAGAGTTGTTATCAAGGTTTTGTAATCGATCGGGTTAAGCAACGTTAGGTAAGGTCATTAAATAGATGGGTGACCGTTTAACGCCATTTGAACGTTTAGTTCGTAGGGTCCGTGCTTCGGAGAGCAAGTAAAAAGTGGGTCCCAGTTTTTAACCGACTATAAAAAAGGGGGTTATGTATTCGATGCGAATGTCTTATTAAAAGTTTAGTTAACGTAAAAATAGCGCAGGCGGAGCTGCGTGGGTCAGCTAGTTCTTGTTAAAATCATAGCCCTCCCTCCGTTCCATAGTCGGGTACAAACATCTGACTAGATTCACATAACTCGACGAATTTTGAATACAAGATACCATAAATGAAAGTAATTAAAAAGCCGTTTCTCCTCAACGTATTATTAGGGTATAAAAGTTTCTAATAGTCGTCAACTAAGTTTAGAACCAAAAGCAATACGTATCAGTATACAGATAATCATATAATGTATGATTTAGTGTTAATAATAAAGTACATTATGTTTAAATAATAAACAATTGCATTATTACAAACACATGATTTCAAACATTTGGTTGCTGTAAAATCTAGTTCAACGGATTACTTCGCAAAATAAATATTGTTGCACGCTAGATAACTACTCACTTTATAAGTGGGTTTTATGGTTTCGCTAAAATTGCATCGGTAGTTTTAAAACATATGTATGTAAACACTTTCCCACGGTTTTAATGGGCATTTGGATCCTTGCAAAGATGTAATTGATGTGGCGGACTTGATAAGCTAACTGTCCAAATATTATACACGCTATTATGATATTTATTGCGGATAATATACCATTTAGAATCGCGTATGTATGCATCCGGCGGTAAATAAAAAGCTTAATGTTCATAGCATGGAGATTACCAGGTTTTTATGTCTCGTTAGACAGCGATGTGTTATTATATAAAAAAAAATATTACACGGACGGTATACTTATTATTACGGCGATTAGACTACTTTCGTATATAGAACGCGGTAGTACGGGCTCTGACGGTATTACATTCTAATTTATGCCGAGTGACCGACTATGGGATTTCCAATCGGTCACAAAGCTTAAGAGGATGAATTATTAGTAAAAAATCCGTTCTTATTGCATACTTACATTATGGTATTTATTTCTAAGTAAAATGGTATTCGTCTAGTAGTTACTTAAAAAGTAAATTATAGTATATTTTAAATGTATGAACATTTTGGAGGCCTATGTGACATTAGGCCTTTGCAAATGGTTCGAGTATTTTTATCACCTGACCTTTGACATACCATCCGTTTATAAAACCACTTTTTCTAAGAACTTTTTATTAAATATCTTTATATTGTAAATTAATGTTAATGTAATAAAAATTGTTTCCTAAGCATGCAAAAATGTGCACTGCTGATTTTATTAATGATATACATTCTGAATAGCTTTTATAAGATCGCGGTGCAGAAAGGAAATCGCACTTAACCACAATCATGTCAGGTATCATAGTTGCATGAATGCGCCTACGTACAATGAAAAATATTTCGTCACTCGGTATAGTCGTTTATAGGTTAATCAAGAGCTTATTCATTAATCATTCAAAGCAACGTACCTAACGATTGCACTATTGATATAATCCAATGAACGCTGTATTATCCGCTCGTACTGCATGTCGCAAGTTTATATAATAATGGGTCTGTCTGCCAGTTTATTTCTAAATAGTAACTTCAAATTATATCACTAGGAAGGGATTGAGGGATAAACTTGACGACCAGCAATTCCCCAATACTGAGATCCGATGGTGATGATTTTTTTATGTTTTTTAACTAGAAATATTCCTGTCCGATGACCATCACAGAGTATACAGTCAAGCACAATATTACAATAAGTAAAAAAATCCTAACATAAAGTACATTTATATGTCATTTACTATACGACAAAATACAACAAGAAAATCCAGAGTAAAGACATTGCCTTTGCTTATCTTCGTGCCAACTTCTCACAATTGCAAATTTGCAGAAATACGAATTTACGAATAAAGAATACAATGTATAAAGTTATTGTTATCGTTGTCCTGGCAACCCTGCTCGTATTGTTAGTAACAATCGCGCGAAGTGCGCGGGCGCAGGATGGCGTGTCACCTCGCCACACACGAAGCCCCCGGGACCGACACAATGGCGACATTGCGCGCTATAACCAATTCCCTTTATAGGATTTATTCCACGGACAATCTGTGAAAACGTTTAAGGGTTCGGGTTTTATTAGGCGGTAGATTCCTTGTGCAAGAGACAGCTCAGTTTGGTACCATCTCAGTGTAGGAAATTCTGCCACTAAAAACTGCTGTGATCGGAGTGAAAGCAGATGAAAAGACTTACAAATGTATAAAGTTATGAGATGAAAGAAGTTCAGCGGGCCCATTTTTTTCGTGTTTATGTGGATAATAAATTACGACTTGAAAAGCCTACACCTGCAAGTATAACGTAGTTAAAGACACGAGATACCCACCAATACAAGATTTTATATTCAGCCTTTCCGAGTTTTTTATGAAAAAGTTAAATTGTTCTTTCATTAAGTGATTTTAATATTGAAATTAAACTACTTTTACCGATTTTATCGCAGTTTATATTAGATTTTACTATCCCGAGACGTTTCGATTGCTTTGCAGCACCCATGGTCACGTTCATGGTGGTTCTATGTAAAATATTCGAGTAAATAAAAGACAACATTACTATATATATTAAATTCTGTAACAGTTTACGGTAGCGTTTGAAATAAATGTGAATGTCTGCTCTTTTTTATAGTACAAAAATGTCTGTCTGGATGCTTAACTTTTGTATCTTCAAAATCGTCAGTAGACCAACAAGCAATACAAGGTTGTTCTTGAGTTTGCATTAAAAATAATAGCTGCAAATGAAATATTTTCCGATTTGTATAAAATGACCTCTTCCACGCTTCAGAGATTAGGTCGCACATACTGCCTAATGTCCCATTGTCATTGTTTACACCTTGAAACATATTTTGTAAAAAACGTAATGGGTATGTATCTGACGTCGAATACCTAAAACACAAAAGTGTCTAAAGTACATGAAAGGTCAATTATATTACACAGTACAATTGTATTACCTGCTACTCACTCGCGTGGAAGTTTTTTAGAATAATCTTCAGTGCAGTCGTGAAGAGGAATAAAGGCGAAACCATTGTCGTCGTATTTTTAACGTGTTTAGATTATGCATTCAAAGAAAGTGTTTAAAATCCAACACGCCTATTAACATAGATGAGTTTACAATTATGTTTTTGGGAGCAGACAGAACGGTCATATTTTATGTGTACCGTGACTAAACGAGTCTAGTTTAATAGGTGTAGCGAATGGATCGTACACACATTGGATAGTATTTAGCGCGAACTGTCTAGTCAATGTTTGACCTAGTAAGTGAACTCGGAAAATAAACAAGTGTAATTACAACAACATTGAATACGACTACTGTTTACTGATATTTTGTAGATTTACAGAAGAATATACTAAATCTGATAGATGATAAAATGTTAGCTATTTTTGTATGATAAAACTACCAAAGGTCGCTCTATAGCTTAAAATCTCTTTGTTTGTATCCATCACAAGCAAAATAATCTAGTGCGAAGTATTTATATACCAGCAAAATTGTCTATTTCCCCACGATTTTTACAAAAATAGTTGCAGATTTTTTTTATAATGGACCAGAAGTAGAAGGAAGTATGGTCTTTGTTACGCGGGAATCTACATTAAAAAATTAATAATAAAATTAATAATAAATAAAATATTAATTTACGTTTTACTATTTTATATAAATTTTATTTTATTCGGATCGCTTGGATCCGAATTAAATAAAGTACAATGTAAGTACAAATACGAAATGAATAAAATGGGATTTTACGCCTAGACACAAATTTCTTGCCGGTCTTCTTCTAACTCCCTTGTCTATTCTTTTTATCTCCACTGTTGTTTACTGGAAGTCAATGTATGAAGAAGGCAATTATCTTTTTGACAACTTTCGCCCTTCTAGTTTTCTAATATATATTTGTTTATAGCCTTGTCCCAAGAGATCAAAAGCAGACGTTGGATTAGAATGAGAACTCTGATATTGAAGAAGATCACGCATGGCTATAACCTTTAACTTTTGCCTTAACTTATTTTCATCTGACTTTCTTTCGCACATTGCACGCGTCATATCTACGTGCTCTGTCCATATATTGCACTGGCCTCAAGCAAGGTCAGAGGACAAAGTATCATTACCTCGCGCGTGTCATTGCCACCTCCGGCCGCGGGTTCCACTTACTGGTATACTAGGGACGGTAATTACTGGGTAATCATTACCATCGCAGCACTCACCAACAACGTTTATAAACGTTTCGACAATAATACCGCTATGTAATTTGACTTCGTTGATAATTTAGTGACTGTGGTACGCACCTCGATTATTTTGTTGATTTGTTTTTCGAGTTTATACTTTGTCATGCCCTGTAGGCATGTTGGTTAGATGGACTTTTAGTCGTATATTTTTACGGCGTCGTTTCTTAGATTGGTTTTAGTTGGGTATATTTTTTTTAAAACCTGACAAAATCTTTCGCTAATTCGTTGTTTTTAGAAACGTTAACTCATATTTTAAAGTGCCTACTGGGAACAGTGGGTCTAAAAATGCTACTTTCGGTGATTTATAATATGAGTAAGTTAAGGTTTAATTTTTCTTAGTATGGCAACATTAACACCAAATAAGCCTGCTAATGATGAAATTTTTAAGGATATGCTTGAAATTAAAAACATTCATTAGTGTTTGATTAATTACTTAATGTGGCCTTTTTAGACCCACAGACTAGTGTTACTAGTACCTTAATTCATCAAAGACCTACCCAAGAAGGTGATCATTCACGAAGAGACAATTCAGTAGTTATTAGATTCAGAAATGGACCGTGTACCTTATCATAATGATATCAAGGTCTATCTGCCAGCTTGGATATGGAATAGCCGTGGTCCAGCAATTGCTAAACAGATAAGTGGTACAATTCACGCGGCGCGCGCTCGACACCCGATATCAATCAACGGATACAACGCGGCAACGCCTGCGTGGTTACAGATACCGCCGCGGTGCGCACGACTTGATACAGAGAACTACCTATCGTTTCAATTGTTACTTAACTGCAAATTGCCTAATTTATTGTTCGGTTTTTGCTAGGCGGTCCTTAATCCTAAATCAAATATTCTGCCGCCAAAACCACATAGGAATAAAACTTCTAATCTGTTTTCAGAAAACACGTGTACTTATTATTATTAACACCCTTCCCACGGGAGTGTTGTGTAAAATTGTGAATGTTGTGAATTGATCATTTTTATATTCAAATTATTTTATATTTAATAGAAGAAGAAGAAGAAATATATTTATTCTGACATACACAAGACAAGGTACCCAATGAACATTAACAAGAACATTAAGCACACAGAAGATAAAAAAGAGACGTACAATAGTGCGAAAGAGAAAGAATTACAATAAGTAGGACATAACAGAGACTGACCTTAAGCCAGTACCAAGTAGTATATGGATCCTCGTTGGTACCAAGCTGTGCGATGTCAAAAATGGCTCCTATCTCAGCTTGTTGCTGCAGCAAGAATATGATGCTACAGCGCTGATTTTCAGATAGGACCAGATAAGTGAAGTCACGGAAAAAAATATACAGATAGGTAACAAAAGAATAATAAGTGTAAAATGTTGGAAAATATACATAAACCATATAAGTATAAACGTAAGTGTATTGTAGTGAAGTAGTATACAAAATTACGATAAGAAAGAGGTAATATATTAAATAGCAATAGACTAAGATTGGAATTACGATTGGAATTAGTGTTGTCTATGGTAGTATATTATATGGTGGATTTCCGCAACCCACTTCAGAAATGCTGAGCTCACTAGTATCTCAAGCGTAAAAACCTTAGGATAAGTAGTAGTAATCTATTATTTGGTCACACAAAAAACAGCAAATACATCCTAATTAAATTAAACTTCATTAATTTGAGTACTTGCTGCTGTGTAAACTTGTACCGACTGAAATATAACTACTCTATAATTCCAGATCAAAAGCATTATGGTCTACATTTGAAATTAGATCAAATAAAAAATATACTTTCAAGGTTTTTGAACTCATCACCAAAGATAGGTTTAATTTGTACAGACGATGTCTCTCTTCCATTTTTATTGGTGACCTCACAATCTCCAATAAAAAATATGTTAGCTGCTGAACTTAATTAAACTGTATATCTAATTCGCGAATATAAATTGTCTGATCACACGCAAGATGGCTGATCTAGTTCGAATATGAAAAATAGATTATGGAAGATGAAACCTCTACTCATTGATTGAATCTGAATTATAATTATATAATAAATCCACAATTTTAAATGCCAAATGCCTATAAAATAAAACAAAAAACTTTTCTAAAACATTCTTATATTACTATTGAATGAAGTAAAAAGTTAAGAAAATATTTTAGTGTATGAAGGTAAAGCTATAGAAGAACCACATTCTTAATTAGTGACTATTTTAATTAAAGGCGTAGGTAGGGGAGTGTGTTGTGCGGAAAACAAATGATTAAAGGAGACTCCTTAAATGAATTGTGAAGAAAATATTGAAGTTCCTGCAAGAAGTTTCTGCTGACAGACCAATCTATCCACTAGAAGGAATCATCATCATCATCAGCCGGAAGATCTCCCCTGCTGAACAAAGCCCTCCCCCTTGGATTTAAATAACGCCGTAATATTTATTTTTTATTTTTATTTATTTATTTTTTTACTTATTATGTAATACAGAACGCATATAACATGAAAACAGAAACATTGCATAAATAGGCGGTCTTATAGATGGCGATTTCTTCCAGGCAATATTATATTCCAGGTAATATTTAGTATTAGTAACGTATACGGTGGCTTACTGCCAAACCTACAAACGTCAATTATACTTGATTGTGATTAAGTCATATTTTGTAAATTAATTATTTCGACTTTCGAAGCCAAATAATACTTAATACGCGAATAGTGAGTAGATATATCAATAATCTTATAATTAATGCTAAAAGATAACCATAAGAGACTCGGAGATTCGAAATAAATACTTATATTACAAAAAAATACTTAAATGCGATTAAAGTTAATTGATGTCTGTGAGTGCGGCAGTTAGTGCTGATGTTCACAAGCACTCGTGTCTGTTATTATCTGACAAACATACGCTTGTCACATTAAAAAAGAAAACTATTTAGTAGACGATCCCATAATATTATAATAGAACTGCGGGCCTAAAAAGACCACATTAAGCATTTCCTCTGTAAGGAATTCGTATTTTGAATTTCTATCAAATTCTTCGCAATTCCTGTAATTTTCGTAAAATGATCACACATTTTAGGTCAATCATACTCAATTCATTTATTAACACAAATTAGCAGACTCATATTTGATGTTAATGCTGCCATACGAATAAAAATTAAACGGTAACTTACTCATATTATGATTCCCCGAAAGTGGCCTTTTTAGACCCGCTGGTTAGCTACTCGGGGCTAATCTGTAATTTCTAAGGCGAAAAGTGGAAATGCGTGCGTGGAAGTGTGCGTGTTGAATTTGAGATGGCAAGTGGTTGTTACCTACGGTTCTAATACCTACCAGCTCTGATAGATGCAAATACCTGAGGAAATCAGCATTGTTTCTTCACATGCTTTTCACTGGCATAAATCACTTAGCGCAAATACTGTTACGTGTGGCATAATGTTTATCTTACTTGCTACATTTCACATAATAATAAAATTGTAACTATGAGTCGCAAATAAGTATCCTATAAACTTGATATTAGTTGTTCTATTGATTAAAAGTAATAGTTATCAGTTCTAATAAAAAACATCTCCGACGAAACCTTCAATACTATAATTAATTTAAATAAGCATTGGATTTCAATACACATAGAAATCAAATCTAAGTAGATATGAAAAAAAATATAAACGAAATAAAATAGCAGTGTGTACAAATTGCTTTAGTTCGACATGAAGGGGCAATTACCATGTTCGAGAGACTTACGGCTGGTTCCTGTAGCTTATCCTGATCCAAAATCTATAGATTTAATTAGTAGAAACAGGACGTCAGTAACTAATATCTAAAATCTCAGGTAAACAGCCAGAGGCAGTGCAATACAAGTGGTCAGTGGACAGTAGTCTCGTTTATCATCAGTAACGGGGTTTTCTTTTCAAGGTTTACATTTAACTATTAGGTATATAATAATAATAATATCTTGGGACATTCCACACAAGGTCATCCGATCCCAAACTAGGCAGAGCCTGTACTATGGAAACCAGACAACTGATACTAATACTTATATACTTTCTGTTTTGTAAATACATACTTAGATAGATAAATAACACCCAGACACTTGGTGGGAATCGAACCCACGACCCATCGGTTAGCAGCCAGGGTGTCTAACCACTAGACCAACGGGCCCGTCAAATATCGACGGTTAGATATACCTGTCAGTCACTAAACAATTTTCAGATCAAATCTAACATATTAGTAAACACTAACAAGGTACATCGGTTGCGCGTACGGAAGCAGCTGTGTAGGGGCATGTTGCACATATTTGTAAGCGCTTAACAGTAGGCACTTAAGTTTAAGAAAGATTTAAAATAAATATTACACAACCAACGTTATTGACTTTGGTTTTAGTATTGCGCCAGCCACTGGTTTTCTTCAACAGAAAACATCGATCTTTTATTTGTCCAAAATTATGTGTACATATTTATATTGTTAGATGAAATGAAAATTGTTTCGTAAACTATGCACACACATCTTGTTTAATACATAAAAGTGCTTATTTTTACTTTCTCCAGTATTTATTTAACCGTATATGCGGAACTTAAATAGTTCTAAGCAAACTTAATTGCATTATCAATCATCACACTGTTTGTTTTTCTAATGGCTTCAAAAACTTACGCCTGACCTTTTGTGCCTCATATTTATGTATCTATAATAATAATAAGCCTTTTATTTCATGCAAAAAAGTAAGATACATACTTGTTTAAAATCTAAGTAATAAATAAAGTTTGTTTGTATGAACCCCTCCTCAAGTGAAGGTGAAGGCCTCCTCTAAAGAATACCATGCGTCTCTATCTTGAGCTATTTGCGGCCAGCAGGTACCAGCTATTTTTATCAACTCGTCTGCTCATCTCGTGTAGGGTCTGCCTTTGAGACGTTTGCCGATTGGACCCTTCCACGTTTATGTATCTATTGCGTCATAACTCCTCCAAAGAAGTGAAAAGATTCGAATGCGGGTTTTTAAAGTAAAGAGCTGTTTTTAATTAGGTATCTCCATTAAGTTCTATGCTGTGTATAATGAAAATCTGCTCAGCTGTTTGCTTGAACTTGTTCTCTTGTGTTGAGAGTAATTCAATTAATACCTACTCATGTGACTCCAACAGCAGCACTCATTACTGAGACATTTTTAAATCGCTTAGTCCCTTAGTTCCTGATAGTCTGTTTTTACTTTTTTTTTATGTATATATATTAATTACTATTAGATATTGTTATATATAACTATGTATAAATATATATAATGTGTATAAGATGTACAATTTAAGGTATGTACCAAAGTATGTACACCACCAGCTACCCAAATAGTTCAGTTTCTTCTTTTTTAAGTTTTGATTGTCTGGAAGAAATCGCTGTTAGCGATAAGACCGCCATTTGTACCTAATTTAAGTTATTTTCTAAGTTTTCTGTACGTTTTACTTTGGTGTGCAAATAAAGAGTATTCTATTCTACCTTTACATTTTGTTTTGACATATTCACTTATTACGGATTTACATCATACTCAACCATTTTGCCAATTAGAATTACGGGTATGATAATTACCTATGGAATAATAACCTCACCAGCAGATTACACCAATTTGACACCAGAATGTAGCTTTATAATTGATTTCGAATTCTTATTTCTGGGAGATTCAAGATTGATTTATTAGCGTATCAGTTTTATGTGGAGCTATAAAACCTATCCACGGATTGATGATTCAACCTTAACAATGTTATAAGTGTATATGAAAGTATAGTTTAGTTTAGTATATTGTAGTATTTTTATAATTATCTCGTTTATAATAATAGCATTAAGTACAATGAAGTCGTTAATTTGCACCTTTAAAAATATATTGTAATTAAGTAGATAGGCTAGAGATTTGGATTTTTAATGAAAACATTAAATAACGAAAAGATACAGGCAGGCGTCACAATGAATGCGATATTATGGCATTTATAAACTCCTTGATCCTAAAACCTTCCATTTTTACCCAATGCAAAATCAATAGGCTCATTAGACGAAAAATGGTAACCTCATTTTCCTCAAAAACAACTTCAACTATATGAATACATGTATATTGGTTCATAATTTCATGAACATTAATAAATCCCCTTGTCCACGTGTACATTCAAGCAACTCGTGTTACGTAGTTCCATTATATTTTATGGCCTCTTCTAAGCCACAAGGAAATGCCGAAATCACTATTTTAAGATGCATTCCAATTGCAATAGGATCGACCACTTTCGCTGAACTCTCTCCGCCTTCAATCGAGTACGATTTCCAGCTCGCACACAATGGATAGTTTTGTAAGGACACGGTAATCGTAATCACAATTTTAAAAGCATGCAATAAGGTCGTAATTACGTTACCACATGAGTGGGAAGTGAATTGGCGTATGTGGATCTACGAATAAGAGGGAACTCGGATACCTGTTTAGAACACTTGAATAATTCCATTCTCGTTAGACACGGGTATGTCTATTATAATGTACCGTATTTTAAGAGCAGGTCAGATGCAATTTTTTCTGTTATCTCCAAAGCAATAAAACTTATTTCTACTGCTATTAAAAATTCGTTAAGTAGTTACGAGTACGTACACATTGATATTTTTTTACTCAAAAGTATATTTAGAAAATTCTTATATTATAATTTACTGCCTATTAAAAGTAAGCGTCAGAGTAGAGCTTCTGCTAATTAAAAATCGGCTTATCACCATGATAAACAACAGCATAATCAAACTAAACAAAATTAACGCATTTCCTTATAGAAACAGACAGTTCAATACAATTTTTTCATGGTTCTTTCATACCTTATACTGCTAACACCTCTGTCTGTCTCTACACAGGGTCATATTCCTTGTGTTGATAAACTAGTGCTCTTCCATCCAATGCATTTGCATTCGCAGTTGCTTTACCACTTACAGGTGAGTATTAGGTACAGAGAAAATGACATGAAAAAAAAGTTAAACAAACAAACATACTTAATCTCTCAATTATGATAGCACAGGTTGTCTAGTTTACAAATTGGTAGCAATTTACAGATAAGATCGTTACACTTAGTCGTTATGTACGCCCCGTAGACGGGATAAGGCACCCTGACCTTAGGGCTTTCCGTGGGCCCATGAGTTTGGTTAAAGTGCATAAACACAGTGCAAATGAAGAATGAAACTAATACACTTAACATTATAAACAGCTGAAATCTGTTTGGAGTAGGTAATCTTTAAAGCTACTGATCTGATCATCGATATAATATTTTTATACATATAATATCGATGGATCTGGTTTTAAAAATTCTGTCACGTATAAAAAAACTACACTATTTTTCTGAGTAACATTGGCTATATATATATAGTATGTGTCTGTAATGTTAAAAATATTTACTTAAGTCTTGTAAAGTCCGTGAGAAGTCGGATGGGTCACTAGTTTGTACTAAGTTATATTACACCAACCAGTATCTACTCAAGAGGTAATCACAAATTCGAAGTAAGCAGTGGATCGCGTGCACACCGACATTGACTGATGAGAGGTTAGCGATGGCACGGATATGATGTAGACGTATGTTTTATTTTGATGGCGCCCAATGTGGGGCAACTGTTGTGCATGTGACTGCATTCTGTTCACTAATTACGTAATCTTATTCCGACTTAATGTTGGTAAAGAATGCGTAAGTACATATTTTATAAAAATTATGCGAAGTAGATGTTTTGCGAAGTGGATATTTTGCGAAGTGGACGTTTTGCGAAGTGAACATTTTGCGAAGTGGACGTTTTGCGAAGTGAATATTTTGCGAAAAAGGTGAGTTGACATTATGCGAAGTGGACATTTTGCGTCTAACCATCTTCTTTGAACAAATACAATTATAGTTTTGGTTTTGTGTTGGTATAATGTGGTTAATGGTCTGATAATAGTGTACAAATAACATATCAGCAATATAATTTGCGTTTACCAAACCTTGATAAAAAGAACCTTATCAGCTAATTCACTAATCATGCATCAGAAACTCAGCTAATTCACTAATCATGCCTCAGAAACACAGCTAATTAAAAAGAATCAATTATATCCGCCTGCAGCCAGAGACCCGTTCCTAAATCAAGATTGATTTAAGAACGTAGGAAGTAATTTATAATGTTTATTGCCTGCTGTCTTATCGACAACAGTGCTTATATTCTGGATTTATGAAACCATAGAATATCGCCGTTAACTGTAATTTAGATTACCGTCGAATGTCCAATAAAAGCAGCTATTATGGTGTTTGCCGACGAATAATATTTATTGCGCTGTCCACTGCAGTACCAGTGATGAAAGACGCTATGAATATCGTTAACACGGTTAATTTAAGAATACTATTAATCTGAGGTAGTTTCATCATACGGAACAAGCTTCATCATTTTCATCATTACGCTTGGAAAGTGCTTGGGGCGGAACAAGCTTGGTCGAACACTAATACGTTTTTTTTTTCGACTCTTCTTTAATGAATTGCTCTAATTGGTCTTATTCGCAAAAAATATTCCGTTCCATCGTTAGTTTACCACTTTTGAGTCTCATTGGCCACTTGACACGACACGACACGTTATTTAAAACCTTAGTTGAAGGAAAAATATAATGTTTTCCTTCAGGGGAAGGGATGGGGAAGAGGAAGACGAAGACGCAGTGCAACAGGTAGTAGAAAAAGTGGGAGGAGTGTCGTATAATATTTCTAACCTCACTATTAAATGACTGAATGTCAGTACACTTTTTTATGAGCATTCTGTATAGGTAGGTATTTACTGAAGATTGTAGGAAAGGTTATAGGAAATAAAAAGTAAGATAAAGTTTGTTTATGATAATGTTCCCAAAAGCTGTTCCCAAATTCTGTAGCCTATTTACCTTTGATACACGCTCAATAGAATATGAAAGGATATGACGTTGTTCTACTAAATAAAATATTAAAAAAAAAATTGAACTGACTTCAATAACACTAAAAAGTATAAAATAATTTAAATATTAAAGAAGTTGGTGTTAGCGTACCTGCTGTGTATTTGGCACGAACTTCAATAATATTTAAATTATTTTATACTTTTTAGTGTTATTGAAGTCGGTTCAATTTTTTTTTAAATATTTTATTTTGTACTTTTTAGTGATATTTTCATACATAAAGATTGAACCATCGAAGACGGTAAAATGATCTAGGTAGGTTATGGCATCATTATGATTTCACATTATCGTCTACATACTTTTACATAATTCATGTTTCTTCAGAAACTCAGAAACAATTTATCCGATTGTAATGAAATTTGCATGGAATCATCATAGTAGTTTATTCTCTCGAATAAAAAAAGAATCATCGAAATCGGTTCATATTTGGCAGAGAAATGTAAACGAGAACATCAGTTTTATGGTTTTTACCAGATAAATTCCTCTATCATGGTCATATATTCCTATATCATTGATGGTCCTCCAGGAAGTTCTTATCTGGTTGTGATAAAATTCATACAGGTTCATTACAGTGGTTTCTTCTTTCGAATAAAAAAAGAATCATTGAAATTAGTAAATATTTGCCAGAGTTATGACCATTTTTGTCCTTAAAAAGCGACATAAAGTCATCTATATAGGCTTTCTTGCAGCTTTCCTGCGCAGTCAACATTCTTGTTTTTTCAGGAACTACTTATTACTAAGCAATAATTTTTTTATGGGACCCAATTAACGGATTAAAGAATTCTAGTAGAATTCTTTAATCCGTTAATTGGCCTATTAATGTAGTAGAATACTTATACCTAAAGTGTCAGTGGTCTGTAGTCTCAGGTGACGAGCCAAAGTAAAAGGTAAACTGACTTAAATTTGGGCAAGAGCTTTGCTTGATTTAAGTTAGCCTCTACAGTATAATCTTTATAAAAAAAGGATTTTTATGCTAATTTTACTATTTAACCTCGTAGGATATATTGTAACTATGCAATTAGAGTTTTAATTTTATTATTTGTTAGGTTAGATAAACGGACTATATCGCATTTGACCTATATTCCAAGCACCCACGCAATTTTAGTCATGCATGTATTATATACCTATGTACGTAAAAAAACCATACGTAAAAAAAATACATTTAGCAATTTTTATTCGATTGTAAGAGAATCGTATCTACTCCGAAATATTATTTATAAGAGCAAATACGAATTACTGGAAAATGCTAAAAAGTTAATAAAATCACTTATTATAACGTACACAAAATATAATTACAGGTTTCTACACACATGGTTCGGCTTATTATAAACATTCATTTGTATAAAAAATACTTCTATTAAGTACTTATATTAAATCGGGCATGTCAAGGACTGTCTGTCAGTCAAAAACATTAATAACTACTTAGGAATAGACTGGCCTAAGCAAACAAAATATTAATCCAAAACTTGTTACACTTATAATAAGTCTATAGAAACGCGTATACCACACTGTAACTGTAAATCGACAAATAATATTTTTGTAGAAAATATGCCTAATAACCCGACTACGGAACGGAGGGATGGTTATGATTTTAACAAGAATGTATGTATGTATGTTCATCTGTTCCCGCATATCTTCTAATCTAATTAACATAATTTGACAAGTAGGTTGCCGTTAGAAGCGTCTTGGTTGTCCGCTGGTTATCTACATCTACACTAATATTATAAAGAGGAAAACTTTGTTTGTTTGGTTGTAATGAATAGGCTCAAAAACTACTGGACCGTTTTTAAAAATTCTTTCACCATTCGAAAGCTACATTATCCACGAGTAACATAGGCTAAAGTTTATTTTGGAAAAAAATAGGGTTCCGTAAGATATTTGGATTTTTTCGGACACAAGGTGTAAAAAATCAATCAGAAAAGTTACTTATTTTGCGTACAGTGCCTAAACTATAAAAGATAGAACCATAAAATGTTCTAATTAATTGTAGATCTTATAAATATCTACAAAAAAGTCCGCGGCACACTGTCTAGGTCGAGGCCTAATAACCATTTTTTTATTTAAAAATCTTGAATTTTGTTTTGACTACATTTAAACGCATTTATTTTACTCATGCTATTAATCCTTATCAAAATAATTTTTATTTCATCATTAAGTACAGTTTATGTAGATAATATTTGGTCTTTGAATGATTAAAATTGGACATTTGGTTTTGAAGTTATGGCGAAATTCAAATATTACGATTTCTGCTGCACGGCCCGTTGCGAAGTGAGCGTCACCAAGGCGGGGGTGCGCATGCGGGAGGGGAGTTTAGATCTATGAGTAAGGTGGGTACCTTACTCGCGGCTCAGACGCGAGGTCGGCTTCCTCTCGATTTTTTTTAGATTTCTTTCTTAAAACTACACCTACGCAAAAGTTCTTCTCAGAGCTAATCAACAGTTCTTTTCAGGGCTAACCAACAGATTTTTTCAGGGGTTACCAACAGTTCTTTTCAGGGCTAACCAACAGTTCTTTTCAGGGCTAAACAACAGTTATTTTCAGGGCTAAACAACAGTTCTTTTCAGGGCTAAGCAACAGTTCTTTTCAGCGCTAGAATATTACACGCTGTTAGCATTTTCTTAAACATTTGAAAATGCCTAAGAGAGCCAGGTCTCAACTTTCTAAACATAGTTCTCAAGCACGGGCAGCAAGAATACGTCGTATGGGAGAATCTTCACCTGAACGTTCACAGTGCCTTGCTGATCAAAATCAGAGAAACTCTCAGGTGCGCGCACGAGAGTCGAGTGTCGAACGTTCGCAACGCCTTGCACAACAAAATCTGAGAACCTCTGAGTTACGTGCACGAGAGTCGGGTGAACCGATATGCATGAAATTTTGCGGGTAGGTCTGATAATAGGTTATAAAGTATATTTTATGCCGCTGATACGTAGTAGAAGTATCTAGAACGAGAGGAGGGTGCAAGAGAGGGAGAGGGGAGGGTGATGGAGTGAGTGATCGGAGGAGTTAGGTGGAGCAAGGGGGGGGGGGGGGAGTGAGAGGGAGCAAGTTGGGAGAAGAGAGAGGAGGGAGAGGGTTCAGAGAGGACAACGGCCAGAGGAAGAGGGGAAGTGTGACGGGGACCGAAGTGGGAGGGGAGAGAAATAGCATAGAATTAGATTTTTATTATAAGAGAGAGAGATGGAGAGAGATAAATCAAAGGAGTAGGGAGAAAAGGGGAGCAAAATGTAATTAAAGCGCGGGCGGAGCTGCGCGGGTCAGCTAGTAGGCTATATAATATCATATTATTAGACTGCGATTTTATCCGTAGTCGGGTTTTAGTTTTTAAAATTTATTACACTTGTTTTGTGTTACGAATTCGCAAATATATCACAGAGTACCGTAATAAAATGTCTACAGTATTTACCTAATAATTTAATATAGGTGGCAGTTGTAAGGAGTACCTAATGACTGATTTTGTATGAAAAAACCAATGGCCACTCTACGGCCTGTACTTTTAATCTCTTTGCTGTCAGGACTTCCTATATTTTTAACCTTATTAAAAAGGTAAACGAATCGCGATATTAGACATCATTAGGTATAATATCCTCCCAGCCGATACAACCACAGCGGCCAATCTTTCGCAAGATCAGCGGGAGATAGGTAATCTATATAGTCATAAAATAAGAGAGTAATATAGAGTGTCCCAAAAATGGGGTATCAAGCCGGTAATGACGCATTATCTTACCCACAATCTATCAATTTATTAAAGAAAATAATGAAAAAAGTCAACACTTATCTTATAGTGCACTCAAAATTTTGTTCGTTATTTAAACAAAAACGAATTCATTCGTTTTTGTAACTTCAAGGTCACCTCATATGTGTCGGTCGACACTGACACTCGGATGTGTGAATAGGACGGCATTGATGGTGCGAACAGGTGTGCGTGATGCGTGCAGTGTGCGGCTCTACGGCTCGCTAGCGCGAGGCCTTGCGGTCAACCCAGATGAGCCAAGTGCACCGTCTCCTATTACGGCATCGCCGTCTCTGTACTGTTATCCGCATAGCGACTGTGGTCACACATGTAGGTCGCACACTTGAACGTGAAATTAAATTTATGGTTTGTAAGATTCCAGAGTTAATTGCGAGCGAGCCGTTGTGTGTACGTGCCGTCGCGTCTCCGCTGATCGATTGGCCGTAAAATTGAATGTATTGTTGATACGGTCTGTCTGTGAGGTGCCTTTCGATGGCTGGGAACCCAAATATATCGAAACGATATACTTACGAGTGGTACCTAAATACTCATCCATAACACTCTGAAAATGTGTAACGATGAGACTTCATATGTATTTCAATAACTCATTTAAAAGTATATATATAGTGCTTATATACAGCACTTGTGTTTGTCCAGTAGAATCATAAAATTATGAGATTTTTCGTGAAAACCAGGCATTGTCTTACACATTGGTTCAAGAACTTATCTGATTCAGTTCAGAGAGAAGAGGTCTCTGAACTACCAGAAACGTTTTTTATTACAACCTGACATTGCCTAATAAAAATATACTATAACAATCTGACAATAATTAAAACATACACACGGCATTCGCGGATTTTCCGTTTATTTATTGCGTTAATCGGTAGGTAATAAATATTTAGTGTTAGGTACTCTTAATTTATTGTAATTTTTCATTATGGTAAATATATAAAAAATAAATATAAAATATTATCTCTAGTTTATAAAAAATCCCAATGGCACTCGATAACATCTCATCCGTATCGCATCGCATTCAATCCATCGCATTTGATGGAAAAGTAGAGTACCTCCATAAAACAGGGGTTCTCGCGCCCCATCAATCACCCATAATCGGATTTGACAGTCCATCAGTGTAGGAACCCCTTAGATACATTATATAGAACACATACAACAACAGTGAGACGTAATTATGGCAACTTATAATCGTGTCTTATTTAGATGAATATTATGATTTGAAAGTATACGTAGATTTCGAGCTTATATCACTTACGTAAGCCACTATAGAAATAAAACTGTGATATATGTACCATCCTCAGGCCTCCACTTTAAGTGAGGGGGGGGGGGTTAATTCTAACTTCATTTTTATTGTCATTTTTGCTACATTGGTATATATTTACTAATTATTATACATACATATAAATATACAATTACAGTCAGATTTTATCATAATGTATTATAACATTAGAACAACATTTTCAGCAACATTAACCACCTTAATAATATTTTACGAGGCATTACGCGAACGCATAATACTTTCAGGACTATTATCAAACATTGTAAATTATCAATTTGCAATATATATTCACGTAGTAGCACTGTTTTATGTAACGCGGAAGCCATAGAAGTGTGCATATAATGTCGAAAATTCATTATTTAGGTAGTACCTACAGACAACCATGTATATTATAAAAATGCCTGTTTGCGCCACTTTTGGTCAAAAATCTGACAACGTATATGGTGTACTATACCGTATACGTTATCAGATTGTTTTGTTATTTAATTTTATATTACATGATTCCCCAATTATTATTTTACAAAGCGGTTTCTAGTTTCCTAATTCAAAGTATGAATTGTAATAGCCGCTATATATTATAAAAAATGGACCTCAATTACCTCAATGAGAATCCTCAACCAGCATCATATTTAACGAAAACTGTTAAACTACCGTTTTCGTGCATATTTTTCGTAAGCGAGGTAAATAACCCATCTAAATCCATTGCGGCCGAACAATTGATATAAATACCAATTAATGCAGACAATACGCGCATTGAATAGCTATTAAACACAATGAAGAGACGTGACGATGACCTATAAAGCTCACAATGGAGGTGTCAAGGTGAAATTCCCTCGCGCGCGCTAACACATTACCAACCAAGACTTGTTAGCTGGAGAGGATTCCACGGAATTACTTAATCGCCAATTACATTCATAGTAAAAAGCCGATTATCTTGTCACAGAGTTATTAAGGTGCAATGCGACTTGTTTTTGTAATTACACATCTGGCGTACAACTACATTTCCGTGTCGCTTACGATGTAATAAAAAAATGTAGAAAGGTATGATTTAGTAATAATTTGCCTTCGGGTATACAAGGAACTTTTTATCCTTTAGTTGCACCACCCGGTGCAATTAAAGGATAAAAAGTTCCCTTTAAAAAAGGTAAATGATTTTTTTCGTTACTTCGTTGATTAGGTTTTCGTTTTTTTTTCTTTTTTTAATTTATTAATCAACCAACAAGTTACACAACGGCTTAAAGTAAATACAATACATAGTCAGTTGGATACATTGAACATTGTAAACTGAATTACAGGTTGCCCTGACATGCATCATAGCTCTTGAAAACAAAGTGTCGAAGTTACTGAAGATAAATTGTAGAACATAATTTAAAATGATTAGAAAAAGAAATAATAATTTTGTAATTTGCAAGATAACTATGAAGAGCTAAAAGTCACCTAAACATTTATGCTAAGAGGATCTAAATTTAGACAAGGAACATCACAGACCTAGCTAGCTAGCTTAGAATCAGATGGTCGTGTAGACTGTCCCCGTAGCATTATTATAATCTTACTTTCCAGGAGACAGGGACGTCAATACACGTAGTTTATAACTCTGTCACTTTCTATCAGGGATATAAAACTCTAATAATACTGCTTAGAGATAATGGTGCGCAAGGATACCTACGTTTTATCAAAAAAATCGTTTCGTTCGTTGGAGCGTTACAACACAATCAAACAAAAACTGACAAACGGAAAAGGAGTTCCAGTTAGTTAGATTTGCTGTATTAACTCCTACTCGTAGAATAGAAGCTAAAGACTTCAACGGTATAAACAAATATGCCAAATACAGTCTACAAACTACGATCTACTTCCATTTCTTATTCTTCAAATATTACGCCCTAATTGGACAAAAGGACATAGATAGTTTTGCATCTCATAATAACGTGAGTAGTCTCAGTCAACACTATTATCATTTACCACTATCAGACAACTTAAGCATTTCAAACAAAATTATCGCAACGGTAATTTGGCAAAGACAGGCAACCTTGTAAGCGGTAAATAAAGGATTCATGCTATCATCTTGTATGCGAACATTATTGCTTTAGGAAACACGTCATTATATACCTGAGATACGATAATGTAGATAAAAACAGCATCATCAACGAGTTATTGTATTTTATCTACAAAACTAGCTGACCCACGCAGCTCCGCCCGCGCTAATTTTACGTTAACTAAACTTTTAATAACAGACATTCGCATCGAATACATAACCTCCTTTTTTATAGTCGGTTAAAACTGAGACCCACTTTTTACTTGCTCTCCGAAGCAACGGACCCGTTTAGTTCAAATGGCGTTAAACGGTCACCCATCTATTTAATGACCTTACCTAACGTTGCTTAACCCGATCGGTTACAAAACCTTGATAACAACTCTCTATGAGTGTTCCCTTACTAATATTTATTATATTATAAAGAAAAATTGATAAAATTAAGACCAAGCGTATAACCATTAACCCATTATGACTTTAATCCCCTCTCCCAAAAGAACCGTGCTAGATTACGGGATAAAAAGTATCCTATGTCCTACCTCGTAGTATTAACTCAAATCATGCCAAGTTTCATTTGAATCCATTCAGTAGTTTCGGCGTGATGCGCAGCCGTGATACAGACAGACAGACAGACAGACAGACAGACTGACAGACAGACAGACAGACAAAAATTAAAAAAACTACATTTTCAGCCTCAGTATCGGTTATAGAATGCCCTCCAAATATAATTTTCAAAATATCTTCAATGTACAGAATTGGACCTGTTACAGTTTTATTATAAGTATAGATATAGATTCTTGTCCTACTGAAATGAAAACTTCGAAAAACATACATAACACTAATGTAGGGCAAATGTCAGTTTCTTTATTCTGTCTGTTTTTTTTTTTGTCATTATTATAATAAATATGTAAGTAATCGTAATTGAAAAAGTTCTGACTTCGAAAAAATAAATATTTTATACCCGCCGTTACAAGGTTACGTTGTTAAATTTTTATGAAGTTTCAAATGTGGACTATTTAATTGGCCCTACTTTACGTTACTGCCAGTTCACTGGGTACTAGAACTAGCTCCGAGGCGGGCGACGTAGGCCCTGTATCGAGCGCCGCGAAGGTGCCAGGGGGTAACGTGCATTTCTGCTCAACAGAAAGGCGTTTTTCGTCGAGTCGACATTGCGAAGTGGGCATTCTGCGTCAAAACCTCTCTAGCTAGAGAAATTACTGATCTAAAATTATTTAATAACTAATAGTTCACCATACGATTTCACATCAACACGGTCAGAAAGACAGACACAGGGCTCACAGTTATAACACCTCCTCTTTGCATTGGGGTATAAAAACAAAGTAAAATAAATGACCGTGCCATTTATGTAAACTATAATAGAAAAACCCTTCTTTTCCCACCATGAGGCGGCTTGAATCACACCAGTTAAAGTGTACGTAATAGGTAAAGTAAACGAGGAACCCTTTAGTGCAGGCTTCTGTTAAATCGATCTCACGTTTATTATCACGCGATCGCCGCTAGCCTTGTGTGAACTCAGCCATTAGCCTTTCCACCACAGCTGAGCTTTTTTCTAGCAGCGGGTTTTTTATTTAACTTGAAAACAATGGCTGGACCAATAAAAAATATTACTTAAGATAGACCTGTGGTGGGTCGACTGGGATATCAGGGATTCTTAGCCACATAAATCCCTGAGACCATCGCACCAATACATATGAGGGGGCTGACCAGACCTGGAATTTCCGACGGGATTTGCATACCCTCAGTGCCTTTTCTTTAAGCCTGCTTGCGGGGATAGTCCCCTGGAAACAGACATGATTTTTCGGCGACTATAGTGGTCCGGTAGTTTGAGTGGCTAGTCCAGTAGTTTAGGAGGGATTTTTAAGGTATTAAGAAGACTGAATGACCTTGGCCTTGACTTTGGGTGGAAATCAATATTTTCTTTATTAAAATGCGGGTTTTTTTTCTTTTTTTTCACACCACCTGCTCGATAATGTTACATTATGTGTCATATAAACTTGACATAAAGTAGGTCATTATATCCCTATAGTCAAGCCGGGCAATAATGTTGTACTAAACTCCCTTGGGTAATAATGTGATTTGTTTTTTTTTGTCCTTTAGTTCTCCCTAATTGGGAAGGCAAAAGGTTCTAGCTCATACAGCCTCGTCATAAGTAATCTTGTAATAAATAAATTTGTAGCTAGGCCTAAGCCAATTCTTCATTAAATTGCTGTCATTTTCCATTCATGTTTTCAGGCCGAAGCCAATTCTTCATTAAAATGTAATTTGAATTACGAACGTCAAATATTTTTTTACCACGGATACTCTTTACAGTAGGTATACCACTCTCTCTAAGCAGAGACTTGCACGAAAAAAATTCATTTGAAAATCGAACCGAGCGCCAGGAGCCGAATTGGAACCGAACCTTGTTCTAGGTTCTAGGAAAGAAAAAATTGATAAAAACAAGGCGCTAACGCTTTTGATATTATTTGAATTCTAGCAGTTTTGTATTTTATTGTCTCGCCTCGCAGTAGGTGTGGGCGCGAACGCTGGTAATCGGTGTGTTGATTTTATTTTATTTCTAGCAGTAAGTAGGTATTTAATAATAATAATAAATACATTTCATTGTACCATTGAGATTTTACACCAAAAAATACATGTAAATTGAACAATACGTTGATGGTGTAAAAAGGTGGCCTTATCGCTAAAAAGCAATCTCTTCCAGATAATCTAAGCAATCTCTTCCTAGAATTTGTATTTCATTACCTCGCAGTAGGTGTGAAAAGTAGTATATTCTCCTCGGGGATAAAGGTGTCTTTGTCTTGGACAAGCTTGAATCTCTCGCTGTACTCAGGATTCTAGTATTAACTCCCTCGTTCTGCTCGGGAGTTAACTCTATACTTTGCTAGAATCCTTCGTTATGCTCGCGATTCAATTTCACGCCCGTGACATAAGACACTGCTTTATCCCCTTGGTGCATAAACTACTATTATATTCTTAATACTTACCTTATTTCTTTGTAAACGCCTCCGCCATAGCTTTTACAGATTTTTTCAAGTTATGACATGAAAATAGGTATTTTTTAGGATTCTTCTCTTCAAAATTAGTTGACAACAATACATTTTCATTCAATTACATTTATCAAATGTTTTATTTTATTTTTTTTACGGATTAAATTAACAGTTACTGTGATATTTTTACTTAATAACCTAAAATTTAGGCATTTTACCGCTCTTGGGACATTAAGATAAAAATAAACCCCTAATACTATAAAGACTTAGACCTTAGTAACGATTGATTCGAGTGGCGTTGTGATCCTACGGCAAACGAAATTGCCAGCGCTATCAGTGAACAGCGAACTGACCCTTTGAGATAAATAATAATATCGTGAGACAATCCACACACGGTCATCCGATCCAAAACTATGCACAGCCTGTACTATGGAAACCAGACAACTGATACTAATACTTATGTACTTTTTTTTTGTAAATACATACTTAAATAGATAAATAACACCCAGTCACTTGGTGGGAATCGAACCCACGACCCATCGGGTAGCAGCCAAGGTGTCTAACTACTAGACCAACGGGCCCGTCATAATAAGTATACTTATTAGTCATAAAAAATCTTTTAAAAAAAAAATTGAACCGACTTCAATATCACTGAAAAGTATAAAATAATTTAAATATTATTGAAGTTGGTGTTAGCTTACCGGCTGTGTATATTTGGCACCAACTTCAATAATATTTAAATTATTTTATACTTTTCAGTGATATTGAAGTCGGTTCAATTTTTTTTTAAATAGATTTTATTTTAAACTTTTTAGTGATATTTTCAAATATAAAGATTGAACCATCGAAAACCGTAAAATTATCTAGGTAGGTTATGATCACATTATCGTCTACATAGTTTTACATAATTCATGTTTCTTCAGAAAAAAATATCCGATCGTAATGAAATTTACATGAAATCATCATAGTAGTTTACTCTCTCGAATAAAAAAAGAATCATCGAAATCGGTTCATAATTGTCAGAGCAATGTAATGGAGAACATCAGTTTTATGGTTTTTACCAGATAAATTCCTCCACATCGTTCATGGTCCTCCAGGAAGTTCTTATCCGGTTGTAATAAAATTCATACAGATTCAATATAGTGGTTTCTTCTTTCAAATAAAAAAAGAATCATTGAAATTGGTAAATATTTGCTAGAGTTATGACCATTTTTGTCCTTAAAAAGCGACAAAATGTCATCTATATAGGCTTTCTTGCAACTCTCAGTGCGCAGTCACCATTCTTGTTTTTTCAGGAACTACTTATTACTAAGCAATATTTTTTTATGGGACCCATTCAATGGATTGAAGAATGGATGGAAGAAAGATTTTTTCAAATCGGTTCATAATTGCCAGAGTTATGCGCGAACATACATAAAAAAAAATATATATATATATATGTATACAGACGAATTGAGAACCTCCTCCTTTTTTGAAGTCGGTTAAAAACCGCAAAACGGCAACACGTGATTAAATATAAAAATGTTACTGAAAATTAAAGAGTACAAATAATTTATGCACTACGTTTATTACACATGTTTAATTAATTTTACTCATATTATGCACAAGGTAAACCAGTAATCCATTCTCCTAAATACACTTAAGCGAAAGTGTTTTAATAATGTACTTTGCTTAAAAGGACCGATATTCGATTTACGTCAATGTCGTCAAGACTGTCGACCTTTATACCTATAAAAACCATAGAAAATTATCAACCTATATGTACAAAAGGCAATATTAATACCTATAAATAGGATTATTTGTGAAAAGGTTGTGTCAATGATATTATATACAAAATATCATTGGGCTGTGTAGAGTTTGTACATGTTAAATACAATACAAATATTCTATATCTATACAATTTATTCAAAGGTATATAACATATTATAACATATTAAGTATTTCTTCAATTCCTTTTCTTATGTTCATTTATGTGTGTACAATAAAGAGTATTAAAAAAAATAAGTAAATAAATATTATATTCTATCTGTGCCTAGCTCAAAACCTAGGTCTTTTTTACAGTCCTTGTTTTAGTCCCACTGTCGGGCACGGGTCTTCCGTCAACATGAAGGGGCTAAGTCCACCAACGCTGGCCAAATGCTGGTTTACGGACTTCACACGTCATTCCAAAGCTATTTAGGCTTTCTCAGACATGCAGGTTTATATCTGGAATAGGAATTATTGTCATTGTAGGTACTTCCGCGGACACGAACGGTGTACCAGTTTTTAATCAAAATCGTTTGAACGACGTTACGTGCGCTTACCCCGTCCGCATGTATTTCGGGCCGGCTCATGCAAGTGATTATCCTCCTAAAGGTGATACACCGCTTGTGTCCGCGAGAGTACATATTTTCACTTATGCTTTTATTGATTCTTCTGCGTACAAGTCTGCATCGGTTCCAGAAACCGCCGAAACTCCAAATACCTACACTAAGCTACCCACCGCGCGTGTTTACACTGCGCCAGTAACAAGCTACCTCGCGTCCAAGGCAAGTGGAGAGTACCACACTCGTATTGTGTCTACTTGACCGTAATGGACTTTCCGTTCGTGAACGTGAAGTGGTCATTTAATTAGACAGTAGCTTAACTACAGCGCTATATTCGCTCGCGTCGAAGGTGATCAAGATATCAGATATTATGATGCATTGTATTACTGATGCAGATTGTTCAGAGACGCAAGTAATGAAACAGGTTGTGGCACAAAAAAAGTGTTGTACATTGTTATGGAGATAAATAACGGTTCGATGGACGGAAGTGAAATATAATTGAAACGTTTAACTTTTTTGCTTGTTTGGAAGAATGTTATTGTAAGTTAAAATGTACATTTTTTGAAGAGTATAATTTAGTTATAAAAAAAATATTTTTATATTAGCCATTCATTATAACCAGAATTTTAGAAATGTAGTTTAAAACAAACGTTAGTATATTTAATTTGGTCCACACATACGAAAAGCAACTTTAAAAAACTGCTTATAAAATACGAATAAGGCTGTTTATAGATTAGTGGATAGTCCGATAGCGTTCTTTTTTCAAAATCATTACTGTTAAACATTTTATTCACCTAAAATTATAACGAATTTTGTCCAAGCCATGTCCAATCAGACAACATTTATAACTACTGCTATACTTTAGAGCCCATTTCATACCGATAACTAAGCATAAATTAGAGTATCGATTAACTACATCAAGATCACTTAACGGGGCAAGTATAACAGTGAGGTATGTTCTAGTATGGACCATGCCATGTTCCAGTCGATGCAAACGGGGCATAGACACGAGGTTAGCAGACTGTCGCACCCTCCTGATTAAACTCCCCGGTTTGTTTGAACGTTTCATACAACGAGTCTGGCCTGCTGTTTACGGTTGTATGATTACTTATGTAGTAAATGTTTATTGAATTTCTCAACCCTTTTAGTTAAGTAGATTGGAAATTCCAATTTAGGGTTGAAATGAGTTTAGTAAAATTTACATGTTTAAATTTATTTTGCATGTAAATGTATAGTAATACATCACGCACTATGTTTTGCCTAACTTAATTGTGTTTTTTTTTGGCAGATGAGGTATTAAAACATGAAGTCTTGTGCTTTTGCATTTTTGTGTCCAAACTGCCACGCTGCGCCCCGTAAAAAGATGACAAGCGCAATGCTATGCACCATTTCATGGGCAATCAATGATTGTGGGCAAAACTAACAGGAATGTCTCTATTGTCTCATTACTACGTAGTATGAAACATCGACTCCAATACTAACTCTATACAGTATAGGCATTGATTTATTAACTGTTCTAGATTAAGTGAGTGAGTGAGTTATGATGACTTACTGCCGAACCTACAAACGTCAATTATAGTTAAAGATCATTAATCCATTTTTTGAAATCGTGTTATTTCGACACTCGAAGCCAATTAACACTTAGTACACAGATAGTGAGCAGATTATTTCGTATACAATAATTGAAAATTGTCAACAGCACCGAGAATCGAAATAATTCGATTAGAAAAAAATACTTAATTAGAATTAACGTTAATTAGCGTTTGTGAGTGCGGCAGTTAGAAAAGGTCACAAAAATAGGAATTCAAGTACGTGCCTGTTCTTATTTCGAATAATTCTTATTTCAAATTATCTACAAACACTGACCCAAGTTTGAACCCTATTTTGCAGAGCATAAGTTTTATATTTAATTGTTTTTGTACATGCTACCATATTTTGAATGTCATTTTGTTTGTGATTATCTAGTGTTTTATGTATAGATGATTAGGTATAGGCACTGGCGTCGTCCGCAACACCTAAGCTATTTAGCGCATCGCATGCGGAACCTACTTATCATTTTGATCTAGGATTACTTCTCTTGCGGCACACCAGCTGACATTTAAGCAATACCTACTCGAACATTACATAATACACAGCCTTTCTACTGCTTTACCATTATACATAATGTATGTATATTCGATTGGTACATCAGATTTTAAACGCCTAATAAAAAGAGTACGGCCCTGTGCAGGCTGGTCTTTTATATTCGCTGCATCATTTTTAGCGAGTTATAAAAAGACTAGGTAACGTTATAATAATAATATTTATTTTATTTCAATCAAAGTCGATAGGAAAAAAAGTAAAATTAATTAAAATGTTTAACCTAATGTGTGGAGCCGCATCCACCTTTGTAGCTTTGGCGACTCCCACCGTTCTGCGAAATTTCTCAGAATAGTGTTGGTGCTGCCGCGGACACATGTAAGTAGAGATGCGGATCTCTTCCTCGTGATGGCTGCAAAAGTTATAAAAACGAAATTAATATTTCAACTTAAGAAACATACGCAGTTGTTTTTATTCAGAACATAAAATGCAAATTTGCTAGTGGTAAAAAACTACTTAAGACGAATGAACATAGTTATAATAAACACGTGTAGTTCGGTTTTTATGGGTCACGGAACTTTTACCTATTTAATAGGCTGCCAAATGTCACGTGACAAACTGTTAATGCCGTGGCCTGGAAACTCGGTGGCGGGCACCTAAGTCTCTTTTTGTTGCCAGTACGCCATCAATAATGCCTTTTGTTGTCAATAGGAAGCTTTTTTTACTTAACTTCGCGACTAATCGATTTATTTTGTTGATACCGTTTTACACCACTTAATGGTGCCAGGTAGTTCCGGAAACTTTTTCTAGTTATCTGCGAATTGTAAAGTGATTTGATAGGGTTTAGTATGTCTAAATAGTGATTCGTTAATTCATATATAGTCAAGCCGCATCGCCATACGATTCCACAGGGCGCCACGGCTCTACCTACCCTGCCAAAATTTCCAGGATATATTTGTGTCGACTACCTCATAATTCGATAGATGGTGCTGTAGTAAAGATGAAGCCAAATTAATGTTCCAAAATCGCGTTAGCGAAATTTCAACGCCACATGTAACAAAAAAAGAACAGAACATCTCAAAATCAATTGTTAGGGGCTTCGGCCCTGTCTGAGCATAACATCTCCCTCGGTCGGAGGATCCCTTTAGCAGAAAGCGCATAATATCACTCGTCTCGCCGCGCCTATAGAATGACACAAATCGTTATACATTTTTATTAATTTCTGAGCTCGGATATCATACAAATATCGTCATCCTATTCTAAATAGAATAATAAAATAAGTTCAAGTGTCAGTTTGCGAGCAACCTGTGGCGGAGGCGTGAACGTCGCTAGTCACGCAAGCCAGGCCCCTTCGGACTGAGCTACGTCTTATTGATTAAACGAATACAGACCAAATGCTATCCAAGTACTGCAAACACGCAAGGGGCCAACCCTAGTTACGTTAAATTGATATTTTTCTGCAATTAAATTATTATTAATTAAACGTATGTTTCCTGTACATGCAAAATTTATGATTTTTTGCTTTATCGAATTGCCCTTAGGCACACGTAAAATAATCTCTAAAACTTTCAATAGATTTTACTAAGTGGTAGGTCCCAGTTTGTTGTACAATGCCCTTCAGCACTGTAGCTGATGAAAGGAGATGTTCCATTTTGGGCCAACACTATGTACACTACATGGAAAAATAGGAAAAACATAGGAGGGTTTCATAAAAATACTTTTAAATTAATTTGAAGCAGAGTACAATTGTACAAAAATGATTACTTTTGCAGTTATTTAGTATGTCAACCCTGTTTTTAGGGCAGCCATGACAGTTGCGTTTGACGTTGGTTTACTATTTGACAGTTAATGCTATAGTTGACGTTTCGTAATAGATTGTTTACGCGTGGAGTACATAATGTATTTCGGAGTTTTTAGTGATTATTTATGTTTGCGGACATTCATTGACTGTTTCTTTCTTGACCCGGGGCTTTATTGTATTGATTATCGCCTGTGATTTGGATTGGAATCCGCAACAAGTTCAATCGCAGGTATAGTCAGTTGTCAAATTGACATTTTAGTTACGTATTTCCGATCCATCATATTATTGTGGGGTGTTGCTACAGTGGTATTATATTCTCTTTGGTGTTGCTCTCCTTGACCAAGATATCTTAAATGTACAATAAAACGAAGCAATATTAAAAAAAGATAACATTACAAAACAGTTACTATATTGAATAGTTATATATACATATAGTGTACATGGTGTTGGCCCAGGCTCCATACATTTCTGGAACAACTCCTTTACGAGCTCTCCACGGCATTAGGTAATAATAAGTTGTTTCTTGTAACAAGTTCATTGCAATCATTACCTCAATTATTGCATGTTAGTTTGTAATAAATGTAATAAAAACAAGACCCACTATTGTGTTGCAGTTTAACACCGATATTTATAAAATAATATGTTAGTTTTGTAACAAGAGCTTTTAGCATCAAGAATTGGATACCGTATTGCGTGTTCTCGTTCCTGTTAGTTTCCGTGCTAAACTTACGGGAGCGCTAAACATTATATAACGACTATTTTAATAAATAACGACTTTCTAGTCAAGTTCTTAGTCAAAATAAACATTCCGTTTTAACCAGTAACAATGTTGCATAAAGAAACTGTGCAGACAAGTCGACAGAAACAGGAAGCTTTGTATTTTGCATGAAGTTTGCTACAAGCACGGAGCACTGTTTGATTTTATTGTTTAGTAGAAAATCACACGTCCACATGATTTTTAACCGACTTCAAAAAAGGAGGTTCTCAATTCGGTTGTATTCTTTTTTATGTTTGTTTCCTCAGTACCTACTATGACATTAATGAACCGACTTGGATTCTTTTTTTGTTTGAAAGAATATACTTACTTCCCATTTTGTTTCAAAATTACGTTCTGATGATGGGGTCCATGTGTAATTGAGGGAACTCCTTAAATATTATACCTCCTAAAAACGCTATAGTATATATATATATGTGTATATATATAGCGTCTTTAGTATTTTTTAGAAACAAATCGAGCATTTACTGTATTTTATGTGTGTTCTAAATAGCATAAAATAACGAAAATATTATATTGAAATCGGTGCTAGCTAGGGTTGCCAACCATACTTTATAATAACGTATCCTACTTTATTTGTGGTAATTATACTTTATACTTTTGCATACAAATAAAGTATGTGAAAATACTTTATTTTCAACCTTTACAGTGAAGCGTAAACCAAAATTTTTAAAAAAATATTAAAGAAGTGTTATTGAAGTCGGTTCAATTTTTTTATACTTTTTAGTGATCTAGGTAGGCTATGATCATTCATTTTTCTTCAGAAACAATTTATCCGGTCGTAATGAAATTTGCATGGAATCATCATAGTAGTTTACTCTCTCGAATAAAAAAAGAATCATCGAAATCGATTCATATTTGTCAGAGTATAATGTAATGGAGAACATCAGTTTTATGGTTTTTACCAGATAAATTCCTCCAGGAAGTTCTTATCCGGTTGTGAAGAATGGATGGAAGAAAGTTTTTTTCAAATCGGTTCATAATTGCCAGAGTTACGCGTGATCATACATATATATAATACTTACAGACGAATTGAGAACCTCGTCCTTTTTGAAGTCGGTAAAAAATACAAAAAATTGTTAGCATATGCTAAAAACACACAAAAATACGTTTTTAAAGCAATAAAAACAAAATTTGAAAAATACTTTATTTTTTCTTCGAAATACTTTATTTTTTCCTATCCAAACCATGTTATACGTTTTTTTTGTCAATAAAAGTTGGCAACCCTAGTGCTAGCACATCATGTTAACTAACACTAGCACCAGCTGACACCGACTTCAATATATTTTCGTTATTTTATGTTTTTTAGATAATTTACTTTGAGGTCGTTTTTTTTTTAAATAGTTTATTTAACACTTTTTAGTGACTTTCATTTTACCAACATAGGTATCAGCACTATCACGCAACTCGAACGTCTACGTTGCAGTAACTTACTGAAAAAATAAAAAGTGTATATCTCTTAAACTACTGGACCGATTTTAATGAAACTTGAACTCTGCCCTAAGTTGAAAAATACTCTAACTATTGCAAAAAGAATTTTCGAAATTGGACTTGTAGTTTCTGAGAAATCCGTGGACAAACCTACATACATATATACATACATACATTCATAAAATTTTCTAATTTGTTTAGAAGCCCACATAGACTAACATACATTAATATTTCGCATTTTTATTAATATTACATACATACGCGTCGAATAGAGAACCTTCTTTTTGAAGCCGGTTAAAAATAGGGGATCACTAAAGAATTATTTATCTTGCCTTAATTAATAACGTAAGTAACGTCTTCTTTTTTTTTTGTAAATAATCTTACGGATTATATCTCCGCCCGTCCCCCCGTGTCGGTCGTCCACCCGTCCGCCCGTGATCATGGGTGCTGCAAAGTATTCTAAACGACGGGAAAATTAAAATAAATCGCGATATAATCCGTAAGAGTAGATTAATTACAATGTGTAGTATTCGCGTAAATAAAAGACAACATTATTGTCTTTTTTTTCTTTATTTTGGGACTAATCCCACCACTGTGACCCCTGTCAGCCAAGATCTAAAGTGGTCACCACTTTAGTTTCTGAATATGAACTCATGAAATTTAAAGTACATTTGTTCAGATGCCCGCAGACTCAACTCAGCGGCCTGGCAATCTTAATATAAACTAGGTAACTGTAACTACCTTCGGAGTCGCTGGACGCACGGGGTGTGGGCCCTTTGAGCGTCCATTGAGTACGGCGGCGACTCCGAGGAGGACGGCGGCGGGGTTGCGACCCCCGTCCCCGTGAGTACCGTGTCAGGTTCCCGGGGGGCTACAATGCGCCCCCCGGCGGCGGGCTCAAAGGCAAGGCACTGAGGGGCCCCTGGTGCAGATCCCACCGGAGAGCCTTGGGGTTCCCCCTCTCATGTGCCGATGCGACAGCCGCGGGGGTTTTAGTGGGTAAGAATCCCACATACCCCGGTCGAGCCCCACAGCTCCCGGGGATCTTTAGAAGATTTCCCCCGCTTCAAAAAAAATAAAAGGTAACTGTAACTATATCCATACATGATATGTATGGATAAAACCGTTGATCAATATTTCCTGTTACCGAGAGTTTAATCGCTTTCTTACAACGCTCAATAAAGCACTTAGATCTATAGATTTATTTCACTTGCAATAAACTCAATGAGCGGATTGGCAAATCTGAGTACATGCAAATACGCGTCATAAACCTGCATTTCAGGTTAATTGCATTGAATAAATTAAGAAAGACAAGTCGACAGCATAATGGTTTGATAAACTTTGTAGCGGTAACGGCAGCAAAGACACGTGGAGCTAGGGTTGCCAGACGTTAAAATACCTTCAACATGTCGGGATTTCGGCCGAACTTTGAAAATGTCGGGCGGGTCAAATGCAAATTGATTGGTCAGAATACAAAATTACTTCTATCCCTTCGGATGAGCTTTAAAACAAACTGGATCACAATGTTTTCCTTCACCGTTTGCAAATGGTACATCTTTGTGTTTTTATGGTTCACTCAAAATGGAAATCATATTGGTAACATCAAGGTTCAGATTCAATGGAAATCATATTGGTAACATATGCACCGAATTGGCCCTTCAGAGTAGCTGGACGTTCGGGTTTTGGGCCCTTGACGTCCAACAAGTACAACGGTGACACCGAGGACGACGGGCGGCTGGGTTTCGACTGGGTTCCCTTCGCCGTGCTCACCGTGAAAGTTTCCTTAGGGTTATAATGCAAAGGCTCAAATGCAAGGCATGAAATCTGATGTATGAGAATCTAGTTTCAACTCTTATGAGCCAATGCGACAGCCGTGGTGGTTTTAGTCGGTTAGAATTCCACATAGTCTGATTGGTCCACACGATCCTAAGGACCTTTTGACGATTTACCCCGCGAGAACAAAATATGACCAGAATCGGTGCAGCAGCGTGGCAAGTAAATCTTTTAGCTACTGGGCCAAAAATAGTTTCTTCGTATCTAAAGAAACTTTTATTTGTAACCTGTATAACACACACACATTTTATAATTATTTGAAAATTGTCAGGACTTGTGAGTTTTACACCTGGCAACTCTACGTGTAACACAATACTAATGTTAGATGTCGCAATAGCAGAGCATATTGCAAATATACCGACACTTCATTGATCAATACGTACCGGTCGATAAGTTTCAATTACTAGGAAAGATACATACAGTTGATATCTATCGATATTAATTTTAGAGCTGTTGATACAATTGTTTTAGCTTTCGTGTTTTTTTTACTCACTATAACTGCAATTTCATCTGATGGTAGGTTTTTGATTTATCGTATGGTTAATAGGCAACGTAGTTGTTGTAGGGTTGTTGAACCTTTAGGCCTCTGATTTAGCATAACGGCTGCTGGATGGATGACAATAACTGGGACTGACATTTTACGTGTCCTTCAAAGCACGGAGATTCTCAGTTCAAACGGTCACCCATCTATAGGCTGACCTTGCCTGACGTTGCTTAACAAACTGAGCGATCGAATGAACTGACCGAAAAGTGATTACAACTGGTATTCCATATAGTATAACTAGCTGAAACGCGCAGCTCCGCTCGGGCTCTTTTTTTACGTTTTTAGATGCCCATTATGCATTTTTAGGAGTATTAGATACAAACGCGTCAAATACATAACCTAATTTTTTGAAGTCGGCTAAAAACCAGGACTCCACTCCAGGACCACTTTTTGTTTGCTATCCGAAGCACGGAGACGCTTAGATCAAATGGCATTAAATGGTCACCCATCTATGCAATGACCTTGTCAAACGTTGCTTAACCTAGCGGTATGAAATATACTTTACGACCTATTCTCAGACCTACCCGATATGCACACAAAACTTCATACAAATCGGTTCAGACGTTTCAGAGGAGTTTGGCACCAAACACCGTGACACGAGAATTTTATATATTAGATATAGTAGTATACTTACCTTGTATTTCTTTACAAGATTAAGCGTAGCAACAAATTGCTGCCAATTGTCTTTGGCTGGCCGCTGCAGCTCATCACTCTTGTGTTCGAACATTTTGTTGCTACAATATTGATCATGTAAAGAAAAACAGGGTATAGGTGGATCTAGATTTTTTTTTTCTACATTTACACTTAGAACTTTTTTTATTCATCCCCTGGTGACCCAGACAAGCAAGACGTTCTCCCGATGGTATGGGATACTCCTGCCTATAGACAGCTTCATTGCACTGCCGCTCGCCACCAGAGACAACACTTATGAAGTATCTTGTTTTCGGTAAATTCACCAGCAGTGCCCTTCAACATCGGAACATAGCAACATTTAGTACTGCTGCTTGGCGGCAGAATTTCTCACACTGCGGTGGTATCTACCTGGGGAAAGTAGAAACACATGCTCCTTCGCCTGCCTCGGGATCTATTCTATTTTTTTTTAATTAGCTTAATGACCTTATATCCAATTTGTCTGCAGATGGATGGCACCGGTGAGCCTGGCGATCCACGCGCCAGGCGCCGACATGGGCCCCACCGTGAACAGCATCAGATACATCCGCGACTGTTCTGGCAACGACCTGGTGCGCCAGTACGTCACATTCCACGTGTTTTTCGCCAACAAACACATACCTAGTAATGTAAGTTCTTTAACACATACCAGGTATTGATAAGTACTAGTTACACTTGGTATTAGGTCCCTTGCGGGTCCTTCGGAGTCGCTAGACGTTCAAGGTGCGGGCCCTAGTCTTCCATCGAGTACGGCGGTGACTCCAAGGAGGACGAGGCCGGGGTTGCGACCCCCGTCCCCATGAGCACAGTGTCAGGTTCGGGCTCAAAGGCAATGCACTGAGGGGTTCCTGGTGTAGATCCCACCAGAGAGCCCAGTTCCTTCCTCCCATGTACCGATGAGTCACGGGGTTGTAATAGATAAGAGACCCTGGGACCTGTTGGGGTTGGGTATATACTCCATCCCAAATAAGCTTGAAGGTGATTACGAGTTCATTTGCGGCTCAATAACTACATAACGCATACATTGTCAACTAGGCGCGTCAGCAAAGACAACTTTGTATTACCAATCTTTTTTTGCTGCCGCGTTAACGGTCAACTATACAGCGGGGGTGTTTTATGACTGCATAATAAAGTTGTAATCGCCTTCAAGCTTATTTGGTTTGAAGTGTAGGTTCTCCCGCGTCAAAAAAAAGCCCCTTTGCTGTTGAAGACGTGGTGTAGACCCCGCGTCGTCGCTAGCACTACTGAAAATGTACGCATTTTACGCAATTACTTCTTCGGACCGTAAACAACATGCTAATATCGCAAATATCAATTACTTTGATAATAAAGTTGGGAGATAAAAATCTAAACATGCATCTTCCTCAAAGATCTAGCCAACCATTGTCCTCAATATTATCCTATGATTATACAAAAATATACTGCCATTACTTCCTAATGGCGCCGTTAGCTCATATTCATCTAATGCAGCATAATCATCGGTCTTGATTGACAGTAATCGTGCTATACTCGATACAACCTCTCTTCAAAATACCTGCAGTATCTAGGCATCAAATATTATTATATAACAATACTGGCAACGGGCCAGGCAGACTAGTTTAATTATTTCCTTGGAAATCCACTTTTAGCTTAACGGAAGTATGAACCTCTATGAATTTTCAGACAACGGCTTAAATTAGCCAAGGAGGTAATTTAGAAAACGCTATCTGATTATTTATTATAATATTTTTATAATTTTTTTTTTCTTTTATTCATCGTTTGAAGAATACCTACATATGTATAATATGCTGTTAGCTTAATGCTATAACATTGAGACTTAATTTGACATTTAGAATTGTTATTTATATATTTTCAAACTATCCAGGAACCCATTCCAATGAATGTACACACAAAATTTCATGTAAATCGGCTCAGCCGTGTAGTAGAAGTTAGGTGACAAACACACGTACGGAAGAATGTTTTATATTAAGATATACTGAATATTTCTGATTATAAAATCTGTTCTCTTTCAGATTCCTGATCCAGAGACCTTCTTATTGACCCCATACAACTGCTCGGCAAGTCCACCCTACGCGGTCAACGCTTCGACTACATACATGAAGCAAAAGAGCCTGCTATATCCAGTAAATGTCGCCAGAAATGTGGCCAGGGATGCCGCTCTCACGCATTTCATTCTGGCATCGGATATAGAACTCTATCCTAGTCCTAACTTGATACCCAGATTCCTGAACATGATTGCAAGAAACGCAAAACCATTGAACACTTCCACCAATCCGAGAGTCTTCCCGATAAGCATTTTTGAAGTTGACGCCAAAGTTCATGTGAGTAAACCCATTTGTTTTGTAATGCATATGAAATAACATCAACTACAATACATAAATCTTACTTTCATTAGTCGACGTAACAGCTAATTACGCATATTTCAGGTGCCATCAACCAAAACGGAACTACAACACATGTTGGCCAACAAAACCGCCATACCGTTCCACAAATTCGTGTGTCCTAATTGCCATAACATCCCCGAGGGCAAACAGTGGATGACTGCACGCGAGACCAACCGTACGTACCTTTTGTTACTACCTACTCAGTGAACAAGGCAATACCCCTAACGGATTCCATATAGGATTTGTATTGTGAAGTCGCTCACGGTTTTTTATTGCCAAATTCGTGTAGTTTTCGCGAGACGATGGTGCAGTGGCAATTAATCTCCGTACTGTTAGTGTCGTGAGCTATTTATGCCGTCTGTGGCGTAGCATGGCCGTCGTATGGGGCATTCTAATTGCGTATTATGGTTCAATGACCGCGCCTTACCCGCCGTTCCCAGACGACCGAGTTCGACTTCTTAATGCAATTTGCAAAATCGCGAAATCTCCAATCCCGGAGTACACGCAATGCAGCTCACGTAATCATATTTGCCTTAGTCCAATTACTAACCAATACAGACTCTTCGCCCACTAATAATTGCCTTCTTAGAACGTGAGGCAATATTATGTAATTATATTTTTCTTTTTTTATTAAAATATCATTGTTGTTTGTTTACAGAGATGGACGTTTTCCACGTAGGCAAGCGACGTGGGAAGTTCGTGCATTGGGAACCAATCTTCATCGGGACTCATCGGGACCCGTATTACGATGAACGGCTCAGTTGGGAAGGGAAAAAAGACAAAATGACGCAGGTGTGTTCATAACTTTAACTATCGTAATTTTTTAACTCAGACGCGTCTCAGCTGCGACTCATACAATAAGGTAAAATGTATTTTATATACCTATCCTTATAAACGTATTTACTTATTTCAGGGCTATGTCCTCTGCGTCAAAGATTACGACTTCATGATCCTAAACAATGCGTTTTTGATCCACAAGCCTGGAATTAAAAAATACGTAAAGAATCCAAAGCGCGACGCGATCGCAGGCCGACAGTCCCTCTTCGTCAAAAACGTGATCATGCCAGAGCTGAAGAAATTGTACGGGACCAGAAATGGCTGCGCGCTGTGACGACCACGCACTTTCAAGATCTTGAACGTGATCAAAATGTAGTACACTCTAGACGTGCAAAATAGTAGACACTTAACGCTAAGAATACTAATGAAACAACGGAACAGGGTTCAATTTCCGCCTGATTTTTGGAAACAAAAACTTTACAGATGGAATTGTCTAATTGAAACATATCATAATGTTTAACTGAAATGCAATTTACTTGTAATAATATTAAGAATGTGATCTAATGCCGAAACCCTTATCCCTGGTGTCCCTGTGTGAAGCATATGATGCATTTAAAATGTCATACTTCGGTGGCCTTAATGAAACACTTTTAGTAGGGACATTTTATACGCAAACCGTGTAAACGTCCTTATTATCTAAGTCAATTGTACTGTATATTATGTTCATATGTTATTCAAACGCTTCAATGTAAGACGTATAACACTCACTATTTGATATACCAAATATATTGTTGTGTGACTAACAATCATTGTATCAAACTATGAGAAAAAAGCCTTCTGTACTCGCTGCACGGAAGGCTCAATATAATTGTATAAACATGTCTAAGTTATCTTTTATTTAGATTATAAATTGTAAATATTATTCTCCTAGCTAACAATGTGGTGTTTACATTCATTCTATATGTGAGAAGGTACTTGACTTGTGATATTTAAGTGCTTTTTTACATGCACCGTGTGCTGTTATCACTGTGTGTAAAACGTATTTAATGTGCTTATTAGTTTTAGTTTAGATTGTAGTTTTTATTTATGTGGAACTGCTCCGATAAAACCACCTAGCTTAATATTTTGTGACAGAAGATTACCTGGGTCCCGGAATATTACCCGACTTCATAAATGACGATTCTCAGTCTTGCTGTTATAGTTCCTTTGCTTGTGATATACAACGTGTTAAAATTTAAACGCAAATTCTGAAACTATTTTACTCAGTCTCGAGAGCAGTATTGGATACACTACTTTCTTATACCTAAACTAGCTGACCCACGCAGCTCCGCCTGCGCTATTTTTACGTTAACTAAACTTTTAATAACAGACATTACTTTTAATAACCTCCTTTTTTATAGTCGGTTAAAAACTGGGACCCACTTTTTACTTGCTCTCCGAAGCACGGACCCGTTTAGTTCAAATGGCGTTAAACGGTCACCCATCTATTTAATGACCTTACCTAACGTTGCTTAACCCGATCGATTACAAAATCTTAATAACAACTCTCTATGAGTGTTCCCTTACTAATATTTATTATATTATAAAGAAAAATTGATAAAATCTGACCAAGCGTATAACCAAGTACCCATTTTGACTTTAATCCCCTCTCCCAAAAGAACCGTGCTAGATTACGGGATAAAAAGTATCCTATGTCCTACCTCGTAGTAAGATCTCAAATCATGCCAAGTTTCATTTGAATCCATTCAGTAGTTTCGGCGTGATGCTCAGCCGTGATACAGACAGACAGACAGACAGACAGACAGACAAAAATTAAAAAAAATACATTTTCGGCCTCAGTATCTGTTATAGAATGCCCTCCAAATATAATTTTCAAAATATCTTCAATGTACAGAATTGGACCTGTTACAGTTTTATTATAAGTATAGATAGGTATTTTTTTTTTCCATAAATTATTTTTATTATTTTTTAAATTTATTTCTTCTTCTTCTTTCTTCATATCATGCCGAGTCTAAAGATCAATCAAAGAGTATTTTATTCTACGTTTTGCAGAACGGACTGACCATTACGGAGGTGGTAAAAAGTTATTAACCTCCAGCGAGCGCGTCCGATACTCTACTGTGCGACACCCACGAGTACAGAGTTTTGACCAAACAGAATAGATAGATATGATAATAAAAAAAATGCCTTTAACGATAATATATTAAAATAAATACTGTGCTAAAAGATTTTTTTAAATAAAAATTAGTTGGGGTGTCTGAGGAACTGCGTTATTATATTAACACGTTGTATAAAGAAGGCTGAGCTAGAAATATCTTCAGTTCTTGTATTAATCTTCAGTTGTATTAAATCATTTTAAAGTAATGAAATATTGGCCTTATATGATAATGATGTACAATGAACGTTTTATGAACTTCATACTCTTTTTTACTACGTTTTACAAACTCTTCTTCACTCAATTGCTTGTTAAGCGAATAAGTGCGCTGCAAATCAATAAAGATCTATCTGTTTGATTTCTATTGGGTAACTATTGATAATGTTATTTGCAGGCGCACTTAATTGCAGATTCAATAAAACTGCGATATATTGTTATGAGTTTTAATAATTATTTTATTCTTCGGACGCACAAATAAAGATATACTTAATTGTAGATAGGTTTATAAAGGCTGCTGCTGTTAATAATAGTATTTTAATCAATAAAATCTCAGGTGCAATCTCATTGTCCGCCATTGTCAACGATATTAAATAATATCTGTGGTTTTATAAAAATAAGCATTTTTCTTTTTAAGTGACAGTGATTTTGGCTGTTCATATATTTATAAATTTTAAATTCTGATTGTATTAAGTATATGTACTCAGCAACTTGTAATAAACGTATTACCGTATTACATCCTAATAAATCCTAACGTTCAATACTCTTTATTTTTAACCACGACGGAGCGATGAAATTTTGTGAATTTAATTTTGAAGATTTTTTTTATTACCTGGTTGATATCAATGCGCAATGAATTTAAAACTAGAGTTTATAAGCATACCTATATCCGTCGTTTTCTTAAGTATTACCTTTTAAAAGTCAGATAATATTTTAAGCAATATTAAATAATACGTACATTGTTTTTATAAATAATACGTATATTGTAAAGCTTTCTTATTTTTGTAAAAACTAATAAAAAATATATTTTTTAATAATGACGCAATAGTTTCTTACTTGTAGTCAAATGCAGCCTAAATATACGTAGTGTAACACTAATCCATGTGTATATTGGGCCTTATTGTAAGTAGTTTTAGAATTATACATTATCGTAATCCGAGTGTTAAGCTCACCACGTTCGAAAAATAGTTTTTAGTTAATTGTAAGTAGTTTAATTTTACTCGTATCTCACGAATATAATACCAATTTAATTCTCGACGCAAGATGGAACCTATATACAGGGTGCTAATAAAAGGATAAAAAAATAATCAGGAAAAATATATGTGATATTTAACAAATTAGTTATATACGTATGATTGTATAACGACACCGAATAATACCCTCCCCTATCGAACAGGGTTTTATTACCACTCTGTATATAGGTGTGACGCATGTACGTATGTCATCATAGTTTTTATTTTATTAGAAAGCTGGTTGATCAGAATAGTTCCTATACGAAAGAGTTACAAAAAAATGATTTGCGGTTAAATATGACTTCAATTTCTTGTGTCGGTTTTTAAGTTCTAAACATACTTGTAGTGATGTTATTTCAATTAAAACAAAAATTCCACTGTTAATTCATTGTACTCATTATTAGATTTTAAATGGTATTTATTTATATAACAATAATCGGTTATAAAGAGCAGATTAGGTCTACTATTTAATAACTGTCCTGTGTCAATATTTATGCTTATAAGGTGACATACACACGGGCCTACTACGACAGCCACAAGTGGGCTCTCAGAAAGGTGCCTCCCTGAGGTGCCCTTGAGCTCGTCGCTACTTCTGCCGTTCTCGCCTCCTATTGTCCGGTGAAGCTGTAATGGCCATCTGCGGCCAACAGCATCTATCATTCCCAAAAAAAAAAGGACTCTCAGAAAGTGCTGTTACATCAGGTGTCTGATAACCCTGGAATCTACAACCCTAGATTTCTTGGTAAACGTGGCGCGAGTATTAAAGTGAGCCGTCTCGAACGGTAGGCCCATGTATGAGTGGCCTTATAAGAACGTATCCAAATGACACGGGACAAATTATCAGTGAAACAACCGCTTTATGTGTAGTATGGCTTTTAAAAGCCGAATCCAGTGTTCCTTGCTTGTCTATTTAATTTGTCTATGTTTAGTTAATTTCATTTAAGTACATAAGTATGTATTATTTTTAGTATTATTTACTTAGTTAAGTATATAAATGGGTTTCGGTTTTGGTGAACGCATGTGGTGAGCTTTCACTAAATGGCTATTCGGTGCCTCTAGCTAGTAAGTGCAATATAATATAAAGTCTTTAAATGTGATCATTTATATATAATATTTATCGATAGTGTATGTATGATTATAAATAGATAACAATTTTTGTAACGTTTTCGTAAGAATCTACAGGTTACTTGTATTCGATCTGAAAAACGAAATTAAAAAAAATCTACGCTGTATGAGATTTGTTTAATTTTTTAAATTACTTATATTATTTAGGGGTATACTCATCGATATAATATAAATTATATAATTAATAATAATATAATTAATTAAATTATATAATTTATATATCGATGGGTGTACTACTACAACTTAATAAGTACACAAACTCGTTTGGGACGTACTAGATACAACAACGCCCGTTACCCTAACATGTCCTAACTCATGAAAGAAACTAAAAGGAAACCCAAAAATCATCAGCATTTTTTTAATGAATGTTTTTTTTTATAAAAAATAAGCAATGCCTCTAAAACGAATCCAGGCTATGTCATGTCTATTCATTCAGACACCTAGTAGCCTAGTACTATTGAGATAATATAAGTTTTACACGACGTTAATTTTACGGTGACTTACGAGTTTTATTATATAAAAGCTTCTGAGATTTCGTGTCTGTTGCAACAGTGTGTTTAAAGTTAAACAGATTAGCAATTTTCCACAGAATTAGCAATTCGTTCATGGGCCAAGGTACCTACACGTTTCTATAATAAACTGCCACAGGATATCTGAGACCTACCAATATATCAATTCCACAGCACCGTTAAAAGCCGGTTATCTATCTAAAAAAGGCTACTATACAAACTATTTAAAAAAAAATAACAACCGACTTCAAAGTAAATTATCTAAAAAGCATAAAATAACGAAAATATATTGAAGTCGGTGCTAGCTAATCATGTTATCTAACACTATCACCAGCTGACACCGACTTCAATATATTTTCGTTATTTTATGCTTTTTGGTATTGGTATAGCGGGCTGGTTTCCGCAACTCCACGACAAAGCGCGTATTTTGCGTATTTTATGCTTTTTAGATAATTTACTTTGAAGTCAGATGTTATTTTTTTTTAAATAGTTTATTTAACACTTTTTAGTGACTTATTTTACCATGATAGGTACCAGCACTATCACGCAACTCGAAAGGCTACGTTACAATAACTTACTGAAAATATAAAAAGTTTATATCTCTTAAACTACTGGACCGATTTTGATGAAACTTGTACTCTACCCTAAGTTGAAAAATACTCTAACTATTGCAAAAAGAATTTTTGAAATCGGACTTGTAGTTTCTGAGAAATCCGCGGACAAACCTACATACATACATACACTCATAAAATTTGGTAAATTTGTTTAGAAGCCCACATAGACTAACATATATCAATATTACGCATTTTTATCAATATTACATACATACGCGTCGAATAGAGAACCTTCTTTTTGAAGCCGGTTAAAAATCTCGGATTACCCGGAGAATATAGCTGCGTGGGCTTAAACTGCGATACTCACGCGAGCCTATAATTTTAAGTAAGTGGTCAAAATCTAAAAGATACCATATTATGTACTTAAATTAAAAAATGATAAGCCCACTGAGTTTCTTGCCGGACCTTCTCAGTAGAGACCGCGATGTGGTCCGCTGGTAGTTGTAAAAAATCGTTAAGCCTATGCTTAATCAAGCAATTTGAATATTTTTAATTGTAGATTGTCTGATAAAATTCAGTAGCTTTCTCAAATCGGAGAAGATCAAAGAATTGGGAACTTTTATTTCGACCCATCTCCTTTTTACGATGAGCTTTCAATTTATTACTGAAATCGTCGCAATTATAATCTTTATATTAACACTCACAATTACCCGTAGGGTGTCCGGGTAAAAATAGCACCCATCTCCTCCCGTCGGGTGTCCGTAAGAGGCGACTAAGGGAAAACAAGAAGACGGGCAGCAGCGTATTCTATTAGATTACCTAACAACACCAACTTATACTGCGATCCCCAAGACGCCTGTCAAGCGTAAGGATTATGGCAACCAGTGGCGGACTAAGCTGTCGGGGGCCCGGGGCGGCAAAAAGCAATGAGGTACTCACACAAAGTGACGTATTTTTGTCGGACTACCCCAGAGGAGATTTATGTTTTTCGAGAGTATGTGTGTATATAAGTATGTAGTCTATTCATCCATGATCCATGCGTCGGATAGGCATGTAAAAAGTCGGTCCTGCGCCTAACCTCTCCCCGGTCGTGTCGGTCTTCCGTCCCATCGGATTATGAGAGGTATTATGTAAAGGAAGAGAGAGTACACTTGTGTCTACGCAAGCGCTTGTGCACTATAATATCTCCTACGTACATGGCTGATCTTGTGAAAGATTGGCCGCTGTGGTCGTTTCGGCCAGGAGGACATTTATTATTATTTATTATTTACATATTTTGAATATATGCATATAAAACACACATAAACCTGTGAACTATGAACAGAAATATAAAAATGTTTCATATAAAATTATTTGTAACGCCCTATGTTCGTTGGGTGGGGACCTGGTGATCTGTAATACAGGTTTACGCCTACCTCAGACACCAGCTTCTCACAAATATTAGACTATAATGTGCTTACTGTGTAATTCATAAATATGTTCATATTTTTTGTGAGAAGAAATAAACGATATATTATTATTATTATGTAGTCTATTTCTTTGGCATGGCCTACAGCCTAAACGGCTCAAAGGATTTTGACTGTGATTCGTCTTAGTTGTGATAGTGACATAGGCTATACAGGGTGGGAACGTTAAAAGTCAACAGACATTTTGACGTGACTAATGCAGGCTTTTGCTACTATTCTTCTCTATGCTGCTCGATCCTAAGCTTTGTATATGCGTTCTTGTAGCGGCGCTCTCATAACCGCTGTGATAGGGTCTGCCCATCTCATTGGGATGCATCCTCTGCTTTTCCTGCCGTCCATTTGGCTTTTCACGATATGCCTCTCTAGGCTGTCCAGTTTTTTCCTGCCCGTGTGCCCAACGAAATTGAGGACACGTTTAAAGCAGGCAGTGGAAAGTTCGTTCCTTTATATTTAGCTCTTCGAGAATAGATGCATTAGTATGACGCTTGTGCCATGATAAGCCTAGCATTTTACGCCAACCATTTTTGGAATGCATAATATTCTTCGAAGAAAAGGTTCGCACCTTTAATGTCCAGGTTTCAGAGACATATAGATCGAGAAGACTTTCGCTCGCATTAATTTGTTTTTTTGCTCTGTTAGTACTGCTGTTCTTCTATATCTTCTAGAGTCTTTTTACAGCTGTTTTTGCCATCTGGGTTCTTATACCTGTTGAACACAGTTTCCCTCCCAGTCCTCTCTAACTGTACACTATATGTTCACCAATTAGATTAAGGAGCTGTGGTGATAGTATATAACCGTGACGCACACCTCGTTTCGTCTAAAAATATCCTGAGCCTGCAGCGCAAAATGGTCGTCCGGGTCGCTATAAGGGCACCGCAATGCGAAACAGTCCTGGCGCGCTTTTCAGCCCTGAACATTATAGAGGAAATGGACGCGGGGATCAATAATTTAATCCACGTCCACAGCCAGCAGGGTAAAAGCGCACCCGCGCTCATGTAACTCCAGTTGGAGGTTAGACGGCACACACTTGAACAATTACGCTCATGGCCTTCTGATGGACGTACACGAGTAAATGGAGTTGTCAGATTGGTCCTGCCAGTCTTCGAGGCCTGGCTGTGACAGAAAGATGGGTGAATAGCTTGCAGACTTACTTACATAATCTGAAAATTACTGTTCTGGGGTCCTAACTAAATCCGACCCCTTGGTAAAAAAGTCATCTATATAGACTTTCTTGCAGCTCTCAGTGCGCAGTCACCATTCTTGTTTTTTCAGGAACTACTTATTACTAAGCAATAATATTTTTTTGGGACCCAATCAATGGATTGAAGAATGGATGGAAGAAAGATTTTTTCAAATCGGTTCATAATTGCCAGAGTTATGCGCGAACATACATAAAAAAATATATATATATACAGACGAATTGAGAACCTCCTCCTTTTTTGAAGTCGGTTAAAAATACTGACTATTAAAAAGTGCTAGCGATAAGCGTATTTGAAGTAAATAATTTCATTTAATTTAATTCAGGTGCAATTGTGTGCACATTCATTTCCAAGTCCAACAATCATATTCAGCTAGCGATGTGCTAACTATCTGCTTCATCATCAGCAGACATCTGCTGTTTTATTTTTAACTAGCTGACCCACGCAGCTCCGCCCGCCCTGTGTTTACGTTAACTAAACTTTCAATAATATACATACATTCGCATAGAATACAAAACCTTCTTTTTTAAAGTTGGTTAAAAACTTGGACCCACTTTGTACTTGCCCTCCGAAGCACGGAGACGTTTAGTTCAAATGGCGTTAAACGGTCACCCATCTATTTAATGACCTTACCTAAAGTTGCTTAACCTGATCGATTTCCAAACATGGTTAACAATTGTCTAAGAGTGTTCCCTTACAAATATTTATTATAATTATAATGAAAAATTGTTAAAATCGGAGCAAACGTATAACCAAGTACACATTTTGACTCCCCTCACCCAAGGGAACCGTGCCGAATGTCGGGATAAAAAGTATCCTATGTCCTACCTCGGAGTATTAACTCAAATCATGCCAAGTTTCCTTTCAATCCATCCAGTAGTTTCGGCGTGATGCTCAGCCGAGATACAGACAGACAGACAGACAGACAAAAATAAAAAAAAATACATTTTTGGCTTTAGTATCGGTTATAGAATGCCCTCCAAACATAATTTTACAAATATCTTCAATGTACAGAATTGGACCTGTTACAATTTTATTATAAGTATAGATAAAACAAGGCTACAGTTTACATTCATTTAATTTGACAATTTTGTATTACACTCCTGTCACAAACCACTAATTGATTAATCGGGTTAATATTCTACAGTGTACAGTTTGAGTAAATTCCCTGCCGTACTGATAAGACCACAGGTATACGTTGCATTGTAGGTACGTTAGTATTTTGGTAACGTGCATCACGAGGCCCCCAACTCTAAACTGCCTAATACTTACAACGCATAAGATTATTATTAGCCGTCTTTGAGTTTTAATTGAGTTGACATATCGGCCAGATTCATTTCAAGCAAGCTTTAAGAGGCCAGAGCACAAAAGCGGCGGAACTGTAAAATAGTCTAGGTATTATGTACTCTCTAATACGTAGTAGGTACTTAAACACCTCAATTATTAAAAAGGACTTTTGGAGATTGGAGGCCCCCCTGGACCCGAGGCCCGGGGCGGCACGGCCCCTCCACCCCCCAACCCCCCCACCTCCACCTAAGTCCGCTACTGATGGCAACCCTTCCCTTCTAAGGGGGAGGTCTTTGTTCAGAAGTGAACGTCTTTGACCTGCTGATGACGACGATGATAATAACAATCACTGTTATAAGAAATTTCCAATGCCAGCTCAGAGCTCTATTTTTCTTTACATGCAATTCAGTGACGAGATGAGACATGAGATTCGCTTCGCCTGATGCTCTGTGACACGCCTGCCTATGGACATCTGCAAAATTGCGCTGCCGCACTACAGCTTTTTTGTTTTTATTCAATATAAGCTAGTGCTTGACTGCAGACCCACCTGATGAAAAGTGACGACGCACTCGAAGATGGTAAAGCACACTAGCTTATTAAAAGTCTGTTTACTCTAGCCTTGAAGACACCCGCATTATAATGCGGGCGGGGAAAACCAAAGCAGGCAAACTGTTCCATTCCATAGCTGTCCTTATTATAAACGAAGAGGCAAATCGTCTAGTCCGAACTGAAGGCACTTTCATCACATAAGGGTGTATACGCGCAGAGCGACTCGTCGTCCGAAAATAGAAGGGGGATGGTGGAATCAAGTCATGAAATGTTAGCTAATGTTTAATTAACTATAATTTTTATTTTCTGCTCTGAGTAGGTACTGCAATATTGGCACAGTGCTGCTTTGAGCCCGAATATCTGACATTGCGATGATACCTACCCCAGGTAGGTACAGTCTCCAGACTGTATCTTGCACAGGGTCCTACGAGATAGTGGGTGACCTTGTACTCGTAAGCATTATTCTAAGAAATATCTCCCATATACATAGGATATTATATCAGTAATCTACATCTACACTAATATTATAAAGAGGAAAACTTTGTTTGTTTGGTTGTAATGAATAGGCTCAAAAACTACTGGACCATTTTTAAAAATTCTTTCACCATTCGAAAGCTACATTATCTACGAGTAACATAGGCTAAATTTTATTTTGGAAAAAATAGGGTTCCGTAAGATATTTGGATTTTTTCGGACACAAGGTGTAAAAAATCAACCAGAAAAGTTACTTATTTTGCGTGCGCTGCCTAAACTATAAAAGATAGAACCATAAAATGTTCTAATTAATTGTAGATCTTATAAATATCTACAAAAAAGTCCGCAGCACATGCGCGTATCTATGTCGAGTGAGGCCCAACAACCATTTTTTTATTTAAAAATCTTGAATTTTGTTTGGACTAAATTTAAACGCATTTATTTTACTCATGCTATTAATCCTTATCAAAATAAATTATTTCATCATTAAGTACAGTTTATGTAGATAATATTTGGTCTTTGAATGATTAAAATTGGACATTTGGTTTTGAAGTTATGGCGAAATTAAAATATTACTGCTTATAAATTAAAAGATTTCTGCTGCACGGCCCGTTGCGAAGTGAGCGTCACCAAGGCGGGGTGCGCATGCGGGAGGGGAGTTTAGATCTATGAGTAAGGGGCGCCGCACGGCTCGGCTCAGACGCAATACTCTTATCTATGCTCAGACGCGAGGTCGGCTACCTACGCAGCGGTCGTGCGCGAATTCTAATAATTTTCGTGCGATTTTTTTTAGATTTCTTTCTTAAAACTACACCTACGCAAAAGTTCTTCTCAGAGCTAAACAACAGTTCTTCTCAGAGCTAATCAACAGTTCTTTTCAGGGCTAACCAACAGATTTTTTCAGGGGTAACCAACAGTTCTTTTCAGGGCTAAATAACAGTTCTTTTCAGGGCTAAACAACAGTTCTTTTCAGAGCTAGAATATTACACGCTATTAGCATTTTCTTAAACATTTGAAAATGCCTAAGAGAGCCAGGTCTCAACTCTCTAAACATAGTTCTCAAGCACGGGTAGCAAGAATACGTCGTATGGGAGAATTTTCACCTGAACGTTCACAATGCCTTGCTGAACAAAATCAGAGAAACTCTCAGGTACGCGCACGAGAGTCGAGTGTCGAACGTTCGCAACGCCTTGCACAACAAAATCTGAGAACCTCTGAGTTACGTGCACGAGAGTCGGGTGAACAGATATGTATGAAATTTTGCGGGTAGGTCTGAGAATAGGTTATAAAGTATATTTTATGCCGCTGATACCATGATTGACGAGGATATATAGAACGAGAGGAGGGTGCAAGAGAGGGAGAGGGGAGGGTGATGGAGTGAGTGATCGGAGGAGTTAGGTGGAGCAAGGGGGGGGGGGGGAGTGAGAGGGAGCAAGTTGGGAGAAGAGAGAGGAGGGAGAGGGTTCAGAGAGGACAACGGGGAGAGGAAGAGGGGAAGTGTGACGGGGACCGAAGCGGGAGGGGAGAGAAATAGCATAGAATTAGATTTGTATTATAAGAGAGAGAGATGGAGAGAGATAAATCAAGGAAGTAGGGAGAAAAGGGGAGCAAAATGTAATTAAAGCGCGGGCGGAGCTGCGCGGGTCAGCTAGTATTGTATAGAATAGGATAATGAATACGGTGTACTTTCTTGCTGCAAATGAAAAGAGATGTTCCTACCCTGTGCATAATAGGCATGATGACTAATTTTGAAAAAATACTCTATAATGTACTTACGGGTCTACTATTGCCGAAAATAATCATATTTTTGTATTAAATTTACAATTAATAGCAATATTTTCAATTTTTAAAATAGAGTTTGAATTTCGTTCCAAAACGATGGCCGGTGCATGGCGCCATGTTGTGACGTCACTACGGCGGTGTAAATAAACATCTTGTATGAAAGAAAAAGTTGAGATTACAGTTGACAGTTGTTTATTTACACAGGATTGACGTCATTCACTCTGAGCAGCGTTTATTACAAAATGGCGATTAGCTGTATTTAAGTAATTTATTTGCTTAAATATCACGAAAATCTCTCTATTATTATGAAAATGGGATGCATTTTTGGAATCAGTGCAATCTGTTCTAATATTTAAAACCACAAATTTATTGGTATTGTGTTACAGTCATCATGCCTATTGCTCTATTAATTAAAACAAACTCAACTAAAAGTTCAAATAACAAAAAAGTCATTCGGCTATGCTATAGCTATCAAATGTTTTTCAGTAAATGCATGATAATTCAGCTGTGCATGAAATGGAAGCCCACTATACTATTGACGGGCCCGTTGGTCCAGCGGTTTGACACCCTGACCGCCCCGAAGCGGGTGACGACGCGGTGTAGACCCTGCGAGGCCCTGCGTCATCACGAGCATCGCAACGGTGCCGATGTGCATTACTGACTGCTCCTCCTCGGAACGTGCTCTAGCGAGCATTTGGCGCAGGAGAGACTCTTTCGAGGCCCAAACGAAATGCTGTGTTCATAGCGTCGATGAAAGCCACCCTGGTGGTTTAGAACCTACCCACTAAAACCCTTTTTTTTTGACGCTGCGGAAATGTTCCATAGATCCCCGGGAGCTGTGGGGCTGGGCCGGGGTATGTGGGATTCTTACCCACTAAAACCCCCGCGGCTGTCGCATCGGCACATGAGGCAGGGCCGCAGGGCTCTCCAGTGGGATCTGCACCAGGGGCCCCTCAGTGCCTTGCCTTTGAGCCCGCCGTCGGGGGGCGCATTGTAGCCCCCCGGGAACCTGACACGGTACTCACGGGGGCGGGGGTCGCAACCCCGCCGCCGTCCTCCTCGGAGTCGCCGCCATACTCAATGGACATTCAAAGGGCCCACAGCCCGAACGTCCAGCGACTCCGAAGAACCCACTAAAACCCAACCTAACCCATCCTCCGCGCCCCTACAGGGACCGGATACTCTAGCCGCAACCCAATACGTCACGGCTTCAATTCTCACCCAGGACACATTTGTGTGCATGAACATGACTGTAATATGACTCGGTTTTGGTTACAGTGCGATGCAAACTTAAAGGCGGCCTTGAAGTTAAGCTCAAGTCGCTGCGCAGTAACCAATTTAAGGTATCAGCGGGGTAATGCCGAGGTTGTCGATTGTCAACTTGACTGTACATGCGCGAAGACGCAATGCACGAACTTCACAGAGCCGCCTTTAAGTTTGAATCGAACTATACCTATGTGTATTGTATTTACAAAAAAAAAGTCTTGTACAAGTATTTGTATCAGTTGTCCAGTTACCATAGCACAGGCTCGGCCAGGGTAGGGATCAGATGACAGAGTGTGGAGTGCCACAGGATATTTTAACTTTTGATAACACAAAGAATAGGTCACTAGTTAATAATAATAATCGGTCATCTGATCCCAAACTAGGCAGAGCCTGTACTATGGAAACCAGACAACTGATACTAATACTTATATACATTTTTTTTGTAAATACATACTTAAATAGATAAATAACACACAGACACTTGGTGGGAATCGAACCCACGACCCATCGGTTAGCGGACAGGGTCTCTAACCACTAGACTAAAGGGCCCCAAGTCAAGTTAGAGTTACCGTTTTGCTAACAATCTTTTACATGACTATCCTACCATTAGGATACGGAAGTAGTTTCGTATAGAATTATAAAATCTTTTTAAAAAAAAATTGAACCGACTTCAATATCACTGAAAAGTATAAAATAATTTAAATATTATTGAAGTTGGTGTTAGCTTACCGGCTGTGTATATTTGGCACCAACTTCAATAATATTTAAATTATTTTATACTTTTCAGTGATATTGAAGTCGGTTCAATTTTTTTTTAAAAAGATTTTATTTTAAACTTTTTAGTGATATTTTCATATATAAAGATTGAACCATCGAAAACCGTAAAATTATCTAGGTAGGTTATGATCACATTATCGTCTACATAGTTTTACATAATTCATGTTTCTTCAGAAAAAAATATCCGGTCGTAATGAAATTTGCATGGAATCATCATAGCAGTTTACTCTCGAATAAAAAAAGAATCATCGCAATCGGTTCATAATTGTCAGAGCAATGTAATGGAGAACATCAGTTTTATGGTTTTTACCAGATAAATTCCTCCACATCGTTCATGGTCCTCCAGGAAGTTCTTATCCGGTTGTAATAAAATTCATACAGATTCAATACAGTGGTTTCTTCTTTCGAATAAAAAAAGAATCATTGAAATTGGTAAATATTTGCCAGAGTTATGACCATTTTTGTCCGACCGAGCGAGTCCGAGCGACTAAAACGTCATCTATATAGGCTTTCTTGCAGCTCTCAGTGCGCAGTCACCATACTTGTTTTTTCAGGAACTACTTATTACTAAGCAATAATTTTTTTATGGGACCCAATTAACGGATTAAATAATGGAAGAAGGAGGAAAGAGGAATGGAAGAACGGATGGAAGAAAGATTTTTTCAAATCGGTTCATAATTGCCAGAGTTATGCGCGAACATACATAGAAAAAAAATATATATATATACAGACGAATTGAGAACCTCCTCCTTTTTTGAAGTCGGTTAATAATTAAAGCCCCATACCTACTTCGTGCCTCAATAAGAACCCATTTTCGTACCTTCATAATTTTAATTTTTATTATCTTAATATTACAAGACATAAACTCAGAGGAATGACAATGGAACCACGTTCAATACCTGCGCCTTGCGAACGTCTGTAACCAAAGCCAGGACCAGGAGGGTAGTGACTGTCAGGAGGTCGGCTGGAGTCCCTATACCGTGCGAATTCATCATACGTTGGTATACGACTCCTTGTTTGTTGTTCGGGCTCCTGAGTGGGTTCCGTCTTTTCCTCCTGTTCCACTGTAGTCTCTTCTTTTTGTGGTTCCTCAGTTTTATTGGCAGGTTCATGGTTAGAGTCTTTCTTTTCTTCAGTCTGATCACTGCTATCACCTCTGTCGTCACCGTTTGATAGGAATATATGTTCTTTCATACTCGAGTTGGTTGCTATTGCATGGGCAATGTCCGTGGGAACAACAGTATTAGCATCTATAACGGGATGTGTAGGTGGTAGAAAATGTAAAAAATATGCACTGTTATTTGTATGCGGTTGCCAAAGTCTCAATATTAATGAGGAACGATAGGATAGAAAAATAATTATTATTGGATAGATCGATGAGAACCGTTTTGAAGTCATTTTAATTGACAACAGATGATTGACAGGAGTTTCATGCTGACAGGGATTGTTCTGTCAGATATAAATTCTCAGGTTTTAGTCGTTATTATTTAATCCTTCTTCCAAGCTCAGGATAAATTGAAACCAATAGATAAACTGTTTCTTTTGTTTTCTTTCTTGACGAAATTAAGAAAAACGGTGGTAAATATTTTTTCAGTTTCCTTAGCCCGACAGCTAGTACTAGGTAATTAGACTAATTTTAATCTTACTTTGAACTAAACAGCCATCCTTTTTATCGCCTACTTCTCTTATTGTGTCTTGTCTTATATGTTTCGTCTCCATACAAAAGTTGTCCGGAAGAGATCACTATTCCTAGTGATATATGATAAGGCCGCACAATGTAGGTACCTTTACATTTTTGCTGTAGCTATTACTGTTACTTCCTTTTTTGTGTATTTAATTTTGTTTCATAATAAAGAAAGATTATCTATCTTACATGATATTTATGTATTGCATAAATGTATTAAAAATTGAAAGTATGTCACCCAAAGAAACAAAGTATTAGCAGGGATTTTAAAAATACTTGAAGAAGTTAAAATAAAGTTAAAATATTTATTTCCATAAATCACCATCCCAAAATCCCAAATTACGCCAACATTGCAGACGTCTGCCGCGCTGAATACAAATCGCGTAGCGGTAGCATCACTATACGATCGAAGTTTAATTTGCGGACAAAATTAAGAATTTTATGAAATACTAGCGACCCGCCCCGGCTTCGCACGGGTGTAAATGAGAAAAAAAAAGAAGTGAATCATTTAAAGTGTCTTTGATTATAGAATTTCTTCATAAATAATGTTTGTAGCTGACTTTTCGTAACGCAATATGAACAAATTTTGTTTAGAAGTGACGCGTGAAAGGGCTACGTATAGCTGTCTGTCCATGGGCAAAGTACTCAACGCTTAGGTTTAAGCCTGCAACGTTGAATCTCTGAGCTTGTGATTTGTTAATTGTATTTATAATTTTATTAGAAACTGCAGACGTGTACCGGTGCACAATTTGGGTGGATTAAGGACAGGAACAGGACACCATTTCTTTAAAACCAATTTATGGAAGCAATACGGGCTTCCTTGTATGGTTTCATCGTTAAGACGTAAACGGGGGTCAACCGGGGAATTCTTACCCACCAAAACCCCCGCGGCTATCACGTCGGCACATTAGATGGCAGACCTGGGCTATCTGTCGGGATCTGCACCAGCTGATACCACTCAGTGCCTTGACTTTTAACCCGCCGCCGGAGAGGCACATTATAGTTCCCCGGGAACCTGTCACGGTTCTCACGGTTACAGGGGTCACGGGGTAAGCCTTCTACAGGTCCCCGGGACCCTGTTGGCGGTCAACCGGGTTATGTAGGATTCTTATACACTAAACCCCCAACGGACGTTAAATCAGTACATAAGAAGGAGACCTGGGCTATCTGGTGGGATCTGCACCAAGATCCCTCAGTGGCTTGCCTTTGAGCCCACCACCGGGGGGCACAATAAAGCCACCCGAGAAACTATCATCGTGTTCAAAGATCAGGAACAGGATCCTGCGGGCGATCGACTGCGGTATGTGTCCACCACAGCTGTCAACACAAAAGGCTGCACCGTGTACCCCGCAGCGCAAGGCAAGGGCCTTTGAAGCCGCTGCTGGGTGCGCATTATAGCCCCCCGGGAATCTGTCACCGTTAAGGGGGTCGCAGGGGAAACATCCAATATGTCCCCGGGATCCCGTGGGGAAGTCAACCTGGGTATTTGGGATTCTTACCCACTAAAACTCCCGTGGCTGTCACATCTGCACATGAGAGGGAAACCTGGGTTCACGGGTGGGATCTGAACCAGGTGCCTGGCCTTTAAGTCCGCCGCCGGTTGGCAAGCATATTATATCCCAGATTTACCTTATATTATATGGAAAGATGATATATAGAATGAACTTCTCTAGTACTTGATTGTTAAGTAGGTATGTAGGTTTAGTCAACGTAAGCTAATTCAATTTATTTCATCATCAGCCGGAAGACGTCCACTGCTGAACATAGGCCTCCCCCTTAGAACGCCACAATGAACGACAATTGGCTATTTGCATCCACCGGTTACCTGCGACGCGCACAATGTCGTCTGTCCACCTAGTGGGAGGCCTGCCTACGCTGCGTGTTCCGGTTCGTGGTCGCCACTCGAGAACCTTTCTTCCCCAACGGTTATCGGTTCTTCGAGCGATGTGGCCTGCCCATTGCCACTTCTACTTGCAGATTCTGAGAACTATGTCGGTAACCTTAGTTCTTCGGCAAATCTCCACATTTCGGATTCTGTCGCGCAAAGAAATTCCGAGCATAGCTCTCTCCATGGCTCGTTGTGTGACTCTAAACTTTTCTAAAAGGCCAGCCGTTAGAGACCACATCTCAGCACCATATGACATCACTGGCAACACACACTGGTTAAAAACCTTCGTCTTCAGGCACTGCGATATTTCGGACGATATTGCCGCGGGATGCTTGCTAAGAATTGCATCCCCCCCTCTCTTCCCGTGGGTTTCGTAAAAGGCGATTGAGGGAAAACCAGAAGACGGGCAGTAGCATCTTCTGTAAAATATTCATCTCTCAGATGCCCGGCTACCACCCCTACCGAAACTTATTTACTTAGATAAAACTTCTAAATAAATTCAGTTAATATATAAACCTTCAGTGAAAAAAATTTAAAGTTTAAAAGTACACAAAAAAAATCCCAAAGAGAGATTTGAACCCGGACCCGGCTACTCTTATTCTGTTATTCGAATTACTTAATCATATTCTTGTTATATCTGTGCTCAGTCCATGTAGTGTGATATTTTACCTTAGATATGTATTAAAGTTATCCGTATACAGTACCTAATTAACGTACTAAGCAAATCTAAGTGAGAATATTTGTACCGCCATCGGTTGAGTAATAATAATGCTCTTTAACCCTGTTAAGGGATAAATTTAAAAAAGATCCCCTCAGTGGTTTGCCAGGCATAATAAAAAAATTACCTGTCACCGTGCTCAAAGTTTCGGGGATCACGGGTAGACCTCCAATAGGCTCCCAGGATCCTGCGGGCGGTCGACCGCGGTGTGTAGGATTCTTACCCTCTAAACCCCCCACAGCTGTCCACACAAAATATGGGGCTGCACCGGGTACCCCTCAGTGCAAGGCAAGGGCCTTTGAAGCCGCTGCCGGGGGCGCATTATAGCCCCCCGGGAATCTGTCACCGTTGTCACAGTTAAAGGGGTGACGGGGGACATGTTTAATATGTTCCCGGGATCCTGTGGGGGATTCTTACCCACTAAAACTCCCGTGGCTGTCACATCGGCACATCAAAGGGGTTCTCCGGTGGGATCTGCATGAGCCGTCCCTCAGTGCATTGCCTTTGAGTCCGCCACCGGGGGGCGGGTATATTATATCCCGGATAACCTACCTAATAATATATGGAATTAATCAAATTCTCTAGTACTTGATTGTTAACGATGTATCTCTTTAGGTTTAGTCAACGTAAGCTATGTACGTTTATTTACTTAGATAAAACTTAAAACCTTCAATGAAAAATTATCTAACCGATGGTGAAAACCGCTGCGTGGTTTAGGAGGTGCTATCGGATATAGACAGACTCGGATAGCGACTTTGTTTCACATTATGTAAAGATACTTTGACGTCGATAGGGAACAACACCAGCCAACCTGTAGAAAAAACCCTGACTGACAGACAGACAATAATTCCAATAAAGTTTTGGCTTTTATATCATACGTACAATACATGCATATTGTATTCCTACCCAAACAGACATTTCGGAAACATATTTTCATTATTTTATTATATTTGAGAAACAAACAAATGATACCACTATTACTAATATAAGATCCAATAGTACAAAAATCAATTATGTTTCCACTTATCTAAATCATAACATTAGAGAAAAGCTAACGTATGCATGATTTTAAATTAAAAAAAAACATTAAATATAAATAAATATATTACAGATAAAAAGTGCTGGAGTTAATATGAGTTAAATATTTAAAACATCGAATCTTAATTATAAAAAAATCAAAAACAAAGTTACAAAGTTAGTATACAAAAAGAAAAAGAAATTAATTATAAAAAAATCAAAAACAAAGTTACAAAGTTAGTATACAAAAAGAAAATCGGCACTCGGGTAGCGAACCCGGACACTCCGTGCTTAGAGGACGCTTCCGTAACCACTTGACCAAGAGACTTCTGTTTTTACTTTCGAATTACCGTATCTTATTCTTGTTATATATTTGTACCGCCATCGGATGAGTAATAATACTCCTTTTTTACCCTGTTAAGGGATCAATTTTAAAAAATATTAAATACTATTTCAATTACTTTTCTTAACGAATGTCTGTGCAAAATTTCAAGTCAATAGGACCAAGGAAACGCGTTCTCCCATACAAACTTTGCCCCCCTGTTTCACCCCCTTAGAGGTGGAATTTCACAAAACCCCGTCTTAGTGAGCACCTACGTCCTAAAAGGAACCCCCATGCAAAGTTTGAGACTCCTAGCACTTGTAGTTTCTGAGATTTCGTGATGAGTGGGTTTTTGTCTACTCTTTTATATAATAAGATTATTTACGTAGGTAAGTACTTACAAGAGAATTAAAAAAACTTTGATTACAAAAATGTAATCCGATTATGTACGTACATAGGTACAGAGTACAGAATACCACAGCAAAACAATTTATTATACGCCGTGTAGGTCCAGTAGCGTCATTAATTTTATTTTCTTTTAAAGTTTTATATAGTTTACATCAGTGTCTCTAGCAGAAACTACCGAAAACGAGAAGAAAGTATGACAGTTTTCGTTTAAAACCAAAACTCGGTCCAGTCTAGGGATACTGTTTTATGAAGAGAAGTGTGTTAGTGGCGAAGGGTGGCACAATAATTATAGGAATGCTTTCGTTCCTTCTTGTAGCGATTCTTGTAAAGTTATAGGGCCTTGGCAAATCAAAGCTTATCATTTTTGGCGGAAAAAACAACAAACAGTCAAAAGGAGGGGTAAGTTTGGCGCTTATATCTATCCACCTGTACCTATGTATTTTTATTGTCGGTATGTTACGTCTGTCTGTATGTATTTTGGTCTATGACATCGTAGCTCTTAAACGGACATATTTTTTATAATGTGTACTTGTGTTTGCTCTTTATTTATGGTGACTCTACTGCAGCTACGATACTGATAAGGAAGTTGATCATGGTAGACGGCACGTGAGCGGCATAGCGACTCTTTGATACGGTTTATTCCAGTTCGCCGCAAATGTAAATCGCACCCTTGTCGCCTTAAAACATGGCCGGTTGACAGTCGACGGGTTGCAACGAGTTACGTATGAAAAATATAAGATGCCGCTGACCCGTTTTCTCGACGTCGCGCGTCGCCCCGGCAATGCCGCTCCGCGTCATGACAGCGTTGACATGCTGCAAGTTTACTTCTTCTTTTCACGATAAGTTTGCGTCTAATATTGTTAAGAAAGTAAATGTTGTCGGTAAGTTGCCTTTTGCTGCAGTATTTAGCAATTGGCCGCTGAGATATTGTCACCACGCGGTATGCCCCACACAGGCACGTGCTTGCGCACACGCGCAAACACGCACACACATGCACACACACTCATATATATATTCTATTAAATTAGATTTCATTACTTTATAGACATTACCCGCCAACCCGCACTTGGCCAGCGTGGTGGACTATGGCCTAAGCCCCTTCATCTTGAAGGGAGGCGCGTGCCCAGCAGTGGGACATTAACAAGGGCTGGTATTAATGGACATTACCGCAAAGTAATTGAATTCAAAAATAAATTCTATGCCGTCCTCTTTGAGCATTACTATTTTTGCTTTTAGATACAATTTTCAATTGTAATGTTCTATTAAAACCGATTTCGGTAATTTATGGACCTTAACGGAATTTAATTGAATTCATACATTAAATAAATATTCACTGGCAAAGTTTAAAGTTCATCTACTTATATAAAAAAATTCTTGACTGACCGAGTGGCAAGGCACGCTTGGAGCTGGTTGGCTGTGGGTGGCTTACAAAATAATAACCGGTCAAGTGCGAGTCAGACTCGCACACCGAGGGTCCCTTGCTTTCTTTTGACCTTTTAAAGTTACTTTACTATTTCGTCTAACACCTCAGACAACAAAAAAAAACAGACCGAAAGGGGGCGAACCCAAATTAAAAATCTGTTTTGAGAAATATCTTTCATAAATGATATCCCACTCGATATAGTAGTCTCACTTTAAATTTTTAAGCCCATTTCGACCCGCATTATAATAAAAGTAAAAGAAAAAAAAAAATAATACATACACGATGAATTGAGAACCTCCTCCTTTTTTGAAGTCGGTTAAAAATACTGTTGTTTTCATTTGCGATGAGGTTGGGTAAGTAAGATTTAAAACTGTTCCAAGTTTCAAATTGACACAGACGGACAGACGAAGTCTCACCATAAGGGTTCCTTTTTTTAACCGACATCAAAAAAATGAGGAGGTTCTCAATTCGTCTGTATATATATTTTTTTTCTATGTATGTTCGCGCATAACTCTGGCATTTATGATCCGATTTGAAAAAATCTTTCTTCCATCCATTCTTTAATCCGTTAGTTAGGTCCCATAAAAAAATTATTGCTTCCGAATAGTTCCGAGTAGTTCCTGAAAAAACAATAATGATGACTGATACCTGCAGGAATGCCTATAAGAGGACTTTATGGCGCTTTTTAAGGACAAAAATGGTCATAACTCTGGTAAATATTTACCAATTTCAATGATTTTTTTTTTATTTGAAAGCAAAAACCACTGTAATTAATGTGTATGAATTTTATTACAACCGGATAAGAACTTCCTGGAGGAACATGACCGACGTGGGGGAATTTAATTGGTAAAAACCATAAAACTGATGTTCTCCATTACATTACTCTGACAAATACGAACCGATTTCGATGATTTTTTTTTAATTCGAGAGAGTAAACTACTATGATGATTCCATGCAAATTTCATTACAACCGGATATTTTTTTTCTGAAGAAACATGAAATATGTAAAACGATGTAGACGATAATGTGATCATAACCTACCTAGATCATTTTACCGTCTTCGATGGTTCAATATTTATGTATGAAAATATCACTAAAAAGATTAAAATAAAATCTTTTAAAAAAAAAATGGAACCGACTTCAATATCACTGAAAAGTATAGAATAATTTAAATATTATTGAAGTTGGTGACAAATAAACACAGCAGGTACGCTAACACCATCTTCTATACTATTTAAATTATTTTATACTTTTCAGTGATATTGAAGTCGGTTAAATTTTTTTTTTTAAGATTTTTTACGTATTTGGTATGGATCCCTGAAAAACTGACCCGGTAAGTAACTTACTTTTTTTTTCTATTTCTTTCGAATATCTATAGGAATGTAGTAATAATTTAATGGCAAAATTATATATTCTAATATAAAAATACTAAAGTTTCCTTTCGCTGTATAAATTAACAATTTTTATTATAATAATGTATAGAGATACTTCTTTTTTACAAAATTGTGGCTTCCTTCTATTATTGATGATTTCGCCCGTTGCAAAATTAGTTATATTATCAAGTATAATGAAAAAACAAAAATTGGATAATTAGAGAACCAAATACAGATAATAATAATACCAGCCCTTGTACCCACTGTTTGGTACCGGCCACGCCTCTAGATGCCTACATCCACCCCGTCCCCCGCCGCCGCCGTTGGGGATTATGGCATAACCCCCTTGGCTTAAGCCATAATCCACCACGCTGTCCAAGTGCGAGTTGGCGGACTTCATACGTCATTCGAAAGCTACCTACTTAGGCTTTCTCAGACATGCTGGTTTCCTCACAATGTTTTCCTTGAATCAGGTGGCGCTTGAAAAAAGAAGGCCACTCTATGGTTTATATTTAATCTCTTTGATCGATCGTTGTGTGCCTATACTATAACCACAACTTAGCCTCTACAATCTAAAAATAAAATCTAGCTCAGAGCCGTGATAACTCATCATTCGGATGTGAATTCCCAGGACCTTTACCGTTTGCCACTCATACGACCTTTTACTAATGACGTAACAATTTTTTAAAATAACATGTCATACATAAAAGTAGGTTGCGATATTATGACCACATTTGTACAGAACGGCATTCTGTGTGCCTATCAGCTTCGTCATCCATTTATTAGTTCCTTATCCGTCATTCCTTCTTATGAAAGCACATTAATCTTATTCCTTGCGTTAATCACATTCGATTTGACCTAGAGACGTAGTAAAAATGTAGTAAAAGGTCAATTATAACTTGATTATAATCCGTAAATAAAAAAAAATCTCCGTGCTTTTCTTTTCAGCTAGTATTAAAGCATACCCTGTTAAGTAGAAAATATATAGAGTCTATGAACTTTTCCTAAGATGTAGATAAGTACAATTTATTTATGCAGGTATTACGGGTCCTAATTTTTTCCATTTTTTTGGAATATTTTAGCATTAGAATTCAAGAATTATAATCACCTACATTGTGTAACATACTTTTGATTATTTTTTTTAAACTATGTACTTGAAATCATAATAATTGCATAACGCAAGGTCAAATAAAATGGCACTGTATTTCAATTTTTATTAAAACCTGCAATTATTTACCCATATTTTGCAATAAATAAATTGAATTGAAATACAATTTACTAGCGTCGGTCCCTAGTAACGAAGTATATTAATAGATATTTAATTGTTATATTCTTCGTGATTTACATCTAAAGTGATATAAGATGGTGTCGAGATGAGCCGGAGTTTCTCAACGGCCGGTGTGTCCCCAAGGCTGCGCTTGCGCCCCCCAACTTCTTCGCATTCGTTTTCTGAGCGAAGCTCGCGCGCACGGTCAGTTCAGGGTGGTACACAGCATGAAGAAGACTTTAGTTGTATTCGCGTGCCTCTGCGCTTTTGGTAAGTAGATTTTTTTTATTTTATTACTGGCAGGATATATTTCTAAGGCAATTTATTTCTTGTGGTTAAACCATGGGTATGATACATATTCTACCTCAGAAGTTGACAGATTAGGCATAGATCAATGAATTTTCAAATCTATATTTTTTACCTTTTAACTTTTCCAATTATTCTGATATTTCTCTATCCGTATCTAGAAAGATACAAACGTAGGTACGTACGTACTCCTTTTTTAAATCGGTTAAATAATTACTACAACATCCCGTTGATAAGTTTAAAGTAAGTGTAATGTGTAAGTTTTAGTCCGTTGTTTAAAATTAAAACATAATAAAACACGACGCAAACCTCTTTATTATCCGGAACTATGGTTAACGGCTGGCTACCTACGAACAATACGATAAGTTAAACTATGAAAAATTATACCAGTTTGAGTTAACCACATAATTAGACAAATGTACTTACTTATAATTATTTGAATAAAAATAATTCTGTGTATCTATATTATATTCTTTAAAAAATACTCCCTTTTTATTTATTTACGTTAATTTAATAATATCTTGGCACAATCCACGTAATGGTCATCAGATCCCAAACATGGCAGAGCCTGTACTATATCACAAAACCGATACAACTCCTCATACATGTAAGTAAGTATTTTATATACTTATAATTATATATGAATAACACCTAGCCACAAGGTGGGAATCGAACCCATGACCTATTGAGTATCAGCACAGTGTACAAACTATAGACTGTGGTATCAGTCAGGGTGTCTAACCACTAGACTTATCAAAGTTTTGAGATCTTTATTGCTATTTGCTATTTGCATCCACCGGTTTCCTGCGACGCGAACAATGTCGTCGGTCCACCTAGTGGGGGGCCTGCCTACGCTGCGTCTTCCGGTTCGTGGTCGCCACTCGAGAACCTTTCTTCCCCAACGCTTATCGGTTCTTCGAGCGATGTGGCCTGCCCACTGCCACTTCAACTTGCATATTCTACGAGCTATGTCGATGACCTTGGTTCTTCGGCGAATCTCCTCATTCCGGATTCTGTCGCGCAAAGAAACTCCGAGCATAGCTCTCTCCATAGTTCGTTGTGTGACTCTGAGCTTTTCCAAAAGGCCAGCTGTTAAAGACCACGTCTCAATAATTTTTAGATATTTATAATTATAAATGACAAACCACGTGACATTCGATAAATTATTTTGAACTGTGCAAATGAAGCCCTTTTATATGATTTAATGATTTTCGATTTGATTAACATTATATCCAATAACATTGCACGAAATAAGTTTTAGAATATATAAATATTATATGTAAAGAAATTATATCAACAGTTGGTATATCTCACGTTTATTATATCTTGTGAACGTTATTAAAATGATAATAGACCAAATAACTTTATATGAAATAGGACGCACCCGGATGGATGGGAGGTGTGTGTAACGAGTCACTATAGTTGATATTCGTTCGTTAGTTTAATTTGAATGTTATGAACGTGACCGCCATTGCCCGCTGACTCCCATTACCCCTTTCGCCCCTACCTATGTATTAACATAAAAAAGGTGTCTGGTTGCCAGAATCTGCCTAGTTTGAGATCAGATGATCATTGTCCCAGGATATAATTATTATTATTAGTAAGTGAACTGCAAATACCTATACCTATAAAACTATTGCCGCGTCACTTGTGACCTTCAATCTCAAAGGACGTGGGGTAATCTGCATAAACATATTCATCTCCATATTTTATATTTATTCTTAGAAAACCCTAATTAATCGAGGCCACTATTAATTACTATAATAAGAGCTCATTAATAAAATAGTATTAAAACAATTAGGCTCTTCTTCCTAATATTGAAATACATACTTAATTCTTAGGAAAGCTTACGTCATCGCGTGGGCTCGACTCATTGATCCTTAAAAAATAATTAGACACGAGAAAAAAATATCGTACTTAAGTGTTCTACATGACTTTGATAAAACTAAAACAATTATCATAAAAATTGTGAATCGTTGAAATCTTCAATCACAACAAAGTTTTTAGCCAGATGAATGTGTCTCTTTTAAGTTTTTATTTATATATTTAATTAATATACTTGTTTTAATTTGACAAGGATCTTCTATTCTGAATGTTAAGGCCATTCTAATATACCTACTGCAACATACTCAACGCTTAGAGATATTATTTTTCTATTACCCGTGGGGTGCCGGGTTAGAATTGCATCCACCATCTCCTCTCATTGGGTGTCGTAAGAGGCGACTAAGCGAGAACAGGAAAACGGGCAGCAGCGTCTTTCTTTTGGATTTATCTTCTACCTATACTGCGATCCCTACTTAAGCCGCCTGCCAAGCGTGAAGATTATGCTGCTTATGACGAATAAACTGCAACACACTCAACGCTTGGAGATATTATAACAAAAACTTTTAAGGGCATATTTTTCTCCCTTACACGAATACCTAGGTTACGCCTTATTATATTTTATTTCTAAGCCTGTGATCCTTTAAACATTTTTTTAAATATTACATTCATATTTGAAGCTGTGACCTTTAAATCAAAAATTATAAAACTTGAATCCTTTCCATACACTTGCAATAGTTGCTGCTACCGGGGTTAACTGTTGTTTTTGTTGAACCCAGCAGGTGCCTTACACATCATTATTTCCTCACAAAAGGCCCATACGTGTTGGATTCGTTTCGTTCGTTTTCTGTATGTTTTACTTTGGTGTGCAAATAAAGAGTATTCTATTCTATTCGTCCCCACACTATCCAAATAAAAGACCGATATTTCAAAACGATATAACCTACCAAAAATAATACTGATAATAATTATATTGACATAGCATTGTACTATGTGCCTCTAGCAGTTGTCATCATATCTTTATGCATTGGAAATGAGATAGTGATGCAACTCAGACTTATTTCACACCTCCGTGCCTTACGTCTACTATTTCTCAATGCATTCTTAAAGCAAACGTGTCCATTCATTTAATTGTAAACGATTCGTTAAGTTTAATCGTGCAAATTATCCTTTGACTCCACAGGGAAGGTCGTTCTGATCAGTATTGCTACAGTATTACATTGTCGAAACTGTGGTAATGGTATATTTCCCTGCGTTATTGATGATATATATTATAGATATATAAATATATTATAGATGGATATTATTATATTGATGTATATTGAATGATTAAAACTGGAAAATAAGCATACTGGTTAATAGATGTATAAAACTTTCACAAACAAAGAATCAGGAAGGTTTTCATTCGGTCCAATAAATATGTTACTGAATATTACGTATTGAAACTCAAAAACAATATCTTATATTTAGTATTAAACAAAGCTACAGTAACGTACATCCTTAAAATAACTTCTCCTATATCAAATTGGCGCTAAGAACTTTTGAGATTTCAAACGCCATGGGAAACTTCTAACTCCATTTCATCGGGGTTACAAGAGAGACGTTGCCTTTTACAAACACGATCATTATTATTATTATAACATAATAACAGAAAAAATCCAAACACAACTTGACTGACATAGACTTCACAAAGAAAGGCTTCAAAATAAATAATACGCTTCAAAACAAACACGGATATGCAGCTCATTATGTTTGGCTGTCTGGTTCTAGCGAAATATTACCATAATAATAATATTAGGCTAGAGTCTGAAGGAGCATGACTAACAGACATTATAGTATCCTTCTATTGTGTCCCTCGTGTCGTTGTACCATGGTTCTTTGATGTAAGACCTGTAAGAATAAATGACGCATTTACAGTTTTGAGATCTAATTATAATGATAATGCCTTCCTTATCTTATATACCATCACAGTGACAGGTATTCTGCCGCCAAGCAGCAAAGTGTAAACATTGCTATGTTCCGTTGTAAAGGACACTGTAGCTGATGAAATTACTAGACACAAGATAGGTCGGCAACGCGCTAGTGATTAGTGTATAATAATAATAATAATATCTTGGGACAATCCACACACGGTCATCTGATCCCAAACTAGTCAGAGCCTGTACTATGGAAACCAGACAACTGATACTAATACTTATGTACATTTTTTTGTTGTAAACACATACTTAAATAGATAAATAACACCCAGACACTTGGTGGGAATCGAACCCACGGCCCATCGGTTAGCGGACAGGGTCTCTAACCACTAGACCAATGGGCCCGCCAATATAATATATTGGCGGGCCTATATATATTATATATATAGGCCATTTATAATATATATATAGGCTGCGGTGACTGATTACCATCAGGCGGGCTGCGTGCTTGATTGCCACCTTGATGGTTTAAAAAAAAAACATTATATATCTTACCAGGGGTCTAATCATCATCTGATCGAGAATTATGGTAATTTTAATTTCGCGAGAGAACCAATGATGTAGTATACCTATATTATGTCGATCGCGAGAACGGAACGTATCTTTAATTTGAGTACCTATATCGGCATTTCTTTACTATTTACAAGATGTAAGTAAATACTAAGTATTTACAGTTTATTTACAAACATGTACACTTAAACTAGGTAAAAAACTTCGTCAAAGTTGTCGCCGCACTGGGAGGGAAGGGTAATTTACAAGTAATTTTAAAATAATCTAACACTGCCATAAGAGCTGCTGGTGGTGGGGCTTTATTACGGAGCAACTAACAAAGTCAAACAGTCAAACCGAATGACGGTTTTGTGGGACAATATGTAATTAGTATATAAATTTGTTGAAAAGTAATAAAAAAAAAAAAAAAACTACAACTATACAAAGTTGTTGCTCCCCACGGGACTTGAACCCGTGACCTCCGATTTGCAAAGCAAACGGTGTCCGGTGGTGTTATGCAGCGCCACGAAGGCGAGAGGTTTGAGCTTTTCTATAGGCATATTCATATTTATCATTTTTCCTTAAGCACGTCATGTCAGGGTTTGATTGCATTCAGAATATTGACCGTATACCCGGATCTTTTCTTCGCTGCGTCATGAAGGCCACTACCTGCATGCCAAATGCATGTATACAATCGTGATCTTTAAAATTAGTTAAGGTTTTTTTCTTTAATTTCTGACCAAAGTCACTGGTTGTCCAGTGACTTTGGTCCGCAATCCAAATTTATTTTTCTTTCTTTTTCTTTACTTTCTGAATAAGGAAATGATTTAGGCAGGTTTTAAACCACAACGTAAATATTATTGTTATTCCATCGATTCAAATCGCAAGACAGGTCTATAGGTAGGGGTATTATATGGGGACGCAGGGACTTAGGGTCTTTGAACACGGCATTAATTTACTTAATGCATTATTCTAAATCCATCCATGAATTTGTATATATTTCAGAAGTAGATATTTATAAAACAGTTGCCTAGGTGACATACTGTAGGTAGGCTCAGATTACACATGTATGTAAGCAATGTCTTAGAATATTATTACATTGAAGTGTCTTTTACAGCGCTCGCACAATATGGAAACACGGTGGCGCCATCGAACCCGAATGCATACTCAAGATTCCAGACCCCCCAATATCAACCACAGACCCCACAGTACCAGGAACAGCCCAGGACAGCCGGCGTGTGCAAGGAGCTGAACGAGCGCTACCCTGTGCCCGGAAGCTGTGACAGATATGTCGAATGTATTGTAAGTGAAAATAGCTTTTTTTTTTTCGTATGTTATGACATACTTGTAGTCGTTAGCCCATTGCGAAGCGTCGTGATGTTCCCGATCATCTTTTGTTCTGGTAATCTCTCGCCACTTGTGTCAATCTGCGGCACAGTATATCTGACACGATATACTGTGCCGCAGATCGACAAAAGTCATCTTCATGTTTAGGTGTTTGTTTAGTCACTTGATCCGACCATCCACTTGATTCGACCACAGGATGCAGTCCTACATGATATAACTTGGTACAATATACTAATAGTAGAATTATATCATACATAAGTAACATCAAAAAAATACCTATGCTTTAATCCTTCATCTTTGATAAGAAATTTTGAAAGAAAAGAAAAAAAAGAAATAAATAAAAGAAATATTTATTTATGACACTTACATACATAAAGCAGATTTAGAAGAAAAAAAAACTATACTATAATATTTATGTATGCGCGCCACAAAACGGCCCCAACTCAGCAAAAATGTTGGTTGTGAACAACCAACGCTGATCTTCCGTTGGAGCCGATTGGTGTCGTCACGACGACGCTATAACAATATAGCTACACTAATAACAAACACAAAAAAAAACAAATAAAAGCGATTACGATCAAATTATGATTAATCGCATCGCGAACAAATTATTTATAAAAGAAAAATAACAACTAAACGTCACTTTTGACAGTATGACATCACAAACTTGTCAAAAACTTTGAGACAGACTTGTAAGATTGTTCCGTTGTTCGTTCTGTGCGACAAACGAGCGTACTTCAGCGTACGCGCGAGATGAAAGTAAAGCTTACTTCTAATTTAAAACTAGAATTCTTACATGATGTTTAAAATTAAACATCATGTAAGAATCATCATGTGTTTTATTAGTTTTGCAATTTTTAATGTCCTTTAAAAGAAGTAAGCGCACAGATTCTCAATCTATACAGCCAGGTCCATATTATCGCGGCCGTCCAGCGTCATCCCTACAGTACAGACTCTAACATACCCTTATACTGTTCCGACTACTAGTTTTACACTCAAACTTACAATAAAGAAGTTAGCAACGATGCTTGGAACGAAAACTTAAAAAAAAATAACATTACTTACCTACCTAGTAAAATAAATATTTTCCAACAGTTGAAGTCCAAATCCAACTCCATTACTAAACCAGAAATATCCCAGAAACTCCGAAATTATAAGCCTGTTACAGCTTGATCTGACAATGACAACGCTATTCAGAGCAATAATCTATAAACAAGTTAAATCATTATCTTAAAACTTAAAAAAGTGACCCAAGTAAATGTACCCATTACTCAGAGAAAGTACCAAAGGAGTTAGTATCGCGTCGATTCCCCGAACAAATTTTTCGTGGCACTTTTGCGGGGTGCGGGAGGCGAAGTAAACACACACAGATACACTTTCACGGATACCCACACTATAGTAAACTCGTAACACATTCAAAAATATACGCACACAAATAAAGAATGACCTGAACATATGAACAAAAATTTGGCGGAGGGGGTTAGCGCATCATGCTCTCTCCAGTGGTATCTCCTCTAAGACCCATTACTAAACAACTGAAAAGATTTCTGGCAAGTCAAGAATCATCTCAAATAAACAAACCAACCAACCAGCATGACGAAAGAAACCGACATCAGCTTCATTCTTTTGTGTATAATCATTGGTCTTCCCCCATGAATAATTCAATTAATAATCGCTGAATCGGGCTTTAAAAATCGTGTTATTTGCCAAACGTGATAAGAATTTACATGTTCAGTCGCATGGTCTCTTATTTGAATGTTTTATAATTATCAAGCTTAATTATTATTATTGAATAGACTTACATTAATTTGATCGATATTTAAGAATATATCTACTACAAAATCTTCTTAAAATTACAAACTTAGACGACCAGTTTATAATTAGGTGTATAATAAAAGCTTTTGAATATTAATGTAGTATTTTTATTTTTTAATTACCGTTTTATGATACCACAAAGGTATCTCTGCAAATTAGTTAAAAAAAGACACAAACAAGACGGAAATTGAAAATGACCGTTTGACCTATATCGTCCAAGTAGTATTACGAATGTGTTAGGTTAATATCTACATACCTAGTAGCTGCCGCACTCAAAGTCCGTAAATTAGTCTTTATTTTATTACTTAGTATCGATTTCAAAATAAAACTAAGTAAAAATAAAATAAGTCTTAAAAAAGTTAATTGCGCAATGTGCGACCCCTGCTTAGCTTCAAAAGGCTACTCACCAAATGAAAATAGTGTAAGTCAGTATCCTCACTGTTTCAGAGAGGTTTAAGTAGACCATAATCCTATAGAATACCTACAACCTTACAATAAAATAAATAATAATGTTTTAAAAAGCCTTTTTTGTCCATAGAACGGTACAGCCGAAGAAAAGCTTTGTCCTGACGGTCTCCGGTTCAACCCCAACGTGAACTTCAACGTGTACCCCTGTCAGTACCCCAGCGAGTACGCCTGTCTTGAGCGTTCGTCATTACGTGAGTAGCAAGCCAAACCCTCGGTTATCAGACTCCACATCTGAGTCACCGCCTCATACCAGTCACTCTGTATCATCGACGATTATAGACCCTGATATATTTTAGATTCACTTCCATTTCTGATGTGTCTTGCATATTTATTGCATAATTAGGAATAATGATCGATCTAGGTTAATATTTGGTTTTACCAAATAAAAAACTGTTTTGTTGATTTAGAGCTCCTCACATATCGAAATGCGGTAACAGCTCAGTGGGCGAGCGCTTGCCTTGGAAACAATGTGCGCAGGTTCGAACCCCGGCTCGCACCTCTGATTTCTTCAATGAATCATGTGCGAATCGCCTTTGTGCGATTGTTACTAGCTGTCGGTGAAGGAAAACATCGTGAGGAAACCTGCATATCTGAGAAAGCCTAACTAGCTCTCTAATTACGTTTGAAGTCCGCCAACTCGCACTTGGCCAGCGTGGTGGACTATGACCTAAGCCCCCTCATCTTGAGCGGAGGCGCGTGCCCAGCTGTGGGACATAAACAAGGGCTGGTATTATTATTATTATTACATATCGAAATATACGCTATAGCCAGTTGTAAACACTGTTCGTCGTTTATAAGGTTGCAAGGTCAGCCCTTAGATGGGTGATCGTTTAGTGTGGTGTTTGCACTAAGCTTCTCCGTATTTTGGAGGGCACATATTAAGTTAGTCCCAGTTGTTGTTAGAGGCCTAAAGGCAGTTTGAACAACTCTGGCTCCCGGTTGGCCATAAACTATACGACAAGAAAAATTGAATTAGTCTGTAATACCCTAGATATATTGTAGGGTAAGTAGGGAAAGACGAAAGGCAAAAAGGGGGATAAAACAAAAAGTCGCCTATAACGCCAGAGCGTTAAGGGCGCCTCGCCTTTTGTCTTCCCCCCACTTACCCTACAGCAGCTACAACTTACTTTAAAATCACGAATTATATTTATTACCTCTGCCAGTTTATATCTCTTCAGGAGTTAATTTTACAAGAGGAAAAATCCTGATAGTTAAGTTGCAAAACTTCAACATCTAAGCCGCCTTTAATACCTAACGTTCGTTATTGACATCACTTTATTAGGCAGGGTTATTTCAAGTTAGTAAAAATTGATTTGGCTAGTAAGGGTATATATTGAGGGCCGATTCACCTTGCCGTGATAGACAATCTGTATACAATACTTGAAGAAGATCCAAGAGAATTGCGTAATTGTTTACGTCAATTATCTGATAATATCGGTGATTATATTATTTATTCAATTAATCTACTGAGCTCATTATGCTGATTTTAATTACTAATAGGTAGGTATGTTAATCATCGTTTTCTTGTCATATTTATGCTACGACGTAGTTAAACGTTTCTATTAACACATATGACGTTGATTCCATCATTTTTAACTGGCTTCATTAGTAGTATTTAGTTTATAAAACATCTTAAGTACAATCTTATTGAATCATTGTTTGTTTAGGTAAGTATATATTATACATAATTTACAAAAGAAATTGGTCAGAATTGTATTCCAAAGACGTGTCAAATTTTTTTTATCGTTTACCATCGTCATTTATCGTAACCCTCTATTCTATAGCAATTTCTATATAGGGAAATAATTATTTGTACTTAATATCACAATTACAAACCTTAGCAATTTGCTGTAACAAGTTGTAATGGTTTGCGTGCTAAAATAACGACATAACTTGTCTTAATCAACTTGGATTAACTCTTATCTGAACTAAATTTTACAAAATAGCTAAACCCAAGATCATGGATAACAATCGGTTATAGAATCATTAGTAAATGCTGAGCTGGACCTTTTTCAAAACTGTACATGGCAGCGTTGAAAATTATCATCAATGCATTGTGAAATGAATTATTTCTTCTTTCTTCTTAGTACCACCATAAGAAAATACTGTATTGGAAATTATGATAAATAAAACACTATATCTTCCAGAGCCTGCCCAGCCCACCGACCAATGTCCCCACCAGTTCGGTTACTACAAACTGGGTGATGCTCGCAACTGCAGCTACTTCAGAACTTGTGTGAACGGCGTCGGCTTCGACTTCACATGTCCCGAGGGCCTGGCCTGGAGCCCCGAAACTTACCGCTGCGAATGGCCCGATGAGGTCGCCGAATGTGATGCTGAAGGTAAGAACTAATTCAGACTAGTTTTAAGTAACTGTAACACGTTCGTTGCCTCGCTATAATTTTCTTAAAACATACGTATGAATACCACTGCTGGAACTCGCGCGGCGAGTGCTCAGCCGTATGAATAAGGTGGATAGACCTAAATGCATATTTGAACATTTCAAGGTGGTATGGTTCACAAAATATAGAAATACTTACCTGACGCGAACCACGGTTACAAGACGATTTTTTTTTTTAATAAAACGCGCCTATATGTATTTAGGACTCGTGTGGCAAGTTCTCGGGCCTCCAGTATTCAATTCTAATGAACTCGCGAGGCGAGTCCTTGGCAACGAACGTATTAAGAACGGCATTCGATCAAAAATGAAATTACCAAACTGTAAAAGGACTTTCACCGTACAGCGATGTCATGATGATAAGGATACCAGTATTCTGTGATAAGTAGTTGTGGTAGCGCCGCGGGACCATTGTTAGTCTCGTATGCTGCCGAAACAGAGCCACTTCTGAATCAGGAGGATTTCTTTGCAATTGCTGTAATGGATGCAAATAGCTAACTGTCGTTCATTGTAGCGTTCGAAGGGGGAGGCCTATGTTCAGCAGTGGACGTCTTCCGGCTGATGATGATACTGATTACATGCTTAAATATTTATCTTCTCATACCTATATTATGGTATCTTTTTTCCAACAATAAAGACTGACCTATGATTTTTCTTTTCTCATCATAGAAGTCAAGGTCATTAAATGTTTAAGTAACCCACTTTTCTATTATTTTAATACTGTGAAACATAGCAACAATGTCCTAAGTAGGTGCCGTTGTGTGGCGAATTGTGAAAACACTTAGCACTTATGAAAGTTACGACGTAGAAGAGGCTTTGTGGCATTACACAAGCAAGTACCTATTCAATGCATTGATGTAGGGTAACCGGTATAGTGATTGCCCAGTCATACATTGATTGCTAACCTTTAGTAGGTACATTATACCATAATGCTTCTAACAAACATTGTATAAAACTTTTCAGGGAACAATTTCGAATTTTGTTTGATAATGATACTGCCGGAACTGTGGCAACATCTATGAAATCAGATTCGATTTTTTTTTCTTGAAATGTTTTATAAAATGTGTTTGTTTCTCAATGTTAGCAATTACTATATGCTGAACAGTCACTTTAACAGTTACCCTATCTACATCATCATTAGCCGAAAGTCATCCACTCCCTTAGAAGGAAGAATTGCCATAACTCCCAAGCCTGGCAGTCGTCTTGTTACAAATAACGTTACCTTAACTTCAATTTGCGTAGAGTGTTTTTGCGGCGTGTAAGGCTGCTAGTGTGCTCTGCTCTATGTAGAGTAGGTGACCATAGTTCGTCCCAATCGTTCGTGATGTCGGCACATCTGCACAGCTGCATCTTTGACATATAAATCTCTTCCTTATCTTCTTCGTGTTCTTAATTATATAGAGCTTCATCGTCACTTTACATCAGCTGGGATTATCGCAAACAAAATAAATAGCTGATAAGATTTGATATTTGTAAATAGATACTTACTTAATTTTAATTAAATGTTAATTAAAGTTAAGTATCCCTAATTCAGTTCTTGAAATTGGAGTATTTGACATTGTAAGCCAATTATAGTTTAAAGGTACTCTGCTAGTGATCAATGATCTAGTACTCAATAACAGCAACGGCAACGGGTTCTAGAATCAAAATAATCAGATATTTTTTTTTATATAGCATAATGAGAATTACCGCTTTTTGATCGACTTTTGTAAGCGCGACAATTTCTGTGTTTAAGAAACAGTTTGATTGTTGCGGGAATTATTTAGTTGCGTAATGCATTCTTACAATAACATGTTAACATACTGGCGTGTCAAGTTTATTTAGCAAGTTAATTTAAATTGCAGCTTTCCTCGGATTCCGTTGCCCTGAAGTACCACAAACCAAGGAGCTTGGACCACCAGCTGGCTTCAGATTCTACAGGTAAGATTGGATAAACTACACACTGACTTAGGTACTGTCCCAAACTTTTACGAGATATATTTTAAAACTCTGCAAAAAACGCTTGTCCATACAAAAAAAAACATCGCAGAAATTTCTTGACATTTCGTTTTTTTTTTGCCTTATCCACTGAGTCTAGCCCAACACGATTCTGCCAATCTCAGCGTATAGTAAGCTTACACACGCAGGGGTTATTGATTGATCGGTGAGAAGTTGTCAACATTTCATTTTAATTCCGCTCATAAAAATGTGGAGGCAACTTTAAATTTGGAAGCCAATTTTTTTTCGTAGGTACATTTTATTATATTTACAACTGGCCAGTGCCGGTCTAATGGTTTAAAAACTCTTAAGTGGACAGGTGTAATGCAAAAATGCGGATTATTAAATGTGATATTATGCCAAACCGGTAACTTTTGGTTACATAATAAGCGACCGGTCAGTCGGTGCCGGGACGCTCTTAAATGTCAGCAGATGAGCGGTGACCTTGCTTATATAACCTCGTTATTAGAAATACCAACGGTTTGCCAACACGTCTTTAGTGATGTATGATAATGTTATGTACCTGCCGATATTACAAATTCTGGTCGTGTCAATTATTGTGCCTACTATGTAGGCGATAATAAGGTATTTTGAAGTATAATATAATAATAATATCTTGGGACAATTCACACACGGTCATCCGATCCCAAACTAGGCAGAGCCTGTACTATGGAAACCAGACAACTGATACTAATACTTATATAATTTCTTTTTGTAAATACATACTTAAATAGATAAATAACACCCAGACACTTGGTGGGAATCGAACCCACGACCCATCGGGTAGCAGCCAGGGTGTCTAACCACTAAACCAATGGGTCCGCCAGTATGTGGGTGTATAATACCTTATATATTAGTAGGCCACAAATAATAAGTATCGTGTAGTTAGAACGTAGTATTCAATGTAAACTAAACTAATCAGAAGCCGGGTAATTTTTCGATAACATCTACAGGCAGAATTTTTAAAAATCACAAGTAGATGACCCATCAAATATTGATAAGTATTTAGTTTACTTAATCATGTTTTTGAAGATATAATAATGTTTAATAACTTCGCACTTTAACTAGAAGTAATAAGATCAACTCTTGACTGTAATATTGAAATTGTTGCTAAATATACACAGCAGGTATTTTCAGTGTTATTGAAGGCGGTTAAATTTTTTTTTTTAAATATTTTATTTTATACTTTTTAGTGATATTTTCATACTAAAAGATTGAACCATCGAAAACGGTAAAATGATCTAGGTAGGTTATGATCACATTATGTCTACATAGTTTTACATAATTCATGTTTCTTCAGAAACAATTTATCCGATCGTAATGAAATTTGCATAGAATCATCATAATAAAAAAATAATTATCGAAATTGGTTCATATTTGTCAGAGTAATGTAATGGAGAACATCAGTTTTATGGTTTTTAGCAGATAAATTCCCCCACATCGTTTATGGTCCTCCAGTAAGTTCTTATCCGGTTGTGATACTCCCGGGCTGCAGCTGAAAATGAGCGTTAGGTGTAATAGCACCTAACATAAGCTGAGCTGTTGGCCATTTGGCATGTCCCGTGGAAGTATTATGTTACATTTTAAGTATATTTTACCTATTGCTTGTTCTTTTCTGTATTTCCATGGTGTATTCCAATAAATGATTTTTCTTCTTCTTTCTTCTTCTTCTTCTTCTTAATAAAATTCATACAGATACATTACAGTGGTTCAATCTTTCGAATAAAAAAAGAATCATTACAATTGATAAATATTTGCCAGAGTTATAACCATTTGTGTCCTTAAAATTCCTGCAATGTTCCTGCGCGGTCTCCATTAGTTTTTTCAGGAACTACTTATTCGTAAGCAATAATTTTTTTATGCGACCCAATCAACGGATTAAAGAATCGATAGAAGAAAGATTTTTTTCAAATCGGTTCATAATTGCCAGAGTTGTGCGCGAACAAACGTTTTTGAAGTCGGTTAAAAAAAAACATTACCTAACATCTTAACACATATTTTGTACATAGTCGGTAATTGAAGGATACTATAAAGGATTAAAACGATTCTTCGTAACAAAATATTTGAATTTAGCGTAAACTGGGCCCATAACCTGAAGGATACTATAAAGGATTAAAACGATTCTGTTTTCTTTAGCAAGATATAATGCGATAACAAAATGAATAAAGCGAACGAGTTTTACAGTTCCTACTCAAAAAGACGATTAACACGTTCCCTGCGGCTGCGCTAAATTAAGACTTACTTGCAGTGCTGTACAAGTCACATACTTCCCGTAGCAAGAATGCCTGATATGCGTTACGACGTCTATTTTCCCGTACGTAGTCCTAACTTCAAACCTCCACAGAGACATGGAAAGTCCACAGCTGTTTCTTTTTGTTGTACCAATCAATAGGTTACATCCTTGTGTATACACAGCTGCAGTCGCACGGGGTTCTAAGTAATATCTTAAAAGTTACAGGTATTTTTGGAAATGGTTGAATTTACGGGAAAATACTTGTCGTAGCGCATACAACAGTCATATTGCTAGGGATGGGGTGTAACAAGTAAAATATATATCTGTTTCAGGTTTATTACTATTTATTCAGGTCGTACACAATCAATGGAAACTATTTTAAAACAAAAGTAATAATTAACTATGTTAACAAAAACAGTAACTTCTTAATTTATATTATTATTTATTTTACTTAAGGTCGTACACAACCAACGAAAACTATTTTTAACAAAAATAATAAGTAGTTAATTATGTTAATGTTAAAATTTTAACAAAAACAGTAAGTTCTTATTTTATATTATTATTTATTTTAGGTACTTATAAAAGCTAAATTACAAAAAAATCCCTGATTTATTTATCACAATGTTTCTAGCCTCTTCACCTTCTGTCTTTACACCTTTTCCCATAATAAGTTTTTTACGTGAACGTTTCATTGTTTATGTACAATTTACCTACTTACGCGTGACGAATAAAATATCGCGTTCTGTATAAAAACGTATTAACTGGGCACAGCACTATTACACCTCTGAAGCTCCGCGCGCGCACGTTCAGTGCGGTACGGGGTTTAGGATACGGCCAAATAGTTCCCGTATCGCACTGTTGTAAAATAATTACCGTTCTGTGCGTTACGATAAAATAATTCCCGTACATTTTTATTCATAAATTTCAATACACTTCAAGCAAGGACACCGGCAATATAGGTGTCTCTTTTTTACTTGTACGAATACTTGAAAAAATCACCTCCGCACGGAGTGCAAAACATGGACAACTAGCTGCCGCACAGAGCGAAATTCAATTACAACCAAATACTTCCCGTAACGCAGTGAATGTGTTAAGCAAACACAATCTCCATTTACTATTCTCATACTATTCTTTCCACGGATATTGCCTATTAAAAGTGAAGAGCAGTCTAGTTTGACCTTCGTGGTATACTCGTAAACAAGATTTATGAATATGTAAAAACGGTCAATAATAATGTATTCTCTGACCTTTGCGTAGGTACGAAACATACAAAAAATATGTAAATCCATCTAAGAATTTCTATGATTTCACTCTAGTAGCTATCGTCATTGTAACTAAAGACAGTCAAAATATAGGCCACGAAATAAATAATAGGTGAAAATATAGGCCGCAAAAAGATTAAATACTTACCTAGGCCAAAAATTGGTTGTAATCTTTAAAGCATGGGTATATAAAAGTACCTATGAATTAAACATTATTTTTGGCATATTTGGCATATTATTAGTGTCGACATGTTACAAAAAAACAACGTGTTACAAAAAACCCTTTAAAAATTGTAATTAATTAATATTATTATTTTCACTGATGTCCAAACCCTATTTCAGTAAAATTAAAGAGTAAACTACGCAGAATGTACCTACATTTCTACCTAATTCGCGGAATGACAAAATTTTTAAAAGACCTAACCTAACGAAACAACCTAAACGAACACTTACTTTTTCATAATAAACGTCAACAGATTTGAAATGGACAACATATTTTATTTCCAACTTGACATTTTTTTAAGCCACTACTTGAGTATAATGATATCCTTGTATTGAGGTAGCAAACATTTATGAATGAAAAATAGAAAAACTATTAAAGTAGACAATTATTAGGTAAAATAGGTACGTAGGCCTTTCTGTAAAATAATCTGGTTCCCTGACAAGACAGCTTACGAGGGTTGACAAAATTTATGGCTTTGATAGTTAACTATAGTATTTTTACGGGGTATTTTGTAACACCCTGTATAATGTCGTATTGAACAGATTTGTCAATCAGCAAGACGGCATTTGAGAAGACTCTCTTCGGGCACCGCTTTGAGATTTTGGCATTGCGATGAGTTATAGCCTGGATTATTATAATTCATCCACGGTTATAGTAATAATAAAATCATCAAACGAAACCAGATATTTTAACGCGGATTTTCAGTGCTTTTTCAATTATATTTGCGTATTGTTGTCTGACCGATGTATATTATTGGACGATGGGTATGATATCGCTCGCTACGGTACAATGTATGGACACATTATGTCCCACTATACCTACCTACACCCGCTATGTGACTAGTATCATTTTTAACTTGAACAACAACATGATTCAAAATTGTGTCTCTAGCATGTAAATCCACGTCAGCTCATTATTATTTCAACTCACGGAGCCTTTAGTAACAGAAGATAATATTGTTTGTTGATGCGGACCATGTTATATTCTATTTATTTATGAAAAAAAACTTAAGGAACTAGGTACCTGAGGTCGTCTAGGCTAAACTTTTTCTACTAATGTATCCGAACCGGTCCACACGACCTTCATTATAAAACTCAATAATATTCTATTTTGGAAGCACCAGAGAGGTAATAAATCTCGATGCACATTATACCTATTAAGAAATAAGTACTATAAAAAGGTATTATAAAAAGTATAATGATTAAGCTGACTTCACCAGAGCTTATTCAGAATGTAAAACCTTTTAGATAATTAAGTGATAGGTCTCTGTATAAGGAACCGTCTAGGAAGGCACCACCGCAGTGTCAGATATTCTACCACAAACTAGCAAAGTGCAAAAATCACTGTCTTTTAGGGGTGAAGAGCACTGTTATTGAAAAAATTACTGGACTCACAAGACTTGATTACCTAATGTGTCAAGCGTCTAAATAATCTCACAAGTGCAGTGCAGTGCTTCAGCTTTCAGGTGACTAATGCCTTAAGTGATAAATCACAATGCAGCGTAACTGCTGACCTCCTAGTGGCCCGACTCGTAGTTATTTGCATAGTCCTTTACATTTACCCCAAAAAAAATCATTACCTTTGCAAATAGTTTGGTTCAACACAAAAGATAGCTAATCACCGTTCTTCGGGAACGTTACCTAATTACCTACCTTTACTAAATTTTTACTTTTTACAGGTCCGATACCAACTGCCAGAAATATTTCCTCTGCGTCGACCAAAAACCCCGCGTACTGTTCTGCGGCAGCGACGCTGCTTTTGACGAGCTGACCACCACCTGCGTGTCTGCTGACGAAGTAGCTGCCTGCCCCGCAGAACTCCGCGAAGCCGCCGCCCGCGCCAGGCAGGACGCGAAACAACTCCTCGACAAGGAATTGGAATTCAACGCAAAGACCACAAATAAGAGGAGATTGTAGTTAATGCTAAAGTGTCGCCGTAGTTTTGAGGCATCAACATCTGATAAACCTCGTCTGTCAAAATTACTTCTAGTCTAAAATTGAGTTACCACTCTTCGTGATTGTGCTCTCACAATAACGTTCTATTTTCAAGTTTGCCATATCGCTTAAAATACCTACGAAATTAACTAAAAAAAAATAGAATTTAAGACTATAGATAATATTAAACTTATACTTCGATATTCTATAAGTTAACTAACATGAAATACAAAATGAAACTCTATGGCTTTTAATAAATGTAAGTAAGTATATCATATATTACCTCCAAAACACAAAGTTCTTGTACCAAAAACAAAACAATGTATAAAAAGTAAGCCAAAATTCAAATAAAGTATCACAAATACAAATGCGATTTTAATTACTTTGCCTAATGACGACGAAACCGCAGCTATCTACATTCCTTACCAATAATGAAAGTAACTGATCTATTATTGATGACACTTTTCTGCATAAAATCGAATTGGAATATTACCTTGACACCATTCGGGAGTTCGACGGTAAAGAGGAAAATACGAAGTTCTGAAAATGCTGTTCTACCTTTGTTTCGCTTTGGTGTTCCTCGCTACATGTAAGTAACCATAACTTATTAATAATAAAATAATTCTATTTAGCAGTTTACGGAACATTCAGTGAAATAATATTTATTTAAATACCTAATAACAAAATATTTACAGTTTATTTACAAATAAGTACTTACTAAAACTAAGTAAAAAAATATCGGTTAAGTGCGAGTCGGAATTGCTCACCGAGGGTTCCATACCATCTTTGGACGTATTAAAGTAATTTTACTATTCATGTAACACCTCAGACAACAAAAAAAAAAAAACCGCAAAACTAAGTTTGTTTGTCGAGGTTTTTTTAGGATTACTAAAAAACTGTACTACTTACTTAGAAAGATCATTTTATTTTTCCTGTAAAATATAGATAGACATGTATTACCTATAATTATTTCAGACTTTTCCCTTCACTAACTTCGGAGATAAGGGGGGGAGGTATAATTTTACATTTTTGATTATCAGCCTATAACTACGTGACATAAACCAAAATAAAAATCTGTTTTGAGATATGCAAATTAAGTTCTTTCATATGATACCCCACTCAAAAAAGTAGTCTCATTTTGAAATGATGATGACACATTTCGACCCCCGTTATAAAAAAAAATTAAAAGAAATAATATATTTTCTTCATTTGCGGTGAGGTTGGGTAAGTAATTTCTAAAACCATTCCAAGTTTCAAATAGATAGCATCAGTGGTTCCTGAAATATATAGGCGTGACAGACAGACAAAGTCAGACCATAACCATGGGTTCCTTTTTTACCTTATAGGTATGGATCCCTAAAAATCCTCTAAGTTGTCGCCCACTTGGAGGGAAAGGTACCTAAAAGACTGACCTACTGAACTTCATCTGTCCGTCTATCTTTTTTTTTTGGGAATGATAGACGCTGTTGGCCGCAGATGGCCATTACAGCTTCACCGGACAGTAGGAGGCGAGCGCTTGAAGCGCTCTAGCCTTTAACCCGTCTATCGTATCGTCGTATCTTTATAACATGCACTTATTCACTAAAGTAAGAGTTAATCAGTTAATTGGATCTAATTAGGGATTAAACTTTTATTTTAAGGTCAGAGTTTTTATGTCAATCCTCCTCCATTTTTTTTAATTTTGGTCATCATATAAGCTTCCTCACCTATACTGCAGTCCCCATACCGCCTGCTAAGCGTAGGGATTATGGCAACCCCTCCTTCTAAGGGGCCTTTGTTCAGCAGTGGACGTCTTTGGCTGGTGATCATTAACAAGCTACCGTAAAGCTACATTGCTAATATCTGAATACTGCTTCTATACATAAATTACTGTGTGTGCTAAGTCGTTAAGGTTGGAACGAAAGCATAACCTTAGGGGATCATTAAGCACCAAAAATACAAATAAATTACATAAGGCACCCATAAAAAGAAGCCCAAAAAAAGGCCAATACAGACAAATAATAATTCCCAGTGGATTAAAGAGTACCAACGAGATCCCAATATGCGGAAGGGTTTTTGTCAGGTAGGCAGCTAGGTGTTCAGTTCAAAGGCAACTTCTAACCTTTTTTTAGATCACCAATGTAACGCTACTACCTTGATATATAAATTTTGATAAACAAAAATGTGCGTGCGTGGAGTCCCTCCGCGCGGAAGAACTGAAACTTCATTCTCGCTCTGTCTCTTTCTACAGTCAGTCAGTCAGTCGGTCGGTCGACCGCTCACACTCACACTCACACCCACACCCACACCCACACCCATTAACACACTCACCCACCAACCCACTCACTCACTCACACACTCACCCACTCACCCACGCACCCACTCACCCACTCACCCACTCACTCACCCACTCACCCGCCCACTCACCCGCTCACCCACTCACTCACCCACTCACCCACCCACTCACCCACTCACCCACTCACCCACTCACCCACTCACTCACTCACTCACTCACTCACTGACGGCATCATATAAGCGCTTTCATAACCGTAAGAGCGCTTTCATAACCTTAACAAATTTAACGCTTGACGTTTAACATTTAACGTTTAACGCTTAATGTCTAACGGTTAACGTCTAACGCGTTAAGTGATAACATTTTTGGAAGTCGCATAAGAAGTTTCACTTCAAAAAGAAACATTTATGCTGCTTGAATACAGGTAATGGCCAGGCGCCGACTGAAGCGACCGCAACTCGGAGTTCCGTCTGCACTCAAAGGAATGGCTACTACAAGATCGATGCCAGCTGTGATGGCTACGTAGAATGCATCGTAAGCCCACCAATTATATTCCTAATCTTCCAATAAATTAACATCGTTACTAAAGAATTAAGAAATTATTCGGCTCTTATAAACGTTGGTACAAAATGCTATTGCGAATTTTTGTAACAGCAATATCACCTTTAAGAGACCCATGTTTAAACTTAATACCAGCCCTTGTGTTTGTCCCATTGTTGGGCACGGGCTTCCCCTCAAGATGAATAGCGGACTTCACACACGTCATTCAAAACCTAGTTAGGCTTTCTCAGACATGCAGGTTTCCTTACGACGCTTTTCTTCACCGAAAGCTAGTAACAATCGCTCAAAGATGATTTGCACATAATAAATTAAAGAAGTCAGAGGTGCGAGCCAGGGTTCGAAACTGCGCACCTTGCTTCCAAGTCAAGCACTCGCCCACAGCAGTTACAAACAGAATAATATATAAGTAACTTGAATTATTTGACATACCAGGAATACCGTGCTACAAAGTTGTCGTGCCCGGATGGTCTCCACTTCAACATGAATGCCACATGGCCTAACTACCCCTGCGGTTACCCCATGGACGTTCCTTGCATCGGCCGGGGATCAACTCGTAAGTTACATTACAGTTTTAAAAGAAATTTGCTTATTTAAAGACACCTCGAAATACATGTTTACGTTTGAAGAGGTTTTTTTTTTATATATATATCTTGCGATCAGTCGAATACAGACTATAAGCAGATGATGTGTATGCAGTCGATTATAGGTAAGGTACTTCTCCCAGCAGAGTAAGCCCTTTCTTTTGAGAAGTCAGATTTGCTGACTATCATGGTCGAATATATCCCGCCGCTTTTTTAGCCGACGTATAATTTCAGGGATAGTGAGTTGCCCCGCTAGCTGGTTCGGGTGGTTTTGTAGTCTGAGCATATATTTGGCACCATGCATATTTAACTCCTCTTTAACCATAGGCATATTCAAAATTTCATGGAACGTTTGAAGAAGTAAGCGAACAAAGAGACGCGTATTAGTGACAGAGTAATAAGAGACTTTGTTATACATAGATTAGGATTGATCACTTTGATAATAATTAGGGTAAATAGCCTCTTAGACTGACGACGCAATCATTTACGTGTCTCTGACGCTTTCTGGACCAGCGGATATTTTGAAGTAGCTATAATATCTTACATACTGATTGACCAATATTTTCATTAAGACACCCAATAATTCTGTTCTGTTCTGTCCATGTTAACACAAAAAGAAGAAGAATACAATCCACTAATATTCAGTCCAATAATTTTACCTCAAATGTCATTTTCCAGAGCCAGCCAAACCAACAGCTGACTGTCCCCATCAGTACGGTTTCTTCGCGTCCCCTGCAGCAACAGCCGACAATTGCGGACAGTACCGGATGTGTGGCTTGGCTTTCAACCCCGCCACAAGCCGTTGCGACTGGCCCGACCTGGTACCTTCTTGTAAAGTTGAAGGTATGCAATAGAACATTACTGAAAACTGACTAAAAACTTATCACATATAATCGAATCATGGTTTTGATTATTGACTCGAATAATAGGATGTTTACCTGATGGTAAGCGACACGCTCACCCATCGACAGCTACGATTCACTTCCGCTCGTCACCTGAAACATTTATTCCTAAGTCCCTTGAGCCCTTGTGCCATCTTCAGTGTTCATACAGAAATGTTTACTTATGGCTACTTGGCAACCGAATCTTACACACGGTGGTACAAGTAGTTGGACGATCCCTTGACTCAAGTGACCTACAACCAATAGTTAACAGCTTTCTATTCTTTTCAGATTTCCTTGGCTTCCAGTGCCCACCCACTCCCCTAGACGCTGATGGAAAACCAATCGCCCTGATCGTCAATTACAAGTAATGTTTAAGATCTATACCTAATTCTAATGACAATATCAGGCCAATTTTAGATGTCTAAGTACACGATGATCTTAGTAAAGTTCTGTGAAGTCGGAATGTCTAAAGTTGTATCATTAATTGGTCATGAACGACGCTTCTAACGACACGATACGAGCGGCGATTTCATGATCATTCCCAGTCGTATTTTATTAAGTTCTTATAAGTAATGAGCATTTCCTTTATTATTTCAGGTATAACGGCAACTGCTACTATTTCTTCTCCTGCGAGAATGGCCATCCCAGGTTGCTCTCCTGCGATGAAGGTCTAGCCTTCGACCCGGCTTGGGGTCGTTGTGTCAACGCTGACCGAGTTGATTGCAAGGACACAGCTTAGTATCTTCATAATAGCAACAACTTTAATAAAGCGATTCTTATAATAAAAATAAACCTTTACTACTATGCGTTCGTTTGATTTTTCTAAACCATGATACATAAACTTTGTAACCGACTTATAAAAAGAGAAGGTTCTTATTTGTGTGTATTTTTATCTTTACTGGAAAAAAATAAAAGCTTTTAAATAAAATTATTCAATATGACAAGGGAAATATGTAATACTACTTTTTACTGCGTGTTACGAATAAATTGACTGTCGTGCTTAGAGCATTAAGTTGGTTTAATGCTCTAACTGCCGCACTCACAAATGCCAATTAACTTTAATTCTAATTAAGTAAGTCACTTTTTAAATTCTATTTATTTCGACTGTCGGACCCGTTTATGATTATTTTCGATTATTGAATCAGAGATAATTGATATCTCTACTCAATATCTGTGTAGTATTATAATTGGCTTCGAGTGTCAAAATAATCCGATTTCAAGAAATGGATTAATGATCATTAACTATAATTGACGTTTGTAGGTTCGGCAGTAAGCTGTCGTGGTATGCTTCTGTCTATTATAAACAGGACACTGGTGAATCATCAATTAATTGATGGAAGCCATATTTTTGTAAAATAAGAAGAAGTATCAAACTGAAACTAGCCTAAACTACTTAAGTACCTACACCAAAACTTTCGTTTAGAGAAAGTTTTGGTTTGGTTATGAGGTTAAATTATTAAACCTAAACAGATCACAAATAAGGAACCTAATAGGTACACTCACGGGACATTTTGAGGCACACAGAATGAGGCTAAGTACTGTTGATACTGGCAGATTCTGTAAAGGAGAAAAGGAGTCAATGCAACACATATTGTGTGGCTGCGACGCTTTTGCGAGACGTAGGTTGAGTCATCTGGGAGTATCCTACACCAGATGATTATGTACAGCCCGGAGCTGGCGTAATCGTTGCGTACTGAAGGGAACTCTTCCACACGCCAGCAACATAATAAGAGCTAGGGCATGCACAATGGATTCAACTGGGTCGAAGTGCGTTCCGGTGGTTACTGGATCCGATTTTATAGCCACCAACATTATAATGAAATAGAAGTATCAAACTGGGATACGTCATTGGTACAGCTGGACCAAGGAGGGCAAATATTCTTCTACTTTTCTTTTCTGACGATTTACGTTGCTGCGTGACCCGTTAAGGGTCCGAGTAAGAATAGCACCCACGCATCTTCCTCCCGTTGGGTGTCCGTAAGAGATGACTAAGAGATTACAAGAAGACGGGCAGCAGCGTCTTTCTATTGGATTACCTTGGTATACTTCGATCCTTGCCTTGGAAACAAGGTGCGCAGGTTCGAACCCCGGCTCGCACCTCTGATTTCTTTAATTATTCATGTGCGAATCGTTTTTGTGCGATTGTTACTAGCTTTCGGTGAAGGAAAACATCGTGATGAAACCTGCATGTCTGAGAAAGCCTAACTAGGTTTCGAATGACGTGTGAAGTCCGCCAACCCGCACTTGGCCAGCGTGGTGGACTATGGCCTAAGCCCCTTCATCTTGAAGGGAGGCCCGTGTCCAGCAGTGGGACATTAACAAGGGCTGGTATTATTATTATATTTTATGATACTTCGATCCTCAAGACGCCTGCCAAACGTGGGGATTATTTCAACCCTCTCCTTTTGGGGGAGGTCCTTGTTCAGCAGTGGTCATCTTTTGGCTGATGATGATGATGATGTAAACTTATTTCGAAAGCTCAGCAATGCGTTTCGTAAGCACTTTGGGGTGTCGATGTGCTTAACGTTCGGTGCGGCATCTCGGTAGGCGGAGATACGCAGCGATGCGGACGAATGGCGGGGTAAGGTATTGACCTTACGATGCGTCGGTTAACAACGATGAGCCCAAGTTTGCTCGACTACGAAGCATTAGACTTTGTAACGCGTGTTCTACTTGAAGGGCCCGTTGGTCTAGTGGTTAGACACCCTGTCTGCTAACCAATGGGTCGTGGGTTCTATTCCCACCTAGTCATCATCATCATCATCAGCCGGAAGACGTCCACCGCTGAACATAGGCCTCCCCCTTAGAACGCCACAATGAACGACAATTGGCTATTTGCATCCATCGGTTACCTGCGACGCGCACAATGTCGTCTGTCCACCTAGTGGGAGGCCTGCCAACGCTACGTCTTCCGGTTCGTGGATATACCCTGGGCCCTGGGAACTATTCCGAGTCCCAACAGCGGCGAGCGAGCCCATCCTCGTAGACCTGCCTGCCGATGTAAAAGGCCCGCAGAATCTCATCAGATGGCGTGCCGAGACACTTTAGCACGACATATCCGCAAGGGTGAACACAGGCAGCGGTTCCACCGTTCCTACTGTTTCCACAACCTCGCTCGGGCGGGATAAGGTCGGCGTTGGCCCCTCATCTGTGCCCGGGCCTCCTGCATTGCGGATCACCGAAGGGATCCCTCTCCTTAATCTGCTCTGCCACCACCTTCTGTGACATTAAACTTTAGCGACCCTTTTTCCTTTAAAACCTCAAACCTTCAAAAGGTCCACTGTATATTGTGGAGGATCAACCAGGGTTTAAAAGATACTTACCTACTGACTAAAACCCAATGATATTATAAACCATGTTTATGTTTTAAACCTACTAATGCGCGCCAAAAATTCTGACTCAAGTTATTAAAATAATTTCTCTTAGGTACTTATATAGTTAAGGTAAGATAAGGTTACTTCGGAGTCGCTGGACGCTCGGGGTGTGGGCCCCTTGAGCGTCCATTGAGTACGGCGGCGACTCCGAGGAGGACGGCGGCGGGGTTGCGACCCCCGTCCCCGTGAGCACCGTGACAGGTTCCCGGGGGGCTACAATGCGCCCCCGGCGGCGGGCTCAAAGGCAAGGCACTGAGGGGCCCCTGGTGCAGATCCCACCGGAGAGCCCTGGGGTTCCCCCTCTCATGTGCCGATGCGACAGCCGCGGGGGTTTTAGTGGGTAAGAATCCCACATACCCCGGTCGAGCCCCACAGCTCCCGGGGATCTTTCGAAGATTTGCCCCGCGTAAAAAAAAAAAAAACGATAAGGTTAAGGTATATCCTTTCCTTATTATTTACTTTTGTACAGTACTTTGTACATTTTCTAAATATGTACGCATGAAGGCACTTTACTTGATTTTCAAAGGCACACGCCACGTTCGTTACAATAAAACCCTACTCCGGCGACTGTCGCATCGGCACATGAGAGGGGAACCTGGGTTCTCGGGTGAGATCTGTACCAGGTGCACTGCAGTTATACCTTTGAGCTCGCTGCCGGTGGAGCGCATTATACCTGGTTTTTTTTCGCGGGAGCTGTGGACTCGATCGGGGTATGTGGGATTCTTACCCACTAAAACCACCGCGGCTGTCGCATCGGCACATGAGACTGGACCCCAGGGCTCTCCAGTGAGATCTGCACCAGGGGCCCCTCAGTGCATTGCGTTTAAGCCCGCCACCATGGGGGGGCATTGTAGCCCTCGGAGAACCTGTCACGGGGGTAGTAACCCCGCCGTCGTCCTCCTCGGAATCGCCGCCTTGCTCAACGGACCCGGAATAGAAGCTCGAGCCACCCAAGCCAACTCGACATAACTCGACATGCAGCCTTCAGTATCTGTCCCTGCGACTTGTTGATTCGAGAACCTTACGCTTACAGTAAAATTGACATCTTCGAAGCCAGTTCTAATTCCTGTTCGTTAAACGATTAAATGGTTAAGACACGTTAGGAGTCCTTAGATGGGTGACCGTTAAGTGCCATTTATACTTAGCGTTTCCGTGGTTTAGGTGAGAGTAGGTACGTAAAAAGCCGATCCCGGTTGTTGTGATCTAGACAGCAGTTGATAAGCCAAGTCAGAGGCTAAGGGCAGCTTGGACTTGTATCTAGACTATTTATCCTGTGGGGTAAACCTGAAAGGTGATGTTATGCTCGCCTCTTAAGAATTCTAAGGAGTCTTGGAACTTCCTATTGTTGTTGTATTGAAGATCTTGGTGCCGAGCTTCAACATGTCAAGCAGGTCCTGCATGATAACAAGCTCTGAGTTCCGCGCCGCCGTCACGGTGAACGTGTCAAGCCATCCACAGTCGAACGTATGCCTGCTGTATTGCCATATGTTAGAAGGGTAACAGACAAGATTGGCTATATCTTAAAACGAGCTTCCATTAAAACATTTTTCAAGCCACCAAAGAAGATTAGTCAGTTTTTACCATCAGTCAAGTGCCATATACCTCAACAAGATGCAGGAGTATACAAACTGGATTGTGACTGTGGGCTCTCATACATCGGGCAAGCAAAAAGATCGGTAAAAATCCGTGTAAAAGAACATATAGCTGACGTTAAACATCGACGCTATACGAAGTCTGCAGTCTTTGAACATGTTCAGGATCGCACCCGCCATTATATTAGATTTGACAAACCACAAATCCTCGCAAAAGAACAGCGCTACCTACCAAGGATGATTCGTGAGGCTATTGAAATTAAAAAGCATCCAAATTTCAATAGAGAAGATGGCTGGGTGCTACCACCAGCTTGGGATCCCGTGATAAACATAGTCAAGTCCAAAGACAAGCATTCCACTGCAAGACCTCAAGATACTGTAAGCTCTTTCTGCGTAGATCGGACTAACAATAATAATTAGAAGACCTGAGGGTACCCTAAGACAACTATGACATATGGACAGCTACCACCTCAGTCCGCCCGTGACCATGAATGCTGTAAAGTATTCGAAACGTCGGGAAATTAAAATCAAAAATAAACCGCGATATAATCCGTAAAATTAGTTTCATTTCAATGTGTAATATTCGCGTAAATATCAGAGATCATTATTTGAACTGAGAAAGTCAAACTGGGACGGTCGAGAAAAATACGTGCACTTGAGCGATGGTAAAGTTTCGACTAAAATCACTGTGCAGGCGCAACTGATAAGAATAAGGGGAGGGTGGCCTATTGTTCTCCAGTTATCTGTCAATAATAATAACTAGTTTTTTTGGACCTGAGGCAAGTTCTAAGAAATTGACTCTTGACCGGCTAGATTGGCAAAATACCCCTATGTGCGTCGGGTAGAATATAGTAACCGAAGATTTCCTCTTCATATCGTGTCACAACGCTGTCAAATTATAATTGCAAAAGCTTTGATTATGGCAAAACGAGAATATTTCAATCTCTCCCACTATCTCTACAATACTGAACGTAAAGCACCGCGCAACTGAGCCACAAGCCACGGTCATCATGCCTTTTTATACGTTTTTTTTTTTTTACTCCCTATAAGCCAGTGCTTGACTGCAGTCCCACCTGATGGAAAACGGCGACGCAATCTAGGATGGTAAAGCACACTGGCTTATTAAAAGCCTATTCACTCTAGCTTTGAAGACACCCAGGTTATAATCGGGCGGAAAAACTGACGCAGGCAAACTGTTCCAGTCCTTAGCTGTCCTTATTATGAATGACGATGCAAATCGCTTAGTTCGGACTGAAGGCACGTTTACCACATAAGGGTGTGTGCGCGCCGTGCGTCTCGTTGTCCGATGATGGAAGGGGGATGGTGGAATCATGTCATGTAATTCCTGCGCACACTCTCCAAAATGCATCCTGTAGAATACCGAGAGGCTGGCTACTCTGCGCCTGTGCTCCAGGCTTTGTAAATTGGTACGTTTTGTATGATCTCGCCGCACACGTGTAGCGAATATCGGCTATTCGCGAGTCACCATTGCCCGCGATATGCCACCGGTGGCAGCCACACGCCACACAAATCGCCGACACTCTCGGACTGATTCGAGCCTGTAGGTACCCCGGACAGTGTAAGGTTCCGCCCAAAGAGCCACACATTTTCACACATTGCAGCCACTGCGGTGGCTGTGGTCAGTGGCACTTTTGTACGGAGTCTTAGTTATAAATTGTAGTATGGATTGACCACCTTTGTATGCGTAGCACCAACAGAGGTGGCGCGCCACAGCCACCGGTGGCTGTGCTCGGTGATAATAATCATATCCTGGGACAAACACACACACGACCATTCTGAACCCGTACTGCACGCTCACCCAGACGAAAGACGTCCACTACTGAACAAGAGCTTCCCCCTTAGAAGGGAGGGGTTGCCATAATTCCCACGCCTGGCAAATGTCTTGGGGATCACAGGTATTTCAGGCAGGATCGATTGGGTGGCAGGTAATCCAATAGAAAGACGCTGCTGCCCGTCTTCTTGCTTTCCCGCGCGGCGACTGCGCGGGAAAGCAAGAAGACGGGCAGCCACCCAACGGGGCGAGATGGGAGGGTGCTATTCTTACCCGGACACCCCACGGGTATATTATTTACTAGCGACCCGCCCCGGCTTCGCACGGGTGTAATTGAGAAAAAAAAAGAAGTGAATAATTTAAAGCTACTGCCTTTGATTATAGAATTTCTTGGAATTATTTATCAGTTTGTAGCTGACTTTTCGTAACGCAATATGAACAAATTTTGTATAGAAGTGACGCGTGAAAGGGCTACATATAGCTGCCTGTCCATGGGCAAAGTACTCAACGCTTAGGTTTAAGCCTGTAACGTTGAATCTCTGAGCTTGTGATTTGTTAATGGTATTTATAATTTTAGAAACTGCAGACGGCTACGGCTACGGCTATCACGTCGGCACATTAGAGGGCAGACCTGGGCTATCTGTCGGGATCTGCACCAGCTGATACCACTCAGTGCCTTGACTTTGAACCCGCCGCCGGAGAGGCACATTATAGTTCCTCGAGAACCTGTCATGGTGCTCACGGTTACAGGGATCACGGGGAAGCCTTTAATGGGATTTACGGGACCCTGTTGGTGGTCAACCGGGTATGTAGGTTTCTTATAAACTAAAGCCCCAACGGCCGTGCAATCAGCACATAAGAACCCCTTCTTGGGCTATCCGGTGATGGGATCTGCAACATTATACCCTCAGTGGCTTGCCTTTGACCCTGCCACCGGGGAGCACATTAAAGCCACCTGGGAACTTTTCACCGTGCTCACGGTTACAGGGGTCACGGGGGAAGCCTTCAATTGGTCCCCGGGACCCTGTTGGCGGTCAACCGGGTTATGTGGGATTCTTATACACTAAACCCCCAACGGCTGTTAAATTAGTACATAAGTAGGAGACCTGGGCCATCCAGTGGGATCTGCACCAAGATCCCTCAGTGGCTTGCCTTTGAGCCCGCCACCGGGGGGCACAATAAAGCCACCCGGGAAACTATCATCGTGCTCAAAGATACGGGGATTGCGGGGGAAACCTCCAATAGGCCCCAGGATCCTGCGGGCGATCGACTGCAGTATGTGTCCCCCACGGCTGTCCACAGAAAAGAGTGTGCACCGTGTACCCCTCAGTGCAAGGCAAGGGCCTTTGAAGCCGCTGCCGGGGGCGCATTATAGCCCTCCGGGAATCTGTCACCGTTGTCACAGTTTAAGGGAGTAGCGGGGGAAACATCCAATATGTCCCCGGGATCCCGTGGGGAAGTCAAACTGGGTATTTGGGATTCTTACCCACTAAAACTCCCGTGGTCACATCGGCACATGAGAGGGAAACCTGGGTTCTCGGGTGGGATCTGCACCAGGTGTCCCTGACTGACTGACTCAGACTGGCTGAATCCGAGTCACTCCCGGTCAGTCCCGTCAGTCCCGGTCAGTCCCGGTCAGTCCCGGTCAGTCCCGGTCAGTCCCGCTCAATCCCGCTCAATCCCGCTCAGTCCCGGTCAGTCCCGGTCTGTCCCGCTCAGTCCCGGTTAGTCCTGGTCAGTCCCGCTCAGTCTCGCTCAGTCCCGGTCAGTCCCGCTCAGTCCCGGTCAGTCCCGCTCAATCCCGCTCAATCCCGCTCAGTCTCGCTCAGTCCCGCTCAGTCCCGGTCAGTCCCGGTCAGTCCCACTCAGTCCCGGTCAGTCCCGGTCAGTCCCGGTCTGTTCCGCTCAGTCCCGGTCAGTCCCAGTCAGTCCCGCTCAGTCCCGCTCAGTCCCTCTCAGTCCTGGTCAGTACCGCCCAGTCCCGCTCAGTCCCGCTCAGTCCCGCTCAGTCCCGGTCCGTCCAGCTCAGTCCCGCTCAGTCCCGCTCAGTCCCGCTCAGTCCCGGTCAGTCCCGGTCAGTCCGTACCACACCGTACCACACCGTACCACACCGTACCACACCGTACCACACCGAACCACACCGAACCACACAGAACCACTCACACACTCACTCACTCACCCACTCGCCCGCTCGCCCGCTCGCCCACTCGCCCGCTCGCCCACTCGCCCGCTCGCCCACTCGCCCGCTCGCCCACTCGCCCGCTCGCCCACTCGCCCGCTCGCCCACTCGCCCGCTCGCCCACTCGCCCGCTCGCCCACTCGCCCACTCGCCCACTTACCCACTCACTCACTCACGGACGGCATAGGAAGTCGCATAAGAAGTTTCACTTCAAAAACCTGTCACCGTGCTCAAAGTTTCGGGGACCACGGGTAGACCTCCAATAGGCTTTCGTCGACCGCGGTATGTGGGATTCTTACCCTCTAAACCCCCCACGGCTGTCCGCAAAAAATATGGGGCTGCACCGGGTACCCCTCAGTGCAAGGCAAGGGCCTTTGAAGCCGCTGCCGGGGGCGCATTATAGCCCCCCGGGAATCTGTCACCGTTGTCACAGTTAAAGGGGTTTAATATGTAAAGACGTTTAATATGTCCCTGGGATCCTGTGGGGGATTCTTACCCACTAAAACTCTCGTGGCTGTCACATCGGCACATGAGAGGGGGTCCTCCGGTGGGATCTGCATCAGCTGTCCCTCAGTGCATTGCCTTTGAGTCCGCCACCGGGGGGCGGGTATATTATATCCCGGATATTTACCTACTTTATAATATATGGAATTAATGAAATTCTCTAGTACTTGATTGTTAAATATGTATCTCTTTAGGTTTAGTCAATGTAAGCTATGTAAGTTTATTTACTTAGATAAAACTTAAAACCTTCAATGAAAAATTATCTAACCGATGGTGAAAATCGCTGCGTGGTTTAGGAGGTGCTATCCGATATTGACACTCGGATAGCGACTTTGTTTCACCCTATTTAAAGATACTTTGACGTCGTTGGTCCCCAACACCAGCCAACCTATAGAAAAAACCCTGACTGACAGACAGACAATAATTCCAATAAAGTTTTGGTTTTTTTTTATATCATACGTACAATAGGTGCATGCATATTGTATTCCTACCCAAACAGACATTTTGAAAATATATTTTCATTATTTTATTTTTAGTTTGTTATATTTGCGAAACAAACAAATGATACCACTTATTACTTAATATAAGATCCAATAGTACAAAAATCAATTCAGTTTCCACTAATAACTAAATCATAACATTAGAGAGAAGTTAACTACGTATGCATGATTTTAAATTTTAAAAAAGTATTAAATATAAAAATATATTAGATAAAAAGTGCCGGAGTCAATATGAGTTAAATATTTAAAACATCGAATCTTAATATAAATAAAAAAATCAAAACAAAGTTTAAAAATACAAAAAAAAATCCGCACACGGGTAGCGAACCCGGACAGTCCGCACTTAGAGGACGCTTCCGTAACCACTTGGCCAAGGAACTTATATCTTATTGTGGTAATATATTTGTACCGCCATCGGTTGAGTAATAATACTTCTTTTTTACCCTGTAAAGGGATAAATTATAAAAAATATGAAATACTAATTCAATTAATTTTCTTAACGAATGTCCGTGCAAAATTTCAAGTCAATAGGACCAAGGAATCGCGTTTTCCCATACAAACTTTGCCCCCCTATTTGACCCCCTTAGAGGTTGAATTTCCCAAAATCCAGTCTTAGTGAGCACCTACGTCTTAAAAGGAACCCCCATGCAAAGTTTGAGACTCCTAGCACTTGTAGTTTCTGAGATTTCGTGATGAGTGGGTTTTTGTCTACTCTTTTATATAATAAGATATTTTAATAAATATACACATAAGTATTTATATCTAAATATGTGCATATTTATTAAAATATACAGGTACTTATGCATATAGCTAACATCTAGTCACAAGACAAGCAGACATGTTCGTTATGACCTGTAAAAGTACACAAAAATGTTTCTACAGGGTAGCTATCGAACTCACAATCTTTGGGTAGCACTTACACCAACATACCTTTTATTTCCGACCTACCAATATTTGTAGAGAAATAGAGTTATCTTAATTTCAGTTCCAATTAAAACGGGTAAAATATCTTTAAACCTCAAACTCGTTAGATTCGATTGTACAATCATTTATCGATAAGGAAAATCATTAGAAGCAAGTTAATTTTAAATTTAATATGATAACGACATTCTGGGGAGCACATATAAGTAAGTAAAACACTGGATACATTACAGTTAGCTTTATTCTATTGCATAGTGACATCTCTACAAAACTATTGAATATGTTAATAATTCAATTATTATTAATCCTACCGCTAGTAGTGACCGGTGAGTAGCGATTCTGTTACACTATTCTATTAACATTAATAAACTTAATTTTATTTGCAACTGATAATAAATTCGTGCCATATTTTAGTTAGGTCACAAGGCGGGGTTGGATATTATGGTTCATCAAACGTGCGGAACCAAGGATGGAACCAACGGTCACTTTATCGTCCGAGGCCGCCCCCAGTGCCAGCGAGATTCGTATCGACGGTGGCGCCTACAGCAGTTATGATATCTGCAGAGCCTGCTGTGACTAGTTCTACGCTAGCTCCATTGCAGCCTGAAGCCTCTATTCGCCCTACATACTATATACCTGCGAACAGACCACCGATACCATCTCGTCAAATCGGACCTGTGTTTCGGCCGGCACTATCCACAACTTCTACCCCTGTAACACAGACTACAGAAAGCCCATCTGTTTCTGAATTACGGTCAATCCCACAGCCCGAGTTAACCGGACAACCAGAGCCCATCTCCCAATCTCAACCCCTTCCAGAAGCTGTCCCAGAGCCTCTTCCCGACCCGACTCTAGAACCAGAACCTATTCCAGAGCTTCGACCAAATCCAACTCCAACATCGGTACCAGTTGCACAGCCACAAACTGATTCTACATCAGTACCCGAGCCAATTCCGGAGCGACAGTCAGAACCAGCACTGGAATCAATCCCAGCAGCGGAATCTAAGCCGATTTTCGAGCCTGAGCCACTTATTGAGTCTGAACCGATTCCTGAAATGGCGCCTGTGCCGCAACCAAAGCCCCAACCACCCATATCGTATCCGGACCAAACGCCTTATCGCCCCGGATCTGCTGTAGCTCTACCTCCTTATCTACCGAAACCTGTGAACGAACGACCTCCAGCATTCGTTACTAAACCTACATACAGACCTGAAGATATCAAGCCCACTACTCGGTACCCTACCCTTACTTCCGAGTTGCCGCCGCAGCTACCCGTAACTTTGCCTACTGTTATAACGGCAGAGCCACAACCGATCAGTAACCCAGTTGATGGTACATTAGAAGCAAATTTCGATTGCAAGAAGGGAAATGGTTATTACTCCGTCGATAGATATTGTGACCTGTACATTCAGTGCAATCAAAATATAGCAATTAGGCATGCCTGTCCAGATGGCCTAAATTTCAATCCTGCTGCCAAGTCTTATGAATATCCATGTGCTTACCCTTCCGAGGTGCAGTGCCAAACTGGTTCACAGAAACGTAAGTATTTCAGTAATCATCAGAAAAACTTACCTATGTGAATCTTGTCACCATGTTCTTGTTTTAAGGTAAATCCACTTGAGCCACATTTACTTTTTGTAGGTTTTTTTACAAAATGGAGGTTCTGTATTTGACGCGTTTGTACAGAATATTAATGAAAACGCTAAGCACATCATGTTAACTAACACTAGCACCAGTGGCACTGACTTCAATATATTTTCGTAATATTGTGCTTTTTAGATAAGTAATTTTATTTTAAGTCGGTTATTATTTCTTCTAATACTTAATAGGTTTTTTACTTCATTTGTTTTAATGTACTCAGATGCTTACCTAAATATTTTTCAGAGAATCCCAATCCAACAGATGAATGCTCGAGACAATATGGTTTCTTCCCCCTGAAAAACGGTGATTGCAGCAAGTATGTAATGTGCCAAGAAGGCAAAGCAACAGTAATGGACTGTCCTTATGGCTTAGCATTTAATGTTGAGACCAGCAGCTGCGATTGGCCAGAAAACGTACCTTTCTGCAACCCGAATGGTAAGAGATTTCATTTTCAGATGCACGTTTCAAAACTAAACTCATGCGAATCGTGAAAACCGCCATTAGCTGCCAGATTCAAAGAAGCCCTTGGTGGACCCTTGTGAGTGAAGATTGACGCAGGCTTGCATTTACGAGTTTTTTTAAGGATGTATTATTTTATAATTTCATGAATACTTTGTTACTAATGCTGGCGATGATGAAGAAAAAATGAAAATTTTTCCACTTATACTATCAATTCAGCAAGCATATAACGTTTAATTTAAAGTATTTTTTATATAAAATTTGTTTATTTGATTACAGCATTCAAAGGCTTCACATGCCCTCAGCCCCCATTGGACCAGGATGGCAATCTTTCAGATATCATCTACAAATACAGGTACTTGTTTCTCCACCTACTTATACCTATATGCATTAGGAGCGTTTATATAATCAGTAAAATTTACATTTCAACAGGTACGGTGTACAGTGCAAAATGTACGTGGCTTGTGAAAGAGGGCATCCTCGGTTGCTGAGCTGTGATCATGGCCTTCTCTTTGACGAATGGTCACAGTCCTGCATAAAAGAAGACTTAGTGCAAGATTGCGCTGAATCATATAATCAAAAAGCCTATCGTTAAAACGATAAAAATTACGACACTAAAATTCCATGCAAGAATTCCCTTTAATATGGGCCCATCCACCTGACGCGCGTGTAGCCACAGCACAGAAATAAAAATGTTGTTTTTTGTATAAACTTACCTAAAGATTTTTTGGTTTTTAATAAATGCCTAAATATGTCATCACCATTCTTTTTTTAACCGACTTCAAAAAAGGAGGAGGTTCTCAATTCGTCTGTATATATATTTTTTTTGTTTTTTTTTTATGTATGTTCGCGCATAACTCTGGCAATTATGAACCGATTTGAAAAAATCTTTCTTCCATCCATTCTTCAATCCATTCATTGGGTCCCATAAAAAAATATTGCTTAGTAATAAGTAGTTCCTGAAAAAACAAGAATGGTGACTGCGCACTGAGAGCTGCAGGAAAGCCTATATAGATGACTTTATGTCGCTTTTTAAGGACAAAAATGGTCATAACTCTGGCAAATATTTACCAATTTCAATGATTCTTTTTTTATTCGAAAGAAGAAACCACTGTATTGAATCTGTATGAATTTTATTACAACCGGATAAGAACTTCCTGGAGGACCATGAACGATGTGGAGGAATTTATCTGGTAAAAACCATAAAACTGATGTTCTCCATTACATTGCTCTGACAATTATGAACCGATTTCGATGATTCTTTTTTTATTCGAGAGAGTAAACTACTATGATGATTCCATGCAAATTTCATTACGACCGGATATTTTTTTATCTGAAGAAACATGAATTATGTAAAACTATGTAGACGAATTTTACGGTTTTCGATGGTTCAATCTTTATAAGTATATGAAAATATCACTAAAAAGTTTAAAATAAAATCTTTTTTAAAAAAAAATTACCGACTTCAATATCACTGAAAAGTATAAAATAATTTAAATATTATTGAAGTTGGTGCCAAATATACACAGCCGGAAAGCTAACACCAACTTCAATAATATTTAAATTATTTTATACTTTTCAGTGATATTGAAGTCGGTTCAATTTTTTTTTTAAAGATTTTATTAAATTATTCATTCACGTACTTACCTATAAAATATAGTTCACAAGCAATCATCATTCTCCTTACCTTATCCCATCAACTGGGGTCGGCGCAATATGTTTTATCCTTCCATTCATCTCTATTTGCAGTCATTTTCACACTCACTCCAGCTACTTTCATATCATTCGTAATACAATCCATCCATCTCTTCTTCGGCCTTCCGCGCGCTCTATATCCAAGTATAGTTCACAAGCAATGATGGTCAATTATTCATAGAGAAGTGACAGTCCATTTTTGATTTGCAAAATACCTATGCAATCAGTGGCGGTCCGAGAGGGGGGGTCGTAGGGGTCATGACCCCCCCCAAAATCTCAAAATAGTACTTGTCAAATTGACCAAACTTAACTTCCTGCTTAAAATGTCTACACAATTAAATCAAAAATAGGTAATCTATATCTATCTATACTTATAATAAAACTGTAACAGGTCCAATTCTGTACATTGAAGATATTTTGAAAATTATATTTGGAGGGCATTCTATAACCGATACTGAGGCCAAAATGTATTTTTTTTTAATTTTTGTCTGTCTGTCTGTCTGTCTGTCTGTATCACGGCTGCGCATCACGCCGAAACTACTGAATGGATTCAAATGAAACTTGGCATGATTTGAGATCTTTCTACGAGGTAGGACATAGGATACTTTTTATCCCGTAATCTAGCACGGTTCTTTTGGGAGAGGGGATTAAAGTCAAAATGGGTACTTGGTTATACGCTTGGTCCGATTTTATCAATTTTTCTTTATAATATAATAAATATTAGTAAGAGAACACTCATAGATGTTATCAAGGTTTTGTAATCGATCGGGTTAAGCAACGTTAAGTAAGGTCATTAAATAGATGGGTGACCGTTTAACACCATTTGAACTAAACGGGTCCGTGCTTCGGAGAGCAAGTAAAAAGTGGGTCCCAGTTTTTAACTGACTATAAAAAGGAGGTTATGTATTCGATGCGAATGTCTGTTATTAAAAGTTTAGTTAACGTAAAAATAGCGCAGGCGGAGCTGCGTGGGTCAGCTAGTACTTATAATAAAACTGTAACAGGTCCAATTCTGTACATTGAAGATATTTTGAAAATTATGTTTGGAGAGCATTCTATAACCGATACTAAAGCCAAAAATTTATTTATTTTTATTTTTGTCTGTCTGTCTGTATCTCGGCTGAGCATCATGCCGAAACTACTGGATGGATTGAAACGAAACTTGGCATGATTTGAGTTGATACTCCGAGGTAGGACATAGGATACTTTTTATCCCGACATTTGGCACGGTTCCTTTGGGAGAGGGGACTAAAGTCAAAATGTGTACTTGGTTATACGCTTGCTCCGATTTTAACAATCTTTTATTATAATTATAATAAATATTTGTAAGGGAACACTAATAGACAGTTATTAACAATGTTTGGAAATCGATCAGGTTAAGCAACGTTAGGTAAGGTCATTAAATAGATGGGTGACCGTTTAACGCCATTTGAACTAAACGTCTCCGTGCTTCGGAGGGCAAGTACAAACTGGGTCCAAGTTTTTAACCGACTTTAAAAAGGAGGTTTTGTATTCTATGCGAATGTATATTAGTTGAAATTCTTGAAAGTTTAGTTAACGTAAACACAGCACGGGCGGAGCTGCGTGGGTCAGCTAGTCACATAATATAATTTTGAAAAACTTGGTTGAGTACAACAGTTAGAAAGAAGTGAGACTGCAAAATTTTAGCTCATCTATATATTCTTCGGATGACCTCTTTGTCGAAGTTATACCGACCATATCTAACACATCTGTGGACCTATTTATCTGTCCAAGGTAAAGAAAGCGGTCTACAAATTCGAGTGTACCGTTCCCAACAATTACTGGTACGGGTGCAACATGAGATATTCGTAGTCTTGTCCATGTTCACTTTAACACCTGTTGGGAAACGCTACTAAGGTCACTGAGCATAATATTGAGCTTTTGCATAGACTCTGCCATAATTTATTTATTTATTTATTTATTTATTATAAAGGAAAACCTACAGCTATTACAAAGGAATGATAACAAAAGAGAAAACAGAGAGCCATTTCTAGGTTCTCACGAATATAATGACCATATCATCGGCAAAACGAAGGTGAGGGATGAAATCGCCATTGATGTTGATGACCAATCCGTTCCAGTTCAAGAGCTTAAAAATATCTATCCATCTACTTGGATATACTTACCTTTTTTTGTTGATGTGAGGGCGGAAACCTTCAAAGGTATCTGGTCTCCGTAACGGTGGAGGCCGAGTTAGTGGGGGTTTTTGTTTTCTGGGATGTGTCGGCCGGTGTCGTCGGGTTTGTTTGGCTCTGGTGTCCTGAGCTGAAGTGCCAATGGGTTTTTGTGTCGAGGTGTATTAACTATCCGTAAAACCTAGCGAGCCCTCTGAATATCTCGGGTATTGATAAGATGACACAGTGTCAGCAATGATCAAGCTAAAGATCAAGACGAATTTTCTTCTCTTAGGTTAGCTCTTAAAGAACTAGGATCCCACTGTGTGGACAGTTTACACCAATCCATTGTTTAACTTATTCACTTATTTTATTGTGTAGTTAGAGTTAAAAGTTTTCGGGGTTCTGTATTTGAGCGAAACCCAGTCGGAGCGTGGACTTCATCAGACGAGACCTCTTGAGCTTCACAGAATACTCACTGTGCCTCTAAGAAAACGGTGATCGGTACCGGTTTTCTCTTCCGGTACGCGGTCTCCCTGCCGATCACGGAGAGATCATTGAATGCTTCTAGACCATCATGATGATAAAGTTGATCTCATTTTTGATTGAATTATCGGAGCTTATCTGCGTCCGATTCCTAGATGGTTGCTTCTTGAATAATGAGTTTATATCATAGAGCCCCTTCTTATCCATGAAGTCGACCACCCTCTGGCCTTACCCATACGAGCTCACTCTCAATTCATCGACATTCCGGGTGCCCATATTCGCATTGAGGTTGCACATAACAATAATGTAATTTATGTTTTAGTGTTATGTACCTATGGGCTGATAATCTCCTCATACATTCATTCTAGTTCATCGTCTCCCTCTACAGTCAGCCTCTACTTCATTCATCGTCAGGGTCTACCGAGGTCAGCGCGTATACCTGTATCTGTATGACCTTCAGCGAATACCATTTGGTTATTCTGCATATAAGGTATGCTACCATGCTCGACACTATCGACCTTTACCACGTTGTTTATAAGGGACTTACGGACAAGAAACCCAACACGGCTCTGGGATTGCCGGTCTCCTACCCGAAAAAAAATCATATTGCCAAAATAAAGTCATCGTATCGCATCCCTCTCGTCGGATTTGAGATAATTATTCTCCAGCTCGACAATCTTCCCGTCGGTCCTTAGCGTGCGGATATTGTGTTGCCGGAGCCAAAGTTGTTGGTGGTGCTTTGGTACGAAAGATGCCTTTTAGTTTTGTCGTTTGAAGAAAAAAGAACCCTATAGTACTTTTGTTTGGATTGTTTTTCAAAGTATTCACCACGTAATTTAATACACTTTTCCATTCGCTCAAACCAGTTATTATAACATTTATTCCACTCTAAAGTGGGGGTGTTCAAAATCGGTGACTTGAAAGCGTCGACTGCTTCTTCACCGGACTGGAACCTTTGACCACGAAGACTTTTCTTAATTTTAGGAAATGTAAAGAAATCGTTAGGGCTTAAGTCAGGACTGTGTGGAGGATGGTCAAGAATTTCTATATTTTCCTGCTTCAAATACTCAATCGTTTGACGAGCGCTGTGTGAGCTTGCGTTGTCATGGTGCAGGATGATGCGTCGCTTTGAGTTAGATTTTCGAAGATCGGCGATGACTTGTGGTAAACAAACTGTGGTATACCACTCTGCGTTAACCATTCTACGATCTTCAAGTGCAATAGTCGCAACATGGCCGGTTTTCCCAACGAACGTGGCCACCATCTTCTTTGAAGTGCTTCGAGAACGAACAGCTTTAGTCGGCTTTGGCTCGTCTTGAAAGACCCAGATTGTAGATTGTTGTTTGGAATCAGGATCGTAGGCATAGATCCAAGATTCGTCACCACTAATGATGTCGTAGACGTGATTTGCTCTCCTCGGTTGAACCTTTGCAGAGTTTTCTTACACCACCTGACGCGGGCCGCCTTGTGATCGTCGGAAAGCAGATGCGGTATCCAACGGCAAACTAGCTTTCTCACACCAAGCACTTCATGCAAGATCTTCTGAATGGTTGTCCCTGAGATGCCTAATAGAGCCTCTATCTCTCGATACGTCACATGACGATCTTCGAGAATTAGTTGTCCCACAGCAATGATATTATCTTCAGTGAAGGCGGATTATAGGCGTCCTTCGCGAGATTTGTCACTAACACTAGTATGTCCAGGCCGGAATTCTAAATACCAGCGTTCGACAGTCCGCAGACATGCGGCTTCATCACTGAATACAGATGTTAGCTCTTCAAAACACTGAAGCCGTGTCAGGACTCTTATAAAGTTGTAGGAAATTATTGCACGAAGATTTTCCTTAGAAAGATTCATTTTCGTACGTAACCTAACAGATTCCAATCGACGCTGTGACTAAACAATAGCATTAATCCTAATACTTTCAACTGTTTTGAGATTCAAAATTTAAACACATTCGAATATAGAACAGTTCCAAATTCAAAATTGCCGCGAAATATGGAAACGACAGAACTTAAAAGGCAGGCCTCGTACTTGCTCTACCGTTACCTCTCCCGCTAACAAGGTGAGGAATAAAGCTGACTGCCAGAATTGGGGACCGGATACAAATGTTGTCTATGATTGTGAAGGGGGGGGGGGGGGGGGGGCTATCGTTTGTAAATTCATACTTAAATGTTAACTTAACTTAAACACCGGGAAATACGACCAATTACGTAGCAGCCAGCCAGCCCTCTACTAACGGGCCCGTCGACATGACCCCCCCCAAAATCGTTGGCTGCGACCGCGCCTGTATGCAATGCCAAGTGCGAAAATTAAAGATATTAGAAAGTCCCCACCCTGGGTCCCTCAGATCGTCGAACCGCCGCGCCGCCGCCTTCCGAGGCATGTACTGCTCGACGCACCTACCCCCTTTGTTCGTCCTTCTGGACCACGACACAGCCCCAACAACGACGTTACGAGACGCGAACACAAGATACCGGTCTCGCTCGGTAAAGCCGTTATGGCCATCTGCGACCAACAGTAGGTACTACTCATACAAAATAACAAAAACTGCTTATGTATTGAAATCAAACTACTTTTACGGATTTTATCACGGTTTTCGGCGTTTCGAATGCTAAAAATAGTTTGATTTCAATGTGTAATATTCACGTAAGTAAAATACAACAATAACTAGCTTATGTACTTTATATACCAAGCATGGATGCCGCTAGGATTACATTCAGGGGGGTGCATCTACATCTACACATTATACTATTATCTAATATATAAAAATATAGAATTATACATGTACTTACTTAGGTATAACACAGTCTATAAACCAATACAGTCGTCCAACGAAGCCGTCTAGACAGGCCAATCATGCGCGGTGTGAGGGGTGAGACGCGGGTAGGCGCGCCCGAGCAGCATACGCTGCTGCCGCCCGAATTAGTTAGTAGCTCGGGACATAACTTTCAGGGCTGACGCGTATTTGTTTTAATTAACCGACTTCAAAAAAGGAGGAGGTTCTCAATTCGTCGTGTATGTATTTTTTTGTAAGCAGTTATAATGGTTTATTTACTACCTGTGCTGTGTCAGAGAGATATTATTTTACACATTTTCAATTCCAAAACTTCGGATATTTTCTTTTTTTTTTTAAATGCTATTGGTGTCATTTTCGAGGTTTCTCGGGGTGCTGATTACGAAAATGGCATCCACTTTCAAATCCAAAATGGCGAATACTTTCTTCTTTATTAAAAAAAAATTGTGTCATTTTCGTGTTTTCTCGGGGTGCTGATTACGAAAGTGACATCCATTTTCAAATCGTAAATGACTGACATATTTATACATTTCATTAACAGAAATTTCAAATCCAGTAAATATACAAACCGAAAATATTTTTCAGTTGGCCATTTATATATAAACGATTTGGAAATTTCTTAGGTAAAATATATTACATAACATTGTAAAACTCTATCTGAATTTGTCTCCACGAAATGCCTTTTTGTATTTCTTACTATGAAGAACTTCAATAAATAAATATAAACAAAGAAATCATTACCATCCCGTGCGCTAATAGAAATATACTTTACGTAGCATTTTAATGTGATCAAATAAATACTTAATAATATAATATTTTAAGTAAATTATAAAAAGAAACTGTGACAACCCTACGTGCTACGGAGTACGCTATGCAGCGTCGGCTTTTACTCAAAGATCAAAGGCGTCGACCCACTGTATTAGTTTGTACACTGTGGGTATCTATACATCTATACATATAATAAAATCGTAGAAAAGTAAAAACTGTACATTGAATATTTTTTGAAAATTTTTATTGCTACGTGTTCTAGGAACGATACTGATTCCGAATATATGATTTTTAGAATTTTTGTCTGTCTGTATGTCTGTGGCTTTGTGTAGACTTGACGTCAAAACCGCTGAACAGATTTAGTTGCTATTTGGCAAAAATATTTATTGATAACCTAGAAAAATTATAGGATATAAATTATCTCGCTATTTGTTACGGGGAATGAGCAGTGTCGAAATATGTACTTTTTCTACTAAAATTTGCCGTGAAATTATTTTGTGTTGAAGATTTGTGCACATACTGTTCAACAGATTTAGTTGATATTTAACGGACATGTTTACTATAGACCTGATCAGACTTAAATATAAGTAATATCAAGCTATTTGTTACAGGGAATGAGCAATATTGTAATAAGCACTTCTTCATCTTAATTTTTCCGCGAAATTGTAAAAAAACTAGAGTAATGTTACAATATAACAGAATAATTGTGGATTTAAACTCCAAAATTAAAATCATTACGCTATATTAACATAAGGAGCTAAGCAGTAACTATCTATAATGCTACATAAGGAAGGGAATTTCGAGATGTATCCTAACGGCTGATACAGCGTAGCGGTTGAACGGTCTTCCGACATTTTTGTGTTTCCGGGTTCGATCCCGGATGAACTCTTCTTTTTTTCCTTTTTTTTTACCCTTTCATAGTACTATTACGACATATCGGTACATTACGAGGTATTTCTTCAACTTAAATCGATAGGTATTGCTTTCAATTTTTAATAAAATAAATTAAAATGTTCATTTTTTAATAGTCTCAGTTAGATTATAAAATATAAGTTCCCACTGCTGCATCTCGATTTAAAGAAAGTAAGTAACCAAGTAAGGAAATTGTAAGTTATAAGCGATTGGGAACGCTACAGTGAAGCTTGCGCCTGTAACATCTCCTCACAAGGACAAGCACCTTCTGTTTTGCTAAGCGGTACACACTGTGTACCTACTTATCGATTCCTTGGTAACAGTGGCGAGTGTGAAGCTTAACTCAGTTATGATCGAAAGCGCCACGGTCAATTGCATGTCTTAGTGAAAGGAATGGTCAATCACCAAAATATCTTAGATTGTTGGCCAGGTTGCGCCCGTTAAACTGAATATAATATTTTGCCATTTGAAGAGGCTCTTTCCGCGCACTTCAGTTCATAGTTTTCCCTGTCAACGTGAGCACCATAGTGCCACAGCACAGCATTATTATCGCCATACGCGTGTCAGTCCACGCTACTGGGGTTCTATCTGTTACAAAAACGTGACAATGACGTGTCCAGTTCAAATGGTCTAAGGCCCTCTGCGTTATACTCAGTCTAAACAGAATACGTTGCAGATTATATACCTACTGCCAATGTCTATAGTATAGACATAGGCAGTAGTCATCTGATGTGCACAGTATTAGACTCTTTACCGTGGCCAAGTTATATGATGAATCCAAGTATCGTCGTTCGGATGGCTAACCTTAGTCAAAGTTGAAGAAGAGAAGTGGTCGAGAAAGTTAGGAGTGGGTTTTTATCTACATACATAGGTATGTTACTTATTAACTTCACTGACCATGAAAAAAGAGAGAGGAGCCCAAAAGCATGAGTTATACGTTTCGCTAACGTATACAAGAACATTTGGAAATTTCAAAAGTCTGTAGTGTTTTAAGAGGTCAGCATCCCAATTTATTATTCACCTTTCAAATGACACACACGAGTCAAGCGCAAAGTTTAATTAAAAGTTCAAGCTACCCTTAGGCATCTGACCTGGCTTATCGACTGCTGTCTAGCTGACAACTTGGACTGACTTTTTACTTAGGTACCCGCCGAACCATGAAAATGCTCAGTTCAAATGATACCTTAACGGTCACCCATCTAAGGAATGACGTTTCTTAACCAACTGATCGTTTGCGAACAGTGATAATAACTGGCTACGAACATGCCAATTTTTCTGTAAGCGTATGGTTCTCAAATCAAAAAGTTGCAGGGACAGACACCGAAGGCTGTATGTCGGTCGAACTGGGTCGAATGGCTCCAGTTACTCTTAGGGGTCGCTGGATGTTTGGGATGTGGACCTTAGACGTTCATCGAGTACGGCGGCGGTGACTCGGAGAACGGCGGCGAGGTTGCGAATCCCGTCCCCGTGAACACTTTGACAGGTACCCGGGGGTAATATGCTCCCCGGTAGCAAGCTCAAAGGCAAGGTACTGAGGGGCACCTTGTACAAATCTCATCGATTGATCCCCCACAGTATCTCAGGGACCTTTAAAGGTTTGAGGTTTTGAAGGAAAAAAGGCAGCTCGAACTTCATGTAACAGAGCGGATTCGGAACATAGCAAGAGGCCCGGGCGCAGAAGGCGGACCATTTTATTTTTTGACGCGGGTAAACTTTCAAAAGGTTCGCGGGAGCTGTAGGGCTCGACCGGTGTATATGGGATTCTTACCCACTAAAACCCCCGCTGTTGTCGCATCGGCACATGAGAGGGGCCCCAGGGCTCTCCGGTGTGATCTGCTCCAGGGTAACCCCTCAGTGCCTTGCCTTGCACCAGCCCGCCGCCGGGGTCGCATTGTAGCCCCCGAGAACCTGTCACGGTGCTCAGGAGGACGAGGGACGCAACCCCGCCGCCTTCCGCCTTGGAGTCGCCGCCGTACTCAATGGACGTCCTGGGGCCCACACCCCGAACGTTCCGCGACTCTGAAGGGCAAATGGCGGACCAAAGCCAATCTTATGCCCCCGTATCGAGAATGTGCAGAAAGCAGGAACGAGGGGGAACTGCTGCCTGTGCACCACTATATTACACTCTCGCTAATATGGCGTGCTAAAGTATTCCGGCATGCCACCTGATGAGATTCTGCGGGCCTTTTATAGCGACAGGCAGGTCCGTGGGCTTTACTTACACCCACGGAAGATGATGGGCTGGCCAGCCGTTGGTGGGACTCGAAATTGTATACAGATAGACACGTTTCCGGTGCCCATCAACATAGCGGAATTTGGACACGAAGGGTTTGAGTCAATAGGAGTCATACTGAACCCACACTGTCACTCCCGTGATGGTATGGACAACCCTTGGGATTTCTCCACGTTAAAAAAAGGAATGGCTTAAGTTGAATCAAGCCAAGGCCTTGGCTCACCCCAAGGTGAGGTTTAAACGAGCGCCTTACGGTGTACCACTTGCTTGCTTGGCAATGACGTTAACATTGCTTGAGCTCATCAAAAATACAGGCTGCGGGCAAAGCCGCGGGTACTGCTAGTAGTAAATAAATGTAATTCAAATTTGGACAGCAACCTAGACCATTTCAGTTTATATTCAAACAGTAACGATATCCATGTATTTTTTTCCCCTTGCACCCTTTGCACCCTGCTGCCGGCGCCCATGATACCAAGCAAATATGAGATAGATATCCAAAACTTATCCAAAACAGTCAATCACGCAGTGTCCAAAAAGCTTGCACCCAGCGGGGTTATTACGTATCTCGTTTGACAACTAAAGTGATGATCACCACAGCTAAGTAAGTGACTATCAAATAACTGTCAAACGATGCTTTCGGTATTGCCTAACTTGAGTGACCATCTGAAATGACGTCATGAGCACTGATTCTCGGTGATTATCACCGTAAATCTTATTTGACAGATGTTTAAATATCGATAACCTATAAGTGGTATTATGTAAGTAAAGTGTACATCAAACTGATGGTCACCCAAGTTGCGGTGACCATCGTGAAAGCAACTAATAAGGAGCAGTGTTTTATACTGTTGAAGGTGATCGACACTATTAGCCGGCTATTTGAAATGTTGACTAAAAGCATTATCAACGTAGGTAAAAATGTGTCAACTATTTTCGAAGGATTATAACTTTTATTGTGACCTAAAGAAAGTATTTGGTTGGAGTGTATCCTTGGGGGCCATGGTGGGGGCGCTGTGAAGTTGAGATTTAGATGAATCGTTGGAGATTTTTTTTCATAATCTAGGTACTCTCGCGGTACGAACGGTGTACCACCTTTAGGACGATAAACGCTTGCACGAGCTGGCCCAAAAACCATGCGGGTGGGGTAAGCGCACGTAGGTAACGACGTTCAAACCATTTTGATCATATTTTGATTGTAAACTGGTACAGCGTTCGTGTCCGCGATAATACATTGAGCTCTAATGTACTGAAGTAGGTACATACTTATTTTTGATTAATTTTGGATGCTGCTTTTCTCTTGTCACTGACCTATAGCTTAGCGGCAAATGGCATGAAAAGATGTAAAACCCTCTAACTTCATGTGTAAAACACGTAAAATTTCTTGAAAATTTTATTTTCATGAGTTATATTTTATTCATAGTTTTAGGATTTTTCACAATATCTTTGGTTTTTTTATTTGTCTATGCTCCCTAATATCCACTAGGCGAAAATACCAGCAAATCAAAAAGTACCTCTAAATGTTCTTTGTATAAAAGGTTCGGGGGATATTGAACTTGGTCGCATAATGTCGATAAAAAATTAGAGATGGCTAAATGACATGTGATGAGCACTGTAACACACCGTAGGTTGATATCCACCGAAAGCCATACGTAAAACGCACTTTCGGTTGACATCAAAGTTCGGTGGACAACTGAAGCTTGATAGTCACTTGGGTGGCTAAAGATACGCAATAGCCCTGCAGATCCATAAAAATAGAGTGATTATCTTTTTCTAAGTTGCCTGTCAGTCAGTCTGTCATGTTAATTGTCAGTTGCAGTGTGACCGTTTTTGGTATATTCGATACCAAATTGGTAGAATTTGGGCTTCACAATTTTGATTTAGTATTTTTTTGGTATAATTTCAAATGTTAGTATATTTTGGTAAAATTTTAACTAAAAGGACATTTTGTAGTGTATTTTTTGGTAAATTTTCTGGTAGCACAAACATTCATTCATACAATTTCTCTTGCGTAGTTTTGTCTTTGTTTGATGTTTACCGAAACTGTATGATTTATCTCTGTTGTACAGTTTTTAACCGGCTTCAAAAAGAAGGTTCTCTATTCGACGCGTATGTATGTAATATTGATAAAACTGCGTAATATTAATATATGTTAGTCTATGTGGGCTTCTACCAAATATTATGAGTGTATGTATGTATGTATATATGTACCTATGTGTTATTTAAAAAAAAACTATCTAAATTATCTAAAAAGCATAAAATAACGAAAATAAATTGAAGTCGGTGTCAGCTCGTGCTGGTCTTAGTTAACATGATGTGCTAGCACCGACTTCAATATATTTTTCGAAATCGGACTTGTAGTTTCTGAGAAATCCGCGGACAAACATACAGTCAAATTTGTTTAGAAGCCCACATAGACTAATATTACCATACTTATATTAATATTACGCATTTTTATTAATATTACAAACATACGCGTCGAATAGAGAACCTTCTTTTTGAAGCCGGTTAAAAATACCATTCCCTTATCTCCGAAGTTGGTGGAGGGAAATATCTGAAATAATTACAGATAATACATGTGCATCTATATTTTACAGGGAAAATAAAACGATATTTTAAAAAAAAACTCGACTAACAAACTTAGTTTACAGTATTTATTTGCTATCTGAGGTGTCAGACGCATATTAAAATAACTTAAATACGTCCAAAAATGGTATGGAACCCACGGTGCTCGAGTCCGACTCGCACTTGACCGTTTTTTTTTTAGTATAATTCTGCATAAATATTAGTATTTTTAGTACTGAAATCATATTATTTTAGTTGATTACCTTTTTATGAAACGGTCACACTGGTCAGTTGTCAAAACATTCAAAACAAATTTATTTTTATTTCTAAATCAATCTCTCTATTTACATTACATCTGAAATCTTATTAGTAAAACGTAGTGATTATATACTCATTGCTTATTAGTTTAGTATCTTTTAATATAATGTCTGTTACTCTACATACGGACGTTGGAGATATTAAAATTGAGCTATTTTGCGAGCAATGTCCAAAATCTAGTGAAAATTTCTTAGCTCTATGTGCAAGTGATTACTACAACGGTTGTTTGTTTCACAGAAATATTAAGGTAAAGAAACAAGTTAGTGTCTAATTTTGTGGTTCTTATAATTTTGTATAGATCATTCGCTGATCAATTTATTTCAGGGATTCATTGTGCAAACTGGGGACCCTACAGGTACTGGTAAAGGAGGCACATCCATTTGGGGAAGAAAATTTGAGGATGAATTTAAAGAAGAATTAAAGGTGATACCTAATGTTATACTATTAATGAATTTGTTTAGGTTAAGATAAACTATAATAGCAGTGTGTAACCAGAATGGTAACTAATGCTATAAAAACAAAACCAATTAGTTACGGTTCACAAACCTAAAAATTTAAATGAGTAATTTTTCTATGTATCCCGACCCTGCCCCACTGTGAGTGTGTACTCACAGTATTGTTGGGTATTATCAACCATCAATTCATAACTTTAACCAAGTCTCAGTTAACTTCTAATAACCAAATACTTTTTTTTATAGCATAACACAAGAGGCACAGTCAGCATGGCCAATAATGGACCCAATACAAATGGTAGCCAGTTCTTTTTCACATATGGAGAACAACCTCATTTAGACCTTAAGTACACAATTTTTGGAAGGTAAGACATACTCGATTGCATGTTTTATATCCCACCTATTTGTAAATTCACTGCTTAGCAATAGTCTCCACTATGAGGGTCAACATTGGATCAGTGACACCATTTGAATCTCAACGGCCCCTCCACGGCCGATGGCTCCGATCTGCACATGTTTAAAACGCAAACCACATAAGCGCGATCACGCAGCGGCCGGCGAGGGATTACTAATGAATCTTTTAATAAGTCACATAATTGATCACTTAAAGTTGAAGTCATAGTATTAAAAATCCCTGTCCACTCACTAAAGGTATTATTTGGTGTTTTTTAATACTGTTATGGTACTGCTAAAATTAATATTACTTTCCTTCTAAAATAAATGTTGATCAACACATCTACATTCATTACAGGGTAATAGATGGATTTGAAGCACTAGATGATTTGGAGAAAATGCCAGTGAACCCCAAAACATTTAAACCACTCACAGAAGCTAGAATAACATCAGTTACTATACATGCTAATCCATTAGCTGGTTAAATCACCAATAGATGAACAATAAATTGTTTTTACAAATATCTGTTATTTTAATTCCTATACACTGTACTTTTGCAGTGATAAAATTCACCGCATTCATTATGTTACACATATCAAGGGTAAAGGTATAAAAGGTATACATAATATGAATTAAAAATAAACAAGACATTATAGATGACAACATTAATTTTAATTGTTCATATTTACACAAATTATATTTGCATTACTCTAACATAATAATAGCAAATGTTTTGTTACATAAATGACTGTTCTTTTTAAAACCTGTTAGCTCGATTCTGTGTATTGTTTACATAAAAAAAAAATAACAGTTTTATGTGGATAACAAATTGCAGGACACATTTAATTTTAAAATAGGTGAATTCAAACAATGATAATATTTTGTACAGTGGGTACAAATCATAAAATATTTTAAAGTATTGTACATCAGCAGGAGTTTCTCAGGACATAGTGAACTCCCCTAAAATTAGTTAAAACTACAAAAATCTAACATTATCTTGATAAGGACATTTGTGCTAGATTTTAAAATCATAATGATTAGTAATAAACCTATATATTTTACATTCTTGAGATAAATTCTAACCGTATTCTACATAAGTAATATTTTACTAAGTATCTACATACAATAATTATTCTTTGGATAATAGTCACAATAACATGCCCTTTAAATCATTAATGGCAGTGAAATAATAGGTTTCCTTTAGTCATAGGCATTGTGATCAAACAGTACTTGATCACAATCTCAACAGCTGATAGTTATCAGTGATGTAAACATAGATGATAACATGTACAAGCTTGTCAAGACATGTTGCAGTGCTAATAGCAAAAGGACAAAACGAAGGTCCCTTTGTCACTACTAACACAGCAACCCAGTGGCGTGCACACACTTTACAACAGACTAGGTAAAAAAGCAAATAACCAAAATGTCTATGAGTTATTAAGCTATATGTTTTTATTGGGTGTCCTAAAATATCCAATAGACTGATATTGATTTTAAAAACTAAAGTAGATTTTTAATAATATTTATAGAATGATCAATGATATCTATGGTCGCAGGGTGGACAAAGTTTGCCTATATAGACTTCATGCCACTGAAACAACCTACCATTTACTCATTGCAGGAAAATTACGTCATACAAAGGTGGAGTATATGATGACCAAACCTTATGAAATAAAGGTATTTTAGTCTTTGCAAGCTGCATGAGAATAGTAATCAGACTAAAATAATATTACTGATCAATAATTCATTTACAAACAAGTAGTCACAAAAAATTTCACAATATTAATATTCAAAATATTCATGATTGCTAACAGGTCAATATTTGTCTGGGATAATGATTTAATGCTACATTATTAATTTAACTCAACCTACTAGAAATAATTTGGTAAGTGATGTGAACTCATATCTGGATACATACTAAACTAACAATCACACAGCCAAGTGAAATGATTTTTAAAATACAAAAATAAAGGTAAAGCCTTTATTAAATATACCGATTGATTCAACAAATGATTTACTTAAGGAGTATTACAGCACTCAGTGTCCTAAATGAGTTATTATCTCATCTCTTAGCTACTTGAGTAAGTACTAGAACCAGAGAGACTATCTAAGAACATTTGAAAACTAAATTTGTTTAGTAGAACCAAAGTAAACCAGTTTCATCAACTGTTGAACTGGTGGCATATGCTTTGATCTTGTACGATTGTAGTAAACTTTATCTCTGTTTCTAGTAATCACTCATCTGCCCTTCGTATTGAAATTTACATTAAGTGACATAATAATGATTTATTAATTTGAATACATAAACAGCTTCTAGCTCTTATTTTGCATAATGTTACTCAAAGACCTCTTGAAAAATACCATTCATTTGCACAATTACAAAGTATTTTTATTCTTATTTGTATGATCAAAAATATTTATCCTAATTATTAGATATAGTATTGCTCATCATTGTCAAACCTCTTAATTTGTTTTATGGTTTAACCCATTCAATAATAGTTATGTTTCAATGAGATAAAAAGTTTCCTACAAACATAACATCCTTGCATCACATAATTTGCAGTCATAATAATTACCAATTCCATAAATATTAATTATCTAATAAGTACCAGTTAAGTAAATAATGCATAATGGACATGGCTGCACTGCTGCATTATTATATTTTTATGACATTTTGCTAAATGTCAAGTCCCAAATCTCAAGTTTCCAAATCATAGAAATTATCATCCAAAGAAAACTCTTGTTCTTCCTCCTTTTTAATTTCAGCTTTAATCTTGTCATCAAAATTTTCAGCAAAGTGCGACTTAATATGTGCTACTAAATCAGCTTTCTTTTCAAAAGTAGCTCCACACTCTATGCAAGGCATATTCACAACCAGGCATTCATGAGATTGTTCATGTTTATCAAGTTTATCTTTTTTATTAAACTTTTTATCACATTGATTGCAAGAGAACGGCTTCATACCTGAGTGTAGAACAGCATGTCTGTCCAATTCTCTTTTCCTGGAAAACTTTTTGAAGCAAATTTTACATTGAAAGATCCTTGACCCAATATGGGCAATTGACACATGGGTTTTATAGGAATCTAGCGAGCAAAACCTTTTAGGGCATTGATGACATTTGATATTCTTGGGTCGATTTTTAATACTTGAAGGCTTTTGTTTAGGTGGTGAATTTTGAGTAGACTTGTTTGGCACTGACCGATTCTTTTGAACCTTCATAAAACTGCTTTCTCCAGAAATATGATCCGGTACTCTAGGCAGATCATACTCAATATTAGATGAATCTGGATTGAGTTCACTCGGAGAGGTCATTAGATTACTGAATGGATTTACATTTACTACCATATTATGCCCATCATGATCATTTTCAAACTCATTTGCATTATGTTCAGGGCTTATTGGCCCATGTCGCATTTCATGCTTAATGAGTTTATCCCTTCTACCAAAGGTCAATGGACATTTTCTACAAGCATAAGGCTTCATGCCCGAGTGTACAAGTACATGGCGCTGCAGATCTCCTTTTGCTACAAAACTTCTTGGACATAACGGGCACACATGTGGTTTGTGTCCTGCATGAATGCGCAAATGTTTGCTCAAATTTGTGTTACGTGAGAAACTTTTTAAACAGTATTGGCACTGATATGGCCTGATACCAGTGTGGACAATGGAGTGCTTTCTCAGATCAGAACGTCTACCAAAAGATTTGTCACATTCAGGGCAAACATAGGGTTTATCATTGCCATGAACTTGCTTTGTATGTTGCACATACTGACTACGCTCAGCAAAGACTAGACTACACTCAACACATTTAAATGGTAAATTAGGATCATGATTATTGTGTTCATGTTCCTTACACTTATCTTGGGAAATAAACGCTTGATCACAGAATTGACACATGAACACATTTTTGAAAAACGATTCTCCCATTGGCTCACCTTCTGGGGTGTTGTCCCTTTCAACCACTTCTTGTTCAATAGGCTCCATGTTTTCAGACTCTTCTGAGGAGTCATAATCGAGACTGGGATCCACAACCATCACAACACTATCTTCAACAATATAATCTTCGGGCTTTGGTTTCTGCATCTCCTGGCTATTGTAGTTGAAGTTGCTAAGTTCAGATGAGTTTGAGTTATCCAATTCATTTCCACGGTTTGTTATTTGTCTCAACCTAGATTCACTGTGTATACATTGGGATCTGAACTCTGAACATTTATCTACTTTATACAAACATCTGTAGCAAATCCTCCCAGGTAAACCATCATTAGGATCAATCTAGAACAAAAAATAAACATTTTAATTAGCATTATTATAATTCTTGTGACAGATTATGTATATTTAGGCACGGTACATACCTGCAGCTCGAGACAGTCCGCGATTTTAGAGGTTAAAGGAACATTCGCTTCGTCGTCGGGCGCAGCCCCGAATAGCGATACCATGAGTGTGCTTTTGCTCAGACATAATCGACATAACTTATGGAAGTTACTGATGATGAAGGAATCTTCCATTTTGTCTAATATTCAACACAAATACCTTACAGACCGTTCATGGCAGGATACAGCTTTTGTTTTCTTATTATTATCACCTTCGGAACAACGTGATTGTAATATAATGTAAACGGGCCTCGTAGGTTACGGTCGTCAATAGCTCGCAACTACGCAACCGCTCGATCCAAAGGGGCAACTGGGGCGATGTCCGCCAGGGCTGCGCTAGCGGAACGTCACATAACAACCGCCACCTCTCCTATATGGCACTCAAAACATACTAACATAGCGCTTGAAACTCACAGTGAAAATAACTATATCCTAATTTTTTCTAATACAATTGTCTAATTAACAATAATTAAATATAATTCAACTTCAATTTATTATTAATTCCAAAATCGCGCTTCTTTCTTCGTCAGAAAATCATAGTGAAATTACTTTTTTTTGTGTGGTTTATGGCTTGGTTTGAGTCTGTCCAATTTGAGCCAACTCACATACATAGATAAATAGAGATAGAGTTGTGGCGGTCGTGCACGACTCGTGAGGGAGCTCGCCCAATGAAACCACCACATTTTTGTTTGATTGTTATATAATGCGTGTTCTGTTACATTTACAATACAGTGATGAACGATATTACAATAGCCGGTATAATTATAATAAATAATTAACGAAGTTTTGCACAGTTTCACAGTATGATTGTTACAAGCACGGCTATAAATCTCGGTACTTCTATTCCTCGCATTGTAGCCATATTGTAACTATCCATTTTGACAGTTTCCCTCCTCCCTCCTTCATACTTCATTCCTTTGTCGTCTGTAATATAGACGCCATATTTGATTTTAATAAGACAGGAAACAAGGACGCCATTGTGATTTTACCAAGTTCGTTGTTTGTTCATTGTAATTTTACAATTTTGTACATAATGAATGTGTAAAATCTTTAAATAACAACTTGCATTACGTTTTAAAAGACTGTGTCGTGAATTGTGCTTGTAGGAGTAAGGACGGCAATCAATTTAATGTTTTTCCCCAAGATTGTAATATGCAGGACTGTAACATATAAACATGAACTGTGAAAGGATATTCTTCACGGAAAAGTTCATTGCCTCATACCAGTGAGGCTTCGACTTCATGTTGAAGCCTATGCTACGTTATTTTTGGCTTACGAAATCAACAAATGCTCTCCTTATACAATGCACACTGACCACAATGGTAAGTACTTACCTTGTTACGAATATTTTCTCATACTTTTCATTAGAATGCTACCTAATTTAACTTATAATCTACTATATCATGTAATATATGAATTAACGTTTATAACATTAGTTTTATATATTTTACACAGTTGTCTTGTATTTATACTATACATTATTGTACCTAATTTGTCCTCATTTACTCCGATGATAATGATGTAAATTTTGTGCTGTAGTAGGACAGTTCCATACTATTAGGCTAGGCTAATAAATCTGCAAGTGCTGAAAACTTATTACTGTAAAAATAAGATAGAATCATAATTAACCGGAATTATTCACTTTGCACTAGGTTCTTTTATCTTCTCTCTCTGGTAATTGTGTGTGTCATACAAAATACTAAAGCATGCCACTCTTTTGTTTCAGTTGGAATTTGTACACTCTGCGATGGTCCCTTTGATGCTGTTAACAATGCCAATTTATCGGACAAACAAACATATCTCTAAAAAGCTGTGACAAGCCACATCTCGACCATGGCAATAACCCATTCTTTAATAATATTTAACTAGCCGCTATTATAAATGGAGACAGTTTATCAAACAAATGAATTAACTAAAAACTACCCGGAGAGTCACATCCTGACCAAAGTATTAACCTTATTTACCTTAAATGTATATTTTTTTTATAAAGAATAAAAATAATTTAAATTATGTATATTGTATTTTATTCTAAACCTGAATATGAAATATTAATGAAAAATGGAATAGGAATATGAAAAGTAAAGCGGCTTAAAAGACAAGTCTCCGTTTTTTTAAAAAACTGGGCGAAAAGTCCTGGCACATGGTATGAGCGTATAATTTAAAAAAAAAACAGACTTCATATTCTATTACTGCAAATCCGTAATGTGATTTTTCCTATAGGGCAGTTCACCGTCTGATGCGTAGCATCCCTAATACGTCTGTGATGTATTGTAATTTGTTTGTATTGATACCGTTAGCTTTGCGCGCGAAACTCGCCCTGACGTCTGCTTGACATCTGTCAAATAGGGATGTTAAAAAATAATCGATTATTATTTTCTAATAATCGATTTTTTATTAATATTAATCGATTTTTAGAAAATTGATTATATAAATTACGTGTTTAAATCGATTTTTAGAAACAGCTCAGATCTATGCGACGGATGAAATAATCTTGCAGTAAGTTTCAATTTTATAAACAGGGCCATCTATGCGTTGGGTGAAAAATCTCGAATTAAGTTCATACGTATAAGTTCATCAAATAAAAACAGCACCATCTGTAGGTATGTATACGTATAAAGTAGTTTCAGTGCAGTGTGACCAGATTTAGCAGAATTCTGCCCCTCATTTTAGGGTTTAGTCGATTATGTCGCAGAATAGAAAATCTTAGCAGTTTTTAGCAGAATCTAATGAACTTCAGCAGAAATTTAACAGAATACGGTTAACAGGGTTTTATTTGAATAGTTGCTCAAAACACGTAAACAAATATTCCATTCCATTCTAATTTGTATTTCCCGACTACGGAACGGAAGGAGGGTTATGATTTAAAGAAGAATGTATGTATGTATGAATGTATGTTCATCTGTTCCCGCATATCTTCTAATCTATTTAACACAATTTGACAAGTATGGTGTCGTTAGAAGCGTCTTGATTGTCCGCTGGTTATAGGCTATATAATATCACATTATTAGACTGCGATTTTATCCGTAGTTGGGTTTATGTTTTTAAAACTTATTACGTTATTAAACTTCGTGTTAATCTAAAACTGCGCTTACCTCAATTTCTTGTTATAGATTCAACTTTAGCCATTACGATTATCAGTAAACCTGATTTAGTATCACGGGCTAATACCTATCTAATTTATAAATAAAACGGATACTAATATTTATAAACTTGTTTTTGAAAATGGATATGTGCATAAATAGATGATTAACATCCAGATTTTTTTGCATATAGCATGTACTTTTTAATAATACAAAAAAAAAAACGATTTTTTTCGAAGAAATCGATTATTTATTTTGATTAAAATCGATTTTTGGCAAATCGATTTATTTTGAATAAAGAAAAATCGATTTTTATTTAATCGATTCCTTTCCATTAATCTCACATCCCTACTGTCAAATGTTATGACAGTCAAGCGTCAAGTGCGAGTCACGCGTTCAGTGGCAATTGCCACAGAGTTTATATTATAAATCTATGGTTGGTTGGTATGAAACACAGATTAAAAATTTTCACTACGTTCAAGAAGATAAACATAGCGTGGGAGGGAGAAGTTCTAATCAAATACAAACTGCACGAGTGCAACAGAGGCAGAGATAAAATTCTTTTTTTTTTAATCCGCATCACTTTGACATTAGCCACTGCTAGTACTGCTACGCTCATGAAGCTAGTAGGCATAGATAGGCCAGTGACAGCATTAGTTCCAAATGTTCCGTTTTGGCGCTAATGTCGCAATAAGAACAGCCATCTTGGACGCCATTTTGGTCACGTGGCCAAGCGCGGTCCGGCTCTGAGTCCGCCATACCATACTTTATCGACTTGTCATTGTGTTATAGCAGAGTTGAGCGTTTTGTTTGTTTCTTGTGAATTTCCTTGCATTTTGCCGAGTTGAGATCCTTGAGACGCAAATTCTCCTCCGTTATTTACCGATTGTGCAGGTGATAGTTAACACTATCACCTGCACAATCGGTACTTTCGTCATGGGAACCCAATATAAATGTTGCGTTGGTGGTTGCAATGCAACAAGTAAAAGCCACCGGCTTTTTTGTTTACCCAAGAACGATAAGCTTCGCAATGTTTGGCTATCTTACCTAGTGCCCACAAACTCCCTCCTCATTGGACTTACTAAAGAACAGCTACTAAGAAAACGTGTGTGTGAAAAACATTTTGATAGTAATCAGTTCGACGGTGAAGGCCGAAGACTTCGGTTTTCCTACCCTTATCTGCTTACCAGTAAAGAAATAGCCCACGGTGCACCTCTTAGTACATCAGGTGAGTTATTATTTCACTATATTATTGTGAATACTTAATGTTTCCCAGATCGTATTAAACCATCGTGGTCTATTTTTTTAACATTATTAAACATCTATGCAGTAGATATTATACTGCACAAATGCTTGTGCAGGCACAGGTGCACTCTTGTCCTTTACTCACAATTCGGTGGGATAAAAGACCAACTGCAGGCGCAGGATCTATTTTATATGCCAATCCAACGTATGGATCATCTTACTTTTCAGACAATCAGTGGATCGGCCCTAGCCAGTAAGGAATAACTAAAACAAATTGGTTGCTCCCTACAGAAATTAAACCTGCTTCCTCTGGTTTTATGCGGTTCGGTTTTATGCCTCCGTCCGGCTTCTCGCTAATATACTACACTATAATATATAATACAGTATTCTTATAATACTATAGTAGCTATCAGCGTTCCCATTGCAAGTGTATGTGTTTGAACTACAAATAAATAAATATGTAGTAACAAATAACTTACATTTACAATAATCTTCAAACTCCAGTGTAAATACATACTAGACAATGGTCCCATTATGTTCTTATGTATAATGTTCATGTACAGCTGATAGAAACATACAGCATTCATAAGCGTTCTGTAACAGAGCAGCTGAACATTATACATAAGAAATTTATGGGACCATTGTCCAGTAGTTAGACAACCGGCCACCACCCAATAGGCTGTGGGTTCGATTCTCACCTTGTGTCTAAACCTTATCTTTATCTATATAAATATTTATATCAGTTTGTTGGTTGTCATAGTACTTACTGACTCTGCCTAGTTTGGGATCTGATGAATGTGTTTGGATTGTCCCAGTAGAAAAAAAAAGAAATCATTCAGGTTCTTTAGCTTAAGTATTCTAAAAATAAAAATACAATGTTTCAGAATGGAATGTCAAAATTGAACACAATTACACCAAAGAGCAAGATGAGGAGGATGTTATTGGACCTGAGTCAGCAATATTAAAGTTTGGTGTGTATATTAAATCCCTAATTGGTTACTATAATATCTAATAGTTAGGCTAAATGATTGCCTGCCTTATGCCAGGTAGAGGTAAACATATGTGTGAACAGCACAAAATACTGATACACTTATGTACTAATTGTGTTATTGTATTTCTTGATGTTAATATGTATATTTTTTTTTAGAAACAAATCGTTTGGAGCATAATTACTCCAAAAAACAAGATGAGAGTATTGCTATAGAATCATCATTAGTGACTGCAGAGGCAGGTGTGTATTTTACCCACCTAAAAATAATGGAAGATTTTGTTTTTATTATTAGAATGAGTAAACCATTATAGTGATTCCCTATGAATTTTGTCATGACAGGACAAGTCAAAGTAACAAAACCCATCACACTCAAATTCATTTTTTTTATTGTAAATAGGCTTAACGCTAGCACTTTTGAATGGTCAATTTCTTTTAAAAGCTACCACCGGATCACAACGCAGCCTCAACTGAGATGATCCGGCAAGAAACTCAGTGGGCTTGTCATTTTTAAACAGTGTTTGTGTTGTTACAATTGGATCAGCATCAGCGATAGTAGTGGGACCAGTCTCCCCATGCAGGTGATAAAATATAGATAAATAACACCCAGACACATGGTAGGAATTGAACCCATCACCTATTGCGTGGATAGTAGCCAGGGTGTCTAACCACTAGCCCCATGGGCCCATCTATTAATTCAGAATAATATACCATAATTATATGTTTCAGATGTAATATTGGAACAGCCTTCATGTTCAGGCATAGGGGTTAATATAGAAATAATGCCTGACACCATGCAAAGAACAGAACAATCTCAATCTCAAGAGCAAAAAGGTAGTTATGATAACAAAAAATATGTCCTCCTGGCTTATACAACCACGGCAGCAAAAATTTCACAAGATCAGTCAACTATATTGGAGATACTATAATGCATAAGTGCACTCTGTTCCTTTACTCTCACAATCCGATGGAATGGAAGACCGACACCACTGGGGAGAGATCAAGTGCAGGCAGACTTTATATGCCCATGCAATGCGTAGATCATCTTACTTTCCAGACAATCAGTTGGTTGGCCTACTTTGTCATAGCCTGTAAGGAACAACAACACAATTTTAATTCAGAATCTCTGGTTTGCAGCTGCGCCACGAAGACTATGTAGGTGTGATAAATGTAGCCTTATATACAATTTTAGAAAATTAATCAGTGATACTGAGTAAAAACCAGCTCTTTTTCCCAAAATAAGAAAAGCAAAAGGATCAACCTCTCCTATTTCTTATCCTAATGTTGGTTTTGTGTTTATCTTTATAATGAGTGTTATGACTTTAACAAGGTTTATATTTCTTTTCAGGTCCCTCAATTAAGAGGCTTGGATCAAAGAAAAGGAAGTTTATAAAACAAGTTTTAAATATAACAGCAGATAGTTTGCATGACTCAGCCTCACAAAGGCTAACTGAAGCACAAACTCTATTAAATAAGAGTGAACTGTTGGACAAATTTAGTTTATTAAATAAACAAGCAAAAACATTTTTGTTAATGCAGTGTAAACAAGTGGGTAAACCTAAAATGGCCAGAAGGTTTACTGTTGAAGAAAAATTAATGGCATTGCTCCTCATGAAACAAAGTCCCAAAGGATATAAATTATTAGAAAAAATGTTTGCCTTACCTAACAAGAGGACTTTGCTGCGCTTATCTGAAAAGGTTTCAATGGAACCAGGATTAAATCTTAAAATATTTGACTATATTGCTCACAGTTGCAAAAATTGGGATGTGCAACAAAAACTGTGCACTATAGTATTTAATGAGGTTGCATTGACTCCTCATTTAACTTTTAATGAAAAGAAAGAAAAAATTCACGGATTTGTGGACGTAGCTGGAGAAAGAAAAATGCGTTATTGCGACCATGCTTTGGTTTTTATGATTAGGGGAATATGTTCTCCTTGGCGACAGAGCATTGCATATTATTTCTGTGAAGGCACAGTCTCATCAGCTGAGCTACAAAATATATTAAAACAAATAGTATCACAAGTAGCTCTAACTGGGTTAATTCCCTTGGGTCTTGTTTGTGACCAAGGGTCCACATTTCGTACAGCAATGAGGCAATTTAGAGAAGATACCATTCATTTAAGGAATCTAAAAGGTGTTCATGATGGTTAGTAAATTATGGTTTTAACCCTTTGGAGCGCGGGCCTATTTTTTTTGCGCGGTTTTTTGTTGATACGATTCGAGCCAACGGGCCCCGAGTTTTTAATTACTTTAGAACAAAGCTTTTTTATAATAACAGTATTAAGTAAACTTTTTTTTTCAGATGGATCAATTAATATTGCCGGACATGATTTAAGTTTATTTTATGACCCACCACATCTTCTGAAAGGGTTAAGAAATAATTTTTTAACCAAAGATATCATTTGGAATGGAAGCACTGCAAAATGGAAAGATATTGAATATATTTATGATATTGATAGTAAATTAGGGCACACAAGAGCCTTGCCGAAATTGACAGCCCACCATGTAGATCCCAAGAAAGTAAAAAAAATGAAAGTCAGTGTTGCTGCTCAAGTACTAAGCAACCGAACTGCTGCAATGCTGAAATACACTAATGCACTTAGTGAGTATGCGTTTTTAAAAGTATCATGTTTAAATATAACTTTATTTAAATAACTAGCTGACCCACGCAGCTCCGCCTGCGCTATTTTTACGTTAACTAAACTTTTAATAACAGACCTTCGCATCGAATACATAACTTCCTTTTTTATAGTCGGTTAAAAACTGGGACCCACTTTTTACTTGCTCTCCGAAGCACGGACCCGTTTTGTTCAAATGGCGTTAAACGGTCACCCATCTATTTAATGACCTTACCTAACGTTGCTTAACCCGATCGATTACAATACCTTGATAACAACTCTCTATGAGTGTTCCCTTACTAATATTTATTATATTATAAAGAAAAATTGATAAAATCGGACCAAGCGTATAACCAAGTACCCATTTTGACTTTAATCCCCTCTCCCAAAAGAACCGTGCTAGATTACGGGATAAAAAGTATCCTATGTCCTACCTCGTAGTAAGATCTCAAATCATGCCAAGTTTCATTTGAATTCATTCAGTAGTTTCGGCGTGATGCGCAGCCGTGATACAGACAGACAGACAAAAATTAAAAAAATTACATTTTCGGCCTCCAAATATAATTTTCAAAATATCTTCAATGTACAGAATTGGACCTATTACAGTTTTATTATAAGTATAGATAAATACCCTAAGTAAAGTAGGGTAAATAATTTATATTCTATTTATTTGGAACATAAACAATACTTGTACAGAGTACTTGTTTAATACTAGCATTAAAAATAGTTATAAACTAGTTACTGCATCTTCTAACATACATCCTGAGCATTTGTATTTTCATAGTATTAATTAGGTATTTGGCCTTTCAACAATTTGTTTTTAAATGATTAACGTTAATTGTAAAAATGTTTATAATTAAAATACGAAAATAGACTGAATATAGGTACTACTACATCATCCTAATGATAAATATAATAGCACCTAGTATTAAATTATCATGTGATGTTGATATAAATATAAATATACCCAATATCATTTTCAGATAATCTACGGAATAATGAATCAGAAAACACCATGGGCACAACAGCAGAAGTTGTTGAATTTTTCGACACTTTGTTTGATAGTGTCAATGGCTATCCTGGTGGTTCAAAAAGAGGGAAACTAAGACGAGCTGTGAAGAAAAATACACCACATCATTTATTCTGGGCAGAAGCTATTCAAAAGATTAAAAATATACATTTTCTAGACAAATGTAGTAAACTTGCACTACAATCAGGAAAACCTAGACTCGTACGAGTGCCATCCCTGCAAGGCTGGATTACAAGTCTTGAAAGTTTTATTAGAATATCTAAATTATTATTTGACAAATATAGTGTGGACTATTTTTATCCCAGGCTTATAAATCAAGATCCACTTGAAAATTTTTTCGGTCGTATAAGGGCCCTCAATTACAGAAATATTAATCCAGATGCAAACACATTTATATATGCATTCAAATCATTAATGTTGTCTAATGTGCTTAGTCCTCATTCAAAATTTTCAAATTGTGAAGAGGATAATGGGGAAACCATATTAGATGTCGGTTTTCTTTTTAAAACTGATAACGAAAATAAGGAAAATTACACAAGTTCACCTCCATCCTCTTCACAAGATTACCCAAGGGAAAAATTAACAGTCGATCAGGTGGTGATGGAAAAAATTAAAGTGCATTGCTCAGCTTACACTGCTGGGTACATATGCAGAAAAATATCAAAGTCCATAAGGTGCAACTCATGCTTGAAAACGTACACAAGTAGCTCGGTAGAAAAAGTTCACACTTATATACAATTTAGGGAATACAAAACTTTGAAAAATAATAATTTATCATATCCTACTGAAAGACTTTTAATCTTATACAGGGACGTAGCTCAATTAGTGCATAATTATTTAAATGATAATTGCTATAAAAATAATATCAAAAGCAACTTGGTGAGAAAAATATTGAGCACAATGAGGTTTTCTTGGTTAGGGTGCTCTAAACATAATAATGAAGTAAAGAATTTGTTTATACAAGTTTTAATTCGATTACAAGTGCATAATTGGTGCAATATAATAAATAAAATATTAAAAGGTGATGTGGAGGCTAAGTATATAGCTAAAATGGGAGAGCCCCAAAAACGGGCCCTTGATAAATATAAAAGATTTAGCTTAAGAAAACGATGCCTAAGTTAATAAATCACTGACACAGTAAAGTTCGTTTCATTACAAACAAAATTTAAAAATTATGTCCCATGTAAGAGACTATCGTCAAAATGGAACATCACTAGTAGTCGATATCGATAGTTTCTTCTAATCACTACTTATATACATATCTATAAACATTCTACGTACAGTACACACACACATACGCAATGCGTATATTACTTTGTATGTGTAACCGGCAAATGTCAAACAGTGCGATTGTAGCGCCAAAACGGAACAATGACAAACACAGCCCAAAAGTAGCTGTCGCATCTGTAGCTAGCTACTAGTATCTAATCTGTGATGTAGGCTACGCTGCCTCGCGGTCTGTTTGCTGTCAAAGTAAATTTTAGCATGATCTCAAATTTATAATATGAAATATCATTGTCCCATTAGGGTGGCTTGTGCAATAAGTGCATGTGATGGTACAAATCGTAATAAAACGAATAAGTAAACATTTCACAGGTAATTAATTACTATTCCTGACTGCATTTTTGCTTGCTATATTTTTATGGTTTTGGTTGAAACTTTGGTTGAAAATCGTAATAATATCGTAGAATACATGTTTTTCTTCAAACTGATCATAATTTATTACTTCCATATGAAAAATAGCGGGATATTTTGTGTAAAATGTAAAACGATTTGTTTACAATAGGGCTTGAAAAACCCTCCTGACGTCATGAGTATCGATATCGATAATAAAGCAAATAGTTTTATTAGAACAAATATAAATTCTGCGTCTTTTTGTTTTAGTTTCAAGGAGTTTATATTTATTCGGTATAAAAATATTTTGCCGTCTCTATATTCTTTATGTAAATTGATATGATAATAATAATAATTCAAATGTATTCTTTCAGATTATCATAATAATTCTTTGTTATGACAATAATACATGCTGTAACACCTTGTTTTTCTACCACTAATACTTACAGTTATTTATGAAATCTTCACTAATTTAACAATTAAAACATTTGTTTTGGTTGCAGAAAAACATTGTGTTGACATATGTGACAGTAGCAAAATGTCACTGAACTGTCATCTGACAGCTATATTTCGTTCAAAAATCGATAGTTGCAATCGTAAAAACTTGATAGTTCGTGATTAGTTATCTTTACAAATTTGCTCACTTAAAATCATTTATCTTAATTATATACATAGTTTATATACTCAAAGACTCCCGTAATCTATTTTTAGGTGCTTAAAGTTTTTTAATAGTCAATAAACACTACTCAATGACTTATTATCTCAGCTAGTGACGTTACTGGACGTAATGTCACTAGTACTAAAAAAACCGTAGACAGAAAAAAACATATTTCCGGTCATCGACCGAAACTATAAAAGGCCGGGCTAGGGCTTCGGTCTCCCTCTTTTGCTCTTCAACTTCCCCAGAATTGGGGTCCTTGTACCAGGATTGGTACATACTACTGTTCCTGAGTGCCCGCTACACCTCGGGTCTTGGTCGGCCCCCGTGCTACATATCCAGCCGTCCAAGCCTGCCACCCTGCTTAGCTGTCTCCCCGCCTGCTGCCGGGAGACCACCGACTCGCTTGGCCTACTACCGCCAGGTGCATCGTGCCACACGATCTGACCGCTTGAGCCCGCGACCTCTGAGATCTTGTCATTTTTTTCAATATAACTCTCTTGTTCCTATAAATCTTAGTTTCTTTTCTTTACCTGTAGCGCTAAACGCTACAGTGGCGCCCAACGTGGCTTACCTTATAAAATTAATTTAAACTTAAAACATACATTCTATAAGTAAAAAACAAAACTAATGTTGTTTACTTTCTAATTGACATAATATCAATGTCACATTCTAATTGACATATCAAATGTCACTAATTTGACAGCATACGTCACTGTCTTGGGAGACGTATCGATACTGTACCGGTGACTCGATAAAAACAGTATATCCGTACCTACTAAATATAAGTAAAAAATTAAAGTGCAACGCAAAAAGACATTGTCTCAAATCTTAAAAAAATATCGAGTTGTCGCTCGTTGACAACACCGTGGAAGGACTCGGCTTACCTATAAAAGCCCTTGTCATAACCGGAGGTTCCTCTTTGGATCCCCATCACTTGGTGAGTCTAGTGTGTTTTCCTTCTAAGTGTCCCTAGCACGTAGTCTCTCGACCGCGTGGCGTTGTGTTTTTCTTTGTTCTCAATAAGTGAAAAAACTTAACCTTACTTTCTACCTGTGCGGGCTGAAGTGATTTGCATTGCAATTGCTTCACCGCCACACATCGCCACGTGTTCGTTTTTTTCTTCATCTTTTAGCGTCCCTAACCTTATATACCGGTTGCTGCTTGCCGGTTACATGCTGCTCAGCAAGTGCCTACTTTCAATTTCTCATTGTTTTGCATACGCACGTGGCTCATGCTTAGCCCGTGCACTGAACCTATACCCTGACTGGTAACATCTGCTTAACTTCATCTTTCACCTGGAACTAAGTGCACCATAAGCTCTGCCTGCTACCTTGTCTGCCTCAGCATGATGCTAAGCACTGTGCACGGTTTGTTTCAGGGGTTCCTACGGCGGGGCGTCGTCACTGGACGCCTCCGCACTCGTTCCAACGGCGGGGCGTCGTCCTTGGACGCCTCCGCACCACATTCTACGGCGGGGCACCGCCACTCGGGTGCCCCCGCCCACTGCTACTACGGGGCGCCGTCCTTGGGCGTCCCGCGGTCTTACTTCCGGCCTGCTACCAGGCCGGACTACTAAATTGCTGCTGGCATGGTGCCCGTCTGGCCCGCTGCTCGGGACCAGGCCGCTTGCACCATGCCCGGTGGACCGCCCTGTCTGAGGCGGCCACCCTTACCTCGTCGAGCCCTGGCCGACTAACCCCAGGTGCATCGTACCACACTTCCAACCACTCGACCACGACCTTTGAGATCTCTTACTCTGTTTCAAAATTTAATTTTCTAAAAACTGTAAAGCTGTATACTACAATAAATCTAACCTATCATTTGTAATCTTTGTTGTTTTCTTCCTATACCTGTAACGAAGACTCTCTCCCTCTTTTTTAAAAACGTTACAGTGGCGCCCAATGTGGGGCGCCACTGTAACGTTTACACCTATGATCTGTGTCACGTCTGAGGGCACAGATTTCTTTGTATAGGCCTCCTACTAAGGGCCTATGCACCTTGAGGGCATTATTGTACTTGCTTGAGTATGGAAGGGGTATATATCTTGATTCTTAAGTACAAACTGTAGTAGAGCCAGTCAGTTTTCTTTAAATGTAATGGAATTTTCCCTAGGAAAAATTCTCCGCTAACGGGGGGGATACTGTAACACCTTGTTTTTCTACCACTAATACTTACAGTTATTTATGAAATCTTCACTAATTTAACAATTAAAACATTTGTTTTGGTTGCAGAAAAACATTGTGTTGACATATGTGACAGTAGCAAAATGTCACTGAACTGTCATCTGACAGCTATATTTCGTTCAAAAATCGATAGTTGCAATCGTAAAAACTTGATAGTTCGTGATTAGTTATCTTTACAAATTTGCTCACTTAAAATCATTTATCTTAATTATATACATAGTTTATATACTCAAAGACTCCCGTAATCTATTTTTAGGTGCTTAAAGTTTTTTAATAGTCAATAAACACTACTCAATGACTTATTATCTCAGCTAGTGACGTTACTGGACGTAATGTCACTAGTACTAAAAAAACCGTAGACAGAAAAAAACATATTTCCGGTCATCGACCGAAACTATAAAAGGCCGGGCTAGGGCTTCGGTCTCCCTCTTTTGCTCTTCAACTTCCCCAGAATTGGGGTCCTTGTACCAGGATTGGTACATACTACTGTTCCTGAGTGCCCGCTACACCTCGGGTCTTGGTCGGCCCCCGTGCTACATATCCAGCCGTCCAAGCCTGCCACCCTGCTTAGCTGTCTCCCCGCCTGCTGCCGGGAGACCACCGACTCGCTTGGCCTACTACCGCCAGGTGCATCGTGCCACACGATCTGACCGCTTGAGCCCGCGACCTCTGAGATCTTGTCATTTTTTTCAATATAACTCTCTTGTTCCTATAAATCTTAGTTTCTTTTCTTTACCTGTAGCGCTAAACGCTACAATGCGGATTAAAGACGAGGATGGATGGAATCCCTACAATATTCCAGTGTCTGTGATAAAGATTTTGATTTCTGTCTGTGATATCCATTTTGAGGCAAAATGTTTTATAGTGTGTCACAACATCAACGTTGCCTAATGGGAGGCTGTACCTTATTTATTTTACTCGTACTTATGTATGACACTGAAAAAAATATTAGTCAATCAATACCAGTTCCTTTGGGAGACGACAACACTAAATAAAATAGGTTTGTTACCAGTTCCAATTGAAAAACAGATGATCTTGTTCTTACGTAAATAAAGTTATTTTACCGCTATCAATTACAGGGTTGTAAACCTAAAATAGGTATGTTACCAGTTCCAATTGAAAAACAGATGATCTTGTTCTTACGTAATTAAAGTTATTTTACCGCTATCAATTACAGGGTTGTAAACCTATTATTGATTAAACTTTACTTACTTTAATTTACCCATACGCCATTACCAGGTATTTATGTCAAGTCGTTAATCAGAAAATAAAATCAGAACCTCGAAACATAGAGCCTCCTACTCTGCATTTTCCGGTTAGTGGTGTCTTTACTCCAAAACCACTGTTTCCCAATGATCATCGGTTCTACAGCCAATATGACCAGCCACCCCAGTCTGATAATTCGTTGACCTACGTCGGCAAGTTTGATTCTCTGGTGATAACATTTCTTATTCGATCCTTCACAACAAATAATTTACTTCGTGTTCATGTGGTTTAAATAATATTAAGATGTTACCAGATAAAACGTGTTCTATTACTGTCGTCACTAAGAAGCTGAAGTATATATTTACAATATATTCTTATGAATGCTGAAATAAGTATGTATTTTACAATAGAAGTAAGTATATTGTTTGTCTTTATAATAATAACCTGGGACGATCCACACATGGTGATCTGATCCCGAACAAGGCAGAGCCTTTACTATGGAAACCAGACAACTTTTACTAATACATACTCATACTTTTAATTGTAAATACATACTTAATAGATAAATAAAACCCAGACACCTGGTGGAAATCGAACCACCTGCTAGCCAGCAGGTAGCCCAATAAGCCAGCCAGGATGTTGAACTATTAGACCAACACGTCCGCCAAATGTTTTGGTTTTATACTAAGAAACTTATTACTTATTTAGTAATATTGCATACTTCTCAAGGATCTCATAGGGGATACTCCTTCACCCATACTGAACAACGTTAATAATTATTGCATGCTGATTTGAGTAATTTTATCATGCGTAACGATAACTTACTTTCATGATCTAATTTAAGTACGATGTTTCAAGCAAAAAGAAACTATTTTTTTTGTTTAGAACGACTGTTTTACCGCTTTCGACAATTTATCATTAAGAGATTTGCAATACTAAAGGTTATTAGTAACTTATTATAAATCAACATCAATTTTAAATTATACAGATAATCGTGTATATCTTCACACAAAATATCATCGATATCGATTACGTACGTAGTACTTTTTAACAACACTTTTTTTCCTTTACACATAAACAATTCACTCACACATAGATTTTTCTTTTTTGGTTTCATTTTTTCTCGGATTATGTCGATCTTCTATATTTAATATCTTTGGTATGAAACGTATATAAGATGTATCTATGTTTACATTTTATGGTGGTTAAGGCTTAGAGGAGATACAACTGGAGATAGCATGATGCGCTAACCCCTCTGCCAAATTTTGTTCATATGTTCAGGTCATTCTTTATTTGTGTGCGTATCTTTTTGAATGTGTTACGAGTTTATTATAGTGTGGGTATGCGTGAAATTGTATCTGTGTATGTTTACTTCGCCTCCCGCACCCCGCAAAAGTGCCACGAAAAATTTGTTCGGCGAATCGACGCGATACTAGCTCCATTCTAATTACTCTGAAGGTTAAGGACTTGAACCGTAGACAGAATATCTAAGTCTTGAACACATAGCCGCGTCTCCACCGCCGCCGCCGCGCCGCCGGCCGCACGGGATCATGCGGCGTCGGCGTTGGTGTGGACGTGCCTCGGGGTTGTTTGGGCGCACGTATCCTCGGCTAAGAGTGGATCCGGGATCGACCGACCACACATTTGGTTCGCGAGCCTGTGCAGCCAGCGCAGAGTGTTAACCGTATGAAATCAACGCGTCATGCACGATACGACACGTAAGCATAGTGAGTTTCTGTTTGTAATGCGACACGACATACTTTTTGTTCAAAACTTAGGTACTTGTTCTTGTGGGGGACAGCCGGAGCAACCAGGGGCAACCATCAAGCCAGAAACACATTAGGCTGACGTGTCGTAGTGCAGTTCGAGCAATCTCGTCAGCCTAATGTGCCGGCGGCGTCAGGGTTGGCAACTTAGGGGTATTCCCCCCAAATTTAGGGGGAAAAAATGTGGGATGGGATTTTTTTAGGGGTGTTAAATTCTTAGGGGTATTTTTAGGGATTTTTATAACTTCAATTAACTAAGTAATAAAAAGTGGGTTTTCGATTATTTATAAATAAAGAAATTAGAAAAATGGGGTTTCTGAATGAAATTATTTATTGATTGTTTAAAATTTATTGTTCGTTTATTGAATATAAAAATATTTTATCATTTTTTATGTATTATTTATTTTAAAATATTTAATTATTTATTTTATAAACAATATTTTTTTTAGGGGGAATCTCTAGAAATTGTGGTGGTTTTAGGGGTTTTTGATTGGAGCTTAGGGGGATACATTTTTTACAGTTGGCAACACTCGGCGGCGTTATCCAAGAAAACTATTTAAAAAAAAATAAAAAACCGATTTCAAAGTAAATTATCTAAAAAGCATAAAATAACCAAAATATATTGAAGTCGCTGTCAGCTGGTGCTAGTGTTAGTTAACATGATGTGCTAGCACCGACTTCAATATATTTTCGTTATTTTATGCTTTTTAGATAATTTACTTTGAAGTCGGTATTTTTTTTTAATATTTTATTTAACACTTTTTAGTGACTTTTATTTTACCAAGATATCACGCAACTCGAACGTCTACGTTACAGTAACTTACTGAAAACATAAAAAGTATATATCTCTTAAACTACTGGACCGATTTTGATGAAACTTGTACTCTACCCTAAGTTGAAAAATACTCTAACTATTACAAAAAGATTTTTTGAAATCGGACTTGTAGTTTCTGAGAAATCCGCGGACAAACCTACTTACATACATACATACACTCATAAAATTTGGTAAATTTGTTTAGAAGCCCACATAGAACTAACATATATCAATATTACGTATTTTTTATTAATATTACATACATACGCGTCGAATAGAGAACCTTCTTTTTGAAGCCGGTTAAAAAATAGACTTCTCGATTCCAGAATCTAACTGATATAATTATGTTGCTTCTCAAAATTATTTGTTCTGAAGAAATAAATTAGTTTGATCTAAAAACCAGCCCGTCATGGCCCCTAAACACAGGGGCGGTTGGTTTTACTGAGGTTAATCATAGATAACTCACTATATAAATCATAGATATGTATGTTCTATCCACCAATTCCACCATAGGTTTCTAATAAAGCCGCTGTACTGTGAAAAAATTCCCGTCTGTTCGATGATCGAACTACGAGGAATAAACGTATCCTTAGAGTAAGTACCAAGTTGGTACTTACTCTGAGACTGTATCTCAGAGTAGGTAACTTTTATTCCTTCCTCCAAGTACTGTATCCACTAGTGGTTATCCGTGATCCACTGACGCTTGGTGCTGCCACCGCGGCACCGCCACCTGATGCCTTAGTAAGCCTGATGCACGTAATTTTTTAAAATCCTCATTTATTTGGTGCGCGGCCGCCATCTTGGTGATAGCGACCGTAGCGGGCGGGAGCGACCGCATGGCCAAAGCGCATGGCGACCGCGTAGCAAACGCGAAATGTCTATCAGACGGTTGCTCTTAATTTTAATTTAAAAATAAAATTAAACAATGTTTATTTATTACAACAATAATTATTTATTAGGTATTAAAAAAATTGAGATCACTTAGCTAAGTCCAACTCTTATTCACTACCACCGGCTCTTTCATTTTGGCCTGCGTGTGGTTCATGGGTGTTCTCGTCCATACCCAAATTTCCATAATTCCCGAGTATCCTGAGTCCGTTAGGATCGAAGGGGGATCTTAAATGTAAAGTAGCTTTGTACTTCTGGCCCATAACTTCAATCTCATACGTGCCTTCTTTTAAGAAGTCTTTTGTTACTACTTCTCCTTTATTGCTAACGTAACCAATGCCGAATGGTTTATCTAGGAAATAAGCATAGTCCCCTCTTCTTAGATAGCCCACTGGTTCTCCGTTACGATATATTGCTTCCTGCCCGAATAACGCCACCTGTAATGATATTTGTTTGTCATTAAATATTAGATAGTGGCAAAGTATTACACGTTTAAGGTGCGCGTCCATTGGCACGCGCCGGACGCACCGCACGCACGGCACGCAACGGATTTTAGTTTGCTTTCGATGATTTTGACGGCCCGCATCGGAAAATGCCGGCGCGGATAATGGACGCAGCGCTATGTAAAATCATAGAAAGCAAACTATAATCCGTTGCGTGCCGTGCGTGCGGTGCGTCCGGCGCCGGCCAATGGACGCGTACCCTAATGGTCCCTTCCAAAATAACAATCGACGACGCGACGCTACGCATCACGTGGAATGGAAAAAGAATAATAACTCATGTGCGATATCAGCCTTTTGGTGGCACAGATTAGGTACATACTGAATTATACTCTCGAATAAAAATATCTCGTCACCGTGAATATTCTAGTCTAACCTTGTCATCGAGGGTGAAAAATGCATATTTTTTTGTAACACCGTTCTTCTTCGCTTTGGTGACATAATCGTTACCGATGTAGTCACCGTCCTTTCTACACGTGAAACTCAAATTCGCTTCAACTGGGTTATCGTCCGGCCTCAAATCGGCGTTCCATAGATGGTATCCTAAAAAAATTATACATGTTAATTTTCATTGTTAAAACAACATTAGAACCATCAAACTAATATTTGTACTAGAATAAAGTGCGATCCAAACATATACAAGAGTATGTAGTATACATAATTAGCGTGTTTAATTTCCCGACAGCCCCAGAAGGGTTATTGCTTTTGAAAAAAAAACAGAATCATTTATTTAAAAACAAATTAAACTACAGATTAGAATAGAAAACTGAAACTCTACAGAATAAAGTTCAAAACATTTGCAGACAGTTTGAAATAAGAACGCACGCGTAATTTGTGGTCATATGTATTTTTATGGCCGTTTTTTGAGTCAAGACTCGTCAGGCATAATTCGGTAAGTTGGTATAAATAACAGATCGATGATTATTACAAAATTAAATTCTAACTTTTCCTACCTTTTTCCCCACTCAAAGACGTCAAAGCCCTCCAGCCAGCGTTCTTTAGACCCTTGGCCTTACTTAAAGCTCTATAGACCGGGATAGCATGAGCAGAGGGTACATGCAGTTCCCAGCCCAACTCTCCTGACCACGTGACCCGGAGGGCTCTGCACCGGTACCGTTTGTCGTCTGTGTTCGCAGCTTTAGTGAAATGGATACTGCGGTGAGTGTTAACTGGGAAGGCGTCGTTGGATAGACCAGCGTCGGTGTAGCGTTGGAGGATTCTTTGGCTGTGAAAGCCGAAAAAGTTTTGTCAACTTAAAATATTTACACGCAAAACAGTGTGTGGTCGCGGCCGTAACAATATGACCTTTCAATGGTATGAACTTTATAACGCAGAAGCGACCATGTGGCCCAGGGGAATAAAGGTTGAGTATGGCTGCTTTATACTATAAAGGGTTACATCTTTTTTTATATAGGTTTTTTTCACCAAATAGTTCGTATGATGAAGTAAATACTGAAATATAAATGTTTTGACCAAAAATAAAACCATATCATTTAAATAGTTTAACACACACGCACACTAAACTTTATTTGTTCGCTTATATTATGACTGCTTATTTGCTTATTATTAAGCAAATCAATACAACTCACCTGTCAGGTCCTTGCACACTGAGAATGCACAGTTGTTTGGTAACATCAGTTATCGTAGCTCTCAATTTGTGACTTTGAACGATACGTCGGAGATGGGCCAGTGTGTGATTCGCGTTGAAGCCGCTCGTTACTACGTAATAACCGCGACCCTTGTAAAGAAAACATAGTTTATAACTTGTATAATAATTGATTACACTAAACTACTGAGTTTCTTGCCGGTTCTTCTCAGTGGGGGCGCGTTGTGAACCGGTGGTAAACTCAGCCCTCTCTCAAGCGACAGCCCAAGCCGAGGCCGTGCCTCCCTGAGGTGCCCTTGACCTCGTCGCTACTTCTACCGTTAAGGCTAGAGCGCTTTAAGCGCTCGCCTCCTATTGTCCGGTGAAGCTGTAATGGCCATCTGCGGCCAACAGCGTCTATCATTCCCAAAAAAAAAAATAGTTCGTAAAGTATATTTCATGCCGCTAGGTTCAGTTAGGCATGGTCATTACATAGATAGGTGACGGCGGCGACTCCGAGGAGGATGGGGACGGGGTTGCGAGCCCCACCCCTGTGATCACGGTGCCAGGTTTCTGGGGGCTATAATGGGCACTGAGGAGTATTTGGTGCAGATCCCACTGGAGGGCCCAGGGCCCCCCTCTTATGTGGCGATGCGACAGCTGCAGGGGTTTAAGTTGGTAAAAATCCCAGATACCATGATTAACGAGGATATATAGAACGAGAGGAGGGTGCAAGAGAGGAGAGAGAGGGACAGGGGATTCGAGGATGGGGTGATGGGGTGAGGGATAGGGGGGATTAAGGTAGAGCAAGGGGGAATAAGGGGGAGCAAGGTGGGAGAAGAGAGAAGTGGAAGGGGTTCAGAGAGGGGACAGCGAGGAGAGGAAGAGGGGGAGTGTAACGAACGGACCGAAGCAGGAAAGGGGAAAGAGAAAGGAGAGAGAGAGCATAGAATTAGATTTTTCTTACAAGAGAGAGAGATGGAGAGAGAAATAAATCAAGGGAGAAAAGGGGAGCAAAATGTAATAAAAGCGCGGGCGGAGCTGCGCGGGTCAGCTAGTGATTCATAAATACCTTAAAAATGGGCTCATGCAGTTGACCACTGCCGCCGTCGAGAATACTGACTGTGACATCCGCTTCAACGCCTCCTTTTTCATTCAGTAGTAGTGAATATACCACCCTACAAAAAGTTGCAATATTTCAATTCAACATACCTACTATTCATAGATTTTCATACAATTTACACCAGCGCGGCAGCGCCCCTAGCGGATACCAATGGCAATTGCATCACTCGAGTTTTACTTCATCATTTAGTTGATTGGTCGAGGTCTTCATAGAATTTTCGATGGTAAAGGGTTATAGAACATTGTGCGTAGCTTAGCAGGTTATACAGTATTTTATAAGCCTTTTTGGACAACCGTATATTCATAAAAGTTTTAAATACCTGTCGTTAGATTCGGACAGATCAGCCGTGAATGCCAAGTTGGCTGTCCGCTGCGCGTCCGGCCCCGTCACGTAGAACTTGCCATAATAGGACATGTTGAATAGCGCGGCAGCGTTACGACATGCCAGAGCCTCGCTGCCGATCTGATAAAATGTATACTTGCTAAAAGGTTCGTTCGTTGCCATTTGAGCAATGAACAGTGATAATTAGCCATGTATTAAAGGTATCTATGGCGTATAAAATCTACCTTATGGGTAATAATATGACATCGCCGTATCGTCTTGTCGAGTCAAATATCATAAATATGATTATATGAAATAGAGTAGAGTGCTAGTGCGGTGAGGGCGTGGTCCTGATATCAGCTATTAACTAGAAACAACTCCAATTTGATCTACAAGGTTAGGCAGAAACGGCAATTTAAAGCGTAGGCTATACTAGTTTTCAGTTGACATTAATAACTACTAAAATTAAGTAACGGACTTCTGCTGCATGCTGAGGTCACGATCAAGCACTCTAACTTGACAAATATAAATTAAATATTAAAATAAATACCCGACACAAGAAACAAAACATTGTACCTAATCGAACAATCTTAACAACCATCCGATTTGACAAAGACGTCAAACGTAAAATACCCCACATTATTCGTCAAAGGTTTAAAACAACAAAAAATAGCTTCAGATGTACTTACTAGATCATGATGTTTAGAGAAGTCAAAACTGTGATCACCCTTTAGGATTTCCTCGTAACGTTGATCCAAGTTTCTCGGGTAATCGTGAGTACCGCCCCAGTCGTATTGCTGAACCCGAATCTAAAAAAACTAACTATGACAATCTTAAAGGTTAAGTTGTGCTACAGCTTAATAGGGCTCGTTACGAGTTTACAAGTAGTCTATAACGAAACCGTCAAAGTAATTTACACAATCAATTGGCTTACTCTGTAAAACAGCTTCTAAAATCTTTTTGCTCTTCTGACAATATTGGATATGATTGGATAGGACGGCAGCGCCACTTAATTTGGATTGAAATCAACATTGGTATCGTAACGTATGCAAGCGTAATTTTCTGCTGCAGGCTTGATGAAACCTATACTATGCTGTACTTCTAGAACTTATGAGGGTAGGAAATGAATCATCTAGCAATATCGCAGCTTGTGTTAAACCTACCTTCTCCCCGGGCATGAAGAACGCCGGCCTCTCCCAGCCAGCTCTGGCCTGCATGACCGCGCCGTCGTCCACCAACTCCTGATGTATCGCGTCGTGGCTCGCATCGCGGCCAGCCAGCGGCTCGTCGTGAGGGAACACGATATTGTAGTTCCGGACGTACGCCTCGTGGCTACTCTCGCGCATCCAGTGTGCGCGGGACATTTGCCCGGGCGTGAATCGACGGATGTCGAACGTGAACATGTTGTAGTGAGGCCTGCGGCGTGGTGTAACTATTATAACCTTTGACGGGCTAAGACGGTCTGGCGTATAGATACTTTTTCTTTGTTTTTTGCGGGGAAAACCTTCAATAAAATAAAACAACCGCGACGATCACATCGGCACATGAGAGGAGGCGCTGGGTTCTCAGGGAGGATTAGCACCAGGTGCCCAGCTGGCGCTGATCCGCCCGAGAACCCATCGCATTTGAGCCCGCGGGCGGGCACATTATAGCCCCCCGGGAACTTCTTATGGTGCTTACGGAGACAGGGGTCGCAACTCCGCCACCGTAATTCGTCGATTGAGTACGGTGCCCTGAGGTTTACACCCCTAACATCTAACGACTCGTTGCACTTCAAAGATTGCCCGTTATTTAGAACCCCGGGCGTGTTTCTGAGGCGCATAGATACTTGTGCTACCCAAAAAGTCATGGTTTTATTCCTACCCAGTACAAACTTTTAAGTGCTTAAATTTGACTGTAACTTATGTCTGGATGTTAAATCCACTTCATAAAATCATTACACAGACTGACAGTTTAAACGTAGACTTTAGACTGAACAACTAAGTCTAGAAGCATGCAATATTGCACACAAGTACCACAAAATACTGAGAGTATTTGTGCAAGTACCCTATATAACATAGGACATGTATGTAACATAGGAGAGTTTATAAAATGGATTTTTGAAAATTTATTTTGGAAGTGGACCGGATACTTTATCAGGGAAGTCGGTATCTATATTATGTACTTTTATTACGACGATTTGATTTTTATTTGACGGACCTGTTGGTCTAGTGGTTAGACACCCTGGCTGCTACCAAATAGGTCGTGGGTTCGATTCCTGCCAAGTGTCTAGGTGTTATTTATCTATTTAAGTATATAATTACAAAAAAAAGTATTTAAGTATTGGTATCAGCTATCTGATTTCCATAGTACAGGCTCTGCCTAGTTTGGAATCAGATGACCGTGTGTGGAATTGTCCCAGAATATATTATTACTTTAATTTCCAATACGCACTGGCTGTACTGTATAAGATATTGTTATATGACGCCAGTACTATAAATAGGTATTACGTAGACGCCGGGTATCTCTTAAATGAACAATATTGAGGTATAAAACTAGGTACCTATTATGATTTCGTCAGACTGATAGTATAAAATAGTATACTATTAACAATATTTTTTATAATAATAGCTTTAATTATTTGTTTAAAAGAAGAAGAAAAAACGATAGGTATACAAATATAAACAATTAACAGGGCAATAATAAAAGCAACTAACGTCACAGCTAATCATATCACTGGGCGAGGAGCGATAACCTTACATTCATGTATTGATACATAGACCAAATACAATAAGTCGACTAGGCTAGATAAAGCTTAAGTACAAATATCTCAAAGTCTCATCTCACCGTCCACTGATGACCCATTCGGCCATCTGTATTGCACAACCGGCAGAGAACATCATTCCAGCCGAATTATAGCCGCAGTTGTGGTATAAACCTGGGAAAGATATTACATATTTAATTTAGTAAAAATATTACATCAGAAGACTAAGAGCCATCATAAGATATTATACTTAGATAATTTTATAAGTTAGATTGGATGAATACCAAAGATTTTTAACCACATAGTGTCCCAGAAGCTTTAAGTATAATGTAATCTCGACAAGACAAAGTGAGGGTCGAAGGATCAACACACCTAATAAAATTATAGAATATGCTACTATTTAATTATTACGTTTCCGTTAGTTACATATCGATCTGACCCTGGTTAGATCACGGCCGACCATAACTTTTATGATTCGCCGTTATAAATTTGTTCAAAACAAGTAAACAAGTTTTTGGGTTGAGATTTCATTAATTTTCACTCACCAAAAACATTGGGATCCTCTCCCAACAAAGGTTTATGATCCGGTGTGAAAGACTCCGGCCCGCAGACAGTACTTTTGATTCCCACTTTACCCAGCTTTGGGCACAATGTTGTAGCACTGGTCATGTGTACACCAAATATATCCCAGTCTAATTCGTATAGATGGAATTGCAAATTATCCGGCACCTTTAGAAATAAAATTATTTGTCATCTACAGCATTAAATTACAGTTGAGATTATACCCACCTGATACCAACAGAAATAACAGATTAGGTGCACATTATCAGTAGTGTATGACTGTGGTCAAAGACCTGTGTAATCGTTTTCTCTCAATCGTTCATGACCTTTAGATGAACAGCCAAATTAATCATACCATTAGGTAAGGTTTTGTGCATGCCTCAATTAAGTTTCGTGACTCTTTTTACACAATACATGAACCAAGTCAGCAACAAAAAATATCTTAACCTCTGAGTAAAGTATGAAGCACAATTTAAAAGGCTAGTTTCAAATACGTCATCATCGATCACAAAGTATAAGATCAACTAATGCCTTTAACAGTTTCTTCAATAGTGTTTTTTCCCAACCCGCGTAATCGTACCCTGATGATGATTCGCCCGCTTCATCAGGTAGTAACGAAAAGTATATACATAACCTACAAATTCCAAAGGATCAGATTTGTAAAGCTTTAATGGCTGTTGATGTTAAAAAGGGACCTGGTAGCGATAATATACCTCCCATCTTAATTTCCAAATGTGCTAAATCTCTGTGTGATCCTTTGTTTATCATATACAATCGGTCACTTAAAGAAGGCCACTTCCCTAGTACGTGGAAAGAGGCTCACGTAATACCCTTATTTAAGCATGGGTCACGCGTTAAAGCTGAAAACTATAGACCTATTTCTATACCTAATGTGTTCGGAAAAATCTTAGAAATGTTGGTATTTATATATATCTATCCTATCATACAACAAGGTATTCCTATTTCTCAGCACGGATTCATCAAGGGTAGATCCGTTGATAGTAATTTGGGTCAGTTTATTACTGAAACTCTTCATAGCATAGACGGTGGAGGCCAGGTTGACGTAATTTACACAGATGTTGAAAAAGCGTTCGATCGCGTAGACCACGTTATTCTTCTTCGTAAATTAAAAATGCTAGGGATTCATGGTGATCTCCTACGATGGATAGAATCTTACCTAAAAAATCGATGTCAAGCTGTTGTGGGTGGATACCGTTCAAACTTTATACAAATTACATCTGGAGTCCCTCAGGGTTCCCATTTAGGGCCCCTTTTCTATAATGCGTACATCTATGATATCCACACGTGCTTTCAAAATTCTTCAATAATGTTATACGCGGACGATACTAAAATTTATCTTCATATAAAAGATATATATGACTGTTATAAACTGCAAAACGATTTAAGAAGATTAGCGTCCTATTGCCATCTTAACCGTATTACTATTAATCTAAAAAAATGTCAAGCCATAACCTTTACTCGTAAACGTACACCTATTAAATTTGCGTATACTTTGGACGGTTCTGTAATTGAAAAAGTTGATGTTGTTAAAGACTTGGGAATTCATTTATATAGTAAACTCACTTTTAATTCACACATAGATTTTATTGTTAATAAGTCATATAAGAATTTAGGTTTTGTGTTGAGAACATGCCAACCCTTTAATAACGTAGCCTGCATAAATCTTTTATACTATTCCTATGTTCGCAGCACATTAGAATATGGCAGTATTATTTGGAATCCACAATATCAAACTTATATTGACCAATTGGAAAGCATCCAAAATAAATTTTTAAAGTTTTTAGACTTTAAAGCTAAAAAGCGTCACGAATCATATAATGCTAGATGTGATTTCCATAATTTCCTGACACTTAGAGATCGTAGATTACTGCTTGATCAAATGTTCCTTTACGATGTCATTACTTGCCACCTTGATAACCCAGACTTACTTGCACAAGTCAAATTTTCTACCCCCTGTTACCGGACTCGACAAACTAAGTTATTTGCCATTACCCCTACTCGTACTAAGTACGCATCAAACTCACCCATCAATCGTGTATGTTCCGCCCACAACCATATTTTCCCAAAATTAGATTTATTTACCTCTAAAAAACATATTTATAAAAAGCAAGTATTAGACCTTTTACTAAGTAATTTCAAACGCAACAACCTATAAGACATATACCAATAATTATGTATATTTTACACACATACCCGACACACAACCATACATATGTACACACACCCACTCACACACACATACATACACACATTTATAAATCGTGCTTTCATTTTTGCTTTTTCAATAAGTATACCTAATCGTAATAAAATTGTAACTATTTGCTACGTTCTAGCTGTTACTTAGCATGTCTCTCCTATTATTCTTAGTACTCTAGGTAAACCTATAATTGGCTTATGTAAAGTTTACTTTAGTTGGATAAGATCATTTTGTATTAATGCTGTTGGTTTACTAATAAAATATAAATAAATTAAATTAAATAAATAAAATAATAACTTCTGATTTCTTTCATCAATCATGTGCGAATCGTCTTTGTACGATTGTTATTAGCTTTCGGTGAAGGAAAACATCGTGAGGAAACCTACATGTCTCAGAAAGCTTAATTAGCTTTCAACTGACGTGTGAAGTCCGCCAACCCGCACTTGGCCAGCGTGGTGGACTACGGCCTAAGCCCCCTCATCTTGAGGTAGGGCCAGTGCCCAGCAGTGGGACATAAACCAGGGCTGGGATTATTAATACTGGACACAGAATTTCACGACACGACGCTCCCATATAGTGCCTGCCAGCCAACGTACAAAGAATTTTCCGAAATCAAGTAAAAATAACTTCAGAATTCAAATTACCTGATCAAGCATATGCGGATTTCCTTCATATCCTCCAACGTTGCAGGTTTCTCCTTGGACTTTAATGTACAGGTTGACGTCATGGTCTCTGATGTTAGGAGCTCCTCGAACTTCAGGCGTCGCGTCGCACACTACGTAAGCATGCTTGAATGGTATTAAGGGTAGTGATGGAACACCGGCGTATCTGGCTACTCTTGGACCCCAAGCCCCTGTATAGGAAAATCAAATCTGTGTTTTTAAACCAGAACAAACCCTCTAGTTAGGTATACATATATTTTTTTAACACGAGCGAAACGAGTACACCTACCTCCACAGTTGATGACGCATTTAGTTTTAATAATACCTCTATCGGTATGAACTCCTGTTACTTCTTTATTTCCTAGTAAATTATGGGTGTAATGTATGTCGAGAACTGGACATTCCTCATATACCTGCGGTGATATTGAATAATGTAAACAAACCAAAATAATGTACGCGGCGTACGGAAAGAGATTCTTTGGATGGCATAATAATATCAGTCTCTGTTCTTGCTGGTTACCTAATATTTCCGTTACGACATAGGTAAAGCTACATTATTCATGAAGAAGATCGAAATAGAGTTCAGTATAGATTAAAACTTAGAACTATAAGATTTTTTTAAATATACTTCAACTCACTTTTCCACCGTTTTTCGTAGCTACTTTTAAGAGCGCATTGCACGCCATCGCTGGATCAATGGTGCCATCCTCGGTGGCAAACAGCGCCATTTTGAATACTGATGGGTCGAGCAACGGAAACAATTTCTGAGCCTCGTGAGGATCTAGAATTTTACTTGGTATACCCATGGCATTGCCAAGTGTATGTAGTCTCATGTACTCTTGAGTTCGGACCTAAAATAGAATAGTATGTCGTAAGACTGTGGTCTGCAAACACCAATACATATAACCCGGGCATTAAAATCAACTACGAGTAGGACGCAATTCGAACCAGATGGGTCTCAATTTGTACGAGATAATTATGACTTGAGTCCCAAGTCTTGGGAAAGAGTTGTACTTAAGCTACAAGTGACGCAAAGGGCCTAGGAAAGAAGACCTATTCAGAGTAGCAGTAAGGGACAAAAAGGAAACTAAGTGACAGAGAGCAATCTTTATTGGGAAGTGGGCTTGACATGTTGCTAGACAACGAAACGTATAAAATAGTCCTAGACTGACGACCATGGTGAAAGGACGAATTCGGTAAAAGGACAATATATTAAAGATGGCGGACGGCAACAGGACATTTGCCGCCCAAGACAGAGCGAAATTTAGAGGATTTAAAGAGTCTTTAACCAAGTTTTTGATTAAAAATGGATAAAGACGAAGATTAATAATTATATGACAAACCATGTAACCTTACCTTACTCCGTGATATGAACATGCCACCATTGTTGATCCAACCGGCGTACTCGCCAGTCTCTGCCTCCAAACTACTGTACACGGTCCGGGAGTCTCTTAGAAGTTTCACTTCCAAGTCGCAAGGCCTCAAAGACCATACTAGACCTACAAGATTACAAAAATTGTATGTTTACTTATATTTTTTTAAGTTGAGGCTGTCGTAAGTTAAAATCCATCCAGCCGTTTAGATTATAGGCTGTGCCAAAGAAATAAACAACCATACATAAGTATCTACATTCGAAAAACTTAGCTCCCATTGTTAAAGGTCAGTCGCGTCGTACAAAAAAGTAATTACCAGCAGTGTGCCAAGTAGTACCACTGGTGATCTTTGCTCGCTCAAGTAAAACCGCATTCACGCCTCTCTTCGTTAATTGGTATAGTGTGTTACACCCTGCTATGCCTCCACCTATAAAGAACATAATGTGTAAGTTTATAAAACCAAATAAACATAATATTGAGTAAAGGACCATGCCCGTCTGTGCCCCAGAAATGCCCAGATAAAGTATATTACAAGATTGCTCTAATAAATAAAAACTAGAATTATGTTGTTAATTTTAAATCATATGAAGCACTGGATAAAAAATTAAAAAAAATAAGTCGTTCTGTTGACATTGCAGTACCAGTGTATCTAACCAAATTGTTTTCACATACATATTGACACTATACAATGGAGACAGACTAGATAATTCCAAATAACTGACATGTTTATCTGATAACAAACAGATAAGTATATAAATGAACACTGATCTGGCTTAGCTTATGTGATGATGATCATGAAGTTCCTAGTGAAAAACTAATAGCAATGTTGTCTGTAAACGATAAAATGTATAAAAAACCAGTAGGAGGTTATCATGTTTAATGTCTAATATCTTTTGAACCGGTGCTTTATATGACATTAAATCTAGTTATCATATAAATACTGTTAAAAAGTTATCATATGACATAGAGCTGCAATTTGGGCATTGCATGGCATTTCTGACTTTCAGCTCCATACTAATTGGGCATGGTCCTTTTACAAACGTACATCGACTGTGTTAACGATATTATGTTTTATACAGGGGAGAACCTACACACAGCCTACTGATCCCAAACTAGGAAAGTAGAGACTTTTTAGTTTGGTTGACATAGTCCAGGCTCATCATAGTTTGGGATCACATCAGCTGTACTGTTCTAAACATATATTACATTATCTACATAACCTGAAATAAATTCTCTAAATGATAGCGTAATAACCCTCCCTCCGTTCCGTAGTCGGGTAAACAGCATCGAAATCCATCATGTAGTTAAGAAGTACTATAAGCCAACGTACAGACGTATTATAGATGGCAACTTTGTTATGTACTATCATGAACCCACGTAGTTATACCTATATTTGTAACTTCTACGCTAACATCTAAAGACCTAGAAGTCTTTGTGACTTTAGAACAACTATGCTATAAGTATGATATGGCTACTTACCAACAATAACAACATCTGCTGACGACACCACTTCTTGCTTCGTCGCCAACAATCTTTTCTCATATCTGAATTGTCTTAAGTAATTTGCCGCCTTATTTCTAACACCTCCATCTTTGATCACTTTAAACATCTTGATATACTTACTAAACTAATAAGAGATGTGGCCCGAACAATGGTCTATTTGGAAATGTTTGGTTTGAATAATGAACGACTGCGATAACTGCACTTATCAGTCAAAGTTCAAGCTTTTATGTGATTGGTTTATCAAGATGCCGCTTGTTTTGCTCCAAACTACGTGAAATGTAAACACTTATTACTTCTGTCACCATGAAACCAATGAAACTATTTCACGACATATATAATTATTTTTATTTACTATATTTACAATTTATAGTTAACAACAATAAAAACAAAAGTTGAGGAAGTATTACTACAACAATATCTTATTTCACTAAATATTTTGGTTACAATATTATTGGACAAATAGTTAAATATTTATAAAATGTTTTATTAGTAAGTAGGCAAAGGATAACACAAATTAAACGAAATATTTTTTTTTAATCTACGGCAGCTTTTATGGTAAACATTTATAATTAAACCTAAGATATAAATACATTCGACCTATCATGGACGAAAAAAAGTGATAAGTATAAAATAATGTTTATATTTAGCACTTATGACCATAGTACACGCCCGCAATAGTTAATGTGACCCAGGGATTGATAACGATATAATACTTAATTTAATGATAAAACTTACGTGACGCCATCAAAACAATGGAACACGTAGTTGAACCTATAACATTTTTTAATAAATTAACAATGGAAAGTATAGTGTATTGGATATTCTAAACCGCCCTGCCCCTATATGACAGGGACTCGTTGGTGTACTAATTAGATAACTGGCTGCAAACTAAAAGGTCGTGGGTTCGATTTCCACTAGGGACAAACATTTGTGTGTTTGCTATAAGTTCAGGCTATGTTGTGGCTGTGTGTGGAATGTCCTAGGTTTATTAAACTATACAGGTCGCCGATGTAACACCTGCAAGATTCTACAAAGTGAATCAGTTCTTGATAAATTACCCAAAATAATACAAAACGGCACTTTTATATGACATACATATTATCTTATTTTAATAGACTTATTTAAATTGAAATCGACCTAAAGATTGACGAGTCTCGTCGATCATAAAAATCGTGGTAGTTTGATAGTATTGGCTACATAGGGTAAAAAAGATTACTCCCACGTACCCACCTCGCATATTATTTTTTTTAATTAGTAGCTTTTTTTATTGATACGACTTCAAAATCTATTTAAGTGAGTTCAATCTAATTAATACTCTGTCGCATTGAAAGCTTGCAGGTGATTAAATCTGCAACCTGTATATCAAGATCTACGATTACCTAAACCAGGGATTCCCAAACTATTTTGGGCTAGACCCCCTTTTCCAGAAATGAACTGATACATCAGACCCCCATAACCCAATTACTTTAAAAATCATATTTCTATTTTTTTACCTATTGATACAAAATACTTACCAATTAAAATACTTTGCGGTTTGTTAGGCAAGTCAAGCAAGTAAACTTGACATCATTTTCTCATCAAAATTTAACAAAATAAATAGACATAAAATTTAGTACAACAATGGTTCTTCCTACTAAAATATTAGTCGTTCTTATAACAAGTTAGTACACTTAACACGACTTACACAGTGTCTTGAAAGTGTTGAATAAGAACTTGTGTTAATTAATAGGGTTTTTAGACCTCGTCGACCCCAAATCAGTTTTCGTTTATGTCAAGCCATGGGAATATGATTTCGATCCCAAGGGGTCGATATTGACCACTTTGGGAATCCCTGACCACACTCTATACAAATACACAAGACAAATTACATACAGAAATATTTTAATTTTAATTTATAATTATAAGCTGTATAAATTGTCATGGAAGATGTAACGCAATGCACAGTTTATGCCCAAAATAATTTTAAAACAAAATGACCGGGAAAAATTACATATTTCTTAGAAATAAAAATGCTACAAATCAAGGGTAATTATCTCATACATACAAGGAACAGTTTCACTAAATTGTGTCTTCAGCCTCTTGGTTTATGTATTATGAAACTCTTATTTACAATATAACCGTAACTGTGATGTTATTCAACATTGGCTCAATTTATTACATTAAATAGCCCCTTTCGGCCGCCATTGCAACTGACATATAAATGAAAATCAAATACTCTTGACAATATCAAATAAGAACTTCACACCAATCTAATATTATATTCTACACACATACATGCATTTGAGTTACACTTTATCGTTTTAACACCGGCTTCTATACGAAATTAAATATCATTATGATTTTTTCAAGACACAAATCGCATATCTTGTCATTTTAAAATTTCAAGACAAAAGATCATAGTAAACAAACTCGGGTAATATTAGTTTCAAAAATTTACGCGTTATGAAATTCCTTTGCTTGCTTTTATATGACTACAAGATAATTATACAGACTGTTTAAAAATAATGTCTGATCCGAATGTGTCCCACTCGCATAAATGAAATACACCCACACTCCAGAAAATTGTATAATAAATGTTTAGGATGTATACAATCCATAAAAGTATATGAAAAATGAAGGATATAATAGGCTAGATGACTGAAAAATTATATTTAGTCCGTCATTGAGATTATCAAAAAATATTGGACGCGTATTCTTTCTTTTCTCAATTAAACAAAAAATGACGAAGATATAGAGCATTGAAATTCCGTGTGACGTCACGTTTGTTAAATAAAAAAATAGTTATCCAATATTTTATGATAATCTAACTGACGGACTAATTAGAAGTACTGTTTTTTGAATTACCCGGTATGTCTGAATTACCCGGTAATCATCCCTAATATTTTCTATAGGTTGTGTGTATTGTCTGTGTATTTATACTTTTCCCAAAACGAACAAAATATCGACTTTGCGTGTACACACGGCGACACCTCACCCTAGACGGTTTGGACTTTGAACTATTAGAAGTTGAACGATGCGAATTGTGCGTTGTTGTTATATCATACCACCCGGCGCGAACGGCCAGCGGCCTTCGCCCGCCGACCACCGCATGCGAGACATGCGGACATGCATCCCTTTCCGTTCTCTGTATTGTATGTAACGTAGTTATTTTTAACTAGGGTGTCGAAGTTGATGTATAGCCGTGTGTATAGTTATAGGTCAGCAGTATCCGGCAACCTTTATGCCTGTGTTAAATAGCCTAATGTTAACTTCGAAGTCCATTAAAGGCAAGCATGTTTAAGATTGCTTTACGACACCGATAATACCCATAACCCATTTAACGCCCGGGGTAAGGTGCGCGCAGGGTGTATCTAGATGGAGTTAGTGTAAGGCACGGTAGGCGGGTGTAGTCAGACGTGGTGGGGGCTGGCGACCCGAGGCGGGGTGAGAGCGAGGCGATGTTGACGGGCGGCATGTTCCCCCGCCGCCGCAGCGGCCGCCGCCTCTAGCTGCGCACGCAACGCTACCAGCTCACGGGTACGTTGGTATATCGGATCCTGCAACCGCGCACGGGTTTACTACACCATTCATGGTGCTAAATGCCGGCCATCGCGAAGGATGCCAAGTAATTCCAGGGGCCTACTACTACCACCAACTCTTAGTGCAGTGTAAAAGTACTCAGTGGGCGAGCGCTTGCTTTGGATACTAGGTGTGCAGATTCGAACCCCGGCTCGCACCGCTGATTTCTTTAAAGAGATCTGAGAAAACCAAACTAGCTTTTGAATGACGTGTGAAGTCCGCCAACACGCACTTGGCCAGCGCGTAGGACAATGGCCTAAGCCCCCTCATCATGAGGGGAGGCCCGTGAGCAACAGTGGGCCATAAACAAGGGCTGGTATTATTTATATGCAGTTAATAGCTCCGTTCCTATCTCTAACGAAAATAGGATCCTTAGTCCTTTTTGGCATTTTTTCTTAGTAATAAACAGACACCACTATTATCGCGGGAGAAACCTTCCAAAAGGTCATTTTCCTGGCGTTGTTAATATACTATCGCTAAAGCCAGTGGCATACAGTCCATACATGCAGGCAAAAAGACTGCCTAGAAGTCCTAACTTCTCTGGATGATTATTAAGTGATATATGTAATAAGTTTATGCTTAAAAGGATAAAATATCAGTCATCTTTTATGAAATAACAGCAACAGAGGCACAATAAAAATGCCATAGAGCTCAAGAACTCGGAGACATTTTAGTAATTTGATTACCATTTTGCCTTCCATATCCTAAAAGTATGTGCACTTTACGCTTTTTGGCTTGGCTTTAGCTAAACTATCCATCAGTCATCGGCATTAAGCATATCTAATATTAAGCTAAGTTCTAACCTGTTGTCTCATAGTAGGATTCCATCTGCAGTACAGCGCCTTCCACAGTTTAATGACTCTGAGCGAGGCGACCGGTACTAGAACGACTTGAGGTCGACAGAACGGCGAGGGCGGCGACCCGGCCGCGAACGACGATGGGCCCCAGTACAAGGGGTTCAGGTATAAGTCCTGCCTACTATTGATGTACGACCAGAGAGATACAGTCTTCTTTTTCACCTCTGAAAGTATAATTGTGGGGGATAATATTATAATTAAAACCAAAATGATTAAAATTAAAACTTGGCAAGCTATACAACAAGACAAGGTATACACTGTCACACGGGCAATCTAAAACGTTACTAAAACGGTCAAATCTACACTACAAGATGATTAATGCGAAATATCCTGTTGATGAATCAAATTACCCTCGGAAATAGTGTCCATAAGAAAATTATCCTACTTTAAACAAAATCATGTTAAAGTTGCAACTGTAAGCACGCACGTACGTATATACGCACGGTCACGTATAAAATGAGAACGGATATGCAATAAACTGTCAACCGTGTCTCTATATTTTAAAGAAAATAAAGACCTTATAATGTTGAAATAAAGATCAAGTCCGTTTGAATCTACTCTTATAAAAGGTAGACAGTTTTTTTACATAACGTTAGTCAATAACGGCCACTCACCTTCCTTATCCCTCTCCCTTTCAGTATTAAAGAGGAATGTGCCGAACCGGCACGAGTATAGATGGTCGACGATAGTAATGAGCAGGCGCTCAGTGAACTCGAAGGCGGTGGGGAACTGTTGTTGTAGTTGCCAGACACAGTCCACCCATTGAACAAACACTGGCGACCGATCCGCGTCCGAATGTCGCTCGTCCCCGTGACCGATGCGCTAAGGAGATATTTGTTTATTTAACTTTAAAAAACCAAACGCACGCTTTTTCAATTTGTCGGGTTAATACAACGTCCAATGAATTAAATTTATCTAGAGATTAAACAATCGACCCTTAGTGACTAGACAAGCAAGACGTGAAGAATAGCGACACGCCTGCCCATAGGCAACTAAACGGCACTGCCGCTCGTTTTGAATAAATAATCACAAACATTGATAAACAAACTTGTTATGTGATTTGGTATTTGCTACATATGTATTTGATGAATAGCAAACTAACTTATAAATATAGGTCCACAAAAGGCATGAAACCCTCAGCATGCGATTCTGACTCGCAATGGAGCGGTTTTTTGAAATTGAAATTATGGGAATCTGTTAAGCTTTTTATGCAATTTATACCTTGTTTACTAAAGTACAAAACAAAATTTTATGATAATACATACCAACTGGAATTTATGTCCGAAAGACAGCCACTCCTTCTCGATAAGCACCTCGAAGCCTCTTAGCGTCCTGTAGTAGGGATCCAGCATTAACATCGCCAAGGCCGTGAGCTGAGCGGTCCGGTCCCAGCCGTCGGAACAATGGACCAATACCGATGTCTTGTGATTTTCCACCTGTCATACGTCCAATTGTAAGTCGTTTGACGGGTCTTGGGTGGTTAAAGAAATTGGCTGCTAACTTAAAGCTTTTGGGTTCAATAATAATTTCTACCTAACGGGCCTAGTACGGCTTGCAATTCTTGACAGATCAGTGTAGAATATGACGTAGTTTTCAAGACCAAAACGTCCCTTTTGTTTTCATGTGGAATACTAATAGCACGCATGACGGCATGCTAACATTTATCTGTCAAGATGCTAATGCCACACTAAGCCTGCAGTTTCAAACATTTGTGTGCAGGAACATATACAGGGTTACAGGAAAAGTCGTGCTAGATCCGTTGAGGGCGTGGTGTAGCCATCATTTCTGACTTATTTCACTATGAAACACCCCACCCTAAACTTAACCAAAATAATAAAAAAATGTAAAAAAAAAAAAACTTAAACAACTTAAACAAAATAAAATTTAATAGCCTAAAAATCGGCAATTTTCAATAAAAAATTTAAAGTCGAAAATCTCGAAAAGGGTTAAGTTTAGGGTGGGGTGTTTCATAGTGAAATAAGTCAGAAATTATGGGTACTCCACGCCCTTAACGGATCTAGCACGACTTTTCCTGTAACCCTATATACAACATGTCATAAAATTAACTCAAAACATGAAACTAGTTTATTCATTATCGAGAATTGATTGCAGAATTGATTACACTACTATAATAATAATAATAATAAATACACTTTATTGTACACCAAAAGTTACATGTAAATTGAACAATACGTTGATGATATCAATGTGCAAAGGCGGCCTTATCGCTAAAAAGCAATCTCTTCCAGGCAACCTAACTAGAAAATGAGAAAGAGAAACATAACTATACAAAACATAACTACTATTTAATAATGTTACCTACTTTTTTACTATTTGTTTAGAAAGCCACCATCAGGCACAGGCGGTCTACTTAACAGAGGCGATACAGAATAGGTAAGGTATTATAAAAGGCTATTAACTTTGACAATCATTTGTGAAAATAAATAATAACAAACAAGATAAATTAAAAAAAAACTAAGGTATTTGAGGTTTTGCGTAATTTTATTAACACGTTGTATATATATTCTGGTTGCCGTAGTACAGGGTCTGCCTAGTTTAGGATCAGGCGTGTGCCATGTTTGAGGATATTACTATTATTTGATACTATACATTTTCACTTACCTTGTCTACAATTCGTACAGCTCCAGCTAGTATACATTTTATGTGTTTCAGCCAACATGTGGCTTCTATACCACTGAACCACCTGGAAAATCACATTTAATATAATATCTACACATAGGCAAGAAACCTTTATTAAAAAAATCATACAGGTTAATGTCTTTGCTTTATCCAATAATAAAGCCTTAATGAGATTAGAAAAGATATTGTTACGATTAGGTCTAACAATTAAATAACCCGACTTGTCATTCGATTGCAAACAAAACTTGCACTTTACTATGGCGTAAAATAAATAATCCCGACCATGGCAATAATTCATATTAACACACGTTAATACAAACGAGATCGCACCTTAAGAGCTTTAGAGTAGTTCGGATATCCCGACAAAGGCAATCATGTAATATTAACATATTAAAATTATTATTACTTTTCTCTAATTAAAGTTAAGTTCGAAAATAAACATGTATTTCGAACCAAAGCCAAATAAGTGAACAACACCAATTTGCAAATCTTCACCACTTAAACGGCATTAATTAATGTGCACAGAAATATTCTTGCTGACTGATGAACAGGGGCATACGTAAGGACATAGCAATTCAAGGTCTTAAGTAACATATAAAAAAGATAAATTATATAAATACCTATAAATAACAAAGAAAACCTTAATATCATATCAAGTTCGACATCCTATATAACGATAACTATACTACATACAACACGGAGAATTGTTGGAAAGGGACTGGGCATGCGGCGGCCGGCGGGCGCAGGACGTGTGCGGCACGTGCAGAATGGAACGAAATAATAATAACATATCGCACCCTCTCGCACGATTTGCAGCGTTCAACAACTAATAGTTCAAAGTCCAAACAGTCTAGGTTGAGGTGTCACCGTGTGTACTACGTGTTTTCCATCGTCACGCGGGTTATAACAAAGAACGAGCAGATTGCAGACTTACCTACTCTGATCAATTTGTGGAAAACAAAGCTCTTTTAGCTTTCGCAAGCTCTCTCGCATCACGTGTATATTGTGGATATCCAAGAACACTAGATCTGCATTTTGATACGCATCTTCAGATTCATATCTGTAAAAAGCATGGTATTTCAATTAATATCAGAAAATATTATTAAACAAATGATGAAGTTTTTACATTAACCCTCGTTGGATTAAATCTATACTATAATAAAACTCAAAGAGCACTTTTCCTGTACATTGAATATTTTTCCAAAATTTCTATGTAGGGATATTATACTATCGACATAGAGGCCAAAACTATTTTTTTTGGAATTATTGTCTGTCTGTCTGTCTGTCGTTCTGTTTGTCCAGGCATCATTCGAAAACCCGTGGATGGATTTTGATAGGACTTTCACTGATGTGTTGTGTAGAAGTCAAGGTATAAATTGGTATATAAAACATCACGCTATGTTTCATAGGGGCTAAGCAGTGAAACATTACTTGCACATATTACCACGTAATTTCCTTTGTATGTGAATAGGGTAATTATAGACTGATCAGTTAATCATTAAGATATGTATTATTACGCTATATACAATAGGGACTGAGCAGACATTTAGTTTGCATAAGATATGGCAGTGGCGAAGGGTCAATTTTTGTAAGGGGTAAGCCGGTCCGGTACACCCAGGAAATTTTCATTAGATTTCTGTATTGTTCTAAGTACTTTGCTGATAGCAATATGACATTATATATTTGAAATGTTAGAATCTGTAATTCCCGAGCGAGTCCAAACTAGATTAGGAAACAAATAGGCAAGGGAAAAATAACATTTCATTTTATTTAAAAGCCAGTTCATGAAATTTTAATGAAACTCCCCAAGTCCAGGTAGTGTATAGGTATTGTATCACAGTCGCAACAATAAAAGATGCGAAACACTAAGAACTTTCATTATCGAATATCATTAGACAGTAATTTACGATGTTAGCGTGATTTACATTATGAACAGCGCCATCTATCGGCGAAATTGGACATACAATCACTATAGAACTTTTATAACTCAAGAACGGCCTAACCGATTCGGCTGAAAATTGGTGGGTTAGAACCAGGAAACGGACATAGGACTTTTTATCCCGGTAGGTTAAGGTTAAGCAACGTTAGGTAAGGTCATTAAATAGATGGGTGAACCGATTTGTATGAAAGTGTGCATATCGGGTAGGTCTGAGAATAGGTCATACAGTATATTTCATACCGCTAGGTTAAGGTTAAGCAACATAAGGCAAGGTCATTAAACAGATGGGTGACCCGATTTGTATGAAATTTTGTGTGCATATCGAGGAGGTCTGAGAATAGGTCATAAAGTATATTTAATGCCGCTGATACCATGATTGACGAGGATATATAGAACGAGAGGAGGGTGCAAGAGAGGAGAAAGAGGGAGAGGGGATTCGAGGAGGGAGTGATGGGTGAGGGATCGGGGGAGTTAGGTGGAGTAAGGGGGGAGTGAGAAGGAGCAAGTTCGTAGAAGAGAGAGGGGAGAGGGTTCAGAGAGGGAACAACAGGGAGAGGAAGAGGGGGAGTGTGACGGAAACCGAAGCGGGAGGGGGAAAGAGAGAGGAGAGAAAGAGCATATAATTAGATTTTTTTTTATAAGAGAGAGAGATATGGATAGAGATTAATCTAGGGAGGAGGGAGAAAAGGGGAGCAAAATGTAATAAAAGCGAGGGCGGAGCTGCGCGGGTCAGCTAGTTTATAAATAAAAGTACGTATTGGTAGACGCAGCATCGTACGATTGCACATTTCACTGGTTATAATAGTGGTAGAACAAATATAATTTTGTCAAACGAGGAGGTCACTATGCCGTCTGCTCTTTGGAACTTAACGGCAATAAAGGCGAGTAGCACTAGGTATATCAACGGCGACATGATGCAGGAAAATGAAGTCTCTGACTTCTTAGTTATACAGAAGAGGTTATACAGAATGCCTTTCCAGCACTCAATTCGAAAGCTATCTGTACAAACCGGAGGTTTCGCAGCAGGGCGACATGTTGTTTCGCTCACTATGGTCTGCCACGATCGCATAGCCCACAACCCCCTGCAACTTTTTAGTACAATTCAGGAAAAATATTTATGAGATATTCAACAAATGAGACATACATGTATGATTGCATTGCGATACTGAATAATACCCTCAGCAATAGGACAAGGTTTTATTAACACTGTGTATAGATAGCTTCGGTGCACTTCACATAGGTCCGACGTCAGTATGGTCTGCCACGTAAAACAGATTAATCTGAATATCAACCTATTTCAATAAAAACAAAGGTGATTACTGATTGTCATGTTATCTTACCCTCCTCCCTTAGCTTTGTTAGCAACCGCGTTAGCAGTGGGTCGCGCGTCCATGATGAAAAGCTTATGTGCCTGTGCGTTTGCGTCCATTATCAACTGTATGTACCGCTCGTCCTCCCGACTGCGCTTCCCACTTACCTAACAGCAGAAGCAAAATCTATTAAACTCTAGTAACATTTCGGAGTCGTAGGGACGCTGAATTCACCCGTGTAAATGACAACGTCAAGCATAGGGATATCCTTAAAATGCACAGTAAAAAATGCGCATGTAAACTCATGTTGTTGCTAGCGTTGATGAGGGTATGATCCGTTTGTGGATATTTTTATTTAAAGTGCACTAGCTTATTCTAGCTAATAGCTTTCTTTTTTTTTTCTTTTTAGCTAGTAGCTTTAGCTTACTCGGTCGTGAACTAAACTAAATTTACAGGGTAGCTATGGACGTGCGACGGTGCGAGCGACGGCTTGCGCGCGCAAAAATTAACTGTTGCGATGCTACAAACTACTTACTTCCTCGTAAGTACGTCCGATAGAAAGTAATTCAGGCATTTAACTCGCTACTATTTTTATGCAAGTGTAAAATGGGCAGTAAAGCCTCTTAGTGCTATAAAATTTAATAGAATATTCTTACCCCAACCAACGGCTGGCTGCATCTAGTGATGGTGGCCTGCGAACTGGGGTGTATCCAAGCGAGGACGGGTATACGTCCCCTTGAACGGAATGCAGCGACTGCCCGTATGAGGTCATCATTCGCCGCTGCGGGCACCGCCCAAACTGCCGGGTAGCTGTCGCACACTTCATACTTGTCGTTGATGCGCGTTATACGCCACATGTCATTGTTCACGCCCTGGTAACAATTAACGCGATCAGTCGTCGAGAGTGTAAGTATCAGCTATGGTTGCGAGATCAAGGTTATAATATGTATGTCAGAAAGATCCCACGGGGAGCAACAACTCTGTATAGTCATTCCTTACAGGCTAAGACAACGCAGGCCGATCACCTGATTGTCTGTAAAGTAAGATGATCCATGCGTCGTATGGCCATGTAAAAAATTCGCTTCTGCCGCCCCATCGGATTGTGAGGTGTAAAAGGAAGACAGAGTGCACTTGTGTCTACGCAAGCACTTGTGCACTATAATATCTCCCGCGTACATGGCTGATATTGCGAAAGATTGGCTGGTATGTGGTTGTATCAACCGGGAGGACATTATTTTATAGTGTGTTTAACTAGGTGGTACCATACTAGGTGGTGGGACCATCCAGGTTAGTACCACCATGTCAGATATTCACCAAGCAGCAGTGTGTAAACATTGCTGTGTTCTGGTGTAAAGGGCAGTGTAGCTAGTGAAATTACCATAGGTGAGTGAGAAATTACCAAGTGGCAGTGCAATGCAGCTGTCTATAGGCACGCGTGTCGCTTACCATCAGGCGAACGTCTTACTTGTCTCATCACTAGATTAAATAAACAAAAAAAAGTTATAGACTCTGGATATTACACTGGTCTCATTTGTATAAAGTGGCGTGCAGTCCATACATGCATAAAAACGTTGCCTACCCTACAACTTACCTGAATAGTAATAATATGATTAATTTTCTAAGAAATTTGCTATTTTGTCTGCCTTGTCATAAAAGTATATGTACACCACTGGTGACAAAAGAGAAAGGTGTTTGTGTTTTAATAAATGTTAAAAGTAAAATATGCAAATACCATTCTTTTCAGCTCAGCGATTGGTTCATATACATGCCACCCATCCTCTGGGAAACTCTCTGAATAACTAAATGCAAATAGTGGAAGTCTATGTGAAAGTGGAAAGGCCAGTTGCTGCAGCTTCTCAAATATCCCACGTCTGGAATGATTCTCCTGCTTGTGTGCAAATCGTAAGTTTCTCATGTCCTAAAAGAAATAAATACAATGTGGTTATCCTATATCAGTTATTCTTCTTTACAGAGTATAAAACAAAGCCGCTTTTATCAGTTCTGCTAACTCCTCCTAAATCATGCAAAGGTTTTTCAAGCAGTTTTGACTATCATATGGGTCATTTTTCACTGAAAGTTTATAACCATTAATAACCTACTATGTATGTAAGTATTGTAAACAATATGTTGCATGAATCTTCTAAACTACACCCATGCAGAGCTGCACCGTTCACTTTAACTTTAACTCGTACTAAATAAATTATAATTAGTGTTTAATTCAATGATAAAAAAATTGTTTACCTTACAAAATATTTCTATACCATACGAGTTCTCTCCTTTTGATGATGCACCTCCAACTTTTTCTATGCGAGACACCTGTAATAATAATAACTGATAAGCAATACTGATTATTGATTTGTTTGAAACAAGGGTAATGAACTATCTTAAAATAAATATGCAGTAGCATTATGATTGAACACTTCAAATAACATTGGACTTAAATGATAATTATGATTAGAATTGTTAAAATATTTGAGCAGCTCACTTCACTACAATAATCTAAAAAAAACTTGCAGCTGAATTTGTAATATCTTTTTTGGCACACTAATAACTTCTGTAAGATTATGATACTAGACTAACATGTTAATATTAATATCAAGTATCTGTTTATCCTATTTAAGAATAGGTTAACTGAAATATATTGTAAATAATGTTTTCATACAAAATAATGAAGCCCAAAATGTATAATGTACAAACAATATGAGCTCTTTTTCTATACACTTAATTACAGAACATGATTAAGAACTTGTCTGAAGATTATGCATTATGTTTGTTGTAAAATAAGTTTACTTACCACACCAAGTGGAACACTTAGCGTGCTTTGTAAAGCAGTGGTATCTGTTGGCCTGAATATTAGCTGGTAATTGGTTACTTTTAACACACCTCGGGAGGGCCCACTATATGGACACAAGTAAGTCACATCTCGAGCCACACTCATTACTTCCTCACCATCCAACAAATTGATGTCCCCCAGAACATGAGGCTGAAATTAATTGTCATAAGAAGCAATTAAAAACATACATGTATCTATTATTATATAGTAAATAAATATTGCACTGAAGTGAAAACTTCATGGTACTAGCCTTGAGTAAATGATGCCGCCTATGACTGTGAATGCAATTAATGAATAAGCAAATGTGGATAGTTCTACTTCTACTCATTGCAACAATACTGATAAGCAGGCAAGGAAACAATTCTGTCTTCTAATACAAACGCTTTATAGTGACTAATCACTAAGTATAATTGAGTTACAGGAAGCAGGAGGGCGCAGTTATAAAATTCAATAAGAATAAATTAATCCTTTTAGGAAACTTACGGAATCTTGTCCGTGTTTAGAATTCAATGAACTTGATTTCGAGTCTGAATCCAGTGAGTCTGAACTGGCGTTTTTAGATAGTGAATAGTCCGAATTTAGAAGCTCGGAACTATTATGTTTATCCATAATTAAACAAGAGAAATTATGTATTCTCAAAATAAAATAACTATTTGTTTTTTTTCTAATTTATGGTGATCTGATAAATAAAATATGATCTGACATGAATGACTGACATAACATTGACAACGACAACAACAAAAGGTGGTGCATTCCGAAACAGGCTTTTTTTTTAGATTTTTGATGATAATCATGCATTTTGATGGATATATATTTTTATCTCCAAGGAACCAAAAACAAAATTAAAATTTGCATATTATATTTTTTATTGTAAATTCTAAGACATTTAGCTACTCTAATGCCTGCCTTCTGACTACCGACTGTTCCACTTTTATCACAGATTGTCTATGAGGCTATTTCCGCCAAGCAACATCTTCCAATTCTCCCATCTTCTTTAGCACTTTCTCCAAGCTCCCATCAATCTGCCACAAAAATTATTATAACTCCCTAACATGGGGCTTTGACAAAAAAGTTAGATCAATAGATAGATTAGACGATTAAACTTTATACTGTTGCCATGGATTCAATGATAGGGGTATTCCGCATACTATAAAGTGTATTATGCTATTTTTCTCTCTCCATTAATCACTATGCGATTACCAGAAAGTGTTAACTTTAATACATATCTCGCGTATAAACCAAATGCAAACTTAGAATCTGCTAGATTAATAAAGTCTGAAGTATTTGATTGGGATTTTAATCAACCGAAAACACTTATTACTCTGTGCACAGAACAATTGTGCGACAATTGGATGGGTACTGCCTGATTTTATAATATTAAGCAAAATGGATTATGGAATTCTCTATGTATACAAATTATATCAATAAACGTACAAGATGTTTATTTCAGGTTACCCAAACTTAGAAGAATTTATTGATAAAGATCGCGAAGTATTTTTACAAATCTTGGACACCAGCGTGCCACTTCAGATTTTAGTAGATAACATCAGTAGTGATATATTTTGGAAAAGGTGTTATCACTCAAAATGGTCTGATTCACCCGCATTAACAAATGATAAAAGATGGATAAACATCTTTATGGAACGCTATTTTGCTGATATTTTGGAAAATTTGAATCCACGTCAATATGATCCAGAAAAGGTAAGAAATTCCTTCAATAATGACCACGGTCAAATGGTCAAATTGATGTCTCAAATAATAATTTCGTATTTATTTTTAAATACCACAGATAACCAATTTGGTAAAAATGTGTGGACCCTATATACAAACATTAGCAATTAGGAGTCTGGTTCCTTCGGATATTCCAGTCCAAAGAACTACTTCACCAGAAATGGCTGACTTAGCGACAACGAAAGGTCAAAATGGAAAAACAATGCAATTAAAAAATAAGGAATTACCCTCAAGAGGTCAGTAAAATAATACACGACCTTTAAATAATTTATTTTAGGTGCTGGGCAGGTCATCATTTTGTCCTGACATAAATGTCTTATGTTGCATAAATGTACCATGTTGATGACCGCGAAAAGTAAATCATCCAGTACCTCCTGGTGCTTGTTTCAAGTCTGTGGTGGTCTGGGTATCTCGAAAGCTTTCGACAGGGTTTGGCATGAAAGTCTGCTTAGCTTCCTTTATATGGGCTACCTGCTAGTCTGTACGCCTGGATGTCCGATTGCCTAAGTGATCGTTCAATTCGAGTGGTCGTAGATAGCTGCTCATCTGAACTTAAGGCCATCAATGCCGGAGTTCCTCAGGGGTCTGTTCTCTCTGCTACGTTTTTCTTGCTGCATATAAATTACATACTCGGACCTGGCCATCTAGACAATGTAACATTTCTACAAGCGTTAACGCGAATAGAAAGTATAAAATGTATGAGAATGACATAAGACATAGAAAAACCACGTGACAAATTATAGGGAATTGACACCGTTAGCGAACGAAGAAATAGAATCGCTATAAAGCGATTGTATCTTGTCACAGTAACAGAGAGATACGTATCCGCACGGGCTAATAAGGCGTCAATCAATCGAGTCTCTCTGCAGTCTGTATCCGAATGGGGAATCGCAAATAGAGTTGAATTCGATGCTTCTAAAACACAGGCCTGTCTATTTTCTGCCAAGAAACATCCTTTTCTGCTCGCTTCCGCTTTTCGTAGTGTGTCTATACCAACATCCAACCATTTGGATTTAGTAGGTCTCAATTTATCCTCCAACCTTGATTTCAGACAATCTAAAGCCGAGATTTCTTCTAAAAAACTTGGTATCTTGAATAAAGTGTGGCGTTATCTCTCAAAGGAACAGCTTTTAAATCTTTACAAAGCTCAGGTTCCACCCTAAATGGAGTACTATTCTAACCCGTGGAATAGCTCTGCCAAATCAACTTCAATCTTTGGATTCGTTACATATACGCGCTCGCAAGATAATTGACGATAACGACATAGCAAGTGAAAAACTGCAACACTTGGATCATCGTCGTCATATTGCATGTTTATCGGTTTTTTACAGATTGTTGAACCACGGTCAATGTGCTCAAGCACTCTTTGATCTTTTACCGCTATCCTCTTTCTTTTACCGGACTACCAGGCACCAGCAGGGTCTCCACCGCTTTGTCGTTAACACTCCAACTCGCACTAAGCGGGTTGCTTAGTGCGAAAACGGCCAAGCTGTGGAATTCTCTCCCGGACACTAATTTCCCAGAAAAATATAACTTGGGTTTATTCAAGTCTAGAGTGAACAGGTATCATAAGGGTAAACACGGTCCATCCTAGATCACATCTTCACTTACCATCATGTGAGATTGTAGTCAAGCGCAAAACTATATAACTATATTATTTATAAAAACAAAAAAAAAGTTAAATAAATATTTGACGTGCCCGAGGGGCCTAACCCACGACCATCGACAAATCACTCATTCAACTCATTCAACTCATCATTCATTCGACTCATTTAAGACAAATCTTTGTCTGATGATGGAGCAGGAAGGTGGTCCTGGAACTCTACACCAATAAATGTCCCCGAAATTAGACTCGTGAGATAGGTCTTGACGAGAAGTTGGTAAAAAATGGTGATCAGGGAATGATTATGGAGCAGGAAGGTACAGGATTTGCAGTCATTGGATAGGTCGCGACGAGTAGCTGATAGAATAATGGTGATGGTGATAACAGGAAATCTGCTCCATTAAACGTAGACCCACTGAATTTCAAGTCAATGGTTATATCTTGACGAGCAGTTGGTAGACATATAGTGATCAGGATCTGATAATGGAGCAAGAAAGTCATTTTAAAAGTTCATTCTCCAATATCCAATGTCGGAGGTTTTTAACATTTTTATACTTGTTATTATTATAATCTACTCTGGCGTCGTTTGCACTTGCAGGAGGTCCATAACTTCTCACTACCTTCCTAATGGCCAGACTGCCTGAGCATTTGGACTTGACGTGAACAATAAAATAGAAATATAGTAGAAAATAATGTCCATGTATAAAAAGTAGTGTAATCAATTTTGCTTTGTAATTAATCATCTCTTACGGATTATACCGCGATTTATATTAATTTTCTCTTTCTTTCTCTTGGACTAACTTGGACTATTCTCTTGGAATCCCGTCCGCCCGTGACCATGGGTGCTGCAAAGCCTTCGAAACGTCGGGAAAATTAATATAAATCGCGATATAATCCATACGAGTAGATTAATTACAATGTGTAGTATTCGCGTAAATAAAAGACAACATTATCAATTTTGCTGTTAATCCTAAACAAATTAACTTTAGGTTTTCCGATAGTTCGTTAATAATATTCTAGGACAATGCATACATGGTCATCAGACTCTAAACTAGGTGAATCCTTTACTATGGAAACCATACAAATGATACTAATACTAATATACTTTTTTGTGAATACATATTTAAATAAATAAACTACCAGACACTTGGTGGGAATCGAACCCACAACCTATTGGGTAGCGGTGAAGGTGTCGAACCACTAGACCAACAGCCCCGTCACTATAAGTATTACTATCAGTTGCCTGCTGGTTACTGTAGTACTGCTGGTTATTAATGTATGAATTGATCTGTTTATTTTTAGATCACATATCCTTGCACGCTGCTCTAGGTAGTTTAACGAATTTAGTTGAAGTACATCTTACATACCAACAAAAATCTATTGGAGTAGAATACAGAAGAGATCAATTTCAGTTTACAAACAATGACGCAGCATCTCTTGCTCGAGGTCTAGAGAAATGTAAACAGTTAAAAACTCTCAGGTAACTGAAATTTAGTTTTATTTTATTCCAAACTCCACTCAGGTTTAAAAAAATATAATTTCTTATTTTCAAACCGTAATTACTTTGGAGTTGAATCTGTTTCTGTAAATGGCTAGGAATGCAGCACTTTTTGTAAAAGAGATGAAACTGGAGTTCCTCATGAGAGCATAGCTATTCCTCATACTATATTAATAATTTATTCTAATCCTCATTAGACACACGCCACTTGGCACTGACTATGGTAGAATTAGCCAGTCGGCTGCTCTGCTTTATTAGCTAAATTCAAATTTCAGAGGGTTATGTAAAAGTTTATTTACATGTGAAATATACTTACTCATAAAATGTGTTGAACTTCAGCATTGTAAGCTTTTTTTATATACACAAATTATAATTTTATTCAGAATTACCAGAAGTGATTTGAACTGCCAAAGGGTTAAGTACGTTCTTCGTGGCCTTTCGGATAATCAAATACTGGAAACGCTGGATTTCAGTCATTGCAAAATTAAAGACGAAGGTGCCTCTTCTATCGCTAAATTTATTATGAAACGCGACAATTTACGCAGTTTGATCCTGGCTGACAATGTTTTCGGTAATTAAATAACAATAATTGTGCAGTTAAAGTACATACATAATAATGTTATTTTAATATATTTTTTCCCTTAGGTCCAAAGGGTGTTGAAAATATATCATTTGCACTTAATCATACTGGTTGTGGTATTCGCTTCTTAGATTTGAGATTAAATACCAGATTAGGTTCAGAAGGAATATCACATATTGCAGTGTCATTAGCAAGGGGATGTAATCTTACTAGGTAATTTTTTTATTTCATTTTTTATTTTAAGCTTTCGTATAATTGCAATTCAGATTATTGTTTTACCGTTTGTCTTTTCTCTTGGTTGCTACATGGATGTTGGCAACTATGTATAAGGCAATACTAATTAATTCTATACAAGTTATCTAGTACATAGTTTTTGCAAGCAGCGAGGGAATGAGACGGGTGTCAAAGTGGTCATCAATTCATCATAACGTGTCACGCCACAGATAGAGGAGTGACAATTACTTATGGGAAAATCTCAGATTGGACCATTTTGGTGGACCACTCTTTTCAATACAACCTCCTCCTTTTATGAAGTTGTATGTAAAAATATAATATTTCTAATATTCTTTTTTTAATTTTGCAGTTTAAACATTTCGGGTTGTGGAATAAAGCCTGGGGTATTGTCTAAGCCACCCACTGGGGTTTGGTCTACGACCAGTGCTGAAAACCCACCGACTTGTGGTGACCTTCTAGCCCGTGCAATCGGATTAGTTAAGACCCCTCTACGATCTTTAGATATAAGTGTAAATGATATTGGCTCGGTATGTATTCCTGTAATAAACATGTGCACATTTATACATGTACAAGCGTTGCTACCGTGATTGTGAGCATTCGGGCTTAATTATATGGTTTGGAAAAGTATTATTAGATATTTACACAACTGATAATTGTGTCAGTAGCCTTAGTATTTAGCAATGGACTTGTTTAAATGACTAACATAATTTGTGAAAGGTTGATGTAATGATAGTGTTTTAGTGTTACTTTTTGGAGAAATGTGTTATTGTATTTCTGACAAGTTCGTAAGTGAGTTTAAGGTATTCTAAAAAATACCTTCAGAAGATAATTTTACAAATGTGAATTTAATATTTCAGCCCAGTGACAATATTTTATCAAACGCAATATGTATAAGTTACATAGTCGATGTCAATTTAAAAAGATCTGGAATGGGATCAATGGCAATGGCAATTGCAGAATCAGCGGCCGCTGCACAGAAACTTAGAAGGGAAGCCGAAAAGGGAATTAGATTTAGGCGTAGTGCTGGAAGAGTTGTTCAAGCACGTCGAGTTGCTAAAGGGATGAATATTGGTCAGTAAAAAAAGTACAGCTACGAGTACATTATTTTATTCCTAATTATATTTGAAAACTTTTATTTGTTTGGCTTTTAGATGCTGATCCTGTACTTATAGCTCAACAGTTGTCTGCTCGACCCTCTATTGTTTCGGTCGCATCAGAGGAAGGAATGTACAACATACAAACCCAACCCCTGCCGTCTGACTTTGGATTCGTTCCTGCATTTAAGGTACCTGAGTAAGTTTTATGTATATTATGAACGTACTTCATTTATATATATATATATTATTCGCATATTTCTTGCCGTTTTTAACTAACAACATATTATATAACAACTAATAACGTATTTGGTTTATAGAAGATGTTTACTATTCAAGTCGTTTTTTAAATACACTATTAACAAATAATTATCTAATTTATCTAATTTCTTAGGTGTTTGAGTGTTACACCTTCCTACTAGCTACCAATAATGCAGTTTCAAATATTCTGCCACAACGCAACAGTGTGTAAACATTACTGTATTCCGGTCTGAAGGGCACCCAACAATATTTTTTTATTATCTCAATTCATTGTTAAGCACGCATAGTCGTAAGTAGTTTCACGAAAGTTATAAATCTGCAAATTAAGTCAAGAAAGCTAAAGAGGAAATTCTTGCCAACTGGATTTTGTTTCTTTCTGTTAACATATCCCGCAATGGTCTAACAGCAAGATTTAACTAATATGTTGTATCTTTCTGTTATAGAGTCCACTACCAACTTCACGTGCTTCGTCTTTAACTGGTCCGCCGACATCACGAAGATCAAGTCTTCATATAATGCTCGAACCCGTTAAGGTATTCTTTATAATATAATTAAAGTGTGCAGGACGGGCGGACCCGAGTGAAAGAGCCACTGACGTCCTGTGTGTCTGTAGCTATCGCTGATACGGTATGAACCCGCCGAAGAGTGTTGACGGTGTTGGTTACAATGTAGGTTACAAGGTGTCCGTGAAATAAGAACTCCCAATTCGATAGCAAGCTTGATAGTGGCTCCGACGGTGGCGCTCTTCGTACTGAATATTCTTTTCTTCTATTTAGTTCCCGCGTCGACCGCTAGCTTGTTCACCGACAGTGGCGCCGAATGCGCATTTACTATCCTTGCAGGGAACTTTACCGTAACGAGAGCCCCACCGAGGCAGCCACTAAAGTTTTATTTTTATTGTAAAAACTGTACATTTTCGCTTATTCTACTTAGGCTATTCTAGACACATACATGATACCTATACCGTTAGAAAGTGCGTGTAAGCAGCTTTCTAACGGTGTACATAGGGTTTATCTATCTATTTCTGTTAGGGAACTACAGGCCGATAAATGCTGTAAGTAGGGGCGCGACGACTATGTTTTGGCTGCTTGTCGCTTCGCCTGCGCCTTGCCCGTAGTATCGACATGCCCACAAATAGTACCGATAGGTAGCCTGCGATGTGTACTATCTGTATACCTATGATCTAGACCACCTAGGGGCCTAGGTCATAGCAAAAACCCTATAAAACATGATATGCGATAGAACATTTGCCTGTAACTACGGAAATATGTACAGCAGTGCTGTTTAGGTACTTAGACCCACCAAGGCGGACCCAGATCTAGATCCTGAGTTGGTTCCTAGACTTGGGACCTAGCTTCAAATAGCTATTTGCCGTTCATATATGTGCTTAGCACATCTAGGGCATGTGGGTACTTCTATCATACTATTACCCTACGCTAATTACAAATAGCCAGTACTATGAGACCTAGACTAGGCTATCTATAAGTGATTCAGCTTACCCCTCCTCGGGATAGTGAGCTTATACACAAAACTATATTCTAATTTATTAGGAAATTAAATCTAGGCTCTTAACTATCGCAGAGTTATAAAACTTAATAACTATATATTACTATAAAACACAACACTCTGTAACACAAACACTATTTTGTCCTTTCGTAAACGTCGTCTTGTGGTCGTCCTGAACATAAAGTAAAGCAAAATTGAAGTTGTACACAAGATGTACTAAATAATTTATTGCCCTATGAGTGATTATATAATTATATATATGTTAAAAAAAAAAAACTAACATTATTATTTTACCGTATACCGTACAAGCAAATAAATAATATTTGGTTTCATTGCATCTTGAAGGAATTATTTTGATTAAGAATACCTATTTTATTCACAGGAGGTGAGGCGCACAACATTAATTCGTCGTGGGTCTGACGGATCTCTCTTCCAACCACGCATCGCTAATACCCAAAAACATATAAAAATATTCGTTTCTTAATTAACTCATATATTTTGGTCACTGACAATGAGTGGATCGCTACAACAACAGTACATCACTAAGAATAAAGAATATTGATACTTAATATTTTTATTTACCCCACTTCAAAGGAGAACTACATAACTTGACAACATTTACCATAGACAACACTTTTCGTATTTCAATTTTGTATCCACCTACGTAACTTCCTCCTGCCGCCTGCTGCTGTCACTGTCACAATCCACAAGCAAACTGCAAATACCTGCAATGTCTACAGTACAGTTTTCAAATGTCATGTCTGTATGTCAGTCAGCCATGTTTATTTCAATGGAATGTGTTTTGAGATGGTGGTAGTGGAAAAAAATAATAAATTAGTGGAATTATTTTCATAAATTTATTTGTTAACAATTGTGGTGAGAATAGTGAAGCTTCAATGTGTTTTTTTGTGTGAGTGAGGATTCTACTGCCGTGAAAATGAATAATTGGGGTATTGAGCTTTGGGTGAGTGTTTTTACATCGTAGTTATTTGATGTCACTTGTCTAGTAATAAATTGGTAAAATTATTACTTGCCGTTAATATTTGGAGCAACTACTTTCGTTATTCTGTCTTTTGTCAAGTTAAAACTATGATTTGGTTCATGTGATTCACATGTTCAACTTTTTTACGTAGTATGTACTTTTTGTACAGAAATCTTATTTGATAACTCTAATAAATTCATTAAGTTTAGTAAGTTTAGCCTGTAGTTGTTCAAATTTACTAAAATGTAAACTCAGAAAAAAATAATTATTCACCTATCAACTTTTTGAATGTACATTTACAGCAACTTTCTATGCATTTTAGAAACTCATGATGTTTTCTCAAAGCTCTTATACCAGCTGTGTAAAATCTGTAAATGATAGTAATGATTAAGTATTGATTAAGATGATGTGTCTTCTATACTCTGAAATTTTGAAATAGAACTATGGTAAATATTGGGGTATACAATGTCAGTAAATGTGTGTAGAACAAGAAAGTAATCTTTAATTATTTTGAAGTATACCTTTAATAATTTGTTATTCAAAATGCAACACTTGGTCTTGTGCGGTTTAGAAACCTAGTATGTAATACATAGTGTCATCAGTTATGATGTCATTATTTTGAATCATAAGAATACACATTCTATTGCTTCTGAAATAATGTGTAATCCAAAACATTCAATAGTTACTGGGAGATCTCTATCATAATAGCTGAGAGTGTTTATTCCATAGACAATCACATTTACCAAGGCCAGATTAAGGATTATATGTCTGAAATAAATTATGTCTTAAAACATTCAAAAACTGCACAGGGATTTCTGTTGTAATAGTGGGTTTATGCGATAAGTCAAGGGCAGATTAGGTATTGTTTGTCTTAAATAAATAAAGCTAATAATTTATTACTATATTTTCCTTATTGCATGGTTGGTAAAACACATAGTTGACTACTGATTGGGGTACCTCTCTCATAATGTTGTTATAGTAATTACCATGCTGTTCTGATCTTGAAAATAGATTTAAGAATTTTATATTGTCTTTCTTATTTCGTCCATGTAGCTCCTTCTTCGTGTTCTTATTTCCTCTAATGGCCATGTATCATTAACCTTTCCAAAAAGCAATCTTCATTACTGATGAGGAGTGATTCATTGTCCATCAGATGATTTAAATATTGTCATTAACTTTGATGTGTGAGTAAATGTGCTTTGTTAAGAGTTATAGGTAGTTTCCTTATGACTCACTCATCATGCATGTTATGATTTATTTATTGGTACTTTAGGTGTTATTATATTATTGCATTTATATGTATCGCACAGTGGTGTGCACACATTTAGGACAGTTGACAAATTTATTATACACATAGTAGTAGTAGTCATTTTGACTACTCATAGGGTAGGTAAAGTCGTTTTACCTGCATAGACTGCATGCCACTGGTATCCCAAAATAAGTTCCAAGATTTGATATTATTATGTATATTGTTTGTGTTATATTAGTATTTTATCTCAGATATTCACCATATTTGAATGTGTAAGCAGATATTGATGGTATAATGTGATATTTTGCTCCTAAATTTTTGAACCTGTTATTATTATTATTAGGTGGTAGATAGATGGTGTCACTGCAGTGTCCGATATTTTGCTACCAATCAGCTATATGTAAACATTGCTGTATTACAGCATAAAAGGCACTGTAGCTGGTAACATTACTGGTCTCACGCAACTTAGTAACAAATGTTTCAGGAGATAAGTGTCAGTGCATTGTAGCTGTCAAAAGACATGCGTTTTGATTACCTTCAAGTGAACATCTTGTATGTCATGTCACTAAGTTTACTAAAAAGATGTTCATTTTAAAGTGGATTTAGATTTCACAGACTGCAAATAATCTCATGCTGTATTGCATGTTTAAAAATTGTTAACAATGTGTTAGAAAGGTTCTATATGGCATGACATCATTTGACATAGTTCACAACCATTTCTTTCTTAGTAGATAAAGCTTATAACATAGTAGATAAATGTCTACCAATTAGAAGTGTGTTTCTTTGTCTATGATAAAAAGCAATAATTACGTTAAACAATGTTTGGCACAATGGTTTAATAACCAATGTGTTCAGTAGAGACAAGTGTAACTGTAGTTGTTTTTGCATGAGAACTATATTTGCTACAGTTTCCTAAACAAAATCTTTGATTAAGTCATATAATGAGTGCTTTAATAGTATATTGGGGAAGGTCATTACATCTATGATATGCTACGCAGACAAAACATCATAAAATGAATAGTGACATTTTTGAAGTAATATATCAATACTTATAATTTGTTGCTAATGGTACAGAATGGGTACAGATAATATTCTATTTCACAATAAAGGTTTGTATCTGTACTTGGTACAGGGCCTGTACCATCCCCCCGAGTCGACAGGGTTGCAGCGGCCTTGCACAGGCTGCTCCCCAATCTCGGGGGGCCGAGCGAGGAAGTTCGCCGCCTCTACGCCGGAGTCGTGCAGTCCGTAGTCCTCTACGGGGCGCCCATCTGGGCGCCGAGGCTGGCCATTAGACGCTGTAGAACGAAAATCTACAGCGTCCAGCGGAGGATGGCACTGCGGATTGCACGAGGATACCGAACGGTGTCCTTTGAGGCGGCGACCATACTGGCACGCTTTCCGCCCTTAGACATCCTGGCGGGCATGTATGCGAGGGTCTATGACCGGATCCGCATCGCCCGCCAGAGTGGCGGAGGCGAGCCGGTGGCGCTCGAATCCATAAAGCGGCAGGAACGACACAACGCACTCACGACGTGGCGCGAGCGGCTCCAGCCGGAGCACATAGCGCGCAAGCGCGTCGTTGAGGCATTCCTGCCGCATCTCGAAGCCTGGATACAGCGACGGAGCGGACGACTCACCTATAGGCTTACGCAGATAATCACCGGTCACGGTTGTTTCGGTGATTATCTGCATAAGATCGGACGTGAAGCGACGACGAGATGCTTCCACTGCGACCAGTCTGACTCCGCCCAACACACGCTGGAGGCTTGCCCCGCGTGGTCGTTGGAGCGTCGAGACCTGGTCGCAGTCATCGGATCGGACCTCTCCCTGGGCAGCGTAGTGTCGGCTATGCTGTCCGGGGATGCGGCGTGGGGAGCGATGGCCGCCTTCTGCGAGACTGTCATGTCCCAGAAGGAGGCCGCCGAGCGGGAACGCGAACGCGCTGATCCCGCTCGGCGACGAAGGCGCAGGCCGCCACAAGTGGCGGCCGCCCGACGTCTCGCTCCCCAGCCCTGAGCCCAGGGCTATAAACAATGGGCAACCTTCGGAGTCGCTGGACGTTCAGGGTGTGGGCCCTTTGAGCGTCCATTGAGTACGGCGGCGACTCCGAGGAGGACGGCGGCGGGGTTGCGACCCCCGTCCCCGTGAGCACCGTGACAGGTTCCCGGGGGGCTACAATGCGCCCCCCGGCGGCGGGCTCAAAGGCAAGGCACTGAGGGGCCCCTGGTGCAGATCCCACCGGAGAGCCCTGGGGTCCCCCCTCTCATGTGCCGATGCGACAGCCGCGGGGGTTTTAGTGGGTAAGAATCCCACATTCCCCCGGTCGAGCCCCACAGCTCCCGGGGATCTTTGGAAGATTTCCCCCGCGTCAAAAAAAAAAAAAAAAAAAGGGCCGGACCATCACCTCTAATAGCAATATTATTTTCACCTTACTTTCTCGATAGAAAGTGACAGAGCTATAAACTACGTATATTGACATCTCTACCTCAAGTAAGATGATAATAATACTGCTAATAGAGGTGGTGGTATGGCCCCAGGTGTTAGTAGTTATGGCAATTATATTACGTTTGAAAGTCTTGTGGATGTAAATTTTTTTTTCTTATATCTTCTATACCTACTTATAATAAAACTGTAACAGGTCCAATTCTGTACATTGAAGATATTTTGTAAATTATATTTGGAGGGCATTCTATAACCAATACTGAGGCCGAAAATGTAATTTTTTTAATTTTTGTGTCTGTCTGTCTGTCTGTCTTTATACTTATAATAAAACTGTAACAGGTCCAATTCTGTACATTGAAAATATTTTGAAAATTATATTCTATAACCGATACTGAGGCCGAAAATGTAATTTTTTTAATTTTTGTCTGTCTGTCTGTCTGTCTGTATCACGGCTGAGCATCACGCCAAAACTACTGAATGGATTCAATTGAAACTTGGCATGATTTGAGATCTTACTACGAGGTAGGACATAGGATACTTTTTATCCCGTAATCTAGCACGGTTCTTTTGGGAGAAGGGATTAAAGTCAAAACAGGTACTTGGTTATATGCTTGGTCCGGTTTTATCAATTTTTCTTTATAATATAATAAATATTAGTAAGGGACACTCATAGAGAGTTGTTATCAAGGTTTTGTAATCGATCGGGTTAAGCAACGTTAGGTAAGGTCATTAAATAGATGGGTGACCGTTTAAGGCCATTTGAACTAAACTGGTCTGTGCTTCGGAGAGCAAGTAAAAAGTGGGTCCCAGTTTTTAACCGACTATAAAAAATGAGGTTATGTATTCGATGCAAATGTCTGTTATTCAAAGTTTAGTTAACATAAAAATAGCGCAGGCGGAGCTGCGTGGGTCAGATAGTTATTTATATTATGGAAAGCAACAGCATTAATACAAAATAATTTTATTTAACTATTATAAACTTCACATAAGCCAATTACCTAGGGTCCTAAATGTAATGGTTGGAGAAATGACTCGTAGACAACAGTTAGCAGATAACAACAATGATGATAATTGTGCCACATTCTGTTACTTTTAATGCAAAAATTAGGGGTGATATACATGCACCTAGGCTCCTAAGCAAATTGACTAATTTCAATGCAGTTTCCTTTGTAAACAATTGAAAAAGGTATAAACCTGATTTAATTTGAACATGGTTCTTGGCTATAACAAATTATGTTTTTTATAAGTTAATTTCATTGTTTTTTTTAAATATACATATTTTCAATTAAGAGCTGTGTTTAGTATGAACCTATCTTAAAATTAAATGCACACTAAATTTGTTTTGTTAGTAAATCATATTACCTAGAAAATCTTTGAGCCGTATTAAATGAGGAGGATGTATATAACACAACTTATTAATGAAAAAAAATAATCAATAGGCATGTTGTGTGTTGTAGTGCTTTCATTTTCAAATTGCGTCGGCGTAACTAGTAAAACTTGATTTTGGCATTAGAAACACGTCTACACTCTGCGTTAATGAATAATTCGTGGAACGGCCAAATTTCAAATCTCTCTTTTTCAAATCAAGAATTTAAATATTATCAGTCATTGGCATTGTCTTTGTAAACGTAAAGCACGTAGGTACCTATATTTATTCTTACGTCTATATTTCTCTCCGTATACACAATATGCATGTGAGATCTCGAAGTGTGTGAGCGTGGTCAGTGTTGGCACAGTATAAATAATTATATACCTACAGTAGAGACACTACGAACAAACTGCTCTCACTAATCACACACAACATACAAGAGACAATCGCTGCCTGAGTAGCTCGCCGTTATCGCTACTACTGGTTTGACAAACTGCATAGCGAAACATGCTACGCTACTGTCGTTGCTGCTGCAGCGCGTTTCTGAACAGATTTTGAGCAGCGTTATTCCAAACCAGAATTATATAGGCGGATCAGGACCTATTTCTGCTAATGCGCTGCATTTGAATTTGTAGTATATTTATCCTTAGTGCCAGTGTCGACGGCCGTGATTAGAGCCGTGTGTTCACAGTGTTTCTACTGTATATATTACTTATACTGTAGTGTTGGCAAGCGGCAAGGCCGGTGCCGGCCTGCATTCCGCTCGACTTGATACCTAGTTGTGAAATGGTCCATTCGTTGCCCACGTATCATTATGTAGATGAGTTCCCGATTCAGAAATCACTGTATTTTAATCTTATTTCGCGCAAATATATAACTACATTTCATAAACATCGTTCTTAGAACGAGTCACCTTGCAAGGCTGGCCTTTCATTATAGCAGGTAGCAAGTATTCGCTTTGAAATTTGACACGAGTTTCCTATTCAAGTAGTTACCTTAAGTTCTTAGTATCTTAAAGCTATTGCGTTACAGATATACTTAGGTATAAAAAAATAACTGATAATTGAATAAAGATCGCTTTACGCCACTAAAGCTGTGGAGCAATTAAGAAAGAAAAACTTAAAATTGCTGTAAATTGAATTGTTATTTAAAAAAATTATAATAACAATTCAATTACAACGATGTCCCTGAACCAGTTTGGTAACGCTAAGCGTTTTGCAACGCGACCTGGATAGCGGCCGCAACCATTACAATGAGACCAGCAAGTATGGTGATGGCAGTGACACCGGGCCCAAAAAGAAATTTTATATTTATCCGGTGTTTCTTGCCGTGATCAGTCATGTTTTTCTTTTAAATTCTTCTAGGTAGACAATAGAAGGTTAGGTATACAATACAATTTACGTACTTTAAAATATCGTGGAGGTGGTGGGTGTATGGATACATATCCAGACACAAACTTATGCTACACAACCGTAGTACCTACATATATAGCCTGGAAAAGTAGTCGATTTTAGAAAATTTACTAAGTGATAGGCAACCGCCCAAGTAGGTACCACCGCAGTGTCATATTCTGCTGCCAGGCAGCAAATTCAAAAATATTTATTTCAAATAGGTTTACCGCTAGCACTATTGAACGGTGCAATTTTGTTAAAAGCTACCATCAGATCACAACGTGCCCTCAACTGAGAAGATCCGGCAAGAAACTTAACAGGCTTGTCATTTTTTAAACAGTTTTTGTCTTGTTACAATTTGATCAGCATCAGCGACAGTGTTTACTGTCGCGCGAAAAATAAAACAAGAGAGAAAAAAATACGACGAAAATACAACAAACTAAAAGGCCAAAGGGATAATAGTCGGACCAGTCCCCTCAAGCAATTTGTAAGCATTGTTGTGTCCCGGTGTGATTGGCACTGTAGCTGGTAAAATTACCGACACAAGAGACTTATTTAATGTCTCGGGTGACAAGCGGCAGTTCCATGTAGCTGTCTATAGGCAGGCGTGTCGCTTACCATCATGCGAACGTCTTGCTTGTCTTGTCACTAGGGTAAGTAATAAAAACACTGTAGTTGACGCCGCCGAATATCCAAAAAAGTGGAACTGGTTCGTATGATCAAGCAGCGTAAAGTAGCGTACTTGGGTCACATCCTCAGGCATAACAAATATAACCTGCTACAGACCCATTATGATGGGGAAAATAGCCGGGAAAAGAAAATTGGAAGACGAAAGATGTCCTGGCTACGTAACATCAGAGAATGGACCGGAATCAAGTTTGTAGAACAGTTATTCAGACTAGCCATGGATAAAGTGCAGTTTCAGAATCTAACAGCCAACCTTCAGTAATGGAGAGGCACTTAAAGAAGAAGAAGAGTTGACGCTTGATGCAGGTGAATTTGACAAACACTAAAATTGTTTTCTCAAGCCGCGAAAGCATTCATTCATCAATTTGTATATGTATGTCAGACCTAAAAACCCTTTTAAATTCCATAAAATACAGTTATACATCGACCAATGGAACAAATCTCCATAATCTAATATTTACAGTTACCTACTGGTTTTTCGTAATTGTAGTTTCCAATTTATTTGATAGCGAAAGTATGATTATGCTATTTTGATTAATATTTTTAGATATCTGGGTTTTAAGCCCAATAGTGAAAATTCATCTAAAGACATGATGAACGTTAACACTGGCTTTAAGCCATTAAATTCTCTGGTTACCGACGCGACGTTGCGCTTGATTGGCTTCTATTGACACGGAGTTACTAGGGCATTGGGTTGTTGTAGAAGAAACTAGAGAAATCTCGTTCGTAGTGTAATTACAAATAGTAATTATATAAAAAATATTCACTAAAATTCTGAACACATCAAAGCGTTAGCCTTCACATTGCGTCGGTCTGCACAAATAAAAGAAAATGTTTGTAACGAATCGTCCGTCTCCAGACAGACATCGACCTCCACTTAGAAGTTCATCTGGACATTCTGTCAAATAAATTGTCGCTACATACACTGTACATGTTGGCAATGATGTTATAGCAATATTTTCAAACACAATAAATAAACCGTAGCTAATTTGTTACAGTTTCATTTCCCTCAATATATTTTGTTCATAAATTATCACAGTCAAGAGAAAGCATGACTTTTTGAATTACTTCTACTAAAATATTACGTAATGTAATACCAATACATATTTAAGTTTATCGAGTTCGACCCACTTAATAAGTCCGCGTAGTAAGCCTGTAGGCCGGCAGAAACGAAAAAAGGACCCTGCCTATTATGGGTGCCTCGTTGGTTGGTGATCTCATCATTGTAATGTTTTTTATTGTTTACTACGACAGGTCGATACGGCCACGATATGATTTTTTATGCGTTGGAATGGAATCAAGAATTGATTTAGTTAAAGTTTGCTGAAACGTTCATACCGGAGCATATTAAAATGAAAAATAAAATGCAACCATAACCGAAGCTCGGTTATCTATATGATACAGCTCAAAACTTGCTAATAAGTGTAAATTTAATAAAACTGTGGTTGGTGATCCATCACTTATTAATAGCTAAGAACTAACAGAAAAACGGCGGTAGCGAATGAAAGTGAAACCAATACAATCTAGAAAAACTATTAAAGAATTCAAAAATCAACAATAATACGTTGTTAATCGTTTATCTTTATTGAGATTGTATAAACAATAATTACTGATACTAATTTAATAAAACAACATAAGTGTAGAATTGGGTACTCTAGAACTCTAGAATTATTGGTGAGGCGAGTCCAAAGATATTAGAACTTAATTAGGTCAAGCTCGAATTGTTTCAGGGTGTGACCTTTAGTCTCTACCCTCAATAATCTTGATTGTGACCACGCCTGTGCCAATTTATTGGATATTAGGTGTGTATCTATAATTCAGCAATGAGGCCCGCCCGGTCCGTTGTAAACTATACAGAAAAATGTATTGTTGATGGCTCTTGAGATGTAATCCCATTGCTCCTGAGCACGTATCGCAATTACATATACGTATCTGCGATGTAGGCGCAAACACGACTCATTTGGCAAGTGGTAGCAGGTCCAGTCGCAAACCCAGGCGTGGAACCGGTTCGACCAGAATAAGCAGGACCGCGCCAAATAAAGCCTAAGTATAAAGTGACACATTGCAAGCAAAATAAGTTCCTATTGAAAGAGGTGTAAAGTTTGAAATAAATTACGATAGGCCCATCGTAGTACCAGTTTTTAGCATATTTGAGTTGGTTTATTTTTAAGATCCCTGAGCATTTGAATATTAATCTCTACCCTCCTATGCTCTCTTCGTTAGTTTTTTTTAAATTATAACCTGTAGTGTAAGTACTTTTTTTTAACATATTTATTAACTTTTTACATTTATGCAACTCCACACCAGTCACAATTCCACTTCAGATGAAAAAACCTGAGTATGGAATTCGGTTGTCAAAGATAAATTCTAACTTTTAATACACTAAAATTGTACGAAAACACAAGAAACAAAAAGTTATAAGGAAAACAAAATCAAGTTTGCACTAAAACGGTACATTTAATGTACTTAAGTACTAAAAATTGTGCGAGTAGTAATATCATAAGAGTGAATTACTTATGTAATAATGAGTTTGGTGTGAAGCTTCACATGTTTGATGATGGTGATGGGGACGTTCACCAAACTGTTGTTCTGTACTTTGGCATGTTTGTAAGGGCTCCCACACACAACTGCGAACTCGCATCGCATCGCAAATTTCTGCGAGAACAAATGAATTTTCAATACAAAAATTCATAAATTAACACTTAACCTACCTAGTAAGAATGTCGAATTCTCCAAAAAACATTGTAACCATCTATCTATATGGTTCCTTTATAGTCCACAAGTTCCGGAAAGTTATAGTACTAATACATTATGCTATTTAAATTCAAATTGAAAATTCTTTATTATTCAAAGGCCTCAAGCGGGCTCTTACACAGTGTCATTTTTCTTATAACTACCACCGCGGCGGCCTCCGCTGAGAAGATTCTGAAAGAAACTCAGCGGGCTTGTCTTTTTTCAAACCTTTTATTATTATTTTGTGTGTTACTGTAATAATCAAGCCTAGACGAAATGGTAAACTACAACAATACCTTAATCATAACTTTGGCAAATACTTATGTGCTGATTTCGATCCTATTTCTTTTGTATAATCATATAATCTTGCAACTTTTAAAATATGATTAAAATCGGTGCTAGTGTTATTGGCATTATTTGATATCTTACTAACTTAAAATAGGTTCTTTTTTAAAAAGTAAGTGTTAATTTATTAAGTTTTCATTTTATTTATACGAATGACTAAGTCAGAAATTTTATCTTGATAAATCCTAAAATCAGAGTGTCACTTAGATTCAGAACTTATAAATACTAACTGCGTGAAACGTGCACACGAAGAGAAAGTGTATCAAAATGCATCAATCAATTAATATTTCCGATATCATGTTCTGTCGGTACGTAATAGTCGAATATGACGGTTTACAGTGCAATTGAAGAATTGATTACGCAGCAATTTCCTAAGTCAATTAGCTAAATGTAATTTATTTAGTAGTGAACAATAAACTCAACACGAATTATTGTACGAATTTCAAATTTTGACTCAGTTTTTGCCCGTTCTCTAAAATGAGTTGTTGTGCACGAGCACAACAACTTCCAGCTACGAAGCTGGAGAGACTGTGGTTTATACTTTTGACAAAATGTTATTTTCCTTGTATTGGTAATAAGGCACCTCCAACTTCAACTGCATTGCCGCTTAGTAATGTATTGGATGCGATTTTTTATTGTACTGAAGTTAACTGACGTACTTAAATAATTAATAACGTTAAATTTAAATTAGATGTAGAATCACTATAATACCTACGATACCGATCTAGTGTGTGATAGTTTCTTTGGAAAACTCAGTTCTGAAAATGATGTCATGTTATTAGTAAAATTTAAAACCAACAGGAATTTATTAGAATGAAATTATTTTTTAAGTAATTAAGAAAAGTATTTAAAACCATAATTAATATAACATATATAAAAAAATACGTTTTTAACACGATGATGAGCATATTAGCCCATGATAAACGCGTACCAACCTTACTACCTTGGCTTGAGAAAGAGTTAAATGCTATTCATCATGAGTTTTTCAATTTACCTGACGTAGTTCAAAATAAAAAAGTATTTAATTGTAATGCGGTAAAAAATAAAGAAAATTATATATAGACAGACATCATAGAGTGCTAATCTCTGTTAGCACTATAATGTGCATAAATATCTTGTTTGGTTTTGTTGTTATTGTTCCTCTCGTTTGTTTACAGAATACAGGTATTTGAGTCAGCTGCTATTCGCATAACTCAATTAGATACTCTTACATAACGGCTAACTATAACACTTAGGTAATTTCGCAGCTCAGTAGCTGTTGGTAACAAATTAATTTCTCACGCGTTACATTTTGCGTATAAAAATCGAAGGTCAATGTCTGTTACACAGTGAATAAAACAATTCGATATCAATCTAATAAAAACCAATCAACAGCGAAACTAATAGCGGTCTATTGTTGTCGCCTTGAAATGTTGATTTCGTCAATTTGAGTCAAATTTAACAGAATCATGACAAATTATGGTACAGATTATTTAATTAAAAGAAAATGTGCTTTTAAAATTACTAATTTATTATAAACGGAATGGTGCCGTTTCGCTGCTGTAAAGAAAAACAGCTCTTGCAAAACCGTTAGTGACGCATAGCCTGGCGGCGGTAAACTTAAAGCAGGAAGTTTTACAACACGTGAATTAACGAGATACGTAGTTAATCGTACTAGTTCGCTATTGGTAATGTTGTTTTGGATAGGTATATCTCAGTTTCTGCAATCATTGCGAGCTCCCGCGATCTTCTCATAAAAAGCTTCTGTGGCTTCTGTTGCTAGCTACTAATATCTTGTAACTCTGCCGCATGTTAAAATGGAATTTAAGCTAGCTCGCATATTTTAAATTATACCAATTACTAGAGTTGTAACACATTCATAAAGTCCCTTATTTCATAAACTCTTCATTCGTAATTTGAACGCCAGTGCCGCGGTTAGTTTATTAAAAAAGTGATCATAAATTGTGGTTGTCGGATGTATGGCAGTGGAAATTAGAAATGGTATTTGTAAGCGTATGTACTGTGTGTGGATGCGGTTTGAGCTATTCAGATCTGCCCGTTTGCCACGTGCTGACCGACGCCGACGCCGACCGACGTGCCGTGAACCGCACCTTTCGTCAATAAATGCTTCGTCTGCTGAGGCGCGCTTATGTTTACATACGGAGTCTATTTCTTCATTCCGTTCAAGTTCGAGGTCATTCACATGCCACATTACCAGGTGATCCTGGCAAACGTAAACTAATTTAACCACTGCGCCTAAACAGTTTACGTTTTTGCCCGAATGCTCCAGGAAGAGGGCTGTTTTCCTGAATCAATTCATAATAGTTTTAAAGTCATGTCCTTCACAGTGATGAAAAACTGCGGAAATGATCTGACTATTGCTGCAGTCATTTTCCACTACCAATTAGAATCTGCATAAACACGCTAATTTAGCGTTTGTTTTCGTTTCAATAGTTACGTAACTGGCTGCACGTATGTAACTTGAACCTAAAACATGGATGTTTGAAATCATTCCATTAGTTTGCACGTTATATTAGAACTATAAATGCAAGATCCCAAAAGTTAATGTCGCTAGTAATGTTAAAACTTTATGTAGAGTTTATTAGTTTAAAAACCAAACTCAATCTATACATAATAAACGAGTAATCTGAAACCATTTAGGCGAAAAGTGTTATCGATCTGAATGTGATAGAGGGCATATTCTACGCCCTACGGTTGGTCTTGTTTACGTAGCCATTATCCCTGGCATTAAATCGATTTCCTGTAGCACCAATGTGATGGCCGATGAACTTAATGTTGTAAAGGAACATTATGATTACTTGCAAGTTCACATTTCCACCGGAAATTTATGTGACCAACCTTATCTTGTCGTGTTTAAAATATAAAGTGCTGTAATTTTGACAAAACACGTTTGCAGTACAACATTTCAATATCAACGAATTGATCGTGAGAATCTTTGCCTTGCTTAGATAAGAACCTGGGTATCTGATCAATAGGCAACGTTTAGGGATATTGGTTAATTCAATAGCAATTATAATTGCAGCGTGTTCATCACAGAGATTGCATGTGAGTAGGTATTACTTCTCCCGAGTATTTCTACACATTATTTACGATGTTGCAAGAGGTTAAAGATAGACGACCGGTTTGGTTTAGTCTGGCGTGTTGTAAGCAAGACATGCGCATCGATAGTCGATACCGATTTCACTCGAGTAGCTACTTGAATTTATCTTGCAAATGATATTAAATTAATTAATGATTCAACAGAAAATTAAACATTGAAAGTAAAGGCTCGAAAGTAAAGGCCTGGCTTGATTTACATAAATTTTTTAAATAATAACCAATTCCGCAAGATTTCAAGGCTGCGTTTTTATTTATTACGAAGAATCTACGACGCGACGGAATAAATATGGAAGTCGTTTATTCGTATTCGCAAAACCGACTGCTATAAAGATATTATCATTCTAACGAATGCCTCTGAGTGCGTCGATCTTTTCTGCCGTCATATTGCTTGGACTAGATGTTATTCATTGACGCCTTGTTATGTGTCGCGGTGGTGCTTATTTATTACAGTGTGGTGTTATTTTCTAGCTGGCTTAACTTTCATCTTTTTCGTTTTTTTTTGGGTTAGCTACTAAAAGACAAAGTAATTGAAACTATCAAAATATAATAACTGTTATTTGCGGTTTTGTTCTTTGGAATATGGCATTAATGTTGATACAACACTTTAGTTCGTAGTAGCGAAAGTTTGTAAGATGAGTGAGGCAGCGCCTGCGCCGGACAGACCGGATCTCCGCGCTGCGGCTGTGTCGTCAATGACGGACGATACAAGCACTGAATCAAGTGGGTGATGTGCCACGCTTCACCTGCATATGCAGCGAAAACGGTCACACCTGACTCGCTCTATAACAATTTCTCATAGTTACGTACCTATGTAGGTGTACATACATCGCCGTGTACGTAGATACCTTAGTATTGAGTTTAGATCAACAGCTATAACCAAATATGCGTAATCTGTGTTTCTTTTAGTCAAGTCCTTAAATAGTTAGACTAGAAGAATATACATATGTTTAGTTTTTTGGTCTTGAATGATATCTGTGATCTGCACGGATGAAATGTGAAAATTCGTACACGATATTTGGAATAATTAATCAGAATGTATGTGCTGCAAGCATTACATCGTATTAGTAAACTAAATAGCACCTAGAAACATTATTCTTTTAAGTTTAAACTGATCATAGTTCATGGACTTTTTATTAGGGGCAGACAAGGGGCAGAAAACGAAAATGTCCTTCCTCTTGTGCCGATAAAGCTTTAAATGTGTCAAAGTGTAATGCGTTGATTTCACATAACTAGTTCACAGTTCTGTGGTTGACTTAGTACGTGATTACCTAGTAAGGTTACGATTGTACACCGATTCCCCGTGAGAATTTGCTATCATGCGATGTTGCGGCTAAAATCTGTAATGTGGCTGCGCAGCTGTTTGCTGAGAGTAACGTCAAGGTTCAATTGTGAAAGGAACCTACGTCAGCTCAGAAGTCGATTTTACCTTAAATTGGTATTCTTTCCTAATTTAAATGTTATTTGGTAAATTTTATTCTTACTACAATCTTGTTTTATGACGTGTTTGTACAAAGGCTACTTTACACCCAGGAAATTTGCAGGTTTAAGTTAGTAGTCAGTAATATTTTTTAGGAGTGTAACAAATGTGAGGTTTATTTCTCAATTTAGATAATGCTGAGTTACAGACATATCCCTACATGCGTCACTTTTTGTTCGCCATATAATAGCGTGCAGTGTTTTGTGTTATTCAATCATTTGAATGAATGGCCATGCAATGACCGAAATTGTGATACAATGCAGTATGTACTGACGCGTTAACAATAAAACAGAAGTGGTGTTTAATCTTCCCATTGATTATATTGGTACAGACTAAAATGAACATTTATTTAGCCTTGATAATATGGATATTGCACTACCTGCTGCTTCTGCAAATAGCCAATTGTTCATTGTGGCGTTCGAAGAGGCCTATGTTCAGCAGTAGACGTCTTCCGGCTGGTGATGATGATGATGACATACTCGTAGCTATCTGGTTTTTAAACTTATGATGACAGCCAGCAAAATGTGTTTTATTTGTACCTACTTTGGTATGCATGGTATTCGAAAGCCTAAAAATTAAACTATGGTGTTTTCAATTTATCAAAAATATCATAGCATACCATTCTGCTTGAGAAGAATTCTTACTAGTCCTTGGTCCTTGTGCAATAGCAAAGCATTGTTACTAATGCTGTTTTCCGGTGTACAGCACACTTTAAGGGGGTAACAACGGTAAAATTACTAAAATAGCCTTAATTTAAAGAGTTCGATGGATCAATCCGCTATTGCATTGGCTATGAAAATTATATGTACTTATACCTCAGATCTTCAGCAAATAGTTTTATTGATTAGATATTGGATTAAATATAACGTTTTCAAGCAATATGTATTTAAAAAATGTACTACGTTGGATATGAATTGTGTTAGCGTTCAATATCCGTTCATCGGATGGACGTCAAACTTGGACTATAAAAAGCATAATAACCTATTCTACAATTTGTATTGATTACATTTCTTAATTTCATTCATGTTTTACAAGAAATTATAGAAAAACCACGTACGCGATGCATTTCCCCTTGCAGCGCCCCCGCGGTCGCCTTCCATCAGTCTTTCGTGGACTGTTATGGAGGGGGTGGACGTGCTCGATTTTTTTTTGACAAGGCGAATTTAATTTAAATGATTTTGAACATATTTTTAATTAAGATATGTTACATATAGTATAATTATAACATTATAAATCATTTCAAATGAAATCTATACTTCTATATTTAATTAAAGATATTTTTATAGCAATACCATATTTTTGGTTCATCATAGAGTATGCGAAAGTATCGTTGCCGAGTATTATGCCTAACTATTAAAGCGTATCAGAGTCATATATGATCTTACTAATTGAAATCGTATTTAATGCTGTGTAGGTCGACAAAATGACATACATTATGATATTCTTAACATTATGTTTTTTTTTGTCAAAACATGAACGGTGTTATTATTACTATCATGTTGGTTTTTGCAACTTAGCAACGAGTCGAGTACCTGGGTGGTTGGCTTGGTGGTGAGCGACACGCTTACCTACGGACAGTTGCATTGGACAGTTGCTCGTCTTTTGAGACATCTGGATGGTTAAGTTGGAAGGGTACTCGTGTGCTATCTAGGTGGCGGCACTTTAATCTTAGATTTCTTCCGCTATGTAACATGAGTAGAAGGTCACTGTAGCTGGCAAAAAAACTATCGGACCAAAAGGCTATAATTATAGTTTTGGATGACAGGGACAGGAAGAGACTTTTCTATGGGTGGGTGCTTCGATTACTATCAGGTAATACCTTGTTACTTAACTAAGTTGCGTAACAATAAACTGTTGGTGTTGTTGGCAGGCACGAGAAAAAATACCACCGCGTTAAAATGTTACTTACTCTAAAACCAGATTGCTTATTAGAATCAATGTAAATTAAATATCGAAGTGTGCTAAAGAATAAATAAAATAAAATAAAATGTCAAATGCTCCGCGTAGTTCAAACCCCGCGATGGGTACAGAACTCAATATGAAGTTACATTACTTACTCTCGCGGTCACGAACGGTGTGAAGCGCCCGGAACAACGTTCAAACGATTTTGATTGAAAACTGGTATTGCGTTCGTGTCCGCGATAGTACATAATATGACGTTACACTAAAAAGACTATTACTGAATTCGTGCGTTCAAACAAACAGTGCTACGGATTTCTTTGGCAGCCACATATATTGAATAACAACACAGGTCCGTTGATTTTGTAGTTTGCTACCCTGGCCGCTGACCTTAAGGTCTTGGGTTCGATTCCCACACAGGACAAACATTCATGTGCATGAACATAATCTGTTTGTCTTGGATCTGGGTCGTTTTTACCTGTACTTAGTTATTTAAAAAGTTAAGTATCTTATCATAGTTTCAGTTCGATGGCCATTACGGAGTCGATCACGGAACTCATCAACATCATCATCAGCAGGCGAAACGTCCACTGTTAAAAAAAGGCTCTCTCTCCCTTAGAGGGAAGGGGTCGACATAATCCCCACGCCTGGCAGGCGGTTGGGGATCGCAGATAGGTGGTAGGTAATCCAATAAAAAGACGCTGCTGCTCGTCTTCTTGTTTTTCCTTAGTCGCCTTTTACGGACACCCAACGGGAGGAGATGGACGGGTGCTATTATTCTTATCATGGAACTAATTGTCGCAATAAAAATAATTTATGATTTTTGGGTCTGCACGACTTGGGTCGACGTTGGGTATCTGGTTGTAGTGTACTGGTAAATTGAGTACAGTTGTGGGTAGACAAGTTTATGGTCTCAAGCGGGCACACTACTCAGGCACTGAGTGGGTCTGAATAGAAAGAGATAAAAGTACCTCTAGTGTGGGAGGGGGGGTTCAGTCGAGTATCAACCACTGTGTGGGTCAGACGTGGTGTGCGTGTTAACGAGCCGATATAGTTTAGTGTTAAAATGAACTAATATAGTGAACTGTACAGTGGTCTTGAATAAGGTTGGATGTTAGCAAACTTCCAAGATTCGGGTACTTGTGCCGCTCTTAAAGTGAATATACACATTAGAATAGGAAACATTACAGTTACTCGCTTCTTTAATAATACCGCTAGCATTTCATCAGGGCCACTGGCAGGCATTGCAGCATCTTAAGTCACTCTCTTTGTCATACTCGAACATCTCAATCAATCATCAATTTGGTTTCAGTTCATTTTTCCAGAGATCAAAAAGCTTAACTATCACATGGATGTTTATTGGTTAGAGAATTTGGAACTAATTTGGGAAATAAGTGAAAAAGGTCCCTTTTAAAAAAAAAACTATATTTTGAAGGTTCTGTTAAACGCTTTCGTTTTGACGTGCAGAACAGAAACCTTAGAACTTTGTGCATAGTTTCATTTCAAGTACGCTTACAGTAGTCACGGCAAGACGCTGCGCAGTAGCTATTTTTATGTTTATGTATTCTCAACTGTACTTGCGCAATGGTTCGTCAACCCTAACTTCAGACACACAAAAATCCGCTGTGACTACTGTAAGTTATAAGTAGTACGAATGTATATGGATTCCGAATGGCAGGCACAATGTATTCAGCTGGGTCGAAGTGCGTTCCGGTTGTAACCGGACCTAACTAATAACCACCAACAATAGAATAGAAGTATGTATAAGTCTCACTAGTCAGGCATTGGCCATTCTATAATAGACGGACTGAACCTTTGATATGAAGTTTGGAATATGAAATGCAATAATCCATATCCTGATGCAACACGTCAACTACGTTACCACTGTAAGTGGTGGGTTGTCAGATTGTAATTAGGTGGCACGCCAAGGTATAAATCAAGATATAAAACAGTGGGTTACCGTTCTTAAACTGCATCAGTCTTGTTCTTTTCGTGTCACTATGAAATGACAAAAAGCTTTGCCAGATTTAAAAATCGCATTTAAATAACATATCAGTCATTTATTTTATTTTTATGTATACATAATCAACAAAACATTAAAAAGTGATATTATTAAGTATATTTGCAATAGATATAATTTTATGAAATTTCATTCTATAACAGAATAGGCAAAATTAACAAAACTCCATTCGACACATCTGCATATTTTTAGTCTATGATTTTTCAAATGTAATATTCATATTTGCTGGTAGCGCCCTCTACGATGACAACTCTCGGCCGGAGCGGCCAGATTCTCAAGGTCATTGGCGCATGTTACCCCCTTAACTGGAGAAATTAATGGACTCGAAAGACTAACTAATGGTGTCATACGCTAGTGTTATGCAGCTGTCTGTTCTGTAGATAGGCGTACTGAGCCCTGAGTGTATTCGTTTTATAAAGAATACGTAGCAATCGCGTAAGTGAGACGTCCATATGAACTATGTGGAGAAACGCTAACGCAAGTGACGCATTTTATCTAAAACGAATACACTAAGGCCTCTGCTTAGCATCATGCGAATGTCTCGTTATTGTGTCGTGAAAAAAATATGCTTATATTGTTTAAATTGGTTTGTTTACTCACGTATCTTTCAGTGCCTGGGGAACCTCAGTGGTGTACGTTTAGTCCATATTAGTGTGAGCGTTCATCGTTAGGGTTAACGTACGCTTGCTCATCCTATGTGTTGTTTATCCTTCCGGGTTGATTTCATTTACACCAAATGTTATTTTAAAATGAAACTCAACTCATGATTTTAAAAATACATTTTATAGAAGTCTGGATCACGTTTGACGATTAACATCACATGTGAGCACTAATTATTATTAATAATAAAGGTTCTTTATTTTAATTGATCACTAGAGTTAATAATACTGTTTAATAATACTGTAAGAGCAGATAATACGTTGTTTGCTTTAAGCTAAGACGATTTCCGTATGTTGTTGTGTGGTAATTTTTTTTCTAGTATTAGTAGTACTTTTGCTTATGCTTTCTCTAAATACTCGAAATACCGATCGTTTTTGCCAGATCGGCCATAATACAGACGCCGCTGAAACCAAAATAACAACTCCATCGAGTTTTCGGCAAATGCTGACGTCAAAGAAGGGGCCATTTGGCTAGTGTAAGAGAAATCATGACTTATATCCACCAAAACAGATCCGGTAGACTCACAAGTAGGTACGACTCTAAGAAAAAAGATCAGCATCAGACTACCACAATCAGAATACAATTTTGCAGGCATAATGTCCCAATACATGTAGCCAGCCAGAGCTATATACCTATTTGGTGTACATTATAATGCTTTTTAACCGACTTCAAAAAAGGAGGAGGTTCTCAATTCGTCTGTATATATTTTTTTTTCTATGTATGTTCGCGCATAACTCTGACAATTATGAACCGATTTAAAAAAATCTTTCTTCCATCCATTCTTTAATCCGTTAATTGGGTCCCATAAAAAAAATGTTGCTTAGTAATAAGTAGTTCCTGAAAAAACAAGAATATTGACTGCGCAGGAAAGCTGCAAGAATGCCTATATAGATGACTTTATGTCGCTTTTTAAGGACAAAAATGGTCATAACTCTGGAAAATATTTACCAATTTCAATGATTCTTTTTTTATTCGAAAGAAGAAACCACTGTAATGAACCTGTATGAATTTTATCACAACCGGATAAGAACTTCCTGGAGGACCATGAATGATCTGGAGGAATTTATCAGGTAAAAACCATAAAACTAATGTTCTCCTTTACATTTCTCTGACAAATATGAACCGATTTCGATGATTCTTTTTTTATTCGAGAGAGTAAACTACTTTGATGATTCCATGCAAATTTCATTACGATCGGATAAATTGTTTCTGAGTTTCTGAAGAAACATGAATTATGTAAAAGTATGTAGACGATAATGTGAAATCATAATGATGTCATAACCTACCTAGATCATTTTACCGTCTTCGATGGTTCAATCTTTATGTATGAAAATATCACTAAAAAGTATAAAATAAAATATTTTTAAACAAATTGAACCGACTTCAATAACACTAAAAAGTATAAAATAATTTAAATATTATTGAAGTTGGTGCCAAATATACACAGCAGGTACGCTAACACAAACTTCTTTAATATTTAAATTATTTTATACTTTTTAGTGTTATTGAAGTCGGTTCAATTTTTTTTTAAATATTTTTGTAGGCCACAATGGTAATAATGTAGTAAGCAGTGAAACGGACGATGGGAGCGAGTGAGTAGCGACGTCGGACAACGCGATGCTATTACACCTGCCGCGGCCGCTCGACCCTTCTGGTCAGACCGCTCTACTGTGAAATTATGCACATTGCACATCTGCTATTATACCTTATTTGTAATCGTTTTTTGATGTCTATTTTAGTAGCTATGTCTATTTCTTTGGTCAACATATTTGATGTCATCATCATCATCAGCAGCCGAAACATCCACTGCTTAACAAAGGGGTTGCCAGAATCCCCACGCTTGGCAGGCGGCTTGGGGATCGCAGTATACGTGGTAGGTAATCCAATAAAAAGACGCTGTTGCCCGTCTTCTTGTTTTCCCTTAGTCGCCTTTTACGGACACCCAACGGGAGGAGATGGGTGGGTGCTATTCTTACCCGGACACCCCACGGGGTATTTGATGTACTGATGCCCAATTCTCTTGCTTCTCTGTGTTTTACGACGTCAACTAGATTAACTGATTTGTTTATTGGACGCATTTGAGCGTTCTTATTACTGTTGTGACGTAGTGTTTTAGAACACTACGACGTACATTATAAAACTTTATAATGTATACTTATCTTGTAACGGAGGTCGTGGTTGATCGACCGAGACCGGCGGTCGGGTAAATACACAGTAATTGCACTACTCTACTCATATTGGAACTTCAAGAACAGTGGGCTCTTGTGGACGGCCGGGTGCAGGCGCCTGTCTGCCGGCAATGGATTGGCTGCGAGCTCATAACAGAATATATCCATGATATATTTTCTTTCCTGATATAAATTTGTACAATATAAAGGTTAAATGCAATATTGAGTGGAATACTTATGTTTATAAACCAAATTCTCGAAATCAAGCTGTGCTTACGTTTACTTTCCAACAGTGCGCTTGCATTTTTTCACGAGAAAGCGGAAACACGCGTGTCTCAACAATGGCTCGAGCCTCGTGTCGAGACACATTCTATGCCAGTGTTGTATATTGTTCTAAGAACCACCAATAAGTTACTACAACTGACGTAGGGGCTCGTTTCGGGAACTCCGTTTGTTGACACAATGGAGAATTAAACAATCGTTCGAACGTAACTATAATATTCCGTTGACGTGATGACGTAACCATGGCAGCGATGGGAATTTGTCGAACGAACATATCGGTACTTGTGTTAGCGTTAGATGACTGTAGAAGGATCAATATTCTGGCAATTTATTCCTATTTAAGTTTACCTTATCCCTTGAGTGTTGCAGGGGTACATATCTCGGGACTGTTAATGTAATAACATGTCCCTTCTCTGGGGGTGATCAGTTTTTACTTGAACTATTGTGACAATGATATACCATAAAGTTAGCACTGTCTACTTCTTTTTTCGTACTCTTATTTGTGTAAATTAATAAAAATTTCCTCTGAATTCAAGTATCTTGTTCTGGTACATTACCTGAAAATAAAATGACGAGCATTACACGCACTATTGTAATGTGTGGAGTATCAACTTAATAGCAGGAAACCAGCCCTTTGTATTTTAACAATGAGCAATAGAATGACAAAAAACTTTTTTTAGTATCCAGGCTGGCACAATGCGCCCGCGGCAAGTCTTCGTCCGCCTTCCCACATACTTCTCCAACATAGCTGAGTGAATTGGCGTAATGAATATTTCCTATCAAGGAATGTTTTTTTTTTCATTGAAAATAGGTCGTTTTCTGATACGTAGTTTTGAATATACTTATAAGCCAACCAACAGCTGAATCCTGGTTATCTATTGTGTCAATCATTGTAAATTGGTTTTAAACTGGTTTTTATAAAAATAAAAATAGGCAGCATTTAGGCAAGGTATTTACAAGATGGTCTTTAGGTGGTGTAGGCCCAAGTGCGGGCTGTCGTGGTTTCACATTCAAGTTACCTTTTATATCATCAGAAATGAGCCTAATATTGTAGATTATGAAATCGTGTTTTTAGTATATCATCCTAATTTTATTGCTACAAGTTTTTAAGATCCGTCTGAAGTAACCAAAATTTTCGCTACTCATTTAAAAGATGCAAGAAAACATGTTTATTTTTTATAGTTTGATAAATAGATTTATAATGTTTTACGGAGTTATTTAAATAATATTAACACCTATAATTTCTTACATAACACCTGTTTGACACAGTTTTGGCAAATTGTTGCACCTCGCTAATCTCGTGTGCGACTTTCACAACTTAACTGTTTTGTTATGAAGGCCTTGTCCGCACTGGTGCTTGCACGATCTACTAACAAATGTTTATTACATTATTTTCCACATTTCTGTAAATTCAATTGTCAGTTCGAACTACTTAAAATTGTATTAGTAACATACAAAATATTTTTTTTATATCATCTGTATTAATGAGACACCTGAGGTGTCCTCGCGTTACTTTCTACAGACGACGATGTGAGCGTCGCGTCGCACTTTTACCAGTGAATCGGGGACCCTTATGAAATTGGGTATGTTAAATAATTCGCATGGCCCTTACCATTGCTTTTACTGTCACTATCAGAGTCCGTTCAAGCACTATCTCATCATTTGTTTAGTGTAAATTTAAATGCAACTTCTATGTATACTAAAGGATGTGATTATGATTCCTTAACGAACTACGTTTGTTAGCACAGAGTATTATTGGAGTATTAGAGTGGTATTGGTGTAGTATTGGACTTTAATAAAATATTGCCTATACTGTCACCGTAGACACAAGAACGTATGTGTTCTTTGTGGAGTCAGGCTGATCTGCTGACAGAAAATGCAAATTAAATCAGCAGCGTTCGGATATAAATACGAAGAACCAGTTTTTTCAGTTTCTTGTCTATTTATATTGCATTTATACTGGCTGCCTGCATTTGAATACTAGAACCTTGTGAGACTAGTGTCCATTAAATATTATGTCTCAACGGTTGAATGAGATAAATAAACAGGTGTTGGGATATTTTGAATATTATAGGTATTATACGGTTATTGCATCATAATATTTTTCACACAATGACGTCTTCTTTTCGAGTATCCGGAATTTGGACACTTAATACTTATATTTATAATACATTTCTTCAAACAATATTGCATAAACGTGCAGACAACGAAAACAGCGCATTGTAGAAAGTAACAAGTTTACCGCCATAAAAATTCGTACGTGACGGTTGGATGTGATTTGAACAAAGTAGGTGCTCGATAGCATTTAGACACGTCTTGTATTCAGATATTTGCGACGTTTCATAATAGGAATCCTTCGAGGAATAATATTCTTATGGTAACATTCATACATTTTTTGAACCAAAGTCCAGGAAATTTAAACGTATTGTTCTACGCTTTTCATATATCTATTACAAAAGTTATGATTAACATAAACTTAATTGGTTTACGATCGTTAAAACATAAGGGCGAAAGTAATGTTTAACATTGCTGCTTGAATTTCATCGGCATAAGAATTTGAAACATGTAGCTAATTAACAGAAGAGGTATACTGGAAATGACTAGCTTTTTAGGAAAAAAAATGTACTTAGTCCATATTATAACATTATCTTACTATTCCACTATTAACTTATTAGTTAGGTAGGTACGCTAATCTAAAGTTATCAAGATTCCATTTTAACAGTTAAACGACCGTAAATAACTGATTATTATTTTGAGTTTCATTTTCTTAAAACAGAAATTAAAATTAAACAAATAAAATCTTTTTAAAAAAAATTTAACCGACTTCAATATCACTGAAAAGTATAAAATAATTTAAATATTATTGAAGTTGGTGTTAGCTTACCGGCTGTGTATATTTGGCACCAACTTCAATAATATTTAAATTATTTTATACTTTTCAGTGATATTGAAGTCGGTTCAATTTTTTTTAAAAAGATTTTATTTTAAACTTTTTAGTGATATTTTCATATATATACAGATTGAACCATCGAAAACCGTAAAATTTTCTAGGTAGGTTATGATCACATTATCGTTTACTTAGTTTTACATAATTCATGTTTCTTCAGAAAAAAATATCCGGTCGTAATGAGATTTACATGGAATCATCATAGTAGTTTACTCTCTCGAATAAAAAAAGAAACATCGAAATCGGTTCATAATTGTCAGAGCAATGTAATGGAGAACATCAGTTTTATGGTTTTTACCAGATAAATTCCTCCACATCGTTCATGGTACTCCAGGAAGTTCTTATCCGGTTGTAATAAAATTCATACAGATTCAATACAGTGGTTTCGTCTTTCAAATAAAAAAAGAATCATTGAAATTGGTAAATATTTGCCAGAGTTATGACCATTTTTGTCCTTAAAAAGCGACATAATGTCATCGATATAGGCTTTCCTGCAGCTCTCAGTGCGCAGTCACCATTCTTGTTTTTTCAGGAACTACTTATTACTACGCAATAATTTTTTTTATGGGACCCAATCAATGGATTGAAGAATGGATGGAAGAAAGATTTTTTCAAATCGGTTCGTAATTGACAGAGTTATGCGCGAACATACATAATATATATATATATATATATACACACGAATTGAGAACCTCCTCCTTTTTTGAAGTCGTTTAAAAATATGCAAAATCTTTAAATTTTAGTTTTATTCAGTCATTTATTTCGGCTGTATAAAAACTACAAGGATCTAGTCCGGATTATCCTGAATATTTAGATATTTTTTTAAATATTACGTGGAGTTTTTATATAATTATAAGCCTATTTATGTGCTGCGCACGAGGTTGCTTTTTCGTTGTCGTAAGAAACCTTGACGTTCGTGACATTATAATATGTGAGCAACAAGGACTACGTAAACCCATTTATATTTTGTTAGTGAAGATGAAAGTGAAATTGTTACGTACACAAGTTGCTGGTTGCGCGTGGTTTGCATTTAATATTGAAAAGTGTACATAAAATGAAAGTTTAGCGATCTAAGTGAAGTTGAAAAATATTGTAGAAAAAGGGCAGTTGGGTAGAAGGAAAGTATCCTAAATCTTGATGATAGCGTTTACCGATAAGAATGTTATTTCTTTCTAATTTACATTACATGCCATAATACCTGCTTATAGGTAAGTACTTATTTTTGCTAGTGACTTCTTCGTTTGCGTGAAAGTTACATAGGTACATATTATATGTATTTCATGAGGCTGGAAACTGCATTTAAATTTATATAGACTAAAATTATAATATTCTATATGCGGCTAAACGGGAAAGCACTGTTTTAGTATCAATTTATATTTTATTTGTGTCTGAATGGTCGTCTGCGTTGTTGGGTGGACGGGGGTAGGGGCGTTGAGTCACGCAGAGTGACGCAGGTTGGGGTGCGCGCCCCGACACCCTGTGACGTCAGGACAAATCGTGACTCACCTTCTTCCAATATACACATAGACATGGCCTCGCTCGCTGAGCCAAATTTAGATTTAGACTTCAAATGTAATGTGAACGTTCAGAAAGGAAGTCTGTCGAAGAGTTTTATTGCCATTTCACCCCTTTCCATTATTTATTCTTGACACTTTGCTGCTTGACTTTTAAGCTTCAAAAGGTAAATAACGCTAGCGGTATCAATTTTAATTTGCATTGCATCGCGAACGATACACTTTCGTCTACTAGATACCTACTAACTAAACGGTAAAAAACATGCATTTCAAAAGTTGGTTAATGTTAACGTTAACCTGAATTGGATTACGAGAATATACCACAAAACTATGACGTTAGAATGTGAACAATCATAACAGCACATTGTTTTCTTCGAAATAAAAATCACTATACTAAGTTTCCAATCAGTCACCGGTTTAAATAACCACGAACTGTGTCATCCATCAGTCGTTAGAGTTAACATGCTTTACAAATTAGTTGTGAAATTAGACTAAGTACTGATAAAACAACAGTCAATACTTTCAGGTCCCTGGCGGGGGTAAGTATGTACACTCTACTATAGCCTTTACGTCTATTACAAAAGATATAAAAACCGTAGAAAACGCGATACTTTTATCATTATCGATCAGCAATTTAATAGCTAATAGCTGGAGAAATCACAGTGTTCAGCTGTCCAGCTAAAGTGCCCTTCTGTTTGAAATGGAACGCAAACATATTTTTATCTGTGTGCTGTGCACTCTGCTGTCACTCGTTTTTGAATATTCCTTCCTTGATTGTCCGTTGTACTTATCGTTACTATACAATAAAACTAATTCTCTTTACAAATATATCTTTTAATCCTCAAAAAGTATCATGGTAGCAGTCGCCGTGGTTGTGTAAAGATATATCAGTTTTAAAAAAGAGATCAGTGTTCTGGTTAAAAGTAAAAGTGACAAGTTGCTAAAGATCGTATCTAAAGTACAAAAGTAATTATGGGCTCAAATACCTTTAATTTGGAGAAATTACAAGGACGAGACAATTTTGCTACATGGAAATTTTGTACCAAGACGTATTTGGAGCATGAAGGTTTATGGGATTGTGTAGATCCGAACAATGAAAAGTCGGTCGACTCCGCCAGTGATATCAAAGCTAAGTCCAAACTTATTCTACTCTTGGACTCGCAAAACTATGTTTATGTTCAAGAATGTACGACAGCCAAGCAAGTGTGGACAAATTTACATAAAGTTTTTGATGATAACGGGCTTACCAGAAGAGTAGCATTATTGAGAGAACTGATTAACACGTCACTGGATTCGAGTAATGGTATAGAAGACTACGTAAGTCGAATCATGACAGCTGCGCATAAATTGAGAAATATTGATTTTGATGTCAATCATGAGTGGCTTGGCACCTTGATGTTGGCGGGTCTTCCCGAAGAGTATAAGCCGATGATAATGGGCCTTGAAAATTCAGGTGCTAAAATCAGTGCAGATCTTATTAAAACCAAATTATTGCAAGAAGTTAAAGCATCAAGTTCCAGCACAGCATTTTATACTAACTTTAAAAAACATAAGAATAATCAACAAACAGCAAAACCCTTTGTAAACGGGAAAGGGCCCAGATGCTATAGTTGTAATCAGTATGGTCATTTAGCAAAGTTCTGTAAGAACCATAAAAAGTCATCCAACAAAGAGTACAAAAGGGAAGAAAGTTCAAGTTTTGTAGCAGCCTTTTCAGCTACCCTCGGTGAAAAAAGTGAAAAATGGTTTGTAGACTCCGGGGCCTCAATGCACATGTCTAGCAAGAGAGACTGGATGTATGACATCAGCGAGCCAGCAGTCAAAACTATTACAGTAGCTAATAGAGAGCCACTGTCTGTGAAGGGAGTTGGAAGTATAGATATAAATATTACTACAAATAATAAGATACAGGTGAGGAATGTTTTATATGTTCCTGGATTGGCCGCCAATTTGCTTTCAGTTAGCACTATTGTCAAAGGTGGATATAAAGTTACATTTAATGACAAGGGCTGTAATATTTATGATACAAATGGGAAGCTTGTATGTTCTGCAACATTGATAAATAGTCTGTATGTTCTGAACACAGAAACAAATTGTGAAATTGCCCACCTAACCTCTGGTCATGAAAAATTAAATGATACTAACCTGTGGCACCTCCGTATGGGTCATTTAAATATTCCAGATGCACATAAACTGCCAAGCTGTACTGAAGGTGTCCCTATGTTAAAGCAAGATAAGAGTGATGTCATCTACTGTACTGCTTGCCATGAGGGCAAACAAGCACGATTGCCATTTAAAAATGTTGGCTCACGAGCTTCAAAACCGCTTGAAATCATTCACTCGGACCTCTGTGGCCCAATGGAAAATTTATCATATGGGAATATGAAGTATTTTATCACATTCACAGATGACTATACAAGGTTAGTTCATGTGTATTTCTTAAAGGATAAAACAAATATATTGGAGGTTTTTCAGAACTACAAAAGTAGAGTTGAAAATGAGCTTGATCAGAAAATTAAAATTATTCGAACAGATAATGGTACAGAATACTGCAACAGTCATTTTGAGAGATATTTAATGAATTGTGGTATTGTACACCAAACATCAACACCCTACACCCCGCAGCAAAATGGACTTGCTGAGCGATTAAACAGAACTTTGGTGGAGAGGGCTCGATGTATGATATTTTATGCTAATCTGGAAAAACGCGTATGGGCTGAAGCAGTAGCCACTGCTGCGTATATTGTGAATCGCTCACCTACGAGTGCTTTAGGAGGAAAAACGCCTTACGAGATGTGGACAGGTAATAAACCTAATCTTTCTCACGTTAGAATATTTGGTTCAGATGCCATGGTTCACATACCCAAAGAAAAAAGACAAAAGTGGGACAAAAAGTCCATGAAGATGATTTTTGTGGGTTATTGTGACAGCACCAAAGGTTATAGACTGATGGATCCAATATCTCACAAAGTTATAAAAAGTAGAGATGTAATTTTCTTTGAAAATAATAATTGTGAGTTGCAAAAGTGTACAAGCATCTCAGGGAGCACACCTACATTTGAGTGCATACAAGAGACAAAAGTTCAATGTTCAGAGCCTGATGGTAGCGGTGAACAATCAGAAAACCACTATGATGATTCCGTCACTCCTACAACCACTAGTAAGTTAAGAAATATTTCTACTACAGAAGGATCCGCTAATGAAGGGTCAAGTGAGTATGAAACTGATTGTGAAGAACTAGATGAGATATACCATCCGCCTAAACATGACACATACCAACATAATAAAGCAGACAGTAATATAACATTGAGACCACGTACCCGAGCCCAGAAAGGCCATGATAAAAGCCTTTTATGTTTATTTACAAGTCTATCTGATCCACAAACTGTTGAGGAAGCTCTGTCATCTCCGCATGCTAAGGAATGGAAACGTGCTATGGATGAGGAATATGACTCCTTAATAAAAAATAATACATGGAGTTTGACAGATCTTCCACCCAACAGAAGGGCCCTGCCATGTAAGTGGGTGTATAAAAGAAAAACTAATCAAAATGGAGAAGTTGTTCGCTATAAAGCGAGGCTTGTGATAAAAGGATACATACAAAAGAAGGGCGTTGACTATGAAGAGGTTTACTCTCCTGTAGTAAGATATACTTCGATTCGATATTTATTTGCACTGGCAGCCAGATGTGATTTTCAAATTGACCAGATGGATGCTGTGTCTGCATTTTTACAGGGAAATATTGATGCAGACATTTACATGATGCAACCGGAGATGTATGAGAAAGATAGTAAAATATGTCATTTACATAAATCTATATATGGTCTAAAGCAGGCGAGCCGGCTATGGAATATAAAACTGAAAAATGTTTTAAAGGAAATTGGTATGGAACAATCGAAGACAGACCCATGTGTTTATTTCAATGTAGAAAAAGGGATTTTTATTGCTATCTGGGTTGACGACATAATTATATTTACATCCCAACAGGGTATGAAAGATGCTCTCAAGAAAAAACTTAAAGAGCATTTTGATATGAAGGACCTTGGAGTAGCGACACAATGTGTTGGGCTAAATATCTCAAGAACTGAAGGAAAAATAATGCTAGATCAAGAAAAATATATTAATGACATATTGGCAAGATTCAACATGTCTAATTGTAAGAGTACAAAAACACCTATTGAAGTAGGTCTAAAATTTAACAGTCAGACAGAAGAGACATTCGACTGTCCATATCAGCAAGCTATTGGATGTCTGCTATACTTAGCTCAATGTACCAGACCAGATATCTCATTTGCAATCAACACTCTGAGTAGATATAATAAAGCACCCCAACCTGAGCACTGGGCTGCTGTAAAGAGAGTGCTGAGATATTTACAAAGTACTAAACATTACAGATTGATGTATACCAAAGAAGGTGATTCTTGCATCACAGGATATTGTGACGCAGACTGGGCGAGCGATGTGCATGACCGAAAATCGTGCACGGGTTACATTTTTTTGTTACAGGGAGGCGCAATTTCATGGTGTTCACGAAAGCAACAAACCGTTGCCCTATCCACTGCTGAAGCCGAATATATGGCGATGTCCACTGCGGCACAAGAGGCAATATGGCTACGACAGCTGATGAGGGAACTCGGCCAGCCACCTGACAACATCCTTACTATCTACTGTGACAACCAGAGCGCCATAAGATTGTCTACAAATGATTGTTATTTACCTAGGTCTAAACACATAGACATTAGATACCATTTTCTCAAAGACCATGTAAATAATTTAGAGTTACAGTTTTGTTATGTCACTGGAAAAGAAAATGTTGCTGATATTTTGACTAAGGGTACTATTGTAGAAAAACATTCATTCTGTGTAACAAAGATGGGTTTGCGTTCAGGGGTGGGTGTTTGAAATGGAACGCAAACATATTTTTATCTGTGTGCTGTGCACTCTGCTGTCACTCGTTTTTGAATATTCCTTCCTTGATTGTCCGTTGTACTTATCGTTACTATACAATAAAACTAATTCTCTTTACAAATATATCTTTTAATCCTCAAAAAGTATCACCTTCACACCGGAACATACATTGTTTACACACTGTTGTATTGTGGTGGAATATCTAACCCAGGTAACAGGACAGTTCCTCCGCGGGGAAAACCAAATACCTACCTTATAACACAAACTGTAAAACATAAATACAACGCGCGATTTCGAGAGTCGTCGAAACGTGTTTCGTGAAATCGCTAAAGGTTTAAGGTGTTTTTTAACCGGCTTCAAAAAGAAGGTTCTCTATTCGACGCGTATGTATGTAATATTGATAAAAATACGTAATATTAATATATGTTAGTCTATGTGGGCTTCTAAACAAATTTACCAAATTTTATGAGTGTATGTATGTATGTATGCAGGTTTGTCCGCGGTTTTCTCAGAAACTACAAGTCCGATTTCGAAAATTCTTTTTGCAATAGTTAGAGTATTTTTCAACTTAGGGTAGAGTATAAGTTTCATCAAAATCGGTCCAGTAGTTTAAGAGATATACACTTTTTATGTTTTCAGTAAGTTACTGTAACGTAGACGTTCGCGTTGCGTGATAGTGCTGATACCTATCTTGGTAAAATAAGTCACTAAAAAGTGTTAAATAAACTATTTAAAAAAAAAAAACCGACTTCAAAGTAAATTATCTAAGGCAACTAAGGGATGTCCACAAGGAGGAGTACTATCTCCACTACTGTGGAGTCTAGTGGTGGACTCGTTGTTAGTAGAACTAAACAGTGGACCACTGCAAGCGGTAGGCTATGCAGATGACATAGTCATACAAGTAAATGGCAAATTTCCAAATGTAGTAGTGGACTTGCTGCAAGGTGCTTTGGGTAGGGTGGAAAGATGGTGCAAAAACAATAATCTTTCTATCAATCCCTGCAAAACCGTTATTGTACCGTTCACGAGGAAAAGACATTTAGAGGGCCTTCGGGAACTAGAAATGTACGGTAGCAAATTGAAATGGGCTACGGAAGTTAAATATCTGGGGGTAACTCTCGATAGGAAACTCACGTGGCATAGTCATGTTGAAAATATAACTAAAAAGGCCTTACGAGTCTTTAATATGTGCCGTTCTGCCTATGGCAAAACTTGGGGACTCAAACCAAAGGTAATATACTGGTTATACACTACAATGGTGAGGCCTATTCTCACATATGGCAGCGCCGTATGGTGGCCTAGGTCTAAACTAAAGATCTGTAAAGATTTGCTTAGGGAAGGTACAAAGAGTAGCTTGCATGGCAATTACGGGTACCTTCAAAACAACGCCTACACAGGCTCTTGAGTGGATACTGGAACTAACTCCACTACACACTCATATCCAAACAGAGGCAAGGAAGTCTCTATACAGACTTGCAAAAGCAGGAGCTTGGAATCGTAACAAGCCCTGCACAAAACACACTTTAATGGATACCGTGAAAGAACTGGATGATCTAATGGACATGCCCTGTGATAAGATAAATCCAGTGTTCATGTTTAATAAGAGGTATCGAGTACACATACCATCAAGGGATGAGTGGACGCGGGGACTCAAACCGGTTGATGGAACGCACCTCATATGGTACACTGACGGCTCTAAAATGGAGTCAGGTACTGGGGCAGGAATTTATTCCAAGGACTGCAGGGTCAGTCAGAGCATGGGGCATTATGCATCGGTTTTCCAAGCGGAGACCTATGCAATAATTGCCAGCATTAAAGAAATGCAAAGGAGAAATGTTAAAGGTAAAACCATTTACATTCTCAGTGACAGTCAGGCAGCTCTGAAGGCTCTAAACTCCTTCCGAGTTGACTCTAAACTGGTTAAAGAAGGTGTTACAGGTTTGAATGACCTGGGAAGACACAACAACGTCAGCCTCATCTGGGTACCTGGACACGAAGGTGTCGAGGGTAATGAGAAGGCGGACAGACTAGCAAGGGCCGGCTCACAAAGACAGTTGGTGGGTCCTGAACCATTTGTGGGGATTCCGTATGGAACGTACCACCAAGCATTATATGCGCATGCTAGGAATGAACACTTAAAGGAATGGAGGGAAGCGCCAGGCCTAAACCACTCCTCCAAGACTTTCTCCAGCACAAGGGTGGACTGTGGGGTTAAATTATTAAAACTCAACAGATCACAGATAAGGCACCTAATAGGTGCACTCACGGGACATTTTGGCACCAAAGAGCAACTTCACAGAATGAGGCTAAGTACTACCGATACTTGCAGATTTTGCAAAGGTGAAAAAGAGTCAATGCGACACATTTTGTGTGGCTGCGACGCTCTTGCGAGACGTAGGTTGAGTCATCTGGGCGTAGCTTATCCTACACCAGGTGATTATGCACAGCTCCAAGCTGGCGCAATCGTTGCGTACCTGAGGGAACTCTTCGACACGCCAGAAACAGAGTAAGGGCTAGGGCATGCACAATGGATCCAACTGGGTCGAAGTGCGTTCCGGTGGAAACCGGGCCCAATTTATAGCAACTAATAGAATAGAATCATAGAAATTATCTAAAAAGCATAAAATAACGAAAATATATTGAAGTCGGTGTCAGCTGGTGCTAGTGTTAGTTAACATGATGTGCTAGCACCGACTTCAATATATTTTCGTTATTTTATGCTTTTTAGATAATTTACTTTGAAGTCGGTTTTTTTTTTTAAATAGTTTATGTTTACTTGTCATCTTGAGTGAGTTAGAGTTAGTTAGATTTAGATTTACACTTGAGTGTGTTATTGAATACACTTTTTGATGGCTTGATGAACTAATAGGAGATCGGTATGGCTGTTCACGCTTTGAGCAGGTATGTGTTGCGAACTTACGACAGATCGATGTCGCTGTCATACAATTTCCTGGCCCCATTTTAAAACTTCTGGCCTCTTTGAATGCTGTTCTTCCACCTAGTTCCTGTTCTCCGCGTGCTGCTGCTAATCATTGGCTATATTAATCACATATTTTATGTACGAACAAAGATGTAGATAGTACCGTAAGAAAGCATTTTTTCGTCATTTGACGTGGTGACTTAGTGACTGCACAAATTTATACCGATGATTACAGTTGATTCGACGACACTAAGTTGTGCCTACATCTCGTGCAGTTTGGGGATGTGTGCCTACTGGTAAGCGATACAGCGTATCGCTAACGCCTGCTGCTTGTCTCCTGAAATTTCAGTTATTTTCTATAGCGCTGTAGCTACAGTGCCTCTTTACACCCCATCCCATAGTATTCCAGAAAGGCTATATCAAGCCAAAAGGTAAGAATAGTTTTGACAATAAAGACCCGTAGAAAATAGTCAAAAATGGCATAAATTGATATTTTGAATTACATACAAAATTTATTTATACCGTCTTTAAAATTCTTTCTTAACAATCCTGCGATATCGTACCTAATTCTATGGAATCACTGTTTTTTTTCCGATAGCCTTGTTTAATTAGAAATTGATGAATTTTCGATTAAATAACGAACAAAATTTTGAGCTCACTGCACTAAGCAAAGACTGTTAAATTCATGAATTTTCGATTAAATAACGAACAAAATTTTGAGCTCACTGCACTAAGCAAAGACTGTTAAATTCATGAATTTTCGATTAAATAACGAACAAAATTTTGAGCTCACTGCACTAAGCAAAGACTGTTAAATTCGTGAATTTTCGATTAAATAACGAACAAAATTTTGAGCTCACTGCACTAAGCAGAGACTGTTAAATTTATGAATTTTCGATTAAATAACGAACAAAATTTTGAGCTCACTGCACTAAGCAGAGACTGTTAAATTTATGAATTTTCGATTAAATAACGAACAAAATTTTGAGCTCACTGCACTAAGCAGAGACTGTTAAATTTATGAATTTTCGATTAAATAACGAACTAAATTTTAAGCTTACTGCACTAAGCAACAGTTTTCAATTGTTACTGACCTAGTAAATAAATATTTGACATCTATACTTATAATAAAACTGTAACAGGTCCAATTCTGTACATTGAAGATATTTTGAAAATTATTTTTGGAGGGCATTCTATAACCGATACTGAGGCCGAAAATGTATTTTTTTTTATTTTTGTCTGTCTGTCTGTCTGTCTGTCTGTCTGTCTGTCTGTCTGTATCACGGCTGAGCATCACGCCGAAACTACTGAATGGATTCAAATGAAACTTGGCATGATTTGAGATCTTACTACGAGGTAGGACATAGGATACTTTTTATCCCGTAATCTAGCACGGTTCTTTCGGGAGAGGGGATTAAAGTCAAAATGGGTACTTGGTTATACGCTTGGTCAGATTTTATCAATTTTTCTTTATAATATAATAAATATTAGTAAGGGAACACTCATAGAGAGTTGTTACCAAGGTTTTGTAATCGATCGGGTTAAGCAACGTTAGGTAAGGTCATTAAATAGATGGGTGACCGTTTAACGCCATTTGAACTAAACGGGTCCGTGCTTCGGAGAGCAAGTAAAAAGTAGGTCCCAGTTTTTAACCGACTATAAAAAAGGAGGTTATGTATTCGATGCTAATGTCTGTTATTAAAAGTTTAGTTAACGTAAAAATAGCGCAGGCGGAGCTGCGTGGGTCAGCTAGTACTTAATATAAGTATAATTATTTAAATTTAAAATAGCTTTTGTGTATTTTTATTTATGATACACAGTAACATGAAACTGGTATTAGAAAGTGTAAGTTAGGTGTGGCCCCTTGCCATTTATCGTACATATCGATGTAAATTATGTCACCTGTACCACTGCGCTTGTAGCCAAGTTATGTAAAACAATATAAATACATCAATAATATAATCTCAGTCTTTATCTCATCCCTGGGATAAGCAAGCTATCACAAAAAAAAAACGAAAGTGTTCAATTATTAACATAATCCAAGTAAAAGTTTGCAGAGTAAATACGGAAAGATCGGTCCGAAATCGGAATTTTAGATACTGCCTATGTTTTACCGTAGAAACCCGTTAGGGCAGGAGTGCAAAATAAGATGGCATGGATAAAGTTTTTTATTTTATTAGTAGTGTAAGTGGTTGGCCATAGTGAACGCGCGGTGACTTGAGCCTAGCGCGGGCGCGGCGGCGGGCGCGCAGGGTGGCCACAGTCACAGTATAAATATGTACAGTATGGAAGCTACGAACAAACGCTCGAAACGGCACACTCACACAAACATGCGCGTCGACGAGAGTTCTAAGCGAATGTCGCGATGCCGTCAGTTGTGCGTGCCGCGAAGTTAGTCTCCGCGAACTTTTTAAAAATTCATCAAAACCGAAGCTATCGTACGAGTATTTTAAATTGCCTGCTGATTTTAAAAGGTAAGAATGATAGGTATATTGTTATTCTTATATTATTGTATCGTTATATTATATCTGGTCTGTGTGATCGATCATAATGAATTCGTGAACTTATTTGTAAATCCAGAATGGCAGCGCTTTTATTAACACAAAAGTAAATCAAAGATGGCGGTTGCAATAATTTTGTTATGGTTGTAGTTTTCGTGGTTTTCCGGGGTGTTATAGCGGATAATGCTGCCAAACTGTAAATCCAAGATGGCGGCTACAATAAGTTATCAACTATTTTGTCATGGGTAGGTATCGTTTTCATGGTTTTCGAGGGTATTGAAGCCGCTGGTGCTATCAAATCCAAGATGGCGGCCGCAATAAAATTTTAACTATTTCGTCACTTTTTTTTACATTTTTTTTCATATCGCATAATATTTAAACACTATTTGAAATCAGCATTTAGATGTAATAGCATTTAGTTGTAATAGTATACCTACAGTGTATTTATGAATAGACTAAGGATAACTATAAGATCACTTTTAGCCTTATTTTTCAATCTGATGAAATCATAATTTTTTTTTCATTTCATGTTCCTGCTTCTCAATTTCTTGTGGTCAGTTTCAATTGCTTGTGTTGTTTTTATTAATTGTAAAACCTGTGTCCGGTGTATGCTGTTGCTCTCCGACGCACTCTAGCTGACGGGTATCCACGGAAGTTCAGCGTCGTTGTGCCAGCTAGGAGCAACGACACATGCTGTGTGGATAACCTTTCAACGGCATTCTAATTATTAGTTTAAGTGTACTAAGTAGGCTAGTTACTGTACAAGATGTCGTTGAATAAATGTTTTTCTTTCTTTCTTTTTTCTTTCTACTTTTTCGTTACGTCTTAATGACAAAGTTTAGGATCTATAGTCCTAGAAGTTACTGTTTGTACAAGTTATTAAAAAAATTAAGGTGTCAACCCTATCGCTTCCATGGAGTGTAGGTAATTATCTCGTCAACTAGGCTTAGTTTCCAAACTGTATCCATATTTTAACTGTGCCACAGTGACGCGCGGGCTGTTGTGGCGATAACACTTATTGCAGGTATCGCAAACCTTTTATGAGGATTCTGTATTTTTTACTGGATAGGCCAATCCTGAGATGGGAGGCGTTGATCACAAGAGATGGGGTGCTGGGTGCGCACGAAATAACTAAAAACAGTTAAATGAATGGAGATTAAAAAAAAAATATATATTAGGAATTGAAATTGTAGTCAAAAAAGTTTATTTTATTTACTAAGGAACATCAACAATATACATATTATACACTTACAATTTCAAATGTCCAAAAAAACCTTTTTTATACATGTATTTAAAGTTATTTAATAATAAAAAAAATCTTTTAAAAAAAAATTGAACCGACTTCAATATCACTGAAAAGTATAAAATAATTTAAATATTATTGAAGTTGGTGTTAGCGTACCTGCTGTGTATATTTGGCACCAACTTCAATAATATTTAAATTATTTTATACTTTTCAGTGATATTGAAGTCGGTTCAATTTTTTTTTAAAAAGATTTTATTTTAAACTTTTTAGTGATATTTTCATATATAAAGATTGAACCATCGAAAACAGTAAAATTATCTAGGTAGGTTATGATCACATTATCCTCTACATAGTTTTACATAATTCATGTTTCTTCAGAAAAAAATATCCGGTCGTAATGAAATTTGCATGGAAACATCATAGTAGTTTACTCTCTTGAATAAAAAAAGAATCATCGAAATCGGTTCATAATTGTCAGAGCAATGTAATGGAGAACATCAGTTTTATGGTTTTTACCAGATAAATTCCTCCACATCGTTCATGGTCCTCCAGGAAGTTCTTATCCGGTTGTAATAAAATTCATACAGATTCAATACAGTGGTTTCTTCTTTCGAATAAAAAAAGAATCATTGAAATTGGTAAATATTTGCCAGAGTTATGGCTATTTTTGTCCGACCGAGCGAGTCTGAGCGACTAAAACATCATCTATATAGGCTTTCTTGCAGCTCTCAGTGCGCAGTCACCATTCTTGTTTTTTCTGGAACTACTTATTACTAAGCAATAATTTTTTTATGGGACCCTATTAACGGATTAAAGAATGGATGGAAGAATCATTTTTTCAAATCGGTTCATAATTGCCAGAGTTATGCGCGAACATACATAGAAAAAAAAATATATACAGACGAATTGAGAACCTCCTCCTTTTTTGAAGTCGGTTAAAAATACTTAAAACGAGCGACAAGACCGAAATGGTTTCATACCCCGCCAGCCGCGCGATCGGTCGCTTGTTGACTAGGCCCGCAGTGTGGCCAGAACGAGCGGATAGGAACGTTTGAAAAGTACGCCCGCTAACTCGCTCAAGTCGGTCGCGCTAGGCTCCCGCCTAAGTCACTTCAGTGTGGCCGCAAGCGGCGGTTTCATATGTTTGGTATTTCGCGCCCGCCGCCGCCGCCGCGCTAGGCCTGCAGTGTGGCCGACCACTAATAGTGCTGTACACAATTTGATTATTCGTAGTTGTCGTCCCAAAATTTTATTTCTTTGGTAGCAACATACGTAGCAACGGATTTTTTCATCAAAATGATTGACCACTGACTGACCACAAACAGGCCTGTTTCACAACCTGATTTTAACAAAAAAATACAGTCATTGAATTATGGATGTCATTTTTTTAATGTTATTATAATAATATTAAGTACGTATACTGTGTTATATTTCAGTCCCAAAACTATATGTATGTATAACATACATACATGGTGACTTCTGCTTGATTAGATTTCGTTGAATTCGTTACAAATTATTACAAAACTCGAGCTCTAAAAGAAATCGTTTCGAATGTAACCGAGTAAGAATTGTGATTATTATGAATACGTGTTAGGTTATTAAAAGATAATTTAATAATTCGTTTTTAACCGACTTCAAAAAAGGAGGAGGTTGTCAATTCGTCTGTATATATATTTTTCTTCTATGTATATTCGCGCATAACTCTGGAATTATGAACCGATTTGAAAAAATCTTTCTTCCTTCCATTCTTTAATCCGTTAATTGGGTCCCATAAAAAATTATCGCTTACGAATAAGTAGTTCCTGAAAAAACAAGAAGGGCGACTGCGCAGGAAAGCTGCAGGAATGCCTATTTAGATGACTTTATGTCGCTTTTTAAGGACAAAAATGGTCATAACTCTGGCAAATGTTTACCAATTTCTATGATTCTTTTTTTATTCGAAAGAAGAAACCACTGTGATGAATCAGTATGAATTTTATCACAACCGGATAAGAACTTCCTGGAGGACCATGAACGAAGTGGGGGAATTTATCTGGTAAAAACCATAAGACTGATGTTCTCCATTACATTACTCTGACAAAAATGAACCGATTTCGATGATTCTTTTTTATTCGAGAGAGTAAACTACTATAATGATTCCATGCAAATTTCATTACAACCGGATATTTTTTTCTAAAGAAACATGAATTATGTAAAACTATGTAGACGATAATGTGATCATAATCTACCTTGGTCATTTTACCGTCTTCGATGGTTCAATCTTTATGTATGAAAATATCACTAAAAAGTATAAAATAATTTAAATATTATAGAAGTTGGTGCCAAATATACACAGCAGGTACGCTAAAACCAACTTCAATAATATTTAAATTATTTTATACTTTTCAGTGATATTGAAGTCGGTTCAATTTTTTTTTAAAGATTTTATATGAAATTAAAATATCTGTATATTAATCTCTTCACTTCTTATTTATTCTTTCTAACCGCGATTCAATGTCTACTGTTACATATTAATAACCACAAATGACATAGTAATAAGAAACTTCATTTGCATTTCGTTATTTGTTAGTAAATTTCTTGACATTTAAAATGTATGTATTCATATCTAAATATATCAATGAATGAAATCATTGAATATTCGATAATTTGGTCACACCTGCGCGCGCGCTCTCTCGAATCAACGACTAGAGAAAATAATCGCCACTCTTTCCGCTATAACAACAAATAGTTATGCAAATTAGCAGCTAGTGTGTTTCCGGAATCCACTATTAAAGTAAACCAGTTCACGTAAGCAATCAGATTAACTAATAGGTGTCTATTATTGATTTCGTCAACGTCGCGCAATCTTATCAAAAGTCGTGCGGGTATTGTTATGTCATTAGCGCACGATGAGTAATGAGTGCTAATCATGAAAGGACGGGGCAGGGCGTTCCTCCGGCGTGACTCACGCGGCGTGTCGGCTACCCGATCAAACAGATCGCTTTCCTCCATCGACACAGTTCCGGTATGACCGACTCCGCCGGCCGCAGTTCCAACAAGCGATGATGTGCGATCCATAACGGAAATGTACGTTTTGCAAAATGCATGAGAAAGGTCGTAGCCAGTACCCTCTGCTCTGCTCGACGTAATTCACGGCCATTATGATCGTTTTATAGTCTTCGTGATTTTGATATTGTTTATGTTGATTTTGTTGATAATTGTTATCGTCTGAATGCAATTTGTTTTCGGAATCTTTGACGTTTTACACTGAAATTGTGTGCAGCGTTCAGATAGTTCTTCAATGTTTTTGAACACTATTTTGTATATCGACATACCAAACATCCTACACCCGCAGTGTATAGGTAGTTAAGGTTAGACAAGGCTTAAACTCTTCGCACGTCCGCATACGATATATGAGATAAAATCTCGTAAATCATTCGTGTTATACGATACACTTGTCGTGGTGTGTGTGTGACATTGGCATTCAGGTGAGACGTTCAAACACCTAGAACGCAAGGTCATTTTCCATACCTGTTCGCATTGTAATTATCTTTATTGTTAACGTTAGGCTATTGATATTAACAACATATACACAAATTAATATTCGGCAATTAATGATTTTGGAGGTATTTTGGTTATGTCGGGTTATTTACTTATCGGATCAAAAGGTGTACAGGATTTATTAAAAATACTTGCCACAGCCTAACGAATAATAGATTAGTGTGTGAATCTTCTTCCTTTTGAAAGGAAACATGCCTTAACACGTGCATGTAACGCTGTGCTGTGATCGATTACCTTACCTACCTAGACCCTAAACTTGATTGTTTTGAATTCGAGTGATATATCGAGGAACATGTTTCACCCCTGTATTCATTGGTTTGGGACTCAAGACAGATCCGCGGCGACAGGAGATAATTTAGTTCTCTGCAATGATCCTATTTGATGGTGATGCAGTCGTGGATAGTTAATGGGGGAATCGCCGAGTCAGCAGCAAAAATGACGAATTGGTGACCCCGGGCCCTAGACGGCCAGCCACTTGTTATTATTTTAAAGGACAGACAAACTTGCTGCAGGAAAACAATTTCATTCCAATTGAAGGTGGCATCATATTCTTCCTCAATCAGGCTTCTTCAATTTTTTAAGCGGGATGGGAAAGTTCTCCCACTGTCCCTATTTGTTTTTTTAAATCAGCAAGCATTACTTTCGCCTGTGAGCGTACCACCGGTACGCCCGCCTGTCCCTGAACACATGTACTTGCAATGCCGTTGCCGTCGTTACCTGAAACATTAGTCTTAGCTATGTAATTTAACTAGCTACAGAGCTCTTCGCACCGGAACACAGTACGGTCTGATATGACACTGCGGTAGTATGGTCTTTTGCACAAGGGCCCACGTTATAAATCTACTCGTACCTCTCTCTAATCACGTAGGCAGGCAACAACGCGGTGTAGGCCCTGCGTTGGTGCAGGCATCGCGAGGGTGTCGGGAAGAGCGTACATTATTGCTCACCCCTGGGACGTGCTCGAGTGAGGGCCCGGCGTTGGAGAGTCTGGCGAGGGCCGAGCGAAGTGCCCAGAGCCCTCTTCATAGGGGCGTTGATGAAGGCACCAGGGAGGTTTTAGTGGGTAAAAATCCCACATAACCTGGCCTCTGCCCTTACGGAGACTGGGTACCTTTTGAAGGGTTCCTCCCCGACCGCAAAATAAATATTCCATAGTGTATCCCATGTGTGTATCCGCTAGACGGCATTTGTTGTTATTGTTTGGTTATTGCGCGTGGCGTGTCGGCGACGACGTGCCAATTACAGACTATTGACGGCGTCCGTTGGCGATTGCTGTGCCGCAGTTTTATGCACGAACACCTGACCAGGTTCACTGACACACCCGGCCTTACAACTTATGTGACGCACATGTAAATTACATGCCATGGGCATGACACTCCCATAACAGCCAATGTTACTTATAAACTGTGGAGTAATCCTAAAATGTTAAATACGATTCTGATTTCTGTCACCTTCAGGGGAAAGTCACTATGAATGTCTTGGTCCCATATCATAAAAAGTATAGAAAGAGCCTCGTTGAATGGCGTAATCGTAATAGTAAGTGTTTGCCAGACGCTAGGGTGCGTCTGGCAAACACTTACTATTTCAGACAATCAGCTTTAGAAGATTGTCAACTGTCAAATCTTGCCGCTTTTGTTCGTTCTTTCGGTGTCGTTTGTAGTTTAGAGTGACGTTTAGTTTTTTGACGAAAATGTTTCTCTCTATGATCCCTTTAGTGTGTCGTCTGTTAGTTGGGTTCGATAGATCAGCTCAGTTAAGCCACGTCCAACGCCAGAATGGGTTAGCAGCGCGGCTGCAAATTTGAAGTCACCATTATTTATGACAACCCAAGAGAATACCTACTTTAAAAAATTGCCTTCATTTAATTGTGTTTCCAGTATCTTCCAATTTGTATCTATCTGGAAAGTGTTATTTGGTATCTTCTCTATTGTTTCCAGCACAGTATTTCCTATGTTATTAATTCAGATAAGTAAGTGTTTTTTTTTAAATTGATGTAATACAATTTTAAATTACGATAGTCGGTGTCTAGAGTCTGAAAGCCTTGATTTTAATTTACCACACAGTAGACCTGCTAATTGTGACCTATTATTGTGTCGTTTATGACAATTGACACGAAACGTTTATAGCGAATTGTCACGTATAGTTTGTCAAATATGAATTTGAATCGCGCTAATTAGTTAAGGTGGTCGGGAGCGGTACACGTGTCTGTGAACGCAGTAACCGTGCCCTGCATGCTGATCACTTGCGATGATGGTCTCGATGCGTGTACGCATTCCTGCGCCAACGCGTCGCACAACAACCGCCTTTTAGAACTATAATCATCACTGTGATTTTACAATGCTATAATTTGACAACTAGTTCACGTTCGAGATTATACATATCTAAGCAATTTACTGAAGTATACATACATATTCGCAAACATAACAGGTATGTAGGTACTACTAACGTATGAGCAACAGTTGTGTCGTATCAATTTGTAGCTTTTGACAGCATGCCTATTATATAGCTACTGATAAAATAAATGATTTGCGGCACAGTCCCTTTATCTGGGCAACAATCTCATTTGGCATAAATGGTTTTCGCACCATAGTTAAACGTGCCGAAGTTGCCACAGATCAAGTTCTCCCACGTCCAGTCGAAGCGCTCTCGCGTCAACGACGTGCGATGTCGCTTCAGCAGCAGGGTTAACGAACCGACCCACCACGCTATTCACCATATCAACCATTGTAATTTTTTTTTTGCCTTTCTCCATTACGTACGACATACTTTATATTATAACTGTAAACTTTAACTTGTTAATTATTAATAATGTAGAAGAATACACAATCATTTTCACTCAATAGAGTGGCTTGCAATGCGGATGATAAGCGTTTTATTTGAATTATTGTGAATTGTCCGATAAGATAATGTTTTAGTAATTGATTGTCAGTCAAGTTCTTGGCGGTGTGAATGATAAAATATTCACGGGTGTCGTTCAATTAAGTATTTAAAAAAAAATACGAATGACAACTTTCCTAAGCGCAACGGTAAACTTTGCCGGTCAGTACTGTAAATCGTTAGGAGTAATCATCTGTGTTTGCTTGTAATGTATACCTATACTGTTAGAGGTATGTACATTGCCGTTAGAATGTAATGAGACAAGGTGTAATCTGTGTGCAATGAAGTTGCTAAAACGGTGGGATGTGAGTAAGTATGCTGCTACTTACTTTAAAAAAGTTAATTCGGTAGAGATATTACTTCCCTATAAATAAAAGCTCAGCAGAATAATAATCATCTTCTTATCCTATTATTTATTCATAGCGGTCGACCATTGAAGACCTCAGTCTACTCAAGAATATAAACGGTCTCAGTTTCAGGCGTTTAAAGTTTCAGAACTTTTTTGAATTATAATGTTCGCAGTGCGGAGTCACGTCTAAAAATATTCTATTCATACCACACTCCACATAATGCGTGACTACAAAACGCTCATTGCAGTCCGGTCGGGTTCAGCTACGCATTCAATTAATGCTATTAGGCGCCAAATATCATCACGTCCGTTTGTTCCTCGATATTTTGAATATTTCGTGTATAAATGTGTACTGATTAATTTAACCAATTTATAAATTATTAAGTACATTTTTATTGTAGTTTTATTTGTATTCTGTCGTGAGTAGTGTCGTTGCACTCTCATCACGTAGAGCTGTGGAGTCAAGGGCGGTTGGGAATTGTAGAGCAATCGCGTGCGTGCACGTCACTGCAACTGAAGCATTCCCGTGGCTCATCATCACCTTCGGTGGGAACAGGAACTCTTCAACATTAACCACTGTATTGTTCTACTTATATGAACGCGAAACAAATACGCAGTATCTATGAGAATAAGTAATTTACGTTCGAATTCACGATTAAATATTTATGGTCACTTCAAGTCTAAACAGACCGTAGGCTGCGAAATTTCACAGTAAATCAAATGGCTCGTTTAGATTTGAGGTGTCACTAAACGTATAACTGACGTTTGTGAATTCGGCCGTTAATGTGTTGATCGTAATTATATTTAAACAATGGTTATCGCACTACTCACCAGTTTTCCGCTGGGCTGACCTCCTATCGCCTCTCGTTTCCTTTGAGTTTTTGTAGTCAGTCTCCATTGTGTAGCTTTGTGTACATTTGTATATATTAATTCACGTGTTATCGAAGTGATTAACCTATTCTTTTCTTGTTCACAGGATCAATATGAAAACTTAGCCGCCCACACACATAAAGGAATTGATTTTTTAGACAAATATGGAAACTTTGTGAAAGAGAGGTGCGCAATTGAATTAGAATATGCAGGAAAACTCAGGTAATCTATCGCTATTTATTAGTTTCTGCAGTAGAATGTTACGGACACTATAAATTCATCATACTCGTCTGACTATCCGTATCTCATAGGCTAACCCACCTATCTGTTGTAAGTACATTAATTGCATAAATATATTCATAATACCTATATCAATGATCGATTATGACTATGATGATGAAATTTTGCAGAAAAATGTAGAGTGTAAACAAGTTTACATCTCTAAATAATAGTATCGTCAGTATAAATCTATATTTTTTTGTTTGAAAAATAAAGTTTCGCGCACCATCGTCTGGAAAAAGTTAAGGATTTATAGTTTTACAAAAGTAGTTCCTGTTAGCAATTTTTTTTTCTTCTGTGCCAAATAAATTTGCGGTGTGTGAAATTAGCTTCGTTTTGAAGCCAAGAGTTGAAAATCAAAAGTACGTTGTTTACATATGCAAATTAAATAACCTTATAATGAGAATGATAGGAGCTTAGCGCGACTAGTATATTTTGTAATATTGATTTAGCTGAACTACGGAACTAACATAACGTTACGAGTGCGTTACGAACTTTACCTTTTTTATCTTTTCGTAACTTGTTCTAGTTTCTATAGTAAGGTTTATCCGTATATACGAGTATAATCAAAGGGTTTATCTACAAAGACGCAATCACTCTAACCATAAAGCCTACATACAGTTTATTATACAAACATATTTAGTCCAACTATATGTATTATCCACTTTAATAGCTGATATCCATATTTCAAGGGTTTGGGTAGATACGACACTTGTCTGAAATCCCAATTGTTATTTTAAGAAATACTTACTGTACTTCGAACTGCTTGAACGTAAATGTACAATATGTACGTATGTATAATTATCTGCCCTAGCGCTACCGTCGGGTACAACAACATTATGTAATTAAAATCAAGAATTGCGGAATCAGACCTTTTGCTGCACTGCACGTACATTATTTTTTAATTTTACGGTGTCCGTAATTCTAGCTTAATTAGAGACTAATCTGATTACTTATACATATAGCATTTTTGTTTGATGATATATTATAATAATCATACCTCAAACATTTATGTTCAATGTAGAAACTCCTATTTCGGAATTTCTACAAAACCTGTTTGGATGAACTACCAAGATTATTATTAAAACTTTTACTTAATCGATTACAAGAATTTGCATTAGATAATATATTTGTTATGATAATGTCGATATTTGTTTGATTAGAATTCATTATTATTTATTTATTATAATCATGGGAATAAACAGATTTAATTTCATGGTTTGCAGGAGGCTTGTCAAAAACTATCAACCAAAAAGAAAAGAAGAAGACGAATATCAGTGAGTATAATCTTTTATATCTCTTTAAAAATAATGATTTTGGTAGGTACCTATAATATTTTTGTTTGACTTTTTGTTTGTTGATCAAGTTTATAATTTTTCTTACTTTCCTATTGGTCGTACATATTTAGTTTTAGAGTTTCTTAATATCAAGTGGGTAGTTAAGGCCAGTAAAGATTTGGTTGACCCTTATTATTTTGGTGTAATTTATAAACCTAGTATCTTTTTAAATTCGTAAGTTTTCCCGTTTTCGAAATAGGTTTAATGAACTACCAAAATGAACTTGGCTGACGTAACCAATTTAGTAAGAAAAAATAAACCGAATTTGGCACCGTTCCCGGACAGCATTGTATTTTAGTGGATCAACGAAACACATACTATCATATATTATGTGTACAAGTAAAAAAGTCTTACAACACGCATAGTAATTATAAATCGTTATCTTTTTAAAGTAATGCCGTATATGTTGCCTAAAAAAAGAAGCGACGCCTTCTTGCGGTCTTTTTTGAAACATAGTTTTTTACGAAGGCCGGTTGTTCATGCCATAAATCACTTTTATTTTAGGTACACACCGTGTAAAGCATTTAAGCAATTATTGCAAGAGCTTAACGATTTCGCGGGACAGAGGGAAGTGGTCGCGGAAAATTTACAGTCCAATGTCGTACGAGAGTTGCATCTACTCGCCAAAGAATTGCGAGAAGAAAGAAAGGTGAGGACAGACTTATAAAACAATATCAACCCCAAGAGTTATAATAAAAACTAGCTGTACCTAATGGATACACAATAATTAATAACACAATACTTAATACATAAAAACTAAAAATGTAACAATACTATTGTAGATACAAAATTATAACGAAAAATTCAAGAAAAATATGTGTTTGATAGCGTATGTCAAAATATACAGTTCATATAGTAGGAGACTGATGTAGGGAGATCGCGAAATTGGAGATAACGGTAAGAGGAAAAGCGTGTTAAAAATGGGACGTTGTGTCGCATCATAAACATACGTGCATTTTCAGTCTTATTCAACCGTTTCGCCATTTCTTGAGACATGTGAAATCATGAAATGACGAATAACAGTGAATAACTGATTTTAATTAGCTATTATAGGCTATAGTTCCTCTAATAATTACATTTACGTTATTTCATGGGTTTTCAGGAAATCCCTCTGGATTCAGGTCATTCGTTGCGACATCATGCCTAATGAAAACCCCTACGTAAAATCTTGAGTGTGGTGTCTCTTAAAAGCTTATTGACAAACGTTTTTCATGATAAATAAGATAGTTTAAGTGTGGAATAATTATCCTACAGATAGACAGCACACGTACTCCACGATTTCATTTTGTAATCGAATGCTTTGCAGCACCCATGGTCAAGGGAGGACTGAGATGTTGAAAAAATTCTTCCCGTGACCATGGATGCTGCAAAGCATTCGAAGCGCCGGGATAGTAAAAAAAATAACCGCGATATATTCCGTAAAAGTAATTTGATTTCAATGTGTAGTATTCGTGTAAATAAAATACAACATTATAAAAACATCTATGTATAATTTTGGCTATGTTATATTTAGTAATGTTGAATTCAAACATGATTGAATAGTAAAAATTAGTTTGTTGTTATCAGTTCCAATAACTTCTGATAGGTTTTGTGTTTAATAAAGATGATTTGATTTGTTTCTAAAACATCTTAAAATACTAACCGAGTATCGAACTTGTCTTGAACGTGTGAACGTTTTACCAATTTGAGGATCGGTGCTTTGCGTGTCATCTCCGGTACGAATATAGATTGCACTCACTTGATGTTCTCCCGAGGGTGCTGTAAGCGATGTCTCAAGTACCCGATATAAATAAATTTATATAGGTACATTTCCTCTGATAATTCGAAACAGCTATTTTAAGATATGTACTAAGAATAAGTTCTAACACTATTGTGTTTGATATGAAATGTCCTGTTAGGCAATCATTGTTTTGGTTTATAGACAATGTCCGCATATTATAACTACCAATGATAGGGATTTCGTATAGTGTAAACACCTATTGTATTTAACGTATCTGTCTTAATGAAACCAAAACATGGCTTTCGAATCCATTTCTTTATACACTTGGTCATTTTATCCGATTGCCTCAAAAGTAGAGTAATGTTTTTGAAATGCATAATGGTAGTTTAGCACGCTTTGAACACCAGTCACTCGCTCTGTGGTTATACATTATAACATAGTAGGGTAGACTGGGTACGGTTGAAACAAAGGACGGTTGAAACAACACGAATATCTCGCAAACCCTTTTCGTACCGGTGAGGGGTCCAAGGGGAGAATCAAGCGGATGACCGGTCCGAACACGAACAACAGTGTTACGTTGCTCTCCATGTGCTTTAAACGTTTTTAAGAGACCCTATTGTGTTTTTTTAACCAAAACTAAGTATTTTTGCTTGCAGAGTTTTCCAATTATTGTGGTTTCTATTAAAGTGAGAGTATTGAATGTGGGTATATGTTTGAAATAAAGCTTGTACAATATGGTACTGTAACCAGTTTTTATGTTTAATTGCTTTTACAATTACTATAACTGCTTTTTACCTAAAGCAGGAGTTGGGGACGGTTGAAACATTTTTTTTGGGTACGGTTGAAACATCGTTTTTATTGAGTTAAGCAAGTTATGAAGTAACTGAATTAAGGAAAGAAGAAACAATTGGATACAGAAAAAGAAACATCATGAAAGGAAAAAAGAAAAACGGCGTACAACAGGACATCCTGTTGTACGTCATCAGAAGAAGAGGAGTGCTTCTGTCTTGTTTGTATGGCACCAGGCATTCAGCGAGCAGGTCCGGAGAAAAGTGGCTACAATGCACTATTTGTAAACTGTGGGCTCACGAGGAATGTACAGAAGGTGGTTTTAACTATGTTTGTGAAAACCGCGACTCAGATAAATCGTTATATTTAACTTAATGATTGATTTATTAATGAAAGACAAAGAAGAAAGAGAATTCCTCTTTCTCTTTTTATCGTTAATTTTTTTGTTTTGTTTAATATGTTAAAAAAACAAATAGCTGATTTTAGTTTTATTTTTTGTAAATTTACGTAAATTATAAGTCTCTGTTATGTACTCTATAGTTACAGATGACTGGTAATATACGTAGATTCTAGCTAGCATGCTCTAAAAACTTTAAAGGCTGATTAAAAGTATCGTTTGAAGTATTTAAAACAATGAATACTGATTATTATTGTCAAAGAGATCCTTAAACAGTAAATAAAACATGTTATAATATTATATTTTGTGTTATTCGCATGTGTTTTAACTGACCCCAATCACTGTTTCAACCGCCCCTGGTATGGGGACGTTTGAAACAAATCGGATTTTTTTTTCAATTTGATCTACTGTTAAAAATAACACACCTGGAACTAAGATCACATTGCCCATTAGTAGATCGAAACATGCTCTTTTATTTAACATATCTTCATCATCACTCAGAATATAAAAAGCAAAACTATGGACGATATAAGAGAAATTGTTTCAACCGTACCCAGTCTACCCTACTATTATTAGGTGACGTTGGTTAGATTCATCATAATAGGGAGTGACATAAAACAATGAGGATAGGATCGATGAGATCTTAGGAGTCGCTGGATGTTTGGTATGTGTGCCCTAGACGACCATCGACTAAGTACGGTGGCGACTCCGAGGACGTCGGCGGGGTTCCGACTCCGATCCCTGTGATCACCATGACAGGTTGCTAGATGGCTACAACGCACCTCTGGGGGCGGGCACAAGAGACGTAACGAGGGGTATCTGATGCACATCCAACCGGAGAACTCTCTCATATGACGAAGTTTAGTTCAGTTCTGATGCGGTTCAGTGGGTAAGAATCCCACACATTCTCACGGCCACGGGCATCTTTCTAAGGTTTCCCCCGCATGAACATAAAAATATGGATGAGACATATAATACAAATTGCCTGTCTGATCCATTAATGTTTCACGGCCAGTTATGGTCCTTCTATACTCTACCACCAGTGCAATGCCTACAGCGTTAAGCTCTGTTTTAGGTCATAATCAGTCATACGACCCTTAAATATTACTCGTAGTCACGTAGGTATTGGTGAATCAGGTTCGCTTTTCAAATAAATTCTAAATTATGCCTGAGTTTCCTCACGTTGTTTTCTTCACTCGTTAGTGAATATTAAATTCCTTCCCTCGATTACTTCTTATGATTCACACAAAGTGATACAGATACGTAACGTTTAGCCGTTGTGATTAAAGTTCGCTTCACGACATTTTCCACTAGCCTACCATCTTATTCATAAGTAGGTATAACAACACTGACGCTGTATGAAGTCTGCAGTCTGTGAACACGTTCAGGATCGCACCCATCATTATATCAGATTTAATAAACCTCAAATCCTCGCAAAATAACACCGATTCCTACCTAGGATGATTCGTGAGGCTATTGAAATCAAAAAACATTCTAATTTCAATAGAAAAGGTGGTTGCGTGTTACCACGGGCTTGGGATCCTGTGATAAATATAATTAAATCCAATACCAAGCAAAACACTGCACGGCCTCAAGATACTTAAGCTCTTACTGAGTAGATCGGACCAACAATAATAACTAAGACCTGAGGGTACACTGGCATAATTGTGACATAAGGACTTTCAACATCTCAGTCCTCCCGTGACCATGGGTGCTGCAAAGCATTCGATACGTCGGGATAGTAAAATCTAAAATAAACTGCGATAAAATCCGTAAAAGTAGTTTGATTTCAATAGGTATAACAATTTAATAAATTATAATACATATAATATTATAAACCGTACCCACTGCCGTTTGGCTTTGGTTTTTTCACCTTGACTTAAGGGGGCTTAGGCCGTAATCCACTACGCGGGCTTCGTATGGATTGGAGGATAAGAAGTGGAAAATGTCTCGATTAGTACATATAGCAATAGAAATAAAGAATTCTCACTAACAATATATAAAATTGGTTCTGCCAAGGTTGGAATGGGGCTCAAATCTTCGCCTTACTACGTGCTAAGATACTTTAGCCACTAGGCTACCATCGTATCGCAACCTCAATATCTCATTATAATTTCAGCAACATCTAAACGAAGGCGCAAAACAAATGGGGGTGCTAAACACATCAATAGGAGCGTTGGATCGAGCGCGGAGGTCGTACGAGCGCGCCGCTAGGGAATCCGAGCGGGCGCTTGAGACCTTCCAAAAGGCAGACGCTGACCTTAATCTGAGGTGATTATCTAATAGAGTGCCTCCACCCGCAAATCCTACCTGACCCACTAACAATGCCAGCTGATTAAACATTACGTAAAATTCGAGGATACCGTAATTGAATTTGTATAGATTTCAATGTTAACACGGCCCTGAAATATTATATATTGAACTGGTTGGTATTCCAATGTTCAATCGTTAAGATTATGTGTAATGTGCTATTTAAGACATTTAAATCATCTTTATCAATCTGTATTTTTATGTATTTTGTGAAATACCATCTATTAAAAAAAATGTATAAGTCTTATATTTGGTAGGTTCCTTTAACAAGAGACTGTCCAGGTAGATGCTACCGCAAACGTTTCCAATGTAAGGGCAATTAATTTGGTCAAATTACCGGGCTCAAGAGCCTTAATAACAAATGCCTCGTGCAATACAGCTGTCCATAGTCAGGCAAAATTCAAATTCAAAATATCTTTATTATGCATAGGCCTCACGAGGGCACCTACATATTGTCACTTTTTTACAACTACCACCGGATCACAACGCGGCCTCAACTGAGAAGATCCGGCAAGAAACTCAGAGGGCTTGTAATTTTTTAAATTCAAGTATAATTTTATATCGTTTTTGCAAAAAAATATCTTAAAATTAAATGTTTGCATGAGTAAACGTTATGCGTGTATCGTCACTAATTTGCTCCCAAGAAGTGACATTTTGGTGCTAATATTATAAACATTAAGTATCATTTTTGCTTGCCAGTCGAGCGGAGGTGGAGAAACAAAAGGCAAACATGAAAATTCGGAGTCAAGCGTGCGAAGACGCGAAACAGGAGTATATGGACCAGTTACGAAAGACAAACGAGGCGCAGCGGCAACATTACGAGCAGCGACTGCCTCACGTCTTCAAACAGTTACAGGTGAGTTTAGCCTACAGCTGGACTCCTAGTCCATGATGACGATAAAAATGTTTGCCATTAGCTGTGACACAGATAACAATATAACGGTTTTGTATTTTGGCCAGTCAATTAGGTAGGCTTTATCTTATCAAAAGTTGTATATGCGAAGCAAAAAAAAATGTATTACAACCATTTGGCTATCGGTAGGTACTTAATTCATTACGGCCAAAGCATGTTCTCCGATAAGGCGTTAACGTTAATTAGTACTTTTTTTCTACTATGGTAAACTAATTATATAGATACTTTAGCGTGCCAAACACTTTTTTGATGTGTTTTAATCTGCAGATTTTTTAAGAAATCATTGTGCACTTACCCTGAATAATTAGCCTAATGTAAAGCATGGCTACTCTGGTATTCAAGTATGGCTAGTGTTATTGTGATTCTATTACCAGATCAGGAAAAGTTTCATTGGGGTTCTCTGTAAGGAAATTGTCAGTAGCAAATCGGTGTTTCGAAATGGCAATGAGAGTCCCTATTTGATGGGAATTGTATCTGACACTATGCATTTACTATCTATGATAATAAACACCTAATACGAAACACTTTTGGGAAAAGGCTGGCCGCCATTTTTATGATTCTCACTAAGTGTCAATCGTTGGTATTGATTGATAACTCTTATTATTCTTCAAGCTTTTTCAGTTTCTATCCATTCCATTTTTGTCTGGTACTATTAGACATTTGCATGTCATGTTCTTGTCTATCATATCTCTTAGTTCTTCAATTTGTGTTTTATTATGGTGGAACATTCAATTATCTATGTATCTACGCTGCTAAATTCTTCCTATTAACTTTCTAATTAAAAAAGAAAGTATTAAAAAATTGCCCATATTAAAGCATGATTGCACGAAAAAAACTGATTTCTTATTTAGACCGTTTTAATGTTTTGTGTGCTTTAGATCTGTCGAATAAATATGCAAATAATAGGATAGGTTTCTGTATAAAATTGTATACTTTAATAGCAAGTTTAGGTATTGTTTCATAAATGCATTGACCATGCAAATTGATTGATATCTACATATATAGCTCCAAAATACAATTATTCATGATGCTTTAAATGGTGTTTTCATTTTACTTTGCAAGTTTTGCACAATTTCTCGAAGAATCACACAGATAGACATAATGGTTGTGAACTTCCTTCGTGGCCATACTCGTGAATCATTTGTGGATTTCGAAATATTCATGAAAATGTGGCGCCTACTAGCGTTGCCATTTTATAACGATGAATATTGGCTCACCGCCAACTGGGTCGCATGGGAAAGAAATACATAAAAACGTCACCTATTTTTGTACAATTATATATTTCAACGAAGTTGTTTTTATTTGATTGTCCATTAAATGAACAAATGTTTCCAGGACTTGGACGAGAAGCGAATAAAAAACATAAAAAACTTTATGTTAAGTTCTGTGGACGTCGAAAGGAAAGTGTTTCCGATAATAATGCAGTGCCTAGATGGAATGGAGCAAGCGGCAAATAGTATTAATGAAAAAGAGGTAATATACAACGTATTTTAATTTTTTTTTGTTAAGCTGTTGTGTCCCACTGCTGGGCAAAGGTCTCTCCCATACACTGCCACCTACCCCCGGTCCTTAGCGATATCCGCCCAGTCCTTTTCAAAGACGTTCAAGTCATCACACCATCTTTTACGTTTACTCATGCGGTTTACGTGCCCTGCCCACTCCCACTTTAGCTTGGCAGCCTTGTAGCCCATCTACATCTATTACACCCGTTTTGGCTCGCAGTTTGGTGTTCCGGACCCGATTGACAATTTTATGCCCAATATACTGCGCTCCATAGCTTTTATTCATTTTAATATACACATTAGATTAATGTGCAATAAGGAAACATTTTATGTTTAAATTGTTAGGTTTAGGTATTGAGTGTTACATAGATTAATGTCCAATAAGGAAAATATGTTTACTTTGTTTCCCTATATTAACATACGGTTCACCGACATGGTCTTTGACTAACATCCAGAAGTCCAAACTCAATGTATGCCAACGAAATATGGAGCGCAGTATTCTTGGTGTTAAATTAACAGATCATGTTCGAAACACCATTCTGCGCTCCAAAACACAGATCACCGACGTAGCACGAAGAGCTGCAAGTCTGAAGTGAGACTGGGTAGTTCATGTCTGCCGCATGTCGGACGTCGTCGGCCCACAGAGCAACATTTTGGAGCCCCGATACAGCGACGCGAAAACGCGGCAGGCCTCGAAAAAGATGGCGCGACGACCTAGATGCCTTCCTTGCAGATTGGCCGATAAAGGCGGGTAATAGACCAAGGTGGAGGGACAGGAGGGAGGCCTTTGCCCAGCAGTGGGACAGAACAGGCTGACATAATAAATTACTTTGTTAGGTTTAGGTATTGAGTGTTTTAAACATTGGTGTGAACAGTGTACAATGAATTTAAATTCTCCCAGATTATGGGATATATAATGTAGATGCGGGCCTGTTGGTCTAGAGTTTAGACACCCTGGCTGGCTGTTACCCAATAGGTCGTGGGTTCGAATCCCGCCAAGCGTCTGGGTGTTATTTACCTATTTAAGTATGTATTTACAAAAAAACGTATATAAGTATTAATATCAGTTATCTGGTTTCCACCGTGGTCTGACAACCGGTGGGGAAGAAAGGTTCTCGAGTGGCGACTAACGACTGGAAAGCGCATTGTGGGTCGGCCCCCCACTATATGGACGGAAGACCTCGTCAAGGTGGCAGGGAGCCGTTGGATACAGGCGGCACAAAATCGGTCGCAATGGAAGTATATGGGGGAGGCCTATGTTCAGCAGTGGACGTCTTGTGGCTGACATGATGATGATGATGATCTGGTTTCCATAGAACAGGCTCTGCCTAGTTTGACATCAGATGACCGTGTGTGGATTGTCCCAGAATATTATTATTATAGTCTTAAAAGTGTTATAGAATAAGCATATTTTGTGAATAAAAAATATCAAATGGCACATACGGCATTCCGAAATTGATAAGATACTCGTACTTACTCCTTGTTATACTAAGCACATTGTTTGTTATATGCAAATTACAATCGCGTTCAATGTCGTTTACTATTCTTATACAATGCCTGGCAGTATGGATGAGTGCTTCTGTACTTTAATACTTGCTAATATTCCTGGCAGAGTATTTTGATTTGCATCGCGCCGGACGCCACCGATTGAAAGGGATTTTATATCAGCCGTACACTGTATGTTTGTACTTATACACGGTGTTACAAAACTAGCCGTAAAAAATAAATAAAAATATATTAATATTTTCACTGATGTGCAAACCCTATTTCAGTAAAATTAAAAAGTAAACTACGCAGAATGTACCTACATTTCTAACTAATTCGCGGAACGACAAACATTTTAAAAGACCTAACCTTACGCCTTCGATATAGCCATCGATATAATATATAAAGTAGATTTGGTGTCACGGTTCAAAAAGTGGTAGCGAGAAATAGCGCCCTTGTGTCGCTATTTCTTTACAAGCCACAGCCTGACAAATTTATTTTTGTCGATTGGAGTGTCGCTACTGTCTATATGAAACTGTCAAACTACACATAATTAACATAATAGAAATGTTAGTTCACGTTTCCGCCACCAGCACAGATAAGTTTGCAACCTCCGCGACCACATTTTAGATGTCATTTTGTTCGTGAATGTTTATCTAGTTTATATATTATATCGATGGATATAGCACTAAAATTCAGAGATTTTGGGGTGTCATCGATGCGGCGTCGCCTTTGACCAAAGATATCGAAAGTGCCGGCGCTTGAAAACAAAATGTATTATGACCAGTCCCAATAGAACATTGACTTAGCCATATAATATCAATTAGACATTGGAATGTGTCGCTCGCAATACGCCATGAATATGAATAAGGTAGCATCACCAATGCATTTATATTCGAAGGTTGTATGCACATATTGATGTTGGCACTCACAAACACTGGACATCGTGTTAAACTTCATATTATAATATAGCGAGGAAGTACCTTAATATTGCGTTGTTGATTGATACCACTATAATAATAGTATGGTTTTTGCTTTAATAATTGTATTATTAGATAATGTGCTGTTCGTCAGTGCTCAGATTAATTGAATAAATACTTCGATGCGACCTCAATGGTCCGAATAATTGATCGTATAACAGCTAAACCAACCGACCCACTACGAATACAACTGCTCTGTGTGGAATACATATGTGGGCTTCTAGGGCCCGTATTAATAAACCAATCTCAGCTGAGATTCGGCACTTGAGTACGAACTTAAGTTGCTGCTATAATTAGTAAATGAGTATTGAGTCAATGTTTACGACTCTATACTCTGTGGATCAAACTGTCAGTTTCCCGGGTTTCTCCATACATTTCACACCAGCGCCCCTAGCGGTAACTATCAAAAACTAGTAAAATGTAACTTTATCGTTCAATTCGTGTGACGTAACGCTCTCAGAATACTCAGATCAGGCTCTCAAGTAGCTAACCGTAAGGTGCTGCACCTAAAACAATACTCATTTGGGATGCTGTTGATATTCCTTATTAATATGTGACGATATTAAGATGCTGCCCTCATCTCAACTGCGTATCATATGATATCGTACTTAAGTGTCAACCTGAGATCAGTTTATTAATACGGGCCTAGGTATACCTAGATAACATAATACAAAGTTTGCTTGCTTGCATGTCAAGTCAAGTCAAGAGTACCGTCTGGTGGCGCCAAGGGTCTGCTAGCCGTTCAATATTATTATTTGTTTATACGAGATTCAAGGGGTTTGCCCAATGCCCCGTTTCATTGTATCATGACTGTACTATGAATGAACGTATTAGGCTCGGATAAGAAACGACAACCAATAAGTTATCATGCCCGTATACAACGCGACCGTGTAATACCCCTGTACGGATAAAAGTACGACCGTGCTGTCCGCTGTTTTGATTTGATTGTCGTATACGACACCGCGACGGCGTACATTGCGTAGCAACGTCGCGTAACGTTTTTAAACGTTTCCATTTGTGAATTTTCTCTCGGTCCGGACATAGCACACTACGATGTTGAATAGTGAAAGAACGCTCTAGCGGGCGTTGTTTCATATTAATTTATACAAAGATCTCTTTTTGTCTCAGAGAAAGTACCAAAGGAGTTAGTATCGCGTCGATTCCCCGAACAAATTTTTCGTGGCACTTTTGCGGGGTGCGGGAGGCGAAGTAAACACACACAGATACACTTTCACGCATACCCACACTATAATAAACTCGCAACACATTCAAAAATACACGCACACAAATAAAGAATGACCTGACCATATGACCAAAAATTTGGCAGAGGGGGTTAGCGCATCATGCTCTCTCCAGTGGTATCTCCTCTAAGCTTTTTGTGCCTGATTCGTTCACAGAACCGTTATGGTATCGTGCGAGGTAATGCGTTTATAGTTTTAGCTGTTGAGTGAGAGTAGATAAAAATAGTTCGGTTGTCATCGGACCCATTAATCATTTTTATGGTGATTTTTTTTATTAAATGCTATGCTCACTGTTCAAGTTTATGTCTAGTTGATATGTTTTCAGCAGATTTTTTTTATTATATTTTATTATTATTATTATTACTTACCGGGGTAGTGTTTGTTTTTTACGTTTACTTGACACTAAGCGATACTCTTGCTAAGGCTCCTCACAGATATCTGCGAATTCGCATCGCATCGCAAATATCTGCAAGAAACAAATGATTTTTTGTATCGAAAATTCATTTGTTGCTCGAATTCGCAGTTATGTGTGGGAGCCCTAATGGATAATTGCCTTGCTGAATTGCGTCTAATATTTTTTGTATTGAATATTGAGCGCAGTAATTTTTCTAGCTACTGCGCCTTAAGCCACTGATTTTGCTTAACGACTGCTGTCCAGATGACAATAATTAGGACCAAGTTATACGAGCGGAGGCGCTCACTTCAAGTCCACTCGACCACTAAACGGTCACCCATCCCTGGACCGACCTTGCCTGACGGTGCTTATGAACGCCACTAATACGACTTTATTTGTTTCCAGGACACAAAATTAGTGATAGATAGGTATAAGTCTGGGTTCGTGCCGCCCGAGGACTTCCAGTTCGAAACGGCGGCGGGCGGCGATAGTACAGACTCGTCCGCCCCGCACCACACACACAACCACATGACGGCGCCGCGGGGAACCGTCACCGGCAACCGGATCAAGAAGCGCGGCGGCTTACTCTCCATATTCAGCTCCAACAAGGTTAGAATAACATCCTGATACACTAGCGAACGTTCTGCGGCTCGGTGATCGTCGATTCATTATTTGTACTTGGATTAAGTTAATATGTTCACTCGAAAAACAGTCGTACGCGCGTGTTCTTATTTCAAATTACCTCAAATGCTTCAAGCCATGTATGTAGGTATTTCACCAGGGGACAAAATCGCTCGAAAGCGAGAAGTAGAATTTGGGTCGGGCGACAAGATCGCGGGACAAACGTCCCATAATGCCTCGTTTTCATTAGAAGATGAATAGTGGGCGTCGTGCTTCATACAGTTTCATACGAAGTTTTTTTTTTGCCTGATTATACGGTCATAGAACGGTCATACTATGATCCGTTCATTTCTGTAGATACTTTGAATCTAGTATAAATAATAGATCGACATCGGTGATGGATAGTTTGCTTGTAGTAACATCGGCTGCGCGCACATCTTTTCTTAACGCATGCGACGTTGCGTAGCTGATAAATATGCGTTGAAGGTAGTGCCGTCAACAATCGACAAACGTCGGATTCCGAGAAAACGTGTGATGCGGGAAAGTCCACGCAACCGTGTGGCAAAGTGAGGCCACGAATACGGCGATTTAAAAAAAAATTGATGCTATGCGTTTATTGCGGACGGGGATGTGCGCGCATCTTAAATTATTAAAAGTTTGCTGTAGTAAGTTTTTGGGTATATTTTTATTTTATTTACAAGTTAAAAAATCAGCAATATTCATTCGCTGATTATATGTTCCTAGCATTTGAAATGTTTTTAGTTCGTATTGTCTCATCGACCTTTTGGTCATGAGCACTACGGTAGCATATTTGTTTAATGTTTCTATGTTATATAGTTGGATCGGGAAGTTTGCTAGGTGCCTTCAAAAAAAAGGGAGGTCGCATGTCTGACAAAATAAAATGGGGCTGTATTTGTAGTGGAATGATAATTACCTATCTATCTAGATTATTATTATTATTTTGGTATTATTTTAAAGTCAATTTAAGTTTATATATTATTTTGATGCATATTAAAGCGGTTGATGGGGCTGTTCGCTGGTCATGTTATTTACATGCTTTATATGGCTTTCATGGTCCAATATTTGTATTGTTAAATATACGCATGGGATTGGAATATTATATTTAAGTATACAATATTACATCACTCCTATGTTCATTATATGTGTACGCAGCTGGCTTTTAATCATTAGTTTTGTTCTAAACGATTGTTAAGGAAAAACACGATGATGACTAAGGGCCAGCGTTTGATTATTTTATATGTAAGTTGTAGGTACTAATTTATTTTTATCTTTCAAACCCGTCCCCCATCTAACACGGGTACAAAATAACAACCGATTGATTTTATTGGCTGTCGGCGCCCGGTGTCTTTCCATACGGAATCAAAAGTAAGTTGACCCACGATCGTGCAAATGCCACCCTGAAGCATGACTCACGTAATTTCAATAAAACAATAATAAACAACAATATTTATAAGACTGTGTACTTATATGTTAATAATTTATACCTATTCTTCATTTTGATTTTATCTTCATCCGACACGCACGTCATTTCATGATTTTTTAAAGAATCGCAGTATGCTTCCGTCGTGAATTTTAAAACGCCTACATACTTATTTAACTTTGTTCTCCGATGACTAATAACTAACACATATTATTATAATAATCTACTGAGATAACTCATCGCATAACTGTATTGTGCTTTAATTGTTTGTGGTAATTAAACGATACCAATTCGAATGTTTTTTTTTCTGGCGTAGGCTTTATTTTGCTGTTATGACTTTATAGAAAGAATGACAAAAATCATGAAATGACCTTATTTTAGATCACGTATCACTTTTAAGTTGCGTGGTCGTACCACTCTCGCTCAGGGGCCAACACTGAACACTGCTCCAAATTGTATATCTATCCTACTAGCCTGTCTCAAGTTGAACTTAGGTATAACCGACTCTCTTAGTTTTGACATTGAAGACCGAATGTAAAGCGTTATTTCTGCATTCAGTTTGTGTACGTTTTTGATGTAAATATATATCGTTATCACCTTGATTGCTTACTATAAATTTCAGTAATTCAAATGTTGCTAAAACGATTCATTCTGAATGCTATGGAATAATTAACGACGTTGTTCGTACGGATCATCAATACCGGTCAATTTTTAATGGGTCGTCGTTATTACAAACCTTCTTGCCATAATGTTAAAAAAAAACCAATTTTTGTTCCATCGGAACCAGTTTTAAACTCAAATATTGGAACAATTTGTTTGAATTGGGGCCCTGTACTCTCGTGGATATCCTTCCTTATGTTTAATGTCGTTTGTTTGCTTCCCCGCGTCTCGCCCGCGCCGTCTAACGCTTTGGCTACAGAAGATTGTCGAGGCGTGCAACTCGATCAAGGTCAGTTCTCCGTGACGCGGTTGGTGTGGTGTGCTTGTTGAGATAATTTATTGGTATTAAATATAAAATTAGTTGATGTCACAACGGCTCAAGTGTTGAGTCACACACAGAAACAGGATTTGAATGTTCTTAATAAATCTTTCGAAATTCAGTTTTTAAGATTACATTATCATAAATTATGCGCAACATTTTGTCGTTCGGTGCTTTTTGTTGGCTGGTAGAGTTAGTAATTCTTCTTGACCCTACGAGGAAGAGGAAATATTACTTTATATATACCTACTTACATACTTTCATGCCAAATAATACAAAAAAAGAGTCAAATCGTAAAATTATATTTATTTTTACTTTTGTCAGATTTGCTCATTTCAAACCACAATTCGTGTTATTTTTTTTAGTAAATTGCATAATTTAAAGTCAAACATGTATTATGTCCGTTGAAGTTATGTTAATGGTTTGGTATTGAATAACATGTATCGTTAATGTACCAATCAATTTTCTCAGAAACACACAACGGTTGTTGGCTTTGTTTCGCTTATCTAACTTGTCATGCATGCACGGCTTTCATTGTTTTCAGCGCACACTCGCATTTATTTTAATATTTTTTTATTGTAATAAGTAGACCAGTTGTTTTTGTTATTAATTACTAGATACAGGTTTAGCTGGCTTAGGTTTTTAGTTTAGTGGTTAATTTGAAGGGAAAAAATTCTGGTAGGTTTAAGACTAAGTATGTGCTAATTAGACATGCACCAGGTTTAACAATGTATTAGTAATATTGTTATGTTATTGACTGGCATGAATTTTACCAAATGGGTGTTTGATCAGATGTAATTTGTAACGACAATTTTAATGATTAAATCTTGTTGTTTGTCGTGTTGTATGTCGATTTACATTTTGTTCATTTAAGGTTTTTTTTTTATAATCGTAGTATATCTCGTAGCACATGGATAAGGTTCCGGTAAAGGTTTCGTGAAGTTTTAGACACGTAACCTCAAATCTTTGTTTATCTTTCAGAATAACATGTCGATGGATGGAAAGGAGGATTATTCAGATTTGCCACCAAACCAAAAGAAAAAGAAACTTCAAGCGAAGGTGCAGGAGTTAAGTAAACAGGTTGGTATTAGAAATTATGCAATGGCAGAGCAATGCAATTGCAAGTAAAGTGAGGAGACATTAAGGGACAAGTCCCTGAATTGGGTTCTCAAATAAAAACACTGTATTTGTGACCTCGGGGGCATAACGGGTAACCGTCGTCGCGAATCCCAACAACTTTGTCCAGTTGATTTTTAATGGTTAGGACAATGCGTGCCGATCACCTGGTTGTTTGGAAAGTAAGATGGATAAAGCGTTGGATGGGCGAATTTTTATCAGAATGTAAAAAACCACAGGAGATTCTCGCATACGAAAATCGCTTTGTAGCCTTTTAGGTTCGGCTTTATCCTTATATCGGTTTACGCGTACATGCAAACGAATGTACATAGGATAGCCTACATATAATAGTAGCTGAATTAATTCTGCGTACCTACTAAATATAGTCGGCGGGGTAATCTATAGACCCTTGATATAAATAAAATTCTTATCCCACTTCTGATCCTTAAAAGGGGATGAGAGTTGTTGACAAAATATGATGGTCATATATAATTAAATACAACATATTCTAAGTTTTTTGTTTTATGTACCAGGTGGCGCAGGAACAAGCTGCAATGGAAGGCCTTATGAAAATGAAAGGCGTTTACGAAACAAGTCCCGCGTTAGGAGATCCCATGACTGTTGAAGGTAAAAAAATAATATTAATTATACGTAGGTATGGCAAATACCGGTTTTTGTTATGATTCACGTATTGCTACTTTCATTCTTCATTTCTGCAATTCCTACACACCGTTAATCCAACAGTTAAAAAATTATTAAAAATCAAAATCATAATGCAACAAATATTATACACTACTAAATTAAATCAAGGAAATAGCCACCCCTTTAAATTCATACATTTCGAGTTTAATTTATGCACATTTTACTCAGAGTAATTAGAATGGAGCTAGTATCGCGTTGATTCCCCGAACAAATTTTTCGTGGCACTTGCGCGGTGCGGGAGGCGAAGTAAACACACACAGATACAATTTCACGCATAGACTTGCAAATCTCTAATGCAAACTCTTCATGTTTCTATGTTCAAAGAAACCTACCATAAACCATAGTGTAGGTTCCTACACAATAATAAACTCGCAACACATTCAAAAAGATACGCACACAAATAAAGAATGACCTGATGTTAGCGCATCATGATCTCTCCAGTGGTATCTCCTCTTAAGACATTTTATAATTGCATTGTTTGGCATAGTAGCCCAAACTCGTGATGCGGTCATCAGGTAGACTGACAACAAAACAATGGCGGTGTTTTTACCTCTCTCGCTGGAAACCTGCCTATTTTGGAAGTGGCGATAGTGTATATTTAGGGAATAGTATGGTAGATGTGCGGTGCATGTGTAAGCATGCGGTAACAGCTCAGTGGGCGAACGCTTGCCTTGGAAACAAGGTGCGCAGGTTCGAACCCCGGCTCGCACCTCTGATTTCTTTAATGAATCATGTGGGAATCGTCTTTGTGCGATTGTTACTAGCTTTCGGTGAAGAAAAACATCGTGAGGAAACCTGCATGTCTGAGAAAGCCTAACTAGCTTTCGAAGTACGTGTGAAGTCCGCCAACCCGCACTTGGCCAGCGTGGTGGACTGTGGCCTAAGCCCCCTCATCTTGAGGGGAGGCCCGTGCCCAACAGTGGGACATAAACAAGGGCTGGTATTATTTTATATGGTAGATGTTAAGGTTCCTAAAGGTTCTTTAAAACTGAAAACGTCAGCATTTATGATTTAAGCATAATTGCATATTTATGCCAACCTTTAAGTGTGTGTACTAATGTGATGAATAGTCATATAATAATCTACTGTGATCACTCATAGTAGCATAACTTTGAACGGGCTTTAGTTGTAAATGAAAATTTAAACATGAGTGAATAACACAACGTGCAACTATATTAGCGGTATGATAACATTGCCGCCTTGACGTTTTTTTTTTTATTTAACCTAATGACAAGCAAAACGTTCGCCTAATAGTAAGCGATACGTCTGCCTATAGACAGTTTCATCGGACTGCCACTTGTCACCAGAGACATTAGATGTAAGTTTCTTGTGTCCGGTAAGTTCACCGGCTACATTGCCCTACACACAGGAACCCAGCAATATTTACACACTGCTGCTTAGCGGCAGAATATCTGGCACTGCGTTGATACCTACCTGAATGGTTTCTTGCACAACCTACCATCTAGTAAAAGTATACATAGCTTCCTTTTTGTCCCTTACCCCTTGTTGCTTCGTAAGAACTGATAATTTCGTTTAAACACGTTAAAGGAACCCTAGGTTATAATTGTTGTCAACTTCTTTAAAATAATTAGCAAATTCCAATCTGACCAAGACATAACAAGACGTTTGTCATTAGTCATAGCATGGATAACATTTATACATGGTCATAGCATGCCGTAATATGCGACTGTGTGGTACGGTGGTGTGGATCTACAGACCTTCCGATCATACGGGCCGAATCGCGTAGTTCTTTGGCTCTGCCGCGCTTAAAGCTTTACTCTCTACAGATTGTATAACATGCCTCCTGTATCTCTGATGCATCAGGTCAGCTAAACGAGTGCTGCGACAAGCTGAAGAAGCTGCGCGCGCAACTGCACAAGTACGAGGAGTTGCTAGCGGAAGCTACAAGTGCGGCCGCGGCGCCACCTACCCACGTCGCACGCACTAACGGAGCGCCACCCGCACAGGCCACCAGGTAACTCGGGATGCACTATCGATGCGGTGGTACTACGCTGCGTCATTATGGTACGATGCTGTGTCACGATGTACTACCCTGCGTCATGCTTTACGATACTGCGTCAAGCTGTATAATACTGCGTCAAGCTGTACGATATTGCGTCATGTTGTACGATATTGCGTCATGTTGTACGATACTGCGTCACGCTGTGAGTCGTACGATACTGCGTCACGCTTTGTCATATTGTACCAGACTGTGTCGTACTATACGATACTGTGTCATGCTATACGGTACTGCGTCACGCTGTACGACTCTTTGTCATGTTGAACGATTTTAAGTTCTCTTTTTACCTTATTTGATATGATACCATAGAAATATCTCCACCATAAAGAAGACCAAATATTTTAACCCTTGAGTGGATTTTCTCGGGTAAGGCTGAAAGTGCTCCATCAGAAATATTTTACGGCTGTATCCAGTTAGAGGAATGAGTGCAGTTGCAACTCACATCACATACGTTTAGTATTACCTAACCTACCTATCTAGTTTTGACGAGGAAAACCTTCAATAGGCCTTTGTGACCCTGTGGGGATCAACTGGGGTATGTAGGATTCTTACCCACTCACCCCTGTGGCTGTCGAATTGGCACACTAGAGGGGGAACTGGGCTCTCCGATGGGATCTGCACCAGGTACCCACAGTGCGTTGCCTTTGAGCCCGCCACATGGGGACGCAAACCCTGTCATGGTCCTCCTTGGAGTCGCCGCCGTACTCGATAGCACCAAATGTTGAGCTCCAAAGTTTCTAGGATAACCTAATACTCCGCACACAGTAAATGTTCAGCGATTCCAAAGAGTTGCAACAAGTCTAAGATAACCTTATATTCCGCACGCAGTATTTCTATTAATTGAGGCCGGTAACCACCGGAACGCAAATCAATCCAGTTGGATCCAATGTCCAGTAGAAAGAATCAGGATTCAGTTATCTATCAAATATTGACCCTCCCATAAATAAGTATCCGGGAACAGGAGCGGAGGCGGGAAGTCTAGGATAACTTGAATGAATGAATGAATTAATTAATATTTATTTGTCAGAACATAGGTAATAAAAAAGATATTAAATACGTGCAGGTCCACTATGTCCCACCATATCGGTATACAAATGTTGTGGGTATTTTAAATCTAATTATTTTATACTTTATAAAGTTAAACAGAAAATTACGTCATCTACCATAAACAATTAACATCACATTATTATCACAATTAAATTCACAATATTATTAAAATTAATGCAAAAATATAATTATATGTCAATATCAATTAAATAATCATTTACATTATAATAACATTTCTCAATCAGTAATAATGTCAATTTTGTTTTAAATTCTTTTATATTATTAATTTGTTTAAGTTCATTAGGAATCTTGATAATCAAGCATGCAAACCAAACTTTTATCAAGTCTAGTATGTTTATTCTATTATAATTGGTGGCTATAAATTGGGTTCGGTAACCACTGGAACGCACTTCGACCCATTTGGATTAAATGTCCAGTGGACTCAGGGTTTTATCGATCAGATATTGTCCACTGCCAACAATGTGCATCCGAAGCACCCCTAACCATAACTAGCCCCGTCCAGTATTACCTGTCTTATATTGTTGGTATTGTCAGCATCGGGTCGAACAGCGAGTCCCTGTCGCGGTCGGCGTCGGAGTCGTCTGTGAGCACGGGCACGGGGGCGGGGGCGGGGACGGGAGCGGGAGCGGGGGCGGGGGTACGAGCCGCGGGGGGATCCCCCGAGTCTGGACTGGGAGGGGAACTGGCGCCCGGCGTTCAACACCAGGAGCACGCGAACGGTGACCACGACCATGATCAAGACAACGACCACGAGTCAGACTTCGACTACTATTACTGCGAGCCCGATCTGCAGCCCGTCGGATGCTGCAAGGCGCTCTACGCTTTTGAAGGTGAGGGATGTCTCTTTTGTAACTATATTTTTTTTGTTTGGTCTGTTGACCAAAATCTCACATGATGACAGTGGTGCTCGCTCAGAGTAATTAGAATGGAGCTAGTATCGCGTCGATTCCCCGAACAAATTTTTCGTGGCACTTTTGCGGGGTGCGGGAGGCGAAGTAAACACACACAGATACGATTTCACGCATACCCACACTATAATAAAATCGCAACACATTCAAAAAGATACGCACACAAATAAAGAATGACCTGAACATATGAACAAAAATTTGGCAGAGGGTTTAGCGCATCATGGTCTCTCCAGTGGTATCTCCTCTAAGCAGTGGCGTACACATGTTTATTACACCGTAGACAAAATATATATTTTTTTTAATTTATTATATTTTTATAATTCAGGGTAGTCGTAGGGCAGGCAAAGTCTTTTTGCCTACATCCATGTAAAAAAAATGTAGTCCTCTGCACGCTACTACATGATGGAAAGTGAAGATGTGGTCTAAGATGGACTGCGCAGCATGTATTATTACGTCGCTGGGTAATAATTTATTTTACATAATGTTTTGTCATACAGTACATACTATACAAACTTCTGTTGAATTTGGGCGTATTATTGTTATTTTTGATCCCCAAGACCTACCAAGCGTGGGGATTATGGCAACCCCAACCTTCTAAGGGGGTAGACCTTTGTTCAGCAGTGGACATTTTTCGGCTGGTGATGATGATGATTGTTATTTTGTTTTCTTTTTTGGCCAACCTAACTCTTTAGTTGGTGATATTGGCACAAAGTACGTTCATACATGGGGTTTGATGGAAGTGCCGACTCTTGAAAACCTAGTATTCAATCCTCTTTGAGTGTGTGTATTTCATCGATATAATATATAAACTAGATAAACATTCGCGAACTAAATGACATCTAAAATGGTGGTCGCGGATGTTGCAAACTTATCTATGCTGGTGGCGGAAACGTGAACTAACATTTCTTATAAGTTAATTACGTGTAGTTTGACAGTTTCATATAGACAGCGACATTCCTATCGGCAAAAATAAATTTGTCAGGATGTGGCTTGTAAAGAAATAGCGACACAAGGGCGCTATTTCTCGCTACCACTTTTTGAACCGTGACACCAAATCTAGTTTATATATTATATCGATGGTGTATTTCAACTTGTGTTGGCACAAAGTACGTTCATACATGGGGTTTGATGGAAGTGCCGACTCTTGACAACGTAGTACTCAATCCTCTTTGAGTGTGTCTGTTTGAATTTGTGTAACGGCCGCGTGTGTTGTCGGCAGGTATCGGCAGCGGGTCGACGATGCGAATGGAATGCGGCGAGCGGCTGCTAGTGCTGGAAACGGATGCGGGTGACGGATGGACGCGCGTACGCCGCCCCCACACCCGCGAAGAAGGCTTCGTGCCCACCACGTACATCGCCACCACGCTCTACGAAGACGCGCACTAGCCACACAACACAACACTACACTACAGGTAATTTATCAATAGTCTCCGTGTGCTCGAGAGAAGGAGATTGCACGAAAGGTACAGTGGCGTGCATACAGTTTTATGTCAGCGGAGGCGAAAAAGGACATTCCTTAGATTATTTTCTATATTTAGAGAAGTCGTAGGGTAGGCAAAGTCTTTTTGCCAGTATGGAATGCACGCCACTGGAAAGGTGCATGCATGCAACATTTACGCAACTCCCCAAAATAAAGACTCTGGAACAAAAATTTACTAAACAGTTTAGGAAAACATGAAATTCATGGACTTACACGACTTGAGACAAAGTGCAACTAAAGCCTCTTGGAGCAGTCCCGCTTGTGCTTTTGCACTGGTGCGACTGCACAATTGACATCACTAGTTGGCTTGCACCTGCGCCCATTGCGCTGGCTCTCAGACCCCGAGCGACCGCTCCACCTCGTCTCGAATCAAACCAGCAAGTCGTGCAACATTTTAATTACCTATTTAAAATAGGTCCTTCGAGCCGGATCCGCCGGTTTAGAGCGCGGACTGTATTAAGAAACCGACTTTCTGATATGGTTTAATGATAGCAAGTTACATGTTTTAAATAGGTAGTTAAAATGTGCACAGGACTTGCTTGTTTGTTGGCGATGTATCATCTATGGTCGAACGGTCGCTAGAGTTCTGAGGGCCCGCGCGCTGAAGTGCAGTCGCACCATGCTCCCAGGCTTCACGTAGAAGACACGACGGGAAAGAGATTGGGCTTTGATGGAAGACACGAAGAGAAAATGCACACATCTCTTATCTGTCTAAACGAGACAGATTGGGCCCCCTTTAATACCAAACGCGACCCCCCTTAATGGTCGTGACCCCGTTGAGAGAGAATGTAGTAAATAATATTGATTATGATTGTGATTCTCTCTCTCCAATTTAAGAGCCTCTTGTCGGTGAAACAATTTCCAATCCGATCTATTGTATGCCTTTATTTTTACCTCCTGATAAGACACTCCAAGTGACACCACCATAACTTCACCATATGAGTGTAATAATGTATCTGTAATAATGTAATGTAATATAATTTCAGATGTAACGACGGACATGGGAGCTGCAGAGCGCGGGTGGACTAGTGGTTCGAAGCGACCCATGCCTATACATGTGGCCTATACATTATAGTAATGAGTATTTTTGCTATAATTTATTGTTAACGAAAATGTTCGCATTATTTTTTAAGTGTTCTTTCTATTCCGATCGTTAGCCGGGCGTAGGCCACCAATGAACAAAAAAAAAGGAAACATTCCATGATCTTATTTATTGTGTATATTGTTGGTTATATCGCATACATATTTTCATGTATGGAGTATACCGTAATAGTGTAATATTAATTGTAATGAACTCATCTAGGTCTTCATTGTGCCAGCTGTTTACGTAATAAGTTTATATTTCGTACTTACGATAGTTGTAATCTTGCTTTTATGTTATTTGCCATTGAGTATTTGAAATTATAGCAAAAATAGATAGTATTAGGTGTTATGAAGACGTGTAAAATATGTAAACTTAGATTAACTCTGAATAATTTGATATAATATGATGATACTGAGTAACGTGTAATATGGAATCCTGTGTCAACTATCACATGATGTATTGTATAAATACTTATTTTATTTGAATTTTATAAAGGTGATTATATGTAATAAAGCTAGCTAAAAGTCATGATTAGCCAATGCTATTTTCTGAATATACGCTGTTTGCGGGCTCGTATATAATATTCGTGTATTTATATTTAGGAGAGATGAAGTATGAGCGTGAGGCATATGATTTTTCTAAAAATATAAAATTATGCGACGATTTTTGGATTTTTATTGATAGTGTAGAAATTACCTTAGTTATCAAGTTGGTAAAAGTCGTTAGACGTACACATCACATTATCCGATGAAATATCGGGACGAGTTCAAGGTCTTTTGGATAATTCCTGTTGTTCTATAGAGCTAATGGATGCTAATGGGAGCCCTAGAATGGATTTCGGTATTTACTATCTAGCACGGCACATTATTCTATTCTATTCTTGGTGGCTATAAATTTGGGCCCGGTATCCCCGGAACGCACTTCGACCCAGTTGGATCCATTGTGCATGCCCTAGCCCTTACTCTGTTGCTGGCGTATCGAAGAGCTCCCTCAGGTACGCAACGATCGCGCCAGCTTGGAGCTGTACATAATCATTTGGCGTAGGATAGGCTACTCCCAAATGACTTAACCTACGTCTCGCAAGAGCGTCGCAGCTACACAATATGTGTCGCATTGACTCTTTTTCATCTTCGCAGAATCTGCAAATGTCACCAGTACTTAGCCTCATTCTGTGTAGATGCTCGTTGGTGCCAAAATGTCCCGTGAGTGCACCTATTAGGTGCCTTATTTGTGATCTGTTAAGGCTTAATAATTTAACCCCACAGTCCACCCTTCCGCTAGAGAACGCTTTGGAGTGGTTTAGGCCTGACGCTGCCCTCCATTCCTTCATGTGTTCGTTCCTAGCATGTGCATATAATGCTTGGTGATATGTTCCATACGGAATCCCCACAAATGGTTCGGGGCCAACCAAATGACTCTGTGAGCCGGCCCTCGCTAGTCTATCTGCCTTCTCATTGCCCTCGACGCCTTCGTGTCCAGGTACCCAGATAAGGCTGACATTGTTGTGTCTTCCCAGGTTGTTCAAACCTGTAACACCTTCTTTGACTAGTTTAGAAGCAACTCGGAAGGAATTCAGAGCCTTCAGAGCTGCCTGACTGTCACTGAGAATGCAAATGGTTTTACCTTTGACGTTTCTCCTTTGCATTTCTTTAATGCTGGCAATTATGGCATAGGTTTCCGCTTGGAATACCGATGCATAATGCCCCATGCTGTGACTGACACTACAGTCCTTGGAATAAATCCCTGCCCCTGTACCTGACTCCATTTTAGAACCGTCAGTGTACCATATGAGGTGAGTTCCACCAACCGGTTTGAGTCCCCTCGTCCACTCTTCCCTGGATGGTATATGTACTCGGTACCTCTTGTTAAACATGTACACTGGATTTATCCTATCACAGGGCATGTCCATTAGATCGTCCAGTTCTTTCACGGGATCCAATAAAGTGTGTTTTGTACAGGGCTTGTTACGATTCCAAACTCCTGCTTTTGCAAGTCTGTATAGCGACTTCCTTGCCTCTGTTTGTATGTAAGTGTGTAGTGGGGTTAGTCCCAGTATCCACTCAAGAGCCAATGTAGGCGTTGTTTTGAAGGCACCTGTAATTGCCATGCAAACTACTCTTTGTACCTTCCTAAGAGAATCCTTGCAGATCTTTAGTTTGGTCCTAGGCCACCATACAGCGCTGCCGTATGTGAGAATAGGTCTCACCATCGTGGTATATAACCAATACATTACCTTTGGTTTGAGTCCCCAGGTTTTGCCATACGCAGAACGGCACATATTGAAGACACGTAAGGCCTTTCTTGTTATGTTTTCAACATGACTATGCCACGTTAGTTTACTATCGAGAGTTACCCCAAGATATTTCACTTCCGTAGCCCATTTTAGTCTGGTGCCGTACATTTCTGGGTCTCTAAGGCCCTCTAAATGTCTTTTCCTCGTGAAAGGCACTATAACCGTTTTGCTTGGATTTATGGAAAGGTTATTGTCTTTACACCATCTTTCCACCCTAACCAAAGCACCCTGCAGCAAATCCGTTACTACGTTTGGAAATTTGCCATTTACTTGTATGACTATATCATCTGCATAGCCTACGGCTTGAAATGGTCCATTGTTAAGTTCCACTAACAACGAATCCACCACTAGACTCCACAGTAATGGGGATAGTACGCCTCCCTGTGGACATCCTTTAGTTGCCTTTACGGTAACCATATCACCTAATAAACTACTTTTAATAACACGTTCCTGCAGCATAGTGCTAATCCATTTAACAATTGTCGCCTCTATGCCATGATTTTGTGCTGAGGTTCTTATTGAAGCGAAGGTTGTTCGATCGAACGCCCCTTCAATATCCAAAAACGCTCCAGCACAGATTTCTTTGGTCTCCAATGCATGTTCTGCCCGGTTGACCACATAGTGCAGTGCCGTGTCCGTAGACTTACCCGGTTGGTACGCGCATTGCATGTCATGGAGCGGTCGTCTCCTTAATGGGCCATCTTTTATATACCGGTCTATCATCTTCTCCAAAGTCTTCAAGAAGAATGAAGTAAGACTGATAGGGCGGTAGGATTTGGCATCTTCATAGCTCTCCTTTCCTGGTTTGGGAATGAAGATTACTTTTGCCTGTCTCCAGGCTGATGGGACATGCCCAAAGGCTAGGCATGCTCTGTACAATCTGCACAAGTGAGGTATGAGAATACCTTTTCCCTCCTGTAGTAAGATGGGGTATATATCGTCAGGTCCTGGTGATTTATACGGACTGAAACTATCAATTGCCCATCGTACCTTGTCTGCGTCAACTACTTTCTTTGCTGTACGCCAGTCGTCTTTGGAAGTTTTTGTAAATTGTTCTTCCATGGTAATGACATTATCAGTCACATTTTGTATCTCCACTGAGTCCGGGAAGTGCATTCTTAGCATATGCGTAAGAGTTTCCTTCCCAGTTACAGTGAGCTTACCTTGGTCATTCCGGATAGATGTAAGTGGATTAACCTTTGCAGAGCTCATTGCTTTACTGAGCCTCATGCCCTCTGGAAGGCTATTGATGCTACTGCAATGAGATCTCCATGATCTCCGCTTCGCCTTGCGCACTTCCTTACTATAGTGCGTAAGAGCTTCGGCATATACCGTAAAGTCATTATTTGACTTCGCCCAGTTGAAAACACGTCGCGTCTCCTGCCTTAGATTCCCAAGGGCAGGTGACCACCACGGTTCCTTTTGCGTCGCCGCCTCTTTCTCCGGGCAGTTCTTGATCCAGCTGGTCTTAACTGCCTGGGTAATTCTGTCAGACTCAAACTCGATATCTATAACTGAGTTGAGTCGCTGCGTAGGATCCCCGAGGTGTTCCTTAAGGTCTCTCCTGAAAGATTCCCAATCGGTTCTCCTTGGGTTCCTCCTTCGTACCTTGCCATAATTATTGGAAGTTACATACCTAAAGCAGATGTAGTTGTGGTCAGATAGACTGACCTCTTCCGACACATGCCAATTACGGATCGCTTTACTCGCTCTATTGGATGCAAGCGTTATATCAATGACCTCCGCCCTGCGTCTATTCACAAAGGTTGGTCTATTGCCTTTATTTAAAATTTGTAAGGGTGAGCTTACCAGAAAGTCCAATAGTGCTTCCCCTCTTTTGTTGTTGTCTGTGCTACCCCAGGCAACGTGGTGAGCGTTCGCGTCGCATCCTATGATGAGGTCGTCGTGAGCGCAATTGTTAACCAGGTCTTGCAGCAGTGCTGATACCGGGTCCTCATTCTCATAGGGTAGGTAAGCAGAAGATATAATAGTATCTTTACTGCCCCCTCCCGTTAACCCCTTAATCCTCACAGTAGTGAGGTCTCTGGAGCAGAAGTCATATAGAGGCATTGCCATTATGCCATTCCTGACAAAGACACAGGTCCTCATATTATTTGTAGGGCATCTACAGAGAAGCTGTCCTCCACGAACGTTTAGACCTCTGATGACGCTCTTGTACAGATAAGGTTCCTGTATGAGAGCGACATCATATTTATCCATATTAAGCGACCGGCAGAGTACTGCCGTAGCCGCCTTACTGTGATGTAGATTAATTTGTATACATCTTAGATAACCCATTGGTGAGGCAACACCAATGGCCTGATCACGCCTGCCTCTCCTTTCAACGGCTCCAGGCTTGCTTCTGCGCGTTTGCGCTGTACTGGTTGTGGCCCTTCCCAACAGCGTCGCTGTCCTGAAACCGGGCTCTGGCGAGCCTTCTCCAGTGACTGCTTCGCCAGCCGAAGTCAGAGCCAAACCTTTATTTTCCAGCTCAGTTTTGCCACCTTGAGCCCCTCGGGTCAGTGTTCCGGTCCCATTCCTGTTCCCAGTCACTACCGACACACCTGGTCCCTCAGTAGCTCCACCGGCCGGCAAGTTATTGGTAGTGGCCCTTCCCAGCAGCATCGCTGTCCTGAAACCAGGCTCTGACGAGCCTTCTCCAGTGTCAGCTCCGCCAGCCGAAGTCAGGGCCAAACCTTTACTTGCCAGCTCAGTTTTGCCACCTTGAGCCCATCGGGTCAGAGTTCCGGTCCCATTCCTGTTCCCTGTCACTACCGACACACCAGGTCCCGCAGTAGTTCCACCGGCCGTCATATTTCTAGAGCAACCCTTGGAAGGGCTACCCCCGTCATCCCTAGGGACAGTGCGCGGTTTCTTGTGCGAATCCATGCGAATATTATTCCTAACTTCATTTCACTGACTCCCCACCCTCCACGGAGCCCGCACCTTTGGGGATGCTTTTCTAAGCACCAGGGCTATCAGTGAAATATAGTCCTCCCAAATGAGTTGTCCACGAGTCCACACAACGTTCGCCTGTGCAGCGCCGCGCCGCGCCACGTTCTCGGCTCACATTGCTGACTGCGGACCCCATCACCCAAGAAGACTAGCCGGCTGGTCTTAAGGACCACCAACAGCCGATTGATTGCGACCGGCTCAGTCGCAACCGCCCGTGTTATAGGAGTCCGGGACCGAAGAGTCGTGTTGCCGCATGGGACCGCGTCCGCAGGCCCACTGTGCAGCTCATCCTCCAGGCCTCCCTTCCCCCTCATTACGGGTCCCCGCGCACGGCAAAAACACGCGGGAGGTCTTACCTACTTCCTACCATCTGCTGGTTTGTTGAGATGGTAGGACCGCAACGCCCGACCTTATGACGCCGCAGTATCGAATAAATACACACATCAAAAGTGTCTATAGGGATCAAGCATTTTTGGGCAAAAAAATGGGCAGAAGAACAATGGCGTTTCGTGTGCTTTTCTGATGAGTCTCGTTTTGGTATGAGACCGGATACAAGACGTATACGACACTGGAGAACCCCTGGACGCCAACAGCGATTAAAATCCTGCCAGGAAGTCCATCCTTATACTGGTGGAACCATCATGGTATGGGCGGGTATTTGGATCGGCGGAAGAACTGAGTTGATTTGGATCAGAGGCAACCTCAACGCTCAAATTTATGCTGAGACGATTGTATCAGACGTCATCGTTCCTCTACAAGTGCAAATCGGTCCCTTATTTCAGTTAATGCATGATAATGCACGACCGCACACCGCAAGAGTTGTAAGACAGACTCTCGCCGCAGCTAACATCAATGTCCTGCCCTGGCCTGCTCAGTCGCCAGACTTGAACCCGATTGAGCATGCATGGGATATGCTACAGAGAAGAGCTCTGCCGAATATGGAGGGTATCCAGTCGCAAGAAGACCTTTTTTTGTTGTTGCAACGAACATGGGCGGCCATTCCACAGCGTGATTTGGATGAACTCATTTTGAGTATGCCAAACCGATGTTCTTGTGTTGTTAGTGTTCGCGGTAGAAACACGGATTATTAATTGTTTAAGTTACCCAATAAAATTTTAAAGAAAACTGTTATTTCAGTCTTTTTTTCGAACTTTTGTGTTAGTGGTTCAAATGTCAAAAATCCCTTTATTAGGAAAATGGCAAATTTCTTTATTAATGCAAAGGTGACTTGGTTTATCGTTACTGTGACAAACGAAAACACTTTATTTGATGAATCCTTAAAGAAAATTTTAATTAATATCAATCAGGAGAAAAGTTATTGCAAAAATATATGTTGATCCCTAGACACTTTTGATGTGTGTATATACATATACATACATATGCTTATAAACATACACATATACTGAGACGCATAAACTTACATACACGAATATATACATACATAGCGGGATTTAAATATACATACTATATATTATACATAAACTCATACTATATAAATATAAGGTGGGGATGAGGGATGGGTGAGGATTGGGGTGAAAGAGTTATTCGCCCAACGATTTTTTGTTGCGTTTGTTTCTGAAGGAATCAAACCAATAACAGGCGGCAACCTCGGGAAGGCTAGATCATCGGGCTTGCCCTGGAGATCAATCACGACTGTTGCGCTCCCTCCAAGACCGTTTGCCAAATTACACACGGGATTAGTGTGTAAAGTAGGCAAGCAGCTAGTGCATTAGAAAGGGAAAGGAAACTAAGCAAGCATAGGAAAGCAAGCAAAGCATGCCCTAGCCACTTACCCGCCCCAGCACGGCACATTAACATAAGGGGGATACCCAGCATCCTGCGAAGTATCTCCACAAATATAAGCCCTTTATATAGGGCTGCGCGTGTAGGGTAGCCCGTCAGATTACAAAAAAAAGGTCAGAAATACTCAAGCGCGTCATATTAAGATAAAGTGGGTTAATGACGAAATCTGACGATTTGAGCGTGACGTAAGGGAATGGGAGTATTATAATTTGCAAAAAAACAACGTTATCTCTATATTCTCGAGTGAGGTTAATTTTTTTATTAAAAAAAATAAAATTATTCTAAAATATTAAAATCTGCCGATTTCCACAAGCCGAAGTAATAAAAATTGTCAATGAAGATGAGAACGTTACGGCATGTATTCGTGTACCCCGCGCCTCTCATGTTTCCTTTTTACTACTTATACTGCAGTCCCACCTGATGGAATGCGGCGACGCAATCGAGGATGGTAAAGCACACTAGCTTATTAAAAGCCTACTCACTCTTGTCTTGAAGACACCCACATTATAATCGGGCGGGAAAACCGACTCAGGCAAACTGTTCCAGTCCTTAGCTGTCCTTATTATAAAAGAAATTGAGGTGTTTCTTAAAAAACTAAAGCGCAGGCGATGTTGCTCAGGTCAGCCACAAATATTTTGAACGACGCTCTTTCGAGAGTTTGTATGTTTATGTAAGTATGTCTATTTCTTTGGCACGGCTTACAGCCTAAACGCCTTCATTGATTTTGACTTATAATATGTCGTCCGATTCGTCGTTGTGGGAGTGACATAGGCTATAATTTAAAATATTACATGCATTTAAAAAAAGATACAATATATCAAGGTTATCAGTTATCACGCGCAGTTTTTTTTCAATCTGTCAGATTAATTATACCTTAGCGTAGCGTTATATTCTCTTTGATTATAGCCTTCAATTTAATCGCCAGATTTTAGGCTACCATAACTGGGAAATCAAGCTGAATCTTCTGTATAATAATCTGACACGCTCGAGTATTTCAATATGACGATTTTCTTTTTTTATTTTCAAAAATTCACTACGAGCTTGCGTCACTACCGAATCGTATTTTGAATGGGAGCGGGTTCACTTAACATCCTCTTTGAATATCTGACGCGGTGGAGTAATTTTTGAAGTGAAAACTTCTTTAGCGGCGCTGTTTTTTCTGATGGGGAAAAATTTTTAAATTCGCGTCAGGACACGTGACCGTAGGACCTGATCGAAAAATCGTCAGGTAAGACGTAGGCGGCGCAGGGTGCTTGCGCGAATGTTCGTGAGTGTTTGTGCTATAGCGTGCGGCGTGCCACGCGCATTTAAATTTTTAATGTAAGTAGGTAATATATATTGTCATGTTTGTGTACGATAGCGCATATGAATATTGTATTTTACAACATAAATGATAGTACTTTTATACTGATAATTAAAGCAATTCGTACAAAATTATTCCCTAACCATTCCAAAATATCAAAAATGCACAATGTTAATATTCAAGTTTTCACTTCTGGCTGGGGAGGGAATGATGCTAAACGGGGATTTAGTCGAGCGTCGTGGGGACATACTAGATTTTGTAGGTTAGTAGAATAAAATGTTATATAATGGTCCCCTTAAGTGGTGGGAAGTGACTAAGTACAGGTTTTCAAAAATGGAAAGAAAAATCATTACATGGAAATACTATAGCGTGTCAGGTATTGATAATTTAGATGCCGAACATCGATATACGCCGAACGAAGGTATTTTTTTCGGGACCGGACTCGGGAGGTAGAATAAATAATATTATTTAACATAAAGGTTAAAAAAATCAAAGTTTAAGCACCAAAAAGCCATTTAAGATGTTTTTAGGTAGGTACTATATTATAACCCCGTAGATGTTTATTTTTTTAACCGACTTCAAAAAAAGGAGGAGGTTCTCAATTCGTCTGTATATATATATATATATATATATATATTTATGTATGTTCGCGCATAACTCTGGCAATTATGAACCGATTTGAAAAAATCTTTCTTCCATCCATTCTTCAATCCATTGATTGGGTCCCATAAAAAAATCATTGCTTAGTAATAAGTAGTTCCTGAAAAAACAAGAATGGTGACTGCGCACGAAAGCTGCAGGAAAGCCTATATAGATGACTTTATGTCGCTTTTTAAGGACAAAAATGGTCATAACTCTGGCAAATATTTACCAATTTCAATGATTCTTTTTTTATTCGAAAGAAGAAACCACTGTATTGAATCTGTATGAATTTTATCACAACCGGATAAGAACTTCCTGGAGGACCATAAACGATGTGGAGGAATTTATCTGGTAAAAACCATAAAACTGATGTTCTCCATTTCATTGCTCTGACAATTATGAACCGATTTCGATGATTCTTTTTTTATTCGAGAGAGTAAACTACTATGATGATTCCATGCAAATTTCATTACGACCGGATAAATAGTTTCTGAGTTTCTGAAGAAATATGAATTATGTAAAACTATGTAGACGATAATGTGATCATAACCTACGTAGATCATTTTACGGTCTTCGATGGTTCAATCTTTATATATGAAAATATCACTATAAAGTTTAAAATAAAATCTTTTTTTTTTTAAATTGAACCGACTTCAATATCACTGAAAAGTATAAAATAATTTAAATATTATTGAAGTTGGTGCCAAATATACACAGCCGGTAAGCTAACACCAACTTCAATAATATTTAAATTATTTTATACTTTTCAGTGATATTGAAGTCGGTTCAATTTTTAAAAAAAAAGATTTTATTCTTTCTTAATATCTCTTCATGTAAGGAAAAACATAAAAGTATTCCCATGCCTGGGCGGCATTTGGTCCAACGTCCATACAAAAATGGTCAATCTCATTTTCTCGATTTCTCATTATTTTTCTCTTTCCCCCACTCTCTCCCATTTGGTTCCCTCTTTTCCCTCCTCACTTGATTTATTTCTCTCTCCATCTCTCTCTCTCTCCTGAAAACATCTAATTCTATGCTCTCTTCTCTCTCTCTCCCGCCTCCCACTCGCCGCTCTTGTCCTCGCTCGAACCCTGCCCCTCTAAACCCTACCTTGCTGACCCTCCCCCCTATCGCTTACCTCCTCTCACTCTTCAGTCCTCGGGACCTGTGGGGGTAAATAATCGTCCTGGGTATGTGGAATTCTTACATACGGCTTGCGCATCGGCACATGGGACGTGGGCTCTCCCGTGGGATCTGCACCAGGAACCCCTCAGCGTCTTGCCTTTGAGCCCGCTGCTGAGGAGCGCTTTATAGCCCCCCGGGAACCTGACCCGGTGGTCACGGAGACGGTGGTCGCAAACCCGCCGCCGTCCTCGGAGTCGCCGCCGTATTTAATGGAAATTTAGGGCCCACACCCCAAACGTTAATCTTATGTTTATGTGGTCAATTTCCATATGTGTCACATGAACGAACAGAGGTTTGACATTATAAGGAACCATTATATTTTTTAACAATAAACTGAAACCACCATCATGCGTAAAATTGTAAAAGCAAAAAGCCTAAAACAAAAAAAGAAAAGCCACATAGAAAATTAGTTCAGGTCAACAGTCAGGACAGTTCAGTTCAGTGTCGGAAGGTTCAAAATCCGATGAAATATTTTCGCTCGTATCCTGTAAACATCATCATCATCATTACCAGCCGGAAGACGTCCACTGCTGAATATAGGCCTCCCCCTTCGAACTCCACAATGAGCGACAATTGGTTATTTGGATCCACCGGTTATCTGCGACGCGCACAATGTCGTCTGTCCACCTAGTGGGAGGCCTACCAACGCTACAATCTTCCGGTCCGTGGTCGCCAATCGAGAACCTTTCTTCCCCATCGGTTATCAGTTCTTCGAGCGATGTGGCCTGCCCATTGCCACTTCAACTTGCAGATTCTGAGAGCTATGTCGGTGACCTTGGTTCTTCGGCGAATCTCCTCATTGCGGATTCTGTCGCGCAAAGAAACTCCGAGCATAGCTCTCTCCATAGCTCGTTGTGTGACTGAGCTTCTCTAAAAGGCCAGCTATTAACGACCACGTCTCAGTACCATATGTCATCACTGTTCTGCATCACTGGCAACACACACTGGTTAAAAACCTCAATCTTCAGGCACTGCGGAATTCCAGAAGAGAAGATGTCACGAAGTTTCCCGAACGCTGTTTCTGTAAACGCTATTCACGAATCCATCATTGAAGTGTTTTGACAATTGTAATTGGTATGAACTATTGGATTAGTGCGTTTACAAGATGATGTCGGCACGGAAAGATTTTCATCGGATTTGTAGGTAATAGCGAATTATGTAACGATATCACGTCACAACATCATTCGAATTTAATGCGGTCTGCCTACGGTCTCTGGCGTTAGGTTGCGTAACAGATAGGTACATTTCGTTTTGGAGATGCGATCCGTTTATATCAAGTTCACGGTTTCTAGTGCCTCCGCTACTGACATTCACTTTTCACAAGTAAGTAGTGTGTTAGTTATACTTACCTATTTTTTCTTTATGTTCGTCTTTATGAATACCTACTGTATTTGGGTTGATGGAAAGACTAGTCGACCAGGAAGATCTTCTAAGGCTGATGGCTAGGGTGCGCCTGGTGTGGGAGAGAGGTTCATTTTGAGTGCACCAGCGGTCTTTAGCTCAGTAGTTCTCAAAGTGGGTGACAATGTTCTGTTGTGGACGCTGGATGCTGGATGCCTTCAGAGGGACGAAATAAGGCCCAGAGAAACGGGGAAGTTGATGGTAGGTACTTGGTGTGGCGATGGCTGGTTTGAAAAAAAGACATATGTTTTTCATGTTACAGTTAAAATTTTTGAGTCTCAATGTTAGCAGTTAAAATAAGTTTAATAACACATTTTCTAGCCGCCAAGTGATGACTTAATTTATCGACTATCGGACCATGACTTGCTACGAGAACTTCACTGAGAAGAATCGAACAGGAAACTCGATGCTGCTCGAGATTGTTGTAGACACGGAATAGTAAAGTAGTCGTGTTAATATTGCATGTAGTGTAGGTACCAACGGCCCTTTAGTGTCACCAGTGAGGCTGGAATTCGAGTGAGATTTTTCATAGAGTAATATATTTCTTGCTATATTCTGGATTTCCAATTCAAATAATAGGCTTGCGAGATTCTTTAAGCAGCTACCAAATCTGTGGAAAGTGGAAAGTAAGTTGTACGTCTCGAGTGTCAGCGATCTACAACATTTTCAATAACACGAACGGAACCGCATTCTTTAACTTTGGTAGGTAGTACAAATACCTACGTATCCACTGATTGAGAAACTCGCTATAAACTTTTATTAATATCGGTAAGTACCTACTATATTAAATTACGCACACGTATCAGTGATTTGATGTAATAGTACCACACGAAATAAATTAGCTAATTTATAAAAAAAGAATAACTTCCTACCTCAGAGAAAGTACCAAAGGAGTTAGTATCGCGTCGATTCCCCGAACAAATTTTTCGTGGCACTTTTGCGGGGTGCGGGAGGCGAAGTAAACACACACAGATACACTTTCACGCATACCCACACTATAATAAACTCGCAACACATCACAGACGTATTAGGGATGCTACGCATCAACACATTCAAAAATACACGCACACAAATAAAGAACGACCTGACCATATGACCAAAAATTTGGCAGAGGGGGTTAGCGCATCATGCTCTCTCCAGTGGTATCTCCTCTAAGCTTCCTACACGAGACCGTGGTGTTTATGCCTTTTCTACACGACAGTCATCGTGTAGAGCGTATAGTCATTTGCGCGTAGTATAGAAATAAATTACTGCGGCCGCGATTGACTCATTATCCATCTTTTTGTTCGCCACGAGTTCGGTTACGATTTCTTCTACTTCTGTTAAAATAAGCTGGCTTAATTCATTTCGACTAATTTTGACATTCTGGATGATGATGCCTATATCAAAGTTCGAATCAATCATTTTGAGGGTCACAGCACAATTAAGGCGGCCATTTCAAAGACCACCGTGACGGATCATCGTGTAGAGGTGGCTTTACATTGCGTACGCGCCGCCGCGCCACCGCTCCATTGACCGAGTGCGCGGAGCACCGCCTTCCGTGTCTCGCCATGCAATCATTGCGTAATTTACATCGCTAACCGCCAAGCTTTTACTCAGGTTCAAAATCCACTGCTTACTGTTTACCATTGCTTGTTAAGCTCATTTGTGCACAACATTCGATGTATAGCACGCTTGGCAAATTTAACGTATTTTATCGATGTATTTTATTTATGGATAAAATCGTCGTTAAACGGGTTTTGCGAGAACTGTGGGTAATCCATCTTGAGGTTGCAGATTGTGCAAATATTTAAATTGTTTTCCTGCTGCAGCCAGTACTGAGCACTTAGTAGGTACTATCGACTACCGACCGACGCAGTACGGTAGCAGCTAAGAGAGGACCAGAAACTACACGATAGAATGTTTTATGTTACAAACTGCGAAACACTCGACAGGTTCTTTAAAATTGTGGTACCACAATTTTGACATAGGTATATACATAATTAGATAATAGGTACGTCTGGGAGATATTATTCAAAATAACAATAGATAGTTGATACCTACTGGTATTGGAACTCTTGTGCAAGTTAATTACTTAATTGTGGAGTCTTGTAATTAGCAACATACATATCTAGTTATTCTGTAATCCAACTGTTAATTTTTCTGTAATATTTCTCTAAAATAAATACTTAAATGAAAGTACTTACTAATAAGTATGTATTAGGAAATGGTGTGAAAAAATATATTGGATAAGTACCTACTACTGTAGCGTGTATATTAATTAGGGGGTTTAAAATGTAAGAAATAACGAAACTCAACGAGCGCTGTTTAGAGACTGATAATTGTTATTGATCATTGGCAGCCGATAGACGTCCACTGCTGAACAAAGGCCTCCCCCTTAGAAGGGACGGGTTTCCATAATCCCCACGCTTGGCAGCCGGCTTGGGGATCGCAGTATTAGGTGGAAGATAAATCCAAAAGAAAGACGCTGCTGCCCGTCTTCCTGTTCTCGCATAGTCGCCTCTTACGACACCAAACGAGAAGAGATGGGGGGATGCAATTCTAACCCGGCACCCCACGGGTGACTGATAATAGGCATGATGACTGCAACTCAATACCAATAAATCTGTGGTTTTAAATAGTAGAACAGATTGCACTGATTCCAAAAATGCATCTCATTTTCATAATAATAGAGAGATTTTCGTGATATTTAAGCAAATAAATTACTCAAATACAGCTAATCGCCGTTTTGTAATAAACGCTGATCAGAGTGAATGACGTCAATCCTGTGTAAATAAACAACTGTCAAACTGTCATCTCAACTTTTTCTTTCATACAATGATTCACTTTTATACCTAGACAGATGTTTATTTACTATGCGTTTCAACTAAGAATGTGGCCGCCATGATGATCGCGACTGCGGAACTTCACTCGTTTTTTACGGTTTTTGTACCGGCAGCAGAGTAAACACAAAATGAAAAATTCGCTCCGGTTTTTATTATTTATTTTATTGTCTTATTTTGCTATGTATTTTTGTTAAAACATCATTTTTAGTAATTATATATTTGAAATGGCAAGATGGCGGCCATATTCTTAGTTGAAACGCATAGTACACCGCCGTAGTGACGTCACAAAATGGCGCCATGCACCGGCCATCGTTTTGGAACGAAATTCAAACTTTTTTAAAAATTGAAAATATTGCTATTAATTGTAAATTTAATACAAAAATATGATTATTTTCGGCAATAGTAGACCCGTAAGTACATTATAGAATATTTTTTTAAAATTAGTCATCATGCCTATTGTACCTATTGATTAATGAAGCTGTAATTCAGGTTAAAGTAATGCGTCATACTTACAATTCGCACCTTTGTACGATATCTCGTACAGGTATACTAAACAAGTATAGTTAAATCATATGAAATAATATGTATACAGCATAGTAAAAGGATATGGATTAGGTTAGGTACTTTCAAATATTAAGCAACCGGATTTCAAATGTTTATTAGTGGTCGTATCATTAACCAAATTGAAAAAGAATCAGATGCGATATCAAGCAAGGGTATTAGTGTAGTAAACTCACTCCTTGGTTGGTCGACGTTGTATCATCTTCTGCGTTGTATCACCTTCTTTTAAGTACCTACGCTTTTATTACTCGTAGACATAGGTAACCCCAGTAACCTTATTTCAAAATCTCCTTCTCTTCGTCTTTATTTATCCTGTGAACATGGAGAGTAAACCAAGAGAAAACCTCAATCTTCTCAACCTCAATCTCTGCAATTATAACCGGCATATTTAAAAATATTGCGTATTTTTTCGCACGCAACAGATATTAACTTGAGATCTATACATAAATTTCTTGTGTTTACAATGGTCATCACACCATCTGTAAATTACTTAAAATTAATGCAATAGAAACGGGCAACGACTATTTGTCTGTGTAAGCGTATTATGCAACACTTCCACATTCATGCAACCACTCCAACAGGTTTTCTTTGTAAGTACACATATCCGTGGACTGGTGATATGCTAAGGAAGGGTCAGACAAGTTGCTGAGACGCAGAGAGAGTAGGCACCTTGTGAAATAAATGACGATCGTTGTAATAGCATGACGCGGCGTGACGCGGCTCTAATTTGCGGTAGTGTAATTGATTGCTATCTAAAATTTATTTATCTTTATCTATACATATTATAAAACAAAGTCGCTCCCGCTGTCTGTCTGTCCCTATGTATGCTTAGATCTTTAAAACTACACAACGGATTTTGATGCGGTTTTTTTTAATAGATAGAGTGTTTCTTAAGGAAGGTTTATATGTATAATACATGCATAATATAATAGAGAAACACTGATAATTTTAGAGGTTTCTAATGTGATGTCGTAAATAAGCACATTTTTTGGCGCTTTCATTGCAAACGCTGGCTGAATCCTACAAGATAGATCAAAATAATGTACTACAATATTGTACACCTTAACAAGGTCTACAAAAAAGTACGTGATGGTATATGTTTATCTTTTAGGGATAACCCACAATAATCATTTTTTGTCCTTTACTTTTTATGAGAAATAATTAACTATTAATAAATTGTTGTTATCATGAATTTGTCCCTTCTTCAATATAACGTAAACGTCACTAATAATTACACCAATGAAAAAATTGCTGTGAATGTTGTTCATACCGCCAGGTTAAGGTTAAGCAACATAAGGCAAAATTACATACATACAGGCAATATTACATAGATGGGTGAAACGATTTGTATGAAATTTTGTGTGCATAGTAGGTAGGTCGTAAAGTATATTTCATGCTGCTAGGTTAAGCAACGTTAGACAAGGTCATTACATATATGGGTGACGGCGGCGACTCATGGTGCCAGGTTTAAGGGGGCCAGAATCCGCACCGCGGGGTATTTGGTGCAGATCCCACTGGAGGGCCCAGGTCCCCCCTCTTATGTGGCGATGCGACAGCTGCAGAGGTTTAAGTGGGTAAGAACTCCAAATACCATGATTGACGAGGATATATAGAACGAGAGGAGGATGCAAGAGAGGAGAGAAAGGGAGAGGGGATTCGAGGAGGGGGTGATGGGGTGAGGAATTGGGGGATTAAGATGGAGCAAGGGGGAGTGACGGGGAGTGAGGGAGAGCAAGGTGGGAGAAGAAAAAGGGGGACGGGGTTCAGAGAGGGGAGAGGAAGAGGGGGAGTGTGACGGGGACCGAAGAGGGAGGGGGAAAGAGAGAGGAGCATAGAATTAGAATTTTCTTATAAGAGAGAGATGCAGAGTGAAATAAATCGAGGGAGGAGGGAGAAAAGGGGAGCAAAATGTAATAAAAGCGCGGGCGGAGCTGCGCGGGTCCGCTAGTATACTTATAAGTACAAAGTCTTTTACGAGAGATACAAGTGCACTCTCTCTTCATTTTCACTCAGACAATCCGATGGGACGGAAGACCGACACGACCGGGAAGTGATCAGGCGCAGTACCGACTTTTTACATTCCCGTCCGCACATGAATCGTCTTACTTTTCAGACAATCAGTTGATCGGCCTGCACTGTCCTATTTAGTAAGGAACAAGTACACAAAGTTATTGCTCCCTACGTTTTTGAACGGTTTTGAACTCGCGACCTCCGGTTTGCCAGGCAAGTGGTTTTCCGCTACGCCACTGAGTGTTGCTATTACATGGCCTATGTTACTGAGACTTAACTAAGCGTATGTGACTCCCGCTAATACTAACTAAGTCCACTGTTTGCACAGTAGATAATAATACTCACTACTATTCCATTCCATTGTCATTCATATTCAACACGAAGGGGCTATAACGATAAAATTTCAGTGGTTTCTGAGCATGTAGTACCTATCCTTTATTATGAAAGTCTAACCGCTTGTTATTCATGTTAGTCAAGTTAGTTTTGCAAGTCACGACAATGCGTTACATTACATCATGACTGTTTGATATAGGTAAGGATTGAGTATCTTGAAATGGAATGGGACTGCCGGAGTAGAACCATAATGAAACTCGAGGGATCGCCACGTTTAAGTAGGTAACTGACAGAAAAAATGGTTCAAGTAATAGACGACAGTCTTAGTGGGTGAAAGGAAGGCAATTAGTTCAAATGTCGTAAATATATGGATTAAAAACTTGACAGAAATTGTTCTAGAACAGTTAATACAAATTATTTAGCAAAACTCCGAGGTTCGAAATTATACGACTGTGCAGAGCTTATCTCAGGAAGGTGTATAATTAAGACTAGTTCCTAGACCGAATTCTTATTTAAATAAATTCAGAAAGTGGTTTACCGAAATCAATATAAATAAACAAAGTTTACCAATGAGGTAAACTTTGTTTATTTATATACAGTCGAGGTCAGAAAAACAGGGTACTTATACCTACCCTGAGTATCCTGTTTTTCTGCACAAGACCAAAATCGGGACAATAAAAGTATGCACACAGTAATGGTAATGGCTTACCAGTGGCCAGCCAAAAACAATTGGTAAGGTTGAATTTGAACTCATACACGTATACGTACAATGTCTTCTAGGATACAATAATGTAAAGTATTTACCATATTGTATATTGTTTCAAACAACAAAAATAATATAAAGTGTAACTTTTTCGAAATTGCTATAAGAAGGCATTAAAGTGTACATTAAATATATTTTTGTCCTCGAATGCAGTATATAATGTGGTAATGACTTAATAGAAGTGTATTATTTTTTACTATTAGATTTTTTTTTGTTTGACCGCAATTCCATCTTATGGTAACCGCTAGTAAAGCACAAGGATAAGGATTAAGGACATATGGAACAGACACCGGTCTCACCGGCGCGGCGTGGCCAAAGGATTGTACGCCGGGGTTGTACGTATGCGACCTCAACGACGAGCATCACCCCAGTCCAGTTTCCACTGAGTATTTTAGCGGAACTCCACAGTAGGGGTGCGTTGTGATCGGGTGGTAGAGCCAATCTTATTATAATTTTGATTTTCTGTTTTACTAGGAACTTCCTTGCTACAAATACGGGAGACGAGTATGGGATCTATTACTTTGGTTGTTAAAAACAATATCACTTTATAAAAAAGTACAGTAAGTACTTTAGTTACGTTCCGTTGAATTGTTTTAAATTCTACTAACATAATTATTTGCCTTGGTAGAGCCAGTCCTCACTTACGCGACAGTCCAAGCACTAGCCGAAGGTCCCTGAGGCCCCATTGTGCTCGATCCAAAAACCGACAACCAACGGATCGCTCACAGCAAGGAGCTAGCGCTCCTGTCGCGCAGTTTTGATCGCGTGAGGCACGTCCACACCAAACGCTCCGCGCGCGATCGGAGCGCGTTGGATTGTCTGGTGTGGATCTGACTATTGAGCACGTTGCTAGTAGCTAGCCTGTTCTGAAGGCTGGAGTGCTATAAGCGTTCACCCTCTCGTCCGGTGAAGCAGAAATGGTGTCAAAAAAGAAAAGGACATTATCAGATCTCAGACTCAGACAAAAAGGACGAATGAACGGCAGGGTCACAATACTCGCTACCTGTAAGGATGAATTACTTACCCAGTAGGGTGCTGCAATTTTAAGCAGGGCCGGTGAGTCGCTAGTATAACTTACTATCAAGCAGGAGGGCTTCGTTTATCTGAAGATCTTAGCAGCCAAAAGGATAAAATACATTTAATTTAATACTTAAAACAATAGGACGGAGAATCTATGTAAAACGGCGAGCTTAACTCAATGACGAGTATACAGCAAACCTTCAAAGGTCCACATTTTTTTATTTTCGATCTTCTTTATTTTCCCTGTCACTCAAGTGACAGAGAAAATAAAGAAGATCGAAAATAAAAAAATGCGACTTGCGTCAGGAGAAAACATGGAGGTAGAGTAATAAAATGACATTTTGGAATATCCGAGATAGAGGCAGATTCATTGAATATTCCGTGATTCGGATGATCTGCCACCGCAAACATTCCGTCTCGGATTGAGCATTTCGACGACAAAATTAATTCAAGAACCGAGTCGGAATTCGGATTCTTTTGATTAAGCAATCCGAACTTTTTATCGAGGTTGCCTACTCATTAAACGCAACGCAAGACAAAGGTTATATCTGACCCCTTTCGATATTCTCTCGCGGTCACAAGCGGTGTATCACTTTTAGGACGATAATACGATAATCGCTTGCACGCCGAGCCGGCCCAAAATACGAACGCAAGTAACGTCGTTCAAACGATTTTTATTGAAAACTGGTACACCGTTCGTGTCCGCGATAGTACATCACATGTGATACACATACATCACTTGAAATAAATACGTAAATTGTTTATTTTTTTGTGGTTGGTTGGTGCCCTGAAGCCGTTCGAACTGGCATGACCTGACACTTGCTAGACAACAACGACCAGGATCAATCTTTTACATATTCTCCGAAGCACGAAGACACTCGCTTCGAATGCCATCAAAGGGTCACCCATCTATATTTGCTATTAGGGTGACCTTGCCTGACGCTGCTTAACCAACTAATCAGTACCGCCGCACGGTGATTACAACGTGCTATGTGCGGCCCGCGTAATTATAAATTGGTATTTATATAAACAATGCCTACAGCGGATGGCGCGCTCGTCTTATTAAGACAGTAATAATACGTCTACTCCCCAAGCAGTGGTGAATACTAAGGGCGTTTAATTTGTCAGCCCCTAAATATTAGGCGCTAGCGTCATCACGGTTCTTTGTTATTCGGCTCACTCGCTTCTGCTTAATGAAACTTCAGTGTTCAATTAGTTTGTGTGTAGAATAAGGGTCGGAGAAGGCGGCGCGATTTATGGACCCGGCTAAATGACGTCATGAGGGCGTAAATTAGCGCACATTCTAGCGAGCGTCTAGAGCTGGAGACTATGGCGAGGTCCGAATGCAGTGTCCAGAGTATCTCCGTAGCGTCGATGAAGGCCAACGGGAACTACTGGGAAGCTTTTAGTGGGTAAAATAATAATAATATCTTGCGACAATCCACACACGGTCATCCGATCCCAAACTAGGCAGAGCCTGTACTATGGAACCCAGACGACTGATACTAATACTAACTTACATACATATTTTTTTGTAAATACATACTTAGATAGATAAATAACACCCAGACAATTGGTGGGAATCGAACCCACGACCCATCGGGTAGCAGCCAGGGTGTCTAACCACCAGACCAACGGGCCCGTCAAATAAAAATCTCACATAGCACGGGAAGACAAAAGGACCCACTTATGTAGCTTTCCTCCAAGACAGCAAAAAAGGTAAAAAGTGTAAGTCTCTCTCTCTCTGTCTACCTAGTAAAATAATTGTGTGCTTGTGTGTGTGAACGAGCTATAGAGAGAGAAGAGACTTACGCTTGGAGTTTCTTTGCGTGACAGAATCCATAATGAGGAGATTTGCCAAATAACCAAGCTATTAGAATCTGCAAATTGAAGTGGCAGTGGACATCGCTCAAAGAACCAATAACCGATGGGGAAGAAAGACCTCCCACTAGGTGGACCCGGACCGACGACATTGTGTGCGTCGCAGGCAATCGGTGGATGCAAATGGTTAATTGTCGTTCATTGTGGTGGTCTAAGGGGGAGGCCTTTACCCAGCAGGACGTCTTCCACATTTGTAATTTTTCAGTGAAAGCTAAAAGAACTAACATTGTAACACCTGATAATAGTTAGGTATTACTTGCACCTGTTATTTAGCAAAGTGTAAATTTATCGAGCCAGCAAAAAATGCAGGTTAATGTTATAAGTGACAAAAGTAAAAGCATTATGAAGTAAGTGATGTTAACCCCTGATTTGATGTAACAGTTTGGTGGGCCCGAGGCGTGCGCGCGCGCAGTGTCTGCACAACTGTCGACTCCGGCGCAGTACGCGCATGACCCTCCGCTCTTCGTTGAGCAGGCCACGCGGTTTCGTCATATTGTAATCTAACGATTTATATCGCTACCATAAAAGTGAAAATTTTGTGCTATTTAACCTATATTAAAGAAACTGGGATCTGAATTTTCAAACCACAGGTTTGTAAAAATGTAATTATGTTGGTGATGGATATTTGACGTGCCTGTTGGTTATGGCTGCTACCGTATACGTCGGGGGTTCGATTCCCACCAAGTGTCTAGTTTGGGTGTTATTTATCTATTGTTAGTACAAAAAAATTAAAGTATTCGTATCTGTTGTCTGGTTGCCATAGTACAGGCATCGATATACTATCTAAACTAGTTACTTATTATATATCGATGAATACAGGCTTTGCCTAGCTTGGGATCAGATGACCTTGTATGAAATTGTCCCAGGTTATTATTATTTTGCTATAGGTATACCAGTTAGATGTTGGATTCCTAAAGAACGAAATAACACACGAAACACGACCTAGGATTATTTAAGTCTATTCAGACTTTCAACAAATTTAAGACATCGCAATTACATAGAGCTGAAAGTAATTTTAGGCTGTAATGGCGAGATACCCACTCTACCTTTATTTATTCATAGGCTTGCTGCTTTTGAAGTTTCTAAGCGAAATCTTACCATTCTTACAAAGATTACGATCACAGACGCCCATACAATGCTATAATTAACAAGTGAAAGCTTATAGACACAGACAACCGTAGCAGTAAAACCCGTGATTGTTTTTTGACGAGCACGCTGGTTCGATTCGCACATTATGTCTGGGTGTTATTTGACTATATAAGTATGTACAAAAACACACAGTACAGTTGTCCGGTTACTATACAACTAATGTTTGGGATTAGAGTACGGTGTGTGGATAGTCGTTGCGTTGCATCGATATAGATAGTATATCGATGTTGCGTTGTATTTTTTCTGTCCGTTTGGTTGCCCATGCTCTATGAAGATTCTCCTTGTTGAAGGCTGACTGAGGAACCATCGTTCCTAACTTTTGCTACCAGCACAGATATACTTTGACTCAAGGTATTTTTTCCTTGTGTTGTTGTAGGCTAGTGTTGTTACATTTACTGCTGCGTCACCATAAAACATCAAATGGGGTGACGGCCAAGCACTATAGTAAAATAATCAGTAATATTTGAAATTGTAAGTAAAATCAAACATATCTTAGGAGACCACACTAACTTGCTAAATACAAGTCTCTACATTTCACTCTCACTTTATTATTGCCTAGTCATGCGTAAAAGTGACACGACTAACTTTTGCAATGCTTTCGTGTTAATAATATATGTTTTAAGTCTTGTCAGAGCATATTATGCCTTTTTTGTGTACCTACCTATAGACATTCTGCAAGAGGCTGTCGCTCAGAATCATTAGGCATTAGTGCCTAATGGAGTCTCTAGACGAGCAGTCTGCGTAAACTGATGCCGACAAGAAAACTGAACAGGTTATCAGAATACCAAGCTTTGCTAAGTAACGGAAACATAAGTATTTGATGAGTGCTTGTATATGTTACAATAAAGAAAAAATATATCATCAAAGTAATTAATTTAAAAATTATAAGCAAAATCTAAATTGTTTAGGTGCTTCTTCTTTAATAAATGAGCTTGAGTGATGAAATGGAATTCGTAACAAAATATAATAATAACGTAATTATCTTCTTTCGTGTATATTACGTGTGCAAACACGGTGAACAATTAATCAATGAGTACACGAGACGTGATCTATCTCAATTCGTCGCTGTAATATGATCCCGAAAATCCTCGTCAAGAGACGGACCGATCCGGACATGTTACAAAGCCGCAGTAAATGCGGAACGGAAATAATACAAAATAGACAACTTCAATAATGAAGCTTATGCTATTCGGTTTGAAATACTAAAATCATTTATTGTTTTCATTTTCAAACTTTGTAATTAGCTTATTTTATTTTATTAAACAAGAAGACGGGCAGCAGCGTCTCTCTATTGGATTACCTACAACCTATACTGCGATCAACAAGACGCCTGCTAAGCGTGGGGATTATGGCAACCCCTCCCTTCTAAGCGGGAGGCCATTAATTTGTTCAGCAGTGGACGTGTTTAGGCTGATGACGATGATAGCAATTTATTTATCACATAGAAAGTACCATCCCGGACACGAACGGAGTACCAGTTTTCAATTAAAATCGTTTGAACGACGTTACGTGCGTATCTTGGTCCGGCTCGTGCAAGCGATTATCGTCGTAATGGTGATACACCGCTTGTGACCGAGTACGTACAAAAATGGTTACTGCATCAAAAGGGCACACTAGATCAAACTAGATTCGAAAAATAAAACAGTACTCAGTACTTTATTAAATACATTATATTATGTAATCAGCGGCTTAATCGCAACTAGAATTATTTCGGCACACGACTTATTGCGTGCGCGCTATAACAAAAAGTAGGCAGTTTAAATCATAACCAAGTTAGTCATCACTGCGGAATTAAGGCGAATATTGCATTGGCAACTTTCGCAAAGTGGCACAAATAGAACCGGTCTTCAATTGCCGCTACATTTCAGTCGATACATGTTCGCGAGGAAAGTGGAAAATGGAACAAATGTTTCGACCCCTTGCAACACATCCGGCGCGCCACCCAACGCTCGCCTGCGAAATGCTTTTAAGAAATGGCATATCTTTGGAAATGGGAGTTGACATCTCACAAATAGAAGGTCACATCCGCGGTCCCGAACTATGAACTCTCACCTATTGTTAGTTTTGTTCAACCGACGGGAAAGTTGCGTCACATTTCAACCACACAGTTCAACAACTTTACCAGCAACATGCTTGCTCTTTATATAGAGACACTTGGTACACATTTTATGGTGGCTGTTTAATGTAATGTGACATTGTTCCTAAATTAAAGTTCGGCATGTGTTCGGCATTGTGTTGGTCATCAAATGGTGTGAAGACGAGGCGTTTTTGTGAGCGATTGACCCCATTCGCGGCTATAATTCCGGTCCCTAACAATGTTTCACTGCCATTATGTTGGTTCGCAATTCGACCCTACTCAGCAACCCCGCCCATAAGGAAACTATTCTTCAGCGTTTACTCCTTATCCCTTGCACGGCAACCTTCGAAACTTTGACTATCTACAGAAGGCAAGCTTGTATATGTCCTTCGCTTTTCATACCTACGCTTGACGGTCGCGCTAGGGTTATCAACTCTGGCTTATGCAAAAACTGCCGTGGTAGTGGCACTCTTATCTAGTTTTTGGATTGATTGTTGAGAATAAAAAAGGAAGAACGGAAATAAAAACCAATAACTAAAATAATTCTCGCGCTCGCAGTAAACCGAGATATACCGAGATGTCGGTCGGTGGACGATGTCTATGTGTGCGTTACTCGAGCGCCCATTGTATGAAGCTTGTCTTCTGTACTCTCTATATTTTGTGCTACTGTCAGCTAAATATTCTGGGCAATGACGTCTATAACTCTGGGTTCAAATCGTATTTTTATGCATTAGGGGGAATGATGAATTCATTGGTACCAAGGGAAATATCCTCTGTTGTTTTTTTAACGGAACGCGACGCAAGTCCGTACAATATTTACCCTTTGCAGCATTGGAGGTAACATTTTCAAATGAAAATGTATGTTTGGATTACTGTTCAGAAAAGAATACTAGAAGTATTTTTCTAATACTAGGTACCTTGTGAGGTTCGAACTATACAGATTTTCTCAGAGAATACATCGACAGGACTGTAAAAAAATATTAGGGCTTGCGAATATAAAAAATATCCTAAAATAGTTTCTATTCTTGAATAAAGCCTTTCTAAAAAAGTACATGAGTATATACTTTTTCACGTTAGTTAATGTCCCACCAAAACCGTGAATAATACCTACTTTCCTATGCGGAATTACATAAATCTTACAGCGGTTTTTAATGGTGCTATATAATGTACCCAAACACCGCTTTTTACAAAACAATGGGCAGTTACATTCTTCTACCGAGATTAATATACTGTGTCGGAGGGTCGTTACGAGTGGAGCTGCCGATTTGCAAAGCTATTCTCGACAACATCCTCAATTCAACGCTGAAACAGCTCTGAATCGATCCGTTTTAAGGCACCTCATTGCCCCACAGAATGGTACTACTGGTGTAATTATGGCAGTTTACTGAGTGCCTCATTATCGCGTCCTTAACAGCTTAGCCGGCTTTCTCTGTAATTTGACGCTAAACGACCATGTATATTCGTAGGTAGTATTCTAGGATAATAATTGTACAATGTTGTAAGATCGTATAATTTTAATATCATATAAAATTAACAATTACGTAACGGTATGACGCCTGCGTTACTAGGTTAATAAGATATTCGCCGAATATATAATATTGTGTGCGTAATTTGCGGCCTAGTTTGATAATTTGAATGCGAGTTTCTTCATGTCGTATCGCCCTAAGATGATGACAGATGTATACCCTATTTTTCTTTACTACATAAAAAGTAGCAATAAATCTAATCCAATAAACATTTTGGTCTTTTAAACTAAAACGGGGTATACATACACATGCCTCGCGTTGTAAACCTGATTAGTGCGAAAATCACGTCAGTCCTAGACCTAGACAAACGCACACTCTCACACACTTATCTCTCTCTCACACTTACTTCCGCATTCACAAACGTCAATTAACGTTAATTCAGGTTAATTCTAATGAAGCCATTTTTCTAATCTAGTTATTTAGTCATTAATGATTATTTTGAATATTCCGTACGAGATAATTGATATCAATGGATTTAGTATAAATTGTTTTAGAACGTCGAAATAATCCGAGTTCAAGAAATGGATTAATGATAGTTAATTATAACTGACGTTTCTAGGTGAGGCAGTTAAACCTGAATAATACTGTTAGCACATGCAAAAGTAAAACATTAATCAACAAGAAAATATGATTAGTTATTTATATCATGCTGAGGCAAGAATATTAAATAAATTTAGGTTACAGGCAATGTTCACAAAGACTGTAACGGCACGATCAAACTAATACCATTCTCGAATTGACCTGACATTTTTCTCATATGCAGTTATAAAACTTTTAACAGGTCCCTTTTATGTTGTTTCGTCCCTAACTGTCGGAAAACTAAACCTATTTTCGATAGTAGTCACAATAAACCGCTTAAAGGCTTACAGACAGATAAAAGGCAGTGTTTACATATTTCACTAAGGCTTCGATTTTATTTGTCTCCAAATTGGTACTTACATGGTAAAGAGGAAATATATTGTTCCGGATATGATTTCCTTATAGAGGGTAAAAGCATTTACCGATGTTAGTGGAAACGATACAGGGAGGCAATCAGCGGTGAATAGACATTATATTATTTCTTATTTCGGTCTATCTATTCGTGTGTTGGCAAGTTTTCGCTCCGCTGCGCTTCTGTTTCTTTGTCGACTTTCTTCTTCTAAACTAAATTACCTATACATTTTGATGCTGTTTTCACCATTATTTAGATAATTACTTACTTCTGGAAGGTCTATGTGTAAAATACATAATGTTGAGGTATTTAAAAATACCGGTGATGCCGCGGAGGATCGCTAAGTAAGTGCATAATTAGAACTTTTCTATCCTTGCATGTTTTATGTATAAAATAAATGTATACTACATAGCATGCTTTAAAAAAATTACATAAAAACAAGCTTAAGTACAATTTTACAACTTTACGTGTTGTAACAACACCGGGCTTTTGAGTTTTGTAACAATATTTATAATTGAACTAGCGACCCGCCCCGGCTTCGCACGGGTGTAATTGAGAAAAGAAAAGAAGTGAATAATTTAAAGCTACTGCCTTTGATTATAGAATTTCTTGGAATTATTTATCAGTTTGTAGCTGACTTTTCGTATCGCAATATGAACAAATTTTGTATAGAAGTGACGCGTGAAAGGGCTACGTATAGCTGCCTGTCCATGGGCAAAGTACTCAACGCTTAGGTTTAAGCCTGCTACGTTGAATCTCTGAGCTTGTGATTTGTTAATTGTATTTATAATTTTAGAAACTGCAGACGTGTACGGGTGCACAATTTGGGTGGATTAAGGACACCATTTCTTTGAAACCAATTTATGGAAGCAATACAGGCTTCCTTGTTCGGTTTCATCGTTAAGACGTAAACGGGGGTCAACCGGGGAATTCTTACCCACTAAAACCCCCGCGGCTATCACGTCGGCACATTAGAGGGCGGACCTGGGCTATCTGTCGGGATCTGCACCAGCTGATACCACTCAGTGCCTTGACTTTGAACCCGCCGCCGGAGAGACACATTATTGTTCCCCGGGAACTTGTCATGGTGCTCACGGTTACAGGGATCACGGGGAAGCCTTTAATGGGATTTACGGGACCCTGTTGCTGGTCAACCGGGTATGTAGGTTTCTTATAAACGGCCGTGCAATCAGCACATAAGAAACCCTTCTTGGGCTATCCGGTGGGATCTGCAACATTATACCCTCGTGGCTTGCCTTTGACCCCGCCACCGGGGAGCACAATAAAGCCACCTGGGAACTTTTCACCGTGCTCACGGGTACAGGGGTCACGGGGGAAGCCTTCAATTGGTCCCCGGGACCCTGTTGGCGGTCAACCGGGTTATGTAGGATTCTAATACACTAAACCCCCAACGGCTGTTACATTAGTACATAAGTAGGACCTTGGCTTGCCTTTGAGCCCGCCACCGGAGGGCACAATAAAGCCACCCGGGAAACTATCATCGTGCTCAAAGATACGGGGATCGCAGGGGAAACCTCCAATAGGCCCCAGGATCCTGCGGGCGATCGACTGCAGTATGTGTCCCCCACGGCTGTCCACACAAAAGAGTGTGCACCGTGTACCCCTCAGTGCAAGGCAAGGGCCTTTGAAGCCGCTGCCGGGGGCGCATTATAGCCCTCCGGGAATCTGTCACCGTTGTCACAGTTTAAGGGAGTAGCGGGGGAAACATCCAATATGTCCCCGGGATCCCGTGGGGAAGTCAAACTGGGTATTTGGGATTCTTACCCACTAAAACTCCCGTGGCTATCACATCGGCACATGAGAGGGAAACCTGGGTTCTCGGGTGGTATCTGCACCAGGTGTCCCTGACTGACTGACTCGGACTGGCTGAATCCGAGTCAGTCCCGCTCAGTCCCGGTCAGTCCCGGCCAGTCCCACTCAGTCCCGCTCAGTCCCGGTCAGTTCCGCTCAGTCCCGCTCAGTCCCGCTCAGTCCCGGTCAGTCCCGCTCAGTCCCACTCAGTCCCGGTCAGTCCCGCTCAGTCCCGCTCAATCCCGCTCAGTCCCGGTCAGTCCCGGTCAGTCCCGGTCAGTCCCGGTCAGTCCGAGTACCACACCGTACCACACCGTACCACACCGTACCACACCGTACCACACCGTACCACACCGTACCACACCGTACCACACCGTACCACACCGTACCACACCGTACCACACCGTACCACACCGTACCACACCGTACCACACCGTACCACACCGTACCACACCGTACCACACCGTACCACACCGTACCACACCGTACCACACCGTACCACACCGTACCACACCGTACCACACCGTACCACACCGTACCACACCGTACCACACCGTACCACACCGTACCACACCGTACCACACCGTACGACACCGTACCACACCGTACCACACCGTACCACACCGTACCACACCGTACCACACCGTACCACACCGTACCACACCGTACCACACCGTACCACACCGTACCACACCGTACCACACCGTACCACACCGTACCACACCGTACCACACCGTACCACACCGTACCACACCGTACCACACCGTACCACACCGTACCACACCGTACCACACCGTACCACACCGTACCACACCGTACCACACCGTACCACACCGTACCACACCGTGCCACACCGAACCACACCGAACCACACCGAACCACACCGAACCACACAGAACCACTCACACACTCACTCACTCACCCGCTCGCCCACTCGCCCACTCGCCCACTCACCCACTCACCCACTCACTCACTCACGGACGGACGGCATAGGAAGTCGCATAAGAAGTTTCACTTCAAAAACTTGTCACCGTGCTCAAAGTTTCGGGGACCACGGGTAGACCTCCAATAGGCTTCCAGGATCCTGCAGGCGGTCGACCGCGGTGTGTGGGATTCTTACCCTCTAAACCCCCCACGGCTGTCCGCAAAAAATATGGGGCTGCACCGGGTACCCCTCAGTGCAAGGCAAGGGCCTTAGAAGCCGCTGCCGGGGGCGCATTATAGCCCCCCGGGAATCTGTCACCGTTGTCACAGTTAAAGGGGTGGTGGGGGGCACGTTTAATATGTCCCCGGGATCCTGTGGGGGATTCTTACCCACTAAAACTCTCGTGGCTGTCACATCGGCACATGAGAGGGGGTTCTCCGGTGGGATCTGCATCAGCTGCCCCTCAGTGCATTGCCTTTGAGTCCGCCGCCGGGGGGCGGGTATATTATATCCCGGATATTTACCTACTTTATAATATATGGAATTAATGAAATTCTCTAGTATGTACTTGATTGTTAATTATGTATCTCTTTAGGTTTAGTCAATGTAAGTTTATTTACTTAGATAAAACTTAAAACCTTCAATGAAAAATTATCTAACCGATGGTGAAAATCGCAGCGTGGTTTAGGAGGTGTTATCGGATATAGACAGACTCGGATAGCGACTTTGTTTCACACTATGTAAAGATACTTTGACGTCGTTGGTCCCCAACACCAGCCAACCTATAGAAAAAACCCTGACTGACAGACAGACAATAATTCCAATAAAGTTTTGGCTTTTTTTATATCATACGTACAATAGGTGCATATTGTATTCCTACCCAAACAGACATTTTGAAAATATATTTTCATTATTTTATTTTGTTATATTTGGGAAACAAACAAATGATACCACTTATTACTAAATATAAGATCCAATAGTACATAAAAATCAATTAAGTTTCCACTAATAACTAAATCATAACATTAGAGAGAAGTTACTACGTATGCATGATTTTAAATTTTAAAAAAGTATTAAATATAAAAATATATTAGAGATAAAAAGTGCCGGAGTTAATATGAGTTAAATATTTAAAACATCGAATCTTAATATAAATAAAAAAATCAAAACAAAATTTAAAAATACAAAAAAAAAATCCGCACACGGGTAGCGAACCCGGACAGTCCACACTTAGAGGACGCTTCCGTAACCACTTGGCCAAGGAACTTTTATTTTATCTATCGAATTATCATATCTTATTGTGGTAATATATTTGTACCGCCATCGGTTGAGTAATAATACTTCTTTTTTACCCTGTAAAGGGATAAATTATAAAAAATATGAAATACTAATTCAATTAATTTTCTTAACGAATGTCTGTGCAAAATTTCAAGTCAATAGGACCAAGGAATCGCGTTCTCCCATACAAACTTTGCCCCCCTATTTGACCCCCTTAGAGGTTGAATTTCGCAAAATCGGTTCTTAGTGAGTACCTACGTCTTAAAAGGAACCCCCATGCAAAGTTTGAGACTCCTAGCACTTGTAGTTTCTGAGATTTCGTGATGAGTGGGTTTTTGTCTACTCTTTTATATAATAAGATTTGAGAAAGTTTAATTTGGATCAGTTAAGTAGTTTCAGCTTAAGCCCCCACGTTTCCGGATTTCGGTTCACATGTAATGTGCCTACTAATGACTAAAGCGATTTAGAATGATGAATAAAATATTTGTTTTACGAGGCTTAGCAGCGGTAAACGCTAGCGGTATATTATGTAATGTATAAGTGCACTTACATTTTGTCTCTATTTGATGGAATATGTTATTTCCATTACTGTGGATGGAAGCAAATAATAATCTAAAATCTTCTTATTTATTGCATTAGAGCTATATTGACGGTAATACCAACTTTTTCACGTGAAAAGTTAGATCCTGGAAGCACAACACCAATAGTTGCGTCTCCACCGGCCGCACGGGCTCATGGGCACGCGCGGCTGCTTCGCGAGCTAAATGTGTGGTCGGCGTGGACACGCCTCGGGGTCGTTCGCGTTCGGGCGCACGTTGGCCCGGCTGAGCGTGCCTCTGGGTTGAGCCGTCGCCGCGTCGTCGGCTGTCGGTAAACGGGACGCGCTCAGAAGTGCCTCGGTGTGCGCTGTTCGTCCGGTGTGGAAGGTGGTTTTTTAACCACCCTGCCCAGCCTTAACGGAAGACTGCACATATTAATGCAAGTGTCCATTTCATCGTATGATGGCTCGGCCTGCGTCCCGAGCCAAGGCTAGGGGCTTCCGGGAAAACTCTGAGGCTGCCCCGCGAGCCGCAGACGCCAGCTAAAACAGACAGGATGCCGCGCGAGTCTACACGGCCGGTGGAGACCCAGCGAATCATGAAAATAAGCACAGTCAATTTTTGAATAGGTATACAACAAAAAGTTAAGGCTATGAAGTTGGTATAAATGGTCACCAGTTCAGCTTGATGTGAAATACTGATCTTTTATAATCCCAACGTCATCTTTTATGTTGCTTTATCGTAGATAATACTATGGTTCTCAGTGGAGTCCTACCCTAAAACTACAGTGAAGTTAAATACATACCACAACCTAAGACATAAATCGTTTAATTAAATATTGTTGCCACGGTAGGTTGTAGGGATTATACATGGCAAGGGCAATTGGTATTAATTAATTCTAACTGCCTGTACATGTCAGCCTGAATGTTCTAAAGGTAGGTAGTTGGTATATTTTAGCAATCCGCTTTGTTCTGCGTTCCGACTCTATCGAACGTTTCATCTCATACTAAATGTAATTCAGCAATGTACTACGCTTTGACTATATACCCTATCCATTTTCCCAAAAAATAAAAGGTTAACAACTTTATAACCTCAAACCTCCTGTTGTTGAAGTAGCGTGTTCGTTTTTTCATTGTATTTGCTAGAAATTTAATTGCTTTGCATTAAAATTTGTCTAAAGTTATTATTTAATAACCTGAGTTTTGCGAAATCAGAATATTTCGAAACACAGTTTGAAAATTGTTGGTTTCTTTGTTTACCTTTTATTTTTTGGGATATTGGATAGGGTATACGCTGTTGCGCTAGCTATCTATGGATCTGATTAAACGTATTTAAAAAAACCTACAGTTCCCGAGTTTCACACGATGTGTTACTTTAAAAAGAAAAAGAAAATTACGGTATATGTTTTTTTTTAAATAACGTTAATTTTATTCAAGTCATTTTGAAAATTAGTTTACATATTTTTAGTATTAACTTTAAAAGTAATGACAACTTTAATTTATTTTCCACAAGCTCTTTTGTATGTAAAATAATAGTGGACGAGGCTTTTCATGAATAAATTAATTGAAAAACTAGAGTTCAGTCGCCGGATATTCAATTACTCATGATGTTTTACGATGTGCACTTAATTTCACGGTCCCTCTACGAGGGAATTATTAAGAAATCTAAGTAAATAAGTCCTTATTCTGTAATACGAAATATACTTTGCATGAAAGCACAAAGCTTCCTTTCATTATGTTTTGATAACTCTCACTGGGTAGCTTCCAATTTTATTCTACAGTCTTATTGCTAATAGTAATTTCTCCCAGACAACCGCTATGTACTAATACAATACGTTTATGAATATAAATGTTATAAAATATATAATTTTTTTTTATTATATATTTTGCATCTCGAATTGGACGTCAATTGAATTTTAAAACTACAAAATTAAATGAAATAAAAGGAAATGAAGCCTGTAGAATCGCGAACATGTGAACTGTCCAAGATATTATCTTACTGGCTTGTAAAAGAGGATTTTGGGGTGACTATCCTATGTAAAGTCTGCCAAACAACATCACACGTCGTCGCCTTACTCCATTAACAAAATGTATGTTGATGAGGCTACAAAATGTCACCTCCAGTGGCTGCGCATATTCACATCATTTACATGTTATGAAAAATATGTCGTGGTAATTTTATTCGCCACAAGGTAGGTGAAATGTAAGTAGGTTACATTTTACTTTGAGATGTATACTCAGCGCCCGCTCTAGAGCTCGTAACATGAGGTTAATTTGAAAATACTATTTACCAATCATAATTAGGAATAATAATATCTTGGGACAATCCACACATGGTCATCTGATCCCAAACTAGGCAGAGCCTGTACTATGGAAACCAGACCACGGATACTAATACTTATATACATTTTTTTTTGTAAATACATACTTAAATAGATAATAACACCCAGACACATGGTGGGAATCGAACCCACGACCCATCGGTTAGCGGACAGTGTGTCTAACCACTAGAACAACGGGCCCGTCAAATAATGTAATGGAATGTAGCGTCTCATAAACTCAGAGAAAGTACCAAAGGAGTTAGTATCGCGTCGATTCCCCGAACAAATTTTTCGTGGCACTTTTGCGGGGTGCGGGAGGCGAAGTAAACACACACAGATACACCTTCACGCATACCCACACTATAGTAAACTCGCAACACATTCAAAAATACACGCACACAAATAAAGAAAGACCTGACCATATGACCAAAAATTTGGCAGAGGGGGTTAGCGCATCATGCTCTCTCCAATATAAAGTATCAATCGAAGTTTACCTACTTTGGAGTTCGTTTGATCCTCTATTTAAATATTATATTTATGTAGTAAGTATATGAACTAAGTGTACGAAAGTGAAAGTAAAAATTATCCCGTACACCCGTAAACCCGTACACAGACAATTTAATCTGTGTACTTACCTTTACCTTACCTTACCTTAAATTCTTAGATTATGTGGGTAGATTAGCCACATAATCTAAGAATTTTTTCTTACGTGCACTACCTATGCCTAGTTTGCTAGGAGAGAAATCTTCTTGATACCTTTGTAGGTTAATTGTACTCTGTTAAGTGTACCTATCAGAATCCAAAAAAGAAATAAATAAACTTAGTATTAATTTTGACATCGTATTATTCAAGACAAGCTGAGCTGAGCTGACAAGAGTAAGCTGTAACAGCTCAGTGGGCGAGCGCTTGCCTTGGAAACAATGTGCGTAGGTTCGAACCCCGGCTCGCAACTCTGATTTCTTTAATTAATCATGTGCGAATCGTCTTTGTGCGATTGTTACTAGCTTTCGGTGAAGGAAAACATCGTGAGGAAACCTGCATGTCTGAGAAAGCCTAACTAGCTTTTGAATGACGTGTGAAGGCCGCCAACCCGCACTTGGCCAGCGTGGTGGATTATGGCCTAAGCCCCTTCATCTTGAGGGGAGGCCCGTGCCAAGCAGTGGGACATTAACAAGGGCTGGTATTATTATTATTTTTCAAGACTGATAGGCATTGTTGCTGCAGATAGCGTCCCAAGACGATCGTAAACATTCATGAAACATTTATCAGACTAGAGAGAGTTTAAACTCTCGGGGGTTCCGCAGATTAACGTAGGTTTAATATCCATTATCATTGAAGATTGTTCGGCGCTCCAACATTTAGATGTGTTACATTAGTATAAATGGCGTAAATTACGTGTTAAAGTTTCATACCAATTGAGCCCGCACCAATGATACAATAGATATGCCATTAGCTCACGAAAAGTGAAACAACGAAATTCACCCAAATTGGGTGAACTAGCAGTAAGTCACGCGTCGGTAAAATGTAACGAATGTGACGTGTGCCTTTGAAAATCAAGAAAAAATGCCTTCATGCGAATTTAGAAAATGCACAAAGTACTGTACAAAAGCAAATAATAATTATCATACCTTTACCACAGTCTATAAATGCCTTAACTATACGTATACTCGTAGTAGGGATATAACATATCTATGTTTTATAATATTCTTAGACGCGCTACGAGATTGGTCTACACCGTCTATGCTATAAGTTTAAGACTAGTTAGAATTATGTTTGCTATTGTAGCAACAATCCGTTTCTTATCTGTTTTTGATTTTTTAAAATATTATTTTTTGTAGCGTCACGTGTTGTGAGAAAAATAAAATTTATTTCTTCTTCTCAGATTAGACTTACACAAGGAGCTTATCTATAAGTTCTATCTTTACCACGGATCTATAACTTTAAAACTCTATATATGTATGTATTACTACAAGCTGTAGCCTATCGAGTACAACGGTGATATCGTGGCGGGGTTGCGATCCCCGTCCCCGTGAGCACCGTGACCGTTTCCCGGGGTACTATAATGGGACCTCCAGTGGCGGGCTCAAAGGCATTGCGTTACCTGGTACAGATCCCGAAGGAGAACCCTGGTCCCCCTCTTGGGTACCGATGCGACAGCCGTGGGGGTTTCAGTGGGTAAGAATCCCGCATACCTCCACAGCTACCGGCGACATATAGAAGGTTTCTCTTGCGAGTACTAAAACAAAGGTATGACAATGATAACGTTACCAAAGTGGTAACTGGAAGGATACACAATACGAATCAAATAATTTTTCGTTACTCGGAAAGCTTACTAAAAAAAAGTAAGACAAATTTATAATAGAAAATCTAATAAAAGAATGCCAGTCTTACGTCAAATGGAATTTTACCGTATTTTCCTTTGTTAGATATACGCATTATTTAATACTTATTACGTTTTGAATTTCAAAACAACCTCTGTCTGTTCAAATGTTGAATTTAAAGTTATCAGACTCAATTCCAATTAGGGATTGATTGCGACTTAATAATAAAGTTGGCACGGGGGAGCCGGCTATTGTGTCGTAGACGAGCCGAAATTGCAAGTTCCTACAAATTGTATTAGATGACCGGCCCACTGGCTTGTTGGTTTGCGATTGCGAACCAATTTCGGTAAGCTGGGAAACGTTATCGTGTTATTGTAGGCAGGAGTGGTCTAATTAAACATCTTCTGTATTGTATCTATCTAGCTTATGAATTTCTAAATCTTGGAGATCATTGATCTTGCTTTTGATGAAATTCGAGACAATCAATGACCCTCAGTAAGATGATTTTTTATTTACAATGATTATAATAATATCTTGGGACAATTTACACACGGTCATCCGATCCCAAACTAGGCAGAGCCTGTACGGAATGGAAACCAGACAACTGATACTAATACTTACGTAAATATTTTTTTTATTTGTAAATACATACTTAAGTAGATAAATAATAGATAGTAGCGGCGATAGTAGTGATTTTATGTATATATGTATGTAAGTAGATAAATAACACTCAGACTCTTGGTGGGAATCGAACCCACGACCCATCGGGTAGCAGCCAGGGTGTCTAACCACTAGACCAACGAGTCCATCGAAATTATAACATATTGCAATCTTATATTTACTAAGGCTTTTGTGCAAGAGAGAGACCATTTACCACAACAGTACAAGATATTCAATCACGAAACATCGAGATCTAAAAATTGTTTTAATAAGAAGTCAGTGTACTTGGTAGTTGGGGAAATTGCTAGACTCAAGAGACTGAATAATGTCCCATACAACAAGCGGCAATGTAATGAAACACATTTGCGGTTGGGAGAAACTCCTATACTTGTCACATAATTGAAAAAAGATTTGTGCCTGGTAATATCGTACCATAAAATATTGTTACGACCGCGACATAAAAGTGTTAATTACTCGGTTAATTATTACTTAATTGCAATGATCTCAAAACGCATTGTTAGTCTATAGGTCTACTATCGATTCGTACAGAAAAATCTGGAATTCTCAATAGAAACTAGTTCCCTCAAATTCGGCAAGTACTTTCGTATGTACCTACCTATGCGCTTGCGCTCGGTTCACTGCCCCCGCCTATTGTTAGTTTATTCTCGAAGGCCACGCCGCTATTGTATTTCGCGAAAACGATAGAATAGGTACCTACTTACAAGCACATTCGAGAGACTTCCACGCCTCTGTTAATTTAGGTATATAAGCCGACGCATAGAGGCGCCCAGACAGTTTGTGTTTACAAGCGACAGCGGAAACATCTTAAGGAAGCGATCGAAGAGAATTGTACCAGCGACCCTTGCGAAGACTTTGGACTACTGAGAAGTACTGTGCGACTCGGTCTACTGTGCCTTGTGTGTATACTGCGTGTATAGTGTATACAGTGTGAGTGTACGTGGAATAAAATCTTCTTTTACGTTAATCGGCATTTAATTACCCACCCGCACGTAACAATATTAAGGAAAAGACTGGCGACGTATCGCTCATATGGATCTGGCAGAAATTATCTGCAAATTCCCCCGCATGGTACGCGACGGAGTGCACTAAAACTGACGTCTATACTGATTCAGCTACCTCTGCAGGCTTCGTATAGTCTTTTGCGCGACGACTTTACATTAAGGCCACAGAACAAATACAGTGCATTGCTCCGCGTTCCTAAACACGAGGCCTGTCGCGACCTCTATTTTGTGTTTGATTTTACACGTGACTTGTTACATTAACTGTGGATGTTGTAATAACAATTTACCGACTTAGATTCTATTATCCTCGGAAACCGTACCTCCTATATTACGTTTGTTTCGGCTCGGATGAACAGAACTTCTATTCTATTCTATTCTTGGTGGCTATAAATTTGGGCCCGGTATCCCCGGAACGCACTTCGACCCAGTTGGATCCATTGTGCATGCCCTAGCCCTTACTCTGTTGCTGGCGTATCGAAGAGCTCCCTCAGGTACGCAACGATCGCGCCAGCTTGGAGCTGTACATAATCATTTGGCGTAGGATAGGCTACTCCCAAATGACTTAACCTACGTCTCGCAAGAGCGTCGCAGCTACACAATATGTGTCGCATTGACTCTTTTTCATCTTCGCAGAATCTGCAAATGTCACCAGTACTTAGCCTCATTCTGTGTAGATGCTCGTTGGTGCCAAAATGTCCCGTGAGTGCACCTATTAGGTGCCTTATTTGTGATCTGTTAAGGCTTAATAATTTAACCCCACAGTCCACCCTTCCGCTAGAGAACGCTTTGGAGTGGTTTAGGCCTGACGCTGCCCTCCATTCCTTCATGTGTTCGTTCCTAGCATGTGCATATAATGCTTGGTGATATGTTCCATACGGAATCCCCACAAATGGTTCGGGGCCAACCAAATGACTCTGTGAGCCGGCCCTCGCTAGTCTATCTGCCTTCTCATTGCCCTCGACGCCTTCGTGTCCAGGTACCCAGATAAGGCTGACATTGTTGTGTCTTCCCAGGTTGTTCAAACCTGTAACACCTTCTTTGACTAGTTTAGAAGCAACTCGGAAGGAATTCAGAGCCTTCAGAGCTGCCTGACTGTCACTGAGAATGCAAATGGTTTTACCTTTGACGTTTCTCCTTTGCATTTCTTTAATGCTGGCAATTATGGCATAGGTTTCCGCTTGGAATACCGATGCATAATGCCCCATGCTGTGACTGACACTACAGTCCTTGGAATAAATCCCTGCCCCTGTACCTGACTCCATTTTAGAACCGTCAGTGTACCATATGAGGTGAGTTCCACCAACCGGTTTGAGTCCCCTCGTCCACTCTTCCCTGGATGGTATTAGTACTCGGTACCTCTTGTTAAACATGTACACTGGATTTATCCTATCACAGGGCATGTCCATTAGATCGTCCAGTTCTTTCACGGGATCCAATAAAGTGTGTTTTGTACAGGGCTTGTTACGATTCCAAACTCCTGCTTTTGCAAGTCTGTATAGCGACTTCCTTGCCTCTGTTTGTATGTAAGTGTGTAGTGGGGTTAGTCCCAGTATCCACTCAAGAGCCAATGTAGGCGTTGTTTTGAAGGCACCTGTAATTGCCATGCAAACTACTCTTTGTACCTTCCTAAGAGAATCCTTGCAGATCTTTAGTTTGGTCCTAGGCCACCATACAGCGCTGCCGTATGTGAGAATAGGTCTCACCATCGTGGTATATAACCAATACATTACCTTTGGTTTGAGTCCCCAGGTTTTGCCATACGCAGAACGGCACATATTGAAGACACGTAAGGCCTTTCTTGTTATGTTTTCAACATGACTATGCTACGTTAGTTTACTATCGAGAGTTACCCCAAGATATTTCACTTCCGTAGCCCATTTTAGTCTGGTGCCGTACATTTCTGGGTCTCTAAGGCCCTCTAAATGTCTTTTCCTCGTGAAAGGCACTATAACCGTTTTGCTTGGATTTATGGAAAGGTTATTGTCTTTACACCATCTTTCCACCCTAACCAAAGCACCCTGCAGCAAATCCGTTACTACGTTTGGAAATTTGCCATTTACTTGTATGACTATATCATCTGCATAGCCTACGGCTTGAAATGGTCCATTGTTAAGTTCCACTATCAACGAATCCACCACTAGACTCCACAGTAATGGGGATAGTACGCCTCCCTGTGGACATCCTTTAGTTGCCTTTACGGTAACCATATCACCTAATAAACTACTTTTAATAACACGTTCCTGCAGCATAGTGCTAATCCATTTAACAATTGTCGCCTCTATGCCATGATTTTGTGCTGAGGTTCTTATTGAAGCGAAGGTTGTTCGATCGAACGCCCCTTCAATATCCAAAAACGCTCCAGCACAGATTTCTTTGGTCTCCAATGCATGTTCTGCCCGGTTGACCACATAGTGCAGTGCCGTGTCCGTAGACTTACCCGGTTGGTACGCGCATTGCATGTCATGGAGCGGTCGTCTCCTTAATGGGCCATCTCTTATATACCGGTCTATCATCTTCTCCAAAGTCTTCAAGAAGAATGAAGTAAGACTGATAGGGCGGTAGGATTTGGCATCTTCATAGCTCTCCTTTCCTGGTTTGGGAATGAAGATTACTTTTGCCTGTCTCCAGGCTGATGGGACATGCCCAAAGGCTAGGCATGCTCTGTACAATCTGCACAAGTGAGGTATGAGAATACCTTTTCCCTCCTGTAGTAAGATGGGGTATATATCGTCAGGTCCTGGTGATTTATACGGACTGAAACTATCAATTGCCCATCGTACCTTGTCTGCGTCAACTACTTTCTTTGCTGTACGCCAGTCGTCTTTGGAAGTTTTTGTAAATTGTTCTTCCAAGGTAATGACATTATCAGTCACATTTTGTATCTCCACTGAGTCCGGGAAGTGCATTCTTAGCATATGCGTAAGAGTTTCCTTCCCAGTTACAGTGAGCTTACCTTGGTCATTCCGGATAGATGTAAGTGGATTAACCTTTGCAGAGCTCATTGCTTTACTGAGCCTCATGCCCTCTGGAAGGCTATTGATGCTACTGCAATGAGATCTCCATGATCTCCGCTTCGCCTTGCGCACTTCCTTACTATAGTGCGTAAGAGCTTCGGCATATACCGTAAAGTCATTATTTGACTTCGCCCAGTTGAAAACACGTCGCGTCTCCTGCCTTAGATTCTCAAGGGCAGGTGACCACCACGGTTCCTTTTGCGTCGCCGCCTCTTTCTCCGGGCAGTTCTTGATCCAGCTGGTCTTAACTGCCTGGGTAATTCTGTCAGACTCAAACTCGATATCTATAACTGAGTTGAGTCGCTGCGTAGGATCCCCGAGGTGTTCCTTAAGGTCTCTCCTGAAAGATTCCCAATCGGTTCTCCTTGGGTTCCTCCTTCGTACCTTGCCATAATTATTTTATAAGTTACATACCTAAAGCAGATGTAGTTGTGGTCAGATAGACTGACCTCTTCCGACACATGCCAATTACGGATCGCTTTACTCGCTCTATTGGATGCAAGCGTTATATCAATGACCTCCGCCCTGCGTCTATTCACAAAGGTTGGTCTATTGCCTTTATTTAAAATTTGTAAGGGTGAGCTTACCAGAAAGTCCAATAGTGCTTCCCCTCTTTTGTTGTTGTCTGTGCTACCCCAGGCAACGTGGTGAGCGTTCGCGTCGCATCCTATGATGAGGTCGTCGTGAGCGCAATTGTTAACCAGGTCTTGCAGCAGTGCTGATACCGGGTCCTCATTCTCATAGGGTAGGTAAGCAGAAGATATAATAGTATCTTTACTGCCCCCTCCCGTTAACCCCTTAATCCTCACAGTAGTGAGGTCTCTGGAGCAGAAGTCATATAGAGGCATTGCCATTATGCCATTCCTGACAAAGACACAGGTCCTCATATTATTTGTAGGGCATCTATAGAGAAGCTGTCCTCCACGAACGTTTAGACCTCTGATGACGCCCTTGTACAGATAAGGTTCCTGTATGAGAGCGACATCATATTTATCCATATTAAGCGACCGGCAGAGTACTGCCGTAGCCGCCTTACTGTGATGTAGATTAATTTGTATACATCTTAGATAACCCATTGGTGAGGCAACACCAATGGCCTGATCACGCCTGCCTCTCCTTTCAACGGCTCCAGGCTTGCTTCTGCGCGTTTGCGCTGTACTGGTTGTGGCCCTTCCCAACAGCGTCGCTGTCCTGAAACCGGGCTCTGGCGAGCCTTCTCCAGTGACTGCTTCGCCAGCCGAAGTCAGGGCCAAACCTTTATTTTCCAGCTCAGTTTTGCCACCTTGAGCCCCTCGGGTCAGTGTTCCGGTCCCATTCCTGTTCCCAGTCACTACCGACACACCTGGTCCCTCAGTAGCTCCACCGGCCGGCAAGTTATTGGTAGTGGCCCTTCCCAGCAGCATCGCTGTCCTGAAACCAGGCTCTGACGAGCCTTCTCCAGTGACTGCTCCGCCAGCCGAAGTCAGGGCCAAACCTTTACTTGCCAGCTCAGTTTTGCCACCTTGAGCCCATCGGGTCAGAGTTCCGGTCCCATTCCTGTTCCCTGTCACTACCGACACACCAGGTCCCGCAGTAGTTCCACCGGCCGTCATATTTCTAGAGCAACCCTTGGAAGGGCTACCCCCGTCATCCCTAGGGACAGTGCGCGGTTTCTTGTGCGAATCCATGCGAATATTATTCGTAACTTCATTTCACTGACTCCCCACCCTCCACGGAGCCCGCACCTTTGGGGATGCTTTTCTAAGCACCAGGGCTATCAGTGAAATATAGTCCTCCCAAGTGAGTTGTCCACGAGTCCACACAACGTTCGCCTGTGCAGCGCCGCGCCGCGCCACGTTCTCGGCTCACATTGCTGACTGCGGACCCCATCACCCAAGAAGACTAGCCGGCTGGTCTTAAGGACCACCAACAGCCGATTGATTGCGACCGGCTCAGTCGCAACCGCCCGTGTTATAGGAGTCCGGGACCGAAGAGTCGTGTTGCCGCATGGGACCGCGTCCGCAGGCCCACTGTGCAGCTCATCCTCCAGGCCTCCCTTCCCCCTCATTACGGGTCCCCGCGCACGGCAAAAACACGCGGGAGGTCTTACCTACTTCCTACCATCTGCTGGTTTGTTGAGATGGTAGGACCGCAACGCCCGACCTCATGACGCCGCAGTATTGAATAAATATATACATATACATACATATGCTTATAAACATACACATATACTGAGACGCATAAACTTACATACACGAATATATACATACATAGCGGGATTTAAATATACATACTATATATTATACATAAACTCATACTATATAAATATAAGGTGGGGATGAGGGATGGGTGAGGATTGGGGTGAAAGAGTTATTCGCCCAACGATTTTTTGTTGCGTTTGTTTCTGAAGGAATCAAACCAATAACAGGCGGCAACCTCGGGAAGGCTAGATCATCGGGCTTGCCCTGGAGATCAATCACGACTGTTGCGCTCCCTCCAAGACCGTTTGCCAAATTACACACGGGATTAGTGTGTAAAGTAGGCAAGCAGCTAGTGCATTAGAAAGGGAAAGGAAACTAAGCAAGCATAGGAAAGCAAGCAAAGCATGCCCTAGCCACTTACCCGCCCATGAACAGAACTTAATGTGACATCCTTAATTTTGTTGTGGATTTCTTTTCAAAGAATCTCTAATTTAGTTCGTTATTCTTCGAGTATATTTATATGATTAAGAAGTCAAATGAGATTTTACTGTACCTACGGTTTCTAGGATTTATATTATATTCCTTGTAACTTATTTGAAAAAATATTGTTTAAATTAGGCTTAAAAAAATGTAATTGATTAAATTGGGCTTATTTAAAATATGTTTTATCCTTCTAAAAACGTAGTGCTTGTACACATACCACCTACCTACATGTAGTATAATCCCTACTGTCTAAGATATTTTACTGTCGTCATATTTACTTACGGGTTTTTGGAACAGTGTGGGATATCTGCCGGTAGTTGTAGACCTAATGATCAAGGCACTTGCAGTGAAATATTGGTAACACATTAATAATGTAACTCATTAGTGGTAGGTGATTCATGTACATACCAACGTCATGTTTTCACCGACGCAAAGCAGAAGTGAACAATAATTGCTTGGTGTGAAAAACAGTGAAGCTGAAAAAAATCACTTGTGTCCCACAAGAGCCTTACCCACATAGCTCTCAGAATCTGCAAGTTGAAGTGGCAATGGGCAGGCCACATCACTAGAACAACCGATAGCCCATGGGATAGAAAGGTTCTCGAGTGAAAACCACGAACCAAGATGCAGCGGCGGCGTAGGCAGGCCTTCCAATAAGTGGACTGGTCATTGTGTGAGTTGCATTCAAACAGTTGATGCGAATAGCCAATTGTCGTTCATTGTGGCGTTCCAAGTGGGAAACCTATGTTCAGCCATGGACGTCTTTCAGCTAGTGATGATGATAAAGATGGTGATGAGAAAAGACTTAATAACTCCTGTCTCAGGTCACAAGCAATGTAGCTGTCTTTTACCGTCCAAGGAATATCTGCTTCGTTTCTTACTAATTTTCAATCCCGTAAGTAAATATAACAATATTTTCTAGCATATATACCCCGTGATTTTAAATAGGATTTGTTTCCAAAGTCACGGGACTTCTTGAGAAGATACACACGTGTAATGATATCTCACATGTCCCTATCATACGGACGCAGAAAGCGTGTCATACATTATTCCCGGGATCAAAACCACAGTTGCGCTACCGTAATAATAACAGTGCGACCGCAAAATCATTATGTTCTCATAGCTTAAATAAATTATTGGCAACATGCGTAATATGTAGGTATTATGTGATTTTATATAGGTACCTAAGTATTTGTTACGTTAGGCGGTTTAATGTTCACGATAAAATAACGGTATGTTCGTATCATGTGACGTATTCGTAAATAATCGGTAAAAAGTTACACCACTATGTCTTTCAAAAGCCTTTGACTTTGTGTCACATAAATTGCTTCTAAGAAAACTTGAAAAATGTGTTATACGGGGTAATGCACTGCATTGGATCGAAAGTTATCTTGCTTATCGTTATCAATGTGTGGAAATACCAAGTTTTTCAGGACATAGTAAAACTGTCCAGCAGTCTTTATACCAACTAAATGACTGCGGAGTTCCACAAGGCAGCATTTTAGGTCCCTTGCTGTTTTTAGTTTATATAAATGACCTGCCAGACTCAATTACATACAAATGCGTTCTATATGCAGATGATACAACACTACTAATACACTGCAATAGTAAAGATACATATGAAGATGATATTAATAAAACAGTAAACAATGTAAGTAAATGGATGGAAAATAATAATTTAAACCTAAATGTTAATAAAACTAAACTCACTAAACAGTTTATTTACAAATATGTACACTTAAACTAGGTAAAAAACTTCCTCAAAGTTGTCGCCGCAGTGGGAGGGAAGGGTACCTAAAATACTGGCGGCATTACCCCTTTGTATGGCCAAGCTTATACGTTGGCAGAAAAAGCTACCAGCCCGGCGGTCTCCTGAGACTTCGATAAGTTTGGAACACTCATACAATATCAGACCTACAACAGTAACCCTACCTCTAAATATATCACAAAAGAATAAAACATTAGATAAGGTAGATTCAACGACTTTTCTAGGAATCGTTATAGATAAACACTGTAGCTGGAAACAACACATAGATAAAATTTGTTCCAAGCTGGATAGATATGTGTACGTTCTGAATCGCTTACGACAAACAGCTACAACCAATGCCACTCTTTGCGCCTATCATGGATATATCTCCTCTATTTTGCGTTATGGAATAGTCATATGGGGTAATTCAGTAGATCTAATTAGAGCTTTCAGAGCGCAGAAGAAATGTGTGCGAGCAATAAGCGGAGCAGACTATTTAGACAGTTGCGTACCGTTATTTAAGAAACATCGTATTTTACCTCTGCCTTGTTTATATATATATATGAAATAAGTTTATTTGTACACAAACATCCAAATCAGTTTAAAAAAAATTGTGATTTCACCAATAGAAGCTGTAGATTTCCTGCAAATCTTTGTATTCTCAAGCAGCGTACCACGATGTTTAGTAAAAACTCATACTGCATGGCTATCCGTATCTATAATAAATTACCCAAAGATTTAAAACATATTACTATAAACCTATTTAAAAAAATATTATTTCAATTATTATTGAATAAATGTTACTATAATACAGATGACTTCCTTAATGATAAAAATATTTAGAATTTAGATACGTATATAGATTTTTTATAATTTTGTTACTTAATTATATTATAAGCAATATTTGTACACCAATAATTGGTAAAATATAAGCACTAAATGTTTTTTATGTCATCTTATCAAACTATATTTTAACAAATAAATATATCTTTATCTTTCTATACCGAAATTAAAAGGAAAGTTTAAATTTTTTAAGTGATTGAGGTCAATCACATTTACAAATATAAAAAAACCTAGGTTATTACAAAAATATGTAAGTAGTTTAGTTTGAAAACCTGGGCTTAAACTAAACTACCTACTTAGGTAAGTACATATTTTTGTGCACTGTGTATATTTAATGATAGAATAATAGAGTATTGCTCAGAGGTCAGTTTGATCAAAATTAAACTTGTATGGCATATCTCCGTCAAATATCAATGAATATTTAACCTCTTTGATGAAAACATGCTGCCCTTTTCTTATATGATTATTTACCGAAAGATCCATTCACAGGCCACTGTCCGCAATTACCAACGGCATGTTATGTTGCTAATCATAATGTCTTGGTTATATATTTGTGATTTTGCAATAGACAGATACACGTGTACCGGTTTGGTATTACATAAAGTTGTTTCACCGCAAATGCGGCTGTAGACAGATGCGAGCACGCAGACTAGACGCTGTTTAGTGCTGACCTACTTTTAGATCAGTAGGGTTACTCTTGGAAACAGATTCTAGTGTAATATCAATTTGAATTCCACTGCTTTCTCCACACTTGATAGCATTGGTTAATGATTGGATGCAACTGAGTGGGATGACAGTGCCACTCGGTAATATAATAGTTGGTTTAGATACAAAGACATTTGAGTACTTACGACTAGACCAGCCTTAACGAGCAAAACGTTTATCAAAAACTTGTTACACGTGTAATAGGTCAATAGGAACGTGCATAAATAGGGTGTTCTCATTTGTATTAAACTCTTCAATTTTATGGTTCAATTGACTTGCAAACTGAAAATATTCTCTAACTAAGATAAATACCTAAACACGTGTTTCGCATTTTTTTAAAAACAACCTTTGTGGGTGAGCTAGGGGTTGGTAATTGCTAGTTCAATTTAAAAAGTGATGACAGTTTTTGTATGAAATATTTTCTAAAGGCCGCTCTATGGCCTCTATATTTTAATCTCTATGAAATTAAAGCAAAGCACCAACAATATAGAAATGACGATCAGTTCCAATAAATGTTTAATTAAAAGTATAATTATGCTGCGCTAACAATCTTAAATCATCCTCAGTTCTATCTGCCATCTAATTGCTTTTCGGTTAGGTCCGCTTTTGTGTTGTTAATCAACAAACAACGATTATCCCAAGCCATTGTCCCCGGTCAATGTTTGTATGAACCCCTGCCTTTATTACAAGAATTTTGCAGTAAACAGAAGACAGGGTCAGTAATAACGTTTCGTTGTCTTTGTCTACTATTATTATATCAAACTGTACATAAAATGTTTTACTGAGTATTCTTTCTATGTGCGCAGTATTATTTTGTTGACATATTTCACAGATAATTGCCTGAAATTAAACGCCGAGTCCGTATGTTAGAGTCAGGGCTTGGGTTTAATAAACGAGATACTAAAACCCTGTTTACAGAAAATTCAGAACATTTGTTTCTGACAGTCGAAAAATAATTGGCGACAACAATAAAATATAATACAAGAGATAAAGTATGTACTCATGTTCATTATAACAAGTACTTAATGAAAAATGTGAGCATGTTAGTGGCATTTACCGAAGAAGACATAATTGTAGCAAAATATCTATTGTTTGAGACTATGAAAAGACTTTTAATGGAAAGTGCAATGGAAGTAAGATTGAGAGATTCCTATCTTTGCCATGTGCAACAAGTAAACCTAAGGAGAGACTATGCCAAACAATATTGGTATGGCAAAAATGCAGGTACACAAAAGTCAAAATGATTGGATGATTGAAAGAGATTATGATGCCCATAAAATACTGGTGCCAAAACAAAAATTACATACATATCTTGATAGATGGTTGATTGTTGACACTTTGACTTAAGAACGCAAAATAAGAATCAGGAATGGCTCAGGTTTCTGAAAGTTATTGAAAGTTATCTTCCGAATCCGATAAATAATCACGAAAAATTTGAGGCGTATAGAATCAAAGGTGAGAAAGTGTCCAATTTGTCAAAAATGAGATTTTGATCATATAGAAAATTTAAAATAGCAATACTTAGTTTTACGTTTTGGCTACAAAGACGACAATTACGCGTTAAAATCCAGTTTGAAATAACGGCTTAGTATCAAATCCGACATTCCTTGAGAAGTTTACCAAATTCATCCACCAACCAATCACAGGCACCCACTGGTTTGATTCAAACATGACAATTTGTGACTGACTTGGGATCAAAGATTTAGTAAGTTATTGACGCTATTTTAGATTTTTGCATAGGTACCTACATATATTTAGTCCAAAACTTTCAGGCAAAAATAAATTTAATGATGTTACTTCTGATTTTTTTAATTCCATTAAATCGGATGAAACAAAATTAGACGAAGGAAACAATACGCTTAAATTTTTTATCAAATTACAAATGTTCGTATTAGGACGATAAACGGTCTTGTTTGCGAGTTCAATTTGTTAGAGGATACAAAAAAATACTGTTTGTTCAGAGAGAACAGTGTTTAATGTACAAAGGAGACATTTTGTTATCGCGTGTTCGGAGTTTTCTTTGTGTTATTCACTGCATTCTCTGAGAGCTCCGGCGGATGAAAGCAAACACTTTATAGCGATAGGCTCTTCATTGCAGGAATGCTTTTATGTACAAAACTCAACCAGCGTAAATATTAAAGTACCAAATGTAGCCGCAAATTACTTTTCGTTGTAACTTTTTCTTGTTTCCAGTTTACTTCTCTGTGTATATGTATATACCATATTCTTACACATGACTATAGACTGTATGTTTTTGTTACAGGTATCATAATGCCGAAACAGTGAAGTTCTAACAGTTCAAGAATGTTCGTTTGATTGATACAAAATGCCTTCAAAGATTTTCGGTCACAGAACGATGTTGTTCGCGAGTATCTTAGTGCTAGTGAGTGCAGTGGGTGCTACCGTGAACAGTACAGTACCAGCGGGCAATGGCTCCCGCATGGCCTGGATGAAGGCACTCTTCGACCATCACGGGTGGACGAGCATCATCAACGAAGGAAACCTGTCCTTGTCGCAACAATGCGAGGACGACCTGAGGGTGTATCTCAAGGCTCTTAACGACGGGCAACTGTGGGCTTCTAAAAGTAAGTCTTAATGATTGAATTTTTTTAAATACGGACGTAGCTTTATGTACTATCGAGGACACAAACGGTGCACCAGTTTCCAATCAAAACCGTTTGAACGACGTTACGTGCGCTTACCCCGCCTGCACGTATTTTGGGATGGCTCGTGCAAGCGATTGTCGTCGTAAAGGTGATACACCGCTTGTGACCGCGAGAGTACTTATAGATTTTACTAGGTGGTAGGTCCATTGTGCAAGGGACCATTATGCAGTGTCAGATACTCTGCCACCAAGCTGCAGTGTGTAAGCATTGCTGTGTTCCAGTGTGAAGGGCACTGTAGCTGGTGAAATTACCGGACACAAGAGGCTTATTTACTTATGTCTTGGGGGACGAGCGCGGTAGCGCAATGCAGCTGTCTATGAATGCAGCTATGTCTGGAAGACGTGGAAAGGGATCCCTCCTTTCCCACGTCTTCCAGAGTCTTCAAGTCTTGCTTGTCTCGTCACTAGGTTGATTATAAAAAAGATTATTTCTGCTTACGACAGAGCGGAGAGAAGATGTAAGTAGATTCAATAAATACATAATTCTCTCTTTGTAAAAGTCAGAAAGGTTAACTATAGTAAAAATTAAAAACTAGTACTGAATATTACAAGTAGGTACAGCAGTTATTGTATAGTGGGTGGCCTTATCGCATTTTTATTAATTAAGGATAATCTAGAAGCTACTAGGTGACTGTCTGTTGATCCGTACAATAAAGTTTATCTATACCGTTTATATAAATGAATGTTTGCCTGTATGTCCTTTATAGAATCGTAAACTATGCATTTGATCATGTCATGATCTTCAGCAAAGTGTTGTACATGAGCCCAAAAAGGTTTCTGAGTAAAAAGAGCGCGAGCGGAGCTGCGCGGGTCAGCTAGTGTTTAATAAAAAATAGCCTACATTTAGACAACAGCTTTTCATCTCACGGAGGCTTCTGTGGTCGCGCATGCGTTAATTCCAAAGCGTACAGATCATTATTATCCGTTCATTTTGACGACCTTGCGTTATTTATTATTCTTGAAAATATTTTGTTGCCGCTAATACAATTGACGGGAATCTGATATTTATTTCAAGAAGATCGCAAACAGAATTGCAAATTACGATAAGCAGTTTTATGTATTTGTAAGCTATTTTACTGCTTTTTGTGATTATATAGCTTGAAGTCGCGAGAGAATATGCCCTTATCTTCTATCTGCAGTGAACTTTTGTTAGTCGTAAATATTGGGACTCTTGAATCTTCACCCGTTCTACTACGTGACCAAAGTAAGGATCATTTCTTTTCGTCACGATCCGTCTTTGAGTCGAATATCATTTATCACGCTGTGAGCTACCCGAGCTGAGTTGAACCTGCTTTCATTCATCTAATCTTATTTTATGGATGTAATATAGCAAGAATTTTTTTCCATCACCGAATGGCTGGGCTAAAATATTTATGTGTAACATGGGCGTAAATTATGGCGTCGACACTTTTTACCCGACTACGGAACGGAGGGAGGGTTATGATTTTAACAAGAATGTATGTATGTATGTATGTTCATCTGTTCCCGCATATCTTCTAATCTACTTAACATAATTTGACAAGTAGGGTGTCGTTAGAAGCGTCTTGATTGTCCGCTGGTTATAGGCTATATAATATCACATTATTAGACTGCGATTTTATCCGTAGTCGGGTTTTAGTTTTTAAGACTTATTACTTGTTAGACGTAGGTATGCCCATTGCCCACAGCTTATCAGAAGAAATTTATATCATATTTATTACATAAAACCTATCAGTGCCAATGTTTGTTATCTTAAATTTTGATATCAGCATCAAACGTTAATATCGGCCTGTATGACTGACACATATTGAGCCATCGTAGCTCCTAAACGATAGCACAGATTGGGATACATTTATGTTTATTTTTAAAGCAGGCTAAGTCAAGAAGGTTCTTAGTTATATTTGGTAAATCTGATAAGCCGTTTTCATATCAAAGGATTTAAAATTATTAATTTGTACTCGATGTTATTAAGATATTAGGTATGAAGGTGAAAATTTGTTACAGATGCTACTACATTTATTGAGAAATTAATACAGGCTTACGCAGTAAACAAATTAGGCGTCGAAAACCAGCTGGAGGGTCTATAAGTATATATTATTTTAATTGGGTTGTCAAGAACACCGAAGAAAGCAATTTGGAGCAATTTAGTGGCGCAGAATTGCCGACTTGTTTTAATTTAAAACAGGTAGGGGATAGCATTAACGTGAATACTTAAAAAAAATGGAGCGACGATGCGACTATGAGATAATTTCCGGTCTTTTACAAAAGACTATAGCCTCTTGCTATCCAAGAGTTTTATGTTCCTGCAGTGAGCAGCTTTGCCAGTATTATATAAGCAGTTATGCTAATAGCGGAGTAAAACATTGGTATTGTCCTTTTTGCTGTCAGTAGGAACAGAAATAAACTTTCTGCGTTGGTAGAGCATAATGTACATACAGTGGTTGTTTTTATAAACAATATTACCGTGTACAACTTTTCACATTACTCTTAAAGAAGTTGTTTTTCGTAAAAAGAAAAAAGCTATTTAGACTGAATAATACAAGAAACATTATTCACGTGGTTTGTCTGAAACAGGCATTCACAAGACAATGAACATTCATACTGCTTAGCATCATTTTGTTCATATTGAAAAAATAATTCTAAATACAATAGTATTACAATTTAAATATATGGATTCATCATCATCATCAGTAGCCGAAACACGTCCAATACTGATCAAAAGGCCTCCCCTCATAGAAGGGAGGGATTGTCATAATACCCACGCTTGGCAGGCGTGTTAGCGATCGCAGTATAGATAGGTAGTTTTTTTTTTTTAATTTATTATTTATTACTATAATTTATACATATGTATACACACGAATATACCACACAAACCATCGTGGGTTTAACAGTGGTATAATTAGTCACAATCCTAACACAATTAAAACTATTTAAAAATAAACTATTTTTAAAAAAATAAAAACCGACTTCAAAGTAAATTATCTAAAAAGCATAAAATAACGAAAATATTATTGAAGTTGGTGTTAGCGTACCTGCTGTGTATATTCTGCACCAACTTCAATAATATTTTCGTTATTTTATGCTTTTTAGATAATTTACTTTGAAGTCGGTTTTTATTTTTTTTAAAATAGTTTATTTAACACTTTTTAGTGACTTATTTTACCAAGATAGGTATCAGCACTATCACGCAACTCGAACGTCTACATTACACTTACTGAAAACATAAAAAGTTTATATCTCTTAAACTACTGGACCGATTTTGATGAAATTTGTACTCTACCCTAAGTTGATAGATACTCTAACTATTGCAAAAAGAATTTTTGAAATCGGACTTGTAGTTTCTGAGAAATCCGCGGACAAACCTACATACATACATACATACATACATACAAACACTCGTGAAATTTGGTAAATTCGTTTAGAAGCCCACATAGACTAACATATATGAAAATTACGCATTTTTATTAATATTACATACATACGCGTCGAATACAGAACCTCCTTTTTTGAAGTCGGTTAAAAAATGACAAAAGAAGACAAGCCCGCTGAGTTTCTTGCCGGATCTTCTCAGTAGCGTATACTTTTAGACTTTCGCGTTCCATTGTTAAACTTTATTTTTATTGGGAATTAACGCGATCCACTACTACTTACTTACTACTACTACTTACTTACTTAGTAGTAGTAGACTGCTTCTCAGTAGCGGCCGCGTTACGATCCGGTGGTAGTTTGTAAAAATGATTTTTGTGTAAGTGCCTCCGTGGGGCCTATACATAATAAAGATATTTTGACTTTGACTTTGACTTTGAATCTCGGTACAATTTAACATTATTTTTTTATTTAATAATCCAATAGATATATGCTAGCTACTGCCCGTCTTCTTGATTTCCCTTAGTCGCCTCTTACGGACACCTAACGGGAAGAGATTGGAGGGTGCTATTCTTATCCGGACACCTTACGGGCAATCTTAGCTTTAATTTATGTGTAGTCGAACTCGAATTGGTAGTCGAACAAAGTCGTAGTAATTTAGTTCACGCAAACTAGTACCGTAAAGGATTTTTTTATTATTAAATTTGGTGACGAGACTAGCTAGATATACTTACACCTGAGGGTAAGCGACAAGTCTGTCTATAGGTATCTGCCCATTACTCGATACCTGTGACATACGGTATTAAGTCTCTTAGGTCCGGTAATTTCACCAGCTTAGGTACCCTTAAACTGGAGTAACATCAATGTTTATACACTGCTGTTTAGCGTCCGAATATCTGACACTGCGGTGATTCGAACCTGGACGGTCCCTTGTATATGAGGGACCTACTACATAGGAATTGTCTGTCTGTTATGGTAATACTAGTGTAGTAAGTTCAATTAGAGAAAAATATCCCAGGGTATGTATAGTAAGTAGAGTATGCAGTAAGTGGTCTGTAGGTGTATCTTCTTCTCTGTCGTAAACTCAAACTCAATTATTTTTTATTTCAAATAGGCTTAACGCTAGCACTTTTGAATCGTCATTTTTTAAAAGCTACCACCGGATCACAACGTGGCCTCAACTGAGAAGATCCGGCAAGAACCTCAGCGGGCTTGTCATTTTTTCACTTTTTTTTTAAACATTGTTTTGTTACAAATGAATCGACATTAGCGATAGTGTGTCCTGCCGTTCGAAACATAAAGCAAGGGAGAAAAGAAGATAACAATAAATTACGACAAAAATTACAACAAACTAAAAGGCCAAATGGATAGAAGTCGGACCAGTCCCCCCAAGCAGCACCCACGCACGAGTTGACTCGAGCAGCAGCCATCACTCCCCTCAACCATATTAGAGGGAAAGGGGTGACCCGCCATACGAAGCCGCCACAAGCAAAGACTTTTCGATGGCGAGCATGACCGGACCAAAATTACAATGGCTCACATTTAACTTCTGCTGTTAAGTAGTACCTCGTCAGGCAAGACACAAAACACTTTCACATAGTCTTTATATTATCAATTAATTGACTTGTGAAACAGCCATCAGTAAGCCACTAGATTAAGAGGTGTTACAAACTGTAAGCCTACAATTCTAAGCTTGCATGAGTTGAGCAGTTCAAGCCCACGCAGCTTTATCCTCTAGGTAATCCGAGATTTTATAATAAGCCTTTTTCGACAACCGGCTTTTTATCAAACGCTAACGCTCTTGACAGAGCGGTCGTGGGTGACAGTAGGTCACGACTTATCGCCATCTCTCTCTGTTTGCCGTCATCCTTGTGCACTCATGCAAGGGACCGCCCAGCGCAGATTTAATTTGGTCGGTTCATCGCATAGGTGACTGCCCGTGTGGTCTAGTATCTTCTACCCTGCCTTGCACGACAAGGCGCTCTATGGAGTCTTTGCTTATTCTAGAGACGTGACCGAAGAATGTTAGTACTCGTATATGGAATTTTCCGGTTTTCGACAGACGCTGCCTTATGCCGAGTCCTTCGAGTATAGACACGTTGGTTCTAAATTCGGTTCACGGTACTCCAAGCACCACATTTCCAGAGCGTCTATCTTTTTCTTTTCAATTTCACATATGAAAGTGGTCCTGGGTTTATTCCGGATGTTCATCTAAATAATGTAGTAATAGAGCGCGTTGACAAATTTAGATATTTAGGACATATTGTCAATGAAAACTTAAATGATGAAGATGACATTGAACGAGAGCGAAGATCATTGGCGATGCGTGGGAACATGCTGGCCCGGAGATTTGCACGCTGTACCGATCAGGTTAAAATAACTCTTTTTAAGGCGTACTGTCAAACATTATACACCTGTGGTCTCTGGGTCAAGTACACGCAGCGTTCATATAATGCATTGAGAGTGCAATATAATAATGTGTTTAGAGCTATGTTTAAACTCTCGAGGTACTGTAGTGCCTCTGGCATGTTTTGTATAGCGCGCACAGACGGGTTTGCGGCTATTATTCGTAAGCGAATAGCATCATTAAGGCAAAGGGTATTTAATAGTACCCATAATACACTGAAAGCAATTGCTTACAGCTATGACTCATCTGTGCAACGCTTCTGGACTTCGATGATTTGATCTGTTTGGAAATTTAATATAAGCTCAATTATGTATATAATTATGTACCTACTGCTAATATGAGTATTTTATACTTGAAATAATCGTTTATTATTATTATTCCATTTATTTATTTTTTTAAAACTATTCTTTACATTTTTAAATATAAATATAAAACACAATACATTTAAAAATATAAAAAACACCTTCCAACCGGCTGCGGGAACAGGGTCCTAGCAGACGGTGGTTAAGGCTCCAGAGAGAGGAACCTCCTCACAATGCGTGCCGTCTCCAAGAGCACTGCCTTCTGTATCTGGCCCTTGATCCAGCCATCTAACGTGAGCCTCTTGAGGTGTTTATCGAGGCTCTTGGCCATTAGGCCATGGGCAGAAACGACTATAGGTACAATGATTGCCTTATCAATGTCCCACATGTCGACAACCTCGTGCGCGAGATCCAGATATTTGCATTCTTTATCTTTCTCCGCCTTCACGAGGTTCTCATCATGGGGGACAGTGACGTCTACAATCATTGCACGACGCTCGGTGCGATCTATCAGCACAATATCAGGCCTATTGGCGACAATAGTCCTGTCTGTGATGATAGATCGGTCCCAGTATAAGGTGATATGGCCATCCTCCAGAACAGGTTCTGGTACATACCTGTAGTACGGTACCTCTGACGTCACAAGGCGGTATCTCAAAGCAAGTTGCTGGTGGATTATCCTGGCCACTTGGTTGTGTCTGTGCAAGTATTCACCATTTGCGAGACGCGAACAACCGGAAATAATATGCCTGAGGGATTCACCAGGGCGATGACATGCCCGACAAATGTCGATGGTACCATCCCTCAAGATATATTTCCGGTAGTTGTTCGTCATCACAACTTCGTCCATAATTGCACAGACAAAACCTTCGGTTTCCCCAAAGAGGTCACCGAATCGTAGCCAGGCCACGGAGGCTGAGAAGTCTACATCGGGCCTATGAAGAGCCCGGTAGAACCTTCCGTGTAGCTCCTTACTTTGCCATACCGCCTCGCGATCGCCAGTGGTGAGCACCACAGGCTTGCGCCAGTTCCCTTTGGCTAAGGATAGAGGGGTCAGTCCATTGTCCACAGCAACCACATCCGTACGCATCTCTCCGCCGCAGTGGAGGAAATATTCCCTGAGGTTATATATCTCACGGTTGTGTAGGGTCTTGGCATTTAAAAAGCCTCGGCCACCACATTTCCGTGGGATATATAACCTCATCACTGAAGAGCGAGGATGATGCATACGATATGTGGTTAACAGTGTACGAACTGTTCTATCCAGGGTGTCTAGTTCAGTCTGAGTCCACTTGAGTATGCCAAAGGAGTACATTAAGACTGGCATGACCCAACCGTTGTAGGCTCGCACCCTGTTTCCGCCCGACAAAAGACATTTAAGTACTTTTCTCAGGCGGCCCAGGAAGCGGTCCCGCAACGACTGTTTCATGTCAGTCTCATTGATACCCAACGCCTGTGACATACCCAAGTATTTGTAGGTTTCGGTTGCAGAGAGTGTCTTCAGGTCGGTAGAGTCTGAGAGCTGTACGCTCCTAGACTCAACAATCCTCCCCCGCTTTACATGCATAACCGCACATTTGTCCACACCAAACTCCATCCTGATAGAATTACTGAAGGTTTCTGTGACCCTCAGTAAGCCCATCAGTTGGAGTTCAGTGGGGGCAAACAATTTTAAGTCATCCATGTAAAGCAGGTGAGATATGACCTGACCACCTCTCCGCAACCGATAGCCTAACCCTGAACTCTTTAAGAGAGTGCTTAAAGGGTTCAGGGCCAGACAAAACCACAAGGGACTCAGACTATCACCCTGAAAGATGCCTCGCTCTATCCTTATTGGCTCACCATCACCAAGGGTCTGTCGAGACCCTGGATAGCGAAGGACTGTTCTCCACTGCCTCATACACGACGCCAGGAAGGTGCGTAGAGTTGCATTTACTTTATACAACTCCAGCACCCTCATAAGCCATGTATGAGGCACAGAGTCATAGGCCTTCTTATAATCTATCCAGCATGTCGACAGATCCTTCCGGTTACGGCGAGCCTGCTGGCAGATGGCCATATCGATGAGGAGTAGCTCCTTAGTACCACGGGCCCCACTCCTACATCCATTCTGAGACGCAGACATTATCGAGTTGTCCTCAACATGTCTGTAGATTTTTGTTCTCAAAATGGATGTAAGAGTTTTATAAACTGTAGGCAGACACGTGATCGGCCTATAGTTCTTTGGGTCCGTGGTACTATTGGTCTTATGGAGCAGGTGGGTTATGCCTGTAGTCATAAATTCTGGCAGCGACCCAGATTCCAAGGCCGATTGGAACAGAGATGCCAAGCAGATATGCGAACTACGTATCGATTTAAGCCAGAAATTATGCAGTCCGTCTGGCCCGGGAGCCTTCCAATTAGGCAAAAGACGGACTGCATCTGCTACATCTTGGGGCCAGATGGTGATGGCCCCCATTTCTGGCAATGGTTCGCATACTTGCTCGACATCCCCGATCCAATCACCCTCGGAATGAGTGACGGGCACCGACCAAATGTTGCGCCAGAACGTGGCCATGGCGTCATCATCAGGCCGCCGCACGTCACCCTCGGTCTGACTTGGTCGCTCCCAGGATCTATATACCCACCTTTGATCCCTTTGGAACATGTTGTTCTGAAAGTATCGGTCCGCACGTGCCCTATACCTGCGTATCCGGCTTGCCCATGCACAAACTTTCTGCTTCAGAAAGTCGATGCGCTCTGTGACACGTGAAAGGTATTCCCGGGGATCGATGCCGGTCCCCGAGAATGCTCGCCTCACAAAGCGCATCACTCTAGGGCGTGTATTGCCCTCCCTGAAGCAGGTGAGCTTGCCTATGAGTACCCTAGCCTCGCCAATGCGACGCTCTATCCTGCACTGCCAAGCCGGCACAGCAGGTCTCGGTCGCGTAGCTGCGTCAGTATTCTGTAACTTGACGCGAGCTACGCGACACGCCGTCATGGCCGCGCAGTACAGGAGAGAGTGGGCATCAGCGAGGTCTTCACTACTGTCAAAATAACTTGACAGTAGTGAATCTAAGGCACACACAAGCGCCCTATTTCGTTTGTGCATAGGCAAACGGGGCAAGCGAGGTCTAAGGCCGCACGGCATGGTCCGATACTCACGAACAACATCCTCCAAAGTACTCCTCAACTGGGTACTTATGTTGGTACTTACGTTGGTAGTAATGTCGTCCCTATCATCGTCGCTAATGGCTACGAGCCGAGGCGCGGGCGCGGTGTTAACCGCTGGGGCCACAGCTTGCGACGACGATGTACAGGGGGCGACACGACTACCTTGCACCTCCGAGCGTAGCCGATCAAGCACAGCGCCATCCAACATATGACTACGTTGGATGGCGCGCACCTGATCAGACAGTCGTTGAGCCGAGACGTTGACAGCTGGTTCAAGCGCCTGAAACAGAGACAGCATCCGGTTGCGATACGCAGTGAGACTAGTTCCTCCCTCTGTAGCCTCGTAGTAGGCGCGCATGACATTCTCATTTATGGATGAGGTCCATCGCATGCGCCGCACTACACCACCAGGGGCGAGGACCCTGTTCGGAGCCGGTTGCTCCAAAAGTCCTAGTTCCCGTGGCGGCCGGCCTCTCCGCCGACGTACAGGTGGAGGCGACGTCGGCGGGGAGAAGTATTCGTTGCTCTCGCTCGACGCAACAGGAGCTGGCGTACCATTTGCTTCTTGGTTGAGTTGCGGTGATTGCGATGCGGAGCGAGGCGACGAATCCGGGGGTCTCAGGCGTGCTTTGTTTCGTGAACGTGTCAACATATTCTCATCTCGTTTCCATTTTACATTAAGTTTATTTTATTATTTATTTCATGTGCGTATGTGATGTCTTGACGTAGTAAATCTGTCATTGTAGGTTTATTTTTTCACAGAAATCCAAACTTGTAAATATGTTATAAAATAGGTTGCACATTATTATTGAGTCGTAAAATTGGGCTCTTCAGTATATATATAAATACTTCAAAACTATATCTTGCTCGGAAAAATCATAAAAACTTAATATAATGTTGAAAAAGATTAACGTTTGTTGAGTTGACAGTTGACAGTATGTTATTATTATTATTATTATTATTATATGGTCCACGTCTCTGCAGCGTACAAGAAAATGGGGAACACAAGTGTATATACGAGTCTGTAGGTGTATATATGAAGGTTGTGCTTAACAGAATGAATAGTTACGGCGTTGGTGGCCGATCTCGGTGAAATGCGGATTTACCCGAATAACCAGGCAACTTGTTACGTGGCTTTGTCGAATTCTTGTTTATTTCGGGCTCGCTTTGCGGTCACCGGAATTGTTGTTTTCCGAGTCTGGAATTAACCATTTATGTCAAAGCTCGGAAGTTCCCCGCGCTCAGTAAACTATGTAATCAGGATATTGAGCCGAAGATATTTTTTCCAGAATATCAACTGGAAGATTCTACGAATTGAATCAGTCCTGTAATGTATCATGTATTACCCAGACCCTGCACTTTGACTAGAATTTTATTTATGTCATTTGCCTAATTCCCACAGGACAAACTCTGCCTAGTTTAGAATCCACATCGCTTAGCTTAGATGAAGGACAATCCACATTTTCACAAACATAAATAATAACGTTATTTTTACTTCACATTTAAAAATATAAGGTAGGCATTTATAAGGATTATAATATGTTGACCGATATGTAGATACAATAGGTTTATACGGAATAAAAAAAGCAATGAAAAATGAACAACAAAGTGAAGATTTATGGAGCCGCCTCACACTGTATTCATACTGTAAAGAATACGAATATGACTTTATAATTTGGAGGAAAATAGGGCTGGGCTATTCATAAATCATAAGAGGTGAGTCGACTTATTGTGAAGTTAACCCACGGAGCCACCTGAAACTTTTGTTCATTAAATACGTAAGGTAGCGCTACATTGGGAGCTAAGCGACGGAACAAACGCAAAAATACAAAGTTTAGCTCGACTAGTTCAGTTTTGAACTTTAATAGTATAAGGATGAAGGCTATAAAAGTTAATTTTAATAGTTTTGTACGAGCTGTTTTTTAACGTATATTTGCTTTAAAGATTAGATACCCTATTCTTGATTTTATATTTTTGAACACAAATCTCATTGGGTCAAATTCTCTTCCAAGTAGTATTTTATAGGCTTTTAACCTTTCTCACTCCGTTGAGGACACAGCGCCACGTGCTATCTGGCTGCGATATTCTGTAAGGGACTAGGGAAATACCTTCCGTATTTCCTTAGTCCGGCTGCTCCAATTTGAGTGCGCGTTATCTATATGTTCTACCTCTCTTGGATCTGATATCGTATGTTTTATTATTAATAACATAAGAACAACCGAAACACGTCACCACTTTTTATAAAGCTTAACCGTCTTCTGACATGGGTTCGCTACTACTTATATCCTATCTATTTTTACTTCCGGCTTTTTATTTCATCCAATTTACTGAGTATAAGATTTTATTTTGTTTACTCGAAATATTCATACACTATTACAAAAAAGGGTCAACCGTTTACTTACAGAACAATTTTTGGACGTGGGTTCATATGAAAATTGGACTTTATGGGCAGACACGTCATAAACAATTTCTGTAAGCAAAAACCTACTGAAATGAAATGTGTACACATACATGTATGTTTAAAAAACAAAAGGCTGTTTACTGTGTCTTAGTGATCAATTGTTTATTTTAATTTGACCTAAAACTATATTACCTACATTTATTTTGTTCGTGGTGTATACATTCATCCCTTGGTGGTAATAAAACCTACAATTGCAACCGTGGTCTCCGGTATAAACAAAGTTAAATCATCGCACCAACTTCTTTCAAAGATTCGTTGCCGCGTTGGTAATGGTAGCCATTATTTGAGTTGACAGTCAGTTTGTAGCACAGTCCAAGAAATTGAATTACTAGTTAATACGGAGAAGTCCAAGTTGTATCGGTTTTGAAATATTTAATGGCAGAGTTTATATTTCTGATGATGAATATGCGTGTGTGGCGTGCTGAATGCTATGTTGCTCAGGTCGTAGTGATCGTCCTGATCACGATCGTTATGGGATTCAGTCTCTGTTCATGAAATTGGTCATATTATTTTTCCAGAATTTAATCCTTACTTTACACGATCACACAATGTGTGTTTTTCCAAAATCAACAGGTTTGATTTTTTCCAAAAATCATCAAAATCGGGCCTAAGACTCCTTTGAGAACTTTTCGCTGTTTCTTACAGTTTCGGATTTGGTCAACTATGCCCACTTGAAAAATTCACCCTGGATATTTATCCTATACTAGCTGTTGCCCGCGGCTTCGCCCGCGTTGACTTTGTTACTCAAACGTTTTTTGAATTATGGATCGGGGTTTTATAAAATATTGTTTACACTAATGTTATCTTTTATTTACGCGAATGCTACACATTGAAATCAAACTACTTGATTGAAGCAAACTTTAGGGATCTTTCGAAGAATGCCAGAAACGGTTTCTTAGATTCTTGGATGCAATACATAAAATATGTCGTGTGACTGTAGGAATAAAATATTTTTTGGACCTCAATTGATCGCTTTTAGGGGTTAATTTAAAAACATGTCATCAAAGCAAAGTGTCATCAGTGCAGCATGTTTTTTTTTTCGCGTTTCAGGCTCAAAAACCGTGCTAAAACCCCGTCAAGGGTTGATTTTCAATACAAATGTGTTAGACGTGTTTCTCAATTTCTTATGATGAGTACAAACTTTCGAGAAAAGTTTCGTGTCGAAGAAAAAAAATTACATACAAACTTCATACCTCATTCATCCCACGGGTTGATATACAATAAATGCTGAAAGTTAGTTTACTAAATTGTTGTGTTGAGTTTATTCACCGAGTTTCGAGACTGTAGCTGCATTATAGCCTAAATGAAAATCCTTGAAATCAATAATTGACCTTAGGGGTTGTTTTTCGGTGAATGCCAGAATCCGGTTTCTTAGATTCTTATGTGCAATACATAAAATAAATCTTGTGACCGCAGGGTAAAAAAACATGATTTGGACCCCGATTAAACCCTTTTAGTGGTTAATTAAAAAAAATGTTTTGTTTACACATGGATTTATTTAATTTGATGAATGCATCAGTGCAGCATGTTTTTTTTCCGCGTTCATACTTAAAAATTGTGCTAAAACCCCGTCAAGGGTTGATTTTCAAAACAAATGTATTAGAGTACACTGACAAACTTTCGTGTCCATATGCTGAAAAATATTTTGTTGCAAACTTTAATACACTTTGATACCCCATATTTGACCCAATTAGGGGCTGATTTTTGAAAAATTAGTTTGTTGTTTTGTTGAGTTTATTTAATGAGTTTTGTGACTGTAGCACCATTATAGCTTTAATCTTTCTTTATGCAAACATTGCAACCCCATAAAACGACCTTAGCGGTTATTTTTCTAAGTATGCCTGAAATAGGTTTCTTAGATTCTTGGGTGCAATGCATATAATAATTTCTGTGATTATAGAACATAAAACATGTTTTGGACCCTTTTAGGGGGTTGATTTTCAAAATAAATTGCTTTAACTTGATGAATTTATTCACAAAGTTTCATCAGTGCAGCAATATTTTCTTTCCACATTTGATACTCAAAAAACATGCTAAAACCCATTGGGGTTGGGTTGAAAAAAAAAATGATACACGTGTTTCTCAATTTATTTTTATCAGTACATTGACAAAGATAAATGCCCATGCTATAAAAAAAACATAGTAACTGATAACCCATTTGACCCACTTATGGGTTGATTTTCGAAAAATGCTGAAACTTGGTTTGTTAAATTGTTGTGTTGAGTTAAAATGCCGTGTTTCGTTACTCCAGCTGCATTATAGCATTCATTGGAAATCATTCTACGTGTAAACTTTCCAACCCCATCATATGACTTTAGGGGTTAATTTTCGCTAAATTCCGGAAACGGGTTTCTTAGATTCTTGTGTGCAATATATATAATATTAAGTCTTAAGACAGTAGGTCGAAAAATATCTTTTGGACCTCAATTGGACCCCTTTAGGAGTTGATTTTCAAAACATGATTATTTACACATGAATTGCTTTAGTTTGATAAATGTATTCGCAAAGCTTCATCAATGCAGTATGAATTTTATCCGCGTTTCATACTCAAAAACCATGCTAACACCCCTTTACCGGTCGAATTTGAAAAAGTTGTGATACACGTGTTTCTTAATTTCTTTGGCTTAGTACATTGACAACATTTCATATCCGTGTGATGAAAAAAAAAATTTTGCCACACTTACTTTGAGAACCCATTTGACCCACTTAAGGGTAGATCTTACAAAAATGCTCAAAATTAGTTGGTTTAATTGTTGTGTTGAGTTTATTTACTGAGTTTCGTTACTCTAGCTGCATCATAGCATGAAATAGAAATCCTTCTTTGTGCAAACGTTCCAACCCCCTTGATAGACCTTAGGGGTTGTTTTTCGAAAAATGACGAAAATAAGTTTCTTAGATTCTTGTGTAAACTATATAAACTAAGTTTTATGACTATAGGTCGAAAAACATTTTTTGGACCCCTTATTGGACCCATTTTGGTGTTGATTCTCAAAACATGATTATTTACACATGGTTTGCTATAAGTTGATAAATATATTTGCCAAGTTTCATCAATGCAGTAAGTATGTTTTTTTTTTACGTTTCATACTCAAAAACCATGTTAAAACCCCTTTAATGGTCGATTTACAAAAAGTTGTAATACACGTGTTTCTTTATTTCTTTTGTTTAGTACACTGACAAAGTTTCATGTCCGTGTGACGAAAATTTTCTTTTTTTCATACAAACTTTGGGAGCCCATTTGACCCACTTAGGGGTTGATTTTACAAAAATGATCAAAATTAGTTTTTCCAATTGTTATATTGAGTTTATTTACCGAGTTTCGTTACTCTAGCTGCATCATATGATGAAATGGGAATCATTATTTGTGCAAACTTTTAAACCCTATTAAATGACCTTAGGGGTAGTTTTTCGAAAAATGCCGAATTTAAGTTTTTTAGATTCTTGTGTGCAATATATAAACTAAGTCTTATGACTGTAGGTCGAGAAACATTTTTTGGACCCCAATTGGACCCCTTTAGGAGTTGATTTTCAAAAAAATATTATTTGCACATGGATCGCTATAATTTGATTAATGTATTCGCAAAGTTTCAGCAATACAGTATGAAATTTTTTTTCCGCGTTGCATACTCAAAAACGATGGTAAAACCCCTGTAAGGGTTGATTGTCAAAAAGTGTGATACACGTGTTTCTATATTTCTTTTGTTTAGTACACTGACAAAGTTTCATATCCGTGTGACGAAAAAAATATTTTTTTCCATACAAACTTTGGGAGCCCATTTGACCCCCTTAAGTATGGAATTTCTAAAAATCCGTTCTTATTGTTCACCTAGACTATTTGAATAATGTTGGTTCCAAATTTCAAGATTGTACGTTATATGGTTTTTGCTGTATCGTGATTCCTAGAAAACACCCTGCTCTTTTATTAATATAGATAGGGTGAATTTTTGCTACACTCATCAAGTCCCGGCTCAGCCCTGTTTATGAAGTTTACTTTGCGAAATGGATATTTTCTAGTACCTCTAAGTTCTTTTACTCTGGTCCGGTTTTTGAAAACAGCGAGGAATGCACTCACTCACGATCCAAATACAAAGTTGTCACACGTCTGCTCATTCTCGGAAAGAAGAGTGTTCAGCAAAAATATTAAAGGAAATAAAATGAATTGTAGCGAATGAAGACTTGTGCGCAGTTAATATACCCGGAATGACTTGATAGAAAATACAAAGTACTTCGCGCATTTCCTGCTATTTGGTTCGTATGAACTGATGGTCGGTGGGGTCATAGGATGTGGTGTCACTTTCTAGTTGTTATCGAGATATCCTTACAGTTACTTCGAACGGTTACTTAGTTCGAGACCACATAATCATGTAATCTCGTCTCAAGTGGAACCCTCTGGATATATTATAAAGAGTAGAGTTTATTTGTAGAAGTAATCTCTAGAGTGTGAGTGGCGTGTCACCCCCTTCCCTTCAATATGGTTGAGAGGAGTGATAGCTGCTGCTCGAGTCAACTCGTGCGCGGGTGCTGCTTAGGGATCCGACTACTATCCCTTTGGAATTTTAGTTTGTTGCATTTTCGTCGTATGTTTTTCTTTTGTCTCTCTCTTATTTTATCTTTTGAACGGCAGAACACAATGTTGCCGATGCTGATCTAAATACTATAAGTAAGACAAACACTGTTTAAAAAAAGTGAAAAATGACAATCCCGCTGAGTTTATTACCGGATCTTCTCAGTTGAGGCCGCGTTGTGACACGGTGGTAGCTTTTTTTATAAAAAATTGACAGTTAAAAAGTGCAAACGTTAAGCCTATTTGAAATAAATAAATTTGAATTTGAATTAGAACTAGTGATCCAATTCTTTCATATGGGGTCATAAATAACTCATTCAAGGAAATATAGAGGTTCGCTTTTATTTTATTAACTCTTTCAGTAAACACGAGATTTGCAAAGCTGTTATAACGACAGAAAAGTACTAAACAAACTGCGATTAAATACAAAAAACCTATTTGCGGTTATTTCCAGTACATTAACTTTGACTTCATGATCCGTCGTTAAATTCACCATGCTCCCCGTCTTTAATCTTCTGCACAAATGATTGTGGTTTCCACAACCACTGGTCTTGCGTCGAGTAATTTATTTAATGTCGACCTCTCCGTCGCGTCTGATGTCGCAATATTTACTCACCTCCGGCTAACCTTTACTGCGCTATTATTTAACAACCGAGGAAATCAGACCAAACGAAATCACATTTTATTTCTGTGCGTGCAGTTTACGTTAAGGGGTTAAATTCCCCCTAAACGCAAAAAATATTTGTCTGTAGTCGGTCTATGTATCTGTCTGTAGCACCGAATCATTACTTATTATGTCGATGCATCGAATCTACCAAAAATTGATGGATGCATGATGGATTTAAAATGTGTTCAGCTATGTTTTTTAATGTATAGCAGGGATGTTGCTGATGCCGATTTTTTCACATCCGCGGATGTGAATGCGGATGCAGATTTTTTAAGGCTCACATCCGCGGATGCGGAAGTTTAAGCTCTTATATAAATATAGTATATGAATGAAGAATTAAAACAATGTTAAAGTCATTATTAACATTTTTATTAATGAGTATTAAGTAAAATACTCCAATTTTTATTTAAGTAGTAACTTATTGGCATATACGTGAAGATTTCCCAATATATAATTATTTAAGTACACACACAATGATCACTGTATCACAATAACATTCAAAATCTTATGATTTATTTACAATAAACAAATGATGCACCAAAACAAATGCGTCGGATCTTGTCCAATTTCTTCGCTTCCATTGGTCGTTCATTGTCACATGCGAACGGCACGCGCCACTCGGCGGCCCTGCCCATTTCTTTCTCGTCGCAACTTGTATTACATTCGCATTCGCATGAAAATCCGCATTGATTATTGTGGATGCGGATCCGGATGCAGAAGTCCAATTCTATGCGGATGCGGATGCGAATATTCGCAACATCCCTGATGTATAGCACCTACTTACCTACTTGTATTCACATCATGCATTATTTTATATTAAAAAGAACGCTTTCTAGTATTCATAACAATGCTGATATATTTTATATAAAACAAAATAATATTTAGAAGTCATCCATTAACTTCATGAGGCCATTTTAAAAGGCATAAAAGAATGCTTATCATAAACGTTAACAAACCGCAATTAATATACAGCTTCAGCTAATATTTGTATTCTTAAAACACTAAAATAAAACACATTGATTATAATTGTCATTATCTGCGTGGAAGCAATATCATGTACTTACAATATGTTATGTTTTTAAATAAATTATTAAAGTTTTTGATGTTGCGACGTTAATAATTACGTAAGATATAATTTAAGTAAGCATAGCATTAGGCAGGTACAAAGAGATTAAATATAGGCTATAGAGTAGCCTTTGGGAATTTGTTAATAGAAAAACTGTCATCAATTTTTATATTGCTTCTACTGACTTATTACACGTGTAACAAGTTTTTGATGAATATTTTACTCGCTAACGCCGGTCTAGTCATAAGTAGTTAAATGTCTTTAGGCAGGTACCTACTAAAAATGTAAATAACATTTATCTCAGCGAAGGTTGGGACAGCTATTTGTTCGCTTCAACTTTACATCTCACCGCTGATTGCGGTTTGAACAAAGAAATTAGAATTGAATTATTCCGGTGTACTACTTTAGATTCAGATTGAGACATCAATATTAATGGAGGTATTACGTAAATTACAAAACTAAGCTCCAATTTAAAGATACGGGTATAAAAAAAATGATAATAAAAAACTGGGAGTCGGACTCGCGCAGCGAGGGTTCTGCACCTTCTTTGGACCTAATATAAAAGTCAGTTAACTAAAATATCTATAAATACTACTCTATACATAAAAGTTAGTTTTAATCTAACATAGGCCAGCAAAAAGATCAAACCGTTTGATCAAAACTAAGTTTGATTGTCAAAGATTGTTGATGGCCTACTCAAACTTTTGAGGAGGGTATTTTTTGGCCTTTTTAATTATAAATTTAAAACAAAACAAAAAAACATAAAATATCTAAAATATAATTAATTTTCTTTTTTTATGATAAGTAATATTACAACTAAGTATACAAAATTCTAAATCAATAGCATTAATAGTTGCTAAAATACATACATCATCGATGTGATAGACAGACGAAGTTGCGCCTTAAAGGTTCCTTTTTACCTTTTGGGTATGAACACTAAGATACCAAAAAAAAATTATTTGCTCATTTAGTTCATATTCTGTTATCGAATTTCCGTTATTTGCGTGCGACCTCACTGGACTGAATATTTAAGTGCTAAGTATAATTCTATAAAGATGAGCTAGGTACCTACTAAAGCTCTAGTTTAATTAACAACTATACTAAAACCATGAACGGATAATGTAAAGTTTATACTTATTTAAATACCATTTCACAATGGATTTAACATTTCCTCTCACATCGACGATTTATTTATTCGATACTACTGAATTGCAGTTCGATCTACAGTTTCGAAAGTGATAAATCATTCACGTTATCCTGTTCTATGTAAATTCGCCGCAAATTCTCTAGTATCAATATTTACAATTTGTATAGTACCCAATGTACCTACTAAATTGATATGTAAATAGTTGGCTCGAGATGTGAGTTTCTCGGATACTTTCCAAAGAACTATGGACCTACGAGGTGTTACGACATAAGCTGAACTAGTTTACCCGCCTGTCGCGAATGAAATTATAATAGTTAACCCACTTGTCGCATAATCTCGAGAATGTGTTTGTATGTAATTATTATGCAGTCAGTAAACAAGAGCCTAGAGATAAAATAAGCCGGTCAAGTGCCAGTCGGACTCGCGCACCGCGGGTTCTCTTGGGTATCTTTGGACCTATTAGTTATTCTACTATTCGTCTAACACCTCAAATAGCAAAAAAAAAATACCGCAAAACTAAGTTTGTTTGGCAAGGTATTTTAAGGATTACTTATTAAAAAACTGTAGGTACTACTTAGAAAGAAAATTTTATTTTCCCTGTAAAATATAGATAAGATTTAGATATGTAGGTACTTATTACCCATAATTATTTTTGATTGTCGGCCAAAAACTACGTAAAACAAAATAAAAATCTGTTTTGAGATGTGCGAATGAAGCCTTTTCTTAAGATACTCGATAGTAGTCTCAGTTTGAAATTTTTTTGACCCATTTCGAAGTCAATTAAAAAAAAATCATTTGCGATGTGGTTGGGTAGTTAAGTAAGATCTAAAACTATTCAAACCTTTAAGTCGATAGCTTTAGTGGTTTCTAATAGTATATAGGTGTGACAGACAGACATACAGATGAAGTCTCACCATAAGGGTTGCTTTCTTACCTTTTAGGTATGGCCCCTAAAAACATATTTTATGGTAACCGCAAACGTCTAGCTAGGTAATCTAAAATAGGTCTAGTTTGTAATGATTAAAAGGTTTATATTATGTTAGTATGTTTAAAGGGTTTATGTTAGTATTAGTATTAGTTAAATAGTGTATATTAGTATATTATCTTCCGCGCCTTTAAGTCAAAGTGCAAAAACTTAAACATTATGTCGTACAACTTTTATATATGTACATGCTGAATCAAGATTTAGAATAGAACTACAAAACCGGAAGAAAAACAAATAATTTTTACCCAGGATGTTGCTGTCAACTGCGAAGTTTAATAAATTATTCATATGACCATAATTTAAAAAACAAGTTTTAAACAGTGTATTCATCAAAGTTTATTAAACGCTGTAGGTGGTTTAATAAAACCTCATATAAATTTAACAATAAAGAGGAAAATGTTATCAAATATAAACCTAGTTCTGATTTTTTTAATAATGACTTTAAAATCATATCATCAATTCAGTTGGTTTAATTTTTATGCTTATCTTTTACTCTTGTAAATCTTCATGTAACTCCAAAGTATGTTGAGGTCATATGTGCCAACTATAAGTGATAGTGACTAGAGACTAGAGAGTTCATTTGAGTTGATCAACATTTGTAGAATAACAAAAAAAAAGGAAAGCGAATTCAGTGACCACGCTCAAAAGGTGCATTCACCTTAGCTATTAACAGTTTAAAATGTATTTAAAAAAAGTGGATTCGGGTTAAACGAAAGTCGTTTGGACAGATCTAATCGTTTTTCGTAAAGTAAAACCACAAAAGGTCTACTTATATTTGATGGGTTATGGGCAAAAATATAGGCAGTGAAAGTTAAGAAAGATGGATTTATTCAGGATAATAATATACAGGTCTTGTCGCGGTAACGGATGACGGCAAAAGGGGGGACGTGACAATACATATCACTGTAAGTAAGTATATGTCTAATGCTAATACATAGGAACATGGAGTTTCGTTTTCATGTCAACAATATTCAACCAATTTTTAGTTCTTCAATTTCATTGAAAGTGTATTCATACACGCGATTAATTAACTAAAATTGAAACGTGTGAACTCGCTATTAGGGATAGAAATCACGGTTCTTACATACGATCGATACTGTTGTATGATGCTAGAAGTTTCCGTTACTTGACCTTTGCTACATCGATTATACCTTGTCACTTGCATTCCATTTATGTTCACTTTCATCTATATCTATACTTATAATAAAACTGTAACAGGTCCAATTCTGTACATTGAAGGTATTTTGAAAATTATGTTTGGAGGACATTTTATAACCGATACTAAAGCCAAAAATGTATTTTTTTTTATTTTTGTCTGTCTGTCTGTCTGTATCTCGGCTGAGCATCACGCCGAAGCTACTGGAGGGATTGAAACGAAACTTGGCATGATTTGAGTTAATACTCCGAAGTAGGACATAGGATACTTTTTATCCCGACATTCGGCACGGTTCCCTTGGGAGAGGGGACTAAAGTCAAAATGTGTACTTGGTTATACGCTTGCTCCGATTTTAACATTTTTTAATTATAATTATAATAAGTATTTGTAAGGGAACACTCATAGACAATTGTTAACAATGTTTGGAAGTCGATCAGGTTAAGCAACGTTAGGTAAGATCATTAAATAGATGGGTGACCGTTTAAGGCCATTTGAACTAAAAGTCTCCGTGCTTCGGAGGGCAAGTACAAAGTGCGTCCAAGTTTTTAACCGAATTTAAAAAAGGAGGTTTTGTATTATATGCGAAAGTATATTATTGAAAGTTTAGTTAACGTAAACACAGCGCGGGCGGAGCTGCGTGGGTGAGCTAGTTCATTATATAATTTGTACCAGCGATAGATCGTATTCATATTGCAAGTACAAATTAGGAAAAAAAATGAGATATTCAACAAATAAGTTACATAGCTACATATAACTCTATTGACACACCGAATACCCCAGTGATGGAACAGGGTTACATACTGTATACATAGACTATGTAAAAACCATCTTGCTTGCTTTTAAAACGACTTGCTTAAAAACCATCGATATATCGTTAAAAACCAAATCAAAATATCTTTATTATGTATAGGCCTCACGGAGGCACTTACACAAAAATAATTTTTACAAACTACCACCGGATCGTAACGCGACACGTTGACAAGGTCTCGGATAGTGAATAAGTTTTTATAAAACTACTATTAACTTATATCCAAACCGACTTTAAACGAATCTACTGCAAATGTAGGTAAGTACTTAATACGTAAGTAGTCAATGCTTTAGTTGAACTACTTATTGCATGCCGTAACTGAACTGGTTTCGTTCACGAACATTTTGATCGAAACGTAAACCGTATTGATACGCACATAAAGTATACAACCTCCGGTTATTTACAGCTGTCGTGAATAAGTATATACTTAATAAAAAGTCCGTGATAGAATATGTTGCTTCTCTTTAGTAATTCACTGCTTCAACGTCCATCATACAAAAGCTAAGAATTGTAGCTACAATAAAAGCTTTAGTGGCAATCATTCAGATAGATCCAACTATAATTTGAAATTAAAAAAATTACTCCTCCTACTCCTCGCGTCGTATTTCCTCGATACTGAGGGTCGTGATTACCCCCAAATGACACACCAGATAAAACAACTTGGAACCATCTTTCACCTGTCAGCGGCGATGTGTAGCGCACTATATATGTTGGTGTCTGTAGACTTGTGGATCTGGTCCACCCAACGCATGGGACAGCGACCCCTGGGCCGTTTACCAGCTACTTTAGCGCCAGTAGTAACATGACCTTGTCCACGTTTATGTGTCTTGCCTAATAGCGCGAGTTGATGTTGTTTCGCTTCTTTTTCTACAATGTCTAGCTTACCCGGACTCAGTAGGCTTCTTACATTCCAGGTACCAATTCGGCGATTTTCACGTATCGAGATTTTCTTCCCTGTGGTCTTACCAGTAGTATGTAGGGCCCGGTTAACCACCCTGGGAGAGTCATCGGTAGCCAATTTCACACTATCCAGCCCGGCTACTGGATAGCGCCAAGTGTTAGTCGGGTCGTCCAACGTCGTACCTTCTTCTAGTTGTATTTTCATTGTACTCAAATAAAACGCAAACCGCATTCTAACTCGTTACGAAGGAACAACGACGGGATCGTTTATCGTCGCCTGTCGACGAGCTACGATACCTCAGACAAACCAACAAATGATATAGGCGTCAACTTATCCCCTGTTTGCGTCATTTGGGACAAAAACCACATATCATATCTCCTAACATCAGAATCTCCTTTTTGCGTCAATTTGGACTAAAAACCATACCACCAATATATAAAAATATTGTACTTAGGTACCACAATACATTGAAAATTTACCTGATTAATTTCGTACATTATTCATAAATAACATATTAATCACATATATATTATTATGAAAGTAGTAAGCAAAGTACTAAAATCAAACTACTTCATTTTATACCTATTGCGTAAAAATGTAAACAGACTCATCAGAGCGTTACCATTTAAGCATTGCAATCTACGGTAACAGACGAAGATCTAACTAAAAGAAAGTGATCTGAAGCGCAGCGGAGTCGCAGGAAACGATAAACGTATTTCGCAGAAAACAAGCGGAACATTATTGCACAACAATTTAATTAAAGCCAAAGAATAATTCTTTATAGCGTCGAACTTCGTCAAACGGGCATTGAGAAACGTGCGCGCGGTGGCCTGTGACATAAGGTGCGCGCGCGCCGCGCGGCGGACGCGACTCGCGGCTACTCTTGCGCAAATGCACCTTATAACGTGTAAATCGCATATTTCATAAGTAACCTGGGAAAGTCTGAGATTCATTTCACTTAATACGCACGGAGCCGGCGCACCTTAACCACGCACACTTAAGACATAACCGTGACATAATACACGCACATCTCATTCCGCTACCAATTTAAATATTTTGCAACTAGACCTGCCTTGCCTACCAGCCATCTCCTCCCGTTGAGTGTCGTAGGAGAAGACTAAGGGAAAACAAGAAGATGGGCTGCAACGTAACCTATTGGATTATTTCCCACCTATACTGCGATCCCAAGACGCCAGCCAAGTGGGAATTATGGCAACCCCTTCCCCCCTTCTAACGGGGAGGCCTTTGTCCGTGGTCGTCTATCGGCTGATGATGATGATGATCAGACTCTCCTATCTGTATCTGGATAAATCTTCTTAGTCGTGACCCCATGACCTAGGGACAAGAGGCCTCTCAATCTTGAGTTCTTTGTACGCTCGCTTGCAGAGTCGCTACCTGTCTGATAATACCTCACTCAATGCTTTCTCCATATCTACTCGAGTCTTTTTTATAGTTTTTTTTATATTCGCCCCTGTATCATCACCGTTAATAGCAATTTTATTCTCACCTTTCCATCTCGATAGCAAGTGACAGAGCTATAAACTACTTATATTGACGTCTCTACCTCATGTCAAGTAAGGTGATAATAATACTGCTAACAGAGGTGTTGGGCAGGGCCCTGGGCCTTTCTCATTACTTCCTGATTTATAGTCTCCATTATCACATAATTGTGAATGATATGAAAATTCCTGGTTTAGGCCTAGGACGTAGTTTTGGTCACCATAATGATATCACGTCTTTACCCGTTTTAAATCTGGATGTAAGAGAAGAATTTATAATGAGTAGCACATGATGAAATTAAGTGAAATCCGATTACGGAACTGATATTATATTTCGTAAAATGAGCGTTGATTGCGAGAAATACTATGTTGTGCAAAAAATATGCAAAAATGAAGTTAATAATAAAGCGAAATCGCTACGCTCGCCAGTAGAAGGGTAGGTACTGTCGGAAATATGTTTATTTATTTTACACTCATTTTCAGCATTTACCACTGTATAATTACACTGTACCATTAACTGCTGTGCCATTAATGCTCATACCTATCCTATGCAAGAGTGTCGACCTAAATAATTGTATTCAATAGTTATTAATTGTAAATTATATTCCTAAATAATTGTATTGTGGTCATGCGGTGACTGAAATAGGCAGTTCTCTATGGGAAGTTACTGTATTGGCGCTGCAACGTTCTTCGTTCTTGAACAGAACAACAGAGTTCTGCTTTTGTCTGTTCAACGCTACGATTCTTTTGAAATTGCAAAGTCGTCAACGCGCAGATGTTGCTTATGCCCATTGTAAAGTAGAGGTACATTGCGTCGCTAGTTTTTATACGCCAATTACCGTTAGACACATCGTTATATATCGATGGTTAGACAGATCGCTTTTTGTATCGGCTACAAACGAAAGTAATACCTATATAAGGATGTATTCGTATGTGAATAGAGTGAATACTGACATTTTCCCATGTTGACATTTGCCGCAAGCATTTAATTTGCAATCGGCATAATATTCATAACTTCAAGATAATAAATTACTAGTTTAAAAAACTAAAAGTACACGCTTTTATAAGGACTACTGCACTAAAAAGCAATAAATAAATTATCGAAACCGTTCTTTCTTTCTTTCTACCCCGTGCTTGTAATTTATGGATTATATTTATGTGTAAAGGCGTGGGGCGCCTTTTCTCTGTAAATGATTACAAATGATTGTCATGTGAATACAAATACTTAGTGTTCTTGAAATTTTACAGAAATGTTAAGCTGTTATTCAGAAAAGGCGCCCCACGCTTTTACACATAAATATAATCCATAAATTACAAGCACGGGGTAGAAAGAAAGAAAGAACGGTTTCGATAATTTATTTATTGCTTTTTAGTGCAGTAGTCCTTATAAAAGCGTGTACTTTTAGTTTCTTAAACTAGTAATTTATTTTATACTTTTTAGTCTTAGCAATATTCGCCTAAACTACGGATAAAATTAGTCCAAGTATTGATTTGTTCGTAGCTTGAATCGTAGGCAGGTTGTGGCAAAACATATTTTAGCTAAACTAGGTATTACGCGTAGGTATCTGATTGAGTTTAAGAAAGCACTACGTATTTACCCTTTAAACAGTCGAAATTACGCTAAAAGTCAATAGCTTCCCAAGTAGTAATCAAGGGTTCCGTTACCAACCTTCCGGGTCCATCAACAGGTCCACGTTATTAGGCAAAGTGAATATAACTCCTTTATACAAATCAAATGAGTCCAAGCTCGATGGGTTTACTAGTAGCCAATCCAGGGTTCCGTCAACCACCTTCCTGTTCCATCATCAGGTTCTGATTATTGGGCAAAATGAATAGAACTCTTTAAAACAAATCAAATGAGCCCATACTTGATGTGTTTACTAGTAGCCAATCCAGGGTTCCGTCACCCACCTTCCTATTCCAACATCAGGTCTTGATTAATGGTTAATGTGAAAAGAACTCTTTAAAACAAATCAAATGAACCCAAACTCGATGTGTTTACTAGTAGCCATTCAAGGGTTCCGTCACCCACCTTCCAGTTCCATCATCAGGCCCTCAGTAATGGTCAAACTGAAAAGAACTCTTTAATACGAATGAAATGAGCCCAAACTCGATCTGTTTACTAGTAGCCATTCCAGGGTTCCGTCACCCACCTTCCAGTTCCATCATCATGTCCTCATTAATGGTCAAAGTGAAAAGAAGTATTTAAAACAAATCAAATGAGCCCACATTCGATGTGTTTACTAGTAGCCATTCAAGGGTTCAGTCACCCACCTTCCAGTTCCATCATCAGGTCCTCATTAATGGTCAAAGTGAAAAGAACTCTTTAAAACAAATCAAATGAGCCCACACTCGATGTGTTTACTAGTAGCCAATCCAGGGTTCCGTGACCCACCTTCCTGTTCCATCATCAGGTCCTGAATAATGGTTAATGTGAAAAGAACTCTTTGAAACAAATCAAATGAACCCAAACTCGATGTGTTTTCTAGTAGCCATTCCAGGGTTCCGTTACCCACCTTTCTGTTCCATCATCAGGTCCTCATTAATGGTCAAAGTGTCATCAAATTGTCACCGGTCCTTGATACATGTGCAAAATTTCAAATATTTTGGACGTGTAGAAGTGGGTCAAAATGGCATCGCAAGATTCCATTACCATCATACATACAAAGTTACATACATACATACATACAGGTCAAGCTAATAAAAGCGTGTTAAAAATGATTGAGTACAAGAAACTGAAATAAAACCAATATAACTGATTTTATTTTTAGTATTGCGGTTTGGTTTTGTCGCTATCTGAGGTGTTACATGAATAGTAAAATAATTTCAATACGTCCAAAGAGGTATTGAACCCTTGGGTGCGCGAGTCCGACTCGCACTTGATCAGTTTTTTATTTGATTATTTCTTGAGTGCCGTAACTCAACCTCGAGGTTGGGTTATTAAAATCTAAATATATTCAAAGTTTCATATCGATAGCATCGGTGGCTATTGAAGGTGGATAGGTGTGACAGACACACGCACCATAATGTTACCTTTTTTACCTTTTAGGTATGGAACCCTGATAAATAATATTTAGTAAGATAATAATAATTAATATTTTGTAAGATAATACGAAAACAATGGCGTCTGTCCACCTACGCTACGTCTTCCGGTTGGTGGTCGCCACTCGAGAACCTTTCTTCCCCAACGTTTATCGGTTCTCCGAGCGATGTGGCCTGCCCATTGCCACTTCAACTTGTCGATTTTAAGAGCTATGTCAGTGACCTTGGTTCTTTTCACCTGAATCTCCTCATTACACTTTTTACAAATAGGTACTTTAAATTATAATCATAATTTTCTTATTTATGTCGCTGGCAAAAATATCTATCTACTACCTTAGTACATAATATATAACACAAAATAAGAAGAATAAAGAAACACAAACAGGACGACACTTTGCATCACCGTCCTTCAACCCCCCGATACGCGACACACTCCTTAGTGCCTCTAGGCATCTCTAACAAAGCTTTACTCGAATGAACCCTGCTCCACGAGGGTAACAATCAGATAAGGATCGGAGAAGGGCATTGAAGCCCTACCTACCTAACGATTGGCCTCCTCTATTTCCCCTCACAGCCAACCCCGACCAACCAGAGTGAACAGGCATGTTATGGGTAAGCGCGGTCCATCCTAGACCACATCTTCACTTACCATCATGTGAGATTGTGGTCAAGCACAAACCTATTGATTATAAAAAAAACAACTTCCTATCACGACCTTCTAACAGCGTGGGAACTAGACGTAGGCTATGCAAGCCAGTAAGACTCCGTCACCGTTTGACGAAGTCCGTCACCGTACATGGCGATCATCACAAGTTCCTACATAGAAATACACCAAGACATGCCTAGGTACCAAGGCCCACACGTCCGCGCTACATTAATATCACACAAGAGCCAGTGGCGTAGCTTGCCTTAGATGGGCCCACACACCTCACTGATTTATTTACTAGAAAATATCTTCATTCTTATAAAGGCGCTAGACCTTTCTGCTACCCATTACAATTGGTAAAAGATGACAATTTTACCTTCAACTTAAAATATCAAATAAGACTTGCGTTCCGTTGTCAATTATTAACCTGTATTCCAAGGATAATGATGGTAAGGCCTGTAACCATAGACCTGACTCCCATCTAGACACTGCGAGAAGGCGTGCACACCTTGGAACACTGCTTGATCCTACTGAATTTCGGATCGCTATTTGCCTTCGATTAGGAACTCCTTGCATCGCTCCTCACTCTTGCCGGTGTGGCCATAATGTTTGCCGGCTCGGACTCCATGGGCTATCTTGCTGCAGAAGTGCGGGAAGAGCTGCGCGACACGCCAGTCTCAACCAACTAATATACCGGGCTCTTGCCACTGTCAACATGGCAGCTATTTTAGAGCCTTGTGGCCTACATCGCGACGATGGCAAGAGACCGGATGGAATGACTTTAGTTCCTTGGAAGATGGGACGGCCCCTTGTATGGGATCAACTTGTGTCGATACACTTGCACCGTCACATCTTCCAGTAACTTCGACTGAGGCTGGCGCTGCTGCACACAGCGCAGAGTGCCTCAAACGCCGCAAATATGGGAGGTTTTTTTGTTTTTGGAATTATAGACGGTGTTGGCCACAGATGGACATTACAGCTTCACGGTACAATAGGAGGCGAGCGCTTAAAGCGCTCTAGCCTTAACGGCAGAAGTAGCGACGAGCTCAAGGGCACCTTGAGGAGGCACGGCCTCGGCTTGGGCTGTCGCTTAAGAGAGGGCTCATTCTGGGCGCCCCCACTGAGAAGAACCGGCAACTCAGTGGGGTGATGCACGTCGTTGACGTCGCATGCGTACGACCCTTTTGCCTCGCCGGCGAGACCAGTGTCTGATAGCTAGTAAATATGAGTGCCTTGGAGTAGGTTACATATTTGAGGCGTTTGGGGTAGAGACGATGGGTCCGTGTGGGCCCGGAGCCCATCAGGTGTTCCGAAAAATTTCCGAAATGCTCGTAGGAAAACCTGGAGACCGGAACGCTGGCATTTATTTCGGTCAGCAGATTAGCATTGCCATCCAGCAAATTATGAGTGTTTGGCACAGCTATATCGATCAAGTATCCAGTTTTATCGGTTTTGTTGATGAGGGTGATGTCTGGTCTATTGTAGTGGATCGTTCGATCAGTGAGAATGGCGCGGTCAAAATATAGTTTGGTGGTACTGTTTTCGAATACAACATTGGGGGTGTATTTATAATAGGGTACTACGGAGTCTACAAGATTATATCGATGAGCTATTTTTTGGTGAATTATATTGGCAACTTGGTCGTGTCGGTGTTTGTAATCTGTCTGGGCTATGGATTTGCAAGCACCTGTGATGTGTTGGATTGTCTCTGGAGCACTGTTACATTTTCTACACGGGTCAGATGAAAGATTCCTTATGATGTGTTTTCTGTAATTTTTAGTCTCGATGACCTGATCCTGGATGGCAATCATAAAGCCCTCAGTCTCCGGAAAGAGATCGCCTCGACTCAGCCATGCGTTCGACGCTTCCTTATCGACATTTGTTTGGCATAAGTCATGGCGATGTCTCCCATGTAGAGACTTTCGGGCCCATTCATCCAGCTTCGTCTTCGCATCAATAAGCCGTTCATTATCCTGGGTCTCTGTATCTTTGAGGTTAAGTGGGGTAAGTTTATGGTCATTCTTAACAACTGCTTTGTGAAGGTTGGATGTTTGCATTTTATAGAAAAAGTAATTTCGAAGTGTATGAATCTGTTTGTTATGTAAGTTTTTAATGTCAATTAGGCCCCGTCCTCCCTCTTTTCTAGGTAGTGTTAAACGTTGTACACATGATCGCGGATGGTGTTTACGGAATCTAGTCATTGTTGTGTTTATGGTTCGTTGTAGGTATTTTAGATCAGTTTTGTTCCAGTTGATAATTCCGAAAGAGTACGTGAGAACAGGTATGGCATAGGTGTTTATAGCTTTGATCGTATTACGTCCATGTAACTGTGTCTTTAAAATTGTGTTAAGTCTATGTCGGGACTGTTGCTTTAGTTTAAATTTGGTTTCTTTATGGTTTATCTGTCGTGATTGGTTGTATCCTAAGTACACACATCAAAAGTGTCTAGGGATCAACATATATTTTTGCAATAACTTTTCTCCTGATTGATATTAATTAAAATTTTCTTTAAGGATTCATCAAATAAAGTGTTTTCGTTTGTCACAGTAACGATAAACCAAGTCACCTTTGCATTAATAAAGAAATTTGCCATTTTCCTAATAAAGGGATTTTTGACATTTGAATCACTAACACAAAAGTTCGAAAAAAAGACTGAAATAACAGTTTTCTTTAAAATTTTATTGGGTAACTTAAACAATTAATAATCCGTGTTTCTACCGCGAACACTAACAACACAAGAACATCGGTTTGGCATACTCAAAATGAGTTCATCCAAATCACGCTGTGGAATGGCCGCCCATGTTCGTTGCAACAACAAAAAAAGGTCTTCTTGCGACTGGATACCCTCCATATTCGGCAGAGCTCTTCTCTGTAGCATATCCCATGCATGCTCAATCGGGTTCAAGTCTGGCGACTGAGCAGGCCAGGGCAGGACATTGATGTTAGCTGCGGCGAGAGTCTGTCTTACAACTCTTGCGGTGTGCGGTCGTGCATTATCATGCATTAACTGAAATAAGGGACCGATTTGCACTTGTAGAGGAACGATGACGTCTGATACAATCGTCTCAGCATAAATTTGAGCGTTGAGGTTGCCTCTGATCCAAATCAACTCAGTTCTTCCGCCGATCCAAATACCCGCCCATACCATGATGGTTCCACCACTATAAGGATGGACTTCCTGGCAGGATTTTAATCGCTGTTGGCGTCCAGGGGTTCTCCAGTGTCGTATACGTCTTGTATCCGGTCTCATACCAAAACGAGACTCATCAGAAAAGCACACGAAACGCCATTGTTCTTCTGCCCAATTTCTGTGTTCAAGAGCCCATTGATATCGAATCCTACGATTGTGCATTGCTATAGGTGGTACCCGTAGCGGTCTTCGGGAATGAAGGTTCACTTCATGCAAGCGGTTTCTGACTGTTTGGTCGCTAATTAAGTTCCCTGAAGAGTGATGAAGCCTCACGGCTAACATCATGGCAGTTATTGTTGGAGCTCTTCGAGTTAAGATTTGAATATATCGGTCTTGTCTCCGTGTGGTGCAGCGATACCGTCCTCCATGGCGCTCAGCCACGGTACCAGTGCTTCGGTAACGTGTCCAAAGTCGACTGATAACACTCTGACTTGTATTCAGAGCTAAAGCCACAGTACGTTGCCGGGAACCAGCTTCTATCATTCCCACGGCTCTGAGCATTTCTTCCCTGCTTAAATGACGTCGCCGCTCCATAATAACGTTGGTTTTAATCAGTAGTAGGGAAACAGTAGCACTAATAATGTCTTCAATGCGTTGTATGTTTTTATAGGGAAAATATTGACAGCTGATTTTCATCTTTTACTCGAATTTGATTCACAGTTCCTGATTCAAATTATGAAATGCACCAAAAAGGATCCATATAAATTTATAAAATCATAAATTTATTACAAAGCCACATCTCAATCTCAAGAAATCCGCTTAAAAATGCTTGATCCCTAGACACTTTTGATGTGTGTATTTATAAGTTTCCTGTTCATTGAGCGATTCTATTTGTTGTCCTGTTTCTAAAGTGTATTGATGTTGGTACATTTTTCCTGCTCTAACTGAATTGATTTTGCATTTATCTATTCCGAATTCCATTTTTATATCTTTTGTAAATTGTTCTGTAATATTGGCTAGTTGATGTAGTTGTTCTTCAGTCTTTGCATATAATTTAATATCGTCCATATAAAGCAAGTGATTTAGAGTGTTAGTTGTAGTCTGTCCGTTATTTTCTGTAAATGCTAATGGAAATCCTAATAAAGATGAATTGAGTAAATTTGAAAGAGGGTTCAGAGCAAGGCAAAACCAGAGCGGGCAAAGGGCATCCCCTTGGAATATGCCTCTCTGAATTTTTATTGGGCTAGTTTCTAATGTGCTGGTAGGAGTAGTGAGTTTGAGCGATGTCGTCCATTTTGTCATTATTGTCTTTAAGAATGTGATGACTTGGGGATGAATTTGGTAGATTTCTAGTACTTTTACGAGCCAAGAGTGGGGGACAGAGTCGTATGCCTTTTTGTAGTCTATGTACATTGTATATAAGTCTTGTTTGGATTTCTGGGCTTGTTTCAGAACGACAGAATCTATAAGTAACTGCTCTTTGCAGCCTTGAGAGAACTTCCTACATCCTTTTTGCTGTTCCGCTAAAATGTTATTTGCATTTACGTGTTCATAAACTATTTCAGTTAGACAAGATGTGATTATTTTGTATACTGTCTGCAAGCATGTGATAGGCCGATATTTGGATGGATTAGATTTGTCGTTCTGATCTTTTGGGATCATGTAGGTTATACCAGATGTTATATAAGGTGGTATTGAACTAGGATCATGAATAAAGTTATTTATAAATTTAAGTAAATACTTATGGCCACTCGAGAACTTTTTATACCAGAAACTATGGATATGATCTGAACCAGGTGCTTTCCAGTTGTGTAATTTACGGATGACTTTTTCAAATGTTATTATTATTATCACTAAGCTGACAATATTTTGTTTCATTATACATTTATTTGAAAGTAATTGTAAAAGGGATTTATGTTTTTAATTACAAATCATCATATGTTTAGAATTAAAAAAATAAAATTTTTGGCGCTCGATTTTGATGGATGACAGACATGTTTGTAAGTACTATGGATGATTTTTAACGGAGGTTACCTTATAACCGGTTTGCAGACGATCCACTATTACTAAAGAATTGCTTTTTGCCCCTTTTTAACCAACTTAAAGAAAAGGAAGAGGTTCTCGATTTGGTTGTAGATTTTTTTTATAATTTTATTACTTCAACAGAACCAGAAATAAATTTGTTAAACTATTTGGAACACTCGTATACAACGTGTTACAGAATACCCCGTAAAAAATATAATTAAATAATATTATTATTTTCACTGATGTGCAAACCCTATTTCAGTAAAATTAAAGAGTAAACTACGCAGAATGTACCTAGATTTCTACCTAATTCGCGGAACGACAAAAATGTTAAAAGACCTAACCTAACGAAACAACCTAAACGAACACTTACTTTTTCTTAATAAACGTCAACACATTTGAATTTGATACAGTGACAACATAATTATTCAGTTGATGAATAAATTTTTTTTTCCAACTTGACATTTTTTGAAGCCAGTACTTGAGTATAATACAATCCTTGTATTGAGGTTGCAAACATTTATGAATGAAAAATAGAAAAACTATTAAAGTAGACAATTATTAGGCAAAATAGGTACGTAGCCCTTTCTGTTAAATAATCTGGGTCCCTGGCATGACAGCTTACTAGGGTTGACAAAACTTTTGGCTTTGATAATTAATTATATTTTTTACCGGGTATTTTGTAACACCCTGTATACTTCTAGATTATTTTAATTTTCATCACAATCTAGTTCTGTTTATGGGATCCATGAGTTACTGAGGAAACTCCTCAAATAGTATAGGTACCTACCTAAGAGTATATACATACATCACTTCGTGTGACGGATCACCCCCCTCCCTCTAATATGGTTGAGGGGAGTGATGGCTGCTGCTCGAGTCAACTCGTGCGCGGGTGCTGCTTGGGGGGACTGGTCAGACTAATATCCCTTTAGCCTTTTAGTTTGTTGTAATTTTGTCGTAATTAATTTTTTTCTTCTTTTCTCCCTTGTTTTATGTTTCGAACGGCAGGACACACTATCCCTAATGTTGATCCAATTGTTACAAAACAAAGAAAGTTTAAAAAAAGTGAACAAATGACAAGCCCGCTGAGTTTCTTGTCGGATCTTCTCAGTTGAGGCTGCGTTGTGATCAGGTGGTAGCTTTTAAAACATTGACCATTCAAAAGTGCTAGTGTTAAGCCTATTTGAAATAAATATTTTTGACTTTGACATATGTATTTAGCGATTTTGATATTATCAACAAAAAAATAAGCATTTGCATTCAGAGAGTATAATTTGGCGAAGTGGATTTGACTTTGTCTATGATGAAGCAAAATAAATAGTAAAATCGAATATAAGTAGTACCATCAAATTGATCTGATGACGAAGCCGTAACAAAAGATGTATCTTAGCCGTGTTTACCTTAGGGCTTCTTGGATTGTCATAAGATGCACTCTGGCAATAAATGATTTTAATGGTAATTTCCCTCGTTTTGTCAGAAGCAATGGTCAGAAGGCAGATTTAGTAGCTTCGTTATTTCCTTTAACAATCTGTCATCATGTGGTCGATAAATAACTAGCTGGCGTCCAAAAAAATCAGAAACCATTTTATCTCCAAAAAAACGTTTTTAAAAAAAAAAAACAGATAAAAGGGGGTTTAGCGGTCTCTGAAATCACCCCATGCAAAAAAAATAATTACCGTCGTAAAAAGTAGTTAATTCTAAGGCCAAAATCTAGAAATGTTGTCACTATCATTAGTATTATTATTAGTATTTTTTTTACCTAACTATGTACTTAATGTTAACTTAATCTTTTTCTAATTTTAAATATTGTTATTGCTAATGTTAGTTGGTAAATGCTGTGCATACTTGTTATTGGTGTACATATAGGAATTGTGCTTACTGTAATATTTTTAAATTAATGTTTGATATGTATACTGGTGGTGTGCCTTAATAATAAATAAATAAATAAGTATCAAGTACAGCATTTGTACTTTTTGAGTTTTTGTAGGTGACAACTAGACAAAAATTGTTTTAAGTTTGGATTTGGATAAGATAAAGGAAATTCCCAACCAAAAAAAAACAAATCCGCTCCAATTTTTCCTTAGAAATCGATTCCAATTATTGCTCAATACGCAGATAGTGAGTAGAGAGAATCAAATACCTCGTATTCAATAATCGAAAATAATCATAAACAGCTTCGACGGTTGAAATAAACAGATTTTAAACAACTGACTTAATTATAGTTAAAGTTAATTGACATTTATGAGTGCGGCATTTAAATTTACAAATTATTTACATGTGCTTTAATGAATTTGACCACCAGCAAAAAAATCTTAATTTGCCCCCCCCCACCTAGACCAAAAACTGCGTACGCCCATGGGTATTAGAAACAGGCTCAACATTCAAGACAAAATATTGAAATGACCTACTTAAAGATAGACATGACAGCAGTTGTGTAATAAATATTGTCTGAAGCGGTAAATCGATATATGCGAACATCAAATGTGCAGTGCAATGATTTCAACAGGCGGTGTCCACATTGCCCGAATGGTGTAAACGAATGGGTTAATTAGAGTGAAATTACCGAATATTTCACAATACGATCATCCTTTGTAATTATGTTACAAGCAACGGATGTGCCGGTATGGTGACGGGAAATTGATGTCAAGGCGTTAGATGGTTTTAAAATGTGACGCGTTGCGGTTACCGGGATTGGGAAATACGAAGGCGAACTTTAAAGTCTACTTATGACTTTTATTGATGCCACATGAAGACACTGGCTTTTATCACGTGTCGTAATTTTAAGAAATAATTAATGCAGACATTTTTAAACCGTGTGTTATTACCGTAATATACTAAAGGGCACCAAGAATCTGAGCTAAGTGCCAACCTGCCTACCATAAACTGGGATGATCTCAGTATCACATACATAATTCAGAAGAAAGCAGCTTAGGTTAAATCCCATCTCTAACCATAATTGTATAAGGATCTTTTGATAAAAGTAAGTTTTTAAACTACTTAAACAAAGGTGTTTCAGAGGCAAGGCATACTGAGAATATTTTGCTTGTTTTATTTTACATACAGATAAGACAGATGGCAGCGATTGATTCCTTGTGACCAAGATAGTACCTACTTCTGACCACCACTTCCAATTCTAGATATTATATTATTAATAAAAAAACTTCGTTATTAAATTTTTTTCCAATTTGTTTAGAATTTATTTGGTGCTTGAATGTTGATAGTTTATATGAAATATTTTTTTTTGATTGAAGAAGTATTTTGTTGTTTCGCATTTCTATTAAAAAAACTTGTATTAAGGAAGTTGAATATGCTCATCGCTGGTACATATTAATAAGTTTCCAATATGTAGGTAGGTACATTAAAGTTTGCACTGTGATTGCATGCGTAACCTAAAAGCTTTTAGTGAGCTTTTCAATGTTTCATCGCTGTACCGCGAGCTCTCGTGATTTATGCTTGAATATTGTTTGTGGGTTTTGTATTTTCATTCCACTTTGCGTTTCGACTTTAGATTGGAGTTATTTATATGTATCTGGCAAGATAATTATGATATTACAGTTCTAGACCAACGTCGAAGCGTCGGGACAATGATGCTAACCTGAAAAATCCACACACGGTCATCTAGTCCTAAACTAGGCAGACATATGATATAATATTTTTTTGTAATCTATATACTTATCTATAAACATTAAACATCACCCAGACACAAACAGACATGTCCATACACACAATTTTTTGTCTAAGGTAAGAATTGCACCCACGAACTATAGGGTAGTAGCCAGTACAGTATGTAACCACTGTACCAACGAGCTGTCAATATTAACTAGATCAGATTCATTATTAGCAGCCGAAAGACGTCCCCTGTTGAAAAAAGGCCTCCTACTTAGAAGGGTGGGGTTGCTGTAATCCCCACGCTTGGCAGGCGTCTTGGGGATCGCAGTATAGGTGGTAGGTAATCCAATAGAAAGACGCTGCTGCTCGTCTTCTTGTTTTGCCTTAGTGGCCTCTTAAGGTCACCCAACGAAGATTTATTTTACATTAGGAAAGTGAATGTTTAACGTCACATGCGGTCTAAACATCATCGGTGTTGCATTCGAGTTGTAATAATGAACAGGTAAAAATAATTCGTTATGGTAACTACGCGTAAAATGTGGTAATAAAAATACAATTGCACAAGATTAAAGAAATCGTATATCATCGATTGCGCAATTGGAATAATCGGACGTATAATAAACCGAATGGTCTAAAAGTCACCAATACCTGCACGGCACGGTTTACGGCTTGCGTTATGTATGTACGAGAATATTGAAGTTGTGCGGAATTGACCGTAAAGTGGGACGACGGCCGGCCGTGACTGCCAACATGCTGCCGACCGAGAGAGGCAAACGACCAGTGTTGCCAGTTGTTTGATAAAAATAATCGTACGCTAGGAAAGAAAGAAAAATAAAAAAGAACTGTAGGGATATTTTCTGGTTCTACTAAACTATAAAATAAGCTAAATTGTGAATATGTAATGCTCTTTATCTGCAAAACACCGAATCATTTACAATTCGGTCGGATAATAGTTGAACTGAATCAATTATCTTTCCTCTCTCCTTGAATATTGAGCGGTACTTGATAATGTTGTTAGCCTTACAAGGTACTAATAGCTTGTAAGGCAAACAGCATGATTAAAATTTATCGTTTTCTGTTTATAATGGGCTCTCAAAATGAGTAACGTATCAACGTAAGTAGTGCGGGAAAAATTGTACAAATATGATATAAATCGTATGTTTGGCAACTACATCAACGACGATGCGGTAAGGTTGTACCTACATCCCGACCAACGTTTCATGCTGAAGATCCCCTTTTCAGTGTTCCATACCTAAAAGGTAAAAAGGAACCCTTATGGCGTGACTTCGTCTGTCCACACCTATATATTTATTTTTTATTTTTATTTTTTATTTTTATTTATTGGAACATCAAAACAGTTATACATTATACATTACACCAGGTAGAGATAAAGTAACTATTACTAAATGTATAACCCACACCAGAGTTCACAAAGTAATATTATACATATTATATTATATGAAAGCGCGCAAGACTTAAATCAGTAGGTCATCACTCATCAGGGATATAAGTTAAGAAGTTTGTAGAAGTAAAAGGTAATAAAAGTATAAAATTAAGTTAAGAATAATTAATAATTAACACAGTCAAAAGAACCGAGGTACTGAAATACCATTTTTTTAAATTTAGTTTGGGAGAGATGGAAAATATCAAGTTCGTTGAAGTGTGTGTTATACGACTCCAGTATTCTACGCAAGGGAGCGCGCACCCCAGCATTTGTTTTACACCTTGCAGTGTAAAACAGCTGGGGTGCTCGCACCCCGCGATTGTATACAGATCTAGGCACAACGTAACATATTTTGTTAGTGAGATCACTGCAGTCAAATTTATTGTTACATAATCCATGTAGAAACATTACCATTAGGAGATGGCGTCTGGATTCCAAGCTTAACAGTTCATAGCGTGTTAGTAATGTAGTATATGGAATTCTAGATCGATAACATTTGTAATGCAAGTTACGTAAGTACTTTTTTTGCACCATTTCAATTTGATTTATATATTTGCTGTAGAAGGGATTCCAGATTTGGACAGCGTATTCTAATTGAGAGCGTACCAAAGTTATGTATAAGGTTCTATAGGTAGATGCACGTTTAAAATCCTTTGACGATCGCATGACGAATCCATACATTTGATAAGCTTTATTAATAATTTTCTCAATATGGAGGTCAAAATGTAATTTAGAATCTATTATCACTCCAAGATCACGGATGGAGTCAACCTTATGCAACGGAATGTTATGTATGGAATAATCAAATTCATAAAGGTTTTTGTTTTTTGTGAAAGTAATTACGTTACATTTGGGCAAACTAAGTTGGAGTTTATTAGTAGTACAGTAACAAGAGAGTCTATTGAGATCCTCCTGGAGAAGCAAGCAGTCTTGAGCATTTTTACATGGCCTGAATATCTTTATATCATCAGCGTACATTAAAAATTTTGAGTTAGAGAAACAGACTTTAATGTCGTTAATAAATATAATAAAAAGCAATGGGCCTAAAATGGATCCCTGAGGAACTCCAGAGGAGACACTAATGTAGTCTGATTCAAACCCATTAATAGCAACCTTCTGTGTTCTGTTAAAAATATAAGATATGAACCAACGCAGTAAATTTCCTCGAATACCGTTATAAGCAATTTTATCCATAAGAAGTTTATGATCAACCTTGTCAAAAGCTTTTCGAAAGTCAGTATACACCGCATCAACTTGGGCACGTGAGTCCATATTTTCGAATAAATAGTTTGTAAATATCATGAGGTTTGTAGCTGTAGAACGACGTTTTACAAATCCATGTTGCTCTGGAACAATAAGGTGGTGAATATGGAGGTATAATGAACTATGCACAAGTCCCTCGAAAAGCTTCGACAAGGTGGACAAAATAGATATAGGCCTATAGTTTTCAATGTTATTTTTATCGCCACTTTTATAGACAGGGGTTACAAGGGCACGCTTCCAGATATCAGGAAAAATACCTTCCTTTAAACATTTATTAAATAGGATTTGAAGCGCATTAGCAATATTGTGTGCTGTATTTTTCAGAAAAAGTGCATCGATTTGAAACTTGGAATAGGTTTAGATTTTACTTACCCAACCGCATCACAAATAAAAAAAAATCTTTTATTTTCTTTTTAATGGAACTTCGGCCGAAGTGGGTCATAAAAATTCAAAGTGAGACTATTAGTCATGCAGTTTTTTTTTGGTATCTGAGGTGTTAGGTACTTTAATAATAAAATAACTTTAATACGTCCAAAAATGGTATGGAAACCTCGGTGCGCGAGCCCGACTCGCACTTGTCTGGTATTTTTTATCATAGTCCGACCATACACACATCCGTATTCTTGAACCCAATCTTACATATATTGTGGAAATCCTATCAATCTATTACCTACTAACCCTTACATTTTGGGCAAAACTTTGGGGTTTACTTTGTAACTACATGCACACGTAAGTTGCTGCACATGTAAGTTTACATGTGCAGTCCTGGAATAGTTTACCTGCAGGTCTTCCTGTCCGATAATAATAGTGTCAGTATCTTCAAGGCTAGAGTAATGTGCTGTTAGGATACTGTGACTAGTTTAGTCGGGGAGGGATAGCTCCTTGTCTGCAACGCCCGCCGCATTCCATTACTCAAAAATGTATACTAATGACAGTAAAGCGATTTAATCGATTTTCGGAAGATTGATACTGAACTCTACGCCGCACACTTTTAGTATCGGCAATCAATTATTTAGGACAAATAAACTATTTTTCAAGTCGACACGGAAAGAAGAAAAATTGTTTCAGGGACTTAAATTAGCGATTGAGAAAAGAGATTGAACGCAGCGAATCGAAAAAATGCAATACAGCATCGGTTTTGCCGCTGGTCGCCGGTGCTAACATAATCTTATTTGTTATGCCTTTTATACCTAACTGCAGCACGCTATAATGGCCACCCAGCCGCCCGGCTTGTTTCGTCACACTTTCTTTCTGCTCACTGCTTCGTTAAAACTTACACGACGACAGCAACATCGAAGAAAGATAAACGTCAAAACGACCATCTAGCTAGCGTGCATAATAGCAAGCCGCATATATCCGCCGCCCTAGTGTGTAGCCCAAGCGCAGCGTGCGGCAAGTCACTTGTTGTATAAACCGCAGGTAAACATGGCAGGCAGTAAGAGTATCTGTGACTGCAGCGACTAGAGAGTCGTTCTAGAGTAAATAAAGGTTGTCGGCTAGTACCGCAATGCTGGACTTTTGTCATATGAAAGATTTTGTGAGTCAGATAACAAGTTACTGTGCGCTCAGCAAAGATACACAGCTGGTTGTACAATAAAAATGCCTTAAGACGTTGACCCAGATATAACAGCGTATACAAACTGCGTATACAGTAGTAAATATAAATATTCGTCTCTTAAATCTATGCCCGCCGCCGCCTAATGCCATGGTTCGTTACCAGTCCAGTCTGTAATTAAAGGACCATGCCCATATTAGTATGAAGCTGAAAGTCAGCAATGCCATGCAATGCCCAAATTGCAGCTGTATGTCATATGATAACTTTTTAACAGTATTTATATGATATATATATAGATTTAATGCCATATAAAGCACCGGTTCAAAAGATATTGGACATTAAACATGATAATTTTCTACTGTTTTTTTATACATTTCATCGTTTACTGACAGCATTGCTATTAGTTTTCACTAGGAACTTCATGATCATCACATAAGCTAAGCCAGATCAGTGTTCTTTTATATACTTACCTATGTTATCAGATAAACATGTCAGTTATTTGGAATTATCTAGTCTGTCTCCATTGTATAGTGTCAACATGTATGTGAAAACAATTTGGTTAGATACACTGATACTGCAATGTCAACAGAACAGTCAAATTTTTTAATTTTTTTATCCAGTGCTTCATATGATTTATAATTAACAACATAATTCTAGTTTTTATTTATTAGAGCAATCTTGTAATGTACTTTATCTGGGCATTTCTGGGGCACAGATGGGCATTGTCCTTTCATCACTTGCCGATCAGTAGGTAGTGGTATTCTGTAAGAACATTTAACAAACTCGAAGCTGAATCCGTGGTGAGATACCAAATTCGTACAACAAATTTGAATTCACACCGCGGTTTCAGCTTTCGAGTTTGTTACATCTACTTACAGAATAACCATTCAGGTGCCGATCAGTTTATTCGATCTGGCTGTCCATCAAGCCGGCCTTCTGTCACACGGTTGACCCGTCTCCACTTTACCCAATATAACATACATTTCAATAGAGAAATGTTAACGTAATAATATCACTTCATAAAATAACAATTGAATGCCTACCTGTACCAAAATTTATTTCTAAAGCCCGACTCGTGTACGAATCAACTTCATACACCTGATGAAGGCTGACGTGGAGTCACGACATGACACAGGAAAACAATCATATACTCACATGTGGGGTAGCTTTGTGAAGTACTATGGCCTACGCTACTTGCTTGAATGTAACCGACGCTGACAAGGGTTCCTGAAATATGTAGCCTGTGACCTTTTTGTATGCGATAAATGTAATCGCACCATGTTTGCCTTCAGACGTGGGGCAAAGGTTTATCTGGCGTCTTTTTGTGAGGTCACAAAAAGGTGATCTCAATAGGCAATGCGGCGTTTAAAGGATTCACCCAGGGGGAGGTGCAAAATTAAAATATTTCACTTTAAGAGGTTCAAACGAAACCCTTTTAGGATCGCCGGTAGCCATCTTTCTTTCTGTCACTAAGCCATTTCGAACAATTTAAAACATTCTTCCGAGGTATTCACAACGATTCTCTCATTTATTTTCTTTTGAACTCAGAGTGAGGTTTTTGCGCGATCCGGAAAATCTTGGCCACAAATTCGGTTTCTTAATAAATCATTGATAAGAAATTCAATAACGTGGTGAGAAGTATTGGTTATTCTTAAGAATTGACTTATTTTTGCTCAATAGGATTTACAGAATTTTAAAAAATCAACATCGCCAACGTAATTTCTTTGATCTGAATTTTGGTTTTATCTTTAAGAGATTCATTAATCAAGATAAAGCAAACCGATGGTACTACGTGGCTTGATCTAAAGTACGTTATTCAGTTCAAGTCTAAGACATCTTGACTCGTGATCTAATTCCAATCGTAGGCGTGTCACATGTGCCAATGCGTATTGCGTATGTGATGAGCAAACAAGTAGAATCGTGGCACACGAACCTCTAATACCCTCTTGTGTGTTTATCACTTCGTGATTATGTAGTGTAGGTAGGGTTGCCAGATGCAAGCTCGATATTTCCTGGACATTTTTTTATTTAACCTAGTGTCAAAGACTTTCCTCAGACAGCTGCAATTCACTGCTGCCTGCCACCCGAGACATTATTATTAAATCTTTGGTAATTTCCCGGTGTAATTCTGGAAATTTCACGAGCTACGGTGCCCTTCACACCGGGACACAGCAATGTTTACACACTGCTGCTTGGCGGTAGAATCTCCGACACTGCGGTGATACCTACCTTGACGCTTCCTTCCTCAAGAACCTACCACCTAGTATAATATTCTGCACATGCTTGGCGATAGAATCTCCGACACTGCGGTGATACCTACCTTGACGCTTCCTTCCTCAAGAGCCTGCCACCGAGTAACTATAACATTCTGCATCATACTGATTAAAAAAATGGAAAAACCGGCTGGATTAAAACAGCGTACTTGTTTCGCTCTCAGTGGCCTATTGACACCCCGTATGTTGAAATTAAAATGTTTAAATTTTCTAACTATAAAGGTACAAAATAGGCAACCCATCTATTTGTTTAATATTAATAGTTTGTATAGTGTGTAGTTATACATATTGTGTTATATGATAATGTAGCTGTTCATCATTGTTTTAAGTGCAAATATTGATACAGCATAGTATTCGGAAATTCCGGGACAATACAGTGTAATTACTGGACATGGATACAAAATTTCAGGACAGTCCCGGATTTTCCGGTCATCTGGCAATCCTAAGTGTAAATAATCATAGATAACCACAATACAATACTCGGTTTTTGGTTTTAGAAACTGGGATAAACAAGGTTAACATTTGTTAAGCCTTTCGCAATATGCAAGGGTAAATAAATTATCCGTGGACAGCTTTTGTTTGAATGATTTAGTATCGCGTGACCATTTTATTATCAATTAACGATTCTAGTTTTGTTAAACACCATTACAGCACGTCTAGCGTCTAGATGTCTAATCTGGATTAAACCATCTACAATAATTACTAAGCAGCTGAGGAGTACTTGTGATAAATTGGATACATTATTATATGAAATTTAAGCTCTTTCTAGTTTAGACTTGGTAACAGCTGATATTTATTATTTGACTGAAAAGAAAAACTTTACATAGTTTTTCTTTTCAGTCAAATAATAAATATCAGCTGTTACCAAGTATTTGCTCTTTTAGAATATTGTTTTCTTGTCTCCTGCCTAAGTTATTTCAATATACGTATGATTTTAGAATGACGCGTCTAATACCAAATAGGTACATATATACTTTATCGTATTTCTAGGATGTACGGTAGGTAACTAATTTTATCTGTAATTAAAAGTACTTTTATACTCATACTTGGAAAGTACACTTAAAGTAACCTGATCAGATGGATGAAAACAATATTTCAGAAGCGATTTTCCATACTATCAAAAAATGTAAGTAAACCGTGTTCCAACTTTTAATACAGCCACGGTTAAATCGCGGCGTAAAATTATGAATAAAATTATTATCAACAATTTTGTAATACGACTATAAACTTATGATTTACTTTTCACTAAATGATTATTTAAATTGCCCAGATTTGAGCTAAATTTTTATCATGCGTCAAATACGCATGTTTTACATTTAAATAAACGTCATATTATGTGGCGAATATCAAGTGTACGTAAAACTTCACTGTATTGATAAATGTGGTGGGCGGGCGGTAAATCATTTGGATTTTGCACTTCATTCAAGTGCTGGGCGGGATAGCGTTCGTACCCACTAGAAAATTCGGATTTCCGGTTCCGGATATACATCGCAGCAAGCGGAAGCAGTGGGTGTATTATACGAATGTGGTTTTTATGTATGGTCCTACAATGAATCTTTTACAAAATACAGAGTAATTTTTTATCTCAAACCCATACGTTTACAACTTTATCAAAATTACATAGAACGATTGTACCTATATTGTAGAAACATTCTAATTGTGTCATCTAATCTCTCTTACCTACTGTATGTTTGATGGGGTACATATCCGGACATCGCTCATATTGCTCGTAAGAGTTTCGAATGACATAGGTACAGTTCACACAGAATTGCAATGTACTCAACTAAATTCTACATCGGGACGACAACCAGAAATATCAATGATAAAAGTACCTGAGTGTAAATAATAACAAGCCTGGGAAAAATAAAATACAAGTAAGTACCTACAAAAACTTCCAAAACCTTGGGTTGGCTTCGTTTATTTAAGAACAAAATGTACCTACTTTTTTATAAGAACCTTGTTTAGACCCCTTCTCCCGTCCCGACCCCGTCTCTTAAATGATGTCCACATTATTTCATACAATTTACAGAAATGTTTTATTTTTCTGTTTTAATGTTATGGTGCGCGTATTATGACCGACCTAAGAATTTACCAGGATTATTTCTCGCCCCCATAATTCTTGGGATTGCATGAATTACACCATTTTTATAATAACTTTTTTATAGCGGTCTCTGTTATTTCTTCCATTGTTTTGGGCTAAAAATAACAAAAATAAACACCAAGCGACCCTCTGCAGTTTCGCCTGACTTTTTTAATTCTGAATGTAATTCTGTAAGAAATTGATAGTATATTTATAAAAACTTTTTTATTCGGTTTATAAATAAACCGAATAAAAAAGTGTAATAGGTACAAAAATTAATCGATCAAACAGAGAGTGGATAGTGACTTTACACTTTATTTAAATAACTAGCGGCCCGCCCCGGCTTCGCACGGGTGGCAAAATGTTAAGTTTAGATTATAATATGTTTAAAGAATAATCCTTACCTTACCCACAGTAGATTTTCGTAGAATAAAATTTCCCCTAGTAATTTTGCCATAACTACAACATTTTTGGATTTCTTTTAACACCCTTATAAATTGAATTTTAAATAACGCGTTGTAAATAATTTGTTGAAGAGTATTAACCAAAAGTATTAGCTAAGTTTCACGTAAATTGGACAAATTACAAACTTTCCTTCTCTATTTTGCCTCATAGGAGAAACTATCCAAAAAAAAAAAAATACAACTTGCCGAAAGGTGGCACATACAAACTATAGAACGTTCAAGAAACTTTAGGTTACTCCATAGAAACCTATTTTCTTTACCAGCCCTTGTTTTTGTCCCACTGTTGGACACGTGCCTCGTCTAAAAATGTAGAAGCTTAGGCCATAGTCAACCACGCTGGCCAAGTGCGGGTTGGATGACTTCAGACGTCATTCGAAAGCTACTTTCTCAGACATGCAAGTTTCCTCACAATGTTTTTCTTCGCCGAAAGCTGGTAACAATCACACAATGACGATTCGCACATGATTAAATAAAGAAATCAGAGGTTTGAGCCGGGGTTCGAACCAGCACGCCTTGTTTCCAAGGCAAGCGCTTGCCCACTGAGCTGTTGCTATTTCATAAACCTAAGTACTACTGTCATAAAATTATTCTATAATCCTAGTCCAAAATTTGAATTAAATCAACTTAGACTGTAGTTTTTAACCGACTTCAAAAAAAGGAGGAGGTTCTCAGTTCGTCTGTATATATATATTTTTTTTTCTATGTATGTTCGAGCATAACTCTGGCAATTATTAACCGATTTGCAAAAATCTTTCTTCCATTCATCTTTAATCCGTTAGTTGGGTCCCATAAAAAAATTATTGCTTCCGAATAAGTAGTTCCTGAAAAAACAATAATGGTGACTGCGCACTGAGAGCTGCAGGAAAGCCTATATCGATGACTTTTTTGTCACTTTTTACGGACTAAAATGTTCATAACTCTGTGTTTACCAATCTCAATGATTCTTTTTTTATTCGAAAGAAGAAACCACTGTTATGAATCTGTATGAAATTTATCACAACCGGATAAGAACTTTCTGGAAGACCATGAACGATGAGGAGGAATTTATCTGGTAAAAACCATAAAACTGATGTTCTCCATTACATTGCTCTGACAATTATGAACCGATTTCGATGATTCTTTTTTTATTCGAGAGAGTAAACTACTATGATAATTCCATGCAAATTTCATTACGACCGGATATTTTTTTCCGAAGAAACATGGAATTATGTAAAACTATGTAGATGATAATGTGATCATAACCTACCTAGATCATTTTATGGTCTTCGATGGTTCAATCTTTGTATATGAAAATATCACAAAAAAGTTTAAAATAAAATCTTTTTAAAAAAAAATTGAACCGACTTCAATATCACTGAAAAGTATAAAATAATTTAAATATTATTGAAGTTGGTGCCAAATATACACAGCCGGTAAGCTAACACCAACTTCAATAATATTTAAATTATTTTATACTTTTCAGTGATATTGAAGTCGGTCCAATTTTTTTTTAAATAGATTTTATTTTACATGAAGAAGGAATAAAATCATTAAAGTAAAATTACTGAATAGGTACACGACTTTTTATATTCCAACTAGCGACCCGCCCCGGCTTCGCACGGGTGTAATTGAGAAAAAAAAGAAGTGTTTAATTTTAACTTACTGCCTTTGATTATAGAATTTCTTCAAAAATAATGTTTGTAGCTGACTTTTCGTAACGCAATATCATGGATAAATTAGTTCATTTATCCATGGCAATATGAAAAAAAAATTGTTTAGAAGTGACGCGTGAAAGAGCTACGACCTACGCTTAGGTTTAAGCCTGCAACGTTGAATCTCTGAATTTGTGATTTGTTAATTGTATTTTTATTTTTATTAGAAACTGCAGACGTGTACCGGTGTACAATTTGGGTGGATTAAGGACAGGAACAGAACACCATTTCTTTAAAACCAATTTATGGAAGCAATACGGGCTACCTTGTTCGGTTTCATCGTTAAGACGTAGACGGGGGTCAACCGGGGAATTCTTACCCACTAAAAACCCCGCGGCTATCACGTCGGCACATTAGAGCGCGGTCCTGGGATATTTGTCGGGATCTGCACCAGTTGATACCACTCAGTGCCTTGACTTTGAACCCGCCGCCGGAGAGGCACATTATAGTTCCCCGGGAACCTGTCACGGTGCTCACGGTTACAGGGGTCACGGGGGACGCCTTTAATGGGATTTACGGGACCCTGCTGGTGGTCAACCGGGTATGTCGGATTCTTATTCACTAAACCCCGTTGCTACGGCCGTTAAATTAGTACATAAGAAGGAGACCTGGGTTATCCGGTGATATCTGCACCAAGATCCCTCAGTGGCTTGCCTTTGAGCCCGCCACCAGGGGGCACAATAAAGCCACCTGGGAAACTATCATCGTGCTCAAAGATACGGGGATCGCGGGGGAAACCTCCAATAAGTCCCACGGATCTCATGGGGAAGTCAACCTGGGTATTTGGGATTCTCACCCACTAAAACTCCCGTGGCTGTCACATCGGCACATGAGAGGGAAACCTGGGTTCACGGGTGGGTTCTGCACCAGGTGTCCCTCAGTGCCTGGCCTTTGAGTCCGCCACCGGGGGGCAAGCATATTATATCCCAGATTTACCTTATATTATTTGGAATGATAATGATATTATTTATATGTAGAATAAACTTCTCTAGTACTTGATTGTTAAGTATGTACCTCTTTAGGTTTTTACTTACTTAGATAAAACTTCTAAATAAATTCAGTTAATATATAAACCTTGAAAAAATAAAAAAAATATTAAAAGTACACAAAAAAATCCCAATGAGAAATTTGAACCCGGACTCTGCTGTGTTTAGAAGAGGCTTTCGTAACCTCCAGACCACGGCTACTCTAATTCTATTATTTGAATTACTTGATCATATTCTTGTTATATGTCTGCTCAGTCCCTATTGCATGTAGCGTGATATTTTATCTTATGTATTAAAGTTATACGTGTACAGTACCTAATTTACGTACTAAGCTAATCTAAGTGAAAATATTTGTACCGCCATCGGTTGAGTAATAATACTGCTTTTTAACCCTGTTAAGGTGCTTGCCTTTCAGCCCGCCACCGGGGGGCACAATAAAAAAATAACCTGTCACCGTGCTCAAAGTTTCGGGGATTTCGGATAGACCTCCAATAGGCTCCCAGGATCCTGCGGGCGGTCGACCGCGGTGTGTAGGATTCTTACCCTCTAAACCCCTCACGGCTGTCCGCACAAAATATGGGGCTGCACCGGGTACCCCTCAGTGCAAGGCAAGGGCCTTTGAAGCCACTGCCGGGGGCGCATTATAGCCCTCCGGGAATCTGTCACCGTTGTCACAGTTATAGCGGTGGCGGGGGACACGTTTAATATGTCCCCAGGATCCTGTGGGGGATTCTTACCTACTAAAACTCCCGTGGCTGTCACATCGGCACATGAGAGGGGAACCAGGGTTCTCCGGTGACATCTGCATACGTACAATACATGCATATTGTATTCCTACCCAAACAGACATTTTGGAAATATATTTTCATTATTTTATTTTTATTATATTTGGGAAACAAACAAATGATACTACTTATTACTAATATAAGATCCAATAGTACAAAAATCAATTAAGTTTCCACTAATAACTAAATCATAACATTAGAGAGAAGCTAACTACGTATGCATGATTTTAAATTTAAAAAAAGTATTAAATTTAAAAAATATATTAGAAATAAAAAGTGCCGGAGTCAATATGAGTTAAATATTTAAAACATCGAATCTTAATATAAATAAAAAAACAAAGTTTAAAAACACAAAAATAAAATCCATACACGGGTAGCGAACCCGGACAGTCCATACTTAGAGGACGCTTCCGTAACCACTTGACCAAGAAACTTTGAATTTATTCTTCGAATTACCCTATCTTATTCTTGTGATATATTTGTACCGCCGTCGGTTGAGTAATAATACTACTTTTTTACCCTGTTAAGGGATAAATAAAAAAAAATATGAAATACAAATTCAATTAACTTTCTTAACGAAAGTCTGTGCAAAATTTCAAGTCAATAGGACTAAGGAAGCGCGTTCTCCCATACAAACTTTGCCCCCCTGTTTCACCCCCTTAGAGATTGAATTTCACAAAAACCCGTCTTAGTGAGCACCTTTGTCCTAAAAGCAACCCCCATGCAAAATTTGAGACTTCTAGCACTTGTAGTTTCTGAGATTTCGTGATGAGTGGGTTTTTGCTTACTCTTTTATATAATAAGATTAGTGTTCATCAAGATGTATTGGTTTTTGCATGTCCTGCTCTATAAAGACCAACCATTTATAACTATCCACGGGAAAAACATTCTTCTCGTAGATCGACTCCAACAAAATATTTTATGGTTTGACCTTGAAGTCCGTTTAGGTTATATAGTATAGTATGTATATAGTAAATACTATAGTTATATATATACTATAGTAATAACATGAGAATTTTCACCGGAAATTGCTGACGCTAAAGGTCTGTCTATAGGCATTAAAGGCGTGCGAGAAATGTGCATAGTTTGACCAAGCTGGTCCAATGAGGATAATGGTTTCGATAATATTATTTTTTATAATCTAAACTGTAATCTTACCCCATTGCACACATGCACATGTTAAGGGGATTCAAATTATTCATCTAATTATAATATTTGGATACCTTACCTATATTTTGAGGCTATTAGGTGGAATTCTTGACGTATTGATAAATTCAAAAACTGTAATTGGTTTAAAAACTCTAATGTATTGTGTGTTCCGTGTCTACACCACGCGTATCCACCACAACCGTATCAATTATTTTATATCCCTTACTGTTAGCATTCTTATTTTAAAGCCATAAGTGATGAATTTTCATAAAAACAGAAATAGTATGCGTGCTAAATTGCAGGTCAATAGACAGGTGGTACCTACAAAATGTTTTCTAACACACATATTTTCATTCCCTATTTTACACCCTTAACTGACGAATTCTGAAAAACGCTGATACACGTATCTTATTATTTTTATTAAAGAGTCTAATTACAAAACTTGTAGCCAAAACACAATGTTTTTACACCCATCCTATACAAACTTTCATCCTCTATTTTACAACCTTAACTAACGAATTCTGAAAAACGCTGATACACGTGTCTTATTATTTTTGATAAAGAGTCTAAGTACAAAATTTCAAGTCAAAAACATTGTTTTTACACCCATCCCATACAAACTCTCAACCCCTATTTCACACCCTTAGAGTTCGAATTTCCAAAAATCCTTTCTTATTGGTTCTCTAGGCTATAAAATGAACCTCCTGTTCAAAATTTGTATTCTTAGCTTCGGTAGTTTCGGCTCTGATGAGTTAGTCATGCGAAAATGGCGTATCTCTTTTAGTTCATATTACACCCTTAACTGACGAATTATGAAAAATGCTGATAAACGTATTTTATTATTTTTATTTAAAGAGCCTAAGTGCAAAATTTCAATTTAAAAGACAATGTTTTTACACCCTTCCCATACAAACTTTCAACCCCTACTTCACACCCTTAGAGTTCGAATTTCCAAAAATCCTTTCATATTGATTGGTTAAACCATAAAAAAATGAACCTCCTGTCCAAATTTTGTAGTCCTAGCTTTGGTAGTTTCGGCTCTGCGGTGTTGAGTCAGTCACGCAAAAAAGGCCTACCTCTTTATAATATAGTATAGATAGAGAAGGCTAATGAATGCGTTAAATTATTGACATATACTTCATTTTATTAACAAAATAAGCTTGTGCGTTTATATAAAAAAAACGAATTCAAAAATACTACATGCTTGCATCGTTTATTAATGTTGTCAGTATTATATAATTAGATAGCAAATGAAAACAAAACAAATTGAAGAATTATGTAACATAAGGAAACATATTTCGACGATTTGTTTCTCTATGTTCCCAAGACTGTGGCCGCGAACCAAATCCCAACTAAGCTTTGTGCTGTACGAATCGAGAGAGAGCTTAATATTTTCACTGTGAAGGAGTTGACAGTTATGACATCATCTGTTCTGCGGCTTAGGGACGGGTATATTAAGAAAATCGAGCTATTTATAATCGCAACTAACTGGTATAAATTCAGAATACCTCTAGGTATTCATCATCAACATACACGATATTATTAGCAATCATAGCACTCAGGTATACCTTTTACAAATGCCTTTTTCTTTTCTAATTTAAAAACTGTTGAAATTTAAAGACATTTAAATTTAATTTAATTAAATTTTAATTTCTAGTGAAATAAAAGTTAGACTTTCATGACTATACTATGAAAGTGTAAGAATTTATAATGAAAACCTTTTCATAAACCAGACGTTAAAACGATATTAGAAACTAGATAAGACAAATATACGAGCTCTATCAAATATCCAATAACATACCTTTGAATATGTTTAAAAGTATCCTAGGACATGATTGATAAAAGACGGTGTAATGTGGATATTACTCGTATATCGATACACTCTATCTATAAAGCATTGGATCGATGCTAACTAAATGTCCAAACCACTAGAATATACTTCTTTTACAGAAATATGCTGTAAAAGTTTAACCATTGCCTCAACTTTTACGCAACGAGAATGTTATAAAGGTTAAAAAATGCTTGCAATTCAGCACTATTCGTGTATGTGTGTGTGTTGTGTTAATTGTAAATCAATGGACCATAGCACCCTCTGCACCACGCGTTAGCTAAACACTGCGTCTCCTTCTCCGAGCCAACATCTTTACTCCAAATGCTTGCCAAACCTCAACAAGCAAATATGACGTGTTTGACTTGCCCTCGCCTCGGCCAGCCATACGTAGTATTTCTACTCGTATTGGCTTGGAGTTAGCGGCAAACCGCAACCGATTAAGCACGTTATTACACTAACGTTGCTCATTTCGTGTGCCTGAAACAAGTATCGGTAATCAAGAATTTCTTATTTGCAGTTTTCGACGCATCAGGCCAGTACAGCCCAAACTTGCTGTTCGGGAACGAGTTCTGGCTGGGCTCGAAGACCGCCTGTCGAGACCTCACGCTCACCGAGTACTACACACAGACGCCGCCCTTCGACACCAAGTTCTACGTCGCCAAGATCAACCTCACTGTTGATAATGAACATCTGCCTCAAGTAAACTATCTCTCAATTGTTTTTTCTTACAGCTGGTCCCAATATCCTACCGATCCCTAACTATAAGTTAAAATCATCGATCAAGTCATCGACATCCCGCGATAAACCTCCGAAATGGAGCGATAACTAAAACCCTCAGACTGTCATTTGAACAACCAACAGTAAGCTGCTAATATGATATTGTTGAAACAGAAATATGTCATTATAGCTATCGATGGTAACTATTTTAATGTATAGTAAGGGATCGATAGGATATTGGGACCGGCAGTTAGTGGGCACAGTATTTTAAATTAGAAACTTGTTTCTACTTCTTGCCGGATCGTTGCAGAGTGGCCGCGTTACGATCCGGTGGTAATTTGTAAAAAATGATTTGTGTGTGATTTGTTTTTGTGTTGCCTCCGTGGGGCCTATACAAAATAAAGATATTTTGACTTTGACTTCATTTCTGGAGTAGGCGAGTAAAAAAAAATGATTTGTGTGTAAGTGCCTCCGTGGGGCCTATACAAAATAAAGATATTTTGACTTTAACTTCATTTCTGGAGTAGGCGAGTAAAAAAAAATGATTTGTGTGTAAGTGCCTCCGTGGGGCCTATACAAAATAAAGATATTTTGACTTTGACTTCATTTCTGGAGTAGGCGAAAAAAAAAAAGGTTTGTGTGTAAGTGCCTCCGTGGGGCCTATACAAAATAAAGATATTTAGACTTAGACTTCATTTCTGGAGTAGGCGAGTAAAAATGTCTATTAAATAGAGCTGACATACAAAGTGTCTTGTCATGTATCTAAAGTGAATTGTAAAACGTTCCCCTGATGGTAGGGGACTCCTCTACGCATGGGAAATAAAATGGTACTATTGTTTTTGACATGAGACATTAGTTATTCTCATATCTCAGCCCTTCCGGCACATATCAATGTTTACACACTGCGGTTATGCGATAGAATACCTGGCAGCGCACACGTGCGGTAGGAATGCTCCCGCTCTGTACCGCAATTTCCATAGGCATTCGCCGACTCTGGATGGTCGCTTGCACAAAGGGTTTAATAATAATAATAAATACACTTTATTGTACACCAAAAGTTACATGTAAATTGAACAATACGAACCAACCAACCAACCAACAAGTTACATAAACCTATGCGAAAGATTGTTGAGAACTTGTAGATTACGAAGATCTTATATCGCCTTGTACATTTATATGGGGGTTGCTAAAGGAGCTATTATACCAATAATACAGGTAAATTAAACTAATTTCAATTTATAGATGCGTTCATAGTTAACGTCAAATAACAACAACAAACAAATATCAAGTAGTAACGTAAAGAAGTCCTTTATTCTGTACTTGTACACAATAATTTCATATTCCATATAGGCCATTATATCCATCTATATAATTATTTCATTATATTTGGTTTAACAGGGTACTGACCTGTCTATAGTAAACGTTATTTATCACGTTTATATTCCCCGCAACGTTGATGTGAAAATATACAATTGTTTTCTCAGTAAGTACTTACTGTGATGGAAAAATTGGAAATAAAACAGTCTACTACGGTCTATATTTGGTTAAGCTAGCAACAGATTTATTTATTCAGACCATCGTCGTTCTAGTTCAATTTTGTTCTATTTTATTTCAAGAAAAGGGTGCTTTTATTTTGCCTTCGGTAAATTGAATTCTAGTTCCATCGTCTTTTGATTTTTTCATTGATTAACAATGTCGGGGCTACTGGTTATTTTCTTGAAAAAACTAAATTGTACTTATATACCTACTAATTTGCATTCGGAATTAGGTGGATAAAGACCTCTACCCGAACAGGTTTATACAGCTTTAGGTAAATTAGGTTAATATGTAATTGGGTTACCTAATACATATTTTTAAATACACCTCACTACTTAATATTGACTTATGACCTTAGATAAAAGACCTTTCCATTTCCAATTTATAAGTATAAAATATTAAGATTGATAGTTATTTTTAAGTTATCTAGTAATTTTTGTGTTTGTATTTAGTCAGGCGATTTATTATGACAATTTGCGATAATGAAGATTAAGACCAAGCAAATCGAATCATCAAACCACACTATTGTGGAGCTTAGAGAACCAAAGCTCGCGTTTTTCATATTGCGGAGTATACGCATTCATCAGTAAAAAACTTATCATTTACATAGATGCGTGTAAAGCCATTTAGATCAAGTGTAACAAAATATATACCTACCTTTATGATGGAATGGATAACGAATGCCATCGCGGCTGTAAGTAGGTACCTACCATAATTAAAGGGAATTATGCGCGCTTCTTCCTAAAGAGCGTAGATAGGTATGTAAAGCTCGCTAATCTCAGGAAAGCTCTCATGAGAAAGCTCTCCGTCAGCACTGCATAATCAACTAAAACTTTTATCTTGATACTTAACTACTTATGATTTGTTAGTGAATTTAATCTACGTTTCGATAAACGTTACTTACTAAGTCTGACTAAGCCCAGTACGTAACTAATCCAGCGACGGCTTAATGAAGTTAGTTTTTTGAGTGTCTAGCATGCAGCAGTCTAAATAATTTGAATTTTAGCAGATATTATGAGGAAGACGGTGGTCGTGTCGTTCACGTTGAAACACAGCAATTATAAGGCTTGCATTGCATGCTAATTCATTAATCAGTCATGCATCATGGCTGATGGTTGCATGAAGAAAAGAAACAAAATTATAGATACTTATCAATTAATTTCATGCAAACGTGACTGATGATCACAGGATATCCGTCATAAGAGTCACTATGGCAAAAATTGATAGCAAATCTTTTTGTACAAGGGATTGCAAACCGGATATCTAACCGCAAAATACATACTTACTTACCTACTATATTTCGACAGTTTTTTACTAACATTAATTTTTAAGTTATTATTTTTATCTTTGTTGCAGAGTAGGTTAATGCTGGTGGGAGAATGTCTGCCGGCGACATGTGACGCGCGAGCCCTAGCCGAGGTCTTGGCTGCCACAGAGCGTGCTGCTGCAAGCCAGGCCTCCGCCGCCGGCTTACACGCATCCTTCCAAACCGTTAAAGTGCGTCCTGTGCCGGGCTCATACAATCTGTTCTCAGACCCTAAATTACATATACTCGGGTAAGCATTAAAAAATTACTTATGTTAGGTACATAAAAAATAGCGCTAGACCCGAATGGACACCCGAATGGATAGATAGACATTCAGACAATTATTTGTTGCGCACAAACAAACAGATACTAGAAGAATAAGATACAAGTTAATAAGACATGCAACAATGCCCATGCCTTATCGCTAAAAGCGATCTCTTCCAGGCAACCTTTGGAACCTTTGGATGGAGAGGAAAATAAAGAAGTTACAAAGAGCAGAGGATGCGCGCGCTAGATTTGCATAGGTAACATTAACACGGACCCGAATGGAGGGTTAACTTTCTTCATTGTAATTCTTTGGCATACTGTGCAGTCTAATCGGCTTTAAAAATTTTTGAGATGTTAACAACATCTCGACTGGATTCGGCTTTTTTTTGCCATCGGAGAATCCTTTATAAGGTCTCCGTATGGTTGGAGGCCGGGTTATCTAGCATTTTTACCCACTAAAAATTCCCTGGTGGTCTTCATCTACGTTATTTAACGTGCTAGGTAGTCCGTAGCCTTATTTTATCATACAGGCCTTCCTTCCCGTTGTAACTTTGTGAATTATTTATCTGTGGAACGCCATTGGAAAGCAGGTAAAGTTCTTGGGCAGAGTCCTTACATATTCGTGTGCGGCCTTTCGTTTAAACTTTCATAACAAGGTGCAAAGACCCAAATTCCGTCGGAGTGCTAAGCATACTAGGAATTTATTGCTCGAGTTTCCGTGCGTTACTAAATAAACACAGTTATTATTAAAAGTTACGTGTATACACTAATAAATTAAATGAAAATTAATTCCTTTTAAATTGTATACTCAGCCGTACCATAGGTTTGTGGTGTTATGGTAATCGGGGCAGGGCGCGTCGTTCATTATCTCTGTTTTCCAGCTTGATTTATAGCATTATGAACATCATTAATAATTGAACGAGCATTAGCCATTCAGATGGGAATACAAAAATATACGAAATGGAAATGAAAATGGATGTTTCCATTTCATTACGAGCACTTTGTATTTTTAATAAAATTATAGTGTTTGTAACAGCCCAGCTGCCTGACGTATATTATAAGTATTTCCTTTTTTTTAAATCAATCTACATCTATCTATACTATAATAAAACTCAAAGAGCACTTTTTCTGTACATTGAATATTTTTCCAAAATTTCTATGTGGGGGGTACTATACTATCGACATAGAGGCCAAAACAATTTATTTTTGGAATTATTGTCTGTCTGTCTGTCTGTCTGTCTGTCTGTCGTTCTGTTCGTCCAGGTATCATTTGAAAACCCGTGGATGGATTTTGATAGGACTTTCACTGATGTGTTGTGTAGAAGTCAAGGTGTAAGTTGGTATATAAAACATCACGCTATGTTTCATAGGGGCTAAGCAGTGAAACATTACTTGCACATATTACCACATAATTTCCTTTGTATGTGAATAGGGTAATTATAGACTGATCAGTTAATCATTAAGATATGTATTATTACGCTATATACAATAGGGACTGAGCAGACATTTAGTTTGCATAAGACATGGCATTGGCGAAGGGTCAATTTTTGTAAGGGGTACACCCAGGACATTTTCATTAGATTTCTGTATTGTTCTAAGTACTTTGCTGATAGCAATATGACATTATATCTTTGAAAAGTTAAAATCTGTAAATCCCGAGCGGAACCAAACTAGATTATGTATGTATTACAGTCGCAACAATAAAAGATGCGGAAAACTTAAAACTTTCATTATCGAATATCATTAGACAGTAATTTACGATGTTAGCGTGATTTACATTATGAACAGCGCCATCTATCGGTGAAATTGAACATACAATAACTATAGAACTTTAATCTATATTATTATATCAAAGAAAGTCGTGTTAGTTACAAAAAAAAAAAAAAAGTCTAAAATAGTTTATTTCAAATAGGCTTAACGCTAGCACTTTTGAAAGGTCATGTATTTTTTTTTTTTTAAAAAGCTACCACCGGATCACAACGCGGCCTCAACTGAGAAGATCCGGCAAGAAACTCAGCGGGCTTGTCATTTTATCACTATTTTTTTTTTTTTTTAAACAGTGTGTCATGTTACAGTTAGATCAGAGCGACAGTGTGTCTTGCCGTTCAAAAGATCAAATAATACAGGGAAAAAAAATAATAAAATACGACGAAAGTAGGTACAACAAACTAAAAAGCCAAAGGGATAGTAGTCGGACCAGTCCCCCCAAGCAGCACCCGCGCACGAGTTGACTCGAGCAGCTTACACTATTTATAACTCAAGAACGGCCTAACCGATTCGGCTGAAAATTGGTGGGGAGGTAGCTTAGAACCAGTAAACGGACATAGGATTTTTACACTTTTTATGTCATTAAATAGATGGGTGAACCGATTTGTATGAAAGTGTGCATATCGGGTAGGTCTGAGAATAGGTCATACAGTATATTTCATACCGCTAGGTTAAGGTTAAGCTACATAAGGCAAGGTCATTAAATAGATGGGTGAACCGATATGTATGAAATTATGTGTGCATATCGGGGAGGTCTGAGAATAGGTCATAAAGTATATTTAATGCCGCTGATACCATGATTGACGAGGATATATAGAACGAGAGGAGGGTGCACGAGAGGAGAAAGAGGTAGAGGGGATTCGAGAAGGGGGCGATGGGGTGAGGCATCGGGGGAGTTAGGTGGAGTAAGGGGGGAGTGAGAAGGAGCAAGTTCGTAGAAGAGAGAGGGGAGAGGGTTCAGAGAGGGGATAACAGGGTAGGAAGAGGGGGAGTGTGACGGAAACCGAAGCGGGAGGGGGAAAGAGAGAGGAGAGAAAGAGCATATAATTAGTTTTTTTTTATAAGAGAGAGAGATATAAAGAGAGATAAATCTAGGGAGGAGGGAGAAAAGGGGAGCAAAATGTAATAAAAGCGCGGGCGGAGCTGCACGGGTCAGCTAGTTTAAAAAATGTATGTAGATATGTTTCTTTCGAAACTAGGACGGAAGATTAGCTACTTTTAGAAAGTGGACCAGAGAATTTATAAACCTGCTGTTATACTGCTTATTACTGCTTTTTCTACACTATAAGTACCGCCGCACATCGGAACTATTTCGGAATTGTTTTGCTGCACAGTTCTTAACTAATAATGATGGATTGGCTTCTATTAGTCCGCAACTAACGGGAAAATTCCACGAAAAGTTGTCTGATTCGTGCTGAAACTATTCGCTGGGATAAATAGTTTAGCACAAGTTTTACTCCAACGTTTAAAATAACCTTATTCACTATTATATATAAGTACTTATATATACAGAGTGCATAAAAACACGCGTCCGATCCGTGAGGGTCTTATTCAGAGTATTAATACGAATATATGTACGTACCTCATTTGTTGCATGTCACTTTTTTTTTCCTAATTATTACCAGATATACAAGATCGGATTCGTTTTTCTAGAACAATTTAAGACAATTTTAGATTTTTTTTTTTTTGTTTTATTTGACGGGCTAGTTGTTCTAGTGGTTAGACACCCTGTCCGCTAACCGATGGGTCGTGGGTTCGATGCCCACCAAGTGTCTGGGTGTTATTTATCTATTTAAGTATAAATTTACAAAAAAAATGTATATAAGTATTAGTATCAGTTGTCTGGTTTCCATAGTACAGGCTCTGCCTAGTTTGGGATCAGATGACCGTGTGTGGATTGTCCCAAGATATTATTATTATTACACTGGATAATACCCACACGGATCGGACACGTGTTTTGAAACACTCTGTATGTTACATATATCATCATCAGCCGGAAGACGTCCACTGCTGAACTTAGGTCTCTCCCCTAGAACGTCACAGCGAACGACAATTGGCTGCATATTGTACTAGCAATTCCCTGCGGCTACGCCCGCAATTATTTTTTTCCAACCCCATTTGACCCCTTTAGGAGTGGAATTTTCAAAATCCCTTTTGGATGCTTATGTCATAAGAAGAACCTACTGCCCAAATTTCAGCTTTCTAGGTCCAGCGGTTTGGTCTGTGCATTGATGAATCAGTCAGTCAGTCAGTCAGGACAAGTAATTTTATTTGTATTGATAAATGATAAATAGATGTTCTTGATAATTTCCCAATTAATATACAAAGTAAAATAATTAACATCGCCATAACGCCTTTTATGTTTTTTGTTTCATTTTGCACCTGCTATTTCAGTAGCACTTTATCGTTGTTTTTATTACTTACAACAGCTATCAAAATATTAAAAGAATGCTTCACGGTACAATAAAGGCGATGTTTTTTATTCCTTATTCAATCGTACTGAGTTACAAAGTAATTATAAGTTTATTTTATGAGCAGCATTCAATGTTGTTGTTTTCAAACTGTATAGGTATTTTCAAAACGGAGAGATTAAGTTAACTTAATCCGTAATTTATTTCTTTATTACAAGTTTTTATTTCACCTCGTCTGTTTTTATGTTACAGTAATAAGCTTAGTCAAAATCCAGTACCTAATTGAAGCATTTCATCTACTATTTCTTCTTCATAACATTTAACTTCGCTAATTATTAACTGACGGACTTGTTGGTCTAGCGGTTAGACACCCTGGCTGCTGGCTGGCTGCTACCCAATAGGTCGTCGGTTCGATCCCCGCCAAGTGTCCAGGTGTTATTTATCTATATAGAATGTATTTTTTTTTTAAAAAGTATATAAGTATTAGTATCAGTGATCTGTTTTCCATAGTACAGGCTCTGCCTAGTTTGGGATCAGTTGACCGTGTGTGGAATTGTTCCAGAATTGATATAAAATCCCGTCCCATGACGCATTTAAATAGGTATAATCATTATAACATAACCGTAGGTTAAATTTAGGATCTTACTGTACTTAGCAAAGAGGACTTAGCGTACAATGTTAAAAATGAAGTAACTACTGTTAAAAGTGTCTTCTACAATTTATTATACTGCTTTAATTGGATAACAACAGATAGATAGTATTACCTTATTATTATACACTTACGGCCGCATTCACACAATTAGTCTTAATTATTTAGTAAAAAAATTATTCGGTTATTTCCACTTTCGGAGGCTTTCATGCTTACGTACATTTAATATGTACTAGAGAATAGATATTTCCACTCACTATCAAAGTATTAATTGGCTTTGAGTGTCGAAATACTATCTTAACAATTGGATTAATGATAACCTAACAATAATCGATGTTTGTGAGTGCGTCATTTAAATAAGTTGTGTACAAATGTCTCACTGGGCCCCGATTATCGCATTGATTTCTTTGTCCAGTCCACGCTTTAGTTTTAGGTACATTTCAAGATTCGTTAATGTGACTTATGAAATTTCAAAAAAATTTTACCTTGCTTTTTTTGGAACTCCAGGCACGGTTCTCGTAACTAGGTCCTACGCTATTTTTTAAAATAGAAAATAAGATAACAACGAATTCTTTCGTCTGTATTTTTTTATGCCAATCACCCGAAACAAATTTAGAAACATTGGAATAATTTAATATCTTTCTTCACGTAATATTTTTCAAGATTTTCATCAGACGCCTCACCATCTTCAATAAACTAATAATAACTGTCTGGTCTATTAGCTTAACTTGTGGTAAGATACCCTGGCCTCTACCCAATAGGTCGTGGGTATGATTTCCACCAAAAAGTGTCTGGGTGTTTTTGTATGTATTTACAAAATGAAAGGGCTCAAAGGCAAGTCACTGAGAGGTACATGGTTCAGAGAAATTCCCCTCTCATGTGCCGATGTGACACCGGAATACTTTTAAAGGTTTCACCCGTGATTACAAAAAGAGGTACCTTTGTACCACCTTCTACTATATATAAATGTATTTTTTGTTGAAACTGGATATTTGTTACAGGAGTGTCACGATACTGGTGCTGGTGTTGATAACAGTCGCGTCGCTGTACGAGGGATACCTGGAGCGGCGGCACCGGTTGGAGAAGGCCTCTCGTGACCTCGAGCTGGCTGCTGACTCCAACCATAAACAACCTGTTGGTACTTTCATTTGGAAAATACGAAAATATATACTAACATCAAAATAACAATGTTATGGATTACACAGGGTCAATTATTGTATTAGACAAATCGAGAAATTCAAAATCAAAGAAGAAAAATCGAGAAGTCAAATTTGATATTGGTGAAATTGGTAGTTCGTCAAATCGTTTTTGGAACGGAGTTCTTTATCGCACGTTCTGATGTTTGCCGGCTGAGGGGCGATATTCACTAACTCTAAATTCAATCCATCTAGTAAAATGTAAACCGTGATTTCCAAACCTAGATAGAACCTCGGTAGATGGGATGGCGAACCGCAAAATTCAAATATCAATCATGTATTCGGTGTTGGATTCCATCGACCCGTTTAACTGGGCCGCGGTAACTGGCTGTGACCCGCCTTTTGTGCCATTCGAAGCATCGTTCTATTTTTCAATTCATATTGAATATATAGCTACACAAATTTACACAATCACACTATATTAGGCTTACCGACGCCAGCTAATTGTAAAAGTATGGCAGATATTTTCAAAGTAGTTTTAAACAGTAATTTTATTCAGATGTGAACTAAGTACATTAATTAAATCCAATTTGTTCACCCAAGCGATATCACCCAAGTGAACGAACTGGAATAAACCAATTTAAAAAGTTCTGCTAAGGCATTGCTAAGGTGTAATGTCAAAGCGCCCTTCATTTTATGATAATTTACGTAGATGAGATGAAAAGTAGAAGTCAAAACCTAGGATTATGAATTATTTTAATGAATTTGAAATATTAACTTTTTTATGAAAATATTTATCAGTCTAGTTATGAATAATTTACTAAGTAAGTACCTATTTAATTAGTCTGTATTTGATAGACTAACTAACGTCTTCAAACAGAATTCTTATCACACTGAAATAAAGCTCTTACAAATCGGTTTATCGCATTCACAACAAGTTTAGTGTCGTCAGAATAGTATGTTCACAATGCAGTTATGAGATTAGAAATTCATAGAGTTCACCTAGGGTAAATATTGCGACTAACGTAAAAACTTAAAACTTCGGTCGCGCCGACTTTCTAATTAGGGGTCGTCCATTAATCACGTGATGTTTTCAGCAACTTTTTAACCCCTCCCCCCTCTTGGTGATATGTGGTGAGGTTTTAAACTACCCCCCCCCCCTACCCAAAAATCACGTGTATTTTTTTTGTACAAACTATATTGATATTTTCGGAATATTATCTTTAAATACAGGTAACTGATTAAATGTTGAAGGGGAAGTCGTTGCCGGCAACGGTGAGTCAAGGCCACGTGCCGCTATTTGGTTTAGAAATCGTGCATTCAAAGAAAAATAAATACACGTGATGTCTCAGTATACTCCTCCCCTCCTCGTGATATTTCGTGATTTTTTCGGAACACCTCCCCCCCCCCCTTTCGAGCCTCACTTGACGCGCCATTACCTATACCTACATAGATTTCAGTTCAATTACTGAATATTTTTTCATCTCTTTATATTACATTACTGACAAGATACTTACCTACTAAAATTATTTTACTCATGATAAGCTAGTGCTTGATTGCAATCCCACCTGATAGAAAGTGGCGATGCATACGATGATAGTAAAGCATACCAGCTTACTAAACAAATATAGTATATTTTAAAGATTATTTAATAAAAACGTCCGACCTAGGTATACCTAAAAACTACCCGAAATGAAATTATGTGATTGTGCCATATTTATTTTCTTGAAAACATGAAACCTCTCTATACAATACAAATATTCTTTATTGTACAGTCACAAGCATAAATATATTACCATGGACAGTTCGCCAAAAATATCTAATTTCATGATTCATTCATTAATTTCTGATCTCAACATGACGGCAAAAATATGTGATCATTTATAAAAGCATATACATGTAGCAGCAGATATATCTGACATCAAAGGAACACCAAAACTATCTGACAACACATGCGATGCAAAAATATGAGCCACCTATTAGAATGCAAAAATATCTGGCATGTCTTGCGTTATAAACATCACGCTGACGCTTATAGCATAAATATCTGACAAAATGTTTCGAGACATTTTTCTTCTATATCGCAATAAGTTCCGCTCATTTTGCAAAAACTTGTGATGTAGCACTGGCAGCATAAACATCTGACAAAATGTTTCGAGTCATTTTTCTTCTATATCGCAATAAGTTCCGCTCATTTTGCAAAAACATGTGATGTAGCACTGGCAGCATAAACATCTGACAAAATGTTTCGAGTCATTTTTCTTCTATATCGCAATAAGTTCCGCTCATTTTGCAAAAACATGTGATGTAGCACTGGCAGCATAAATATCTGACACCTGACCCTAATAATTTGAGTTATTTTGTTCTGTTCTTTATTAATAATAAGTTCATTTGTATATGTATAATTATTTTGTTTTTATTTACTATACTCGCGCAATTTTCAGAAAGTAACAGAACCGATTTAAAAATATTTGTGATTAAGATAGGGATTAGGTACAGGTTCCGAATTTGAATCTCAATACAGGAATTTGGAAATAATAAGCAATCAAGTAATAATTTACTTTATTAAAAAAAACGATCCATGTTAATCAATATAAATGGAAGATTTATTAATTCACACTAGCAGAAAAATATTTTTTTTTTTACTTTTTTTATTCAACATAAGCTAGAGCTCGACTGCAGACCCACCTGATGGAAAGTGGCCACGCAATCGAAGATGGTAAAGCACACTGGCTTTTTAAAAGCCTATTCCGTCTAGCCTTGAAGACACCCACATTATAATCTGGCGGAAAAACCGACGCAGGCAAACTGTTCCAATCCTTATTATAAACGAAGAGGTAAATCGTTTAGTCCGGACTGAAGGTACTTTCACCACAAAAGGGTGTGCATGCTCAGTGCGTCTCGATGTCCGATGATAGAAGGGGATTGGTGGAATCAAGTCATGCAATTCCTGCGCACACTCTCCAAAATGCATCCTGTAGAATACCGAGAGGCTAGCTACTTTACGCCTGTGCTCTAGGCTTTGTAGATTGGCTTCTACGTGGTAAATAATAATAATATTATGGGAAAATCCACACACGGTCATCTGATCCCAAACTAGGCAGAGCCTGTACTATGCAATACTATGCATATACCAGACAACTGATACTAATACTTATACTTTTTTTGTAAATACATACTTATATAGATAAAACACCCAGACACTTGGTGGGAATCGAACCCACGACCTATTAGTCAGCGGATAGGGTGTCTAACCACTACATCAACAGGCCCGCCAACAACAACAATAATAAAAACACAAACACACAATACATACAATAACAAGAATTTAACTAAAACGCTTCATTTAGTGGGTATTTCGATATTTGTTCACTTTGATTAGTTCTCGCTACCTACCGTACTTATCATTTACGTTTACGTAATAGCGACACAGCGACACTTCTTGAAAATTGTGCGAGTATAGTAAATAAAATCATAATAACTTTATACAAATGAACTTATTAATAATAAAATAACTTAAATTATTATGGTCAGGTGTCATATTTATGCAGTCAGTGCTACATCACATCTTTTTGCAAAATGAGCGGAACTTATTCCGATATAGAAGAAATATGGCTCGAAACATTTTGTCAGATGTTTATGCTGTCAGCGTCAGCGTGATGTTTATAACGCAAGAAATGTCAGATATTTTTGCATTCTAATAGGTGGCTCATATTTTTGAAGTCAATGCGGCATTCTATATTTTTGCATCGCATGTGTTGGCAGATAGTTTTGGTGTTACTTTGATGTCAGATATATCTGCTGCCACATGTATATGCTTTTATAAATGATCACATATTTTTTCCGTCATGTCGAGATCAGAAATTAATGAATGAATCATGAAATTAGATATTTTTGGCGAACTGTCCATGGTAATATATTTATGCTTGTGACTGTACACCAAAAGAGAAGATCCAGTTTAAAGGATAACAAGATTACATTCCAAGATTACAAGATTACGGGATTTCTCTATTGTTGCTATCTGCGTCAATCTTTCTCTCACTTAGTTCTCCCTAAATATATTCACAATGGTTGTGATGTGGTTTTGATCTTCATTTAATTCTGGGAAGTATATTGCACTACACTTACATTTAAGTATAACACAAATACAACTTTTAGTTTTTCTTTTTTAAACGAGCTTAGTGACAAGTCGAGAAAGACGATAACTTTACGCTGGTCTAGGGTTAAACATCTATTTCCTTTAACCTCAATTAAGTCTCAATTATTTCTCTGATTAGTGTCCTTTAAACCAGAAAACCGCGGCGCCAATTATCAGATTTGAAACGTATTTAAATAATAAATGGATATAAGAAACGGTTATTACAACCATTATATGAATGAGCCGTTCAAAGCCAGTTGTAATCACTGTTTGGCAAAAGTACAGTTGATTAAGCAACTTAAGGCAAGGTCGGTCAATACATGGCTGACCGTTTAGAGCCTCCGTGCTTCGGATGGCATACAAAAAGACGGTCCCAGTTATTGTTATCTGACAGCAGTTAAGCCAAGCCGGCTGCCCGAGGTCTAAGGGAAACTTGAACAATTTCTACCTGGTTGGTCGCTGACTAAACGCCAAACAATGAAAATACAAAACAGGTCATGTATAAAATACATAATTAATTTCCCAATATGCACTTGGCTTATTACCCTCAATCGATCGTATGTGCGAACGGGAAGTCCATTGTTCGTGGTCATTGAGAAGCTGTGATATCGCGTTGTTTGCAGACTAATAACAATGTTCCACCAGCCGATGGGAAGCCGCCAACCGCAGACAATGAAGACAAAGACCTTCTACGTGAAACCTGCGGTAAGTACCCCACTTATCAAGAGATACAACATCAAGTAATGAAAAATTTAATGTGTTTTTAATCTTTGCGTCGTGTCGCTTTACCATTGTTATCCAAGACGATTTGCCTAATTTACTATTCTTACAATGATATTGACAAAGTATTAAGTGTATTTGCCTATGTATGTTTTGGTCTCAGTCACCATCCTGGTAAACGGCTGAACAGGCAGATTATCATCTAAAAAGGCCTAACAACCATTACGATGAAAACAGGTTTCAAAAAAATAAAAATAGAATTAAAATGCATCTATACGTTTAGGATCTACGATGCCAGACAGACATAGGCTTCAAAATAACTTAGGGTCAATCAATAAGATCATCTAAAGCTGAAGCTTTTTGCTCTATCTAACAAAATGTATGTATTCTTCCTCTAGTGTGTAGGTATAACTTCTCTAAATTAATTAATGTTTAGCTGTATAGGTGGATACTTAACCCTATTTGATATAGTGTTCGGACCGGAGCGGCGCCGCTGACTATCGTCCTCTTGGGACAACCTTCCGCTTAATAAATATTAGTCAAGTTGGCGGAATACGATACCTATAATTATTGTCAACTACTAATGTACAATTATACTGCAGTAAGAAACTTATTATTCTACAAGTATACAAAATATACATTGATCTCGACGTTTCATTACTTTCTATTATAGTAGCCGCTGATAGACTTTAACATCAACAAACACGAAGTGCAAATTTTGAAAGTTCAGATTTCTTTTAAGTGTAGTCTATAGCAAAGGTATTTGTAACGTTAATGTCTACAATAAACACTGAAACGTTTCATAAAACTTTCGATCTTGGTAAAAATGTGCAAAAGTTACACGATGTTTTAGTATTGGCAACTTATTTAGAAACTTTTAACTAAATAACGCGATCTTTGAAAGTTAAAACTAACTTTTTAGTCAAGTTCTATTCGCTTCCCGCTCAGGTACTTGGTCGGAGGTGCTGTTATCATTTTCAATACTATCGAATGGGCGGACGATCTTGAACACGGACGCGCCGAGTGACGGCGCACTAACTTGTCTTCACGGAATGAGGTACAAAATTTTTAATCAACTTGTTGACAAGAAATGTAAGACGTTCGCCGCCTGCCGTGTCCGGCGTTGCAGCTATGCAGTTATGAGCAGAAAGTTTTCTGAGCCAAGTAATTTCTTCAGGTACAGTGATCTTCATACCAGAATACAGCAATTTTTAGACAATGCAGCTGTGCTGCGGAATGTCATTTTTTTACTTTTGGTTAAACCATATCTTTTTCAGGTTCTTGTCGGTGATCTGGGTGATAATGGTGCACACATACTTGACGATATTCTACGTTGCGGACAATAAGACCATGAGGGTCATCACTGAACGTAACTTCTGGTACCAGTCCGTTGGGAACGCCTCCTACTGCGTGGATACATTTTTCGTTATCAGGTTTGTATAACAAGCCGTTTTTAAAATGCTTTAACGCAATACAAGAGCCGAATTGTTCAACCTTAATTTTGTATCCTAAAATGAATATTAATTTTACCAAATTGCTTTTCCTTACGTCTAGTAAATGGTTATGTATGTCGTTAAAGCGGGTTTATGTGTTTAATTTTAATAATTAACTGCTAAATCGCATTGTGAACACAATTAAATCCAAATTGAACCAACAAAAAATGCAACAAAAGGTCGTCGTCTTGAAATATTCTTTATATTTGACTCGTTAAAAGCTTTTTTGTACCTGACGCTTTCTAATTGAATTAATTTTTTTACCGACTTAAAAAAACGTTCTTAATTAGTCTGTACCAATATTTTTTTTTGTTCTATCCTGACAATGGAACGGGTACTTTTTATTATATTATTGATGGTTGTTTAATTGAACCATCTCTATGTGGCTATTGACATTTAATTTCGATGTAGGTCTTAAGGAAACTTGACCAACTGTAATTGACTTTTGTGAACCCGCTTTAGGGTTCATCATGGCGTCATTAAGACTAGACACACATATTTAGATGCGTAATATACGCAACTAAAGTGCTCCTTGTTCAGTTCCGCGGCTCGTTCCTAGAATTTATATTATTTCATAAGGACGTGATGAAATTCAAGTTAAACTTCAAGTGTACAACACCAGAACTCAGTGCAGTTTTGCTTAAATATTTCAAAACATGAACAAGTAAAAGGCTAGCTTCAGAAATCGTTACCAGAAACTATTTGTCTTTTGATATCTGATCGTAATTGTCTTTTAGACAGCTGTGCCTAACTACTGTGGGCTTCCGGCGATATTAGTTTTAAGAAGGCAGTTACGTTTTATTTTATTCAGGCAACCTACCATTGATACTATTCCCAGACCTCTTAAAAAATATGTTACTGCTTTGACGCGAAAGATTGTACGATATGTCTAAATGTATAATGTAGTGCACTCCATTTATTTATTCTTAATCTAAAAATCGCAATGATAAAAAAAATATTTCTATCTTTTTCTATCTAAAAATTCCTATACTTACTACTATTTCTGTAACTCGTAATTTTTCTTACGGTACCTTTGTTTCTTTTTTCAAAGAGTAAAACTATGTACTTCCATCAAACCAAAATGTAAATATAGATTTTTGAAAGCACGATTCCAAGGCACTCAAGATATTTTGTTATTAGATGATATAGATGTTAGATTTTTTGTTTTGTCATATATATTGTTTGAAAATATTGTGAATCGTAATCCTTGTAGGATTACGATTCACAATATTTTCAGTAAACAAAATTCAACATTAAAAAATGATTTTGCAGAACTTTAAGTAACCTAATCCAAGTATTGTGTATTATGGTTATTATAAAAAAATAACAAAAAAGATGATAATTTAGGACAGGTACAGCAATGCAGATATATAGTACAATATTTCACACTTAATATTGCAGTTGTGTCCTGAACTGGAATGGTTAATGGCCTTACATAATCTCCTATTACTTTTGGGTCAACACTGAATACTGTAGTAAAATACCTTTTTTTCTTTGTGAATACACAATTCCATCGTGTATTACGCGGGGAGTGCACGGAAGCAGCTTCCGACACGTTGTAAGAGGGGTTATAAATCAAATTAATATGGTTCACCGCGCAGTGCAGCGGGGAGATATGCTTTATCTATTATTATCGCCTTATGCCCATATCAACGGTCCATAATTCTACTGGAAGCACATATATCGATTTTTGATGTTTTACGTTACTTATTAAGTACATTTTTAAAGCTATTACTAATATGAGCTAACTTATAAGGCTTTTCATGTATCAGTTACACAATTTTCCTCGAAGGCTATATCTTTTAATATTTAAAGTTATCACATACACGTACACGTTTTGAGTAGGTATAATTATAATTTATATGAACCTACAGACAAGCTGCTTGTGAACATAACTAGCATATTCATATGTGTGATTTATTTAATTTTTTGAAATGAAACTAATTTTCCGGATTATATCGCGGTTTATTTATGATTTTAATTACCCGACGTTTCGAATACTTTACAGCATTCATGGTCATGGGCGGACTGAGGTGGTAGCTGTCCATACGTCATAGTTGTCTTCGGGTACCCTCAGGTCTTCTAATTATTATTGTTAGTCCGATCTACGCAGAAAGAGCTTACAGTATCTTGAGGTCTTGCAGTGGAATGCTTGTCTTTGGATTAGATTATGTTTATGACAGGATCCCAAGCTGGTGGTAGCACCCAGCCATCTTCTCTATTGAATTAGTTTCATTTTTAACCGACTTCAAAAAAGGAGGAGGTTCTCAATTCGTCTGTATATATTTTTTTTTTTTTTTTTTTTTTTTATGTATGTTCGCGCATAACTCTGGCAATTATTAACCGATTTGAAAAAATCTTTCTTCCATCCATTCTTCAATCCATTGATTGGGTCCCATAAAAAAATTATTGCTTAGTAATAAGTAGTTCCTAAAAAAACAAGAATGGTGACTGCGCACTGAGACCTGCAAGAAAGCCTATATAGATGACGTTTTAGTCGCTCGGACTCGCTCGGTCGGACAAAAATGGTCATAACTCTGGCAAATATTTACCAATTTCAATGATTATTTTTTTATTCAAAAGAAGAAACCACTGTATTGAATCTGTATGAATTTTATTACAACCGGATAAGAACTTCCTGGAGGACCATGAACGATGTGGAGGAATTTATCTGGTAAAAACCATAAAACTGATGTTCTCCATTACATTGCTCTGACAATTATGAACCGATTTCGATGATTCTTTTTTTATTCGAGAGAGTAAACTACTATGATGTTTCCATGCAAATTTCATTACGACCGGATATTTTTTTCTGAAGAAACATGAATTATGTAAAACTATGTAGACGATAATGTGATCATAACCTACCTAGATAATTTTACGGTTTTCGATGGTTCAATCTTTATATATGAAAATATCACTAAAAAGTTTAAAATAAAATCTTTTTAAAAAAAAATTGAACCGACTTCAATATCACTGAAAAGTATAAAATAATTTAAATATTATTGAAGTTGGTGCCAAATATACACAGCCGGTAAGCTAACACCAACTTCAATAATATTTAAATTATTTTATACTTTTCAGTGATATTGAAGTCGGTTCAATTTTTTTTTAAAAAGATTTTATAATGTGTAATATTCGTGTAAATATCAGAAATAATTATTTAACTCTTTTTGCAGCGGTATTCTGGTGACCGTCATATTTTTACGAACACAAGAGAAAAAGACAAAGAAAATCGAAGAAGATGATAAGAAGGATTTAAATAAGAACAAAAATGGCTACACTAATTCTGCATTATCAATCTCTGTAATAAGTCAGCAGTCTTTCAAAGAAGATTTGTTAGAAAACCCAAAAACTAGCGTTTACTCGCTCATTGAAATTTTTAACATGACCAAATCATTCTTTGTAATGTTTTCTTATCGTCTGGTGCGAGTGACGCCAGCTTATGGCTTCGTCATAGGTCTGAACGAGCTCGCACTTCGGTATTCCCACGATAGGTCCGTATTTGAGCCGGCGATTTTCGATCATATCACTTGTGATCGTTTCTGGTGGAGGAACCTGCTGTACATCAACAACTTATACCCCCAGCGGGAGATGTGCATGGTCTGGTCGTGGTATATGGCGAATGACATGCAGTTCTACGTAGTCGGAATAATACTGTTGTTGATATCAGTGAAGTAAGTATTTTGAACATTTTCATTTCTTTAAATAAGGTTTCACTTATATTCTTGTAGAATACTTGATGACTGGTTCAGAATGGTTCCGAATTACATTTCTAAGTGCGCTTAGAAAATAAAAAGGGGAACCATTAAAAATAAAGAGCTTTTGAAGGTCGGATGCCTGGGTCGGTTTTCGTACGTGTATGTTTTTTGTATAAGTATATAGAAACTGCTGTAATTTGGTTTATACATACAAATAATAAACCGAAAGATTACACAATTTATTGTTTATAATACATAAAAATTATAAGGCCCTCTCTCTAGTGGTATTTAAAATTCTTTTGGGTATACGATAGAATTTTTTGTTTCATCAATGTCAATTTCAATGTCAACTTGGAATGATAAGTTGACATTAAAGCTTCCGAAGCTTAAGAAGTTTGTTGATATTGAAAGCATGCAAAGCCGTCAAAGTTTGTTCCATCAAATAGCACCTATAATATAAGTTACTGTTCATTTATTTTGTAAAACATTATTTAAAGCTGTTTCACTGTAGCGGAGCATAGCATAAGTAACCAATAATAATTTTAGGCAGTTTTATTTTATTTTTAAGGCGATTATACCAATAACATTTAAAATGAACTTGAAAATGTCTAATTTTCATCTCGTCCTTTTGTATAAATTTCAACGATGTTGCTATGATTAATTAAATGATTAATGAAATTTGAATGCAGCAGATAGAAAAATATAAATAATAATATAAATAATAAATAATAATAATAATTCCTCGCATTGGGTGTCCATAAGAGGCGACTAAGGGAAAACTAGAAGACGGGCAGCAGCGTCTTTTTATTGGATTACCTACCACTTATACTGCGATCCCCAAGATGTCAGCCAAACGTGAGAATTGTGGCAACCTCTCCCTTCTTAGGGCGAGGCTTTTATCCAGCAGTGGACGTTTTTCAAATGCTGAGGAATTGTACATTTTATAATTTCAACAGGCATCCGAAGTTCGCGATGATATCAGTCGGCCTATTGATGTTGAGCTCATGGGCGACTACCATCTACATATCAGTGTGGTATCATTACAAGGCGCGGATACAGGAACCGTTTGAAATGTTCGATCCGCTGTACGACAAGCCCTGGTCAAGAATAGGACCCTATTTAGTCGGTAAGGTTCAACAAGTAATAAGTTTTAAAAACTAAAACCCGACTACGGATAAAATCGCAGTCTAATAATGTGATATTATATAGCCTATAACCAGCGGACAATCAAGACGCTTCTAACGACACCCTATTTGTCAAATTATGTTAAGTAGATTAGAAGATATGCGGGAACAGATGAACATACATACATACATTTTTGTTAAAATCATAACCCTCCCTCCGTTCCGTAGTCGGGTAAAAATAAAGACATCACAAAAATAAGACATGACTATTGGTTTGAATATTCTACATAATACATTGCTTATGTTGTCGTGGACATCGATAGATATAATAACAGATGGTCTTGAAGATTAATGAACTCAACCTTGTTTTCCTTTATAAACTGTTAGTTAGTGGTGATATATGCATTAGGTAGGAAGAAGGTCACTAGATTATTTTGGATTACATGGAGAGGGCCCTGTATCAGAGGCATTAATGTGCGGCCGCAAGAGGTACGAATGGTTTATTCAATCTTGAAAGTTTAGTCAAAAGGTAATAATTTGTTTTATTGCTACATTCGACAAGTCTTGCACATTTAGACCTTTTCTAAATTATTCATATTCATTCTTATTTGCCTTCACAAGATATTTAAATATCAAAAACACTTAAGAATAATGTTTATTGGAATAATAAATTGTCATTATTTATTCTTTCATTCAAAATTTCCTTTGATTAATAATTTACTTAGAAAAAAATCATTGAAAAAGCGAGAACTATTTGTAAAGAGCGGATGTTTTATAAATAAATGCATTAATTAGACAAAGGCGTTTAGCTACACCTTATTTAAATGGCGGCTTTGAAAATAAAAAGGTTATTTAGATTTTGTTGTTTAAGTTAACCGCTACTGCAGGCTTAGCACGATTTGCCAAGACTTCGTAATCTTGACAGTTCGGTGTGGAGTATGACGTAGTTATCGACCTATCTAATACCGAAAATGATGTTTCTAGGTCGATAACTACGTCATACTCCACACCGAACTGTCAAGATTACGAAGTCTTGACAAATCGTGCTAAGCCTGTTGCAAACTAGTGCTGTTTATTTAGGTAGCAAAAGTACGTGCCGCTAATCCTGGCAAGGGAATTCAGAAATTCTAAAAGCTTAACAAAAGCCTTTCTATCATATTGTTTACACAGTTAATTGTTGGTTAGTGTATTAATAACTACACTGACTGCCATAGATGAAATACTATACATTGAAATGAAACTAATTTTACGGATTATATCGCGGTTTATTTATGATTTTACTTACCTGACGTTTCGAATACTTTACAGCATTCATGGTCCGCCCGTGACCATGAATGCTGTAAAGTATTCGAAACGTCGGGTAATTAAAATCATAAATAAACCGCGATATAATCCGTAAAATTAGTTTCATTTCAATGTGTAGTATTCGCGTAAATATCAGAAATCATTATGAAATACTATAATATAAGGAACTTGGATTGTTAGATTAATCCAAATAATAACCACTATACATCTAAAACCTCAGTGAAGTAGTTAGCAAATCGTGATGGAAGGTGATGTAATAAGCTTATTTAATGTCTTCGTGATGCATCCACCAATACGCTTGCATAAAATGAATTTGAATTCTCATGATAGAGAAGATGGAACATTTAGCTAATGGGTTAGTAACGAATTGTAAACTACATATCTACAGATCCTCTTTACCTTATACCGTAGTACATAAAGTTATTTATTGGAGCAGAGTTACTTTGCAATTCGTTCATACTGAAACAAAAATGAACAGAAAGCAAATGTGGAATGCTACATGAAACTCATTTTGCGGTTAAACCATCTAGAAAATCTCTACGTAGAATATAAATTGAATGTCGAACAGTTTTAAAAGTAGCTTACGTATCCGATTTTGATTTGTCGCATAAAAGATCAGCTATTAAAGCTTTGAATGGTGAAGAATTTGTCGTAGTACAGTTATGGAAATCAGTTATTCTGGATTTAGTGATAATATCTATACAATACAGACATAACTATCGAAAAATAATTTAGTTTTACGAGCATATTGTATGCTGTCAACTTCAGTTAACTGGTGTCGGTAAAGAGTATAAATTGGCTTAGTGCTGCACCTTGAACGCTCAACTACTTATTGTTAACTAGCTGACCCGCGCAGCTCCGCCCGCGCTTTAATTACATTTTGCTCCCCTTTTCTCCCTACTTCCTTGATTTATGTCTCTCCATCTCTCTCTCTTATAATAAAAATCTAATTGTATGCTACATATTTGTCTCCCTTCCCGCTTCGGTCCCCGTCACACTTCCCCTCTTCCTCTCCCATTTGTCCTCTCTGAACCCTCTCCCTCCTCTCTCTTCTCCCAACTTGCTCCCTCTCACTCCCCCCCCCCCCCCCTTGCTCTACCTAACTCCTCCGATCACTCACTCCATCACCCTCCCCTCTCCCTCTCTTGCACCCTCCTCTCGTTCTATATATCCTCGTCAATCATGGTATCAGCGGCATAAAATATACTTTATAACCTATTCTCAGATCTACCCGCAAAATTTCATACATATCGGTTCACCTGACTCTCGTGCACGTAACTCAGAGGTTCTCAGATTTTGTTGTGCAAGGCGTTGCGAACGTTCGACACTCGACTCTCGTGCGCGTACCTGAGAGCTTCTCTGATTTTGTTCAGCAAGGCGTTGTGAACGTTCAGGTGAAGATTCTCCCATACGACGTATTCTTGCTGCCCGTGCTTGAGAACTATGTTTAGAAAGTTGAGACCTGGCTCTCTTAGGCATTTTCAAATTTTTAAGAAAATGCTAATAGCGTGTAATATTCTAGGTCTGAAAATAACTGTTGATTAGCCCTGAAAAGAACTGTTGGTTACCCCTGAAAAAATCTGTTGGTTAGCCCTGAAAAGAACTGTTGATTAGCTCTGAGAAGAACTGTTGTTTAGCTCTGAGAAGAACTTTTGCGTAGGTGTAGTTTTAAGAAAGAAATATAAAAAAAATCGCACGACAATTAGAATTCGCGCACGACCGCTACGTAGGGAGCCGACCTCGCCAATGAGTATATAAGTATTGACCTCGCGTTTGAGCCGCGCGGTACCTTACTCATAGACTCATAGATCTAAACTGCGCATCCCGCATGCGCACCCCCGCCTTGGTGACGCTCACTTCGCAACGGGCCGTGCAGCAGAAATCTTTTAATTTATAAGCAGTAATATTTTAATTTCGCCATAACTTCAAAACCAAATGTCCAATTTTAATCATTCAAAGACCAAATATTATCTACCTAAACTGTACTTAATGATGAAATAATTTATTTTGATAAGGATTAATAGCATGAGTAAAATAAATACGTTCAAATGTAGTCCAAACAAAATTCAAGATTTTTAAATAAAAAAAATGGTTGTTGGGCCTCACTCGACATAGATACGCGCGACTTATAAACTTGGGCAGTCGGCGAGTATAAAAAAAATAAGTTTTTACTTAAAACTTTATTACATTACTACAAATAATACAAGATGTGTCCAGGCTGACACTTAGAACGAGAGTGATGTACCATCACTTTCCGCACACACTGCACTCGCCTACGCAAATCACCACAGGTTCATAACACCCCTCGCACCAATTGGAAGCCCGTTCTTCTTCTGAGGAAAGGGCTGAATACCGCCACTATCTTCCATGGTTCCTTTTCCTTTAGCCATGGGCAAAGAGCTTACAGTGTACCAGCCTGTAGAGACTGGTATGCATTTTGATTGCTGTGTAGTTTAAACCTGGTGAGCTTGCCTTCTTGGCAATATATTTAGTGGAAGCTTCTGCATTCTTTGTTCATCTATCGATGATCATTATCTTTCATTGCCAGATATGGTTTAGGTGGAATTAATATTGTGTTAATAAAAGTTGGAGTATGTAACATAATGATAATAAATCTATGTGTTTAAATGCAATATGGGGAACTTCAGACCAAATACAATTACGGTTTAAGTATCAATTGTGTTCTAAATAATATTAGACATAATTGAATTAAATAATAGTAATTTCTTATTTAAGAATTTTAAATAACAAGTAATTCAAATTTCTCATACAAATTTAATAATGTACCGAGCATGAAATGGGTTTTTTTTTGCTAATCCCTTACACTGTGATGGGTTGCAGAAAGTTTAGTAAATTTAAAGTATTTTCCAAAGATGTTACAGTCCTAAATATTCAGTAAATCGATTCTTATATGTTAAATAAACCCCACGTAATTTAGAAATAGTAATATTATTATTTTAAATGATGTCATTTAATTATAAATATATTTTAGACTTATTTGTAATAATACATAGAGTCAGATTAAAAGCTAATGTTCACTTTTCATGAAAAGCTTTCTTATAATCTATTACATCTATTTTTTTCTTAACTCTACGTCCTAAATAACAAGGTTTGGTCTTATTTCTAACCGATAGAGAATTACTTATATATAATGCTCTTCTTTTATCGTAGGAAAGAGGTTCGGACATATCTATATCAGAATTCGGCATTGAAATATTTTGAGTATTGTACAATTTTTTGTTAATAATTTCGGTGTGAGACTCTACAGTGAATTTTTTATGTTTGATATTATATTGAATACATGAGTTTTCTGATTCGATATAATGCTGATCAGTTGATATAGGTTCGTATTTTTCACTTAGAGCATTTTCAATAATATTAGTGTGAATTTCCAAATTTGAAACCTGGTCTATGCTTTTATCAAATGAGTCATTTTGGTATATAATGTTGCAATCAAATTCCTCTAAACGAAGTAGCCATCGAGACAAACGATTGTTAGTCGAACAATCTTTCATATTTATTAAATTTTGTAAGGGTTTATAGCTTGTAATTATATTAAATTTTTGGCTATACAAGTATGGTCGAAAATATTTTATTGACCATGCCATGGCAAGCAACTCCTTTTCCATAGTAGTGTATTTTAATTCATTATCGTTAAATGAACGTGAAGCGTAAGCAATCGGCTTATCAGAACTTATCGGACCTTGCGAGAGGACCGCACACAAAGCGACATCTGAAGTGTCAATTATTAAATTAAAATCTTTTTCGAAATTAGGATATTGTAATTTAGGATTATTATTAAGTAAATTTTGACAAAATTTAAAACACTTAACGTACTCTGGTGTTAGTTTCAATTGAGCGCCTTTTTTCAAACAAGACGTAAGAGGTTTTACTAAATGGTCAAAGTTGGGAATGTACTTTCTGTAAAAACCAATCAAACCTAGGAAACATTTCAATTCATTTTTATTTTGTGGTACAGGGAACTGTTGTATGACTTTAATATTGTTAGCATCAGGTGTAAATCCGTCAGCAGTAACAATATGACCTACAAATGGTGTTTCCTTTTTCATAAATTCTGTTTTGTCTAATTGTACTCTACAACTCGACTCTCGAAGCCTCTGAAAGACTGCTTCTAAATCCTGAATATGCTCTTTTAGTGACGAGCTGTAGATACAAATGCTATCCTTATAAGCAGTTACGTTATTGAGACTGCGTAGGACATTCTCCAAAATATCCTTGGGGCACAAAAGTTGATGGCGGTCACATCTTAACTTGCAAATAGTAAAATATTGACTTCTACCTATTTTGTCCAAAACGTCACAAGTATTAGGTATAGGTATTTTTGATTGAATTTGATTATATAAAATTAATTGACTGCTTTCCGTGTATAATACATCGCTGTAATTATGACACAACTGTAATAAATTATATTTTTCTTCAGAATTAAGATGTTTAGTGTGAATTAAAGACTCTATATTTTGTTTTTTCTCATAATTAAATTCAATATTAAACAAATCAGTTTCTTTGTGTAAAGTACTGACCTTATGTGGTGAATCTAAGCTCGCGATGATGTCATTATTATCGGGATTCGCTATCTCCAGGTGTGTGTAACCTGAGTGCGCTCGACTTATTTTAGCTGGAATGTGACAATTATTAAGATTAGTCTCTGGGATAAAAATATCACCCTGTTGAATACTAACAGGTATTTCAACTGTCTGTGACGAATTTGACCTTGGTAGAGCTCCAAAAAGATTACTGTTTCCACTATCTAAAAGTTCAATAGGTATTTCCGTATTTGGAGTAATCATTTTCTTTTTGTTTAGGTCAATGAGTGCCTTCAAGTTTTCTAGCATTTTATATCCAATTAATCCATCAAATACATTATGAAAGTTATAAATGTAAAACTTAAACAATGAGCTTACATTAAATTCGTAAAAAGCTGGTATCTCTATAGAATAATTATTAGCTAAAGAACAATTCGAATTATTTACGACGAAAGGCTCATAATTCGGGGATATATGTCTGTAATATTTTTCAATTACCTTAGGGGATAAAATCGATTGATTGGCCCCTGTATCAATTAACAATCTTAGAGGTGGTTCTTTAATTTCGATGTATGGTAACTCATTTTGTATATGAACGTTAATTTCCGTCAAATACTGAGATTTACGATCATTATCGCAAAATGTTTGTTCTTTTTGATCAGCTATATTTTCAGAATATAATTGCGTATTTTTATTCGATTCGCAATAATATTCAGGTTCATTACATTCATTATAATTAGTTTCATATGAATAACTTGTATACGTATCGACGTTATCATTAAGGTATGCATCGCAACTCGGTTTAGCGTGGGCGATGTTTGGGTTAGACTCCGCTACGACGAATTGGCTGTACGCAGCTGCACTAGGACATTGAATATTATGATAGTTTGTTTCTAAAGGAGTATGCGCAGACTTATAGGATATTCCACTCATAGGTTCGGGGTTTGGTTCCGTATTCGGCATATTATTATTCCTATTATGTCCGTTACTTGAACGACACTCCTGCCAATCCTGGTGATAAGGTTTATTATTAAAAGGTGGTCTAATAAAATTAGGATTCACTATTCCAAATTTACTGTTATTTCGATCATTATTAGAATACGGCCTAAACTGTTGCCTGTTATTAAAGTTACGATAATTTAATGGTTCATTTATGTTCATAAAAGGAGAAAACTTGTTCTTGTATTCAAATGACTTATTACTATGATTTTTCTGTACGTATCTAATATTTTCTTCCTCTTTGATATAATTAAGAGCAGTAGGCATATCTAAGGGTCGCATTGCTCTAATGGTTGTACCCAAAGGTTCCTTTAAGCCTGCTAAAAACGTCTTTAAAGTCTGAGCTTGAAAAAAATTCCTTTTACATTCTATTACGGAATCGTCCGTCTCATGTAAATTTACGTAATTAATAAGAGTACATAATAAATGCATGCAACGATTATAATAATCTTGTGGTGATTCGTTCTCTTGCCTCATGTTAACTAAATCTCTAGTAAGACAGCTCTCATCTCTCTGATCACCAAAATTTTTTAATAAAACATTTTTAATAAGATCCCATGAGGATACACCATGAATATTGACAATTTCTTCAGCTTTTCCCTCGAGTCTGTTTAAGATATTGTGCAATATAATTGAATTATTGAAACAATTCGGTTCAGTCCTATTATAAAATTCGGACAACACAGCTTCACATGTAGTAATAAATCTATGTAATTTATTTGGGCTTCCATCATAATTCGGAATAATTTGTAGAGCATTTTTTATTAATGATATGGTATCCATTTTACAAAATAATATTTTTATAATTTGTACTTACTTAAATATTATTTTTGTATAAATATTCGTGAATTCGTAAACAAAACAAAGTTGGTAAAGTTGCACAAATAAATCACAAATAATTATATCAAATAATAATATAACTTTTCTTTTAATTACAATTATTTAGTTGACTCTCGTTCATATCCTGTTTAATTACACACAATAAATCTAAAATAATAATAACTTCCTTAATAATTAACTTTCTGAAGTTCCCACAAATTCACAATATTAAATCCACTAATCAATGAATCTGGACTTACGATTTGATGATAATCCAGGTCCACAGTCTCATGATTAAAGCTTCCAGTCGCCGAAAGCCCAAAACAGGAACTAGGTAGGTTGCAATTGAACCGGAACTTCCAAAGCTTTTGATTTTCTAAAAGCTCCGTTGTCCTGATCAACAATCCTTTTGACTGCGCCACTTATAAACTTGGGCAGTCGGCGAGTATAAAAAAAATAAGTTTTTACTTAAAACTTTATTACATTACTACAAATAATACAAGATGTGTCCAGGCTGACACTTAGAACGAGAGTGATGTACCATCACTTTCCGCACACACTGCACTCGCCTACGCAAATCACCACAGGTTCATAACACGCGTGTGCCGCGGACTTTTTTGTAGATATTTATAAGATCTACAATTAATTAGAAAATTTGATGGTTCTATCTTTTATAGTTTAGGCAGCGTACGCAAAATAAGTAACTTTTCTGGTTGATTTTTTACACCTTGTGTCCGAAAAAACCCAAATATCTTACGGAACCCTATTTTTTCCATAATAAAATTTAGCCTATGTTACTCGTGGATAATGTAGCTTTCGAATGGTGAAAGAATTTTTAAAAACGGTCCAGTAGTTTTTGAGCCTATTGATTACAACCAAACAAATAAGGTTTTCCTCTTTATAATATTAGTGTAGATTATACCTTCAACTATACTTAATACTCTGATAGTGAGTAGAGATATTAATTATCTCGTAATCAATAATGGTAAATAATCATAAATAGCTCCGATAATCCATATAAATAGATTTAAAAAATACTTAATCTGAATTAAAGTTAATTGCCGTTTGTGAGTGCGGCAGATATAGTCTCAAAATAATCCTATTTTAAGAACTGTCTTAATGATAATTAAAAGTAACTGTCGTTTGTGGGTGCGGCTGAAAATGAGAATGAACACTAATTGAAACCCTATATTTGGTCAGGAATGGTGGTAGGCTGGTACTTGCACAGAACAAAGTGTCAGTTGAAGATGCCGTACTGGCTGGTGGTGCTGGGGTGGCCGGTGGCGCTCGCCATCACCGGTAGCCTTATCTTCAGCATGGTGAACGGCTATTTTGAGGTGTGGCCCACCGCCTTCTACATAAGCATCGGACACACAGGTACGATAACATTATTTTAGATACAGAGTGTAGGTAAGAACACGCCTGTCCGATTTGTAGCGAGAATATTCGTATTGCTGGCACATTTTAGAAAAATTATTGAAGAGATAATTAACAAAAGAAGTACCGTATCTAGTAGAATATTGCCGTCAGAGATCAGACAGGAGTTTTTAAAAATTCTATTAGAGAGTTAATTTAAACATATAATCTTATATCATTCTGTGCAACATTGGTTCTACCACTTTTGGTACCTAGTTCATCAATTTTGAATACAATAAAAAGATTAAATTTTGAAATTAGTTGCTTTACATCTTAATTTTTCTATGCGGACGCAAAAGATAGGGTTATAAACAGTGCGCTGGTTCGAATTTTGCAACTATGCGTTTACTGATTGTCATTTAGAGCAAACAAATGAAACATTTATACTGATGATTAGAAATAAATACTCGTACTTTATTAAATATGTTAGAGCAAATGTTGTTCAGTACAATAGAATAGAATAGAATACAATACTCTTTATTTGCACACCAAAGAAAAACATACAGAAAAACTTACAAAAATAACTTAAATTAGGTACAAATGGCGGTCTTATCGCTAATAGCGATTTCTTCCAGACTACCAAAACTTTAAAAAGAAGAAACAACTATTTGGGTAGTTAGTGGTGTACATACTTTGGTACATATCTTAAATTGTACATCTTATACACATTATATATACACGCATACGTAGTTATACATTACAGTATCTAATAGCAATTAATATATAAGTACATTAAAAAAAAAAGTACAATGTAAAGAAGTTACCTCTCAAAGATTATCACTATTCTTAAACTAACCTTATGTACCATGAAAGTTGTCTTAAAAGAGGTAACTATACATAATCTAAAATGCATTTTAGAAGAGCATTCAAACAGCAGTAACAGCTCAGTGGGCGAGCGCTTGCCTTGGAAACAAGATGCGCAGGTTCGAACCCCGACTGCCTCTGATTTCTTCAATTAATCATGTGCGATTCGTCTTTGTGCGATTGTTACTAGCTTTTGGTGAAGTAAAACATCGTGAGGAAATCTGCATGTCTGAAAAAGCCTAAGCAGCTTTCGAATGACGGGTGAAGTCCGCAAACCCGCACTAGGCCAGTGTGGTGGACTATGGCCTAAGCCCCCTCATCATGAGGGGACGCCCGTGCCCAACAGTGGGACATAAACAAGGGCTGTTATTATTATTCAATCGTATTTCAGCGGCATGGGAAATTAGTATTCAATATAAAACATATTGCAATGTAAGAATAAGCTAGATGACTAAAAAAATCTTAGTTCGTCATTTAGATTATCAAAAAATATTGGACACATATTTTTTCTTTTGTCAATTAAACTTAAATTGACGACGATATAGAAATGTGAAATGAAAAAAAATGAATGAACGACATAACTAACTAATGTCGACTTAGTTAACTAATGTCTTGTTTTTGTAATTGTATACACACAGTAACATTTTATGGAACTCGTTAGTCTTTGTTTACTACCATTTATTGTATTACTATTTACTTGCATGACTGTTTGTTTCCTGAATAAAATAAAATAAAATAAATAATATAAATGTTTGAAATTCCGCGTGACGTCAAATCGGAATACAATTTTTGACGTCACGAGCCCCCACTCCCGAACTTTGACACTGTATATATTTGGCAATTTCTATTGATTTCATAAATAAAAAAATACGTGTCCAATTTTTTTCAGTCATCATCCCCATCTACAAATACAAGCATATATACGTTTACATACATAACATAATACATAGTTTAGCACTACTTACCTATAAAATAAATGATGCAGTTACTGTTATCGAGAGACTTCGGACTTTATTACCTGGGGTAATATTTTCTCGACTCTATAAAATACCTTTCAAATAATCGGTGGATACCTACATCAATATATTTAGCGATAATCTGTGTGCTGCGAGGTTTATGAGCTACCATTAGTTTGGTTTTCAAGAATGGACTTCGAGAGATATTTATGTCTTTCAGATTCCATTTTTTTTTCTAGAATTATTTTTGCGATCCGAGGTGTAGGTACATTTAAGTATAATAAATAACTGCACAAAATATAAAAAAAGAACCACTAAGTAAATCTTTTTATTTAAACTAAGAAACAATCGAACGAAGGCAAAGTTTCGAATCTAGCTTTATGTCGATCGCAAGCGGCTCTTTGGCAGTGAAAAGGCGCGTCTGAAATACGAAAGTTGGTGCAAGTTTCTTAGTTTACTCACAGTTAATCAATAAACTTTTAGTTTATGTTAAGCACGTCGTGTTTATGTTTTCTTGTAGAACCGATTCACATTTGTTTTCTGTAGTGTTATTTATCGCTTTGGTCCGTCCGACCGCGTTTTTACCAATATTTCTTATTTTGCTACTGTAATCTTGAATTGGAAACTGAATATGAATATAGACTAGTGTTATCAGTGATAATAAATCTGGTGCAATACACACTCTTGCATCTGATCCTAAACTAGACAGTTTATACTATACAGACAACTTACTGATCAAATACATAATAATATAATACCCGCCCTTCTTTATGTCCCACTGCTGGGCACGGGCCTCCCCTTTAGATGAGGGGATTAGGCCATAGTCCACCACACTGGCCAAGTGCACGTTGGCGGTCTTCATACGTCATTCGAGAGCTATACTCTGTCCATTTTATTATTGGTTTTTTGACAGCTGACGCCCATAAAGTTTCGTATTGTTAAAGTTACAAATTCATAGAAATAATATTGTACTTCATGGACGCGTACCGCACTTTAGTGAGTTGCCACACATAACGATTACTACGATTGTGCCACAGATTACAAATAGAAATAATCACAATTACAATATAAAAATCGATAGAAATAAATGCTAATATGTAAATAAGGTGTAATATGTTAATTACTTTCGTCTTTTTACATTAACTTTCATTCATTTTATTTTGAGGGCCTCATGCACAATATAACAAAGAAAGACAACAATTTTTTAAGGTTGAAACATTAACATGAGTCGTCAGAATCAAAAAAATATTTAATCGAATGCACATTTTTCGACATCGATTCTTTCGTTTACTTATTATTTCACGTTCCTATAAACTTCAAACGTCGAGCTGTCAAAAAACCAATAAGAAAATGGACAGAGTATAGTTAAGGCTTTCTCAGACATGCAGGTTTTCGCGATGTTTTCCTTCACTGAAAGCTAGTAACAATCGGACAAAGACACTCATGAAGCACATGATTAATTAAAGAAATCAGACGTACGAGCCGGGGTTTGAACCTAATATAAATTATAATAATATGTACACTTAAAATGTTTGTAGATCACTCGTAGATAGTTTTTTTTACTGAACTTAAGCAAGTGCTTCACCGCGAGTGAACCTACATCTTAGAGGAGATACTGGAGAGATCATGATGCGCTAACCCCTCTGCCAAATTTTGTTCATATGTTCAGGTCATTCTTTATTTGTGTGCATATCTTTTTGAATGTGTTGCGAGTTTATTATAGTGTGGGTATGCGTGAAATTGTATCTGTGTGTGTTTACTTCGCCTCCCGCACCCCGCAAAAGTGCCACGAAAAATTTGTTCGGGAAATCGACGCGATACTAGCTCCATTCTAATTACTCTGAGACCTACATAGTTGCTGACATTTAAAACTGTAACCGTTGACCCTTACCGCTCTTTAAATTGCTCTTTTGTGGTATTAGCTTGGGGCGTTGCAGTGGCATGGGTGGCAGTGTCTTGCTGTAGCGGGTACGGCGGGCTGGTGAACTCGGCGCTCTCGTACCGAGGACTGCTGCCACTGAGCAGGCTCACGTACTGCGCGTACCTGATCCACCCCACCATCATGATGTACACCACGTTCCTGCTCGACGGACCCTACCATATGCAGAACTCCACTGTCGTGAGTATTCCACTAAACACCGTTTCAAATCAATTTGCAAGTGATTATTTTTTGAATAATAATTGTAATCCGGAATGAGGAGATTCACCGAAGAACTATAGTCACCGACATAGCTCTCAGACTCTGCAAGTTGAAGTGACAATGGGCAGGCTACATCGCTCGAAGAACCGATAACCGATGGGGAAGAAAGGTTCTCGAGTTCGAGATTGCCTCGAACCCGAAGACGCAGCGTAAGCAAGCCTAACCGGTGGATGCAAGTAGCCAACTGTCGTTAATTGTAGCGTTCTAAGGGGGAGGCCTATGTTCAGCAGTGGACGTGTTCTGGCTAGTAATGTTGAATTTTTTGCACTCGAACAACATAAATATTGGGGATGCAAAGTGACACCAAAAACAGTTTGGTAATACAATGTGTTTATTGAGGTGCAAATGAATTTATAATCACAAATGAATGAAACAGACTTACATGCCGCAAAAACACAACCACTTAGGTGGCCACAAGCTGGCGTTATAATGCTGCAACCTTCGGTTTGCACCTAACAGAAAATTGCAACAGTATAACGCTACAAATATGCTTTCTTAAATTGTGCTGAAATGGTTTTAATAAGTTCGTTAGAAATGGAGAACTTTTTAAAATATATCTTTGTGACGTAACAAACAGGACTTTCGGCTGATATATATATAAACGAGAGACTCAATAACTATGTTGACAAGCAGGATTCTCGTTTATATATAGGGTAAAAGTGGAATAGTTGCCACAATTTTTGAAATTACTTTATATCTCTCAGTTATAAAAGCAAAATTCTCTACTTCTCTATCTTCAAACTTATGAAAGGAAAAACAATTAAGTATCTTTGATATTTCCCGAGTATTGACGATTTTTAAGGACCTCTAAATTTTGGGGCATCTATCCCATATAGGGGATAATTGCCTAATCCATGTAAATTACGTTTAGGATAGATGCCCCGCTGAAAAAAGAGGCCATCTATCCCGCAAGACATTCAACACGCTCAACTTAGTGGTAGTTGTATGGTCTTTCGAAAGATAAATAAAATAACATGTGGTTATCCGCCAACCTAGAGAAATTACAATTGAGGCAACTATACCCCTGGGGCAACTATCCCACTTTTCCCCTATATTTATATAAACGAGAATCCTGCTTATCAACTTAGTTATTGAGTCTCTTGTGCCCGGTAATTTTACCAGCTAAAGTGCTTTTCACACCGGAACTATGTAGTTCAACTATTATGTATAGTTGGAACCTAAGGCTGGAACACAATACGTCACAATACACAATGACACTTCAGTGGTAGATCATGCGTCCTTTGTGCAGGTCCTACCTTGGTCTCTTGCATGAAGGACGTAGTAAAAGTAAATCTTAACTAATAACATGTGTTGCTTACCTATATGCCTATACCAACACAATTGAATGTGTTTATACTGAAACTACAAAATATTACTTATGTTTGAAACTTATTTTGTTCAATTTCTAAGTTTTACACTCAATACGACGTTACTAATCTCGTTCTATTTTTCATTCATACTTATTTTATTTTTCGTTTACATTATCAAAAACAAAGTGCTTAAACAAATTACATTTTATTGAAAAAGTTTGGATTATTGTTTCAAATAATATCAGATATTAGGTACTCTGTAGGTACTTTGATGTTGTTCTAAAGAATTCTCGAATCAATAACAAACTTCGGATTCCTAAAGTTATGAAAAGGTTGAAATAAAAATTGATTTTTGTTTGGTTAATATTTAGCCGATACCAGTGTAGTCACTGGTAGTATTGGTAGTTTTTATAAATTTTGTGGCAAATAAAATGGAACTTTGTTATTTTTGGTTACAAACCGTAAAAACGCTTATTTAAATCACAATTGATCATCGCTCATTAAAATAGATTTTTAGTTTGGTTAATATTTAGTCGATACCAGTGTAGTCACTGGTAGTTTGGTGGTTTTTATAAATTTTGTGGCAAATAAAATGGAACTTTGTAACTTTTGGTTACAAACCGTAAAAACGCTCATTAAAATCACAATTGATCATCGCTCATCAAAATTGATTTTTAGTTTGGTTAATATTTAGTCGATACCAGTGACTACACTGATATCAACTAAATATTAAAAACTAAAAATCACTTTTTATTTCAACCTTTTCATAACTTTTTAGTTAATATAAATTTTGTGGCAAATAAGGGGTCGTCCATTAATCACGTGAGACTCGAAACGGGGGGGAGGGGTTCCGAAAAAATCACGAAATATCACCAGGAGGATACCCCTCGTATAATGAGACATCACGTGTATTTATTTTTCATGAATGCACGATTTCTAAACCAAACAGCGGCACGTGGCCTTGACTCACCGTTGCCGGCAACAACATCCCCGTCAACATTTAATCAGTTAAAAAAGGACCTGTATTTAAAGATAATATCCCAAAAATTTCAATATAAACTATATAGAAATTTTGTACAAGAAAATACACGTGATTTTGGATAGAGGGGGGGGGGGGGGGTGTTAGTTTAAAAACCTCACCACATATCACCAGGAGGGGTTAAAAAGTTGCTAAATTTATATACCTTTTAAACCAAGTGATTCCGTTGAGGCGATTAGAGAACTGAACGATGACCTTCAGAGAATAGAACAGTGGTCTGAACGTAACTCGCTACTGTTAAATCCTTCTAAGACCAAACTCATGTTATTCGGTACTAAATCGCAGTTAAGTTCTTTTAATTATATTCCTGGCATGGTAATGTTGAAAGGTGAACCTGTTGAAAGAGTTTATGAAGCTCGAAACCTTGGCCTCATTATGGATACAGACCTCCGGTTTGAAAAACATTTACAGGAATCGATACGTAGCTGTTTTTACAAATTAAAGATTTTGTATAAAGCAAGACCATTTTTGAGTGAGGAATTGCGGGTTTTACTGGTGGAGTCTCTGGTTCTTTCTAAATTAAATTACGCTGACGCTGTTTATGGACCAAGACTCTTATCTAAAACAGACCGGCTTATACAAAGGTTACAGAATGCATGTGCTCGCTTTTGTTTTAACATACCCAGGCGAGCGCATGTCACTCCTTATTTCAATGAACGCAGTATACTCAAAATGAATGCTCGTCGTAAACTGCACCTAGCGACAGTTATGTTCGATATCATTAAATCGCGAGCACCTTCGTATTTGTATAACAAATTGTCGTGGCCTGTGAGATACGGCAGGCGAGAATGTGTACGACGACGTGTTCTCGAACTATCCATCCCGCGCCATAGGACCAAGACATTTCGAGGCAGTTTTCGTTATGCAGCTTCGAAATGTTGAACAACATTCCACCACCTATAAAGGAAAGTTCGGGTAAAATAACTTTTAAAAATAAACTTTAAGCTTTTTTATTGGCTCATCAAAAGGAAAACGAAAACATTAGAGCCCCTGCTACTACCGCAATATAGTTTTATTTATATTTATTTTATACTCTGTTTTTTATTTTATCACTTATATTCGATACACAATTATATAAAAAAATATATATAATAAATTATTTCTTATGATTGCTATACCGATATATTTATATACTCATACATTTATGTACCTGTACAGATATATGCACATGCTTTGCTGTCGGAATTTCATTCACTGTATGGTCTCGTTTTGCTTTTGCTGTTTTGTTTTGTAATCTTCTATTTTCTTTTTATCAGTACATACGAGTACATTTATGTAAGCGTACATTGTGTGGTATTGTGCCGCCGTATAGTGCGGGTTTCATGCCTAGGTTGCAGCAGAATACCAGCGTCAGAGGGTACGCAATTGTGTTTGCTCCCTGACATAATGCTGAGCTCGCGACCTTTTAGCCACGACTTTTAATAGTATATTGTAAAATTGTTAGTAACTAAGTCCTTCTTTGTAATTAAGCCAGTGAGCTAATAAATGCTTCTTCTTCTTCTTCTAAAAAACATCACGTGATTAATGGACGACCCCTAAAAAGGAACTTTGTAACTTTTGGTTCTCTCTCTCTCCAACTTAAGAGCTCTTGTCGGTGAAGCAATTTCCAGTCCGATCTATTATATGCCTTCATTTTGACCTCCTGATACGACATTCCACCCACTTTTTCTGCTACCTGCTTCATAAAACTTCGTCTGGGTCTTCCTCTTCCCCTTTTCCCTTCTATTTTACCTTCCACTATCGTTTTAAAGAAGGTGTAGTGTCGTATCAAGTGGCCAATCATCTTTCCTCAATTCAACTTTTGGTTACAAACCGTAAAAACGCTCATAATTCTGGTTGAGAAAGATTGACGAAAAATTGTTTTTTTTTTAAATGTACTTATGTTACCGGCAATTTGTATAATACGGTATTCTATATAATACCTAGGCAATGTATAGAATACCTAAAACGTTAAGGTAATGTATGAAATATGTTTCATTTTATGCTTTGCCTAGGCATTCTATACAATACCGAATGCGCTGCCGGCAATGTGTGTAAAAGGCGTGAGTGGGAGGGTGCGCGCTGCGTTCAGTGATCTCATTGCGTAATCTATTTCATTAAAATGGGACGCGGGAGCGAGCGAAGCGAGCTCGGGCTCACAGAGTACCGAGACATCGCTCATTTAGGTTACGCTATGGTACGCCCCCCCCCCCGTACCATTCGTGTTAGGTTGCTTCATCTAATGAAAAAGCAAATCTAATGTGTTATTTTTGTCTCTCATTTTATACCCTTCTACTTACTTACTTACTTAACATTGATAAATACAGGCCCAAATATAGTTATTTTACCGGTGGACCAGCAGGTACTCGTATACAATTCCTACGTATTGTATAATTACCTAGGTAAACTATATACTGGAAAATAATATTCATAATATTTCATACATTACCTTAACGTTTTAGGTATTCTATACATTACCTCGCCTCGGTATTGTATACGAGTAGAATACCTGAATTATACATATTGCCGGTAACATATACATCTGTGCGACAGTATGTACTAACATCGCCTGTAATATCGCCGTTTTCTAGTAAAATAAACATATTTGATGTGATTTTTTTATGAAAGTCGCACAAATGAAAAAAAAACAATTTTTCGTCAAACTTTCTCAACCAAGAACAATGAGCGTTTTTACGGTTTGTAACCAAAAGTTACAAAGTTCCATTTTATTTGCCACAAAATACAAAATAATACAAAATTTATATTAACTTTTCAATCTTCGTTATAAGTCTGGTTCCAGTAAAAGTATAGTGGATAGTAGATAATTATACCTAATGGTCAAACGACGTTATTCGGTAAAAGGAAAGGCCCAATGCGATCCGCAAGTTGATTTTCGAACTGAAGCCCGTGGAAACTACATTAATAGGAAGTAGTAGACTTTATTGGCCTCGTAGTTATTACATCGAATAAGAAATAAAACAGACAGTTCATTTATACTATACGTTTAGGTAATAAATCCTTTGGCATAGCGACGCGTAAAAAGGTGAAGGTGATAAAGAAAATTCTGCTTGAGTTGTGAAAAATTGAGTGCTCTGCGTAGGTGGTACAATAAAATATACGACTCTCTTAATATTTAATAGAGGCAGGAGACATTACAGACAGACTTCAGAGTCTGTGATAAATATAGCGCATTACTATGCAAAAATAAGGTAAGCATATGTAGGTAAATTTAGGTACGTAAAATTTGAAATCCTTCGCCTGTAATTCACGTCGGTTTGTTAGTCAGGACTATAAAGTCAAGCGATTTGATTGACGCATTCATTATAAACGGCTAAACAGATTTTCATCAGAAAAAAAAACAATTCTTGTTTAACCCGCATACCTCGCATTTAAATCCTTATGTTTTTGGGAGATACAATACGCCAGACTGGAACACATGAAGATACAGAAAGGCTTCATAATTAACACCTTTTTGCGGCAGAGGGTTAAAAATAAAAATTTCATGTGACTCCCACATGCATTTAGATTTTTTTTATTAAGGACGTGAGTACTTAATAACAAAAATCTAAAACGGCATTGAACGGGATGAAACGGGGCGGAAAAACGGGATTTCTTATTTTAGATACACGTGAGTGTATCTAAAATAAGAAATCCCGTTTTCCTGCCTCCACGAGTTTCTTATCTAGAGAAAACGAAGCATAAACCCAAAGCAACCAATATGTTAGCAAGTAGGTTCGTGATGTGTCGAACACATTTAACTCTTATCTCGAAACCCTCTCGGGATGCAAGGAACACATATCTTTATTGAATGTACTGGGTAAGGGTAGGTATTGATATCGACAAGTACCTATTTCAGAACTGAATTCGGAGAAAATTGAGAACACGGATTACGGAGATTATGTTCATACATTACATAATGTACGAATTGATATTGTAGGATTTGCTTGGAATAGAAATTATCTGGTAAAATATCTATATTGTAAGTTGAATTGTAATAAGATGGAATAAGAATACGCTATATAGTTAACATAATTATTCTATTATCATTACCGTAGTTAAAGCTTTATTAAAAGCAAATAATTCCAGTAGTTATTTGGATAGGTATAGGTTGGAAACAAAACAATTTTAATTTATCAAACCACAAAAACCTGACTGTGAGCCACATAGACGTAAATTATTATACATACCCACTTATTAAATATGTATCTTTCAAAGCAGCCTGCTAAATAAGTTTCAATAAATAAGAAACTAAGAGCCACTGTATTTTTTTTTTCTTAGATTATGTGTTTATTATTCGTCACATACACGCCGCCTTATTTTGTGAAATATGTTAAAATCCCTAAGACTTTTAGGTCGTAAAGAATGCTAAAGATATAGTCATAAAACATAATCATTGTTTTATGGCAATGGGTACAGTTGCAACTTTATACTTTTACGTTATTCAGAGACGCAAATAGCCAGTTGTAACCACTGTTCGGTAAACGATCAGATGGGTAAGCAACGTCAGGCAAAGTCAGTCCTTAGATGGGTGACCGTTTAGAGGCATTTGAACTGAGCGTCTCCGTGCTTCGGAGAGCACGTTAAAAGTTGGTTCCGGCTATCAACAAGACAGCAGTCGTTAAGCTAAGTCAGAGGCCTAAGGGCAGCTTGAAAACTCTGCCACCAGGTTGGCCTATAACCAAACGACAAATAAACTATTTAAAAAAAATAAAAACCGACTTCAAAGTAAATTATCTAATAAACTATTTTAAAAAAAATAAAAACCGGCTTCAAAGTAAATTATCTAAAAAGCATAAAATAACGAAAATATATTGAAGTCGGTGCTAGCTAATCATGTTAACTAACACTATCACCCTAAGTTGAAAAATACTCTAACTATTGCAAAAAGAATTTTTGAAGTCGGACCTGTAGTTTCTGAGAAATCCGTGGACAAACCTACATACACTCATACAATTTGGTAAAATTGTTTAGAAGCCCACACTAGACTAACATCTATACTTATAATAAAACTGTAACAGGTCCAATTCTGTACATTGAAGATATTTTGAAAATTATTTTTGGAGGGCATTCTATAACCGATACTGAGACCGAAAATGTATTTTTTTAAATTTTTGTCTGTCTGTCTGTCTGTCTGTCTGTCTGTATCACGGCTGAGCATCACGCCTAAACTACTGAATGGATTCAAATGAAACTTGGCATGATTTGAGATCTTACTACGAGGTAGGACATAGGATACTTTTTATCCCGTAATCTAGCACGGTTCTTTTGGGAGAGGGGATTAAAGTCAAAATGGGTACTTGGTTATACGCTTGGTCAGATTTTATCAATTTTTCTTTTTAATATAATAAATATTAGTAAGGGAACACTCATAGAGAGTTGTTATCAAGGTTTGGTAATCGATCGGGTTAAGCAACGTTAGGTAAGGTCATTAAATAGATGGGTGACCGTTTAACGCCATTTGAACTAAACGGGTCCGTGCTTCGGAGAGCAAGTAAAAAGTGGGTCCCAGCTTTTAACCGACTATAAAAAAGGAGGTTATGTATTCGATGCGAATGTCTGTTATTAAAAGTTTAGTTAACGTAAAAATAGCGCAGGCGGAGCTGCGTGGGTCGGCTAGTATATCAATATTACGCATTTTTATTAATATTACATACATACGCGTCGAATAGTGAACCTTCTTTTTGAAGTAGCAACCAGGAAATCAGCCACTACACCAACGTGCCTGACAAATTGTAATAATTCAACTGTAATTTGGCTGCAGTGCATTTAGGAGCTGGAAAGCATTGTGATTTATTTTAATTGATTTAATTTGGCCGAGTCAACTTATTGGACGAATGTTTCCACAGCTCGGCTATTTTGTTTAAATACAAATTGATTCGAGTTTATTCGGTGTGTTTAATGTAACGACATACTCGGTATGAATATTGGCCAATTTCAGAATAGTAAAAATAAACACATTGAAAATACATTCACATCACATTATTATAAATTTATTTCTATCCCACCCAACTGTACTATACTGTCGTCCGCGCATACATATATTACCTTTGGGACCTTGAAAGACTGGGCAAAGTCGCTGTGGGTTGTTGTTAGTTTACAAATAAAAATAATAATAATATCTTGGGACAATCCACACACGGTCATCTGATCCCAAACTAGGCAGAGCCTGTACTATGGAAACCAGACAACTGATACTAATACTTATCGTCGGCTTACTGCAAGACCTCATTAAGTGACATTTTCAAAACTTTGAGTTATGCCACTAATAAGGTTTCGTTATAGTGTTTGCCCTATATCATCGTACGTATGAATAAGTTAAAGAAAAATAAACCACCATTATATTGCTGAATACTTCTAGTATTAAAATCAAGTGATTATTTTAAATATTAACGAGTAGTTTTTTTTAATTAAATAAAAATAAACTTAGTGACTTTTTGCCATTGCGGCTTTGATCGAGGTTTGAAATAAGTATTTCTTAAAATTGATCTGATAACTAATTTTAAATAGAAATAATATACGATTCAGTATCGAAAGTTACAAACAAAATAATCTTTATCATTAACAAAACATAATATAAATCCTTAAAACAAAAAACAAGGACAATATTGAGCTAAAAACCACATAAAACATTGGATTAACATTAAATCAGTCAAAAATAATAACCCTGAATAATAAATGAATGGAAAGTTCATGAAATTGATGAAAAGTGTGCTCTTCAAATCGTCATCAGAGTTCTCTTCTTCAGTAAGAAATTCATGAACTTCATTAACTGGTAAAATCCCTGTGCTTTAGGTTCCTATGGTTTCATAGTTCCATTATTTTTCTTTTCTTTTTGTTATAAATAACGTTACGCAGATCGATCATCGTAAAAACTTGCATAAGACGCATCAGATTTTCTATTTCACTATGGATACTGGCGACCACCATGAGTGTGTCCAGACTCGAGATATTTGTGTTCGATAAACTCAAGGTACGTTGCATAAACCTAAACACAGTTGCAGACACAACAGAAGCTAGGTTGCTAGGTTGCTATTTTGACCATCGCAGGTATCAGAGAATATAGATATTTCTGTCCTGTAAACATTGGATCCAAAGATAAAATGCCGTGTACTTACCACATGACTTCCTTTTTTCCACCGATAACATAGGCCTTCATTTGAACAACAAGTTTTATAGATGGTAGCATTGTATACATTCAGTTTGCGTTGGTAGTAAAGGAAAGAAACATTATTAGTAGGTAAATACAATACCTACCTTTTGGAAATTCAATGTAATGGAATTAATGCTTTCATCTTCATAAGCCCAATGTTATCTAACTGATTAGTATCTCGACTTTGTAATTTTGCATAAACATAAAACATAAGCTAGCGTTGGCCTGCAGTCACACCTGGTGGAAAGCGGTAATCGAGGATTGTAAAGCACATACTAGTTTATTAAAAGCCTAATCATTGTAGTCTTGAAGTCACCTACATTAAAAACGGGTGGGAAAACCGACGCAGGCAAGCCTTTCCAGTCATTAGCTGTTCTTATTATAAGTGAAGAAGCAAATCGCTTAGTCCGGAGTCCGGAGTTAAGGCACGTTCACCATGTGGTGTACGAGACGCACAGCGCGTATGCAACGTTATATAACGTTGCATACGCGCTGCGCGTCTCGTCATCCGATGATAGAAGGTGGAAAAGTCATGTAATTCCTGCGCTTACTCTCCTAAAGTATCTTGTAGAATACCAAGAGGCTGGCTACACTACGCCTATTTTGTAAGTTATGCAGATTGACCTCCATATTAGTGGAGGGGATTAGTGGAGATCTGGATTACCAGATTCTGGATACCTTAGCGCGCCTCTTCACTAAGTCCAAAGCTGCTAGATGGCATTTTGCAGCACCAGCCCATTGTATGACTACAGTATTCCACACACGACCGCACTTACGATTTATTAACAGAAGCTGTCCCGGTATGAAGTACCGTCGGACCTTTTCAAGCTTTCTTGCAGCTACTTGGGCCTTTGGGCTCAAACTATTCCGTCCTTGGTCTCATGAGACGCATGTTTTGGCAAAAGAAATTTCATCCAAACTTATCGAAGTCTCAAGAGACCGCCGGGCTTGGTAGCTTTTTCTACCAACGTATAAACTTGGCCATACAAAGGGGTAATGCTGCCAGTCTTTTAGGTACCCTTCCCTCCCAGTGCGGTGATTTTGAGGAAGTTTTTACCTAGTTTAAGTGTACATGTTTGTAAATAAACTGTAAATATTTAGTTTCAATAAATTATGTACATTTTCCGACGATTAAAATCAAATAATTTAGATACGATCTTCATCAGTGTTTAGTGAGCACTTTAATTTACCCTTACAGTCTTCTGGCTTAGGCTGTGGGTGACCAACTGACCAATATTACTTTTGTGTATTATATCTATAAGTATCTTATTTTTTTACCATCTAATAGTCTTAATTTGTCCATACGAATAAACTTAAGCTTTAATATGATTGCCTTTAGTTAATTTGATAGAATTAATTAAAATCTTTTGATATGAATTATTATGTTATAAAAGTAATTAAGCGCAGTTAATGAACTTTAACCAAGTTTCTTTCTAAAGTGATGTTCGTTATGCATATTTAAATAAAATCATTATATCATATATAATGAGTTTTGTAAAATAATAAAATAGGCATTATGACATACCTTGAATTTTTTAAAATTTTATAATATCCCTTCATGATTTTAATGGACCTAATATTGCCAAAATTGTAATTACTGACTTTATACTATAGCAATAAGGTCCAAATCTGAATAGCTAGAAATGAGTGAGTTTTTGCAATATATAGAGCTCGTCAAGACGAGTTCGAGGCGCTATTCAACTGTACTTGATGACTTTTTGCCATTAGTGAGTTCTTGCAGTAAGCCGACGTTATATACATTTTTTTTTGTAAATATTAATAGATAAATAACACCCAGACACTTGGTGGGAATCGAACCCACGACCCATCGGTTAGCGGACAGGGTGTCTAACCACTAGACCAACGGGCCCGTCAATACTTAAACAATACAACATAACTAAGACTATCGTTGTATTTGTTTTTCGTCGTAAGGTTAGTGGCGAATGGTGTCACATTTCTTTAAGCTGCCCTTGCTTCTGACTTGGCATAACGACTGCTGTCTAGATGAGTTGGGACTAAGGACTGCTTGTCCTCCGTAGCACGGAGATGCTCAGTTCCAATGCCACTAAACGGTGACCCATCAAGGACTGACCTTGCTTAGCTCCTTTACAGAACATTGATTACGACAACTCCCCGTTGGGTGTCCGTAAGAAGACGGGCAGCAGCGTCTTTTTCTTGGATTGCCTACCACCTATACTGCGTTACTCAAGCCGCCTGCCAAGCGTGGGGGTTATAGCAACCCTTCCCTTCTAAGGGAGAGGCCTTTGTTCAGCAGTGGACGTTTCACTTGCTGCTGATGATGATAACAACTGGCTGTGCGCCTCCGATACATCGAATTGGCTCTATGTAATTCATATCGCGAAGTCACTTTCTATAACACAGCAAATGTACTCGTTGGTTATATGCACATGTGTATTATTACTTGTTTCGTATATAGCTGTTATACAGGATGTGGTTCTCCATTCTTGCCATATCATTGAATGATAGACGTAAAATAGGCATGATGATTAATTTTGAAAAAATACTCTATAATGTACTTACGGGTCTACTATTGCTGAAAATAATCATATTTTTGTATTAAAATTACAATTAATAGCAATATTATCAATTTTTAAAATAGAGTTTGAATTTCGTTCCAAAACGATGGCCGGTGCATGGCGCCATGTTGTGACGTCACTACGGCGGTGTAAATAAACATCTGTCTAGGTATAAAAGTTAAAAGTGAATCATTGTATGAAAGAAAAAGTTGAGATGACAGTTTGACAGTTGTTTATTTACACAGGATTGACGTCATTCACTCTGAGCAGCGTTTATTACAAAATGGCGATTAGCTGTATTTAAGAAATTTATTTGCTTAAATATCACGAAAATCTCTCTATTATTATGAAAATGAGATGCATTTTTGGAATCAGTGCAATCTGTTCTAATATTTAAAACCACAGATTTATTGGTATTGTGTTACAGTCATCATGCCTATTATGAATGATTTTTTATGTTTGGTACGAAAAGAAATCCCGTGTGCAACCGTCACTATAAAATAACCCCGTCTGGCAACGTTCTTCGCGCAAAGTAGAAAAACAAGAGTACGCGCGGTTTGCCAACCTTGGGACCGCTTCTGAGCGCTCGAGAGCTCTTATTCTGGTTGAACGTTAATCGTGAATCATTAATTATCTTTTAGTTATTAACCACTGAATTATTAAACTATTTTTAATCAATTAACATAATCCTTAACTGTTAGGTCTACAAATATGGCAAAAATGCAAAACCACATCCTATATTTTGAAACTACATAAGTCTGTCACTTACTCAGGTAGTGAGAGCAAAAGATTTATAGGTAATACCGACATTTTCTCTACTGTGTAGCCGCAATATTTGACATAAAATACAAGTTTACAGCGAAAGAGAAGTTTTATCTACATCTCTCAAAAGTTTGTGTTCCGGTATAATGTCTGTACTAACTTACTCAACTACAACTAACTTACACTTATCACTTAGAAAACTGCACTTAAAGAACTAAGTTTTAAGAGCTCCACACAGTCCTATGAAGTATTTTTGAATGGAAAGTTTAAAAGCTATAAAATTGTAGTTCTTAACACTGATTGAGCTGTGTAGCATACTATTAATAATTAGGCAGGTAGACCAACTGTCTGAGAAAACAATAAAAAAACATATTATCATAATATCTATACTTATAATAAAACTGTAACAGGTCCAATTCTGTACATTGAAGATATTTTGAAAATTATATTTGGAGGGCATTCTATAACCGATACTGAGGCCGAAAATGTATTTTTTTAAATTTTTATCTGTCTGTCTGTCTGTCTGTCTGTCTGTATCACGGCTGAGCATCACGCCGAAACTACTGAATGGATTCAAATGAAACTTGGCATGATTTGAGATCTTACTACGAGGTAGGACATAGGATACTTTTTATCCTGTAATCTAGCACGGTTGTTTTGGGAGATGGTATTAAAGTCAAAATGGGTAGTTGGTTATACGTTTGGTCCGATTTTATCAATTTTTCTTTATAATATAATAAATATCAGTAAGGTAACACTCATAGAGAGTTGTTATCAAGGTTTTGTAATCGATCGGGTTAAGCAACGTTAGGTAAGGTCATTAAATAGATGGGTGACCGTTTAACGCCATTTGAACTAAACGGGTCCGTGCTTAGCAGAGCAAGTAAAAATTGGGTCCCAGTTTTTAACCGACTATAAAAAAAGAGGTTATGTATTCGATGCGAATGTCTGTTATTAAAAGTTTAGTTAACGTAAAAATAGCGCAGGCGGAGCTGCGTGGGTCAGCTAGTTTGAAATAATACCAATTTTACGGATTATGTAGGTATATCGCAACTTCAGTAAAAGTAGTTTTAAACTATGCTCCACTGTATTCAAAAACGAATGTACTTTTCTATCTGCTCCTCAAACCAATTTTAATCACTTTAGGCATGATTACGGTATAGTATTTTTCAAAATATACGCACTGATGTCTACAATGAAATTTCTAGTGACCTTTCTAGTTGGCCTTTTTAGTTCCACAAAAACGCTAACGCCAACATATACCTACTTGTCGAACTTTATTTATTTACTTACTATCGATCCCTTATTCTAAGTTAAAATAATTATCATCGATAGTTATAATGACATATTTCCGCTTCAGTAATAACGTATTAGCAGCCTACTGTTGGTTGTTCAAATGACAGTCTGTCAGGGTTTTAGTTATCGCTCCATTTCGTAGGTTTATCGCTGGATATCGATGACTTGGTTGATGATTTTAACTGATAGTTAGGGTTCGATAGGATATTGGGACCGGCAGTTAGTTATTTAAAATAAACAGTTTTTTTTTAAGTTTTACCAGTTTTACCAGTTTAGAATTTATGAGGTTTATACAGTATAATAATTATTCTTTGTTTTTTGTTGCAGCTTGCAATTTACGCCGGGTACGCAGTAATGGCGTTTTTAGCTTCGTTCGCAATATCAGTAGCATTCGAAGCACCTGCTGTCAAGCTCCTCAAAATGGTCATAAGTGGTCCTGCAAGGCGTAAGAAGAACCACTGACTCAACAGCTAGTACTTCCAATGTTACTAAAGTGGTATTCAGGATATAGGAGAGCTCAATAACTGTAGATATTCGTGTTATGTACAACGCATTATAGTTACCATAATTGTAATAAATATGTTCTATGTAAATATAATTTTATTAGAAATAAATTTAATTTAAACTGATAAAAGTCTTTTCCCAATATTGTAACTCGCCAAAGTTTCCAAATGAAGCGTACATGACTTGGCTTTTATTATATCCCCAAAACTTTTAAAATTTGTAAACTTGATAATAAATGGGTATTGTTACGTGCGGGTGGGTATTAAAATGCCGATTAACGTAAAAGAAGATTTTATTCCACGTACACTCACTCTGTATACACTATACACGCAGTATACACACAAGGCACAGTAGTCCGAGTCGCACAGTACTTCTCAGTAGTCCAAAGTCTTCGCAAGGGTCGCTGGTACAATTCTCTTCCATCGCTTCCTTAAGATGTTTCCGCTGTCGCTTGTAAACACAAAACTGTCCGAACGCCACTATGCGTCGGCTTATATACCTAAATTAACAGAGGGGTGGAAGTCTCTCGAATAAACTCGTATGAACCTACCTATTCTATCGTTTTCGCGAGATACAATAGCGGCGTGACCTTCGAGAATGAACTAACAATAGGCGGGGGCAGTGACCCGTGAGCGAGCGAGCGGTAGGTACTTACACAAGTACTTGCGAATTGGAGGGAACTACTTTCTATTGAGAATTCGAGATCTTTCGGTACGAATCGATAGTAGACCTATAGACTAACAATGCGTTTTGAGATCATTGCAATTAAGTAATAATTAACGGAGTAATTAACACTTTTATGTCCCGGTCGTAACACTACCCCCCTCTTAGTTATGCTCGTCCCGAGCATCATTATCTCCATGATAACGTGCCAATCTGTCCAGGTGAACTATCTTAGGTTTGCCTCGGGGTCCCTTCTTGATGCGGTAGGAGTAGGTGACGTTGTTGATCCTTGTAATAACGATCCTTTACACCACACTAACTTCCCTTCATCGAAGCCGTTGGTATTGGCGTTCCAATCGTCGTGGGTCTTCATCCTTTCCCTGGTCACCAGGCTATTTTCCCGTACCCGTTTGTGCACTTCTTCCGTGCCAACAGTTTGCGACTTAGGTTTTCCTTTACTTCCAGTTTGTGATCTTTTTGCGGCACACACCAAACATTTACGGCACCAGTCTTCGACATCTTTACGGCATCGCAGCCAGTAAAACCTCTGTCTCACTTTCACCAGGGTTTTCTTGACTTCAAGATGCTTACCAGATACGCCATCGTGAACGTGCCGTAAAAGAGAAGCCACCATAACTCTTGGTATCACTACTTGCATGACTACTTCTTTCCCATTACTGGTCTCCCATTTCCTGCACAGCAAATGGTCTTCTAAGACTAAGCTGTCCCACTGGGCCCAATAACTTTTAGTAGTTGCACTGCAAGCAGATACATCCTTCCATTGGGGCTTGGTCCCACTTTGCTTCCAGCGTAGTATAGGACCAAGATCATCATCCTCTGCTTGTGCCTTCTTCATATTGGTCCCAGTCCACTCGTCTTCCGAGCCATGCGTCCTTATAATCCTGACTTCTTCTCGGACTTCATTCTTAGAACAGTGCTTGCTGGCACAAGGTCTTCGCATCACATCTTCCACGTTGCTATGTCCATTCCCATTGCGATGTTCCGTTGCATGGTAGACATTCTGCGGTTGCTCTTGCCATCGTACTACTCGACAGTCATCCCCTTGGGGTGCAGCATATAAGGCACTTTTCTTTTTCCGGTTCGGGCACTCCAGCTGTATATGTCCCCTTTTCCCGCAGGTATAACACAGGGGCCCAAAACTCGGACGTCGCGAGATACCGAGTCGACGGACGGCTACAACCTCACTTACCCTATGTGCCTGCGTATCTTGCTTCACAGGTTCGACCTGTATCCCAATACTTGAACAACTTTTTGTCTTCTCTAAAGGGCAACTCTGCTTTATGTGCCCCCTTGCTCCAAAGCCATAACAAGTGGGGACATACCGGGGCCTTGTCTCATCCGGCACCACTTCCTGGATCTTATATAGCCGAGTGTCCCGTCGTACAGCTTCCACTTCGAGAGCATGGGCCAGAGCGCTCTTCAAAGTCGAATGATGGCCCATACGAACAGCAGCTCTGACTTCCGCGTCCCGTATGCCGTCGACGAATGCTTGCAACAGCGTCACTTCAACTTTCGCTGGTGCCGAAGAGTACGCACGACGAACCAGCCTTTCCACTTCAAGCGCCCACTGTTGAAGGCTTTCACCAACCTTCTGTGTACGCTCGCGGAGTTGTGCTCGGTATACGTGTTCCAGGTGACCCTCACCATAACGCGTATCTAATGCTTCCAACAGAGCTTCCAACGTCCGTCCCTCATGTGGCAGGTTCTCTAATATGAGCAGAGCGTCCCCTCGTAGTGCCAGCACCAGGGCCATGAAGGATTGGTCATCACTCCATCCATTCCACTTGGCCAGTGTCTCGAACTGGTAGCGGAAGGCTGTCCACGACGAAGTCCCATCATAATGCGGAAGGTCGAGTTTCGCTGCTGATGGTGATGATGAAGCCACGGCTAGTGGTTGGCGAGTCTCTAGTTTCGTTACCTTATTAGTCAGTACATGAATACGGCTATCATGTTCATCAATGCGGCCTTCCAGGTTTTCCGTCTTAAGAGTAACCTCTTTGACGTCCACTTCCAGTTGTGTGACTTTCTCGCCGAGTACAGAAATGCCGGCGTCAATCTTGCACAGAACAGCCTCTTGGTTGGCCTGAATGTCACGGCGGGTAGCCTCCTGGATAGCCTCTTGGGTAGCCTGGATGTCACGGCGGGTAGCCTCCTGATTTACCTGAATAGCTTCCTGGATCTCGCGACGAGTAGCCTCCTGGTTCGCCTGGATGCTCTGAATTTCACGACGGGTAGCCTCCTGCATACCCTGGATAGCGGCCAGCAGCGTTGACAGATTTAGCTCCGTCGAGTCTCCCGGTGGTGCGGTACCAGACGACGTGGCAGTCTCAGGCTGAGACTCCTCCTCTTGACCACGCCGACGTGCAGCATCCATCTCCACTTGCCTCCTTGTTCGCGGAGTACGCGCTTCTTCTTCTCGCGGCAGAATCGGCATTCCGCTTCTGACACCAATTGTTACGTGCGGGTGGGTATTAAAATGCCGATTAACGTAAAAGAAGATTTTATTCCACGTACACTCACTCTGTATACACTATACACGCAGTATACACACAAGGCACAGTAGTCCGAGTCGCACAGTACTTCTCAGTAGTCCAAAGTCTTCGCAAGGGTCGCTGGTACAATTCTCTTCGATCGCTTCCTTAAGATGTTTCCGCTGTCGCTTGTAAACACAAAACTGTCCGAACGCCACTATGCGTCGGCTTATCTACCTAAATTAACAGAGGGGTGGAAGTCTCTCGAATAAACTCGTATGAACCTACCTATTCTATCGTTTTCGCGAGATACAATAGCGGCGTGACCTTCGAGAATGAACTAACAATAGGCGGGGGCAGTGACCCGTGAGCGAGCGAGCGGTAGGTACTTACACAAGTACTTGCGAATTGGAGGGAACTACTTTCTATTGAGAATTCGAGATCTTTCGGTACGAATCGATAGTAGACCTATAGACTAACAATGCGTTTTGAGATCATTGCAATTAAGTAATAATTAACGGAGTAATTAACACTTTTATGTCCCGGTCGTAACAGTATGATACAACTTTCACATCTGTTATCAAGTTTGACACTTTCCTTAATGGCAAACAATATAAATGGAAGCGTGAGTATTTATTGATTCTAGCAACATGACTTTTCTATTAGCATAATATGTCTGTGCCAGCAATCTAGAAGGTACTTAGATACATAATGTAAAAGATAGCTCTTATAAATTGCTTAGAAATGGGCGTGAATATAGATCAAATTGCTAGAAAATTATAAATAGACACTGCTAGCTGCAGTCATCGTCTGTTATATTAATTTTCTATACGAGACTGCTTTGTACAACATGTCGATAAAATAACGCACAATTAATCTAGCACACTATTATTTATTTTCATAAATCATCGTCAAATAATTAATTTTATTGAATATCATAACTATTATATTTGTTCGTGACTCTACTCTCACTGCAAGCGTGTCGTATACGCTCGCTAAAGTTCATAGTCGCGAGGTTAATAACCTCTAACCGCATCTGCATTACTACGGTGATGCGGAATATGACGTGCCTGTTGGTTTAGTGGTTAGACACACTGGCTGCTACCCACGGTCGTGGGTTCGGTGTATTATCTATATATTTAAAAAAAAGTCTAAAAGTAAGTCGCCTCTCTCGCCCTGGCGTTAGAGGCGACTTACTTTTAGACTTTTTGTGTTACTCCACGTTTCGTATTCCCTCCACTTACCCTATAAGTATTATTATCAGTTGTCTGGTTTCCATAGTACAGGCTCTGCCTAGTTTGAGATCAGACGACCGTGTGCGGATTGTCCTAGAATATTATATTAAAATATATAATATAAAAAATAAATAAAAAAATATAATAAATATATATATATGAATATTATATTAAATATATTTTCTATTTTATATTATACTACTATTATATATATTTTCTTTTTATTCTTCTATTCAACAATAAAATTTAATTTTTATTGAAGTGCACCTTCAACTGCCCATTATGTTTTTCTCTATCATTTTCTAGTAGGGTTGCCTGGAAGAGATTGCTTTTTAGCGATAAGGCCGCCTTTGTACATTGATATCTACAACGTATTGTTAAATTTACATGTAACTTTTGGTGTACAATAAAGTGTATTTATTATTATTATTATTATCGTTTATTTAAATATTTATCACGGGTTATATACCCGGTCATTTTAGAGGCTTGCGTGGGGACGGATCCAACACGTAGAGGCCCTTTTTAAGAAATAAATGGTGTGTAGAATACCTGCCGGGATCAACTGCTAATATGGTGAAAAAATGGCAGTTGACCTCGACAGGTGTAGGAACTATTGTAAGTATATGGAAAGCTTATATAAGTCTATGTTGTTGAACATTTGATGGGCTAGAAGCTAGGCTATTGCAAAGGCCGGGGTCACTTGCCATAATTACATTCATAATTATGTTGTGGCAAGTGGTGGCTTGCCACCCACTAGATGGGCTCCCCAAATAATCGTCCGATGACGACAGAGAGCAACACCGGTGTGAGTGACTCAGGGGTGTAGAGAGGTGTGCTGCGCTTTCTCCGAAGTTACTCGCGGCGTTATGCCCTTTAACACTTCCACCCCTGGAGCATTTAGCTCTAGCAACTCCTCTCTGGACGGCCAATTAAGGCAAGCCAGAGCTGAGAGTCCTGCGGGTCCCCTTGGGTTCCACTCGGCCGACGAAGACACGCCGAGGTGGGGGCCCTGACCGACTCTCTGGAGCACTCGGGTCCGTGGTGTCGCTACGCACCAACAGCTCGCCACAAGCTGCCCTGCGGGCTTATTATTATTATTATTATATTATTATTATTAATTTATCCACCTGTGCTTTTAAACTTGGAATTATAAATATGTAGAAATATATTTAACAAATTATTTACACTAAAATATACCTACTGTAACTAATTATACTCTCGCTACTGTACCAACTAGCTCCATGTTTTGCGATAATTCGTTAACACGTTGTATAGTCAAATCTACGTCAGAAATGTATTTATTGTACGTATTAACAGATATTGTGGCAGTGTGCAATATTTTCAAAATATCGCAACCAAATAATGCTATGATCCTGTACGGTCACAGCCAACGATTTTGGGGGGGGGGGTCATATGTGACGGTCCCGTTGGTCTTGTACCTAGACATAAAAAAACCAGCGGCCAATCTTCTACACGATCGTCCATCTACGGATATATAGTACACAAGCGCTTGCGTAGACACAAGTGCATTCTCTCTTCCTTTATACCTCTCACAATCCGATGGGATGGAAGACCGACACGACCGGGGGAGAGGTTAGGCACAGAAGGACTTTTTACATGCCCATCCGACGACGACGCATGGATCATCTTACTTTGCAGACAATCAGGTGATCGGCCTGCATTATCCTTTTTTTTTTTGACGCGGTGGAAATCTTCCGAAGATCCCCGGGAGCTGTGGGGCTCGACCGGGGTATGTGGGATTCTTACCCACTAAAACCCCCGCGGCTGTCGCATCGGAACATGAGAGAAGGGTCCCCAGGGCTCTCCGGTGGGATCTGCACCAGGGGCCCCTCAGTGCCTTGCCTTTGAGCCCGCCGCCGGGGGGCGCATTATAGCCCCCCGGGAACCTGTCACGGTGCTCACGGGGACGGGGGTTCGCAACCCCGCCGCCGTCCTCCTCGGAGTCGCCGCCGTACTCAATGGACGTTCAAAGGGCCCACACACCCCGAACGTCCAGCGACTCCGAAGAGGCCTGCATTATCCTAGCCAGTAAGGAACAACTACACAAAGTTGTTGCCCCTAGCTGGATTCGAACCCGCGACCTCCGATTTGCAAAGCAAGCGGTTTCCCACTGCGCCATGGAGGCTACTAAAATTATAAATCAGTACCGATAAGGTATTAAGTATCAACTATGGAATATCGCCTCAGAATACCTACTTACATGATATACGATACGGACGATCGTTGGGAACAATGAATCAATCATCGTTATTCTCAAGCGTGACTCGCTATCTCTACCGCAACATCCATAAATCCCGTCCTCATTGTATAACCAGCTTCTTACGCTCGTTACCAGGAGACAGGTCAAAGATTCTCACAATGGCTTTTGTTGAAGGAAAATAGGTGACATATTAGGTGACGAAAATAAGTGATACCCAAAAAGTGCCCTTTGCCTTTTCACACTAGACGATAAATTTACATAGTATTCTTATTTGCTTCCTCCAGATTTCCTCGATTCTACTCGACCTCACTCAAACAAAAGTAAAATATTCAAACAAAAACATTCATGTAATGCTTTCCGGCAACTGCTAAAACCGCTATTGTTTGGAGTTTAGGTCGGGAAGCAATGATTTTATCATGTAGAAAACAACATTTATCGTAAACCTAACCTGCGATAGATACCACTTAATTATAATACAGCGATACAGCCGTTGTTGGACACATAATAATAAAATAGGCTTTTATTCCAAAAAAAATGTGTGCAGCGAAGACAATTATTTAGTTGTGTGGTAAGACATATTTATTGAAACTAAATATTTACAGTTTACTAGCTGACCCGCGCAGCTCCGCTCGCAATCTTTCAATTGTGAATCTAAACCATTCTCGAATCCCCTTGAACACACACAAACAATTTCATCAACATCGGTCCAGCCGTTTAGGAGGAGTTCAGTGACATGCACACGTAAGTACAGTAGAATTATATATATAAAGATTTACAAACATGTACACTTAAACTAGGTAAAAAACTTCCTCAAAGTTGTCGCCGCACTGGGAGGGAAGGGTACCTAAAAGACTGGCGGCATTGCCCCTTTGTATGGCCAAGCTTATACGTTGGCAGAAAAAGCTACCAGCCCGGCGGTCTCCTAAGACTTCGATAAGTTTGGATGAAATTTCTTTCACCAAACCGTGCGTTTCATGAGACCAAGGCCCCATGGTCTCCACCGCAAAGGGCGCAAATAGAGCTGCATACTTGCGTCGCTTTGCATCACTAGCGGTCGCCGCAGCCCCTCCAGCCGCCGTGCAAGTTGCCGGGGTGTGGGACGCAGCAAGTGCACCTCCTTGCACCCTGCTGCCGGCGCCCATATCAGATCCACCAAAGAGCCCAAACCCCTCTCATGGCTAGAGGCTGGCCTGTCACTAATCATCAGGCGAACGCGTCTCCTCACTAGGTTGATTAAAAAACAATCTATTATTGTAATAAACATAATTAAATTTACGTTTATGGGTACGATCAAATAAACACAAGGCAAGTCGTTTAATTTATAAACAGTGACAAAGTTACTTGTGTTTTAGATTTTTTTAAACGACTGCAATTCTTTTTATAATTATTCAATCACGAACGGGTAGAGCAAGCAAATTCCTGAATCATAACCAATGGAGTGTAAACTCAAATCACGTGAGACTAAACGGAAATTGATCGGATTTCCACAGAAAATACACGTAAATGCGAGTTTAGGTATCCGAGTTTGATAGTTCACAAGATTATTGATTCTGTGAAAATAGGTGAATTTATATTTCTTTACTGGTATTGTTATTGTTGTTTGTTGAAATGTGGAGATTCGCCGAAGAACTAAGGTTACCGACATAGCTCTCAGAATCTGCAAGTTGAAGTGGCAATGGGCAGGCCACATCGCTCGAAGAACCGATAACCGTTGGGGAAGAAAGGTTCTCGAGTGGCGACCACGAACCGGAAAACGCAGCGTAGGTAGGCCTCCCACTAGGTGGACCGACGACATTGTTCGCGTCGCAGGAAACCGGTGGATGCAAACAGCAAATTGTTGTTCATTGTGGCGGTCTAAGAAGGAGGCCTTTGTTCAGCAGTGGACGTCTTCTGGCTGGTGATGATGAGTATTGTTATGGCAAAACCATATTAGCCGCAGTTTAGGTAGCAACATAGCAACGCGACGTTTTATTAATGGGTTGGACGAAGAGCGATATAGAAGATGAAACAAGAACAAGGACCCGGGACCCGAACTCAGAAGAATCGCCAGCAAAGCATTGGCAAACTTACCACATAAGATCACAATACCTCTTTAAACTCGCCTGTAATGTTGTGGTATATTGTAAAGAGGCGACTGCTCCAGCCGCGATATAGCCTAATTTTGTACGACTGGGGACATTCGCTCAAAATTGAAGTAAATATTTCTGAAATAATTCACAGAGTATCCCACCGTTAGCTACAGTAGTTACCATCGTTACCATTACCGTAAGTATTGGTAAAATCGAGCATCTCAAATTTAATCAAGCAAAGGAAAACGAATGCCTTAGAATTAGATAAAGACTCGTTAAAGAGCTATATCGTTAGAGAACGTTTACCTGCGTATATAGCTTTGCCTAACTAGAGGTAATGTTCTGAAGTCTGCGAAGAGAGTTTATTTGCAGTCTACATTAAGGAAATTACATTACCTACCTTATTTGTTAAGCCCCTGGCGCAAAAAGGAAGGATGTTATAAGTTTGAGGCCTGTGTCTGTCTGTATGTCATTTTAAAGCTGGCTTATGTAAGAATGGGTAACATAAACCTGTGTCAACCTGGTTCTTGTTCGCGTAACCCTGTTTTTGCTCTCCCTGGAGTAACCTTCAAAAGATCCCCACGATCAACCAGGGCATGTGAGATTTATATCAACCAAAACCCCTGCAGCTGTAGCATAGGCTTATGGGAGGAGAAGCCTTGCCTCAGGGATGGCATCTGCTCCAGGTAGGTACCTCTACGTGCCTTTGAGCATTATAATCCCTATGGATTATAATCCACATTATGAATGAAATGCCATCACATAAGTTACCACAATGCCTGCGCCGCTGTTCACGCGCTTAAAATGCTGTACACGCAAGGGTAACAAGGTATAAGCTTAAAAGTATCTAAAAAAACACCGGCCGTTGTCGTATAGACAGTTAGTAGTAAAGGGTAGTGAGTGAGTTTGTCAACTATACATCCTGTGGACAGGAAGTGGTCAAAACTCACTCAATTCCTGAACAACTAACTGTTTTACGTTCAACACTAAACGTTGAAACTCATCAGAAGTTTGTTTTCACTGCGCTACAACAATTCTAGCGGAAATCCGTGTTTCCGGAAAGTACAATAACGTGCATTAAACTTTTCATAGATTATTTCTTCACATGGAGAAAGTCAAATTATTCCTGTCAGCAAGAGAAGGAGATTTAGCCCTCCGGTAGCTATCGACCTACAAATAGGCAAATTGACACACTTATCTGTTATCAATTGACTATAATCTCTCTTTGCCGCACTCTCAAAATTACGAGATGGTAAAATTATTCTCCTTTTCGGTTATTTGTAGTAAAGTCGAGCAGAATTCGTTGCCGCTATCCATTATCCCAAAAAATAAAAGGTAAACAAAGAAACCAAAAAATTTCAAACTGTGCTTCGAAATATTCTGATTTCGCAGAACTCAGGTTATAAAATAATAACTTTAGATAAATTGTAATGCAAAGCAATTAAATTTCTAGCAAATGAAAAAACAAACACGCTATTTCAACAACATAACCTCAAGTTGTTTACCTTTTATTATTTGGGAAAATGGATAGGGTATAGAGGTCGTTACATACGAAAAATATTTTTACAACCTTAAAAAATACAAGCTGAATAACCCTAGGCTTGCGAAGCAATGAACGCTGTAATTTTGAGCAAACAAGCCTCGGAAAATGTACCTCGGAAAATGCCCGCAGGCAATAATTATACAAAGGCAGTGTATTTAAAAAAAAATGCTGATAATTTTAAAGGCAATTCCATGACTTTTTCTTATTAGACTTTCAAGCACTAGAAATAGAGAGGTCACTTATAAATCCCATTAAGGCGGTTACTGCTACTTATTCATATCCTACTTTTATAAAATATTTAAAAAAAAATTAACCGAACACACTAAAAAGTAAAAAATGATTTAAATATTATTCAAGTTGGTGTAAGCGTATCGACTATGTATTAGATACCAACTTTAATAATATTTAAATTATTTTACACAAAATTAAAACGCGTTTACAAAACAAGCGGTTTCCTACTGTGCTACGGAAGCTATACGTAATGCGGTTATAACTTTGCGTAATACAAATGAACCCACATGTAATGAATGTGTACACAATACCCACGTTAAGACAATTTAACATTTTATCCGGAGCCTTGGAGGCTTATATTTCGCAGATTCGTTAGCTAGCCTCAGCCACACGTGTGCCGTAACTGTGTAGACCAATCATTTATTACACTCGGACCCTGCCAGCCCTCGCTTAATAACAAGAAACCGATAAGGGAAATTAACAATTTTGTGTATATATGAAACACTGCCGCCTGGAGTACCGCGGCAGTGCTTTTTGCTAAGCATTATCTTCTGAAAGGTAACAGTTGTAGGAGAGAACCATTGCTTAATATCTTATTGTGAAATACAATTGCTAAAATGATAGATGCGATGTAATCATTATAGTTGCCATGGGGCCACGGGGTACACCAAGTATATAATCCAATTTTGGTTAAGTGTCTGATACTGTAAGATCAGTCACTTAACAAACCAACTGTAACCAACTGTATCATGGATAAAATATCGAGAATACAGTTTGGTTTATTTAAAATAAATTTAAAAATGTGTTATTTTAAAACTAACAGCATTTAATTAATATATAAAAATAAGAACATAATATATACTGTCCGACATTATAATCTGTTAAATAAGTCCTTTCTCTTTAAAGAAGCTTAAAAAGTAAATAAATTCGTTTTAAAATAAACGTGCTAAGCTTCGCAAAACTTGCAAGAAAGTTTGATTAAATGAGAACACTTACTCAGCATTTACGGACTAATTAAATACCTAACAGAGAAGTTCGAAGCGACTAATTTGACAATAGACCTAACGCTCATGCATTAAGGGTCAGTGGCGTGCACACATTGTTATGACAAGGTAGGCAAAAAAGCAAATTTCTTTGATTATTTACTACATTATTTACATTTAGACCAGTCGTAGGGTAGAAACAGTCTGTTGCCTATATGGACTGCACGCCACTGTTAAGGATGTACGCTGCTTTAAATAATAATAATATCTTGGGACAAATTCGGCACAGGTTGCGGACTGTGAGGTTAAATAACATTATTAAACCTAAACAGATCACAAATTAGGCACCTAATACGTGCACTCGCGGGACACTTTGGTACCAACTAAGTACGGTAACGTAGCAGGTTAAGTACGGTAGATACATGCCGATTCTATGAAGGTGAAAAAGAGTTAATACTACACATATGGTTTAGCCATCTGGAGATAGCCTACCAAACACCAGATGATTATGTACAATCTAATTGGTTGTCCACAGTGATCGCGCGGTGAATTGAGCCTGTGGCCGGCGCGGCGGCGGGCGCGCAGTGTGGCCACAGTGACGCGCGGGCTGTTGTAGCGCTAAAACTTATTTCAGGTGTCGCAAACCAGGATTGACCATCCTGAGATGAGAGGCATTAAATACTTGAGATAACCCAGCACACCGCTGGGTGCACATGAAATAACTAAAAACATTGAAATGAAACTAATTTTACGGATTATATCGCGGTTTATTAAACCACAGTACCGTTATTCGAAGCTTATAATGAGAGCGGCACTTCCGGTTTCCCGTCATATTTCTTCCTATTGGTCTACTTCACTGTGATTTGATCGGACGTGACGTCATATTGCCAGGCGGGTGGGGGGAGCTGTTGTAAAACACGCTCACTCCATTCGTGTTCATTGGCGTCTTGTTTCCCGTCACGGACACCCGTCCGAGGCTACAATATACAACTGTTTGTGGAATTTAAATCAAATTCTAAATCTAAATAATTCCAAAAGTATACAATGTTGAACAACAATATTTGCTACAAATAGTTGAAGCTGAACAAAATGCACGTAAGTACAAAACATTTTAACGGTGTTTGCCGTTCGTTTTGTTTGTGTGTTCCTAATGAAATGTTTTATACTATTAAATAGTGTGTGGTTTGAATATAGTGCAAGTAAATTGGGCTATGTTGGTCATAAATTTGTAAATAATCAATTTTCATTTAGCCCACTGACAGTAATTTGTATATTTTAAAACTTTAAAAATTATTATTTAATACTTGTGCTGAATTGATATTTTTATTAAAGTTTATTGTGGGTAAGCTTTATGTGCGAGTTTTCCAAGTGGATAAAAAGTAACGGACACATAAACATGTAATATTACAAATTGTAATCTACCTGCAGTTTAAAACATTTGCAGAACTATTTTGTAGCCAAGTCCTACGATAATATAGTACATCTACCTGCAGTTTTAAGCATTTGCAGGATTATTTTGTAGGCGAGTTCTACGATAATAATACATTTCTTACAGTTAGTTCTAAGCTTTTTTTCAGAATTGATGGTCAATTTACAATAATACAATCTGAACAGTGAAACAGTGACATTAGTTGTACTTGAAGAAAAGGCGCTCAGGCGTTATCAATGTGGTGTGATAATTGGATAAATTCAGTAAACAAGTGAGTTTTGTTAATATATTACTTTTGATTGTGCGGTATCTGTAAGTTCACGTGTGCTGACAAGTAGAACTATACTCATAGGGTAACCTAGGATTGGGAATTAAAAGCCTAGAAACAGCCTAGTACAAATGGAGTATTTAAGTCTTATAATTGTGGCCGCCACCTCAATTTTACAGACAAACCATTTGCGACCATATTTTTTGTTGTATCTAAAAAAAAAAAAAAAAAAAAAGCATCTAAAATAGCAGGCAATGATATTATATACAATATCATTGTATCATTGCTTGCATGACAATATTTCGTACTCTTCTTGTGTGGGCTATGTAGGTTAATTACTATTATAGTCTGTGAGCAGAAAGGTGGAAATATAATTGTTTCAAAGTTAATTGAAATACAATTACGGTTTTCTTTAAAATCTCTTAGAACTTTTTCAATAAGTTTGTGCGACGCATTATTGAGTATTGAGAAACGTAGAGATGCTATCATATTAACAAATCTGTTTGTCTTGGAGAAATCCAGTGCATGCGTACGCAACGCAGTAACTTTTAGTGTCTAATACACAAAATTCACGTATATATATGGCAAGCCTCTTATGGTTACAATCAATATAAAGTACTATCTCATGGCACAAGTTGCCATCCATCGTTGCAGGATGGGTGCACAAATTATAAACCTCCCATCTCGGGGGCAGTACATGTACAGTTGCTCGTCGTAAGGCAAGCTCCTAGTTTCCAGATTTAATTTTGATAATCTTGTCAAAGCCTAAAAGTTGTTGGCTGAAGTCTACTTCACCAGCATAAGAGTACCATCGCGTGGTACGAGGTCTAATTTCTATTCTCCTTTGCATAACGTTTGCAAATATTATCGCCCACCCTCGCAGGATGTGTACACAAATAATTAACCTCATGTATGTATCATCTTATGTATGTTGATCATGACCACTCACCTGATTCATCAATCAATTTTGACGATCTTGTCAGTCTGACCGTTGTTGGCTGATTTCTACTTCACCATCAGCATTAAGTACCATCACGTGGCAAATTTTCTAGATTCATTTTAAATTGCACGGAGTTGCACAAACCACCACCCTCGCAGGGTGGTGCAGGGGCATATATGTATATATATATATATAAATTATAAAGCTCCATCCCGTGATGGTACATATGTATATAAGTATAGTTATTTATTTTATTTCTTAGTTGCTCATACAAAGAGCATGTATCCGGTTCTTAAAATAAATTTTGATTTGTCAATTTGGAAGTGGTTTGGCTGAAGTCTATTTCACCATCAGTATATTGTCCTTCGCAAGGACTGCACATTTTATTACTCACTGTCGCAGGGTGGATACACAAAGATTTAACCTCCCTCGCAGGGACAGTAACATGTATAGCTCGTGGAGAGAGCACGTACAGTGTATCCGGTTTTTAGAATCAATTTTGGTTTGTCAATTTGGAAGTGGTTGGCTGAAGTCTATTTCACCATCAGTATATTGTCCTTCGCAAGGACTGCACATTTTATTACTCACCCTCGCAGGGTGGATACACAAAGATTTAACCTCCCTCGCATGGACAGTAACATGTATAGCTCGTGGAGAGAGCACGTACCTAATTTTCAAAATCAATTTTGGCATTGTCAGTCTGAAAGTTATTTTCTGAAGTCCATTTCATTATAATAATTTGACTGGCCCGTCGTTCTCATAGACACCCTGACTCCTACTCAGTGGTCGTGGGTTCGATTCCCACCAAGTTTCTGTTACTATTTATCGATATAATAGTTGTATGGTTGCCGTTGTGCAGACTGTATCTGGTTTGGGATCGGATGGCCGTGTGGGTTGTCCCAGGATATTATTATTATAAGCATAGTGACATTGACAGGGTGTTTTTAGCAATTACGTACCTCCGCAGGGTACCCCAATAAGTAACAGTTCCCTGTAGGAGTGGTAACTGCATATTGCTCTTCGAGAGAGCCTGTTTTTCTGTTAAATTCAGCAGAGATATTAAGACATTAACAGTGTGTGTGTGCCTGGCACATCGTCTTATTAATAACCTTTTTCTGGGGAGTTTGTTCTGACTATCACGCGCTCTCGCGGGGAGCGAATACAGAGATTTACTTTTCAGAAGAAGGTTGCAGTTGCTTTACAAAATTGCACGTACGTGATTCTATGAATCAATTATCATAATTTTCATAACCCTGGCTTGCAGTCACGTCTTGGATCCTAATCATGGTCGCTTATTTTTACTGTCTTAAAATATCAGGACCAGTCGAGCGTAAACTGCTAATAGTTTATCAAAGTTTTGGATACAACATTTTAAGAAAGTTCTTCAAACAATTAATGGATATGATGTGGGGTCAACATGTCCTTTATTAGAAGACCACCATTACTTTTTCTATACTATATCCCATTTCAAAGTTAAAAGGTATGTACTCTTATAATTGGGAATTCTGGGGATCCATAATGATGGAATCATTCACGAGTTTCTATAAAAATATCACTCAATTCTGTGGGTGTAACTGGGTGTAAGTAACCAAGTTATGGCAAAAATGCATCGCCTGCATTATTAGCCAAAAGTAATGCAGTCCTCATTCACAATTGCGGAGAACAGGCGTATAATTGTACGAACTGTAATTGTTCTAATGAGAATAAAGATTTTTTAACCCCATAATTTAACTTCCGATCAATGTCGGGAGTAAAAAAACATAAAGAAAGCAGTTGCATTGCAACCAAAAGAAATATTTGCAATCCTGCTTACTATCTCTTGTAATTTCGCATTTATTACAAAGTGACAACACAAGTTTCCTTTACAGAGGTAAGGGAGACTAGTATGCAGACAGGGGGTGGGACCAACCATTCACAGATGCTTATGAATATTATATTTTTCAATTAGTTCTTTAATACAAATCAAATTTCATTGATATTTTATACAATATCCTTCTAGAGACAGATAGTAGGATATATGGGGTACATAATATGTCCATAAATATTTAAGGTACTTTGGAGCAGAAAGACTACAAATCATCCTCCATGTATGATTATTCGAGTACTCAGTGAGCATATACTAACTCGTATTGGCTCTGAAGTATTCTGGTATAGATTAAATATATATTTAATCGTATTGGCCCTGAATTATTTCGGAGAGCAGACTGTTCTTGAACGAGTTTTGAGTCAACTATTCATATGACACAACTTTTAAAGAGTCCTAGTTTTCGCATACAGACAATATTCTTTCGTTCTGAAACCTAAAAATGTGAGTTTTGGTGATCCAGACTTGACCTTTCAAATCGAACCAAATATTACATTAAAAATTCACGAAGTAGTTTACAATCATCATGAGCTGGTCTTGATTTTCTAAACTAAATAAAAATAACTCGAAATATTGCTAGTTTATAGCGGATTCGAGCATCAATCATTGTTTGGTCTCTGACAATGTACAATACTGATCAGTCCAGTTACTTGCTTGTCAATTCTTAGCAACATGTTCTTAAATCGATTTTACTTATTAATCCTTTACTCATATATTTAGGATATGATTTAGTGAGCAATTTTCAAAGTAGCTTACTTCACATGTAGAACACATACTTGCATATATAGCAATGTATAGACGATTTAACATTTATAAAAAGACCCTGACTAATGACTAGAGTAATGCCTTAATAGAGTTTAGAAAAAATCCCATATAATTAACTATTACTACACAAAGTGAAGTCTACCCTTCACACTGTGGCTTGCTGGATGCTAAAGATTATCACACTGCATAATAATTAGAGGTAAACATTGTAACATCACCTAGTACTCTGTAAAGCATAGTCGTGTCCAAGAAGTGCGTTAATCGGAAGGCCACGTACTGCAAAGTATACAACATCGCAGTACCTGGCGTTGTTTAAAACAAATTATATATGTATTCAGTTATCTTTATTGATGGGTCAAAAAGACTAAAATCACGAACATAATTTAGCTTAATTAATTACCTATCATGCGTCACAGGCGTAGTGGTTTTTAATAATAGCTAGCACATTGAAATTGGAGATTTTTAATACATTTTAATGTATTATAAAGGCGAAGTCAAAAACACTTCGCACGAAAAAGTAAAGTACTTTTGTACTGGATTGTTTAACAAAACACAATGAATAATTGCCATAATATTGATTTTAATGGCTGATACAGTTCTATTCTCCTTCTCTTCTCTTTCTCTGCTACTCGTTTCTAAAATAAATAATTAGCATATACAAATATATATATATATATAAGAATGCAATCTATTGAATTTTTATTTAAAATTCATACTTGGATATTTAAAATACATCCGTAAATCACATTGGCGTCATTAATCTATTGATATTACCAGGCGATAACAAACACGTCTCATTATAAGCTTCGAATAACGGTACTGTGGTTTAATAGCAGCGTTTTCCCTGAAAGAAAACGCATATTAAACTACTTACCTTATTCGAAGCTTACTTTTTAAACCTGCCTGGTATTTCTTCGACACAATGAACACGAATGGAGTGAGCGTGTTTTACAACAGCTCCCCCCACCCGCCTGGCAATATGACGTCACGTCCGATCAAATCACAGTGAAGTAGACCAATAGGAAGAAATATGACGGGAAACCGGAAATGCCGCTCTCATTATAAGCTTCGAATAAGGTAAGTAGTTTAATATGCGTTTTCTTTCAGGGAAAACGCTGCTATTTTTGATTTTAATTACCCGACGTTTCGAATACTTTACAGCATTCATGGTCACGGGCGGACTGAGGTGGTAGCTGTCCAAATGTCATAGTTGTCTTAGGGTACCCTCAGGTCTTCTAAATATTATTGTTAGTCCGATCTACGCAGAAAGAGCTTACAGTATCTTGAGGTCTTGCAGTGGAATGCTTGTCTTTGGATTTGACTATGTTTATCACCGTATCCCAAGCTGGTGGTAGCACCCAGCCATCTTCTCTATTGAAATTTGGATGCTTTTTAATTTCAATAGCCTCACGAATCATCCTTGGTAGGTAGCGCTGTATGCGACGAGTTAGCGGGCGTACTTTTCAAACGTTCCTATCCGCTCGTTCTGGCCACACTGCGGGCCTAGTCAACAAGCGACCGATCGCGCGGCTGGCGGGGTATCAAACCATTTCGGTCTTGTCGCTCGTTTTAAGTATTTTTTTATTATTAAATAACTTTAAATACATGTATAAAAAAGGTTTTTTTAGACATTTGAAATTGTAAGTGTATAATATGTATATTGTTAATGTTCCTTAATAAATAAAATAAACTGTTTTGACTACAATTTCAATTATTAATACTTTTTTTTTTTAAATCTCCATTTATTTAACTGTTTTTAGTTATTTCGTGCGCACCCAGCACACCATATCTTATGATCAACGCCTCCCATCTCAGGATTGGCCTATCCAGTAAAAAATACAGAATCCTCATAAAAGGTTTGCGACACCTGCAACAAGTGTTATCGCCACAACAGCCCGCGCGTCACTGTGGCCACCCTGCGCGCCCGCCACCGCGCCCGCGCTAGGCTCAAGTCACCGCGCGTTCACTGTGGCCAACCACTATGTCACTTCAGTGTGGACGCAAACGGCGGTTTCATATGTTTGATATTTCGCGCCTGTCGTCGCCACCGCGCTAGGCCCGCAGTGTGGACGACCACTAAGGGCTAGGTCATGCACAATGGATCCAGTTGGGACAAAGTGCATTCCGGTGGTTACCGAGCCCTACTCGTAGCCACCAACAATAGAACATAATCCTGGGACTAAGATACCTTCCTTAGAATAGCATTTTGTTCTTGCGGTAAGTATAAAGTTGCCAGTCCTCTATGAAAATTACAGCTGACGGCTAAGGGACCATCGTTAATCCCTTTTGCTGCTAAGAATGTTATTTTTTAATGTTTTGCTAATAAACTACTACATTTCCAGCCATACCCGCATCATCAGGACTTACCAACGATGGCATTGCGGTTATACAACATTTACTTTATTTGATTATGTATTACTTATAATTGGCAAGGATATATACCTAAGTAATTTTATTTTTTCTTAGTTTATTTAATAAATTAAAGTACCCATCTTCCTCTTCTTCTTCCCATGTTAATTACTCAGATGTAAGTAAAATATATACGGCTCGTGGAGGCCCAAGCACCGTGAACGTACGTGCTTAGTTCAAAGATGAGAACCCTTATCGCTCGTACTTTCAATTTAATCAACGTAAAGGATTCGAATCTTCCGGAATTAGGACCGGAATCATCACTTGAACCTCGTTAAATCTCTTTTTAACCGGCTTCAAAAAGAAGGTTCTCTATTCGACGCGTATGTATGTAATATTAATAAAAATGCGTAATATTAATATATGTTAGTCTATATAGGCTTCTAAACAAATTTCCCAAATTTTATGAGTGTATGTATGTATGTATGTAGGTTTGTCCACGGATTTCTCAGAAACTGCAGGTCCGATTTCGAAAATTCTTTTTGCAATGGTTAGAGTATTTTTCAACTTAGGGTAGAGTACAAGTTTCATCAAAATCGGTCCAGTAATTTAAGAGATATAAACTTTTTATGTTTTCAGTAAGTTACTGCAACGTAGACGTTCGAGTTGCGTGATAGTGCTGATACCTATATTGCTAAAATAAAAGTCACTAAAAAGTGTTAAATAAACTATTTTTGAAAAAATAAAAACCGTCTTCAAAGTAAATTATCTAAAAAGCATAAAATAACGAAAATATATTGAAGTCGGTGCTAGCACATCATGTCAACTAAGACTAGCACGAGCTGACACCGACTTCAATATATTTTCGTTATTTTATGCTTTTTAGATAATTTACTTTGAAGACGGTTTTTATTTTTTCAAAAATAGTTTATTTAACACTTTTTAGTGACTTTTCGGTTTTTATTTTTTCAAAAATAGTTTTTATACCCACTTCAAATAATGAAATGTGAAATTGATAACAATATTTTCACACCACCTGCTCGATAATGTTGCATTATGTGGTTTAAAAAGAAGACATACTAGCCTAGCCGGGTAATAATGTACTAAATTCCCTTGGGTGCTAATGTGTGTGTGTTTTCGTGAGGACGCAATCGTTGGTCATAAATAATTTAACTAACCAAAATGGCGGCGATGTGGTTCCACCCATCACGTCTCGTTTCCCACGGGGGCGAAAAGCAGCCCATGGGCTCTGCCTACCCTTACGGGAAAAAGGCGTGACTATATGTATGTATGTATGTAATAATGTAATTTGAATTTCGAACGTCTAAAGAAAATTCCTCAACACTTTTCTAAGCAGAGACCTGCATGAAAAAACATTTGAAAATCGAACCGGGCGCGACGAGCAGAACCCAGTGTTCTAGAAAAGAAAAATAAATAGATGTTAACGCGTTAACGCTGCAAATCACTATGTTGATATTTTTGACAGTCTCGTTGGTCTAGTGCAGAGTTCCCCAAACTTTTGTGTCGTAGACCACTTGCCATGTTTTTCCGTGTTGGGTAGACCCCCTACTTACCTCCCCCCCCCCCCCCAGCTAGCTACTGATATTATATTTGATAAAGGAATTGCTTTTTCAATGAAGTAATCCTTTAAAATTTAAAACATGAAATATTGATTCACCTTTAGTGTCGGTTATCAAAGTTCTTGCAAGAAATCTACGAAGAACTGCTCTTCGTAGATTTCTTGATTCATAATAAAACGAACACATGCCATATATAATATTTTTTTTACTTCATACGTAATTTTATAAATAATGTATATGTCTTGATATTATAAGATAGTATGATGTAAGTAAATAGGTACTATCAGTGTATGTGTTGAGATCCACTATCGTGGACCCGAATTTTCATTTCATGGACCCCCTAGGGGTCGATATAGACCACTTTGGGAATCACTGGTCTAGTGGTTCGACATCCTGGCCGCTACCCGATGGGTCGTGGGTTCAATACCCACCAAGTGTCTGGGTGTTCTATAACTATTTAATTAATATCAGTTGTCTGAACTTGTCTGGTTTCCACAGTACAGGCTCTGCCTAGTTTGGGATCAGATGACCGTGTGTGGATTGTCCCAAGACATTATTATTATTTTAATTCTAGCAATATTTGTGTTTTATTACCTCGCAGTAGGTGTGAAAAGTAGTGTACTCACCTCGGGGATAAAGGTGTATTTATCTTGGGCGAGCTTAAATCCCTCGCTGTGCTCAGCATTCTAGTATTAACTCCTTCGCTACGCTCGGGATTTAATTCTGTACTCCCTCGCTGCGCTCGGGAATTACTAGAATCCTTCGTTATGCTCGGGATTCAATTTAACGCCCGCGACAAAAGACACTACTTTATCCCCTAGGTGCATAAACTACTATTACGTCCAATTCAATTAAAGACGTCCACTGCTGAACAAAGGCCCCCTTGGAAGGGATGGGTTGCCATAATCCCCACGCTTGGCAAGCGTCTTGAGGATCGCAGTCAGTATAGGTGGTAGATAATCCAATAGAAAGACTATGCTGCCAGTCTTGTTTTCCCTTAGTCGCCCCTTACGACCAGGACGAGATAGGTGAGAGCTATCCGGACAAGCCACGGGCAAAGCACAGGCAGTGTAGTGCGTCTTCTTTTAGACGGGCGAGTTGCTTACCATCAGGCGAATGTCTTAACTGTGTCATCTTAAGTATTCATTTTGGTACAAGGAAGTGAAGGCAAGACAGAATTTAACACTGGTTAGTCTATATCATTTAGGTTAGCTTCTTCCATTGTAAGGTAAGCATCGCTCGAAGAACCGATAACCGTTGGGGAAGAAAGGTTCTCGAGTGGCGACCACGAACCGGAAGACGCTTGGCAAACGTCTTGAGGATCGCAGTATAGGTGGTAGATAATCCAATAGAAAGACGCTGCTGCCCGTCTTCTTGTTTTCCCTTAGTCGCCTCTTACGGGCACTTAACGGGAGGAGATGGGATAGTGCTATTCTTTCCCGGACACCCCACGGTGTAGTAGACATAGGTTGTTCAGTTAATCAGTATTCATAAGAGCCATAAAAATAGTGAGGTACTTTATGCATATAACTATGCAGCCATTGGGGTAGGCACTCTATATCTTACAGCTGCAGCTTTTTCATTTCTGTATAAAATAAACATAACTCACCATTTGCGCATTCAATCATATTTAAACGTAAGTACATAAAATTGTGAAATATTTCTGGCACGGAGAGTTTGAGATTGAGCAAATGTAAAGTAACTTTTAAAATAATTGTAAAAAGTAAAATAAATTATAAACATATTTTTCTTCTTGAATTTATTTAAAACCTTTTAAGACACTTTATTTAAAAGATTTCGATTGTAGAGTCAAGTAAACTTTTTTCACTTTTTAAGTTTCGTTGCCTAATATTAATACAATATTTACTACAATAATAATTGGCAGTCTTGGGGTACTTTCAAGGCATAGCCTGTGGGATTTAGCTATTGGTACGAAAAGCTGTTCAAGGTATCCTCAACATAGTATACACTTTGCACCACATCTCATACTATAAGTCATCATCATCTAATGTTCACAATGAGAACGCACGTCGCGTATTTTAACAGCATTTTTTTTTTATGCTGATACACCATATAGCTGTAACAGCTCAGTGGGCGAGCGCTTGCCTTGGAAACGAGGTGCGCAGGTTCGATTCCCGGCTCGCACCTCTGATTTCTTTAATCATGTGCGAATCGTCTTTGTGCGATTGTTACTAGCTTTCGGTGAAGGAAAACATCGTGAGGAAACCTGCATGTCTGAGAAAGCCTAACTAGTTTTCGAATGACGTGTGAAGTCCGCCAACCCGCACTTGGCCAGCGTGGTGGACTATGGCCTAAGCCCCTTCATCTTGAAGGGAGGCCTGTGCCCAGCAGTGGGACATAAACAAGGGCTGGTATTATTATTATATTACTAGCTGACCCGTGCAGCTCCGCCCGCGCTTTTATTACATTTTGCTCCCCTTTTCTCCGTCCTCCCTAGATTTATTTCTCTCCATATCTCTCTCTCTTATAAAAAAAATCGAATTATATGCTCTTTCTCTCCTCTCTCTTTCCCCCTCCCGCTTCGGTTTCCGTCACACACCCCCTCTTCCTCTCCCTGTTGTCCCCTCTCTGAACTCTCCCCCCCTCTCTTTTCTACGAACTTGCTCCTTCTCACTCCCCCTCACTCAACCCATCACCCCCTCCTCGAATCCCCTCTCCCTCTTTCTCCTCTCTTGCACCCTCCTCTCGTTCTATATATCCTAGTCAATCATGGTATCAGCGGCATTAAATATACTTTATGACCTATTCTCAGATCTTCCCGATATGCACACAAAATTTCATACATATTGGTTCACCCATCTATTTAAGGATCTTTCCTTATGTTGCTTAACCTTAACCTAATGGCATGAAATATACTTTACGGCCTATTCTCAGACCTACCCGATATGCACACAAAATTTCATACAAATCGCATCACCCATCTATTTAATGACCTTGCCTTATGTTGCTTAACCTTAACCTAGCGGTATGAAATATACTGTATGACCTATTCTACCCGATATGCACACTTTCATACAAATCGGTTCACCCATCTATTTAATGACCTTACCTAACGTTGCTTAACCTTAACCTACCGGGATAAAAAGTATCCCATGTCCGTTTCCTGGTTCTAAGCTACCTCCCTACCTTTTCAGCCGAATCGGTTAGGCCGTTCTTGAGTTATAAATAGTGTAACTAACACGACTTTCTTTTATTAAAATAGATTAGTTGTTTAGTGATTGTATGTTCAATTTCACCGATAGATGGCGCTGTTCATAATGTAAATCACGCTAACATCGTAAAATACTGTCTTATCATATTCGATAATGAAAGTTCTAAGTTTTTCGCATCTTTTATTGTTGCGATTGTAATGCAATACCTATTATACACCACCTGGACTTGGGGAGTTTCATTAAAATTTCATGAAACCCCCCCCCCCCCCCTAATCTAGTTTGGACTCGCTCGGGATTTACAGATTTTAACCTTTCAAAGATATAATGTGATATTGCTATCAGCAAAGTACTTAGAACAATACAGAAATCTAATGTAAATGTCCTGGGTGTACTGGACCGGCTTATCCCTTACAAAAATTGACCCTTCGCCACTGCCATATCTTATGCAAACTAAATGTCTTCTCAGTCCCTATTGTATATAGCGTAATAATACATATCTTAATGATTAACTGATCAGTCTATAATTACCCTATCCACATACAAAGGAAATTACGTGATAATATGTGCAAGTAATGTTTCACTGCTTAGCCCCTATGAAACATAGCGTGATGTTTTATATACCAATTTATACCTTGACTTCTAGACAACACATCAGTGAAAGTCCTATCAAAATCACGGGATACCTGGACAAACAGAACGACAGACAGACAGACAGACAGACAGACAGACAGACAGACAATAATTCCAAAAAAAATTGTTTTGGCCTCTATGTCGATAGTATAGTATACCCACATAGAAATTTTTGAAAAATATTCAATGTACAGAAAAAGTGCTCTTTGAGTTTTATTATAGTATAGATACACATAAAATAGATGTTTTTTATGTGTTTGTGTGTGTGTTTTTTTGTGTGTTTAGATGTGTATTGTGTGGGCTTTTTATGTGTGGGTGTATCTGTGTGTGTCAGATATTCTGCCGCCAAGCAGCAGTGTGTAAGCATTGCTGTGTCCGGAACACAGCGAAGGGAAAAATGAAATTACCGGACACAAAAACTTAACATCTAATGTCTTAAGGGTCGGCAAAGCGCTAGTGATTCTTCTGGTGTTGCTAGCATCTATAGGCTACGGTGGCTGCTTACCATCAGGCGGGCCGTACGCTTGCTTTTCACCTTGGTAGTATATAAATTTATTTATTTTATTTATTTTATCCAATCCTTACGTGCTATAAACAGACAAATTCTGGAAATAGGAACTTTATGAGGTTGTGGCATAAAGTACGGATTTCAATTGAAGAATATTTTTATAAAGTAAGTTTATGGATATCCGATGTTTTCTTCTTAGGCTTTATGATATATTGTAATGGAGTCTTACTTGCGTACGTATTATTATGCGTGACTGCGGAGGAATCTCTGAAATAGAAGACTACGCTCATGTTTTTTTCCTAAACTAAGAAACGAAGAAGGAAATATGAAAATAAAGTCAATATAGAGTAGAGGTAGACCTTCATTATACAGTGCACGAATGACAAAATCAATTCAATGACTCGTTAGTACTACTAGTGGTAAGGTTGCCGCTAATCAATAGTCTTGGGTTCGATTCCTACCTTATGTCTGGGTGGTTGTTTATCTATTTAAGTATTAGTATCGTATCGTGGATCACCATACATTTCAGACAAACAGGTGATCGGCCTGTATTATCTTAGCCAATAAGCAGCAATTACACAAAGTGGTCTTCCCGCGGGATTTAAAAGCCCGACATCCTGTTTGCAAAACGAACGGTTTCTCTTAGGACTGGAACAGTTTGTCTGCGTTGGTTTTCCCGCTCGGTTATAATGTCTTCAAAGCTAGAGTCCTCGATTGCATCGACGCTTTCTATCAGGTTGGACTGCAGTCAAGCATTAACTTTATGTTAAATAAAAAGAATAATAATATGTTATTCTTGTCCCGTTACATATTCAATGGTTGTAACAATTTGCACAGACATGAAAATACTTTTAATAAGAATGTTTTACGTTAAAGTGGTCCTTGTGTGACATGTAATTATTCGCTTTGAGCCGGATTGTACGCCAATCCCTTGTTCAGCCTGGATTCGTTCTGATATATATTCCAACAATTGCTTTTACCCGCACGTTATTTGTGGAATATTGGTATTTTTTACGCAAATCGAACGTGACTGAACTGAAATTAAATTTTCTATAATGCGTAGATATTTTTATATTCTCTAGATAATACAGGGGATTTATGTATCATAATATATTATCATTATCTAGTCTGGACACATACACATTTTGATCCGCGATTCAGTGCCTCTGATACGCGATACGAAAAGCGGACTTTGAAAAAAAGTACAGAAACTTTGTATTTCCACTTATTTAGATTTTTTAATTATTTCCCATATTATCGGTCCAGACCAGAATGAAGATAGCCGGGTAGAAGTTAAAATGTATTTCTCTCAACCCGCAGACGGAAAGATTTAGCCTTTTGGCGCTTTTTCTCATCAAGATTCTACTAATTGCTTCATGCTTCCGCTGCAAATGGTCCAAGTGTTAATTAAAGACATTCTCGTTCGAACGAGGGCACAAGTCGTTTCGCTGGGAGCTCATTGCATCTGCCCAGCCAGCATCGCCGACACTTGCACACGGCGTCGTAATAAATTTATACTAATTACTCTTTACGAACATCAGGTTTTTATTAATTTCTATTTTTTTCCCAGTAATTAGGGTGGCGGGGTGTGCGAAAACTCAGGACCCACACACATAACTACGATACGACGTCGCGACGTGTACATTTATGTATAGCCCTTAACCCGGCAGGCGCTGGCGACGTGGATACGATAAATTCTGCCATGAAAATGAATAACATAAACAATTTTTATATAATAACTTATTAGGTAAATGATAAAATAAAAAACTCGCAGTACTGATTAAAAACTTAACCTACACACACAATATTTATATGTACGCGTTGAGAAAGTATGCCAGAACTACGTCCACTCATAGATTTTCCAATAGTTTATTACCAGACTGTTTTACTACCGCCATTCGAATCATATTTTATGTTCTACTTTACGGCGCACACTGCACTTACGCTCGTAATGTTGTTTCTTCTATTTTTATGACCGCATATCCATAATGAATTAAAATAGGCGACTGTTATGATTTATGTACATTTTCATTAATTTAATTTTACATAAAATTTAACTGATATCCACTCACTTCTAAAGATGTCTACAATTATTTAAGAGAAATAAACTTTTAAATAGTCAAAAATCTAACAAAAAAGTCTTCTAATTATAGTTAAAATTCTGAAATAATTTTTTGCCTCTACCTAGTTCGGCGTCGACTGCAACATATATTAGAACTTATAACTATTCATAATTGCCGCTCTTAGAGTCACAATGTTTCAATGAGTCATTATCACATCTTTTAAAAATTATATTGAAATCTATATGTACTATTTGAGAAGACCACGCACACAAATTCCTATCAGACACCGGTCTCACCGGCGTGGCCGAAGGGTCGTACGTATGCGACCTCAACGACGTGCATCACCCCACTGAGTTTTTTGCCGGTTCTTCTCAATGGGGGCGCGTTGTGAACCGGTGGTAAACTCGCGACAGCCCAAGCCGAGGCCGTGCCCTTGAGCTCGACGCTACTTCTGCCGTAAAGGCTAGCGCTTCCTATTGTCCGGTGAAGCTGTAATGGCCATCTGCGGCCAACAGCGTTAGGATACTCGATGGAAAATTTAAAGAACTACTAGCCCATGGGACATAAGTCTGTCAACAGAGGGAACTAAATAATAAATATGTATAAATATATATATATACCTGTCTACACCATAACTTGTTCCTTATAAAGTAAGTACAGTGTTACATGAGCGTATTTTTATCACTTAGGTAAGTATATAAGACAGAAAAGGAAAGATATCAACTGACATAAAAATACGCCAAGTTTGGATCAAAACAATTTGCTTCGTTGTTGCGTATCGTGGGCAGCAGGCTAATCCTCGCTGAAGCCAGGGAAGCTTAATATAAAAGTTTTTATAGGCTTGTGGCACAAGTTGTGCCTTCACCGTTAGTACAAAAAAGCTATTTATTTGCTTGCTACAGTTTCTTCCCGGAGTGTACAAATGTTCAATTCGAAGTATGGAATTAATACCTATGGAAATACGTAATTGACTTATTCAAATTATACCGACTATAGTGCTATGTTATGATGATAATGAAATACGGAGAAGGGGCAATGAGTGCGTAAGCCTGTGCACAAAATATAAGCAAAAAAGGTTTTGTGGAGAACATCATCAGAAAACAACATCATCATCATTTTGTGGAGACAGGAGGTACTTACTATCTTACGATGAATATCCAAAAATAACTCTATAGGTATGTTTCGTGCTTTGCTTTAAAATCCATAAATGGAAATAAGTTCAATATGCTCTTATTGGAACGAAAAAACATGTTACAAAAAATTTTAAAATATTGACAAATATTTATTTGAACAGCCTGTCTTTTTTTTTTTTTGGGAATGATAGACGCTGTTAACCGCAGATGGCTATTGCAGCTTCACCGGACAATAGGAGGCGAGCGCTTGAAGCGCTCTAGCCTTTACGGCAGAAGTAGCGACGAGCACAAGGGCACCTCAGGAAGGCACGGCTTCGGCTTGGGCTGTCGCTTAAGAGAGGGCTGAGTTTACCACCGGTTCACAACGCGCCCCCACTGAGAAGAACCGGCAAGAAACTCAGTGGGGTGATACACGTCGTTGAGGTCGCATACGTACGACCCTTCGGCCCCGCCGGCGAGACCGGTGTCTGATAGCTAGTGTAGCATACGGTTGTCGGGGAGGGGTCGAGGCTGTTTAACGTATTCTGAACATATGCCAACTCGGTATGAAACTTTAAAAGCTGTTCCGTTTATTTGCCAACGAACTGCTACGAGTGAGACGTTAAGAAGTTGTTAACACGTTTCATACGTACAGTTATGCAGTAAAAGTATACTTGTTAGTGTTAGTGAATATTCAAATAGCTATTCAAAACTATACAATATCAGTCAGTAGATAGACGAAGAAAGGAAGTATCGTGATAGATCAGAACAACTAAGTCTGAAACTTCTTCTTTTCGTGTCGACCACAGACCCTGCCCGCCCAAGTACTTTGCCCACTCGTACTGAGTTTTCAGTTGCATCTAGTAGTTCCTGAATTGTAAAGATGTCGGTGCACGATGAACTGGACAACCATGGATAGTCTGAAACTAAAGACGATGTATTGATTTTAGACTCTCTCATCTCGGTGCATCATCATGTATGGTAACCGTGTGTATGGGGGTGGGTATACGACGATTTTTTTACAAATAGTAGACTACCTACTTTACAAATTACATAAATTTAGTCACGTACATTTTTAGTTGCATTTCAGTATTGAAAATGGCTTATTTCACGGCAACTCGTTATGTATTACAATGTAAAATATTCTTCTTTCACAACTAGTTGCTAACAAAGGAAAAAAATCTTCCATTGCAACTAGTGACGACCGAAAGGGAAAAGCAATCAATCTGAAACCTTCTTTATTTGCCAATAGGACAATTTTTTGTTGTATCCAGCTACGATGTTGAGTTAGAAACGAAGACACACTTTCAAAGTTAGTAAAGCATTATTATAAAAGTATTTCATATATTTTATTTAATTGTATCCATAAATATTCCAGGGAAATATCTGTCTGTGGGATCTGTAACTTTCCGTTATACTTTTAAAGTAAAAAAACATGTATTTTTTATACACCTACCATTTCCAAGAAGTCCCTTCGTAAGTCGAAAATTAAGAAGTTTGATGTAAATGGAAGTTACAGCGATGGTAAAGCTCCAATAGGCGGGTAAACTTGACGACCTGCTTTGGAATTTCAATGCGGGTTGTCGCAGACTCTCGCAGACTTTAGTAAGCTATTTTGCTAACAAAGGCTAAATACACCGGACTCTAAGTTAAAATTGTAATATCAATTATGAGCCGTTATGGGTAGACAGGGTGAAGAAAACCATCGAACTATGTATAATCTTCAAATAGTATAAAATAAATACTTTTAGACTTTCGCGTTCCATTGTTAAACTTTATTTTAATCGGGAATTAACGCGATTTACCTTTTATTTTGGCTTGACGTTTCAGTCTGCTTGTGACCACGGCTTGTGCAATCCGGCCGAAACGTCAAGCCAAAATATAAGGTAAATCGCGTTAATTCCCGATTAAAATAAAGTTTAATATAAAATAAAGTCTGTCTCTACAACTTACTACTATTATTACTACTATGTATTTAGAGAATATTTTCTTTTCTGAAACATAAGTTAGAAACTCATAGAATGCAGGCTAAGCTGCAGCGAACCACTAGTATCGCGTTTTAATTGTTAGTTATAGATCAGACACAATATCATGTTATTTAAGAGATGCCATTTTGTGGTGTTTGTCTAAGTTTAACTGGTGTCTGTCTGGTGGAAAATAACTGCCAGCAGACCACAATATACTATTTGTTAGGTAATCAATAACCGAACGTAACTTTCGTATACCGGAAAATTATATTAGGACTATATGGCATGAGTAGAAACTTTATACAATGACAAATTGATATTTATGATGTTTATAGGTAGGTACTCGATCTCTACATATGAGCTTATTAAGATTCCTACCTATAATATATAATTTAAATACATGTAATAGCTATTATTGCTACTGATAGCATTCTCATTGAATGATCAAAGCAACTTACAGCGAAGATTTTTTTTTTATAAACTTACATACATAGACGCATGTGCATAGTATATTGACAGGCCTGTTGGTCTAGTGGTTAAACACCATGGCTGCTATCCAATAGGTCGTGGGTTCGATTCCCACCAAGTATCTGGATGTTATTTATCTTTAAGTATGTATTTACAAAAAAATATTATTAGTATCAGTTGTCTGGTGAAAAGAACAGAATAAAGCAGGAAAAAATCTATAAATTAAAGGCCAGGCCGCAGCTCGTGTTCGTCATAGCACATTTAATTTTATTCGCAAACTAGTGAAAAACAAAATAATAATAATAATAATAATAATAATAATAACTTTTTATTTCAGGCTGCATAGGCCCATAGATAAATACCTTAAAACTAACATACATATTAAATACAATATAAAACAATATAAAACTATTAAATCACAATAATGTTGCAAACAAAATATATAAAAATGTTCCACTATAAATTTGAATTATAAAATAATTATAAAAGTGGCCAAAAAGGTTTGCAACGATGCAGGTCGCCAACATCTGGGTTTCATAGTACAAGCTCTGCCTAGTTTGGGAAAAGATGGCCGTGGGTCCCAGAAAATTAATAATATTATTATATAGGTAAGTATATTCTAGGGATTGTCTACAAATTATCTATAGGTATCATTCCTGCATTATATTAACCCCGTCTACGGGTCAAACATTCGTTCCTAAGATTATCTTTAGTGATTGCGAGCATTATCGGATCGCCAGAAACCTACGTGTGGCTCGCTACTCTCGCTAGGGATTGCGTAACCCCATCGAAACTGGAATCTTCCCCTAATCCCCGGCGATGGGTCTGTAACCGAGATTTTATCGATCCTTCCGAAAAGCTATAACGCTCACAGCCCTCGGATTCCGTTCGTAGGTCAGTAACAGAGCATTATAAGCGTATAGGCGTCCGGCACAAGCGTTTATGGTGGGTTGTTTAATGCGAAAAGTGGGTCGTCGTCTCTTATCTATTTTTAGCTATATGAAGTGTTGCTTAGACTGTTTCAATCAATGGAGTTACTGCATTGTTTTGGTTTACTTTTATCTTTCTGATCGTAAACAATGGTGTTGTCATTTAAATATACTAACGAGGGATCTATTATCCAGCTCTAAAAATCTTACTATTTCGACCGACGCTCAAAGCCCCTTTAACACTTTATACTCTGTTAACAAGTAGAGATCGAGATTATTTTATCACGATCTCTACTTGCTAACAGAATATAAAGTGTCTGAGCAGTTTAAGCTTATGCTCAGTTACTGAGTGTGAGTAAGCTTAAAATGCTCAGATAGTCGAAATAGACCCTGTGTGTCTGGGTGTCATTTATTTATAATTATGTATGTCAAATGGACGAAGAGCGGCGTTTAGATCTGTTCTGACCGTGTGTTGATTGCACAGACTACTCGTTGTTGATTGTTCCAGGAATATTATATTTATTATAATTTTGTTCTTTTTTTTCAGATTTCAGTTTGGATGAATCCTATTACTATTTTATGCCATACTAATCTACTAATCAAACCCTTAGACCATCGAAGTTAGTTACGGAATATTTTAACATATTTTTACATTTACACATATTTTATAATTATTACTAAAATTTGCTATTTAAATAATTCACCATTATAGCTGTTTAAATATAGAAATTGTTCATGCACTGAACTCTGCAATTTATACATTTTAATACATGTCGGAAACTTTAAATAGTTGCAGTGCTACTTCTGAATGCACGCTAGCGGCTAAAATGGTCGACATATCCTCGACCCGATTTGTTGATGCATAAAATATGAATACCAAACAGCTATGCCGTATACAATTTCTTTAAATGAAACAAAACAATCCTAACTGGCATACCTACGTAAGTGTTTTTAACATCAATAAGATGGCAAAAAAGTTACCCGCCTGTTAGCAATTAGTTAGTTCAGTGAATGAACAGCGTTCATTCAACAGCATTTTTTTACTACTTATTAGCTAGTGCTTGACTGCAGTCCCACCTGATGGAAAGCGGCGACGCAATTGAGGATAGTAAAGCACACTAGCTTATTAAAAGCCTATTTACTCTAGTTTTGATGACATCCACATTATAATCAGGCGGGAAAACCGTATTATAAATGAAGAACCAAATAGCTTAGTCCGGACTGAAGGCACGTTGACCACATAAGGGTGTGTACGTGCCGTGCATCTCGTCGTCTTGAGCATCATCAGTTTGCAGAAAATGTAGTTTTAAAAGAACCGCTGTACAGCTAAATAGACGAAGTTTATCACCGAAACACCCTTAGCCTTAAGCCGGAAATGTGTCGTGTTGTGTCGTGTCGTGGTGCGTCAGAAGCAAATCGGTTCATCATCCTCATCATCACCAGCCGGAAGACGTCCACTGCTGAACATAGGCCTCCTCCTTAGAACGCCACAATGATCGATAATTGGCTATTTTCATCCACCGATTACCTGCGACGTGCATACAATGTCGTCTGTCCACCTAGTGGGAGACCTGACTACGCTGCGTCTTACAAGCAAATCGGTTTCATAGGTGCATTTTGTATGGTTAGTAACATATTATTAGGGTGTCGCAACGCAGCACGGTATAGATGTAACCGATATGCTTCTGACGCGCCACGACACGACACAACATCATAGCACAGTGTATAAACTATTGGTTTATAGACTGTGATCATAGTATGTTTCTCATCACAGAGACTCAATACCATTTAAAAGTAGCGTCATTTGCTTCAACCTTCGATATGTTTGGAATTGATTTCTTTTCCAATAGTCGGATCATTCCAATGGTTCAAGTCAGCCTCCCACTGTGCTCTAACTCCACAAAAATAAAACAATCTACTTTGTAATCTTTTTTACATGAATCATTATTCTACACAAACAAAATATTTAAAGAGTTTGTCTCCTTCCACTTCTACTTAAATTTTCAGAAGCAGAAACGATTTAGACAAAGAACAGCTTTGTACAGGAATTCGGGACTCTGATTAAAATACGGCTGGTTCTTATTGCGGCCATATATCTTTTACTCGTGACAGTGCAGTAAGGGCGCAACTAAAAACGTCCAACACAAGTACTAAAGTGACAGACATTTCGCTGCCGTAATAAGTCAAAGTAACCCGTAAAATAATGACTTGAAAGTTTTATATATTATACTTGTAATACCGAGCATGCTCAGGTACGCACAGATTTATGTCGACCACTCAACGTCTATTGAAAGGATCGCTCACAAGAGGTCCCTTTGAATTCATTCTTCAAAGAAAAATATACCTTACACTTCATCCTTTGTAAAACTCTGATAATATAGAGAAACTTTGTGACATTTTTTCATGATTCATGATACGGGAAAGTAGTTTTTCTTATCAATAATGTAGTCCCAAGTCGCAGAAGTATCTTGTGAACGGATATAACAAGAGCTCTCCCGGATGAATCTCAAGGGACTTTTATACATTTTGTTTGGCCAGTCAACGAACTTGAAATGTAGCTAAGTTGATAAAAACTAGTGATGGTACTATTCATTTAATCATCATTAACTTACAGCCCTAACTTGAAAAACGTTAATACGTTTTGGAGTAGGTATATAATAGGTACATAATTGTATTAAGTAACTGCCCTAAAGAGCTAGTTTTTACACGAACATAAATACGTCTCAACAGACATAGTTTATACTTGATAACACCACCGGAATTTAGGTGTATCGAGCTCCAAGAGCGTGAGACATAGTACAAACAGATTAACTGAGAACTTGTGATTCAAAGCGCCTGCCTAAAATATCTACGAGACTTATGACGGAAATTTCGGAATATTTAATTAACCGACGCGATATCTGAATACTTAGGTACTTGAAATGTGTACTCGAGTACTTATCGAGCAAAGATTTTAGTAGGTACTTAGGATTAGAAAGGTCAAAGCGAACAAATTCACTATCCTAAAATTTGTTACCACGTGGTAATACGCCATTTAGTGTTATCTGGTACAACCTATACACTCATACCTACAACTGATTACAATTTTACGATTAAAGTATGAGTGTTTAAAAGTCTAGAGTCAACGGCATTTTAATAATCTTAGGTTAGCGCTGGCCATACACGTTCAGGTATACCTGACAGGTTTCAAGTAAACCTGGGTAAACCCGAACCTGAATGACCTGAAAACCTGCACAGTTGTGCGAACGTGTATGTACAGCTTTAGTTTAGCTTTTAGGGAGCACCCCGACTGTATCGTCGATTACCATGTATTGGGTAAAAAAAGACTTCATTGCCGGTATTTTTATATAAACATTTTCGTGCATACTGTTACGTGCGGGTGGGTATTAAAATGCCGATTAACGTAAAAGAAGATTTTATTCCACGTACACTCACAATGTATACACTATACAGCACAGTATACACACAAGGCACAGTAGTCCGAGTCGCACAGTACTTCACAATAGTCCAAAGTCGTCGCAAGGGTCGCTGGTACAATTCTCTTCGATCGCTTTCTTAAGATGTTTCCGCTGTCGCTTGTAAACACAAACTGTCCGGACGCCACTATGCGTCGGCTTATATACCTAAATTAACAGAGGGGTGGAACTCTCTCGAATGAACTCGTATGTACTTACCTATTCTATCGTTTTCGCGAGATACAATAGCGGCGCGACCTTCGCGAATAAACTAACAATAGGCGGGGGCAGTGACCCGTGAGCGAGCGAGCGGTAGGTACTTACACAAGTACTAGGGAACTACTTTCTATTGAGAAATCGAGATCTTTCGGTACGAATCGATAGTAGACCTATAGACTAACAATGCGTTTTGAGATCATTGCAATTAAGTAATAATTAACGGAGTAATTAACACTTTTATGTCCCGGTCGTAACACTACCCCCCTCTTAGTTATGCTCGTCCCGAGCATCATTATCACCATGATAACGTGCCAATCTATCCAGGTGAACTATCTTAGGTTTGCCTCGGGGTCCCTTCTTGATGCGGTAGGTGACGTCGTTGATCCTCGTAATAACAGTAAAGGGTCCTTCCCAGCGGGCTTGAAGTTTCGGAGACTTCCCTTTTCTGCGAAGCGGATTGTGAAACCACACTAGCGTTCCTTCATCGAAACCGTTGGTATTCGCATTTCGATCGTAGCGGGTCTTCATCCTCTCGCTGGTCTTCAGACTGTTTTCCCGCACTCTCTTGTGCACTTCGTCCAACTGATTTTGAAGATCGCACACATAGTCCGTAACGGGTTTAGGACTGTCAGGTGGGGTACCCGTTATTGCGTCCACCGGAAGTCTCATCTCTCGGCCGAAGTTCACCTTGGCTGGCGTGTTCCCCGTACTATCATGTACTGCAGAACGATAGGACATCAGGAACAAAGGGATGTACTGATCCCAGTCCTTTTGATGATCATCCACTACCTTGGCCAAGTGATTCTCTAGAGTTTTGTTAAATCTCTCGACCATTCCGTCTGATTGCGGATGTGCTGGTGTCGTACGGGTCTTGTGGATTCCAAGAAGTTTGCACATTTCTTGAAATACGGCAGATTCGAAGTTACGTCCTTGGTCCGAATGAATTTCCATGGGTACACCAAATCGACATATCACCTCCTGGACCAGTTTCTTGGCTACCGTTATTGCTTCTTGGTTGGGTGTTGCGAACACCTCAGGCCACTTACTGAAGTAATCCTGCACTACTATTATGTACTTGTTCCCATCGTCAGTCTGTGGAAACGGCCCAGCTACATCAATCGCGATGCGCTCCCATGGTGCCCCAACGTTGTACAGCTTCAGCTGTCCCTTACTTCTGGTTTGCGGGCCTTTTACCGAGGCACAAGCAGTACATTTACGGCACCAATCTTCGACATCTTCACGGCATCGTAGCCAGTAAAACCGCTGTCTGACTTTAACGAGGGTTTTCTTGACTCCAAGATGACCACCAGAGACACCATCGTGGACGTGCCGTAGAAGAGGGGCCACCATGATTCGTGGTATTACCACTTGCAGAGTGATTTCCCTTCCGTCGTTGGACTCCCATTTTCTGCACAACAGATTGCCTTCCAGAACTAAGCTGTCCCACTGAGCCCAATAACTTTTAGTAGTCGCGCTGTAAGCAGACACATCCTTCCATTGGGGTTTGTTTCCACTTTGCTTCCAGCGCAGTATAGGTCCAAGGTCATCATCTTCTTCTTGGGCCTTCCTCATATTGGGTCCAGTCCACTCATCGTCTAAGCCATGCGTCCTTATAAGGTTTACTTCTTCTCGGGCTTCATTTTTACCACAGTGCTTGCAGTCGTCAGCGCACGGTCTTCGTGACAGAGCGTCTGCGTTATTGTGTCCTTTTCCACTGCGATGCTCGGTTACAAAGTTGAACTCCTGCAATTGCTCTATCCACCTTGCTACCTGTCCTTCCGGATTTTTAAACTGTAACAACCACTTTAATGCCGCATGATCGGTTCTAACCGTGAACTGTCTTCCTATAAGGTATTTCTGAAAATGTTGTAAAGTCTTTACCACAGCAAGTAATTCACGGCGGGTAACACAGTAATTTCTCTCTGGTTTTGAAAGTGCTTTGCTGAAGTATGCAATTACCACCTGGCGGTCCCCTTGTGTTTGCGACAACACTCCACCGATTCCCGTATTACTAGCGTCCGTGTCCACAGTAAATCTTCCGTCCCTGCTTGGGTAACCCAATATAGGAGCTTCACAAAGCCGTTGCTTAAGTTCACTAAAAGCATTCTCGCAATTCGAGTCCCAGATGAAATCGCGTTTATCCTCTGTTAATTGATGTAATGGTTTTGCCACGTCCGAAAAATTCTTAATGAAGCGCCTGTAGTAAGTGCAAAGCCCAAGGAACGCTCGCACTTCCGTTTTATTTTTCGGGACAGGCCATTCCTGAACAGCTTTTATCTTTTCAGGGTCGGTTTTTACTCCATCCGCCGAGATGACATGTCCTAGGTAACTGACCTCCTTCTGAAACAGAGCACACTTCTTTGGACTCAGTTTCAGATTCGCTTCTCGGATCCGGGTGAACACTTTCTCTAGGTTCTTCAGGTTCTCCTTGAAGCTGCGTCCCATCACAATTACGTCGTCGAGATAGACCAGGCATACGTCCCCAAGGAGGCCTACCATCACCCTCTCCATAAGGCGCTCGAAAGTTGCTGGAGCATTACATAAACCGAAGGGCATGACGTTGAAATGCCACAGGCCGTTCCCAATTCCAGTACTAAAAGCCGTCTTCTCTTTATCTTCTGGACTTAATTCCACCTGCCAGTAGCCACTCTTCAAATCAATGGTCGAGAACCACTTCATGCCACTGAGCATGTCCAGCGTATCATCAATTCTCGGCAGGGGATAGCTGTCCTTTTTCGTGACATTATTTAACATTCGGTAGTCAACACAAAACCTCGTACTTCCGTCCTTCTTCTTTACTAGCACCACAGGTGATGACCATGGGCTTGTAGAGGGTTCGATGATCTTGTTTTCAGCCATGTCTTTTATCATTTCAGCCACCTCTGTTTCTTTTGCCCACGGTATACGTCGAGGTCTCTGTTTAATAGGCCTGGCATCGCCTGTATCAATCTGGTGCTTTACAAGGCCTGTTCTACCACAGTCATTTCCGGTTGCAAAAATGTCCCTGAATGTAACCAAAAGCTCTTTGGCTTGCTGCAGTTCCAGTGCTGATAAATTTTCCTTACAATCTTCCAAAAGCTGTCGAATGTGATCGTCTTTGGTCGAACTTACATTTCGATGAACTGCGGAAGTGTCTAACCGTTTCAGGTACTTTACTTCTTCGCATCTTCCAATCAGGCTATTCTTCCTCAGACGAACTTCTTCATTACTCAAGTTTAAAATTCTTACTTTTGCTATTCCTTTTGTCATAAGTAATGTCCTGGCCGTGATTATATGTGGATGATTGCCGGCGTCTTCTACTATAACACATTTGTTTGATTTGATCTTCTTAGGGAATTTCACTGATACTAAATTTTCAGATCTTGGAGCCAGTATGAAATCCTTTAAACAATAAAGATTACATGGGTGTGATCCTTGCAGACAAACTTCTTGATCAGGGAACCTTAATACTCCTTTATCAATATCCAAAACACATCGCTGATCCTTCAAGAAGTCTAGGCCCAGAATGCAATCATCCGTGATATTCGCGATAAGAACTGAGTGGATGTATGTTCGGTCACCAATATTAATCTCTACGTCTGTATCACCGAGGACGGAGACTGGCTGGCCGGTTGCTGTCTGGAGGCGACATGGTGGGGATCGCCTTTTCCACATAACAGTGCGTTTCAGTAGCTCTGGTCTGACTATAGTCCGCGAAGCCCCAGTGTCTACTGTCAAACTGCATGTCTTGTCATTTAATGTGCCCTCGATGGTCAGACTATTTCCATTGCGAACTTGAGTAATGGTGATTGTGGGGGCCTTATCGTTACCAGCCAGCACCCGCCCCGCGGTCCTGGCGACACTTAGTTTAACGGAAGGTCTTGATCCACTTGGGTCCCGGAGTTCGTGACCCTCTTCCTCTTTTTACGACATTCCAGTCGAATATGCCCCTTTTCTCCACAGCCATAACAAGTGGGGACATACTGTGGTCTCCTGTCATCCGACACTATTTCGCGAACTTTATATGCACGACTGTCCTGTCGTACAGCTTCCACTTCAAGCGCATGAGCCAATGCGCTCTTTAGCGTTGAATGATGGCTCAGACGAACGGCAGCTCTGACTTCCCCGTCCCGTATGCCATCCACGAATGCTTGTAGAAGATTCACCTCTACAGTCGCCGGCGCCGACGAGTATGCACGACGAACCAACCTTTCTACCTCAAGCGCCCACTGCTGGAGGCTTTCACCGGCCTTTTGAGTACGCTCGCGGAGTTGTGCTCGATAGACATGTTCTAGGTGTTTTTCACCATACCGCGTCTCTAACGCTTCTAAGAGAGCATCTAACGTCCGTCCTTCAAGTGGCAGGTTTTCCAATATCATCAGAGCGTCTCCTCGCAGGGACAGTGTCAGGGCCATAAAGGATTGGTCATCACTCCACCCATTCCCTTTGGCCAGTGTCTCGAATTGGTAGCGGAAGGCTGTCCATGAAGATGACCCGTCAAAGTGCGGAAGGTCGAATTTCGCAGCTGATGGTGAGGGTGAGGCCACGGTTAGTGGTTGGCGAGTCTCTAGTTTCGCTAACTTATTGGTTATCACATGAAAACGGTTGTCATGCTCATCAATCCGGCCTTCCAGGTGCTCGGTCTTAAGAGTAACCTCTTTAACCTCCGTTTCCAGCTTGGTGACCTTTTCGCCTAGTATGGTAATACCAGCGTCAATCTTTCCCAGAACAACCTCTTGGTTGGCCTGGATAGCCTCCTGCGTAGCCTGGATGTCACGGCGGGTAGCCTCTTGGATAGCCTCTTGGGTAGCCTGGATGTCACGGCGGGTAGCCTCTTGGATAGCCTGGATGTCGCGGCGAGTAGCCTCCTGCATACCCTGGATAGCGGCCAGCAGGGTTGACAAGTTAAGCTCCGCCGAGTCCCCCGGTGGTGCGGTACCAGACGAGGTAGCGTTCTCAGGCTGGACCTCCTCCTCTTGACCACGCCGACGTGCAGCATCCATCTCCACCTGTCTCCTTGTTCGCGGAGTACGCGCTTCTTCTTCTCGCGGCAGAATCGGCATTCCGCTTCTGACACCAATTGTTACGTGCGGGTGGGTATTAAAATGCCGATTAACGTAAAAGAAGATTTTATTCCACGTACACTCACAATGTATACACTATACAGCACAGTATACACACAAGGCACAGTAGTCCGAGTCGCACAGTACTTCACAATAGTCCAAAGTCGTCGCAAGGGTCGCTGGTACAATTCTCTTCGATCGCTTTCTTAAGATGTTTCCGCTGTCGCTTGTAAACACAAACTGTCCGGACGCCACTATGCGTCGGCTTATATACCTAAATTAACAGAGGGGTGGAACTCTCTCGAATGAACTCGTATGTACTTACCTATTCTATCGTTTTCGCGAGATACAATAGCGGCGCGACCTTCGCGAATAAACTAACAATAGGCGGGGGCAGTGACCCGTGAGCGAGCGAGCGGTAGGTACTTACACAAGTACTAGGGAACTACTTTCTATTGAGAAATCGAGATCTTTCGGTACGAATCGATAGTAGACCTATAGACTAACAATGCGTTTTGAGATCATTGCAATTAAGTAATAATTAACGGAGTAATTAACACTTTTATGTCCCGGTCGTAACAATACTAAAGCGGGTTTCAGACTACGCTATAATATATAGCTATATAGTATAGCAAAGAAGGACCTAAAGCTATACTATACAGGGTGGAATTTAGTAATGCCACCTGAAGGGGAAGTACTCTTAATACTGTAGATAGAAAATTTTATTCAAAGAAAACATTCCTTTATTTTCTAAAAGAAAGAAAACTGCATTCGAAGATTTTTAAAAATTCGCTTGGCGCAGCCGGTAATCGAACCGACTAAAATCTCTAAAAGTTGCACCCTGTACTTTTATTGCATCGATCGTTAGGGTCTCTAACTAAGGAAATCTCTCTAACAAACTTCATAAATTTTAATTTATGAAGTTTAAAAGGAAAACAATGAAATCTTAAATTATTTTAATTATTTACAAAAAATGGTAAACTAACTAATTAACTGCTCGAAATGGGCTCTATCTTCTTGGTTACACAAATTTATTCTTGTAACGAATTCGTTTCTAGTAACCTTTAATAACGTATTGTGGTGAATGTTATAAATCGTATTCTGAACTTCAACTCTCAACTCGTTTACATTCTCATAAGATTTAATGTAAATGTGATTTTTTACATATCCCCACAAAAAAAAATCTAAAGGGGTGAGATCTGGTGATCTCGCAGGCCATCTGATTGTGCCGTTTGTACCAATCCAGGTATTAAAATGGTTATTAATGTAGGCAGTAGTGGTTATGGGTTGGAGCACCATCTTGCTGTAGAATTATTTGGTTTCGCTCTTCCTCGGGGAAACCATTTAATTCATTTCTTAATAAATCCAGTATTTCTTAATACTTGACAGTGTTTAAGTGACCTTCGTACACATGGACTAACACAACCATATTTCTCATAATTCCGCACCAAACGTTGAAAGAAAATCTTACTTGACTGTTAGTTTCGTGAACACGAAGAGGATTCACTCGAGACCAATAGTGGTTATTGCGGCGATTGTACATGCCGTTATTGCTGAAGTTGGTTTCGTCAGGCCATACAATGTTACTCAAAAAATTAGGGTTACGGTCAATTTCTCTTAGCATGTCTTGACAAAATTGTAGTCGTCTCACACAATCCCCAGGATGCAATTTTTGTACCAACCGACCATCGCGATAACATTTAAACTTATACTTTTTCAACACTTTAAGTACGCGAGTATGGGTTGTTCCAATTACTTCGGCAGCATCTCTGCTTGAAGCCTTCGGAAATGCTTCGAAGTATGATAAAACATTTAGATCAAAATCGAAGTTGTTCTGCTGAAGAGTTTGCCGTCGCTTTTAGAAACTACCCGTATTCTTTAAATTTTCTACCATTATTTTCAGTACAAACCGAGTTGGTGCCTGTCGATCTCGATATCTCTCTCCATACCACCGCAGAGCACGATTCACATCTTTGTTATTTAAAAAATAAGCTTCCATTAAATCAAATTGTTCTTGATAAGCCATTTTTACCATGACACAAATATGAAATGATTTGTAAAAACAATCAAATGTGAATAACAGATTTTCCACCCTGTATAGCATGGCGTTCATATTACGCGATATTATCGCAAGTGATAATATCGCGTAATATGAACGCGATATTATTTATAGTAAGTATATCTCTCGTTTCGTTTGCGGGGCGGCCGGGGGTGAGGGAAGAAGAAAAGGGGGCCGCGCGATATAGCACAGCATGAACTCAGCACCTCGCACCAATTTATAGCGTATAGTAAGCCAATAATATATAGTACAGTACAGTGTGAACGTGTCCATAACAATGTATGGTGCGCGATATTGGTGTACTATATAAGTATATAGCTATATATTATAGCGTAGTCTGAAACCAGCTTAAGCATGCTTTTAATTTTGGAGGTCGATTTGGTGTAGGTAAGTATACATTGAATTGGTACATTGAACTTACATTGGTAAACTGAAACGATATATTATTTTTATTATATCTATGTAAAAACTGCACTAAAACAATAATACACGTTTGTAGGAATTGGGTCTAGTTTGGTGTTGCGGTATTTAAATATAAGTTTATTCACGTCAGTGGTGTAGCTTACCTAGGATGGGCCCTGTACAAAAATTTGTTGGGGGGCCCAAGTGAATGGTAATCCGTTTACCATTCACTTGAAGAAGCGGCTTGTATGCAAGCTGCGCTGCAGCTTGCATACAAGCCGCTTCATGCCGAGTTGGGGCCCTTTCATGGTATATATCACACCCTAATGTTTTCGCTACGAATAAAACTTTTATTTTTATAATCATTAAATATCTTTGTCATGGAGAGTATGGAGTATATCTTCGAAATTAATTATACTCGTATAATTTTTCCACTAAAAAATCATAAAATGTTTTAAGTAAGTAAGTATATAAATATTTCCGATACGTACCTAAACAAAGGTATGAACATCTGTTTATAACGTGAACTTTGGACGTTTAATTCCCACATTAAAAATAAAGTACAGAGTTCAAATATTTACTATACCCGGCTATTAAAGTCGATGCTTGAGACAATATCAAAACTAAAACAATAATATTTCCATTAAATGCATAGTATATCGATGATTAAATGCAACAGATATCCAAACGAGACGACAAATATTTCTCTTATTCTCATTTTCTCCGCCCAACCTCCAATTGATTTCAGATACTCGGGAAATTATACGCCGTCCTTGTATTTCGGAGATGGAATTTTCCTTCCATCTGAAAATATAAATTTCAATTCTGCGAGCAATAAATTGTCTACGTACATTAGTGTTGGTAAGCTCTACTAAATTATTCATTTTTCTAATTTTATCAAGTTGACCATTAATTAAACGTAGCAGTGAATTTACTGTTAAGCAATAGTAAACATTTGCATGTACATACTTTTTATACAACACCTGCTATTCACAAAGCCTTATGTACCTACCGTTCTAGAGGTTCTAATAAGCATTTTCCATAATTAATTAGTGTTGATCCTGACACTGCAGCCAGGTTATAATCGTAGTCACATGCCGCTATCTATACATATAAAATTACTTGTCCTGACTAACTGACTGACTGACTGATTCATCAACGCACAGGACAAACCGCTGAACCTAGAAAGCTGAAATTTGGACAGTAGGTTCTTCTTATGACGTAAGCATTCACTAAGAAAGGGTTTTTGAAAATTCGACTCCTAAAGGGGTTGAATGGGTTGTGGGTGTCTTTTGTATGAAACTTTTTATTTTATGGTTCGATTGACTTGAAATTTACTGAAAAGATTCTCTAAATGAAATAAATCAATACTTGTTTCACGAATTTTCAAAAACAACCTTTGGGGGTATGTTAGGTTAGGGGTTGGTAAACTTTGTAAAAAATAAATAGCGGGCGAAGCCGCAGCAATTTGCTAGTAAACTGTATACAACAACAACAACAATACCAGCCCTTGTTAATGTCCCACTGCTGGGCACGGGCCTCCCTTCAGGATGAAGGGGCTTAGGCCATAGTAAACTGTAGTTACATTAAATTTAAGTAAGTGGATAAGTATGTACTTTATACGTAAGGTGGCATACGACTACTGCTATAACCTGCTCAACACTGTACCTACATAATGTGTTGATTGAAATTCAGTGATATAAAAATATTTGCTTTATTTTTTCACTTTTCAGATAATTTTTCCGTAGTCGGGTTTTAGGTTTTTAACTTAATTTTTTTACTCTTACATGACCAGGGAAAAGTCAGCCGCAGAACCGACTTGGTACCATATCAATCCGACGCATGGATTATCTTACTTTTGAGAAAAATAAACCAGTAAGGTTTTAAACTTGTTTAAAACCGACGACATACGGTTTGCAAAGCAAGCTGTGCTACGAAAACTAGTATTTATAATACATACCTATTTAGGATTGGTACTGGTACAGTACAATACAATACTAGTATTTATGAAAAATCTTTACTTACAAAAGGCACAAAAGGTATACAGTAAAACAATAGGGTGAAAGAAGACAACATTAACGTTAATTATTAAAAGAGTTGGATGTAAATTACTCTACAGAGGTTGTTCCAAGACGCTATAAAGTTTATTCGGACTATTATTTTAGAGATTCGAAACAATATGGTGAAAGAAGACAACATTAACGTTAATTATTAAAAGAGTTGGATGTAAATTACTCTACAGAGGTTGTTCCAAGACGCTATAAGGGTTATTCGGACTATTCTTTTAGAGATTCGAATAATCACCACACTATCTTCACAAAAACTGTTTGCAGTGTTAATTAAAGATATTTTTACCCTCTCAATTCGAGTAGGTCATTTAATTACGTAGAATGAGCTTATTGCGTTGTCTGTAGGTAGCTCGACACGCCATCTGCGGTCTTATTAGGTGTGTTCTAATGAAATCAAGAAAACTTGACTGGTCCTGTCTTAAAATTACGTCGTACATTCCATTGAAATAAAACAGTTTTCACGGATTTTATTGCGGTCTAGGTATTCCGATTATTTTTATTTCCAAATTCGTGGTTTGGATGTTTCCTAAGTGTCTAAACGCTTTTGAAACATTGGCAATATAAAGTTTTCTGACGATTTTTTTTAACTTTTGAAAACTTTATATAAATACTTAAGCAATTTTATCATAATATGTGTATCTAAGTACGTAGTTTTTATCCGTTACATTTCCTAAAAAATATTAGTACTTTTTTTTAACACATGTTTATATTTATTGAAACTAAATATTTACAGTCTATTTACAAACATGTACACTTAAACTAGGTAAAAAACTTCCTCGAAGTGGTCGCCGCACTGGGAGGGAAGGGTACCTAAAAGACTGGCGGCATTATTACTCTTATATTATTATTATGTCAGCCTGTTGTGCAATACCGCTGGGCCTTCCTTCTTTCCCTCCATCTAATTCTATAGTTACACAACGAGCCATGGACAGAGCTATGCTCGGTGTTTCTCTGCGCGACTGAATCGGAAATGTGGAGATTCGCCGAAGAACTAAGGTCACCGACATAGCTCTCAGAATCTGCAACAAGTGTGTTGAAGTGGCTATGGGCACATCGCTCGAAGAACCGATAACCGTTGGGGAAGAAAGGTTCTCGGGTGGCAACCACGAACCGGAAGACGCAGTATTGGCAGGCCTCCCACTAGGTGGACAGACGACATTGTGCGCGTATTGTGGCCAATGGTACCTATGGTTGCGACCCCCGTCCCCGTGAGCACCGAGTCTACTTCCCGGAGGGCTATAACGCTATGCGCCCCCCGGCGGTGGGCTCAATGGCAAGGCACTGAGGAGCTCCTGGTTCAGATCCCACCGGAGAGCCCCTCTCATGCGGGTTTTAGTGGGTAAGAATCTCACATACCCCGGTCGAGTCCCATAGCTCCCAGCTCCCACAGCTTTGAAGGTTTCCCCGCGAGAAAAAGGGAGACTGCACATATCCATGAGTTTACATTTGAGCCACATAGGTACATGAACTTTTATGAGATATTTCATAGACCAGTAACTCTTCCAGGGTCATTTAAAATGGAACCTTAGTATTATTTGACTGAATAATGAAATAAAAAATATTTCGATCCGATATTGCGCCATCCCAATTTCAGAAGCCTTAACATTGCTATTCATCTCCGCCCGTGGCGTGATATTCGAACATCCAATTTTAACACTTGCCCTATGCTTGCCCTAGGCAAAGGAATCATTGGTCCTTTTCTACGTTTTCTATAAATCACTAGCGGACCCACGCAGCTCCACCCGCGATTTTTTTGCTGCTTTTATATGGTTTTTCCTTTTTTTAACAGTTTCTGTGTTTTTGCGAGAAAAACGGACAACTATCATTTTTAGAAATATAGGAGATAATAAAATGTAGAGTAAGTACCTATTGTGTGTTGGCTGTTGTCATTTCACCTGATGCCGTTCACACCGGAACACAATAATGTTCACACATTGCACCTACATTGTTGGTATCTGCCTGGACCAAAGAGTTTATATATTAAGAATAGAGTACGCGTTTGTCTATGGTCCCCTTAAACAAAGCGTAGGCAGATTTTCCTGAGACAGGTGAATTGTACTTAAAGTTATATTATAACAGTTATATTGTTAAGTAAATGATAAGTAGTGATGAGTTTGATCTGTCACAAGCACAAAATTAAATGTCGATGAATACAGCTGACGGTATAGTACCTATTGTCGTGTACCTGATATTTATGTATTTTGATGTTCTTACTCGTGGCTACATGTTCTTACTTGAATTAAGCATTCTATAATACTTACTTGTTCTGATTCATATTCTAAGGTCTGGAGGGTGCCTTGCATAAGGGAAGGACATAGTACCTACCTACGAAGACGCTTTATAGAAAATACATATAATAATATTCTGTGACGGTCATGTTATCCCAAACTAGGCAGAGCCTGTAACCAGATAACTGATACTAACAATTATATACTTTTTTGTAAATAAGTACATACCTAATTAAGTAGATAAATAACGCCCAAGCACTTAGTGGGAATCGAACCCACAATCTATTGTCTATTGCGACCAGGATGTCTAACCAACCACTATACTAGGTGGTAGGTACTTTACTAGGTGGTAGGTTCCTTGTGCAAGGAACCGTCCAGGTAGGTACCACCGCAGTGTCAGATATTCTGCCGCCAAGCAGCAGTGTGTAAGCATTGCTGTGTTCCGGCGTGAAGGGCACTGTAGCTGGTGAAATTACCGGACACAAAGACTTAACATCTAATGTCTTAAGGGTCGGCAACGCGCTAGTGATTCTTCTGGTGTTGCTAGCGTCTATAGGCTACGGTGGCTGCTTACCATCAGGCGGGCCGTACGCTTGCTTGCCACCTTGGTAGTATATAAAAAAAAAAAAAAAAAAAAAAAAAAAAAAAAATACCAACAGGCCCGTCAAAAGTTTCCACATTATTAGAGAATCAAGACAGGCAGATTATTTATAAAATTTAATTTATAAGTTAAAAGAAATCGTAGGTAGGTATGTAAGTAGGCTAGTTCATGTTTCACGGTTTTTATTACTATTTACATTTAGTTGAATTGTATATTGGTATTGGTATAACGGGCTGGAATTGTATATTATTTTTAAGTAAGTAACTTCATTTCATTGCAATTTATTGCCTTTTACAGATGCTGATATCGTCTTTCTTTTAAATAGCGTGATAATGAAACGTAAATCTAAATTAACAAGTAATATTAACTTTTTTACCACATGATAGCCAAGCTAAGATAAAGGGTTTTATAAAAATAGTATATAGCATGCCATTTAAAATTAATTTAGTGGCGATTAAATACATACAGAAGTTCTAATACAATGTGACGGCAAAAACGGCGTAATTCAAAGTTATAATTATATTCTGTCACGCTAATTGATAATGTAACGCATTTGCGGGCTCTTCGAGGTCGCTGGACGTTCAATTCCAGGTATGGGCTCAACAAATAAATTAGTAATCGCTTTTAAATTCGTTTCAAATGGATATAGTTGTGTGTTATATAACCCGGGTTTAGACGGACACTCTGTTCACCGAGGCGTCCGTTAGCCCCTTGTCAAGGCCAGTTACCCCGACCTTGCCCTTACCTCGCTAAAATTACCCGGCGCTCTTCACATCAAACAACACCGGTTCGTTTGATCGGAGCCCTTTGCTAACATTTCTAAAGAAGCCCACCTTTGTAAGGTCTCATTATTGCGACTTGTGTCACTATTCGTGTCAAACTGTCTTTTCGTTTGTAACGGGGAGCCGAATGAAATAACCGCAAAATAACTGTAATGCCAGAAAATGGTTTTACTGTAATTCCAGAAAATGGATGGAAGCGTTGTGTGCTCACAGTAATTAGAATGGAGCTAGTATCGCGTCGATTCCCCGAAAAAATTTTTCGTGGCACTTTTGTGGGGTGCGGGAGGCGAAGTAAACACACACAGATACAATTTCACGCATACTCTGGCAAATCTCTAATGCAAACTCTTCATGTTTCTATGAACCTACACTATAATAAACTCGCAACACATTCAAAAAGATACGCACACAAATAAAGAATAACCTGAACATATGAACAAAAATTTGGCAGAGGGGTTAGCGCATCATGATTTCTCCAGTGGTATCTCCTCTAAGGTTGTGTGTCACAACTCGCAATAGCTATTTTTGCTATAAATAAACGTTGCCAGTAATGGGTCAAACACTGCTACGACATGGTGTTAATACAATAAGAATAAAAAGACAAACAATCATAATGATATATTTTATTCACGCGAATACTAAACATTAAAATCTATACTTACAATAAAACTGTAACAGGTCCAATTCTGTACATTGAAAATATTTTGAAAATTATATTTGGAGGGCATCCTATAACCGATACTGAGGCCGAAAATGTAATTTTTTTAATTTTTGTCTGTCTGTCTGTCTGTCTGTCTGTCTGTCTGTCTGTCTGTATCACGGCTGCGCATCACGCCGAAACTACTGAATGGATTCAAATGAAACTTGGCATGATTTGAGATCTTACTACGAGATAGGACATAGGATACTTTTTATCCGCTAATCTAGCACGGTTCTTTTGGGAGAGGGGATTAAAGTCAAAATGGGTACTTGGTTATACGCTTATAGCTTAGTTTGGTAATCTTCCAGGTTACGAGTTTTTATACTTTGCTTCAGCTTTCAGCTTGATTCCATGTACCTATTACAAAGCACTTCGCCACGAGGGAAATGTATGGAAAAGCATTAAAATGTATAAGAGAAAAAAAATACATCAACGACGAATTGAGAACCTCCTCCTTTTTTAAGTCGGTTAAAATCTGAATATAAGTACATATTAACATCTTTTTTACCGATTTACTGGTTGAACGATCGATGGGGTATATTTGACTTATTACCGTGAAGGTTTGGAAAAGAAAAGAAAGGGACTCTACTGGGAATGGATTTGTCTATTAGGAACACACTTTTGGCCGAATTATGGCTTACAAGATGCTTACAAGGCTACATCTGAATAACAATCCTGCTTAAATCGTGAATCATCGTCATCAGCCGGAAGACGTCCACTGCTGAACATAGGCCCTTAGCTATTTGCATCCACCGGTTACCTGCGACGCGCACAATGTCGTTTGCCCACCTAGAGGGAGGCCTGCCTACGCTGCGTCTTCCGGTTCGTGGTCGCCACTCGAGAACCTTTCTTCCCCAACGGTTATCTTTTCTTCGAGCGATGTGGCCTGCCCATTGCCACCTCAACTTGCAGATTCTGAGAGCTATGTCGGTGACGTTAGTTCTTCGACGAATCTCCACATTTCGGATTCTGTCGCGCAAAGAAACTCTCGAGCATAGCTCTCTCCATGGCTCGTTGTGTGAGTCTGAACTTCTCTAAAAGGCCAGCTTCTCTAAATCCTGAATAGATCTAACAAAAATAATAAGCCCTGAAATAATTTACGTAAAGCTGTTTCCTTGAAGCAAACATAACTAACCGGATTTACAGTGCTAGCAATTGAGGATTGTAAATCTCTTGTAGCGTATGGCGCGCAGTGAAGTGAAGCAGATGAATCTGCGTTAATAATTAACGCCTCATCCCCTGAGAACGGTGCTGCTGGGAGCCACTCATGGATTTAAACCCACTCGGGCCGAATATTAGATTCGATAAGCCTCAGGCCTGTCTATATCTCGCTGGCAAGTTGAACACTCTCGTTGCATAATATATTTCACATCACATCAAATATTAAAACCTAATTGTTTAGCATAACACCTTAAATTATTTATTTAATAATTGGGGGACGGTCGAGTGGTTTGGTACCTTGCTACCCAAAGGTGGGTAGAATTTACAACCACCACCACTTCTGTATGAACGTCTGTTTTTCTTGTCTAGGTACTTTACTTTGACACTCCTGCTCTTCAAGCGGGAGAGATGGGAGTGACTGAAAATCAGCGCTGCTAGTGACCTCGATCGCTAGCAGTACAAGCTGAGTCACTGCCCTTTGCCACGACCGTTTATTATTAAGTTACCTTGTTTATGTTTTAATTATTTTTTTATGTTCAATTTGTAAGGCAATAAATGTTCTTTTATTTTATTTATTTATTTATCTAGGTGAAAACTATTTTCTTTATATTTGTAAAAAAATTGTAAATATTTAGTTATTATTTAAGAGCCTAAGTATATTATACTACTACTCTTTCTAATATTTTCGTTCCTCTCCATCCAAAGGTTGTCTGGAAGAAATCGCACCATGCGATAAGACCGCCAATTGTATACTTTAATATTTAGAATTTTGTATTTTTAATGTTTATCGTTGTGTACGTACAATAAAAAGTTGGTTATCTATTATTATTTAAATGTATTTAAAATAAATATATTTGCATCAGTGGTCTGTTTGGCATAGTACATGCTCTACTAAGTTTGGGAGCAAATGGCTCATAGTCCCAGGATATTATTACGTAAGTAGGTATTATTAAGCTAGTAATTTCAAAAATATTTTGCTAAAGTTTTTGTGTACAATATTATTAACTTAAGTAAAAAATTCTAGTCGGATAAAGACTTTTCTAAATGTCTTGTAATATAAAATCTGCTCACAAAATTCTCTTAACAAAATCAACACCGTATAAATTTTGGATACAATAATAAATTAAACGCTAGCAAGTTTTGTCGGTGAGCGAGAGAAAATTGTAATCTCGTTGTTGTTTGGGGATCCGTGGCTGATGCCGTGATAATACCTCCTTAATTGGACCGCCAGTGCTCTAATAAAATGAAAACTGGACCGAGGGAGTGAAGCGAGATGAGTCGGGTTGAAAACGACAAGGGTGTTCATTTTCCGCCACCGAAATTCTAGTATAATTAGCAAGATTAATGGTTAAGTTAGACATAAATGCCTTCTATTTTAAATCTAGCTGAATAATAGAAGCAGGTGTTGGCGACGCGCCAACCAGAATGGCTTATGATTTTTTATGTGCGATTCATACTCGCGGGTTCATATCTTATTCATACTCTATACACGATCCAGTCCAATACACTCCAATTCTCGTACATAAGTTATATTACGGAAGTTTCGCATTTCCGAACGAATCGTACCGTTTCCTTTTCTTGGTGATCAGTATTTCTATTACCAGCCAGTCATACTTATATACTTATAACTAGCGACCCGCCCCGGCTTCGCACGGGTGTAATTGAGCAAAAAAAAGAAGTGAATAATTTAAAGTTACTGCCTTTGAATTTCTTCATAAATAATGTTTGTAGCTAACTTTTCGTAACGCAATATGAACAAATTTTGTTTAGAAGTCACGCGTGAAAGGGCTACGTGTAGCTGTCTGTCCATGGGTAAAGTACTCAACGCTTAGGTTTAAGCCTGCAACATTGAATCTCTGAGCTTGTGATTTGTTAATTGTATTTATAATTTTATTAGAAACTGCAGACGTGTACCGGTGCACAATTTGGGTGGATTAAGGACAGGAGCAGGACACCATATCTTTAAAACCAATTAATGGAAGCAATATGGGCTTTCTTGTTCGGTTTCATCGTTAAGACGTAAACGGGGTCAACCGGGGATTTCTTACCCACTAAAACCCCCACGGCTATCACGTCCGCACATTAGAGGGCGGACCTGGGCTATCTGTCGGGATCTGCACCGGCTGATGCTGATACCACTCAGTGCCTTGACTTTGAACCCGCCGCCGGAAAGGCACATTATAGTACCCCGGGAACCTGTCACGGTGCTCACAGTTACAGGGGTCACGGGGAAAGCCTTTAATGGGATTTACGGGACCCTGTTGGTGGTCAACCGGGTATATAGGATTCTTATACACTAAACCCCCAACGGCCGTGCAATCAGCACATAAGAACCCCCTTCTTGGGCTATCCAGTGGGATCTGCACCATGATACCCTCAGTGCCTTGCCTTTGACCCCGCCACCGGGGGGGCACAATAAAGCCACCCAGGAAACTGTCACCGTGCTCACGGTTACAGGGGTCACGGGGGAAGCCTTCAATAGGTCCCCGGGACCCTGTTGGCGGTCAACCGGGTCATGTAGAATTCTTATACGCTAAACCCCCAACGGCCGTTAAATCAGTACATAAGAAGGAGACCTGGGCTATCCGGTGGGATCTGCACCAAAATCCCACAGACTCAGTCGCTTGCCTTTGAGCCCGCCACCGGAGGGCACAATAAAGCCACCCGGGAAACTATCATCGTGCTCAAAGAAACGGGGATCGCGGGGGAAACCTCCAATAGACCCCCAAGATCCTGCGGGCAATCGACTGCGGTATGTGTCCCCACGGCTATCCGCACAAAATATGGGGCTGCACCGTGTACCCCTCAGTGCAACGCAAGGGCCTTTGAAGCCGCTGTCGGGGGCGCATTATAGCCCCCCGGGAATATGTCACCGTTGTCACAGTTAAGGGGGTGGCGGGGGAAACATCCAATATGTCCCCGAGATCCCGTGGGGAAGTCAACCTGGGTATTTGGAATTCTTACCCACTAAAACTCCCGTGGCTGTCACGTCGGCACATGAGGGGGAAACCTGGGTTCTCGGGTGGGATCTGCACCAGGTGCCCCTCAGTGCCTGGCCTTTGAGTCCGCCGCCGGGGGGCAAGCATATTATATCCCAGATTTACCTTATATTATATGGAATGAATGATATATAGAAAGAAATTTTGAATTGTAACTGACGTGTAAAACAAATTTACCAATAAATGATTATGATTATGAACTTCTCTAGTACTTGATTGTTAAGTGTGTACCTCTTTAGGTTTGATCAACGCAAGCTTATTAAATTTATTTACTTAGATAAAAGTTCTAAATAAATTCAGTTAATATATAAACCTTCAGAGAAAAATTTAAAAAAATATAAAATGATCAAAAATAAAAAGTAAAAAAGTACACAAAAAAAATCCCAAAGAGTGATTTGAACCCGGACCGCGCTTAGAAGACGCTTCCGTCACCTCCAGACCACAGCTACTCTTATTCTGTTATTCGAATTACTTGATCATATTCTTGTTATATGTCTGCTCAGTCCCTAATACATATAGCGTGATATTAGTTATCAGTACCTAATTTACGTACTAAATCTAAGTGGGAATATTTGTATCGCCATCGGTTGAGTAATAATACTGCTTTTTAACCCTGTTAAGGGATAAATTTGAAAAAAGATCCCCTCAGTCGCTTGCCTTTGAGCCCACTACCGGGGAGCACAATAAAAAAATTACCTGTCACCGTGCTCAAAGTTTCGGGGATCACGGGTAGACCTCCAATAGGCTCCCAGGATCCTGCGGGCGGTCGACCGCGGTGTGTAGGATTCTTACCCTCTAAACCCCCCACGGCTGTCCGCACAAAATATGGGGCTGCACCGGGTACCCCACAGTGCAAGGCAAGGGCCTTTGAAGCCGCTGTCGGGGGCGCATTATAGCCCCCCGGGAATCTGTCACCGTTGTTACAGTTAAAGGGGTGGCGGGGGACACGTTTAATATGTCCCCGGGTTCCTGTGGGGGATTCTTACCCACTAAAACTCCCGTGGCTGTCACATCGGCACATGAGAGGGGTACTTTGGTGGTATCTGCATGAGCTGTCCCTCAGTGCATTGCCTTTGAGTCCGCCGCCGGCGGGTATATTATATCCCGGGTATTTACCTACCTTATAATATATGGAATTGAGGAAATTCTCTAGTACTTGATAGTGAATTATGTAGGTATCTCTTTAGGTTTAGTCAACGTAAGCTATAAGATCCAATACTACAAAAATCAATTAAGTTTCCACTAATATCTATAAATCATAACATTAGAGAAAAGCTAACCACGTATGCATGATTTTAAATTTTAAAAAAGCATTAATTATAAAAAAATATATTAGAGATAAAAAGTGCTGGAGTTAATATGAGTCAAATATTGAAAACATTGAATCTTAATATAAATAAAAAAAAATCAAAAACAAAGTTTAATAATACAAAAAAAAAAAATCCGCTCAGGGGTAGCGAACCCGGACAGACCGCGCTTAGAGGACGCTTCCGTAACCACTTGGCCAAGGACGTTTTGTTTAATGTTTCGAAATATCTTATCATATTTGTACCGCCATCGGTTGAGTAATAATACTCCTTTTTTTACCCTGTTAAGGGATAAATTTAAAAAAAACATGAAATACAAATTCAATAAATTTTCTTAACGAATGTCTGTGCAAAATTTCAAGTCGATAGGACCAAGGAATCGCGTTCTCCCATACAAACTTTGCCCCCCTGTTTGACCCCCTTAGAGGTTGAATTTCGCAAAATCGCGTCTTAGTGAGCACCTACGTCTTAAAAGGAACCCCCATGCAAAATTTGAGACTCCTAGCACTTGTAGTTTCTGAGATTTCGTGATGAGTGGGTTTTTGTCTACTCTTTTATATAATAAGAAAGAAGAAAGATAAAACTGTAATAGGTCCAATTCTGTACATTGAAGATATTTTGAAAATTATATTTGGAGGGCATTCCATAACCGATACTGAGGCGGAAAATGTAATTTTTTTAATTTTTGTCTGTCTGTCTGTCTGTCTTTCTGTCTGTCTGTCTGTCTGTCTGTATCACGGCTGAGCATCACGCCGAAACTACTGAATGGATTCAAATGAAACTTGGCATGATTTGAGATCTTACTACGAGGTAGGACATAGGATACTTTTTATCCCGTAATCTAGCACGGTTCTTTTGGGAGAGGGGATTAAAGTCAAAATGGGTACTTGGTTACACGCTTGGTCCGATTTTATCAATTTTTCTTTATAATATAATAAATATTAGTAAGGGAACACTCATAGAGAGTTATTATCAAGGTTTTGTAATCGATCGGGTTAAGCAACGTTTGGTAAGGTCATTGAATAGATGGGTGACCATTTAACACCATTTGAACTAAACGGGTCTGTGCTTCGGAGAGCAAGTAAAAAGTGGGTCCCCGTTTTTAACCGACTATAAAAAAGGAGGACAGACGACATTGTGCGCGTCGCAGGTAACCGGTGGATGCAAATAGCCAATTGTCGGTCATTGTGGCGTTCGAAGGGGGAGGCCTATGTTCAGCAGTGGACGTCTTCCGGCTGGTGATGATGATGATGATGATGAAAAAAGGAGGTTATGTATTCGATGCGAATGTCTGTTATTAAAAGTTATGTTTAACGTAAAAATAGCGCAGGCGGAGCTGCGTGGGTCAGCTAGTATTTTAATATTTCTTTACGATTTCACTTCAAGTTATTACTTACATGAATCTCAAATGAACGCATGTTAATGTGCCAATTAGATTCAAATTATAAATAGTTTGTGTGTGTAATGCATCGTAAATATGTAAATAAAACTTATAACTTTTGTTTTGTACTTACCCATGACGTCATGCCCTAAGACAATCGTGAATCTTAATTTATTTTCAAAATACTTCATGAGACACAAGTACATAAAAATAATTGGTAATTTTCGGGGACAATCCACACACGGTCCTTTGATCCCAAATTATGCAGAATATGCATTATAGAAAGCAGACAATTGACATTTATGCATTTTTTTTTTCGTAAATACATACTAAAATAAATAATGAACACCCACACTTGGGGGGAAGCGAACCCGGACCGACGACGGTAGCGGCCAGGGTGTCTAATAGAAGCACTAGACAACCAAGCCTGTCATATAAACGAACACCAGGGTCATGTCCTCCTTCTTTAAGTCGATTAGAAATGTTTAGCTTATAATAATTAGAAAAAAAAAGTCAAATTAAAGAACAATTTTTTTTAATTAATAAATACATTACATATTATATTTATATTTTTCATAATATTATGCGTAAAGTGTATTGCTGTATGCGGGCTATACCCGCAATATGCCACACGTAGAGTCGCTGGGAAACGATAAAACATTAACAGTTACTTAATCCTGCGAGGTGCAGATATAATAAATAATGTCCTCCTTACCGATTAACTGCCCACAGCGGCCAATCTTTCACAAGATCATACTTCTACGTGGGAGATATCACAGTGCACAGGGCACCGGGGCCCGCACAATTTGATCCGACCGGGCTGAGGTCAGTCAGGCCCAGGGCCGACTTTACATGCCTCCGATCCAACGCAGGTATGGATCGTCTTACTTTTAAGACAATTATATAGATAGATAGATATACTCTTTAATGTACACACAAACTTACACATAAAATAAAGCACATAAAAAATACTTAAAAATGAAATACGTACAAAGGGCGGCCTTATCGCTATCCGCAATTTCTTCCTAGGGATGGAAAAAGAGAGAATGAAACATAAAAGACATTAGGTGATCAGCTATCGGATCGGCGGCGATTTCCCGTAACGAAGGCTACCGCGTGTGTAGTAGTGATATTATGGTAGGGATGTTTCAAGCCAAGACTGGTGACCCTCATTCGGAGTCACTGGACATTTGGGGTGTGGGCCCTAGACGTCCATAGGGTACGGTAGTGCCCCCGGGGAAGAAGGTGGTGGGGTTCCAATCCCCGTTCCCATCAGCACCATGTCGGTTCCCGAGGAGCTTTCCTCCGGCGGCCGGCTCAAACGCAAGGCACTGGCACGGATACCACTGGGGAACCCAGGTTACCCTCTTATGTGCCGAAATTATAACCGCGGGGGTTTTTGTGGGTAAGAATCCCAGATATCCTGGTTGACCCTTCATAGGGTTTTCTTCGCACGAACAACAAGAACAGTTTATTACCTAAGCGCCTTGTTGTTAAGTTTGTTACCTAAAGCCTAAACAAAACAATAGAATATTTTTGTAATTCGAAAGACAGCCGGCTTCATTTAACACTACTTTATTCCAGGCACGTTTAAAACAACGCGAACGGAGTTCAAATGTTCACATTTTGGCTTACAAAGCCTTTAGACAGCCTGGTTGCCAGTCGAATAAAATAAATAGCGAGAATAATCTTGCCATTCCAGAAAATTAAATCTATCGGTTGTATTCTACTTATGTCGATTCTATGAAACTAACTCTCCTTAAAATGTCTTTGTAAAATGTTACAAATAAGTTTTCCATAGGCTATTTTTTTTTGTTTCCTATTAAACCAAGTTATGAAAATCGGAAGTAAAATATTAATATGCAGATAGCGTCTTGAATCCGCAGAGTCCTAAAACTTAAAGAGTGTTTACACAAATGTATAATTTCTGTTTATAAAAATAGGCTTAACCACTATAACACTTTCAAAAGGTCAATATTTTTAGGGTTCCATAGCTAAAAGCTGAAAAAAGAACCCCTGTGATGTGACTTCGTCTGTCTGTCTGTTACATTTATATATTTCAGAAACCACCGGTGCTATCGATTTGAAACTTGGAATAGTTTGAGATCTTACTCACCCAACATCATCGCAAATGAAAAAAAGAAACATTTTTTCTTTCAATTTATGTATGGAGCCCGTAATGGGGTCTCAAATTTTCAATGTGGGATGTGTATAGTACACACCAATTGCACAGGTGGGGTGGCACCAGTGGGATATAATTTCAAAAGGACTTCTTTCGCATATTTCAAAACAGATTTTCATTTTGCTTTATGTCACGTAGTTTTATAAACAAAAATTTCAAAAAAATACTGTTTTTAACACTCACTCACACACACTCACACTCACACTTTACACACACGCACTCAATCATATTCATGCGCCAATGCACGCTCCAGCGTGAATTTGATTAAGCGTAAGGTTTTCATTTATTATTATTTTGTTAAAGTAATTTTTCCTTCTGTAATACGTTTATGATTATGTTCTCTAACAATGTGATGTTCTCATAAGTAATGTCCTTAGAGTGGGGACCTGGTAATCCGAGATACAGGCTTATGCCTATTCCTCACAATGTAATTGTACCGTGATGATATCATTATGTTTCATATGTGTCCTTTTACATGTTTTTTTTTTTTGTGAGGAGAAATAAACGTTATTATTATTATTATTATCTCCGAAGTACTTATGTGGAGGGAAAAATCTGAAATAATTATAAGTAATACAGGTCTATCTGTATTTTACTAAAATGATGTTTCTAAATAGTACAGTTTTTAGCACCTAATTCTAAAAACACCTCGACAAACAAACTTAGTTTTGCGGTTGGGTTTTGTTGCTATCTGAGGTATTAGGCGAATGGTAAAATAACTAATATGTTCAATGAAGGTATGGAACCCTCGGTGCGGTAGGCCGACTCCCATTTGACCGGTTTTTTTTGAACTCCTACTACTCAGCTTTAGCTAAGTAGATCTGGCACGAAACTTAGCAGGTTTGTCTTATTTTGTCGGATTTTTAGTATAAAAAATCTTTTAAAAAAAAAATTGAACCGACTTCAATATCACTGAAAAGTATAAAATAATTTAAATATTATTGAAGTTGGTGTTAGCGTACCTGCTGTGTATATTTGGCACCAACTTCAATAATATTTAAATTATTTTATACTTTTCAGTGATATTGAAGTCGGTTCAATTTTTTTTTAAAAAGATTTTATTTTAAACGTTTTAGTGATATTTTCATATATAAAGATTGAACCATCGAAAACCGTAAAATTATCTAGGTAGGTTATGATCACATTATCGTCTACATAGTTTTATATAATTCATGTTTCTTCAGAAAAAAATATCCGGTCGTAATGAAATTTGCATGAAAACATCATAGTAGTTTACTCTCTCGAATAAAAAAAGAATAATCGAAATCGGTTCATAATTGTCAGAGCAATGTAATGGAGAACATCAGTTTTATGGTTTTTACCAGATAAATTCCTCCACATCGTTCATGGTCCTCCAGGAAGTTCTTATCCGGTTGTAATAAAATTCATACAGATTCAATACAGTGGTTTCTTCTTTCGAATAAAAAAAGTATCATTGAAATTGGTAAATATTTTCCAGAGTTATGACTATTTTTGTCCGACCGAGCGAGTCCGAGCGACTAAAACGTCATCTATATAGGCTTTCTTGCAAGTCTCAGTGCGCAGTCACCATTCTTGTTTTTTCAGGAACTACTTATTACTAAGCAATAATTTTTTTATGGGACCCAATTAACGGATTAAAGAATGGATGGAAGAAAGATTTTTTCAGATCGGTTCATAATTGCCAGAGTTATGCGCGAACATACATAGAAAAAAAAAAAAAAAAAAAATATATATACAGACGAATTGAGAACCTCCTCCTTTTTTTGAAGTCGGTTAAAAATGTGTTTTGTTGGAATCATAATAATATGATTAAGCTCAGTAGAAAACATTGGCTTTGTTATTAATAACTTTAGTGTTCACATTAAAATACAAAGTAATTATCGTTGTTTTGCGGCCTTTGAGCGGCTGCGTGCCGGATGTGGTTAACCAAGTTGTCGCTAAGTGTGAGATAAGCAATTTGCAACGAGCATCTGTTCCGTGCCGCACTCCACTAACTCGTTGCATTATTTAGTTTTTCTTCGCTGTGCCAACGTTGATGTGCTCCAGATTATTATGTCCGTTTATGTAAACGCCAGCGGACAGCAATTTATCACGCAGATGTCAGATTGCAAATAGGTTTTTATGATACCGCACATAAAAGAGAATTTTAGAATAATTACAAGTTTGTGCCACCAAAATTTATTTATGGAATTAATAAAACGTCCGCTAAACCTAGAAATAAATCCTTCCAGAAGCGTTGGCTTCCTGGGGAGAGTCCCTTAATTTCCCCGTATAGCAGGTTGACTAAATATAATTAATAAAAACTCTGAGCTACCGCAAAATTTACTAATTAACTTCATCTAATCCTTCCTAAAATTAAATTAGTAACAGCAGTTTTTGTTAAAACTTTATCCATCAATGTCGATCGGCAAAACAAGAATGGACAAAACTGGGTCACGATGTGTTCGTGATACTTACGTAACTATGATGTATCATGGTTTTGTTCTAATCAAGAGAGCTACGAAGATGTATTGCTGACGTCATCCATAAACATCCCGCGTCAATACTTCAGCTGAACTTTTCACATCAAACACCTCTATAGACACAATGTTACAGCCAGTTTGAAATGTTTTGTAGCAAATGTTATTAACCGCGTCTCCACCGGGCACGCGACCCCGCGGCAGCCTCGCGAGCCAAATGTGTGGTCGGTCGGCCCACGCTCAGCCCCTCGGCTGCGCCCGAACAACCCCGAATGGTAAAATAACTTTAATAGGTTCAAAGAAGGTTTTGAACTATCGGTGCAGGAGACCGACTCCCAACTGACCGGTTTTATTAAACTCCCACTACAACGCAGCCACACTCCCACTACTTATCTGATTTAGCGGTTTGTCTTATTTTGTCGCATTTTATTTTAATTTATTTTTTTAATACCCGACGTTTCGAATACCAGCATTCATGGTCACGGGCGGACTTCACCATTCATTCAGTCATTCAATCCGTAAAATTAGTTTCATTTTAATGTGTAATATTTGATTATATATCAGAAATCATAATGTTTTTGTTAGAATCATAATAATATGATTAAGCTTAGTAGAAAACATTGGCTTTGTTAATAATAACTTTAGTGTTCACTAAAATGCAAAGTAATTAGTTGTTTTGCGGCCTTTGAGCGGCTGCGTGCCGGATGTGGTTAGTGAAGTTGTCGCTAACTGTGAGATAAGCAATTTGCAACGAGCATCTGTTCCGTGCCGCGCGAGCGCGTGCGCCCGGTGGAGACGCGGCTAATGATGATGCAACCTGAGATTTTGCTAAAACGCATGTATAACTATAAACACTGTCTACTAGGTTATGGTCCAATCGAGCGCGGCATTGCAATGCCACTGTTAATGGTAAGAATGTCAGTCTAATCTCAAGTTTTATTTAAAAGGTTCTTCACTTTACTTGTTGACCGGCATTATCTCCTTGATATAATGGTCTTTACTGATAGTATGTATTCTTTACTGGTAGTGTGCCCTCATCAGCCGTAAGACGCCCACAGCTGAACAAAAGCCTTACCCCTAAAAGAGGCTGCCATAATCCCCACGCTTGGCAGGCGGCTTGGAGATAGCAGTGTAGGTGGTAGGTAATCCAATAGAAAGACGCTCCTACCCGTATTCTTGTTTTTCATATGTTGTCTCTTACTTACGACACATAGCGGGTGGAGATAGTTGGGTGCTATTCTTGCCCAGACGGACACCTCACGGCTAAGTGGCAGTATGTAATAACTTAGTAATAACTATCAATTTCCCGCAAAGTTGAACAAGTGAGTGTGCAGGTCAGTGATAAAGAGCTTCATTTGTTGCTCAATGGGGCGGCAAAAGACTAACTGGAATTCACGTTTATGTAGTGTGATAATAGCTTTCATTTGCCAGAACAAATGGATCGCGTTGGTCATTAGTTTCATCTTTTTCATGCATCACAAAAGATTTATGTGGAATTGTTCAAGAGTTATCAACTGACCTTAGTTTACGTTATGTGTGCATTTGACAAGATATCAATGAACAAATGTTTTTTTATATAAAATTCTTTTAAAAAAAATTGAACCGACTTCAATATCACTGAAAAGTATAAAATAATTTATATATTATTGAAGTTGGTGTTAGCTTACCGGCTGTGTATATTTGGCCCCAACTTCAATAATATTTAAATTATTTTATACTTTTCAGTGATATTGAAGTCGGTTCAATTTTTTTTTTTAAAAGATTTTATTTTAAACTTTTTAGTGATATTTTCATATATAAAGATTGAACCATCGAAGACCGTAAAATGATCTAGGTAGGTTATGATCACATTATCGTCTACATAGTTTTACATAATACATGTTTCTTCGGAAAAAAATATTCGGTCGTAATGAAATTTGCATGAAATCATCATAGTAGTTTACTCTCTCGAATAAAAAAAGAACCATCGAAATCGGTTCATAATTGTCAGAGCAATGTAATGTCGAACATCAGTTTTATGGTTTTTACCAGATAAATTCCTCCTCATCGTTCATGGTCTTCCAGGAAGTTCTTATCTGGTTGTGATAAATTTCATACAGATTCATTACAGTGGTTTCTTCTTTCGAATAAAAAAAGAATCATTGAAATTGCTAAATATTTGCCAGAGTTATGACCATTTTTGTCCTTAAAAAGCGACCTAAAAGTCATCTATATAGGCTTTCCTGCAAGTTTCCTGCGCAGTCACCATTATTGTTTTTTCAGGAACTACTTATTCGGAAGCAATATTTTTTTTATGGGACCCCAACTAACGGATTAAAGAATGGATGGAAGAAAGATTTTTTCAATTCGGTTCATAATTGCCAGAGTTATGCGCGAACATACATAGAAAAAATATATATATATACAGACGAATTGAGAACCTCCTCCTTTTTTTGAAGTCGGTTAAAAAGTTAGAGACGCCTCAAGCAAGACGTTACGCCTGAAAGCGTAACGCCTGCCTTTATGCAGACAACAGCAATGTACTGCCGCTCGTCACCCGTAGCACTTGAGGTTGATAATTTCACCACCTACAGTGCGATTTACACCGTGAACACAGCAATGTTTACAAGTTACCGCTTGGCGACAGAATATCTGGCAGTGCGGTGGTCTCGACGGCCTTGATGGTACCTTGCCTTTATTTTAATTACATACATGTTCATAGGGACTCTATCCACTTTCTCATAAAGAAAAGTAAATACTTCACGGAAGCTCATGTTTAAAGATTTCCAACTAGCTGACCCACGCAGCTCCGCCCGCGCTGTGTTTACGTTAACTAAACTTTAATTAGTATACATTCGCATAGAATACAAAACCTCCTTTTTTAAAGTCGGTTAAAAACTTGGACCCACTTTATACTTGCCCTCCAACGCACGGAGACGTTTAGTTCAAATGGCGTTAAACGGTCACCCATCTATTTAATGACCTTACCTAACGTTGCTTAACCTGATCGATTTCCAAACATTGTTAACAACTGTCTATGAGTGTTCCCTTACAAATATTTATTATTATTATAATGAAAAATTGTTAAAATCGGAGCAAGCGTATAACCAAGTACACATTTTGACTTTAGTCCCCTCTCCCAAGGGAACCGTGACGAATGTCGGGATAAAAAGTATCCTATGTCCTACCTCGGAGTATTAACTCAATTCATGCCAAGTTTCGTTTCAATCCATCACGTAGTTTCGGCGTGATGCTCAGCCGAGATACAGACAGACAGACAGACAGACAAAAATAAAAAAAAAATACATTTTCGGCCTCAGTATCGGTTATAGAATGCCCTCCAAAAATAATTTTCAAAATATCTTCAATGTACAGAATTGGACCTGTTACAGTTTTATCATAAGTATAGATAGAGTATAGATGCAAGAAAATTCAAGCTTTTTCTTTTAGGTACCTCTTCCGTTTTAACATCTGTTCTTGTAGTATCAAAAGGTCTTCTAATAAAACGAGCATACCGTTATTATTCGTTTGTCAAGTCAAAATAGTTATTGTGTGTATTATATTATAGTGTAATTATTGTGATATATTAGAGGGTGCGGAAGGAAGCCTCCTCGAATAACGCATTAATATGTTCCCCTGGCGCATCTTAGACATTCAGCCCACGAAGTTTTAGTTCCTACATAATCGATAACATTAACTACATATATGAATACTATATGTAGGTATAGTCTGAATAATAATCGACATCACAAAAAGAATAAAGTGTAATAAATGGCGTATACGCTAACCATTTATAGTTTCTTTTTCATAGCAAATCAGTTATTAGAGGACTAGATAGTTACACATTGTCTACTTCTCTGATACATACAAATAAAATGTACGAAATATGTGAGAGCAGACCTTTGATACGGTTGGATACGCTTTATTATTTTCCTTTGACGTCATTTGCAGAACTAAGGTCCACTAATGCCTACTTATATGTGCTACTATGTAGCTTTTTATCATTTTTGATTGGTATTCTTTGCACTTTCATGGAGTAGATATCATTTGGGCTTTATTATACTCAAGATTGTGGCAATATAATATGCTTTTTATGACCAAGGACGTGGTTACGAGATAGAGTCGATTGATGTTACTTTTATTTATATAGGCCGAAGGGGTATTAAACTGATGATATCGTTTCAGAAAAAAAAATTGAGAGTACAGCCTAAATTTTGTTAGTTTATAATCTGCCTATATATTCTTTTTAAGATTGTTTTATAAACCGTTTCTTTTTTAGTTTCTCGTGAGGAAACTGTCATGACCTGCATTATTTTTATCTTTATTTTAAGTAAATATCCTGCCGTAGTATTTCTACTAACAAAGTACTCGTATAATTCATATTTTCATTTACTAGTCTACATAGTATGTTCACCGGTTTACAAAATAAATTCCGTAACAGTTTACAGTCTCATTCCGTCTGGTTTTAATTTGCCACTTTAGAATAGACCAGTGGGGCTGTAATCACATTTTCATTGCACTCGGTTTCAGTCGGCTTCACTGGCAGGATTGTACGTTTTTACTGTATTTTATGTTTGTGCTAGAGACAATTGATCCTCATTTGTTTAATTCGGTAAATATGATTTACCGAATTAAACAAATGAGGATTAGTTACCTACTATTTCGTACAAGTACTACTAATTCTATATACTCGAATAAATCTTTAAATTTCTACTTTATAACGGCTCTTTTTACTCATCACGGCTTAGAAAGAGAACTATACAATAATAAAACTAAGACTACACAATAATAATGAGAACAATAATATTTCCTGCGTAATTGGTTCATCTTGTAAAATATTGGGAGAAAAAAAGTCTAATAATGTTCCTAACAAATTCCAACTCTACCTTTTTTGCTATTACGTACATTGTTTTTGGTTCAATTGGCATTACTAGCTGCAAGTAGGTACATTTCCACATATTTTCTACTTTAAAGCTATTTACGATTTCAGCTCATAGGTACAATCCGGACAAGAGTTCAAATTTCCTCCTTTATTACTGACTCGCTGCCATTCGAGAATTTAATCAGTTCTCGCCGCGCCAGCCTTGGTGAGAGGTATCCATTTCATCTGACATTCCTATTCTATTCACATCGGTAAAAACTAAATAATGTAAGGAGTTTGTTTTTGGTGCGGATACTTATACTAACTACACAATTATCTTTACAACATTATTTTTAGTACTTATAAATATAGGAAACCTGACATTTTTTTGTTCTGAATCAGTAATAGAATCACTTGCAATAATTTTTACACCATATTACTACTTACTCCATGGTAAGGTACCAAGGTAAAGTAAGTCCAAGTATTTTTAATATTTTCAAATACTTTTATGACAAAATATAATGGTGTAATGTATCTACACGTAGATACATTACACCATTATATTACCACGGTAAGAACACAAGGCGTGCAGCGCCGTGCCGGCGACCCGCGCGGTGTAGAGTGCGTTTCCACTGAAACGGAATTGGGCAGTGAAAAGTGGTGAGTGTTTCCATTGAAGCGAAGCGGAGCTGAGCGGAGCGGAGCGGGCCGCAGCTCCACTCAGCTTCGCTATGTCCAACTCGGGGCCGCGTGGTCATATTAGTTATTTGAAATTCCACTCAGCTCCGCTTTGTCCAGCTCGGGGTCTCGTGTTCATATATTTTATTTGAAAGTCCGCTCAGCTCCGCTAACACTGTTACGGAGCGGAGATTTGGAGTACTGTGATTGGTCAATTCACGATCCGCTCAGCTCCACTCCGCCTAGCTCCGCTTTAGTGAAAACGCACCCTTGTAATATAAGGTGCCCATGTTTATGCGCGGGCAACCAGACAACACAACAAGCATATAAGTTAGTGAGTTTTCTTGATACATTTTGGTAATTTTGTATATAGATTCTTTAGATGAAAATATGCGACAGGTGTCTCGGTTTTTGTGTAGGTATACTAAAACTAATCTATATATACTTATAATAAAACTGTAACAGGTCCAATTCTGTACATTGAAGATATTTTGAAAATTATATTTGGAGGGCAATCTATAACCGATACTGAGGCCGAAAATGTAATTATTTTAATTTTTGTCTGTCTGTCTGTCTGTCTGTCTGTCTGTCTGTATCACGGCTGAGTATCACGCCGAAACTACTGAATGGATTCAAATGAAACTTGGCATGATATGAGATCTTACTACGAGGTAGGACATAGGATACTTTTTATCCCGTAATCTAGCACGGTTCTTTTGGGAGAGGGGATTAAAGTCAAAACGGGTACTTGGTTATACGCTTGGTCCGATTTTATCAATTTTTCTATAAAATATAATAAATATTAGTAAGGGAACACTCATAGAGAGTATTTATCAAGGTTTTGTAATCGATCGGGTTAAGCAACGTTAGGTAAGGTCATTAAATAGATGGGTGACCGTTTAACGCCATTTGAACTAAACGGGTCCGTGCTTCGGAGAGCAAGTAAAAAGTGGGTCCCAGTTTTTAACCGACTATAAAAAATGAGGTTATGTATTCGATGCGAATGTCTGTTATTCAAAGTTTAGTTAACGTAAAAATAGCGCAGGTGGAGCTGCGTGGGTCAGCTAGTGTTGTATAAGATTATCATTGACGCAAACTTAAAAATAACACCCAGAAACATCGCCAAAGCACAAAGAAAAGGAACACTAACCAATTTAAAATTCTACTTGTCTCATACCTTAGCAAACGCAAGAGTAGACGGTAGAGCAACAGGATATAGACGCTTTACCCTCTGTTTACCTGATAAATTATTAACAGTAATATCTATGATTATTTTTCCATTTCACATTTAAAGATAACGTACAGTTTTAGGATTATGATTATACAGTAGGTACATATACGAGTATGAACTCAACCATACATATTTAAAAAAAATGTATAATATTATCTTAAATACCAAGATTGCTACGGTACATTAAGTTCCAAGACGCTGGTTTATCGATTTATCAATTGTTATCACTACGTTATTCCTCACAAAGATAATAATAATTATTATAACGGGCCGAATATGGTGCGATCAATCTATAAGCATATTTATAGCTCGTTAATACCTAGCTGCTTCTTTCTTGTTTTTCATAAGTTTTATGATAAGGGGTATTTTCCAATTTCGTGCGAATCCCAAACGTCTCCACCGAAATAATAATAATAAATGAAAAATTCTGGGACAACTGCGGACACGATCATCTGATCCCAAACTAGGCAGAGCACGTACTACGGAAACCAGAGAACTTTACTGATACTAATACTTATATACCACTACTAGACCAACGGGCCTGTCGGAGGAAATAAACGGACAACAACGGAAATAATCATAATATTTTGTCTCTATAATTATATTGCATAAATCTTGCATAATTCTTGACATCTTAACGAACATTGTAATTTATTTGTCGAAATTCAACGCACATAGTCTTATGTTCAGATCTCTGTCTATTTATGCCTTTACATAGCAGTAGGTACTTTTTATGTCAAGTCTTTACGGTACAGGCGCTTTGCCCGTTTCCATAACGCATGTTTCCTTAATGCATATTTCAGGAATCTAGTAGATGTTCTATTTAGTGGACTAGGCTGAACGGTATTTGTATAATTATTTATGTATCTAGGATGTATGTTTCTATACGGGCCCGTTGATCTAGTGGTTAGACATCCTGGCTGCTACCCTACCCGACGGGTCGTGGGTTCGATTCCCACCAAGTTTCTGGGTGTTATTTATCTATTTTACATAAAGAAATGTATATAAGTATTAGTATCAGTTGTCTGGTTTCCATAGTACAGGCTCTGCCTAGTTTGGGATCGGATGACCGTGTGTGGATTGGCTCAAGATATTATTATTATACATATATTAGTTTTTATATATTTCATCATATCATTTATTGCTTGCACCGTTCTCTACAACTTCTTTATTTTACTCTCCATATAAAGATTGCCTAGAAGAGATCTCTCTTAGCAATAAGGCCAATTGTACCATAAGGATTACCTATGTACCTTTTCTGTTTAAATCTGTAATTTGCGCGCAATAAAAGACTATCTATCTATCAAAAGGTACATACAAGTTCACAAAATACTTTTTTTAGGTACTGAAGCGTATTAAAGCCCTGGCACTGATTAAATCCAGTTCTCATTTAAAATACTGGCCCTCAGCATGGATTTCTAATGTGCATGTGTAATCTGTTATCATCACTTTATGCATGCAGCGATATATTAAATATATCGATGGTTATATGTGTAGATAAACTTCGTTAGTAAACATTTTTTTATTTCACTTTGCCTTAATTCCATTTTATCTAGTACATGTAAACGGTGCGGACGTAAACATGCTCTCCTACATTATTCAATCTATATTTACGTTATCGGCACTTCTTTTAACCGTGGTGTATTTTCTGTCAAGATACAAATACATATATTGGAAGAGACGAAATGTTCCCTACGAGGAGCCGACCATGTTGGTGGGAAATCTCACCTTTCTAATGAGGACAAGTTTGTGGAAATTTCTGTATAATCTGGGGAAAAAGTACCGCTGCGACTATTATGGAATATTCTTGGGATGGAAGCCGGTACTCGTGGTACACTCGCCGGCACTAGCAAAGAGGATTCTTCTGAAAGACACTGAACATTTCCAAGATCGATATTTATATTCCGGATACGAAGCGGATCCTTTAGGAACGCTAAATTTGTTTAATGTTAAGGTATGTGAATAATTTTTTATTGCATTTTTTCATAAAATATTCTGCTTAATCTTCCATAATACCATTAGTAATATGTTTTACATAAAATAGCATACAGAGCAAATAGTTTTGAAAGTACAAAAATCATTTATTACATAGGTGACTTTCATCATTGTATCCAGTAATGTCAGGTAGACTTTCTACTCGTAACTTCTCGTAAAAATACAGATTTTACATAAGGTACATTTATATTATTTACATAACCTAAATTTCAAATGTATTATTAAATACATAATTTTAGTATACTTACCTACCATAACGAAAAGATCAAGGTAAAAGATTACTAGAACGTAATATACTTTTTACTACTGCTACATATATTATGAAATTATTATTAGAATAATAATGGCAAGCCCGCTGAGTTTCTTGCCGGATCTTCTCAGTTGAGGCCGTGTTGTGATCCGGTGGTAAGTTTTATAAAAATTACCATTCATAAGTGCTTGCGTTAATCCTATTTGAAATAAATATTTTTTACTTTGACTTTGAGAATTTCTCATAACAATTTTCATTTACATTGCTCATTGATACTGAATGTTTTCTCCAGAATCCGATTTGGACTCAAATGAGACATCAGATATCGCCAATGTTTACTACAATGCGATTGAAGACCTTAACTGAACTAATGAACATCAACTCGAAGCAGCTAGTGGACAAGATACAGAGAGACTACGTTGAAAACAAACAACCCGTTAATTTAAAGGTGAATAGATCTTAAAATAAAATAATCCACTCTTTATGATGTTCAATGTGCTTCATCGATACGAGATTACACTCCACTTAATTTATAAATAATGGCGTCTATCAAACAGTTATTTTGATGGTATCTAATTTTATTTTTTTATGGTAAGTATCTAATTTATTGGTGGCAACTTGCAGCCCCCCTCTAACTGATCCTTGAATTGGTTTACAGGCTTTTCGTATTTCGGAAAAATCACATTAATTATAATTGGTAATAGGAGGTGTTTTCCATGTACACGTCGGACACAGTGGCGTACACGGTATTCGGGCTGCGCGTGAGTGCGCTGAACGACGCGGCCTCGCCTCTCTGGTTCATCACGCGCCACATGGTCAAGTGGACCTTCTGGAGAGGACTCGAGTTCGCTCTTATCTTCTTACTTCCATACATTGCCACACTTTTAAGGTTTGGTTCTAGCAGTGGTGTGCACAGAGGGTAGGCAAAGAAACGTATTCGGCTTGTTGAAACTATTATATGTATATTAGTATACCATTTAAAATATTCATACGTTAGCAGATCTATAGACATATTGATTTACTTTTAAAAAGTGTAATAAGATTATTCAGAGGGTCAATACACACAAAAAGACTTTACCTACCCTACGATTCCCCTAAATCATCTTAATTTAAAAATATTTAATACTGATGGTATTAACGTGATGTTTTTAAATGTAAATGGATACGTCTGTAACGTTAGTTCATTTAAGAATATAATATGTGGTGGCACACTAACAAATAGCTAATAGAGAACAGATAACTCGCAGATATTTTTGCCTACTGTCTGTGCACGCCACTGGGTTCTAGCTAGAGAAGTATTCAACAAATATTTAGAAATCGCTGATTGTTAATATTGTTTTTATTCGTAGATTGAAATTCTTCTCACAACCAGCAACGAACTACATAAAACAGTTATTCTGGAATGTTGTTGAACAACGCAAGAGAACTAGCAATAGCAGCGATAGAGATCTTGTTAATCACTTGTTGCAACTTAAGGAAAATCTGAGACTTCCCGCTGATGCAAACACAGGTTATTTAAGATTACGATTAATAGGTTTTTTTTATATAAAACTAAACGAACAATTTGAGAAACGTCATTTGCGAGTAGGTACACCTATTGTGTAAAAATTTCTCAAGATTCTTTTGGAAGTATATTCTGTATAGGAAGTACCTATTAAAAATTGCGCATTAACTACAAAGCCTAACTCCAAATTTAAATTTGATTATCATCAATCACAGGCTATTATTAATAAAAAATATTAATTCTTACGTTTTTCTTACCTCTGATAACAGAACTGGCTGATAATCTAATGCTGGCGCAGGCTGCTGTGTTCATACTGGGTGCCATTGAAACGTCATCCACAACTCTTAGTTATTGCCTCCACGAACTAGCACATCACCATGATGAACAGGTGTTTATTATTTATGTGTGTTGATTATTGAAACACAAGGCTAGTAGAGTTTTTCTATATTTAATACAAATTATTGATTAGCACAATGTTCGTCTGGAGATAGAATGGATAGTTGTATTGTTCTGCCGGCGGTTATCTAAAACTGAGGCAGTATAGCTTTTCCGTCCTCTGCAACCAGTAATACTCCAGCTAAAGCAAAAATATTAACACACGGTTGCTTATCTTCCCTGGAAGCTTTTAAAAGGTCCCCGGGATCCTGTGAATCTTTTAAAAGTTTCCAGGGACCCCCTGGGTCAAGCGGGCTACGTGAAATAATTCTTACCCACTAAAACCGCTGCTATCGCATCTGGGCTCTAAACTGGTATCTGCTCCAGTTACCCCTCTATTCCTTGCTTTTCATCATGTCGCCGTCGGAGGCGCAATATAGACCCCCCCGAACTTGTCACGTTGCTCACGGGGACGGGGGTCGCAAGCCCACCGCCGCCGCGCCGTCCTCCTCGGAATCGTCGCCATACTCAGTGGACGTCTCCGGCCCACACCCCAAACGTCCAGCCATTCCGAAGGGAACTACTACTAGTAGTACTAACTAGTACCTACCTGTATAACCATTACAGTAATAATTTCTAGATTATACATGCACATCTTTAGTTCCTTTAAAACAGCAAGATTTTATTTCTGTTATGCAGGAAAAACTTTTTCAAGAAATTAACAATTCCTTAGAAACAAGTGGCAAAGACGTTCTGCAATATGGTGATTTAGCAGAGCTGAAATATCTCACTGCCTGCATTAATGGTGAGTACACTTTACGAGTCATATTTGAAATAAAATGTATAATTGCACTTGACTTCAATTAGACGGATTTTGATACAGAAGATTTTGATGAAACTGCTAATAATCCGTCTCAATTGGCAGAAACATTAAGAAAATACCCACCTCTACCCTACCTGGACAGGTTGTGCAATAAAGCTTTCAAGGTAGACGAAAATTTGACAATAGAAGAAGGTGTTCCGGTGTTTGTGAACGTGGTAGGGATCCACTACGACGAGCAGCACTACCCAGAACCCGAACAGTGGCGTCCGGAGCGAATGAGCAATGTGACGGAGAACGACAATCTACGGTTCACTTTCCTGCCGTTTGGGGATGGGCCGCGATTCTGTATAGGTATGTGCTTTCATCAACTTATTTAACTATGATTCTTAAGTCTCTGATGATGTTAACATTTTTTCCTCTATTACTTAACCGTCAATGGAGACCCTTGTTAGCATCTAATAGATTTTAAAGTCTAACTTTAGAAAGCACAATACTTATCGTTATTTATTATTTATAGAAAATTATCCACCTATAAGTATATTAATATGAAAAAAAAATTTGATATAGGTGTCTTTATGAACACATAAAATTCCATATTCTTATAATCCGAGGTCTATTCTATCCGAGGTATATTAAGTTATAGATCTTTCGAGCTCCAGCAATTTCACTAATTACCGTGATATTCGCATTGGAACACATCAATCTTTATACAGTCATGCTTACGGCGCAATACCTGGCACTGTGGTGATATCTACCATCATGGTCTTTTTGCACAATCAATGAGATTATCGCCTAGTAAACTTAAAGCTTAAGTTTCTCTCTCACTCTGTCTCTCTACTTATTACGAGAAGAAGGCAGTCCTTTATCTTAGTCCTATCTTCCCACATTCATTGTATGTATGTGTGTGTACGTGAAAATATTTTATGATAAGTGACAAAAAGGCCCGTTTAATAGCTATTATTAATACCTAGTAAGAAAAATCTTTGCACAGCGGTAGAAGAGAAAAAGCCATAGGTGCTAAAATACCTAGGGGTCCCGTAATCCAGCAGATCAATAACTCCTAAAGCACTGATGTTTTAGGATTGATGTGTTTAAAATAACCTAACACGTCTTCTTAAATTTTTATCGTCTAGCTTATTTTTTGTTATTTAGATAGACATCTTAATGCCACACTGGTTAACGTTAAGGTTATGTAAGGGATGAAATAAAGACCCAGTAACGTGCCCCTATTAGTTACTAAATTAAACGTCTACATACTTATTTAATGCTAAATAATATTATTTCAGGCAAACGCTACGGCATGTTGCAAATACGTACGGCTCTCGCTCAGATGGTGGCGCGGTACAGATTTGAGCCGTGCGATGATGAGCCATATGACGTCACTCCGGACCCTTACAGCGTGGTGTTGGGACCTATAACTGGTGGCAAAGTCAAATTTGTTCCGCGTTGAAACTATATGGCCTTGTATTCATAACTTAAGAATGCGTATCCTTTCCCCCTATTTGACTTATATGACCTTTTCGACTCAACTCATATAAGCTTTATCCTCATAATTAAACACTCATTTATAAAAATATTAGAGTTTAATTGAGAAGCTCCTCAATTCTTTTGAAGTCCCTTAAAAATAGTGCGCTACAAATACGCCCGATCAAAACTAATGGGAATCTGGGGATTCATCTCCACCTTCTATTCTATTCTAATGTTAGTGGCTATAAATTTGAGCCCGGTAACTACCAGAACACACTTCAACGCAGTTGGATCCATTGTACTGGTTTATTATGTTTTGGAGAAATGTCACAGGGTAGTTATTTTTCTCCTTGTATTATAAAAAGATTGTGCAATTACATTGTTTTTTTTTTTTCATTCTTCCGGGGGAAACCTTCAATAGATCCTTGGGACCTGTGGTCAACCCATATACAACATATGGGATTCTTACCCACATAAACCCCCACAGCTATCGCATCGTCACATAAGAGGAAGTCCTGGGATCTACACCAGGAACCTAGGAAACTAGTAAATTAATAACTACAAGTAACAGACTGGACGTTCGAGAAATAGACTTAATGGACTCAATAGACTGAAGAAAAGATAGAAGCCACTTTATGCTACTACACTCACCACGATTTTTGATCAAGATATTGGTTAAATTCCATATTCCGAGAGCGTTTTACTCCTAAGAAAGTCAATGACGCGTCAAAAAGTATTTGTAGGGGACAGTTCCGTTGTGTGATTTATTTGAGGTCTAATATCTCGGGTTAACCCGTGAGAGACGGGTATTCAATATACGTTGCCTTTGCAAACACCGATATCGATACGAACTTATTTGCTTAGGTACTTCTAGCATTTCCCCCGCGACTGCATTTTGACGGGCCTGTTGTCTAGTGGTTAGACACTCTGGCTGCTACCCGATAGGTCGTGGGTTCGATTCCCGACGAGCGTTTGGGTGTTATTTATCTATTTAATTATGTATTTCCAAAAAAAAATAGTATATAAGTGTTAGTATCAGTTATCTGGTTTCCATAGTATAGGCTCTGCCTAGTTTGGGATCAGATAACCGTGTGTGAAATTGTCCTAGAATATTATTATATTTGCACAGGTAGGTAGCTTTTATATTAATTAGTAACTCAAATGTAAAGCCCAAATCTTCATTTAACCCATAATTAAGAGAACAACAACATTTATTTGTTACAAGGTGCCGGCTGTAAAATCTAAAGAATGCGTGAGGCAAATAGATTTTCTTACTTAAAAATACTCATTACCTAGTGTTTTTTTTTATTGGAATGATTTTTCAAACTAGATACATTTTATTTATCGGATATTATTATACCGACAAATTTAAAATACGATATCATCTGTCATTCACTACTTTACTTGTGTTAATATTATGTAGGTACTGTAGGATTGTAGGTGACATTTCTTTTTGATGGCAACTTATATTTCCTATCTAACAATTGAAAAATTAGCCCATAGTTAGTGACAATATAAGCAAGACTTTATAATCATTATACATATACTTGGGTACCTAAATAATATGTTGATATGATATAATTTTTAGTGGCAATAATCGGAAAGATCTATCATCTGATTCTATGAATTATCATCGTAAATTCGTTCTTCCAGCAAGATAAGACTGGTGCTAGGAATTAATTGAGCCGAGCCACACCCTCTCCGTGTTAGGGGCGGCGATGAATCAGCAGAAAAAGCCTTTTTTACTTGGGAAGAAAATATCTTACTTATATCTAAGGACTTAACCCGACATACATGATCAAACGGACATATTTACATTCAATAGTACCTGGTTGTGTTATCTAGTCACTATTGTAAAGATTATCAAGGCATTAAGTCTGGGTACAATGCCAGACCTTTAATTATTACTAAACATTATACAGCCTCTCTACATGCCTTAGTTAGGTACAACATGACCTATATTAACAACGTCAGCATGGATTGAGTGGATTGAGTAGCCACTCCAGAGTTAAAAGGAAACTCGTAGATTTATTTAGTGACCAACTTGGACAAATTGTGCAATTTGTAGTAAAACACATTACTTACTCATTAAAATTTAAATCAATAAAAGTGGCTCCTCAATATAAACATCAGAATTTAAGAGCCACTTAGAACTCGAAATTTCACCGCAGTGTAATATTCTGATGCATCTGACTCTAAGCACGGTGTGTAAACTGTATATTGGTGTAAAGCTGATGTAGATATTTGACTCAAATAGACTTAATAACTGTCTCAAATGACCAGCGGCAATACGCGACTAACCATACCCAGGGTGGTCAACAATAATCACCATTAAGCGACGTTCTGATATCTAGGCACTAAGTTAAATAAAAAAATACGTTATCTTGCCACTTGAAATTAACTTGTGAAGAAAATACTACAAAGTAATTCGTTTATGTATCGAGCCCTTGTGTAGAACAGTACAACGTTTATGTATTAAGCCCAGCACAACATCGCGAAAGTGAACGATCGCCAAAGAGTGGACCTCTAGACAGAAACCCACTGTGTACTTTATTATCACAAAGTCATAGAGGACGTCACGGAGTCGGCGAATAAACCACATGGCATGGCATGTATACAGAAGCAGAGAGAAAACTTCCTATATACCGGTTAATCCGGTCAATTAGCGGCGTTTGCATTGATCTTGATTGATTGTAGATTGAGTGACTAAACACCGCCTGGCCTAAGAATTGGTGAAAATCCTTTAAGAAGATAAAGAAAACTACAATGAGAGCGAGAAAAACAACGAGGATTCATTGTGTGTTAACACAACACGTGTATAATATTCTACTAAATAAATAAATTACAAGTATTCAGGGGGAGTCAATGCAAATAGAGGGCGGCATTGATAAATGAATAAGTACAAAGTTTTGTTCTGTTACGCCAATCACCATAAAACACGGAAGTGAAAATCGTTCTTAATGACCCGATAAAACTAATTTCTAAAAACCATTATCGCTCGTTATAGTCCTAATAACGATTAAATACAGAGTTTCCTAATTTTATCACATGAATTTTGTGTAATTTTCCATATAAATTACTTACTTGCATTTAAGCTTATCTCGGTGTTAAAACTGCTATAAAGCTCGGAAAAGAAAGAAACGTTAATCTAGTTTTTTTACAGCTCTATTGCTTTTCATTCTATACATGCAATTTACGGTAGATTTACAAAGAAATGAGGCACGTGAAGATGTTAATTATGGTCATCATTCTATAAATATTTCTCTGTGAGTACCTACACTGGGTGAGTGAGTGAGTGGGTGAGTGAGTGAGTGAGTGAGTGAGTACGGTGTGGTACGGTGTGGTACGGTGTGGTACGGTGTGGTACGGTGTGGTACGGTGTGGTACGGTGTGGTACGGTGTGGTACGGTGTGGTACGGTGTGGTACGGTGTGGTACGGTGTGGTACGGTGTGGTACGGTGTGGTACGGTGTGGTACGGTGTGGTACGGTGTGGTACGGTGTGGTACGGTGTGGTACGGTGTGGTACGGTGTGGTATGGTGTGGTACGGTGTGGTACTCGGACTGACCGGGACTGACCGGGACTGAGCGGGACTGAGCGGGACTGACCGGGACTGACCGGGACTAAGCGGGACAGACCGGGACTGACCGGGACTGAGCGGGACTGACCGGGACTGAGCGGGACTGAGCGGGACTGACCGGGACTGACCGGGACTAAGCGGGACAGACCGGGACTGACCGGGACTGAGCGGGACTGACCAGGACTGAGCGGGACTGACCGGGACTGAGCGGGACCTGAGCGGGACTGACCGGGACTGACCGGGACTGACCGGGACTGACCGGGACTGACCGGGACTGACCGGGACTGGCCGGGACTGACCGGGACTGACCGGGACTGATGGGACTGACCGGGACTGACTCGGATTCAGTCAGTCCGAGTCAGTCAGTCAGTCAGTCAGTCCGAGTCAATGAAGTGAAACTTCTTAAGCGACTTACGTTCAGCGCTCCTGGGGAGGGGGGATAGAATGAGACAGAGCTAGAATGAAGTTTCACTTCTTCCGCGCGGAGGGCCTCCACGCACGCACATTTTTTTATTTAGCTAGGTAGGTATAAGTACCTACCTAGTTAAAGTCGAGAAGTCTTCATCTTAGTTTTTGCAGCTTACTGCAAAAACTAAGATGAAGACTTCTTCCATTTTAGAAACCCATTTATTTAACTGACAGCTGAACTAACTAAATATAAGTCAATGTTGGACTGCAGTACCACCTGATGGAAAGCAGCAACGCATTTGGGGATGGTAAAGCACGCTAACTTATTAAAAGGCTGTTCACTCTATAAACACTCACGTTATTTATAATCGAGTGGGAAATCTTAATCGCCATCAAACTCAAACTCAATTTTTTTTATTTCAAATAGGCTTAACGCTAGCACTTTTGAATGGTCATTTTTTAAAAGCTACCACCGGATCACAACGCGGCCTCAACTGAGAAGATCCGGCAAGAAACTCAGCGGGCTTGTCATTTTTTCACTTTTTTTTAAACATTGTTTTGTTACAAATGAATCGACATTAGCGATATTGTGTCTATCGATAGAATTATTCACAGAAATCGTCACTATGTCACTATTCCCAAAGATATTCATTATAGGCTATATTGAATCTCTTTGACTGGTCCAAACATAGCTTTTGAATTCATGCCTTAAATATAACGAAAAGTTTCGATCGGCTGAAGGGATGACTGAAATCGGAGGGAGCGGAGTACCCCACCGGGTCGGCGGACGTAATGCATCGTTTCAGTTCCAGTAAAGCTCCGGGTTCCCGCCGCTTTCCCCCAGTCTAATGGCGGGATAGCTGTGGAGCGGACGCTTGTCCCGTGCTCCCTCATCCACTACGCGAAATTGTACGAGCACGTAATGAAGTATGAAGAAATACTCACGTAAAACTATACTTTATCTTCCTGAAGTTATAAAGAACATTAATTTGAAGTGTTGAATGTAGGTAGAGTGTTGGCTGAGTGAGTGCATAATAACGCTCTGGTAAGTGCATAATCTGTACCGGCCCCATTAATTCAGATCAGAACACCATTACAATTACATACAGTGCCCCCTGCTTAATATAACTTTGGTGCCAGATTTTCTATAGATTCATTCAATTTTAGGGATTTGTAAGACAGAGAGAGAGTATCTACTGAATAAATACTTGAGTTGATTACATTTCTTTTAAATTAAAATAATTGATTGTCTTGCTGTGTAACGAAAATTTAGTTTTCAAATAAACTTATGCAAATAAACTTGTGACTCGTTTTTATTACAATGCAAAATTACAATTACTAATGACTTGGTATTACATCTCACTGTAGAGTTAAAAGATTGAACTTCTTAAAATTTATTGTAAAATAATTTAAAGACTAGTCAGATAGTTATGACATTTATCTAAGAAAGTACTTTTCTTCTATGATGTTATATGTTGTATAAAAGAAATCGCTATTGGCGATAAGACTGCCATTTGGACTTAATTTGAATTACCATTTCAGTAAGTATTCCATGTTTGGTTTGGTGTACGAATAAAGATATTACCTATATTATGATATAATATTATTATTATTATAGTAGTTAACAGCTCAGTGGGCGAGGGCTTACCTTGGAAACAAGGTGCGCAGGTTCGAACCCCGGCTCGCACCTCTCATGAATCGTGAATGAATCATGTGCGAATCGTCTTTGTGCGATTGTTACTAGCTTTCGGTGAAGGCAAACATCGTGAGGAAACCTGCATGTCAGAGAAAGCCTAACTAGCTCTCGAATGACGTGTGTGAAGTCCGCCAACCCGCACTTGGCCAGCGTGGTGGACTATGGCCTAAACCCGGGGAGGCCCGTGCCCAGCAGTGGGACATAAACAAGGGCTGGTATTATTATTATTATTATTCATTCAGTCATTATATCTACGAGACCGCTTCACCCGCTTTAGCGGCAACACAGTATGAAATAATACAGTTTAATATAAAATAGGACACAGCAGAGCAGCGGACACATTCTCAACAACCTAGATTTCTACACCATCCCATTATGAAAGTGGAACAATAAATTGTCAATAAAAACTGTAATGAAGCTCCCCCTTCTACTTACTACTTGTCTGAATTCAACAGAACCTGACATACTTTTGTGTAAGTGCTAATTTTATCTAATGGCGCAATCGTCCCCACAGAGGTCACCGAATATAACTCGAACTACGTAAGTATATAAAATTTACCAGCAGACATAAAAACTTAATGTAACAGTAGCACAAACTGGTTTTATCTTGTAAACTATAACTAGATAATAATACCTTCTATATACTAAGAAGTAAATACATAATAATAATAATAAGGCAAGTCACCGCTTGCCAAAATATAATTAGTACACTAATTATGGCAAGCGACCCCGGCCTATTGCAATAGCCCAGTGTTCAGTCCACCAAATGCTCACACAAAGTAATCAAGAAATCGTTCCATATAGTTACAATAGTCCGTAGGGACTATTGTAACTATATGGAAAGATTTCTGCAGGCGGAGTGGATTTCTGCAGGTGTAGACCTGCAAGAGTCAACTGCTGTTTATATCTTATTTCCAGCAGTTGAATCTAGCAGCCGTGTTCCATTTCACTGATTTCTCCTAACAGGCCTCTACGTGTTGGATTCGTCCCCACGCAAGCCTTTTAAAAGGCCGGGTGTAAAAGCCCGAGGAACCAAAAACTAAATATAATAATAATAATATCTTGGGACAATTCACACACGGTCATCCGAACCCTAACTAGGCAGAGCCTGTACTATGGAAACCAGACAACTGATACTAATAATTATATCCAGTTTTTTTTTTTGTAAATACATACTTACTTAAATAGATAAATAACACCCAGACACTTGGTGGGAATCGAACCCACAACCCATTGGGTAGCAGCCAGGATTCTCACCACTAGACCAACGGGCCCGTCGAATACATAACATACTGTAGCAAATTAGTACTTTTAGTTTTAGGTTCTCTTTAACATTTTCTTACTCCTACAATTTGCTCGGAGTCAAAAAAGTACCTATCCAATCCGAATATTCATCGAAATTGTAAACAAACTTTATCAATTCGGTAATCTTACTAATAATAAATTTAAATTAAAAATAACAGCTCTTATCTCTCTCTCTCTCTCTAAATAAATTAAAAAAAAAATGCTATACACGTCTGTTTTTCGCTAATTTCTTCTAAAGTAGTTGGACGGATTTTTACGCGGTTTTACATGGGTTTTACCATCATTTACATTATAATACCTTTAGGAAGGTTTATCGACATACTAATTTTGAGTGAAAAAGTAACAACCAAGGACATATTATTTATTTATTCAAGAAAAAGTACAAATATATCTATATATCTATTCAAACCAAGCCATCCTGTCATGAAAACTATGTATGTAACTTTTTCAATAAACGTCAAGCCCGAAGGCTAGTTGCCTTTGGGTCTCACAAACTTCAAACCTCTACACACACTGTAGCCTCTATCGGACTGTATGAATAAAATATTTAAACAAAATTAATATTGACTTGGAAATGCTCATATTAGAGGCTCCTTAGAGTACGGACTACAACTCTCTGCTGGTATAAGTACTAGTTATTCCTGTCTGCTAGCCTCTGGGACAAGTGGTACAGTATTTGTACCAGAGGTATTAATATTTCATCTGAAATTCTGAATACGACGTTAATGTATTCAAATTGCCGACTGCAATTCAATATTTGTGTTTACAAATGAATTCGTTCATACTTGTTATGTAGTAATATTTGGTTGGTAGGTTATTGTGGTACTTAATTAATATAATAGAACGTTGAGACGTTCGTAAACTTGGCAGAGTTTTAGAGTTTTATGCTACCAGACAACCGATACAATAATACAATACGATAATACTTTATTTCTCGAATCAATGATTACAAAATATTCCGTTGTGCTTGTGGTCCCCACACTAGGAAATACCTGATACAAAGTACCTAAAGTAATACTTTTTTACCTGACTACGCAGAATGAAGAGTAATGATTTTACCAGTTTATGTTTGTATGTATTTATGTGTATGTAAGTTAGATCGCAGCTCAAGAACTATTGATCCGATTTTCAAAAATAAAGTGTCAATTGATTAGTTTTTATACCAATTAAGTAGTCACAGTAACAGTATGGTATATCAAATTTAAGCAATTTAATTTATAGTCGATTTACACGAACCAAAAACTTTTGCACTAGGTTTATCATTAGAAATTCCATTAATTGTATAAGATAAGTACACTTAACCTTGGTATAAACACAATAAACCGAAACATTTAATTACAAAATTAAATTAAAAGTGTTAATTTATAACACTTTTTATCGTTCTCTCTGCAGGTAATCCTGGGAACATTAAAGTCAGGTTGGCTGTAGACAATGAAATACGCCGCTGAAACAATCTTGAAGTAAAAGGTGACCTTGCATATTTTTTTGTATATTTTCACACAGAATTTAAGACCCATATTTTTTTATAAATCTACTTACGTGTGAGTGCAGATTATATGTGTGCTAATATTATGAAAATTACTTGAAGAAAGACTATGGAAAAAAAACTGTGCTGGCAGCTAATAGAAGAATTAAAAGAGATCTTATGGGCCTTCAGTACAACGACTTCTCATAGAGCATTGGCAATCGTAGTCACCATAAGCAACACGATGCCGGTCGAATGAAGTTGGCGCTATTTTTGTGTCAACTTCTGAACTATTTCCCGAATCAGGCCTCTCCAATTTTAGGCGTTTGCGTTGTGTCCTGGCTCTATCGCTCTCCCTCTCTCTCTCTCTCTCTCTCTTTCTCTCTCTCTCTCTTTCTCTCCCTCTCTCTCTCACATTTTCTCCCTCTCTGTTTGTCCGTACCCCGGTTGACCCCACAGGTCCCGGAGACCTATTGGAGGTTTCCCCCACGAGAACATAAAAAAGGTGGAAATCGAACCCATAATCTTTTGAATTACAACCGGTCCGTTAAAAATACGTCAATACAAATGTACCCTTTCCTTATTCACTTTAGAGTCAGCAAGAATGACACGTCCAACCACGCCGCCGCTTCGGCTTCTGGAGCGGTTCAGCAATAGCACGCCAGCAACCCGTACCAGCTCCACGACGGCCAGCAACGTGGCTAAGACCAACGCCAACGGCAACAAACGCCTGACGCCTATCATCATATATCCCACAGGTAACGCTAAGGCCACCCACACACATGGTTGCTGCTCGAGTCAACGTCTCGAGTCAGTCGTGCTGCTCGGGGGGACTGGTCCGACCGCTATCTTTTTGGCCTTTTAGTTTGCTGTATTTTCCACGTATTTTTTCCGTGTTCTTTCGAACGGCAGTTTTATTTTTCCAACGGCGGCATATCATCTCAGTTAAGGCCGCACTGTGATCCGGTGGTAGCTTTAAAAAAAATGACCGTAGCTAAAATGCTAGACAGCGTTAAACCTATTTGAAATAAATAATTTTAACTTTGAATCACGATAATTTTCGCGCGAGAAAACGTCTTCTGCCTTTTTTCGCGGGGGAAACCTTCAAAAGGTCGTGGGTCTCGACCGGGGTATGTGGGATTCTTACTCACTAAAACCCCAGCGGCTGTCGCATCGACAAATGAGGGGACCCCCGGGCTTTCCGGTGAGATCTGCGACAAGAGCCTTTCAGTGCCTTGCCTTTGAGCCCGCCGCCGGGGGGCGAACTTCTTCGGCCTACGGCAATGTGGTCCTACTACTTCACGAGTTGATACCACGATGCTTGTGACCATAAACATCTAAAGTAAAGTGTAGTCATACGATCGAGGTTCACCATGTGTCTTTGTGCGATTATTACTAGCTTTCGATAAAGAAAAACATCTTGAGGAAACCTGCATGTCTGAGAAAGCCTAGCGCACTTGGCCAACGTGGTGGACTATGGCCTAAGCCCCTTCATCTTGAGTGGAGGCCCGTGCCCAACAGTGTGATAAAACAAGGGCTGGTATTATAATAAGTAGGTAATCTGATGTGCTAGCATTTACCGACAGCAAAGCAAAGAGAATTCGTCTTCGTCGGTCGTAACGAAGTCTACGTAATAAGTTAACCACATACCCATATGATCTGAATATTTGCGTTATCGCGGTCGGTGTGTGTGGGCCTAGGATAGTATACAAACCCTAATTAATATGAAAGAGCGGCGCTATTTCTTTGCTGTTATTAACCCTCTTAATTTAATTAAGTAGGTACCTACTCGGGTTTAGAGTAGTATTAAATCCTCTTTGCTTTCAGGTTCAACCGTAAAACCAAGGTAAAACTTACACACGGCAAGCAAAATTTTCTCTATTCGTGTTGCGGTATTGCAACACTACGAAACAAATATAAATTTCAAATTTTAAGAAAACCTCGACTTGAGAGAACGAACTCTTAAAATGATTTTCCTGCTCTATTATTAGACTGTAATTAATCAGTATCTATCTACTTGTCAAGATTTAACCATTGATTCAAAATTCAGTGGGTCCTACGTTTAATGGAGCAAAGTTCCTGTTCACCACCTTTCTGCTCCATTATCAGAGACCCTGGAGAATATAACCACATATATCATTAGTATCATCGGATGTACAAGTGTACCAAATTTCATGTCTAATACCTCATATCCCTAAATCGATTTAGAAAAGAGCTTATGATCTTTAAACCGCTGGATACCTAAAAATCATATCGATTAAACCAGATTTCAAATAAAAAAACGCATTCAAATTCAACGACCACTTAGAGAGCTACGATGCCACAGACTGGCATACAGACAGACACACAGATATTTTTCACTTAACGAGAAAAGGAACGTGTCGTTTGAGCTTAAGAGACAGAGTAAAGCCACCCAAAGCATTTTCATAAGTAGGTATTTTGTTTATTTACTGAATAATGATAATCAAGGTCGCAGTTGTTGGAACTGGAAAACAATGTTGCTAAAGATCTCAAAAATTCAGATTTTGTTTTGTGACACATTAAAGTTTCAGTTCCGCTAGGTCCCAATTAAACAATTTAGTGTATGTTTATGTGCTAAAGCACACCGGAACACCGCCATGTTGGTTGCCTGCACAAGGAACTTACCAACTAGTGAACTGTAGCTGGTGCTGGTGGTGGTGATAACTTACCGGACACAAGAGATTTAATATCTAATGTCTCGACTGACAAGCGACAGTTCGATGTGCCTGCTTAAAGGTAGGCGTGTCGCTTACCATCAGGCGAACTTCTAGCTTGTCACTAGGTTGAATATAAATAGAAAAATACCGGTCAAGTGCGAGTCGGACTCGCGCACCGAAGGTTCCATACCATCTTTGGACGTATTAAAGTAATTTTACTGTTCATGTAACACCTCAGATAGCTACAAAAACTAAACCGCAAAACTAAGTTTGTTTGTCGAGGTTTTTTTAGGATTACTAAAAACTATACTATTTAGAAAGATCATTTTATTTTGCCTGTAAAATATAGATAGACATGTATTACCCATGATCTATATATATAAAAGGATAAGTCCTGACTGACTGATTGACAGACAATGCACAGCCTAAACCGCTTGCCCTAGAGACTTGAAATTTGGAGAGTAGATTCTTCACAATACGTAACCGCACACTAAGAACGGAATTTTCAAAATTCACATCGGAAGGAGTCCAAAAAGGGGGTTTTATGGTTTATAGAACCGGGTGGTACCAGAACCATGAAATTGAACACGTAGATTCCTTAAAAAAAATAAAGAGTTACCTGTCTTAGCATTTTTCAAAACAAAATATATAGAAGAAGATACAGGACCACAAACTTACAAAAAATATTATTTGGATTTTTTTTTCATGATTCTCACTGTTTTTCGACACAAAATGTAAGAGTATTAATAGGACGAAGTTGAGTTTGAGAAATTTTGAGGGTCTCAAGGTCAAAATGGGACCCAAAGTCAAAATCTCGAGTGTGATGTCTTTTAAAAGGTAAATGAAATACGTTTTTCATGATAAATATGTGGGATATTTCAGGGACAAAAAATGGGTTACTATAAAAATAACGTTATCATCATCATCAATCAATATATATAAAAGGATAAGTCCTGAAAAAAACTGATTAACAGACAACGCACAGCCTAAACCGGTGGCCCTAGAGACTTGAATTTCGGTAATAAAAAAAAATATTTTACCATTTCTTAACACCTATCACTTTTTTCCGATACAATATGAAAGAGTATTAATAAGACGAAGTCAGATTTAAGAAATTATGATGGTCTTAAGGTCAAAATAGGACCCCTAAGTTAAAAATCTCGCGTATGGTGTCTTTTAAAAGGTAATTGAAAACCGTTTTTAGGGTTTCATACCTAAAAGGTAAAAAAGGAACCCTTATGGTCTGAATTCGTCTGTCTGTCTGTCTGTCACACCTATATATTTCAGGATCAGCTGACGCTACCGATTTGAAACTTGGTATAGTTTTCGATCTTTCTTACCCAACCTCATCACAAATGAAAAAAATATATTTTTTGTTTTAGTTTTTTTAAAGTTGAAATGGGTCATCAAAATTTCAAATTGTGACTACTATATCGAGTGGGATATCATATGAAAGAGCTTCATTCGCACATCTCAAAACAGATTTTTATTTTGGTTTATATTACGTAGTTTCTGGCTGATAATCAGAAATGTAAAAAAATACCACCAAAAATACCCCCCTTATCTCCGAAGTTTGTGGAGGGAAAAATCTGAAATAATTATGGGTAATAATTATAATATGTATATCTATATTTTGAAGGAAAAATAAAATGATCATTCTGAATAGTACAGTTTTATAGTAATACTAAAAAACTCGACAAACAAACTTAGTTTTGTGGTTTGTTTTTTTTTTGCTATCTGAGATGATAATTACATTAATAGTAAAATAACTTTAATACATCCAAAGATGGTATGGAACCCTCGGTGCGTGAGTCCAACTCACACTTGACTGGTATTTATTTATGATATAAGCGGCAGGTATGCGTTATATCATGGGTTTTAAAACTAAAGTACGACATCGATGTTTAACATTTGAATTTGATATGATTTTAAAAGTGATGGGAAAAGATTATATTAGTTATTTAAACTATTATGCTAACTGCTGCGTTAGCGCGAGTGTGGCTTCTAAATGCACGCAAGGTTTCAATTCAACACGAGGCTGTCGAGAGTGTTCGCAAACGCGCGTATCCTGCACCGCGTGCACACGCGTCAAGCTGCTGCCTAAAAAAAAAAGCTGCCGCCTTTCTCCTCAGACATAAGCCTGGACAAATAACGGGCAACCTTTGGAGTTGTCAGTTGGACGTTTAGGTTGTGGGCCCTAGATGTCCATTGAGTACGGGGCGTTTTAGTAGGTAAGATACTCCGGTTCGGAGCTAGGTACCGAATAGAACCAAAAAACAAAAGCCGGTCAAGTGCGAGTCGGACTCGCGCACCGAGGGTTCTATACCTGCTTTGCACATATAAATGTTATTTTCCTATTGTTTTAATACCTCAGATAGTAAAAATCCGAACTGAACCCAACCAAATTTATCGAAATTAACAGTTTTAAAGAGTTTAACAAAAACTAATTTATGTTATGACTCTGAAGCTAGGTACCGAATCTAAGCATACCACCGCAGAGCCCGGGGTTCCCTCTCATGTGTCGATGCGACAGCCGCGGGGGTTTTATTAGGTGAGAATCCCACATACCCCGGTCGAGCCCTACAGCTCCCGGAAACCTTTTGAAGGTTTCCCCCGCGAAAAAAAAGTACCGAATCGAACCAAAAAAAAAACGGTCAAGTGCGAGTCTGACTCGCGCATCGAGGGTTCCATACCTTCGTTGCACGTATTAAAGTTATTTTAAAACGTGCAAAGAAGGTATAGAACCCTCGATGCGTTGTCTGTCAATCAGTCAGTCAGTCAGTGAGGACTTATCCTTTTATATATATTGATTGATGATGATGATAACGTTTTTCTTATAGTAACCCATTTTCTGTCCCTGAAATATCCCACATATTTATCATGAAAATCGTAAGACACCACACTCGAGATTTTGACTTTGGGTCCCACGTTGACCTAGAGACCCTCAAAATTTCTCAAACTCAACTTCGTCCTATTAATACTCTTACATTTTTAGTAGTGCCGCCTAAAAAAAAAAATGCTGCCGCCTTTCTCCTCAGCCATAAGCCCGGACAAATAACGGGCAACCTTTGGAATTGTCGGTTGGACGTTTGGGTTGTGGGTGCTAGATGTCCATTGAGTACTGGGCGTTTTAGTAGGGAAGATACTCCGGTTCGAAGCTAGGCACCGAATCGAGATATCACCGGCGAGCCCGGGGTTCTCTCTCATGTGCCGCGGGGGTTTTAGTAGGTAAGAATCCCACATACCCCGGTCGAGCCCTACAGCTCCCGGAAACCCTTTGAAGGTTTCCCCCGCGAAACAAAAAAGTACGGAATCGAACCAAAAAAAATCTAAAAAAAAACCGGTCATGTGCGAGTCTGACCCGCGCATCGAGGGTTCCCTACCTTCTTTGCACGTATTAAAGTTCTTTTAATATTCCTCTTATAGCAAAAACCCAACCGCAAAACTAAGTTTGTTTCTAGAGGTTTTTTATGATTACTAAAAAACTGTACCACTTTATTTTTTCTTCATTTTATTTTTTCTTTAAAATATAGATCTATTACCTATAATTATTTCAGATTTTTCCCTTCACAAACTTCGGAGATAAGGGGGGAACGGTATTTTTTGTGACATTTTTTGTTATAAGCCAAAAAAACACGAGACATAAACAAAAAAAAAACTGTTTTGAAATTTGCAAATGAAGCCCTTTCATATGATACCCCACTTGATATAGTAGCCTCTTTGAAATTTTGACACCAGCCCCCATTAAAATAACAGTAAAAGAGATAAAATATTTTTTAATTTGCGATAAGTATTCTTATCAATTTATATATATAAAAGGAGATGTCCTGACTGATTGACTGACTGACAGACAACGCACAGCCTAAACCGCTGGTCCTAGAGACTTGAAATTTGGCAGGGGTATTCTTCACAATACGTAGACGCACACTAAGAACGGAATTATCAAAATTCACATCCTAAAGGGTCCAAATAGGGGGTTTTATGTTTTATAAAAAAGTGTTATATTTCATGAACGGTTGATACTAGAGCCTTGAGTTTTCACACGCAGACGCCTCAATGAAAATAAACAATTACGTGTTTTTGCATTTCTCCAAATTTTCTAAGTAGGAGTAACAGGACCTTAATTTTTGTAAGAAATAAATATTTTACCATTTCTTAACACATTTCACTGTCTTCCGATACAATATGATAGACAGGATTAGGACGAAGTCAGGTTTAAGAAATTATGAGTGTTTTAAGGTCAAAATGGGACCCCTAAGTTAAAAATCTTGCGTGTGGTGTCTTTTAAAAGGTAATTGAAAACAGTTTTTTTATGATATAAGCGGTAGGTATGAGTTATATCATGGGTTTTAAAACTAAAGTACGACATCGATGTTTAACATTTGAATTTGATATGATTTTAAAAGTGATGGGAAAAGATTATATTAGTTATTTAAACTATTATGCTAACTGCTGCGTTAGCGCGAGTGTGGCTTCTAAATGCACGCAAGGTTTCAATTCAATACGAGGCTGTCGAGAGTGTTCGCAAACGCGCGTATCCTGCACCGCGTGCACACGCGTCAAGCTGCTGCCTAAAAAAAAAAGCTGCTGCCTTTCTCCTCAGACATAAGCCTGGACAAATAACGGGCAACCTTTGGAGTTGTCGGTTGGACGTTTAGGTTGTGGGCCCTAGATGTCCATTGAGTACGGGGCGTTTTAGTAGGTACGATACTCCGGTTCGGAGCTAGGTACCGAATAGAACCAAAAAGCAAAAGCCGGTCAAGTGCGAGTCGGACTCGCGCACCGAGGGTTCTACACCTGCTTTGCACATATTATAAATGTTATTTTCCTATTCTTTTAATACCTCAGATAGTAAAAATCCGAACTGAACCTAACCAAATTTATCGAAATTAACAGTTTTAAAGAGTTTAACAAAAACTAATTTATTTTATGACTCTGAAGCTAGGTACCGAATCTAAGCATACCACCGCAGAGCCCGGGGTTCCCTCTCATGTGTCGATGCGACAGCCGCGGGGGTTTTAGTAAGTAAGAATCCCACATACCCCGGTCGATCCCTACTGCTCCCGGAAACCTTTTGAAGGTTTCCCCCGCGAAAAAAAAAGTACCGAATCGAACCAAAAAAAAACTAAAAAAAAAACGGTCAAGTGCGAGTCTGACTCGCGCATCGAGGGTTCTATACCTTCTTTGCACGTATTAAAGTTAGTTTAAAACGTGCAAAGAAGGTATGGAACCCTCGATGCGTTGTCTGTCAATCAGTCAGTCAGTCAGTCAGGACTTATCCTTTTATATATATTGATTGATGATGATGATAACGTTTTTTATAGTAACCCATTTTTGTCCCTGAAATATCCCACATATTTATCATGAAAATCGTAAGAATTCACACTCGAGATTTTGACTTTGGGTTCCACTTTGACCTAGAGACCCTCAAAATTTCTCAAACTCAACTTCGTCCTATTAATACTCTTACATTTTTAGTAGTGCCGCCTAAAATAAAAAAAATTCTGCCGCCTTTCTCCTCAGCCATAAGCCCGGACAAATAACGGGCAACCTTTGGAGTTGTCGGTTGGACGTTTGGGTTGTGGGTGCTAGATGTCCATTGAGTACTGGGCGTTTTAGTAGGGAAGATACTCCGGTTCGAAGCTAGGCACCGAATCGAGATACCACCGGCGAGCCCGGGGTTCTCTCTCATGTGCCGCGGGGGTTTTAGTAGGTAAGAATCCCACATACCCCGGTCGAGCCCTACAGCTCCCGGAAACCCTTTGAAGGTTTCCCCCGCGAAACATAAAAGTACGGAATCGAACCAAAAAAAATCTAAAAAAAAACCGGTCATGTGCGAGTCTGACCCGCGCATCGAGGGTTCCCTACCTTCTTTGCACGTATTAAAGTTCTTTTAATATTCCTCTTATAGCAAAAACCCAACCGCAAAACTAAGTTTGTTTCTAGAGGTTTTTTAGGATTACTAAAAAACTGTACCACTTTATTTTTTCTTCATTTTATTTTTTCTTTAAAATATAGATAGACCTCTATTACCTATAATTATTTCAGATTTTTCCCTTCACAAACTTCGGAGATAAGGGGGGAACGGTATTTTTTGTGACATTTTTTGTTATAAGCCAAAAAAACACGAGACATAAACAAAAAAAAAACTGTTTTGAAATTTGCAAATGAAGCCCTTTCATATGATACCCCACTTGATATAGTAGCCTCTTTGAAATTTTGACACCGGCCCCCATTCAAATAACAGTAAAAGAGATAAAATATTTTTTAATTTGCGATAAGTATTCTTATCCAACAAGTAAGATCTAAAACTGTTCTAAATATCAAATCGATAGCGGCAGTGGTTCTTGAAATATATACATGTGACAGACAGACAGACAAAGTACCGCCATAAGGGTTCCTTTTTTACCTTTTAGGTATGGAAACCTAAAAACATGCTGAGTGGATTATGGTGTCATTCGGCATAGTGTTCTTGGATGCTTTAAAAAGACAACTACGTGTATTTTAGTTTATTATTTGGAAAAATATTCCCGTTGTATTAACAAATTTCACTGTTTGACCTTAAGTTTCCTCCCAAGTTTATTGTCATTTAAAAGTTCATGGGAAAATATTTTGTATTTAATTTTAGATTTTTATTTGGACTGCCTCGGTGACGATGGGCGCGAGTATGACCTTTGATCGCTTGGACCTGATTTTGATTCCCAAGTCGTGCAAAATGTTATCGGGTGGAGTTTATTTTGTCGGTATTTCTTCATTAACTACCTTTGCGCGAACGAAGTCGCGGGGGACTGCTAGTTATTTCATATTTTTCCTACCACAAACTTCGGAGATAAGGGGGGAACGGTATTTTTTTGCCATTTTTTTATTATCAGCCAAAAACTACGTGACATAACCCAAAATAAAAATCTGTTTTGAGATGTACAAATGAAGCCCTTTCATGTGATATCCCACTCGATATAGTAGTCTCACTTTGAAATATTGATTACCCATTTCGACACCCATTAAAAAATACTAAACGGAAAAATATTTTTTTTTTCATATGCAATGAGGTTGGGTAAGTAAGATCTAAAATTATTCCAAATTTCAAATCGATAGCATTAGCGGTTCCTGAAATATATAGGTGTGACAGACAGACAGACAGACGACGAAGTCAGACCTTTAACATAGGTATTATTGTAATAATGCTAAAACCGTCCAACAAATTGTTGTTGTTGTTATTGTATTTTGTTATTTAATGATATACGCAATGATATGTTTTATAACAATGTTAATTGGTTATACGTACGAGTATAATACTGCATTTAGAGCTACCTAGAAAGTCGCTTAATACTGAACAGTTTAATTTTCGTAGTTCAACAACATACATAATAATTTAATGAGTAAGACTTTGTAGTAATTTCAAATTTAATCAGTATTATCCTTATTATCTTTATTACATTATAATATTTTGCAAGCTAAAAATTTATCCGATTATCGTCACAAACTTGGTCGACAGTTGGGGCTGCCAATGTCATTATTCCAAACGGTTGTTTTAAACGCCGAGTGGAAAAATTGAAAAAGTAATTAGGGTGAAAAGGCCGTCGCTAAGCTTTTTATACGTTTTTTAACAAAGTTGATTTAATTCAGATACGGTTTTAATTTCGTATGTATGTATTATCATTTACAGATAGCAAATCTCGGCCTTATCTTTTTATCGCTGAGGAAACCTTTAAAAGATCCCTGGGAGCTGTGGGGCTCGACCGGGGTATGTGGAATTCTTACCCACTAAAACCCCCGCAGCTGTAGCTGCCCGCATTTGATGGGACACCCGGACTCTCCGGTGGGATCTGCGCCAGGAGCCCCTCAGTGCCTTGCCTTTGAGGCCGCCGCCGGGGGGCGCATTGTAGCCCCTCGAAAACCCCCGGTGCTCACTGGTTCGGGAGTCGTAACCCCGCCGCCGTCTTCCTCGGAATCGCCGCCTACTCAATGGACGTCCTAGGGCCCACACCTCAAACATTCGGCGACTCTGAAAATCTCCTCCTTACCTATTACATGTCTTCATGTCATTGGTTCTAACATCTCATCTTCTAAACTAAGAATAAATAGGTACTTATATCAGGTATATTAAATAGAATCGGTTAAGGTTACATGTCAACAAAACAATAGAGTAAAAAACTCAACAGGGGTAACCATACTCCATACCTGAATGTCCGTTTAGACCTTTATAACCGGACTTTGAAATCTCACCCTAGAACTCTTACCAACATCTGCTACGTATTTACTCTGTACCTAAAATACAGAAATGTACCTTAAAAAGTTAAAGTTAACAGTAACTCGACTCGTAAGTATATATACTTTTTCAGAATATAAAGTAAGTAAATAAAAGGTAAAAAAAAACAGGTAAAATATCTAAATTTTTTTTTGTATTCTGTGGAACACACATCAATGCTTTAAAATGTTATTGGTTTTTTTGCTGTTTTCTTCCAAAGATGATAATTACATGCAAATGTGGTTATCGTATACCTAATGCGCTCGAAAAGTATTAACATGTTTCCTTAACTTCGATAGTATTCTATAGTCTAAGTTCCTTAAATTCACTCATGCGAATATTACACATTTAGATAAAACTATGTTTTTACGGTAACCGTTGGGGAAGAAATGTTCTCGAGTGGCTACCTTGAACCGGAAGACGCAGCGTAGGTAGGCCTCCCAATAGGTGGACCGACGACATTGTTCGCGTCGCAGGCAACCGGTGGATGCAAATTGCTAACTGTCGTTCATTGTGGCAGTCTAAGGGAGAGGCCTTTGTTCAGCAGTGGACGTCTTCCGGCTGATAATGATGTATTTACGGATTTAATCGTATAATGCTTACATTTTCATTTTTATTGAATAGCACTCGAAACGTCAGGAAACTAAAGTAATAAAGAAGTAGTCAATATATTTAAGTAAAAGTTTCATATTATACTAGCGACCCGCCCCGGCTTCGCACGGGTGTAATTGAGAAAAAAAAGAAGTGTTTAATTTTAACTTACTGCCTTTGATTATAGAATTTCTTCAAAAATAATGTTTGTAGCTGACTTTTCGTAACGCAATATGAAAAAAAATTGTTTAGAAGTGACGCGTGAAAGAGCTACGACCTACGTATAGCTATCTATCCATGGGCAAAGTACTGAACGCTTAGGTTTAAGCCTGCAACGTTGAATCTCTGAATTTGTGATTTGTTAATTGTATTTTTATTTTTATTAGAAACTGCAGACGCGACCGGTGTACAATTTGGGTGGATTAAGGACAGGAACAGAACACCATTTCTTTAAAACTAATTTATGGAAGCAATACGGGCTTCCTTGTTCGGTTTCATCGTTAAGACGTAGACGGGTCAACGGGGGAATTCTTACCCACTAAAACCCCCGCGGCTATCACGTCGGCACATTAGAGCGCGGTCCTGGGATATTTGTCGGGATCTGCACCAGTTGATACCACTCAGTGCCTTGACTTTGAACCCGCCGCCGGCGAGGCACATTATAGTTCCCCGGGAACCTGTCCCCCGTGACCCCTGTAACCGTGAGCACCGTGACAGGTTACAGGGGTCACGGGGGACGCCTTTAATGGGATTTACGGGACCCTGTTGGTGGTCAACCGGGTATGTCGGATTCTTATTCACTAAACCCCGTTGCTACGACCGTTAAATCAGTACCTAAGAAGGAGACCTGGGTTATCCGGTGATATCTGCACCAAGATCCCTCAGTGGCTTGCCTTTGAGCCCGCCACCAGGGGGCACAATAAAGCCACCTGGGAAACTATCATCGTGCTCAAAGATACGGGGATCGCGGGGGAAACCTCCAATAAGTCCCACGGATCCCATGGGGAAGTCAACCTGGGTATTTGGGATTCTCACCCACTAAAACTCCCGTGGCTGTCACATCGGCACATGAGAGGGAAACCTGGGTTCTCGGGTGGGTTCTGCACCAGGTGTCCCTCAGTGCCTGGCCTTTGAGTCCGCCACCGGGGGGCAAGCATATTATATCCCAGATTTACCTTATATTATTTGGAATGATAATCTATATATATAAAAGGATAAGTCCTGACTGACTGATTGACAGACAACGCACAGCCTAAACCGCTTGCCCTAGAGACTTGAAATTTGGAGAGTAGATTCTTCACAATACGTAACCGCACACTAAGAACGGAATTTTCAAAATTCACATCGGAAGGAGTCCAAAAAGGGGGTTTTATGGTTTATAGAACCGGGTGGTACCAGAACCATGAAATTGAACACGTAGATTCCTTAAAAAAAATAAAGAGTTACCTGTCTTAGCATTTTTCAAAACAAAATATATAGAAGAAGATACAGGACCACAAACTTACAAAAAATATTATTTGGATTTTTTTTTCATGATTCTCACTGTTTTTCGACACAAAATGTAAGAGTATTAATAGGACGAAGTTGAGTTTGAGAAATTTTGAGGGTCTCAAGGTCAAAATGGGACCCAAAGTCAAAATCTCGAGTGTGATGTCTTTTAAAAGGTAAATGAAATACGTTTTTCATGATAAATATGTGGGATATTTCAGGGACAAAAAATGGGTTACTATAAAAATAACGTTATCATCATCATCAATCAATATATATAAAAGGATAAGTCCTGAAAAAAACTGATTAATAGACAACGCACAGCCTAAACCGGTGGCCCTAGAGACTTGAATTTCGGTAATAAAAAAAAATATTTTACCATTTCTTAACACCTATCACTTTTTTCCGATACAATATGAAAGAGTATTAATAAGACGAAGTCAGATTTAAGAAATTATGATGGTCTTAAGGTCAAAATAGGACCCCTAAGTTAAAAATCTCGCGTATGGTGTCTTTTAAAAGGTAATTGAAAACCGTTTTTAGGGTTTCATACCTAAAAGGTAAAAAAGGAACCCTTATGGTCTGAATTCGTCTGTCTGTCTGTCTGTCACACCTATATATTTCAGGATCAGCTGACGCTACCGATTTGAAACTTGGTATAGTTTTCGATCTTTCTTACCCAACCTCATCACAAATGAAAAAAAATATATTTTTTGTTTTAGTTTTTTTAAAGTTGAAATGGGTCATCAAAATTTCAAATTGTGACTACTATATCGAGTGGGATATCATATGAAAGAGCTTCATTCGCACATCTCAAAACAGATTTTTATTTTGGTTTATATTACGTAGTTTCTGGCTGATAATCAGAAATGTAAAAAAATACCACCAAAAATACCCCCCTTATCTCCGAAGTTTGTGGAGGGAAAAATCTGAAATAATTATGGGTAATAATTATAATATGTATATCTATATTTTGAAGGAAAAATAAAATGATCATTCTGAATAGTACAGTTTTATAGTAATACTAAAAAACTCGACAAACAAACTTAGTTTTGTGGTTTGTTTTTTTTTTGCTATCTGAGATGATAATTACATTAATAGTAAAATAACTTTAATACATCCAAAGATGGTATGGAACCCTCGGTGCGTGAGTCCAACTCACACTTGACTGGTATTTATTTATGATATAAGCGGCAGGTATGCGTTATATCATGGGTTTTAAAAATAAAGTACGACATCGATGTTTAACATTTGAATTTGATATGATTTTAAAAGTGATGGGAAAAGATTATATTAGTTATTTAAACTATTATGCTAACTGCTGCGTTAGCGCGAGTGTGGCTTCTAAATGCACACAAGGTTTCAATTCAACACGAGGCTGTCGAGAGTGTTCGCAAACGCGCGTATCCTGCACCGCGTGCACACGCGTCAAGCTGCTGCCTAAAAAAAAAAGCTGCCGCCTTTCTCCTCAGACATAAGCCTGGACAAATAACGGGCAACCTTTGGAGTTGTCAGTTGGACGTTTAGGTTGTGGGCCCTAGATGTCCATTGAGTACGGGGCGTTTTAGTAGGTAAGATACTCCGGTTCGGAGCTAGGTACCGAATAGAACCAAAAAACAAAAGCCGGTCAATTGCGAGTCGGACTCGCGCACCGAGGGTTCTATACCTGCTTTGCACATATAAATGTTATTTTCCTATTGTTTTAATACCTCAGATAGTAAAAATCCGAACTGAACCCAACCAAATTTATCGAAATTAACAGTTTTAAAGAGTTTAACAAAAACTAATTTATGTTATGACTCTGAAGCTAGGTACCGAATCTAAGCATACCACCGCAGAGCCCGGGGTTCCCTCTCATGTGTCGATGCGACAGCCGCGGGGGTTTTATTAGGTGAGAATCCCACATACCCCGGTCGAGCCCTACAGCTCCCGGAAACCTTTTGAAGGTTTCCCCCGCGAAAAAAAAGTACCGAATCGAACCAAAAAAAAAAAAACGGTCAAGTGCGAGTCTGACTCGCGCATCGAGGGTTCCATACCTTCGTTGCACGTATTAAAGTTATTTTAAAACGTGCAAAGAAGGTATAGAACCCTCGATGCGTTGTCTGTCAATCAGTCAGTCAGTCAGTGAGGACTTATCCTTTTATATATATTGATTGATGATGATGATAACGTTTTTCTTATAGTAACCCATTTTCTGTCCCTGAAATATCCCACATATTTATCATGAAAATCGTAAGACACCACACTCGAGATTTTGACTTTGGGTCCCACGTTGACCTAGAGACCCTCAAAATTTCTCAAACTCAACTTCGTCCTATTAATACTCTTACATTTTTAGTAGTGCCGCCTAAAAAAAAAAAATGCTGCCGCCTTTCTCCTCAGCCATAAGCCCGGACAAATAACGGGCAACCTTTGGAATTGTCGGTTGGACGTTTGGGTTGTGGGTGCTAGATGTCCATTGAGTACTGGGCGTTTTAGTAGGGAAGATACTCCGGTTCGAAGCTAGGCACCGAATCGAGATACCACCGGCGAGCCCGGGGTTCTCTCTCATGTGCCGCGGGGGTTTTACTAGGTAAGAATCCCACATACCCCGGTCGAGCCCTACAGCTCCCGGAAACCCTTTGAAGGTTTCCCCCGCGAAACAAAAAAGTACGGAATCGAACCAAAAAAAATCTAAAAAAAACCGGTCATGTGCGAGTCTGACCCGCGCATCGAGGGTTCCCTACCTTCTTTGCACGTATTAAAGTTCTTTTAATATTCCTCTTATAGCAAAAACCCAACCGCAAAACTAAGTTTGTTTCTAGAGGTTTTTTAGGATTACTAAAAAACTGTACCACTTTATAATTGAACGTAACTGAAAACGTAATTGACGTAATTGAAAACAGTTTTTTTATGATATAAGCGGTAGGTATGAGTTATATCATGGGTTTTAAAACTAAAGTACGACATCGATGTTTAACATTTGAATTTGATATGATTTTAAAAGTGATGGGAAAAGATTATATTAGTTATTTAAACTATTATGCTAACTGCTGCGTTAGCGCGAGTGTGGCTTCTAAATGCACGCAAGGTTTCAATTCAATACGAGGCTGTCGAGAGTGTTCGCAAACGCGCGTATCCTGCACCGCGTGCACACGCGTCAAGCTGCTGCCTAAAAAAAAAAGCTGCTGCCTTTCTCCTCAGACATAAGCCTGGACAAATAACGGGCAACCTTTGGAGTTGTCGGTTGGACGTTTAGGTTGTGGGCCCTAGATGTCCATTGAGTACGGGGCGTTTTAGTAGGTAAGATACTCCGGTTCGGAGCTAGGTACCGAATAGAACCAAAAAGCAAAAGCCGGTCAAGTGCGAGTCGGACTCGCGCACCGAGGGTTCTACACCTGCTTTGCACATATTATAAATGTTATTTTCCTATTCTTTTAATACCTCAGATAGTAAAAATCCGAACTGAACCTAACCAAATTTATCGAAATTAACAGTTTTAAAGAGTTTAACAAAAACTAATTTATTTTATGACTCTGAAGCTAGGTACCGAATCTAAGCATACCACCGCAGAGCCCGGGGTTCCCTCTCATGTGTCGATGCGACAGCCGCGGGGGTTTTATTAAGTAAGAATCCCACATACCCCGGTCGATCCCTACTGCTCCCGGAAACCTTTTGAAGGTTTCCCCCGCGAAAAAAAAAGTACCGAATCGAACCAAAAAAAAACTAAAAAAAAACGGTCAAGTGCGAGTCTGACTCGCGCATCGAGGGTTCCATACCTTCTTTGCACGTATTAAAGTTAGTTTAAAACGTGCAAAGAAGGTATGGAACCCTCGATGCGTTGTCTGTCAATCAGTCAGTCAGTCAGTCAGGACTTATCCTTTTATATATATTGATTGATGATGATGATAACGTTTTTTTATAGTAACCCATTTTTGTCCCTGAAATATCCCACATATTTATCATGAAAATCGTAAGAATTCACACTCGAGATTTTGACTTTGGGTTCCACTTTGACCTAGAGACCCTCAAAATTTCTCAAACTCAACTTCGTCCTATTAATACTCTTACATTTTTAGTAGTGCCGCCTAAAAAAAAAAAAATGCTGCCGCCTTTCTCCTCAGCCATAAGCCCGGACAAATAACGGGCAACCTTTGGAGTTGTCGGTTGGACGTTTGGGTTGTGGGTGCTAGATGTGCATTGAGTACTGGGCGTTTTAGTAGGGAAGATACTCCGGTTCGAAGCTAGGCACCGAATCGAGATACCACCGGCGAGCCCGGGGTTCTCTCTCATGTGCCGCGGGGGTTTTAGTAGGTAAGAATCCCACATACCCTGGTCGAGCCCTACAGCTCCCGGAAACCCTTTGAAGGTTTCCCCCGCGAAACATAAAAGTACGGAATCGAACCAAAAAAAATCTAAAAAAAAACCGGTCATGTGCGAGTCTGACCCGCGCATCGAGGGTTCCCTACCTTCTTTGCACGTATTAAAGTTCTTTTAATATTCCTCTTATAGCAAAAACCCAACCGCAAAACTAAGTTTGTTTCTAGAGGTTTTTTAGGATTACTAAAAAACTGTACCACTTTATTTTTTCTTCATTTTATTTTTTCTTTAAAATATAGATAGACCTCTATTACCTATAATTATTTCAGATTTTTCCCTTCACAAACTTCGGAGATAAGGGGGGAACGGTATTTTCTGTGACATTTTTTGTTATAAGCCAAAAAAACACGAGACATAAACAAAAAAAAAAACTGTTTTGAAATTTGCAAATGAAGCCCTTTCATATGATACCCCACTTGATATAGTAGCCTCTTTGAAATTTTGACACCGGCCCCCATTCAAATAACAGTAAAAGAGATAAAATATTTTTTAATTTGCGATAAGTATTCTTATCCAACAAGTAAGATCTAAAACTGTTCTAAATATCAAATCGATAGCGGCAGTGGTTCTTGAAATATATACATGTGACAGACAGACAGACAAAGTACCGCCATAAGGGTTCCTTTTTTACCTTTTAGGTATGGAAACCTAAAAACATGCTGAGTGGATTATGGTGTCATTCGGCATAGTGTTCTTGGATGCTTTAAAAAGACAACTACGTGTATTTTAGTTTATTATTTGGAAAAATATTCCCGTTGTATTAACAAATTTCACTGTTTGACCTTAAGTTTCCTCCCAAGTTTATTGTCATTTAAAAGTTCATGGGAAAATATTTTGTATTTAATTTTAGATTTTTATTTGGACTGCCTCGGTGACGATGGGCGCGAGTATGACCTTTGATCGCTTGGACCTGATTTTGATTCCCAAGTCGTGCAAAATGTTATCGGGTGGAGTTTATTTTGTCGGTATTTCTTCATTAACTACCTTTGCGCGAACGAAGTCGCGGGGGACTGCTAGTGATATATATGTAGAATAAACTTCTCTAGTACTTGATTGTTAAGTATGTACCTCTTTAGGTTTTTACTTACTTAGATAAAACTTCTAAATAAATACAGTTAATATATAAACATTGAAAAAATAAAAAAAATATTAAAAATAAAAAGTTTAAAAGTACACAAAAAAATCCCAATGAGAAATTTGAACCAGGACTCTACTGTGCTTAGAAGAGGCTTTCGTAACCTCCAGACCACGGCTACTCTAATTCTATTATTTGAATTACTTGATCATATTCTTGTTATATGTCTGCTCAGTCCCTATTGCATGTAGCGTGATATTTTATCTTATGTATTAAAGTTATACGTGTACAGTACCTAATTTACGTACTAAGCTAATCTAAGTGAAAATATTTGTACCGCCATCGGTTGAGTAATAATACTGCTTTTTAACCCTGTTAAGGGATAAATTTAAAAACAGATCCCCTCAGTGCTTGCCTTTCAGCCCGCCACCGGGGGGCACAATAAAAAAATAACCTGTCACCGTGCTCAAAGTTTCGGGGATTACGGATAGACCTCCAATAGGCTCCCAGGATCCTGCGGGCGGTCGACCGCGGTGTGTAGGATTCTTATCCTCTAAACCCCTCACGGCTCTCTCTTTCTCCTGGCTATTGTCCCAATTTATTTGGGGTCAGCCCTCCTAGTACTTCTGCGCCACGCCATACGGTTGTGGGTTGTCTCCTCAGTTGTGTTTACATTTTTTAGGTCATTTTTTATGGTTTGCATCCAGGTCATTGGTGGTCGTCCACGGCCTCTTCTCCCTTCTTCTAAATTCATCACCCTTTTAATTAGGTGGTCATCATCTCTTCTCATCACGTGTCCGTACCAACGCAGGCGATTCTCTCTAAGTTTTTCATGTATTTTGGCCACCTTAAAAGTACCACGAATATATTCATTATTTATTTTATCAATTTTTGAGACGCCGCCGGACCAACGCAGCATCTTCATCTCGGTCACGTGTAGTTTTTGCTCATCTACCTTTCTCATTGGCCAGCACTCCGACCCATACAATAGAGCTGGTCTTACTGCTCTCTTATAGACATTGCCTTTGATTTTAATTGGCATGCGTGCATCACATAGAACGCCAGACAGCGACCTCCATTTAAGCCAGGCTGTTTGAATTCTGTTTTGTATGTCTTTCTCAATACAGACTCTGGGCGCTACGATAGATCCAAGATACTTGAATTCTTCAACTCTTTTAAGGGGCATGTTTTCGATAGATGGGCATGGGATAACACCTACGTTGGCACTAGAGAAGTTACAATACATGTACTCGGTCTTCTGTCTACTCACTCTCAACCCTTTACTCTCCAAGGCCTTCTGCCATAATGTTAAGTCCGATTGCACTTCTGCTAATGATTCAGCTATAAGCACCACATCATCAGCGTATAGTAATGAGTACGGTGCTGGTTTCTGTATGTCTGCAGTAGTATACTCCATCACCAGGTTAAATAGTAGAGGGCTCAAGATCGAGCCCTGATGTACACCTACTCTGACTTCAAATGGTTCACTTGTACCCGCTGGGCTGACCACTCTTGTAGTTATATTGTGGTACAGATCTTTAAGGAGCTCTATATAATGCTCCTGCACTTGTTGTGCTCTCAGTGCCTGCCAGATAAGCTCACGCGGTACACGGTCGAACGCTTTTTCCAGGTCTATAAAGACCATGTGAAGATCTTCTTTGCGAGACTTGTACTTCTCCATAAGTATTTTTACTGAGTGAATCGCATCTATGGTACCTACACCACCGGTAAATCCACACTGGTTTGGTGTAATTTTTGTTATTTTTGTTAGCCTTTTCACAAGAACACATTCCCAGATCTTAAGGGAGTGAGAGGTTAGTTTTATTCCCCTATAGTTTCCGCAGTCTGCAACATCTCCTTTGTTCTTGTAGAAAGGTATCAAATTACTAGCCCTCCACATATTTGGTACTTTGGTGGTTATAAGAATTTTATTGAATAACATTGTCAACCATGCCACGCCAGTGCTGCCCATATTCTTCCACAGTTCGGCTGGAATATCATCTGAGCTTTCCCATTTTTCATTTTTTGAATTGCGGCACTTACTTCTTCGGGTGAAATCACGCCGATTGGCCCCTCAGAGCATGGTAGTGTTATTAGTGGTTCCTGCGGAGATTCCTTGTTGAGAAGAGCTTGGTAGTATTCTTGCCACCTCTTATTAATTTCTTTGTTTAGTGTCAGCAGTTTACCAGATGAATCTTTAATGTATTTGTTACGTTTAATATCCTTTGTTTGGTTATTTCGAAGTTTTGCTAATTTGAATAGTTCTGCATCTGTTTTTGCGTTCTCTAATTGTTCGTAAAACTGATCGTTGGATAAAGCCCTTGTCACCGCTACACATTTCTTAGCTCTCTTTTTTATTATGTTATATTCTAGGCGGTCCCTATCCATTTTGGTTTCTTGCCATTTTTTGAAAGCGTCTTTCTTTTCCTTCAAGTGAGATTTAACATTCTCATTCCACCAAGCAGGATCCTTATTAATCCTTAATTTTCCTTTTGTAACACCTAGTGTTGTTCTGGCAGTTTTCAGACAGAACATGTGGAATTCGTTCCAGAGAGTGTTACTATCCCTTGGGTCCTTAAGTGTCTCTTTCAAGTATGCGTCAATTTGGGAAACGAATGCCGTGCCTTCTGATTTATGTATATTGTACCATTTTATACGTGATTCACATTTTTGATACTTCTGGTGTTGGTTCCAATTTGACATTATCAGGCTAGCTACTAGAAGTCTGTGTTGAGTGGTTAGCGGTTCCCCTGGTATTACTTTGCAGTCTCTAAAATTACGCAGAATAGACCTATCACACAGGAAATAATCTATCTGTGAAGCCGAGTCTCCACTTTTATATGTTATAAGGTGTTCCTCCTTTTTTTGAAAGAAAGTGTTAACTATTGGAAGGTTGAATTGCGTTGCGATATTTATTATATCATGGCCCTGGTTGTTGGAACTGCCATACCCGAAATTTCCATGTATGGTTGAGTTTTCCGGTGCATTCATACCTACATGACCGTTCAAGTCACCTGCTATAATTTTTATCTCTTCCACGGGTATGCTTTGTAGGAGATCTTCTAGAATTTCCCAGAACAGCTCTTTCTCTTCTTTGCTGCATCCAGGTTGGGGTGCATAAACTGAGACTATATTTAAGGTTGGTTGGTTATCTAGAGCTAGCTTGACATACATCATTCTGTCGCTTCTTCTTTCCACTTTAATTATTCTTTGTTTTAGTGTTTCGTCGAGGATGATGCCAACTCCGTTTCTTGTCGTTGAAGTGCCGTTATATAGTAGTTGATAGTTTCTACCAATGTCCCTGGATTTTGACCCTTTCCATTTGAGTTCTTGTACACAACAGATGTTAATATTTCGTCTATGTAACGTGTTTGCCAGTTCTTGGCAACGTCCGGTCAGGGAACCAATGTTCCATGTGGCTATACGCATTTTATTTGCGTTGCGTCTGGTTTCGTCGCTTACAGGGGACGCCTTAGCATTTTTTCCATGTGATTGCATCTGACCGTCGCTTGAGGGGTACGCCCTAGCCGTTATACTCTTTCTCTTGTGTTTTACTTTCATACTAGGAGATTTTTTGTTTTGGCGATACGTTTTACAGCCGGTTGCCACCTGACGCCAAGACTGTCACCCTTATGCAGAGTGTGAATGCCGCCGTTGACTCATTATGAGCTCTTCCGCCGCCAATTCTTCTGGAGTGCTCCAGCCTAAACACCCAGCACTGTCCACGACCTCTGCTCCAAATATGTCGGAGAAGCCCGCAGCAGGGGTTTGATAACGGAGTTACCTTCTCCGGCCTCTTGGTCCACGGGAGGTATTTTATTTCCCTCCTACCCGACGATAACGGCTCTAAACCCCTCACGGCTGTCCGCACAAAATATGGGGCTGCACCGGGTACCCCTCAGTGCAAGGCAAGGGCCTTTGAAGCCACTGCCGGGGGCGCATTATAGCCCTCCGGGAATCTGTCACCGTTGTCACAGTTATAGCGGTGGCGGGGGACACGTTTAATATGTCCCCAGGATCCTGTGGGGGATTCTTACCCACTAAAACTCCCGTGGCTGTCACATCGGCACATGAGAGGGGAACCAGGGTTCTCCGGTGACATCTGCATACGTACAATACATGCATATTGTATTCCTACCCAAACAGACATTTTGGAAATATATTTTCATTATTTTATTATATTTGGGAAACAAACAAATGATACTACTTATTACTAATATAAGATCCAATAGTACAAAAATCAATTAAGTTTCCACTAATAACTAAATCATAACATTAGAGAGAAGCTAACTACGTATGCATGATATTAAATTTTTAAAAAGTATTAAATTTAAAAAATATATTAGAAATAAAAAGTGCCGGAGTCAATATGAGTTAAATATTTAAAACATCGAATTTTAATATAAATAAAAAAACAAAGTTTAAAAACACAAAAAAAAATCCATACACGGGTAGCGAACCCGGACAGTCCATACTTAGAGGACGCTTCCGTAACCACTTGACCAAGGAACTTTGATTTTATTCTTCGAATTACCCTATCTTATTCTTGTGATATATTTGTACCGCCGTCGGTTGAGTAGTAATACTTCTTTTTTACCCTGTTAAGGGATAAATTAAAAAAAATATGAAATACAAATTCAATTAACTTTCTTAACGAAAGTCTGTGCAAAATTTCAAGTCAATAGGACTAAGGAATCGCGTTCTCCCATACATACTTTGCCCCCCTGTTTCACCCCCTTAGAGATTGAATTTCGCAAAAACCCGTCTTAGTGAGCACCTTTGTCCTAAAAGGAACCCCCATGCAAAATTTGAGATTTCTAGCACTTGTAGTTTCTGAGATTTCGTGATGAGTGGGTTTTTGCTTACTCCTTTATATAATAAGAAGAAGAAGATGAACCTCTATAGCAATCCATAACAGGTGGAATGAAATACTTTGAAAATCATGACTATTTATAAGTAGAGGTCCTGTTTGACAATTCCCCACATCATCTGTCGTACGAAGTCTATTCAACCGTACTCACACTATCGGACATAGCTATAGAACCGTTTAAGTAATATGATAGCCGTGAAATTTGTGGCAGGCGGTATGACATTCTATTGGTAAACGCTCGCAGCCTTTAGCGTATTTTATGCAAAGCCCGAAAAGCCTGTTTCCTAGTCAACCAAGATGCACCGGTCGGACTGTAGTACTAACATAATAATATATTATTTCATTGTTCCAGTTACGCCTGAATCGATTGTTGTGCCGATCGTGTCATGTATATTCGGGTTCCCATTGTTGGCGCTCACTGTTATCTGCTGTTTGCGGAGAAGAGCCAAACTAGCCAGGTAGGTAGGTATACGAGTATTACACACGTATACTTGTGGTTTGAATATAGCATCTAACCCAAACCAAAGGCTACCCCCTCGTCTTTACATCAAGCATAACGCTGTTACAAACTAATAAAAGGATTGAAATGCGTATTTTTAAGCTGGTTAACGGATTTGCTGTTAGCTGTTTGATAAAAATTATTTCAGGTTTTGCTCTAGTTAGTTCTTGTCTTTTGTTTTTCTTTTCAGTTTCTGCTTATAACATTTCTGTTGGATTTTGGTAGTAAACAAACTCACGGGAACCATTAAGGGCTACCGGCTACTGTTATCAATTCATCCCAATCATCGTTAAGACACGAATTATCTATATCTAACTGTATTATGTACGTATTATTTAACAGACTACCGGGAGTTCTCATCAGCAAAATTCAACGCAATTACAAAGTCGCTTGACCTAAAATCTTTCGTGACACACATAGGGCTACCGGGCTACCCCTATCCAATAACTCCGTAATACCAAATGAAGCGCTCTTTTGCTCGTTATTTCTTTATGCACAGGCCTCTTTGGAAGAACTGTAAACCTTATTTATCAGTAGATAGAGATCATTTTAATGAGCAATTTCCCTTTTTTACTTGTTGATATTTTTTACTTCATCAGAATTAGTTACAAAATGGTGCCGTAAAAATCCGTTCGTTTTAAATACCTACATTCTGTAGATTGACATTATGTTGTTCTATCAAGCCCCGGATCTACGATTTCTTCGAACTGGGGCAAAAACTTGATAGTGAAACCCAGGGGCGTATTTACCCTAGGGCCAAGGGGGCCATGGCCCGGGGCGGCACGCTGCGAGGGGCGGCGGTAGCCGCACCAAAAAAGATGCTGCCTCAGCATTGCTATGCCAAAAATAAATCTGACGTATCTGATTGATGATGGTGAAGATGTTTTTTTTTTTTGTATTTCAGTGGCGACAATTGGGAATTAAAAGTCTCAACTGTCGCCACTGGTAACAAATGGGAATTTAATGATTCGTTCGTCACCACTGGCGACAAATGGGAATCATTTTCCCGTTTGTCACCAGTGGGGACGTAGCAGCGTATAAGCGCTCGCCTCCTATTGTCCGATGAATTGTAATGGCCATTTGCGGCCAACTGCGTCTACCAAAAAAAAGGGCGGCAAATTCTAATGGTTACTTTCGCTTAGTTAGGATTAGGAACCTATCTCTGCAGTTCAATAGTAGGTACATTGCACGACACACCTTGTTTTTAGTTATCTTTATAAATCAAAATCCAAATCTCACTCTTCGCTTATTTGAAATAAAAGAATTTCTACGGGTAAGAGATAATCTAGCAAAGTTATATATTCAGGGAACGTGCCAGACGGCGCAACTGCGAACTGGACCGAGGGGAGCTATCAGTCGTTAAGCTATCTCCGGTGAAGATGAAGCCACGGCCGGTCAGCCTAGTACGATCACCGAGGGCCCCGCCGACCCTGGAGCTCGACACGGTTCTCGAAGAACGCTCCGACCCTGAACAGACCACGATGTCACAAGTAATAATAATATTTAAATTAATAACTATGTCGTAACAACGACAGGTATGCGTATTGGTAATAAAGATATAAGTAAATCATACCTATTAATCGGCCTTACAAAATATTCTTTACATTTTCTAACATTAATCAATATAAGATATGACATTTAGTAGTTAATAATATGGATAAAGTAATACTTAACGGTTAATAATGACGGTGGACGGCGAACGAAAAACTAGCTACCACCAAATGTCAATGTAGTTAATATTTTTCTTGCATTTAGGTGGATATAACACCGGACCGCGAAGTCGGCTCCATAATCCTAGGCGGAGCGGCAGCGGCGGCGGGTGCGGGTGCGGTAGCGGGTATGGTAGCGGGCGCTGCAGCGGGCGTGGCAGCGGGCGCGGCGCCGTGCGTGCGGGACAGCTAGCGACGCGGCTCCGCGCAGCCCGGCGCGCGCTCGCCGCTCTGGGCCGCGCTCACCAGCCAACCACTCGACGAAGATGACCCCGACGAGGACGAGACCGCCCCGGACGACAGCTAACAACTCGACGAGCGCTCGATCGTGGACATCGGAGAGCGCATGAAACTGTTCCTGGACATTCCTCTTAGATTTTAAACCTGTACATACTTGTAGGTTGGTTTCCAAAAGATTGCCACACCCATTTCTTAACATTGTATAGAGCAGAGGACCATACGAAATCTAGCATTTTCTAAAATCTTCCATAACTTTTAAAAGGTGTAAATAATTGACTAACTTCACATTTAAACATCGTATCATAATTTAAACTACGCCAGCTTGTGCCCCTGCCAAACCGAAACCCTGTACAGTGCTGTACATAATATATTAGGTTAGGTAGAGTGTACATAGTTACTTAAGATTGAAGTAGCTGTGCAAAAGGAATATTTCCCGAATTATTATGATGATGATGATAAATTGAACTGAATTTGAAAATTTTCGTCGTTTGTATAAAAATAGGTGATCCAACGGCATGAGAACATCTGGATTCCATCGGGAAACGATACCACGGATAATTTAAATTCAACGTCGCGGATCGATTTCCCATTTAGAGTGTGCACACCCTTGTGTAATAATAAAATGACATAGCTAGTTGAAGTGGCTGTGTGCCGGTCACATCTGCCCTAGAAAATAACTGAACATTGAACGAGTTTCAGCGGAGGGCCCACAATGAAGCGTACAGCTTCGTCTCGCATAATGGAGATACGGTAGTGCCTAGATTAGATTCACAACTATTTTTAGAATAGAATTAAGCCTACGTAAGAAACTAAAATTTGCTGACAGACGTGACTAATGATGTGAGGGTCTGATTAACTTCTACATGAAAAACATTTTGAAAGTTGTTTGCGTGACTCATTAATTATTTATTTTTCAGGGGACAAGAGAAGGTTATATTCTCGTTGACTCTAGAAGCTCTTTATATTTTAACTAATTACTTCGGTAGCGGAATATTGAATTACTGCGTTAATTAAAATGAAACCTCAACGATGATGTGCCATTTTGATTGGTATTTACTTTCAATATCAATTGAAATTGAATAATAAATAGTTAGGCCCCAATAACTTTGTCAGTACATATGTATACTCGCACTTAATTTTCCATTTAACTTGCTAGTCCACGTCCAGAACCTACGTTTTGAGCATTTTTAATGAGTTAAAGAATATACTTACCAAAAAGAGAATCGAAAATCTGTAATAGAATATTGTGTATAATTATGCGTATGTTGAATTTTGTAAATACTGTTGTAAACTGTTGGAAAAATTTTCATGTATGCTTATACCGGAAGGTTATTGATAGTATAATGTCACAGATGTGCAACATCGTACTGCCCCATTACATCGAAACTACTCTGAGCTTCATTATTTGATATGATTAAATAATTGTTCTTAAAAATAATTAGTTAATTAGAACCACAAACGACTACTTAGTTTAGTTTTCTTAAATAGGTACTCATAGTTCAGCCAAGTATCGTCAGAATCAAATTTTTCGATAGAAAATCATCTAATCCCAAACTAGGCAGAGCCAGTATTATCGTAACAAGGCAACTGATACAAATACTTGTATACTATTTTTGTGAATACATAGGTACTTATATAGATAAATAACACGAAAGCGCAAGGTAGGAATCAAACCCACGACCCATTTGGTAGCTACCAGGGTCTTCGATCACTAGACCAATGAGCCCGTCAAGTAAGAAAATGAAAATTAGGAGATGTAAAAATAATTGGATAAGATTTATCATAAATGATTAGGTAAGTATTAAATATTGTCCCTAGAAATAAAAAGACCAAGTGTAGTGAAAACGTAAAAAAAATATCAAAATCGAATCGCATGTATGATAAATAATTATTTTATTGAAAATGAATTGAGAAGACACGTAAAAAACGTCTAAATAGTAGGTACAAAATAAAATCCCTATTCCCATCTGGCTGTGTGTTCGGTTTTCATCGGTGTGGAATTTCTACATTAGTTCTTCATTCAGTTTAAAGCCTTAAGAATTCCGGTCGAAGCCACGGCGGGATGCTAGTTTGGTTGCGTTAGTAGCACTGGGAACATTCGGGGTTACCTAACCACAAATCACTGTTACATTATTGGCGAGAAAGTACTGCTTTATCTCCATCACTGTTTCAATGAAGAAGATTGATTGATTGGAATCAGAGATTAAATGGGTTTATATTGGAACAAAGATTACACTGTTAGATCTTTATTGGAACATATGCACAATAAAGATATTTGGCAAATGTATACAAAGTGTTTTTTTTTTATTAATAGGATGGTATGAGGAAATCGCAAACTATGCGAGGTATGTCCATAAATATAATGCCAGAGTTGACACTGAAATATATTAATGTCTGTTTTATAGAGAGGGCTGGCCCTTTAGACAACGTAACATTCTACAAGCGTTAACATGAATAGAAAGCATAAAAATTTATGAGAATGACATAAGGCATAGAAAAATCACGTGACAAATTGTAGGGAATTGACACCGTTAGCGAATGAAGAAATAGAATCGCTATGAAGCGATTGCATCTTGTCTAGGCCCTCAGGATTTCAAATTCACTCCGTATTATATTGAACCACCGGGCCGAGTCGGGATGGGTTACTAGTCTACTTTTATAAACTACTACTAGTCTACTTTTACTAGTCTAGTTTAAACTAAGATAAAGGTACATGTACACGCGAGTCAATCCAGTAAGACAAGACAATAAACCGGTCCAATGGAAAATTAAAGAATGCAATATCGTTTACAAGTTGGCTTGCTATTTGAGTCAGTTTCTAGTGTACACCGTTGAATTCGTGCGCTTGTAAAGATGGATAAGCGTAACTGCTATTAGGGCTACGTTATAAACTGGGACAATTCACATACGGTCATCTGATCCCAAACTCACTAATACTTATACTGATGTTAATATTTACAATAATACACAATTTACTGCCAGGTTTATTAAAATGTACCTACTTATGGCTATGGAAGACCGGAATAGTCTGGCACAGGTGTTACACTTAAAATGCGATTCCAATCTTGTTTAAGTTAATAATTAAGGTGTAATCTTTCTGGTTATAGAGCGTCCAACCGTTTATTTTCTTATTGACAGCACCAATAGAACATAACTGCGTCATGTTACGCAAAAGTTCACTTTTAAAAGTTCACTTAAAGTGAAGTTCACTTTTAAAAGTTCACTTTAAGTGAACTTTTAAAAGTGAACTTTTGCGTAACATGACACTGTTACGTTCTATTGGTGCTGTCAAAAAGAAAATAAACGGTTGGACGCTCTATAAAGAATAAAGACTTATTTATTCACTTCTAAGTACGAGTATACTTTAAAAAACCATACTCATACAGAATATGCTTTAATTTTAATACAAGAAATCCTGGACACGCTACTTATTGAAATACATTATTTAAACGTAGTTCGATCGAAGCCCGCAACAATGGCTTACTGGCTAGCAACGCGAGATTACACGAAGCCATGAACAAGCCACCTTGCGAGTGGTGGGGGAAGGAAGGGCTCTGAAAATTTGAAATCATTGGAATGACTTGAGGACAATTGATTGGAGGATTGTCTCTATTTAGACGAAGTCAACATTTGATTGGCTTACTGGATTGGCTTGCGTGTAAATAGGGTCATAAGAGCGACGCGGCGTGTCCGTCCCAGGCGGCAAAATCCCACACTACGCCACTGTTTCTTGTAAATGTATTGTAGCTTTAAATTAAGCTAATTATGGAACAACATATTTCAGGAATGCAGGCTTGTATTTTACCCACGGTACTTATCTAATAATAAATCGTATAATTATGTCCCTTGATACAATTTGTTAAAATTACACTAAATATCTATGTATGTGTTTCTTAACGTTGTCTTTTACTTACGCGAATATTACACATTGAAATCAAACTACTTTTACGGATTTTATCACGGTTTATTTTTTGATTTTACTATCCCGACGTTTCGAATGCTTTACAGCACCCATGGTCACGGGAGGACTGAGATGTTGAACGTCCTTATGTCAAAAAACTCGCGTTAAAGAACACATAGCTGATGTGAAACACCGACGCTGTACGAAGTCTGCAGTATGTGAACATGTTCAGGATCGCACCCACCATTATATTAGATTTGATAAACCTCAAATCCTCGCAAAAGAAAACAGATTCCTACCTAGGATTATTCGTGAGGCTATTGAAATCAAAAAACATCCTAATTTTAATAGAGAAGATGGTTGGGTGTTACCACCGGCTTGGGATCCTGTGATAAATATAATTAAATCCAATAGCAATCAAAATACTGCACGGCCTCAAGATACTGTAAGCTCTTACTGCGTAGATCGGACCAACAATAATAACTAAGAAGACCTGAGGGTACACCGGCATAATTGTGACATAAGGACGTTCAACATCTCAGTCCTCCCGTGACCATGGGTGCTGTAAAGCATTCGAAACGTCGGGATAGTAAAATCAAAAAATAAACCGCGATAAAATCCGTAAAAGTAGTTTGATTTCAATATGTGTTTCTTACTCTTTTTATGTTACTTCGTACATTATGCATCTTTACTTTTGTGTAATACGTTACTTATACTTTTCCACTCATCTAATTATGAGTAAATTCAAAGCTTTAATGACAACCAACGGTGGTCAATATCTTTTAGTTGTAGTAGTATGTATGCTGATGATGAAAGACGACATGTAAATCAAGTAATTTATATAGATCACTTAGGTTATGTCAGAGTATCAATTGATGAATAAAATTACGTTTGTTTTGTGTTTATGTTATTTTTATGTAACCCGTGCTCAGCCACCTCGCCCACTCGGTCTCAGGTCAAGGTGAAGGTTGCCGCTTTTGAAATGCTTTCAACTAAACTACACTTGATTAACGTGCGTATCATAACGCAATTTTTGCATATTTTACGACTTCTGGTTTGTTTACAAATAGACATTGTAAATAACTCTTGGATAGGATAGGCAGGGTACATGTCCTTCGGAGTCGCTGGAAATTCGGGTTGTCGGCCTTTAGAACGTCCATTGAGTACGGCGGCGACTCCAAGGAGGACAGCGGCGGGGTTACGACCCCCGTCCCCGTGAGCACCGTGACTGTTTCCCGGGGGGCTACAATGCGCCCCCCGGCAGCGGGCTCAAAGGCAAGGCACTGAGGGGCCCCTGGTGCAGATCCCACCGGAGACCTGGGTCCCCTCTCATGTGCCGATGCGACAGCCGCGGGGGTTTTAATGGGTAAGAATCCCACATACCCCGGTCGAGCCCCACAGCTCCCGGGGATCTTTCGAAGACGCGTCAAAAAAAAGGCAGGGTACATGTCGCGCTCCGACAAATATTTAAAAGGAGAATATCCAAATGCCGTGACCTTATCATCGGGTTCCCCACTAATGAATCTTTCAAAAGATCAGCCAGATCTCGTAGCTCCGTGGGAGATGTCGTAGTGCACGATTGCTTACGTCTGCAATCCAATGGGACGAAAGACCGACACGACCGGGGTGAATTCAGGCGCAGGAGCGATTTTTTACATGGCTATCCGACGCATTCATCATGTCTTACCAGAAAATCAGGTTGAACAACTACATTATGGTATTGCTCCAAGTGGGATATAAACCTGCGCCATCCGGTTTGCAAGCAAACTGTTATCCGCTGTGCCACAGAGACCACATTTGCCAATATACTGTGTAATCGAGTAAACAACACGTTTTTCGGGATAGCAAAACCTAATGTGAACTAACTCTTACTCGATACTTATCGGTAGCTCCTGTGTCAAGGCGACTACTCACTGGTAATTAAACTCTACTAGCGCTACCAACCACTCTTGAGAGGCATCACGCGAACCGAATTATAATAAAATAGTGAATTAATATTTTAATATAGTGAATATGAATATAGTAAATTATGAACAAGCTTGAGAAATTATTGGTAAGCATTTAAGTCAGTAAAATCTCAACGCTAAAACGCATTCATAGACAAATATTATACTTACCAAAAATGTACACCTAATCACGGAAAAGGGGTAAAAATAAAAAAAAGTTAAGTACATTTTACAGAAAAAAAATAAGCATAAGCATTTATAACGCATGCTCATAAAATTTAGAAATCGAGGATGGAGTCCTCGTGGTCAGTACTACTTGCGACGACACACGTAGATATTTATGCAGTTTTAATTATCCTCTATGATTATGAATGGATATTTAAAACAACTTTAGGCCTTCAAGTAACTATTGCTAAATACATGGGCTGTTACGATCATATACATACATACATATATTATAGTCATATTTCATAATATAATGACAGTGCGTAATTCCAATCGATGCTCTATGTAACCAAGCTATATTTAGCATTGTCTGTCTAAACGGTACGGAGGTCGTACTTATAGTAGTCATTTATGTATAAAATAGGTCGACGACGTGAAAATAATTTCCGCTAACACGGCACAGCGAGCACAGTAGCAGCAGCGCCTTATTTAAAATTAGAACATCCTGGCTAAGGATGTACGTCTACCTTACAAAAAAATCGCAGCCCCGTAATGCCACCTTCAAGCTTATATTACCTAACGACTTGTACCTACTGAATCGCATGCAGGATGCCACGGCTGGTTGCAAAGCCATTATACAGTCCTGAAATGACTTAGCGTCCTACACGTTGGCCGTCGCGCAAGACCGTGAAAGGTGTTCTTAATTAAGGATGCTGTTTTTTCTTTAAAAGTCTTTATAATGAAAATCCAAAAATTAAATTAATGAGCACAGGAGCGTGGCTCTGTGTGACCACTTGTCTTGTCTGGACAAGACAAGACAATTGGTAGAGTTTGTTCAATACGTCATATTCGACCCTACCAATGGTTTTTGACTGGCTACCGGTCATCACTCCTGTGTTCATACATTTATTGTTTCAAATTTGATCTTGTAAAAAAAAACTGAGTATAAGTATGCGTACAAACGATGCGAAATGTGCTGTTGACATTCACCACACGATCTGTGCCATAGTACAGTGTCTGTAATTGACGTTTAAACAATATTATTCCCAATAATTCTGCATCCAGATCACGTACCCAGAGCTGTGACCTTGCGAGTCACAAGTGTTGTCATGTAGGAAATGTGCAAAGACTATCCGAATAACATATTGTGTGCAAAATAATGCGAGCCCAGTTTTCTTCAGTATACTTCAGTTTGCACGGCACCACGAGTCACGACCTTCTGCGCCGCGACCTATACATCATCATCATCATCATCATCACCAGCCGGAAGACGTCCACTGCTGAACAAAGGCCCCCCTTAGACCGCCACAATGAACGACAATTTGCTATTTGCATCCACCGGTTTCCTGCGACGCGAACAATGTCGTCGGTCCACCTAGTGGGAGGCCTGCCTACGCTGCGTCTTCCGGTTCGTGGTCGCCACTCGAGAACCTTTCTTCCCCAACGGTTATCGGTTCTTCGAGCGATGTGGCCTATACATATTGACATAATTATCTGTGACACTTTACTAATGTTAAACATCTATCGAACTTTTTACACATGTTTAACATTAGTATTTCGACTAATTAGCGACTAAATCCCTGTTCAATCAAAAGTAAGATCAGTCACCGTGGCCCTGCCAGAAAGTGCCACACAGCGGCAACGACTGTCATTTATCATCATCCGTCGAAAGACGTCCAGTGCTGAACAAAGGCCTCCCCTTAGAGGGATATGTCTATGGATACAACAAGGAGCAAGCCTTTTCACTTCTAAACTTTCCCAATTATTTGTCGAATATAACCCATAAAATGGCACTCAATAAATTGTATATGAGTCTTCTATAATTATACTCATAATAATAGGTTTTAGGTATATGCTGTTGACATCACTCAATAGGTTTATCTTACTAACATTCTCGTACTAACCAGTATTCGATTAGTAAGATTTATTTGAGAATACGTAGTTTGGGCATCAATGGTAGATTCAAACGTCTCTAACGTTATCTAACCTTCGGCACAGTTTGGCAAAAGTTTGTTAAGTAAGTTTAATGGTCGGGTGAATGTTTGATTAATTAACGCCATTAGTTTCCCTTTAGATTGTAGGAAACTGAAAACAACCCCTAATCTACTTTACCATCGACACCATGTTTCTTTTTATTTTGTGTTGATAATTTTGATTGAGTAAGTGTCTTCTCATATAAAATATTTATCAACGCGAAACCGTTTTTGCGTCGTCCACCCTTATTACTCTAACATAAAGCTTTATTTGAACAGCGTAAGTCGATTCCGCTTCGATAAATGTTAAAAAACATAAATCTCTTTTGTTTCACGCTTTTATTAGCTTGTCCTGTATGTATGTATGTATGTAACTATGTATGTATGATGGTAACGGAATCTTGCGATGCAATTTTGACCCACTTCTACACGTCCAAAACATTTGAAATTTTGCACATGTATCAAGGACCGGTGACAATACAATAATATGGTATCATCGAGCTGATCTGATGCTGGGGCTCGAAGGTGGATAAGAGAACCCTTGGATGGCTACTAGTAAACTAATCGAGTTTGGGTTCATTTGATTTGTTTTAAAGAGTTCTTTTCACTTTGACTATTAATGAGGACCTGATGGTGGAACTGGAGAAAGTGGGTGACGGAACCCTGGATTGGTTACTAGTAAACACATCGAGTTTGGATTCATTTGATTTATTTTAAAGAGTTCTTTTCACATTAACCATTATTCAGGACCTGATGATGGAACAGAAAGGTGGGTGACGGAACCCTGGATTGGCTACTAGTAAACACATCGAGTGTGGGCTCATTTGATTTGTTTTAAAGAGTTCTTTTCACTTTGACCATTAATGAGGACCTGATGATGGAACTGGAAGGTGGGCGATGAAACCCTGGAATGGCTACTAGTAAACACATCGAGTTTGAGTTCATTTGATTTGTTTTAAAGAGTTCTTTTCACATTAACCATTAATCAGGACCTGATGATGGAATAGGAAGGTGGGTGACGGAACCCTGGATTGGCTACTAGTAAACACATCAAGTGTGGGCTCATTTGATTTGTTTTAAAGAGTTCTTTTCACTTTGACCATTAATGAGGGCCTGATGATGGAACTGGAATGTGGGTGACAGAACCCTGCAATGGCTACTAGTAAACACATCGAGTTTGAACTCATTTAATTTGTATTAAAGAGTTCTATTCACTTTGCCCAATAATCATAACCTGATGATGGAACAGGAAGGTGGGTGACGGAACCCTGGAACGGCTACTAGTAAACTCGTTGAGTTAAGCTCAATCAGATACCTACGCGTAATACCAAGTTTAGTAAAAATATGATTTGCCACAACCTGCCTACGATTCAAGCTACGAACAAATCAATACTTGGGCTAATTTTATCCGTAGTTTAGGCGAATATCTCTAAGACTAAAAAGTATAAAATAAATTACTAGTTTAAAAAACTAAAAATACACGCTTTTAGAAGGACTACTGCACTAAAAAGCAATAAATAAATTATCGAAACCGTTCTTTCTTTCTTTCTACCCCGAGCTTGTAATTTATGGATTATATTTATGTGTAAAAGCGTGGGGCGCCTTTTCTGAATAACAGCTTAACATTTCTGTCAAATTTCAAGAACGCTAAGTATTTGTATTCACATGACAATCATTTGTAATCATTTACAGAGAAACCGCCCCACGCCTTTACACATAAAGATAATCCATAAATTACAAGCTCGGGGTAGAAAGAAAGAACGGTTTCGATAATTTATTTATTGCTTTTTAGTGCAGTAGTCCTTCTAAAAGCGTGTATTTTTAGTTTTTTAAACTAGTAATTTATTTATAACTAGGGACCGGATTTATATGTAAATACATATTTTTAATTTCAATAGTTTTTGCTCAGTATGTTGTTTTCTTCACGAATCATGACATTTAGAATGAGAAAATGCAATTTTTATTTTCCATATTTTTCCATATTTTGGCATATTTCAAAAATAAGTCCATATTTTTACAAAAATGAATATATTTCTGTAAAAAGAGTAGCAAATAGATATACTTATACAAAACAAATTACTTACGATAAGCGTAACAAAAAAAATGTTCATAGGGGGTAGGAGCAATTTGCGAATGAGCGAAATATTTATTATTCTGTAAACGTGTCACGTGCGCAGTCACTGACGTTACAGTAAGCTATCGGCGCTAAATCCAGCAGCTATTCACATACTACTTTCCCCGTATTCACCTTATAAATACACCATTAAAAAATCACTGTCATGAATAGCGGTTCGTCAGATTCGAACTCACGACCTCCGGTTTGAAAAGCAAGCGGTTACAACAGGAGGCCAGTCACATACTGCCGATGTTGAAAGATTATTCAGCCAGTACCAAGCCTTATTTTGACCAAACAGTACGACCTTGAATTTTCATCCATCTATTTTAGTTAGTCGTACAAACTTCAACATGCCTTTTTTGCATTAGGGGTTACAAAACATGAGTCAGTGTACTTAAACTTATGGTTATTTTTAACTCCATATTTTCGCTTTTTAGTCCATATGGCGGGTTTAAAATATGGCTAGAAGCCAAGAAATAGCGGTTTTAATATTTTTAAGTGTGGACTGTATTAGGTGTATTAAACTAGTAGGTATTGAACGCTACTCGACGCTGTAAAACGCAGGTAATCAGACCAGGAAAAATTTAGGAAACAGCTAGCACCACTCACCTAATGATTAGCTGGTACCAGGCACAATGTGTCGACACAAAAAGTTCACAAAAATTCACAGTTATAGGCAATAAAGCACTATCGCGAACGGTGGCGGCGCGCTGTTATGCTCGTGGTTAGAGGGTTACTAAGCGGATATATGCTACTCAAGGAAGAACGGGATTGGTTGATTTGGAAATACGTCATTTACGTCACAAGAGAGCGTTCAGAAATGCATGATTAATTTAAATACCAAACACCATATTATCGTTTTTTTAGTCCATATTATATGTACATATTTTGGAATTTTAAATACATATAAATCCGGTCCTTATTTATAACCAATGAGAAATATAAGACTTTCGCCTGATAGTAAGCGACGAGACATTAAATAATCGTTAAAAGTCTCTTGATACGGGTAATTTCACCAGCTTCAGTACCATTGATACCGCTACATAGCAATGCTTACATATTGCTGGTTGGCGGTAGATTGTCTGACACCGCAGTGGTACCCGTTGTGCTGTCGATCGGGAAGGAAACCTTCAAAAGGCACCCCGTCTTCGTAGGGATAGAGACCGGGTTAATTTGGAATTTTACCCACTACAATCCCTCCAGTGGTCTACATCGACGCTGTGACGCCAGGTCTTCTCAGTAGTACGTCTTGTGATCCGGTGGTAATTGTAAGATATTTGTCAATTTGTAAGTGCCCTCGTGAGGCCTATGCATAATAAAGATATTTTGAATTATGTAGAGAGACAGAGCAAGATCTTCTAGAGTTGATTGTAATAATAATAATAATACCTGCCCTTGTTTTTTGTCCCACTGTTGGGCACGGGCCTCCCCTCATGATGAGGGGGCTCAGTCCATAGTTCACCACGCTGGCCAAGTGCAGGTTGGCGGACTTCACACGTGATTCGAAAACTACTTAGGCTTTCTCAGACATGCAGGTTTCCTCACGATGTTTTCCTTCACCGGAAGCTAGTAACAATCGCACTAAGACGATTCGCACATGATTAATTAAATAAATCGGAGGTGCATGTCGGGGTTCAAACCTACACACCTGCTATTACTGCTATACTGAGAGGCCTATGTTCAGCAGTGGACGTCTTCCGGCTGGTGATGATGATGATAGTTATGGAGCGCTGTCCAGGTAAGAATAGCACCCTCCCATCTCCTCCTCTTGAGTGTTCGTAAGAGGCGACTAAGAGAAAACAAGAAGACGGGCAGCAGCGTCTTTCTGTTACATACCACCTATACTGAGATCCTCAAGACGTCTGCCAAGCGCTGGGATTATGGCAACCCCACCCTTCTAAGTGGGAGGTCTTTGTTCAGCGGTGGTTGATGATGATTATGACCATACTTATGGTTTACTTAAAAATAATTATAATTTACAAAGGATTACGTTCGCGTCACTCACATTGCCCAGCTGCAGGCTGAGTCCCTTTGCCTAGGCTACCATTGCATTTCAAAGTCGCTGGACGTTTGGCGTACGGTGATACTATCGAGCACAGGCGACTCCGATGAGGATGGGGGCGGGTTTTCCGAACCCAACCCCGTGAGCACCGTGACAGGTTTCCGGAGAGGTAGGTATAATGCGCCCGTCGGCGGCGAGCTCAAAGGCGAGACACTCCGGGGCAGCTGGTACAGATCCCACCGGAGAGCCCAGGTCATCTCTCTCATGTACTGATGTGCCAGCCACGGGCGTTGTATGCCACTTACCCCGGTTGACACCCCACAGGGTCCCGGAGACCTTCAGAAGCTTACTACCATTGCAAATAGTATTTAACAGGTTATTTACAGACTGGCGTTGCTATATTGATCAGTTTGTGGTTTTCAGTTAACTAAACTAAGTTAAGGGAACCAGTTTCAAGATAAAAATCAACAAATAAGTAAGTACTAATATGGAGTATACATCGCTAACTAACGGCGAAGGGAAATGTTGTGATGAAACTCACGCATGCTCTAAACTAAAATTTATTCAAAAGGCGTGCCTACCGGCCAATACCACACTTGGCCCTGATAGTGAATAATGGGCAATCTTTAAGCTCCCATAATAAAAATGGATTAATGGGTAAGTAGGTATGGGTGGTAATTAATACGCAAGGCATCAATCGATCCGTGATGCGCTTCAACGCGCGTTGCTATGCGATAAAAATGCATGATGCCGCCAATGGGAAATCATTTTCCCATTGGCGGATTATACGAATGGTGATGAAGAAACATTTTGCATTTATTCTTTTGTCAAATTAAAAGTTTATTTACTAACTGAGACAGTGCAGAAACTATTCCGGAACACAGATAAAAATATATTATAATCATGACAATGCGGTGTGCATGCAAAATATTTTACAACCAATATTTTAAAGGTCGACAGCGGTTTTAAATAAAACATCATTATGCTGCTCTCTGTCACATAACGCAATATGAACTACTAAGAACTTGATACATATTATAATTTATTGTATATCGATCAAGTTCATAGAGACCACAATTAATTTTATTATTGGTCCAGTGGCAAGGCCGTTGCGGGTATGGAGTTGGTTGACTTAAATTGCGTGGAAATCATACGCGCACGACTTATAGCGACTACTACTGCCGCGAGGATCGTGCGTGTTCCATCCAAAATAGTTTAACTACCCTTTATAGAAGATATACACCCTGTACGTAATTCTCGTGAAATGTGAAAGTGCCTGTACTGTAGTGTTTAAGGTTTTTTACCCCTACGTTTGGTAAGTTCATAACTCGTTTGTATTTTAATAAATTTGAACTCAGGAAATAAAATAAGATTAAGTTTGATTTTATTTAAATAAAACAAATATCTTCAAAAATAAATATAAGCTTGGCGTTAATCCTGTCAAGCCACTTCGCTATAGTAACGTTTCTTCACCGTGCAGAGCTCTATCTATAAGGGACTAAGATTAAACATTAATTATTCTCGATGGCAACGATATTAGTCAGTGAGTTGTGTGAGAGAACATTCAGGTCCACTGCGGTTTCAGATATTCTGCAACGAAGCAGCAGTCTGTAAACATTATTCCGGCATAAAGGGCACTGTAGCTACATATGTTTTAGGTGACAGATGACACAGTGTTAAGCTACAGTCCATGAGCAGGAGTGTCACACGACAATCAGACGAATATCATGCTTGCTTCGTTACTAAATTGTTAAAAAATAGATATTAAAAGATTTAAGAAATAAAAAATAAAATAGCCTTTCCTGAACATGGTACATATATGTATACATGTACATAAACTAAATTGCATAAATAACGTACTAAACAAACTTATCATAATTTTAAATACATAGTTGGTACAAAACTCACAAACTTAAAGTTGACATTCGTTTACAACTAGTTGAAACATTTAGATAGTTGATAAAAACTATGACTTAGTTAGGGCATCAATTATTTTTCATATCAAACAAAAACCTTAACTACGTATTTTTGCCACAATTATTCTGTTATTATCACAACATTTGTCAATAATGAAAGTTCCATTGAATTTCGTGATTTCCGGATTATAATCTTAAGCAATGTTAAGAAACACCATTGGCCACTTTAATTCAAAATTTAACGTTTATTTAAAAAATGTATGGCAATCGAATCTACGAAACCTGTAAGTACATTAATGAAGAAATCATTTCTCGTTTCTGGTAGAGCAACCCTTGCATTCCATGCCATGTAATTGGATCATTGTTATATTATTTATTTACATCCAGTCCCACTTATTGGTAAGCTAGTTAATTCGTGAATAGTAAAATACACAAGCTAGAGGAATAACATTACTAGCAAGAAAATCTCAAAATCAATGCACAGCCGCTAGGCTATTGGCGGTTGAGAAGACCTTTGATTTTTAATTTAAATTCAAATTTCCATAATGTATAATTAGAGGATAAGAAAAGATTTTTACCCCTGTACAGCGACCACACAGTGAATCCTCAAGAAAAGGCAATACTACTTCTATATTTCATCTTTTTCTCATTTATCTCCTCTTCTTTCTTCTTCTTCTCCTTCCTTTTTTCCTTTTTCTTTGTCTTCTTCTTCTTCTAGTGTCGACATAAACACTATAGGGTCATTCATGTCACGATGATAAGATTAGTCAATCAGCAAAATCTTCCAGGGCTGAATGCCCAAAGTTCGCCCGGTGAACATACAGGTAGGTACCTACCTTCACCATTCCAAGAGGCTCTTTCCATGCAACCCACTCAAAGTTAGCGTTATTTGAATCCATTTTATTTTTTCTAAGAAGGATGTACTTACCTATTTTCTTAATCTGGAAGGTCACATCCATTTAGTGTTTTATCTGTCTCTCTTAAATCAACAGTCTTGACCAGGCTATTCGTAAACGCCAAAACGAATCAAACCTGACCCTTCATTGATCGCTATGTCAACAAGTACAATTAAGTGACTAAGGTTACAGCCAATAGATAGGGCGCAACGGTATTAGTTTTCATTATAGTATAATGGACTAGGGACGATGCCAATGGATATCCTATAATGATTACAGTATACCCATTGGACTCAATATTTGCATAAGCAGCCCGTTTTCAACGGGCCTATAACGCTTCTTTACATTACGCAAATGACCTTAGTTAGTAAGTAAAATTCTAAAATCTATTGTGTAAAGTAACAAGTTAACAACTAAACACATTCCTAGGTTTTGTAAAAGAAGCCGTCTACTTTAAGTGCACATTGTTGTTCTTGAATAAGTCTACCTGTGTTTCTAACACTTAGAACACTTGGAATCTATTTCCTTACAAACGGAGTGTATAATTATCAGCGGGCAGTTACATAATTCGAGCTACCATTATTGTTGATTGTTAATAAATTGTAATTTCTAAAAAAATATGTATAAGTACCTAAATATTAAATGAATAATTAGGTTAGACTTGCAATGCTCCTAACCTTTATCCTAACATGCTTCTGCTCTTCGCAACTTATATTATTGGCGTAGTAAACCCTTGGCTTTTTAGCTTGGATATTATGCTGAACTTTGGAAAAAGCAAAAGGTCAATAGATAGTTTACCTTCAGCTTGCTAACTGTAGGTATTAGCAATCATAAATATATCTTGGCGCCATGATGCTACTGGTATTGGAAATAAGAATAAATATCTATCTGTTGGGTCGCTATTTATTCTTTTCTTTTTGGCACTTTCGAACCCTTTGGCCTTTTTTCATAACATTTTATTCTTCCTATTTTCTTATTTATTTAACACTCTTTTATTAGCTTGACCTGTAGGTATGTATGATGGTAATGGAATCTTGCGATGCAATTTTGACCCACTTCTAGACGTTCAAATGATTTGAAATTTTGCTTAGCCCCATCGACTATTTGATTGACTAATAGTGACTGCCTTAAAATAAAGTTCTCGTAGCTAAAAAAATAAATAAACTAAAATGTAGAACCTAGCTGACACGAGTTACAGTGGTGGGAATGAGTGGTGGGATTAGTCCCATAAACTAAAATGTTGATCTTTCTCGTAGCAACCTGATGTTAGCGTAGTTTCGCCGATTACTTAGTTGCCTTACCAGTACCTGCTATCGTTTAGATCTTTTGAAGACAATATGGGGCAGTGTTAAAAAACATTAGTCAACTCTAAATGTTAAGTTACATGCGAGTTATTTAGAGTCCAACATTACTTCGTATGTTTGTTAGCCCATACATACCTAACTCGAATTTTTATCCACGCATTGTAACACAGAAGTTCCAAATTCCCTACAAAGACAAAAATATAAACAATCTTCCAATACTCTTATTAGCAGGATCTATATTATGATAGATCTCTATTTAGATCATAAATTATAATCTGCGACATTACTTCTTTAATTCTCCCATAATTTTGCAACAAATAAACCCGTTTGACGGACGTTCGCATGTGGGCACTTACGTGCCTACTAACCGACGGATAATTTTGTAACAACATAAAATATTAACATCAGATTATTAGAAAATGTTCATTATTTACATAAGGAGGACTTATTATTTGTAACTCATATCCCTGGGGTGCCTTACCTTTAATCTGTGTTAACACAGATTGGCTGTAGGTACCTGTCTGTATTTAACTGAGATTTAGGTGTGAATAACACGTTCTTGAAATCGTATAAAAGTAGGTATTTGTAGTTTTGGTATATCATGTTATTATTAAGTGTTTTTTTCGGGAATCGCTCTACGTTTGGGGTGTGGGCCCTGGATACCCATCGGCGGCATCGACGGTGGGGTTGCGACCCCCATTACCTGTGAGCACTTTGGCAGGTTCCTGGAGGGCCGGTGGGCTATAATGTGCCCTCGGTGGCGAGCTCAGGCAAGGTATTGAGGGTCACCTGGTTCAAATCCCACCGGAGTGGCCAGATCACACTCTCACGTGCCGATGTAACAGCCGCGGGGGTTTTAGAGGGTAAGAATCCCACATACTCAGGTTAAACAAAATGTGTTTTGAGTGTTGTATAAGTGACTAGTATCGTAAATTTTCAGTTGCGAGTATTTCTATGATATCAAGTAACACGGCTATAGTTTCGGCTGAATTTGTTTATGCAATTACGAGTAATTTCACAATAAATGCGATCAATGTTTTCGACTAATATTTACGAAATGGTTATTGCATTTTTTAAATCGAATATTTATTTACCTACTTATGTGGGTGGCTATAACTATTGTCATTGTCACTTTGATCGAGGTCAATAAAAAGTAACTTGATAATTTGATGCAATCGATATAATACATTAATATTTATATGTACCTACAGCATTCTTGTACTGTATGTACACTGGCACTATAAAACTGTTTTGGAGCGTAAAACATTCGTACTTACTTATCATAAAACATTATTTTTACTCCCTAAGATTATTTTATTTATTTATTTTATATAATGTTGTCTTTTATTTACGCGAATACTAGACATTGTAATCAATCTATTCTTACGGATTATATCGCGATTTATTTTAATTTTCCCGACGTTTCGAATGCTTTGCAGCACCCATGGTCACGGGCGGACTGAGATGTTGAACGTCCCTGCGCTCTATTTATACTGTCATAATTTTCGGTGTACCCTCAGTTATTTTTGCTGTTTTTATTGATGTACCCTCAATTCTTATTGGTTATTATTGTTGTTGGTCCGACCTACGCAGTAAGAGCTTACAATATCTTGACGCCGTGCAGTGTTTTGTCTGGTTTTGGATTTAATTATATTTATCACAGGATCCCAAGCTGGTGGTAACACCCAACCATCTTCTCTATTGAAATTAGGATGTTTTTTGATTTCAATAGCCTCACGAATCATCCTTGGTTGGAAACGGTGTTCTTTTGCGAGGATTTGTGGTTTATCAAATCTGATATAATGGCGGGTGCGATCCTGAACGTGTTCACAGACTGCAGATTTTGTACAGCGTCGGTGTTTCACATCAGCTATGTGCTCTTTAACGCGAGTTTTTATTGCACGCTTTGTTTGCCCAATGTAGGAGAGCCCACAGTCACAGTCGAGTTTATAAACTCCTGCATCTTGTAAAGGTATGTGGCATTTGACAGGTGGTAAATATTGACTAATCTTCTTTGGTGGCTTATAATAAGTTTTGATTGAAGCCCGCTTTAAGATGTAGCCAATCTTGTCAGTAACCCCTCTAACATATGGTAGGACAGCAGGTTGACGCTCCACTGTGGCTGGTTTGACACGTTCACTATGATGGCGGCGCGGGATCCGGAGCTTGTTGTCACGCAGTACTTGCTTGACATGTTGAAGCTCAGCGCTCAGATGGTCATCATCACAGATTCCGCGTGCTCTTTGAAACAAAGATTTACCCACTGTAGCTAGCTGTGTTGGGGGATGATGACTCTCACCATTCAAGTACCTATCTGTATCGTCTACGTATCGCTTGTAGAATCTCGGAGTAACAGGTGAAGTTCTGAGGGCTGTCTCCTCAAAGTCTTCCATGAAAATGTCAGCTACTACGGGAGATACAGGTGAGCCCATCGCTACTCCATCTACTTGCTTATAGAATTGCTCCTTCCACAATAGATAGCCAGATGTAAGGCAATGTTCTAATAGTTCAAAAAAGGAATATGCAGAACTATTAGAACATTGCCTTACATCTGGCTATCTATTGTGGAAGGAGCAATTCTATAAGCAAGTAGATGGAGTAGCGATGGGCTCACCTGTATCTCCCGTAGTAGCTGACATTTTCATGGAAGACTTTGAGGAGACAGCCCTCAGAACTTCACCTGTTACTCCGAGATTCTACAAGCGATACGTAGACGATACCTTCACAATATTACCATCTGATAAAGTAACAGTATTCCTGGACCATCTTAACTCCATCAATCCAAAAATTAAATTCACAATGGAGTTGGAGACAAATAACTCATTGCCCTTTTTGGATGTATTAGTAATGCGGAATCCTAATAATACCTTGGGCCATACTGTGTACAGAAAACCAACCCATACAGATAGGTACTTGAATGGTGAGTCTCATCATCCCCCAACACAGCTAGCTACAGTGGGTAAATCTTTGTTTCAAAGAGCACGCGGAATCTGTGATGATGACCATCTGAGCGCTGAGCTTCAACATGTCAAGCAAGTACTGCGTGACAACAAGCTCCGGATCCCGCGCCGCCATCATAGTGAACGTGTCAAACCAGCCACAGTGGAGCGTCAACCTGCTGTCCTACCATATGTTAGAGGGGTTACTGACAAGATTGGCTACATCTTAAAGCGGGCTTCAATCAAAACTTATTATAAGCCACCAAAGAAGATTAGTCAATATTTACCACCTGTCAAATGCCACATACCTTTACAAGATGCAGGAGTTTATAAACTCGACTGTGACTGTGGGCTCTCCTACATTGGGCAAACAAAGCGTGCAATAAAAACTCGCGTTAAAGAGCACATAGCTGATGTGAAACACCGATGCTGTACAAAATCTGCAGTCTGTGAACACGTTCAGGATCGCACCCGCCATTATATCAGATTTGATAAACCACAAATCCTCGCAAAAGAACACCGTTTCCAACCAAGGATGATTCGTGAGGCTATTGAAATCAAAAAACATACTAATTTCAATAGAGAAGATGGTTGGGTGTTACCACCAGCTTGGGATCCTGTGATAAATATAATTAAATCCAAAACCAGACAAAACACTGCACGGCGTCAAGATACTGTAAGCTCTTACTGCGTAGGTCGGACCAACAACAATAATAACCAATAAGAATTGAGGGTACATCAATAAAAACAACAAAAATAACTGAGGGTACACCGAAAATTATGACAGTATAAATAGAGCGCAGGGACGTTCAACATCTCAGTCCGCCCGTGACCATGGGTGCTGCAAAGCATTCGAAACGTCGGGAAAATTAAAATAAATCGCGATATAATCCGTAAGAATAGATTGATTACAATATTTATTTTATAATTTTTGTACACACAATAACATTACAGGAAAACGGAAATATAGGAAAGAATAGTACAAGGGCACAGCTTATTCCTAAAGAAATTTCTTTCAGCAGGCCTGCGAGTGGAAAGTTGGAAGAAAGAAATGGGACGTAGTGTGTAAAAGAAATAAAAATAAGTAGCAAAATGATTAATTTAAATACATTATTTAAATAAAATACATACGGACATAAAAATACTTGATATAGTAAACATAAATAGGTGCATACTAATAAATAAATTACTATTACTATAGAATATAATACTATAGATTATTTGAATAATATCTAATAATAGACGACCGGTGGTGGATTTTCCCTGGCTGATTCCAAAGTAAAAGACAACTGATACTGATTTATATGTATAAGATAGATTAGATGAATTGTCATAACTTTAGAGTGTGAACGACAAAATTAAGACAAATGTGCTTAAGTGCTTACCTATTTATAATTAAATATGCTGTAACATAGGCAGATTATAAGCCGATATTATTCCAACAAGCAATCACACATTGTCATGGCCTACCTACGTCGTATGAAAGTAAACCATCCGTAGTTGTTTGCAAAGCAGCACCGCACATTTATGTGGTCACCATAGCTGAAGTTCCATTATTGCAGCCTATCATCATTGCTTAGGCCTTCCTGCGTAAGTCTTTTATAAAAGGTACTAAGGTGCTCTTAGGGCAGCAATTATTTACTTGGAATGAACATCGAATAATGAGATGATTGTCTCCTATTGATAGAACTTGCATTATTTTTTGTTTATTATAGTATTATACATATTATACAGTTGCTATACATATTTGTATATAGTATACAGCAAGGGGTGATGAATAGCCGCTTACCTTACAAACAAGGCCGAATGTTTATCTCAAAAATTATGGAATCAATTTGGATTTTTTATGTATATTTCTAAATACAGACGAGTAAGTAGGTACTTAAAATGATATTAATAGTTTGTCATTTTTATATACGAAGTTTCACTCGTAGTACACTTAGGTATGTCATCGATATTTTGAATTATTGTCCACTACTGAAATATTCACATCTCTAGCAATTACGTGTCGGATTTCGATATTATTTTATTCCATAGAATGACCCGCTAAAATGGTTACATACAAATATTGACACACATTTAAAATATTGATAAATACATAACATTTATAGTGAAATTATGTACTACTACATACTACATCGCTACATTTTTGTAACGATTGAGTCTATAATATAGACTATATCATTTTGCGATGAAACTTTACATTGTAGCTTAATAAGTAATTTAATTTTATTTCAGAGACAAAAGGTCGTTCACCTCATGTATTTTTTTTTAATGACACAATATTATAGTTGCTTGCCGGGATTGCCCTTGACAATCCATTAGTCGTTCAGGTATTCGGGTATGGATAACGAATTACGTGAATAGTTTAACAATGGGTCTACTGTGGTTTGTTAATATTATTATCTTGTCCATATTGACTCTACCAATCTTCTATTTATAGACGCAGGTTTTTCCTTAACATTTTATTTGATTATCACCTAGACTGATATATTTAGGTATTACTAACACTTACGAGTTGCTTACGTAAAATATTTACACATATACTTGCAAGGCAACATTTAACTACCGGCGTTAGTGAGAGAAACATTCATCAAAAACTTGTTCAAATTCAAATTCAAATTAATTTATTTGTTAAACATAGGTATTATAAGATGATACAATATACATAAAAGTGCACTATGTTTTGTCATTATGACATACAAATATAAATTGTTGACAAACTGCCTGACAAGTAATAAAAATCATATTAAATAGTTTTACTTAAATCATTAAATAAAATAATAACAATATTAAATAATAATAATAATAAATAGGCATAAAAAAGGAATGTCAAGAGAATATTCTGAATGTCAGAAAATAAGAATGGAATGTCAAAAAAAATATATTTAAATTAGCCATTTATTATTATTTAATTATTATAAAATTACTATAAAGATACATCATCATTTAAAAATTCCTCTACATCATAATAGCATTTCTTAATCAATAATTTCTTTAGTTCTTTCTTGAATTTACATAGAGGCAAACATTTTAGTACATTTTGTTACATCTGTAATAAGTCAGTAGAATCGTTCAAATGCTCTATACAGATAAATAATATTGGTCCTTACTCATATGAAATTGGCGTTTTGTACGGAAGGAATATAAAGTTTTTTTTTTTTGTTTTGTAAAATATATTTAATTAATCAAAGTATGCACCGTTGTTATCTATGCACTTTTTCCATCTCATAGGTAGTTCATTGATCCTTTTACTAAAAATACCATGGGGGCGAGAATCAATAAACTCTAAAGGCGGTTTGGACTGCCGCATCGGAATTGATTTTTTTTCCTTGTAAGAAGTTGTCCAAAATCCGGAAAAAATGGTAATCTGTTGGAGCAAGGTCCGGGGAGTACAGTGCATGTCGGAGAAATTCCAATTGTAGCTCATCTAACTTAGTGGTTGTTTGTTGTGCAGTGTGTGGTCTTTCATTGTCGTGAAGAAGCAGTGACCAATCTCGGTTGTTTAGCAGCTAGTTCTTCCTTCATGGTTTGCAGTTGCTGACAATAGATATCTGCCATAATCGTTTAGCCAGAATTTAGAAAGCTGTAGTGAACGACACCGGCGCTAGTAGGTATACCAAACACTCACAAGTAACTTTTTCTGAGTCAATTTTCGTTTAGGGCAGGATTTGGCTGGGTCTCCAGGGTTCAGCCATTACGACGAGCGCTTCCGATTATCGTACAGTATCCACTTTTCATCACAAGAAATGATTCGATTTAAAATCCCTTCATTGTTATGTCGGTTGAGCAAAGTAACACAGCAGTCGATGCGTGTTTGCAAGTTCGATTCACTCAATTCATGAGGTACCGTTTAAGTTTTTTTACTCTCCCGATTTGCTTCAAGTGGATTAATACAGTTCTCATCTCTGAAATGCTTTGTGATGGATCCACTTCCACAATAGCCTTTAATTCTTCATTTTCCACTTTGGTCTCCGGCCGTCCACGGGGTTGGTTCTGAAAGTCGAAATTTCCAGAACGAAAACGTTGAAACCGAAAACGTACCTACCGTGCTTTCTTTTGCGACACCAGCGCCTTACACATCATTAATCCTTCGAGCTGTTTCTGCAGCACTGGTGCCACGGTAGAACTCGTACTCGTAAATATACCGATATTTCATGTTTTCCATTGAGAGATAATAAGCGACGCCAAAGAAAAAAAAAATGAGGAAAAACAAATGAATGACTGTTTTCAAAACTCAAATGTACCAGCTAAATGAATTTATAAATTTAAATTTGGAATTCTTAACCAAAGAGGAGATATTTCAGATGAAAGTGGTCAGTACGACAAAACGCTAATTTCATATGTAAGGACCTACTATATTATATTTTTGAAGAAATAATGCCGAATTTCGTGTTGCTATGATAAAATTACTAAATGAGTTTACAGGTTTATTTTAAAAAGAAAGTATATTTATTGAAGAATTTAATACAGGTTGTAAAAAGTGATGATTGATTTTGTATGCAAAAATGTTCAAAGGAGAGCGGCCTTTGGGAGTTTTTGCATACAAAATCTATATTTTATTAATCTCTTTGTTGTTAAGATCAGAACCATAAGAAAGAGTAATATTTTATTCCAATCTGACATGCATTTTAAAGAAATATTGAGTAACATTTCGTGTAAAATAGTACTGGTTTTAATAATTTAAAACGAGTCAGTCTGTCCTAGTGAATCTTATAATCTTTTCAAACAAACTTTGATTAATTTGTATCTACTCCCGCGGCGCGTCACGTTCTTTATTACAATCATTAATCTCCGGTAAATATGATAGCACAGAAAAAGGATCTTGCCACGCCTAAAGAAAAAAAAACTGCTTCTGAGGGAGAGTAAGGTTGCGAACTCTATGAGGAAATTGCTGCGCGAGTACCCAAATAAATTCTGTGTGATACATAAATTGTATTTATGTATGTATATATAATTCTGCTGTACGTGTGTATGTCACTGAACTCCTCCTAAACGGCTGGACAGATTTGGATGAAATTTTTTGTGTGTGTTCAAGGGGATTCGAGAATGGTTTAGATTCACAATTGGACCCAGTAGGTGGCGCTGCAATCAGGGTATAGGGTATAAATTCTGTAGTATGATAGTATATTAATAAACAAATAAGTGGCCGTCAGTGGCAATTTTGTTTTATTTCCACAAATATCATGATGATCTTTAGAACTAGTTTGTTCAGTAGGTATCGAGAGTTCAGAGTGAACAGTGTTCAGAATTTATTACACTACTTTTTAATATCCTATGTTAACTTTTACTACCTTTGACGGGCCCGTTGGTCTAGTGGTTAGACACCCTGTCCGCTAACCGATGGGTCGTGGGTTCGATTCCCACCAAGTGTCTGGGTGTTATTTATCTATTCAAGTATGTATTTACAAAAAAAAAGGTATATAAGTATTAGTATCAGTTTTCTGGTTTCCATAGTACAGGCTCTGCCTAGTTTGGGATCAGATGACCGTGTGTGGATTGTCCCAAGATATTATTATTATTATTCTTACTAGGTTTCTATTTATTTACCATGGCGTCTACAAGTTCAGCGGTCTGTCCGCATTCAGAATCTTATCCCATTGTCGCGGTAAATAGTTTGTGGTTGGTTACTGTTAATTTTAAATATTTATACACTAACTGCTGCAACCATAAGGCCTCGTTTACGGAAACGCGGGGCGTCGCGCGTCGCGTGTGGCGTGGCGTCTCGCGGCGCGTCGGACGTTTTTATTGTTTACGTAGCGGCGGCGCGTGAAGCGGCGCGTATCATCGCACGCGTAAACACAAACGTATAGCAATATATGATGCTGTTTATAGAGACGCGGGGCGGGAAGAGTGGCGGTGCCCGCCGCTGCGCCCGCGGCGGGCACCGCCGCGTGCAACGGCGGTGCAACTCACTTTTTAACATACAATTTTCTTCTAAAAAAAGAAATCGATCATATCATACTCCATTGCGATGGTGACTACGTCTGTGTTGCATGATTACCAAATAGACTGGCAGAAGGTTCCGCCACAGGCATCGCTTCATCGAGAATCGCCGCTGCGTGCGCCGCCGCGATGAACGCTGCGTGAGACGCGGCGATGCCATCCGCGGGCGCCGCCGTAAAACACGCTCCATTTCAAGCAAACGCGTGTAAAATCGCTTCTCCGTAAACACACTCATACAACGCCCTACATTTGAATTTAGTGCGGGCCGCGCCGCCACACGCGACGCGCGACATAAATGAGGCCTAAGCGTTATTGTTAATTCTAATTAAGCCTGTTGTCTTTTGTTTGCGCGAATTCAATAAGCGATTTTTATTTAATCTAATTATTTGGGACTCTGAGTGTCGTTATGCTAATTTTCTATTATGGAGTATGAGATAATTTATACTTATTTTTATATTTTTCTACTCACTATCAGGGTATAAAGTATTAATTGGCTACGGGTGTAAAAAAAATTTCTTACCTGGAAGATAAGGCTGCATGGGCTTGAACTGCCCAACTCAAGCAAGCTTAGAAATCTTAGAATTTTACGGCTTAAATTTCGTAGCACTGTAAAAAATTGTAAAAAAAATGTGTCAATAACAAAAGCCCGCTGATTGCCGAATCTTGTCAGTAACGGCCGCGGTGCGATCCGGTGATAGTATGTAAAAAAATAATTTTGTGTGCCTCCGTATAGGCCACATATTTTGACTTTGAATCCGATTTCAAGTTTGTAAGTGCGGCAGTTAGTAGCGAGCTAATGTATCATTAACGGACTCCGATTATGACAGTTATCCAAACAAGGTGGAGATTAAAATATTTATATCATACATTGGTGTACACACGACTGTAGGTAAAACATAGAGGTTCACTCAACATTTTGCCATACTATCAAGTTGCGAAAACTTTTTTATTTACGTAATTTTCTTGTTTTATATTTATATACTTACATACATGAAACATGAACAACTCTTCAAACTACTTCCCTGAGTACGTTTGGAACAACTTTCAACGGTCCTTGAAAGCCCCGTGCTATGATTTTTATACACGACGCTACGGCAGACTTTATTTCGTAGGCATTCTCGGATCAATCTTATTTTTTATATTATTTTTGTTATTTACGTAGGCATTTTTTTTTTGATATACACGTCTCTTACATACCTCTCAATAATGTATGTACTGTTTGAAGGTTGTGAACCAGTGAACCTTTGTATGCAACATTACGAGTAGGTAGCACGTATGTAGGCTAATTTAAAAATGACCAGAATAAATTTAAAATAAAAATTATTCTCTACTACAAACATTCGATTCTCTGACTTTAGTTGGACTTTATTGAATACAAGAGTTAAGAATTAAGAAAAATAGGATGCAGGCTATATTCGTTATGCTGTGTTACATAGAACCTAGGTTTTTGTCCATATATTTCAATCATGTGTATTGGTAATGACGCAATGTACTAATTTGTACTAAAAATATCTGAAAATGTTTGTGGCGACGCCGCACCGTATGAAGCTTTAATAAAAGTATTCAGAGCCAACTTAGTGAAATAAAAGACAAAAATTACAATATCACAAATAACATTTATTTTTATTTATTTATTTACTTATTTATTTATTAAAATCTACTTACATCTATCTTTACAGGATAACCTATTGCGATAGAGTAGTTACACACTTATATACTTTCAGCAAAAACAAAAGACAATATTCGTTTGTACTTAAAAATAAAACTTAACTTAAAAACTTCAACACTGCTTGTGTGAACTCGTTCAGAGAACAATGGAATATATCTATATGTTCAGCGAGCGCGTTGAGAGTACGCATGGCGCATAAATAAATGCCTTACCTACGACTTACGAAGTAGCATAACTAACTAACTAATATACTTACCTAGGTACATAAACTATTTACTCGGTGACGGAAGACTATCACGACCGGGGGGTCTTGGTAGAGGACTGACTTTTTACATGCCCATCCGACGCATGAATCACCTTACATTCCAGACAATCGGATGATCGGCCTGCATTGTTCTTGCCAGTAAGGAACAAGTACAAAAAGTTGTTACACCCCGCGGTATTAACTAGCGACCTCTAATTTCCAAAGCAAGCTGTTTCCCGCTGCGCTACGGAGGCTACCATGGTACATGCTGTAGTCTAATGTATCATAGGCTTAGAAATAAACAAAGAAATGTTGTAAGAGAATTTAAACAGTATGGATGGGGGAGACCTGGTGACCTGTATGACAGGCTAAGCTAGTTCAGGCACCAGTCGCTTCAATACAAAGAAAACAATGACCTACTATGTAAAATCAACCGTTAGATTAACTCATATTGTTACCTTTGTATTGTGGAGTAAATAAATACAAACTGTACTATGGTGCATTATAATATAATACTCATCAACACCCAGTCGGCCTCGACCTTCTTACATTAATAATCGAACCTACGTATAATTTTACGCGAGCATTAGGTTGACTTCGGATGTCGCCTATTAAACTGGCGTGACTGACGATCGTATCATCCTTCGAATATTAGGTGATGGTCAATTTCATATGCCATTTGGATTACATTATCTCACTAACAACAAGTGTCCGCAGCAATTACGTAATAGAAATTAGATATGATCATTCTAAAACACTATATTTAAAGATTTAATCAAAACTGGTACTACTAGTTAGTTTCTTATGCAGCAATACACGTGCTTCAGATAAAATCTTTTAATTTTTCAACTGGAGAACATAAACTAACATTAACGTTCAGAGTTACATTGATACCGCGTCTATCCCTCTAGAAGTCTCATTTACAGTGCACATACGAGTCTTTCAATGATGACCCTGCGATATCGTCATATAGCAATTATTAGTGATTTGTATTCAAAGAAGCTAGTAGTTACTTCTTTGTAGGTACTTAAACCTTATGCTTTACTAAGTTTACGTTGTGTAGGTAACTGAACCTACTATAAGAAACGTGCCGTTGTAGTTACGTTCGTAGTAAGCAAGTAACGTAACTTGATGAATTTGTATGGGGTTCAATCGGTATTACCTAATCAGTTGTGTTTGTTACAGAAATTTAAAGGACAACATGCGATGGTTCTTATATTGGTTAAGTGTCACTTCGATTACCGCCTCATATACGAACAGAATTTTAGATATGTGGACAGATTTATTTCGACCTCTGCCTCTGAACCGTAAAGAAGGTTTTATTCCCGATTACATACCCGAAGACCAAGAAGAATTTGACTTTATTGTTGTGGGAGCAGGCTCAGCGGGCAGCGTTATTGCTAACCGATTAACTGAAGTATCTGAATGGAAAGTTTTACTCTTAGAGGCCGGAGGCAACGAGAATTTTTTCAGCGATGTACCGATATTTGCTCCATTTCTATCTCTAACACCGATGAATTGGGGCTATAATTCAGTGCCCATGTCACGAGCATGCAGAGATTTAAGAGGGAACGTCTGTTTTCTACCCCGAGGCAAAGTTCTCGGTGGTAGCAGTGTGCTTAACTTTTTAATTTATCAAAGAGGCCATCCTGAAGATTATAATGAATGGGCCAGATCAGGTAATAACGGGTGGAGCTACGCAGAAATACTTCCATATTTCAAGAAATCAGAAAAGATAGGTATAAAAGAACTGAAAAATTCATCGTATCATGGAACCGATGGGTATTTAGACATAGAACACGCACCATATCGTTGTTCACTAGAGAAACCATTTAAATTGGCTGGAGAAGAGCTAGGGTACAAATGGAGAGATCCAAATGGAAAACGCGTAATCGGTTTTTCCAAACCTCAAGCCACTATGCGAAAGGGCAGGAGATGCAGTACTTCAAAGGCGTTTTTGGAACCAATTCGTTTCAGGAATAATTTGAAAGTTTCGAAATATTCCACTGCAACGAAAATTATAGTTGATAGGGAAACGAAAATGGCGGTCGGTGTGGAGTTTATAAAACGAAACATAAGGTAACGTGATGATTTTCATACTACCGTACTTATATCGTGTTCGATAATATGCCAAAAAAAATACCCTTACTGTCGCACTCACAAACCCCAATTAACTTTAATTCTAATTAAGTCACTTTTTAAAATCTATTTATTTCGACTGTCGGAGACATTTATGATTAATTTCGATTATTGAATACGAGATCATTGTTATCTCAACTCACTATCAGCGTATTAAGTATTAATTGGCTTCGAGTGTCAAAATAATCCGATTTCAAAAAATGGATTAATCATCATTAACTTTAATTGAAATTTGTAGGTTCGGTAGTTAGGTAGGTACCTATCAGGCTGGAGAACCCTAATAGCGCACTCCTTTTTAACCGGCTTCAAAAAGAAGGTTCTCTATTCGATGCGTATGTATGTAATATTAATAATAATGCGTAATATTCATATATTATGTTAGTTTATGTGGGCTTCTAAACCAATTTACCAAATTTTACGAGTGTATGTATGTATATATCAGAAACTACATGTCCGATTTCGAAAATTCTTTTTGCAATAGTTAGAGTATTTCTCAACTTAGAGAAGAGTATAAGTTTCATCAAGATCGGTTTAGTAGTTTAAGAGATAAGTATAGACTTTTTCTGTTTTCAGTAAGTTACTGTAACGTAGACGTTCGAGTTGCGTGATAGTGCTGATACCTATTTTGGTAAAATAAAACACTAAAAAGGGTTAAATAAACGATTTAAATATATATATATTCAATATACATATTTTCGTTATTTTATGGTTTTTAGATAATTTACTTTGAAGTCGGTTTTTTAAAAAAAATAGTTTATGTGCAGTAGAGTGGTCATGGTCATCTCCAACAGTAAAGTCAACTCTTAATAAAAGCATTGTTATTTTAATATACCTATTGAAATAAAACATAATATAAAGTTTAAGTATTAGAGCAGCGGAAATTTAAACTATCATGGCGATTTAGAAGTAAGAATTGACTTACGGGTTTAATGCCAGGACTATTAACAATTACTGATATTTCGGTAGTGTTTCCCTGTGGTTGCACCAGTTGCAGTATTTAAGTATCTATTACTACTTGTCCGGTGAAGCTGTAATGGCCATCTGCGGCCAACAGTACTGCTCATACAAAAAAAAAAAAAAAAAGTATCTATTGCAATTCTCACTGTTATTAAACGAGTGCATGAGATTACAGTTTATTTTTATAATATGTGTTTTGTATGTTTGTTTATAATAAAAACGGCGGTTGTAGGAAGTGTATGAAAATGTTTTTGTTTAAAAATGTTCCCAAAGGCCACCTCGATATTATATGTTTATATAAGTACTAGCTTACCCATGCAGCTCCGCCCCTCGCTGTGTTTACGTTAGTTAAACTTTCAATAATATACATTCGCATAGAATACAAAACCTCCTTAATTTAAAACTCGGTTAAAAATACTGACCCACTTTGTACTTGCCCTCCGAAGCACGGAGACGTTTAGTTCAAATGGCGTTATACGGTCACCCATTTATTTAATGACCTTACCGAACGTTGCTTAACCTGATCGATTTCCAAACATTGTTAACAACTGTCTATGAGTGTTCCCTTACAAATATTTATTATAATTATAAAGAAAAATTGTTAAAATCGGAGCAAGCGTATAACCAAGTACACATTTTGACTTTAGTCCCCTCTCCCAAGGGAACCGTGCCGAATGTCGGGATAAAAAGTATCCTATGTCCTACCTCGGAGTATTAACTAAAATCATGCCAAGTTTCGTTTCAATCCATCCAGTAGATTCGGCGTGATGCGCAGCCGAGATACAGACAGACAGACAAAAATAAAAAAAATACATTTTTGGCTTTAGTATCGGTTATAGAATGCCCTCCAAACATAATTTTCAAAATATCTTCAATGTACAGAATTGGACCTGCTACAGTTTTATTATAAGTATAGATATGGAAAAACAGTGAACTTTTCGCCTATATTGAGTAAACGTATCTTACATTATCTGCATAGTATACAAGTGCGGGCTCGTCGCGAGGTGATTCTATCTGCAGGGACCATCGGCTCCGCACAGCTGTTGATGTTATCAGGAGTGGGTCCGAGGGACCATCTACAGCAGCATAAGATCCACACTCTAGTGGATCTACCCGTTGGGTACAACCTTCAAGACCACGTCACCTTTTCTGGAAACGCATTTATTGTCAATGAAACTGGATTATGCGTAAACGATGTACGTATCTACATTTAAACTCTACAAACTTGAAGAAAATAGATAACTTTAACATATTTAACTGTAACTTAACCTTTCTTAAACTAAATCTGAATTACAATTTTTAAAAAATAATAAGATAATGTGCCCGTTGTCCCCACTAGGAGTAACATCACGGTCTATAAACCAATACAGTCGTTCGACGAAGCCGTCTAGACAGGGCAATCGTGCGGGTGTGAGGGGTGAGACGCGGGTAGGCGCGCCCGAGCTGCGTACGCTGCTGCCGCCCGAATTAGATAGTAGCTCGGGACATAACTTTCAGGGCTTACGCGTATTTGTTTTAATTAACCGACTTCAAAAAAGGAGGAGGTTCTCAATTCGTTATGTATTTTTTTTTTGTAATCAGTTATAGTGGTTTATACTACCTGTGCTGTGTGAGAGAGATATTATTTTACACATTTTCAATTCCAAAACGACGGATTTTCTTTAAAAAAAAAAATGTTATTGGTGTCATTTTCGAGGTTTCCTGGGGTGCTGATTACGAAAATGGCATCCATTTTCAAATCCAAAATGGAGGATTTTTCTTTTTTCAATAAAATGTTATTGGTGTCAATTTCGAGGTTTCTCGGGGTGCTGATTACGAAAATGGCATCCATTTTCAAATCCAAAATGGCGGATTTTAACTTTTTTCAAAAAAATATTATTGGTGTCATTTTCGAGGTTTCTCGGGGTGCTGATTACGAAAATGGCATCCATTTTCAAATCCAAAATGGCGGATGTTTTCTTTTTTCAAAAATATGTTATTGGTGTCATTTTCGAGGTTTCTCGGGGTGCTGATTACGAAAATGGCATCCATTTTCAAATCCAAAATGGCGGATTTTTTCTTTTTTCAAAAAAATGTTATTGGTGTCATTTTCAAGGTTTCTCGGGGTGCTGATTACGAAAATGGCATCCATTTTCAAATCCAAAATGGTGGATGTTTTCTTTTTTCAAAAATATGTTATTGGTGTCATTTTCGAGGTTTCTCGGGGTGCTGATTACGAAAATAGCATCCATTTTCAAATACAAACTGGCGATTTTTTTTTTATTGTTATTTGTGTCATTTTTAAGGTTTCTCGGGGTACTGGTAACGAAAATGACTTCCATTTTCAAATCGAAAATGACTGACATATTTTATACATTTCATTAACAGAAATTTGAAATCCAGTAAATATACAAACCGACAATATTTTTCAGTTGGCCAATGGTGTTTTAAACGATTTGGAAATTTATTTATTAATTACAATATATTACATAACATTGTAAAACTCTATTTGAATTTGTCTCCACGAAATGCCTTTTTGTATTTCTTACTATGAAGAACTTCAATGAATAAAGTAAATATAAACAAAGAAATCATTACCATCCGCTAATATAAATATACTTTACTTACTGCCGCACCTACAAACCTCAATTAAATTTAATTACAATTAAGTCATTTTTTGAAATTGTATTATCACTATCACTTGAAGCCAATTAATACTATATAGTACTTACGCTGATTGTGAGTAGAGATATCAATAATTTCGTAATTACTAATAAAAAATAATCATAAGTGGCTCGCCGAGTCGAAATAAATAGATTACAAAAATACTTAATTGTAATTAAAGTTAATTGACGTTTGTGAGTGCGGCAGTTAGTATTTTACTATGACCAAATAAGTAATAAAATAATATTTTAAGTAAATTATAAATACAAACTGTGACAACCCTACGTGCTACGGAGTGCGCCATGCGGTGTCGGCTTTTACTCAAACATCAAAGGCGTCGAACTACTGTACTAGTTTATATACTGTGGTAACATTATGCGCGGCTCATTTACAATTTTATGACATACTTACCTAAATCGTTTCTGGTGTTATGTGAGTATTTGAACTCTTTTGTTGTTAGAATTTGCTACAACCCTGCCTCTCTTAACTGCCTTTACGAAATATTTTTGAGATCTCACAGTTACGGCTGAGTTTTGGTAATACTGTTACTGGGTAAGAAGTCCTTTTTGATCCCTTCTCACGTGTGTGTTCTTCAGGTGCGTTTATATATTTTATCTAACATAGAGACGGATGTTTACAGCTGACGGCAGCATCGCCTCTAGCAGCGGCAGCATATATGTCGGCACGCGGGCCTCTCACTCTGCCAGGCGGGGCAGCAGGCTTGGCATTCGTCCGTACTAACCTATCAAACGACATTGACAAAACAAGACCTGACATTGAACTGGTCATGGGAGCTGGATCTTTAGCAAGCGACAGAATGGGTATATTACGATCTCTACTTGGTGAGTGGACAGACTTATATTTAATTATCGAAGCTTGCAGTAACTATTGTGTTTCAATAATAATCTTGTACTTACCTATATTAGAGACACAATCTAAACAATAGAATACTGGTTAAGCTTGTTAAGATATCTATCTCTGATCAGTAAAAAAATATGTACAAAATTGTAATTTTATCATTTAATCAATCACAGCATGATTCTTGCTGTTAATTGTTATTTTGGCGAATGCTTATACCTGCTTAATTATTAAGAATGCTTATAAATAAAAATACCTAAGTACGTACCTGCTTGATTATTAAAAAACGTTAGACGTAATCAATGATACATTAATCATAAACCAACAACATGAACTTTTCTTTTATAAAGAGTGTAGATTTTAATTAGGGTTCATAAAAGTTACGAACTACCACTGGTCCGGAAAATAACTTTGCTGGAGTCGATGGCTGAAATAATTAAAAAATAATCTCTCTTAGCTGCTTTTTATTTTCTGTTTGTATTCCAGGCATAACGGATGAGTGGTACTGGAAAGTTTACGGCTCACTACCAATTGAGGCCAGGCTACGCACCTTCGCTATTAACCCGGTGTTAATTCGCCCTCGCAGCGTCGGCAGGTTGATGTTGAGAAGTGCAAACTTCGCTGATCATCCCATCATCAATCCGAACTACTTTGAAGATTTAAATGACCTCAAAACTATGGTCGAAGGCGTTAGGATGGTAGGTACTTACACCTACGGATATAGTAACTGTTATAGGTACTTAATTAATACTGTGGGGAATGAGGCGTACTAAAGGGAGAATCATCCGACCGAGCGAGGGAGCGAGGTGTGATGGTCGGCCAGGGCCGAAACCCCCGACAGTTGATGTTGGGATATTGTATAGGTACAGTATGAAAGACAGTATGTAACACAACGAAATTCAAACTGTGAAACTGCTTGATAGGTATGGAAGTAAATAAAATGGTACACTTTTTATCACTATTCCTGCTATTCACTTTATATGTGATGTCAATATGGGATATTATTAAGTAGGTAGTAGTTATGACATTTCTTACAATTACTAAGCCACTCTCTGTAGTTAAATAAATTACTTTATATCCACAGAGAAATCTCAACAACTGCCATTTAAACAACTAGTAGGTGCCTACTTAATAATGTCCAGTAGGTATTCAAATTAAAAATAAAGTGGATATCATGAATGGTGATATCAAGTGTAGTACCATTCACCTACCCGTCAAGCAGTTTCAAGGTTTGAATCAATGTGACCAGATTAAAATTACTCATTCATTATGCTAGCCACCATACCAAAAATCTGCTAAATTCTGCTCTGCTATAGGTATATGGCAAATAAATAAAAATACAGACTATATTAATGTAATATAAGTCTGTATTTTTATATACGACTGACGTGTCGGTATTTTTATCCAAACCTGAAAAGCTTTGGCCTGTGTTTACCTACTTACCATATTTTTCGAAGGCCTAAAATACAATATATTTTGTAAACATCCTGCTTTTATACTGCTTGTTTCACACGTATACAGAAAATATGTTTATTTTTAAATCTGTTCCGTATCTAAATCCTTTTTTTAAAATTGTTAATTTGCAAACCGAAAATTTTCGCTCACAAGTCGTTATGGACATAAACAAAATCATCATAGCTTCAGCAAAATCGACCAAGTATGGGGGGTTCGTTTTCTTTCATCTACTTTAGTAATTTTTGAAATATAGCCCCAAAACCTTTCGGTATTCACAGGGGTAGAATCAAAGCTTCCGCCTGATTCTAACAAAACGTGCCTTATGAAATTAGGCAGATGTTGTGATTTCTGGCCTTTGCCTAGAATATTGAAATGAAGAATAATAATCAGACGTAAATAGAAAGTAAATTTATGTAAAGATAATGCTTTTATTACTTGTTTTGCGCAACTATCCAAGTAAAACCCATTTAAATATTGTTTAACTACCGTATTATGTTAAATTCCTGCTGATTTCATTAGATTCTGCTAACTAACACTGCTAAGATTTAAAATACCTACTGCGACATAATCTGCTAAGCCCTAAAATTAGGGTTCAATACTGCTAAAGTAAATCTGGTCACACTGGTTTGAATTACATACTGTAATATTGTATATTGAAACTTCACTTGCGTGATTCAGGATTCGGTCGTGGCGCCATCTATCTTGTTGGATGTGATACTACTCGTTTCATCGCAAATATATACGCATAATAAACTAATTTAATTAAGTTTATACAGGGTGGAACAAACGAACGAGACACGAAATACATTCAATAATTAAGATATCAAAACTCACTGAAAGGAAAAATTTAAAAAAGCTTGCCTGAGCTGGGAATCGAACAAACTAAAAATGAAAACAAAAAGACAGCCACTATTTTATTAATCTAGTCAATAGGGTAAATGATAAGGATAAAATCATTCGTTTATACATTGTAGCTATAAGCTTTATTAAAAAAAATTGAATGCGGTTATTATTATTTAAAAAAAAAATGTTATCTTTCAGTGATATCTTTAATACCTATTTAATGTACTTCCCCTGTTTGTTCCAACCCGTATACTTAATAGTTTGTATATTATTACTGTGAGTGCTATGAGTAGGTATGCCCTCGACACCACTCTTGCATTAGGTACCGGTTCCGTGCTGAAAAGGTTAAACGGGCCGTATAATTATGGCTAGATTCTTGTGTCCACGTCCTTCTATTTGTATGTCACACTCGTTTTTCTTCTAGCATTTTGATCGAGTAATTGCTAAAGTAATTTATAATCACTCAACTGTCTGCACAAGCTGTCGCATGGTATTTAGATAGTTTAGTAGTTTTCTTATAACACAACTTGATGATCCTCTCTGTAAAAAGGTTTGGAAAAATATTTTAGGTCTCCGTTGTGTGCGACTGAAAATAAATTTGATTAATAAATTTAAATAGGTAGGTATTAATTTATTAATATAGGTAAGTACCTAATAAATATTATTCTGTACATATTACCCCCTCCTCCATAGTAGGTACATATTGGATCTCCAAGATGCCTGCCAAGCGTGGGGAATGTGGCAACCTCTCCCTTCTAAGGGAGAGGCCTTTGTTCAGCAGTTGACGTCTTTGCCGATAATCATGATGACATATTACCTCAGTAGGTGGTAGGTTCCTTGTGCAAGGAACCGTCTAGGTAGGTACCACCGCAGTGTCGGATATTCTGCCGCCAAGCAGCAGTGTATACATTGCTGTGTTCCGGTGTGAAGGGCACTGTAGCTGGTGAAATTACCGGACGCAAAAACTTAATATAATAATATAATATCTTGGGACAATCCACACACGGTCATCCGATCCCAAACTAGGCAGAGCCTGTACTATGGAAACCAGACAACTGATACTAATACTTATATACTTTTTTTTTTGTAAATACATACTTAAATAGATAAACAACACCCAGACACTTGGCGGGAATCGAACCCACGACCCATCGGTTAGCAGGCAGGGTGTCTGACCACTAGACCAACGGGCCCGTCAATCTAATTTCTTATGTGTCGGCAACGCGCTAGTGATTCTTCTGGTGTTGTTAGCGTCTATAGGCTGCGGTGACTGCTTACCATCAGGCGGGTCGCATGTTTGTTTGCCATCTTGATAGTATAAAAAAGCTTATTGAGCTTTTTTATAACATTAAGGTACTGTTATTATATTTATTTCAGATAGAAAAAGTAATCGGCACGAGAGCATTCCAACGTTACGGCACAAAACTGCACAGCACACCATTTCCAGGATGCGAATCTTTCCTGTTTGATTCGGACGAGTATTGGGAATGCGCTATTATGCAAACTTCTATTACATTAGACCATGAAGTAAGTCTCTACTACAATTTGAAGAAGCTACTTGTATAATTAGCTAACAATAGAGTAGGTAGTCAACTTTACGGGGCGTTTGCTAGCGTGAATTTAATAAGTAGGTACGGTAAGCACCCTATATAAACCAGAGCGCAGGAACAGGCTTTGTACAGAAGATTTGAAATATCCTTACGTGGGCCCTAGACGTTTATCGAGTTGGTACGGCGGCAAGTCCAAAAAGGACGGCGGGGTTGCGACTCCTGTCCCCGCGGATGCTACAGCCGCGAGTTTTTAATCAGAATAAATACCACCCCGGTTGACCCCCAAAGGTTCAAGGGACCTTTAGAAAGTTTCACAACACTCCAACGAGAAAAAATATTTTCAGAAAAAATAAAAACCAATATACACACATCAAAAGTGTCTAGGGATCAAGCATTTTTGGGCAAAAAAATGGGCAGAAGAACAATGGCGTTTCGTGTGCTTTTCTGATGAGTCTCGTTTTGGTATGAGACCGGATACAAGACGTATACGACACTGGAGAACCCCTGGACGCCAACAGCGATTAAAATCCTGCCAGGAAGTCCATCCTTATAGTGGTGGAACCATCATGGTATGGGCGGGTATTTGGATCGGCGGAAGAACTGAGTTGATTTGGATCAGAGGCAACCTCAACGCTCAAATTTATGCTGAGACGATTGTATCAGACGTCATCGTTCCTCTACAAGTGCAAATCGGTCCCTTATTTCAGTTAATGCATGATAATGCACGACCGCACACCGCAAGAGTTGTAAGACAGACTCTCGCCGCAGCTAACATCAATGTCCTGCCCTGGCCTGCTCTTTTGGATGAACTCATTTTGAGTATGCCAAACCGATGTTCTTGTGTTGTTAGTGTTCGCGGTAGAAACACGGATTATTAATTGTTTAAGTTACCCAATAAAATTTTAAAGAAAACTGTTATTTCAGTCTTTTTTTCGAACTTTTGTGTTAGTGGTTCAAATGTCAAAAATCCCTTTATTAGGAAAATGGCAAATTTCTTTATTAATGCAAAGGTGACTTGGTTTATCGTTACTGTGACAAACGAAAACACTTTATTTGATGAATCCTTAAAGAAAATTTTAATTAATATCAATCAGGAGAAAAGTTATTGCAAAAATATATGTTGATCCCTAGACACTTTTGATGTGTGTACTTACCTACTTAGGTATGTTCGTTAAATAGTGCTTTCTAGATAATTTTCTTTGAATGCGTGAACATCGGTTTTTATTTTTTATGATATTTTTAGGGTTCCATACCTAAAAGGTAAAAAAGGAACCCTTATGGTCTGACTTCGTCTCTCTGTCTGGCTGTCACACACCTATATATTTCAGGAACCACTGATGCTATCAATTTGAAACTTTAGTATAGTTTTAGATCTTAATTACCCAACCCCATCGCAAATTACTTTTTTTTAATGGGGGTTGAAATGGGTCATCAAAATTTCAAAGTGAGACTACTATATTGAGTGGGGTATCATATGAAAGGGCTTCATTTGCACATCTCAAAACAGATTTTTATTTTGGCTTATGTCACGCAGTGTTTGGCTGATATTCAATGTCAAAAAAAAATACCGTTCCCCCCGTATCTCCGAAGTTTGTGGAGGGCAAAATCAGAAATAATTATGGGTAATACATGTCTATCTATACTTTACAGGAAAAATAAAATGATCTTTCTAAGTAGTACAGTTTTTTAGTAGTCCTAAAAAAACCTCGACAAGTAAACTTAGTTTTGCGGTTTTTTTTTTTGCTATCTGAGGTGTAAGACGACTAGTAAAATAACTTTAATACGTCCAATGATGATATGGAACCCTCGGTGGGCGAGTCCGACCCGTACTTGACCGGTATTTTTTTTATTTGACACCGTTTAGTGAATTTTATGTTACCTACCATGATATCTATCTAGCCGAATCCGGTTTTCTTGAAGTGATCTAGCGCCCAAAAATCAGATGTACCTGGTGCTGCCAGGTGAGACCCAATATTCAACAATGGACGAGACGACAAATTAAGCTGGTTATGATGATGTTAGTTCCGTTAAACCCGTACCTACCAAATTATGAATTGTCAACCCCTCGGTCGGCGGTGGACGCGATATCGGAGTCATCCGCCGTTGAGAGCTTAAACTAATTGATTAATTAAAACTGATCTATAATTTAGTACATGTTTCTTTCGAAAAGGTGGGCACATGTAAAATGGCGCCGGAAGGTGATCCGACGGGCGTGGTGTCTCCAAGACTGCTAGTGCACGGGATACGAAACTTGCGAGTCGCTGACGCCTCCATTATGCCTCAGATACCGGCGGCACACACCCATGCCGCTGCGGTCATGATCGCCGAGAAGGCAGCCGACATGATAAAGGAAGATTGGGGAATAATCATTACAAAACCGAAGTGACATGAATAGTAGGTACCTACTCTACGGTTTTGAACGTGAAATTAGTTCGTTTAAAACCTGTGGCATGTCATTTGTTCAATATTACCAACCAATAGAATCAATGAAGACCCGTGAATCTAGTCAGATAACGAACCAAAAATGTAGCGTAAATGATTAATTATAGAAATTACTTCTATATAAAAAAATAATAGCTTTCCTCGCCATTAGGTACAGAGGTGGGCTGCGGCTGTGCACTCTAAGACAATCAAAGTCTGTAATGAGTCATTATCCAAAATCTTAAGGTATAGATTTTATATTGGAACCTATAGGTACTACCTAAGTGCCTACATAATTATTAATTAACTGACTCAGAGCGTGGCAGCTAGTGTTCACACAGTGTACGCTATTCTTTAGTGGCTGCCGCAACGTTTATGGTGCATGCACACACTTAAAAGACAGTGAAGATGCGTGTGTAGTAAGTAAAGGCCAACAATATAATCACGACATTGCGCCGACCCGACAACCGTATGCTACACTATCTACTTAATAGATAGTACGCAGCTGACCTCAGCGACGTGCATCTCCTCACTAAGTTTCTTGCCGGTTCTTCTCAGTAGGGACGCGTTGTAAACCGGTGGTAGAATCAGAATCAACCCTCTCTCAAGCGACAGCTCAAGCCGTGCCTCTGGTCGCGGTTGGAGTGCTATAAGCGCTGGCCTCCTCTTGCCCGGTGAAGCTGTAATGGCCATTTGCGGCCAACAGCGACTAACATGGCCAAAAAAAAAAATTATATGGCTACTGTCAGTCGCCATTTTTTTTTCTTACAAATACATCAATAAGGGTAAGAAATAAAAGGTCTTAACCAACTGAGTTGAAAATATACGAATACCATGTTATGTACACACGTTTTATGCATGTATAATGTAATTTAAGACCATTTCGTTTGTTTGCAGTCGACTTTCTCTGCTTACATATACTTGTTGCAAGTTTGTATAGAGTATTGCAGACCTGTAGACCTAGCATGACTTCCAATCATACAGATTTCAGAACCTAAACATATGTTTCTGTATAAAAATATGAAATACTTCATAATGACATCATACACACACTGACTATTAAGATTTGCACGCCGTGCTAAGCGTATGAGTTACAACATATTAGATCTTAACTATTCTATAAGTGCATGTGTAGCACTTTAAAATTCTGCAAGAGAATCCAAAAAAAATATATTAAGTTTGTATGTATGGTAATCATAATAATAAACTGATAAACATACTTATGGTTATTTTTTATTTAATGAAACAAAAATAGTAAACTGTTTCAATTAAAATTTATTAAATAAATTGCCTTATATACTCTACTATCCTAATAATAATAAAAAAACAAGATAACATAAGAACATTCTAATCAGGAGACTGGCCTGTTTTAGTTTTTCTATTCAACTTTCTATAGAGGAAAGACAGTCTCTTTTCTAAGTGTTTCCATTTAGTTGGTCGTACCTGAGGTGAACCAGTATTGGCCCACATTTTCTTCTTCCTAAGTAACATCTGGAACAAATAACAAAAATTAAACAAATCCATATTACATGTATGTTACTCAAACAATCTTGTTACTAATTAAAACCTATTTAAGAATTTGAATTGATGAAATTAAATTATGCCTCAACAAAGAATACATATCTTTAAATTACTATTTTTATATTCTCCTTAATAATGAGACAATTAGGATATATGCCTGATGTAAGCAAACTTTTTTTTTGTTTTTTTTTTCGTGGGGAAATCCTCATGGATACCTGCACCGCCACGGGTGGTGGTAGAGCAGGTTATGCTGGACTCCTACCAACTAAAACCCCAGTGTCCTCATTCCGCTTGTTTGTGGCAGGCCCCGGGAACGTATAGTACCCATGTAAGCAAACCTAGTCCATGGACAGCTGCATTCGACTTGTCTGTCACCCGAGACATTAGTTATTGTCTCTCAATAATTTCCAGATAGCCCAATAATTTTCTGCCTTAAAGCTGAAAAACCCAAACTTGGGTTTCCAAGGAAATAAAACCAATATAGCAATGATTAAAAATGCCAATTGATACTCACATGATACTCATGTCCATTTACACCTCTTATCCAGGCTGGGATCGTGTACAGCGTCTTTACTGGATGTATTTCACCTGACCCTAGTATATCTATGTAATCATTTTGCCCAAACAGTGCCTTACGGGCGGTCCATGCGTTTGCTGGTCTGAAAATAATATTGCATTTTCTTATACACCTGAAGAAATAATAAAAGGCAGCAATCTCGTAATATAGAGCTAAACAAGAGTAGGTACTAAAGTACCCTGGAAACCAATGTTAACATTAATTCAATTGCAATCAAGGGGGTCTGTCCTACCATACTGATAATGGATTAAAATTGACCCAAGTTTCTCTTGACCCAATCACAACAGAAAACCACAAAACCTGCAATGTAATACTTTAATTCTTTGGGACTAGAAATCACAGAAATCAAGCTTATGGAATCCCTCCTGTTTGCATTAGGGGTGTATACCAAATTGTGCCTTATTTACTAAAACAATAAACACATATTAACTACCGCTTGGGATAACCAATTGATAAATCAGCTAATACCTTTTTCTGGGTTTGGTCTCTGAGGCTCAGAGCGAGACTGTGCTCAGTCTGAATAGTCACTGAACTGTTGTACCGGAGTGTAATGTTCTGTTAGTAACAAAAATATAAAATGGCTTTCCAAGTTGCATTAGTCAATAGTGTAATAAAGCTACCTGTACTCTGGCATAGGCAAGGGCTTTCCGGGAACTCTAGGAAGCAAACCACCACTCCAAATTTTCTCTTCATAACCATATCGCCTCACAAGTCGAGTCTTATCAGCATGATAACGGGTCCTGCGAATACGTTATGTTTTATTTGTTAGTATAAAAATGCACATTAATCCGCAAAAAAAAGTATTTTAACATTCCTAACCTAACAATGTTTACAGCAGGTTTCCAAAATGAATTTAAAATAGTGGAACCCAACCAAACCATCGTATTATCGTGGTATGTACAGCTCACAGTCTTTTAAGATGCTACGCACTAATATTTACTGATTAAATAATGAACATTTATTCTGCTTGTTTACGTCTCGAGCACAGACGTATTAGGGATGCTACGCATGTCTCGACTCTCGAGAAAAATACAAGATCCACAGCACAGCACAGAACACTATTAGTCTATTACTCACACGGATTTTAAAAAATAATCGATTTTTATTTTAATCGATTATTATTTTCTAATAAACGATTTTTTATTGTTGATTTTTATAATAATATTAATCGATTTTTAGTAAATCGATTATATAAATTACGTTTTTAAATCGATTTTTAGAAACAGCTCGTATCTATGCGACCGATGAAAAAATCTTGCAGTATGTTTCAATTTTATAAACAGGGCCATCTATGCGTTGGGTGAAAAATCTCGAATTAAGTTCATACGTATATGTTCAATATATAAAAACGGCGCCATCTGTATGTATGTAGGTATATATGCGTGTAAAGTAGTTTCAGTGCAGTGTGACCAGATTTAGCAGAATTCTGCTATTTTAGCAGAATTGAACCCTCATTTTAGGGTTTAGCCGATTATGTCGCAGAATAGAAAATTTTAGCAGAATCTAATGAACTTCAGCAGAAATTTAACAGAATAAGGTAGTTAACACATAGAATGCCAAGTACCTGATACGCAGTGGATTTTTCTATTGGTATGTCGCCTGACGGCGGTTTAAGGGTTAAACAATAATTAACAGGGTTTTATTTGAATAGTTGCTCAAAACACGTAAGTAAATATAAATCCAATTTCTATTTATGTTATTAAATAGATGAATAACATCCAGATTTTTTGCATTTTGCATGTACCTTTTAATAATCGATTTTTTCGCAGAAATCGATTATTTATTTTTATTAAAATCGATTTTTGAAAAATTGATTAATTTTGAATATAGAAAAATCGATTTTTATTTAATCGATTCTTTTCCATTAATCTCACATCCCTACTACTCAGTAAGATCTACAAGATCACAGAACACACACAGACGCTATTCTTATCCAGTATATACACAGAACAATAATCAGTACTTACCTCTATGAGTATATACTATTCTTATCTATGTTCTTATCCACAGACGTATTAGACAGAAGTCACAGCTAGGATTTTTAATTCGTTCGAGTCAGTAAATGACAGGTAGATGTATGTGGAGGGGCTTTATAAAAACAAACAAGGGCGCTGCCAGTGGAACCTCGTGTCGGTCCGTGACATCGGAAAAAAATTGTTTTGTCTTTTGGATGGAGTTTTTCTGGCTGCAATTTATTAAGTAGATTGTTTGTTAGGGGTTAGTGATTAATTTATTATTTAGTAGGTGTAGGTCTTTTTTTTTTAGCGTTTGGATATATTAAGATAGGGCCCATGGCGGATCCCCACAATAAACCCCCCGATCCGCCCCATGGGCATAATGATTTCAGATCGGATTTATTCTATTTCGTGCCGTCACCAGGTGCATTTTTATCCGTGGAGTCGCAAAATGATGAGATTGACTTAATTTCTTACTCGACCCAGGGTCTGTATAAAGAAAGCCCTGTAGCGCCGAATAATAAAAAAGAGAAATCCAAATTTCCTGAAGATAGAGACAAACGGGGTAAGAGGTTAGACATTAATCGGCAACTGTCTGAAGGTTCGACTTCAGATGATGAGGTAATTCTCCCTTTTCAACAAGCGCAGTTGGAAGTAAATAGTGCTGTCGAAATTTTACAATCGCAGTACCTTAGTGCATCTGAAGATGCTGTAGCAGTTGTCCCCTCTCCGGATTCCCAAGTCACGTCATTAACTAATCCACACTACAGCCGAGTTGATGGTAAAAGTAGTCAACCACAGTATTCAGCTCGCTTGTATAATGAAAAAAGATCCTGGCTCATTCGTCATACATGTGCAGCGTATTGAGCCCTCTCCAGATGCCGGTACTACTTTGAACGCAGTGTCTTTTGGTAGATTTATAAGGAAATTAGGGTTCAGTGGCATTATGGATGGTGGGGTTAAGCGTATAGGACGCAATCGGTTTTCAGTAGAATTTTTGACATTTGAGGCTGCGTACAATTTTACTAATAATGTGGATCTCCACCAAAATTATAATGCGTTTATTCCGAGTTTTAATATTTGTCGTTTGGGTGTTGCTAAAGCCATCCCAAATGAAATGTCAGATGATGAAGTCATTGAGGAACTTTCATTTCCTCCTAAGCATAAGATTCTGAAGGTAAGAAGATTAAGATATAATAGGGACATGAACGGAGTGTCAACCTGGGAAAATTCTCAATCGGTGGTGATTACATTTGATGGACAAGTACTACCTGAGAGAGTATTCATCGGCTATAACTCAATTCCCATAGACCTATACCAATACCCTATTATTCAGTGTTTTAAATGTTGTCGGTTTGGACACACTCAGGCTATTTGTCGCTCAAAACCGAGATGCGTTAAGTGTGGGGAAAGCCATCAGTCTATCGATTGTAACGTTGAGCCCACTGATTATTATTGTTTTTTTTGCTCCGGTAATCATAAAGCTACTGACAAACAATGCCCTGAACAAACTCGTCAGCTCAATATTAAAAAAGTCATGGCTGAGAAGTCAATATCTTTTATGGAGGCAACAAGATTGTTTCCCCCGTCTAAAAAGTCATTTGCTGAAATGGCTGCTGCTCAGCCTCAGTATACTCCTTTCTTAACATTTTCAAATCCAGGTGTTGATGTGGGCTCTTCTCCACAAAAGGTCAGTCAGTCATATCGTAAAACTATAGTTACGAAGCGGGCTCCTCGAGCTCCTTTGCATCCAGACCAAAAAGCCCATACGGCGATTATTAGGGAGTTGTCAATACCTGAAAGTCCCAATGGATGTGCTCTTCGTTTGTATCTTTGGATAATAAAGAGATCCAGTCAAACTCCTTAGACGCGGACTTAATCATAGACATTGTGGTTGAGGCTGTGTCCAAAATTCTATCTTCAGTGCCACAAGTACTACCGTCCAACGTTGATAATAAGATTAACAAACTTCCTTCTATCATTCGCAATGGATTATACGATCATGCAATGGAACACTAGGAGTATTCGTAATAAAGTATCTGATTTGTTGTATGTGTTTCATAAGTACAAGGTCATCATCGCTGCCATCTCGGAAACTTGGTTGTTACCTGGCTCCCTATTCAGGGTGCCTGGGTGCTCCATTGTACGGGATGATAGAGGTGATGGTAAGGCCGGTTGCGCACTAATAGTTAAAAATAATTTTCCTTTCTCTTTACTAAACTTGCCTGCCTTATGCAGTGGTTTGAATGCCGTTGCTATTAGGATGCAGGATGTCACCTACCTATCTATTTATATCCCCAGTCCTTCTATTGCCATCCTTAGGTACCTTAGTTCTATTATAGTTCACTTGCCCAAGCCAATTCTAATTGCGGGTGATTTTAATTGTCACCATACTATATGGGGTTCAGAGTGTATAGACGGGTGTGGGTCTTTTATAGTAAACTTGTTGGATGAATTGAATCTCTGTTTATTAAATTCTGGGTCCCCAACTAGGAGGCCTAGGCCCAACCAAGCTCCAAGTGTCGTTGATCTCACTATATGCTCACCAGAATTAGCCTCGCTTATGACATGGACCGTTGGAAGTAATACATACGGAAGCGATCACTACCCAATCTTTTTCTCCTACCCAAAGGGAAGCGTCCGTATAAATAAAAAAAACCTGTTATCAAATACAAGCTAGATGATGTTGATTGGTCAATTTATAACGTGGTTCTTCAGAATAGATTAAAGAATATACCTGACGTTATTGGTGCTGAAAGAGCGATTGAGTACATGGATGCTTTCACTGTAGCAGTCATTGGGGCTGCTGATGCGACCCTGCCTATTAAAAAGGAGGCAAAGGAACGTATCTCCCCACCATGGTGGGATAGTGAGTGCACCTTGGCAGTTAGGAGGCGTAATAATGCTGAAAACTTTTATGTCAATAATATCAGCGATGATAATCTTAAAGAACTTGAAACTGTGGAAAAAGAAACAAGAGAGTTATTGCATGATAAGAAATTTAGCGTTAGTAGTTATGTCACTTCCATTAACCCAAGGACGAAAACTTCAGAAGTGTGGAGAAGTGTCCGAAGGTATAGGTCGTCGCGCCAGGATGCTCTCAGGCAGGCAGTTTTTTTTACGATAATTTACAGTTCAGTAAACCTACTGGTACCCACAACGGCTGGTCCCCGCGGGAGCACTAGACCAAAACCCTCCAGTAAAAAGAAATGAAACATTTAACATTGCAACACTCAACACAAGAACTCTGCGAACACAAGAAAGTTTACTCGAATTGGAGAAGGCGTTACAAAATATAAAATTGGATATCCTAGGCATATCTGAAATGAGAAGGTTAGATGAGAAAATAACAGAACGAAACGACTACATATTATATCAGAAAGGTGAAACAGCAGGCCAAAGAGGAGTGGGATTTTTAATTAAAAAAACATTGAAGAACTACATACAAGACCTGATAGGCATTTCAGACAGAATAGCAATACTCAACATCAATATACCAAGATACAAAAAACCGTGGACAATTATACAAGCATACGCACCCACAGAATTAGCACTAGAAAGTGAATGTGAAGGCTTTTACTGCACTCTGTCTGATATTATAAAAAAATACCACAATAACTTCCTCATAGTCATAGGCACAGGTTGGCTGCAGAGAACCCGGAGAAGAACTGATAATGGGCAAACATGGATTAGGAAAGAGGAGTGCAAACGGGCATCGATTAATTGAATTTCTACTACAAAATAACTTAACACTACTCAACTCAGTGTTAAAAAAAATCCCAAAACCAAGTGGACCTGGCTATCACCAGATGGCAAATATAAAAATGAAATCGATTTCATATTATCTAATAAACCAACGTTTTTTCAAGATACGCACATTATTCAAAATTTAAATTTTAATACGAACCACCGCATGGTACGCTGCCGTTTAAAAAAGTATCCAACAAAAAAAAGTAGAAACAAAATTAAAACTAAATTGAAATTAGAACAATACAGAGAAAAAATAGATTCTTCATCCATTAACACACTGAAAGAAATAGTAAACTCGAACAGAAGTGTCACAGAAAAATACGACCACATGGACAAACAACTGTCAAAATTGAGGAAAGTAAATGTAACTGAAGACGTGAAGTTCGGTGAGAAAACAATAGAGCTCCTAGAAGAAAGAAAAATACTAATAACAGACAAATCAAAAACTGAAGAAAACCGTAGGCTAATATCTAGACTGAGCAAAAAAATTCGGGAAAATATAAGAAAGGATAGGAAACTAAGGAGAACGTAAAAACTAGAAGATGTAATTCAAAGAACAGGGGGAACAAGAAAAGCTTTCAAGGAATTAAGGGAATGGAATGGATACCAAAACTAAAAAACAACAGATCCAAACAAGTAACAAATCGCAGAAGAATCCAGAGTCTTGCCACAGACTACTATCGAACTCTCTTCTCAAACAATGACATTGACCGAGAAAAGAACTCCAACAATAAACCTAATACGAGTTATAAAAAAGTCCCACCTATACTTGTGCAGGAAGTACAGAAAGCCATCATGTCACAGAAGCTGGAAAAAGCTCCAGGACCTGACAATATAACAAATGAGTTAATCAGAGGCACCGAAGAAGAAATAAGCCCAATCCTAACCAAGTTATTCAATGATATAATAACAACAGGCATCATCCCGAAACAATGGAATGAATCACATATCATTCTCCTCCATAAGAAAGGGAATAAAGATTACATCGGAAACTATAGACCAATTAGCCTAATATCAAATGTGTACAAAGTCTTTGCAAAAGTAATCCTAGAAAGAATAACAAGGGTCTTAGACGAAAACTAACCGATCGAGCAGGCAGGATTCAGAAAGAACTACAGTACTATAGACCACATCCACACAATCAAACAAGTCTTGGAAAAATATAATGAATACCAGAAGACACTGTATATCTGCTTTATAGACTACTCCAAAGCATTTGACAGTATAAAACACAAATTTATCTGGCTGAGTCTAAAAGAACAAGGAGTGGACGATATCTATATAGAACTAATCAAGTCCATCTACATAAAAAAGTAAAAGCAGTATTAAATTAGAGTCAAAGGAAGACCCCTTTCCAATAAACAGAGGCGTGAGACAAGGAGACCCACTATCACCTAAGCTTTTTAATGCTGTGTTGGAACACACATTTAGAAGATTAGACTGGGATAATTATGGTATTATAATCAATGGAAGTCGCCTCAATCATTTGAGATTTGCAGATGATATTATTCTGCTAGAAGAAGATCCTAAGAAACTAGAATACATGGTAAAAGATATAGCAGAAAAAAGCAGAGAAGTAGGTCTAGAAATAAATACAGATAAAACAAAACTAATGACCAACTCAACAGAAAGCAACATAGAGGTCTACGGAACCAAGATCGAGTATGTGAAAGAATATGTTTATCTAGGACAAATTATATCTCCTGAAGACCCCATGTCCAAGGAAATAAACAAAAGAATATCCTGCGGTTGGAAGAAATACTGGTCCTTAAAAGAAATAATGAAGAATAAAGATCTAGGAATACATATCAAGAGAAAGGCTTTTAACACTTGTATTCTCCCCTGCATTACATACGGCTGCGAGACATGGACATTAACGGATAAACTTAGAGAAAAACTTGCTAAAACAGAAAGAGCAAAGAAAGAAAGAGAAGCGGAAAGAAGCATGTTGAGTATCAGGCTTAGTGGCAAAATCCGAAATTCGGAAATAAGAAGAAGGACAAAAGTAACAGATATAATAACTCGTATAGAACATCTAAAATGGAGTTGGACAGGGCATATGCTACGTTGCAAAATAAATAAATGGAGTAAACAAGTAACCTTATGGTATCCAAGAGGGGACAACAGAAGACAAGATGGAGTGATGATATCCGTCTAATCCTAGGACCATACTGGACCAGAGTTGCAGAAGACCGAGCTCAATGGAGAGAGCTGGAGGAGGCCTATGCCAAGAGGCACGCCGAATTGCGAGACATATTATAAGAAATAAAATTCATAAAATCAAAAATGTTAAATTGCATGCAATTCGGAATAAAAGGGCTTAATTTCTTTATTGAAATAAAATATTTACAGTTTATTTACAAATATGTACACTTAAACTAGGTAAAAAACTTCCTCGAAGTTGTCGCCGCACTGGGAGGGAAGGGTACCTAAAAGACTGGCGGCATTACCCCTTTGTATGGCCAAGCTTATACGTTGGCAGAAAAAGCTACCAGCCCGGCGGTCTCTTGAGACTTCGATAAGTTTGGATGAAATTTCTTTTACCAAAGCGTGCCTCTCATGAGACCAAGGCCCCATGGTCTCCACCGCAAAGGGCGCAAATATATAGCTCGAACCTAGAGCTGCATACTTGCGTCGCTTTGCATCACTAGCGGTCGCCGCAGCCCCTCCAGCCGCCCTGCAAGTTGCCGGGGTGTGGGACGCAGCAAGTGTGTCGACACATGTCGCATCCCACACCAGCGGCTTACCATGTTGCCATGGTATTAAAGTGACACCATCAGGCCTCTTGCCGTCATCTCGTGTAATGCCGACTGGTTCCAGTACGGCAGGGACACCGGCAGTGACAAGCCCCCTGCGAATAATATCATTAAGGGCGGCATGGCGTGACATACGGCCAGCGCTACGCGAGCAAGACAGCCCGTGGTGACCATATTTATCTACGTACTCCCCACAGCGACAACGATGAGGAAGGTTGGTCCTGGCACCAGGGCTTAATTATTATTAATTAATATAAACCTACTGGTAAACCTGTCAGATATACCTGAACGTGTAGACTTTTTATACTCGGAGCAAAAGACTCAGTTTCAATTCCATTTATCCAGTCATAAAAAATGTATTTAAAAAAAAACTAATCAAACAAAATGGCTGATGTCCTTTGATTTAAAATTCTTATTCAGAATCTAATGAAAAATTTGTTTTAGTATGTATCACAAGAAACATAATGTTATATTTCATAAATTTTTTAATAAGTAATATGTCTTGAAAATGCCTTACATTTTTTTTTAAGTAATATGAAAAGCGAACTGTGCTCCTTCCCTGTTTGTTTATTGTTCACAAATCACAGTTATTCTATTTGTGTTGTTTTTTATGTTGTAATTAATATTATTTGAAAGTAAACTCGAAAAGTTTTTGTAACATGGTGTATGAAAGATTTATGTTTTTCCCTTTCGTCGTAGAGCGCGTTATTGCGTTGTTTGTTTACGTTTCGCGATGTGATATTAATAAAATCATAGGTTTTATTAACAACAACATTTTGTTTACAGAATTAGTTCTAAAATAATGTCTAAAAGAGACCAAATCGATCGAAATGAGAGAAAGTTGGACGCAAGTGATTACGAAAACTTGATATCGCAGCACAGTGTATTCGAATCAACAAGATCTAAAGGTCATGAGTTGCCCAGTTTTCCTGGATTCTCTAATGCAGAAACACAAACAAAATCAAGTGATTTAAAGGAACAAGCGGTTCATTCTGGACTAGGGCCATGGCACTACAATCCCTGGTGGATGCTTGCCAGCACCTCGCGGAATTTGCCCTCACAAGATGACTACACAGAAAGTGATGACCAGGCAAAAGTAAAACAAGAGCCAGGTGGTGCTGGTACTCCAGACCATGACCCGCTACAAACAGAATTGGACCACTTTCAGACAGGCTCCGCTACACCCCCTGCAGGTCTAGACTCGTTTTGCGATGACTGTTCTGATCCATTCTGTGACTCAAGTGCAGCAGTGTGTCGTAAACTCTTCCATTGCCCACATTGTAGGAAGAGCTACCCTACTATATTGGAATTTAACACACATTTGACAGGTGTGCATCCGGCACAAAAACCATTTCGATGTCAAATATGTTTGGAACCATTTCACAAAAAATCATATTTACGGAGACATTTAGATGCAAATCATACAAGAAAAGATGTAAATAAGTGCTCAGTGTGCTCGAAATATATTAAGGATAAGAGCAATTTACGTAAACATATGCAGGTACACACGGGGCGGGTGCCTCAAAAACAATTTAAATGTGACCTCTGTAATAACAAACGTTATATGTCTTTGGATCGACTCAATAACCACAAGGTAGTATGCACCGGTGAGAAAGTATTGAAATACTGTGACATGTGCACCAAAGTATTTGACAACTCAAGATCACTAAACAGCCACAAGAAGGTACATGCTCGGGAGTTGAAGTGTGACAATTGTGGAGAACAGTTGCGTTCATTAGAACAATTCACAAACCATAAAATTATTTGTCAAGGAGTGGATGCGGGCGGTAGTCACAGTGGCTCCACAGGCACGTCCTCCATGAGCCGCTGCTGCACGCAGCCGGGACTGTGTGAACATGACAAACCGGCCTACCTTAATATACCTGGCTATGCAGCTGGCCGAGTACTTGATGCCACTCTTACATCTTTGAAATCAGAATTGAACTGATGGTGCAAGCATTGAAGGCTTCATAAGTAAATAATTTATCAATATAAAATTTAAACAGTTTCTTTTCAAGATTACCAAATAGTTAAATAACAGTAATAAGTTTCACAATTAAAAATTTCACAAGACTGATGCAAATATCCCGCCTCACGACTTGCTTTATTATTACCATTTAAATTTAGGCCTTAGTTAGTAGATTAATATGTTAGATTAAGTGATGGCCATTTGAACATATTCAGATATACCTATTTAGGAGGGGACAAGATTAATCATGGTATTTGAATATGCTTAAATTGTTATATTCACCCTTGTAATTATTTGAAACTAAACCTAAACTGTTCATTACTTGAACAGTCCTATAATAGCAGACCATACAAATGCAATAGTTGTTTTATATTGTTTAGAGAATCTTTTTTCATATTATTTTATATGTTTTCTGTAACAATGCTTGACTGATTTAGAAGGTAAACAAGATGTGCAGTATTACATACATTAAACAATTTTTATTTTTCTATTTTCAAAGAATTTCTAAGGGCTATACTATATTTATAATTTTTAGAAGATTTTAGTTTAAGATTATGTATCATAAGTTTTATATTGAAAATGAAACCTGTGGAGATGTACGAGCATAATATTATATTTTACGTTGCTCTTGTACTTCATCCAACAGCAAATTTATAAATGTTTATAGTTTCATATTAATATTTAGACATCTATTTGGAATATTTTCTAGACAACTTTTATACTTCATCAATAAGGACATTTGGATTCATGACATTGAACATGTAGATTAAGTCTTAATTATTATCACGGTGAAGTGCAATGTACATTGGCCAGGCCCTAAGCGTGTTATGGTTTTGGAAGGTATTTGTTGTGTTCTCCTTATCCATAGTATTTATTTTTATTATTGTGTTGTACACTGAAAAATTATTGCTGCAATCTATAAAAATATACAATCTTTGGGTTATTTTATGTACCTGCTATGAGTACATTATCCATTAATGGTATAATTATATAATATAATGTTTATTAAATATATAATAAATGTACACAGATTTTAGTTTTTAAGTGTCAAGGCTATATTTAGAACTAACAGCCTTTCTTACGCTAAATTTGTAATAAGAGTTAGTTCTGTACTCTCAAATTTTATCTTGTATACTTATTTTTTATTTCTAATTTTATTTATTTGTTCATGTTATTTGGAGAAAGAATACTTCTATTTGGAGGCTTTTTTAATTCATGATTAGTTGTTGCTATTTACAATTGTTTTTAATACTAATAGCCTAGTTTATTCTTAATTTTATGATTAGTTAAGTAGAGTATATTTTCAAAATTAATAATAATTTGCAAGTTCCATGATGGAGTCCTGCTTACCTTAATGCCACCGAAATTGATTGAGGTTTTAGTACTATAATTGTTGAATATAAAACTAATGTTATAGTTACTTTTGCAGAGTCTTTATAAGGCACTTTTATATATTCAGAGACCTAATAAGGAGTGTTTTTTTTTGTTCAAACCAAAATGGAAAGTTGTAAAGGTCAGTTACATCAGAAAGACACCGAAAATGTGTTCTATACTAAATCATTGGATAGGTCAGTTTAACTATTTAACATTATTTTGAGCTGTATTTTATAAATTCTCTGTATTCAGTGTTTATGTACCAAAAGACTGCTAGCCGCAGCAGCAAGGCCGTTTAATATTCAACTTCACGTATACTGCGATCCCCAAGACGACCGGCAAGCGTGAAAATTATGACAACCTCCCTTCCCGTCAATTAAATTGGCCCTACATTACATATTGGAATTCTATTAAAAAGCATTATTGTAGGCACCATAAAATAAACTTTCCGCAACTTGAGATTAAAGATGTGCTGCTCAAAATAATTGCTAAATCTTCTGACTGTCCATCCTTTAGTTACTGACTTATAATCTGTAAGAAAATTTAAGTAAAGAATATATTTTATTATGAAATATTCATAAATAAATTTAATATAGAAATGACGTAATATCGGGTGCCGGATTGATGTACCCATACGATGTTTGTAGGACAATAATAATTAGTAGCGGCGCAGGTCTTATCTGCACGAAGATTTCACTACGCGACCAGCATACTGATTAATTAATAGTAACAGGCCTTCTTAAATTAATGTGCCATGGAGGGAAAGCACTTCAACCGAACATACCACTGAAGAATTATTTTTACATTTTGTTACTACGCAATAAGGCTCAATTCACACTAAGATGGCAGCGGCCAGCAGCGCACTTTCAGTGTGAAAGAATTTTAAACTTTATCTACAATACGTAACAGACCATATCGCTTAAAAAATGAGCGGCCATAGGAGGCCGCGAGCGGCTTCAAGCGGCGCCGCGCTTTTCAAACGATAGTGGTCTGTTACGTATTGTAGATAAAGTTTAAAAACACTGAAAGTGCGGTGCCGGCCGCTGTCATCTTGGTATGAATTGAGCCTAAGATTACGTGAGCAAGTTGAGACTTCATTCATATAGGATACCGATATTGCCAACATATATTTTATAAAACTTTTCAGGAAACAATTTCCGTTTTCCCTTTATGACCGATCAATTTAAGACACCCTGTATATTAAATCGAAACACCATAAGTACATTAATTCTTTATTAATTTGATTACTGATCATTTTGATCACATAAAAATCATAATTTAAATAATATGAATATTCGGTGCCCAATTTTTACTACTTTTTTTAATCATTTCATAATTAGTTTGTGCAAAATAGTAGGAAACACAAATACTTAAGAAAATTGCAATCTAATACGACAAGTATCTATACTTAGTTGTTCCAATATATTTACGCTTCAGTTACAGATAAGTTGACACCGCATTGCGGTAGGCTATGATAGAACATTAATTATATTGTAATTTATGTTATTTTTTTAATTATATTCTTGTCATCAAAAATGAGGACAATAGTACTGAATAATGTCAGTATCAGACCATAGAGTATCCAAATTTACACATGTGTATGAGGATTTCTCATTCCTGTGTTTGGTGCTTCTCTCAATTGTATAATGAAGAACAATCCAACGCGAAAGCCGCTGGGCATGCATAGTTACATTCCGCGCGGATTGTTCATTATTATGCCTCATGGGTGCGTGGATATGTTTCTAACTACAGAATGTTAAAAAAGCAATACAGTTATAATACATATAATAACTGATTTGTTGAATATCTTATAAATGTTTTCCTGATTTATACCAACAATGCTAATATCCCCCTTACAAATCAGGCAGGGGTTTTTTAACACTCTGTATATCTACCAACAGAATTTTTGAAATGCCTGCTGACTGGACGGCACAGGAATGTTTTTAGGAAATAATTTTAAACCTAACTTTATGCTAGCAGCACTTATATTTTGTTCTTATCTTCACCACGTGGAGGCTTGAGAAGTTTTCGCCTTCCATGTCTGTCGTCATTGCCAGTGTCATCCTGTTAGTGAGCACAGAGACACACACAGGTCTACGCGGCATATAGAGATATGCCGCGCAGACTGCGAAGCAAGCACACTAAAGCTTGGTGTGGTGTTAAGCCGAGTTTAAGGCTCAATACACACCAAATGGCAGCGGCCATTTTAAGCTTTTCAAGCGATACTGAGGGCCTAGACAAGATGCAATCGCTTCATAGCGAATCTATTTCTTCATTCGCTAATGGTGTCAATTCCCTACAATATGTCACGTGATTTTTCGATGACGTATGTCATTCTCATACATTTTTAAACTTTCTATTAGCGATAGCGCTTGTAGAATGTTACATTGTCTAGGGGGACAGGTCTTTTACGAATAGTAGATAAAGTTTAAAATTCTTTGACACTGACAGTGCGCTCCGAGCCGCTGACATCTTGGTGTGAATGGAGCCTAATAAAGCACTGCAAAGTAGGACAGTCCGACTGCGTCGTCGATTGTTCTTGGTTTAGATGTTACGTGATAAATCTATACGCAGAAAGTATAAAAAAACAAATGTTTCGACTTCACGACCAACGGAACTTAGATGCTATGGCCGCGCAGTCGACACATGGAGAACTGCGTGAGTAAATCGTATCAGCGATTAGCAAAAAGACCTCTACAGTTACTAAGCTCCGTATATGAGAACTGCTTAGCTGCGCAGTTCATGTGTCGACCGCGCGGCCACGGTTATCCCTTCATAACTTTCTGAATATTGGATCTGCGAATTTGCGACCTTCGTTGTTAGTGTTTAGCAAATTCCTTCGTAATATTGACGTAGTCGTTTTTCTTCTACGGCACTGTGGCCGAGCAGTCGAAAAGGACACAATAAAATACAAATAATAAGTCGGACTTAGTGAAAGCTTGCTTTATCTTAGCGATGCAGCGGTGGTGTCTTGAGGCAGAAGGTCGACTTTAACAACGTATCCATTGCACCATTCTGAATTGATATTATAAACATGAAACATACCATTAGGTACCTTAATATTTTTGTCTATGTAAGTTGTTTAGGATGGTGTGTAATTTTAATGCACCTAGTGTTAAGGAAAAATGTGTTCATATGAATTTAGTTAGGTACATAGATTATAATTCGTCTATTTGATTAGTGAAGTAGACTGTAAAACAGTGTAATGTCGACTACGATACGAACGCATTATTTTCCGACTGCATGCCTTCCATTGCATATTTCTAAACTAAGTCAAAAACTTTTTTTATTTTGTTTCTTTACTGTTTGTGAAAAATATTTTCCGTAATTTACAGGTTTGATTTAAATATACAAATGAGTAGCTACGTTATATCATATAGATAGAACAACATTTATTTTACTACTTTGGCTATTTATTTTTAAATGCTTAAAAAGATAAAAAAAATTTTTTTTGTTGATGGCTATTATTTCCACGTGGCTGCGCGGCGGTCGCAAAAGAGAGTACCTACCTATTACACAATTAAACGGTAGGTACAACAGATTGCTTTTTGCAAATAATTGATTTAATAATTTAGTATTTTTTTATTTAGCATTTAGAAAAAAGTAATAGACATGTTGTTCATTATGATATAAAAAAGCTACCCCCGGAGGTTATAAGTATATTTAAATTAACTTTGTATTTACAACACGAATGGACTGATCTTTTGGTAATTTTATGCGTTTTTAAATAGCGTATCGTTATTATCACCAATAAATGACATTTCCTTTCTGTTAATCTTGTATTTCATTTATAGAAAGAATAACTATCCTGGGACAATCCACAAACGGTCATCAGCCAAACTAGGCAACGCAACGTTACTATAGGGTAAAACTCGGTAATACGCCCCACCATTAAATAAAATATTTTTTAGAATTAAAAACTTTAGATATAATCAAAGTTTTTATTGAGAAACAAAATTAAGTTATTTCCTAACGTTAAGGCACTTAGTAATCTGAGCATTCCCTAAAGATATTGGACTTGTCATATATATTACTTTTACCTTAGGTGGGGCGTTTTGTATTACGACCATTGGGTAATATGCCCTGCACCTGTATTATAAAATGCCCAAAGTTCAAGGTCAAAACGGACGAAACAATGAAAAAACAAATGTGACTTCAAGCGTTTCACTACAGTGCGGATTATTTCGGTGTATAAAAACTATAGCAGTATAGATATACAAAATTGTTTGAAACTCACCACAAATTGTAGGAACGGCAATAATTTAAAATTCTCAATATTTTTTATCGAATAATAGAAATCAATCGCGAACATCATCCACGTTGCCGGGTGACTGACGAGTACACGAGCGGGTACAAGGGAGCCACATTTGTTTGTTTGAGTGCAAGACCAGTGCGGCGTTTTGTCAAGTGGGGCGTATTACCGAGTTTTACCCTAGTAACTAAACTACTGACACAAATAAGTAGGACAAATGGCACCTAGACACTAGAAAAACATAGATATTCATGCATACAATTTGGTCCTGTGTGGGAATCGAACACCCGACCTATTGAGTAGCGGGTGACTAGATTATTATAGTCCAACCACGTCTGCGCGCCGGCCGCCGCGCCGCACCGTTTACTCTAGCTGTGACCGTACTATCAGGTCGACTTCGACACAACGCGACGATAGGCCACGAACAATTCGCATGCCTGTTATGTATTTATGACCTCAGCCATGAACGCTCAGTTCACAAGATGAGCAATCTACGCGTGTGCGTGGACTCTCTCTTACTTTACTCTCACAATCCGATGGGACACGACCGGACTGGCTTCTTACATGCATCATCAGCTTATTTTCCAGACAATCAGGTGACCGGCCTGCATTGTTCTAGCCAGTAAGGAACCGCCCCCCGCGGGATTTGAACCCGCGCCCTCCGGTTTGAAAAGCAAGCAGTTTTCCGCTGCCAGTAGCGGTTTCAGGTTAGAGCGCGGTTGGACGTCCCTTTATATCACGTTGGGAAGCAAGAATAAGCATCCGTTATCAAATTAGTGCCATCCACGATGCTTTAACTTAAACTCAGAAAACTGAGGTTCAAATCTCCCATGAGACTACTACACTAGCCGAACGTTAGAAGATGCCGTTAGTAAACAAAGAAATTTAAAAAAAATGCTGCACTTAGAATATAGATTTACACATTTAAAAGAACCATTTTAAGAACTAGAAATTAAAACCAGAACAAGAATTCGATTTACTATTATATGCTGCAGAAACTGCCAGCACTGAGCCTATAACTGTTCTAGAAAAAAAATGACGTTGAATTTTTAACTATCTTTTACAGTTAAAATGAGTTTTTTTAATGCATCATAAACTATTACTTGACTGCAGGCCCACCTGATGGAAAGCGGCGACACAATCTAGGATGGTAAACACATAGCATATTAAGTCTTTTTACTCTTACCATGAATACCCGCATTATAATCGGGCGGAAAAACCGATGCAGGCAAAATATTCCAGTTCTTAAAGAAAATCAGCTCATTTTCTACCTGGGTTCTTGGTCAAAAATATTAGCTATGTACCAATGAAACGAAATTAATGTGGTACCCTGACTACGGTCCGCGATAGAGCATGAAGGTGGTCAGCTTGATTAAAACTTTGAGATTATTCCTTTTTCTACTTACCTTTTCCACTGAGTGTGTGGCAGTCATATGAATCCAACCCACGTCATCACACCTGTTAGTAACTCACGTAGTTCATTAGTAAGGACCTAGATCATACATTTATATTTTTTATCTGGTGCTTTCTTGGTTGTATAGTCTAAAAACTGAAGCAATGTTTTAGTCTCAAAGATTTTATTAAATGATTTAAACAATAATATGACAAGTGGTTATATAACAACACGGCCTCTTTTCACTGCTGTTTTTACTATTTTGGACTTTTTCTCTTTTTTCTTCTTAGCTATGTTTTCTTTCCTCTTCTTTTGCCTCTCGTTCTTCTTTTGTTCAACATTTTGTAGTCTAGTGTCCCATTGCTTTTTACTCTGTTTTTTCTTTTGTTCCTGTTAAGAATCAAAAGTTAAGTGATAAATCATACAGACAACCATCAGTAATGCTGGCTTTATTAGTATTGTTTATTATAACAAAGTTGTGAATACAGTGTCTTTTACCAATTAATGCATTATCATCTCAAGCTTTATTATTATAGATTTCATATTGAAATGTCCACTAAGTAACCAGATTATGGACTCTGAATGCAACAACTAAAATTTAGATGCTTGATAATAATTATGCTTCTATAAAATGTATGCTTACCATTTTTTTTATGGTCTTCTTTAATAAAATTGGATCATCCTTTACTTTTTGACCTTCAGCTTTTTGAAGTACATTATTCCAGGCTATTTTTTCTTTTATCACCTTAACTTTAGTGCTATCTTCTTTCTGTTCCAAATGTTTAAGTTTTTCCTCTTGCTGCTTTAGATTCTCTAATATCTTTTTGGGATCCTTTGCCGTTTTATGCGCCTTATCTAAAATCAAAATAAAACCACTTGTACAAATATGTATACAATATCAGTTAAGAACTGCAAGCTTTTTATAGCCTCAATAGCTGTGTCTGCTAGGCCTGTACCAAATATGTTTTTATACAGGCTAAAAACCATAAACCCTGGCTTTTTTCATCTAACAAAAAAAACCTGCTTCTTATTATAAACATTAAAAACTGCAAGACATGGGTAGCTTTTTTTAATAATATCCTGGGACAATCTACACACAGTCATCTGATCGCAAAATAGTCAGAGTCAGAGCCTGTGCTATGGTAACCAGACAACTGATACAAATATTATTATTTCTGTAAATACATATGTATAAAGATAAATAACATCTATTAGTTTCATTATGTTCGTGAGTTTCAGGAACCTGCTAGAATAATTACGCCTTTTAGAGTACATGGCCTAATGTTTTATACCAATACCAGGGATCCAGTACATGATCCTGAACATTCTAGTGTTGAATTTTTCATCGGATTTTACATGAATTTCCAAAAAAAAAAAGCTGCTTTTAAAAAAATTAGGATAACATCATTATTGGTTTAAATTAAAAAACAATAAATTACTTCATCATCATCATCATCACCAGCCGGAAGACGTCCACTGCTGAACATAGGCCTCCCCCTTAGACCGCCACAATGAACGACAATTTGCTATTTGCATCCACCGGTTGCCTGCGACGCGAACAATGTCGTCGGTCCACCTAGTGGGAGGCCTGCCTACGCTGCGTCTTCCGGTTCGTGGTCGCCACTCGAGAACCTTTCTTCCCCAACGGTTATCGGTTCTTCGAGCGATGTGGCCTGCCCACTGCCACTTCAACTTGCATATTCTACGAGCTATGTCGGTGGTCTTGGTTCTTCGGCGAATCTCCTCATTCCGGATTCTGTCGCGCAAAGAAACTCCGAGCATAGCTCTCTCCATAGCTCGTTGTGTGACTCTGAGCTTCTCCAAAAGGCCAGCTGTTAAAGACCACGTCTCAGTACCATAAGTCATCACTGGCAACACACACTGGTTAAAAACCTTTGTCTTCAGGCACTGCGGAATTTCTGATGAGAAGATGGCACGTAGTTTCCCGAACGCTGCCCATCCGAGTTGGATTCTTCGGGCGACCTCTTTGTCGAAGTTGGACCGACCTAACTGGATTGTTTGTCCTAGGTATACGTAGTGGTCAACAACTTCGATTGTATCGTTCCCAACAACTACCGGTACGGGTGCAACATGGACATTAGACATGATCTTCGTCTTGTCCATGTTCATTTTAAGACCCACCTGTTGGGAAACGCTACTGAGGTCGCTGAGCATTGTATTGAGGTCCTCCAGCGACTCTGCCATAATGACTATATCATCGGCAAAACCAAGGTGAGTGATGTATTCGCCATTGATGTTGATGCCGAATCCGTACCAGTCCAAGAGCTTGAAAACGTCCTCCAATGCGTTAGTGAACAGTTTCGGAGAAATAACGTCTCCCTGTCTCACGCCTCGCTGCAATGGGATTGGTTTCGTGCTCTCGTCCTGTAGTCGGATCGACATGGTGGCGTTTCTGTACAAACACTTCAACACTTTGATGTACCTATAGTCGATATGGCACCGCTGGAGGGACTGCAGTACCGCCCAGGTCTCGATTGAATCGAAGGCTTTTTCGTAGTCCACAAACGCCAGATATAATGGCCGATTATACTCCTCGGTCTTCTGTATAATCTGGCGGAGCGTATGTATGTGGTCTACGGTGCTAAAGCCTTTTCGGAACCCGGCTTGTTCGGGAGGCTGGAAGTCATCAAACCTGCGTTCGAGACGGTTCGTAATGACTCTCGAAAACAGCTTGTATACATGGCTCAGGAGTGAGATGGGTCTATAATTCTTCAACAAGGTGTTATCACCTTTTTTGAAGAAAAGAACCACCACACTCCCGTGCCATGCTTCTGGCGTGGTACCCTGGAGTAAGACGGAATTAAATAACTTCTGGAGGACTAATAGTACCGGTTTTCCACCCGCTCTCAGAAGTTCTGTTGTGATTCCGTCTTCACCCGGCGCCTTGTTGTTCTTAAGCTGTTTGAGAGCCATTCTAATCTCGTACAGGCTGATGTCTGGGATGTCCTCAGTGTAGTGTCGGGTTAATTTGGCTCTGGTGTCCTGAGCTGTTCTGGCAATGGGTTCCTGTGTTGAGGTGTATAACTGTCCGTAAAACCTCTAGAGCTCTCTCAATATCTCCGGTTTCGATGAGATGACACTGCCGTCGTCGATCTTCAGCCTGGTCATATGGCTGCGCCCAATAGACGAATTCTTTGCGAACACTTTAGAGCCTTGGTTCCGCTCAATTGCGTCCTTAATACATGCTGTATTATAGGAACGTAAGTCGTGACGCATGGATTTCGAGATTCGTCTATTGAGTTCAGCATATTCTGACATATCAGTTGAAGATTGCAGTCTCATCTCAGTCCGGGATTCCATTAACTTAATGGTTTGATTGGCGAGCTTCTGCTTATTACGGCGTGGGGTCTTAAAGAACTTGGACCCCACTGCATGGACAGTTTGCACCAACCCATTGTTTGACTCGTCCGCAGTTTCGCATTCGGCTAGGCACTGAAAGCGATTGTGTAGTTCGAGTTGAAAGTCTTCGGGGTTTCGGATTTGGGCGGTTCCCGGACGGAGCGTGGACTTCATCAGACGAGACCTCTCGAGCTTGACATTGATATTCAATGTGCCTCTAACAATACGGTGATCGCTACCGGTTTTCACCCTGCCGATCACGGAGACATCATCGAATATATGCTTCTTGGTAGTCATGATGAAGTCGATCTCATTTTTGGTTGAACCATAAATTACTTATTTGTGCAAAATTAGCAATCATCAGCAGCCGAAAAGTCCACTACTGAACAAAGGCCTCTCCCTTAGAGGGGTTGCCAATCTCCACGCTTGTCAGGCGGCTTGATTGAAATTAGCAATGTAATTTGGAAAATAAATATTATTCCGCACATATTCATTACATGCTCAAAAATAAACAAGTTAGTCATTTTCCATATAAATGGTTTCTGTAATGTTGTAACGGACAATATGAGAAATCTTATAAAATCTTAAATAAAAGTTTTCGGTATGTAGTCCCTTACACCCTGTATAGATAAATAACTTCAATTAATATCATTATGTTCGTAAGTTTCAGGAACCTGCTAGAATAATTATGCCAGTGTACATGGCCTAACAATGTTTTATTTAGATACATTGAATGCCTCAGCTACAAAACCCAATAAAACTCAGGTTTATTTGTCCATTCTAGAGCTCAAGCCCATCTTATGGAAGAGGCAGTATATTGCTTATAGTAGGGTAACTAATGTAGGGGTACTAAAAAAGTCTAGTTGGGTTGCCTGGAAGAGATTGCTTTTTAGCGATAAGGCCGCCTTTTTACATTGATATCTTCAACGTATTGTTCAATTTACATGTAACTTTTGGTGTACAATAAAGTGTATTTATTATTATTAAAAAAGTTTAACAATTGTGCAGTTCTAACTTCAAAAAAATTTATATTATTTTTATGCCCACCATTACAAAGTTACGTTGTTAAATTTAGATGAAGTGTCAAATGTGATTTATTAAATTGGCTCTACTTTAGAACCGCTGCTGAGTTAATTAAACTTGCTATATTATCACTCTATACAGGTGGAACAATGCACATACCTTTTTGTCCAATATTGGCAAAATCAAACTTAGAAAACACAAGCTTTCCTTCATTGTTGAAAACTGGTTTAGCAATGTTCACATTAGGTTTCCCTTCTGGTTTAGGTTTTTCTTCAAACGATTCTTCTGTTGATGGTTTGATCTTAGACTTTTTGTTCATTCTTTCTCTCTTTTTGATTTTCTTATTTAATTTACTACTTAAACTCTTCTTGACCAATTTATGTTTAAGGTTGAATTGGTTTTTTGATTTGATCTTTTGTAATTTTTGCTCTAATTCTGCTATGCTGCGAGCTCTCTGAGGCACTTCCGATTCATTGTTTGTTGCTGTTTCATTCCTTATTTCATATTCCAAAACATCTTCACCCTCACCTAGTAAACAAGAATAACTTTACAAGATTGTATAAAGTGTAGTCTGGGTAAATAAATATAATAACAATACAACATGTTACAAAATACCCCGTAAAAAATATAATTAATTATCAAAGCCAAAAATTTTGTCAACCCTAGTAAGGTTAGGTTAGGTCTTTTAAAATATTGTCGTTCTGCGAATTAGGTAGAAATGTAGGTACATTCTGCATAGTTTACTTTTTAATTTTACTGAAATAGGGTTTGCACATCAGTTTAGTATTATTCCACACACAGTCATCTGATCCCAAACTATGCAGAGCCTGTACTATGGAAGCCAGGTAACTGATACTAATACTGATATACATTTTTTTGGAATAAATAGATAAATAACACTCAGACACTTAGTGGGAATTCAACCCACAACCCATTTGGTAGCAGCCAGGGTATCTAACCACTAGACCAACAGGCCCGTCATATGGAGATCAAAAATGTTTTATAACTTAGATACTGAATTATTTCTTACCCTTCATCTGCAAAGGTAAAGCCATAACAGAAAACACATTTTTTAAAAAGTTAAATTCCTTAGTCAATTCTGCTTTTATCTTTTTGCTTTTTAAAATCTTCTTTGGCTGGCTTTGCGTCATGATTACTTTCATTACTTATGTTCAGATAAAACCAAACAGCTGCTACACAGGATCTGAAAAATAAAAAATACAACTTTAATGTTTTAGTGGACATCTGACACACAGATGGCTCTCAAGGCATCCCATATTAATCTAATTTTTGAAGAATCCTCCGAACATGGAACGGCTGCTTCTATGCTGCATGATGTCCAAGTCAATGTCAACAGTACTCTAAAGATGTGGGCAGACAGGTTTAACCAGATCATCCTATGTTAGACATTGGATCTCACTCCATTTGAATTAATAACAAATATAAATGTTTGAAATCTGAAATAAATATTCTAGCTTGAAGTAATCATTAGCTTAGCGATGAATATTGTTAGCAAAATATAATTGTATATACTCTGTTTACTTTTTCTATTTATTTAGGACATAAAAAAGTACCGAAAAAAGGGTAACATTGGTTTAAAATACGATTTTTATTATAAGTTGTATTGTATGTAACGCGTAATCAACGAAACACATACCTATTACACGGTAACTCGTGGTAAATTTTATGTACGTACAATACAAATTACAAAAACAATAAACATACTCTTACTTCACCATACATAACCTCACTGAGAGTGAGAGTCAATCAGTAAATAATTTCACATGAATTTCATTCACAGACGTAGAATCATAGAATAGGTACCTACTCGGCGGTACTTAACCTCAAAATTTAGGCTGAGTAGCAGTGTGACCGTTTCATAAAAAGGTAATCAACTAAAAAAATATGTTTTCAGTACTAAAATATACTAAAAAACATGCAGAATTATACTAAAATTATACAAAAAAAAACGGTCAAGTGCGAGTCGGACGTACGCGCACCGTGGGTTCCATACCATTTTTGGACGTATTAAAGTTATTTTACTATTCGTCTAACACGTCAGCGGGCAAAAAAAACGCAAAACCTTAGAATAACGCAAAACTATGTTTGTTTGTCCAGGTTTTCATAAGATTACTAAAAAACTGTACTACTTAGAAAGATCATTTTATTTTTCCTGTACAATATAGATAGATGTGTAATAAGCATAATTATTTCAGATTTTTTCCTCCACAAATTTCGGAGATATAGGGGAACGGTGTTTTTTTTTGACATTTTTAATTATCAGCCAAAATCTACGTGATATAAATCATATTATGAATCTGTTTTGAAATGTGAAATGAACCTTCCCAATCGATATAGTAGTCCCATTCCGGCCCCGTTAAGAAAACCTTTATTTATTTGCGGTGAGGTTGGGTAAGTAAAACCTATAAATATTGCAAATTTCAAATCGATAGCATCAGTGGTTCCAGAAATATGGTGTGCAAAGAGTATGTAATACTACGGTGTGACCGGCAGACGAAGTCTGACCATAAGGGTTCCTTTTTTACCTTTTTGTTAGGGAACCTTAAAAAAGAAGTTTCTTAAAGAGTTTAGTTAAGTTAAGCTAAGTATCATTAAACTGTTGAATACAAAAATTTCGGTAGCATTTTTTATAAATACCTATAATTATCAAAAATCGAAATAATATTTTTCTAGATTACAATACCTTTGTCTTCAGAGAGCGGTGTCACATAAGAACCCATGGATTTATTTTCTATTTATAAGTATAAAGCCTAAAACATTTCAGGCAATTTCATAATCTTATTATGATTACAACAAAGATGTTATAATCGATAGCTTCTTTTTACTCTTGCTATTTACTTAGAGCTTGATACGTACATACATCTCTTAACAGTCGGGATCGTTTGTTATGTTATGATGTTCCATTAACTAACCGAAATAACATACAAGTAGTAATAGCACAATGAATTACGAATTGTAGGAATAAAAGTAAAATATTAATATAAACTATAGGTACAAAAGAAACAAATCCTACAGTTCCGGTAAACATCAGACAAAGACGGAACTACACGAGTGAAATTGAATGAATGAATGTTGGTGCTACCACAAATGTACCAAAAAATATGCTACACAACGTGGTTTTAATTACAATTTTACCAAAAAATACTAATATTTGAAATTATACCAAAAAAATACTAAATCTAATTTGTGGAGCCAAATTATACCAATTTGGTACCGAATATACCAAAAACGGTCACGCTGCTGAGTAGGTATCAGGTATTTTAATTATTACTGATTGAACCATAGAGTAAAATAAGGTGTTGCAATCATTTGAAAAAGTCCTAAATGGTAGAACCATAGAGTAAAGCAATGTGTTGCAAGTCAAGTCATCAGAATACCCTAAAAACCGACACAGAACGTTTTTTTTTTTTTTAGTGTAGGAGTAGTATTGTTAGAGAAAGTGAGTTTACCACCGGTTCACAACGCGCCCCCGCTGAGAAGAACGGGCAAGAAACTCAGCGAGGGAGGAGGAGGGGATGCATGTCGAGGTCGCATGCGTACGACCCTTCGGCCTCGCCGGCGAGACCGGTGTCTGTGTGTAGGTGTGTTTACGACTCGTGACGTCGTTGTCGGTGTTTGTGTAGGTGTTGTGTCATGGTCCAGGAGGACTGACATCGGGTCGGGTGGGTCGAGCAGTACATGCCACGGACGGCGGCGATGTACGGTAGTTCGACGATCTGAGGGACCAGGACCAGGGTCGGGGTCGGGGATATAGTCGGCAGCGGCGCTGATTAGCGGGTTTGGGTGGACGCACGCTTTTTCAAAGTAATGTTCGGACATTTCTTTGAAAAATTTGCGGACAGGGACTAGACCGAAGTCTGAATGTAGGTCGACATTCCGCATGTACCACGGGGCACCGACGGCATGTCGTAGGAATCGGTTTTGAATAACCTGGAGGCTATTGATGTGAACGGGAGCCACGTGTGCGAATACGGCACTGGCGTAAGCTAGGATGGGACGGATGCAGGTTTTGTAAAGTGTCAACTTATTTCTAAGCGACAGTTTACTCCACCTGCAGATCATGGGGTAGAGCCGACCGAGGACGAAGGCCGCTCGGTTGCGTACGGACCGTATATGCGGTCCAAATGACATGTGGGAGTCTAGGGTGACGCCTAGATATTTGACCTTTCTGCGGGGCTATTACGTATCTCCTTTGACAACTAAAGTGATGATCACCAAAGCTAAGTGGCTATCAAATAACTGTCAAATGATGCATTCGGTATTGCCTAACTTGAGTGACCAACTGAAATGACGTCATGAGCACCGATTCTCGGTGATGATCACCGTAGACAATATTTGACAGATGTTTCTGTATCGATAACCTATAATTGGTATTATGTAAGTAAAGTGTACATCAAACTGATGGTCACCCAAGTTGCGATGACCATCGTGAAAGCAACTAATAAGAAGCAGTGTTTTATACAGTTGAAGGTGATCGTCACTATAAGCCGGCTATTTGAAACGTTGACTAGAAGCATTATCAACATAGGTAAAAATGTGACAACTATTTTCGCAGGATTATAACTTTTTTTTGTGACCTAAAGAAAGTATTTGGTTGGAGTGTATCCTTTTAAAAAGTATTAAATTAAAAAGTACCACTAAATGTTCTTTGTATAATGGTTCGGGGGGAAATTCAACTTGGTCGCATAATGTCGATAAAAAAGTAGAGATGGCTAAAAGACAAGTGATGAACACCGTAGTACACCGTAGGTTGATGTCCACCGAAAGCCATACGTAATACCAATGTTATCACACTTTCGGTTGACATCAAATTTCGGTGGACAACTGAAGCTTGATAGTCACTTGGGTGGCTAAAGATACGCAATAACCCTGCAGGTCCAGGGGATGGGACGCCCATAGAGGGTGATCGGACCTAAACGACGACTGGGATGGCCCGCAGTGTGGGATCTGATGGTACCCCGGGAGAAGAACACCGCGGCGCTCTTTTCCGGGTTCACATCGATGAGCCACTTTCGGAACCATTCGCCTAGGGCAGTGATTCCCAAAGTGGTCTATATCGACCCCTAGGGGTCTATGACAACCTGCAAGGGGTCTACGTCAGCGCGAAAAAAAAGGGTTCCGTGTTGGGTAGGGGGTCTACCCAACACGGAAAAACATGGCAAATGGTCTATGACACAAAAAAGTTTGGGGAACTCTGGCCTAGGGCGTTGACGGCGACTTGAAGAGTGCGCGTCAGGAAAGCCTTATTTCTATGTGAGAAATATAGTGCGGTGTCGTCCGCATATAGGGCTAGTTGCACCCTGTCCGAACGAGGCACAGAACGCATTTTAGTTGCAGTAATTTTAATATTGCCAGATTTGAACAGAGCATATTCCGAAGTTTATTTTACGATCATTTGCATATTAAATAAAAAGCACGTTCTAAGGGCCCATGAATAAAAACAGCCCGACTGTTGTGATCAATCAAATATAACTGCATATCTGTTTTTTTTATCATTTTCATAGAAAAACCCCTTCAAACATTTTATTACTCAATCTTCAAAAGGGGTAAAGCCCCGAAGTTGGTAACCCTGATTCATGTTTTCGTATCTGTCAATCCTGGAAATAGACGATAGTTGCCATAGTTACGGAGACGCCACATGATAGGTCCATGGCCAACTTCACGATGGCCAATCTTGAAAATAAACTTTCCTCAGTCGGTCAGTAATTAATCAATTGTTTTGTTGAAAGCGCGGGAAACGTTGAAAAGTGCAGGCGCGTTTTTTAAACAGATTTTTTATAATTAATTTTATTCTTGTAATATAGATCAGTTAGGTATTGTATAATAGTATTTAATCATTTAGTATATATGTTACAATAGTTAGTGTGTATATATCTTCAGTTTAGTGGTAAGTTTTATTTCTTTTATATATTGTCCCTTTCCATGGAGCCTCCTGACCCGGGGGGCACGGCCCCCCCGGCGTCATGCTTTATCACCATTTCAAATGAATCAGAGATGGATACTGATTGTTCAACTCGTAGCCGTGACATTTCTTCTCGAAAATTAAAACGCAGTCGGTTAAATAAAATCTGCAAGCATTGCAACAAAAAGAAAAGGAAAAATACCAGTTCTGAAATTACAAATAGTTCTGATTGTATTTGCATTGACCAGGAATTAAATAAAAACACTACTGTTAGTGAACAACCAGTTGTCTATAGCACTACTTTGCCTTCTGAGACTTCACGGGGAACTACTAATACTTCCCTGAAAGCCTCAGAGATACCTACCATTCCGCCACCAGTATCCTCAGAGTCCACCTTCAATGTTGGCAGAACTTCATATGAAAGTACAGATCTCGCTCCATATGTTGTTCATGTGATTAAGACATTGATGCCCGAAAATACCAGCTTTCACCCGGTTTCATTTGGTAAATTATTAAAAAAATATAATTTTTCAAATATAGTTAATGGGAGTGTTAAAAAAATTGGTAGAAATAAAATTACATTATCTTTTTCACAGTTTATTGACGCCAACAATTTTATTTCTGATTCGCGCCTAGCCTCAGACAATCTTAAAGCTTTCATTCCTACATCAAATGTTACACGCATGGGTCTCGTTCGTGGTGTCCCAACGGACATGTCTGATGATGAAATTGTTTCCAACATTTCTCTTCCAGTCGGTTGTGGTAAAATTGTAAAAACTAGGCGTCTTAACTACAAAGTTCCGGTTACAGGAGACATACCAAAATGGAATCCATCTCAAACTGTTGTGCTCACCTTTGATGGACAGGTCTTACCCAAAAAAGTATACTTGTGCTACACTGCATTGCCTGTAGACTTATATATTTATCCTACTATACAATGCTACAAATGCTGTAGATACGGTCATACACAGTCAAAATGTAGGTCGCGACCTCGGTGTTACAAGTGTGGTCAAGAACACACAGGATCCTCTTGTAACATTGATGACGAGGATGCTGTTTGTTGTATATGTTCAGGCTATCACTCTGCAATAAATAAAATATGTCCCGAATATAATAGACAGTTAAACATTAAGAAATCAATGGCGCACAGTTGCATTTCTTACGTGGAGGCATCGAAACTTCATGCCTCAGTCCAAAGACCATATTCGGATACTTTAAAAACTAGGTCAGACGTTAATAATTCTAATTCTTCTCCAAGTCAGCTACCATCTAGTAGTGTGTCATATAAAAAAACAGTATTTCTTAAACCTCGTCCGCCTCCTAAAGTTTCTAAAGGGTATGATAGGGCTTCACATAACGAGCTAGTGAAAGATTATAGTGATTTACCATCGTCTTCTAATGGCCAGGCTATAAGCAGTAAAGAAAAGGATAATTCGCAAGTGTCAGTTGCAGATATTATTGCAGCTTTGATACAGCTGCTTTCTGGTAATAAACATAATTTGAACATTGATTTACCGTCCAGCGTTGCCCCAATATTAGAAATTTTTCAAAAAATCATATCGTTCAATAATGGACCAGAACGCCAAAATAATTCAATGGAATAGTAGAAGTATTATAAATAAAAAGAATGATTTGATTGATATGATAAATCAATTTCAACCATTTGTGGTCTGTCTCTCTGAGACATGGCTTAGACCGGGTATCTTATTTAAGATTCCTGGCTATACATGTGTCAGAGAGGATAGACCTGATGGGTATGGTGGAGTCGCCATACTTGTAAATAATTCATATACTTTTTCTATTGTTAATGTACCATCACACAGTGACAATTTTTCTATTGTTGCTGTTAATGTAAATAATGTAAATATAGTTTCCATTTATATGCCTCATCCTTCTTCTATTACTTTTTCAGAGCTTGATCAACTTATGCTTTCTTTTCCTCATCCAACATTAGTGCTGGGAGATTTTAACTCACATCACATATCTTGGGGTTGTTCTGCGACAAATTATAATGGGGAACAAATGTTGGAACTAATTGACAAACATAATTTATGTATATTGAATACTGGTCTACCTACCCGTCTTACACATCCCACTGAAGGCCTAAGTGCAATAGATCTCTCTTTGTGCTCGCCTTCTCTTGCCTCCTCTTTGACATGGTACCCATTATCTTCATCTCATGGCAGTGATCATTTCCCGTTAATTATCTCTTTTCCCTTTACATGTCGCCCGGTTCCTCAACATAGCCCACGGTTAAAATATAATCTATGTAATGCAGATTGGGATACATTCAAACAGTTAGTTGAACAGAAGGTCGCTTCACTACCAGAAATCACTCAAGGAAATGAGATAGATTGCTCTAATGCTCTTGTTCATGCCATAGTAGAGATTGCAAATTCCGTATTTCCGATTAGAAATGGTGCATCTGGTAAAATACCATCTCCGCCTTGGTGGGACCATGAATGTACACTAGCTGTCAAAGAGAGAAGGGAGGCAGAAAAACGTTATCGAAGCTGTATGACATCTGAAAATTTTGAGTTATATTCTCAAGTTGCCCGTAAGACTCGAAAATTATTACGAAAAAAAAAAATTTAACGGTTGGAGACAATTTTGCGCTTCAATTTCTCCCAACATAAAGGTTTCGCTTGTATGGAAGCATATTAAAAGATTTAGATCTGCCTTTAAAGAACCATTTAAATCTTTACCGCGTGAGTTAGCTGTAAGCTTTATGGACCACTTAGCGCCTCCATCAGTTCCTGATGCTAATGCTATCTGCCCTCTTGTTTTTCCTACTTCCATTTCTAAGACAGCTCTTAATTCGCCATTTGCACTACATGAGATGAAGGGTGTATTATTTTCCGTGAAAGATTCTGCTCCAGGTGAAGATGGTGTGCCATATTCTTTCTTGTCGAATTTAAGTGATAATATGCTGTCCTATTTTCTTGACCTCATAAACTCAATTATGTATTCTGGTAACATTCCTGATTCTTGGAAAACACAATCCATTATTCCAATATTAAAGCCTACTAAACCTTCTCACGAAGCTACCTCCTATAGGCCAATTGCATTATCTTCAGTTTTTGCCAAACTATCTGAACATTTAGTGAAAAATCGTCTTGAGTGGTTCATAGAAAGTAACCAATTGTTAGCTAAGACTCAATATGGATTTAGAAAGGGTAAAAGTACTTATGATAGTCTAGGTATCTTTATAACCGATATTCGTATTTCCTTTTCTAATAATGAATCTGTGCTTGCTGCCTTCCTTGATATAAGCTCTGCATATGATAATGTGTTACTTTCAGTCCTGAAAAAGAAATTAATAACATTAGGGGTACCCATATTACTAACAAATTTTATTGTTAATATGTTATCTGAAAGGATTATTAGTTTATCTCTGGATGATAACACTAAGCTAACACGGTTAGTCTGGAAGGGCTTGCCACAAGGATCTGTACTTAGTCCAATATTGTATAACATCTACACTTATGATCTAGAGGCTACCCTTGGTAGTTCAGTAAAGGTATTGCAGTATGCAGATGATTTATTAATATATACTCAAGACAAATCATATAAGAAAGCTAGCAAAAAATTATCTCTGCATCTTAAATTTCTAAAAGTATGGCTTGATGACAATGGTCTCGAGCTTTCAGTTCCTAAGTGTGCCGTTGTTCCTTTCAGTAGAAAACGGTCCCCTCCCCCTTTTACAGTTATATATGATAATACTCCTATTCCCATAAAATCACAAATTATATTTTTGGGTGTTATCTTAGATTCTGGACTTACTGGTTTGCCACATTGTGATTATGTTGCAGCGAAATGTGAGAAAAGGTTGAATATCCTCAGGTGTGTTTCAGGAGTCTGGTGGGGTGCTCACCCTGCTTCTCTTATATTATTATATAATGCTTTAATAAGAAGTGTGTTGGATTATGGCACCTTTTTCTTGGAGCCTAGTAGTGTGTCAGGTTTAAAAAAACTAGATGATGTTCAAATTAAAGCTTTAAGAATTGTTACAGGCACCATGAAATCTAGTCCCAAAAATGCATTACAAGTAGAGTGTCAAGAACCTCCACTAACACTAAGACGTCAACTCCTTTCAAACAGATTTATTTTTAGATGTGCCCAATTCTCCAATCATCCTTTAGTAATGAATTTACAACTTCTGTCAAGTCTTATTGTATCATCTACATACTGGACTAATAAAAAAGTACCTTGTTTAATTAACAGTTTCCATAAATTACAATCCATTTCTGCTCCTCTACATCAGCACCAAACACTTAGTATATTCCATAATAATTACAGTTCTTTAGTTTTCCCTATAGTAATACATCTTAATATAGGTTTAAGTAAAAAAGATCACCAACATGATTCCTCTTTTGATTGCATTATTGATTCTGGATGGTCTGATTGGCATCACATATTTACCGATGCCTCCAAACATTCTCCCACTGGCAGTGTTGGTATCGGAGTTTACCATTCTCAATACAATATTGTCCAAAAAGTAAAACTTCCTCCAGAGTCTTCTGTTTTTACCGGTGAATGTCTTGGTCTTCTGAAAGCTGTTGAGTATATATTAATAGCCAAACTTGGTAAAACTATTATTTTTACAGACTGTAAAAGCGCTCTTCAGTCATTAAACAATAATCCATTCAGTAGTCGATTAAATCCTGTAATTTATGAAATTCGCAACCTATTATATCAATGTTCACAAAAAGAGTTGTCTGTAGCCTTTGCATGGATACCTAGCCACTGCGGAATTTCTGGTAACATAAGGGTGGACTCCGTGGCAAATGATGCAGTACAATCTGGAGATATGTTCCCATACAAAAATTACAGTATTGATTTGATCTCAAACTCATCTTATTTAAGAGATACTTGGGAAGACCATTGGGAAAATAACAATACTAGTGTTGGCAGATTTTACCGAGCGATACAGCCAAAAATTGAATTTTCCAGACCATGGTTTGTGAAGATGGGACTTAGCAAGCATGCTACAACAGTTTTAATTAGAATGAGACTTGGTCATACTTGTGCTCCAGCGCATCTTGCTAGGTTCAACATCATAGACTCACCCGCTTGCAGTTGTGGTTTTGATCCTGGTGATCTGAATCACATATTCTTTGCCTGCCCACTTTACGATCGCTCCATCTTATTATCTAATCTTCTCACATTTGGTGTACCTTTCCCTCTTTCCATTCCTAGTTTATTATATGCAAAAGATGTTAATGTATATAAAGCATTGGCATCTTTCATTATTCTTAATGATATTAAATTGTAATTTTATATTTTAATTTAACGTCTCTTATGTTTGTACCTATCGTAGACAGAATATAATACAGACATATACCAAGCGTGCCGCCGATAAGGACAGAAAAATAAGTACATACTAAATTTAGAGTTGCCACGTAAGGGAAATTTTACCCTTTGTGTAAAGCAAATACGGAGGTTGTTGTAAATTATATTTTCTTTCCTAACCAAAAAACACTTTTTTGACACAACATTTACTTTTCTTACATTATATCGTCTTAATCTATGACAGTCTGCAAAAAGTACGAAAGTGATTGTTATAATAATGTCCTCCTAGCCGAAACGACCACAGCGGCCAATCTTTCACAAGATCAGCCATGTACGCAGGAGATATTATAGTGCACAAGTGCTTGCGTAGACACAAGTGCACTCTCTCTTCCTTTATATAATAGGTACCTCTCATAATCCGATGGGACGGAAGACCGACACGACTGGGGAGAAGTTAAGCGCAGGACCGACTTTTTACATGCCCATCCGACGCATGTGTGGCGTATCTCGGATCACGGTTTCGGAACGCCAAAGGGGCTGTCAAAAAGATGACAGCGCGCTAGTATCTATGGCAGAGACATGTTTTAATTATTACGATTACTCCACTGTATTATAAGTTGTTCTCTCTCAATTTGATTATAAGTGTTTATTACCAAAGCTCGGCGTTTTAATTTGACGGACAGGAGTCGGGCATACGTCCTATCGCAAATCCCGACACATGGATCATCTTACTTTACAGACAATCAGGTCATCGGCCTGCATTGTCCTAGCCAGTAAGGAACAACTACTCAAATTTGTTGCCCTTCGCAGGATTCGAACCCACGACGGAGGCTACAAAGTGAATGTACACTTAATATCATATATGCTGTAGCTAAGGTCTATTCCACATTGTTCACCTGGGTGATATCACGTGGTGATTAAAGTGGCTAAGAGCTGTAGATAATTATTAGCCTCATACAAAAAAGTTAAGAGATAAAAACAATAATATGCTATTTCCCAGAGAGGTAGGCAAAAATTGGCTTTCTTATAACTTAATATAATACATACTATGGCCATTTACCGAGTAATTTTTAGTAAATTTCTCCAATATACAAATCTATAGTACTAGTATCTTGGGACAATCTACACTTGACCAATGACCACCTGATCTCAATCTACGCAGATCCTTTAGTAAGGTAACCAGAGTAAATGATTACAAATACTTGTAAACTGTATAAATACATATTTAAATAGATAAATAACACCCAGACAATTGTTCGGAATCCTTCGGAATCGAACCCATGTCCTATTGGGCAGTGGACAGGTCCCTCAGATCGTCGAACAGCCGTACATCGCCGCCGTCCGCGGCATGTACTGCTCGACCCACCCGACCCGATGTCCGTCCTCCTGGACCATGACACAACACCAACACTGACAACGATGTCAAGAGTCGTAAACACATCAACCCACAGACACCGGTCTCGCCGGCGAGGCCGAAGGGATCCGTACGCATGCAACCCCTCGCTGAGTTTCTTGCCGGTTCTTCTCAGCGGGGGCGCGTTGTGAACCGGTGGTAAACTCATTTTCTCTAAGTGGCAGCCCAAGCCGAGGCCCAAGCGACTAGCACAAGGGCACCTCAGGGAGGCCGTGCCTCCCTGAAGTACCCTTGTGCTAGTCGCTACCCAAACCTTTCTGGCTGGAGCGCTTTAAGCGCTCGTCCTCTTGTCCGGTGAAACAGTACTATTCCTACAAAAAAAAAAAGTGATGATCAATAAAGCAAAGTGACTATCAAGCTTCAGTTGTCCACCAAACTTTGATGTCTAATGAAAGTGTATTTGGTATGTATTGGTGATTCAAGTTAGGCAATGCCAAATGAATCATATGATAGTTATTTAATAGTCACTTTGCTTTATTGATCATCACTTTAGTTGTCAAACGAGATAGGTACATAATAGGGGGGCAAATGAAACAAACTATTCAACGTCGGTACTATTTATTTATAATTCAGACAAATTTACCAATAAATTGTAACCAACAACATACATACAGATATTTAAACAACATGCATATAGTAAAAGCACGATTAAATGTACAATGACCATTGTGCCTATAAATAACGATCATTCGTTACTATCATTCGCAGGACGTATTCATATACGTCCTGCGCAGCCTTGGACGAATTACTTGAGCGCTTACGTTATTTCTGAATATTTAAGCATTCGGGAATAACTTTTAGCAACCTAATTAATTCTTTTTGTTGCTGCTATCCACAGTATACAAATATCCATATTTTCAGGAAATCATAAAAATAAATTCGGGAAATCTGAGAAATTCTTCGATGCACCCAGCATGTGGGATCGTGTATGATGCACTTAATAATAATTTACCACTTATTTATGGTAGTCTCTCTTTTATACACTGGCAACACTGATAATGGCGATCAATAAACTGAAAATTTTAGGTTATGGATGAAAAACAAGAATTTATCGATCTTACACGTAACTTTCAAGTAAAATAGTAACTAAATTAGAGCAATAAGATCTAAATAAGTCGTTTACATGTATTAGTTTCTAAATGTAATCTCTAAATTGGCCATAATAATTCACGTTTACCTGTGAAACGATACTCCACTAATTTTACGTTCACTGTCACTTTTACAGCCTATAATACTGCACTGCACGATTCTTATAGAATTTCCACAACACACAGTAATGTCACAGTTAGTTTTTTATTGAATTTTAAGTTATTTATTTAATATTAAAACCACGATAAAATTGTCACGGAGCAAAGTGGGAGCAAACGTCAAATTTGTTTCGCACCCACGGCGCGGAAAAATCGAACACATGCTGAGGGACAAAAAATCATATACACTGTTTCTTTCTATCACACGTAACCTACATAAACGCATTCTTTTCTTGCGTGAATGAGAAAGAAAGTGTCCAGCCCTCTATTGTTTTCTTCCTCTAAGGTACCTATTGTAATTTATTTATTTTACGTCAGCTGTCATTATTATTGACACTGACACTTCACTTCTTCCTACATCATTACAACATACTATATATTTTCAAATATCTCTGTAAGCTCTGTACATAGGTAGATGTATTTTATTTTTATGTGCACATACGTAACTGATTATTATTTTCTAAATTTCGTATTCCACATACTATTGATACAATTCACGTTTCCTCGTTTTTTTTGGCTGAATGCGCGCACACAGCGCAGTGCCATAAAAAAAAAAAAAAAAAAAAAAACAATTGTTTTGTTGTTAAATAAAATAAAAAAAAAACCTTTATCACACAACTTGTTTTTAGCAGAATCATCGTCAAACGATGGAAGCCATATAATTATTAATTAAAAATTGAATTGAATTGACTGTTATTAATGAATTGATTATCCATTTTTCTTAGTGTTAATATCAGACTTATGAGAGTATTCAAATACTGAACTAAGTGAGTGATATAGATTTGTTAAATTAATACTATAAATCACGGTCACATCAACAGTAGAATGATATTTTGTCCTATATGGTCCTAACTTTTAAAATAATCGTCTATCTGGTAAAGTTAGTTTTTGCTACGTACATAGTATCGTGCTGCTCGCTTGCTATAATAATGAATTGTACAATTACCGCGATATTTTTGTTACTGTGGGCTGTAAGTGTTGATGCACACTAGGTAACACAAGCAATTTGACTTCGTGTCAAGTATTGCTATCAGCCTGCAGCACAATTAATGAGTCTCACAGCCAATAATGTCAATGGTACCCACAGCAGACTCTTACTTGTACTCTTAGAATACCGTCTGACTGCCTTACTCACCTTGTTATTTGGTTGCAATTGCGTGATCGCAGGTGAGGTGGAGGTACTTCCCTAATTAGGCTACTTGTGTGCCTTAACTCTCTTAATTTAACAATCATACCTAACAGTTATGTATTTTCCAGGCTTTCAGGCATGTGTGCAATTCAGGTACCCTTAATCATCTGCAAAAGGAGAATGCAGTGTTCTCGCCTGAACTTTAGGGTCTATTCTAATGCTCTCCCTAAAATCGATAATTTTATGGATGAGTTGCAGAAACACTTTATTCCTACAAATCAATTCCAAAGGATATTATTGTCATGTGGGTCTGCTGCTATTTCCCTCCTGAACCCTCACAGAGGTGACATGATAGCTTGTCTGGGTGAAGTGACAGGCGAAAATGCAATGAAGTACATGCAGTCTAAAATGCTTGAAACATCAGAGGGTTGTGAGATATTAAAGGAAAAACCGAGAATAAATTCAAAGACTGTTTCATTTCAAAAGCTATCAAACTTGCCTGAAAATACACTAGGGCGTGTTTATGCAGACTTTATGAGAGAAAATAATATCACAGCAGATTCACGTTTGCCAGTACAATTTGTAAGCGATCCAGAGCTGGCATATGTTATGCAAAGATATAGAGAAGTTCATGATCTTGTACATGCTACTTTATTCATGAGAACCACTATGTTAGGAGAGGTTAGTAAAGGTTAGTCATAAAATTAATCACACTATAATAAAATTGATACAAATAAATAACTCATATTCACATCAATTTCACAGGTTACCATAAAATGGGTTGAAGGTATCCAAACAAAACTTCCTATGTGTATTAGTGGTGGAATATGGGGAGCTGGTAGATTGAAACCAAAACATCGCAAACTGTACATGAAGTATTATTTGCCCTGGGCTATTAAAACTGGAAATAATGCAAAATTTCTCCAAGGTAATATACAATTACTATATCGTCGGCTTAGAGTGTAAACCTGCCAAATCCATTTTTTATCATTTCTAACATATTAATACCGTTCGAAAGAGAAAGAGACGCCGAATCGTCCAAACAAATCGGCTACTTATATTTAAGACTGTAAGTGTCAAAAAAAGTGTGATGAGTAAAACTGCTAAATTGAGTCACTTCAAATATTCACAGCTAAATCCAGCACCACCGCTATTTTGGATTGCAGTGATGCCGCCGTTTTGTTACTCTGCTACAAAATAGTATATTTCGTGTTCTAATACTTGATGACAGATATTTCCAAAGGTAGATAGGTACCTATTATTTAAACTCAGTTTTATTTTAGATGAACTCATTGATATTTTAGTAAAAATATGGTTTGAAACAATATTACTTACCTACCTATAAGTAAAAATAGGTCAGATCTGAAAGCTGCAAACGTGAGCATAACTTGAATCAGTAGCACATCACCCACGGAAGTATTGTTAATTCGTTTGAATTTTATCGAATAATCGATCATCGAAACTATCGAAAATACTAATAGGTAAATTATCCAAATATATCATTATTTCTTCTAAATTAATTCTGTGTCACTTTTAACTGTCGACTGCTTAGTAGGTACTTATAATGTCATTGGTTTGAAATACATTACCTAAACTGCTCCTGTTGCACCGTTAGTAGTTTTTTTTAGACTATTGAATAGAATAGAATGAATTTTATTTCACTCAGACAGAATACAGATTACACAAATAATTTAATTACAGTATTGAATGCACGTCGTCTGTGTGAAACAGGGCTCCCACTCAGCTTAATGCTGTGTTGAGGAATAAGCCACAACACAGCGCTGGTTTTCTGGGGCATGCCCTAGGTGACCCCACGAACGCAACCATATACCAACTAAAAATATTCAATACGCTAACTTAAAGCTAACAAGACAAAAGGATGGACAAATGGAAAAAAGTAACAACAATTAAGATCAATTAATTTAAAAACTTTCTAAATAATAAAAAAAATAATAAAATTAAATCACATTCACCTGAAACAGTTTTATTAAACAGTGTTATTGAACAGTTTTGAGACTTTGCTAGTATTTTGTATGTCTACTCTAAACATTTTCTTGGAGATTCACCCAACTATAAAAGTACATAACAACTTTAACGATTGTTAATTATAAAACATATTATTTTTATATAATAAGCAAAAGGTTACGTAAAGTTTTAATGTTTTGGACAATAAGTACCTATTTACTGTGCTCTCTGTTACAGATGTCGTTAATTACGTTTTGACGATATAATAAAATAACGGTCATCTGATCCCAAACTAGGTAGTGGCTGTACTAGGCAGATACTAATACTTATATAGGAACCTATTTTGTAAATATATACTTAAATAGATAAATAACACCCAGATACCCACCCTTGGCGGGAATCGAATCCACGACGTATTGGGTAACAGCCGGCCAGGGTGACTAACCACAAGACCAACAGACCCATCAAACCGTTGTTCCTCAACAGTAAGTAACTAAGTACGCGTAAAAGTAATAATAAAGTAATCTTTATAAAACCAAAACTTACTTACTAATTTATTATGATTTTCCAAAATATTTTGTTTATATGTATGATTGTTTTATTTATGGGAGTCTAATTGAATGAAAACTTGACTTTATTTCTTGATTAAAATACTCATTTCATATAGTAACGTAATTCTTTATTTAAACCAGAAAACCTGCTAAATTACATCGCAATGTACAATTTAAACATAATAAAACCTGCTATGTCGCAAAATCGCTTATAAACCAGTAAATACAAAAAAATATTTATTAATTTATAGTTTATACTATAGAATATTACATAATAAATCACCCAAAGTATGGGTTTGGTTCATACGCTACAAATATAAATTATAAGAAGTTTTTTGTTTGCCCTGTAAAATTATGTTGAAGTTAGTTAGCAGGTTTTACACTCTAAGCCGACGATATTATCCTTTCTTCTTATTAACGTAATGTAATGTACCTAAATTGGTAAGTACCTAAACATGAAATATTTTTACAGGGATTTACTTTGAAAAAAGATGGGAGCAGGACATAGATGAGTTTCACAAGGAAATGAATATAGATAAACTGGTTAAAAATTGATTTTTAATCAAAAGTTTTGTTTTTCTTTTTTTTAACTATGTAGAAGAAAGTATTTTAGTTGCACTTTTAAGGTTAACACCTGTGATGTCAATGTTATAGTCATGAACCAATTTAGATAGTCAGAACCTTAAAAAAACTGTTGATGGTAATAGATTTAATTGTATACTAGGTTTAATTATTAGCCTATATAGAATTGTTTACCTAAGTAATAAAATTATATTCTATGTTTTAAAATTTGTATATTTTAAACTTAATTTTATATGATCATAACAACATTTCTGAACTGTGACCATTGGCATTGTGTAATGTTGATGTACGATTACCCACTTCAACTATCCATTCATACCACACTCTTCTTGAATCTACACAACGCCAGAAGGTAGCCGTAATTACTTCACCTTTGTGCACTCGCAATGGCATCTGTAACAAGAAGAATAGGGTCATAAACAAGAATGCGCAAAAGTGTAAAGTGAAAAGCCATTGTAGGTTACCTACTTATAGTGTGTAGTAAGTAAGCTACACATCTCGAATTTCTTTGTTCAATATCATTACCAGCTTTAGGCCGATGTGACAGGGCAAAATGCATACAGCAAGATAAATATACACATCTATAATATCAGCCATTACATAAAATATACTAGTGTACTAGATCAATTCACGGTCACAAAAAAAGAAATTGATTTCAATAATAATAATATTCTGGGACAATCCACACATGGTCCTCTGATCTCAAACTAGGCAGAGCCTGTACTATGGAAACCAGACAACAGATACTATTATATAGTTTATTTTTGTAAATACATACTTAAATTAGTGGGAATCAAACTCACAACTGCGGATTGCGGTCAGGGTGTCTAACCACTAGATCATCATTATGTTATCATTGTTCTTTATACCACACATTAAATTTTAGACATGGTATCAACCCCACTCCCATAAAAAGTTAACATGTTAAAAATACTCAGATTAAATATCCATATGTTTATCGATTTGGTAGTACTACAAGTCAGTAATATGACAGAAACACAAAAAGCTTCACTGTTTACAAAAACGTTTTAAATTACATATAGGACACTCACTCTGAGACAAATTTATAAATTTATTTAATGTATTAACAACATTAACAGAAGTCAAAATGATTTATGCTGTTCATTCTATAATAATATAGGCCATGCTAAAGAATTGTACATAAGTAGGTATGCTCTGTTTTTCTTTACAAGAACACAATCAGTACAATAAATGTATGAACATTCAATATTTGAACCTTGCCAATTGTTTACCCTACTTTTGGCTGGGCACTTTTTTATTCCGATTTTAATACTTTCGATAAACATAGCCCTTCTTCTGAAACAGTTGGGCAAAACGCATAGTGATCTGACGCCTTTGATGTTTGCGTAAAAACCGTCACCACAACACAATGGATGACCACACATACACTTTTAAGTATCCCGAGCTACTAACAAGAGCGGCGCGGCGTATGCAAAATTGTTATAACATATCGCGATACATACCTTAATTGGGATGAAGACTGGGAACCAAGATATCATCCCTGGGCTGTGTGTAGATGGAACTATACTGATCATTTCTTTGCCATAGAGTGAACAGTCAAAATATCCACCAAAACCATGCATAACATTGTCTTGCTGGACTGTCCATGATACAGTTGCAGATCTTCTATTGTCTGTCAATGGCAGTCCTCTGTAATCAGTTATTTCTTGCCCTTCATCATCTCGCGCACCTTTGGCGGGATGTACAAATGTAAATACAGGCTGTAAAACAATATGGTAAAAGTGAAATATATTTTAACGAAGCAATCAACATTATCTAGTATAAAAACTACCTTAGTGTCAGCAATATCATGCTTATTTTGCATGTAGACAACCCACAATGTCTCAAGGTTTTTGTCTTTTTGATTTGTGCCCCCGGAAGAAGCGGTTTTTGCTGCCGCCCATAATCTGGGCGATGATATTGGCGCAACATACGACCGGTATTCACATGGTATTGATATACCGCCAGGTTTCAGGAGACCGGCAGCACCATCAAGGCACTCGGGGGACAGTTCATTGTCACCCCATGAACCTGAAATAAATCATTTGGTCAAGTACCCAGTTGGTTTTATATTGTGCTGACAGTGAAAAGTGACTAGTTTTTTAAAAGCATGTCTTAAAAATTTCCTTAGACAGTGTTATAAGAAATCCGATATTTTTAAAATTCATTTATTGAACATATGTCATAAATATTTTTTAATTATTTAAATTTTCCTGATTGCAATGCGAATATTTGCCTAACAAATTGGTCAGGAATTTTTTAACACTTTGTATACAGTATAACGATGCCATTAGATAGGACAAGAATTATCATATTTTATTTACAATAAAATATTGTGCCGGCTCACAGTGTTTCATGGGACCAAAAAAATTTCCCTCTGCTGTTTATAGCTTTAATCGATCAAGGTATGCATTTAAAATATAAATATAAATAAATAAATATAAATATCTTGGGACAATCCACACACGGTCATCCGATCCCAAACTAGGCAGAGCCTGTACTATGGAAACCAGACAACTGATACTAATACTTATATACTTTTTTTTTTGTAAATACATACTTAAATAGATAAACAACACCCAGACACTTGGCGGGAATCGAACCCACGACCCATCGGTTAGCAGGCAGGGTGTCTGCCAACTAGACCAACGGGCCCGTCAAATGCACGAGTAAAACACCCAGGTGTCAATTTCAAATACTTTTTTTTATAAAAATTATTGAACTTTACAAGACCTTTAACTTATAAAAAATAAAATTAATTCTGAAAACGTAACTATCCAAGTTGGTTATTTTAAATAAATATAGTCTGATAAAACATCCTTAGGCGCATGTTTTTCTATTTTTATTTTCGGAAAATCACTTCTGGATATTTAGTTATTAATTTTTTTTTATATATTTTTTTCTCCTTAGAAACTCAAAAGCGGGACTTGTGACTAGCACAGAAAGATAGCTCTTAAAAAGGTCTACCAATAATAAAAAAAACCATGTTCCACTTCTGCGGCCTTTGGAAGAAATTGAATTTTGAAAAATTGTGTTAGGGTTGTCACACTGTTTGACCTTAATTAATTTTGTTTTGAACAATATTTTTTTACAGTAACTCATCACAATAATATGTTAAATTAAATTGCATGCATGGCAGGCCGTTTTTTGTGATAGGTTCCTACCTATACGTCCTCGTAATATGACATAAGCTGGGGGATTACCTCTACGTGGTGAAGGCGGGAACAGTTTTCACTGCCTAAAACTCCACAAATATACTTAAAACCTGTTGTTGTTCTAGCTATCTATTACGTATTTTTGTTTGGTGGCACGATAGCCTACCCGGTAACGCAGAATTTATTTGTTATCATGGAGTTGAATAAGTCCCGTGATGCTTCGTTGCCTCAGCAGGGGCTAACCCTTTTTGCTGGAGGCTGTTCATCCAAGCCCCAACTGGAGACCTTAATGGAAAGGGGACTCGAGATCGCCAACCCTCATGTTGGTACACGATTGACAAATGATGATGAGGACTGCACCACCGCCAGTAAATACAAAAATATGTAATCACGGTATTTCAGGCGTTTGACCCTGAAATATCGTGATTACATATTTTTGAATGCTTTTCTGTCTTCTTGACTATAATTACAGGCGTGCTACACGATAACTGTCAGTGATGACATATGGTACTGAGACGTGGTCTTTAACAGCTGGTCTTTTAGAGAAGCTCTGAGTCACACAACGAGCTATAGAGAGAGCTATGCTGGAGTTTCTTTGCGCGACAGAATCCGCAATTCGGAGATTCGCCGAAGAACCAACGTCACCGACATAGCTCTCAGAATCTGCAAGTTGAAGTGGCAATGGGCAGGCCACATCGCTCGAAGAACCGATAACCGTTGGGGAAGAAAGGTTCTCGAGTGGCGACCACGAACCGGAAGACGCAGCGTTGGCAGGCCTCCCACTAGGTGGACAGACGACATAATGCACGTCGCAGGTAACCGGTGGATGCAAATCGTCAATTATCGTTCATTGTGGCGTTCCGTCTTCCGGCTGGTGATGATGATGATGACACGGTAACTGTCAGTGACATTTTTTTATTACTTAAACAGAAGTACTTAAGTACCTCTACTTATTTTTTTTTAAAGAAATTGAGTGACCTTTTGCGACAACCCTATACTGTATAATTTGACCTTAGAACAGAATGGTCTATTTCTTCCAAAGGCCGCGGAAGTGGAACATTGTATTTTTATTATGGATAGGCCTTTTTAAGAGCTATCTTTCTATGCTAGTCACAAGTCCCACTTTTCCGTTTTTAGGAAGAAAAACCGCCCCACGCTTTTACACATAAATATAATCCATAAATTACAAACACGAGGTAGAAAGAAAGAAAGCACGGTTTAGATAATTTATTTATAACTTTTTAATGCAGTAGTCCTTATAAAAGCGTGTATTTTTAGTTTTTTAAACTATTAATTTATTTTATACTTTTTAGTCTTAGAACTATTCGCCTAAACTACGAATAAATTAGCTCAAGTATTTATTTGTTCGTAGCTTGAATCGTAGGCAGGTTGTGGCAAAACATATTTTTATATTACGCGTAGGTATCTGATTGAGTTAGCGAAGTTTAAGAAAGCACTACGTATTTACCCTTTAAACAGTCGAAAGTAAGCCAAAAGTCAATAGTTTTACAAGTAGTATTCAAGGGATATCTAATGGTATAACTGGTATTAACTAGTACCATTTATACCATTAATGGTACAATTCAATGGTATAACTGATCCGAAGCCGTTCGGTGGCTTACCAACCTTCCGGGTTCATCAACGTCCACGTTATTAGGCAAAGTAAATATAACTCCTTAATGCAAATCAAATGAGTCCAAGCTGCTAGTAAACCCATCGAGGTTTACTAGTAATCATTCCATGGACACCTTTCATTTCCATCATCAACCCTGATTATTGGGCAAAGTAAATAGAACTCTTTAAAACAAATCAAATTAGTCCAAACTCGATGTGTTTACTAGTAGCCATTCCAGGGTTCCGTCACCCACCTTTCTGTTCCATCATCAGGTTCTCATTATTGGTCGAAGTGAAAACAACTCTTTAAAACAAATCAAATGAGTCCAAACTCGATGTGTTTACTAGTAGCCATTCCAGGGTTCCGTCACCCACCTTCCTGTTCCATCATCAGGTTCTCATTATTGGTCGAAGTGAAAACAACTCTTTAAAACAAATCAAATTAGTCCAAACTCGATGTGTTTACTAGTAGCCATTCCAGGGTTCCGTCACCCACCTTTCTGTTCCATCATCAGGTTCTCATTATTGGTCGAAGTGAAAACAACTCTTTAAAATAAATCAAATGAGTCCAAACTCGATGTGTTTACTAGTAGCCATTCCAGGGTTCCGTCACCCACCTTCCTGTTCCATCATCAGGTCCTCATTAATGGTCAAAGTGAAAAGAACTCTTTAAAACAAATCAAATGAGTCCAAACTCGATGTGTTTACTAGTAGCCCTTCCAGGGTTCCGTTACCCACCTTCCAGTTCCTGATGATGGATCCTCATTAATGGTCAATATGAAAATAACTCTTTATATGTTCACTCCATTAATTCAATCATTAGTAGAAACTTTGTTGGCTAGACGTTTTAATTGTATGTTCCATATTATGAACTATTTATGCTGTTTGTTTCTCTTATCTAAATAAATAAATAAATAAAATAAATAAATAAAACAAATCAAATGAGCCCAAACTCGATTAGTTTACTAGTAGCCATCCAAGGGTCCCCTTATCCACCTTCGAGCCCCAGCATCAGATCAGCTCGAGGATACCATATTATTGTATTGTCACCGGTCCTTGATACATGTGCAAAATTTCAAATGTTTTGGACGTGTAGAAGTGGGTCAAAATTGCATCGCAAGATTCCATTACCATCATAGTTACAAAGTTACATACATACATACAGGTCAAGCTAATAAAAGCGTGTTAAAAAGGGAAAACATGCGTCCAATGACATTTTATTAGACAATATTTATTTAAAATAAATAATATCTTGGATAGTTACGTTTTCAGAATTAGTTTTTATTTTTATAAGTGTGTTTTTTTTTCTGTAAATATTTTGTTTCAATAAACAAAGACTATCAGGAATTTTTTTATAAGTTAATGCACACATAAATTTCTATATTTTTTATAAAAAAAAAGTATTTGAATTTGACACCTAGGTGTTTTACTCGTGCATTTTAAATGCATACCTTGGTCGATTAAAGCTATAAACAGCAGAGGGAATTTTTTTTGGTCCCATGAAACACTGCGGCTGTACACGTTTCGTCGCCTCGCGTGCCTCTCGTCGCATATGCCTGATTTACACGTATTAAGTTGTCAAGTAGGTAACTAAATTTTAAGTGACTTAATTTTAAGTATGCGTTTACACGTCGTTTTTAGTAAATTTTAGTTAAAATCTTTAGTTCTTTAGTTCGCCCCAATGGACGGTCGCATGATCCGTGACGATGTCATAGTACTTTGTAGCGACGGACAACTAATTTATTTTTAGGATTAAATTATATAGACAACTAATACAGATTATTATATTAGAATTTCCTTTTTATAATATATATATGTACTATAATTATAATATTAGATATAGAAAAGTAAATGACTTCGTGTCTTTCTTGATTACTGAATTTGTGTTTGATGTAAATATTTAACCATTTTACTTGTTTATTGCTTTCCATCCCCATAAGCACCGTGTCTGGTTCCCGGGGGACTACAAAGCACCTCCAGTGGCAGGCTCCGAAGGAAACGCACTGAAGGACTCCTGGTGCAGATTCCACAGGAGAGCCCAGGTTTCCCCTCATGTGTCGATGTGACAACCACGGGGATTTAGTGGGAAAGAATCCTATTTACCCCGATTGACCTACACAGGTCCTGGGTCCTACACCCATTGAACAATTTTTTTTTAAATTAAATTTCATTAAAATTAATATATATGTACTATAATTATAATATTAGATATAGAAAAGTAAATGACTTCGTGTCTTTCTTGATTACTGAATTTGTGTTTGATGTAAATATTCCAACAATAATATATTTGTGTTTTATTGGAATTTTCAAATACCTACGTATTTGAAAATTCCAGGACAATACAAATTCTGGAACAATCCCGTATTTCTGGCAACCCTAAATATACGTTGGTACAACGAAAACGTCACGAAAACGACTTTGCTCCTATTATATTTGTATATTACCTATGGTATGATCTATGGCTATACCTTTGCACGCACACCTGCAAACGTGCATTATACATGTGTGTGTCCAAACGTATCAAGAATAAACCACGCCCACCTACTTACCCGAAAAATAGAAAAGTTTCTATTCTACTTCATAACTTGCGTACTAAATTTTAACTTGGGACTTTCTACTAAAGTGATTGTTTACACGTAATAATTTACTAAAATTTAGTAAAGATTTAGTTACCAACTTAATACGTGTAAACGAAAAATTTTACTTATTCACTTGTGTACTAAATTTTAACTTGGAACTTACTACTAAAGTGTTTGTTTACACGCAATAATTTACTTAAACTTAAGTAAAGATTTTGTTACCAACTTGCAACTTAATACGTGTAAATCAGGCAATAGTCTCAACACGAGAGCTCACTCTGTATACACTAGTTTTGTCAGTTGAAAACCGGATGCACGCTGCGATGGACGTGTTGCTGCATTTTACCTTTGTGCTATTAGTTATGTTTTACACATTTACCATAAAAAGAAAATAACTAAGCCCTGGTGGTTTGTTTCTATATTCACAGTAACAGAACTATGTATATAAGTACCTATGTTTTCATTACCTTTTTTTGGGCGGAAAACTTAACGAACTCGTGTGTACAGGCGTTTTCGTTGTGACCCAGTGATATTTTACTAAAGATATGTTATATCCCTACTAACGTACGATAAAAGTTGTCTCACTTGTAGTTAGCTATACCTAGCTATACATTTTCCTACCTATAGTCTGACAAGGACAGATACATAACGAGAAAAGTAAGAGAAAACGAGATGGCTATATTTTGTGCGTTCCGTTGTCAGCGTTGGTTAAACGCTTGTTAGTGTCATCTTGTCAACTGACACATTCAATTTTACAATTATTTCTTTCAATATTATTATGAAAAAAATTGAAATACAAATTGAAAATCAAATTATTTTTTCAAAGTTACATGTGCTATATTATTCCTGACTATTTATTTACTTTTGCCTGGTAATTTGTGCACATTATAAATAGGCAGGACGGCATTTTCAATTTTTAATGATAGACGTCACGATGTCGCATTGACTACGCGGGACGGCGTGCGACTAACTGCTACAAAACCCAGTTGGGGGATACTCGCTGAATGTCTGGCGAGCGCTAATGGCATATCTATTGTTTAAAATATCATTGTTGTGACCTATTTATATTTCATTGAGACCTTACGAGACCCTTTGACGCGAGTGCAAAAACTGACACGCTTCCGAGAGCGAACAAGAGGCTGCGCGGTGCACTCTCTCGTACTCGGCCTGTACCATGGTGATTCCACGAGGGTGTACAGCCGGCATTAATGATAACAATTTTATATTCAATTGGTCAATATGGTGGCTAGTATTCTGCTTACCCAATAGCTCGGAAACAATAATGTCAGCTTTTGGCGACAAGTTTAGCTGTCGCATATCACCAGGTACTACAACAACATCGCGATCGCGCCACACTTCACGAACTTGTGCGGCCAACACTACAACTGCACAGGGATTTTTCTCCACTGCTATCACCTTTAACAATAACACATGAGTAACTATACAAATTGTCCATGGGGTGTTCGGGTAAGAATAACGCCTACCCATGTTCTCAGTGGCGTGCAGTCCATAGAGGCAAAAAGACTGCCTACCCTACCACTCCTTGGAATGTTTAAAATGTACTAAACAATTGTCATAAAAGTGTGTGCATGCCACTGCATGTTTCCCATAGGGTGTTGTAAGAGATGGCTAAGGACCAAGCAGTTTGCTTCTTCATTTATAATAGAGACAACTCAGGACTGGAACAGTTTGCCTGCGTCGGTTTTCCCGGCCGATTATAATGTGGGTGTCTTCAAGACTACAGTGAATAGGCTTTTAATAAGCTAGTGTGTTTTACCATCCTCGATTGCGTCGTTGCTTTCCATCAGGGCTGCAGTCAAGCACTAGCTTCTAAGTAGTGAATAAAAAGATAAGAATGCAGGCAGCAGCATCTATCTATTAGATTACCTACCACCTATACTGCGATCATCAAGACGCCTGAAAAGCGTGGGGGAGTATGGCAACCCGGCCCTACTAAGGTGGAGGCCTTTGTTTAGCAGTGGATGTCTTGCTGCCGCTGTGGCTATACAAATACCAGAAAAAAGAATCATCAAGAGGCAGTCAGGTTTGTCAACTGTAGTTGTGTGCATTAATCTTGCACATAGTATTGTAATGTTATTCATGTGTTTAAATTACACATTCCTAGTATTGTGCATAATGCTGTTAACAGCGTTATTACACTTTTGCATTTTAAGTTGACTACACTAAAACATTATGCGAAATGTTGTAATCATCAAAACACTATTCTGTAGTGTGTTACACGAAAGAGTTCCCTTCGTGGTTAAGTTGGTATAATTGAATTAGGTGTTGTCATTAAATTTAAAAATATTTACCCTCATTATAGGGAAAATACGCTCTAATATAAATCACACGGATATATTCATTAGTCCAAAATTATGTAAATGCGCAGTACTCTAATTTATATTTTGTGATTTATACAGGTTAAATACATAGAATTAAAGACAGAAATCATTTTCAATCATCTTATGCTTTCATAGGGTTTGGCTTGGCTGTTGTGGCCAATTGCAACAGATAAATACAATTATGTCAATAACTTGAGGACATAAATCGTTTACCATTTATAATTTTGATCATTTATTTACTTGGGAAAACATGGACCCTGGTAACATTATTTTACCTACCTGAAATAGCGGCAACTCAGGATCGTACTTGTTGGAAGGGAATTATAGTCCTTTGGTGAGATTTTCAAGTGCACAAAACCTTTTCATCTTTATAAATAGTTATCTTTCACTACTTCTCAATGTCTCAGGCATGATTTTGTTGTTTAAATAGAGAATAATGTGGAAAAACAAAACATTTTGACACACACAATCGTCTGTGACAAACAGGATGACCAACTTAACCACGAAGGGAACTCTTTCGTGAAACGCACTATACACATTTTCTAATTTAATCTATAATTTATGGTAAATAAGTATTATTTAACAACTTAGTTATGTATTATTTAACAACTTAATAATGAGATTAGCAAAATATTAGTAGTATTATTTCAGGTATTTAAACCTAGCTGCAGTGATTGTAAACAAAACAAATGTTTACTTACTGGAAATTATCAAAAGCGGTCATATTACTTTAATGATGATTACCTTAACTTTAGTGTTTGTTATATCAGCAGCATTCAATGTAGCTCTAACCAGAGGTCCCCTGCCAGCTCCAAGTACCATAACTGTAATAGTTCTACTTTTTTTATTCACATTATCACCTTGGCCTGCTTCATTTGAATCCTTAGGGATAATGGTTAGTGCACTCTGAAATTAAAACAATCTATTAATCAGATATTATAACTAAGCAAAACTGAATTCTATTAATCTCTACATAGGCTAGTTTTCCACTACAACTATTAATAATTAAATCATTATTACCAAGTCAGGCAGTTCTTTTTGAAGATCTGTGAGTGCATGTGCAATAGCCTTTTGATATTGGTCATATTTTACTGGATCCTTTTCAAACACATTGTATGTGTGTGTGTCTAAATTGTCTGCAAGTGGTTGCAAAGGAGTTTGTAGATAATCTTCCCAGCTGAAAAGCAAGCAAGGCTATATGAAGGGTTTATGAAGGTGATATAAAATCTAGGTTTTGGTAATAATTTAACTAATTTTCTCCAAGCGCAATCAATAAAATGAATGAATGAATCCTCTGGACAGAGTGATAGGTTTCAAAAAAGTTATGTTGCTGATTGCAAATAGATACATAGCCATATGAAAATATATCAGGAGCATATTGTGTACAAGAAAAAATAAAAAAATAAAGACACATTTAAAGAAACTCATTATAAATGTTTGAACAGATTTTCATAAAATACAGCTTAGAAAAAACAATTTACTACCGCATTTAAATTAATAAAGACATCCAAATCTTTCCATTGGTTTGGCAGCTACAATGCCATATACTGAAAGGCTTACTACATTTTGCTTAGATTACAAATAAGTCATTTCAATATCCAGATTTTTAAATTCAATTAAGATGTTGTTCCTCTCATTTCAAGCTGTCAGATGCAAAGTTATTTTGTAAACAGAAGAAGAAGGTATATTACCCTCTAGCATAGCTCAACATAGGATCATCAACAATGTAAGGTCTCCTTTTCCATATCCTGTATAAATATTGTAGGTAGAATTCAACATTGGATCTTCTTGCTCCACTAACAATTACTTGTGCCTCATGTTCAACCATATTTACTACCAGCTGTTGGTGTGCCCTAGATAGTACTGGATATCTGTAGAAAATCATCTATTAGGGTTAAGAGCATAATCACAATAGTTATACAATAATAATAAAGAACAGTAAAGTATCTTATACCACATCATTGGTGAGTATGCAAGACTGTGGAAGAGCATATCTGAGTTTTAAAAGTTGAAAAAAGTTGTTTGCTAGTGTTGTAGCAGCAGTGCTAGTAGTAGTAGCAAACAAGATCAGTCATAAAAATATTATTAATTGGCTAAAATATTCACTTTTCCGTCTTCCTGTAAAACAATCAATACTCAGATACACAGTATTTACAAACTGCTCTTTCGCAGTATTGCACGCTGACCAACAATATCATTATAATTTATTTCTTGTACATACTATTAACTTTTTTTGGTTTTATAAATTAAATGTAGATACTCTACTACTAAATTAGACTAAAACCATTAAGTTAATACCAATAGTAAGAAACACATACCCCTTTTTGTTATTATGAAAAATAGACGTAGGAACAATAATTGCCTTTACAGGTTCACCAAGCCACCTCTGTAATAGCTCCTGCGATGGCAAGTCTGCTGAGAGTTCTATTACAACACCAACACGCTTATCCCACTCCAAGCGTTCATGGAACTTCGACCACCAATACCATGGCTCATTCCAGGCCTTCTCATCTTCTTCTTCATTCATGTCATTCTCTAACTGCTTTGACACTCTAGTACATATCATTGGTACACGCGCCCATATCAAAGATGGATGATGGCTAAAAGTAATACCGGAGTTTAGTTCAATGCTGTTAAAACTACTCTACTTAATTCAAATTATAAACTACTAACCTTGTCTCATAGTAGGTTTGAATAATTCTAGCTAAATTATTACAGTCTCTACCATGCAACGACAACATAATAGCAGGGAGTCCAAGACCCCTGCAATAGTTAAGTTCTTCATTTATGCAGTCTTCGTGACGTCGTCGTACAAGCGGTGAAGGAGAATCAACATTCAAATAGGGTGACAGCTTCCCTACTAATCTACTAGTCCAATCTTGTGGTGATAATACCATATCTGATCTCGTAAAACCACCAACTCTTCCGGCATTTGGACATGGTCTTCGAAAACGTGGATGAACTATCGGTGAAACCATAAAAGAATAATTACAACGCAGAGCCTCGGTTAAACATGCTTGTAAGTCAGATGTAGTCACATATTCTAAACCACAAGATATCTCTTGTTGAGACATGGATGCAATTTCAAATTTAATTTATCTAAAAAAAACAAGAAAAAGAACAAGCAGTAGCAAATAGCAAACTTCGCGCGATCTCGTTTTTTTTTACCCAAGTCTATTTTAATGATTAAACCATAAAGTAAAGCAAGGTGCTGCCACACAAGTCACAAATTCAGTAATATTGTCTTGTCAATATTCTACAACCCGCCCGAAATCCGTCACGGCCTTATAGAAAGAAACCAATAGAGAGCTGGCACTTTCTTTCTCATTCGCGCAAGAAAAGGATGCATTTATATATATTATATGTGATAGAAAGAAACAGAGCATATGATTTTTTGTCCCTCAGCGTATGTTCAAAATCTGGCGCACCTACGGTGCGTCTTCTTTGAGTACTCATGAAATTTTCTAGTTCACGACCTAGCTTTGGAGTTTTAAATTGAATTGCATTATGAAATATCGTCTAAACTACTTAATAGGCGCATTTGAATAAATATCCATAACGTGTGTTATAATAGATCCAACCGTTTATTTTCTTTTTGACATTGTTCGTTCTATTGGTGCTGTCAAAAAGAAAATAAACGGTTGGATCTATTATAGGTGTACGAATTATTATTTTCTGTCCTTATTGGCGGCACGCTAGCTAGATGTCTTGTTATATTCTGTCTACGGTCACGGCCAAGGCACGTCAGCCTAATATTTAATTACATATATATATATTTCTACCTACTGGGTAGAAATTTCTACCCGGTATGTAGAAATATGGCTGACGTGTTGTGACGCGACCTCGTGCTGTCGTGACGACGGGTGTGCACACTTAGAGTCGCTCTCTCTCTCTGGCACTCAGAGTAATTAGAATGGAGCTAGTATCACGTCGATTCCCCGAACAAATTTTTCATGGCACTTTTGCGGGGTGCGGGATACAATTTCACGCATACTCTTGCAAATGTCTATTGCAAACTCTTCATGTTTCTATGAACCCACACTATAATAAACTCGCAACACATTCAAAAAGATACGCACACAAATAAAGAATGACCTGAACATATGAACAAAAATTTGGCAGAGGGGTTAGCGCATTATGCTTTCTCCAGTGGTATCTCCTCTAAGGGCATCAATGCATGATCAATATTCTGATTTGAGTTTAGAGGGAAAATTTTAACATGATTGCAACACTAACACCTTGATTTACTCTATAGTTCAATCATTAAAACAGACTCGGCCGTCAACCAAGGCCAAGCAAGTCAGTCAAGTACACAGACTACCATCTTACTGAGTAGTCTGTGCAGACTACTATGACATGCTTCTGTGGTAAAGTCAACTTCAATCTTCAATGTTGTGGCTTTTGAATTTAATTAACTTTACAATTTCATTTGCACTACTTGAGTTATCGGTGAGCAAAGTATTTTTTTAATGAACTCTGTAATTATTACATTGATCCTTTAAAATCAAATCAAGGTTTTTTTGCTTGTATGAATTGTTTTGCTGACGTAAATTTATGTGCGACACAATAGTTCAAGTACTATTACCCAAGTACAAGTACCCTATCTATTTAATTTTGAGTAAGTGTCTTCGATTATTATGTAAATATTGTACTCAAGGTACACGTGTACTTAATGTCTGATTAATTTTATTATAATATACTTAAGTACCTATAGTAGGTAATAATAATAAGCCTATAAAATCTAAATAATCATAGTGGTTAAAAAAACTTAATGTTACTGTTATGTATAATTATACATTAGGTTTGTTTTTTTTATTGCCCTCTTGATACATTTTTTATATCAAACGAAATATATAATATCAGTGTTAAGCTGAACAGTTGATGTGGTGCAATTGCATGTTATGTAAGGTAACAGGTAAACTTAATAAGTAGTCTATACTAACTTTCACTTAGTCTTTCCAATGTCACTAAATTAAGTAACCTTATGAAACTACATGCATTCTAATTATATTATACTGGGGGACTGGCTACACAATAATAATTATGTATCTCAATATTATTTGATGTTGTATTTGTAACTTTTTTTATTGTTATATCTTGAGGAATTGTCTCAGATGAAGCCATGTGATCAAATGGTAGTTTAAAAAAAATGACAATAGTATAGTATAACTGGCTGGTTTCTGGAACTCCACATCAGAGAGTGTATTTTGCGTGTAGGTGGGAATGAATTTATTCAATCCAGTCTAACTCCTCGAGAAAGGTCAGCAAGAGCCACTCACAATCTCTCAGAGAGTACTTGGGTTTCCAAAGTACTTAGCCCTGGATGCCGCAACTTCTGGGCATTTCAGTAGCATGTGGGCCACTGTTTCCTTCTCCTCCATGCACACTGCATAGAGAACTGTCTGTGACCCCTATAACAAAAAGAGTGCTAAGCCTGTTTAAACTATTTAATTTCTTGTAAACTAACTTGTAAGGTCTTCAGTGTTTTAATTTTTATGTTTCATTTTATGGGTAAAATTTCTAGATAGCTTAATAATTTAATAATAATATTCTAGGAAAATCAAATTGGCTGTCTACTCTAGAAATGGCAAAGCCTATATTTTATGTAACGTTTTACTAGATAGCAAATACAAATATACATTCCATATACATATTATAACAACAAAACAGTCATATCTATGCACATAATTCTTTTTAACCCAACCCACAACCTGTTACGTACCAGGGTGTCTAACCCACTAAACTAATTTTCATAATTGTTTGTTATAGGTTTGTACCATAATAATTATGAAAATTAGTGGAATCAAAAAACATTATTGTTAATGTTTTTTTATTCCACTGGTCACATTAGTTACTTTTTATAAGTGTTAATTGGTTGCTGGGAATGAGAATGTCAGAACAAAATACTGTTTTTCATTGTACACTTTGATGTTTTATAAACTTGTGCAGGTATAGTACCTGCTGGGTTGTGCTGAGTTTTAAAAACATGCATATAGCTTACATTGACTCACCATTGATTTTACTTTATTTCTTAAATGTTGTTAGTTTGGTACATAAACAAAAAAAGCAAACCAAGTGAAAGTTTAGTTTTGTGTTGTATAATTATAATGTAATAATACTTCCTCAATTGAGATAACGATAACAGTTACATTTAATTTATATTTGGATACTCTGATTGAATTTTAATGATTTCTGATATTTACGCGAATATTACACATTGAAATGAAACTAATTTTACGGATTATATCGCCACCACCTCAACCTCACCACCTCAGTCCGCCCGTGACCATGAATGCTGTAAAGTATTCGAAACGTCGGGTAATTAAAATTCAAAAATAAACCACGATATAATCCGTAAAATTAGTTTCATTTCAATGAATTTTAATTTTAATCGATAAACCTTTATGTACCTAGTCATTTTTAACGGACTTCAAAAAAGGAGGAGGTTCTCAATTCGTCGTGTATGTATTTCATTTTTCAAGTAGGTAATCATTTTAGAATTTGATCTAATAGATAATTGTGACAACCTAAACCTATTGTTATGTTATTATTCACTTACTTGTAGTCCCCGTGGCGCAGTGGTAAACAGCTTGCTTTGCAAACCAGAGGTGGCGGGTTCTATTCCCGTGGGGAGATACAACTTTGTGTAGTTGTTCCATACTGGCTACGAAAATTCACCGTTCATCTGTTTGTCTGTAAAGTAAGGTAATCCATGCATAGGATGGATGGGCATGTAAAAAATCGGTCCTGCGCCTTGCATCTTCCTGGTCGTGTCGGTCTTTCGTCCTATCGGATTTTGAGAGGTAAATGAAGAGATAGTGCACATGTGTCTAGGCAAGCATTACATTATAAATAGGACATTATTTTTATTGTCCTACCAAGAGCCATGCTATTTGACCTATAATTTTTATTTCTTTCATATTTTTTACCTAGGTATGAATGTACTTTAAAAAAGGAGAATCGTCTTAAATTATCAGATTTTTTAGGTATTTTTGTAGCTAGGCAATTTTAATAATTCAAGATATACTTAATTATATTTTATTTACATTTATGTAATTGATTTTATCCCGCAGCCTCGCTTGCGCGGAGTTAACCAGTACTTAAGGATTGTTTATATACCCTTGACATATAATGTTTTATAGGTACCTACTTATTTTAAACAATCGAAAGAAAACTTCTTCGCGGTGTCACTTGCGCGTAATTAATTAGTACGTAGTAAACTTATAGATCGATGGGCCTTGCCTTTGAGCCCGGCGCCGGAGGATGCATTATAGCCCCCGGGAACCTGTCAGCCATAAAAGGAACCTACTGTCCAAATGTTGTAGTTCTAGCTTCGGCTCTTTCTAGATGAGTCAGTCACGCGAAAAAGACTTTCCTCTATAAATTAGTGTAGAAAATGAATGAATATAGTTAATTAATTTGGAAATAGAACATGCTTATAAAATGTGTTCCACCCGAATAGTCCCAATCCATTTTATTATACAGCCGGACAATTACATACTTCCTGGAAAAATATATAAGTTTATGATATGGTAAAATTTATGAAAACCCTACACGATAACATCTTCAATAATAAACCGATTTCAATGATTATTTTTTAATGATAGTAAATCAATATAATGGTCATAAAATTATACAGTTTCTGAAAAATATCTTATTAACGTAGTGTACTGGCACAAAACTGGCCAGAGTGTACCAATTGTAATGCTGATTTTTTTAAAAACTTTTTTTATATAGAATAATAACAACCTGACTGTAGTGTAGAGACACCCCACCTGTTTATGTATGTAGATGTAAGTAACTGTATAAGATGTAACGCCGCACAAAAGGAGACATTAAAGGTGCATACGCCAAGACAAACATACTTTCATGAACCCAAAGGTTTGTCCTGATGGGTGGAAGCCGCACACACAACCATTTAAGTGGCAGCCAAGATCTCTAACCACTACTCCAATGAGGTCGCCTGACCACCCGGTCGCAACGGGGTAGTATATTATGACGACGAGTCATCGTATATTTTACATGTTTAATGGTTTGCGTTTTATGATTGGACTTTTCTTTCTGTTTTTAGAGTAGATAGATGCAATAAATCGCCCAAAAATGAGCCACCATCATGAACATATGAATCATATGAACCATATAAATATAAATAAACTGAACTTGGACAATAGTATGCCCACAAACCATGACATGCATTCAAATGGTACCACATTGGAAGATATAAACGTAAGTGTCTTTTGATCACATAATTATGTTGATTTCCTTTTTACTTGCAACTAAGTAGATTGTTGATACTTGATAGTCAATTGTGTTAAACCTTATCATTTTCTATGAAAACAACTCTTGTTTCGCTGAAAAGCTGCTATTTTAACAGTGCTTTTTACCTAAGCATGTATAGTATAATATACTCAGTCTGCCAATGGGTCATTCATTATCTCATTTCTCAGTAAATATAGATTATGTATTGAAATTTACATTGTGTCGAGTTAATAATCTAATAATAGAATTGTTGTAATGATTGAATAAAAATAAAGAGTCAATATACTTAATTGTAATTTATAAAACTGCTGCATAATAAATATAATACCAGCCCTTGTTTATGTCCCACTGTTGGGCGCGGGCCTCCCCTCAAGATGAGGGGGCTTAGGCCATAGTCCACCACGCTGGCCAAGTGCGGGTTGGCGGACTTCACACGTCATTCGAAAGCTAGTTAAGCTTTCTCAGCGATTCGCACATGATTCATTAAATAAATCAGAGGTGCGAGCCGGGGTTCGAACCTGCGCACCTTGTTTCCAAGGCAAGCGTTCGCCTACTGAGCTGTTACCGCTATAATAGGGGCATAATAGGGGTTATTATATACATCAGCAGCCGAAACGTGTCCACTGCTGAACAAAGGTCTCCCGTTTAGAAGGGAGGGGTTGCCATAATCCCCCCCCCCCACTTGTCAGGCGTTGGGACGAGTATATTAATACCTAATTATGTGCAGTTTCATACACTACTTTATCTAACGGGCCTTATTTGACGGGCCTGTTGGTCTACTGGTCAGTGACCCTGTCTGCTACCCAACAGGTCGTGGGTTCGATTCCCACCAAGTGTCTGGGTGTTTTATCTATATAAGTATGTATTTACAAAAAAAAAGTATATATGTATTAGTATCAGTTGTCTGGTTTCCATAGTACAGGCTCTGCCTAGTTTGGGATCAGATAACCGTGTGTGAATTGTTCCAGGATATTATCTAAACTCCTGAAATTCATTCATTTATTGGATGAAAATTCGATAATTTAAATTCTGATTTGAAATTTTGGTACACTATTGTGTCAATGATATTTTACTATATCATTGTATTGTGTAGACCAGTGGTTCCCAAACTTGATTGGGCTCCGACCCACCTAACAAAAACTGCCTAATTCGGGACCCACCTCTTGGCTGTCCTAAAAAGGGCATACAATATTGGTAACGCTCAGATTCCCTAGTCTCTGTGTTCAGAGGAAAGCAAATATTCGCCGACGCGAAGCTTCACGACGTGGACTGACAGAGTTTGTTTCAAAGTAGCAATTTTTATTTTATTTTACGTTATTCTGTTACTATCACAAACAACATATATATTGTAATTTAGAAACTTAAGTCAGCTCAAACAATGGAAATTTAAGCGTCATCAATATGGATGAAGGACTGTTCGGATAAGAAAAACAACTTTAATTTTGAATAGAACTTTTTAATCCTACTAATCGCAGCAACCTATCCAACGAATCCAAATTCGGTGGGTCTACGTTTATTAGTGCTCCATCATCAGACCCTAATCACCATTTTTGTAGCAACTACTCGTCAGTGTTGCCAGGTGTAATTTCAAAATATCAGGAGAATTGAAGCTAAAAATCAGGAGATCAAGCATAAAAATCAGGATTTTTTGATTTTATGTATAAATTTGCTTTATTCTTGAGCCCAAACTCGGTGAGTCTACCTTTATTGGTGCAGAGATCCCATGACCACCTTCCTGCTCCATCATCAGACCCTGATCACCATTTTTCTAGCAACTACTCGTTGAGACCTATCTAACGAGACCAAACTCGGTGAGTCTACCTTTATTGGTGCAGAGATCCCATGACCACCTTCCTGCTCCATCATCAGACCCTGATCACCATTTTTCTAGCAACTACTCGTCGAGACCTATCTAACGAGACCAAACTTGGTGAGTCTACCTTTATTGGTGCAGAGATCCCATGACCACCTTCCTGCTCCATCATCAGACCCTGATCACCATTTTTCTAGCAACTACTCTTCGAGACCTATCCAACGAACCCAAACTCGGTGGGTCTACGTTTATTGGTGCAGAGATCCCGTGACCACCTTCCTGCTCTATCATCAGACCCCGATCACCATTTTTCTGGCAACTACTCGTCGAGACCTATCCAACGAACCCAAACTCGGTTGGTCTACGTTCATCGGTACAGAGATCCCGTGAATGCCTTCCTGCTCCATCATCAGACCCTGATTACCATTTTTCTGGCAACTACTCGTCGAGACCTTTCTAACGAGCCCAAACTCGATGGGTCTAGGTTTATTGGGGCCGAGATCCTGCTACCACCTTCTTGTTGATCATCATCAGACCCTGGTGAATGTTACCATTTTATTTAGTATTATCGGATTTACATATGTAGTAAATTTCAGATTTTTCTGACTAATAGAATTAATTTTATACAAAATATCCCTACCTCGACACAGAAAAGAGCTGATGGTCTTCAAACAATGATAAATAAAATAAACCGCATTCAAATCCGTTCACTGGTTGGACCGCTCGACCACTACGTTGCCACAGATAGACATACATACAGACAGACAGACTTCCGGACATAGGCGTCAAACTTATAACTCCCCTCGTTTTTGGTCGGGTGTTAAAAAATATCACAAAAACAAAAGACGTCCGACTCAGGCTCACCAATTTACACGAAATGCATTTCGCCGCCTGTCCCGACCAAAGATATTATATATGAACGTAGTGAAAAATTCTAAATCTATGGTCCCGACCCCCGCTCGCTCCTCTCCTCTCGCAGTCATCGAACGCGAGCGCCACGACACCGGGCGCCCGCGCCCACGGCGCCCGCATCCCTCCATCAATGGCGGACCAGCTGTAAGCCCGATCGGTCGGGTTTTCAGGGCCCACTTAATATTCGCTCGTGACCCACCAGTGGGTCGCGACCCACAGTTTGGGAACCTAGGGTGTAGACTAAACTGCCGGATATATATAGACATATTTTTAGGGTTCCATACCTAAAAGGTAAAAAGGAATCCTTATAGTGAGACTTCGTCAGTCTGTCATGCCAATATAATACTTCAGGAACCACTGACGCGACGCTATCGATTTGAAACTTGGAATAGTTTTAGATATTACTTACCCAACCTCATTGCCAATGAAAAAAAAATATTTTTATCATTTTTTTTTAAAGGGTTTGAAATGTTTCATCAAAATTTCAAAGTGAGACTACTATATCGAGTGGGGTGCATCTTAAAACAGATTTTTATTTTGGTTTATGTCACGAATTTTTTGGCTTATAATAAAAAATGTCAAATTAAATACCCCCCCCCCCCCCCTTTTCTCCGAAGTTTGTGGAGGGCAAAATCTGAAATAATTATGTGTAATGTCTATCTATATTTTACAGGAAAAATAAAATGATATTTCTACCTAGTACAGTTTTTTAGTAATCCTAAAAAAACCTCGACAAACAAACTTAGTTTTGCGGTTTGGATTTTTTGCTATCTGAGGTGTTAGAGTTAGACGAATAGTAAAATAACTTTAATAGGTCCAAAGAACGTATGGAACCTCGGTGCGCGAACCCGACTCGCACTTGACCTTCATTTAATGATATCAATCCACTTTTTCATTTAAATGACGCCTGAATAGTACTAGCACTACTACTACTACTACGGTTTCAATTTTGTTACTGAGACTAACGAAAGAGAATAACGGAAATACACTATTTTCGTTATGTACCTAATGCTTTTTAGGTAATTTACTTTGAAGTCAGTTTTTATTTTTTGTATAAAAGCCGACGTCTTTTTATTTCAGAATGTTTTTCTTAAACATGGAGAACATCACGGTGCACATGAATCTATGTCCATGACAGTAAGTTATACATCTTACTACAATAATACATAGTAACAAAAACTTATCGGCCTTAGAGTGATTCAGTATTAATATATTTCCAGTTTCATGGTGGTTACATGGAAATTATTCTATTCTCATGGTGGAACGTAACAGACATAGGAGAATTCATTGGATCCTTCCTTGCTATATTTATTATGGCCTTACTTTATGAGGGGTAAGATCAACAGAATATTAACTTTGTTCCACACATTATATAACTATGTATTTATGTAGCTTATTTGTTAAGGTGGTAGCAACAATTACCATTTTTGTGTAAATGGTAATTATGTGTCTACATATGATAATAAAGTATGTTAATTATTAGAATACCTCGCTCATTGTTTGCCTGTGGTGTGCGGTTGGATTACCTGCCACCTATACTGCGATTTCCAAGATGTCTGCCAAGCATGGGGAATATGGCAACCTCTCCCTCCTAACGGGGAGGCCTCTGTTCAACGGTGGTCGTCATTTGGCTGATGATGATAATTAACTCTTTTTTGTAATGCGTAAATTTTGCATACTTGTAGATTGTTGAAAAGTAAACATTGCGTCTTTTTACCCACCTTGGTACCTACAAACACAATAATATCATAATAACTTTACTTGAAAGTATCCACAACAAGCGCAATGATCATGGTCCTCGGGCGTTCGTCGCCTGCCGGGTCAGGGGGTGTAGTAAGAGTTTCGATAGTTTACGAGCTCGATCAAACTGACGGTTTTTTCCCCCAATCATGACTTACGCGAGTGTAGTTTTCGCGCACGCCGCCCGCACCCGTATCGATAGCCTCCAGGTTATCCAAAATCGTTTTCTCCGACGTGCCGTCGGTGCCCCGTGGTACATGCGGAATGTAGATTTACATTCCGACTTTAAGTTAGTTCCCCTTCGTAAATTCCTAAAAGAAGCGTCGAAACGCTACTTTGAATCCGCGTCCCGTCACGCGAACAGTTTAATCCGCGCCGTCGCCGATTACGCCCCTAGTCCTTCTGACTCGCGCCGCAGACCACGGCACGTACTGCTCGACCCTCCTGACCCCATGACGGTCCTATTGGACCAGGATGCGCCGAACCCGACAACCGTATGCTACACTAGGTATCAGACACCGGTCTCGCCGGCGAGGCCGAAGGGTCGTACGCATGCGACCTCAACGGCGTGCATCACCCCACAGAGTTTTTTGCCGGTTCTTCTCAGTGGGGGCGCGTTGTGAACCGGTGGTAAACTCAGCCCTCTCTTAAGCGACAGCACAAGCCGAGGCCGTGCCTCCCTGAGGTGCCCTTGAGCTCGTCGCTTCTTCTGCCGTTAAGGCTAGAGTGCTAAAAGCGCTCGCCTCCTATTGTCCGCTGAAGCTGTAATGGCCGTCTGCGGCCAACAGCGTCTATCAGTCCCAAAAAAAAACGGTTTTTTCCCGTACATTTTAGTAGTTTTTGATAGTGACCGCTAGGGGCGCTGGTGTGAAATGTATGGAGAAAACTGTCAGTTTGATCGAGCTCGTAAACTATCGGAACTCGTACCTACTAGACCACCTGACCCCTATCACTGCCGTGTGCATAAAGATAAATATGTTTTTTCACTGTTAAAATATGATTTATTAACACTGATTAAAAAAATACGCACTGTATAAAAAGTTAACCTGTTAGTTATCAATCCTTCAAGATTCACCCCAATAGGTATTATATCGTGTGAGCACTTAATAATGTTAGTGAATATTATTTAATTTAAATTATTTTGCAGCCTTAAATACTACAGGAAACATTTACTATGGAAGACTTATACAGGACTTCAATATTGTGCAGTAGCACCACCTGACAAAGGAGTTTCAAATTTGTGCAATCCTGATGAACCTCAAGTTATACAGTTAAGTGGATGTCTTATTTATTACTTTTAACACCCCTTTTGACCAAAACGACGGGTGTAAGTTTGACGCCCATGTCTGTTCGTATGTGGCATCGAAGCTCTCTACAGTGTCATCATCATCATCATTATCTGCCTATATTAATCCACTGCTGGACATAGGCCTCCCCCATACACGCCATTGAGCCCGGTCTTCGGCTCTCCTCATCCAGTCACTGCCAACTGCTTTGCGTATATCGTCACTCCACCGGGTCACAGGGCGTCCTACTGGGTGAAGGCGTATAAATGAGATTTTTCTTTATTTTCCCATCTTATTCCCATGAAGGTTTTTTTTTTTTTAACAAATGTGTTATGGACTGGCATACGTCATTTGGTCTTATTGGATGTCGCTAGATTCGACTTAGTTGTAAGAGTGACAGAATAACCAACTTGAATCAACTTAATACCTAAGTAAAAAATATTTTCTGAATAATAAAAACCGACTTTAAAGAAAATGATCTAAAAGAATTAAATAAAGAAAATATATTGAAGTCGGTGCTGATACATTAGTTAAGACATTACATTAAAGTAAAAAGCGCTTGCACATAAAACTAATGTTAAAAAGGCTGTGGTGTGTCAAAAACACCGTGTAAACGATACATTTTACGCTAATTAAATTAGTGACTAGTGACTGCTAATTATATGTTTACTAAAAAAAAATTTTTTTTCTTTTAGGCCAGTGCCACATGTTTTAGAAAGAAATGTGTAAGTATATTTGGCGTAATGTCATAGCCACATTCAGTTTATATTATTGTCTGAAAATAAATTAATTTTAGTTATTTATTTCAGTCCTACAATGCTGAGCACAGCTCATGCGTGGCAGACTGTCCTACATGGAGTACAAGTGTTAGTGAGCTATATGTTGATGTTGGTGTTTATGACTTATAATGTGTGGCTATGTGCTGCAGTCGTCCTAGGATCTGCGACCGGTTACTTCCTCTTCGGCTGGCGTGAATCTGTTGTGGTAGACTTCACTGAACATTGTCACTGATACATGTTGAACTTGAAAATCCATAAACCAAACTAGTATTAATTTGTTTTACTTTTATGTAATGTAACCTCGCTATTTGACAAGTCCGATAATATTTTACCAATATCATGAAGTTATTTTATCATGTTATAAGAAGAAAGCCTTATGTAAGTATTTTGGGCAACATTTATACCAGTTCTTATTTACCTTATAGGATTATCAATATTATATTATTGTTTTAGGATATTATTAAAAATATATTAAATGCTTTGGATACATATAATATTGTTTATTTACTTTATGTTAATTTATATTGATACCTATAATTTAATTAGTCTTTAGAATAGTTTTATAATTATATACAGAAAGGGTGTGTGTGAGGATTGAGTAAGCCTCACTGAACACCCTTTGAAAAAAATTCAAAAAATGCTAGTCATTTAGTAAAAGTCCTAAAACAATTTGTAAAAACCAATTGGGCAATTTGCAAAAAGGTAAAAGATATATCCAATAATGTATGCATGCTCACTCAGTTCTTACAGACGACCACTCAGATCTCCAAATGTATTACCTATGTTTACATAAAATATTTGAATACTAGGATTTACTTAGTAAAAATTTTGTTAAGTAACAACCTTTAATTACAGATCGCCTAGTGCCATATTTAAAAATTTACAAATAATTACTTATGGTCACTCAATCATCACACTTTTATAAGACCCGATGTTTTGAAAACTAAACAATAAAAAAAATTATATACTTATCTCTAGTTATATGTCCCGTATTTTTTAAACACATGGCGGGATACCCTACATTTTAGATTTTCATAGAAACCATGAAATTTTTATATCTTTAAATCGGAGCTTTAAATAAACAAAAACATAAATAAATGTGAAATGGTGGATAATAGCAAAAACGTTAGTACCTAGCCTCCGTGACGCAGTGGTTCCTTAAAGGCTAGGACATGCAGGTCGATCACCTGATTGTCTGTAAAGTAAGATGATCCATGCGTCAGATGGGCATGTAAAAAGTTGGTCCTACGCCTGATCTCTCCCTGGTCGTGTCGGTTCGGTCCTATCGAATTGTGAGGTGTAAAAGGAAGAGAGAGTGCACTTGTGTCCACGCGAATACGCAAGCACTTGTGCACTATAATATCTCCAGCGTAGATGGCTGATATTTGCAGAACATTGGCTGCTATCGGCCAGGACATTATTAAAACTAAAAAAAATTACAAGTACTTTGTTTACATTTTTTGTAATATGTACTTACAATCTTTAAGATAGGAATATGTTTTGTCATTTGAAAAACGTGTGAATTGAGCGAGCAAATAATATATAAACAAATATATATTATTGAAATAGGTACATTCTAAGGGTACCACTATCATGGTTTGATTTCTACTTTATAAAATCCTATTTAACATTATCTACAACTAGACGACATATATAATGTAATTTAATACTATATCAGAGATTCAGTAAAGGCTTTATAGGGGACCATACAGTCTTTTTTATGGTTCCATACCTAAAAGGTAAAAAAGGAACCCTTATGGTCTGACTTCGTCTGTCTGTCACACACCTATATATTTCAGGAACCACTGATGCTATCAATTTCAAACTTGGAATAGTTTTAGATCTTAATTACCCAACCCGAAATGGGTCATCAAAATTTCAAAGTGAGACTACTATAGTATCATATGAAAGAGTTGAGTGGGGTATCATATGAAAGAGCTTCATTTGCACATCTCGATAACAGATTTTTATTTTGGTTTATGGTCACGCAGTTTTTGGCTGATAATCAAAAATGTAAAAAAAAAATACCGTCCCCCTCCCCCCCCCCCTTTATATCCGAAGTTTGTGGAGGGAAAAATCTGAAATAATTACGAGTAATACATGTCTATCTATATTTTACAGGTATAGTACAAATGTTCTTTCTAAGTAAGTACCTAGTACAGTTTTTTAGTAATCCTAAAAGAACCTCGACAAACAAACTTAGTTTTGCGGTTTGTTTTTTTTGCTATCTGAGGCGACGACTAGTAAAATAACTTTAATACGTCCAATGATGGTATGGAACCCTCGGTGGGCGATCCGACTCGCACTTGACCGGTTCTTTTTTTAATTTAATATAAGCTAGTGCTTGACCACTATAGATATATTTTTAAACAAATTATATCGATGCTGACCACAGTCCCACCTGAGGGAAAGTGGCCACGCAATCGAAGATGGTAAAGCACATTAGCTTAGTAAAAGCCTATTCACTCTAGCCTTGCAGACACCCACATTTAAATTGGGCGAGAAAACTGACGCAGGCAAACTATTTTCCAGTCCGTAGCTGTCCATATTATAAATGAAGAAGAAAATCGCTTAGTCCGGACCGAAGGCACGTTTACCACATATGGGTGCGTTTGCACTATGCGTCTCGTCCGATGAAAGAAGGGTGTTGGTGGAATCAAGGGATCAAGGCATGAAATTCCTGCGCACACTCCAAAATGCAACCTGTAGAATACCGAGGCTGGCTACTAAGCGCCTGTGCCCTAGGCTTTGTAGATTTGCCTCCACTAACCTAGTGTCACGAATTAGCCTTTTAGCACGCCTCTCCACTGAGTCCAAAGCTGCTAGATGGCATATTGCAGCACCAGCCCATATATGACTACAGTACTCCACCCAGACACGACAGCAACCCATACAGACCGTTCACTCAGGAAGTCCTTTATCCAGCCTACCAAGCCAGGGGATATGCCGTACGCTGAAAGCTTGCTTATGAGGCTATAGCGTGCCAGAGCATATCCAAGATTTTCGAGACATCTAAGGAAACAGCGAGCTCTTCCCCATTTGTCTCGAGGGCCTCGCCTCATAATTGAGTGGCATACACTAGAAAGCCCCCAGTCGACCGATTTCGGCGTAGCCCGTACTGTCGGTCGCTGAGGAGATCATTATGTTCTAGGTATGCCGTGAGGCGTGAGTTCAATATATGCTCCATAATCTTACAGAGTATGGAGGTTATTGAAAGCGGCCGAAAGTTGGCTGGATCGGCACGGCTGCCTTTTTTGGCACAGGCCAGCAAGCTTCCAAGATTTGGGCATTATTCCAGTGTTAAACGAGTGGCGGTACAATCGTGTCAATACCGGAGATAACGCGGTTACACATGCCTTTAGTAGGTACTATCACGTACTATCCCTGGAATACCGGAAACCGGACTACTCCGTTAGTCAGCCTCGTATAATAAAGAGCTTGTATTGAAGCTACTTCCAAAGGCCCCTCTATAGCCTATATTGAATCTCTTTGTTCTTTAATTAGTTCTGAGGAAATTAGGTATTATATAATTATTTTTATACGTCACTATAGTAGGGGAGTCCTAGAAGGGATTTTGGGATTTATTCAAGAGACGCTCTGGTTTGTTCGGCTTCATTTTTAAAGTTATGACTGACCCGACTGCCCCAGAAGTTATGCTGCTATGTTTTTCTAGAGTTTGTATGTCTATTCCTTTGGCACGGACTCCAGCCTAAACATCTCGATTGATTTTGGCTGTCGTTAAATTCGTTTAAGTTGTGGAAGTGACACAGGCTAATTTATAACATTAACTTAAATATTAAATAAAACTACAATAAATCAAGGCTATCACGTGCAGTTTTTTCAATCTGTCAATACCCCTCAAGATAATCGTCAGATTCTAGGCCAGCATAACTGAGACATCAAGCTGAACCTTCTGTATCTGACACGCTCGAGTAAGTTTTTCAACTATGACAATATTATTCTTGAATTTTCTAAAATTCGCTACGATCTTGCGTCACTAGCCGCGTCTCCACACCGGCCGCACGGGCTGTGTGGTCGGTGTGGACGTGCCTCAGCTGAGCGTGTCTCGGGGTTGAGCCATCGGCTGTCGGTAAACGGTCTCGGTTTTTGCGCTGTTCGTCCGATGTGGACGGTGGTTTTTTAACTCCATAGCCTCTTGAGTAAGGGTGGGGGGTATATACCTTTTGTTTTATCTTTTTACAAATTAAGAGATTGGTTTTACAATAATAATTGTATCAATCCACAAATACACACAAACATTCAAGATTTAAATTGGCTGTTTAATAGTGATACACCTGCCAAATGTAGACTACTTGTATCATCCATGAGCTTTGTTTTTATGACAGGGTGATACAACTGCCTTACAAGTTATTCACATTTAGTTCTTAAACAAGAAAGTGCTGTTGACACAATGGTTAATGGATTTTCTTGGTGCAGTGCCATACACAGACTTATGACAGGTTAGGCAAAGAATAACAAAATTACTGTGAATTGTATTAAGGTACACATGCATAAAAAGAACTTATTAAATGTACATTACAATATATCTAATACTTACATTATTTAATAATTTATATTATGATTGTTCAGAGAAGTCACAGGGTAGGCAGTATTTTTTTAGACTATTCAGCACTGGCAGTGGCTAACTGCATAAACTAGACTGTCTGTAGTTTTCTTAATAATATATTTTATCCCATTATATTAGGTAGGTAGGTACATTATTCTTAAAATGTCTTAAGAAATTATCTATGTTAATACTAACAGGTGTTGGGGTGCCTACGAACGCAATGTTTTTTAAGATTTGAACTGCTGATGCACTTATAATCACAATATTTACATTGATATGGCCTCTCAGATGTATGGACTCTTTGGTGAGCTTTTAGTGAGTTAATAAAATTTGATCTAAATGAACAACGGTCACATAGATAAGGTCTTTCACTAGTGTGAGTTCTCTTATGTTTAATGAGATTAGAAGACAATTTACATGAATATGAACAGTCTGGAAAGTCACATGAGAATTTTTTGTGGGCAGCTAAACATTGTTTATGTTCTGTAGTATCATCACTTCTGGAAAATAAGCAAACATTACTATATAAGGACATCATATTAATAGGATACCTGCCAGGTATTATTACCTGGATAATATTTTACATAAAATGTAGGTACCTGTCAGAATTACTAAAGGTTTTTTTTACTTTCGTCATACTTTTCTCTATAACGGATTGATCATCTTTAGTGCATATAGTTGCGGATGTACGTGGAGTACTGTGATTTTTAGATTTCATGTTACATAACATCTGAGCGATCATTGATTTTGGTTGAGGACCAAACTTGATGACATTTTCAGTTGTTGGTCTACCTCTCCTATTAGTAAACTTGCCATTAGGATACGGCGATGACAATAATTCAATATGTAAAGGATTTTCTCTTTCATTAGCTTGGTACATGAATGTAATAAATTACGTTTAGAATGTAAGTAAGATTTACTCCTGTGATCTCAGCCTATGATTTTAGATCCTGAATTCCTGAGGTTTTAATATAATTATCGCACACACAATGAAAATATTTTGGAAATTGGATTATTGGACATAAATAATCACCAGTGTGACCGTTTCATAAAAAGGTAATCAACTAAAATAATATGATTTCAGTACTAAAAATACTAATATTTATGCAGAATTATACTAAAATAAAAACGGTCAAGTGTGAGTCGGACTCGAGCACCGTGGGTCCCATACCATTTTTGGACGTATTTAAGTTATTTTAATATGCGTCTGACATCTCAGATAACAAAAAAATACTCTAAACTAAGTTTGTTTGTCGAGTTTTTTTGGAAATATCGTTTTATTTTCCCTGTAAAATATAGATACACATGTATTATCTGTAATTATTTCAGATATTTCCCTCCACCAACTTCGGAGATAAGGGAATGGTATTTTTTAAACGGCTGTAAAAAGAAGGTTCTCTATTCGACGCGTATGTATGTATGTAATATTAATAAAAATGCGTAATATTAATATATGGTAGTCTATGTGGGCTTCTAAACAAATTTTATGAGTGTATGTATGTATGTAAGTTTGTCCGCGAATTTCTCAGAAACTACCAGTCTGATTTCAAAAATTCTTTTTATTAATAGTTATAGAGAGAGAGTAGAGTATTTTTCAACTTGGGGTAGAGTACAAGTTTCATCGGTTCAAAATCGGTCCATTACTTTAAGAGATGTAAACATTTTATGTTTTCAGTAAGTTACTGTAACGTAGACGTTCGAGTTGCGCAATAGTGCTAATACCTATCTCGGTAAAATAAAAGTCACTAGAAAGTGTTAATTTAACTATTTAAAAAAAATAATAACCGACTTCAAAGTAAATTATCTAAAAAGCATAAAATAACGAAAATATATTGAAGTCGGTGTCAGCTCGTGCTAGTCTTAGTTAACATGATGTGCTAGCATCGACTTCAATATATTTTCTTACACATCTCTTAACAATCGGGATCGTTTGTTGCCAACCGAGTAGCCGCAGTGTTATGATGTTCCATCCACCCATTAATTACCCACCTGAACTTGCAAGAAATAAGTATAAATAAATACAACAACGAATTACGCATTGTGGAACTAAAAGTAAAATATTAATATAAAAACTGTACAAAAGAGATAAATCATACAGTTTCGGTAAACATCAGACAAAGACAAAACTAAGCAAGGGAAATTGGTTTCGGTAAACATCAGACAAAGACAAAACTAAGCAAGTGAAATTGTATGAATGAATGTTTGTGCTACCAGAAAATTATCAAAAAATACACTACAAAATGTCCTTTTAGTTAAAATTTTACCAAAATATACCAACATTTGAAATTATACCAAAAAAATACTAAATCAAAATTGTGAAGCCCAAATTCTACCAATTTGGTATGAAATATACCAAAAACGGTCACACTGATAATCACAGACCACAGCATATTTCTGTCTACGGCATATAGTGTTCTGTGCATGTTCTGTGGACCGTGTGGACCGTAGACAGAATATAATACAGACACATACCAAGCGTGCCGCCGATAAGGACAGAAAAATAAGTACATACTAAATTTAGAGTTGCCACGAAAGGGAAATTTTACCCTTTGTGTAAAGCAAATACGGAGGTTGTTGTAAATTATATTTTCTTTCCTAACCAAAAACCACTTTCTTGACACAACATTTACTTTTCTTACATTATATCGTCTTAATCTATGACAGTCTGCAAAAAGTACGAAAGTGATTGTTATAATAATGTCCTCCTAGCCGAAACGACCACAGCGGCCAATCTTTCACAAGATCAGCCATGTACGCAGGAGATATTATAGTGCACAAGTGCTTGCGTAGACACAAGTGCACTCTCTCTTTCTTTATATAATAGGTACCTCTCATAATCCGATGGGACGGAAGACCGACACGACTGGGGAGAAGATAAGCGCAGGATCGACTTTTTACATGCCCATCCGACACATGTGTGGCGTATCTCGGATCACGGTTTCGGAACGCCAAAGGGGCTGTCAAAAAGATGACAGCGCGCTAGTATCTATGGCAGAGACATGTTTTAATTATTACGATTACTCCACTGTATTATAAGTTGTTCTCTCTCAATTTGATTATAAGTGTTTATTACCAAAGCTCGGCGTTTTAATTTGACGGACAGGAGTCGGGCATACGTCCTATCGCAAATCCCGACACATGGATCATCTTACTTTACAGACACAGGTCATCGGCCTGCATTGTCCTAGCCAGTAAGGAACAACTACTCAAATTTGTTGCCCTTCGCAGGATTCGAACCCACGACGGAGGCTACAAAGTGAATGTACACTTAATATCATACATATATGCTGTAGCTAAGGTCTATTCCACATTGTTCACCTGGGTGATATCACGTGGTGATTAAAGTGGCTAAGAGCTGTAGATAATTATTAGCCTCATACAAAAAAGTTAAGAGATAAAAACAATAATATGCTATTTCCCAGAGAGGTAGGCAAAAATTGGCTTTCTTATAACTTAATATAATACATACTATGGCCATTTACCGGGTAAGTTTTAGTAAATTTCTCCAATATACAAATCTATAGTACTAGTATCTTGGGACAATCTACGCTTGACCAATGACCACCTGATCTCAATCTACGCAGATCCTTAAGGTAACCAGATAAATGATTACAAATACTTGTAAACTGTATAAATACATTTTTAAATAGATAAATAACACCCAGACAATTGTTCGGAATCGAACACATGTCCTATTGGGCAGCGGCCAGGTCCCTCAGATCGTCGAACAGCCGTACATCGCCGCCGTCCGTCCTCCTGGACCATGACACAACACCAACACCAACACCGACAACGATGTCAAGAGTCGTAAACACATCAACCCACAGACACCGGTCTCGCCGGCGAGGCCGAAGGGATCCGTACGCATGCAACCCCTCGCTGAGTTTCTTGCCGGTTCTTCTCAGCGGGGGCGCGTTGTGAACCGGTGGTAAACTAATTTTCTCTAAGCGGCAGCCCAAGCCGAGGCCGTGCCTCCCTGAGGTGCCCTTGTGCTAGTCGCTACCCAAACCTTTCTAGCTGGAGTGCTTTAAGCGCTCGTCCTCTTGTCCGGTGAAACAGTACTATTCCTACAAAAAAAAAGTGATGATCAATAAAGCAAAGTGACTATCAAGCTTCAGTTGTCCACCAAACATTGATGTCTACTGAAAGTGTGTTTGGTATGTATTGGTGATTCAAGTTAGGCAATGCCAAATGAATCATTTGATAGTTATTTAATAGTCACTTTGCTTTATTGATCATCACTTTAGTTGTCAAACGAGATAGGTACATAATAGGGGGGCAAATGAAACAAACTATTCAACGTCGGTACTATTTATTTATAATTCAGACAAATTTACCAATAAATTGTAACCAACAACATACATACATATATTTAAACAACATGCATATAGTAAAAGCACGATTAAATGTACAATGACCATTGTGCCTATAAATAACGAATGAATACGTCCTGCGCAGCCTTGGACGAATTACTTGAGCGCTTACGTTATTTCTGAATATTTAAGCATTCGGGAATAACTTTTAGCAACCTAATTAATTCTTTTTGTTGCTGCTATCCACAGTATACAAATATACATATTTTCAGAAAATCATAAAAATAAATTCGGGAAATCTGAGAAATTCTTCGATGCACCCAGCATGTGCGATCGTGTATGATGCACTTAATAATAATTTACCACTTATTTATGGTAGTCTCTCTTTTATACACTGGCAACACTGATAATGGCGATCAATAAACTGAAAATTTTAGGTTATGGATGAAAAACAAGAATTTATCGATCTTACACGTAACTTTCAAGTAAAATAGTAACTAATTTAGAGCAATAAGATCTAAATAAGTCGTTTACATGTATTAGTTTCTAAATGTAATCTCTAAATTGGCCATAATAATTCACGTTTACCTGTGAAACGATACTCCACTAATTTTACGTTCACTGTCAATTTTACAGCCTATAATACTGCACTGCACGATTCTTATAGGATTTCCACAACACACAGTAATGTCACAGTTAGTTTTTTATTGAATTTTAAGTTATTTATTTAATATTAAAACCACGATAAAATTGTCACGGAGCAAAGTGGGAGCAAACGTCAAATTTGTTTCGCACCCACGGCGCGGAAAAATCGAACACATGCTGAGGGACAAAAAATCATATACACTGTTTCTTTCTATCACACGTAACCTACATAAACGCATTCTTTTCTTGCGTGAATGAGACAGAAAGTGTCCAGCCCTCTATTGTTTTCTTCCTCTAAGGTGTGGACCCTCGCTCGGTGTGGACCAAAGAGTCAGAGTACATGCCACAGACTACGAACATGACCACAGAGTAATTTGTATATACTAAACACTCAGAGTAATTAGAATGGAGCTAGTATCGCGTTGATTCCCCGAACAAATTTTTCGTGGCACTTTTGCGGGGTGCGGGAGGCGAAGTAAACACACACAGACACAATTTCACGCATACTCTTGCAAATGTCTAATACAAACTCTTCATGATTCTATGAACCCACACTAATATACACGCAAACATTCAAAAAGATACGCACACAAATAAAGAATGACCTGAACATATGAACAAAAATTTGGCAGAGGGGTTAGCGCATGAAGCTATAGGTCAAAGTGGAGACAACACTCCCAAATACATGACTGAGGTCAACGCTATCCCTTTCATTGAGGTCGGATCTCCCTTTCTAAGAGGGCAACCTTGATGTTTCATGAAAAATCAGGACATCTTTTTAACTTCGTCGCACAATACGACTTACTTGGCTTGATTATGCTATAAGTTTATACCGATTAAATATGTCTAGTTGCTTAATCAGTCTGATTATGGGTTGGAGCAGTCCAACTACGGAAGAACTGTGAACGAGAAGAACAAACTGTGGTAGATTGGGAAACAGATGATAAATAAATAAGGTCCTCCTTCTGGCCGATACGACCACAGTGGGTGATATTTTGAAAGATCAGCAGTCTACGCGAACGATATGTGCACAAGTGCTTGCGTAGACACGAGTGCACTCTCTCTCTCTTCCGTTTACCTCTCAAAAAACAACGGGACGAAAAACCGACACGACCGTTGAGAGACCAGGCGCAGGACCAACATTTTACATACCCATCTGACTCATGGAGCATCTTACTTTACAGACAATCAAGTGATAAATAAATAATAAGCTAAGGGTTGTGAAAATAAAAGCATATGAAGTTATGATAAAAAAAAAATGTATTACAAGATAATTTATTCAGTACGTTGAACGATTTCCGATCAATCACAAGATATTGAATAGCAATTTCCATTATATGCAAACAACTTGTAACCCACACATTAGACGATAGAAAAAGGAATTGCGGTAAATTTAGGTTTCCATTGGACCAACTGCAGATCATTGCAGCTTCATAAAATTTATTTTCGAATGGGACAATGAATAGTCATATATTCCTTCGCTCAATATCTTTAGGAAATCTACAAAAAAATAAGATATGTATTAAATATTGACCAGGGGTAAATAAAACAGCATGTATATTTATGGAATGATATAGGTACTCTCGCCGATACGACCACAGCGGCCAATTTTTCGCAAGATCAGCCATCAGCCAGTGCACAAATGCTTGCGTAGACACAAGTACACTCTTTCTTCCTTTTACCTCTCACAATTCAGTGATACGGAAGATCAACACGACCGGGGAGAGGTCAGGCGCAGGACCGACTTTTTATATGCCTATTCGACGCATGGACCATCTTACTTTACAGACAATCAGATGACCGGCCTGCATTGTCCTAGCCAGTAAGGAACAACTACACAAAGTTGTTGCTCCCTGCAAGATTCGAACCTGCGACCCCCGGTATGCAAGCAAGCTGTTTCCCACTGCGCCACGGAGGCTACTAGATGCGACAGGACTAGGAGGCGACAAGAATAAATATGATTTTAATAATATGTATCTAATAAGTTACAAAACTACATACACACATACAATATTTTTTCCATATCAATCCTTTGAACTAAATACCTACATCGTTTATTTTTTTACATAAAGTGGCGGTAAAAAAAATCCCCAAAACGGAAAGTCTTCAAAAAATCTTTACCATGGTTACTCTATGAAAACAATGTAAAATATTTTAAATTAAATAATTCAACTACAAATTAATAGAAACTTAAAACCCGATACTAACAAACGAACTGAAAACGTGTTATGTGCCTCTCGAAAGAAGAACTGATCGAAAATATGGTGCATAATGCAAAGGGATCATCGGTAGGTACACTATTGAACAAATCGGACTTACGAGTGATATTCGGTAATATATACGGGGTACAACATATTTTTGCAACCAAGTACTACACATTTTATCACCATTCTTATTATTTTAATTCACTTTATCGTGAAATTATGGTATTTAAAATGTTGGATCGATTTAAATGACAGACAGTTTCATGCTGACAATAAGCGCCAATGTTGCCACGAAATACGAACCCTTAAAATCGGTATTTAAAATTGCCTTTGAGTACAATTGGCGAAAACACAATAGAGCATTATTCTAATCGAACTCGCAGAACAGTACCAAACAATTTTTTAATAGATATGATTGTCATCGTATTTTATGTTTTCGGGTGCAAAACAATCTTTTGATGTTAAAGTAGAGCATTTCTATATTAGGGTATCCATTTCTCGGGTAATTTCTATTATAACATGGACCACACATCGGACCTCTTAGAAAGAGAGACCCGACCTCAATGAAAGGGATAGCGTATGCCTCAATCAAGTATTTGGAGTGTGGACTCCATTTTTGGTCTCTAAGCTTCATGGGTTAGCGCATCATGCTCTCTCCAGTGGTATCTCCTCTAAGGGAGTGTCCTAACTAAACGCGATCACGCGATCGTCGCGCGAACGAACGACGCGACCATCGCGCGATAAAATCTCAAACATATGGACGTCGAACGAGTGTCCTAACTGACAGTCGCGCGAATCGCGCGACTGCCAGTACATTCGCCAGCCATCGCGCGATGGTCGCGTCGTTCGTTCGCGCGATGATCGCGTGATCGCGTTCTATTAGGACACTCCCTGAGACTAAATATGACAGTCTCTGACATGGACGTACTAATCAAAGTGCTTAGATACACATGGAGTTTGGGCCTAGAACAAATTATTGAAGACAGGTTCATTCACCCTTAGTTATGTTTTTTATCCCTCTCACACTTTATCTAAAATTGCCATGATTAACACAAAAAATCCCAATCCCGATTGTGTGAATTGTGATAAGCCAAGATTTCGTAACGTCCGTCGGGGTTCTCCTGACAGACTTTACATGAATTATAAGAAAAATTACATCCACGTCAACTTGAGTACTGTCTATGGACGTCAGTAATAAATTATATAGAAATCATATTTCTAAACCAGCCCTTCACTACCCTGATTGTTGGTAGCTGCCGTTTTAACATTATGGCAACTCTCATTGAACACAATATGTCCACTACGTCATATGTTTTCTACCACTTCGGGTTTTTAATAGTGGGGCTACACCTGCACGCGAATATTCGTGTCGCCCTGTCGCGATAAAACTTCGTCTTCGCCCAACGGCGAAGTCGCTGGCTACATTATCGTCCTAGCAAAAGCACGTGGTACCTATTCGGGCGAATATTCGTCGGAATCAGTGTTGCCAGATGCATTGAGCGTTTTATAATCTGTATATAAATCTGTACTGTACCTAGGTTCATAGGTATGCCTTATTATCATGAAATCTGTATAAAATTTGTATGGACAAAAGAGCTAAAATAAGTGAATTGGTTAGGTAGGATTAAATAAAAAAAAAACAGTCAACTGCAAGTTGGACTCGTGCATCCAGGGTTCCAGGGCATACCTTTGATTGGACGTATAGTTATTTTACTATTCGTCTAATACCTCATACTAAACTAAACCGGAAAACTCAGTTTGATAGTCGAGGATAAAAAATGATAACGACGTTTGTATTAACCACTAGATGTCCCGCGCAGCTCTGCCCTCGTAATTTTCTAGTGTTTCTTTCATATGAACCTTCTCTTGACAATAACAAACACAAACAAAAAAAAGAATTAGCGAAATTGGTCTAGCCGTTCAGGCATGTTGCCGTGACCAACAAAGGAAACAACATTTAAGATTAACAATTTACTACGGAATAAGAAATCTGATATATGGCAACGCTGCTGCAACACTTCGCTTTTGCAAGGCGAAGTGTAGCCAGTTCGGCGAAGTTTGTCGCGACCAAATCCTTTGATGCGTGTAAATTTACCGGCAATCGTGTTCGCCCGAATACATCGCGCTAGCACGAATTGTTTGGCCACACTTGTCGCGATAACGCGAATCTTCGCCGAAGCGCGCAGGTGTAGCCGAGAGGTAAAAGATCAAATAAAACTGTATTCTCATTAGATTCGCTATTTAAACAATGTAACATGTTGTACACAATTGCAGAAGTGTTTGGAAGCCAAATTCGGACAATAAGTTTCACAGGTTAGTGTATTTTTGCGTTAATAACCGTATTTAATGTATTCATACATTTTTACCTTTGAATCATAATAAAAAGTCAATATTGATTAATTTTAGTGTTGTGTGGCGATATATAAATGATATCCTATTTTATTCTGTCAATTATACTCTAATAATCATCTAATTTTAAATAAACATTTTACATCAGTAGGGTGACCACTAACACTTAAATTAAGATTTTCTGAGTCTGGAAGGGTAAGTAATTTTACATAAGTATGAGTATTTAGTGTTTTAAAGTCAAATCAAAAATAGAATATTTTGCACACATAAGAGGACCCATAGCCACCACAGACGTAAAATATAATTTGCAACTTGTACCAACGGAAATACAATATAATTTCGAGACATTATTTTTATATATTTAGTACTAAGCAAACTAGACTCAGATTTTGTATTCAGATTAATTTATGAAAATCTTCATAATAATAGTTCTGGTTAGGTATAATTATACGCTACGTGATAAAAAGTCAACATGTATCAACATTCTGCCTGGAAAGTAAGCCCTGATAGAAATATTAATAATATTTATATTTCAGCTTCCCGAAAGATGTTGCAAAAGGAAATAATGTACTTACCAAATAAAGGATTAATTAATCAAGGATATTTGTCAGCTTACATTAGCAGCAGCTTATACTTTAAAACAGAGGGACTATGACCCAGACAGACCAGGACACCTTCTAAATAGTGCTGCACCATTCTATATATCACATTCATATGATTGTGTTTCAACTTTGACTAAGTTGACCTTAGTTTGATTATGGTAATTAAAAAAAATAACAAAAATGTTTATTTCATTAGCTTACTTTGAAATAGTTACATACAAGGTCGGATCCCTCAGTTAAGCATAATAATAGTTGTGTTTAAAGGATCCGCTCTTCTATAGCCATGCATGCTTTATTTAACAGTTATATGAAAAACAATAATAATATACCGTTGTTCAGAAAAGAAAAACAAAAATATGCAGTAATATGTGAGTGCTTCTGCGTGAGCGTGTGTGTGTGTGTGGGTGTGTGTGTGTGTGAGTATATGAATGTGAGACATGAATTAATTATGAGAGAATTTAATTTAATAAAATATAGAATTTTCTGCTTTCTCGTAGGAAATGGCATCAGTAAAGACTGACTCAACATTTATAGAAATATGACAACAATTATACATGAATTCAAGGAGAATTTCGTAGAAATGTACAGTCCTGGCAAACGCTTTTACCGCATCTGTGTATTTGATTATTTTAATTTAGGATTGTGATTAAATGCTTACAAACACTAGCGAAATTTCCATGTAAAATGTTCTCCATCACCGACTGGCTTGTATAATAAATATTATGAATGTTAGTAAATTATTTACCATATTGTTGTTTTTCATTTCTATAAAATCTATCCATTCATTCATCAGGCGAATGACGTCAACTGCTAGACAAAGGCCTGCCCCAATGACGTCGAAACTTAACGGTCTTTCGCCACTCGGCCACGCATCCACCGGCTTCCTGCCACGCGTGTGATAACATAGGTCCATCTTGTGACCTTCGGAGTCGCTGGACGTTCGGGGTGTGGGCCCTTTGAACGTCCATTGAGTACGGCGGCGACTCCGAGGAGGACGGCGGCGGGGTTGCGACCCCCGTCCCCGTGAGTACCGTGTCAGGTTCCCGGGGGGCTACAATGCGCCCCCCGGCGGCGTGCTCAAAGGGAAGGCACTGAGGGGCCCCTGGTGCAGATCCCACTGGAGAGCCCTGGGGTCCCCCCTCTCATGTGCCGATGCGACAGCCGCGGGGGTTTTAGTAGGTAATCTTTGGAAAAAAAAGGTCCATCTTGTGAGGGGCCATTCTACACACCACTTTCCGGCTCGTGGTCGTTATCTAGAAACTTTTGGTTCTTCCAGCTATGTGCCCCGCCCACTGTCACTTCAACTTGAATATATTCAAAGCTATAGGGGTACTCTACTACAAATACGGCTCTTCTACGAAACTATAAGATTTCGCTACGTGATAAAATCAGAAATGAACAGACAATGGAGGATGGATGAATATGCTTAGGCATAGCTAACTCCATTGCTTGCTCGGGTTTTCTAATAAGCCGACAGAAACAACCAAGTCTCTGTGCTTTAAGTTATCACTGACAGCACCCGATTTCCCGAACGCTGCCCTTACCTATAATGTGTTGCGATTTTATTATAGTGTGGGTATACGTAAAATTGTATCTGTGTGTGTTTACTTCACCTCCCACACCCCGCAAAAGTGCCACGAAAAATTTGTTTGGGGAATCGACGCGATACTAGCTCCATTCTAATTACTCTGAGCGCACGACACGCTAAGTACTCTGAGACGACACGACAAATATCACGATATATCGATTATCGTTTTTGCGAGTAGACGCCCTGATTACGATCCTGATCAATCTGCTCTTGCAAATCAAGTAAAATCGATCGTATATTGCCGGCCTATTTTTATCTTGTCTTTGTCTATTCTCTCCAGTCTCGATCAGTGTTGCAAAGGTTCCCGATTTATTGGGAGATCTACTGATTTGGGCTATTGCCTCCGAATATCCCGATTTATTTACCCTTTCTTCCTAATTTTTCATTTCATTTTCAATTATTATAAAATAGTATTCATAAATAAAAATGAAAAGCGATACTCTAAATACGACAACACTAAAAGAAACCTGTCACACAAAATCGGGGATGCCCGCACGGAGATTCCCCAAAATTCGCACCACGCCCATACGCAAATCGAATTAAAGCACTATAAAATTGATTCATTACTGTCTGGTGGTGTACAGGGGAAAATCCCTAAAGGTAACTTTGATCGAATTGTTTTTGTGTATGATGTCCTAATCTGATAATGACTATAATAATAAACCAAGTACTAGTGTTAAAGAAAAATATACTTACTTGCAAAATTATAAAAAGGAGGGAACTATAACCATATTTTAAGTAACTAAAAGGGCTTAAAACGAATATTTACAAAATTGCATTAAAGATGTTATTGAGAGTATTGTACATCGTCTGGTTTCGACTCAGTTAATAAAAATAAAATGCATGCTGCTTTCCAACTTTACAATAATCAATGTAATTAAAGAAATGATTGTAAATTACAATGTGTAATTGAAAAAAAATAATCGTATTATCAACATTATGTAGGTTTTTTTTTTTTTTGTGTAGGAGTAGTGCTGTTGGCCGCAGATGGCCATTACAGCTTCACCGGACAAGAGGGCGAGCACTTTAAGCGCTCCAGCCAGAAAGGTAGCGACTAGCTCAAGGGCACCTCAGGGAGGCACGGCCTCGGCTTGGGCTGCCGCTTAGAGAATGTGAGTTTACCACCGGTTCACAACGCGACCCCGCTGAGAAGAACCGGCAAGAAACTCAGCGAGGGGATGCATGTCGAGGTCGCATTCGTACGACCCTTCGGCCTCGCCGGCGAGACCGGTGTCTGTGTGTAGGTGTGTGTACGACTCGTGACGTCGTTGTCGGTGTTGGTGTAGGTGTTGTGTCATGGTCCAGGAGGACGGACATCGGGTCGGGTGGGTCGAGCAGTACATGCCGCGGACGGCGGCGATGTGCGGTAGGTCGACGATCTGAGGGACCAGGACCAGGGTCGGGGTCGGGGATATAGTCGGCAGCGGCGCCGATGAGCGGGTTTGGGTGGATTATATAGGTACTCATACTCTGTGCAATTTTTGTGTTCGTCTTAAATCCAATAAATATTCTTACTTTATTTCTTTATTCCAAACTAGTAGCACCTGTGGCTTAGCCCGCTTGTCCAGTCTATTCAAACACCAGTCCAGCCTTGGCCTAATCCACCTAACACGTTACATTTAAATAAATAAATAAATACATTTCTAAACATAACGTCCAGCTAACCCTGACCCCTTGTTTGTATGCGGCTGCCTACAATAGGAGGGTCAAGCTGAAGCTTTAATCTACATGACCGATTTTGATACAGTATAATAGCCTATCTTCTAAGTTGGAATAATACCTATTTCACTATATAAATTGGATTGATATGCATTCAGCCGTTTTCCCGTGATGAGGTAACATACTTTTGAATTCTACTGTTTTATTAAAGTATAAAATAAAATAACTATATAGATAGAAGATAGATAGATAGATGAAAATCTCCCGATCTCTCCTGATTTTTGGCTGGCAAAATTAACGATTTTTAATTTTACACTTTTGCAACACTGCCTCTCGATTCTCTTTGGTTTTCTTTTCACTGTGAAAGGAAAATTATTTTTGATGAATAGTTGTTGCTGTTTTATCCTAAAACATCTGATGAAAGCTATGAAATCGTAGAACATTAGCGTATGCAAAATTAAAATACAATCGTTGTCTTCAATATACTATGCTGATTTTTAGAATTTTCTTTTCCAGTTCAACATGAAAATTTTATTATGATTGACGCTTACTCTAGATTCCAGCCAGTTTGGCCGCCATGTCTGATGTTCGTTGTGTCTTCGGAGGTCGTGCTGTGTTACTCGATGATGTTTATAGATTTCAGTGATTTTAATTATGCTAAGACAATGAATTTGTAAAAACTATTTATATCTATAATTTATTTGTTATTGTGGAGTGACCATTAGACTGGAACAAATCAATATAAGTTGCGTTTGAAGAAGTTACTCTTACATCGTATTTTTAGTTCATCCGCCATATTGGCATTTATATCTCTTCGTAAGTCTTTTTTCATAATTTTTAGCTTTACTAGTGTTATTTTGGTATATTTTTCATGTTATTTTATAGCTGTTATCATAGGGGCGCATTATGTGTTGTAGTAGAGTATGCATGTTGACTGTATAAGCAGTATATTAACTTTTAATTCATGCCCTCTTTAGAGGCAATTTTCTCCCATTTTTAGTTACTGGCGTTTTAACAAGTTCAATGATGTACAAATCTAATTTTCATCAGAATACAAGATTAGTAATTCCTATGATATAAAAAAACATTGTGTTGTAGGTAGTTGATGTATACCCAACGACTAGTCCATTTTTTATGAAATTGCTATGTGGAAACAAAGCCTGTGTCTACATTAAATTTAGGCTAACTAGCAGTATTTTTTAAATATATTATTCTATGAAACTTGTTATTTTTATTGATACATAACCCTAGATACCTTAGGACACCTGTAAAATTTTCAGAAAATTTACAAGCTAAAGGAATGTTCTAGATAAAATGTATTCATCCATTCTCTTTATATTTCAATGATGATGCTTTGCATAAGTATAAATGACTCATACCTGTCATTTTCCTTTTTGAAAATTTCTCTGGTCTGGTTGCAAATACCATAATAGAAGCTGTCAATCATCCATTAATCTGATATACATCAATGTATATGGCCAATGTACATGCATGTTGCATAGAAAAAACAAAGTGAGCTTTATAGGTTATCTAATGCTTATCTTGTAGTTGAAATGGAATGAAGCTTTCTTTATTTCATTTGGTTTGTTCACTATATTTGCTGAAGACCTTTTATTAAATGCTCTCTAAGGTATGTATGCCTTCAATGAAGAAGAAAAAGAGGACTAGAATGGCTTCACAATATCATTAGATATCTTACCCTTTTTCTACAAGACAATTTTATTCATGAGTGGTTTTCCACTAAATAAGATTTCATAAAAAGCTAGTAAGTACACATAAACATATTAACTACCCCACTTTTCGTATTCCATGCAATCTTTTTTCCATCCCAAGGTTGCCTGGAAGAAATTGTGGATAGCGATAAGGCCGCCCTTTGTACTTGTCCTTTTAATTTTATTTTTATGTGTGTACAATAAAGAGTATAAATAATAAATAAATAAAATAAGTACTTCAAAATATACTCTACGTGGTATATAAGATTATTATACATTTGAGCATATATAAAATTGTGAGCTTGTAATAAAATCAAGCTAGAAACAGTACATTCTTAAAAGTATACTATTTTTTTTAATGCAATTTAGTAATGACCTGAAAATAAGTGGGATGTTTGCCCCAGAATGAGTCATTACCTGCTACATTAGTTAAGTCCAGCTAAATGCCCTTCTCATTGGAATAGCCATATTTACACACTCTCCTGCTTTGCAATAATGGTATCTGCATGGAGGTTTTTTTTCACAAAAGATTTAATCAATATCATAATCAGTAAAAAAAATGCTGTACATCCATATGAATAGTCACTAGTAACAGTTGGTTACTAAATACAATAGGCTAGTCGAGAGTAGGAGAAATTTTAATAGAACATTGTGGTTTTCATTTACAATATGAAAATGTGCTTAATTTGCTAGGTAATTTACATAATACTATTAGATATTTTCAAGAAATAATGCCAGGACATTATTTCTAATACATATTATGTATGTGATGAGTTTCTGATTTCCTGATGGTTATAATGGCACCTTGGCTAGTTTTATGCCCTGATTGATCTCAGAGCAGAGTGATCCCCATAGTAATTGCCTGAATGCCCCAGGAGGAGGATTATGTTTTTCGAGAGTATGTATGTATGGCTATTTCTTTGGCATGGCCTACAGCCTAAACGGCTTGATCAACAGTGACTTATGCCATTAGATTCGTCTTAGTCATGGGACTGACATAGGCTACCATTTTATTTATTTCCAAAAACATCAATCAAAAATATCAAATGAAAGGTGTTGACGAGACAAGTTGAAATATACACATGTGTACTATGCGTTTCAACTAAGAATGTGGCCGCCATCTTGCCATTTCAAATATATACCTAATTAATAAAAATGATGTTTTAACAAAAATACAAAAGTAAGATATTACAATACCTAATCAAAACCGGAGCGAATTTTTCATTTTGTTTTTACTCTGCTGCCAGTACAAAAATCGTAAAAACGAGTGAAGTTCCGCAGTAATGATTATCATGGTGGCCACATTCTTAGTTGAAACGCATAGTACTTGTTTTATGTATAATGTAATTTAAGCCCATTTTGTTTGCAGTCGGGCTTTTTGTGCTTTTATAATTTTGACTTGTTTAGTTGTGATCTTATGAAGAATATGATACTCTCTAACTATGAAAAGAGTGTAGAACTTCTAAACAGGTGATACAAGTTGATTTTAGTTATAGTTAAAAAATAAATTACGGATATGATTTTGGTACAAGCATATAACAAACATAATATGTTTTCTAAAATTAAAAAATATTTTTTCTCCCACTGGGACTATGTACTAGATATTAGCAGGAGCTTTGATGATTGATTATATGAATACTACATTTATCATTTTAAAAAAAGGTGCTACATATTTTTTATGTTTTATGGTTGTAAATTGCACTATCTATTCCCATCTTTGGCAACAAAACATTAAATTTGTCTCCTACATACAAATTATTCTATTTAATTTTTTATTTGTACCTCATAAGTTACACAACAGCCCACAGTGCAATATAATGCACAAAATAAGATGTTATGATGATTAATAATCATCATCTAAACACCTAATGTTCAATTATGATGTACATTGTTTTATGGATTTAAATTTTAAAATGTTCACACCAATGGATGAGACATTTACATGAACTTCATAGTCTTCTTATTTAACTAGTTATTTTGATTTTATTCCATATTGTTTATTTGTTATATGGGTCAGACAACTTTTAATTGTTCTGATAAGATATTTATTATTTTTTATAAATGTGTATATTTTGCTCTTTGAACTATGTCATATAGTAGAGTATTAATTATATTTTGTGTTTTGATATCAAACAGAGCACTTTTGTATAATTTGAGTAATTTTATTCAACCAAAAAAAATAAAAACAAAAATAATATGTCCCTTGGACAGCTACTTCAGTATTTATTTTAAAGGCTTTTAGCTCTGTTTATCAACCAAACCACTCAATTCATGTTTTCAAATATATCAAAACATCTGTAATTGATTTGTAATCATTAGATATAGTCATTGTAAAGATGAGAACCCGTGGTAAAAATAGCACCCTCCCATCTCCTCCCGTTGGGTGTCCGTGTGAGGCGACTAAGGGAAAACAAGAAGATGGGCAGCAGCATCTTTCTATTGGATCACCTACCACCTATACTGCAATCCCCAAGCCGCTTGCCAAGTGTGGGGATTATGGCAACCCCTCCCTTCTAAGGGCCTTTTGTTAAGCAGTGGATATGTGTCAACTGCATGAATGAAAAAAAAAATTGTAAAGATATTTCAATTTAAAATGTCTTGGACAACCTTTCAATGGACTTAGACTTCTATTGGACACCCACTAAAATACTAATGATTTGCCAATAATTATATTTGACAAAAAAACGGACAATTATAAGTTGATCGACCCATGTATGTCTGGATGGGACAATCCAGTATTGTATTAATCAAAAATGGGTGTTCATTGTGTTATACATCGGTAATTACTGTAAATAAAACATGAATTATTAAATCAATTTGTTCCTTATTATGTGCATTTAAATGAACACTAGTTCCAGGCTTCAAATTGGTAGCATTCCGTTCCTATACATGATATAGTACCTAGAAAAAAAAACATGTCAAGCTTAACACAGAAAAAATGATTTATATCCTACTTGGGACTGAACCATATAAGTAGATAATGTACTTTGTACTGTTGTAGTAGTTTTGCTCATCTTATTTTTTTAGCTTGGGCTTTTCGAAGTTAAATAAAAGAAATGAAAGGTCTTAATAAGTCTGGTTTATGAGCTTTTTTTAAATTATACTTGTTTTTAATGTTTGTAATCATTACAATTATCTTATTTATTTCTTTACAGATAAAGTTACTTCTGTTGAAAATTCAAAAGCTCTGGTACTTCAGTATCAACCCTACCCTGCAATTTAATGCAAGGTAATTAAAAATGAAAGTGTTGTTAAAATCTTTAATTGATTTATATATATATTATTAAATAAATGAAATCAAATGATGGAGTCTGAGTTAGGTATGTATGTACATAGGTAACTATTAAAAGTAATATGTATTTCTGTCTATGGAACTATGTACTTGTTTACGATTGTTGATTTTCGTCTTAAAACTAAAAAAACCATTTGAATAAAACCATTAATTTAACATCTAGAAGCAGTGGCGTAGCTTGCCTTAGATGGGGCCCGTATCAAAATTTGTTGGGGGGCCCAAATGATGGTACGGCCTAAGAAATTATGTGAGAACATGGATTTTATGAATTATTGCTTACACATGTTAGGGGCCCCTGTAGCCCGGGGGCCCCGTATCATTGATACGGCTGATACGGCGGTAGCTACGCCCCTGTCTAGAAGTCATATGCTCCTAAAAGGGGCTAAATATTATGTGTAACCATAACAATTTTTTTCCAGGTAGGATTTATTATTGTCTGTGAATGGGATGACCTGCTTATAGGTGCAAAGGCACCAACATATTTATATTATGATAGAAAGGTTTAATGTTATACGAGGATTTAGCTGATGCCTCTTAGTCAGAAATTGGATGAGCCTCTGGTTACATTTGAGGTGAGGATTATTTGATGTCTTATCATTTGTATACTTTTTTTGTTGTAGTGGACTACAGTGATTGTGTCATTTTGGCAGGTAGATTGCTGACTCCAGCACAATGCAGCAGGCAGTTGATCCTCTCGCGACCACTAGCACGGTAAGTGCCATGTATATATTTAAATATACAGAATGTAAAAAAATATGTGTCCGATCCGTGAGGGTATTATAATATGAGATATATGTAAATTGTGTGAGTACATTTATCTTCAAACAGCCAACGTCGGAGTCCGTCAATGGCGCGCCATCCGAAGATGGCGCCCGTCGGCAAGGCCGAATCACAAATCAGCTGCAGTTTCTCCAAAAAAATGTCATGAAGGCAGTATGGAAACATCACTTCGCGTGGCCTTTTCATCAACCCGTCGATGTGAAAAAATTAAACCTTCCAGTGAGTAGTCGCGCTCAGCTCGCTCAAAGAGTGAAACGGAACTATTTTAAAATTGTCACTTGCTTTCAGGACTACCATAAAATAATAAAGAAACCAATGGATTTGGGGACGATAAAAAAGCGGCTCGAATCCAACTACTATTATTCGGCTCAGGAGTGCATTCAGGATTTCAACACCATGTTCACCAACTGCTACGTTTACAACAAGCCCGGCGAGGACGTGGTCGTGATGGCCCAAACCTTGGAAAAGCTTTTCTTGAATCGGGTGAGTGACCGTTTCGATCCCATCTCTTCTCGCACAAGAGTCGTTTCTCGAACAAAAGTTTACATTCACAGATAGCCCAGATGGACAAAGAGGAGAAGGAGTTGGAGATGCCGTCGAAGGGTGGCAAGAGTGCGGTGAAGAAGCGCGGCACGAGCGTGGGCGGGGCGGGCGCAGGCGGGGGCGGCGGAGGTGGAGTCGGCGCGGGGGCGGGAGCGGGTGCGGGCGCGGCGGGGGCGCGCGCCTCCGTGAAGGCGCCGCCGCCGCCCGCGCTCGTGGGCTCCACCAACACGACCACCACGCCCGCCATCGCGCCGCCGGCCGCGCCGATCGCCACACACGCGCCGCACGCACCTCCCGCCACACACACCGGACTCCCGCAACAGGTTTGTGTTTACTCTAATACGAGTGTTATTTTATTATAATCTCACTTTACATGAGGTACACATCAATATACGTATTTTATAACTCTGTCACTTTCTATCGTGAGAGATTTTAATAATATTACTGTTAGAGGTATCATCACACCACCTCTATCATCTTATTTGACATGAGGTAGAGACGTCAATATGCGTAGTTTATAGCTTTGTCACTTTGTATCGAGAAAGTAAGGTGAAAATAACACTGCTAGTTAGTATAGGTGGTGGTAGAGGCCCTGATCACATTTTGTTTCATGTCATAAAAGTGGAGAAAATAAACTCATGAGAAAAAGCTAAATAGATTTTCAAATAATTTAGTTAAAAACTATCCAAGTTAAACCAGCTATAATGATTAGTTATTTTTTACTTTTTAATATTTAATTAAAAAAAAAATTAAACAGACCAATAGACCATTGAAGTCGGTTTATTTTTTTTTTTATATTGCTACCTTATTTGTTAAATATAGCAAAGAAACTTAAAAGAACGTACAGAACCCACGATGCACGAGTCTGATTCGCTCTTCACCGTTTTTTTTTCATTTTGCGATGCGAAGCAGTATTTAAAACTATTTGAAATATTTTGGCGTGATAGACAAGACAGACTGACGAAGTTAGTTACAAACACAATGAAAGCGACTTGGGGAATCCGGGAGCGTGTTGTTCTACACATGATTCCTTTTGCTATGTTGCGCTGTTGGAACCTGAACATATGAATTATTTTAAATTTATTTTTAGGTCGCCACGCAGCCATCGAGTTTCCACGTGACCCAACCCGCAGCGCCACCTGTCTCGACCATACCCCCGGTTGCATTATCGCAAACCCAACCTGCTAAGGTTATTTTTATAATTTACTGATCTTATAAAACAAAATTAAAAGTTATTAATATTCGACAAAAGTATTCTTTCTAGATTAGTAATCTTAGAATACTGTGTTAAAGGTAAAAAAGGGTGTGAAAAGAAAAGCCGACACCACGACACCTATGGGCAGCTCTTTTGAAGGTGGATATACGACGCCAACAATAGAACAGCAGACTGGACCTAAACCTGCAAAAATATCCACTAGAAGAGAAAGTGGTCGCCAAAAAAAGGTATTAACATATGATTAGTCAAATTAGTTTAATTTAGTAAGCATATTACTTGTGCTTGATTCTTATCTATTCTATGTGTTCAGGCAAGCAGGGTAGCTGACGATAGTTTCAAAATGGGAGGATTATCACCAAGTGGGGCGGGCGCCTCTCATCACTCAGCCATGACTCCGCAACTAGCAAAGAGTAAAGAGAAACTTTCTGATGCTTTAAAAAGTTGTAATGAAATATTAAAAGAACTGTTCTCCAAGAAACATTCAGTAAGTTGATTTCCTGTCAATTTTATTATGTTTTTATAAAAACTTTAATATTCATAGGCATAATACCTGTATACTATTTTATTAGTAATGCCTTAAAATTATAATCACACATGTGTACCAGACATCCTCATTTTATTGTTATCTTTACAAAACTGTATGTTATAGTCTTATAATATATTTATTTCTTGACAGGGTTACGCCTGGCCATTTTACAAACCTGTTGATGCTGAATTACTTGGACTCCATGATTATTTCGATATTATTAAGAAACCGATGGACCTTGGTACAGTGAAACAAAAAATGGATAACCGTGCATATAAGTCGGCCGCAGAGTTCGCGGCAGACGTTCGTCTAATATTTACAAATTGCTATAAATACAATCCACCGGATCACGATGTCGTCGCAATGGCCCGGAAACTTCAAGATGTTTTTGAAATGAGGTGGGTATTAGGCAGTTTTACTGGTGAACGAGCGAGTGACATGTAGCAGGCATTATGTTCTCCCATATATTTCAGATACGCAAAGATCCCGGACGAGCCCGTCCACGTAGGCGTACCGCACATGGAGAAGGGTAGCTCGGCGTCAAGTTCGGAATCTGGTTCCGAGTCGGAATCTGAATCGGACGATTCAGAAGAGGAAAGGAATAACAAAGTCAAACTCTTAGAAAAGGAACTGCTCGCGTTACAGGAAAAAATGAAGAAACTAGTTGAAGAATCTAATACTAAGAAGAAGGCTAAAAAGAAAATTAAAGAAAAGCAGAAGAAACCAGTAAATAACGCCGTACCTAAAGCGAACACAGCGACAGCGTACACGGGGAAAGCAAACAACATTGGTGAAGCATTAGGTAAGTAATAGTACTTCGTTCAAGGGAATAAAGTGATCGATTATATTACCAATCAGGTCATATTTTGAAGTCTGTATTACATCTATATTCTACATATTTATTTGTTTACTACCCTTACATTAACATGCGAAACGATCGTTGGTTTCGTTCTAAACTATTTTTTTATTTTTGAGTGTGCTTACTTGAAGATAAATTCGCGTTTCGGAGTGATAGTTATACACGAACGCTCTTCCCCGCGAAGAGTACAAGCGAACCTGTGAAACCTAGTATTGATATGCAACTCGGTGGTCATGTCAGGCGGCGGCGGAGGCGGAGGCGGCGGTGGTGGCGGCGGAGGTGGAGGTGGGCGCGGCAAGGCGGGCGGCAAGCGGGGCGCGGGCGCGGGGGGCAAGGCGGGCGCGCGAGCCGCCGCGCCTGCCAAGAAGAAGGGCTCGACGCCCACGGCCGCGCCCGCACCGCACCCCCCTCCCCACCCCGACTCCGACGACGAGGACCTCGCCAAGCCCATGTCCTACGACGAGAAGCGCCAACTCTCGCTCGATATCAACAAGCTGCCAGGTGAGTGCCTGCGCCTAACTCTGTGAACCGTTCATCGGCCGCTGTTCGCTTGTCGACGTAGTGACGCGGAGTTCATAGAGTAAGTTTTTTATTACCTATAGTAGAGTTATCACCCTACAGTTGACGATTGCAGATTGCAGCGCTAATGTCGGTAATGGGTGGTTAACGGTATATACATAGTACGTATAGGTATCCAAACGAATGCAAACGACGAAGCAATCCAAAACGATTCATAACTCGCGTTTATGCTCTTACAATCGACATTCATAAATAATCTTGATCTAAAACTATTATAGGATTCAGAGAATCAAGGTAGGAATAAGTTCATTTTAAATTCGAAGGATATAGTTCACTGTAATTATAGATGGTCTAGTTTATGCCATTGATAGTACAAATGACAAGAGAATAATAGAATTTTGTCGTGACGAGCAGAACGTTGCCTGATGGTAAGCGACACAGCCCGTGGACAGTTGCCTGTCATCTGAGGCGTTAGGTCACAAACCCAGTAATTTCCACTAGTATGGTGCTATTTACACCGGAACAGCAATGTTCACACGCTGCTGCTTTGCGGCAGAATGCTAGGCCGAAATTACGGTCGCCGAGCTGGAAGAATTTGGTACGTTGACCTGTCCATTACCTGTCTCTGTCGCTCCTGGGTGGGATGTGTTGTTACGTCACGCTTGCACAGATGCAGCCGCGCGGTCATGGCATCTGTGCGAGCGTGACGCAATGTATTATTGCCCGAGAGCAATAGAGACAGGTAATGACAGGTCAACGTACCAAATTCTTCCTGCTCGGCGACCGTACTTTAGTAATAATATAAAAAGTCCAAATTTATTAATTTGGACCGCTTCTTATATTCAATCTAGTGACGAGACGAGCAAGACGTTTGCCTCATGGTAAGCGACACGCCTGCCTATAGACAGCTGCACTGTACTGTCGCTCGTCAGCCGAGTTATTAGTTAAGTTTCTTGAGCCCGGTAATTTCAGTAGCTAAAGCACTCTTCACACCAGAATACAGCATCTGACACTGCAGTGGTACATACTTGGACAGTCCCTTGCACAAAGGATCTTTTAACATAGAGTAGTAGTTATATCGTTAACACGATGTTTCTGAACCGGGTTGATCCGATCACACGCTAATTTATTAGGGCATGTCTTAATTTTTTTTTGTTTATCAAAATCTCAAAGTGTAACCTATTTATTAAATATGTATTTCCTTTCGAACAGGTGATAAGCTCGGAAAAGTGGTTCATATAATTCAAAGCAGGGAGCCTTCGTTGCGGGACTCTAATCCTGATGAAATTGAAATAGACTTTGAAACCTTGAAACCCTCGACATTGCGGGAACTAGAGAACTATGTCGCATCATGTCTTCGGAAAAAGACACGTAAGCCTTATTGTGAGTTGAGCCAACATTGTTTACCTTTTCCGTTTTCCTTTTTTCTGCAACACTTATCCTTAACCTACCCTTATTTATGAACAATAATCTTTGTAGTTCAATAAGAATCTACGACAGCCAGACCTGCGTTAAAGAATTATAAACAGGGCTAAGTTTTTTGTATCTGTAGACTGTAATATCGCTACAGTTATAAAATATTGGGTTAGACCACAAATGTAAAATATTGTGTGTAAAAAGGTGTTGTTAAGGTCTTATTTCATATGTTGACAAGAAGCGTATAGCAGTATACTAAACCATCTTACACACTAAAGAAATCCCTAACGCCAGGTATGGAAGTCGTTGCGTCTTACCTTGTTGTGTTTTAGATGTTTTATAATTAACCCAATGTGTGTGTTCGTGCGTATAAAGTATGACAATCACGTTTTAGAAATTACGGTGCTCAATGTTCGAGTTGTAGTTATGTTTGTGATAATGTAGTCCATACAAGTCTATTAATGGTTACTGCTAATATTATTTTGTACTAACGGGTGCACATTATATCGCCACATCACCACCACCTTTGTGAAGCTTTTACACTGGACGATGACAGCATCTTCCTATCGTCGCAGCCGAGTGATATACTTTAGCACTAGCAAAATTGAACATACAGTTGAATGTATTCAAACATATTGTCTGGCTTCCTACAATTTTTATTTTAAACCACCAACGAGATTTAATATTGCAAGACTGTAATTCTTATAATGTATTCTTATTTTTAAGTGCTGTCTCACTTAAAGGCTGTATTTTTCGAGTTAAGATTTAGACAATTTCAAATGCATAAATTTCATTTAAAAAAGCTCCAAACCGTTTGGAAAAAAGTTTTATGATGACCTTATGTTATTTTTCACAATCACGGGCTTACGTCTAGCAAGTACGGTAAAGAAAATATTATACATAAGAGGTTTTTTAATTTTAGAATATTTTTTGTTTTCGTTGCAACCATCTTAATATGATTTTAATAAGCCCGCTCTCGCGGAGCGGGTGTTCCTGCGGAGTAAGGTTGCCAGTGCTCCATGAGAAAACCCTATGCTGGCGGCTCAGGGGCCATCGTCCGTTCCTTTTGCAGCTTGTACAGCAACCACACACAGGGTCACTTTTGTAAAAAATGTACGCCAAATTCCTAATGCTATAATTTGTGCACTATAATCGCGTGCATACTATTTTGATCTTGTCTCTGGACTTGTCGTTTTGGACGAGAATATAATAATAGTTGTACATGAGATGATTTAATACAATTTTGTATTAATACATAGTTGAATTAAAAACGGCGATGTACAATTTTACATTCATTGGAGAAACGCTCCATTATAAAATGAACATTCAAGGGCACTACACGTGAGCAAGAGAAGTATACTGACGATAGCGCACGCGAGAAGGGATAATGGAGACTACAGGTGCGCGTCCATTGGCACGCGCCGGACGCACCGCACGCACGGCACGCAACGGATTTTAGTTTGCTTTCTATGATTTTACATAGCGTTGCGTCCATTATCCGCGCCGGCATTTTCCGATGCGGGCCGTCAAGGGTGTAGCCCTTTAGGGGCGCTAGTCATAGTCACTGTACATTAATTAGTTTAAAGAAAGGGTTAGTAATTGTTGAACGCCAATGTAAACGCTGGTGGCATTATCATGTTAGGCGCAATAGAGATGCGCTATATTCCCATTCAATCAAAACGTACGTGAGCGTGAAACTATAGGGGTATTAAAAAGTGGAGAAAACACTCTGAATGCACCTGAAGTAAAGACCTAATGTCGCTATTCCGTTCTCTGTGGTCCGAACTCTCTTTCTAATAACCTGTATCAGAAAGAGACATGTACCTGAGCGAAAAAGAGACTCATGAACAGATTTCTAGTTTCCCTTTTGACCCATACTACATTCCTTCCTTACCTTCCTTATCGGCAAATGATGTTGGTATAACGCAGTTTTAACTTTTTATTTAGATAGAAAATAAATCGCCGTAAATGGTTTACAGATCGTAAAGTATCTGGGAAATCTAAAGATGAACAAATAGCAGAGAAAAAGCAAGAATTAGAGAAAAGGCTGCAAGATGTATCTGGTCAACTGGGCGCGACCAAAAAACAACAACAGAAAAAAGGTTGGTTGGATAATTTATCTGTTTACTGCACTGATATTTATCTAAAACTGATGCACGTGGTTGCTATTTATACCTACTGATTTGTTGATTTTTTGTTGTGTAACACAACACAACAAAAATTCGATGTTTATAACACAGGTTTGGATATTTCCATATTTTCTTACATAACGCGCACATAACTCGTATACAACGCGTATAGTGATCGTATGCTACGGTTACCAAATGAGTTAATGTGGGGCGAATTTACTAGATCACATTGGACATCTGTCAGTTTCTTTGTTCTGTTTCTTTTGTCATTATTTCAATGAATATGTAATCGTAATTGAAAACAGGTTAAGCAATTGTGCAGTTCTAACATCGAAAATATTAATAATATTTTATGCTCGCCGTTACAAGGTTACTATGTTAAATTTTGATGAAGTGTCAAATGTGATCCATTAAATTGGCCCTACTTTAGGCCCTTACATACCTGTTGTAGAACGTGTAACATTAGTGACTAGTTAGTAACTAGTCGCGTCGTGTGCGAATCTCTACAAGGATGTGCCCATACATTCTTGTAGGTGACGCGTTAGTAATTTGAGTTTGTAACCAGTTCTTTTTCAGTAGCATACGAGCATGATGCGTTTAAGTGCATAGTAGTCTCCGTCATTACTATTCCGTGCACACATACGTTCATATAGCAGCAGCGTTATGACAACCCCCCCCCCCCCATTGAGGGGGAGGTATTTGTTCAGGAGTGGACGTCTTCCAGGTGATGATAGTGCTACATGTAGTCTGAGGAAGGAGCTGAAGTTTACTAAACACCGAGGTGGTCATTACACCCTTTGGTCCTATTTGCTGCCCACATTATAATAGGATGGGAATACCGACACAGACAAATTATTCTAGTTTTCTGTACATGTTATAAATCACGAAGAAAAACGGTTCATCCGAAAGAAAACAAATAACTGTAAGAGAGTAAAAGCGTATGCGGTAACCAGTGTGATTGTTGCAGAAGGATGTAAGGAGGCGCTGGGCGGCGGCATGTCCTCGTCGTCCAGCTCGTCGGACTCGTCCAACTCGTCCTCCAGCACAGACACCAGCTCGTCGGACAGCAGTGACAGTGAAGCAGGTTAGATCTCACGCCGACCACCCGATCACGGTCGGATCGTTTCATTCACAGACACAAACTATAGCACTGAATGGTACCCTCGATTGTACCGTGTACCGTACTATGTAAATTACAGTTTTAGTAATAGATTTTAATGATACATGCATTTAAATTAAGACGGATATTTCACTTTGTATGGATATGTTCGAAACGCTTGGGATATTATTATATAAATATAGGTTATTAGCAATTTTTTTTCACGAACATTTTCGAAAATAATAAGTTTTTTACCTTTGCCAGTATTTTTTATGGTATAATTGAATAGTAGTCTTTTTTTTTAAATCCGAGTTTATTTATAAACTGGAATGCAATTTTAACAGTAAAACTTATTCTAGTCTGAAATTTGTCAGTGACAGAATGAATGACAAAAGTATGACCATGGAAATTGCTATAACTGAAAAGGGCATGAGAATATGACAGCTGAAGGAGGAGAGTAATAGGTACTACATATTATATATGTGGTTTTTACGATGCGGTTTAACTTATTATTTATGTATGTCAGTCTTGGAACAAGATAATGGTCATTGTTATTTTATAGTATTTATTTATTGAATCCTCATTTGAAAATATAAAACAATTTTATTTTATTTTGTCACATTATTTTTTGTGACAGGCTGCAAGAGTTGGTAAAACGCGTACATATTAATGAGAGAATATTTAAAAGCAATGTATGTTATGTGAATATATCTAATTTATTTAGTTTTTTTTTTACACTCTTAGCCAATTAATGTGACTCTAAAACATAATAGCTATCCATAGTGTGAATGTGTTTTCATGTTATGGGGGTATGTAAATACCAGGTGCTAAAGTCTGAATTCTGGGCGCGGCGCATGCGATACACCGCAGCTGCGAACTATGTCCCGAAAGGCCCCATAGCTAAGTCTTGTGTAATCGAGTATGAATGCAAGTGCTGCGGAAGTGGTTTTGAATAATTTTATTTTCATTACTGTGATATTGGAGAGGGATACCACCTAAAGTTTGATTCGATGCTTATTTGTTTTAATATGATTCCAAGTCTGTCGCGTATTATAAAAATGTTGGTAAAGGCACAAGAAACTCGTTAGTGAGGAGGAGAAGCCAGCCTCGGTGTTCGCTGATACGATGAAATCGGTGGCGGTAAGGGTAACTTGTCATTCGGTTCGCTTTCATAAACCAATAGGAAAATACCTTTTCACATTAATATTTTTAACTATATCATGTCCTCAAGTGCGGTGTTATTTCATTTGCATCCTTGAATTACGAGCTCTTTTTGTATACGATAATCGGAAAGTTCAGATCTCACGGTACTAATTGCTTACGAGTGTGAAATTGAAAGCTGCGTAATAACGGTAGAGGTCGTGCGGGCGGCTCGCGCTCGCTCGCGCTCGCTCGCGCTCGCTCGCTCGCTCCGAGCGGTGAGCGGCGAGCGGGCGCGGGAGCGTGCGCGGCGGCGGAGCGGACGCTGGCGAGTAATGCAAACAATTGTGTAAGGACGGATCCCATCAGCAAGCACAACAGCCCCTTGTTGGACTCCTGCTGTTACAATGAGGATGTAATCTTGTGACATGTTGTAGTTAAAAAATTATGTTATTGAAAAGGTATGTTCATTGGTTTGACGCTTGAGACTCGATGCTTGCTCTCGAAAAATATACGTGACGTGATCAAAATTATTCATATATAGCATATGAAATACCTGAAGCTGGCCTCCTTCCTTCACAAATTGTTTGCAAACTTGTTAATATTAAATATACGTACAGGAATGAATTTGTATAAATGTGTAAATACAGAGATGTGACAGGCAACTAAATTTGACTCTAGTGATTTAAAAGTTGTGTTTTTGTCTACCTTAATATCAGAATGATCAGATAGACATGTTATTAAATTTATAAATCCTTTTATCTTGCCTTGAGTAAATGCAACAAACCTCATGAATGGGATAGATTTCAGTATATGAAACATATGGAAATAATGCTGACTTGTTTGCAAAGCAAATAAGAACCGATAGATGTGTGTTGTAAGTAAGCTCAGGACTCATTGTTCTAACATGTTGATTTATATTCTCTGTGTAGGTGTTCTCATCTCATGTGTATGTACTTTCAGAACATATGATGTGTGTATATTTATTACCAATGCTTGTATGTTAATAGATTCATGAGTTAACTATGTTGTAATAATTTATCTTTTTTATATTGTATGAATAAACATACACATATCATAGTTTTGCTGTCATACATTATGGGTAAGTTAATGGTTTGCTTGTCCATGATGATTATTTAAACGAACGCCGAAAATGTATGAGACAAAAGGCCTAGCATTAACATAGTTTATTTATAATGACATTCGGCAGTTATTTCACTGGCCTGAAGAGTAAACTATTTTAAAAGATGTAAATAATTTTATGTCTGTAACATCACATTTTATGATTGACTTTGTAAAATGTTGACCATTTTACATGTATCATGTTTTATGTCATTGTTTAGAAAGATTTACACATGCATATGTATATTTTTTAGATTATGTTATTCGGATTGACTAGCTCAATTGGATCAGACTAGAACAATTAGTATTTTAACATTTATTTTATATGTAATTTGGTTATGTGGATTCCCATTGAAAACACATTTTAACCAATAGTCTGTTACTACTATAGTAGCATATTATAAAATATTATTATATTTTTGTCAAGTACAATTTGCAGGTTGCTTCAAGAGATCTTCTGTAATATTAAGTTAGAATGTATTAGACATAGTATTTTAACTAAGAATTATTCCTTTGTTTAAAAAAGGCAAGGAACGAAACAGAACAAACATGTCTATCATAAATTTTACCACTAAATCTACCTGCAAAGTCTCTACAATCAATTTTGCTTCTAACAAGTTAGGACAAATTTTTATTCATATACCATTTGCTATTGTATAAAGTACTCAAATCAGTATCCATTGTAAAGACTGCAGGCAATACACGCGTGTGTGTAGGCTACTGGTCCTATATTCGTTTGCTAGCCGATGTAACTTTATTTTTAAATACGTGTACACATGGTGCAATTAGTTATGTCGACGCAACGTTTAGTTGTAATGTTCAAGTAGAGAGTTGACTGTATACATAAACACCGTGCGTGTTAAATTTTATGTAAGATTGATTTAATCAACTCATGACTTAAAATTTAATAGATGTAAGGATGAGTGGAAATAAACTGTATATATTTCAATATAACAATTTAAGTAAATCTTTTAAGTAATTTATATTGAATTTCATTTGGCCCTGAGATCTGAACAGTTCAAACGTGTTACTATTTAAATACCTTTATTATGTTTTGTAATATATTAAAAGGTGTCGGTATACACCGAATGGTATCAGTGAACACAATATTATATGGATCCCCTTGTGGCTTCTCCTCGTACGTACACAATCTGTACACATGCCGGATTTATTAACATAGGAATAAAAGCAAAATCAAGTTAAGTACATTTGTGTATTAGTGAATATTTATGTTTCTCTCTCAATCAATATTGCACATACTTTATTATTCGTTGCAGGCACAGGTTCTGGCAGGACGCCTAAAAAAAAGGCTAAGAAGCAGCATCAACACCCTCCTCCAACGGTACGTGTTTATTGTGTAGTTTAATGGTTACTTTTAGTTGTACTATACGTATAATATATCAAACTTAATTTAATATATTGTTACGTGTGGGTAGGTTACGCGTATAGCCATCATATATGTAGAAAATCACAGGTCGCCGGTAAAGTTTCTTTGGTCGTTGTCGTGTAATAGACGTAATAATTCTAGACGGCTATAAAAAAAGCGATAACAGTAAAAGTAAACAATGCTACTCGACGAAGTTCGGCGATCTCTCCAGAACAGCTGTTAATTGTTTAGCCAAAATTTGGATGCTTCTGTACAAAACTATTGGAGACGTAGAAACTAACAATGGAATTCGCAGTTATCTTACGTAGAATTTTAAAGATTAGTTAACACTTTTATGTTGCGCCCGTCAGTATGCTACATACATTAGCCGTTACCCGTGAGTTCGTCCAGGTTAAATTAGTGTCTTCGGAGCCGCTGGACGTCCGGGGTGTGGGCCAAGGACGTCCATTGAGTACGGCGGCGACTCCGAGGAGGACGGCGGCGGGGTTGCGACCCCCGTCCCCGTGAGCACCGTGTCAGGTTCCCGGGGGCTACAATGCGCCCCCCCGGCGGCGGGCTCAAAGGCAAGGCACTGAGGGGCCCCTAGTGCAGACCCCACCGGAGAGACCTGGTTTAGTGGGGGGTTTTAGTGGGTGAGAATCCCACATACCCTGGTCGAGCCCCACAGCTCCCGGGAGGATCTTTCGAAGATTTCCCCCGCGTAAAAAAAAAAGGTTAAATTTGTGTACAGTTGTTTAGGCACTGGTTACTTGTATGTCTTACTGCCGGTCCCAATATCCTATCGATCCCTTACTATAAGTCAAAATAGTTACCTATGACATATTTCCGTTTCAATAATACCATATTATAGCAGCTTACTGTTGGTTGTTCAACTGACAATATGTCAGGGTTTTAGTTATCGCTCCATTTCGGTGGTTTATCGCGGGATATCGATGACTTAATTGATGATTTTAACTTATAGTTACGCCTTTAGGCTCAGATTACCCCTATCAAATGTTGTTCCACGGGAATAATATATTTCGCTATAAATAGCTGCACATGTCAAATGAACATGTTGGTCCATCAGTAATTAAGTTGAAGTCGGTGTGATTCGGTTGCGAACTGCTGTAAAGTGAAGGTTGTGCCCTACCTTTCTTAGCCTAATGAAACTAAACATTTGACGAAAACTAGAGGTTTTATTGGTCCATGAAGTGCACGCACTGGATTAATATCACTATCTAAGCCCGCATGCACCCTACAGTGACCGCAAATGTATATAAAACTTCACAATTTGGCTAGCCGAAATCTTCTATCCATCTTCTTCTTTTATCTTATATATATAAAAATGAATGTTTGTCTGTATGTCCTTTATAGAATCGTAAACTATGCTATATTTGATCATGTCATGATCTTCAGCAAAGTATTGTGCATGAGCCCAAAAAGGTTTCTAAGTAAAAATAGCGCTAGCGGATCTGCGCGCGTCAGCTAGTAATATATATAGATATTCTCGAGGCATGTATGTAAACTATACGTGCGTTGTCAATATTACCCACAGAAACCAGCTGCCGCGAGCACTACGGCAACGGCGGCCGCGACAGGGCCGGTCCCGGGGGACGTGAAGCCCCCGGCGGCAGCGGACGTGGCGCCCCCGCCGGACGTGAAAGAGTCCGCCCCGGCGCCGGCCCCGGCCCCGGCCGCGGCGCCGGTGCCGGACGTACCTCCGCCCGCACCCGCGCCGCAGCCCACCGCGCCGGACTCGTCGGTCGCGCCGGTCGCGCGGGACGCCGAAGACTCGAAACCCGTCGTCAAGCTCGAACCTCGCAACGGCCTCGATAAAGTCGACGCCTCGCAGTACATCGACCCCATCGAGCGCTCGTTGGCGAGTCTCGAGCGGAGTCTGAAAGCGGACGTGCCGATGGACGTCAACGTCGGCGTCTCCGAGTCGTCGATGCGGCTCGAGGACGAGTTCTCGCTGGCCAAACCGCAGATGGTCCCCGACGCGGCGCACCAGAACCTGATGGCGCAGCTTGGAGGTCTGACGGAGGTGGCCCGCGTCCCCGACCAGATCAAAACCGAGATGTACCTCCCGCCGCACAACGGTTTTGTCGACAAGATGCATCACGAGCGTGATATGTTGCGGCCGGACGCGAATCCGAGCATACCCAGCGTGACGGGAGTGACGATGGTGCCTTCCATCTTCGATCCCGTCCCTCCGGCGCCGCACACCGTCATAGCTCAATCGCATCACAACGCGCCGGCCGCCCCGTGCTTAATGACACCCGCAGTGAAAAAAGAAGAAATAAAACCGCTTCTGACGCCGAAACCTATAGAAGACCTCATGGGCGTGTCTAACATGATGTCCAATAATATGTCCGAGCGAGCGAAATATGAGATGGAAAAGAAAATGGAAGATACGAAGAACTCTAATTTTGCACAAGCTTTCAAACTTAAACAGGAACAGAATAATTTAAAGAACGCGAGTTCGTGGTCGTCGCTCGCCCAAGCCGGTAGTCCACAAAGTATACCGAACATAGGGACTAGCAACCAAGTGAAACCAAAGCCAGTCATGGATAGTTTTCAAGTGAGTTCATTTGGTAGACTAATTTAATAATGAAGTTCTAATAACCGTGTCTGATATGTGCTTCACTGGTGATATGTGTTTGCAGGCGTTCAAAAAACAAGCGCGTGAAAAGATTGACCGTCAAAGAGCCTTAATAGAACAGCAGGAATTAAGGAAAAAGGAACAAGCCGAGAGAGAAAGACAACGTCAAGAAACAGAGAGGCGGCATCCCGACGAAGATAAAATGAGGTAAATGTAAATGAACATACAAATTGATAGTGATATGTTTTGATGTTCTCCAAGAATAGGTAGGCTCAGTGGGAAAGTCCTCTCAAATAATAATGGAGTTGCATGACTGGTATAAATTCAACTGGCAGTAGTACGCAGCCCAATAATGCCAGTTTCCTTCAAATGACTGTGAATAAATTGTTGCTCCATAAGTGAATGTGTTAGCTTGTCCATTCAGCTGACATTGCAGTATTTTCGGTGACACAGGATCACTGTGTTGTTAATAAGCTAGTATTAGTACGAGATCCGGCTGCAGGATCACTGCGCACTCATCTGATTTTTGGTAAAAACCAATTTTCTTTTATGATTATTTATAATTAGGAGAATATAATATCTACCAGGTTGCCTTTCAAAATTTGGCCGCAAGTTTTTTTAAATTATTAAAGTGTCTGGTGTTTTTACAAAAATTTTTGAATTTTCAGGTACTTCACTTATGTGGAAAACAATTCTCGTATCAGCTTCTTCATGTCAGCTTTTTTTAAAAACGTGAACGAAATTTTTTCCCAAATATCAAAAAAAATTCTTTATTAAAAATACTTGCGGCCAAATTTTGATAGACAACCTGGTAGAAATATATTCTCCTAATTATAAATATTCATAAAAAATGGTTTTTACTAAAAATCAGATGAGCGCAGTTATCCTGCAGCCGGATCTTAGACTATATGCTTTACCATCCACCATGGCACTATCGATGATGAGGGTTTTATCGTAATACGATTTTTCTAGAAACTACACTATTTTAAATCATTACTAGGGGAACTTTAGGGGAATTCAAAGAATAGTGCACGCATCAAAGCAACTATATAAAAATAAACGTTAATTATATAGGTTAAATTCCGTCGATCCGTCCGTCTTCAATATTCTGGAACTTGATATAAACTGGTGCGCAGTACGGAGGACAGATTGAATGCGCGTGGGGTGGAACACGGCTCTGCTTGGGTTCTCTGATATAAGTCCGATTCGATAAATAGGATTGTTGTGTCAGGGCGGGGGCGGGAGCGGGCGCGGCCGCGGGAGCGAGCGCGGTATCGGGCGCGGCGGTGGGCGCGGGTGCGGTCAAGGCGGAGGGCGCGGAGGTGTCGTCTCCGCACGTGTCCCCGGTGGCGCGAGCGTCTCCGCCCGCGGCCCCCGCCGCCGACAAGCCGGCCGCCTCGGAGCGGGAGCGGCTGCGCCAGCGAGAGCAGGAGCGACGACGAAGAGAGGCCGTGAGTACCATACACTGAACACTACAAAAAAAAAACTATCCGATCTATAGGGGTTATATGTATTCGTATTGCTAGTACAAATCAGAAATATTTATGAGATACAACAAATGAGGGATTGAGTAGGGATTCAACACTGTATAATATTCAATCCTGTGGGGTGGTCTGGGTATGAATAGCAGCCTCCCATCTCCTCCCATTGGGTGTCCGTAAAGGGCGACTAAGGGAAAATTGGATTACCTACCTCCTACTACTAAAATCCCCAAGATGCCGCCAAGCGTGGGAATTATGGCGATCCCCTACCTTCTAAGCGGGGAGGCCTTTTTTCAGCAGTGGACGTCTTTCCACTACTGATGAATATCCAATATTCTACAAGTTTGATGACTCTTTATTGTAAACACATTTGTAAAAATACAACCAAAAAGTAATCCGGTCAAAAGAACAAGTGTTATTATGACATGTCTGACATAATAACACTTGGTCTTTAATAAGATCGAATTTAATATAGTGGGCATTGGAATTAATTTCCTGAACTAAACCGTTTCCCTGTGGCTTACATTATGTGGAGCCATCCAATCTGAGCCGGCAATAAAACATAATTTTGTTGTATTGACGTTAGTGTTATATTTTTCAGATGGCCGGGCAGATAGACATGAACATGCAGAGCGACTTGATGGCCGCGTTTGAAGAGTCGCTGTAGTGTGGTTCAAGGACAATATAATTTAATTGTACATATAAGTATATAAATATTAATGTTATCTCAATGCAATCTATATAATTATGGTGATGATATGACACTGGAGTGAGTTTGTGATCGTTTTGTGCGTGGAACAGTTGACTAACAAGTGGTTAAGTGCTGTGAATAGATATACTTAAACTGTTGTAACGTCTATTATTTCGTGGTCGCGTATTATGGGCCTTTACTAGAGGGTTGCATTTTAATTAACATTAACTTGTAAAATATAAGTTTGTATGTAAGCTCCTGTAGGTAAACTACTCTCTTTACATTCGTAAGTCTATATTTATATTTTGTTTTAGAAGCGTCTCCTTCCCTTCCAAGATTGTTTTATAGTATCTACTATTAGTTTCTAAAGAATGTTAGAGATTCAATTGGAAAATCAACATGTTTTATGTGATTGATGACAAAACAATCAAATGAACTACGAAATCTGTTAAAGCCTTCACATCATTTCTCATTGTATGGCTGTAATATTTGATCGTTTCGCAAGCAACACCACTGAAATTATGTAGCTGATTAAGACATTAAATAATTTAAGTGTAATTACGCCATACCATTAAGTAGTTTTAAATACAACATGCAATGGGCGATGACGTGGATTTATACATTAGTAAATGGAATTTCTGTTATGTATGCGATTTTCGATAAATATTGCTTAATGTTAGTAGATTTTTTATCCATCTGTCATTTAAAAACCAGATCAAATGTCATACATTTGATTTGAAATATATTTATTTTACATTGGAATATGTCTTTTTATGTTTGTAGATAGATAACTCCAGTGAAAGTGTAATAAAATTTTTATCCAATTTTACATAATCAGCGTCAGTAATAATATAAAAAATAACACATGGTATGGTACACAACACCATTGTATATTGTTAAGCAAATATAATTTCGGCCATTACTCTCAAACTCGAAATCAAGTGTAGATATGAAGTAAAATATATTGACATTCCATATTGTAATATGTTGTTTAAATTGTTGTTTTTGTTTTCGCCAATTTGTACGAAGTCCGTATTTTTTTGGTCCTAGTATGGAGCCTTATATGATGCGAGGCTTTTAGAATAAATCTCCATATTAGTATAATATGGGAAATTAACACGATATCGTATCTCTTAAACTTGTTTTTATGTAAATATTTCTTGAAAATAGTTTTAACATAGTTGAATTGCTGTTTGGTTTAGCTTGAGATCATTACATAGATATATAAATAATTTAAAACAATAAAATTAAACATTTTTATATATTACCTTTTTCTCTGATATGCATAAATTAAGATCCTTAAACAATAAAGACCAGGTGTTTTAATACATAGCTGTAAAATTACCACACAAGAATAAACGTTTTCAGTTTTATACAAATAATAAGTTAGTCATCTATAGAAACATATCTGATAGTTTCTAAAAAAAAAAATTAAATCTATAACGAACGTGTATTTTTTCTGTAATAAAGCTATAAAACTTCAGCTATCAGGAAATTGAAATACTTACATATTTTCGTATTAATACGTTTTTCACGTAGTAATCTACTCTAGCTCTTAGACTACTTCTATAAAAAAATAATGTTCATCATAACTAAGATTCGAATAATTCTGTAATTGACGACAAAATCCGTGCTGCGACAAATTTTCGTAGGGTGTTTTGATTGTCGAGATTTATTGGTGGGCTAGTCAGAATAGATACACCGGCCACCCATATTACTTTTAAACGAAGGACCGTCTAATATGATATAATTAGCGACTAAATCCCTGTTCAATCAATCAGAATATTATTGAAATCAGCAATGGTGGCGCAGACAGAAAAAGTCACACAATTTATTGGGAATTTAATTATATAGTAAGACAATCCAGCAATAAATGAAACTACCGATTTTATTACAAAAAAAATGTGTTTTATTAATTAGAAAGGTCATAAACAAAGCCAGTTAAAAAATAAAGCTTTGGTTAACAAGTTACGTTTGTACTGCTTCTCTGGTTTAGTTGCGTCGTTACGTGAGAGAGACGTGCATATTCACAGATTACCTGATCTACGATTTGATAGTGACCGTCAGGATGACCGGACTTTTTTCCTGAAGCAGTAGTGTGAGGAGTATGTAGGCAAGAGGGATATTGCATTGCTTTCTGACAGCATAAGACGACTTTTAAGATGCATAAAAACCTGTGAAAACCAAGTTATTTCATTTCATTCAAGTAAACGTAGACCCACCTGGATTGGTTGCTACAACTAGTAGGTAGGTATAAAAAAGATGATCAGTCTGGTGATGGGAGCAAGCAGGTAGGTAGGAACCACCGAATTATAAATCTATGATTAAATGTAGGAACCACCGAATTTTAAATCTGGTTAAATCTTGACGACTATTGGGCTCAATTCATACAAAGATGGCAGCGGCGCGGCGCGCACTTTCACTGTGAAAGAATTTTAAACTTCATCTACAACTAGCTGTACCCGCGGCTTTGCACGCAGCCAGTAGGTAGGTAATTTTCGCGTTATACTCATGAAATCAACTCGATATATCACGATCCATCTCCATTCAACTTGATCAGATTCGGTCCGACCCTTTTATTTTTCGCGGGGAAACCATAAAAAGGTCCCCGGGACCTATGGGGGTCAACCAGTGTCTGTGGGATTCTTACCCACAAAAGCCCACGCGGCTGTTGCATCGGCACATGAGTCCCCACTCCAAAGCTCTCCGGTGGGATCTGCACCTTGCATTTGGGGTTCACGGTGCTCACTCACGTGGATGGGGGTCACAACCCCGCTGCTTTGCAAACCGGAGGTCACGGGTTCCAATCCCGCAGGGAGCAACAACTTTGTGTAATTGTTTCTTACTGGTTAGGACAATGACGGACCTTTTTGTCTGGAAAGTAAGATGATCCATACGTCGGATAGGCACTGAGGGGCCTGGAGTACATTATTATTATGACGATGGCGATTATGTGTAGGTATGTCACATACAAAATATTACTACTTATTTTGATATTACCTAAATTCATTTTTCCATTTTACATCTAAGTATAGTACTGACACCAGCTATTTGAAATATCCGTAAATCTATTGTTCATTCAAGTAACCCTGATCTTCTTTGTAAGCTGTCTATACGATAAGTGTCAAGCTGCATATCGTGATCTACTTGCTCTTTGTCCTCGCGTGGGACACCTTTAATAGGTCCCGGGACCGGGGTATGTGGGATTCTTGCCCACGGCTGTCGGCACATAAGACAGGAGGCGTGGACACTCCTGTGGGATCTGCACCAGAAAACTGAGGGTTTTCTGGTCTTATCTTTAAGCCCGACGCCGGACACTTTATACATCCACCAAGCAAGCTGCCGTACTTGTTGGCGATCTAGGGCCCCACACTCCAAACTTTCTGAAGGAGCTTTAGTCTTATAGATTGAAGAATGTTATTATTAGTGGTCAATAACTTCTTAATTTGAAGCTGGCAGTGTTTCTTAAGGCTTGCCATTAACACGTTTGCTGCGACAGTATCTTTTCAATACTTTCCATTCCTTCGGTACCAGGCCTATAGACCTGGTATTAAAACTTCCATTGTGGCGGTACAAGGCTTATAGTCCTTGTAAGATTTAAGAAACTTAAATCCATTTTTTGCCTTCATTTAAAAATATATATGTTTTTTTTTCTTTGAATATTAATAATAATGAATTAATTGACATACAACTGAAACCGTTCGTTAACAACTTGTTTAGTTTAAAAATTATAGCTATATTCATAATACAAGGCTTAATCACCCGGTGCCGCACTGAATAAGGGAAGTCTGGTGCATATTTTAAGGATGTGAAATAAAAATATCGATAGCTGTAATTAAGTTTTAATATAATGGAAATAAAACAAACATGAATTAATGTTTTTCAATAAAACATGGGTAGCAAAAGCTTTTTGCACTGAACACATTTAGTTATTTTTTTTTTACTTTTTTGTCAGCTTGGCGGCTGGTTAAAAAGGTTCGGAGTTTTGCGTAACATCAGACACAATTCTTCTTCTTATCTTACCTTTTACCAAAGTGTGTTTGTCAAGATTTCGTGCGGGTTCTGAAAAGATTAATTTATTATTATTTACTTGTATGTGTATGTGTGTGCGCGTGTGAGCGTGGATTGGATGTGTATATGTATGTGTAAGTGTGTGCACGCATTTACGTCTGCGTTGAAATTACCTGTATCATTGCCTTTTTTGTAAAATCTTTGATAATTTCCTCCACGAACCGTATTTTTTTTTATTACATCAAAAAACAATTTACATTTTTGCGATTACAAACTTATACTTGCAGTAAACTGTATCATGTTTGGCGAAAACTGTAAAATTAAGTTTGTCATTTACTACATAATCGGCAAAAATGAAAAAGTTCTCAAAGACTCGATTCGGTAAACTTTCTGGGGTTAGTTAGTACGGAACTCACGATGCGCGTGTCCGACTCGCACTTAACCACTTTTGTAAACTTAAATACGCACTCAACGGAAAACGTAATAAGGTAAGTAAAATAAATAGTAATGATGACTCACCTGTCTCTGATAAATCAATCTATAATTAGATTTAACTTTCACTGCATCACTGTCCTCGCAAACATAATAATATATTTTTTCCGCACCGTTTTGTTGGTCTTGACGCAATGTCGACACGTGCGTTTCTCACAATTGCAAGCCAACGCCCAACACTAGTCGCGCGAAGCTAACGTGGGGTGCGGTACCAGGTCAGCGGGGTACAAGGTGTTTCGACCTGGTTCCGCATTATTATGAAATTTTATTTCTTCCGTGCGGTACCAGGTGTAATAACCTGGTATTAAGGTAGGTACACCATTGGATTCTATTTTAATAATACATCTTAGATATATATTCATCTTTTTCCTACACCGAACCAAGTTAATGTTAGGCCTTCCGCAAGACAAGGAAGTCTATACTTTTCTTAGCCGCACTGTAAGTGTAGACGTATACAAGGTGTTTAGACCTGGTACCGCACTGAACGTGTTAAAAAAAAACTTATTTTTTTTATTAGTTACTTACCTACTTACTATCTTTTGTATTTCAAGATCAATGCTTTGATTATATAGACGTATATATAATCAAAGGATCAATGATTTCGATATCTATCATATCAACGTATTTTACAGAGGTTTAGTTTGAGATTTCATGCAACCATTATATTTTTTAACACTATGACGCCATCAATAAATTGAAACCACCACCTTGCGTAAAATTTAAAAGCAAAAATACTAAATAATATCTAAATTATTTAGAAATAACAATTTTAAAAATATAACTAATAAAAAAAGAGAAGTTAAAATATAACCCCGAGTGGGATGCGAACCCGAGACCTACGATGTTTTTTAGAAGCGTCCGTAACCACTCGACCACGGATCGCTTACTCAATATGGCGAAATACCTTAACTTATGAAAACTAAATGTCTGCTCAGTCCCTATTGTATATAGCATAATAATACATATCTTATTAATGAACTGGTCAATTTTTAATTACCCTCTAATTCACATACAATAATTTATGTGGTAATATGCGCACGTAATGTTCCACTGCTTTTATGAATCATAGCGTGATGTTAAATATACAATTTTATGCCCGGACTTCTACACTACACTTCAGTGAAAGTCCTATTTAAATCCATCCAGGGGTTTTCAAATGATACCTGGACACCCAGAACGACAGACAGACAGACAATAATTCCAAAATAATTGTTTTGGCTTCTATGTCGATAGTATAGTACCCACATAGAAATTTTGGAAAAATATTCAATGTACAAAGTGTTCTTTGAGTTTTATTAACCGACTTCAAAAAAGGAGGTTCTGTATTCGACGCGTATGTATGTAATATTAATAAAAATGCGTAATATTCATATGTTAGTCTATGTGGGCTTCTAAACGAATTTACCAAATTTCACGAGTGTATGTATGTAGGTTTGTCCGCGGATTTCTCAGAAACTACAAGTCCGATTACGAAAATTCTTTTTGCAATAGTTAGAGTATCTTTCAACTTAGGGTAGAGTACAAATTTCATCAAAATCGGTCAAGTAGTTTAAGAGATATAAACTTTTTATGTTTTCAGTAAGTTACTGTAATGTAGACGTTCGAGTTGCGTGATAGTGCTGATACCTATCTTGGTAAAATAAGTCACTAAAAAGTGTTAAATAAACTATTTAAAAAAAAATAAAAACCGACTTCAAAGTAAATTATCTAAAAAGCATAAAATAACGAATATTATTGAAGTTGGTGCAGAATATACACAGCAGGTACGCTAACACCAACTTCAATAATATTTTCGTTATTTTATGCTTTTTAGATAATTTACTTTGAAGTCGGTTTTTATTTTTTTTTAAATAGTTTATTATAATACTTAGTATAGAAGATACGTAAAAGACCAGTATCCCTTGAAAAGTTCAAAGAAGCCGCGCGGATGCGCGAGGCCGCGAGCGCCTTTTGGAGCGGAGTTTCCTTGAATGTCCGAACTAGAATCAAGGCGCGAGGCGGCGCGCGGCGTCGCTTCACGCCGCTGCCATCTTGTTGTGAATTGAGCCTTATAGTTAGTAGACAGATAATGATCAGAGTCTGATAATGACGCAGGAAAGTCATTTTTATTGGGGCTGCGATGCTGTTTCCTTCTTGCTGATCATGATCAAACCCTATTCAAGGTTACCATTTTTGAGTATCATCGGATTTAAAAAATATTCTCAGATCTTTCGGACTAATAGAAGTAATGAAAAATATACTTATATTGTAAGTAAGTAAGTATACGAAATATGATATGAATAATGACTCGGAAAAGAGCTGATGGTCTTTAAATGGCTGAACCGATTTTCATGAAACATAGCTTTCAAATAATAAAACCGCGTTCAAATCCGTCCACTGGTTGGAGCGCTACGATGCCACAGACAGACATACTTACAGACTTCGTTTTTGCTCGTTGGTTAAAAATAGTAGGAGGGAACCAGCAGTTACCCATCAAAGTCGAATCATAGTAATGATGTATTTGCAGTGTGTGGATTGCTTTCCACTAAGTGCTAACTGCTAATACCCGGCTTCGTCAATTACCCAATATACTCTTGTTACCCCTTATAATATCATTGAGTTGAGTTGCCCCCATTATGCGTGGTAAGGGAAGACCAACCCATGCATGCAATAATATTCCTGTGTCACTCTTCACTGCTATTAGGATTTCTTTAAGCTTTTCAAGAGATACTGGTTTTAAGTATTTAGTAAAGTTTAAAATTATTTCTCACTGAAAATGCGCGCCGGGCCGCTGCCATCTTGGTGTGAATTGAGCCTATTAAATCTAATTAAGGGGGTAACATGCGCCAATGACCTTGAGAATCTGGCCGCTCCGGCCGAGAGTTGTCATCGTAGAGGGCGCTACCAGAAAATATGAATATTACATTTGAAAAATTATAGACTAAAATATGCAGATGTGTCAAATTAAGTTTTGTTAATTTTGCCTATTCCGTTATAGAATGAAATTTCAATAAAATTATATCTATTGCAAATATACTTAATAATATCACTTTTGAATGTTTTGTTGATTATGTATACGTAAAATAAATGACTGATGAATTATTTAAACGCATGATAAAAACCGATTTTAACTCAAAGCTTTTTGTCATTTCATAGTGACACGAAAAGAACAAGACTGATGCAGTTTAAGAACGGTAACCCAATATTTAATATCTTGATTTATACCTTGGCGTGCCACCTAATTACAATCTGATAACAACAACTTACAGTGGTAACGTAGTTGACGTGTTGCGTCAGGATATGGATTATTGCATTTCATATTCCAAACTTCATATCAAAGGTTCAGTTCGTCTATTATAGAATGGCCAATACCTGACTAGTAAGACTTATACATACTTCTATTATATTATTGGTGGTTATTAGTTAGGTCCGGTTACAACCGGAACGCACTTCGACCCAGCTGAATACATTGTGCCTGCCATTCGGAATCCATATGAATTCGTACTACTTATAACTTACAGTAGTCATAGCGGATTTTTGTGTGTCTGAAGTTAGGGTTGGCGAACCATTGCGCAAGTACAGTTGTGAGTACTGAATACATAAACATAAAAATAGCTACTGCGCAACGTCTTGCAGCCAACTTTAGACACACAAAGATCCGCCGTGACTACTGTAAGCGTACTTGAAATGAAACTATGCACAAAGTTCTAAGGTTTCTGTTCTGCACGTCAAAACAAAAGCGTTTAACAGAGCCTTCAAAATATAGTAGATTTTTTTCTTAAAAAGGGACCTATTTAACATATTTCCTGAATTAGTTCCAAATTCTCTAACCAATAAACATCCATCTGATAGTTAGGCTTTTTGATCCCTGGAAAAATGAACTGAAACCAAATTGATGATTGATTGAGATGTTCGAGTTTGATAAAGAGAGTGACTTAAGATGCTGCAATGCATGCCAGTGGCCCTGATGAGACACTAGCGGTATTATTAAAGAAGCGTGTAACTGTAGTGTTTCCTATTCTAATGCGTATATTCTCTTTAAGAGCGGCACAAGTACCCGTCTTGGAAGCTTGCTAGCATCCAACCTTACTCAAGACCAGATACCCAACGTCGACCCAAGTCGTGCAAACCCAAAAATCATAAATTATTATTATTGCGACAATTAGTTCCGTGATAAGAATTATAGCACCCATCCATCTCCTCCCATTGGGTGTCCGTAAAAGGTGACTAAGGAAAAACAAGAAGACGAGCAGCAGCGTATTTTTATTGGATTACCTACCACCTATACTGTGATTCCCAACCGCCTGCCAGGCATGGGGATTATGGCAACCCCTCCCCTCCAAGGGAGAGAGGACCTTTGTTGAACAGTAGACGTTTCGGCTGCTGATGATGATATTGATGAGGTCCGCGATCGACTCCATAATGGTCATCGAACTGAAACTATGATAAGATACTTAACTTTTTACATCATTAAGTACAGGTCAAAATGACCCAGACTCAAGACAAACAGATTATGTTCATGCACATGAATGTTTTTCCTGTGTGGGAATCGACCCCAAGACCTTAAGGGCAGCGGCCAGGGTAGTAAACTACAAAATCAGCTGACCTGTGTTGTTATTCAATATACGTGGCTGCCAAAGGAATCCGTAGCACTGTTTAATTGAACGCACGAATTCAGTAATAGTCTTTTTTAGTGTAACGTCATATTATGAACGTAATGTAACTTCATCTTGAGTTCTGTACCTCTTGCGGGGTTTGAACTACGCGGAGCATTTGACATTGATTGTAATAAACAATCTGGTTTTAGACTAACTAATATATTATTATTATTATTAATATGTTAGTTACTCTAAAACCTTATACGGTGGTATTTTTTCTCGTGTCTGCCAACAACACCATCAGTTTATTGTTACGCAACTTACTGATAGTAATCGAAGCACCCACCCATAGAAAAGTCTCTTCCTGTCCCTGTCATCCAAAACTATAATTATAGCCTTTTGGTCCAATAGTTTTTTTGCCAGCTACAGTGACCTTCTACTTATGTTACACAGCGGAAGAAATCTAAGATTAAAGTGGCGCCACCTAGATAGCACACAAGTACCCTTCCAACTTAACCATCCAGATGTCTCAAAAGACGAGCAACTGTCCAATGCAACTGTCCGTAGGTAAGCGTGTTGCTCACCACCAAGCCAACCCATGTACTCGACTCGTTGCTAAGTTGCAAAAACCAACATGATAGTAATAATAACACCGTTAATGTTTTGACAAAAAAAATCATAATGTAAAGGATAAAGGATATCATAATGTATGTCATTTTGTTGACCTACACAGTATAAAATACGATTTAAGTAAGATCATACACATTTATTTAGTAAGATCATATGACTCTGATACGCTTTAAAAGTTAGGCATAATACTCGGCAACAATACTTTCGCATACTCTATGATGAACCAAAAATATGGTATTACCATAAAAATATATTTAATTAAATATACATGTATAGATTTCATTTGAAATGATTTATAATGTTATAATTATACCATTTGTAACATATCTTAATTAAAAATATGTTCAAAATCATTTAAATTAATTTCGTCTTGTCAAAAAAAATTCGAGCACGTCCACCCGCCGTAACAGTCCACGAAGGACTGATAGAAGGCGATCGCGGGGGTGCTGCAAGGGGAAATGCATAGCGTACGTGGTTTTTCTATAATTTCTTGTAAAACATGTATGAAATTAAGAAATGTAATCAATACAAATTGTAGAATAGATTATGTGCTTTTTAATAGTCCAAGTTTGACGTCTATCCGATGAACGGATGTTGAACGCTAACGCAATTCATATCCAACATAGTACATTTTTTAAATACATATTGTTTGAAAACGTTATACTTAATCCAATATCTAATCAATAAAACTATTTGCTGAAGATCTGAGGTATAAGTACATATAATTTTCATAGCCAATGCAATAGCGGATTGATCCATCGAACTCTTTAAACTAAGGCTATTTTTGCAATTTTACCGTTGTTACCCCCTTAACAAGATATTAGTGCTCAAAGAAAAATGTGGATAGGTACATGTTTTCTTGTTGAAGATATCCCAGTCCTACTTTGTAAAATAAAAATATTGACTTCCTTATTTTATTACTACTTATTTTTGGGAGTTACTTAATTAGTGCCAGCTATACTAGCTGAACAGCTCTAACACGCAAAGTACCTACATGTCACATAATATCTTGTTTATATCATCGGTGAGTGCTTTTTTTAACTGACTTCAAAAATAGGAGGAGGTTCTCAATTCGTCATGTATATATTTATATTTGACCCCTCCACGGCCCATGGCTCGGATCTGTGTCCGTCAGGATGACCGGACCACAGCATGGATTCACGTGAAACTTTGCCAAGATTTAGTACCTATTTTGTACTATTTTGTACCTATGTTTAAATATTTTGTACCTCAGTAATAACAAAGTTATTTAATAAATAAAGTGGGAAGCCATTCTGACGTCAGGATGGCTTCCCACTTTTTACTTTGGGTACTTACGGTCCATATATTGCTGAAATCTTTGCATAATAATTTAGTACCTATTTTGTACCTACGATAAATATATGAATACTTAATGTATTTCATTTAAAAATTACTTTTATTTCATTATAAACAATTATATATGGAGCATCATTCATCTGACATTTGTCCGACATATTATAATGTAACATGTAGTCCCCTATCCTGCGAAACAGAGCAAGTATTCAGTGCATATTTTCTTTAGGATAGTCCGACCCCGCTTAGCGTTTCATAATTCTCCATCACGGCAAACATTCATGCAGTAACAATCATGTGCTACATTCGACCCTCTCTGATGAAATTTAATAGATCACATTTGAAACTTCATCAAAATTTAACAACGTAACCTGGTAACGGTGGGCAAATAATATTATTAATTGTTTTTGAAGTTGAACTGCACAATTTCTTAACTTTTTTCAATTACGATTACATATAATAATATAATATTCTGGGACAATCCACACACGGTCATCAGATCCCAGACCAACACGCCCGTCATACATATTTATTGTAATAATGACAAAAGAGACTGACAGATTTTAAATGTGATCTATTAAATTGGCCCTACTTTACGTAAGTTTTGCACTTCCGAGGTGCTAGGAAATTTCGAGTGTGGGTCCTAAACGTCCATCAAATACGGTGGCAAGTCTTTTTTGTAGTCATAAGCACTAGCTTGGCTGCAATCCCACCTGATCGAAAACTTATTAAAAGGATATTTACTCCCTTGAAGACACCCACATTACATTATTATGAGGCGAAGGTTCTTACGAAAAAAAATTTTAAAAAGTTGCGCAGTAAATTAGTTAATTAGGTGGGCGGAGCTGCACGGGACAACTAGTTTTATATAAATAAAAGTACATAAATAAAAAAAATATAATGTATAAATTAAAAATTATTCACTATAGAATAGCATTTTATACAGAATATATTATAGAATTCTAGCAATATAGTATATAATCTTATACGATGTAAAGGGCACATTCTCATATGCTTGTAAACTTCAGGAAATTATTTTAAAAAATATTACTAGGAAAAAATCAACAAAACATTTATTTAATAACAACATAAACTAGTACACTTATATTGACTTACAATAACTATGGCTGGCTATGACAGATTAATTTACTGGAAACTTAAACAGTCTATATCTCTTAAACTACTGAACCGATTTTGATATCACTCGATCGCAATAGGATTTGTAGCTTCTGAGAAATACGGGGATAAACCTACATACATACGCACACTCATGATATTGGGTAAATATTGGTTTATGCCCACATAGATTAACATATTAAGTAAATATTACTTATTTTTATTAATATTACATACATACGCGTCGAATACAGAACTACTCATTTTGAAGTCGTTTAAAAGGGAATCCTTATGGTTGTGCATGGTATGACTTCGTCTATCTGTCTGCCACACCTATATATTTCAGGAACTACTGGTGCTATCGATTTGTAATTTCGATCGTACTTACCCAACCTCAAAGCAAATAAAAAACATAAAATTATTTTCAATGGAGGTCAAAATGGGTTGTCAAAATTTCAAAGTGTGCATTTTATATCGAGTTCATCGATATGCATCGATAATGACCAAAAATGTTCGTCCCTCGATAGGGCCCAAAAAATCCATGTGTATGCGAGCCCAGGGTTTCTCTGGCCATGGCCAGAGACAGGGCATGGGCGGTGCTTCACTCTCTGCAATGCAGATCCAACTATCGCAACAGATTCTTTCGATAGCTTCGTCAATACTTTGCCACCACACGTAGCTCCTAGAGAAAGATTTCTTTATATCTACAAGTTTCTGGCACAACAACCCTATAGCTCCACATCACACAACCTAATTCTTCATACAGTTTTTTCCAGCGATTGAAGTAAGGCCGAAGAGACATTATTTCATTCTCAGTGGGCCCTTCGTCCCGTATGTATCTTAATACTCTGCTTATTAACTGATCACGGCTTGTTTGCTGTTTTATATCCTTATAATCTAGTAACATGGCACTTTGCGCAAAATGAAAATAAGATTGTTCCTGAACGCAAACGCTTTGTGTAGTTTTAGTCAAAGCTGGCAATCGTGATAACCCATCTGCTCTATTTTCTTTTGACTTTACATATTCTATGTCGTATGTATGTGCTGATAATTTGTGACCGTCAGAATGGCAGGTCAACAGACGTATTTTGATTTGAAATGGTGTCCAAAAATTGCTTACCAATTGCTTATATTTGGTTATCATGATGAGAAATTTGCTTACTGCATATTTTAGAAGAAACAAAACATTTTAGGTTGACCGTCCATCCTGACGTCAGAATGGCTGGTCAACATCCGTATACATAGTAACTACTTGGAATTACAGAAGTTTTCATGGGCCAGAAATTGCTTATCAATTGCTTATTCCATAATTTATAAACTTCGATCCTGTAGCTATCAAGGAAATAAAGATATTGTAAAGTTTAATAACAAAACAAACAGCGCCTGTTAAAGGTATGAGAGCAAGCAATCGTTTACGTTCAAAATTTTGCTTGCATAAGCGAAAGGCTCTATCGCTCGTTGCTAAGCAAACAGTAGGCACTTCTTGAGCACTTAGGCACTCGAACTATTAGCACCCTCGCTAAGCTCGTGCGCCAAACCATCTCCTGCCTAAATAGGTCACTTTCATCCCTTGTGTAACAATCTACTATTTCACGTGTATACCTAGAGTAAAGCGCTTTTTATTTCTGTAAAGACTGGGTCACTTGCTGCAGGAAGATTGCAGACACTTTGAAACATGTTCAAGGAAACCACAAACTTTCTTCCCCTTAGCGAAAAGTAAATTATAAATATCAGTAGTGTTACAAAATTGTTGATAATATTTTTAAATAAAAATTTTACGCCGCGATTTAACCGTGGCTCTATAAGTAACGACATGGTTTGCATAGTTTTTAATTTTTTACAGCAGGGAAAATCACTTTCCAGGGACGAAAAGTACTGTTTTCATCCCTCTGATCAGGTAACTTCAAGTCTTTGATTATATATATGTACGTCTAGCTAGATACCTAGTCTTGTAAAGTTTCGTCACTGAGCGTCGCAGCCTGATATTCGTGTATGCGTGCAGGCCTCGTTGTACACTTGCGTCATCTATGGTTGGGTGCGTGATTGGGGATCTCCGGTTATAAATATGTTTTCCAAAAATAGGTTGGATAGATTCCTAGTGTCATTCGAGACTTGGTCTTATTATGACTTATGGTGTTATTACGTGTGATTGCTTTTCATTGCTTGTAGTTGCGTATCGTTGCGTGTCATTGCGTGTCATTACGTGTCATTGTATCTTATAGCTTGTCATTGCGTGGCATTGCCTCTTATTGCGTCTAACCGCATCTTGCCGCTTATTACCGCATCTTACCGTGTCTTACCGCGTCTTACCGCAACTTACCGCGTCTTACCGCTTATTACCGCGTCTTACCACTTATTACCGCGTCTTATCGCGTCTTACCGCGTCTTACCACGTCTTGCCGCGGCTCACCATCAGGCAAACTTCTTACTTGAGGTAAGTAAGACCAGAGACCACCAGAATGAAAAAAATATGTCTAAGTAAGTACTTACCACTAATTCATTTATTTAACAAATATATTTTTTTTATTGATTATTAAATGTGTTGGTCACTGTCCACGTATTTACGTTTAATTGATTTTATTTTAGCTAAAAGAAAAATTACCCCAAACTTAAGATATATTCCCCCATTATTACCTTAGCAATACCAGTCTAGTCGGACAAGGTACAAATTATCGTAAAAAACAATCGAGTTTTTATAATAATCCTTCACAGAATCTTAAGACGTGGAAAATTAAGTTAGGATTACACAATTCGGCATTATGTTTTTTTTTTTGCGAACTAAAACCATCGGTACAGTTCAAGTGACACTAAACAACCAAGTCTACCAATTTTATATTTTGGTCGACATTTCGCTGCCAAGTGTTTGAACATGGAACGTGCTATCTAGACGTATATATAATCAAAGCTTCAAGCGTACTTTCAGAAGTATGAGAAATGAAAAAGTTTTTTTTATCCTCCAAGGAAACCACAAACTTTCTTACCCTGTTCATTATGAGAGAAATATACTTATTTTGTTATTGAAAATGCTTAATTCACGCAAAACCACTCAGAGACGCCAGCATGAGTAAACCAACCACGGTAGTAAATACACATGTCACACTAAACATACTAATAAGTACATGTTTATAAATAACCTGTAAATATTTTGTTTCAATAAATCGTTATTTAAATATTATTGAAGTTGGTGCAAAATATACACAGCAGGTACGCTAACACCAAAAAATGAATCTACCCTCATTTTAGCATAAAATGCTGTTTGAATGTATGTACTGTTAAGTAAGTATTCTGTTAGGTACATAAGTAAGTACGTATAAGTCTAAAAACTCTGGTAAAAAATAATACAACTTCAAATACAGCTAAAATAGAATATACTTTAATTTCACTATCCCGGATATGACCAGGTGTACCAGTTTTCAATAAAAATCGTTTGAACGGCGTTACGTGCGCTTACCCCGCCCGCACGTATTTTGGGCCGTCATGTGCATGCGATTGTGTCGTCCTAATGGTGATACACCGCTTGTGACCGCGAGAGTACACCGAACAAATAAAAGAGGAAATGAAACAACTTAATACAAAATGGACAAACGGCGGTCTGATCACTATACTAAGCAGCTATGATTTTAAAATCATAAAGAATTGCCTACTGTTTGCTTAGCAACGAGCGATAGAGCCTTTCGCTTATGCAAGCAAAGTTTTGAACGTAAACGATTGCTTGCTCTCATACTTTTAACAGGCGCTGTTGGTTTTGTTATTAAACTTTACAATATCTTTATTTCCTTGATAGCTACAGGATCGAAGTTTATAAATTACGGAGTAAGCAATTGATAAGCAATTTCTGGCCCATGAAAACTTCTGTAATTCCAAGTAGTTACTATGTATACGGATGTTGACCAGCCATTCTGACGTCAGGATGGACGGTCAACCTAAAATGTTTTGTTTCTTCTAAAATATACAGTAAGCAAATTTCTCATCATGGTAACCAAATATAAGCAATTGGTAAGCAATTTTTGGACACCATTTCAAATCAAAATACGTCTGTTGACCTGCCATTCTGACGGTCACGATAATTTAATAGCCCACCGCTGTAACCGACTCGCAGCCATCGAGGGAACCCCCTGCTTAGGCTCAAAAATTATCACCAACGGTTTGTGGTCGGTACGCAATTTAAAACATCTCCCATATAAATACTGGTGCAACTTTTCTAAACAAAACACTATAGCCAGCGCCTCGCGTTCAATCTGAGAATAGCGTTTTTCAGCTGTGGTAAGTGCCCGCGACACATACACAACCGGTCGCTCACGCGCCCCGCGGCCGTTCACGCATCCGTCCCAAACTGTAGACAAAGTTTAAGTTCCCAGAGAAACAGGTGGCAGAAGTTGTTATCGTCAATGTTAGAACTAACAAATGTAGGGTTTTACTCCTCTGCCTGGATGCAGGAAAGGGGACTACATGGTTTGTGAAATATAATATGTCAGATGAATGATGCTCCATATATAATTGTTTATAATGTTATAAAAGTAATTTTTAAATGGAATACATTAAGTATTTATATATTTACCGTAGGTACAAAAAAGGTACTAAATTATTATGCAAAGATTTCAGCAATATATGGACCGTAAGTACCCAAAGTAAAAAGTGGGAAGCCATCCTGACGTCAGAATGGCTTCCCACTTTATTTATCAAATAACTTTGTTATTACTGAGGTACAAAATATTTAAACATAGGTACAAAATAGGTACTAAATCTTGGCAAAGTTTCACGTGAATCCGTGCTGTGGTCCGGTCATCCTGACGGACACCTCGGATCTGATACACAATAGCACCCATATAGCACTTTTCGGTCACAGAATCATAAAAGCAGTAACACGTCGCATAGTTTCGTAACTGTTACGAAACATAGTTACTGTGTTGGGTTTGGTCTCTATGTGTGGTAACAGTTCCCACACAATGTGACCAGAAAATTTTTAGTTACTATGTGTAGTCTCTGTGTTCACACGTAACGTAAACATTTGTGTCGACTTATTTTTAAACGCAATGTGTTTATGTGTAGTAACGGTGTGGTAACTATGTTACCAGAATAGTAATTTAAAATATATACTTACACGAAGTGTTGTAACGTTACGACATTGTTACTGAACAATATATTGCTAAAATGTAAATAAATAAGTCGTCATAAGACACTGTTTTTCAAACTGTTCCTACAAGTGTAGTTAATAAAATCTTTTTAAAAAAAAATCGAACCGACTACAATATCACTGAAAAGTATAAAATAATTTAAATATTATTGAAGTTGGTGTTAGCTTACCGGCTGTGTATATTTGGCACCAACTTCAATAATATTTAAATTATTTTATACTTTTCAGTGATATTGAAGTCGGTTCGATTTCTTTTTAAAAAGATTTTATTTTAAACTTTTTAGTGATATTTTCATATATAAAGATTGAACCATCGAAAACCGTAAAATTATCTAGGTAGGTTATGATCCCATTATCGTCTACATAGTTTTACATAATTCATGTTTCTTCAGAACAAAATATCTGGTCGTAATGAAATTTGCATGAAAACATCATAGTAGTTTACTCTCTCGAATAAAAAAAGAATCATCGAAATCGGTTCATAATTGTCAGAGCAATGTAATGGAGAACATCAGTTTTATGGTTTTTACCAGATAAATTCCTCCACATTGTTCATGGTCCTCTAGGAAGTTCTTATCCGGTTGTAATAAAATTCATACAGATTCAATACAGTGGTTTCTTCTTTCGAATAAAAAAAGAATCATTGAAATTGGTTAATATTTGCCAGAGTTATGACCATTTTTGTCCTTAAAAAGCGACATAAAGTCATGTATATAGGCTTTCTTGCAGCTCTCAGTGCGCAGTCGCCATACTTGTTTTTTCATGAACTACTTATTACTATAGCAATATTTTTTTTATGGGACCCAATCAATGGATTGAAGAATGGATGGAAGAAAGATTTTTTCAAATAGATTTATAATTGCCGGAGTTATGCGCGAACATACATAATATATATATATACAGACGAATTGAGAACCTCCTCCTTTTTTGAAGTCGGTTAAAAATGAGTAAAAATCCGAAACTCACACGTCTCACATCAACTTTCTACAGAAAAGTAAACAAATTAATGGTTCCAGAAAATCTACCTTCAAGTAAGTACATATTTTTAGCTCTTAAAGTTACTTCATGATAGATTACTGGTTCAAAAGCAAATAGTTACCATCAAAATTCGTTGCTTTATATGTGATACACCTGCGAGGTGCTTTATAAAAGGTGAATGCAAAATTAAATATATAAGTAGTGTACCGGAGCGGAGGTACGGTGCGTTTTAAATAATGTAATATATAAGTATTTCGTGATATTTTTTATTTCAGGTACTGTGGGGTTTAACAGTTACCACGGATGCATGAAATGTACAGTAATCGGAGAATACGATAGAAGAGGTCAGCATATGAGTTTTCCCAGAACGGACACGCCTTTGCGTACTGATGATTCATTTAGAAATCGATTAGATCCTGATCACCACTTGCCACACTTGCCACCACATTTACTTGTAGTCGTCATTTTATTTGTATGGCCTCCAAAAGTTTGAGAATTGCTGGAAACAATATACCATTTTGTAAATTCGGTAACTTTATAACTACTTCTGATTTTGCGTCGACATATGTCGACACAGTCTCGTAACTTAGTGACCAGTTGTGACTTAAATATTTTCTTTAAATACAAATGTTTTATTCAATTATTTACCAACTTTATGGTTTTATTCTTGGTTCCATAATATATAGTAAGTATTAAAAGAGATTAATCTATTAAAGCAAAAGCTTCCAAGCTCTGGGAATGTAAAGATTTGTCAGTAAAAATATTGTTTACATTGTACTACACAGGTGAAATTACATTAATATGATGGCGCGTTGATAAATTTCTAACTATTTCAACAAATTACACAATGAATTTCCTTTCCCACCTCTATTTGAACGATAAAAACCAAGTAATTTAGTAATAAAAACTTATGTTGACAAAACAATGATGGCCGATAACTTTTTCTTCTTATTATTTTTTTCATTTAAAACTTCACTTCGCTAAACAAAAAGTGAATGAAAGAACCATGAAAGAACGAATGATTTCTGAGAAGTGGTCGCAGACTAAGAACAATGTTACCACACAGCAACGTAACTTTAAAACCAAATGTTACTGTGTCGACTGTTCCCCATTTTTAGTCGTAGCGACGGAACAAAGTCGACTCGGCGACCAGAAAATGTTACTAGAATCAATCAGTGTCGACATAAAAGTGTCGACTTGTTTCGTAACGGCTACCAAAAAGCGCTATATGGGCACGATCACGTGGTCGGCCGGCGAGGGATTAATTAAATTAGTGACGAGACAAACACGTTCGCTTGATGGAAAGCGACATGCCTGCCTATAGACAGCCTGCACTGCACTGGTCTGCGACATTTTATTCTCTAGTGTCCGGTACTTTAACCAGATAGCGTCCGCACAGCACAACACTCTTGTGTTCATACATTTATTTGTTCCAATTCTGGTCTTGTAAAGAAAAACTATATTAATTTAAGTTACAAAGGTATAGCAAATTGACTCTATTGTCATTCTCTGCTGCCCAACAGGCTGAAGCACGGAGCGCTCACCCGTCTTGTCCTGTAGAGCTGTCATAGCCATTTACTGAAGTGTCCTTCATTCCAAACATAAACCCAATCTTTTATTTAGTTAGTAGCTTGATTATTTTTATAAGTGGCAAAGTGCATTGAAAATTCAGTAGGAGGACCACCATCAGCAAAATTAAGACAACGTAATAAAATAAAACAATAAAATCCAATTGGAATAATAATATATCACATTCCTTTATCTTACTGTACAACTAAACTACACAAGCACTTATATATTATTACAATAATAATATGTATAGATATAACTAATTCACATGACAGCACACACTATGAGGCGCTAGAGTCCCACTCGATGAGGTAGGCGGGTTGGGCGTCGGGAGCGAGTCTCCTTGCTAGCACTCGGAATGTCTGTCCGGCGCGGAAGTACGATTGAACGCTGGACTTCAGAGCCGACAACTGTTCAGCGTCAACCTCCGCCGGCGAGCTGTTCCCTTTGTGGGGGCTCAGCTGCAGACTTTTCACACTATTATTATTACTAGCGTTGTTGTTTGTGTTCCGTCTAGCGTTTTCGTAGTAGTTTTTTTCTTGCCGTTGTCTCAGTCTTCTGCCGTGAAATTTCACGTTATTGATATGGTTGTTTTGGGGCGCGACCTCTCCGTTTTCGTTTGACGTTTGCGCCGGTTTGCATGTGTCTTCAGGAAGTGGACATGATTTGTTTAACTGGAAATGGAATTATTAATAGGTTTAATTAAATACCTATATGACACATTTTTTAGCAGTGATATTTTTCACTTATTGTATAGGCTAAATAAGAAGCTGATGTGAACGAATTGAATTGATACACTTCTTTCTAAACTGAGTGCCATAAAATAACAAATTTTTGCTTTTTGAAAATATGTGTTTGTATATTGATAAGTGGACTGCCTCTCTCAGCATAAATAATATTTAGAAATAAATATTACCGCATCCGAACAAAACTTAGCCATAGGTTCGGTGGTTTCTGAACAATGGACTGTCTCTTAGGGTCGTATTACAGAACTTGACTCAAGTAGCTCTTAAAATGCATTCAAATGATCACTGCTTGAGCAAAGAATCAAGACTTGAGCACCCAACGTATTACAAAACAATCCTCAATCTCCAATCAACTGAGTCTAGTCTTGAGTAGAGATTTTGATCTCTGCTTACTTGAGTTCTGAATATATAAGGCAACACTGCAATCAGTCTGTTTTCTATTACAAATAATTTCTGATAATATCGTTTTACGCAAAACACCTAAAAATAAAATCATAAACGTCATCGCGAACTGACAATACTCAGGTGATTCTAGTTTGACAGTTTAGTGCTCAAGCAAGGTTCTAAAATTAAAACTTCAACTCAAACTAGATTTAAGTAGTACTTGAGTCTTGAGTATGGTTCTGTAATACGACCCTTAGGCTTAGAGTATGTCACTCTGTGTAGGTTTCAGTACAAAGTCTATACTAAAGGTTGACATAATGACTCACTAATGTACTAGAATGTGGCAGTTAGGCTACAGGTGGGTAGGTCTAGCAAAACACACTAAGATTCTTTCAAAATTTCTGGATGCAGAATTTCAACCTGCAATGTTCATGCCTTTCAGTGGTGGCATTCGGACTATAGCGACATTGATAATTTAGTTTTTGTAGACTAGTTTTGGTGAAAGCTTACCTGTGACTGCAAATATTTTCGCGGCCTTCTATATTTCCTCCGTTTCACCTCGCCATTGGGGCCTATGACTATGTCCTTTTCGCTAAGTTTTCGCTTCATTGGCCTCACGAGGGGACCCATTAGGGAATTCAAGTTAATCGGTAGCGAGAACCGCGAATGGTACTGACTCTGTTTACCATTCTGTTTGTTATAAATATTTAACGTTGACGAAAACGGCTTCTTGGAGGGATACGTGTTTTGCATCAAGAACGGGTTATTTTTCCCTTGAAAGTCTTTCAGCGGTGGGATAATAGCGTCTAATGTCCCTCTACTCGACGTCTCGTCGCCGGACGACTCTACGTCATGGTTGAAGTTGCTAGTATACGGAGGGACGCTGTCCATGTGTTGCAAGGACATTATTTTGGAATGTTCAATAATGTTCTTAGTGGACAACTTGGACACCTCTAAGTTCATTGTAGCTATTCGCGTGGTATGCGTGTTGATACTGACATTACTCATGTCACTCTTACTAGCGATCGTATCGACTATATTCTCTTTGGATATTTTATCTAGTTTTACCGAACATGGTACTAATGATGTGTTAAGTGATGGCACTGGAGGGTCTCCGCATTCCGGTTTGACGTCGGTCATGCTGGAGTCGTTCAGTTCTGATATTTTCTCTAAGTTGTCAGCTTTGGCATCGGATTTCCTAGCGGTAGATGTGCAAATGGAGGGAGAAGGTCGTTCGTCCGTTTCTATAGGCTTGAGAGATTCATAGGAACTAGTGGAATCGTTTTCGGAATTTGAGTTGGAGTTGAGATTTTCGTGAAAACGCTTGCCCATCATCAAGTTCAACCAATGTCCGTCGACCGGCACTATCATACTTTGATTGTATGATTTATAGGAACTTTTGTCGGGATTACTGCTAGACGGTTGTGAACTGGAATAGAAAAAGTGAGTTTAAATATTTTGCGAGAATATTCTGCTTGTTTTTAGTAAAGATATTAAATATAATTTGACGGGCCTGTTGGTCTAATGCTTAGACACCCTGGCCGCTACCCAATAGGTCGTGGGTTCGATTCCCGCCAAGTGGCGTGAGTGTTTTATCTATAAAAGTATGTATTTACAAAAAACAGTATATAAGTCTTAGTATCAGTTGTCTGGTTTCTATAATACAGGCTCTGCCTAGTTTGGGATCAGATGACCGTGTTTGGATATTAAGAAAAGACCCAGAATATTATCATTATAATAGGCAGATAAAAAAAAAAAAACGTCATTACTTTCTGCCACCTTTATTACTTGCGAAAATAAACCGTAAGTCTCATACAGCTATTTTATCACAGTGAGATTTGCAACATCGCAACACTGCCTACAGGCACGCGGGATTCCTTATTACCTGTGGTTGTAAGTTTTGTGCTGAACATTTTGACCATTACGTCTGTTCCTAAGTACTAAATAATATTTAATTTAAATGAGTTGTATTATATTTACCTATCGTCGACGGGCGGCCGAGGGGGTGAGGGCGACCGGGGCAGAAAGCGAAGCCGAGGCGAGTACTCTCGCACTAGCGCGTCAGTCAACGGCTCTCCTTTCTTGACCTTAACCAACACAAACAATAATAATAATACCAGCCCTTGTGTTTGTCTTGTCGCACTGTTGGGCACGGGCCTCCCCTCATCATGAGGGGACTTAGGCCATAGTCCACGACGCTGGCCTAGTGCGGGTTGGCGGAACATAAACAATACGCGCTATAAATGAACCCCGCAGTAAACCACCAAACAGACAATAGTCGGTAATTAGTATACAACAAATTAATGAAAAACTTCAAATAAGTTTGTTGAGTATTGGCACGACTTTTTTTAATATAATTATTTTTTTTATTCTATTTTTATTTTACTCGGTGACGAGTCACGCAAGACGTTCACCTGATGGTTGTTGCAGTGCACTGCCGCTAGTCACCAGTGACATTAGACATTAACCGCTGCACTTACAAACGTCAATTAGCGTGAACACTAATTAAGGCATATTTTTAAATATGATTATTATGAGTTTCGGGGCCGTTTATGCTTATGATCCATTATTAAGTACAAGATAATCGATGTCTACTCACTAATAGTTTATTAAGTGTGTTGTGGCTTCAAGTGTCGTAATAATTCGATATATTTCTCAGACATGAAACCTGCATGTCTGAGAAAGCATAACTAGCTCTCGAATGACGTGTGAAGTCCGCCGACCCGCACTTGGCCAGCGTGGTGGACTATGGCCTAAGCCCCCTCATGGGGCTGCAGACAGGCCAGACTTGCTCTGCCCCAAGTCGACCCGCTCTTCTCCAAAGGTATTATACGGCTGAGTAGATCCAAGATCCGTCTGGTAACAGGCGCATTGACGGGTCATGGCAACTTTATTTAACCTAGGTATCACTGACAGTCCACTGTGCAGAGCGTGCATGGAGGAAGAAGAACCAGCTGCCCACGTACTGCTTGACTGCAGCGGGGTGGCATGTTACCGGGCGACGCCCCGGGGGCGCGGGGGCGGCCACACCAGGTTGCCTCCGGGAGGTCTTCGGCAACATCAAGCGGCTTGGAGACTTCCTGGTGGAGCTGGGATGGCTGGAGTGAACCGGCCTACCTCCACCCTCAACACAAAATAGGCGCTCAGTCGTCGAGTTGTGGAAACGCCCGTACGAAGAAGAAGAAGCCCCCTCATCTTGAGGGGAGGCCTGTGCCCAGCAGTGGGACATAAACAAGGGCTGATATTATTATTTTATTGTATAATGATAATTAAACCTGATGTTTGTGAGTGCGCAGTAAGTATCTTAAGCTCAGTAATTTCACCAGCATTCATAACGGAACACATCAATGTTGGCACACTGCTTGGCAGCGGAATATTTGACACTGCAGTGGTACCTACCTCAATGGTCTTACCACCTAGTAATTGCGAGTTTAATGAAAATAGGAACCTACCTCATTGATCCTTTGGTCTTACCTATTAATTGCAAGTCTAATGATAATAGCAATGGAGGTTATTGACCTCCAGCGAGGGAATATGACACGCTTTTGAATGTGTAGAGTTGCAAACAAATAGAATAGTTATGAATTTATGATACCATAAGAAGACAATTTGCAAGGGCCTAATTAATATTAATTATTATAAATTAAGCCTAATAATAAATTTTATGAAAAGGTGATTGTTTTAAAAATAAAATTAGGATGAGGTGCCTGAGTTTTTGCGTTATTACATTAACACATTGTATATCCGTATATACGGTTGAGGTCACGAACGCTTAATCAAATTTCAAACAAAGTCCTTTGAACCACGTTACGCGCGATTCCCCCGCCCACACGTATTGGTGATCAACCGGAAATATCTCTCACTATACCTGTTCCAATGCAGATAATTGCATAGGCGGCGGCGGCGGCCGACGTAGCCTTAGTCCCCAGATGGTGGCGCGTTTCTTCATTTCCCGACCACATTTGAATCGCTTCCGAGACGACGTCAGTGCTGTTAAGATCCTCTCGCGGCGCTCGTTCACCGGCGTTCGCCACATCTGATAATATTTATGTCAAGTTATTATACAAGTAATAAGTTTTAAAAACTAAAACCCGACTACAGATAAAATCACAGTCTAATAATGTGATATTATATAGCCTATAACCAGTGGACAATCAAGACGCTTCTAACGACATCCTACTTGACAAATTATGTTAAGTAGATTATAAGATATGCGGGAACAGATGAACATACATACATTCTTGTTAAAATCATAACCCTCCCTCCGTTCCGTAGTCGGGTAAAAAGGCATTAACAATTATATGGAGAATAGATGCTACTTTAGATTTACAAAACTTAAACATTTCGCGTAAATCTTCGGATATCCTGGCTGCTACCTAATAGTTCGTGGGTTCAATTCGGAAACCTCCTGGCTATCCAAAATCTTTTTCTCCGACATGCCGTCGGTATCCCGTGGTACATGCGGAATGTAGATCTATATTCCGATTTCAAGTTAGATCCTCTTTGCAAGTTCTTGAAAGAAGCGTCGAAACGCTTCTTTCAATCCGCGTCCCATGACGCGAACAGTTTATTCCGCGCCGCCACAGATTATGCCCCTAGTCCTTCTGACTCGCGCCGCAGACCACGGCACGTATTGCTCGACCCTCCTGACCCCATGACACCCTCCTGACACTAGCTATCAGACACCGGTCTCGCCGGCGAGGCCAATGGGTCGCCCGGTCGTACGTATGCCACCGCAACGACGTGCATCACCCCACTGAGTTTCTTGCCGGTTCTTCTCAGTGGGGGCGCGTTGTGAACCGGTGGTAAACTCAGCCCTCTCTTAAGCGACAGCCCAAGCCGAGACCGTGCCTCCCTGAGGTGCCCTTGAGCTCGACGCTACTTGTGCCGTTAAGGCTAGAGTGCTATAAGCGCTCGCCTCCTATTGTCCGGTGAAGCTGTAATGGCCATCTGCGGCCAACAGCAGCAAGTGCGGTCTAGTTATTAAACCTCCAGCGAGCTAACACAACACGCAACTAATGAGCGTAGAGTTACGAACAAATAAGGCTGTTATATAAGTTTATGAAAAAAAAAAATATAATTGTGCTAGATAATTTTTTTACGAATTTAACTACGAAATTAACTTAGGGTGCCTGTGATTTTGCGTTATTTTATTAAGAAGTTGTATAAATATATAATGTATATACAGAAACATCACAGTATGGGTGTCGTATCAGGATATTATTTATTATTATTCATCATCATTCGAAAAACGTCCATTGCTGAACAAAGGCCCTTAGAAGGGTGGGGTTGCCATAACCCTAACACTTGGCAGGCGTCTTGGAGATCGCAGTAGAGAAGGTAATCCAGTAATAGGACTTCTTGTCTCGTTAACGGGTCTTGTTTTCCCTTAGTCGCCTGTTGAGACACCCAACGCGAAGAAATGGGTGGGTGCTATTCATACCCGGAATATTATTATTGTAAAAAATTTAGGAAATCAGGAAGCGTACTAACCTTCTCGGGTAACTGTAACGCGTGCCAATTGTCCATGATGTACGGCATTATCACAGTGTCCAGGTCGAAGTAGTTGGGCGCGTTGTACGCAGTGAGGTTGTATAGCGCGAGATGTGCCAGGTCCAGCCAGCATAGCTCCAGCCTCCGGAGGTACTCCGCGCCACCGTTACAGTTGGCACACGCGAATATATACAACCTAGAACACACTGACACATTTAACAAGGATATCAAAATTAAGGAGCTTTGGAATTAAGTAGGATAAAAATGTGTGTGATATAATTCTCCGATATGTGTATGCGTCAAATGCATGGTAGTATATGTAGTCTTTTTATTAATTCAATTTATTTTTAATGCATATTATACAACTCTGTCTCTGTCAAATGTTATACTCATCCATCTGCGTAATTTTCGTAAAAAGAGTACAAAGTTATTGCTCCATTTATTGATATATACACTCAGGGGAATAATTAACCGGCCACTTAATTATACATCAATTTCTTAAAAAAGTCTTTTGTATTTTAACTGTTATTGTCAATAATAAACTGGGTAAATAGCTGCAAAAATAAACGAAGCAGGAGTCAGGTGTGAAATGTTTAATAATATGAAACAAAATGAAATGCACATTATCGTAAACAAACAGTATGCATATTTAAAGGGGCAGACGGTTAAATGTGCCTCTGAGTATAGATTACGTACAGTGGCGTGCACTCCATATACACAAAAAGACTTTGCCTGCCCTACAACTTCTGTGAATGATCGTTTCATAGCATCGATATAATATATAAACTAGATAAACATTCACGAACAAAATGACATCTAAAATGTGGTCGCGGAGGTTGCAAACTTATCTGTGCTGGTGGCGGAAACGTGAACTAACAATTTTATAATGTTAATGACTTGTAGTTTGACAGTTTCATAGACAGTAGCGACACTCCTATCGGCAAAAATAAATTTGTCAGGATGTGGCTTGTAAAGAAATAGCGACACAAGGGCGCTATTTCTCGCTACCACTTTTTGAACCGTAACACCAAATCTAGTTTATATGTATATTATATCGATGTTTCATAGTAAATAATCTAAGAAATTTGCTATCTTGCCTACCTACTTCTCATGAAAATCTGTGCACGCCACTGATTACATACATACGCGTCCAATAAAGAATCTCCTTTTTACAGTCTGTTAAAGATAGCTAAGAACTATCCCGATTGAACTAGAAATTGAAATCTACGATACAAGACAGGCTTAGATGTCAAACTTATAACACCGCTTCTTTTTGCGTCGGGAAGGATGAGGAAGGGAGAGAGGGAGTTATTAGTTAAAATTGACACTGGATTTCTGTGTGGTGTGTAACCAGGCAGACCAGTTTAGCAACCATATCAGGTGAGGCAAAGCCGCAGCAGGTCGCTAGGTCGTACAAAAAACCTCTACTGTCAAGATAAACAGACCATTAAACACGTAACTGGCGGGCCTGTTAGTCTAGTGGTTAGTCACCTTGGCCGCTAGTATTAGTTTCAGTTGTCTGGTTTATATAGTACAGGCTTTTCTTAATTTGGGATCAGATGACCGTGTGTGGATTGACCCAGAATATTATTATTATTAATTTAACTTACTTATCGCCAGCGTATAACGGATACTGTAAACTTGACACGCATCTTTGGTGAAACCAGCGCGAACATCGACAACATAATAACATCTGTGGGACAAAAGACACGGTTTTAAAAAAGGTAGTGACTTACACCCTGTATAAAATAGCTGCTTCATTCAGAAATGTTAAAAGTATAGTAAGATGTCCACTGCTGAACAAAGGTCTCCCCCTTAGAAGGGAGGGGTTGCCATTATCCCCACGCTTGGCAGGCGGCTTGGGGATTGCAGTATAGGTGGAAGATAAATCCAAAAGAAAGACGCTGCTACCCGTCTTCCTGTTCTCGCTTAGTCGCCTCTTACGACACCCAACGAGAGGAGATGGGGGGGGGGGGGATGCAATTCTAACCCGGCACCCCACGGGTAAGTATCGCCAAAGTGTAGTTAATTGCGTTAGATATAGACGGTATTACCTGAGCGAGCCAGTCACTTTTCTCTCTGCAGTAACAATGCGTCTCATTTGGGTCCTTCCCCCAGTCGGAGGCAGTCGAGGACGTGGTGGAAGCAGTCTGGAAGGGCAAATGCTATCAACGTACGGTATATTTGTTATTACGTGGCGCGGCCATTGGAACGTCGTAGAACCTACATCGCACGGTGGGGTGAGCTCTTGCTGCTGCCGTCGTTGCTGCCCGCCCTTGAACCTGAACAAGTCGGATCGCTTCAACGCTCGGTTTTCCGCCGCGGCTACCCTGTACCTTTGGTCCACGCACCGCTTGCAATGCCATGATGCACCTGTTGGAATCAACGAATGCAATCCATTTATTATTTATTGTACAATCATGTAAATTGAGAAAACCCCCGACACATGAATACGAACTCATAAGAAACGGCTGAACAGATTTTCATTTAACATTGCTAAGGACCATCCAGTTTAAATTAGCTTTCAAATATATAAATCTCATTCAAATTCAGTCCATTTGTTTGAGATGATGCCAGACCAGCGATGTGCTACCCTAACAGGATAGCTAATTGTTGACTGAAAAGGGATCATAAGGGAAAAGCCAACACCCCCTTCTACCAGATCTCTCTCGTCTCTTTCATAAATCGGGGGTAATAGACCCCCTATTCTTGTTAAGATATTTTTTTTCAATGATTCAAAATATTGTGATAGACCGTAAGTACCAGCGACCTCAAAGGGTGCGTGTGTGGTAGCCTCCGTGGAAAAACCAAACCGGAGGTTACGGGTTCAAATCTCTCGCGGAGCAACCATTTGTGTAATTGTTCCTTACTGGCTAGGACAATGTATACCGAACGCCTGATTGTCTGGAAAGTAAGATGATCCATGCGTCGGATGGGCATGTAAAAAGACGGTCCTGCGCCTGACCTTTCCCTGTTCGTGTCGATCTTCTGTCCCATCGGATTGTGAGAGTAAAGGAAAAGAGAGTGCACTTCTGTCTATGCAGACACTTGTGCAATATCATATCTCCCGCCTAGATGGCTGATCTTGTGAAAGATTGGCCCCTGTGGTCCGATCGGCCAATAGGACATTATTATCTGTATGTGTGAGCGTGCGCGGGTGCAAACCCCTTTTTTTCTTTAAAAGTACAAAATCGTAGCAAAAAATGTTTGAATACAGGAGCTACGGCTAACTGGTAGCCAGCCGAAGACGGTAGAGTTCTAAGTAGTATCTTGTAAAGAAAACGGGGTAAAATGTGTGGGTACAGTACAAATTCAAAACATTCTTATTATGTACTAGCTGTAGCCCGCGGCTTCGCCCGCGTTGGTTTTGTAAGTAAAACGCGTTTTAAATTAAGGATGAAGGTTTTTAAAAATATTGTTTACACTTTTATTAAACCTGGACCTATTATGTGTCATTTCATCAAATATACATACTTGATGACATAGCCTGTATTTTTGTAACTCTGTCTGTCTGCTACGCTTTAACGCCTAATCCACTGAACCGATTTCGATTATTTGGTACAGAGACAGATAAGACCTTAAGAAAGGACATAGGCTACTTTTTATCCCGAACAAAAAGATTGAAGGGGTTGAAATAGGGAATGAAAGTAAGAATGGAATTTCGTCATTGTTGAAAATAGTACCGTGACTTTGTTTTACAATTGATAAGAAATCCTACTCCCTACTTCCCCCTACTTCTATACTATCTAACTTTATGTATCTAACACTACTAACACTACTATACTAATACTGTAAAAGGTTTAAATTTGTATTTTTGTATGTTTGTGTGTTTGTAAGTATGTGTAATCTAAGGGTAATCTTCGGAATTACTCATCCGATTTTGAAAATTCTTTTGCCTGCTGCCTATGCTGGGTTGAGCTGGATCATCGTACTAAAGCGAGCTGGATCATTTACCTCAGTAAATCCAGGTGGATCGATGTGGATCAAGATGGACCGAGGTAGACAGAGATAAGTCAAGGTGGGTCGAAGTAGCTCAAAGTGAAATAAACTGGTTCGAGATGAGTCAAGCCGGATTATCAAACTGCATCAAAATTGATTGAACCGAGTAATAACGGATTGAATTGAATAAAAACTGGTTTGAGCTAGATTACACTGGATCATGCAGGATCAATTATGATCATGAATCGAAGTAAATCGAAGTGGATCGATGTGGATCAATATAGACAGAGGTGGATCGATATGCCAAGGTGGTTTGAAGTGGGTTAAGATGGAATAAAGTGGATTGAGTTAAGCCAATCACGACCATGAAATTGCATCCGGTTCAATACCGGATCATACCGGATTCAACTAAATAAAACTGGTTTTAGCTGAATCAAACCGGATCAAGCAGGATCAAGGTGAACCGAGCAAAACCGAGCTGGATCAAAGTACATCGAGGTGGGTCGATGTGGATCGAGATGGACCGAGGTGGATCAATATAAGTCAAGGTAGTTCGAAATGGGTCAAGTTGGATTAAAGTGGATCGATATGATCCAAGCTGGATCATTAAACTGTATCGAACTAAATTGAACCGGATTGAGCTGAATAAAACTGGTTTGAGCTGGATCAAACTGGATTAAGCAGGATTAAGGTGAAACGTGCTAAAGCGAGATGGATCGAAGTTAATCGAGATGGACCGAGATGGATCGAAATAAGTCAACGTGGTTTGAAATGGGTCTAGTTGGAATAAAGTGGATCCAAATGAGCCAAGCTAGATCATCAAACTACATCAAACTCGATTAAACGTAAAACTGGTTTGAGCCGGATCAAACTGGATCAAGCAGGATAAAGCTGGCTTGAGTTCAATATAGCTAAAGCGAGCTGGAACGAGGTAAATCGAGATGGATCAATGTGGATTGTGGATCGAGATAGACCGACGCGGATCAATATAAGTCAAGGTGGGTCGAAGTGGGTCAATATGAAACAAAATATACCAAAATTAGTTTAGCCAGATTATAAGAATAAGAAAAATTTATTTGGACACCACAATGAAACACAATTACAAGTAAAAACAGAAAGACAATTAGAAGTAAAAAAAAATACATTTGTGCCCCAAAGAGGTAGGTCCAAATGGGTCCCAGATCAGATTATCAAGCTGTATCGAACTGATTCGAGCTGGATCGAGGTGGATCTATGTGAATCTAGATAAATTGAGGGGATCGAGATAAGTCAAGGTGGTTTGAAGTGGGTCAAGTTGGAATAAAGTGGATTGAGTTGCGTCAAGCCGGATCATCAAACTGCATCAAACTCGATTAAACGGGATAAAACTGGATTGATTGAATAAAACTGGTTTCAGCCGGATCAAACTGGATCAAGCAGGATAAAGCTGGTTTGAGTTCGATATAGCTAAAGTGAGCTGGACCGAGGTAAATCGAGGTGGATCAATGTGGATTGTGGATCGAGATAGACCGACGCGGATCAATATAAGTCAAAGTGAGTCGAAGTGGGTCAATATGAAACAAAATAGACCAAAATTAGTCAAGTCAGATTATCAAGCTGTATCGAACTGATTCGAGCTGGATCGAGGTGGATCGATCTGAATCTAGATGAGTTGAGGGGATCGAGATAAGTCAAGGTGGTTTGAAGTGGGTCAAGTTGGAATAAAGTGGATTGAGTTGCGTCAAGCCGGATCATCAAACTGCATCAAACTCGATTGGACCGGATAACTGAACTGATTGAACTGAATAAAACTGGTTTGAGCTGGATCAAACTGGATCAAGTTGGACCGAACTAAAGCGAGGAAAATCGAGGTGGATTGATGTGAATCGAGATGCACCGAGGTGGCTCGATATGGTTAAATCTGGGTGGGTCGATGTGAGTCAAGGTGAAACAAAGTGAATCGAGATGAGTCAAGTCGGACTATCATACTGCATTGAACTGGTTCGAGTTGGATCAAGATTGATTGATATGGATCGAGATAGATCGAGGTGGATCAAGATAAGTTAAGGTGGTTTGAAGTGGGTCAAGTTGGAATAAAGTGGATTGAGTTGAGCCAAGCTGGATCATCAAACTCAATTGAACCGGGTTTTACGGAATTGAGCTGAATAAAACTGGTTTGAGCTGGATCAAACTGGATCAAGCAGGATCAAGTTGGATCGAGCTAGAGCGAGGTAAATCGAAGTGGATCGAGATGAACTGAGGTGGATCGAAATAGTTAAGTCTGGGTGGGTCAAAGTGGGTCAAGGTGAAACAAACTGGATCGAGATGAATCATGCCGGATTATCAAACTGCATAGAACTGGTTCGAGTTGGATCAAGGTTTAGAAAAAAATCCAAAAATTAGTTTCTTCAATTGTTGTGTTGAGTTTATTTACCGAGTTGGTGTTTACTCTACCTGCATTATAGCATTAAATGGAAAACCTTATTTGTGCAAACTCTTCAAATCCATGAAATTAACTTAGGGGTTATTTTTGCCGGAATAGGTATGTTAGATTCTTGTATGCAATACATAAATTAAGTATTGGCTGTAGTTCAAAAAACATTTTTTGGACCCCAATTAGAAGCTCTTAGGAGTTGATAATCAAAACAATATTATTGGCACATGGATTTGCATTTGCGGTGATAAATGTATTCGCAAAGTTTCATCAATACAGCATGAATTTTTTAAGCGCATTTCATACTCAAACACCATGCGAATGCACCCCTTTAACGGTCGTTTTTTTTAAAGTAATGAAATACGTGTTTCTTTATTTCTTTTGCTCAGTATACTGACAAAGTTTCGTGTCTGTGTGATTTTTTTTTTTAACCATACACACTTTGGGAGCCCATTTGACCTAATTAAGTGTGAAATGTCGAGTTCGTTCTTATTTTTCACCTTCAAATTTCATGATTCTACTTAAAATGGTTTTGAATGTACGGTGATTTCTAGAAAAAAAAGCCTGTTCTTTTAATAATATAGATATATTATAAATTTTTCCCTCTTATCCCTCTTTAGGGGTAGATTTTTTGAAAAATAAAAAATACGTGTTCAATCATTTTATTTTGAGGGTATTTTCACCAACTTTTAAATCAATTGAACCAAGTAATAATTATTTCCCATACAAAGTTTACCAACCCCTAGCGCACCCCCAATGGTTGTTTTTAAAAAATCCCGAAACACGTATTTCTTTATTTTATTCAAAGAATCTTTCCAGTAAATTTCAAGTCAATCGAACCATACAATAAAAAGTTTCATACAAAAGAAAACACCCCATTTAACCCCTTTAGGAGTCGAATTTTCAAAAATCCTTTCTTAGTGGATGCTTACGTCATAAGAAGAACCTACTGTCCAAATTTCAGCTTTCTAGGTCCAGCGGTTTGGCCTGTGCGTTGATGAATCAGTCAGTCAGTCAGGACAAGTAATTTTATATGTATTGATAGGCCTCACGGGGCTCTTACATATTGTCATTATTAGGGTTACATACCTAAAAGGTGAAAAAGGAACCCTCATGGTGAGACTTCTCTGTCTGTCTGTGGGTATTGGGTAATACATGTCTACTTATCTATATTTTACAGAAAAAATAAAATGACATTTCTAAATAGTACAGATAGTTAGACATACTAAAAAAACTTTGACGAACAAACTTAGTTTTGCGATTTGTTTTTTTTTTGCTTTTTGAGATGTTAGTTAGACAAATAGTAAAATAACTAATAGGTCTAAAGACGCTATGGAATCCTCGGCGCGCGGCCCGTTTTTTCTGCAATATGCGTATTGTATTTACTAATATGCGTATAGAATACGCATATTAGTACACTCACCGTTGATCCACGCGTCGACCGGCGGCAAGTGGCACTTGGCGTGGTAGCCGCGGCCGCACATGTCGCACGCGACGATCGCGTTGGCCGCGGGCCCGGCGGCGGGCCCCTCGCGCCGCTTGCACACCACGCACATGATGCGGCCATCGTCCGCGGGCGGCGCGCTCAGCAGCTTGAGCGACGCCACCGGCGCCCACGCCTGCGTGCCGTCGCCGAACTTGACAAGGCACCGCGCCACCCCAGTGCCCACCTCGCACGAGTCGTTGTCATTGCTCGTGCTCAACTCTACTATCGTCCCTGCCAGACGTTACATTGTTATTTTTATAATGTGAACGAATATTTAAAGGGCATCATCACGTCCACAGCTGAACAAAAGGTCTTTCTTATCACTATAATTAACGAAAATATCATCTGTTGACCGTTGACATTTCCATCCTGTATATGATTATTATTGAATTTGTATGACTAACATATATAGTGAACTAATAATAGTAAATTAATTATCACCTGAACAATGCAGCCCTTGCCCAGTAGAATATGGTATACTTAGCTCTAATTTTTTTTGTATTGTACAACTTGTAAACCTGTATCTATGCAATTAAATTATTGTTATTCTTATAATGTTTTCATATAATTACAAGAAATACTACACACTGAAGCTATTCATTATTGCATTGCTTCTTTTTTGTCACATTATCCTAGTAATTATTAAACAATATAAGGCCATCCGTTGGATGTAGTTGTGGGACTGGGAATTTAAAGTGCATTGCCACTAAAATGACAGACCAGTCATACATACCTAAATAATATCTTCCATCTTTGTTGGGTACTAAAACATCATCTCCACAGTGGAATGGATTGGCAATGCTTTTTTCAGTGTTGGTTGTGGAATCTGGCATGGCATCCTGTGTTTCTTCTTCTTTTTTCTCATTCTTTTTGCTAGCACATGGTGTGATCGTTTTATTAAGGTCACTCAGCAGTGCATCGATGAGAGATAATTGTGTGGAGACCTCTTTAAAAGAACATACATTTGATTAATCATAATTAATGCAGCTGCTGTAAAAAAAACATTGTATTTTTTTAAATAATTATACATATAGAATAAACTATCTTATCATTCACAGCCACTATTTATAACAAAAAAATATAAACATATAAGCAAAGAAGTAATACATAAATTGGAAAATCCTATAAAAGTTTTATTACTGCTACATTTACTGGTAAATATATAAAATGAACCCAACAGAATCAAATTACAATGTTATTATAACTACAGGATATTACTATATAACTAAAACTACTATATATAGATATTATTATATATAGATAAACTAGTATTTTCACATATAAGAAACCTGGCATCAATCAGAAATAAAACACAGTTTAAATCTAAAACATCTGTCTATTAGGCTCAGCTACATTGTATTCTATTTTTATAGTAATTTTTTTGAGCCCAAATATTACAGATTGTAATAAAAATTACACCATAGATCACAAATACACTAATGTTTACTAAATTGACACTCATTGTTGAAATACTTACTTGCAACATTGGAATTTCCAAGAAAGATAGCATGAATACAAATAATAAGAATTATAATTATTATAATGAATTACAAAAAACAAATACCTAAATACACATAATTTGTGTTATGCTTTTAATAGTAGTACCTACCTATAACTTTTTCACTGGTTCATTTCAAACTAAAAGTAATATCATTTCAATGATTACAATCCAGTTAGTAAAATGATAATGTTAGTTCTATATATTACCAGATACAATAATGTATATTAATATGGTAAGCTATACATATAGTAAAACTGTATTATACTTGTGTGAAAAATGTAATTTTGAGGGCCAATCTTTATGGTGTTCATGAGGTGGCTGGTCTACTCTAAATTTACCAAAACATTTCTGTCTTATGTATATTTAATTTAATTTTCAAACCTAAATTATCATAGTTCAAAAGATTTCATCATCTTAAAGTTACTTGGACACAGTAAAGCTAGTACCGCAGGCCTAGCACGATTTGCAATCTTGACAGCTCTGTGTGGAGTATGATGTAGTTTTCAACACGGAAACATCAATTCTTCATACAAAAATGTGAAATACTATGTCATAGTGTCGTCATACTCACTCTCGTCTGTCAAGATTTGCACATCATGCTAAGCCCACAGTTGTTAGTGGTAAAAAGCAGAGAAAGAAATATGTGGCCTGTTGAAGTGGCTACAGTAGTAGTTTATATTAAAAAGTAAAATGATATGATAGGGATAAAGTAAGTTATAATAATGATCCTAATGGTGAAGGCACAATAATTTCTAAAGTTTTTCTGTGTCTAAATCATGAAAATTACCAAACCAAGCTGCTAGGTACATTCTACCAGCTTGATTGAAACATTCAACAGTTGACTGTATCCACTGGCCACACAGGGATTCAAGATCACATGGACTCAGTGGCGTGCAGTCCATATAGGCAAAAAGTGTTTGCCTACCCTGTGATTTCCGGAACATTACATGATAACAAAAATAATTTAAGTGAATATTTCATTTTGTTTTGAATTATTTCATTATTATAAATAAACAAATTCGCGCCAAATGTCAAAAAAACAAATCAATCAAAAATTCAAATCAATCAGCTGAGCGCGCCGCATCAAAGCGGGCGGGCGCGGGCGCGCGGCAAGTGCATTGAACTATTCCTAAGTACGCGGAAATTTAAAGTTCGCGCGTTCGAGCCGCGAGGCCCGGTCTAAAGGTTTTAAAAGGCAAAATCTTGATTTGCACACATTCAAACGAAAATTTACTCACACCTGTATGCACGCCGACCATGCGAACAGAATAAATGTCACGCACACATACAAACATGATACTCTAAGATAGGCAATGTCTTTTTAGTGACAGTCGATCCCTGATTAGTCGATCCAATATACTCTTTTAGATGAGTCAACCAATAAGGAGCCCGATGCGTCGAACGAACGCAATACGTTATACTACAAATTATAAAATACCTAGTTTGTTCAAACTTCAATATTTTATAATGACATCCATTTTTTGTTGGTTTTTATTTTCATTTATACGATTGCTTTCGGTGCAGTATGTTCGAAAAAGTGACTACTCCGTGTATTATTATTTTATTAGTGTTTCCAAATTAAAAAAAATACTAGAAAATGGAAGTGGTAACGTGTGATCGATGTTCTGGCCAAGTGTGTATAGAAAAATTAAAAAATCACGCATTTTCGTCCCTTTCTTACGAAATTAAAAGAAAAATAATTGAAGATGGCCGTTGTATGCCGAATTTGGAATTAATTCAGGTCAAAGGTAAAGTCACGCGAAAATTTAATAATAAAGAATATGATAATTACAATTGGTTAGCCGGCTGTAAACATATAAACCGTCTGTTTTGTTTTCCGTGTTTATTATTTTCAAATAATAAAAATGTCTGGACCGACACCGGCTACGTAGATATACACAATTTTAAAGTCGCTGCAAAAAAGCACGACCAGTCAGAAAAGCATTTAGAGTCCTCTTTAAAATATCACACATTCGGGAAAAATCGTATTGAGACGAGTTTAAATTCTCAATATAAAATAGATATTGATCGACATAACGCGAAAGTTGATCGTAACCGTAATATTTTTCAGCGATTAATTGATATTGTTTGCTTTTTAGGTAAACAAGAATTGTCTTTTCGCGGTCATGACGAATCGGTTTCGTCAACAAATAAGGGAAATTTTTTAGAGATCGTTGATTTGCTCTCGAAATATGACGGGATTTTGGAATCCCTTTTACAAAATGCTTCTAGTACATTTACGGGATTATCAAACCGCATTCAAAATGATTTAATATCGAGCGTTTCGTCGGTAATGTTAGAAAATATTAAACAACAGATAAATAACACTGATTTTGTCGCGGTAATGGTAGATGAGACCCCTGACGTAAGCGGCCGAGAACAGTTAGTACTTATTTTGAGGTATTTCCATAACTCAGAAATAGTTGATCGGTTCATAAAATATATCGATGTAAGTTCTGATCGCACCGCTAAAGCTTTAACCACTTCAATATTACAGGTACTGTCAGATTTTAATTGTTTGTCGAAATTAATAGCTCAAACATACGATGGTGCAGCCGTTTTGTCTTCTGAGCTTAACGGGGTGCAGTCATTAATTCGTGAACAATGCCCTAAAGCTTTATTCGTTTGGTGTTCCGCCCACGTGTTAAACTTAGTTCTTTCTAAATCTTGTGAACGTATTCCGGAGACGAAACGATTTTTTAGTTTAATTAAAACAATAGCAGCTTTTTTCCACAATAGCACCAAACGGCAGGCCCATTATAATCAATTTGCTGATATTAAAAAATTACCCCGTGTTGCCGAAACACGGTGGTCTTATCATTCGCGTACTGTAAATGTAATTTTTAACTGTTTTCTACATTTGATTAACTTATTAGAGGACATGGCCGATAACGAGAGCTCATGGGATGGCGAAACATTGGCACAGGTATCATCATTGCTAGTAAACATAAAAGATTTTGATCTTCAATTCTTTTTACATACTTTTAATGCAATTTTTACAGAAACCGATATACTTTACGACATTTTACAAAAAAAGACTTCTGACGTTGCCTATTGTATCAAAAAAATAAACGAATTCGAGTCCTTTTTACAGTCATTTAGATCTAGATTTGATTACATTTACGAAAATGCAAAAACTATATCGGGTCCACCAAAAAAAAAGCGTAATATCGAGAACGCGAAAGATAATTATAGGCGGATTTTTATAGAAATTATCGATAATATTTCCAGTGAATGTCGCGAACGTTACAAAAATCTTAAAAATCTCAAGTTTTTTGAATTGCTTGCGTGTGAAAATTTTAATAGGTTTGTCGTGGATTTTCCGAATGCGTTAGTTCTTGAATTTGTTAACAGCTATAAATGTTTTAACTTTAATTTAGACCGTCTTGTGAATGAGCTCAAATGCATTTATAAATCTACCGAATTTAAAGACCTCGGTATATACAAAATTATAGAACACCTGTACGAAAATAATTTGCACGCAGTTTTTTCCGAAGTTTTACGCTTTGCAAAATTAATAGTCACAGTTCCCGCGAGTAGTGCTTCCGCCGAAAGATCATTTTCATCATTAAAACGTATCCACACCTATTTGCGAAACACACAAGGCCAGCAACGTCTCACAGATTTATCCATGATTTCAATTGAAAAAAGTCTGCTTATTGATATAAAACGTAGTTCAACCTTTTATGATTCTGTATTAGAAAAATATTTAGTAAAAGACAGACGTATAGATTTAATATATAAATGAAATTAGACAAATCAGCATATTAATTAAATTTTGATTTGTATAAACATTTGTTACACATAAACAATTATAAAGTACATACCTACTCGTAAATATCTATTCATTTTGCAACTGATTGCAGTCACTTTTTTGTTTGTACGCGTACCAATAAGCAATCGGGTCTTTATCAAGGCCACTTCGTGTATCCTTAAATTAATTTGTCTATAAAATCAGTTAATTTTTGGATATTTGAGGTGGCATATTTACAATCATCTTAGTGTGTGTGTGCATGTGTGTAACTCGCAGTCTCTCTCATATTGGTAAGTTTTTTTACTCTACTACAAGAATAGAAGGGTTATGTTTTTAGAGTGTGTATGTATATCTGGTACTTCCTACGTACTCATTAGTAGTGGAAATGAAATAGAATATATATTTTTAAAAAACCAGTAGGTATTAGTTACTCAACAAACAATTTAATAGGTATGTTTCTTTTGTGTTCACATCATTAAATTAAAGTCAATTTAGTTTTGCCTACCCTGTCATATAACCCAGTGCACGCCACTGCATGGACTGTATTGCAGTTGTACTTGATAAGTCTGGTGAGGCTACCACGTGACAGTAATCAAGCAAAAATTATGAATACTGAATGGGTTAAATCTGACAAAGATATTAATTATAAAATAGTTATATTTTCACTGTTTCCTAACTGTAGATTCTTAATAAACTATAATCACACTGTGATCCTTCACACCTTCATCAACCCTTTGAATCAATAAGCCTTATAGTGTATTATCTATCAACCCTTGCCCTGTTTTTACCTATAAGCTTCTTGTTGCCCTGCAAGTCCATTGATTAGAACAGCAGAACCATTAGAACTGTCACAATTTGAAACTTAATTGGAATACTTATCTATGTATTTGTGACCACACCATAATCTAATACTGGAGTAGTTTAGAGGTTGTATGGTGGACTATATTGACAATAATTTGTTCCCAATAAAAATGACACAATTTGAGCGAGATATCACAAGTATTTTCCCACTTATTACGGATTATGGTGAGTTACAAAAAATGCTATTAGATTTATCCACTATAATGGTTGCTTGATCTCAGTACTTATACATAATAAGTGTAATTATGTAAAAATATTGTCTTACTGGCTTATTAACTGACCTGATAACAGTCTTGTTTGCCAAAATTATGTGATGCTTGTAGACACGTAACGTTGAGACTAGTTTTAGGAGAGTAAAGCTATCACCATTTTATCAAAACGTTTGAAAATATAAGAGAAACTCTTAAAGTAATACTAAATAACCCTTACCAGCGTTGATGTCCATCTCAATTATGTCCTTTTACTCCCATGTGAAGTATAGAAACTACAAAATTTGTACTTAGATTTCATACTGGAACAAACACGTAAAGCATTGGCGCTTTGCGGCCATTATAAAAGTCAAAGGTTTCACAGTTTTCCCGCGGTAACAAGGTAGGTATATAACTAAAACAATGGATAACTTTCATAGGCACTTGTTCTTTTATTTATTTACACTTCTAGATTAATAAATTAAACAATATTAAATTTAAACTAGAAACAATCATTATTCTAAAAAATAACCTTCCTTCCAATTGAATTTACGACTACTTAGCAGTGTGACCAGACAAAATTTAACAAAAACATCGAGGCCTCCTCGAAAAATTATGAAAAAGAAAATGAGAGATTTAATTTTTTTACCTCTGGACATCACACTCTTCGCCTTAGAGGAGATACCACTGGAGATAGCATAATGCGCTAACCCCTCTGCCAGATTTTGTTCATATGGTCAGGTCATTCTTTATTTGTGTGCTTATCTTTTTGAATGTGTTGCGAGTTTATTATAGTGTGGGTATGCGTGAAATTGTATCTATGTGTGTTTACTTCGCCTCCCGCACCCCGCAAAAGTGCCACGAAAAATTTGTACGGCGAATCGACGCTATACTAGCTCCATTCTAATTACTCTGAGCTCTTCGCACCTCTTCTGAACTGTGTCTTCTTACTCCTTCACACACATCTCACACTTACACTAAGTCCTTCACTTGGTCGTCTTTGGAATGCTTTGCCGCAAAATATAAGAAGAGCTCAGAGTTTAAATGTGTTCAAATCTCAGGTTACTTCTCTCTATCTTTCCTTGTAGTAAACTTCTCCTATTTCTGTTTTTTTTTATCATCATAATACGTTTAGTAGGTATGTATATTTATAATTTCTTTAATAGATATATATATATGTATGGTTATATATGTTATTGATATATATATATATATATATATACACACATATATATATATATATATACACACATATATATATATATATATACATATATATATATATATATATATATATATATATATATATATATATATATAATGAACCCTTCTCGGTAAATGTTGATCCAGTCCTTGATGCCCATGTGACGTCAGTGGATCTGCACTGACAGGATTTCAACATACTCGTCAGCGATTTGCCCGCAATTTGTTGATCCATTAACGGTCAAAAAAATCATACTGAATATGATTTCTTAGATCCAGAGTATATTTAATTTATATGCGACATTTACTTAGAGTAAGTTGATCCGGAGCCAAAATTGACGGATAGGTACTCGAACACAAAGCGGCAACGTCGCGTTCTGCGTGTGACAGAGAACCCAGTAGACTACTTCGTTAGAGTAATAAGTTAAGAAAGATGCGTTAGCTGCTGCGTTTGAGGATCAAACTTTGGGAATTACCTTCACTCACTTGTTTGACAGATTTTATTGCGGAAAAACGTTTGCGCGGGATTTTAACCGACTACAAAAAAGGAGGAGGTTATCAATTCGGCGTGTTTTTTTTATAATGTATGTTCGCTTATACGGGCTTATACGCTTTGACGGGCCCGTTGGTCTAGTGGTCAGACACCCTGCCTGCTAACCGATGGGTCGTGGGTTCGATTCCCGCCAAGTGTCTGGTTGTTGTTTATCTATTTAAGTATGTATTTACAAAAAAAAAGTATATAAGTATTAGTATCAGTTGTCTGGTTTCCATAGTACAGGCTCTGCCTAGTTTGGGATCGGATGACCGTGTGTGGATTGTCCCAAGATTTTTTTTTTTTTTATAATTCCGCCAAATATGAACCGATTTGGATGATTCTTTTTTGTACCTAATGGACGTTCTATCAAGTTGGTCCCATAAATTTTTTATTCCTTATGAACCACTAGTTTCTGAAAGAACAGGAATGGAATGTTAGAATTATTCGGTAAAATGCCTGAAAGATGATATTATAGGCAACAAAATGATTATAACTCCTACAAATATTTACGTATTTCAATAATTTATTATTCGAAAGAATAAACCATTACGATGGTTCGATATGAATTTCATCATGATCGGATAAGAACTTTTTCAAAGAACATGCGTGATGGGGAAGAGATTGAACTGCTAGAAACCATAAAATAGATGATATCTTCGTCTACAAAATCATCATAGTCCATTCAGATAATCCTACCGAATTCGATGGTTTCTTTTCAACCCTCGACCAAAAACGAGTGGTGTTTGACGCCTATGCCGGGCGGTAATTTTCTGTATGTCTGTATAACTGTCTGTGGCATCGCAGGGCTCAAACGAGTAGACAGATTTGTATGCGGTTTTTTTTATTTGAAAGCTGGTTTAATGGAGATGGTTCTTAGCGATGTTTCTTAAAAATTAGTTTAGCTGTTTGAAGACCATCAGCTTTTTCAAGTCGAGATAGGAATATTTTGTATACAATCTGTATACAATGGACATTTTTCATTTGGTACTTCTATTACTCTGAAAAATCTGAAATTTAGAACATTTGTAAATCGGATGATACTAAAAAACTGGTACTAAGAAAATGGTAACCTTTCACCAGAGTCTGATAATAGAGCAGGAAGGTGGTCACAGGATCTCTGCACCAATAAACGTAGAACTACAGAATTTGGGCTCGCTGGGTAGGCCTCAACGAGTTGTTGCTAGAAAAATGGTGATCAGGGTCTGTTGATGGAGCAGGAAGGTGGTCACATGATTTCTGCACCGATAAACGTAGACCCACTGAGTTTGGGCTCGTTAGGTAGGTCTCGACGAGTAGTTGCTAGGAAAATAGTGATCAGGGTTTGATGATGGAGCAGGAAGGTGGTCACAGGATTTCTGCACCAATAACCGTAGACCCCAATGAGTTTGGGCTCGTTGGGTAGGTCTCGAAGAGTAGTTGCTAGAAAAATGGTATTCATGTTCTGATGATGGGGCAGGAAGGTGATCACAGTATTTCTGCACCAATAAACGTGGACCCACTGAGTTTGGGCTCGTTGGGTTGATCTCTACGAGCAGTTGCTAGAAAAGTGGTGATCAGGGTCTGATGATGGAGCAGTATCGTATGTAAACACCTGTCCTTAATGTGAGCCCCACTTGCCCTCATGCGGTCCCCACTGTACTGCACTCCAGTGCATCCACCACCACCTCCGTTGCCTCTGCCTCCACCTCCACCATGCACCGCCCCCGCTCTAAAGCCTTCGTTCTCCTCCTCCGCCTCCACCATAAATTCCGCTCCCTCCGCCTCCACCACAAACTCAGCTTGGTCCATCTCCGACCCCGCTCTCCCCGCTTCCGTTATCTCTAACTTCACCACGAATTCCGCTCCGGCCGCCTCCACCTGCACTACCACCTTCGCTGCCGCCGCCTTCACCACAAACTACACTGCCTCACCTCCGCCTCCACTACTGTCTCCGTTCTCTTCGCCTGGAGAGAACGGAGACAGTGGTGGAGGCGGGGATGTAGAGGAAGGCAGTGTATGGTGGAGGTGGAGGGGGATGCAGCGGAGATGGTGGTGGTATCGTAGCAAATTTGACCTTATTTCAACAACGTAATGCATATATTCCTACTGAGAAAAAAAATGTGCGTGCGTAGAGTCCCTCCGCGCGGAAGAAGTGAAACTTCACTTCTTCCGCGCGGAGGGACGCCAGTCAGTCACTCAGTCTATCAGTCAGTCTATCAAACAGTCTATCAGTCAGTCAGTCTATCAGTCAGTCTATCAGTCAGTCTATCAAACAGTCTATCAGTCAGTCAGTCTATCAGTCAGTCTACCAAACAGTCTATCAGTCAGTCAGTCAGTCTATCAGTCAGTCTATCAGTCAGTCTATCAGTCAGTCTATCAAACAGTCTATCAGTCAGTCAGTCTATCAGTCAGTCTATCAGTCTGTCTATCATTCAGTCTATCAGTCAGTCAGTCTATCAGTCAGTCAGTATATCAGTCTATCAGTCTGTCTATCATTCAGTCTATCAGTCAGTCTATCAGTCAGTCTATCAGGCAGTCTATCAGTCAGTCTATTAGTCAGTCTATCAAACAGTCAGTCAGTCTATCTGTCAGTCAGTCTATCATTCAGTCTATCAGTCAGTCTATCAAACAGTCAGTCAGTCTATCTGTCAGTCAGTCTATCAGGCAGTCTATCAGTCAGTCTATCAGTCAGTCTATCAGTCAGTCTGTCATTCAGACAGTCACACTGAACGACACTGAATGACAGCGTCACGTGAGCGCTTTCATAACCTTAAGAGCGCTTTTATAACCTTAACAAATTTAACGCTTAACGTATAACGCATTATTGCATAGGCATTCGTTTTTCCTACAGGATGTTATGTATGTCCTCATAGACATATTGATATGACAAATTAGTATGACTACCAGAAATCCGCTACAAGTAGTGGTGTTGTCGAGTTGTTGAGTTATCCGTTTAATCTGTAGCTTGTACGATCCAAGATACGGAACGGCAACGTCGCGGCTGCTTTCAGCCAATCCGATCATTTGCTGTGCTCTGATTGGCTCATTTAAATCGGATCAACATTTTCCGTAACCATCGCAAGGTGGATTTGTATATCGGATCAACTTAGGCCAACGCTTGTAAACAGTCCCATGAGTGTAGATGTTGATCCGGTCGGAGCCACATTAGTTACCAGAGATGCATATTGGATCAACAAAAGACGCCGGATCAACATGTGTTTTCGGATCAACAAAGTGCTCGCGTGAAGTCGCGTCTGATCAACATTTACCGTGAAGGGGGTAGGGGGGGCGTTATATATATATATATATATATATAGAGATCCCTTCACGGTAAATGTTGATCAGACGCGACTTCACGCGAGCACTTTGTTGATCCGAAAACACACGTTGATCCGGCGTCTTTTGTTGATCCAATATGCATCTCTGGTAACTAATGTGGCTCCGACCGGATCAACATCTACACTCATGGGACTGTTTACAAGCGTTGGCCTAAGTTGATCCGATATACAAATCCACCTTGCGATGGTTACGGAAAATGTTGATCCGATTTAAATGAGCCAATCAGAGCACAGCAAATGATCGGATTGGCTGAAAGCAGCCGCGACGTTGCCGTTCCGTATCTTGGATCGTACAAGCTACAGATTAAACGGATAACTCAACAACTCGACAACACCACTACTTGTAGCGGATTTCTGGTAGTCATACTAATTTGTCATATCAATATGTCTATGAGGACATACATAACATCCTGTAGGAAAAACGAATGCCTATGCAATAATGCGTTATACGTTAAGCGTTAAATTTGTTAAGGTTATAAAAGCGCTCTTAAGGTTATGAAAGCGCTCACGTGACGCTGTCATTCAGTGTCGTTCAGTGTGACTGACTGAATGACAGACTGACTGATAGACTGACTGATAGACTGACTGATAGACTGACTGATAGACTGACTGATAGACTGACTGATAGACTGACTGATAGACTGCCTGATTGACTGAATGTTTGATAGACTGACTGATAGACTGAATGATAGACTGACTGACTGTTTGATAGACTGACTGATAGACTGACTGACTGATAGACTGAATGATAGACAGACTGATAGACTGACTGATAGACTGACTGACTGATAGACTGACTGACTGATAGACTGTTTGATAGACTGACTAATAAACTGACTGATAGACTGACTGATAGACTGACTGACTGATAGACTGACTGATAGACTAACTGATAGACTGACCGATCGACTGACTGATAGACTGACTGATAGACTGACTGATAGACTAACTGATAGACTGACTGACTGATAGACTGACTGACTGATAGACTGACTGACTGATAGACTGACTGACTGATAGACTGTTTGATAGACTGACTGATAGACTGAGTGACTAACTGGCGTCCCTCCGCGCGGAAGAAGTGAAGTTTCACTTCTTCCGCGCGGAGCATTTTTTTTCTCTGTAGGAATATATGCATTACGTTGTTGAAAAAATTTCAAATTTGCTACGATACCACCACCATCTCCGCTGCATCCCCCTCCACCACCACCATATACTGCCCTCGCTCTACATCCCCGCCTCCACCACTGTCTCCGTTCTCTCCAGGCGAAAAGAACGGAGACAGTAGTGGAGGCGGAGGTGGAGGCAGCGTAGTTTGTGGTGAAGGCGGCGGCAGCGAAGGTGGTAGTGCAGGCAGAGGCGGCCGGAGCGGAATTCGTGGTGAAGTTAGAGATAGCGGAAGCGGGGAGAGCGGGGTCGGAGGTGGACCAAGCTGAATTTGCGGTGGAGGCGGAGGGAGCTGAATTTATGGTGGAGGCGGAGGTAGCGGAGGAGGAGAACAAAGGCTTTAGAGCGGGGGCGGTGCATGGTGGAGGTGGAGGCAGAGGCAACGGAGGTGGTGGTGGATGCACTGGAGTGCAGTACAGTGGGGACCGCATGAGGGCAAGTGGGGCTCACATTAAGGACAGGTGTTTACATACGATACTGCTCCATCATCAGACCCTGATCACCTATGACGACTTTTCTAGCAACTGCTCGTAGAGATCTACCCAACGAGCCCAAACTCAGTGGGTCCACGTTTATTGGTGCAGAAATACTGTGATCACCTTCCTGCCCCATCATCAGAACATGAATACCATTTTCCTAGCTACTACTCTTCGAGACCTACCCAACGAGCCCAAACTCAGTGGGTCTACGGTTATTGGTGCAGAAATCCTGTGACCACCTTCCTGCTCCATCAACAGACCCTGATCACCATTTTTCTAGCAACAATTCGTTGAGGCCTACCCAACGAGCCCAAATTTTGTAGTTCTACGTTTATTGGTGCAGAGATCCTGTGACCACCTTCCTGCTCTATTATCAGACTCTGGTGAAAGGTTACCATTTTCTTAGTACCAGTTTTTTAGTATCATCCGATTTACAAATGTTCTAAATTTCAGATTTTTCGGAGTAATAGAAGCACCTAATGAAAAATGTCCATTGTATACAGATTGTATACAAAATATTCCTATCTCGACTTGAAAAGAGCTGATGGTCTTCAAACAGCTAAACTAATTTTTAAGAAACATCGCTAAGAACAATCTCCATTAAACCAGCTTTCAAATAAAAAAACCGCATACAAATCTGTCTACTCGTTTGAGCCCTGCGATGCCACAGACAGTTATACAGACAGACAGACAATTACCGCCCGGCATATGAGTCAAACTTATAACACCACTCATTTTTGGTCGAGGGTTGAAAAGAAACCATCGAATTCGGTAGGATTATCTGAATGGACTATGACGATTTTGTAGACGAAGATATCATCTATTTTATGGTTTCTAGCAGTTCAATCTCTTCCCCATCACGCATGTTCTTTGAAATTCGATCATGATGAAATTCATATCGAACCATCGTAATGGTTTATTCTTTCGAATAATAAATTATTGAAATACGTAAATATTTGTAGGAGTTATAATCATTTTGTTGCTTATAATATCATCTTTCAGGCATTTTACCGAATAATTCTAACATTCCATTCCTGTTCTTTCGGAAACTAGTGGTTCATAAGGAATAAAAATTTTATGGGACCAACTTGATAGAACGTCCATTAGGTACAAAAAAGAATCATCCAAATCGGTTCATATTTGGCGGAATTATAAGCGAACATACATTATAAAAAAACACGACGATCTGATAACCTCCTCCTTTTTTGTAGTCGGTTAAAATCCCGCGCAAACGTTTTTCCGCAATAAAATCTGCCAAACAAGTGAGTGAAGGTAATTCCCAAATTTTGATCCTCAGACGCAGCAGCTAACGCATCTTTCTTACCTTATTACTCTAACGAAGTAGTCTACTGGGTTCTCTGTCACACGCAGAACGCGACGTTGCCGCTTTGGGTTCGAGTACCTATCCGTCAATTTTGGCTCCGGATCAACTTACTCTAAGTAAATGTCGCATATAAATTAAATATACTCTGGATCTAAGAAATCATATTCAGTATGATTTTTTTGACCGTTATTGGATCAACAAATTGCGGTCGAATCGTTGACGAGTATGTTGAAATCCTGTCAGTGCAGATCCACCGACGTCACACGTGCATCAAGGACGGATCAAAGTATATCAGTTTGCGCGACGCAGAGCTGAGTATACACGTGAAATAGGCGGATCAACAAATGTTCTAACTTCTCACTGGATCAACATTTACCGTGAAGGGTTCATTATATATATATATATAAATATATATATATGTGTATATATATATATATGTACTGAATATGTATGACAAACCTACACTTTCATATTCTGTCCTGTACCCCAAGGTTGTCTGGAAGAGATCGCTTTAGCGATAAGACCGCCCTAAATTGTCACACTGCAATTTTACTTTTCCTTTTTAAGTTGTACCTTCTTTTTTGGTGTACAATAAAGAATATTTGTATTGTATTGTATTAAACCTCGGTGCGCACCGAGGTTCCCTTCCTTCCATCTTTGACGTATAAAAGTTAGTTTCCTATTCATCTTCCTCAGGTAGCAATAAGACCAAACCGTACACCTAAGTTTTGTTTATCAAATTTCTTTTGATGATTTCTTTGACGAACATCTTTTTAGCTTTTATTTTTCTGAAAAAATATACATCAACACTTATACATATACCTGTAATCATTTCAGATTTACCAGCCTAATTAAAAAAATTGCCTAGCCAGTGTTTTTTGGTGGTCCTAAGATTTTGTTCATACGCAAAATTAGTTCATGCTTAAGGACCACCCACCACCCATTCATACAACCACCCATTCATACAACTAAAAACATACAGTCCAGACTCTGTTTATTTGATTATGCATTGAGCAAATAACAATACAACGCAGCACCTTGTAATGTCTTGTCTTTAATATATTGATCCACGTTTATTAATGTATAAATAAAATATGTTTGATAAAGTCCCTGAACATCGATATTCGCTAGAACAACGGCTTACAGTGATACTATATTCTTTTACCCCAAAAATTACTCAAAAATACTGACTTCCAGCAAAATACCGATAAAAATACTGATTTTCAAAACAAACGTTAATAATTACTGAAAAGGTAATAAAATACTGAATCTGGTCACACTGCTACTTAGGGATGCTCGATCGCTATGATCCGTATCCGATACTTTAGTTAATCCATTCATTCATTGATTCGATCTATTCGATTTTAGTTTCGAATCAAGACGTTTCAATCCACTGGTGGCTCAGAGTAATTAGAATGGGGCTAGTATCGCGTCGATTCCCCGAACAAATTTTTCGTGGCACTTTTGCGGGGTGCTGGAGGCGAAGAAAACACACGAAGATATAATTTCACGCATACCCACACTATAATAAACTCGCAACATATTCAAAAAGATACGCACACAAATATAGAATGACCTGAACATATGAACAAAAATTTGGCAGAGGCAGGGCCGCGCCGACCCCCCACAGCGCCTGTGTGCGAAACCTATGAAGCGCCTCTTTTTTCACGTATCTTCATGTTTCAACTTATGTTTTTTTTATTATTTGTTAGTTTTGACCTAAATATCTTCCTAAATAGGTAAAACCAGTTCGTTTCCACTTGCCAATTACTGCGAAAAATAACACGAATTTAATTTTTAACCAAGTTCAAAAAAAGAGCAGGTTTTCAATTCGTCTGTATATATTTTTTTTATGTATGTTCGCGCATAACTCTGGCAATTAAGAACCGATTTGAAAAAATCTTTCTTCCATCCATTCTTTAATCCGTTGATTGGATCCCATAAAAAAATATTGCTTACGAATAAGTAGTTCCTGAAAAAACAAGAATGGAGACCGCGCAGGAAACCTGCAGGAATGCCTATAAGATGACGTTTTTGTTGCTTTTTAAGGACAAAAATGGTCATAACACTGGCAAATATTTATCAATTGTAATGATTCTTTTTTTATTTGAAAGAGAACTACTGTAATGAATCTTTATGAATTTTATCACAACCGGATAAGAACTTCCTGGAGGATCATGAAGGATGCGGAGGAATTTATCTAGTAAAAACCATAAAACTGATGTTCTCCATTACATTATTCTGACAAATATAAACCGATTTCGATGATTCTTTTTTTATTCGAGAGAGTAAACTACTATGATGATTCCATGCACATTTCATTACGACCGGATAAATTGTTTCTGAAGAAACATGAATTATGTAGACAATAATGTGATCATAACCTACCTAGATCATTTTACCGTCTTCGATGGTTCAATCTTTTAGTATGAAAATATCACTAAAAAGTATAAAATAAAATATGTTCGATTTTTTTTTCAAATAGTATATTTCATTACGAGTGCGGAAAGCCTGTCATTGCAAAGAGTTCCGACAAATGTCTACCCGAGCCGAGGCGCAGCCGAAGGCGAGGGTTGACAGTCGGAACAAGTTGCAATGACGGTTCCGCACGTGTACTGAACAACTATTTTTAATACAGTTGCGAAAAAACGAAGCAACTTAATAAAATAATAAAAATACACAACAAACTCAACTAACTTATCATTTATTTCTTATAAAAGTTATAATTCACATGTACATAACGTAGAAGGTTTTAATTTGCTGAGAGTTCGGAGAAGTATGCCAACATAACATTTTCTGAAAAACTATTTGCTTTTTTCTCTTCTCTCCACGCAATAAATTCGTCGTATGTAGATATGTAGCGACTTTTTGACTTTTCCGGTAAAATGTTCTCCGAAGCATTTTGTGCAATTATACTGAGTTCGGGTGGTGTTAATTCAAAAAACATATCGTCGAAATTACTCATTTTGTGCAACAAGCAACTAAACTCACAACAAACAAAGTACAAGGAATTTTTTTGGAAAATGGCGCCAACCGTAAAATAATAGGTATAAGCAGTTTTTTGTTTTCTTTATCCATTCTGGGTAGGCAAAGGGAAATATGCCCATACAGCCAAATCTGATATTGAAACAAATTAGTAGCTGAATCGTAAAAACTTCTATGAATTCTTTTTAGTAAAAACTTCGTGGTTGTTTTTTTTTCTCTTTTTAATAGACATTATTTTGACAGTTGGGAAAGAAAACGCACGAGTGCGGGAAAGGTAAAGAAAAAGCACTAGTGCGTAATAGCCTACATCCCGAACGCTATACATCCCTGCAATACGCCACTTTTTGAGCAACTGTATTAAAAAATATTTTATTACATACTTTATTTATGATGTTATATCTAATTGTATACTTAGATATTAATAACAAAATAGCTGACTTTTCTGATAATACTGATTTAACTATTGCGTATGCTATGTTAAAAAAAAACAACAAGAGTCTAAAATATGTAGTAAGAATATAAACATACTTAATTATATTATTTCCAATCTTCTCGCTTTTCTGTTTGCGAAATTCTTAATAGTTTCGTGTATGTCTATATGGTCTAATATGGCCTCCTCTATGGATATTGTTGCTAAATTTGTTAATCATTCCTGGCTCATTCTTGAGCGCAGGTAATTTTTTATAAGTTTTAATTTAGAAAAGGACCTTTCCGCGCTTGCTACGGTAACTGGAATTGTTATCAAAATTCGTAATGCTATGTATAATTATGTTTTGTTATTTACAAAGCATAGGTATGTTGCGCCTATTGTACCTACTTACTTATCGATACTCCACTACAAAGAATATGTTGTTGTGTAAGTGTATCAAAAATAATTTCGATGGCGGCGCCTCTATTGTCTTGGCGCCTGTGTGCGCCGCACACTTCGCACACAGGGGCGGCGCGGCCCTGGGCAGAGGTGTTAGCGCATCATGCTCTCTCCAGTGATATCTCCTCTAAGATTAGTGGATGAATTGATTTAAATTTATTGATACCATAGATTTAGAATTTTTATTGATAGAGTGTGTTTCACATAAAGGAGATACCACTAATTACTCTGAGGCGTTTCACGAAAGAGTTCCCTTCGTGGTTAAGTTGGTATAATTGAATTAGGTGTTGTCATTAAATTTAAAAATATTTACCTTCAATATAGGGAAAATACACTGTAATATAAATCACACGGATGTATTTATTAGTCCAAAGTTACGTACATACGTAATACTTTAATTTATATTTTGCGATTTATACAGGTTAAATACATTGAATTAAAGACAGAAATCATGTTCAATCATTTTATACTCTCCTAAGGTTTGGCTTGGCTGTTGTGGCCAATTGCAACGGATGAATACAATCATGTCAATAACTTGAGGACATAAATCATTTACCATTTATAATTTTGATCATTTATCTACTTGGGAAAACATGGATTTAAAACACCCGCGCAGACACAACAAGCAGACGGCAACTCAGCAGGATCGTACTTGTTCGAAGGTATCTAAAGTCCTTTGGTGAGATTTTCAAGCGCACAAAACCTTTTCAACTTTATAAATAGTTACTTTATAAATAGTTACTTTCACTACATCTCAATGTCCTCAGCATGATTTTGTCTTCTAATTAGAAAATAATGTGGAAAAACAAAAACATTTTGACACACGGGATCGTCTCTGACAAACAGGATGACCAACTTACTTAACCACGAAGGGAACTCTTTCTTGAAACGCAATAATACATACAGGCATAGGATCAGCCGGGGGGCTATGGCTATTATGTATCTCGTTTGACAACTAAAGTGATGATCACTATAGCAAGTGACCATCAAATAACTGTCAAATGATTCATTCAGTATTGTATGCAATACCCATCGATATACTAACTAGATTAGCTGTCACGACCCGAAAAGTGGTCACGAAAATAGAGCTACGGAGACGGCTGTCGCTCTATTTCAAATTAGTACGAGCCGACAACAGGACGTAAGGATGTATCGAAATTCCTTATTGCGCGTTTATAAACTGTCCAAATACTTATCGTAATACTAAAATTGCAGATGGAGAATTTTTTTTTCGTTTCGTGTTCTTATTACTACTAGTTTAAATAATAAATATAAGTAAGATATCATTATAATACGAAATAAAAATTATTTATTTGATATTTTCTCCGCTAGTAGTTCGCAACTGCCATGCCGAGGCTGACAAAATTCATGTTGCCGATAGGATGTCGCCACTGTCTATACGAAACTGTTAAACTACACGTCATTACCATAATAAAAAAGTTAGTTCTCATTTTTGCCACCAGCACGGATAAGTTTGTAAGTCAGTACACACACAATGGAAACACACCTGTTTTGAACCTTATTTTATAGTGGTTAAGATTTTCTTTTAAATGAGTACATTTTTGTTTAAGTCAAAACAACTACTTTTTTTTGGCGATTTTATTGATTTTTCTTTGTCTCCGATGTAAAGGTTTTATGTGCCAACAATACTGCATACAGAATTAGACTTTATTACTACATGTGAAGGCTTCTATTAGTCCGACGTTCCGAATTATTTAAAACTATTTTCTACAATTTCTAGCTACGTGTATAGTTGTGTAAGTATATGTAACCGCGACCACATTTTCGATGTCATTTTGTTCGTGACAGCTAATCTAGTTAGTATAATATATCGATGGCAATACCGAATGAATCATTTGACAGTTATTTGATGGTGATGGATTTTATTTTATCATAACTTGAGTGACCAATAAATTCTAACACACTTTCAGTTGACTGATATCTAAGTTCGGTGGGCAGCTGAAGCTTGATAGTCACTTGGATGGCTAAAGATACGTAATAGTCCTGCTGGTTGAAAAAAATCGTATTGAATTTATACGTCTCGGCTGTTATTTTACTATTATTCTTATACCTGATAAATTATGTCTACGACTGGTGCTTTTTCTTCCAGTCCGTGACACATGCTGAAGGACAAAAAATCATATACTCTGTTCCTTTCTATCACATGTAACCTATATAAATGCATTATTTTCTTGTACGAATGAGAAAAAAAAAGAGTCCATCCATACAGATTATAATGTCTATGAATTGAATGAGCTACTATTTATTATTGAATGAAATTTTGAACTAGCAATTTGACCATACATTCTAATTAACCTTCATGTCAAATTAATATGATTATAGATTAGTCAAAAAAAATCTCTAATTAACGTTTCAGAAACTCGAATTGATTTGAACAAGCCGTCAAGTTAACAGTTATGTTAGCTGAATATCCATTTGAATAGCCTTTCAGAAACCGGGCGTAAAGTCATCCAATTTCTTTGATCAAATCTCTGAGGATCAAATGTACATTGGACAAAGAAAGACCCGTGGATTATCACCCGTAACAAGGACCCCGTATTTATGAAAGAGACACCTGCACAGATGATAACTTAGAGGAAGGATCTCTACTAGAGAGACGGACACTTTCTTTCTCATTCGCGCAAGAAAAGGATGCATTTATATATATTATATGTGATAGAAAGAAACAGAGCATATGATTTTTTGTCCCTCAGCGTGTGTTCAAAATCTGGCGCACCTATGGTGCGTTTTCTTCGAGTACTCATGAAATTTTCTAGTTCACGACCTAGCTTTGGAGTTTTAAATTAAATTGCATTATGAAATATCGTTTAAACTACATAATAGGCGCATTTGAATTAATATCCATAACGTGTGTTAAGTGTACGAATGATTATTTTCCGTTATTTTCTGTCCTTATCGGCGGCACGCTAGCTAGATGTCTTGTTATATTCTGTCTACGTTCAGCATCTATCAGCCATGAAGATATAGGGTCAAAGTGGAGAAAACACTCCCAAATACATGACTGAGGTCAACGTTATCCCTTTCATTGAGGTCGGAGCTCCCTTTCTAAGAGGGCAACCATGATGTATCATGAAAAATCAGGACATCTTTTTAACTTCGTCGCATAATACGACTTACTTGGCTTGTTTATGCTATAAGTTTAAACCGATTAAATATGGTTAGTTGCTTATTCAGTCTGATTATGGCTTGGAGCAGTCCAAATACGGAAGAAATGTGAACGAGAAGAACAAACTGTGGTAGATTGGGAAACAGATGATAAATAAGGTCCTCCTTCTGGCTGATACGACCACAGTGGGCGATATTTTGAAAGAGCAGCAGTCTACGCGAACGATATTATAGTGCACAAGTGCTTGCGTAGACACGAGTGCACTCTCTCTCTTCCGTTTACCTCTCAAAATACGACGGGACGAAAAACCGACACGACCGTTGAGAGACCAGGCACAGGACCAACATTTTACATACCCATCTGACGCATGGAGCATCTTACTTTACAGACAATCAAGTGTTAAATAAATAATAAGCTAATGGTTGTGAAAATAAAAGCATATGAAGTTATGATAAAAAAAATTGTATTACAAGATCATTTATTCAGTACGCTTAACGATTTCCGATCAATCACAAGATATTGAATAGCAATTCCCATTATATGCAAATAACTTGTAACCCACACATTAGACGATAGAAAAAGCATTTGCGGTAAATTTAGGTTTCCACTGGACCAACTGCAGATCATTCCAGCTTCATAATTTGTTTTTTTTCGAATGGGACACTGGATAGTCATATATTCCTTCGCTCAATATCTTTATGAAATCTACAAAAAAAAAAAATAATTAATAGTGTCCAGGGGAAAATAAAACAGCATGTATATTTATGGAATGATATAGGTACTCTCGCCGATACGACCACAGCGGCCAATTTTTCGCAAAATCAGCCATTAGCCAGTGCACAAATGCTTGCGTAGACACAAGTGCACTCATTCTTCCTTTTACCTCTCACAATTCAGTGATACGGAAGATCAACACGACCGGGGAGAGGTCAGACGCAGGACCGACTTTTTATATGCCTATCCGACGCATGGATCATCTTACTTTACAGACAATCAGATGACCGGCCTGCATTGTCCTAGCCAGTAAGGAACAAATATACAAAGTTGTTGCTCCCCGCAGGATTCGAACTTGCGACCCCCGGTATGCAAGCAAGCGGTTTCCCACTGCGCCACGGAGGCTACTTGACGCGACAGGACTAGGAGGCGACAAGAATAAATATGATTTTAATAATATGTTTAAAACTACATACACACTTGAACATTCAATATTTTTTCCATATCAATCCTTTGAACTAAATACCTACATCGTATATTTTATCATAAAGTGGCGGTAAAAAAATCCCCAAAACGGAAAGTCTTCAAAAAATCTTTACCATGGTTACTCTATGAAAACAATGTAAAATATTTTAAATTAGATAATTCAACTACAAATTAATAGAAAGTTAAACCCAATACTAACAAACGAACTGAAAACGTGTTATGTGCCTATCGAAAGAAGAACTGATCGAAAATATGGTGCATAATCCAAAGAGATCATCGGTAGGTACATTAGTGAACAAATCGAACTTACGAGTGATATTCGGTATCATCTAAGGGGTACAACATATTTTTGCAACTAAGTACTACACATTTTATCACCATTCTTATTAGTTTAATTCACTTTATCGTGAAATTATGGTATTTAAATGTTGGATCGATTTAAATGACAGACAGTTTCATGCTGACAATAAGCGCCAGTGTTGCCACAAAATACGAACCCTTAAAATCGGTATTTAAAATTGCATTTGAGTACAATTGGCGAAAACACAATAGAGCATTATTCTAATCGTACTCGCAGAACAATACCAAAAAAGAAATTATTAGACATGATTGTCATCGTATTTTATGTTTTCGGGTGGAAAACAATCTTTTGATGTTGAAGTAGAGCATTTCTATATTAGGGTATCCATTTCTCGGGTAATTTAAATTATTACATGGACCACACATTGGACCACTTAGAAAGAGAGATCCGGCCTCAATGAAAGGGATAGGGTATGCCTCAATCAACTACACACATCAAAAGTGTCTAGGGATCAACATATATTTTTGCAATAACTTTTCTCCTGATTGATATTAATTAAAATTTTCTTTAAGGATTCATCAAATAAAGTGTTTTCGTTTGTCACAGTAACGATAAACCAAGTCACCTTTGCATTAATAAAGAAATTTGCCATTTTCCTAATAAAGGGATTTTTGACATTTGAACCACTAACACAAAAGTTCGAAAAAAAGACTGAAATAACAGTTTTCTTTAAAATTTTATTGGGTAACTTAAACAATTAATAATCCGTGTTTCTACCGCGAACACTAACAACACAAGAACATCGGTTTGGCATACTCAAAATGAGTTCATCCAAATCACGCTGTGGAATGGCCGCCCATGTTCGTTGCAACAACAAAAAAAGGTCTTCTTGCGACTGGATACCCTCCATATTCGGCAGAGCTCTTCTCTGTAGCATATCCCATGCATGCTCAATCGGGTTCAAGTCTGGCGACTGAGCAGGCCAGGGCAGGACATTGATGTTAGCTGCGGCGAGAGTCTGTCTTACAACTCTTGCGGTGTGCGGTCGTGCATTATCATGCATTAACTGAAATAAGGGACCGATTTGCACTTGTAGAGGAACGATGACGTCTGATACAATCGTCTCAGCATAAATTTGAGCGTTGAGGTTGCCTCTGATCCAAATCAACTCAGTTCTTCCGCCGATCCAAATACCCGCCCATACCATGATGGTTCCACCACTATAAGGATGGACTTCCTGGCAGGATTTTAATCGCTGTTGGCGTCCAGGGGTTCTCCAGTGTCGTATACGTCTTGTATCCGGTCTCATACCAAAACGAGACTCATCAGAAAAGCACACGAAACGCCATTGTTCTTCTGCCCAATTTCTGTGTTCAAGAGCCCATTGATATCGAATCCTACGATTGTGCATTGCTATAGGTGGTACCCGTAGCGGTCTTCGGGAATGAAGGTTCACTTCATGCAAGCGGTTTCTGACTGTTTGGTCGCTAATTAAGTTCCCTGAAGAGTGATGAAGCCTCACGGCTAACATCATGGCAGTTATTGTTGGAGCTCTTCGAGTTAAGATTTGAATATATCGGTCTTGTCTCCGTGTGGTGCAGCGATACCGTCCTCCATGGCGCTCAGCCACGGTACCAGTGCTTCGGTAACGTGTCCAAAGTCGACTGATAACACTCTGACTTGTATTCAGAGCTAAAGCCACAGTACGTTGCCGGGAACCAGCTTCTATCATTCCCACGGCTCTGAGCATTTCTTCCCTGCTTAAATGACGTCGCCGCTCCATAATAACGTTGGTTTTAATCAGTAGTAGGGAAACAGTAGCACTAATAATGTCTTCAATGCGTTGTATGTTTTTATAGGGAAAATATTGACAGCTGATTTTCATCTTTTACTCGAATTTGATTCACAGTTCCTGATTCAAATTATGAAATGCACCAAAAAGGATCCATATAAATTTATAAAATCATAAATTTATTACAAAGCCACATCTCAATCTCAAGAAATCCGCTTAAAAATGCTTGATCCCTAGACACTTTTGATGTGTGTATTTGGAGTTTGGACTCCATTTTTGACCCTATATCTTCATGCTATCAGCTCTGTCAGTCTGTCACAGACTTAAAAAAAAACCACCACTTACTATTTAAGTTTTTTCAGTCACGAATCACGATGTAGCTTTGGTGCACAGAGACAGAGTACTTTTCTATATAACCTCTGGTGTGTACAGATCACTCAGAGTAATTAGTATCTCCTCTAAGATAGCTCATAATAACTGAATTAATTAAAAAGAAGCTATCCCGCCCGTTATATTTGATTGACGCGCAATAGTTCTGGGGCGTAGACAGAATATAACAAGACGTCTAGCTAACGTGCCGCCGATAAGGACAGAAAATCAGCATTCGTACACGAAACACACGTTATGATATTTATTAAAATGCGGCTATTAAGTACTTTAGAAAATATTTCATAATGCAATTCAATTTAAAAACACCAAAGCTAGATCGTGGCCGAAAAAACTTCAAAGTATACTGCACTGTCGGTGCGGTTTTTCAAGTTCGCGACAAATGCTGAACACACGCTGAAGGACAAATAATCATATGCTCTGTTTCTTTCTATCACATGTAATATATATAAATGCATTCTTTTCTTGCGTGAATGAGAAGGAAAGTGTCCAGCTCTCTATTGGTTTCTTTCTCTAAGTTCTGGGGACTGATTTACTCATTAGGCCTTAGAGAAAGAAACCAATAGAGAGCTGGCACTTTCTTTCTAATTCGCGCAAGAAAAGGATGCATTTATATATATATATATATATTATATGTGATAGAAAGAAACAGAGCATATGATTTTTTGTCCCTCAGCGTGTGTTCAAAATCTGGCGCACCTACGGTGCGATTTCTTCGAGTACTCATGAAATTTTCTAGTTCACGACCTAGCTTTGGAGTTTTAAATTGAATTGCATTATGAAATATCGTTTAGTTAGACTACATAATAGGCGCATTTGAATAAATATCCATAACGTGTGTTAATGTAAATAGTGTCTTATTTTCAGGTGAATGATATTATTTAGTTGTGTTTAGTGTTATGACGTATTAATAATGTAGTGTACACGTTATTTAGACCGTATTTTATCAAAAAATTGGATATTTTCGAACTGAAATCTGACCCGGGTGATTCATTGTTTGTTTGTTTACTTATGATAAATTTTCGATATTTTTTGTAATGTAATTGTTGTAAATACATCGTAATTACATGATAACGATAATAATTCGAAGATAAAGGCATAAAATCCAATATAACTATCGAAAATCTTGCATACCATGACGTCATAGCGCGCGATGACGTCAGTTGAAAAAAAATTTGATTTCATTTCGATTTTTTTTATAGTTTTATGTTTAAACTTGAGGGTCGGTTGACCCTTCGTTATTTATCTGCTCCAATAAGTAAGACGTATGAGGTTCCAAACATTTATTATCCTGTAAAACACTGAAGGCACTGGTCCTTTACATTTAGGACAAGTGATTCCACGATCACTAATTATATGTACATTGACTATATGTCTGTAAGCAGCACGACCGTTCTTTACTAGATTTATAACATGAATATTGTTTACTGTTGACGCTACTAAGTCATAACAAAGAATGTGTCAAATACTATTCAGACAGCACGTTCTAAACTGAGCTGTTCACTATTCAAAACACATAGAAAATACAACAAGTGGCAAAGAGGTTCTAGTCGCCACATCACCCCCCCACGCAGAGAGGAAACCCCCCCCAAACATGGGGCAGGAGCCTGAAATTAAATTATAAATCAAGAATTTCTCTAAATCTAACTTTACGACCGGACCGAGTGACAATGGGGGCAGGAGGAGAAAAGGAAGCTGGCGGAGCAAGCTCAACGAACGGATGATCCGAATCGTTGCTCGACGGAACACTAGCTGGACCGTCCAACATTGATCCTCGCGAGGCTGGCAACTCGTGATGCCCTATCTCTAAATCAGCCTCAATAAAAGCAGGCTTAACGCGATCGATGCTAACTGTAACTTCACGCCCCTTAACATCTAAGGTTATGGTTTTGTCCTTACGCCTAATTACCCTGTATGGACCGGAGTACGGTGGTTGAAGTGAACGCCTAACGGTATCGTCCCGTAGCCAGACGTGAGACGCTGATGCTAGTTCTTTGAAAACGAAAATTGCTGGTCGTGCATGATTCGAAGCTTCGACTGGACGCATTGCTTCCATTCGCTTCTTAAGATCTGATACAAAATCAATGATCGAATCAGGGCTACCCGAGGCATCAGCGGGTACAAGGAACTCTCCTGGCAAACGTAACGATTCGCCATACACGAGCTCGGCTGAAGAAGATTTGATATCCTCTTTAAAAGCCGATCTCATACCAAGGAGAACAAATGGCCTTAAGCTGGCGGTGCAACCGCTCGACCATGCCATTTGCGCATGGGTGGTAGCTGGTGGTACGAATCCTCTTGGTCGCGCAAACACACATAAGGCGCTGAAAGAGGCATGATTCGAATTGGCGTCCCTGATCCGATGTTAAAATACTGGGAACGCCGAAGCGAGACACCCAGCCGTTCACGAAGGTGTCTGCAACTTCTTCGGCAGTGATGGATGTCATCGGCCAAGCTTCCGGCCACCGCGTGAACCTGTCAATCGCGGTGAGGCAGTAATTATGACCGTTAGAGTGAGGTAGCGGGCCGACGATGTCGATGTGGACATGTTTAAACCTGTCCGACGGACTACTGAAGTTACTCAGCGGTGACTTAACGTGTCTTGTCACTTTGCAACGCTGGCAATCTAAACATGAACGAGTCCATCTGTTACAATCTGCGTTGATACCGGGCCAAACGTATCTCTCAGCCACCATGCGTGCAGAAGCCTGCGCACCAGGATGGCTAAGGTTATGGCACTTATTAAATACTGTTTTACGAAATGGTGGCGTTAGGTATGGACGAGCTTTACCAGTCGACATGTCGCAAGTGATGCTTACATTAGTGCCGGGAATTAATACATCCTCCAGCTTAAGCGAAGAACTCGCGCGAGCGTGTGCTAATTCTTCATCAGAACGCTGTGAAGTAGCAAGTGCGGCGTAGTCTGCTTCCAAGGAAATACCCTCGATACGAGACAATGTATCCGCTACAACGTTATCGACGCCCTTGATGTGGACAATGTCTGTGGTAAATTGGCTGATAAATGATAATTGATTCAGCTGTGCGGGCGGGAGCTTTTCTCTTCGCTGGGCGAACGCATAAATCAACGGCTTATGATCCGTAAAAATTGTTGCGTGCTGCGCTTCGAGAATATGCCTAAAATGCTGAACGCTCTCATAAACGCCGAGAAGCTCTCTGTAGTAAGCTGGCCATAATGTTTGTTTAGTGTTCAACTTTTTGCTGAAGTAAGCGATTGGCTGCCAATCATCTGCTTCGGTACGACGCTGTTGCAGGCAAGAGCCTACGTGAGTGCTCGATGCGTCAGTGAAAAGACCGAGTGAGGCGCTGCAGTCTGGATGCGCCAGGATCTTTGCAGATGTTAAACTTTTCTTGCACTCTTCGAAACACGCCAAAAGCTCAGGAGTCCAAACGAAAGGCTTGGCACCTTTACCCTGGATAGCAGCTACTGCGTCAATTAACGGTGCTTGAAATTTGGCGGCAGCTGGAATGAATCGCCGATAAAAATTGGCCATGCCAAGGAATCTACGCATTCCTTCAACAGTCTTGGGGGGAGGGAAATCCACTAAGGCTTGGATTCTGTCGACGGGGGGTCTAGCACCCGCCTCATCGATGTGATACCCCAAAAAGGTTACCTCTTTAGCCCCAAAAACGCTCTTAGCAGTATTGATAACGACTCCATACTCATGCAACCTTCTGAAAAGTATTTCCAGGTGCTGAGCATGCAGGGAGCTGGAATTTGAGTACACCAGGATATCGTCCACGTAGGCATAACAGAAATCAAGGCCACGCACGACTTCGTCGATAAAACGTTGAAATGTTTGACCTGCGTTTCTAAGTCCAAAACTCATGTATGGAAATTCGAACAACCCGAATGGTGTGATTATTGCGGTTTTGCAAATATCGGTAGGATTTACCGGAATTTGTTGGTATGCCTTCACTAAGTCAATTTTGCTATAAATGGTGCTTCCAGCAAGGTTCTGGCAAACGTCACCTATGTGCCGAACCGGATATCTGTCCGGAACAGTGCGTGCATTCAAGGTGCGATAATCGCCGCACGGTCGCCACGTTGAATCTTTCTTTTCCACCAGGTGTAAAGCTGAAGACCAAGGACTAGAAGATGGCCTGGCTTTCCCAGCCTTGACTATGTCCTCAAACTCTTTCTGTGCAGCGCGAAGCTTCAATGGAGCCAGACGACGTGGCCGCGATGATACCGGAGGGCCATCAGTTGTCTTAATATAATGTACCGTTGAATGTTTGGGCTCCTGAAGTACACCAGGGGGGCGCGTGATACTCGGGAATTTCTGAAGGATCGCCGAGAAAGGCGATTCGGGGATGGAAATAATTTTAATGCTGGACTGGCTAACGTCTTGGAGTTCCGCGAAAGATGACAAACCTGTCGTCCCGTCGCGAAGCTTCCCATGAGTGCAGTCAGGGAGTAGGTTATACTGCGACAAAAAGTCTGATCCTATTATTCCAGTTTCTACATCCGCAATTATAAAATTCCAAGATAAACTGCGCCTAAGACCTAAGTTTAAGCAAAGCGTGACTAAACCGTAAGTTTGAATTTTTGATCCGTTTGCTGCCACTAAATCGTACGGCTGCGGCTGGCTTTTCAGTTTGCTAATACTAATAACTGGTACGCAGCTTACGTCTGAACCAGTATCCACCAGAAATTTTCTGTTGGTATACCGGTCAGTTACAAAAAGACGGCGACTCGTGGCTGAGCGTTGGGCAGTCGCCAAAACCGGACGCTCTATATGTTTTCCGACGACTGGTTGCAGCCACCAGCCGCTGAAGGTGGAGGGCCAGACCATTTGCACGGTTGGACGCACTTCCTAGCTTTCGTTCCGAATCGGTCATGGTAATAGCATAGCTCGCTATTGCGCGAGCGTGATCGGTTCCTAAATCTACCTAAGCTACGTTCTCGCGAGCGGCCCCGTTGGTCAAAACCTCGGTTGGCTAAAGAAGCCACTACGCGAGTAAGTTCCTCTATTTTGTGGTTCAGCTCTGCAATCCGCGTGTCGTTGGTGGAGGTAGATGGTAGCGAGGTTGACGCACAAGCCATGTGTTGAGATGGCTGAGCATTGATTTCCATCAGCTGGTCAGCCAACTCGCTAAGTTCAGGCAAGTCCTGAAGACGCTGCGCCGTGAGCACGGTTTGAAGATATCTGGGTAGTCTGCTCATCCAGATGGTCTTCAAAACATCCTCGGGGAATGTAGTACCTGCTAGGGACCTAAGATACCGCAAGAAAGACGATGGCTTGCGGTCGCCGATCTGCTCCTTCTCTAGAAGACACCTAATTTTCTCCTCATGGGAGACCGAAAACCTGCGTATGATAGCGTCTCGCAAGGTGTTATAGGGATCCTTTGCTGGGGGAGACAGGATAATATCCTCAACCTCTCTCGAACAGTTCGTGTCTAAATGGGCCACTGCGTAATGGAACTTCGTTATTTGGTTCACCAACCCGTTAATGCTAAATTGCGCCTCCAGGCTCGCGAACCATAACGCTGGACGGTCTTTGCAGAAGGGCGGGGTGCGGATGGACACACGGTTAACGACTACCTTTTCGCCTGCTGCCTCTCCATAGTCACTTTCGCCTCAGCCATGTGGATGGTGGTGCGTAAGGCGCGGAACCCTAAATTTAATCAAAGAATTTTCCCTACGTGGGTTGCTGCTGTAACGACCATGACCTTTACAAAATTTATTTAAATATTTTATTTGTTGTTTTAAAATAAAAACCTTCAAATGTTTCACTAAATGTCATTGCGAAACAAAAAAACGATCGCCGAAAATTCGCAGGCAGGAACCACGACGAGCACGGCGAACACGGCGAAAAACGAGCTGATTGCTCGTAGAATTCCACTATGTCGCTCCACGACGAATGTTTTCGTTATTTATTTTTCAATATTTAGACAAAATAAAATTCCGTTGTATGATGGCCGACGTAAATTCCGATAAATAAAACGAACACCGTTTCTTTTCTAATTTTTCATCTTTTATTGATAGGTACTGTGTTGGTTACCTTGTTATCCTTTTCTTGTCTAAGTGCTTAACGTCTTACGTGTAATCCTCTAGTTTCGGTGTCACCAAATGAGGGTCGGTTGACCCTTCGTTATTTATCTGCTCCAATAAGTAAGACGTATGAGGTTCCAAACATTTATTATCCTGTAAAACACTGAAGGCACTGGTCCTTTACATTTAGGACAAGTGATTCCACGATCACTAATTATATGTACATTGACTATATGTCTGTAAGCAGCACGACCGTTCTTTACTAGATTTATAACATGAATATTGTTTACTGTTGACGCTACTAAGTCATAACAAAGAATGTGTCAAATACTATTCAGACAGCACGTTCTAAACTGAGCTGTTCACTATTCAAAACACATAGAAAATACAACAAGTGGCAAAGAGGTTCTAGTCGCCACAAACTTGTATGAAAAGGAGTTTGGATGCAAAGAATGGATCTTTATGAGTGCCTGGGTCAATATTCTATCCTCAAAATCGAGATCAAAAATAGGTAAAATCAACATTGCCAAAAATTCATCTATTTTGACCTTTTTCTTTAAAAAATCGATATTTCTAATTTTAAAAAAGGGTATATATCATAGCTAATACTTTTATAAATAGAACTCAGTTTACAGAACCCAAATCGGTTAAGTATTTATTTTTAGATAACGCTCGTAAGTGGCCCGTAACATGATATCCCGCCGCGCGATAAGCAGCTGAGCGCTTACATTCGCATTCGATGTGTGCGTAAAAATGCCGGTCCTCCAGGGGTTAATCTCTCAGGGACCGATGGTGCATATTTCACCATGACGTCTATAAAGGAAAACACTCAGAGACCGATGGTGCATATTTCACCACGACCGTTATACCGTTTTTATTGCGTTTTACCGGTAAATTTTGTTCTACAGTTATTTTGTCTATGGTTAGCCGAGTGTATTTCCGCCTTTATTGGACCATCAGTCACTTGTCATTTTGACTTTTTAATTCAAACTTCAAGTGGCAAAAAAAAAGAAAAAAGTCGGCGGTAGTAGTCATAATGGCGGCACATAGCGGTCAATGAATGTTTATTTATTTAAGTGTACGAATGATTATTTTCCATTATTTTCTGTCCTTATCGGCGGCACGCTAGCTAGATGTCTTTTTATATTCTGTCTACGCATTAGGGCCTTTTTTTATACGTGCCTTATTTTTTATTTGAAACCAAAAGTGAAAAATTTTAAATCTACTATGTTGTGGTTGGAAACTAACACAGGAATACCTTAGAGGAGATACCACTGGAGAGACCATGATGCGCTAACCCCTCTGCCAAATTTTTGTTCTTAAGTTCAGGTCATTCTTTATTTGTGTGCGTATCTTTTTGAATGTGTTGCGAGATTATTATAGTGTAGGTTCATAGAAACATGAAGAGTTTGCATTAGACATTTGCAAGAGTATGCGTGAAATTGTATCTGTGTATGTTTACTTCGCCTCCAGCACCCTGCAAAAGTGCCACGAAAAATTTGTTCGGGGAATCGACGCGATACTAGCTCCATTCTAATTACTCTAAGAGGAATACACATAGATATAGTATTTTTCCACATAACGAAAATGCTTTTTTGGGGGCTCTGACAGTGACAGACAAGTGAAGTGAAGTGACCTTAGAGAAAGAAAACAATAGAGAGCTGACACTTTCTTTCTCATTCGCGCAAGAAAAGGATGCATTTATATATATTATATGTGATAGAAAGAAACAGAGCATATGATTTTTTTGTCCCTCAGCGTGTGTTCAAAATCTGGCGCACCTGCGGTGCGTTTTCTTCGAGTACTCATGAAATTTTCTAGTTCACGACTTAGCTTTGGAGTTTTAAATTGAATTGTATTATGAAATATCGTTTATACTACCTACATAATAGGCGCATTTGAATTAATATCCATAACGTGTGTTAAGTGTACGAATGATTATTTTCCGTTATTTTCTGTCCTTATCGGCGGCACGCTAGGTAGATGTCTTGTTATATTCTGTCTACGGAAGTGACCAATATGTGCTGTTTGGCAGTTTGGTGTTGTTCTTGTCACAGATTAGGTTCTTGTTCTGTGGAAGTGAGTGACTGACGACGAAGTGACGGACGACTCTCAAACAAAACAAACAATAAAAGAAAGAAGTAAATAGAATATTTACTTGATAATTTATGCTCTAATGAACAAAGCGAACAGCGCGAATGAACATTCATTATTTAGTCTTCGTAAATAATCTGGATTAGCAGTTATTTTAATACTAATTTAGCAGTAATGGGTAATTCTGGTCTCAAGCAACATTATGAAACAGCGTCGAAGACAGGTGTATTGCAGTTATCTGGTAACAAGTTAAAAGAAATACCCGTGGAAGTTAATAATCTGTGTGATATACTTAGGAATTTAGATCTATCTAAGAATCGATTAGCATCGCTGCCAGATGATATATGTAAATTAAAACAACTGAAGCAGTTGAATTTGGACACAAACAAAATAGAGGTGCTACCAAGTTCCCTGGGAAATATGAAGAGATTGGAGATGTTTAATATATCTAATAACTTTATCACAGTGCTACCGGAGTCGTTTGCAAACCTCACTAATTTGAAACAAGTCTTCCTGAACAATAACAAACTTACCAAGTTTCCTCACGAATTAATAGGGCTCCACAGTCTAGATGTCGTGGAAATTTCTAACAATAAGATTACAGAGATACCTTATGGTATGGCAGAGTTTTATGCGGCAGAATTAGTCTTAAGTCAAAATGAAATATCCATTATTGGTGAAGATTTGCATCGGGCACCAAGGCTTAAAATTTTAAGATTAGAAGAGAATTGCCTTAGTTTAGATGCAATCAGACCAAGTTTGTTGAGAGATTCTAAAATACACACCTTGAATGTGGACGGCAACTTGTTTGAATCTAAACAATTGGCCTCTGTGGAGGGATATAATGAATATACTGAGAGATATACAGAAATGAAGAAGAAAATGTTTTAATGTTCTTGGATACAATAATTCACATAAAAAACTGTACATATATAATTGTTTATTTTATGGGTTATGATTATATGAGTCGGTTGTTATAACTGTGTTAAATAATTTATTAGAGCATTTGTGATAGATAAATACACATAATTTACGCTGTACCTACATCATTCTATATTGAAATTGTAAAATAAAATTTTAATTTATATTTATATTAAAGTAGTATTTATGTATTTTGTCTTATTTTTCACCTGATTGTTTCAAAATGTAGGTTGTGATTTTAGTGTAGTTATATATATATTTGTACAGGGTGGAGCAAACAAACAGTACACGGAGGTGAATTACATTAAATAATTAAATATCAAAATTAATTGAAACTAAACATTCTTTATTTTTTTTTTAATAATAATGTCTGAGCTTCCCAGCTCAGATCAATCTAACTAAAAATGCAATAGTCAGCCACTATTGAAAGGTAAATTATAAGGATAAAATCTCTTGAATAAACAATGTATTTTAAAATTAAAGAAGACCTTGATTTAGAAAGACCGTGGTTTAGAAAAAAATTAGGAAACCATTAAAAAAAATACCGGCCAAGTGCAAGTCGCGCACCGAGGGTTCCATACTACTCATGCATGTAACACTTCAGATAGCAAAAAAAAATACAAACCGCAAAACTAAGTTTGTTTAGATTTTTTTAGGTTTTCTTAAAAACTGTACTAAGTACTTAGAAAGATAATTTTATTTTTCAATTTTGTAATGTCCATAATTATTTCAGGTTTTTCCATCCACAAACTTCGGAGATAAGGGAGAGGGGGGACGGTATTTTGTTTCGACATTTTTGATTATCAGCCAAAAACTACGTGACATAAACCAAAATAAAAATCTGTTTTGAGATGTGCAAATGAAGCCCTTTCATTTGATAGTAGTCCCAATATAGTAGTCACACTTTGAAATTTTAATAACCCATTTCCATTGTAAAAAATGCGAAAAAGTTTGCGATGAGGTTGGGTAACCTAACCATAAGGTTGGACCATAAGGGTGGGACCGTTTAGGTATGGAACCCTAAAAATGTGAAAAAAAAAAACCGTTGGCGGAGATGCGCGGGTCAGCTAGTATATAATATAATATACTAAATTATTGTTCATCGAAACAAAACATCAGTTTCAGACTCACTCACGCATATCACATGCATGCACGTGGGCACAACGCGTATGATACATGCTGCGTTAAGTTGATTAAACAAGTATTATCGTCTACTTTAAAATTTAATAATATTCGGCATAACATGGTTCATGTGTGGGGGGCCGGACACATATTATACGTTTTGGGGGTCAAGTTTATTAATTAACACAAAGCTTTAGGACGGTCCCGTCCCGAGGGCACGCATCCACGCACGCACTGAGTTGGCCGCCTTTATGTACTATGTACTTGCCCACATAAATAATAATGTCCTCCTGGCCGATACGGCCACAGTTGGTCACTGTGGCCGTATCGGCCATCTTTCCCAAGATCTACCATCTATGTGGGAGATATTTTAGTGCACAAGTGCTTGCGGAGACATAAGTGCACTCTCTCTTCAGTTTACCTCTCTAAACCGATACGACCGGGGAGATGGATCATTTTATTTTACATCAGCCTGCATTGTCCTAGCTTAAAAGAAACAACTACACAAAATTATTGCTCCAGGTAGTAAGCAGTTGCCCACTGCGTTACGGAGGCTATCGGAGAGATAGTACGATAATGATTATTTTAGAATGAAATTACAGGATAGTCCCAAGTGCAACTAAAACACGTGGTTCCTGCAGGATGGGGCAACAGCTTATGAGCTGACCCACTAGCTGTATGCAGCTAGTGGGTCCATTAATACAGTGCTGCAGTTATGTCCTCATAAAAACATATCCATCAACAACACGATAGGTACTGTGGCCACGCAAGTCACCGGATAAGCCCGTGTGATATTTTTTTTTGAGGTATTTATTTGTAATCAATCAGTCCTTTACAAAAACATTCCGGTTACTGTACCGAACCGACCGAACTAACTAGTAGGTACTTTAAAGCTGGTGCTGCAAAATCCCATCTAGCAGCTTTGGACTCAGTGGAGAGGCGCGCTATTTGGTGACACTAGGTAAGTGGAAGTCAATCTATCTACAAAGCCTAGCACTCCAGCGTTTCGGTATTCTTCAAGATGCATCTTAGAGAGTGTGCGCAGGAATTGAATGCCTTGATTCTATCATCGGACGACTAGACGCATAGCTCTTACGCACCCTTAAGTGGTGAAAGTGCCTTCAGTCCGGACTAAACGATGTGCCTTTTCTTTTATAATAACATCGATATACCTACTATCTAAATAAGTACAGCTAAGGACTGGAACAGTTTGCCTGCGTTTTCCCGCTCGATTATAATGTCTTCAAGGCTAGAGTGAACAGGCTTTTATTAAGCTAGTGTGCTTTACTATCTCCGATTTCCATGAGGTGGTTCTATAATCAAGCACCAGCTTGTGAATATAATAAAAAAAGCTAAAAAAATAGCCGTCGTGAATCAACCTGGGGGTCTAGTACGAGTTACGAGCTCGATCAAACTGACGGTTTTTGCCCATACATTTTACTAGTTCTTGATAGTTACCGCTAGGGGCGCTGGTGTGAAATGTATGGAGAAAACTGACAGTTTGATCGAGCTCGTAAACTATCGGAACTCCGGTACTAGACCCCTGATTTCTTAGACGTTCTGAAAATTCGTTTTTTTCAACATGCGTGCTAGACTCAAACAGTATGTGAGGCTTGACGGTCTCCATTTGGTCAATAAACTTAATTGGTATGTGATGAGTAATTATTTGTTTTCACACGTTCTCAAAGTTTGAACTCCGCCATTTATTATACAGGGGGCAGCCTGTATAATAAAAGAAGATGAAAATAGATTATGTTTCGATTCACGGGATAAGTGTACTCATCTGAAAAAGTGATTTTCTTTGTTTGTTTCCTAATTAAGTACAGCGACGAAACCTCAGACTTATAACAACCCCACCACTCTATTCATAAAGTTTCGCCGCCAACTAGTTCATTTGTGTCCAATTGTCCAATTATGAATGGATATTGAGATTGCTCCACCTACACCTATACTTACCCTATATGATGGTTTGACTTTTTCCCTTCGCTTCGTATTTTCGTGGAAGTGGGCTACTACGTTTGATTAACGGAATAATAAATCGTCACTTTTTTGCGAAGCTAAGCACGGAAGCGGCCATCATAGCGTGCCGTAGTTATAGTTTTTATCGCTGCATTCATCATTCTTTATCTCATTGGCAGTCATTAGGCAAAGCAGGCTAACACGTGCTTACATAGATAAGTGTACACAACAAATATCCTTAATGTCAGTCGTGACCACGGGTCGCAATCATTATCTCAGTTTCTAGACTCACTCACTACTCCTCCACTCCGCTCGCCGCTGCGGGTGACATACCTACTCCGTATGTATTACAGTAGGTATTTGCAGTATTGTTGTCGAGTTAATTCACGCAGGTCGCGTCCACTGTAACTAGTTTATTTCTTCCGTCTAACATACTTAGATTTTCTCTCGATTTTAAAGTGAAAGAAAAAAGTTCAATTAATTCGGTACCTATAAATACAGCATTTGCCAAAAAAGTGATAAATAGTGTAGACTTCGACTAAAGTTTTGTGAGTAATTTTCATTAAGTTTAAGTGTATGTTTTTTTTAACCATGTTGTGGTTTTATAAACGGCTTAAATTTAAATTTTAAGGCATATCTATAAATTGAACAACCAGCACGAAACCTCTAATTAAAATAAAATGAGAACTCCTAAAGTCAATAAAGTCTCTATAGGCGTCGCGTCTGTCTGATCGTTTATTCGCTTTTTCTAAACTACACAAAGGATACCAAAGAGGGTTTTATCGTCAAAGAATGAACGATAAACAGAGTATATAGGTACCTACCAAGTGCCTACCAATCTATACGGGGTGTAAGGGACATCGTACCGAAAACCGATACCAGGGATCGAGTACGTGATTCTGAACACTCTAGTGTTGAAATTTTTCATCGCCATTTTCATGTATTTCCAATAAAAAAATCCACTTTTTAAAAATAAATTAGTATAATATAATTATTGGTAAGTATAGACAAATAACACCCAGACACATGGTGGGAATCGAACCCCACTGTCGCTGATGCTGATCTAATTGTAACATGAAACTGTTTAAAAAAAAAGTGAAAAAATGACAAGCCCGGTGAATTTTGGCCGGATCTTCTCAGTTGAGGCCGCGTTGTGATCCGGTGGTAGCTTTTTTCTTTTTTTAAATTGACCTTTCAAAAGTGCTAGCGTTAAGCCTATTTGAAATAAATTATATTTGACTTTTGACTTTGACTTTAACCAATGATATTTTACTAACTTTAACCTATTAGATAGCGGCCAGGGTTTCTAACCACTGCACAATCGGCAAACTACGTGTAGGCCGTGAAACAGTTATCATCCACAGTGTATACAAATATTAGGTCTCATCATCACCAGCCGGAGCACGTCCACTGCTGAACATAGGCGTCCCCTTTAGAACCCCACAATGAACGACAATTGGCTATTTGCATCCACCGGTTACCTGCGGCGCGCACATTGTCGTCAGTCCACCTAGTGGGAGGCCTGCCTACGCTGCGTCTTCCGATTCGTGGCCGCCGCTCGAGAACCTTTCTTCCCCAACGGTTATCGGTTCTCCGAGCGATGTGGCCTGCCCTTGGTTCTTCGGCGAATCTCCTCATTACGGATTCTGTCGCGCAAAGAAACTTCGAGCATAGCTCTCTCCATAGCTCGTTGTTTGACTCTGAGCTTCTCCAAGGCTAAAAGTATGAAAAAACCAATATTAGGACTAAGCTGCGCAGATTAGTCACAATATTAATTTAAATGTATGCCTATTCAAAATTAACAGATTAGATAAATTGAACACAAGAAAGCGCTTTCGTTGTTAAACATTCTGGTCTTTATCAGAGTCTAAAAAATGTTGAAGTATTATCAGTATTATATTTGCTAATTTTTGATAGGACGTTATTATCTGCTTTTATCTTTGTTTATGCATAAAATTTATGCATGCCTATTGGGACATTTATAATGTTCCATCTAAAACAAATCCGCTTTAATAAAGACTTTCTTCATTTTGAAAATTGATTGGCAAATGGTCGATAAATAACACCCAGACACTACGATAACACCAACGTCTATAATATTTAAATTATTTTATACTTTTCAGTGTTATTAAAGTCGGTTCAATTTTTTTTAAATATGTTATTGTCATTAGACAATGCAAACATTTATACATTAAATTACTCATTCAATTCCAAACAAATGTATTTATACTTAATTGGATAAGGATAAATGTTGTATTGCTTAAAATCACTTCGTAAATTAGCCATTATTTCTCATAAAAATAAAGGATAAAAAATATTTAATGTGGGTTATCCCTAAGAGATAAACATAAACCATCGCCTACATTATTTTGATCTCTCTCGTGGGGTTCAGCCAGCGTTTCTAATGTAAGCGCAAAAAAATGTTTATTTATATTAGAAACCTCTAAAATGACCAGTGTTTCTCTAGTAAGTATACATATTATGCATGTATTAGGTATGCATAATTATAAACCTTCCTCTTGAATCACTCTATCTATTAAGAATCGCATCAAAATCCGTTGCGTAGTTTTAAAGATCTAAGCATACATAGGGACAGACAGAAAGCGGTCTGCTTAAGGGGGTAACATGCGCCAATGACCTTGAGAATCTGGCCGCTCCGGCCGAGAGTTGTCATCGTAGAGGGCGCTACCAGCAAATATGAATATTACATTTGAAAAATCATAGACTAAAAATGTGTAGAAGTATCGAATAGAGTTTTGTTAATTTTGCCTATTCCGTTATAGTATCAAATTTCAATAAAATTATATCTATTGCAAATATACTTAATAATATAACTTTTGAATGTTTTGTTGATTATGTATACGTAAAATAAATGACTGATGAATTATTTAAATGCATGATAAAAACCGATTTTAACTCTGGCAAAGCTTTTTGTCATTTCATAGTGGCACGGAAAGAACAAGACTCATGCAGTTTAAGAACGGTAATCCACTGTTTTATATCTTGATTTATACCATGGCGTGCCACCTAATTACAATCTGATAACCCAACATCCGACAGTAGTAACGTAGTTGACGTGTTTCGTCAGGATATGGATTATTGCATTTCGTATTCCAAACTTCATATAAAAGGTTCAGTCCGTCTATTATAGAATGGCCAATGCCTGACTAGTGAGACTTATACATACTTGTATTCTATTGTTGGTGGTTATTAGTTAGTTCCGATTACAACCGGAACGCACTTCGACCCAGCTGAATACATTGTACCTGCCATTCGGAATCCATATAGATTCGTACTACTTATAACTTACAGTAGTCACAGCGGGTTTTTGTGTGTCTGAAGTTAGGGTTGGCGAAACATTGCGCAAGTACAGTTGTGAGTTCTGAATACATAAACATAAAAATAGCTACTACGCAGCGTCTTGCAGCCAACTTCAGACACACAAAGATCCGTCGTGACTACTGTAAGCGTACTTGAAATGAAACTATGCACAAAGTTCTAAGGTTTCTATTCTGCACGTCAAAACAAAAGCGTTTAACAGAGCCTTCAAAATATAGATTTTTTTCTTAATAAGTAAATTTTTTTTCTTAAAAAGGGACCTTTTTAACATATTTACTGAATTAGTTCCAAATTCTCTACGTCGACCCAAGTCGTGTAAACCTAAAAATTATAAATTATTATTATTGCGACAATTAATTCCGTGATAAGAATAATAGCACCCATCCATCTCCTCCCGTTGGGTGTCCGTAAAAGGCAACTAAGGAAAAACAAGAAGACGAGCAGCAGCGTCTTTTTATTGGATTACCTACCACCTATATTGCGATCCCCAACCGCCTGCCAGGCGTGGGGATTATGGCAACCCCTCCCCTCTAAGGGAGAGAGGGCCTTTGTTGAACAGTGGACGTTTCAGCTGCTGATGATGATGTTGATGAGTTCCGTGATCGACTCCATAATGGCCATCTAACTGAAACTATGATAAAATACTTAACTTTTTACATAATTAAGTACAGGTAAAAACGACCCAGACCCAAGACAAACAGATTATGTTCATGCACATGAATGTTTGTCCTGTGTGGGAATCGACCCCAAGACCTTAAGGTCAGCGACCAGGGTAGCAAACTACAAAATCAATGGACCTGTGTTGTTATTCAATATACGTGGCTGCCAAAGGAATCCGTAGCACTGTTTGTTTGAACGCACGAATTCAGTAATAGTCTTTTTTATTGTAACGTCATATTATGTACTATTGCGGACACGAACGCTATACCTGTTTCCCGCTGTACCAATCAAAATCGTATGAACGACGTTCCGGGCGTTTTGGGCCGGCTCGTGCAAGCGATTGTCGTCCTAAAGGTGATACACCGTTCGTGGCCGCGAGAGTAAGTAACGTAACTTCATCTTGAGTTCTGTACCCATCGCGGGGTTTGAACTACGCGGAGCATTTGACATTTTATTTTATTTATTCTTTAACACACTTAAATATGTACAAGGCGGACTTAATGCCTTAGGCATTCTCTGCCAGTCTACCTTTGGATGATGCAGAGGGTAATAGTGGTAGGTGCATAGGTAATCTAAAATTTAAATAGATATTTAATTTACATTGATTCTAATAAGCAATCTGGTTTTAGAGTAACTAACATTTTAACGCTGTGGTATTTTTTCTCGTGCCTGCTAACAACACCATCACTTTATTGTTACGCAACTTAGTTAAGCAACAAGGGATTACCTGATAGTAATCGAAGCACCCACCCATAGAAAAGTCTCTTCCTGTCCCTGTCATCCAAAACCTTTTGGTCCGATAGTTTTTTTGCCAGCTACAGTGACATTCTACTTATGTTACATAGTGGAAGAAATCTAAGATTAAAGTGGCGCCACCTAGATAGCACACAAGTACCCTTCCAACTTAACCATCCAGATGTCTCAAAAGACGAGCAACTGTCCAATGCAACTGTCCGTAGGTAAGCGTGTCACTCACCACCAAGCCAACCACCCAGGTACTCGTTGCCAAGTTGCAAAAACCAACATGATAGAAATAATACCACCGCATGTTTTGAAAAAAAAATCATAATGTACAGGATATCATAATGTATGTCATTTTGTCGACCTACACAGCATTAATACGATTTAAATTAGTAAGATCATATATGACTCTGATACGCTTTAAAAGTTAGGCATAATACTCGGCAACGATACTTTCGCATACTCTATGATGAACCAAAAATATGGTATTACTATAAAAATATCTTTAATTAAATATAGAAGTATAGATTTCATTCGAAATGATTCATAATGTTATAATTATACCATAAGTAACATATCTTAAGTAAAAATATGTTCAAAATCATTTAAATTAAATTCGTCCTGTCAAAAAAAATTTGAACACGTCCACCCTCCTTAACAGTCCACGAAGGACTGATGAAAGGCGATCGCGGGGGCGCTGCAAGGAGAAATGCATCGCGTACGTGGTTTTTCTATAATTTCTTGTAAAACATGAATGAAATTAAGAAATGTAATCAATACAAATTGTAGAATAGGTTATAAGCTTTTTATAGTCCAAGTTTGACGTCTATCCGATGAACGGATATTGAACGCTAACACAATTCATATCCAACGTAGTACATTTTTTAAATACATATTGCTTGAAAACGTTATATTTAATCCAATATCTAATCAATAAACCTATTTGCTGAAGATCTGAGGTATAAGTACATATAATTTTCATAGCCAATGCAATAGCGGATTGATCCATCGAACTCTTTAAACTAAGCCTATTTTTGCAATTTTACCGTTGTTACCCCCTTAAATCTCCAGGTAGGTATAATAAAATATGACTTTCATTGATGTGTTGTGTAAAAGTCTGAAAACAAACTGATATATACAACATCACGCTAGGGTTCATAGGGGCTAAGCAGTGAACCATTAGGTACTTGCACGTATTTCCACGTAATTTGCTTAGTACGTCAATTACGTAAGTTTAATTACATAATATACTATATTATCATATCATCATGCTACATGCCGTATGGGCTGAGGAGATTTAATAAGCTTAAGATAAAATATTTCTAATTATTAGTTAAGTGTTCTATGGTCAATTGGTTTTGGTTCCGAAGCTAACAACCACAGGTGCACCCCGGAATTTCAAATATATAGGCTCTTTTTTAACCGACTTCAAAAAAAGGAGGAGGTTCTCAATTCGTCTGTATATATTTTTTTTTTTTCTATGTATGTTCGCGCATAACTCTGGCAATTATGAACCGATTTGAAAAAATCTTTCTTCCATCCATTCTTTAATCCGTTAATTGGGTCCCATAAAAAAATTATTGCTTAGTAATAAGTAGTTCCTGAAAAAACAAGAATGGTGACTGCGCACTGAGACTTGCAAGAAAGCCTATATAGATGACGTTTTAGTCGCTCGGACTCGCTCGGTCGGACAAAAATAGTCATAACTCTGGCAAATATTTACCAATTTCAATGATTCTTTTTTTATTCGAAAGAAGAAACCACTGTATTGAATCTGTATGAATTTTATTACAACCGGATAAGAACTTCCTGGAGGACCATGAACGATGTGGAGGAATTTATCTGGTAAAAACCATAAAACTGATGTTCTCCTGATGATTACATTGCTCTGACAATTATGAACCGATTTCGATGATTCTTTTTTTATTCGAGAGAGTAAACTACTATGATGACTTTTTTTCGCCTGTGGCAACACTAGAGCTAACAGCTGATTTAAAGTTGTCCCTGTTATTTTATTTAGATTAATTTATTTTATACTCATACAACTTTATGTAATTTGTATTTGAAAGTCCAAAAAGGGGTTATTGAAGTGTGTGTATTGTTTTTAATAACATATTGAGATTATCACTATTAAATTCAAAGTAATTAGTGTCAGTGACAGTTGTCTATTTCAACCGGCGAATTTATTGTCGTATCAAAGGTAAATTTTTGCCGTGGAAATCAAGGTAATAAGTACTTGCTTATGTCTCTTCAGTACAGTTAATAGAGTTACTTTATAATATATATATATACGTAGATAAAAATATTGATATTAGGAACATACTCACTCATACTTAACCTCCAACCTCAACTACCTATTTGTGTACATAAATCCTAGCCTGGCTCTCTGGCAATAACATTTAGTAGTTTATCTGGTAATCTCGAATAGTAAAACATATATTATCAGCTCACAATGATGACCCGTAGTGCTGCTGCTCGCCAGGAGGAGAATAAACTCCACCAGGCTTTGAGAGAATTAAAGTTATGTAAAAACTTAAATGAACAGTTAAACCAAGAAAGGGATGCCAATGAGCGGGAGTTTTTGGATTTATTAAGCACAAATAAAAACTTAAAAACGGAAATGTCAAGATTACACTTGGAATTAATTGAAAGTGTTGAAGCCCGGGACAAACTCCAATCTGTTGTAGCAGGTTTTGATGAATGTAGGAGTGAGTACGAAATTGCACTTCAACGCATAGTCTCCCTAGAACGACAACTGCAAGAGGCAAATAATCAACTTTCTCAGAGGGAAATAACCAACCATAACATAACGGCCTCCTTAAATCAAAGTCTTTTTGATGAGTTAGTGGTCAGTGCCCCGAGCATGGTGTCTGCTACATCTAACGGACAGCCCTCAAGTCATGTAATAGACTTGACAAATGATGTGACCTTACAAATGAACACAGAAGGTGATGTTAGATGTGGCAGTAACATTAACTCATCTAAAAATAAAAACAAACTAAAGAAGTATGTAAAGATTAATAAATATATTAAAAAAACACAAAAATTAGTAAAAAAGCATAGATTTTTTATCAAGAATGTTAAGTTAAATAGAGAACGCTTGCAACTTATTGACAGACTAGATATGTATGCACGCAAATTAGAAAATAGTACTTTAAAGTATAAAAATGACACATTGGCTTTACAAGATGAAATAAATAACTTAGCAAGTAAATTAAAATCTATGACTGGAAAATATAATTCTTCAGAAAACTTGATGAAGGAATACATTCTGGCCATGAATGAACTGGTTATGGACAAATGTAACAGTAACAATAGGAGAAAAAGTTTTGTAGACATTCATAAACGAGTTTCAACTAGTTTTTCTGTGCCTGATTGCATTCCTGACGCAGAGCCTACACTAGATAAATGTCAACCCGTAAGCAATAGTTTACAAAATAATGAATGTGTGAGCTCAGATGCCTACATTAATAACACAAACAGCTGTCAAAGGGGCAATTTTCAATCAGAAACCAAAAAAAAATTGGTTATTTTCAGTGATGAACTTGGTAAACATATGGGTACTATTATATCAGACATCTGCAGGGAGTACTCAGTTATTAATAATTGTTTTCCTGGCTTATCCTACCACGATATTATGAGAAGAATACTCTCTTATAACTATAGCCAGACAACTTCTGTAATTATACTTATAGGGAATAGGGAAAAAGTTGACAAAAAAAATATAGTAGATTATAATAATGATTTACTAAAATTAAATGTAGATAAAATTGTTATGTTTACATTTCCGTATTGCCATAGCTTGCCACAGGTGGAAAATCAATCTAGATATAAGTTAAATATGTTACTCCACAATTTGACATGTACTAATAACTTCTCTAAAATTGACAAACTACATTTAATTGACATTAACAATTATGTTAATAAGTCTTTTTTTATTAATAAAGATAGATGTTATCTTTCTAATTATATTAAGAGACAGATAGCTAGTTCGCTATTATATTTTTTTGATATATTAGCCAAAAACTTGGCTAACAAAGTTACTGCTCCTATTGAGCAATGCTGTACTGACATTTTGCCTAGTTCAAAAAAGAATCTGGCAATTAATAATATTGACATACAGAGTGATTTAAATTAGATATTAAGACAATAGAGATAAACTCTTGCTTAAATGATATAAAACAACATAATTTAAAGGACACTCTAATTAGGAAGGTGTCCTCGATCAACCTAGTGCATCAGAATATACAAGGCCTGATGGGTAAAGATTTACAAATTGAATTATTTATGTATGATTACAAAATAGACATTATGTGTGTTACTGAGCACTGGTTGAAAAGTAACCAAATTATATTCAATTTTAATAATCACCAAGTTGTCAGCTCATACAGTAGAGTAAATATGATACACGGTGGCTCTTTAATTATCCTCAACAAAAATATTAAATGTAAAGAACGCAAGGATATTGTGAGCCTGTCTGTCGAGCGAGTTATTGAAGTCGCTTGTATTGAATTTGAGCAGTTCATTATTATATGCGTTTATAAGCCTCCATGTTCGCCTTACGAACAATTTGAGAAATCCATGGAGGATATTCTATTTAAGTTGGCTAATACAAATAAATCAATTGTTGTCTGTGGAGATTTTAACATAAATTTACTAGAAAACACCACAATGAGTAATAGGTTTATCACACTTTTTAAATCATACAATTTGTACAAAACATTTTTGGAACCAACTAGGATAACTGCCACAAGCGCGACATGTATTGATAACATTTTTACCGACGTAAAGCCTGTAGCTAAATTAATTATAAATAACTTAGAATCTGACCACACCGGTCAATTTGTTGTTTTGCCTAGGAAAGCTGATAGGTTCCAAAGGAAAATAGTTAGTTTTGTTCCAATATCTAAAAGACGTTTAGAACTTTTTGAGGAAAGTCTGACCCATAGGTTATTAAAGTTATACTATCACAATAATCCGAATGTATTGTATAAGTCTCTGTTTGATATAATAACTGGGGTGTTTAATAATATTTTTCAACCGAAAAATGTATCTCTGCGTCTACATGCTGGGTTTAGTGAATGGGCGACTGTAGGCCTTAATAAGAGTAGACACAAATTATATGACTTATATGATGAGAAAACACATAACCACAATGTAGCATTTAAAGAGTATGTCAAGAATTATTCAAAAATTTTTAAAAGGGCCTGTGCAGTAGCTAAGTCTATATATATTAGAGATAAGATAAAAAGTGCAGGTAATAAAATAAAAATGACGTGGAATATTATTAATAATGAAACTGGCAGACAAAAAGGACACAATCGTGATTTTCAATTAAAAATAAATGACAAAATTGTAAAAGCGGACATAGAAGTAGCTACAGAATTTGAAAAATTTTTCAATATTATTCCTCAAGTAACAACCACAACCCTTTCTTCATCTGCTAGTTCCGCTGAGTTAATTCTTAAGAATAATGTGAAGGGTTGCGCCATTACTTTTAAATTTTCTGAAGTCAATACAAAAGACATTGTTAATACTTTTAAAAGTCTAGATATCAAAAAAACTAGTGACTTATGGGGGTTATCTGTTAAGACAGTATCGTCCATCATACATGTTATTGCACCAAATTTGGCAGTTTTGTTCAATAGTTGTGTAGCATCTGGTGTATTTCCTGATCTTATGAAACTTAGTAAAGTGATTCCTTTGTTTAAATCAGGTTGTACTACAGATCCAACTAATTTTAGGCCGATTTCTATACTACCGACACTAAGTAAAATCTTTGAAAAACTGATGCTTAGTCAAATGTTAAATCATTTTAATAATAATAAATTATTTCATAGTAATCAGTTCGGTTTTACGAAGAATCGCTCCACTGTAGACGCAGGGATTGAACTGTTAAAAAATATCTATGATGCGTGGGAAAAATCGCAGGATGCTTTAGGTATATTCTGTGACTTATCTAAAGCGTTTGACTGCGTTGATCACATCACGCTTATAAGGAAGTTACACCACTATGGAGTAAGAAATAAGGCTCTTGACCTTTTGACTTGTTATTTAGACAATAGAATTCAAAAGGTAGATGTTAATGGAAAAATATCTCCTGGCGCTAAGGTCACAATGGGCGTTCCACAGGGCTCAATTTTGGGACCATTCCTGTTTCTTATCTATATTAATGACTTGCCTTATTATGTAGGAAATAATCACGGGATTGTGTTGTTCGCTGATGATACTTCTTTATTATTTAAAATCAAACGACAATTAATTAATTATGACGAGGTTAACAATGCATTATCTAAAGTGGTTCATTGGTTTAGTACTAACAATCTTTGCCTAAATGAATCAAAAACTAAATTGATTAAATTTTCCACCCCTAATGTAAGACAGGAGAGAACCAACGTGGAATTAAATGGATCTGGGATAGATCCTGTTGAGTCAACTGTATTTTTAGGAATCACCATAGATAAGAAGCTGCAATGGGGCCCACATATTAAAAAACTGTCCGGCAGGCTTAGTTCAGCGGCGTATGCAGTTAAGAAAATTAGACTTTTAACTGACGTTGATACTGCTAGGATAGTTTACTTTAGTTACTTCCACAGTATTATGTCATATGGAATACTCCTGTGGGGTAATGCCGCAGATCTCAACGCTATTTTTGTGCTCCAAAAAAGAGCCGTAAGAGCTATCTACAATCTGGCTCCCAGAGATTCGCTTAGAGAAAAGTTTAAGGAGATAAAGATTTTGACAGTGGTGTCACAGTATATTTTTGAAAATTTAATGTATGTAAAGAAAAATATTAATAACTTTAAAAAGAGAAGTGATGTTCACTCGGTTAATACACGTGGTAAAGATGACCTTAGTTTACATGTTACTCGTCTCCACAGAGTAAGTAATTCTTTTGTAGGACAGTGTATACGTTTCTATAATAAGCTTCCCAATGGTATCAGAGATCTGCCTATAAATAAATTCAAATGCACTGTTAAATCTAAACTTGCTAAAAAAGGCTACTACAAAATTTCCGATTACTTGGAAGACAAAACAGCCTGGGAATGAACTGCTCAAATAGTTTTAGAATACTAATTTTAATTTTAAGACTGAATACAGCAAATGTCATAGTGAAAAGTGTTTTGCTGGATGATGTCTTATGTACTCGTATTTTTTTAATATATTTTATTTTTTATTTCAATACGCAAGGCTACTGGGATTTTGGTTCGGTCATGCTCGCCATCGAAAAGTCTCTGCTTGTGGCGGCTTTGTGTGGCGGGTCACCCCCTTCCCTCTAATATGGTTGAGGGGAGTGATGGCTGCTGCTCAAGTCAACTCGTGCGCGGGTGCTGCTTGGGGGGACTGGTCCGGCCGCTGTCCTTTTATCCTTTTTTCTTTTATTTTTTTTCTTTTGTAGTCTAGCAGCAAAATTGATTATTACTTTATTTACGTTCTGAAGGCAATTCACTTGAGCTTGTAAATTATTCTTGGTATGTATCTAACTTAGACGACTTGTGACAAAAGTTGGTAATATGTTAAAGTGCTTTGTGTCTTGCCTGACGAGGCACTGCTTAACAGCAGAAGGTAAATGTTTAACGTGTGCCACTGTGATTTTGGATCGGTCATGCTCGCCATCGAAAAGTCTTTGCTTGTGGCGGCTTCGTGTGGCGGGTCACCCCCTTCCCTCCAATATGGTTGAGGGGAGTGATGGCTGCTGCTCGAGTCAACTCGTGCGCGGGTGCTGCTTGGGGGGACTGGTCCGACTACTATCCCTTTGGCATTTTAGTTTGTTGTATTTTCGTCGTATTTTTTATTTTATTTGATATTTTGAACGGCAGGACACACTGTCGCTGGTGCTAATCTAATTGTAAAAAGACAAACTTTGTTTTAAAAAAAAATGTGAAAAAATGACAAGCCCGCTGAGTTTCTTGCCGGATCTTCTCAGTTGAGGCCGCGTTGTGATCCGGTGGTAGCTTTTAAAAAAAATGACCGTTCAAAAGTGCTAGCGTTAAGCCTATTTGAAATAAAAATTTTTGAATTTTGAATTTTGAATTTTGATGTTTTCATGCAAATTTCATTACGACCGGATATTTTTTTCTGAAGAAACATGAATTATGTAAAACTATGTAGACGATAATGTGATCATAACCTACCTAGATAATTTTACGGTTTTCGATGGTTCAATCTTTATATATGAAAATATCACTAAAAAGTTTAAAATAAAATCTTTTTAAAAAAAAATTGAACCGACTTCAATATCACTGAAAAGTATAAAATAATTTAAATATTATTGAAGTTGGTGCCAAATATACACAGCAGGTACGCTAACACCAACTTCAATAATATTTAAATTATTTTATACTTTTCAGTGATATTGAAGTCGGTTCAATTTTTTTTTAAAAAGATTTTATATAAAAGCAGTAACAGCTCTGTGGGCGAGCGCTCTCCTTGGAAACTAGGTGCGCAGGTGTAAACCCCGGCTCGCACCTCTGATTACTTTAATTAATCATGTGCGAATCGTCTTTGTGCGATTGTTACTTTCGGTGAAGAAAAAAAAACGTGAGGAAACCTGCATGTCTGAGAAAGCCTAACTAGATTTAGATTGACGTGTGAAGTCCGCCCGCACTTGGTGAGCGTGGTGGACTATGGCCCTTCATCTTGAGGGGACGCCCGAGCCGAACAGTGGGACTAAAACAAGGGCTGGCTCTTTTTGTAATTTTACTCCAGCACTAGAATATATTTGTGTGTCCCCATTGTATAAATGCATCAGATTTGTTGCAATATCGCGATATGATCCATGCCAGCCTAGGATATTAGTTGATTGATAGGCACTTTCCGATTGTGGTCGCAAGGTTATCTTTATGGTTCGCAAGCTATCGTGAAGGCATAATTATAAATATTATTATTGGAAATGTTTACTATCCATTAGCATTCTCATTAGGTTAAATGGTTCTATCAGTTTATATCACGTGTCTTGATCATATAAACTAAATACATAGGTAGGTGACTTGTTTGTAAGTAAGTATATTTGGTTTCCTGTTTGGTTATACGCGACCCCAACGGCAACCGTTTAATGAGATTATTATTATTTATTATGTTAAATATACCTTGATATAATTTAAAATGAACATGGAGAAGTCAAATATCATGTCTAATATCCATGTTGCACTAAGTATGTAGCTGTTGAGAACTTGAAGTTGTTGACGACTATACCTACCTATTTCACTAATCTAATTTCTTTATCCAATTTCTATGTCCAATATTTGATCCAATTTCTTTGACGGGTGCCCATTCCACACGTCCATTATCTTTGTAATTTGCGTAGTTGAGAAAATGTTGGAACGTGGAGCGACCTTATCTATGTGCTGCTATTATCATTCGATTAATATTGAAATAGAAAAAAACAGTACAAAAAAAAGATCAAAGTATCTTAAAAACATTCGCTGCTTTTATATCAAAAAATTTGTTTGTTTGCAGCTATTTTGATTAAGATGTAAAAATTTTGGATCAAATATCGGTGTCACTAGTAAATTGGATGAAGTCATACAATTTCTTTGATAAATGATTGGACAAATATAATAAATTTAACGAGTGGAATACTAGCCTAAGACAAACTACTAAGTTTGGTCGGTCCAACCACAAAATACTGTATTTTGTGGTCCAACTTCGAAAAATACGTCGCCCGACCGAATAATCCAACTCGGATGCATAGATAACTCGGATGGGCAGCTTCGGGAAACTACGTGATATTTTTTTGTCCGAAATACCGACGTGCCTGAAGACGCCAGTGAATGTTGCCAGTGATGACATAGACGTGGTCTCTAACTGCTGGCCTTTTAGAGAAGCTCAGAGAAACACAAGGAGCTATGGAGAGAGCTATGCTCGGATTTAACTCCCGTTTCTTTGCGCGATAAAATCCGGGATGAGGAGATTCGCCGAAGAACTAATGACGCCGACATAGCTCTTAGATGTAGATTCTAAGAGCTATGTCGGCGTCATTAGTTCGTGGGCAGGCATCGCTCGAAGAACCGATAACCGATAGGGAAAATGGTTCTCGAGTGTCGACCACGAACCGGAAGATGCAGCGTAGGCACTGACGACATTCTGCGCGTCGCAGGTATAGGTAGGTATGCAGATAGCCAATTGTCGTTCATTGTAGCGTTCCAAGGGCGACGCCTGTGTTCAGCAGTGTTCATGTCTTCCGGCTGGTGATGATGATGATACATATTTATTATAAACGAGGATGATGTGTGCATCTGTATAAGTTAGGTATTGTTTTTTCTAATCTATTAATATTGAGAAAAGATGTAAGTACAGGGTTAAAAAATATTATAGTAATTTTTGGTTTCGTGTCTTTGTTGTGTGAATATATTGCGAGTTTTAGCAACTATAAGGTTCTATAAGGTAAGATTAATACAAGTACTTTTGATGACTTTAGATGAAAATGATGTCTTAGATTATTAAAATGATGAATCACCAAACACTTTATTCGAGAATAAAATCTTTTTAAAAAATATTGAACCGACTTCAAAATCACTGAAAAGTATAAAATAATTTAAATATTATTGAAGTTGGTTTTAGCGTACCTGCTGTGTATATTTGGCACCAACTTCAATAATATTTAAATTATTTTATACTTTTCAGTGAAATTGAAGTCGGTTCAATATTTTTTAAAAAGATTTTATTTTAAACTTTTCAGTGATATTTTCATACATAAAGATTGAACCATCGAAGACGGTAAAATGATCGAGGTAGATTATGATCACATTATCGTCTAAACATAGTTTTACATAATTCATGTTTCTTCAGAAAAAAATATCCGGTTGTAATGAACTCTCTCCAATAAAAAAAGAATCATCGAAATCGGTTCATATTTGTCAGAGTAGGATGTAATGGAGAACATCAGTTTTATGGTTTTTACTAGATAAATTCCCCCACATCGTTCATGGTTCTCCAGGAAGTTCTTATCCAGTTGTGATAAAATTTATACAGATTCATCACAGTGGTTTCTTCTTTCGAATAAAAAAAGAATCATTGAAATTGGTAAATATTTGCCAGAGTTATGACCATTTTTGTCCTTAAAAAGCGACATAAAGTCATCTAAATAGGCATTCCTGCAGCTTTCCTGCGCAGTCGCCATTCTTGTTTTTTCAGGAACTACTTATTCGTAAGCGATATTTTTTTTATGGGACCCAATTAACGGATTAAAGAATGGATGGAAGAAAGATTTTTTCAAATCGGTTCTTATAATTGCCAGAGATATGCGCGAACATACATAGAAAAAAAAATATACAGACGAATTGAGAACCTCCTCCTTTTTTGAAGTCGGTTAAAAATGGCCAGAACCGGGTCACCCTATTCTGTGTATGTAGTTGTTTCGTCATTTGAAGAATCTGGTTCCGCACGCCCCATTACCTACCATTATCACATCACATTATCGTTATGAATGCGGAATTTCAAGATTGACAAAAGAATAATGTGGCTAACACCACCACAGCGGCCAATATTTTATAAGATCTACGCTGGAGATATAATAGTGCACAAGTGATTGCGTAGACACAAGTGCATTATTACTCTCTTCTCCCCGCGATACAGGTTCGCCTAGTGCGGGGTCCATTGACATTCATTATGTTTAATGTACTTAAATGTATTTTTGGATTAATAATAAATAATAAATAAACTTCCTTCACTCCAACTTTACCCTAACAATCCAATGGGACGGAAGACCTACATCGATACGAAGGCGTAAGACTGACATTTTATATACCTACCTTAGAAAATGAATCAGTACAAATACTATAGAATGCTTAATTCAAGTAAGAACATGTAGCCACGACTAAGAACTACAAAATACATAAATATCAAGTACCTAAGTACTTACACGACAATAGGTACTATACCGTCAGCTTTATTTATCGACATTTGCGCTTGTGACAGATCAAACCCATCACTACTTAGCACTTACATATCAATATAACTCTTATAATGTAACTTTAAATAGTTCAATTCACCTGCCTGAGTACGCTTTGTTTAAGGGGTAGGTAAGGTTCTTAATATATAAACTCTATGATACCTACCCATTCGACGCATGGATCAACTAACTTTCCAAACACTCTGGTGATCGGCCTGTCCTACTAACCAGTACGGATCAACTTAGTAGACAAAGGTTTTGCTCCCTGCGCTGCGCAATTTGAACCCGTGACCTTCGGTTAGCAAAGCCAGCGGTTTACCGTTGCACCACGGAGGCTACAAAAAGATTAATATACTTACTTACCTACCTAATAAGTGAATTGTGTTTATTCAATGACAGTCACGTAAGCTAATAATAGTCTATTTTAATGCCATTAAGTTGGAATTATGTTATTGTCACAGAGCAATTTCTGGTCATGGATGTGCTTTTAACGATCGAAACTAACAATACCTAAGTAGGTAAGTATAAACAAAATATAATCACTACATATCATATTTCATTTTTTTTTATTTTTTTTTAGGAATTCCTTTCAATAATGTCTGCCTTCAACGTGGTTCTGGGGTGTGTGATGGCACTTCTCATCATACTGTTCACCATCAGTTCAATAGCCAGATATTACATAAAGGTATGTCTAGATAAAATAGTAGGTAAGTACCTACTTAATACCTCAATATGAATAACAAAAGTTTATTACATAAGTTATGTCAAAGTAATGTTCAGGAGTTAACATTGTTCATATCTAGGTACATAAGCCACACTAACTTATTTATTAGTTCAATGTTAAAACGTGTTATCTACGAAAAATATTTGGTTTATTCCCATCTCGGCACCTTCCCATCTCGGCACCTATGAATTTATTTATCATGCACACGAAACATTCCCATCTCGGCACCCTTCAATAATCTTTTAAGTGTAGAAAAAAAATGGAAACACAGTATTAATATCACAGATATAGATTTACATAGGTAACGCAAGTATCACGATTTGTATTGAAACCAAGTGTGCAGACTTTTGCACCAAGTTTTTAACACCTTCTGTGACGTCACGACCGAATTTCGTGACTGAAAGTCCAAACCGATTCAAAGACACCGATGCCGCCGATGCCCCGCCGATACCCTGCCGATTTTCTTTAGTTTTTGCGGCCGACCCGCTGCAAGGCTGCAACTACAGACGCGTGAGGACTGTAAGTTAGCGGCGACCAACCCCGACGTTTCGTCGGTATTCGAACATGCGAAGTACATGCATTTGCGTTATCTGTGTAAATCTATAACTGTGATCAATATAATAAGTAAAAAACTTGATTATTTATTAAATCAAAATAAACGTCGTGAAACATGATACAAGGCGGTTTGCATTTAAAACTATCAATTTTTAGGGTTCCATACCTAAAAGGTAAAAAAGGAACCCTTATGGTCTCACTTCGTCTGTCTGTCTGTCTGTCTGTCACACCTATATATTTCAGGAACCACTGATGCTATCGATTTGAAACTTCGAATAGTTTTAGATCTTACTTACCCAACCTCATCGCAAATAAAAAAAATATATTATTTCTTTTACTTTTTTTATAATAGGGTTCGAAATAGTTCATCAAAATTTTAAAGTGAGACTACTATATCGAGTGGGATATCATATGAAAGGGCTTCATTTGAACATCTCAAAATAGATTTTTATTTTGGCTTATGTGACGTAGTTTTTGGCTGATAACCAAAAATGTCAAAAAAACTAAACCGCAAAACTAAGTTTGTTTGACGAGGTTTTTTTAGGATTACTAAAAAACTGTACTACTTAGATAGATCATTTTATTTTTCCTGTAAAATATAGATAGACATGCATTATCCATAACTATTCCAGATTTTTCTTCATCTGTCGATCTGTAGATTTTTCATACATTCTAAGATTTGTTAAGTTACCGCCAAAACAGAGATAACGTATCCTCTAATTCAAAGGCTTGTCTGTAAAAATTCCATAAAATATATTTTACGTTGTTCATTAATACTAGTATTTTAAATTAAACTTATTTTATAAACGGTAATTTCTGAAAGATATTTATTTGGATATAATAAATAATCAAGTTGATTTACTTAATCTACTGATACTGTGTTTCTAATTTTTCTACACTGTGTTGTGTACCTAACAATGATTATTGAAGGGTGCCGAGATGGGAATATTTCGTGGGCATAATAAATAAATTCATAGGTGCCGAGATGGGAATAAACCAAATATTTAATACGAAAATAGAAAACATACCTCGCCATACGAAAATGTCTGATAGTTCTGTATGTTATCAAATATTTTAAATTATATCTAATGAAATGTAATAAAATAACAACTGAATAAACTAACACCTTCCTATCTCAAAACACTCAAACTCAAATTTATAATGCATCGATACAAATTATTTTTTAACAAAGATTTTAATTAATTCCTTATTTTTATTTTCAGTTCACACTGTTTTCAGTTTTGAGTTTGATATTCGCCACGGCTCCTATGCCACTGATGCTGATAAAGCCTTTTGATTCCAAAAATGCCTTGTGAGTATTTTTTTACCATATTAAGTTCTATATTTTGAAGTAAATTTACGGTTATTAGTCTGTTTGCGTAGAATAAGTCAGTAATTTGTTTCATACCGTTTGACCGTTTACCTTTGCCTCAAAAAAAAACATTAAAAACGATAAAACGACGCCACACTAAAATAACTTAATTATTATTAGAATTTAAAATTGGGTACAGCAAAATATTGTACCTATTCTTTTTAGTCATAATATTTTAAATAGTCCTTTCAACACACTTGCTCGTAAATTGAGCCTGATAAAAGATTACATCGCTTTTAGGGCCATACCATTGAGTTGCAATGTTTGTGTAGTATCATTATGTATGTACTTAGTATGAGTTAGTAGTTCCAGTATTTTTTTATACATACCACAAATACATATTTAGGAAACCCATTCAGACACTAAAAGAGACGGACGTCTATACACAAGACGTATATATAATCAAAGCACAAGATATATATATTTATTTATTTAGATAAGAGAAACAAACAGCATAAATAATTCATAATATGGAACATACAATTAAAACGTCTAGCCAACAAAGTTTCTACTAATGATTGAATTAAGGTACGTGGAGTGAACATATTTATAGTGCTAATCAAACAAACATTTGAGAAATTTTGAAAAAAAAAAGAAGTTAAATGGTATTAATTAGGAATGTGTTATGTAATTAATTAAGAATTGGGTGGGTGAACCGACTTTAACCTTTTCAAGTAGCAATTATAATTATGCGCAAAGAAGTCTAAGTGGTTGAAAGAAATATTATGAAATATATATATATATATATATCGTCTATATCTTGTGTAGGTACCTACTTATAGTAAACTCCTCTTTACACAAGTTAAAGACGTCGTCCGTCTATATCTTGTGTATAGTAGCTTTTTTACAAGGGTAATTTCAGAGACCGCTAAACCCTTTTTAGGGTTCCATACCTAAAAGGTAAAACTATTTTTAAAAAAACCGGCTTCAAAGAAAATTATCTAAAAAGCATAAAATAACAAAAATATATTGAAGTCGATGCTAGCACATCATATTAACTAATACTAGCCCCAGCTGGCACCGACTTCACTATATTTTTTGTTATTTTACGCATTTTAGATAATTTTCTTTGAAGCTGGTTTTTTTTTAAATAGTTTATTTAAAACTTTTTAGTGACTTATTTTACTAAAATAGGCGTGAGCACTATCACGCAACTCGAACGTCTACGTTACACTAACTTACTGAAAATATAAAAAGTCTATATAAAAAGTCTCATAAAGTACTGGACCGATTTTTTCGGTACGATGTCCCTTACACCCTGTATATATATTTTTTTATGTATGTTCGCTCATAACTCTGGCAATTATGAACCGATTTGAAAAAATCTTTCTTCCATCCATTCTTCAATCCATTGATTGGGTCCCATAAAAAATTATTGCTTAGTAATAAGTAGTTCCTGAGAAAACACGAATGGTGACTGCGCAGGAAAGCTGCAGGAAAGCCTATATAGATGACTTTATGTCGATTTTTAAGGACAAAAATGGTCATAACTCTGGCAAATATTTACCAATTTCAATGATTCTTTTTTTATTCGAAAGAAGAAACCACTGTAATGAATCTGTATGAAATTTATCACAACCGGATAAGAACTTCCTGGAAGACCATGAACGATGTGGAGGAATTTATCTGGTAAAAACCATAAAACTGATGTTCGACATTACATTGCTCTGACAATTATGAACCGATTTCGATGATTCTTTTTTTATTCGAGAGAGTAAACTACTATGATGATTCCATGCAAGTTTCATTACGACCGGGTATTTTTTTCTGAAGAAACATGAATTATGTAAAACTATGTAGACGATAATGTGATCATAACCTACCTAGATCATTTTACGGTCTTCGATGGTTCAATCTTTATATATGAAAATATCACTAAAAAGTTTAAAATAAAATCTTTTTTTTTTTTAAATTGAACCGACTTCAATGTCACTGAAAAGTATAAAATAATTTAAATATTATTGAAGTTGGTGCCAAATATACACAGCCGGTAAGCTAACATGAAATTACATTGCTAATTTTCTAAAATAATAATAGTTAATTGCCTATTAATTAATTGCCTATGCAATGTTTTTGTGAATAAAGAATAAATAAATAAATAAAATAAAAACACAAATAATTAATTAATTGTTTTTAAATAAAAATTAGGCTTTATTATTATACCAATAATGATGTTATACTAATTTTATTTAAAAAAAAGTGTTTTTTTTTTGGAAATTCATGAAAAATCCGATGAAAAATTTCAACACTAGGATGTTCAGAATCGTGTTCTGGATCCCTGGTATCGGTTTTTGGTACGATGTCCCTTACACCCGTTATATATACAGACGAATTGAGAACCTCCTCCTTTTTGAAGTCGGTTAAAAAATATTTTTCATTAACTTTTTTTAGAATGGGAAATGGTTCTACAAATTTCAAAGTGAGACTACTATATCGATTGGGGTATCCTATGAAAGGGCTTCATTTGCACATCTCAAAACAGATTTTATTTTGGTTTATGTCACGTAGTTTTTGGCTGTTAATAAAAATGGTCAAAAAAAAAAAAAAGTTTCTTATCTCCGAAGTTTGTGGAGAGAAAAATCTGTACTAATTCAGGATAATACAAGTCTATCTATATTTTGAAGGAAAAATAAAATGATTTTTCTAAGTAGTACAGTTTTTTAGTAACCCTAAAAAAACCTCGACAAACAAACTTAGTTTTGTGATTTGTTTTTTATTTTGCTATCTGAGGTGTTACATGAACAGTAATAGTAGTTTATGCACCAAGGGGATAAAGTAGTGTCTTATGTCGCGGGCGTTTAATTGAATCGCGAGCATAACGAAGGATTCTAGCAACTCCCGAGCGCAGCGAGGGAGTATAGAGTTAACTCCCGAGCGTAGCGAGGGAGTTAATACTAGTATCCTGAGTACAGCGAGGGATTTAAGCTCGCCCAAGACAAAGGCACCTTTATCCCCGAGGTGAATACACTACTTTTCACACCTACTGCGAGGTAATAAAATACAAATATTGCTAGAATTAAAATAATAACAATATTTTGGGACAATCCACACATGATAATCTGATCCCAACTAGGCAGAGCCTGTACTATGGAAACCAGATAACTAATATTAATTAATAGTGAAATAACACCCAGACACTTGGTGGGAATCGAACCCACGACCTATTGGGTAGCGGCCAGGGTGTCTAACCACTAGACCAACGAGACCGTCAATAATATCAACATAGTGATTTGCCGCGTTATCATCTAAATATTTTATTTTCTTTTCTAGAACACTGGGTTGTGATCGTCGCGCTCGGTTCGATTTTCAAATGTTTTGTTTTTCGTGCAGTTCTCTGCTTAGAGTAGTAATATATATCTTTGGTAAAAGTGTTGAGGAATTTTCGTTTGACGTTCGAAATTCAAACACATTATTACCCAAGGGAGTTTAGTACAACATTATTACCCGGCTAGACTATAGGGATATAATGAGGCACTTTATGTCATCTTTATATGACATATAATGTGACATTATCGAGCAGGTGGTGTGAAAAATTACTTTAATACGTCCAAAGATGGTATGGAACCCTCGGTGCGCGAGTCCGACTCGCACTTGACCAGTATTTTTTTTTTATTTGACCTGTTTTATAGACATAAAGATACTTTCCTTTCGGGCATATGCAATAATTGCGTAACAGTGGAAAATATTCCATTACCATAGGAAATTGTAGTTCCAGTCCCTACCCAGCTTCATCATCAGATCAATTTTATGGTACCTACTATATTCGATTTTACCATTTATTTAAATTTGGTTTATCATCACAGATATATATCTGTGTTTATCACAGTCAAGTTTCTGAATGCAAATGCTTGATTTGTTGTTATTAATGCAAATATCTAAATATATCCCTATTATATTTGAAGAGTTCCTATAAACAGAACTAGATTTTGATGAAAATGGAAACAATCTGAAAGTATCTAATTACTTTCAAATTTTCTAAATTGGTAAAATAACTCAGTTCTCGCTTTGAGGTAATAAAGCTAAAAAAATCTAAATCCGAATTGATAATCTCTTCCTTTTGTTTAAGTTGGTTAAAATGGAGATTAAAGCTTTTCTTTAGCAATTCTTTAAAAATAGCAGATCTTCTGCAAATCGGTTTATAAATAACATTTTAAAAAATCATCCATAGTAGATAGGGCTTTTATACAGTCTTTTAAGGATTAAGTTGTTAAGTATAAAAAAAACACTATAGTTCAAGCACGCAGCGCCTAAATTTTAAATTGTACCTACCTAATTAAAAAAATATTTCCCGTCTACAATTTATGCAAGCAAAAATAAATGAATTGAATTGAATTGAATTGAATTGAAATGAATTGAATTGAATAACTTCTTACAAATAAATGTACTTATAGTTAAACAAACAATTGTCAGCTTAGTCAATGGACGCCAATTCCAGGGGTAGTAGTCTGCCACACCCTTTCGTACGCCCATCTTAGCGCATTAAACCTTAATGCTCTAAGACGCCCATGGATATAATTATTATCAAAAATTCACGACGATAATGCTTTGAGCTTGAATATTAATAAAACTGGGTGCCTTATACTTACTTCGAATACATAGCTAATAGGCTTGTTCTTGCTCGGACACTGAACGGAGCGCTCCGTACTAGTACAATCTTCCAACTGTACTAGTACAGTCTTCTAGTACTGTAGTACACTGAAGGAATAGTGAATTAAACGTGGAGGGAGTATCCTCAGGACTCAGGAGGAAGTGATATCTGTCTCTTTCTAACAATAGAGACGGATAAGCTTGCGGCTAAAGAGTAGTAAGAAACGAGATAGAGATACCTCATCTTCTATTTCACCCAACGTGCCGGGTATTGATCTAAATATTTAGCCCACAACAAAGTATCCCTGCTTACATGGGATCTATACATCCTCTATCTGTTGAATTATATTTTAAACATTATATCGATAGTAGACCAACAGTAGACCAATAGTTTCACGAATCAGAGATCGACGTTGACAGATGAATAGTATTATCACAGTGTACAAACTAATACAGTGGGTCGACGCCTTTGATGTTTGAGTAAAAGCCGCATACACCGCATGGCGCATTCCGTAGCACGTAGGGTTGTCACAGTTTGTTTTTATAATTTACTTATAATATTATATGATTACTTATTTGGTCATAGTAAAATACTAAGTAAAGTATATTTCTACTAGCGGACGGGATGTTAATGATTTCTTTGTTTATATTTACTTTATTTATTGAAGTTCTTCATAGTAAGAAATACAAAAAGGCATTTCGTGGAGACAAATTCAAATAGAGTTTTACAATGTTATGTAATAAATTGTAATTAATTAATAAATTTCCAAATCGTTTATTATAAATGGCCAACTGAAAAATATTTTCGGTTTGTACATTTACTGGATTTGAAATTTCTGTTAATGAAATGTATAAAATATGTCAGTCATTTTCGATTTCAAAATGGATGTCATTTTCGCAATCAGGACCTCGAAAAACCTCGAAAATGACACCAAAAAACATTTTTTTGAAAAAAAGAAAATATTCGCCATTTTGGATTTGAAAATGGATGCCATTTTCGTAATCTGCACCCCGAGAAACCTCGAAAATGACACCAATAACATTTCTTGAAAAAAGAAAATATCCGCCATTTTGAATTTGAAAATGGATGCCATTTTCGTAATCAGCACCCCAAGAAACCTCGAAAACGACACCAATAACATTTTTTTGAAAAAAGAAAATATTCGCCATTTTGGATTTGAAAATGGATGCCATTTTCGTAATCAGCACCCCGAGAAACCTCGAAAATGACACTAATAACATTTTTTTGAAAAAAGAAAATATCCGCCATTTTGGATTTGAAAACGGATGCCATTTTCGTAATCAGCACCCCAAGAAACCTCGAAAATTAATGACACCAATAACATTTTTGTGAAAAAAGAAAATTTCGCCATTTTGGATTTGAAAATGGATGCCATTTTCGTAATCAGCACCCCGAGAAACCTCGAAAATGACACCAATAACATTTAAAAAAAAAAAGAAAATATCCGCTATTTTGGATTTGAAACCGGCCTCTGCCACTCCTGCCAGCACTGCTTTCGGACCTTTTTTTAATTATCTGCTGGCAACACTGCGGACAAGTTCGTGCAGACCCAGACTAGAAAGGAATACATCGCTCGCGAACGAAAGACAAAGTACTAAAAGAATAATGTACTATATAGGAAAGGGAATAGTACGTCCTATTCAGTGTCGGGAATATATTCCTTTTAGTACCTACTTAGTACATGTACTACACAAGCCTAATAGCTAATGTCTGTCGCGGCTTGCGTAGTAAATTACAATTACATTTTTTTTCTTTATTAATATTAAAAAGGGTACATATCAGTTTATTACAAAAAGTATCTCAAAAACCCTAAATCGGGTTTGTCTGGATACCAGCATAACACATACATAATCGCAGCATGTCATGTCCCGAAATTAAATGTCTAAACTTTCTAAAACCGTATTCGTCTATCTACGTCTTTGAGGAAGTACTAAAGTCTACGTGGTATCTACTACAGACTACAGTCACAATAATAGATTGTTATACAAGGGATGAAAGGGACTTATTTCGGCACGAGGTAGTTTGGTTTGGTGCACCAGCATAGCGAGGACGTCAATAGTTCAAGTGCTTATATAAGTACATACATATGTTATATGTATGTACTTATATTCGAAATGAAAAGCAGTGTTTACCGCAAGTAAATATAAATAAAAACCTGATTATATTTGCACTCGACAAAACAACTGAGATCGAATTGCTGCTTTGCCTTTTTTAGGGTTCCGTACCCGAAGGGTGCCAGCCAACGGGACCCAATTACTAAGCATCCGCTGTCCGTCCGTCCATCTGTCCGTGTCTGTCTTTTTTTTTTTTGGGAATGATAGACGCTGTTGGCCGCAGATGGCCAATACAGCTTCACCGGACAATAGGAGGCGAGCGCTTGAAGCGCTCTAGCCTTTACGGCAGAAGTAGCGACGAGCTCAAGGGCACCTCAGGGAGGCACGGCCTCGGCTTGGGCTGTCGCTTAAGAGAGGGCTGAGTTTACCACCGGTTCACAACGCGCCCCCACTGAGAAGAACCGGCAAGAAACTCAGTGGGGTGATGCACGTCGTTGAGGTCGCATACGTACGACCCTTCGGCCTCGCCGGCGAGACCGGTGTCTGATAGCTAGTGTAGCATACGGTTGTCGGGGAGGGTTCGGCGCATCCCGGTCCAATAGGACCGTCATGGGGTCAGGAGGGTCGAGCAGTACGTGCCGTGGTCTGCGGCGCGAGTCAGAAGGACTAGGGGCGTAATCGGCGGCGGCGCGGATTAAACTGTTCGCGTGACGGGACGCGGATTCAAAGTAGCGTTTCGACGCTTCTTTGAGGAACTTACGAAGGGGATCTAACTTGAAATCGGAATGCAGATCTACGTTCCGCATGTACCACGGGGCACCGACGGCACGTCGGAGGAAACGATTCTGAATAACCTGGAGGCTATCGATATGGGTGCGGGCGGCGTGCGCGAAAACTACACTCGCGTAAGTCATGATAGGGCGAATGCAGGCTTTGTATAATGTCAACTTATTTCTAAGCGACATTTTACTCCGCTTGCAGAGAAGGGGATACAGGCGACCTAATACGAAAGCCGCTCGATTGCGGACGGACCTAATGTGCGGGCCGAAAGTCATGGCGGAGTCCAAGGTGACTCCGAGGTACTTAACCTTCCTAGTCCAGGGGATAGGGCGATTGAATAGGGATATTGGGGCCAGTCGTCTGTTGGGCCGAAGGCTCCGCGCGGAGAACATATTGGCGGGTCCCCGGAAGAAGAACACCGCGGCACTCTTCTCCGGGTTCACCTCTATGCGCCACGTACGGAACCATTGACCCAGGGCGTCGACTGCGGCTTGAAGAGCACGCGTCAAATAGGACATGTTCCTATGGGAATAATAGAGAGCGGTGTCATCCGCGTAAAGGGCGAGTTGGACTCTGCTCGAACGAGGAATGTCGTTCGTCAACAGGCTGAACAAGAGGGGAGAGAGCACGGAGCCCTGAGGGACTCCAGCCTGTATAGGATGGGGCGAAGAAAACGTACCTTCGACCCGGTATCGAAAGGTACTATTCGAGACAAAGTCTCGTATGATGAGTACGAGCCTATCGGGGACTCCTAAGTGGAAGAGCTTGTATATCAAGCCGTTGTCGAAGGCCTTGGCAACATCGAAAAATAGGGCGCCAGTGTAGACGGGCTTGGGCTGGTTGAGCCTGGTCAGGATGTGCTCCGTGAGGCGGTGCACCTGGTGGACGCAAGAGTGTCTGGTTCGAAAGCCAAACTGCTCGTCGATGAGGATATTATTGGAAGTGACAAACTCTTTGAGTCTCGCCAGCAGCAGGCGCTCATAGAGTTTGCCGAGAGACTTGAGAAGACTGATAGGCCGGTAGCTCGCAGGGCTGCTGCGAGGCTTACCCGGCTTAGGGATACCTACTACATCCGCGTCTTTCCACTCGGCAGGAAAGACGCAGTGGGACATGGCTGCGTTGAAGATAGTCACTAAAAGACATATCAGATGGACAGGGAGAACGTCCGTGTCTGTCTGTCAACGGGTCTCATGAACTGTAGGTAATAGCACAAAATATAGTACTCTCTATATTTTGTGGTAATAGGTAGTGATTTGAAATTTTCACCGTTTCTATTTCTAGTGCAATGACAAATACTAATTTTATTGTTAAGTACTAAATAAAATGATACATGAAATTATAAAAGACTAAAAACTGTTAACTGTTACTCTAGCTTATATTGACTAAAAAAAAGTTGAGATTTTCCGTAATTTTGTGGTAAGTACTAAGTAGATAATTTAATGAATGCAAAAATAAATAGGGTTATTCATTGTTTAATTAAGATCTAACGATGGAACGATACCTACATACCTACTGAACAAACAATAAAAATATACGCACTGAATAAAAGAAATAAGTTACATACCTATTAATAAAATTATAATATTTTTTGTTGCTTTGATTATCATCTTTTAGATATTTGACGGAATTATTAGTGAACATACATTAAATAAAAATACCTACAGGTAAGTACGATGAGTAGAAAACCGCCTCCTTTTTGAAGTCTGTTAAAAAATTAACGACCAATTATAATCTAGGCCAGATTGTTTCATACGTGCATACGTTACGTAGTAAGTACTAATAAATATTTCAAGGTTCAAGGTTGATTGATTACGTTAGTTTTAAATCAACCTACTTAGTATGTATGATTGGCGCTTATTCAGCTACTGTAGCCGGTTTCACGTATTACAATGATTTTATTACACAATACAAGTTAAACAGGGCATTAAATTTATTTAGCAAATATGTTAGTTGAATAGGCAAAATAGGTATATCTTTATTGATAGGTAGGTACATACCTACTTAAATACTTATATAAATTTAAATAAATTAGCTGTCCCCGCAGCTTCGCCCGCGTTTTATTTAATTTAGCGAACACTCCAATTGGATTATTATTATTGGATTTTTTAATTAGTATCTGGACATGTTTTTCAGTCTGTCCGGGTAAGAATAGCACCCACCCATCTCCTCCCGTTGGGGTTCAGTGTCGTAAGTTTGAGGGAAAACAACATGGGCAGCATCGCCAGCGTCTTTGTAAAGGATTACCTACTACTACATATAGGTACTGCGATTCCCACGACGCCTGCCAAGCGTGGAGCGTGGATTATTGCTACCCCCTCCCTTCTAAGGGGGAGGCTTCTGATCAGCAGTGGATGTCATTCGGCTGATGATGGCCATGTTTTTAAATATTCTCTTCCTCCCAGCCCCCTCTAGTATATACCTACCCCCTCTCAGTGTATGTCTCTGGGCTTCCGCTCTATAATAATCTATAAACATTTCTTTTCAAAATGCAATTAGTTCCGCAACAGCTATTACAACTTACAACAATAATAAACGGAATAGTCCCATTAAATTACCAATTGCATTTTTTTTAAGTAAGCCCTTTGCTTAGCCTGTATAAACCTCCGTGATTTTTAATGCTATGCTAACATCATATATTATTATAATAATATGTAGATATCGATGGTTAAACTGAAGTGACTGAACATCAAATCTGAAGATCGATCGAGTATCATCTCATCGAAATCGAAGATATTGAGAGAGCTCGAGAGATTTTACGGACAGTTATACACCTCAACACGGGAGCCCATTGCTAGAACAGCTCAGGACTCCAGAGTCAAACTAACCCGACGCTACACTGAGGACATCCCAGACATCAGCCTGTACGAGATTAGAATGGCTCTCAAACAGCTCTAGAATAACAAGAAGCCGGGTGAAGACGGAATCACATCAGAACTTCTGAGAGCGCTCTCAGAAGTTCACCAGAAGTTATTTAATTCCGTCTTACTCGAGGGTACTACGCCAAAAGCATGGCACGGAAGTGTGGTGGTTCTTTTCTTCAAAAAAAAGTGATAACGAACGATTTATTGAAGAATTATAGACCTATCTCACTCCTGAGTCATGTATACAAGCTGTTTTCGAGAGTCATTACGAACCGTCTCGAACGCAGGTTTGCTGACTTCCAGCCTCCCGAACAAGCCGGGTTCCGAAAAGGCTTTAGCACCGTAGACCATTATACATACGCTCCGCAAGATTATACAGAAGACCAAGGAGTATAATCGGCCATTATGTCTAACGCTTAGATCGTAACGTTTGTGGACTACGAGAAAGCCTTTGATTCAATCGAGACCTGGGCAGTATTGCAGTCTCTCCAGCGGTGCCACATTGACTATAGGTACATCGAAATGTTGAAGTGTTTGTACAGCAACGCCACCATGTCGATCCGACTACTAGTCCGGTTACTTTAGACCAAAAAATGAGAGTAAAGGTGCATAAAATCACAAGTTGAAAATCAGTAACATTGTTCAAACCATATTTATAAATAGAATTGTTAAGTTCCCCATCATTCCCGTGTATGGATTTTTTTATACTCGAGGTCAAAATGAGTTTTATCATAAAAGTACACCCACAAAAATTGTAGTACTTACATAAAATTTACTATAAAAAATGTGTCAGTACTTTTTTCCTACGAGCCACTGTTTCTGAGATATAACGTTTCAAAAAGTTGTAAAAGTTGTTATGTTATTTTTGAACTAAACATCCGAAGACGTTGTCGTTTATTGTGGCGTTCGAAGGGGGAGGCCTATGATGATGATGAAGCAAAATAATCAATCGATCTAGATCGGCTTAGCCTGTGAACCTGTGAACCTGTATATCCTGATGGGTGGAGTGTGTACGGCACAGTGCTTTTAGGAAAGTTGTTGTACTAGTTATATCTGAATAGTGATGTGCTTTACCACCCACGTTTGCATTAAGTAGGTACCGATAAACATCAGGTTCCACCTGATTTGCAGCCAAAGAAGTTTATGTTTAAACTGTTTATGTGTTATTAATTTATTATGTTTTGGTACAGAATACCAGCGGCGCTGCTGAGATTATCAGCGCGGATCCTAGGGCTGCGGTGGACAGTGCGAGGGCTGGAAAATGTGGACAACACCCGTGGCACCGTAGTACTGCTGAATCATCAGAGTTCCCTCGACCTTTACGGTGAGTACAACTTTCGTATTAAACTAGCGATCCACCGCATCTTTCACAAGACTAACCATCTACGCGGAAGATAATATATAGTGCACAAATGCTTGTGTAGACACAAGTGCACTCTCTCTTCCTTTCCTCACACAATCCGATGGGACGGAAAATCGACACGACCGGGGAGAGGTCAGGCGCAGGCCCTTTTTACATGCCCATCCGACGCATGGATCATATTACTTTACAGACAATCAGGTAATCGGTCGGCATTTTCCTAGTCAGTAAGGAACAACTACACAAAGGTGGTGCTCCCCGCGAGATTTGAAGCCGCCATCGTCGGTTTGCAAAGCAAGCGGTTTCCCACTGCACCACGGAGGCTAATTTTAGTATGCAAGGATATAAAACAAGATCCATCCTAAGAAAAATACCGGTCAAGTGCGAGTCGGATCATACCATCTTTGGATGTATTAAAGTAATTTTATTAGTCATGTAACACCTCAGATAGCAAAAAAAACAAACCGCAAAACTAAGTTTGACTGTCGAGGTTTTTTAGGATTTTAGTAATCCTAAAAAACCTCTGAATAGTTTTAAATCTTACGTACCCAACCTCATCGCAAATGAAAGAAATATTCTTCTTTAAGTTTTTTTTATGGGAGTCGAATTGTGACATCAAAATTTCAAGGTGAGACTACTAGGTATATCGATCGAGTTGTCGAGTCGTTTGCAAATCACAAAACAGATTTTTGTTTATGTCACGTAGTTTTTGGCTGATAATCAATCTATACTTATAATAAAACTGTAACAGGTCCAATTCTGTACATTGAAGATATTTTGAAAATTATTTTTGGAGGGCATTCTATAACCGATACTGAGGTCGAAAATGCATTTTTTTTTATTTTTGTCTGTCTGTCTGTCTGTCTGTCTGTCTGTCTGTCTGTCTGTCTGTCTGTATCACGGCTGAGCATCACGCCGAAACTACTGAATGGATTCCAATGAAACTTGGCATGATTTGAGATCTTACTACGAGGTAGGACATAGGATACTTTTTATCCCGTAATCTAGCACGGTTCTTTCGGGAGAGGGGATTAAAGTCAAAACGGGTACTTGGTTATACGCTTGGTCAGATTTTATCAATTTTTCTTTATAATATAATAAATATTAGTAAGGGAACACTCATAGAGAGTTGTTATCAAGGTTTTGTAATCGATCGGGTTAAGCAACGTTAGGTAAGGTCATTAAATAGATGGGTGACCGTTTAACGCCATTTGAACTAAACGGGTCCGTGCTTCGGAGAGCAAGTAAAAAGTGGGTCCCAGTTTTTAACCGACTATAAAAAAGGAGGTTATGTATTCGATGCGAATGTCTGTTATTAAAAGTTTAGTTAACGTAAAAATAGCGCAGGCGGAGCTGCGTGGGTCAGCTAGTAATATAATAAAATCTTTTAAAAAAAAAATTGAACCGACTTCAATATCACTGAAAAGTATAAAATAATTTAAATATTATTGAAGTTGGTGTTAGCTTACCGGCTGTGTATATTTGGCACCAACTTCAATAATATTTAAATTATTTTATACTTTTCAGTGATATTGAAGTCGGTTCAATTTTTTTTTAAAAAGATTTTATTTTAAACTTTTTAGTGATATTTTCATATATAAAGATTGAACCATCGAAAACCGTAAAATTATCTAGGTAGGTTATGATCACATTATCGTCTACATAGTTATACATAATTCATGTTTCTTCAGAAAAAAATATCCAATCGTAATGAAATTTACATGAAATCATCATAGTAGTTTACTCTCTCGAATAAAAAAAGAATCATCGAAATCGGTTCATAATTGTCAGAGCAATGTAATGGAGAACATCAGTTTTATGGTTTTTACCAGATAAATTCCTCCACATCGTTCATGGTCCTCCAGGAAGTTCTTATCCGGTTGTAATAAAATTGATACAGATTCAATACAGTGGTTTCTTCTTTCGAATAAAAAAAGAATCATTGAAATTGGTAAATATTTTCCAGAGTTATGACCATTTTTGTCCTTAAAAAGCGATAAAAAAGTCATCTATATAGGCTTTCTTGCAGCTCTCAGTGCGCAGTCACCATTCTTGTTTTTTCAGGAACTACTTATTACTAAGCAATAATTTTTTTATGGGACCCAATCAATGGATTGAAGAATGGATGGAAGAAAGATTTTTTCAAATCGGTTCATAATTGCCAGAGTTATGCGCGAACATACACAAAAAAAAAAATCTATACAGACGAATTGAGAACCTCCTCCTTTTTTGAAGTCGGTTAAAAAAATACCGTTTCCTCCCTTATCTCCGAAGTTTGTAGAAAAAATCTGAAATAAATATGGGTACCTACTTAATACATGTTTATCTATATTTTAGTAGTAAGTAGTACAGTTTTTGAGTAACCCTAAAAAACCACGACTAACAAACTTAATTTTGCGAGTTTTTTTGTTTGGTATCTGAGGTCTTAAACGAGTAGTAAAATAACTTTAATGGCCAAAGATGGTATGGAACCCTCGGTGCGCGAGTCAGACTCGCACTTGACCGGTTATTTTATTTTCTAGCGCTCGCTATATTATGGCCGTTGATGTCAAGGTGCGCGGTGGTGTCGAAGCGTTCACTACAATACGTGGTGCCGTTCGGCACTGCGACCTGGTTGTGGGGCACCGTGTTCATAGACCGGGGTGCCCTGTCCGCCCGAGAGGCTCTTAACAAGCAAGTGGCCGCTATTAAGGACGAAAAGGTAATATCATCATCATAGGCATACAAGAGGTCAGGACCAACTTTTTACATAGCCATCCGATCATCGATATAATATATAAACTAGATAAACATTCACGAACAAAATGACATCTAAAATGTGGTCGCGGAGGTTGCAAACTTATCTGTGCTGGTGGCGGAAACGTGAACTAACGATTTTATAATGATAATGACTTGTAGTTTGACAATTTCATATAGACAGTAGCGACACTCCTATCGGCAAAAAGAAATTTGTCAGGATGTGGCTTGTAAAGAAATAGCGACACAAGGGCGCTATTTCTCGCTACCACTTTTTGAACCGTGACACCAAATCTAGTTTATCTAATATATAAAATTCTCGTGTCACAGTTTTCGTTGCCATACTCCTCCGAAACGGCTTGACCGATTTTGATGAAATTTTTTGTGCTTATCCGGTATCTATGAGAATCGGCCAACATCTATTTTTCATCCCCTAAAAATTTTTATTTTTATTTTATGGCAAAACAACGTTTGCCGGGTCAGCTAGTATATTATATCGATGCATCCGATGCATAGATCATCTTACTTTCCAGACAGCCCGGTAGGTATCGGTGTGCATTGTCCTAGCAAGTAAGTAAGAAACAAATAAGTAGGTACATAAACGCCATGGTCAAGATCACAGATCTCCACATTTTAAAGTGACGATCACACCCTGACATTTTTTACACGAAAGAACTTGAAGTAGAAAATTACGATGGTGAATTAACTATTAGATAAGTACTCATGATAACGATTACCATGATTTTTAAACCTCCGACGAAAAGAGACGGGTGTTAAAAGATTGATTCCTTCGTACGTAGCTGTCTAAGTAGTGGACGCATTTAAATGCAGTTTATTTATTTGAAAGCTGGTTTAAGCGAGCTGGTTCTTAGTTTCATGAAAATCAGTCCAGCCGTTTGAAAATAATCAGCTCTTTTCTAAATCGATGTAGGGATATTAGGGACCTATACCTATATTAGACTTTTTCCATTACTTCCATTTGGCCGAAAGTCATAAAATTTTGTAAATGTGTATGTATATCAAGTGATCCTACTAATACATATGTGGTGATCTTCATCAGGGTCTGTTGATGGAACAGGAAGGTGATGGTCACATGATCTCTGAACTAATAAACGTAAATATACGGAATTTGGACTCGTTGGATAGGTCTCGACGTGTACTACACCTGTCCCTATTTGGTAGCAAGATAGTGATCAGAAAGAAGAGGTGGTCACAGGATCTCTGCACCTATAAAAGCAGAACGACCGAATTTAGACTCTGATAGGTGTGGACGAGTACTCGGTAGAAAGATGAAGCAGGATGGTGGTGAACCTGAACAGGAATTCAGCTCCATTAAACGTAGGACCCCTTGAATTTTAAATTGATGGTTAAATCTTGACGAGTAGTTAGTAGACAGATACCTACTGGATCGGGGTCTGTTAATGGAGCAGGGATTTTTTTAAATTAATACTTACTTGTTACTCAATTTAGTCTAAATTAGGTATATATCGATGTCCGTAGACAACAATTTACTATCGTATAGGGGAGGCTGCAGGCGCTTACGACCACTAGGTCACAATGATAGAAAATTTGGTTTTATTTGTACGTTCTTTAGAATGGTAACAATTAGCTTGATTTGTTTTTAACCTAAGTAAGTATGTAATTATCATATGTCGATGTCGTCGGGTTACTTGTGATAACTGTATTCATCTTTGTATAAAAAATGATACGACGACAGTATAATGTAAATATTATTGTATAGGTATGTATGTACCTACACATTAGGTTTGCTTAAGCAATGTAAAGAGTTTATAGTGGTAATATCCATCAATTCAATAAAAAATCTTTTTTAAAAAAAATTGAACCGACTTCAATATCACTGAAAAGTATAAAATAATTTAAATATTATTGAAGTTGGTGTTAGCTTACCGGCTGTGTATATTTGGCACCAACTTCAATAATATTTAAATTATTTTATCCTTTTCAGTGATATTGAAGTCGGTTCAATTTTTTTTTAAAAAGATTTTATTTTAACCTTTTTAGTGATATTTTCATATATAAAGATTGAACCATCGAAAACCGTAAAATTATCTAGGTAGGTTATGATCACATTATCGTCTACATAGTTTTACATAATTCATGTTTCTTCAGAAAAAAATATCCGGTCGTAATGAAATTTGCATGGAATCATCATAGCAGTTTACTCTCTCGAATAAGAAAAGAATCATCGCAATCGGTTCATAATTGTCAGAGCAATGTAATGGAGAACATCAGTTTTATGGTTTTTACCAGACAAATTCCTCCACATCGTTCATGGTCCTCCAGGAAGTTCTTATCCGGTTGTAATAAAACTCATACAGATTTAATACAGTGGTTTCTTCTTTCGAATAAAAAAGAATCATTGAAATTGGTAAATATTTGCCAGAGTTATGACCATTTTTGTCCTTAAAAGCGACTAAAACGTCATCTATATAGGCTTTCTTGCAGCTCTCAGTGCGCAGTCACCATTCTTGTTTTTCAGGAACTACTTATTACTAACAATATTTTTTTTATGGGACCCAATTAACGGATTAAAGAATGGATGGAAGAAAGATTTTTTAAAATCGGTTCATAATTGCCAGAGTTATGCGCGAACATACATAGAAAAAATATATATATATATATATATACAGACGAATTGAGAACCTCCTCCTTTTTTGAAGTCGGTTAAAAACTACCATACAATAAATACCTGCGATGCGATTACATACTTACGTCAAGTTAAACCTAATCCTGAGTTTCTCCATAATAATATTTATTTTTCACTGGATAAGTTCGAAAAAAATAACTGATAAAATAATAGATTTAGAATATTTTCACGGTGGAACTCACGTGAAAAATGCTTTAAGTATAATCCATTTTGTTTAAATCAAATTTCATTAATACAGATTAGGTAACTAATTAATGTAATTAACCATCGGTAATTTACTATCTATATCGATGTACATAATTAGCAAACTACCTACCTACCTACGTAATTACGTGGAGAGACGTGGATTTTCTCGTCCATAGCTATTTATATTGATGCAGTAAAGTCTTTTTACTCTCGTGGGTCGAAAGTATTATTAACGAAGTCCATGATTGTCAAAGCTTCACATCTCGTCTCGTGACATACAATATATAACTAAATAAAATACATTACCTTTCACGTACTTGCACTGTACTTCCTTCATACATAGTTGGGTATAAATAAACACAGTTCAATCGACGACTTGTCGAATGATAATATCCCATACATACAAGCACAAGGTACTTAGTTACGCGATAAAAAAAATGCTACGCTTGGGAGTCGATATACCTAAATATATATTTTTGCAGTGTAGGTACGGTGAACCACGATAAATAAAATTTGTATAGCCATACCGCTCTGATTTTCAAGGGTAAAAGTGACACTTAGTTGGGCCCAGATTCCTGACTACCTACTTAGATTTGCCATCATAGTCTTGCCTTGTTAAAACCACATTGTTTTCCTGAGAATAAGCACTGTGTAGAATAAGCGAAACTGTTAATGCCACGTTTTAACATCACGAACGCCTTCTGAAAAAAATCTGTAACAGAAGATACATAATCCAAATATCGAAATTTTCTCGAATGTCTGCTGTAGCGCCTCGAATTAGTTATGTAACACAACAGAAAAGGGGAAGTTTAGATATCCGTTTAACAAATCTAATCTAAAAATAAATAAATATACTAACATTTCTGTACTTTGTGTTGTTTGTGTATTTTTAGTTTTTTAAACTAGTAATTTATTTTATACATTTTAGTCTTAGATACATATTCGCCTAAACTACGGATAAAATTAGCCCAAGTAAGTATTTATTTGTTCGTAGCTTGAAACGTAGGCAGGTTGTGGCAAAACATATTTTTACTAAACTAGATATTACGCGTAAGTACGTATATGAATGAGTTTAAGAAAGTACTACGTATTTACCCTTTAAACCAGTCGAAAGTAGGTACGCTAAAAGTCAATAGCTTCACAAGTAGTATTCAAGGGTTCCGTTACCAACCTTCCAGCTCCATCAAGAGGTCCACGTATTAGGCTAAGTGAATATAACTTCTTAATAAGTACAAATCAAATGAGTCCAAGCTCGATGGGTTTACTAGTAATCATTCCAGGGTTCCGTCAACCACCTTTTATTTCCATCATCAACCATGATTATTGGGCAAGTAAATAGAACTTTTTAACAAGAATCAAATGAGCTTAAACTCGATGAGTTTACTAGTAGCCGTTCCAGAGTTCCGCCACCCACCTTCCTGTTCCATTCCATCACCAGACCCTCAGTAATGGTCAAATTGAAAAGAACTTTTGAATACGAACCAAATGAGCCCAAACTCAATGTGTTTACTATTAGCCATTCCAGGGTTCCGTCACCCACCTTCCAGTTCCATCATCAGGTCCTTATTAATGCTCAAAGTGAAAATAACTCTTTAAAACAAATTAAATGAACCCAAACTCGATGTGTTTACTAGTAGCCATTCCAGGGTTCCGTCACCCACCTTCCTGTTCTATCATCAGGTCCTCATTAATGGTCAAAGTGAAAAGAACTCTTTAAAACAAATCAAATGAGCCCAAACTCGATGTGTTTACTAGTAGCCATCCACGGGTTCCCTCATCCACCTTCGTGCCCCAGCATCAGATCAGCTCGATGATACCATATTATTGTATTGTCACCGGTTCTTGATACATGTGCAAAATTTCAAATGTTTTGAACGTGTAGAAGTGGGTCAAAATTGCATCGCAAGATTCCATTACCATCATACATACATAGTTACATACATACAGGTCAAGCCAATAAAAGCACATAAAAGCGTGTTAAAAAAAAATAGGTAGGACCAGTATCACTTGAAAAACGCGACGCCGCTCGAGGCCCCTCGCCCGCGCGCCGCGTTTATTAAGCAACTAGCTGACCCGCGCAACTCCGCCCGCGCTTTTCTTACATTTTGCTCCCCTTTTCTCACTCCTCCCTAGATTTCTCTCTCCATCTCTCTCTCTCTTATAAAAAAAATCGAATTATATGGTCTTTCTCTCCCCTCTCCTTCCCCCTCCCGCTTCGGTTTCCGTCACACTCCCCCTCTTCCTCTCCCTGTTGTCCCCTCTCTGAACCCTCTCCCTCTCTCTCTTCTACGAACTTGCCCCTTCTCACTCCCCCCTTACTCCAGCTAACTCCCCCGTTCCCTCACCCCATCACCCCCTCCTCGAATCCCCTCTCTTGCATTCTCCTCTCGTTCTATATATCCTCCTCAATCATGGTATCAGCGGCATTACATATACTTTATGTCCTATTCTCAGACCTCCCCGATATGCACACAAAATTTCATACATATCGGTTCACCCATCTATTTAATGACCTTTCCTTATGTTGCTTAACCTTAACCTAGTGGCATGCAATATACTTTACGGCCTATTCTCTCAGACCTACCCGATATGCACACAAAATTTCATACAAATCGGTTCACCCATCTATTTAATGACCTTGCCTTATGTTGCTTAACCTTAACCTAGCGGTATGAAATATACTGTATGACCTATTCTCAGACCTACCCGATATGCACACTTTCATACAAATCGGTTCACCCATCTATTTAATGACCTTACCTAACGTTGCTTAACCTTAACCTACCGGGATAAAAAGTATCCTATGTCCGTTTCCTAGCTCTAAGCTACTTCCCCACCAATTTTCAGCCGAATCGGTATAACTAACTAACACGACTAATAAATAGTGTATAAATAACTAACACGACTTTCTTTTATATTTATAAATAGTCTAGCAGACCCGCGCAGCTCCGCCCGCGCTTTTATTACATTTTGCTCCCCTTTTCTCACTCCTCCCTAGATTTATCTCTCTCTCTCTCTCTCTTATAAAAAAAATCGAATTATATGCTCTTTCTCTCCTCTCTCTTTCCCCTCCCGCTTCGGTTTCCGTCACACTCCCCATCTTCCTCTCCCTGTTGTCCCCGCTCTCCCTCTCTCTTCTACAAACTTGCTCCTTCTCAATCCCCCCTTACTCCACCTAACTCCCCCGATCCCTCTCTCCTCGAATCCCCTCTCCCTCTTTCTCCTCTCTTGCACCCTCCTCTCGTTCTATATATCCTCGTCAATCATGGTATCAGCGGCATTACATATACTTTTTGACCTATTCTCAGACCTCCCCGATATGCACACTTTCATACAAGTTCTATAGTGATTGTATGTTCAATTTCACCGATAGATGGCGCTGTTCATAATGTAAATCACGCTAACATCGTAAATTACTGTCTAATGATATTCGATAATGAAAGTTCTAAGCTTTTCGCATCTTTTATTGTTGCGACTGTAATACACTACCTGGACTTGGGGAGTTCATTAAAATTTCATGAACCATCTTATGCAAACTAAATGTCTGCTCAGTCCCTATATAGCGTAATAATACATATCTTAATGATTAACTGATCAGTCTATAATTACTCTATTCACATACAAAGGAAATTACGAGGTAATATGTGCAAGTAATGTTTCACTGCTTAGCCCCTATGAAACATAGCGTGATGTTTTATATACCAATTTATACCTTTACTTCTACACAACACAGCAGTGAAAGTCCTATCAAAATCCATCTACGGGTTTTCAAATGATACCTGGACGAACAGAACGACAATAATTCCAAAAAAAATTGTTTTGGCCTCTATGTCGATAGTATAGTATCCCCACATAGAAATTTTGGAAAAATATTCAATGTACAGAAAAAGTGCTCTTTGAGTTTTAATATAGTATAGAAGATACTGGTCTTTTACATATTGTAGATAAAGTTTAAAATTCTTTCACACTGAACGTGCGCTGCCAGCCGCTGCCATCTTGATGTGAATTGAGCCTTATTAAAGTCATGATTACGGTGTTTGTTATATAAGTAGTTCTTTATGTATGTTACATTACATATCTTCATAAATTATGTTGGGTACTGTCTATTTCAGCTGACCCTTTTTTTTAAGGGTTGCATGGAAAAATTGCTAAGCGATAAGACTGCCAAATATAAAAAAATGTATATAAGTTTTAGTTGTCTGGTTTCCATAGTACAGGCTCTGCCTAGTTTGGGATCAGATAACCGTGTGTGGATTGTCCCAAGATATTATTATTATTATAATATGTACATCCCAATATGTTATTAATTAATAGTTATGTGCAATAGTGTATTGTAGTGTATATTTTTATACTATAAGTAGGGACCTCTTTACGTTTAGTTACCTACCATCATTGTGTAGGTATTGATTGCGCTATGCCCATTGTTTACTTCGTGTGTGACATGCTTGCATACGAATGAATCAAATATATAGAACAAACCTAATCAAGTTAATTCAAGTAATTTTTGAGTAGGTAGGCCAAATTAACACTAATAGGTTTTTTTTATGACCGTCACTTCCTGCCTGACTATAAAGCTTTAGCTTTCGTGGCGCAGTGGGAAACTTCTTTATAAACCGGTGGTCATGAGGTTCAAATCCCACGCTGAGAATTTTTTGTAGTTGTTCCTTACTAGTTAGAACAATGCAGGCCTTTTTGTCTAGAATTTAAGATGCATGCAGTATGTAAAAAGTCGGTCCTGCGCGTCTGACCTCTCCTCAGTCTTGTCAGTCTTCAGTGTCATCGGATTGAGAGTAAAGGAAGAGAGATTGCCCTTGTGTCTACGCAAGCACTCGTGCACTGTATAACCCCCGCATAGATATGGCTGATCGCGTGAAAAATTAGCTAACGGTTGATGTTGGGATGTTATGAATAATATAGTAGGTATATTCAATGTAGGTACGTTGAAACCTCACTTGCGCGATTCAGGATTGAGCCTTTGACGTCATCTTATTTTTGCACTCTCGCTAATGTAGTACTCAGGTAGGTCGCTAGGTACTAAATACCACAGGTATAATGCGCCCGGCGGCGGGATCCAAGGCAAGGCACTGAGGGGCACCGGGTGCGGGTCCGTGTCTTTCCCTCTCATGTGGCGATGCAACAACTACGGGGGTTTTGCTGGGTAAGAATCCCACATCCTCGGTTGACTCTCTCAGGGTGTCGGTGTCGGGGACATATTGAAGGCTTCCCCCACGAGAACAAAAAACAATTGGCACTGAGAGACAACTGCCGCAGATCCCACCGGAGAGCTCAGGAATCCCCTCACATGTGCCGATAAACAGCCACGGGAGGTCTAGGAGGTCGCGGGTTTGAATCCCGCGGGAAGCAACAACTTTGTGTAGTTGTTTCTTACAGGCTACGACCTGATTGTCTGTAAAGTAAGATGATCCATGCGTCGGATAGGCATGTAAAATGTCGGTCCTGCACCTGATCTCTCCCCGATCATATCGGTCTTCCGTCCCATCGGATTGTGAGAGGTAAAAGGAAGAAAGTGCACTTGTGTCTACGCAATAGCACTTGTGCACTATAATATCTCCCCTTTGATTTTAGATACGTATATTATAAACAAAGTATCTGATTGCTGCGGGTCTAAAAAGGCCACTTTCGGGGAATCATAATATGAGTAAGTTACCGTTTAATTTTTATTCGTATGGCAGCATTAACATCAAATATGAGTCTGCTAATTAGTGTTAATAAATGAATTGAGTATGATTGACCTAAAATGTGTGATCATTTTACGAAAATTACAGGAATTGCGAAGAATTTGATAGAAATTCAAAATACGAATTCCTTACAGAGGAAATGCTTAATGTGGCCTTTTTAGGCCCGCTGATCTTGCGAAAGATTAGCCGCTGTGGTGGTCGGCCACAAGGATGTTAGTTAATAAAGACATTATGGAAATAAACTGCAGTCTCATTCAGTCATTTTGTCATAGAAATTAGGCATATTCTCTAAAAAAAAAATATTTGTCGTAGTAAGTACGTTTTTACGGACTTATTCGTGTTACAAGTTTCCGATTCTTTTTTCGTTAAGGCCGGGCTACTTAGTCCTTATTAGTAAAATGTCTTTGGGTGGCTCGTAATCATTCATATTAAGGTGGTCCTTGCATATAAGACTATTGTTTGTAGGCATATACCGATCAATACTACTGCAAGCCATTGTTTTAACCTTAGGAAACTTATGACGCCTGATTTTTTTTAACCAATTATCAAAATTTGTTGTTTCAGAGGAAGCTGCTACTGTTTCCCGAAGGTACAAGACACGCAGGCGATCGACTCCTGCCTTTCCGCAAGGGAGCGTTCCACGTGGCGATGGACGCTAAGGCGCCTATTCAGCCCGTCGTCGTCTCAAAATATCATTTCCTCGATGACAAAAGACATCGATTTGGCTCGGGTATGTAATCTTGCAGCTTATGTAATCAGGCTGCATTGTCTGGATCATTTTGTGATTCGAGTTCGCGACCTCTTGCAAGAAAACAAGCTAGACAGACAGCATCGGACCCACCTCAGTAATCTAAACTGGTTATTACCGGTTCAATCGGGGGTATTCAACGCAATTTACTCTTATAGGTTCCTGACTCTTTGGACATGGGCTCTAGACGTCCATCGGTAACTACAAGGACGGCGGTGGGGTTGGGACCTTCCCGTGAGCACCGTGTCTGGTTCCCGGGGGGCTATAACGCCCCCCCGGGGGCGGGCTCAAGGGCAAGGCTCTGAAGAGTTCCTGGTGCAGAACCCACTGGAGAGCCCATTCTCCCTTCACATGCGACAGCTGCGTGGGTTTTAATCCCATATACCCCCGGTTAACCCCCAAAGGTCCCGGGGACCTGTCGACGGTTTCCACCACGAGAACAAAAAATGGTTCCTTATCCAAGGGAACGTCTAGTTAGGTGCAGTGTCAGATATTCTACCGCCAAGCAGTGACGTGTAAACATTGCTGTGTTCCGGTGCGAAGGGCATCTGTAACTGGTGAAATTACTAGGCTCGTAAGACTTAATAACTAATTTATCGTGTGACGAGCAGCAGTGCCACATCGCTCGAAGAACCGATAACCGTTGGGGAAGAAAGGTTCTCGAGTGGCGACCACGAACCGTAAGACGCAGCGTTGGCAGGCCTTACATTAGGTGAACCGACGACATTGTTCGCGTCGCAGGCAACCGGTGGATGCAAATAGCAAATTGTCGTTCATTGTGGCGGTCTAAGGGGGAGGCCTATGTTCAGCAGTGGACGTCTTCCGGCTGGTGATGATGATGATGATGCGCAGCAGTGCAGTACAGCTGTCTATAGGCAGGCGTGTCGCTTACCATCAGGCGAACGTCTTGCTCGTCTCATCCCTACGTTGAATAAAAATAATGATGAAACTGTCACGTTTTTCAGGTGAGTTCATCTTATCCGTTTTACCCATGATCGAAACGGAAGGTTTGTCCAAGGAAGACATCGCCTCGTTAATAGAAACCACGCACACGAGAATGCAGGAAGAGTTCACGAAGATATCGGCGGAGACGCTAGAGCTGCGCGACCTCCGTGTGAAGGCAGAGTAGGTACTTAGACAGGCATGTAAACAGCGTACCACGCATATACGTCTATGCGTACACTGCTTTTGTTTACAAGATCAAAAATTGAACAATAAATGCCCGGGGGCGAGCCAAATAAGGCCAGTAGGGTCGTATATGACATATTCAAACCTATCAAATTTCTTTGGCTGGCCACCTTTGAGCATCACGTCTGCGTTCATAGGTAAGTATATTTATTGTTCAATTTCTGATCTTGTAAAGAAAAACAGAGTTTAGTCCATGACGAATTGACATTGCTTGATCTCTTTCAAACTGTGTAATAACGAGTGAGAGGTGAACTTTTGTTCCCTTATTTGTACACAGGGTCTAGTACGAGTTCCGATAGTTTACGACCTCGATCAAACTGTCAGTTTTTAACCGACTTCAAAAAAGGAGGAGGTTCTCAATTCGTCTGTATATATTTTTTTTTTTTTTTTTTTTTTATGTATGTTCGCGCATAACTCTGTCAATTATGAACCGATTTGAAAAAATCTTTCTTCCATCCATTCTTCAATCCATTGATTGGGTCCCATAAAAAAATTATTGCGTAGTAATAAGTAGTTCCTGGAAAAACAAGAATGGTGACTGCGCACTGAGAGCTGCAGGTAAGCCTATATCGATGACGTTATGTCGCTTTTTAAGGACAAAAATGGTCATAACTCTGGCAAATATTTACCAATTTCAATGATTCTTTTTTTATTCGAAAGAAGAAACCACTGTATTAAATCTGTATGAATTTTATTACAACCGGATAAGAACTTCCTGGAGGACCATGAACGATGTGGAGGACTTTATCTGGTAAAAACCATAAAACTGATGTTCTCCATTACATTGCTCTGACAATTATGAACCGATTGCGATGATTCTTTTTTTATTCGAGAGAGTAAACTGCTATGATGATTCCATGCAAATTTCATTACGACCGGATATTTTTTTCTGAAGAAACATGAATTATGTAAAACTATGTAGACGATAATGTGATCATAACCTACCTAGATAATTTTACGGTTTTCGATGGTTCAATCTTTATATATGAAAATATCACTAAAAAATTTAAAATAAAATCTTTTTTAAAAAAAATTGAACCGACTTCAATATCACTGAAAAGTATAAAATAATTTAAATATTATTGAAGTTGGTGCCAAATATACACAGCCGGTAAGCTAACACCATATTGAGTCGGTAAAATTTTTTTAAAAAAAGATTTTTCTCCATACATTTCACACCAGCGCCCCTAGCGGTAACTATCAAAAACTAGTAAAATGTACGGGCAAAAACTATCAGGTTGTTCGAGCTCGTAAACTATCGGAACTCGTACTAGACCCCCATAACTACTTATATGCACGCAGCACGCTATGATGGACGTTTTGACGTTTGTCCCGTCCCTCTATAGTTTTGGTTGTTTGTGAAAGTTATCAGTTATTGAAGAAAGACATTGCAGGGGCAAATATATAAATATGTGGGCTACAGAGTGGCTTTTGGGAATATTTTAATACATAAATTGTCGCTCGAGAACTGCCACCTAGTAATGAGTTGACCAAAAATTACTGAGGGCACTTAAACTTAGTATTTAAAACAGCGCAAAACGAAACTAGACATAGTTCCTTCAACATTATTTTTATTGATGTAGTGTGTAGTGCAGTCCAGACAAGATTTAATACCTCTCGGTAACAAGTTTACGTCTGAAAATTTTTGTTCGCGTTGGCCTACTTATCCTTAAGTACTTACTTAGGGAATAAAAAGATCTTTCTTTCTGGGCAGTAAATGTCTTTGTGCGGGGAATGAGACGCGCGTTAGGGCAGCTATCATAGCGTGTAGCAGTTAAAAAATGTCGTAGATGTGCTTAGGCAAATAATATATTAGTGCTTAGGGCTTAGAGTAATTAATTGATTAATAAGTAATGTAGGCATACTGAGGTGTTAAAAACTGTGATAAATAAACTTCGTCAATTAATAACTTTTATAATAATAGACAAGTAGTAAATGTATATCGACTTATTGTTGGCGTTATTCTTGTTTTTATCTACAGAAAAGTGTATTTTAGTTAATAAAAGATAAAATTCGGGAACGATGTTTCATTATTTTAAAACCCAACCTCATCGTAAATAAAAAATCTTTTATTTTCTTTACGATAGGGGCCGAAATGTGGCGACGAAGTATCAAAGTGAGTACGTAGTCTACGGTCCAACAAAATTATGTATTAAAATTATTTGATCTAGCTCTAACCCTGTGGTAGCGCTTTAATTTTACCCAGGATAAAAAGGTACCACATAACCTGTCATTAATACGTTATATATATCCCTGTGCATTTCATCAAAATACGGCGAGTAGTTTAGAAGCAAAGAATTTGCATGTCTCACATACCTAGAACGCAGTATGCATACAATAAAAAATATTACTCTACGTCTATGAACTTACGGTCTATATTTGAAAATGTCTATTGGAAAGCCATAGAAACAAAAATTATCTTAATAAGAAAAATGTATTATTATATATACTTAAATAGGGGGCTATTTATGAAAGAGGAATCATCTAGTAGAGACAGCTGCCCAGACTACAATTATTATTGGTCGGGTGGTCAGTGACCACTGGTCACTACAGGTAGTGTCAAAGACCACCGAACAAAATTACTCCAACAAAAACAGAATAAAGGGGGTGTTTGCTTTTTCCCTTTGGATTGTTTTTAGGTCAGCAGTCAGCTATCCTGTTAGGGTAGCACATCGCTGTTTATAAGTGAAGCTCTGCTCGCACACCGATAGGTGTCTTGGCTCCTATAACAAAATATAATCATCATCAGCCGGAAGACGTCCACAGCTGAACATAGGCCCCCCCCTTAGACCGCCACAATGATCGACAACTTGCCATTTGCATCCACCGGTTGCCTGCGACGCGAAAAATGTCGTCGGTCCACGTAGTGGGAGGCCTTCCTACGCTGCGTCTTCCGGTTCGTGGTTGCCACTCGAGAACCTTTCTTCCCCAACGGCTATCGGTTCTTCGAGCGATGTGGCCTGCCTACTGCCATTTCAACTGCATATTCTACGAGCTATATCAAAATATCAGTGACCTTGGTTCTTCGGCGAATCTCCTCATTCCGGATTCTGTCGCGCAAAGAAACTCCGAGCATAGCTCTCTCCATAACTCGTTGTGCGACTCGTGAGCTTCTCCAAAAGGCCAGCTGTTAAAAGCTTAACAATATATACCCAAATTAAAATATTCAAAAAATATTTATTGTACAGACGCGGCCTAGTTACAGTTTTATCTAATTTAAAAGTGAAAAAAGAGGAAACATATGGCAACAAATTTACTGTGCGGGTGGTGTCGCTATTGTTTATACAAAAACTGTCAAATTATGCTACATTTTCGTAAAATTATCGGCACAAATAAGTTGGTTGGTCTATACTATATACTATATTAAATGTAATACTCTTAACTATAATACGATAGTACATGCTTAAATTCAAACAATACAGCAACAGGTTGGTGAAATAATGAATAATACATACGGTGACACCTACAGACATATTACATGTATTCTAAGGAACTATTCGAAGTTTAACAAAGTTTTGAGTAGGAGTCAATAAATGATGAAGTTGGTTAAAAATTGATGTTTATGATTGATTCATGTCGATAGGAACTTAACTTTTTAGTAACATAAAATTTCTTTGGTTAAATTAAACCATTAGCATAGTAATAATAATATGTAGTCTTGAAAGTTAATAATAAATGCACGGCCCTGATTCTTTACGAATGTTTTTTTTTTTGATAAAGTTTTACAGGCGGCCTTTATATTTTTCTTAAATTATATATTTTTTTACATATAAATTAATGTAAAATACATTTAGTATGATTGACCTAATACAATTCGGACTATAAAAGCTAGACAATAATACAAAAAATAATTTGGTCGTCCGCTCCAAATCTAGTTTTGAACTCCTCAAATCGGTAATGATTATCTCGTAATACACATTATAAAACTTAAAACTTACGTTATAAAAATACTTTCTAATTAATAAGATTTTAAAAGGTTTCAAAATGTTTTAATTTAAAAATTCCAGGTTATAAAATACGTTGATAGTGTGCTTAGAGTTGACGAATCCTACTTTCTGCCGGTCCCAATACCCTATCGATCCCTAACTGTAAGTTAAAATCATCGATCAAGTCATCGATATCCCGCGATAAAGCTCCGAAATGGAGCGATAACTAAATCCCTGACAGATAGTCATTTGAACAACCAACAGTAGGCTGCTAATATGTTATTATTGAAACAGAAATCTCATCTCATCTCATTATAGCTATCGATGGTAACTATATTAACTTATAGTAAGGGTTCGATAGGATATTGGGAGCGGCAGTTAGTAGACAGAGTTTTGACACTAGCAAGTTGAGCAGTAATAAATTCAATACTCAATATTCAGACCAAAAAAACAAGAAGCACGAACTAAATGTTGTTTGTGTGTGATTACTTGATTAGATTCGTTTGTTAGTGCTTCTATTGTATATAGGGTACTAGTTATTGTGAGCTCCGTATATTCTTATTCTTTTGGTCTAAGATCCAATAGTATAAAAGTACGTAATTATTACTTTCTAATTAAATGTTAATCTGAAGTTAATAGGCTCAAAAGAATTCCATTTTAATCTTATCTCAAGGTTACATATAGACGTTGAATAGAATTACGATGGCACCTGATTTTAACGTCTAATAATCTACACATATTTTTTATCACAACATTCATATCTTTGGTTGCCGTGGCTTATTATTATTTAGGATAGTATAGCATTGTCAAATCGAAAAATAGTTTTCCAATTGTTGTTTTATCGGTGCAATTAGTATGTATGGTATTCATTCGTTAGTATTGGCAAAGTAGTAAGTATATTGAAGCTAGAAAATATCAGACTTATGTTAATAGGCGATTGTTCCAAAGTATTACAATCGAATTATAATAACAAATCTGTTATATGCTCGATAAAATCGGACATCAGACGAAAATTTTCACTTTTCGCTAAACGAATGATGAACATAATCGTATTCGAATTCATTAGAACATATACCCTCGATGTAATAATATACAAGGTGTAAGGGACTACGTACCGAAAACTTTTATATAAGATTTCTCATATGGTCCATTACAACATTACAGAAACCATTTATATGGAAAATGACAAATGACTAACTTGTTAATTTTTGAGCATGTAATGAATACGTGCGAAATTATATTTATTTTTCAAATTACAGTGCTAATTTCAATCAAGCCGCCTGCCAAACGTGGAGATTATGGCAACCCCTCCCTTCTAAGGGAGAGGCCTATGTTCAGCAGTGGACTTTTCGGCTGCTGATGATTGCTAACTTTGCACAAATAAGTAATGTATTGTTTTTAAATTGAAATTAGGCTTTATTATTATACCAATAATGATGTTATCCTAATTTGATTTAAAAAGTGGCTTTTTTTGGAAATTCATGATAAAGCCGATGAAAAATTTCAACACTAGAATGTTCAGAATCATGTACTGGATCCCTGATATCGGTTTTCGGTACGATGTCCCTTACACCCCGTATGTAATGAATTATTCACAGTATATTCACGTATCTCTTCAAATATTCGTCACAGAGAAAAATAATAGGTAAGTATACAATTTTTTAGACAGTTCTTTGACTAGATATCCAATATAACATCGCATCTTGTTTTTTTGCCTGTACGGATTGCACGACACTGCTCATAAATCATTCGCAATACAGCGTCAAAAACCAAATTTTGTATAATTATCACAAATAGATTAAATATAGTAACTATTAATCCGTGTATACTTTAACATAGTACTCTTATTTCTTGTTTTTTATTATATATTTTCTACAGATAAAAAGAAAATGGCACTAGTCACAAAACTCCAGTACATATAGAAATTGTAAACATTAGCCTATTGCCTCTTTAAGTTTTCAAAATATGTATGTTTCGATATTGGACGCAAATTATAAGAAGTATATCGGAACAAGCTAAGTAAGTACCTATATGGAATATGTATATACGTACCTGCCTCTCATATTGTTTGCTCTGTTATGACTTTAATAGTCATCAGCGTCCGAATAGGGTTGCCAGATACACCCTTATCCTTTTTAGGTAATTATCTATCGATTTAAAAAAAAAACCGGGACTAATCAAGGCTAATAATGGGACTAGCTAAAACAGTTTCCTTGTATCACTTAGTCTCCCGTAGACTGCCCAATTAAAACATGCATAAATTCATAAACTATACCTACTCGAAAGGTACCTACTATGCGTTTCAACTAAGAATGTGGCCACCATCTTGCCATTTCAAATATATAATTACTGAAAATGATGTTTTAACAAAAATAGATGGCAAAATAAGACATTACAATAAATAATCTAAACAGAGACGAATTTTTCATTTTATGTTTACACTGCTCCCGGTACAAAAATCGTAAAACATATTATAACGCGCAATATACGTCATGTGTGACATGCTAATGAATCTTAATATCGCCGTTTTTAAGTCCACATATTTGATACAGAATAGTATTAGGAAATTTCGGGACAATGTAGTGTAATTACTGAACCAAACCAGATCCTAAGTCCCGGGACGATCCCGTTTCTCGGCCATCTGGCAACCCTACGTCCGATACCGAAATTGGACCGGGTATTGTGAAAACTATAGTAATATATCTAATTTAGAAGTGTTTCTTATTTCTATGAAGAAAATAACAAGATTAAGCTTAGATAATGTATGCTTATGTACGTGTGCGTACCATCATTCTGATATTTCTATCAATTGATCACACGAAACAGGATTCTCAATTAACTACACTAAAATATGTCCGCGTAAATATTAATTAATTGTCCATAAAATAAGACAGTTCGATATCGTGTAATACAATAATTAGTAAAGTAATAACTACCACATAATAATTATTATACGACTAGGACTACAAAATGATAGCGAAATACATAAAAATACTGTAAACCTAATACTGTAAGTAAACTGTGTGTAAAATTAAAATTATGATTAATCAAATAACGTCTTCCATTTTAAAGCCGTTCATAATGATAGGTAGTCAAAACGGAACAGTTCGTCGCTACTTAAAATATGTAGGTGCGAAGCAATTAAATAAGCATAAAGGTGTAAGTATTGGTGTAATATATATTATGTACGTAGTAGGTATATGTAACCTACATAAATATGATACCTTCTTTCGATATGAGTTAACAGTTTTAGTAGTAAATATTATATCGATGCGATAAAACTCAGAAGCGGCTCGACCGATTTGAATAATTTTTGTTTTGTTTTGTTGGTACAAAGCGCGGTCGGAGCTACGCGGGTCGCTAGTGTGACAATATTTGTTATATGGGTCGGTGTGCAGCCGAACGACGGCAAAACAGCTTTCCGTTGGATTGAAAAAAGAACAATGTAAAAGGATAATAGGTGCAAAAGTAGCGCAGCCTTGAACTATCACGAACTACCTGACCCAGATACCCATTTTAAATAGTTACCTTGTTCACTTCAAAACCTTATCAAACCAGCATTGTGCAATATGACTCAACAAGTGAACGATCACAATTCTCCACCGCTCTAGTGTAGCAACAATGACGCCGCGTGATTTGCATAGTAAGGCGCAAATGAAGCTTATTAACACAGTATAACCAATACAGTAGAAGCACTACTAACTATTTATTTTCATCCAGCCAGTGCCGGATTAGCCATATAGCCAATGCTACGGGCCCCGCGCCTTGGAGGGCCCCGCGCGTAGGTGTGTACCCAAGGAATTCGCATAAGTCTTACATTAAACCTATAAACTTTAATACCCTGAATAGGTACCTAATACAAGTCAAGGGTCTCGCCATGTGATTTGCTACAGGCCCCGCGATGTCTTAATCTGGCCCTGCATCCAGCTATCATTTATTGTCTTCTATGTGAGATTGTTACTAGCTTTTCGGTGAAGGAAACATCGTGAGGAAACCTGCATGTTTGAGAAAGCCTAGCTTTCGAATGACGTGTGAAGTCCGCCAACCCGCACTTGGCCCGCGTGGTGGACTAGGGAATGAGCCCCACATCAATTATTATTATCCCCTTTATTTTTTATAGATCTTTCTTATTATTATTTCTTTTATTTTTTGTTTATTATTATTTGTGTGAATATTTATATGAATATATATTTTATGAGTTTTAGTGTAGTTTTTATACATCTTTAGTAAATAAGAAGGTTAAAGTAGTACATATATAATGCTAATCTTGCAAAAAACATTTTTTGGCCATTTTTTTCAACAGTAAATAGTAGCACGTTTTTTCAATTGTAACTATAGCGACTATCTACTCCAAAATGATGCACAGCATATACGAGTCTTCTGTCCTTTTGATTTTCAAGAACATGCGCACTCTCTTTCTTTGAATGGATGGACTACAAACAAACATCTGCTATGCTGTATCCTCTTCTATCGCATGGGATGGTTGGTTGAGACCTCTCAGTAGCACATATTCACTCGCAGCAATATTTCACTTTTTAAAATTCGACAACCGGAATTCAGGACTGATTTTTCGCAGACAACCCTATACCACCGTGTTCGTAATGAAATAATCTTTATTTTCATTTACTTTTAATTCATTAACCAGACCGGTGTAAGTTAGTACTAGTATCGATTTACCTGTTTATACCTGCCAACCCTAGAGTTGTGACTGGAAAACCAAAGGCAACCTAACGTTTTCATAGTCTATGGGCTTTATACTTTCGATTGGTATGGAATTTTTCTATTAACCAAACCGGTGAAATGTTTCAATTTTTTTTTTTTAAATTAATTAATTATTAATTAATCATATCCTGGACTGAAATTTTTTAGACAACCCTTACTTAAGCAATATATTTCTTGACATATTAAATTGAATATAAAATACGTTTTATCCATTAACCAGCTCGGTGAAGGTCGTTCTATGACGGGATCTTAGACTACCAAGATGGCAGCAGCCGGCAGAGCACTTTCAGTGTGAAAGAAGAAAAGACAGTATCGTTTGAAAAGCGAGGCGCCGCGGGCGATCGCGCCGTGATTTTCATGCGATACTGGTCTTATACGTATTGTAGATAAAGTTTAAAATTCTTTCACACTGAAAGTGCGCTGCCGGCCGCTGCCATCTTGATGTGAATTGAGCCTAATACGCCCCCCGTAGGCGAGCTCACAGGCAAGCAATGAGGCTCCCGGACGACAGCCGCGGAGGTTTTCGTGGGTAAGAATCCCACATACCCCGGTCAAGGCCGCAAGGCATCTCCCGGGGACCTTTTGAAAGTGTACCCCGCGAAATAAATTAGAGTTAGGTACCTAATGGAAGTGATCATCCACCTTCGCAGTGTTAGATATTCTGCGACTGAGCAGCAATATGTAAGCATTGCTGTGTACCGCCGTGAAGGGCAATGTAGCTGAGAAATTCCCGAGCGCAAGAGAGCTAATAACTAATGTCTCAGGCGACGATAGACTGAAAGCGAATTCCGTTATGCAATTAGTCGAGTCAAGATTAGCGAGCTTCTGTGGCAGAGCTTGTTTGTGTGTCGCGCTTAAGTGCACCACTCGCAATCTGCGCGGCAGCCGATGTGTCGGACCGTGAATGGTACATTTCAGAGCCGTTTGTTTGTAGTGCATCTACTGTATTTATCATCTATACTGTGTTATTGATCACTGCATTCGTTCTATATACATAATATTAATTAAACGCACACCGCGTGGTTCCATTGTGTTGCATCACTGTACACTGTAGGTATACTAAATAGCCATGTGGTCAAAATTAGGGCAAATGTATTTTTTTTAAATAGACGGCTTACGAAATTCTTTTTGTCTTTTAAAATATATAGCATGCCTAATAATAGAACCGTAATGATATATTACTTATTTAATACATCGCAGCACCAAGTGAACTGTTTTAGCAATGATTAGACATAGCTTTAAAATTGAATTGTCTAGTTACATTTTCAGCAAACCAGTTCGCTTTATATGTTGTGTGTTATATCATAACATTTTCTGTTAATAAGATAAAAGTGTAGTGCGACTTGATAAAATATATTAATTTATTACAATACGCGACAGGTCGACATGGCAATCGGGGTATGAGATGAGACGCGGGGGAGGGGACACCCGCACACAAGGTGCCGCGGGCGATGCGCGGGTATGCGGGTTGTCCCATCCCCCGCGTCTCATCTCGTACCCCGATTGCCATGTCCACCTATCACGTGCTGTACATTAATTAATATGTACCTTAAATAGACAAGTATTTCTAAAATAAAATCACAGAAATATTATCATTTCATGCGGTTGGAATGCCCATAGTGCATGTCTCAGAAAACATATTAAGTATGTGGTTTCTGACAATCGTCATATTGCCATCTGATCCCGAAACTAGGTAGAGCTTGTATCATGGCAAGAAGACAACAGCCCCTTTAGCCAAGTTGTCATACTACAATACAGAACGCTAGAGAATAGAAACCTATATGTCATTTCCATACATATATCTCTACGTTAAATCACGTGAAGAGATTTGTTTTCGTTTTGTATTGTAGAGTGACAACTTGGCTACGGTGTCTGATACAATTACATATTTGTTTATTGTTTGAAATACTAATATCATACAAGACAAATAGACGTGTTCATGGACACAATTAATGATTGTCCTGGGTAAAAATCGAATCCAAAACCTCTTGGGTAGCAGTCAAGGTATCTAGCCACAACACCAATGGGCCCATTTTAAAATTGTAATGTGTGTATTTATCTTTTATCAAGAGAAACATACATTTATCGAAAAATCAATTCTTGCCTACTAAATACATCAAAACCCCGATATTATGCAAGGATTAAGATTACGTCTGGGCTTAACTGTTTATGCCAATGCTTAGGCATAAAAATGAAGCTATTCTGATTATTATCTGTCTTATCGCGCTCATTAACGTGATTACTGACTTAAATCATTTGGTGTAGTGTAAATATAATAAATACTAAGATACAACTATAAAAAAATTACCTACTCTCTTCTGTTTATGAGCGAGAGTTATTTGTTTTAATAATGTCGTTCTGACCAATTTAGCCACATCGGCCAATCTTTGGCAAGGTCAGCAAACTACGCAAGAGATATGGTGCATAAGTGTTTGCACAGGTACAGATGAACTCTCTTACACCTATAATCCGATGGAAATTGACAACGAGACTACCGAAGATAACTTATTTTCGGCAGTAGCCACTAGACACCGTCTTTTACACACCCATGCGACGCATGGATCATATTACTTTTGAGACAATCATAGCCTACCAACGGTTGTTCTTCATTACCGTTTTGGCAAATATACAGCCCGATCTCTAGTATTATATTATTACTGTTACTATACTATTCTGTTCTATTCGGGCTTTTCAGAACAGAAATTCCTATTTATGACGCTGATCAAAGGAACTTCATTGATATCCTTTAGAGTTTCGACGTTACAAAATATTTATCTCATAATTAGGGCGCGATAACGAAATGGGACTAGGGCGCAATCTAACATGAATTTGTTACAACACTAAATAAACATGTTTATATCTTTTCGTTTATTGAGTAAATCAATTATTATTGCTATACAAGGCGATTGTGTTACTCCTTATTAGTACTGCCTGGCCTATTAGGCTCATCATTCGATCGTCTGAAAAGTCAGATGATCCATGCGTTGAATGGGCATGAAAGAGTCGGCCATGCGTCTGACTCTTCCCGGTTGCACAAGCACTTATGCACTTCCTTTGTGGTCTTGTAACATCCTTGTTACACGTATTGGTCAGAAGGTGATTATGAAATAAACAATTATTGATAATAATATCATCATAGTTTTAGGACTAAAATTATATCGATCTTATACATTAAATAATACCATTTAGTTTCTTATCTCTAACGCAGATAATTGTTTAAAAACAATTAAATAAAATACTGTCGTCGGCAACTAATTCCGGGTAATATCAAAGGATTATACAAGGGGTAAAAAATGCCTGTCCTATCACTGAGGGTATTCGATGCATCAATAGGTACAATATTATATCAATATAACTCATTTGTTGAATATCTCTTTATTTTTCCTAATTTGTACCAGCAATACAGGATCGGATTCGTATTGCTGGTAGAAATTAGGTAAAAAAATGATTAGTTATTCAAAAAATGAGTTAAATACATATCATTGTATTGATGCATCAAATACTACACTCAGCTCAGTGATCAGACAGGGTTTTTAAAACTTAAACTGTTGCCTGCGTAGCTGTTACGTGTGAATACTAATGACGTTGTGTATAAAGTGTCAATGTAAAACTGCATTTAATGTGTATCGTGTGTTCACTCTACGCCAGCAAGAGGGTAGTTAGGTGGCAACGCGCTGAGTACCTCTTTGGAGAGTTCCTTATACACCGCATCCATTATGTTGCGTACTTTGTTGATGAGGTCCGGAACATCGTCCATTGTCAAACCTTCAGTCGGGATTGGCTCTAAACACTGGATGATGACATGGCCTGTAAAGTTAAATTTAAAAATGTTAAGAAGACAAATCTTAAGTGTCAGCCGTCGCTCTAGACGTTAAGTCATTGCAACATTTAATACATTACGATATCGAAATCTAAAAATATGTCATACCTTTGTCAAATATGTTCTTGTTCCTATTAATAAAATAATATGGCGAGTATACAACGGGTATGATTGGTACTTGGGCAGCAACTGCGATGTTGAATGCGCCTTTCTTGAACGGCAGAAGTTTTGTGAAGTCTTTGTTCCTTGTCCCTTCAGGAAACAACCATATTTTCGTCTGCAGATAATAGTTTAATTAATTATTAGATGGTCATATAAAATAGGTACTTATATCTCCTTCGGAGTCGCTGGACGATCGGGGCGCGGGCCCTAGGACGTCCATTGAGTACGGCGGTGACTCCGAGGAGGACGGCGGCGGGGTTGCGACCCCCGTCCCTGTGAGCACCGCGACTGTCTCAAAGGCAAGTCACTGAGGGGCCCCTGGTGCAGATCCCACCGGAGAGCCCTGGGGACCCCTCTCATGTGCCGATCAAAAAACAAGGTACTTATATCTTTTTAAGAAAAGTTCTTTTACTGCTAGGCCTTAATTTCGTATAACCGCATATTCTGCTTGTGTTGCCCTAAAAACACGTCAATAACGCCAAATAGAGCAATATTTAAAGTGTTTTATGAAAAATGCCGGTATTTTTACATGTCGTTTATAAATTCACAACTAAGTTACTAATAGAACGATATGGTTTCACAGACAAGATTTGAGCGTGGAATTTAAAAGGGTCATAGAGAAAAAAGGCCCTGGTATTATTAATTTCATTTAGGATTGTTAGGTCAATACAACCGTGTCGGAAATTCCCGTTCTATAAAATCCCATAAAAAATTCCGATTCGATGGTATCCAATAAGGGTGACTTCAAATTTAAAGCGCGGCCGCGTAGCTCTGCTCTTTGGTTTACTTACATGGATTTACAAAGCAGCGCTGCAGCCGCGCTGAAAATTTGAAGTCACCCTAATGTAATCAAGTTTTTGTTATGAAATTACTTCATCAACCTAAATATGTAGAATTGTCCAACTTTCCAATGCTTTGTAAATAGACTACTGAAGTAATTTTCGGACCAGTCGACGAATTCGTAAGCTGGGTAATAACACAAATGTGTTTACTTAATATTATTATTAACAACACACCATTAGCTAGTATATAATAAACAGATTAATTACAGTAAGTAGTTATTATCATTTGAAAGATAAACAGTTTGTCGAACGTAATTTAGGTATGTACAAAGTACATAATATACCTATTAATTATTATTGACCCGTTTGGTAGGCATTATTTATCTATCTAATCCATATTATTATGTACTTTAGTACATTCCAAAACTGACCAATTTGTTAATTTCACACACACCGTCACTTAAACATTTAAATAAAATATTTTCGTTATATGTACATACTTTATTCCTAATCATGACATCTGATGTGACTTTCAGTTGTTTGTAAGCATCTTTAGAATTATTTCTGTCGATGAACACCACTCCTGCGAGGTATGCGGCCAGTCCAAACGGCCAAACATAGAATACTTCCTTGCGAGCTATGGCCGCAATTTTATCAGCCACATGCCAAACGTTGAACATTCCTATAAACATTTATAAGTGATTAATATGTGTTAATTATATAACTGGTAATTATATAATTGGTAATTATATAATTAAATAATAATAATACCAGCCCTTGTTTATTTCCCACTGTTGGGCACGGGCCTCCCCTCAATATGAGGGAGCTTAGGCCATAGTCCACCACGCTGGCCAAGTGCGGGTTGGCGGGCTTCACACGTCATTCGAAAGCTAGTTAGGCTTTCTCAGACATGCAGGTTTCCTCACGATGTTTTCCTTCACCGAAAGCTAGTAACAATCGCACAAAGACGATTCGCACATGATTCATTAAAGAAATCAGAGGTGCGCGCCGGGGTTCGAACCTGCGCACCTTGTTTCCAAGGCAAGCGCTCGCCCACTGAGCTGTTATCGCTAAACCACATACTATTCCCCACTTGAAACACTTGGACTGAAAAATTACTAATTAGGTATTTGGAAAAAAATTTTTTTTTTCTTTTTTATGTATTTTAAAACTTTATTATTAATAATATTGATATTTAAAACAAAAAACTAAAAAAAAGAAAAAAATCAATTAATTATAAACAATTAAAAATGGATGAAATTTCACGTGACTATAAACGCGCCATGATTGGTCACCATAGTCGTGACGTCATAATATTAAAGTCATCGGCTATTACACTTGACTAGACAATAATATTGAAAATTTATTGCTACAAAACGACTCTGAACAACGCTGAACGACACTGAACGACGACACTGAACGTCACTGAACGCCACTGAACGTTCAGTGTCGTCGTTCAGTGTCTTTCAGTGACGTTCAGTGTCGTCGTTCAGTGGCGTTCAGTGTCATTCAGTGACATTCAGTGACGTTCAGTGACGTTCAGTGTCGTCGTTCAGTGTCGTTCAGCGTTGTTCAGAGTCGTTTTTTAGCAATAAATTTTCAATATTATTGTCTAGTCAAGTGTAATAGCTGTTGACGCTGTACTGTTATTAAATAGCTTTAACATTATGACGTCACACCCGCTCGGGTTTGTTCAGGAGCTGTCGGCGTGTATCCGGTACTGGATTCAAAAATTATATTTTTTATTTTGAAATAACTTTTGAATTATTGCGAAAAAAAAACTAAACATAGTTTTACTATAAAACTTATATATGATCTTTCCATTTATCACAAAAAAAAAATATTCAAATACCCAATTATAAAGTACCTAAACCTAATCTTCGTGGGCCTGTCTCGTAATGCTCATATTTAAATGACCAAAAGTTAATTCTGTCTTCTCTGGGTGACCGGGTGAGAAATACTGTAGGTACTGAGTTCCATGACACGTAGGTATAACTGACGTAATATATGCACGTAATCATCATAGCAGCCAAACTAAAACGGGACTGGGCTAGTCATGTCTGCCGCATGCCAGAATACTTTTGGGCCAAAATTATCTCTGAATTGACCCTTCCTCGGGGGTTTCAACGTTGCGGTCGACTGAAAAACGATTAAGGTGCGACGAACTGCTCTCGTTTTACGCGGACTGACGTATAAAATCCATAATAAATGGAGAATAGAAAAAGGGGAAAACGGCCACGTAACATATGGTGTGACGAACGTCTTTGAGACGGAGTGGGCAGAGATCGCTATGGATCAGGGTAGATGGAAGTGTATGGGGTACCTCTGCCTAGCAGTGGGATACTACAGGTTTATAAAAAAATGGGGAAGGGAGGCCTCTAACCAGCAGTGACACCACAGTATAGGCTAATAACATGAGAGATATTTATAGGGATATAAAAATAAATATATAGATCTTGATAAGAAGGAAGTTCGCCTAGTGGAATGCAACACACGTGCTAATGCACAGTCGCATTGCACTGCTGTTTACCACTTGCGACATTAGTCACAACGAAGTCAGACTGTCAAAGTCCCCAGCACCTTCGTGGTGCTCGCGACGTCGGCACCCGCCTCGGGGTACTGAGGTGGTGCCTACATGAATAGTTTCTTGGACAAGAGACTTACCATGTGGCAAGTGGTATAAATAGACTAAAACGCGAACAACATATACAGCTTAAACCACATACACGTGTCGGCTTATCGCTATCTGCAGCCATTGAGCTAATGAGTAATGATTGAATAAGGTCGTGTAAGTCGTTATTTATGCGACACACTGCACATTGAGATGAAACTATTTTAACCGCAATATACCTAATTCATAAAAATAGTTTTACATAAATTATTGTTATGTAATAAAATATAAATAAAGGAGTGTTTGTGAGATGCTCGCTAATGCTTTTTTGTTTAGATTTTTATTTGTGTCAAATTTTCACTTTTAAGTTCAGCCATAATAGTAACTGTGTCCAGTGTGTGCGTGCGCGTGTGCGTGCGCGCGCGCACGCCTTTCTTCCCCAACGGTAATCGCTTCTCCGAGCGATGTGGCCTGCCCATTGCCACTTCAACTTGCAGATTTTAAGAGCTATGTCGGTTACGGATTCTGTCGGTATTTCGGACGAGAAGATTTCGCGTATTTTCTCGCACGCTGCCCATCTGAATTGGATTCTTCACACGCGCGCGTGTTCAGTGTGTGTGTGTGTTCGTGTGTGTGTGTATGTGCGTGAGTGCGAGCGTGCGTGCGTCATAGTAGAGGTCGTCCGAAGTGCGTACGACGTGCTCCGCTCTGTGCGAAGAATGAACGAATGAATGGGTATAATAAGGTATAATATAATATCCTGGGACAATTCACACACGGTCATCTGATCCCAAACTAGACAGAGCCTGTACTATGGAAACCAGACAACTGATACTAATACATTTATATAATTTTTTAGGGTTCCATACCTAAAAGGTAAAAAAGGAACCCTTATGGTCTGACTTCGTCTGTCTGTCTGTCTGTCTGTCACAAACCTATATATTTCAGGAACCACTGATGCTATCAATTTGAAACTTTGAATAGTTTTAGACCCAACTCCATCGCAAATGAAAAAAAAATATTTTTCCTTTTACTTTTTTTTATAATGGGGGTCGAAATGGGTCATCAAAATTTCAAAGTGAGACTACTATATTGAGTGGGGTATCATATGAAAGGGCTTCATTTGCACATCTCAAAACAGATTTTTATTTTGGTTTATGTCACGCAGTTTTTGGCTGATAATCAAAAATGTCAAAAAAAATACCGTTCCCCCCCCCTTATCTCCGAAGTTTGTGGAGGCGAAAATCTGAAATAATTATGGGTAATACATGTCTATCTATATTTTACAGGAAAAATAAAATGATCTTTCTAAATAGTACAGTTTTTTAGTAATCCTAAAAAAACCTCGACTAACAAACTTAGTTTTGCGGTTTGTTTATTTTGCTATCTGAGGCGTTAGACGTATAGTAAAATGACTTTAATACGTTCAAAGATAATATGAAATGCTCGGTGCGGGAATCCGACTAGCACTTGACTGGTTTTAAAAGTATATTTACACTTTACGAAGTCCTCGCACTTTAACTTCATTAACAAACAAACAATCGATAACAACCGAACTAAGAGATACTACGATCAACAACCAATTGGGATAAAATCACTATGCCGACAAGATAGTATATCTCAACATCACTACAACTTTAAAAATACGAACAACAATCAAATTTAACTTTTTATAACCTTTCGGGCATACTACAAACTTTGCTACAAACAAAATCGTAAATATTCTGTGAACATATGGTATTTTTATTACACCTCGCCGAAAGACAGGCAAAGGTACTCATACCATACAGCCTTGTTTATTTTTGCCACAGTTAGATCGCAATTCGCCAACGAATCGAGGTAGGGATATTTTGTATACAATAGATATTTTTCATTACTTCTATTAGTCTGAATGATCTGAAATTTAGAACATATGTAAATCCGATGATATTAAATAAAATGGAAACCTTCACCAGGGTCTGATGATGATCAGGAAAAGGTGATAACAGGATCTCTGCCCAAATAAACGTAAACCCACCGACTTTGGGCTCGTTAGGTAGGTCTCGACGAGTAGTTGGTAGAAAAGTGGTGATCAGGGTCTGATGATGGAGCAGGAAGGTGGTCACGGGATCTCTGCACCAATAAACGTAAACCCACGGAGTTTGAGCTGGTTAGGTAGTTCTTGACGAATAGTTGCTAGAAATATGGTGATCAGGGTCTGATGGTGGAGCTGGAAGGTGGTCACAGGTTCTCTGCAAAAATAAACGTAGACCCACCGAGTTTGGGCTCGTTAGGTAGGTCTCGACGAGTAGTTACTAGAAAAAATGGTGATCAGTCTGATGATGGAGCAGGAAGGTGGTCACGGGATCTCTGCACTAATAAACGTAGACCTACCGAATTTGGATTAGTTGGATTAGCAGTAGGTAGAAAAACTTGATCAGAGTCTGGTGATAGGAGCAGGCAGGTAGGTGGCAACAGGGATTCGGCTCCATTAAATGTAGGACCTACCGAATTATAAATCTATTGTTAAATCTTGACGAGTAGTTGGACAGATATTGATCAGGGTCTGATAATAGCACAGGAAAATCATTTTAAGAGTTCGTTTACCTATTAAATTTATACTTGTAGTACAGTTACTAAAGTACAAATAAAAGTAAAGCATGCCGTAATAATAGTCAAATTACAAGAACCATCTTCCAAACACTTTTATGGTTGCCTAGCAACCTTAACAAATATTTATTTTGAAAAACATGCCATGGTTATTTTTTAATAGGGGCTGAAATGTGGTCTTAAAATATCAAAGTGAGGCTACTATATCGAGTGGGGTATTATATGAAAGGGCTTTATTTGCACATTTTAAAGCAGATTTATATTTTGGTTTTTGATAAGTATGTAGTTATTGGGTTTTTTTATACGACCAAGGTGGCAAGCATGCGTACGGCCCGCCTGATGGTAAGCAGTCACCGCAGCCTATAGACGCTAGCACAACCAGAAGAATCACTAGCGCGTTGCCGACCCTCAAGACATTAGATGTTAAGTCTTTGTGTCCGGTAATTTAACCAGCTTAAAATCAAAAATGTCAAAAACATTAAATAAAAAATACTCGTCTCCGACTTGTCTCCGAAGTTAGTGAAGGGAAAAATCTAAAATAATTATGAGTAATACATGTCAATAGATATTTTACAGGAATAAATCTAATTCTAATTATTAGCTTTTTAGTAATCCTAAAAACCTCGACAATCAAACTTATTTTTGCGGTTTGTTCATTTTTTTTGGAAATCTTACAAATTCAGCAGATGCACAGATTCTATATATTTTAATTAGTAATAACAAGTAAGGATAGACACGTCTCTTTATTTTTCACAATGACAGAATGTACTGACAAGACCTTTTAAATATAAATACATCTTACGCTATGCTCTATAAAAAGTTCGACCATGTAAAGTTATAATAAAATTATCAAATCTTAATACTTTTGCTATCTGAGGTGTTAGATTAATTGTAAAATAACTTTAATACGTCCAAGGATGGTATGGAACCCTCGGTGCGCGAGTCCGACTCGCACTTGACCGTTTTTTTTTGTAAATACATACTTATATCAAATCAAATCTAAATCAAATCATATTTTATTGTAACTAAAACATATGTTAACATTTACATAAGTACGATAATAGCTACATTAGTTAAAAACTGTGTCGCAGCTATTAACGCCCACCTCAAAAGGATAGATAGATAGAACACCCGACCAACAGAAGAAAATATAGATAAAACACCCAGACACTTGGTGGGAATCGAACCCACGCCTGTTGGCACCATAGTAAGTGCCAAGGCAATGCCTTTTTTTGCTGTTTTGATAGTGTCGGCGGCATCTCGGATCAACGAGCAGTCTGTTGCACGGTCGGTTCTGTACTAACTGGTAGGATCGTGTGTAGAGTAGTAGCCGATTTCATCCCCACCACCGCTGTCCCGATATCGCCACTGATTTTAGGGCCGTCTGTAGGCCGTTTAAGACGACTTGAGGAATGTTGCATTGCATGGCCTCCTCTTAAGCACTTTCATTCATTTATATGGGTAACGGTACAAGCAAGTTCCCCATGCTGGACATTCAGCAGCATTCTAATATTTCTGCATTAAGTCATGGATCTACTCAAAAAGAAAAAATAATTGTTTGGGACATAATTATGACCAATACCATATTCTTCAGGTCATTACAATGGGTAGATCGAAAAGATGACTCAGAAGTCGTAAGCTATTGTAACTTTAAAATTTTAGACGGCGGAAAGCCATTGCTAATATAGATTTCTTCTGCATATTGACAAAATTATGTTATAAATAGAAATCGATTTTTGGCTGCAGTACACTGATTTACAAAGAAATAACAGATCATAAGAGTTACAATTGGTAATTAACCCCAGGTCGAAATAACATTATTCTTAATGGTATTACCATAATTCTTAATAAAGAATATTAATAGGTAGGTACTATTATAAATAGTTATTTTAGTTAGGCATACTATCACTTTCAGAGTTTGTTAATGAATCAATAACTTGATACTTAGTTTAGCTTTCGATATGAAATCTGTACGTTTTTCAATAGTAACAGCTCAGTGGGCGAGCGCTTGCCTTGGAAACAAGGTGCGCAGGTTCGAACCCTGGCTCGCACCTCTGATTTCTTTAATTAATCAAGTGCGAATCGTCTTTGTGCGATTGTTACTAGCTTTTGGTGAAAGAAAACATTGTGAGGAAACCTGCATGTCTAAAAAGCCTAAATAGCTTTCGAATGACAAGTGAAGTCCGCCAATCCGCACTTGGCCATCGTGGTGGATGGCCTAAGCCCCCTTATCTTGAGGGGAGGCCCGTGCCCAGCAGTGGGACATAAACCAGGGGTGGGCTTATCAATTGTAAACGTAATAGTCATATATTTTAAGTGTGGCGAGTTTAAAACTTTTTAAAATATTGAGGAGTTTAATATTGTTTACTAGTTATAACAAGAAACAATATTCACCCAATAATTAAAATACATGGTTTATAAAAAATCACTTACCTAAAACGTCTATACAGGATTGATGGTTTGATACAATAACAGCTCCGCGGTCCTCTGCTAATACTTTACCATTTCTCAAATGCCACTTAACTTCTATAACTTTGGTAACATGTTTGACTATTTGGGCACCAAATCTGTAAAACAAATATAAGGTGGTCAACATCTATAGTAATTTTAATATATGATTCATAATTGTAATTAATTGACTCTTATGGATTATATCGAGGTTTATTTTAGGTTTTAATTTCCTGACGTTTCGAATGCTTGGTGGTCACCCATGGGCGCTTTGCGGCACCCATGGGTGACCACCAAGCCTAAAATAAACTGCGATATAATCCGTAAATTGATTACAATATGTAGTACTTGCGTAAATAAAAGACAACATTACATGAATCATAAATCATTGGTGGGCCTGTTGATCTAGTGGTAGGTCCAATCGGTTGTGGGTTTGATTCCCACCAAGTGTCTGGGTGTTTTATCTATAAGTTTGTATTTACAAAAATAAAGTATATAAGTATTAGTATCCATTGTCTAGTTTCCATAGTACAGGCTCTGCCTAGTTTGGGATGAAATGACCATGTGTGGATTGTCCCATAATATTACTATTATAAGCATTTTTTTTAAATAATTTACAATTAATGAAGTTGTAAGCTTCCATACATTCCCTTCCACCGTCCACCTTGTATCTTATTATTACCTTTATTATTCACTTGTTAACATTTAACAAATGCATATTAAATTATTATAAGTTGAATGGATGACATAAGTATGTTTTTTTCCTGTAGGTATCAAAATGAGAAATATACTTACAAGGAATTTTTAACGTTTTTCGGATTGAATACAAAAAACGGTAACAATATCACTGCCGTTATCGAAGCCCAAATGTAAAAAATAAGATATTTTGATATAAATTTAATAAAATTTGGTGTTTCAGAAAACAACTGCTTCATAATGTATGTCACCACTACAATTATTATCATATATATAATTTTATCCCACATTTTATATATAAAATGTAAGTATTAGCTACTCAAAACAATCCGTTGAATTCAGGTAGTATGAAATCAAAAATAAACAAGTTATCGACTAACTGATATCGCAACCAAATGACAACTGACCACAGACTACTTAATAATTTATAGCAACCAAAAAGCAACAAAGAGAATAATTATTTGGGACAAGTGAATGATTGATTGATTTAGAGGGCGGCCGTTTTGGGGGTAGGGATGTGAGATTAATGGTAAAAGAATCAATTTAAAAAAAAAATTATCGATTTCTGCGAAAAAATCGTTTTTTTTTGTATTGTTAAAAAGTACAAGCTAAAATGCAAAAAATCTGGATGTTATTCATCTACTTATTTACACAAATATCCATTTTCAAAAACAAGTTTCTAAATATTAGTATCGGTTTTATTTATAAATTACATAGGTATTATTAGCCCGTGATACTAAATCAGGTTTACTCGTAATCGTACTGGCTAAAGTTGAATATAAAACAAGAAATTGAGGTAAGCGCAGTTTTTGATTAACACGAAGTCTAATAACGTAAATAAAAATTGTATTTTTTTTTATTTTTTTATTTATTCAAAGTACACTACACATTACATTGAAAAAAAAAACTAAATAACTTAACAAATAGCTTAGACCTGAAATATAATGTAAAAATATGTACCTACAACTAAGCATAATAACTATTAACAGAAGAGTAACTCTGTATCCGAGCTACCTTACATTAAACCACACATATGCGAGTATATATAAAAGTGATAACAATTAATAATTAGGTGATATTACAGGTATGAGTCTGGATAGAGGCGGAGGATATCTTTCAACGTAGTTGTAAATTTACCGAGACTGGGATTAAAAATATCTAAAACCGTACTTAATTTTGCCAATTCGTTATACAAACGGGCCATCCTGGTAAGCGGGTTGAAGTAAGAAATGTTATTTTTGAAAATTTGTAAGGCAAAAAGATTAGTCTGATTGGAGCGTCTGGCACTGTATTTAATATTGTAAGAAATTTGCGATACTAGTTCAGTTGAATCAACGATACAGTGGATAATTTTGTAAAAGTAAACTAAATCAAAATAAGTACGTCTTGTTTCTAAAGATTGAATTTTGTATTCATTTAACCTGTCCACATAATGTAAACCTGATAGGATAAGATGAACATTTTGATGTAGTCAATGGAGTATGCCTGTTTATAATTTGAAAAAGAACTTCATAAAATTTATCAACACAAAAGTCAACGTCAGTAGAAGACAATAGATCGTCCCAGTTTATACACTGTAGATCAGATTTTATATTATTATAATTACACCTTGACCAGTTTAGATGTTTCGTTTTATGATTTTTAAGGACCTTTGTGACAATTAATTTAATATTCAACATAATAGCAGGGTGATGCATGTCCAGTAGACTCAATGCAGAGGTTTCATCAACTGAAATAGTCTCAATATTTGATAAAACTAAATCCAATAAACGACCATTAACATTTCTCACATTATTAAATTGTTTTAAGTTACAAAGTGATAAAAATTCATGGAGTAGATTAAGCTTTTTACTAGTCACTGAAGTTGCTGAGAAAGGAAGATCACAATCAGATGGACTTAAAGAAACAATATCATAATCAGGTGTATTAAAATCTCCTATTAATAAAAAATTGTCGTCAGGAAAATCATTCAATATTAGCCGCTGGCAATTATTATAGAATATTTCTAATTTATCTAAGGTCATATCAGGCGGTAAATAGCAGACACATATATTGAGTCGGGGTGTACTGCGTGAGTCCGGCAAAATCGTAATCCAGATATCCTCCATGTCGCTATCCCAAGATGCCTGACGGATAACATCAAATTTCTTATGAGTAGCAATCAAAACACCGCCACCTTCTCGTTTGTGAGATGCAGTATCTTCACGGTCTCTTCTAAAAACATTAAAACGAGTATCGATAACTTCACTATCAAAAACACTTTTATTTAAATTTGTTTCCGTCAGGCATACAATGTCAAAATTAGAGTTAAACAAATTTAGTTGAAATTCAGAAAGTTTACTACGAATCCTATTTACGTTTTGATAATATACATTAACCATAAAAGTAAATAAACAAAATAAATCAAACATAAAAGCAAATATAATGAAGGTGTTATTATTGTAAACTCTTTAACATTTCAACATTTTTAATTAAAATAGCAGGGTGTTTTTCATCTTTGCGAATGTAGACTTGACCATAACGCACCCATACAAACTTATAATTCTTATCTTTACAGAAGTCTCTTGTGACTTTGTGTAATTCTTTAGCTTCTGGGGACAAATGCTCGGATAAATATATTCTAGAAACTTTATTATCCATACCAATATGACAAGTACAAAGTTTATCATCAGGATGTTTCTTATTAAAGCGAGTAGTTGCAGATAGGAGCTCGTCTCGGAGGCGCTGCGATGAGAGAGTGACTAGTATATTTCTGGGTCTTTTAGAATTTGTATTTAACTTCGCAACTCTTCGGCACGATTTTATGTCACCATCAGATGTTAAGACCTGAAGACACTCACAAAGCTTATTAAAGAGATCCAATAGATTCTAGTCCTTACTCTCTGGAACCTCATGAATTTCAAGGTTTAACCCACGTGAGACTTTTTCGACAGTCGAAATACGGTATTGAAGTTTCGCTATATCATTTTGAGACTTAGAAAGCTCAGACTCGAGCACTTTAATCCGCTTATCCTTTTCCATTACAAACGATTTAAGCTCCCCCTGTTCAGCAGTAATAAAATCAGTTGTACTTGTAAAATCAGTTTTCACTTCCTCAATAGCACGATTAACCTCTACAACTACCATTTCCTTAATGTCTTTTCTGAGAGCAGAGCGTAAGTTAATCATAATTTGAGAATCAGGAGAAAGCTTTATATCAAATAATTTACTAATACTCTCCATGGTAACTGGCTCATTGTTTGCAGTGGAGGCTGAAGAAGTACTATGAGAAGTTTGAGATTGCAATTCCTTCGATACCTGACTAAACGACACGTCCATAGTGTTATTCGGAGATTGAACTTTGCGCCCACGTCGAACGGGGGTGTCGTCGTCGTTTTTGCGCCTCGTAACATTTTGACAGCACGGACAACTCAGTGAAGCTAATTGTTTAGCAGTAAGCTTTTTAGTAGACTCAGCGGTAACATTTAAGCATTCATAGCAATATTCGGAAGCACAATTATTGCATCTCAGAGTATTGTTTGCATTAAGTGTTGACTCACACCCGTGACAGCGCATTCTTACAATCACTTTAAGCCCGGTTAACTTCGCCTTCGTAGTTAAATGCAACGCCAATAGATACTTGACCGAGTTAGCGAGAAAAACGTCGTAAGCGCCGTGAATAGGGCGTCACTTACGCGTATTATTCAAACGTCCCGTGAGACTCAATGGCGGTGATTTCAGAGTTTATAAAAACTGTTTACAACTAAAAATCTGTCACTAAACACCAACAAATCGATGCACTCACTGTTCAAGCCTATAGCAAACACTGTTTTACTTTTATTACGTATTAATTTCGACCAGAAAACCTTTAATAAACACCAATAATCAATATTAATTTCACGAGCAAACTTATAACTTGTTAACAGTACGGAAGTTCGGACGAAAAAAAAATAATAATAATATAAAATATTTATATTTAATTACGTGTTTTGAGCAACTATTCAAATAAAACTCTGATTATTGTTTAACCCTTAAACCGCTATCAGGCAACATACCAATAGAAACATCCATTGCGTGTCAGGCAGTTGGCGTTCTATGTGTTAACTACCGTATTCTGTTAAATTTCTGCTGAAGTTCATTAGATTCTGCTAAAAACTGCTAAAATTTTCTATTCTGCGACATAATCGGCTAAACCCTAAAATTAGGGTTCAATTATGCTAAAATAGCAGAATTCTGCTAAATCTGGTCACACTGCACTGAAACTACTTTACACGCATACATATCTACAGATGGTGCTGTTTTTATTTAATGAACATAGACGTATGAACTTAATTCGAGATATTTCACCCAACGCATAGATGGCCCTGTTTATAAAATTGGAACTTAATGCAAGTTTTTTTCATCCGTCGCATAGATACAAGCTGTTTCTAAAAATCGTTTTTATATAATCGATTTACTAAAAATCTATTAATATTATTATCAAAATCGATAATACAAAAACGATTTTTAGAAAATAATAATCGATTTAAATAAAAATCGATTATTTTTTAACATCCCTACTTGGGGGCCGTAGTCAGAATATGACAAGACATCTAGCTAGCGTGCCGCCGATAAGGACAGAAAATTAGCATTCGTACACGAAACACACGTTATGGATATTTATTCAAATGCGGCTATTACGTACTTTAGACAATATTTGATAATGCAATTCAATTTAAAAACACCAAAGCCAGATCGTGGCCGAAAACCTTCAAAGTATACTGCACCGTCGGTGCGGTTTTTCTTCGAGTACGCGATAGATGCTGAACACACGACTAAGGACTAAAAATCATATGCTCTTGTAGGGCTATTGCCCGTACATTAATAATCTGCTCCAAATAATAATCTCAGATGATCTTCCAATTTATTTATTGTCCTGAAAAGCACTGGTTGTGTCGTATATCATTACGACTCGTAATTACTAGTACTTATGTTTAATATACATTATTTGCTTGCTTAGAGGAGATACCACTGGAGAGAGCATGATGCGCTAACTCCCTCTGCCAAATTTTTGGTCATATGGTCAGGTCATTCTTTATTTGTGTGCGTGTATTTTTTAATGTGTTGCGAGTTTATTATAGTGTGGGTATGCGTGAAAGTGTATCTGTGTGTGTTTACTTCGCCTCCCGCACCCCGCAAAAGTGCCACGAAAAATTTGTTCGGGGAATCGACGCGATACTAACTCCTTTGGTACTTTCTCTGAGTTTGCTTGGCTATATGTTTCTATGGCGGCGACTTTACTACACTCAATGTAAATAATTAATGTGTCAACCACTAATCAGACAGCACTAAGCCGCGCTGTTCGGCAGTCAAAATGCATTGAAAATACGTTCACCAAAGATTTAAGATTTTTTTCACTACACGTTCACACGATTCCAAGTGGCAAAGAGGTTCTAGTCGCCACACTCTGTTCCTTTCTATCACATGTAACCTACATAAATGCATTCTTTTCTTGTGTGAATGAGAAAGAAAGTATCCAGCTGATTCCAGCTCTCTAGGGATTCTTCCTCTAAGGATGCGGCTCCGCTGAATGATCGGATTGCAACTCTGAGGTCCAAAGAGATTAAGTATAGGCCTTAATATGGAATTTTTCATACAAACACTTTCATATTTTATTATTTCTTCTGTGAATACCTACATAAGGTACACTAAGAAAATAAACTGTAGTCTCATTCAGTCATTTTCTCATTCAGTCATTTTGTCATGGAAAGGCATATTCTCTTCAAAAATGTTATTCGTCGTAGTACGTTTCTATTGTTTTATTATTACATGTGTAACAAGGTTTCATTTTTTTTTTGCTAAGACCGGTCTAGTCCTTATTCGTTAAATGTCTTTGGGTGGCTCGTAATCATCCATATTAGGTGGTCCTTGTATTGAGACAATTGTTTGTAGGCATATACCGATCAATACTACTGCAAGCAATTGTTTTAAAAACGTGTTTAATCCTGAAACTTATAAACCCTGTTTTTTTTTTAACACATGGGCATTGCGCAACATCGGGACATCTTGATTGTTAGAGAATACGTATTTAATTTTATATAAAAATCAATAAAATTGAGTGACGAATACGAAAACATATGCATTTTGACAGGTTCCGGGACTGACGCCTGACTTTTTTTTTTTGATTGAGTAGTACTGTTGGCCGCAGATGGCCATGACAGCTTCACCGGACAAGAGGGCGAGCGCTTAAAGCGTTCCAGCCAGAAGGGTTTGGGTAGCGACTAGCACAAGGGCACCTCAGGGAGGCACGGCCTCGGCTTGGGCTGCCGCTTAGAGAAAGTGAGTTTACCACCGGTTCACAACGCGCCCCCGCTGAGAAGAACCGGCAAGAAACTCAGCGAGGGGATGCATGTCGAGGTCCCATGCGTACGACCCTTCGGCCTCGCCGGCGAGACCGGTGTCTGTGTGTTGATGTGTTTACGACTCGTGACGTCGTTGTCGGTGTTGGTGTTGTGTCATGGTCCAGGAGGACAGACATCGGGTCGGGTCTAATGTCTGTACTCCAAGGTCTGTACCTACTATATAAAGTGCATCAAGTATTCCAAATTAGAAGTAGAATTTCCGTTTACGTCTTTCTTTCGTACGCAGTTGGGTAGGTACTAATTTTTTTTTTTTCTAGCCTGATAGCCTTTACTCTAAGCTTTAGGCTCGTTCGTACAACCCGATCATAGTTTTCTGCTAAGGTTTTCTGTTGACTGACAGTTTTTGCCCGTACATTTTACTAGTTCTTTATAGTTACCGCTAGGGGCGCTGGTGTGAAATGTATGGAGAAAATTGACAGTTTGATCGAACTCGGAATCTGGGGGTCTGCCGACCATAGATGCGATTCTACGCATCAAGGCCCTTTCAGATCGCGGTTGTGTGATGTTGGCGGTGTCTCTCGACATCACCAATGCTTTCAACACACTTCCATTCGGATGCGTGACGGAGGCCCTATGATACCATGAGGTCTCGGCCTATTTAAAGCGAGTCGTAGGGTCATATTTCGATTACCGGAATGTCGTTAGAGTTAGAAGTGACGCTCGTACAATATACGAATGCTGTCAAGTGGCGTTTGGTGTTCCGTAGGGTTCGGTGCCTGCGGCTCTTTACACCGCTGGCTCCAGCTCGACTTTTACGCGGACGATACTCTGGTCTGTGCCCGGGGAGGCAACTTCAGCGAGGTAGCGTCTCTGGCTGAGACCGGTGTGGGAGAAATGGGCGACAGGATCTGATGGACGGGCATGAGGGAGGACCTGGATAGCCATCGAAAGTGTCACGTCCTAAGTCGGGAACAAAAGTGAAACAACGGTCTAGCACCGAATCTGACTCGAACTGCGTATGCTCTGTCACGGCTCCTGCCGAATCTGGGTGCGGAGCGCAATTGGTAGTTGCCGTCGCCTTTATACCGGGCTAGTTCGGTGTGAGCAGACATCCTGACTGCTCAATTAAGACCCTGCTGCGACGTCTACAGAGGCTCATGGCGATTAGGGTTATACGCGGATACCATACAATATCGAGCGAAGCCGCATGCGCGTTGGCGGGGTCCTACTCTGGAACTTCGAGACGGAGGTGCTGACCGTTTACCGGCAGAACATAGATGTGCGGAGCCGGGGTGGAGCACCTCTTGGTTAAGTTCAGCGGTGGCGAAGGGATGCACAAGACGACGCCCTTGTGCCGTCGCAGGAGAAGGGCTTGGTGCATCGAAAATACGGTCTTGTCAGGGTACGGTTGCATCAGCAGGTACCTCCCCAAAACAGCAGGAAGGGAGGAAAACGAGAGATACGGCGCAGCTCACACTCGAGGTGTGCACGGTGTGGACGGTGGGGCGTAGTCTGGGGGTCTAGTACCTACGAGTTCCGATAGTTTACGAGCTCGATCATACTGTCAGTTATCTCCATACATTTCACACCAGCGCCCCTAGCGGTAACTATCAAAAACTAGTAATATGTACGGGCAAAAACTGTCAGTTTGATCGAGCTCGTAAACTATCGGAATTCAAACTAGATCCCCAGATATGCGCCGCAATTGGGGCCGACCTGTCTCTGTCCGTCGTGATCCAATCCATGGTGGGCAGTGAGAGGTCGTGGTTGGCGGTGGCCTCATTCTGTAAGAGCGTTATATGTCGCAGAAGGAGGTGAGGAGAGAAGGAGGACTCTCAATTTTTGAAACTGTAATTACTTTTTAAGCTTTCACAATGTAATGCTCGTCGTAAATTTTTACGACACGATGTTGCATCGTGAAGTGATGCCGCCGGTGTACGAGCGGGCCCTTACCGGGCGGGACCAACTTCGTACGTCATCGTGTGCCCTGCGAAGCTCGGAAACTTTCGGTTCATATATCACTAAACGGCATCTATGGCAGTCTACGAGTATAGTTCACCTTGCCGGACTGACCTTAACCAACTGATCGTTTACCGAAGTGATTACAACTGGCTATTAGTGCCTTCCTTGCCACTAATTAATACAGGGCCCTAATTCTCTATGACATTCCGCGCTTAAGTCTTGCCCTGCTAACAAAGTCCATATCGCATAAAAGAGCAGTATTTTATGTTTAATAAGTTAAAATCCGGTAGTTGTAAGTACATGTCGTTAATAAAAAGCGTTATACTACCAAGGTGGCAAGCAAGCATGCGGCCTGGCCTGACTGATGGTAAGCAGTCACCGCGGCCTGCAGACGCTAGCAACACCAACAGAATCACTAGTTAACAGTGACGTGCACACACTTTTATGACAGGAGGCACAAAAGCGAATTTCTTAAGTTTGCATTATAACCACTTTGAGAAGTTGTAGGGTAGGCAGTCTTTTTGCCTTTATGGACACTGCTAGATAATCACTAGTTGCTGACCCTTAAGACATTAGATATACTTAGTCTTTTGTGTACAGTCATTTCTCCAGCTACAGTGCCCTTCACACCGGAACACAGCAATGTTTACACACTGCTGCTTGGCGGCAGAATATCGGACACTGCGGTTGTACTGGATGGTTCCATGCACAAGGAACCTATCACCTAGTAAACAATATAGTAACTTCATTATTAATAATACCAGCCCTTGTTTATGTCCCGCTGTTGGGCACGGACCTCCCCTCAAGATGAGGGGGCTTAGGCCATAGTCCACCACACTGGCCAAGTGCGGGTTGGCGGACTTCACACGTCATTCGGGAGCTAGTTAGGCTTACTCAGACATGCAGGTTTCCTCACGATGTTTTTCTTCACCGAAAACTAGTAACAATCGCACAAAGACGATTCGCACATGCGATTCATTGAAGAAATCAGAGGTGCGAGCCGGGGTACGAACCTGCGCACCTTGTTGCAAGCGCTCGCCCACTGAGCTGTTACCGTAAGCAAGCACATTGTAATATAACATCATTATTATTTAACTACTAGCTGACCCACGCAGCTCCGCCCGCGCTGTGTTTACGTTAACTAAACTTTCAATAATACACATTCGCAAAGAATACAAAACCTCCTTTTTTAAAGTCGGTTAAAACTTGGACCCACTTTGTACTTGCCCTCCGAAGCACGGAGACGTTTAGTTCAAATGGCGCTAAACGGTCACCCATCTATTTAATGACCTTACCTAACGTTGCTTAACCCGATCGATTACAAAACCTTGATAACAACTCTCTATGAGTGTTCCCTTACTAATATTTATTATAATTATGAAGAAAAATTGATAAAATCGGACCAAGCGTATAACCAAGTACCCATTTTGACTTTAATCCCCTCTCCCAAAAGAACCGTGCTAGATTACGGGATTAAAAGTATCCTATGTCCTACCTCGTAGTAAGATCTCAAATCATGCCAAGTTTCATTTGAATCCATTCAGTAGTTTCGGCGTGATGCGCAGCCGTGATACAGACAGACAGACAGACAAAAATGAAAAAAAAAATACATTTTCGGCCTCAGTATCGGTTATAGAATGCCCTCCAAATATAATTTTCAAAATATCTTCAATGTACAGAATTGGACCTGTCACAGTTTTATTATAAGTATAGATGTAAATGCGATTTTGTATACTTACCAGATTTGAGCGTGGAATCTGAAAATAGGCATGGAGAATTAAGGGCCAGGTCTGTGCCTTTTCTTTCGGAGTCACTCGACGTTTGGGGTGTGAGCCCTAGACGTACATAGAATACGGCGGCGACTCCGAGGTGGATGGCAGCGGGCGGGGTTGCGGCCCCAGTCGCTGTGAGCACCGTGATAGACTCCCGAGAGGCTATCACACCCCGATTAACCCCTTGCAGGGTCTCGGGGGACCTATTGAAGGTTTCCCACGCGAGAAAAGGTAGCCTATTGGGTTTAAAACTGCTGCGTCACCCGTATTGTCGAATGCGAAGTGTACATGGTGTACCCGCCTCTGAAGTAAGTAGATAAGTGAAGAAGTCGGTGCAAATAAGTATGAGACTTCCTATCCTTCCTCTTTACCCTGGCACATTTTAAATGTATTATGAGTCGAAGGATTTATTATGGTACAATTGGGTACAAGGAAGAGCTATAAGTAAAAATTGATGGACCCCGGAATAATATTTAGATTTCTATTTGTAGATAATTGATCTGGGCATGTACCATCACCTCTAACAGCAATATTATTTACACCATATTTTCTCAATAGACAGTGAAAGAGCTATTTATGAGTCTTTCAATAACGGGATCAAATTTGAAGCCTAACTCTTGCTTTAAATCGAATTAATTAATAAAGGAAATAAAAACGTACACACAAAACGTTATTTATTAGGTTATATGGTAAACTTTCCCTTAAATTCGTAAGATAGAAACCTAAGCATTTGAATTTCTTACATAATAAGAAATATGTACAGCAAGCACATTGTAATATAACGGCTTTATATGAAATGTTATATATTTTCTATTCGTTTAATGTGGACGTAACTTCCTTGGACAACTCTTCATAGGTGTTCAGCATGATATTACGCACGTGGTTGGTTAAAGCTGGAACGTCTTCCATAGTTAATCCTACTGTTGGAATAGGCTCTAAACATTGCACTATCACGTACCCTGCAACGAACGTTATAATTTCACAATCAATTAATATGTGATCAAAAATCAGGTAAAAGAAAACATAAACTTTACCTTTATCAAAAATGTAATTATCTTTGTCTACAAAATTATATGGTGAGAACACAACAGGAATAATTGGTACTTGAGCCAGCACCGCCCCCTTGAACGCACCCGCTTTGAATGGGAGCATCTTATGTATTTTGCTTTCATTCCTTGTTCCTTCAGGGAAAATCCAAATCTTCACCTAAATAATAAACAAGTGTAATTAATGCCAGATTGTCGTGGCACGTGGTTACCATCGATTTAAGCAAGAATAATACTTAGAACAATAGACAAACAATGTTAAGTGATATGAGTACCTTCTTATATCATTTTTAACACGTTTTTGTTTAGCTTGACCTATGACCTACATATGTATGTATAACGGTAATGGAATCTTGCGATTATATTTTCACCCACTTGTACATGTCCAAATCGTTTTAAATTTTGTACATGTATCAAGGACTGGTGACTAGACCGGTGACAATACAATAATATGGTATCATTGAGCTGATGGAGCTCAAAGGTAGAAGTATAAGGAAACTCTTGGATGGCTACTTGTAAACTAATCGACTTTGGACTCATTTGATTTGTTTTAAAGAGTTTTATTCACTTTGACCATTATAAAGGTTCTGATGGTGGAACTGGAAGGTGGGCTATCAATACATACCTTATCTTTGGTCACGAGTTCCATGGCTTCTTTTAGTTTATTGAATGCTTGTCTTGGGTCGTCTCGGTCAATGAACACTGTTCCGCTGAGGTAGGCGACCAGTCCAAATGAAGGCGTATATAGCAAAGATTTCTTTGCCACCAGAACTACTTTACCCAGTACTTTAAACATTTCGAAAGCACCTGAATATGAAAAAATATTATTACAATGATGGATCCGTGGGGCGGCTGGGTAAGAATAGCACCCACCATCCCGTTGTTGGGTGTCGTAAGAGGCGACTAAGGGAAAACAAGAAGACGGACAGCAGCGTCTTTTTATTGGATTACCTACTGCGATCTCCTAGATGCCTGCCAAGCGTTGGCATTATGGCAGCCCCTCCCGTCTACGGGGGAAGCCTGTGGTCAGCAGAGGACTTCTTTTAGCTGAAGTCCAATACAAAAGAATCGGAAGGAAGATGGGCAACAATTAAATGTAGACCTATCGAATTTCAGTCGAAATTAATCCAGTCTAATTGGATAGGTTTCAATGAGTGGTTACTAGAAAGATTGTGATGAGGGTCTGATGATGGAGCCAATAAATGTAGAAGAAACGAATTTGGACTCATTGGGTAGGTCTCGATTATTAGTTGGTAGACAAATGTGATGTGGTGTGTGGTGATAATAGTGCAGGAAAGTTATTGTAAGAGTTCGTTCTCCAAAGTCAAGGGTTTTAAAAAAATACACTTGTAAACAAACATTTAACAATACAAAACTTATATTTTTTTATTTACTGTTATTCATCAGAACTCTAATCATAGTGTATTATCTAAAGTTTTCATTATTTATAATCAATTTAAGATTCCACGTTCAAATCGTGTCTACGAAACCCTGACGAAACCACGATGATAATAAGATCATTAAAACAAAGGTTCTTTGTTTTGGATTCACATATAAATGACGTACTTACTCTTCTTTTTTTGTCTCTTATTACATGTTATATTATTTTAATGGAATTATTTTCAAATACTACTTACTTTTTTACTTTTGTATTGTATTGCCACTGACTGACATCCGTGGAACACTGGGCCCAGATGAAAACCAGCGTCAAGCATTAGCATGACATTAAGCTGGGACCCATTTGGACCTATCTCTTTGGGGCACAAATGTAATATTTTACCGTTAATTGTGTTTCAGTTATTTACTATTAATTGTGATTCATTGTGGTGTCCAAATATTTTTTCTTATTCTTATTCTTACTTAGACAATTACCTACATGCTATTACCATAAGTACCTGATTGTATGTGAAGTAGGATGATCCATTGATCATCACCGATGCATTCATCGGGCATGTAAAAAGTCAGTCATGTGCCTGAACTCTCCTTGGTCATGTCGAACGACAAGACGGACGGATTTCCGTCCCATCGGATTGTGAAAGGTCAAGTGCACTTGTGTCTACGCAAGCAGCTGGGCACTATAATATCTCCAGCGTAGATCAGCGTTGGTGGCTGATCTTGTGAACGATTGGCCGCTGTGGTCGTATCGGCCAGGAGAACATTATTACCATTTAAACTTAAAATATTGGTCTATTAGGTCACCTAATTTAGGTGACATTATAGTTTTAGCAGAGCAAGACTTGATGCGTAGCGCAGAACGTAAGTGTTCATGAAGGGGATCAGAGGTTTTTTAACCGACTTCAAAAAGGAGGCGGTTCTCAATTCTCCATGTTATGTAACTTTGTAACTTTTCGATGTTGTTTTTTATTTATTTGAAATACGCCCCATTAAGATGGTCCCATAGAATTTTCATTATAAACGAACCAGTAGTTCCTGCGCATTGGAACTATGTGATAAAATGCATAAAGATGATATTGTAAATGAATATACTTACTTAACTCTGACTAATATTTACCGATTTCAATGATTATTTTTGTTCGAGAGCATGAACCAATACCATCATTCTGTATAAATTTTATCACGACCGGTTAAGAAGTTCTTAGAATATTTTACTAATGAATTATGCTAAAACATTGGCTAAAACTATAAAATCGATAACTACAGTACTCTGACACATAGGAACCATTTTAGATTTTTCATAATTCATAATCCAGCATAAGTAATTCTTTTTTTTAACCGAGAGAGTAAACTTTTACAATCACTTCATACAAATTTTATTACAAACAGTTCCTGAAGAACATGAATGATGATGAAACTGTATAGGCGATATCTTCGACTACAAAATACTCGTATGTAGGTATATGGTCTTACCCCACCCCATCCAGATCATCCTACCGGTTTTAATGGTTTCTTTTTAGTTATAAAGGTTATGTTATTTATTCAAATCGGTATAGTTGACTATTCAAGAGAATATAATAACTAAAAAGAACAAAATAAGTAGGTATTAAAAAAACACTTCAATAGATAAGTACCACACTAAAAGGTCAATCAATCAATCAATCAAAAAAATGAAATATTATTAAAGTTGAAAATAAACCTAGTAAGTATCTACCTACTCATTTACTTAAGCTAACACCAGGATCGACTGACTAGCACCAACTAGATTTAGATCTATAATCTTAGATTTAGCACTCATTTGAAATCTTTATCTAGAAATGTGTCTTAATATATAAAAAATCTAGATTAGGTAAGTACATAGAATTATTTATCTAAAATCTAGTTTTGGACGTCATTAATAATTTTGGCTGTAAGCAAGGAATAAAAATCTAATCAAGAAGTTAATGTTCAGTGCTATAGGTATGTTGATTAAATTGAATTATTATTCAAAAATATTTTTAACAAAGCACAAGTTAATAAATATGCATGATTTTAATAATGTCCTTCAACCCGTTAAAGTGGGTGTCATTTATATAAATTGCGTGTAAAATAATGAAATGTGAATATTTTAAAAACAAAACAAGGAGGATTGCTTCAATCATTGTAGTACGTAAGAAGCTCCCTGGCACATAGCAAAACAAAGGCTTTGATTTTTAATTAACGTGCCGTTTTTACATGACTGGGCGTACCCAGCATTTGCTCAGGGGTGGGACAAAAGTAAAAAAACTTACTTTGAGTAACTTAAAACATCAACTTTGAACTTAAAAAATCTTTTTATTAACTGAAGGTCAGTTATTCCTTCATTACCCTTCATTATTTCAATAACAACTTTTTTTTTTACTTTAAAGGTCTCCGTAGGTAGGGACAGGTCTCAAATTACATTACACATACATAAACAAAACATATAAATAAACATGTTTAAACAATGATATTATGTGTAAAAGGAGTTGTTCCAGAAATGTATGGAGCCTGGGCCAACACCATGTACACTATATGTATATATAACTTTGCAATACAGTAACTGTTTTGTAATGTTATCTTTTTTTAATATTGCTTCGTTTTATTGTACAAGATATCTTGGTCAAGGAGAGCAACACCACACAATACTATGATGAATCGGAAATACGTAACTAAAATGTCATTTTGACAACTGACTATACCTGCGTTGTGAAATAGCACTTATACGACGGATTCCAATCAAGAAAGAAACAGTCAATGAATGTCCGTAAACATAAATAATCACTAAAAACTCCGAAATACATTATGTACTCCACGCGTAAACAATCTATTACGAAACGTCACCTATAGCATTAACTGTCAAGTAGTAAACCAACGTCAAACGCAACTGTCATGGCTGCCCTAAAAACAGGGTGGACATATTAAATAACTCCATAAGTAATAATTTATGTACAATTGTACTCTGCCACAAATTAATTTATAAGTATTTTTATGAAACTCTCCTAGGTTTTTCCTATTTTTCCATGTAGTGTACATAGTGTTGGCCCAAAATGGAACATCTCCTTTAATATAATTGACCTCTTGTTAAGAACTTTTATTTGATACTCATATTAATGCTTATAAGGAAGTAAATAGAATATAATATTTACTTCCGGACACTAATTTTTATTATTTTTTTATACCTATATGCCTATATCACTCTTACAATTAAGACAAATCTAACGACAGTTACTCAAAATCAACCGAACCGATTAGGCTGTAGGCCGTGCTAAAGAAATAGAGAGACATACATACTCGCGAAAAACATAACCCTTCTTCTGGGGCATTCGGGCAAAAAGATTCACTTAAATTCACGGTTGCATCAAATGCTGGTAAATGGTGATTTAACATGTGGCAGAACACCTTCTGTTACAGATATACCAACATAATATATAAATATTCACTCGACTGTCCGGGTAAGAATAGCACCCACCCATCTCCTCCCGTTGGGTGTCCGTAAGAGCCGACTAAGGGAAAACAAGAAGACGGGTTGCAACGTCTTTCTTTTGGATTAATTACCACCTAGACTGCGATCCCCAAGACGCCTGCCACTCGTGGAGATTCTGGCAACCCCTCCCTTCTAAGGGGCAGGCCATTGTTCAGCAGTGGATGTCTATGGGCTGATGATGATGATGATATAAATATCAAACATATCACTATTTTCAGTGTATATACAGAGTGTTACAAAAAAACCCGTAAAAAATATACCCAAAAAATTAAAAAATATTATTATTTTCACTGATTTGCAAACCCAATTTCAGTGAAATTAAAAGAGTAAACTACGCAGAATGTACCTACTTTTCTACCTAATTCGCGGAACGACAAAAATTTTAAATTGCTATCTTCATGGCCTACGCATAACATCTTAACGTAATATTCCGAGTTAGAAAGAAAATCGTTATTTTGCAAAAAATGTTGGAAAAAAAAACTCGAAACAGTTGTAGGATATCGATTAGAAGATTTGAAATTGAGAACATATTTTCTTTTTCCAACTTGACATTTTTTGAAGCCAATGCTTGTGTATAATGACATCCTTGTATTGAGGTAGCAAACATTTATGAATCACAAATAGAAAAACTATTAAAGTAGATAATTATTAGGTAAAAGTAGGTACGTAGGCCATTCTGTTAAATAATCTAGTCCCCTGACATGACAGCTTACTAGGGTTGACAACATTTTTGGCTTTGATAATTAATTATATTTTTTACGGGGTATTTTGTAACACGTTGTATATTGTATATTTCAACGCGTACGTAGAGGTAGAGAAAAGGCTGCCATATCATAAAATTATACCTTACCTAACAAGTCTAGGCCTGACTGATGATTGGATACGAGAACTGCCCCTCGGTTTTCAGCTATGATTGCTCCGTTACGTAAACGCCATTCTATGCCAAATATGTTTGATATAACATATGACAACCAGTTGCCTACCAATCTAAACAAAAGAAAGTGTATCATTCATTTATAGTATTGCGTCTCTAGTGGTACACACAGAGTTGTACGTAGTACACCAGTGGTACCACGGACAAAAAAAATGTCTTTGGTACCACTGGTGGTATTACTACGGGTCCGTTTGTCTAGTGGTCAGATAACTTGGCGGCTGTTGTTGGTTGGGTCGTGGGTTTGATTCCCACCTAGCGGCTGGGTGACGTTTATCTATTTTAGTATGTACTATGCGTTTCAACTAACAATGTGACTGCCATGATAATCGTGACTGCGGCAACTTCACTCGTTGTTTACGATTTTTGTACCGCCAGCAGAGTAAACACAAAATAAAAAATTCGGCCCGGTTTTTATTATTTATTTTAATGTCTTATTTTGCTATCTATTTTTGTTAAAACATCATTTTCAGTAATTATATATCTGAAATGGCAACATGGCAGTCACATTCTTAGTTGAAACGCATAGTATTTACAAAAGTATATGTAAGTATTTGTTATATTTACCCGACTACGGAACGGAGGGAGGGTTATGATTTTAACAAGAATGTATGTATGTATGTTTGTATGTATGTTCATCTGTTCCCGCATATCTTCTAATCTACTTAACATAATTTGACAAGTAGGGTGTCGTTAGAAGTGTCTTGATTGTCCGCTTGTTATAGGCTATATGTATAATATCAAATTATGAGACTGCGATTTTATCCGTAGTCGGGTTTTAGTTTTTAAAACTTATTACTTGTTGTATGTTGTACTTCCCGTAGGGCGTCTGTAAGACGCGACTAAAACACGAAGACGGGCAGCAGCGTCTTTTATATAATTACCCACCTCCCATACTGCGCTCCCAAAGACGCCTGCCATGCGTGGGTTATGGCAACCCTCCAACTTCTAAGGGGGAGGCCTTTCTTCAGCAGTGGACATCTGTCGGCTGATGATGATGATGAAGTATTTGTATCAGTTGTCTGGTTACCATAGTGCAGGCTCTGTTTAGTTTGGGACCAAACGCAATACTATCTATGAAACAGTTATTACTGATATAAAACTTTTGTTCTGAATTCGAGTATTTCTATACATATATAAGTAAAGTCTGTTGACTCATAGACTGCACTGATCTAAATATTTTTATCTCCCGACGTAAAAAGTAGGGGTATTTTTAGTTATGGTCGCCCCTGTCTGTTTGTATGTCTGTCTTTATGTGGCATGGTAGCACCCAACGATGGCTTTTACGGATGAATAAAAATGATAATCCGATTTAATTGTGATGGTTTATATTTTTTGACGAAAGTTCAATCTTTTCTTACGAGTTCGTTGTCTTGTCTCAGGGTTTTTAAATTTTCAATTAAGTAGGCACTTATATAATTAAAAACGAAGGAATGTTTTGATCATAAATAAGTATGTACTTACATGCCGTTACTGTGGTGTCTTCCCTTTGTTATTATAAATGGAGAAATTAAAAATGATACTACCATGTAGAGAAAATAGTAGAAAAATACTTTCAAATAATATCTAAATTTTGTGTATTCTTTCGAAATTTGTCTTCTGTAGTGTGCAACTACAACCAATGCAAAAAGTATCCCGGCACTAAACCACATTTTGTGTTCAGCAAAACAAACACGATTATATCCAAATAATAAAATTAAATACAATTTTAATCATATGTGGGCTTAGAATTATGAGATAATAAAGCTATTGAGAAAACTTCTATTAGAATACAAAAATTACGACTAAGTTCTAAGACAGGCAATGTGACTCTAGTTTCATTTTCGGTTTATAAGCGCCGTTGGAGCGGTCAAGCCATCATGGTCACGGAGGCTTTTAATTTAACCTGTGTAAGCATTTTATAGTAAGTACATTCATATTTATGACTAGCTGACCCACGCAGCTCCGCCCGCGCTATTTTTACGTTAACTAAACTTTGAATAACAGACATTCGCATCGAATACATAACCTCATTTTTTATAGTCGGTTAAAAACTGGGACCCACTTTTTACTTGCTCTCCGAAGCACGGACCCGTTTAGTTCAAATGGCGTTAAACGGTCACCCATCTATTTAATGACCTTACCTAACGTTGCTTAACCCAATCGATTACAAAACCTTGATAACAACTCTCTATGAGTGTTTCCTTACTAATATTTATTATATTTTATAGAAAAATTGATAAAATCGGACCAAGCGTATAACCAAGTACCCGTTTTGACTTTAATCCCCTCTCCCAAAAGAACCGTGCTAGATTACGGGATAAAAAGTATCCTATGTCCTACCTCGTAGTAAGATCTCAAATTATGCCAAGTTGCATTTGAATCCATTCAGTAGTTTTGGCGTGATGCTCAGCCGTGATACAGACAGACAGACAGACAGACAGAAAAAATTAAAAAAATTACATTTTCGGCCTCAGTATCGGTTATAGAATGCCCTCCAAATATAATTTTTCAAATATCTTCAATGTACAGAATTGAACCTGTTACAGTTTTATTATAAGTATAGATGACGATAAAATATAAACTTACAATAAATTTAAAAAAGAAACTAATATTAACCTTACATAACTAAAATTAAACTAACATCATACAATAATAATAAAACTAGAATAAATGAAATACAAATAAAAATATATGTCCACGTGGGAGTGTGGCAAGAATGCTGGCGGCATTACCACGCTGGATCGCTCTAATTTATACCGATCCGTTCAGCGAGGAATGAGCCAGCCTTTCTTGTCACCCGAAGAGGAGGCCAGTTTTGGGCTTATTTTGTTTCAAAAAGGTGTGCTTTGAGGTACTCCATCGTCCTAAGGTCTCAAAAGCAAGCGGCTCAAATATGTAACTATTAGTAATAACCACATACTTGCGCTGCTTTGCAGAAGCAGTCCGCACAGCTGCGGTTCCCGCTGCAGACGCTGACTCACTGAGTTGTAAGGGTGCGAGGGTGTCCACACATGTGGCATCCCAAAAGAGGGCACGTCCACGCTCCTAGGAGACCAGCGTCATGCCGTCATCACGTAGCACTCCAACCGGTTCTAAAATGTATGGTACGGCGGGGGAGGCAAGAGCCCTATTCAGGGAGCCATGGCGAGAAAACCTACCTGCACTTTTCCTGCACGAGAGACCATGGAGACCAAATTTGTCCACCTCCGTCCCACATGGCCATGTGTGCTCGCAGAACACCGGAGCAACGAGATGGATCGCCACAGCCACGCGGTGGCGATAAAACTAGCACCTACTGCAGAGGACGGTAAAGCCTGAAGCCAATGGCCGGACTCATTGTGACTTAACTAATGCTAGAAGCCGGGCATGATCGCGGTCACTGGTACAATTTTGATCACATTATTCGCGGTTGATTTTACCGATGGTAGATCCCAAAGTTTTTGCACGTTTCATTTCTTAAGGATCTCTCCTTTGGGACAATTCACTGTCCAGCTTTCTTTAGCCTCACTCGAAAATATAAAATTATAAATCCACTTGTTACCTGCGACGCGCACAATGTCGTCTGTCCACCTAGTAGTCCTGCCTACGCTGCGTCTTCCGGTTTGTGGTCGCCACTCGAGAACCTTTCTTCCCCAACGGTTATCGGTTCTTCGAGCGATGTGGCCTGCCCTTTGCCACTTCAACTTGCAAATTCTGAGAGCTATGTCGTTGACCTTAGTTCTTCGGCGAATCTCCACATTTCGGATTCTGTCACGCAAAGAAACTCCGAGCACAGCTCTCCCCTTGACTCGTTGTGCGACTCTGAACTTCTCTAAAAGGCCTAGGTTAGGGACCACGTCTCAGTACCATATGTCGTCACTGGCAACACACACTGGGTAAAAACCTTCGTCTTCAGGCAATGCGGTATGTTGGACGAGATGATATCGCGTAGTTTCCCGAACGCTGCCCATCCGAGTTGGATTCTTCGGGCGACCTCTTTGTCGAAGTAGGACCGGCCTAACTGGATAGTTTGTCCTAGGTATACGTAGCGGTCAACAACTTCGAGTGTATCGTTCCCAACAACTACTGGTACGGGTGCAACGTGGACATTAGACATGATCTTTGTCTTGTCCATATTCATTATAAGACCCACCTGTTGGGAAACGCTACCGAGGTCGAGCATCGTCTAAGGTTTTCCAGCGACTCTACCATAGTAATAATAATAATATCTTGGGACAATTCACACACGGTCATCTGATCCCAAACTAGGCAGAGCCTGTACTATGGAAACCAGACAACCGATACTAATACTTAAGTATATACATTTTTTTTTGTAAATACATACTTAAATAGATAAATAACACCCAGACACTTGGTGGGAATCGAACCCACGACCCATCGGTTAGCGGACAGGGTGTCTAACCACTAGACCAACGGGCCCGTCGATGATAATGACTATATCATCGGCAAAACGAAGGTGAGTGATGTATTCGCCATTGATATTGATGCCGAATCCGTTCCAGTACAAGAGCATGAAAACGTTCTCCAATGCCTCCACTGCAACACCGCCCAGGACTCGATTGAATCAAAGGCTTTATCGTAGTCCACAAACGCTAGTCATAATGCTATGACATTATATGTACTTATTTAATTTTATTGTATATTATATGTGTATGTTTGTTATTGTATTATCTATATCTATATCTATACATATTATAAAACAAAGTCGCTCCCGCTGTCTGTCTGTCCCTATGTATGCTTAGATCTTTAAAACTACGCAACGGATTTTGATGCGGTTTCTCTTAATAGATAGAGTGATTCAAGAGGAAGGTTTATATGTATAATACATGTATAATATAGTAGAGAAACACTGATAATTTTAGAGGTTTCTAATGTAAGTTCGTAAATAAACACATTTTTTTGAGCTTACATTGCAAACGCTGGCTGAACCTTACGAGATAGATCAAAATAATGTACTACAGTATTGTACACCTTAACAAGGGCTACAAAAAAGTCTGTAATGGTATATGTTTATCTCTTAGGGATAACCCACAATAAACTTTCTTTAATCTTTTACTTTTTATGAGAAATGATTAATTATTAATAAATTTTTGTTAGCATGAATTTGTCCCTTCTTCAATATAACGTAAACTTCACTAATATTTACACCAATGTTACATGAACGTTGTTCATACCGCTAGGTTAAGGTTAAGCAACATAAGGCAAGGTCATTACATAGATAGATGGGTGAACCGATTTGTATGAAATTTTGTGTGCATATCGGGTAGGTCTGAGAATAGTTCGTAAAGTATATTTCATGCTGCTAGGTTAAGCAACGTTAGGCAAGGTCATTACATAGATGGGTGACGGCGGCAACTCCGAGGAGGACGGTGACAGGGTTGCGAGCCCCATCCCCGTGATGATGGTGCCAGGTTTAAGGGGGCTATAATGCGCACTGAGGGGTATTTGGTGCAGATTCCACTGGAGGGCCCAGGTCCCCACTGTCATGTGGCGATGCGACAGCTGTAGGGGTTTAAGTGGGTTATAATCACAGATACCATGACAAGGATATATAGAACGAGAGGAAGGTGCCAGAGAGAGAGGGGGGGATTCGAGGAGGGGGTGATGGGGTGAGGGATAGGGGGATTAAGATGTAGCAAGGGCGGAGTGAGGGGGAGCAAGTTGGGAGAAGAGACAGGGGGAGGGGGTTCAGAGAGGGAACAACGGGGAGAGGAAGGGTCGAGTGTGACGGGAACCGAAGCGGGAGGGGGAAAGAGAGAGGAGAGAGAGAGCATAGAATTAGATTTTTCTTATAAGAGAGAGATGGAGAGAGAAATAAATCAAGGGAGGAGGGAGAAAAGGGGAGCAAATAGTAATAAAAGCGCGGGCGGAGCTGCGCGGGTCAGCTAGTATATAATATTTATTACATAATTTACTTTGTATTTTTGTATGTAGTCATTTGTTGTACACTTGTTTGTATCCTCTACAGTATTTAAATTTTTCTCTAAATTCTCCATCACTCAAAGGTGAGCTGTCAGAAAACTCAATGTTTGGGTTAAGCACGCCTTTGTGCATTAATTTTCTTTATTTTATAATAATGTGTAATATTATTGTGTGAAATAAAGAATAAGAATAATGGCCGATTATACTCCTCGGTCTTCTGTATAATCTGGCGGAGCGTGTGGTGTGGCATGTGGTCTACGGTGCTAAAGCCTTTTCGGAACCCGACATCGACACACCAACTTACAGATTGGCTCAGCATGTAGCAAGAGTGCTGTCCCTACTAATAGGGCACACACAAGCACACACCAGGGATTCATACCATTTAGTCAGTGAAATTTCAACACAGTGAAAAAAGATCTGTGTCTTACTGACAATGAAACTATGATCAGTTTTGATGTCCAGTCCCTATTTAGAAGAAGAAGAAAGAAGAAGAAAATATTTATTCATAGCAAAAAACACATGAGTAAAATAAAATAACAATTGAAAACATAAACTAAATTATTGCAACTTGCTATGAAAAGGGTCCAACTCAGCATAATGCGGCTTGGTAACAAGCCGCGCCAAGCCGCGCTGGTCTTCCGTTGGAACCCAGTCAGTAACCCCATGGACACTCTGCCATGCACACACAACACAAATATTTAACAATTTTATAAAATTAAATAAACTATTTAACAAGTTTAATAGAATAAATTATGACCGGAATTATATTTAATGTTAGGTATGCACTTTAATTTTATGCTCGCCAAATGCTGCATCCTACCTACGTAGGTTTTTTTTTTTTGTAATTACGTGTATAGTGCCACTATACACGTAATTACAAAAAAAAAAGACAGTTTAACAAGATATATAAAGAGTAGATACCTTATATTTATTACTAGCTGACCCGCCCAGCTCCGCCCGCGCTTTTATTACAATTTGCTCCCCTTTTCTCCCCCCTCCCTTGATTTATTTCTCTCTCCATCTCTCTCTCACTTATAAGAAAAATCTAATTCTAATTCTCTCTTTCCCCTTTCCCGCTTCGGTCCCCGTCACAGTCCCCCTCTTCCTCTCCCCGTTGTCCCCTCTCTGAACCCCGTCCCCCTCTCTCTTCTACCACCTTGCTCCCCCTCACTCTCCCCTTGTTCTACCTTAATCCCCCTATCCCTCACCCTATCACTCTCTCCTCGAATCCCTCTCAGGGAGAGCCCTCTCTTTCCTCTCTTGCACCCTCCTCTCGTTCTAAATATTCTCGTTAATCATGGTATCTGGTATCTGGGATTCTTACCCACTTAAACCCCTGCGGCTGTCGCATCGCCATATATGAGGGGAGACCTGGGCCCTCCAGTGGGATATGCACCAAATACCCCTCAGTGCGCATTATAGCCCCCGGGAACCTGGCACCATGATCACAGGGATGGGGCTTGCAACCCCGTCACCGTCCTCCTCGGAGTCGCCGCCGCCCGTCACCTATCTATGTAATGACCTTGGCTAACGTTGCTAAACCTAGCGGTATGAAATATACATTACGATTTTATTCTCAGACCTACCCGATATGTACACAAAATTTCATACAAATCGATTCACCCATCTATTTAATGACCTAGCCTTATGTAGCTTAACCTTAACCTAGCGGTATGAACAACGTTCTCAGCTTTTTTGTCAGTGGTGTAAATATTAGTGAAATTTACGTTATATTGAAGAAGGGACAAATTCATGCTAACAACAATTTATTAATAGTTAATTATTTGTCATAAAAAATGGTTATTGTGGGTTATCCCTAAGAGATAAACATATAGCATCGCGAACTTGTTTGTAGACCTTGTTAATATGTACAATACTGTAGTACATTATTTTGATCTATCTCGTAGGGTTCAGCCAGCGTTTGCAATGTAAGCGCAAAAAAATGTGCTTATTTACGACATCACATTAGAAACCTCAAAAATTATCAGTGTTTCTCTACTATATTATGCATGTATCTATACTTATAATAAAACTGTAACAGGTCCAATTCTGTACATTGAAGATATTTTGAAAATTATATTTGGAGAGCATTCTGTAACCGATACTGAGGCCGAAAATGTATTTTTTTTAATTTTTGTCTGTCTGTCTGTCTGTCTGTCTGTATCTCGGCTGAGCATCACGCCGTAACTACTGGATGGATTGAAACGAAACTTGGCATGATTTGAGATCTTACTACGAGGTAGGACATAGGATACTTTTTATCCCGTAATCTAGCACGGTTCTTTTGGGAGAGAGGATTAAAGTCAAAATGGGTACTTGGTTATACGCTTGGTCCGATTTTATCATTTTTTCTTTATAATTATAATAAATATTTGTAAGGGAACACTCATAGACCGTTGTTAACAATTGGAAATCGATCAGGTTAAGCAACGTTAAGTAAGGTCATTAAATAGATGGGTGACCGTTTAACGCCATTTGAACTAAACGTCTCCGTGCCTCGGAGGGCAAGTACAAAGTGGTTCCAAGTTTTTAACCGACTTTAAAAAAGGAGGTTTTGTATTCTATGCGAATGTATATTATTGAAAGTTTAGTAAACGTAAACACAGCGCGAGCGGAGCTGCGTGGGTCAGCTAGTTATACATATAAACCTTCCTTAAGAAACACTCTATCTATTAATAAAAACCGCATCAAAATCCGTTGCGTAGTTTAAAAGATTTAAGCATACATAGGGACAGACAGACAGCGAGAGCGACTTTGTTTTATAATATGTACTAGCTGACCCGCGCAGCTCCGCCCGCGCTTTTATTACATTTTGCTCCCCTTTTCTCCTTCCTTCCTTGATTTATTTCTCTCTCTATCTCTCTTATGAGAAAAATCTAATTGTATGCTCTCTCTCTCCTCTATCTTTCCCCTCCCGCTTTGGTCCACGTCACACTCCCCCTCTTCTTCTCCCCGTTATATTCTCCCTAAACCACCTCCCCCCTGCCTCGTCTCCCACCTTGCGCCCCTTCACTCCCCCCTTGCTCAACCTAACTCCCCCTATCCCTCACCTCAACACCCCCTCCTCAAATCCCCTCTCCCACTCTCTCTCCTCTCTTGCACGCTCCTCTCGTTCTATATATATCCTCGTCAATCAAGGTATCAGCGGCATGAAATATACTTTATGACCTATTCTCAGACCTATCCGATATGCACACAAAACTTCATACAAATCGGTTTACCCATCTATTTAATGACCTTACCTAACGTTGCTTAGCGATATGAAATGTACTTTGTGACCTATTCTCAGACCTACCCGATATGCACACAAAATTTCATACAAATCAGTTTACCCATCTATTTAAAAACCTTACCTAACGTTGCTTAACCTTAACCTAGCGGTATGAAAAATAGATATCGAGGACTTTTTTGTAGACCTTTGGTGTACAATAATGACCCACATTATTTTGATCTATCTCGTAGGGTTCAGCCAGCGACTGCAATGTAAGCGCAAAAAAAATTGTTTATTTACGACATCATATTAGAAACCTCTAAAATTATCAGTGTTTCTCTACTATATTATGCATGTATTATACATAAAAACCTTCCTCTTGAATCACTCTATCTATTAAGAAAAACCGCATCAAAATCCGTTGCGTAGTTTTAAAGATCTAAGCATACATAGGGACAGACAGACAGCGGGAGCGACTTTGTTTTATAATATGTATAGATATAGATAATACAATAACAAACATACACATATAATATACAATAAAATTAAATAAGTACATATAATGTCATAGCATTATGACTAGCGTTTGTGGACTACGATAAAGCATCCATTACAAATTACAAATACATCCATCGCATAATATTACACTCGTGTCATGTCTAAGCGTTTCTTGCCCCTTTTGATGCTCACAGAGAAATTTTCTGAGATTAGACCTAAACGCGTGTAAACATTGTAGGTTTCTCAACGGCGCGGCGGCGGGATATTGTTCCAGCATTTCGATGCTGCGTACCGGAAACTACCTCTGAAAGTGGCCGTTCTATGGTGTTGCGTTGAGAGCTGCGCCGCGCACTGCCGCGACCCGCACACCCTCCGACTTGCCATCCACATCAATTTCCCATACAGATAAGGAAGAGTCTTATTTTTCAAAACTCCGAAAAGAAGGCAGGCTAAATGGAGTTTACGGCGATGCTTCATTTTGAGAATATAATTTTTATTAAGAAATGGAGTAACAAGCATTTTGGACCCGTTGTATAAGCTGTTGCGATTTAGATAGAAGACGAGGTCCATATACTGCGTCCATATAATTTAGTCTGGACAAGACAAGAGACTCGACAAGCTGAATCCGTAAACTTTCATTAATATATGGTCTAATTGGATATAATGTTTTTAATTTATATTCATTCATGAGCATAACATTCTCGGTCTAATTGGATATAATGTTTTTAATTTATATTAATTCATGAGCATAACATTCTCTGTTTGGTTTAAGCTTGCAAGCTGATGTTTAGTTCCAAAGACCAGGTACTTTGTCTTCATGGGGTTTAATAGTAAGCAGTTTTCTGCACACCAAATATAAATATTAAGAAGGTCCTCATTTAACTTTCTAATAGCACTATCCACTTCCGAAGGATTACAAGAGATATATACCTGTATATCATCCGCATAAATGTGAAAATTTGAATGCCTAATATGTTTTCCGATATCTGCTGCGTATAAGATAAAAATAATGGGCCCTAGGATAGACCCCTGTGGTACACCTCTATTAACAGCCATCATATCTGATATACTAGAGGAGCCATCACTACATTAAACCACTGCAATGTGTCCGAGTCAAAACCGTGAAAACTTAATTTGGACATCAGAAGATCAATATTAATAGAATCAAATGCCCTGGAAAAATCTAATAATACAAGGAGTGTACACCTAAAGGGGGAGGCCTTTGTTCAGCAGTGGACGTCTTCCGGCTGGTGATGATGTACACATACCACGATCCATTGCGACCAGAATATTGTCAGTGACATCAAGCAAGGCCGTTGCAGTGCTACGCCCTTTCCTAAACCCCGACTGAACTTCAGGTAGAATATTATTTTTTTCAAGGTATTCAGTCAGCTGAGCACTAACAGCCTTTTCTAATATTTTAGAAAAACATGGTAAAATACTTATAGGCCTGAGATCCTTCAAATCAAGCGGATTTGAGTGATTAGGTAGTGGGAGTATTATAGCCAGTTTCCATGTATCTGGGAATGTAGAGGTGGTAATAGATCTATTTATAATATGCCTTATCGAATCAATAGAATGTGGAAACGTCATAGTAATCATATCCCATGTTATACCATCACACCCCTGCGCATTAGATTTCAAACTCTTCATTATATGGACCAGCGTGCGATTTACATGCCTACATGTGGTGGACTGCATTAAAATTGTGAAACAGAGGCTAGCTGAGAAAAACATGCCAAATTCGGAGAAATAACGTCTCCCTGTCTCACACCTCGCTGCAATGGGATTGCTTTCGTGCTCTCGTCCTGTACTCGGATCGACATGATGGCGTTGCTGTACAAACACTTCAATACTTCGATGTACCTATATTCAATGTGGTACCGCTGGAGGGAATGCAATACTGCCCAGGTCTCGATTGAATCGAAGGCTTTCTCGTAGTCCACAAACGCTAGACATAATGGCCGATTATACTCCTCGGTCTTCTGTATAATCTGGCGGAATGTATGAATGTGGTTTACGGTACTAAAGCCTTTTCGGAACCCGGCTTGTTCGGGAGGCTGGAATTCATCAAACCTGTGTTCGAGACGGTTCGTAATGACTCTCGAAAACAGCTTGTACACATGGCTCAGGAGTGAGATAGGTCTATAATTCTTCAAAAAGGTTTCGTCACCTTTCTTGAAGAAAAGCACACCACACTCCTTTGCCATGCTTCTGGCGTAGTACCCTGAAGTAAGACGGAATTGAGTAACTTCTGGAGGATTAAAAGTATCGGTTTTCCACCCGCTCTCAGAACTTCTGTTGCGAATCCGTCTTCATCCGGCGCCTTGTTGTTTTGAAGCTGTTTGAGAGCCATTCTAATCTCGTACAAGCTGATGTCTGGGATGTCCTCAGTGTAATGTCGGGTTAGTTGGAGTCTGATGTCCTGAGCTGTTTGGGCAATGGGTTTTCGTGTCAAGGTGTACAACTATCCGTAAAACCTCTCGAGCTATCTCAATATCTCCGGTTTCGATGAGATGACACTGACGTCGTCGATCTTCAGCTTGGTCACTTGGCTTCGCCCAATAGACGAATTCTGTGCAAACACTTTAGAGCCTTGGTTCCGCTCAATTGCGTTCTTAATACATTCAGTATTATAGGAACGCAAGTCGTGTCGCATGGATTTCGTGATTCGTCTATTGAGTTCAGCATATTCCGACATATCAGCTAAAGATTGTAGTCTCATCTCAGTCCAGTTTTCCATTATCTTAATGGTTTGATTGGAGAGCTTCTGAGGCCTATTACGGCGTGGGGTCTTAAATAACTTGGTCCCCACTGCATGGACAGTCACAGTAAATTAGTTACATGTAGTACATGTAATTTACATATATTGATACACCGAAGAATACCCACTGTGAACCAGTGATCGAACAGGGTTTTTGTTACACACTGTGTAGTATTATAATAGCGTTACGTGTAGGACTAGGTATAGATAGATAGATAACTCTTTTTTGCACACCAAAAAGTACAGAAAAAAGAAGTACAAAAAAAATATACAACGGTATACATTGGGCGGTCTTATCGCAAATTGCGATTTCTTGTATATTGATTTTTTGTATATTGTTGTATAACATTGTAAATAGTTTGAAAATGTTGAGCAAAGGATCCGAAATTTATTTGACAATATGAACTTTTTTTTAATTTTTTTTAATTTTATTTATAAACATAGATATGTACAGTTATCATTTAAATTAAAAAGATACCAAACTATTTACAAATTATCAAATAAATCGTGACCGCGCGGAATGGTGGCAAGAACGCTGGCTGCATTTCCTCGCTGAATTGCAATGCTGATTCTTTGAGCGAGAAAAGAGCCAGCCCTCTTGTCACCAGTGGAGGCGATCAGTCGTGGAGAAATTTGTTGGAAAAAGTTTCTTGTGCTGGAGCTCCATGGACCAAAAGTTTCCACAGCAAGCGGCACAAATATATGTGTATTTGCTAGAGACACATATTTGCGCCGCTTGCCCAGACCAGCCTTCTCCGCCACAGCGCCCGCCTTAGACACCGCGTCCCTGAGGTGGGAGGGGGCCAATGTATCGACACACGTCGCATCCCAAACAAGAGCCCGTCCCCTCTCCCAGGGAATCAGTGTCATTCCGTCAGGTCTCTTGCCATCATCGCGAAACACTCCTAAAGGCTCCAATAGTGAAGGAACGTTGATGGTGGCAAGAGCCCTCTTGATGATATCGTTGAGAGAGCTGTGGCGGGAAAATCTCCCAGCACTTTTCTGACAGGAAAGCCCATGGAGCCCAGACCGATCCACCTCCACTCCGCACGGACATCTGTGCTCCATGCATACTGGTGCCCCCAGACGGATACCTACCGCAATCCGAAAACTCTCGGAGTCTAAAAGAGTACCAAGCCTGGATGCAGGGATGGTGTGAAGCCAATGACCTGATTCTTTTACCCCTACAGCTAAAAGCCTGGCACGGTCCCGATCACTGGTTAATTTTTCGGCCAAAATTGCATGAGAGATTTGTACCAATGGCGAATCCCAAAGTTTTTGTTCGTTTACTTCCTTCGGGATATCGACATTGGGACAAATACGTTTCCAGGTTTCCAATGCTTCTGTAACACCAGCAATTGTTGGGTAGTTAATTATTTTTGAACAAAGATCGTGAGCACCGTGTACAGAGGCAAGGAAAGCTGGAAGAGCAACACTCGAAATTTTCCTCACGCCGATGCCGCCGTGTCTAATGGGTAAAGTTGCTTGGAGCCAGGAAAGGTCGTGAAAGGGTAAATTTAGAATTTTTTCGAGGGTGTTTTTAAGGGCGGCATCCATACGGTTAAGTTGTCCTGAAAATTTCCAGACAGGGCTCGCGCGTAGAATGTATGTAAATTTTGGGACGAATAGACAGTATTTTAAGATAGTGTATGCTATGTGGGAATTTAGTATGCCCAGTCTGGAAGAATTATCTAAAAAGTTATTAAATTTATCCTCCAAAAATGGTTCTACACCCTCGTCGAGTAGAGGGGCACCGAGAAGGCAAAGTGATTCTTTAGATAGAATTTTGATATTTGGTGTAATTTTGTTAAAGTTATCAATGATTGAATTTTTCTGACTGGGAGGGAGAGAATCGCAAATATAAATTTCACATTTTGACGAGTTTAATTCAAGGCCTAAAGAATTGAAATCATGAGAAACCTTGTTCAAATCTGACAGAACCGTAACCGCTCTGCCTCCTAAGGTACCGTCATCCAGGTACCACACATTTAATTTTGAATTTAAAGATGATATAGAGTGTTGGATTGCTAAACTAAAAAGGGCAGGGCCAAGTGGATCACCTTGCTGAACTCCAACTGCAGAATCAATAACGTGATTCCCAAAAATTAATTTTGAAGCCGAGCTGTAACATTGCCAAATATAGGGATAAAGTTCAGGCAGTTGAGACGCCACAGTTTTTAGCAAGGCTGACCTATCCAACGAATTAAAAGCGTTCTTCACATCGACCTTAAGTAAAACCTCCATATCATCAGATGAGATAAAGGTACGTGTGGCGTGTACTGCAGCCTCGCATTGTATTTGACAATATGAACAGATGTTCATATTGTCAAATACATTTCAGATTTAGGAATAGACAGGCCATAGCGAGCAAAATTTACTCCACAACACATGGTACTATGTAAAAAAAATATTTTTTAACAATAAATATGTCTAATTTCGTGTTAAGCCAAATCTCACTAGGGTAAAATTACTGAATAAGACTACACTTGATATTTTCATATGTTTTTGTATGTACATGTACTGAAGAATGTACATATACTCATCTGTACTGAAGAACATAATTAAGGTAGAAGTTGTAAGAAGTGAAGTGGGAAAGTGTTTGTATGAAAATGTCCCTAGATGCAAAAATATATAGGCTGTAGAGAGGCCGCTCTTATATTTTAAATTCTTTGCATAATTCAAATGGTTGACACACTTTTCACGTGCATATCTTTGATTGTTATCTATAATTATAACCTGAATGGTGTATCCAAGAAGCTTAGGCTTATAGTTTGGGTGTATCAATTAAAATCTCAATGATGTGTTTAAAAATTTTATTGTCTAGGTCTAGTTACAAATGTGGTTGGAAAATTATCAATAATACTGCGATGAATACATTTACTGTAAGTATGTTAATAACATTGAGGTAATATGTGAAGTACATATTAACTCAACGGTTAATAATTTTTTTCGACGAGTTTGTCTTCACAAGAAAGGGCATAATATAGTACTTTATATACACAAAGGTACTTAAACCAAGTATTAAGCTTATACATCATAAATAACATAAGATCAAAAAAAAAAAGTGTTTATTTAGATTTATGTTTATCCTTTAACAGAGTGCGGATAGTCTTTAGGTAAAGAACTTAACACCTCATCGGATAACTGTTTGTAAGTTGTTATCATCTTCTCACGAATCTGTTTGACTAATTCAGGCACGTCATCCATAGTAAGACCAACTGTCGGTACCGGATCCAGACACTGAATAATGATGTGACCTGCAAGAATATGTGATTGTTTTATCAAGATTTATTCAAGAACTGTTTCAATATCCGACAGCCAAATAAATGGCCCGGTCACATTTGTGCCACATTTAGGGCCAATTAAATAAGTCAATGAGCCTAGTCCATACCCAAGACTGTCAACTACATGCGTGTTTAGAATTGTACAAAGGGGGATGGTTATGTTACTCGCGTCCGTAGGATATACCACCTTCTCCAAGGCCCACCCTACACGTGTCCCCCGGGTGGTGCTAAACGAGTAACAACGCCGAGCAACAGGCGGCGGTTAATTAACCTGTCAATATGGTGAGCAAGAACCAAGAGGAACTAAATCTCCTCTAAAAGTCTGCGTGCAGTGTATTGGGGTCACACTGTATCTATATACCCAAAAACCCTTTATGAAATGAGTACGAATATAGATAGTGATTTGCCATGCGCCCCGGCTAGCGACCGGCGCCCTCAGGTATCCGGGCCTGTGGGTGAGAAATATGTTACCGAAGACTGTGTGGTGGTGGATACCCAGGCTGCCTCTACAGTTATTAATGCTACTGGTCAAAATTCTAAAAAGTTGACGCAGCAGGTTTTTCATCGCAGCTTCTTCTTAAGCAACAGGTCTAGACATCCCTCTCTTGGCGACCTTCCATCAGGAGAAAAATCCTTAAAAGGTCCTACAATAAGTGACGAAGACAACAACTCTCAACAGAATACCCAAATAGATTGGCAAACTGCACCAGTACTTCGACAAACTAAGAGAAAGAGAATCAGCACAACACCGCCACATGATACTGAAATCATTACTCAAAACAGATTCTCTGGTTTACAAGTCGATGAAACAGAAACCACACTGCCCAAAAAACCTACCAAACCACCTCCAATTATGCTATATGGTATCGAAGATATAACAAAACTAAATGAATTGTTTGGAACTGTTGTGGGAAAATCTGATTATTCCTTCAAAATTGTAACTAAAAAGCAGCTACGGATCACATGTATTAATGTTGATACTTATAAGAAACTCATTCAACTGGTAAGAGAACTAAATCTTATTGGACACACATTTACCAGAAAGGAGGAAAGGCCTTACAGGATAGTGATTACAAACCTTCATCATTCCACACCATTAGAAGCCATCAAGGAGTCAATCGAAAGTACTGGGAACAAAATCAAAGGCGAAATTATCAATGCTAAATATGGACCAGATAAGATACCTTTATCAACTTTCTTTGTCAACCTTGAGCCAGGGCCTAACAACGGTTCCGTCAAACAACTGACGAAAATTTATAACACCTTTGTGACTATTGAAGACCCGAAACGCAAAAATAGTATACCACAATGCAAACGATGCCAACAATATGGCCACACCCAGAACAATTGCATGCGTCCCTACAGATGTGTGAAATGCGCTGGTGCTCACAAAACTATAGATTGTAAAAAAAAGGACAGATCTACCCCAGCAAAATGTGCCTTATGTCTTGGTGAACACCCGGCAAATTATAAAGGCTGTGAAGTCTTTTTGGAAATCCAAAAACGGAAATTTAGGAGCAGACAAGAAGTTGTTGATAAGATTAATAAATATAGCAAACAGAACCTAGATGGGAATCATGACAGCAAAGGTACAGATACTAATATTGCAAATAATGTAGATCACCAGCAATCAAAAGGATACACCCAATATAGACACACATACAACGCACATAGAACTTACGCGGAAGCAGTTCAACAAGACCAATCCACTAGTAAACTAGAAGATCTTCTCACAAAACAAGCTGAAAAGCTAGATATCCTAATTGGACAGATTAGTACTCTAATGAGTCTGTTAACTACAGTTATGTCAAAGCTACATAAATGACCTCTCTAAGGATAGCAGCTTGGAATATTAATGGTTTATCAAACCATAAGCACGAACTACTGAACTCCATAAAACTAAACAAACTGGATATTGTTCTCATATCTGAATCCCATCTGACTAACAATGCACAGGTTGTTTTGAAAGATTACTGCATCTACACAACCAATCATCCAGATGGTACGGCTCATGCAGGGACTGCAATAATTGTAAGAAAAAATTTGAAACATTGTGCCATGCCACAGTACCAAACAGCCCATATACAGGCTACAACTATTTGTATCCAAGACAAACTAGGTAACTATAATGTAACTGCTGTATACTGCCCACCAAGACCAAAAATTGATGAAAATGCGTTTAATGCGTTCATCAATACACTGGGTACAAGATTTTTGATAGGTGGTGACTAGAATGCAAAACACACTCACTGGGGTTCGAGAATAACGCTTACACGAGGGAGAGAACTCAAGTTATGTTTGGATAAAAATAACGTTGGTGTACTAACAACAGGGCAACCAACACACTTTCCTAGTGACTTACAGAGAAACCCTGATCTGATCGATTTCTTTGTGTTTAAAGGAATATGCGAACACTACCTTAAGATCGAATCATGTTATGATAGTTCGTCTGACCACCTACCTATAATAGCTACAATAAGTACAACCATCATTGAAAGGCAACAACGTCCATATCTTTATAATAAAAGAACTGATTGGGAAGCATTCAGAGAGTACATTAATGTGACCCTAGATCTGAAAGTGCCCCTAAAGACAGAAAGTCATATTGAAGATGCTACTATATTGGTCACCCAAACCATCCAAAAAGCATGCTGGTTGAGTACGCCAACCCTGGATACTAATATGAAAAATCCTTGCGATGTTCCAGTTACTGTCAGAAAAATGATTTTAGAAAAGCGACGATTGAGAAAGCGCTGGCATGAATCTCGAAGGGCACAGGATAAAACTATTTTTAATAAAGCCTGCCAAAATTTAAAGGACTTTCTTGGGGAAATAGAAAATGAAACTCTGCAAAAACGGCTTGAAGGTTTATCAACGAAGGGATCAAAGGAACATTCACTTTGGAATGCCGTGAAATCATCACAAAAGCCACATAAACAAGAGTACCCTTTAAAATTGGATACTGGTTCGTGGGCCAAAACAGATGCAGAAAAGGCTAGTGCATTTGGAGAATTCCTACAAAGTGTTTTTACACCTCATCCAAGTAACAATACTGATACGGAAAGGGAAGTTAAAGAATACCTAGAAAGTGACTTACAGCTAAGTCCTCCTATAAAAAGTTTCTCACCCCAGGAGATTTGGAAAGCTATAAGAGGTCTCTCATTGAAAAAAGCTCCTGGTTATGATCAAGTAACGGCGGAAATTTTAAGACAACTGCCACGGAAGGCTGTTGTATTCCTTACAGCTCTTTTCAATAGTATTCTAAGAACATCCTATTTCCCTCAGTCATGGAAAGTATCACAAATAACGATGATTCCCAAACCAGGTAAAGATCACTTCCAGGTTTCATCCTACAGACCAATCAGTCTGCTACCAATATTATCCAAACTGTTTGAAAAACTTCTCCTACGTCGAATGATCTTGGAAATACATGCAAATACACTTGTTCCTGACCATCAGTTTGGATTTAGAGAGGGTCATTCAACTATTGAACAAGTTCATAGAGTGGTTAAGGACATAAGACTGGCAATAGAACGTAAGCAGTATTGCTCGGCGGCCTTTCTAGATATTCAACAGGCATTTGACAAAGTTTGGCATGAAGGCCTACTGTACAAAATAAGAAAAAACCTACCACATAACTATTTTACCTTGTTAAAATCTTATATTCAAGGTAGAATATTCCAAGTAATCGTGAATAACGACAGTTCAAAGTTCTTTGAAATACGAGCCGGTGTTCCACAGGGTTCTGTACTCGGTCCTGTCTTGTACACAATTTTCACAGCTGATGTTTCTGAAACTCCTGGAATCCTTTTTGCAACTTTTGCAGATGACACCGCTGCATTGTCCTGTGACAGGGATCAAAAGAGAGCCTCAGACAAACTCCAAATTCACTTAAATGCTACACACGATTGGATGGAAAAGTGGAAGATAAAAGCCAGTGCTGCTAAATCCCACCATGTGACATTTACGCTGAACACAGGAAACTGTCCGCCAGTACAACTTGGCAGTGAGGTACTACCTCAAAGTGATGTGGTAAGATACCTAGGAGTATACTTGGATAGAAGACAAACATGGAAAACGCATATCCAAAAAAAGAGAGATGAACTGAACATCCGCCTACGCTCATTAACGTGGCTATTGGGAAGACAGTCAAAACTAAGTCTAAATAACAAGTTGCTTATTTATAAAACTATTCTGAAGCCAGTCTGGACCTATGGCATTGAACTTTGGGGTACAGCGAGTAACTCTAATCTTGAGATACTACAGCGGTTTCAGAATACGGTATTTCGCACCATATTAAATGCACCATGGTTCACAAAAACCAATGAAATGCACGAGTACCTAGAAATGAAGACAGTCAAGGAAGAAGTAAACACTTTAGCTACTCGTTACAAGTAAAGACTAACACATCATGTCAACAGACTGGCTGTGGCCCTCAGCGACAAAACTGAAAACGTTAAACGACTCAAAAGATTCCATATAAGCGACTTACAAACCAGAACCTAAAAAGGTGTTCACTTGAGATAGAGTTCTTTGATGAAAGAACCATCTCTACAAACAGAACTATGAACAAATCTGCTTATAGTGAAATCACTGATTGCAGATAGCCACAAAATAATAATAAAAAAAAAAAAAAAAAAAAAAAGAATTGTACAATATTTTGAACTTATGGCGTAAAGAAATCCATTCATCAATGAAGCAGAGTGTTGACAGGAATAATTGTAGGAAAACGGCTAAGATGACGTCGTGTGAAGCGATGGTCAGACCAGGGGCCTTGCCGTGAACTCTTATAGCAGGGCAGTTTAACAAGAAAAGTGACCTGTGTACCTACTAACCAAAAGCGTACTAATTAGCAGGCTACCCAGTTACATTATGTGGCTATTCGACATCACCTGATGGCGCCACATGTGTTTCAACGACGCGATGAGAAGCGCGTAGTATCACATGCAACGCGATAGATGGCGCCACCGATTTCTGAATCGTGCAAGCGAGGTTTCTCCAACTCGGAGATATATACAACATCCCGACAACAACTGTCGGGGGATTCAGCCATAGATGATACTTATTATACTGAGATTCAGCCCTGGCCGAGCATCACACCTCGCTCGGTTGGAGGATCCTCCCTTTAGCACCGCCAACGCATCGCTAAACTGGTGACCCCAACGTGATCACCCAAACACGTGAGTGGGTGGTCACGTGACAATATTATTGTCACGCTAATTAGTGCGCTCATGGTACAAATTTGTAAGACAGGTCACTTTTGGTGTTAAACTGCCTGCCCTGAGAGTTCATGGTAAGGCCCCAGATCTTCAAAGAACTGGACCGACCTGTCAGCGCTACTCGTAATATTATTGAAATCCGTTTTCTTTGAAGTCGATTTTTATTTTCTTTAAAAATAGTGTAAGTATGAGATATCTTTTTTACCTTTTAGGTATGGAACCATAAAAAGGAATCTGGGTCTCGAAATGGGTGGTGAAAATTTCAAAGTGATACTACTATATCGGGTTATCATGTGAAAGGGCTTCATTTGAACATCTCAAAACAGATTTTTGGTTTATGACTTGCAGTTTTTGGCTTATAATAAAAATGTAAAAAAAACCCCTTATCTCTGAAGTTTGTGGAGGGAAAAATCTGAAATAATTATGGATAATAAATGTTTATCTATAATTTACAGGAAAAATAAAATGATTTTTCTAAGTAAGTAATAGGTACAGTTTTTTAGAAAACCTCGACAAATAAACTTAGTCTTGCGGTTTTTTTTTCTATCTGAGGTGTTAGACGAATAGTAATTATAATAACTTTAATACGTCCATAGATGGTATGGAACCCACGGTGCGCGAGTCCGACTCGCACTTGACCGGTTTGTTATTATTAATATTACATACATACGCAGCGAATACAAACCTTCTTTTTTGAAATCGGTTATAAGCTGAACAACGTGCGCGACGACTTGCGCCAAAAAAGGCGTTTGTTGCGATTATACTGCGGGACTGGATACGATTATATCAAGTATAATAACTAGCTTTTTTTTTCAGATGATGTGTGATGATGTGATGATGATTAACTAATTTAATTAAATAAGAATGATATAAAATTATTTGGATTTCGTATAAAATCCCTATTAACACGCACAGTAATAATTATAACGTATGAGATTATATTTTGTGGTAAAGGTAGTACCTGTATTGAAGATATGTTTTTCACTGTTTATGAAATAGTAGGGCGAGAACACAAGTGGAATGATGGGCACCTGTGCGTTCACCGCTATGTTGAACGCACCCTTTTTGAATGGTAGCATTGTGGTGTAATCTTTGTTCCGCGTGCCCTCAGGAAACATCCATATTTTTGTCTGTAAAAGAATTCGTACCACGTAAAATTATATTTTTTGAAGTATTTTTGTAAACGAATGATGAATTGTGCTAATTATTAACCTCTCGAGGACCGGGTGTTTTTTTTAACATGGTTTGGTAATAAATACATATTATTATATAATTTACTCAAACCTCCATCCAGGGTGTAATTTCCTAGTGTTATTACTTATGTAGGTATTTATGTAGCGAATATTACTTAGCGCTGTAGTAAAAATGACGTTGACTGACACTAACATTTCCTAAACTCTTTGGGCTCACACATAACTGCGAATTCGCATCGCATCGCAAATATCTGCGTGAAACAAATGCATTTTTGTATTGAAAATGCATTTGTTTCTCGCAGATATTTGCGATGCGATGCGAATTCGCAGTTATGTGCGGAAGCCCTTTAGTAAGCAAAACACTAAAGAAACAAAAAACGAGCATAACTCCTATCTGCACCACTCTACACACAGATTTCAAGGATTCTGTTAGAATATTATGTATGTTTATGAATATGAATCAGTGCTGCGTAATAACTTTGGTAGGTACTTATATCTTATGGTTTATAAATGTAGCAGTCTGTTTATCAGTCCACTCGTTCGTATGTCTCCCTATTTGTCTGACATGTTACTAACCTTAGTCCTGACCATGATTTCGGAAGTCTTTTCAAGTTGTTTATATGCGACTTTGGTGTTGCGTCTATCTATAAACACGATCCCGGCCAGGTACGCTGGTATGCTAAGAGGCCATAGGTAGAGTAGCTCCTTCTTAGCGATAGCCGTCAATTTGTCTATTACACCCCAAATGTTGAACATTCCTGAAAAGGTTAAGTATCTTTCTTATATGCCCCATTTACACTCAGCCCCGTTGGACAGGGAAGTGCGCAGGGAAGACGTGGGCAACGGGAGTATGTAAATAGGTCATTCGCGTTGTCACTGCTCATGCCGCGGCCACTGCCCAGTGCTCCCTCGATTGTGTCGGTTTTTCGTGCGGAAGGTATGCGGAAGCCAACGGACGTTTTTTACGTTTTTAACCGACTTCAAAAAAGGAGGAGGTTCTCAATTCGTCTGTATATATATATATATATTTTCTATGTATGTTCGCGCATAACTCTGGCAATTATGAACCGATTTGAAAAAATCTTTCTTCCATCCATTCTTTAATCCGTTAATTAGGTCCAATAAAAAAAATATTGCTTAGTAATAAGTAGTTCCTGAAAAAACAAGAATGTTGACTGCGCAGGAAAGCTGTAAGAAAGCCTATATAGATGACTTTATATCGCTTTTTAAGGACAAAAATGGTCATAACTCTGGCAAATATTTACCAATTTCAATGATTCTTTTTTTATTCGAAAGAAGAAACCACTGTAATGAACCTGTATGAATTTTATCACAACCGGATAAGAACTTCCTGGAGGACCATGAATGATATGGAGGAATTTATCTGGTAAAAACCATAAAACTGATGTTCTCCTTTACATTTCTCTGACAAATATGAACCGATTTCGATGATTCTTTTTTTATATGCAAATTTCATTACGATCGGATAAATTGTTTCTGAGTTTCAGAAGAAACATGAGTTATGTAAAAGTATGTAGACGATAATGTGAAATCATAATGATGTCATAACCTACCTAGATCATTTTACCGTCTTCGATGGTTCAATCTTTATGTATGAAAATATCACAAAAAAGTATAAAATAAAATATTAAAAAAAAAATAATTTAAAAAAAAATTAAAACCGACTTCAAAGTAAATTATCTAAAAAGCATAAAATAACGAAAATATTATTGAAGTTGGTGTTAGCGTACCTGCTGTGTATATTCTGCACCAACTTCAATAATATTTTCGTTATTTTATGCTTTTTAGATAATTTACTTTGAAGTCGGTTTTAATTTTTTTTTTAATTATTTTTTAACACTTTTTAGTGACTTATTTTACCAAGATAGGTATCAGCACTATCACGCAACTCGAACGTCTACATTACAGTAACTTACTGAAAACATAAAAAAATTATATCTCTTAAACTACTAGACCGATTTTGATGAAATTTGTACTCTACCCTAAGTTGAAAGATACTCTAACTATTGCAAAAAGAATTTTCGAAATCGGACTTGTAGTTTCTGAAAAATCCGCGGACAAACCTACATACATACATACATACATACATACATACATACATACATACATACATACATACATACATACATACATACACTCGTGAAATTTGGTAAATTCGTTTAGAAGCCCACATAGACTAACATATATGAATATTACGCATTTTTATTAATATTACATACATACGCGTCGAATACAGAACCTCCTTTTTTGAAGTCGGTTAAAAAAAATTGAACCGACTTCAATAACACTAAAAAGTATAAAATAATTTAAATATTATTGAAGTTGGTGCCAAATATACACAGCAGGTACGCTAACACCAACTTCTTTAATATTTAAATTATTTTATTAACCGACTTCAAAAAAGGAGGTTCTGTATTCGACGCGTATGTATGTAATATTAATAGAAATGCGTAATATTCATATATGTTAGTCTATGTGGGCTTCTAAACAAATTTACCAAATTTCACGAGTGTATGTATTTATGTATGTATGTATGTATGTATGTATGTATGTATGTATGTAGGTTTGTCCACGGATTTCTCAGAAACTACAAGTCCGATTTCGAAAATTCTTTTTGCAATAGTTAGAGTATTTTTCAACTTAGGGTAGAGTACAAGTTTCATCAAAATCGGTCCAGTAGTTTAAGAGATATAATTTTTTTATGTTTTCAGTAAGTTACTGTAATGTAGACGTTCGAGTTGCGTGATAGTGCTGATACCTATCTTGGTACATTGGTGCCGATTCTGTTGTCACACACTAGACTAAATTTTAGTTTAGTCGTGTCTTTCCTATTCAGAGATCCATGAATTAAACGAAATTAGGTATACTTTGATAGAATATAATGGTTTTAGTTACTCAACTTAGTTTTAAACGTATTTTGTTATTATTCTGTTGTGCACAGTTTACGTCATTTAGGCCTAATATTAGAAACTTCAAACTAAAATTAGATCAAATTAGTTGGCATCTAAAAGATGTCGATTAAAATAAAATAGAATAGACTAAAATAGAATGAAATAAATATTAAAATTAATATTAGAATAAATATTAATATAAATAATAAAATAAATATTAATAATAAATTAAATATTAATAAAAAAATAATATAAATAATAAAATAAATACTTATAAAAAAAATTATTTAAAATAAAAATATTAAAAAAAAAATTAATAAATATTAATAATTATTAAAAAAATATTAATAATAAATTAAATATTAATAAATAAAAAAAAATATTAACATAAATATTAAAATGAATATTAATAAATATTAAAATAATTATTAATAAATATTAAAATAAATATAAAATAAATATTAAAATAAATATTAAAAAAAATATTAATACATATTAAAATAAATATTAGAATAAATATTATCATAAATACTAAAATAAATATGAATAAATAAAAAAATATTTAAATAAATATTAAAATAAATATTGAAATAAATATTAAAATAAATATTGAAATAAATATTAAAATAAATATTAATAAATATTAAAAAATATTAAATAAATATTTAAACAAATATTAAAAAAATTTAAATAAATATTAAAACAAATATTAAAATAAATATTTAAACAAATATTAAAATAAATATTAAATATTTTTTATTAATAAATAAATATTAATATATTAAATAAAAATATATTAAAATAAAATTAATATTAAAATTAATATAAGTATCGTAGCCGGAGAATTATTTTAGTTTAGTTTAGTGTAATTAGATGAACAACAGAATTGTTTTCAACTAACATGATTTGACCAATGAAAACCTCACTATCAACTCAATTTAGTAGATGTCGAAATCAAATTAAGCACTTAATCATCGTTTGACACCACTAAACTAAAATTTAGTCTAGTTTAGTGTAGTGGTGACAACAGAATCGGCACCAATAAGTCACTAAAAAGTGTTAAATAAACTATTTTATAAAAAATAAAAACCGACTTCAAAGTAAATTATCTAAAAAGCATAAAATAACGAAAATATTATTGAAGTTGGTGTTAGCGTACCTGCTGTGTATATTCTGCACCAACTTCAATAATATTTTCGTTATTTTATGCTTTTTAGATAATTTACTTTGAAGTCGGTTTTTATTTTTTATAAAATAGTTTATTTAACACTTTTTAGTGACTTATTGGTGCCGATTCTGTTGTCACCACTACACTAAACTAGACTAAATTTTAGTTTAGTGGTGTCAAACGATGATTAAGTGCTTAATTTGATTTCGACATCTACTAAATTGAGTTGATAGTGAGGTTTTCATTGGTCAAATCATGTTAGTTGAATATACACAGCAGGTACGCTAACACCAACTTCAATAATATTTTCGTTATTTTATGCTTTTTAGATAATTTACTTTGAAGTCGGTTTTTATTTTTTATAAAATAGTTTATACTTTTTAGTGTTATTGAAGTCGGTTCAATTTTTTTTTTAAATATTTTATACGTCCAGCACTCTTCCTCAAATTTCAGCCGCCGCACCAGCTTTCGAGTGCGAAGGAACGCGCGTTTTGTTGTTGTTACCCGACTACGGCAACTCATAATGTTATTCTATGATGCGATTTAACTATGGGCGTCAGCATTTTTTACCTGAGTGGGGTAATAATAATAATAATAAAATATTCTTTAATGTAATGACAAAATAATAATATTTTTGGAGCTATACGAAATTGAGCGAGTAATATGGGATTCATGTGATAAATTAAAGCATATACAGTAAACTGAGTAGAAATAATGCTGTCGCCGCAACAACCTCGACATCATCCATTGTTGCGAGTCGTTCGATAAAGAAGTATGAAGGCTGAGTGTGAACACTTACTCGAGTTGAAATTGCCGCAGAGGTATTAAGGGCAATACTTATTTAAAATTGAAAAAGAAAAATTGCACATCTCTGACAGGCTTTCAGAGCCCGGAAGGGCCCAAACATGAAAACCAGGAACCAAAAGGAGGACTTGTAAAGATAAGTCGAATACACCTAAACTTGATGGGTTTAATAGTAGGTGTTAGCGTACCTGCTGTGTATATTCTGCACCAACTTCAATAATATTTTCGTTATTTTATGCTTTTTAGATAATTTACTTTGAAGTCGGTTTTAATTTTTTTTTAATTATTTTTTAACACTTTTTAGTGACTTATTTTACCAAGATAGGTATCAGCACTATCACGCAACTCGAACGTCTACATTACAGTAACTTACTGAAAACATAAAAAGTTTATATCTCTTAAACTACTAGACCGATTTTGATGAAATTTGTACTCTACCCTAAGTTGAAAGATACTCTAACTATTGCAAAAAGAATTTTCGAAATCGGACTTGTAGTTTCTGAAAAATCCGCGGACAAACCTACATACATACATACATACATACACTCGTGAAATTTGGTAAATTCGTTTAGAAGCCCACATAGACTAACATATATGAATATTACGCATTTTTATTAATATTACATACATACGCGTCGAATACAGAACCTCCTTTTTTGAAGTCGGTTAAAAAAAATTGAACCGACTTCAATAACACTAAAAAGTATAAAATAATTTAAATATTATTGAAGTTGGTGCCAAATATACACAGCAGGTACGCTAACACCAACTTCTTTAATATTTAAATTATTTTATACTTTTTAGTGTTATTGAAGTCGGTTCAATTTTGTTTTTAAAATATTTTATTACGTCCAGCACTCTTCCTCAAATTTCAGCCGCCGCACCAGCTTTCGAGTGCGAAGGAACGCGCGTTTTGTTGTTGTTACCCGACTACGGCAACTCATAATGTTATTCTATGATGCGATTTAACTATGGGCGTCAGCATTTTTTACCTGAGTGGGGTAATAATAATAATAATAAAATATTCTTTAATGTAATGACAAAATAATAATATTTTTGGAGCTATACGAAATTGAGCGAGTAATATGGGATTCATGTGATAAAAATCATAAATTAAAGCATATACAGTAAACTGAGTAGAAATAATGCTGTCGCCGCAACAACCTCGACATCATCCATTGTTGCGAGTCGTTCGATAAAGAAGTATGAAGGCTGAGTGTGAACACTTACTCGAGTTGAAATTGCCGCAGAGGTATTAAGGGCAATACTTATTTAAAATTGAAAAAGAAAAATTGCACATCTCTGACAGGCTTTCAGAGCCCGGAAGGGCCCAAACATGAAAACCAGGAACCAAAAGGAGGACTTGTAAAGATAAGTCGAATACACCTAAACTTGATGGGTTTAATAGTAGCCGTTCCAGGGTTCCGTCACCCGCCTTCCAGGTCTATCATCAGGTGCCGAGATGGGAATAAGCCAGGTCCTCGCTATTAGACAAACGGAATTGAACTCACAAAAACAAATGAGCCTAAATTCAATGGGTTTACTAGTAAACCCATCCCAGTCATTCTAGGTTTCCCTAGTCCTTCCAGATCCAAATTATTTGGCACAGTCTATAAATATTAGTTTATATACTGTGGTAATACTATACAGCAAATTAGTTCAAACTCGATGTGTTTACTAGTAGCCATTCCGGTGTCCGTTTCGACTGCTCGGCCACACTGTCGTAGAAGAAAAACGAGCCCAAATTCGAAATTTTTGTTTATTCTGCTGGCAGTAAGTAGGTACAAGAATCGTAAACAACGAGTCACGATCCTATTCTTATTTGAAATACAATTCAAGTAGATTTGTAATCGCATTTAAATTAATTTGAAATGTGGGGAATAGTTACCTAACAAATCAAGTGTGTTCTGATGATTTGAAATGATGACAGCACCGCGGTCTTCGGCTAAAATCTCTTCGTTCCGCAGTTGCCATTTTATTCCTAACACTTTGATTATATGTTTATATGCTCCTGCGCCAAGCCTAAAAGAATATCAAATTAAATAAAATCACACAAGTCTTGTGCGAGTCGGACTCGCTCACCGAGGGTTCCGTACCTTCTTCGGACGTGTATACCTAAGTTAGTTTTCTTATCATATAAACCTTAGATAATAATAAAATATTTAATAAACTATTTAAAAAAAAACCGACTTCAAAGTAAATTATCTAAAAAGCATAAAATAACGAAAATATATTGAAGTCGGTGCTAGCACATCATGTTAACTAACACTAGCGCCAGCTGACACCGACTTCAATATATTTTCGTTATTTTATGCTTTTTAGATAATTTACTTTGAAGTCGGTTTTTATTTTTTTTTAAATAGTTTATTTAATACTTTTTAGTGACTTATTTTACCAAAATAGGTATCAGCACTATCACGCAACTCGAACGTCTACGTTACAATAACTTACTGAAAACATAAAAAAATTATATCTCTTAAACTACTGGACCGATTTTGATGAAACTTGTACTGTACCCTAAGTTGAAAAATACTCTAACTATTGCAAAAAGAATTTTCAAAATCGGACTTGTAGTTTCTGAGAAATCCGTGGACAAACCTACATACATACATACATACATACACTCATAAAATTTGGTAAATTTGTTTAGAAGCCCACATAGACTAACATATATTAATATTACGCATTTTTATCAATATTACATACATACGCGTCGAATAGAGAACCTTCTTTTTGAAGCCGGTTAAAAAAAAAATTGAACCGACTTCAATAACACTAAAAAGTATTAAATAATTTAAATATTAAAGAAGTTGGTGTTAGCGTACCTGCTGTGTATATTTGGCACCAACTTCAATAATATTTAAATTATTTAATACTTTTTAGTGTTATTGAAGTCGGTTCAATTTTTTTTTTAAATATTTTATTTTATACTTTTTAGTGATATTTTCATACATAAAGATTGAACCATCGAAGACGGTAAAATGATCAAGGTAGGTTATGACATCATTATGATTTCACATTATCGTCTACACACTTTTACATAATTCATGTTTCTTCAGAAATTCAGAAACAATTTATCCGATCGTAATGAAATTTGGATGGAATCATCATAGTAGTTTACTCTCTTGAATAAAAAAAAGAATCATCGAAATCGGTTCATATTTGTCAGAGAAATGTAAAGGAGAACATCAGTTTTATGGTTTTTACCAGATAAATTCCTCCATATCATTCATGGACCTCCAGGAAGTTCTTATCCGGTTGTGATAAAATTCATACAGGTTCATTACAGTGGTTTCTTCTTTCGAATAAAAAAAGAATGATTGAAATTGGTAAATATTTGCCAGAGTTATGACCATTTTTGTCCTTAAAAAGTGACATAAAGTCATCTATATAGGCTTTCCTGCAGCTTTACTGCGCAGTCAACATTCTTGTTTTTGCAGGAACTACTTATTACTAAGCAATATTTTTTTTATGGGACCCAATTAACGGATTAAAGAATGGATGGAAGAAAGATTTTTTCAAATCGGTTCATAATTGCCAGAGTTATGCGTGAACATACATAGAAAAAAAAAAATACACAGACGAATTGAGAACCTCCTCCTTTTTTGAAGTCGGTTAAAAAGAACAAACCACATAAAGATAGTTTGTTTCTTTGTCAACGTTTTTTTTTAAATTTCTAATTGGTCTCTCAAGAACAGGACATGCTGAAAACCAATACAATCATCTTGATGAACACTAATTAGAACAAAAAACTGTGGAATGTTACTTTATTGTTTTTTTTTTCATGATTCAATTCTTTGGATTAATTTTTATGTCGGTAATAGGTTTGTCTACAGAAACCTGAACCTGGGTGTATACCACCCGTCGCCAGGGTGTATATTATTTTTTGTATTTTTTCTCCCAATATAGATGGAAAGTTTGAAATTGATCGAATTTACTTGAAACTTGGCTCTAATACTCTTTAACAAAATTGCATACTCTATAAAAATACGTTATTCAGAATTAAATTTTTAAGGGTGTTAAAAGAAATCCAAAAACAGTTAGGTTAAATCTTATTTTAAATAGATCTACTTTAAAGGTTCTTTATATTATAACTAGCGACCCGCCCCGGCTTCGCACGGGTGTAATTGAGAATAACAAAATGAATAGGTAATTTAAAGTTAATGCCTTTGATTATAGAATTTCTTCATAAATAATGTTTGTAGCTGACTTTTCGTAACGCAATATGAACAAATTTTGTTTAGAAGATGGCTATATAGGACGTATAGCTGTCTGTTCATGGGCAAAGAACTCAACGCTTAGGTTAAGCCTGTAACGTTGAATCTCTGAGCTTGTGATTTGTTAATTGTATTTATAATTTTATTAGAAACTGCAGACGTGTACCGGTGCACAATTTGGGTGGATTAAGGACAGGAACAGGACACCATTTCTTTAAAACCAATTTATGGAAACAATACGGGCTTCCTTGTTCGGTTTCATCGTTAAGACGTAAACGGGGGTCAACCGGGAAATTCTTACCCACTAAAACCCCCGCGGCTATCACATCGGCACATTAGAGGGCGGACCTGGGGTATCTGTCGGGATCTGCACCAGCTGATACCACTCAGTGCCTTGACTTTGAACCCGCCGCCGGAGAAGCACATTATAGTTCCCCGGGAACGGTGCTCACGGTTACAGGGGTCACGGGGGAAGCCTTTAATGGGATTTATGGGACCCTGTTGGTGGTCAAACGGGTATGTAGGATTCTTATACACTAAACCCCCAACGGCCGTGCCCGCTCAGTCCCGGTCTGTCTCGCTCAGTCCCGGTCAGTCCCGTCAGTCCCGGTCAGTCCCGCTCAGTCCCGGTCAGTCCCGTCAGTCCCGGTCAGTCCCGATCAGTCCCGCTCAGTCCCGCTCAGTCCCGCTCAGTCCCGCTCATTCCCGCTCAGTCCCGCTCAGTCCCGGTCAGTCCCGCTCAGTCCCGGTCAGTCCCGCTCAGTCCCGGTCAGTCCCGGTCAGTCCCGCTCAGTCCCGCTCAGACTCGGTCAGTCCCGCTCAGTCCCGGTCAGTCCCGCTCAGTCCCGGTCAGTCCCGCTCAGTCCCGGTCAGTCCCGGTCAGTCCCGCTCAGTCCCGCTCAGTCCCGCTCAGACTCGGTCAGTCCCGCTCAGTCCCGGTCAGTCCCGCTCAGTCCCGGTCAGTCCGAGTACCACACCGTACCACACCGAACCACTCACACACACTCACACACATTCACACACACTCACACACACTCACACACACACTCACACACTCACTCACTCACTCACTCACCCACTCACCCACTCACCCACTCACCCACTCACCCACTCAAACACTCACCCACCCACTCACCCACTCACCCACTCACCCACTCACTCACCCACTCACGCACTCACCCACTCACCCACTCACCCACTCGCCCACTCGCCCACTCGCCCAATCGCCCACTCGCCCACTCGCCCACTCGCCCACTCGCCTACTCACCCACTCACCCACTCGCCCACTCGCCCACTCGCCCAATCGCCCACTCGCCCACTCGCCCACTCGCCCACTCACCTACTCACTCACTCGGTGACGGCGTCACATGAGCGCTTTCATAACCTTAACAAATTTAACGCTTAACGTTTAACACTTAACGATCAACACCTATCATTTAACGGTCAACGTCTAACGCGTTAAAAAAATAACATTTTTGGAAGACGCATAAGAAGTTTCACTTCAATAATAAAATGATCAAAAATAAAATTTATAAAAGTACACAAAAACAACCCCAAAGAGAGATTTGAACCCGGACCCTGTGCTGTGCTTAGAAGACGTTTCCGTAACCTCCAGACCACGGCTGCTCTTATTTAATTAATCGAATTACTTGATCATATTATTGTTATTATGTCTGCTGAGTCCCATAAAACTGAATTAGGTTTTCTATATAAGTACATAGGTAAACCTTCAATGAAAAATTATATAACCGATGGTGAAAACCGCTGCGTGGTTTAGGAGGTGCTATCGGATATAGACAGACTCGGATAGTGACTTTGTTTCACACTATGTTGACTTCGATAGGGACAACACCAGCCAACCTGTAGAAAAAACCCTGACTGACAGACACAATAATTCCAATAAAGTTTTGGCTTTTATATCATACGTACAATACATGCATATTGTATTCCTACCGACACAGACATTTTGGAAATATATTTGGGAAACAAACAAATTATACTACTTATTACTAATAAGTATATCAATTAAGTTTCCTAACTAATAACTAAATCGTAAACGTATGCCTGATTTTAAATTAAAAAAAAAAGAATTAAATATAAAATATAGTAGAGATAAAAATGCTGGAGTTAATATGAGTTAAATATTTAAAACTGTTTAAAACATTGAATCTTAATATAAATAAAAAAATCAAAAACAAAGTTTAAAAATACAAAAAGGAAACCCGCACGCGGGTAGCGAACCCGGACAATACGTGTTTAGAGGACGCTTCCGTAACCACTTGGCCAAGGACGTTTTGTTTAATATTTCGAAATATCTTATCATATTTGTACCGCCATCGGTTGAGTAATAATACTCCTTTTTTTACCCTGTTAAGGGATAAATTAAAAAAAAACATGAAATACAAATTCAATTAATTTTCTTAACGAATGTCTGTGCAAAATTTCAAGTCAATAGGACCAAGGAATCGCGTTCTCCCATACAAACTTTGCCCCCCTGTTTGACCCCCTTAGAGGTTGAATTTCGAAAAAACCTGTCTTAGTGAGCACCTACGTCTTAAAAGGAACCCCCATGCAAAGTTTGAGACTCCTAGCACTTGTAGTTTCTGAGATTTCGTGATGAGTGGGTTTTTGTCTACTCTTTTATATAATAAGATTTAAACCTATATTTTTCCACGCGTGCGAAGCCGGGGCGAGATAAAAATGGGAATGTGTGTGCCTATAAGCATAAGTATTTCAGTTTTAAGCCAAAACTACAAATCACACAGAGCAAATTGTGATTGTCGGTGGTAGTAGCCCCAACGTTCCCATGTGTCACTATGGTCCGATATTGGGGATGTAGAAGATTAGGGGGTTGAAAATGTAGTTTTCGAAAATTATGTTACTGCTATTCGTCTAGATTGTTCTGGATTAGTCTAGAAACGAGAATAATCTGAAATATTTTGGATTATTCTATTAATTCCGAGAATAATCTGGAAAGATCTAATGCATATTAAAATGAATAGAGTACTTAAATGAATTGAAAACCCAGTGAAACGGGGGTTTGCAGTTAGTTTGAAAATAAAAGCAACACAAACTAACAGTTGCTACTGCCCATAGAAATAGTTTACAGTCCATAGAATATAAGATTTACAAAAACTTTTTTAAACGATTTGAAGACAAGGTGGCAAACAGTTTATTTTAATTTCATTTAGCACACCCATGCTATAATTGATGATAAGTTGGCAGTGATACTAGTAAATTAATTTAATACAAAAATAACAACTTACTTTGCATTTCGCACGTTTCTCGGGCTTAGTAAAAATAGTGGCCAAAATAAACCAGCAACAAGATATGCCACAAAATATATTAGAACATAGCTAAGATAAAACCTTACAATATTTGGTCCGTTTTGCTTAAACTTTTGAAGTATGAAAATAAATATGAACACTGCGAGAAACGCAACCACTGTATACCACATTGTGCTAAGGTGTGCAATATGCTATGCCACACACCACACACTCGATTCGAGTTGCGATAACGGTATATCTTAATTTACTGGAATTTATTCTCGCTGCTTATACCATGTGACTAGTACATATGACAATATGTCATATTAATACAGGGCACTCGGTACTCGATTCTCGAGCTAAATCTTTATTTTTTATATACTTACATACATGGGCGTACGCAGCTTTTGGTCTTGCGGGAGGCACGTTAAGAATTTCTTGCTGGTGGCCAAATCCATCAAAGCGATGGATATCTATACAATTAAACTGCCACACTAAGTCATTTTGTTTGTAATCTATTTGTTCGAGTCTCAGAGCGTGACGATTACATTTGATTATTAATTATGAGATTATTGATATCTAATATCAGCGTACTGAGTATTATTTGGCTTCGAGTATCGAAATATTATGTAGTTGCGGCTGAAAGTGTCTGTATTAAAAGATTTAAAAAGTAAAGTAGTATGATATTAAAAGTTTTAGGTTTATATTATTCTTTTCACGTGTTTTCGTTATCATACCCAAACCTAAATGTAAACAATTTTTGTCTAGTTGTACCTTTCAAACTCAAAAATTGCAAATGCTAAAGACTTGAAACTGACACCATTTCTAGATTGTGGCCTTAGGATCAAATAGGCTACTTTTTACCACCGTAAAATATCTTTTTCCCACGGGTATTTTTTTACAAGGGGTAATTTTTAAAGACCATTAAACCCATTTTATTTCTTTGCCCTATTCTATGGACATATAAATAAAGTATCTTTTGGATATATAAATAATTTACAGTGGAAAAATATTCCATTACGAAGGAAAAAGTATGTGGGTATAGGTACTGAACCAATTATAGATTTATTTAAAGACAGATTCGTTTTGGGTAGGGACAAGATGGAAAGTACACAATTCTCAAGGGACAATTTTAACAGTTGCTAGTCAGCCCCTTCTGGCATTAGAGTATTGTGTCGGTTAATTTTTTTAAAAAGGATTTTGTCGCAAATGCTTAATTTGTGTTGAAAATACCAAAATCACTAAATATGCTGGGTGTTCCAGATAGGGTATATCAAGCCTAAAAGTATTCAAAGTATTGATAGTAAAGAATCCGAAAAAAATGTCAAATAAGGCAAAAATTGATATTGTTAATTACTTAAAAAAATCTTAATATCGTCTCATAACTTTTTCTAAGCAACCTTGTCTCATCATGCATAATCCCATGGAGCCACTGTTTTGTATTGATTGCGTTCCTGCCCTGTATAATAAGAAATTCATTAATTTTCGGTTAAATAACGAACTTAAAAAAAAATTGAGCTCACTGCACTAAAACCGTTGACTTTTTAACACGCTTTTATTAGCTTGACCTGTATGTATGTATGTATGTATGTATGTATGTATGTAACTTTGTATGTATGATGGTAATGGAATCTTGCGATGCAATTTTGACCCACTTCTAAACGTCCAAAACATTTGAAATTTTGCACATGTATCAAGGACCGGTGACAATACAATAGAATAGAATAGAATAGAATACTCTTTATTGTACACCAAGAAGATATTTACAATATAAACTTAGAACTAAAAAACAATAATATGGTATCATCGAGTTGATCTGATGCTGGGGCTCGAAGGTGGATAAGAGAACCCTTGGATGGCTACTAGTAAACTAATCGAGTTTTGGTTCATTTGATTTGTTTTAAAGAGTTCTTTTCACTTTGACTATTAATGAGGACCTGATGGTGGAACTGGAGAAGGTGGGTGACGGAACCCTGGATTGGCTACTAGTAAACACATCGAGTTTGGGCTCATTTGATTTCTTTTAAAGAGTTCTTTTCACTTTGACCATTAATGAGGACTTGATGATGGAACAGGAAGGTGTGTAACGGAACCCTGGAATGGCTACTAGTAAACACATCGAGTTTGGGTTCATTTCATTTGTTTTAAAGAGTTCTTTTCACATTAACCATTATTCAGGACCTGATGATGGAACAGGAAGGTGGGTGACGGAACCCTGGATTGGCTACTAGTAAACACATCGAGAAGGTCACACAGGAGAACACTTCAACGCGAAGGTGGGCACACGGAATGGCGATGAGTTGAAAGTGGGGTCATATGGGTACGGACAGCGGAACCAAAGGGGCCAGCGGCTGGTCGACTTCATGGAGAAGGAGGGACTCTTTGTGATGAACTCCTTCTTCAAGAAGCGACCATCCAGGAAGTGGACGTGGATAAGCCCCGATGGTTCAACCAAAAATGAGATCGACTTCATCATGACGACCAACAAGCATATATTCGATGATGTCTCCGTGATCGGCAGGGTGAAAACCGGTAGCGATCACCGCATTGTTAGAGGCACATTGAATATCAATGTCAAGCTTGAGAGGTCCCGTCTGATGAAGTCCACGCTCCGCCCGGGAACCGCCCAAATCCAAAACCCCGAAGACTTTCAACTCGAACTACACAATCGCTTCCAGTGCCTAGCCGAATGCGAAACTGCGGACGAGTTAAACAATGGGTTGGTGCAAACTGTCCATGCAGTGGGGTCCAAGTTCTTTAAGACCCCACGCCGTAATAAGCCTCAGAAGCTCTCCAATCAAACCACTAAGTTAATGGAAACCCGAACTGAGATGAGATTGCAATCTTCAGCTGATATGTCGGAATATGCTGAACTCAATAGACGAATCTCGAAATCCATGCGACACGACTTGCGTTCCTATAATACAGCATGTATTAAGGACGCAATTGAGCGGAACCAAGGCTCTAAAGTGTTTGCAAAGAATTCGTCTATTGGGCAAAGCCAAGTGACCAAGCTGAAGATCGACGACGGCAGTGTCATCTCATCAAAGTCGGAGATATTGAGAGAGCTCGAGAGGTTCTACGGACAGTTGTACACCTCGACACGAAAACCCATTGCCCGAACAGCTCAGGACACCAGAGCCCAACTAACCCGACACTACACTGAGGACATCCCAGACATCAGCTTGTACGAGATTAGAATGGCTCTCAAACAGCTTAAGAACAACAAGGCGCCGGGTGAAGACGGAATCACAACAGAACTTCTGAGAGCGGGTGGAAAACCGGTACTTTTAGTCCTCCAGAAGTTATTTAATTCCGTCTTACTCGAGGGTACTACGCCAGAAGCATGGCACAGGAGTGTGGTGGTTCTCTTCTTCAAAAAAGGTGATAACACTTTATTGAAGAATTATAGACCCATTTCACTCCTGAGCCATGTATACAAGCTGTTTTCGAGAGTCATTACGAACCGTCTCGAACGCAGGTTTGATGACTTCCAGCCTCCCGAACAAGCCGGGTTCCGAAAAGGCTTTAGCACCGTAGACCACATACATACGCTCCGCCAGATTATACAGAAGACCGAGGAGTATAATCAGCCATTATGTCTAGCGTTTGTGGACTACGAAAAAGCCTTCGATTCAATCGAGACCTGGGCGGTATTGCAGTCCCTCCAGCGGTGCCACATTGACTATAGGTACATCGAAGTGTTGAAGTGTTTGTACAGCAATGCCACCATGTCGATCCGACTACAGGAAGAGAGCACGAAACCAATCCCATTGCAGCGAGGTGTGAGACAGGGAGACGTTATTTCTCCGAAACTGTTCTCAAACGCATTGGAGGACGTTTTCAAGCTCTTGGACTGGTACGGATTCGGCATCAACATCAATGGCGAATACATCACTCACCTTCGTTTTGCCGACGATATAGTCATTATGGCAGAGTCGCTGGAGGACCTCAATACGATGCTCAGCGACCTCAGTAGCGTTTCCCAACAGGTGGGTCTTAAAATGAACATGGACAAGACGAAGATCATGTCTAATGTCCATGTTGCACCCGTACCGGTAGTTGTTGGGAACGATACACTCGAAGTTGTTGACCACTACGTATACCTAGGACAAACTGTCCAGTTAGGTCGGTCCAACTTTGACAAAGAGGTCGCCCGAAGAATCCAACTCGGATGGGCAGCGTTCGGGAAACTACGCGATATCTTCTCGTCCAAAATACCGCAGTGCCTGAAGACGAAGGTTTTTAACCAGTGTGTGTTGCCAGTGATGACATATGGTACTGAGACGTGGTCTCTAACGGCTGGCCTTTTAGAAAAGTTCAGAGTCACACAACGAGCCATGGAGAGAGCTATGCTCGGAGTTTCTTTGCGCGACAGAATCCGAAATGTGGAGATTCGCCGAAGAACTAAGGTCACCGACATAGCTCTCAGAATCTGCAAGTTGAAGTGGCAATGGGCAGGCCACATCGCTCGAAGAACCGATAACCGTTGGGGAAGAAAGGTTCTCGAGTGGCGACCACGAACCGGAAGACGCAGCGTTGGCAGGCCTCCCACTAGGTGGACAGACGACATTGTGCGCGTCGCAGGTAACCGGTGGATGCAAATAGCCAATTGTCGTTCATTGTGGCGTTCTAAGGGGGAGGCCTATGTTCAGCAGTGGACGTCTTCCGGCTGATGATGATGATGATGATGAAACACATCGAGTGTGGGCTCATTTGATTCGTTTTAAAGAGTTCTTTTCACTTTGACCATTAATGAGGACCTGATGATGGAACTGGAAGGTGGGTGACGGAACCCTTGAATGGCTACTAGTAAACACATCGAGTTCGGGTTCATTTGATTTGTTTTAAAGAGTTCTTTTCACTTTGACCATGAATGAGGACCTGATGATGGAACAGGAAGGTGGGTGACGGAACCCTGGATTGGCCACTAGTAAACACATCGAGTGTGAGCTCATTTGATTTGTTTTAAAGAGTTCTTTTCACATTGACCATTAATGAGGACCTGGTGATGGAACTGGAAGGTAGGTGATGAAACCCTGGATTGGCTACTAGTAAACACATCGAGTTTGGGCTCATTTCATTCGTATTAAAAGTTGTTTTCAGTTTGACCATTACTGAGGACCTGATGATGGAACTGGAAGGTGGGTGACGGAACCCTTGAATGGCTACTAGTAAATACATCGAGTTTGGGTTGATTTGATTTGTTTTAAAGAGCTTTTTTCACATTAACCATTAATCAGGACTTGATGATGGAACAGGAAGGTGGGTGACGGAACCCTGGATCGGCTACTAGTAAACACATCGAGTTTGAACTCATTTAATTTGTATTAAAGAGTTCTATTCACTTTGCCCAATAATCAGAACCTGATGATGGAACAGGAAGGTGGGTGACGGAACCCTGGAACGGCTACTAGTAAACTCGTTGAGTTTGGGCTCATTTGATTCGTATTAAAAAGTTCTATTTACTTTGCCCAATAATCAGGGTAGATGATGGAAATAAAAGGTGGTTGACGGAACCCTGGAATGATTACTAGTAAACCCATCGAACTTGGACTCATTTGATTTGTATAAAGGAGTTATATTCACTTTAACTAATAACGTGGACCTGTTGATGGACCCGGAAGGTTGGTAACGGAACCCTTGAATACTACTTGTGAAGCTATTGACTTTTAGCGTACTTTCGACTGTTTAAAGGGTAAATACGTAGTGCTTTCTTAAACTCAATCAGATACCTACGCGTAATACCTAGTTTAGTAAAAATATGCTTTGTCACAACCTGCCTACGATTCAAGCTACGAACAAATCAATACTTGGGCTAATTTTATCCGTAGTTTAGGCGAATATTTCTAAGACTAAAAAAGTATAAAATAAATTACTAGTTTAAAAAACTAAAAATACACGCTTTTATAAGGACTACTGCACTAAAAAGCAATAAATAAATTATCGAAACTGTTCTTTCTTTCTTTCTACCCCGTGCTTGTAATTTATGGATTATATTTATGTGTAAAAGCGTGGGGCCCTTTTCTGAATAACAGTTTAACATTTCTGTCAAATTTCAAGAACGCTAAGTATTTGTATTCACATGACAATCATTTGTAATCATTTACAGAGAAAAGGCGCCCCACGCCTTTACACATAAATATAATCCATAAATTACAAGCACGGGGTAGAAAGAAAGAAAGAACAGTTTCGATAATTTATTTATTGCTTTTTAGTGCAGTAGTCCTTATAAAAGCGTGTATTTTTAGTTTTTTAAACTAGTAATTTATTTATTTATTATATCACGCTTTTATATTAGCTTAACCTGTATGTATGTATGATGGTAATGGAATCTTGCGGTGCAATTTTGACCCACTTCTACATGTCCAAATAATTTGAAATTTTGCACATGTATCAAGGACCGGTGACAATACAATAATATGGTATCATCGAGCTGATCTGATGCTGGGGCTCGAAGGTGGATGAGGGAACCCTTGAATGGCTACTAGTAAACTAACCGAGTTTGGGCTCATTTGATTTGTTTGAAAGAGTTCTTTTCACTTTGACTATTAATGCGGACCTGATGGTGGAACTGGAGAAGGTGGGTGACGGAACCCTGGATTGGCTACTAGTAAACACATCGTGTGTGGGCTCATTTGATTTGTTTTAAAGAGTTCTTTTCACTTTGACCATTAATGAGGACCTGATGATGAAACTGGAAGGTGGGCGACGGAACCCTGGAATGGCTACTAGTAAACACATCGAGTTTGGGCTCATTTGGTTCGTATTAAAAAGTTCTTTTCAATTTGACCATTACTGAGGGCCTGATGATGGAACTGAAAGGTGGGTGACGGAACCCTGGAATGGCTACTAGTAAACACATTGAATTTGGGTTCATTTGATTTGTTTTAAAGAGTTCTTTTCACATTAGCCATTAATCAGGACCTGATGATGGAACTGGAAGGTGGGTGACGGAACCCTGGAACGGCTACTAGTGAACTCATCGAGGTTGGTTTGATTCATATTAAAAAGTTCTATTTACTTTGCCCAATAATGAGGGTTGATGATGGAAATGAAAGGTGGTTGACGGAACCCTGGAATGATTACTAGTTAACCCATCGAGCTTGGACTCATTTGATTTGTATTAAGGAGTTATATTCACTTTGCCTAATAACGCGGACTTGTTGATGGACCCGGAAGGTTGGTAACGGAACCCTTGAATACTACTTGTGAAGCTATTAACTTTCAGCGTACTTTCGACTGTTTAAAGGGTAAATACGTAGTGCTTTCTTAAACTCATTCAGATACCTACGCGTAATATCTAGTTTAGTAAAAGTATGTTTTGCCACAACCTGCCTACGATTCAAGCTACTAACAAATCAATAGGCTAATTTTATCCGTAGTTTAGGCGAACATTTGTAAGACTAAAAAGTATAAAATAAATTACTAGTTTAAAAACTAAAAATAGGCACACGCTTTTATAAGTACTACTGCACTAAAAAGCAATAAATAAATTATCGAACCCGTGCTTTCTTTCTTTCTACCCAGTGCTTGTAATTTATGGATTATATTTATGTGTAAAAGCGTGGGGCGACTTTTCTGAATAACAGCTTAACATTTCTGTCAAATTTCAAGAACGCTAAGTATTTGTATTCACATGACAATAATTTGTAATCATTTACAGAGAAAAGGCGCCCCACGCCTTTACACATAAATAAAATCCATAAAATACGGTCATTTTGTTTGTTAAAATCTTGCTCAATTGTAAAAAAATTCTCATCCTAAAAATTATCAGTTAAGAAATGACCAGTACGTCTCTTAGGTATCTGCAAGTCCTAAGTCATCTTTTAAAATACGCGACATGGTTCTAGGTGCTATCTTCATCTCCCGAGATAAAATCTTTTGCTTTCGGACAGGATTTCTTCGGATTCTTTTCCTTACTGCTTTATCGTACGAAAACTACGTGGACAGCTAGATCTTTTTCTGTCACAAAGAGAGGAGGTCTCATTGTACCTACACACATCAAAAGTGTCTAGGGATCAAGCATTTTTGGGCAAAAAAATGGGCAGAAGAACAATGGCGTTTCGTGTGCTTTTCTGATGAGTCTCGTTTTGGTATGAGACCGGATACAAGACGTATACGACACTGGAGAACCCCTGGACGCCAACAGCGATTAAAATCCTGCCAGGAAGTCCATCCTTATAGTGGTGGAACCATCATGGTATGGGCGGGTATTTGGATCGGCGGAAGAACTGAGTTGATTTGGATCAGAGGCAACCTCAACGCTCAAATTTATGCTGAGACGATTGTATCAGACGTCATCGTTCCTCTACAAGTGCAAATCGGTCCCTTATTTCAGTTAATGCATGATAATGCACGACCGCACACCGCAAGAGTTGTAAGACAGACTCTCGCCGCAGCTAACATCAATGTCCTGCCCTGGCCTGCTCAGTCGCCAGACTTGAACCCGATTGAGCATGCATGGGATATGCTACAGAGAAGAGCTCTGCCGAATATGGAGGGTATCCAGTCGCAAGAAGACCTTTTTTTGTTGTTGCAACGAACATGGGCGGCCATTCCACAGCGTGATTTGGATGAACTCATTTTGAGTATGCCAAACCGATGTTCTTGTGTTGTTAGTGTTCGCGGTAGAAACACGGATTATTAATTGTTTAAGTTACCCAATAAAATTTTAAAGAAAACTGTTATTTCAGTCTTTTTTTCGAACTTTTGTGTTAGTGGTTCAAATGTCAAAAATCCCTTTATTAGGAAAATGGCAAATTTCTTTATTAATGCAAAGGTGACTTGGTTTATCGTTACTGTGACAAACGAAAACACTTTATTTGATGAATCCTTAAAGAAAATTTTAATTAATATCAATCAGGAGAAAAGTTATTGCAAAAATATATGTTGATCCCTAGACACTTTTGATGTGTGTATTAATAGCCCGGTACACAAACATTTTACTAATACCAAGCGTATGGAGAGTTTTAAAAAATGCATTTGGCTCCATACCTACTTTGTGTAATGCAATCACAGCGATTCGGTTCTCTTTATCACCCCACTCCATTTTAATATCGCAAAATATTGTATAATGTATTGGCGCCAAAATGAGAAAACGCAACGGAAAATCCTTTGATTATATATACGTCTAGACAGAACGTTCGATGTTCAAACGTTTGACAATCTCAGGTACACCAAAACATCAAATTGGTAGACTTGGTTGTTTAGTGTCACTTGAATTGTACGGACATATTGTGCTCGCAAAAAAAAAACATTATGCCGAATTGTGTTATCAAATCGTACAAAAATTATTTAATACATAAAATTAATAAAGATCCTAACATCAGTTTCCATGTGTGAACGTCACTTTTAAGACGACTTGGTATCTAGACGTGTATATAATCAAAGAGTATAGATTTTATTTCAGGCAAATGCAGCTGTAGAAAAAAAAAATTAATGACAGCTAATACAGATGCAGCGACAGATGACTACGTAGATAGAGATCGAAATTTTTACTATTTTTATAGCAAAATGGGCTATGTTTATATTGTGCAATAGCAAAGCTACTTAGCTACTTATGTTAATTCTAAACACTTTCAAAAACTAGTTATGTTAATACTACGGTTGCAAAACTAGTTATGTTCAATTATTAAATAGATCTATATAAAATAAAAAAATAATGGTGGTTTTATTTTTTAAGTATATTTTAACCTAATTTTCAGATGGTAAAAAACGGAAACGATTTACAGATTAGTTTCAGTTATAGATATTTACCTACTAATATATACTTTGTCCATTTTATTATTGGTTTTTTGACAGCTTGAAGTTTCACGTTTATGTCCTATAAACGTGAACATATTAAGTAAACAAAATAATCGATATCGACAAATTTACATTCGATTAAATTTTTTTTTTGATTCTGAAGACTCATGTTAACTCAAATTTTTAAGGTTGAAACATTAAACTTCAAAATTTGTTGTCTTTCTTTGTTATATTATGCATGAGACCCTCAAAATAAAATGAATGAAAGTTAATGTAAACAAGACGAAAGTAATGAAAACATATTACACCTTATTTACATTTACATATTAGCATTTATTTCTATCGATTATTTGTAATCTCTGGCACAATCGTAGTAATCGTTATGTGTGGCAACTCACTAAAGTGCGGTACGTGTCCATGAAGTACAATATTATTTCAGTGAATTTGTAACTTTAACAATACGAAAACTCATGGGCATCAGCTGTCAAAAAACCAATAACATAAACTATTTTTAAAAAAATAAAAACCGACTTCAAAGTAAATTATCTAAAAAGCAAAAATAAAATAACGAAAATATATTGAAGTCGGTGCTAGCACATCATGTTAACTAAGACTAGCACGAGCTGAGACCGACTTCAATATATTTTCGTTATTTTATGCGTTTTAGATAATTTACTTTGAAGTCGGTTTTTTTTAAAATAGTTTATTTAACACTTTTTAGTGACTTTTATTTTAGCAAAATAGGTATTAGCACTATCACGCAACTCGAACGTCTACGTTACAGTAACTTACTGGACACATAAAAAGTTTATATCTCTTAAACTACTGGACCGATTTTGATGAAATTTGTACTCTACCCTAAGTTGAAAAATACTCGAACTATTGCTAAAATAATTTTATAAATCGGACATGTAGTTTCTGAGAAATCCGCGGACAAACCTACATACATACATACATACACCCATAAAATTTGGTAAATTTGTTTAGAAGCTCACATAGACTAACATATATTAATATTGAAATCAAACTACTTTTACGGATTTTATCGCGGTTTATTTTTGATTTTACTATCCCGACGTTTCGAATGCTTTACAGCACCCATGTTCACGGGAGGACTGAGATGTTGAACGTCCTTATGTCACAATTATGCCGGTGTACCCTCAGGTCTTCTTAGTTATTATTGTTGGTCCGATCTACGAAGTAAGAGCTTACAGTATCTTGAGGCCGTGCAGTATTTTGATTGCTATTGGATTTAATTATATTTATCACAGGATCCCAAGCCGGTGGTAACACCCAACCATCTTCTCTATTGAAATTAGGATGTTTTTTGATTTCAATAGCCTCACGAATCATCCTAGGTAGGAATCGGTGTTCTTTTGCGAGGATTTGAGGTTTATCAAATCTAATATAATGGTGGGTGCGATCCTGAACATGTTCACATACTGCAGACTTCGTACAGCGTCGGTGTTTCACATCAGCTATGTGTTCTTTAACACGAGTTTTTATTGCACGCTTTGTTTGCCCAATGTAGGAGAGCCCACAGTCACAGTCGAGTTTATAAACTCCTGCATCTTGTAGAGGTATATGGCACTTGACAGGTGGTAAAAACTGACTAATCTTCCTTGGTGGCTTAAAATAAGTTTTGATCGAAGCTCGCTTTAAGATGTAGCCAATCTTGTCTGTAACCCCTCTAACATATGGTAGAACAGCAGGCTGACGTTCTCATGCAGTACTTGCTTGACATGTTGCAGCTCAGCGCTCAGATGGTCATCATCACAGATTCAGATAAAATCCGTAAAAGTAGTTTGATTTCAATGTGTAATATTCGCGTAAGTAAAAGACAACATTATATATTAATATTACGCATTTTTATTAATATTACATACATACGCGTCGAATAGAGAACCTTCTTTTTGAAGCCGGTTAAAAATGGACAGAGTATCAGTATATATTATAATATATTTAGATATTTACTGAAGAATAAAATTGGGATACAGTTTTTGCATGCAAATATTACCAAAGGTCGATCTACTGCCATATATTTAATCTCTTTCCATAATACAAATAGCTGAAACAGTTTTAACGTGCATATCTTTAACTTATAGATATACATATACAAGATGTCCAGTGGCAGAGTTCAAACTATAAATATACGATGTTTCTAAACGCAACAATTGAAGAGGCAGGAAAGGTGTCTCTGAAAGCGTGAGTGTTGCGGATTTTTAAGACATTTCTGAACGCAACAATTGCGAGAGGCAGGAAAGGTGTCTTTGAAAGCCCGAGCGTTTCGGATTTTTAGTTGCCTATGTAGCATTAGAGTAGGGTGAACCGCGCTTTTGCCATATAAGGTTAAATTTCGAGTAGTTTTTCGATGTCTGAAGCACGCCTTTGTACAGCCCATTTTCACATCGGAGGATATGTAACTAGATAAAATTTTCATATCTGGCATATCAGCAACCCAAGACGAATGCATTTAGAACCTTCACAACAAAACTCAAGTAACAATGTGGTGTTATACGGCCGTATTTTTTTTGAGAATCAGAGTGGCCAAACTGTGATCGTGAATTTGGATATGCGGTAATGATAAATCATTATTTAATTTTTAGAATGAATGAATATTGCAACTAAAACGCATAGTTCCTGCAGAATGGGCCAACAGCTTATACAGCCTTTGGGATAAATAATGCAGTACTTATTTCCTGAAAAAAATATATCCATGTTTTTTTCAGGTAATAACTGTACTGTGGGATCGCAAGAACACCATACTACCCAGGTCACCGGCTTTAATCCCGTATGATATTTTTTTATGTGGATATTTGTAATCAGGTCTTTACAAAACAATCCGGTCACTGTAACCGAACAAAAAAAATTGCCGTCGTGAAATCAACCTGATTTCTAAGGCGCTCTACAAATGCGTTTTCTCAACATGCGTGCTCAAACACAAACAGCACGTGAGTCTTAACGGTCAAAATTTGGAGGATGTGACTTATAAAAAAATTAAATCAGTTTTCAATAAACATATTGGTAAATCTTTTTTCACACATTCTCAAAGTTTGAAAGCTGCCACTGGACACCCTGTATATCATAATTCTCTTTGATTTAAATGTATATAAACAAATTTTTATTTAAATCTCATTGAGACTTTAAACGTTTGGACAATTTAAAGTATAAGTAGTAGTACAATTAATGTGGTTAGAAAATGTTCAATGTAATTGTGATTAAAGTGTGATAATTAATGCTGTGTTAAAGATACTTTGCCGAGTTTGGTTTCAGAATGGAAGCCATAAGATATTTTACAACCACATTGGTATGCTAAAACCATCGATATACTATCTAAACAAGATTAGCTGTCACGGCCCGAAAAGTGGTCACGAAAATAGAGAGGCTGTCGCTTATTTCAAATTAGTACGAGCCGACAACAGGATGTATCGAAATTCCTTATTGCGCGTTTATAAACTGTCCAAATAATATAATACTTATCGTAATACTAAAATTGCAGATGGGGAATTTTTTTTTCGTTTCGTTTTCTTATTACTACTAGTTTAAATAGTAAATATAAGTAAGATATCATTATAATACGAAATAAAAATTATTTATTTGATATTTTCTCCGCTAGAGACTGACAAAATTAATGTTGCCGATAGGCGTGTCGCCACTGTCTATACGAAACTGTTAAACTATACGTCATTACCATAATAAAAAAGTTAGTTCTCATTTTTGCCACCAGCACGGATAAGTTTTAAGTCAGTACACACACAATGGAAACACACCTGTTTTGAACCTTATTTTATAGTGGTTAAGATTTAATTTTAAATGAGTACAGTCAAAACAACTACTTTTTAACGTATAATTTTGGCGGTTTTATTGATTTTTCTTTGTCTCCGATATAAAGGTTTTATGTGCCAACATTACTGCATACAGAATTAGACTTTATTACTACATGTGAAGGCTGCTATTAGTCCGACGTTCCGAATTATTTAAAACTATTTTCTACAATTTCTAGCTACGTGTATAGTTGTGTAAATAAATGTAACCGCGACCACATTTTCGATGTCATTTTGTTCGTGACAGCTAATCTAGTTGGTATAGTATATCGATGGCTAAAACAACTAATTTTATACATCATAACCTAACAAAAAACTATTTCTCATTTATGTTTATCCTTTTATAGAGTGCGGATAGTCCTCGGGTAACGAAATTAACACCTCGTCTGATAACTGTTTGTAAGTTGCTAACATCTTCTCACGAACGTGTTTGATCAATTCAGGCACATCATCCATAGTGAGACCCTTTGTCGGTACAGGATCCAGACACTGAATAATGATGTGACCTGCAAGAATATGTATACTTTATAAGGGTTTGCCTTGAATACTGTTGCAATATTCGATGGCTCGATAACATTTATGCCATATTTAGGGCCAACTAAAGAATTAAATAAGCTTGGACCATACCCCAAGATGGTTGAATATATGCGATATGCGTGTTTAGAATTGTACAATATTGCGTAAATAAATCCATCCATAAATCCAATCTATTCATAAAGACTAATATTATTGGCACTTAGAAATAATAAAAAAAACTGCCAAGATGACGGCGTACAAAGCGGTGTTCAGAACAGCAGAGTTATTCAGAACCGTCGGAATTTCCCGAATCCGAATTCAATATAGAATTTTTGGGGGCTGTTCTTTAAAAGCTATTCACAGACCACAAATCTGTCATTGAATTTCGACGTACAGTACAGTACGCGCACCCGGACATCGTACGGGGGAAACGGGGTATTCACGGAAAGCCTGAATATTTCACTAAACATTCTAAAAAAATACGTGTTTATAAAATTACGGTGGGAATACAACAATATGCGTGATATCCTTGCTTACAGTATATACTCGTACATATCTACGAGATATAAATAATTTTGTAGTAAAGGTTGATTACCTGAATTGAAAATATGTTTTTCGCTGTTTATGAAATAGTAGGGCGAGTACACAAGTGGAATGATGGGCACCTGTGCATTCACCGCTATGTTGAACGCACCCTTTTTGAATGGTAGCATTGTGGTGTAATCTTTGTTCCGTGTGCCCTCAGGAAATATCCATATTTTTGTCTGTAAAAGAATTCGTTGTACGTAAAAATACGTTTACGTATGATATTGTTGGAGGTATTATTTCCAATACCCATTGGGTTTTCGAAACCGTTCGGTCTCCAGGTAAGAATAGCATCCCCTCATCTACTTCCGTTGGGTGTCGCAAGAGGTGACTAGGGGAAAGCATCAAGACAGGCATCAACGTCTTTCTATTGGATTATCTACTACCTATACTGCGATCACTAAGACTGCCAAGAGTGAGGGGGTAATGACAACCACTCCCTTCTAAGGGGTAAGCATTTGTTCGGCAGTGGACGTTTTTTGGCTGCTGCTGAAGATTATGATTATTTTCTAACTGTAATAATTATTAATAAATTTATAATTTACTTAAACCCCTAGGGGTTTATCTTTTACAATAGTGCATGGAATTGGGTTACTTAATTTTGCAATGCCACACACTGCATACCGAGCATCTTTAACCTCGCACAAAAATGAGGGTTCATCATCAAATTCCAAGAGTGTATGATAATGATGTATAGAATCTGTGCTCTGTATGTAAAAATAACTGTGGTATATCCAGTAGCATACAGGCAAAAAGACTTTGCCTACACTACGACTACTCTGAATGATTATAATATGATAATAACCTAAAAAGTTTGCTTCTCTACCCTGACGTATCCCTAATCACGATACACGCGGTATACCTATGGTGAAACTGGAAATGTTTATGAAACTACCAGCCTGTTTGTTCGTTTGTTTGTGGCTCTCTCTATTTGAAAACACGTTACTAACCTTAGTTCTGACCATGATCTCGGACGTCTTGTCGAGTTGTTTATACGCGCCTTTGCTACTGCGTCTATCTAGAAACACGGTCCCTCCAAGGTACGCTGCCATACCCATAGGCCATATATAGAGTAGCTCCTTCTTAGCGGTCCCCACCATTTTATCTATTACATGCCATATGTTGAACATTCCTGAAAAGTTTACCTTACTTAGATGAGTATGCGACGATCGCATTGTACCTAGTTATTGTATACCTACCTAATACGAATTTAACGTTAAAGTCAACTATATAGTCCGGGATCCCTGGTACATTTTTGCATTTGATTACTATCAAGCTAATTTTCCGTGAGTAGCTTCATTTTGATGAGACGCCCAACAATTTCCTGTAAGAAACTCGATTGTGGTAGCTAACAGAGGTAGCAAGGACAACACGTCGACTTGATGATTCTCAAATATTTATTACTAACTGATTTTTTAAAAAATCAAGATAATTATAAAATTTATTCGAAAAAATATTTGTCTTACAAAATTTATGGTTTGATTAAAGAGTCTTTCCAACATGTATCGTTAACGAGGTCATCATAAATAATTACTAACCAACAGTTTTTTTTTATTACTTAGCTAATATTTATATAATTTAATAGTCGTATTGTCCTACATATTGCGTGGTACGTTATCCCGGTCCTACGCTCAAAAGTAGTAGTACAAAGCCTTGATGTAAAAATAATTACTATCAAGCTGAATTTTCGTGAATAGCTTCGTTTCGATGAGACGCCCAACAAGTTCCTCTGTGAAGACTCTCGATTGTGTTAGCTAACAGAGGTAGCAAGGATACATTATGTCAATTTGATGATTCTCAAATATTCATTAATAACTGATTATTATTTTTTTAAATCTCAAGGTAATTAACTAATTTATTCGAAAAAATATTTTTCCTACAAAATTTATGGTTTGATCAAATGATCTTTCCAACATGTATCGATAACGAGGTCATCTTATATGACTACTAACCAGCTGATTTTTTTTTACTTAGTTAATATTTGTAAAATTTAACAGTAAAATTTTGTCCTACAAATTGCGTGGTACGTTATCCCGGTCCTTACAATTTATCTATTTATTTATTTATACATTATAAGATCACTTTTCCTGACTGACTGACTGATTCATCAACGCACAGGCCAAACCGCCGCCGCCGCTTCACCTAGAAAGCTGAAATTTGTACAGTAGGTTCTTCTTATGACGTAAGCATCCATTAAGAAAGGGTTTTTGAAAATTCGACTCCTAAAGGGGTTAAATGGGGTGTAATTTACTGAAAAGATTCTTTAAATAAAAGAAATCATTACGTGTTTCGCGAATTTTCAAAAACAACCGTTAGGGATTGGTAAACTTTGTAAAAAAATAGCATTCTTTTGCAAGGATTTGAGCTTTATCAAATGTAATATAATGGTGGGTGCGATCCTGAACGTGTTCACATACTGCAGACTTCGTACAGCGTCGGTGTTTCACATCAGCTATGTGTTCTTTAACGCGAGTTTTTATTGCACGCTTTGTTTGCCCAATGTAGGAGAGCCCACAGTCACAATCGAGTTTATAAACTCCTGCATCTTATAGAGGTATATGGCACTTGATAGTATATGTATTTGTTTGGCGCCCCAAACTGGAAAACAGTTAGGTACCTTCTGCCCTTGTAAGTATTTGCTAGACGTTAGGCGCCGACTTCGATAGTAATTTATTCTTTTTAGTGGTTCCCTTGGTGTATTATTAGGTTAACTTTTAACAACTTATATTTTATGTGACAATATGTTAATAAAACTAACCAATTGCCATAAACCGAAGATGTCTAGGTGTTATACGCGTAGTTCTCGAGAACCATGGACTGCAAGCTCGGTGGGTCTACATTTATTTGTGCCGAGAACCCGTGTCCACCTTCTTGCTCCATCGTAAGACCCTGGTCACCATTTTTCTAGCAACTACTCATCGAGACCTACCCAACGAGCCCAAACTCGGCGGATCTACGTTTATTGGTGCAGTGATCCCGTGACGACCTTCCTGCTCCATCATCAGACCCTGATCTTCATTTTTCTAGCAACTACTCGTCGAGACCTATCTAACGAGTCCAAATTCGGTGGGTCTACGTTTGTTGGTGCCGAGATACCGTGACGACCTTCCTGCTCCATTATCAGACCTTGATCACCATTTTTCTAGCAACTACTCGTCGAGAGCTACCCAACAAACCCAAACTCGGTGGGTCTATGTTTATCGGTGCCGAGATCCCGTGACGACCTTCTTGCTCCATCATCAGACGCTGATCACCATTTTTCTAGCAACTACTCATCGAGAGCTACCCAACGAGCCCAAACTCGGCGGATCTACGTTTATTGGTGCAGAGATCCCGTGACAACCTTCCTGCTCCACCATCAGATCCTGATCACCATTTTTCTAGCAACTACTCATCGAGAGCTACCCAACGAGCCCAAATTCGGCGGATCTACGTTTATTGGTGCAGAGATCCCTTGACAACCTTCCTGCTCCACCATCAGACCCTGATCTCCATTTTTCTAGCAACTACTCGTCGAGAACTATCCTTCGAGTCCAAATTCGGTAGTTCTACGTTTAGTAGGCACGGCTAGGATAGGATGGATTGTTAATTTTATTACAGAGTTCCGGTGGCCATCTATGGCCTTCTTCATCAGATCCACTTCACCAAATGATACTTTATCAATGAAAATGCTTGACTAGTTTCTAAAAATACCAAAAACGCTATATGTATGCCTATAATATTTAAGGAGATCCCTCAGTTACTCATGGTCCCCATCATCAGAACTTAATTTTGAAAAAAATGGGACCAATCTGGAAGCATATCCTTTCAATTAAAAAAATAATTTTCCAAATCGGTTCGTAAACGACAGAGTTCTGAGGTAACAAACATTAAAAAAAAAATACAACCGAATTGATAACCTCCTCCTTTTTTTTGAAGTCGGTTAAAAAAAGACAAGCCCGCTGATTTTCTTGCCGGCAATATCAAGCGGCTGGGAGACTTAATAGTGCATAAAATAAATATTTACTCTACCGCAACGATAAATCGACGAGTAATTCAAATCAAATCATATTTATTTGTTAGAGTAGGACAGGTGCGATACCAAACCATAGTTTTTGTAGGACAAATATTTTTTCGAATAAATTAGATAATTATCTTGAGATTTAATAAAATAATAATCAGTTTGTAATAAATATTTGAGAATCATCAAGTCGACATGTTGTATCCTTGCTACTTCTGTTAGCTACCACAATCCTGAGTTTCTTACAGGAAATTGTTGGGCGTCTCATCAAAATGAAGCTACTCACGAAAAATTAGCTTGATAGTAATCAAATGCAAAAATGTACTAGGGATCCCGGACTATTATTGCGTGTGCTTAAATAATTGGCATAGTAGTATTATTTTTAAGGATAAAAATGGTCATAACTCTGGCAAATATTTACCAATTTAAATGATTCTTATTTTATTCGAAAGAAGGAACCACTGTAATGAATCTGTATTAATTTTATCACAACCGGATAAGAATTTCCTGGAGGACCATGAACGATGTGGAGGAATTATCTTTATAATGTTACACTGTTCTTATGTGTCACTATAGAATGGGAACATCACTACTACTATTATTATCCAATCTAATTTTGCTTTATGGCCCCATCGTTAACCGATGATTCTGCCAACGACAAGTGTTTAAAAAGAACAATAAATAAATTGACTAATAAACGGTCTACTACAAATAGTCGGTTTTAGTTTAGCTGAAACAAGACAATAAATATAGGTTACTGTAAAGACGACCCATTGTTATTTAGAACATAAAAATGGTATAATAAATAAACAATGTTCAAATTATTAAACTATTTGTTAGAAAGGAGGGAAATATAAAGAGAGAGGGACAGGGAGCTACAACTTGATGTCATTGATGCTAAAAAAAATATACTTACAGAATTTTTATGTAATGGGTATGTGCCAAGGACAACAAAAATGGAATATTAACGGGACAAGGAATATCATTAGGAAGAAGATCATATAGAGGAACAACTATTATGGCAATATTATTTTATAATGTGACATTAGCAAATGTCAGTTTAATGATTGGACCATAGGTCATTTTACCGTCTTCGAATGTTCAATCTTTATGTATGAAAATATCACTAAAATAAAACATTTTAAAAAAAATTACCGACTTTAATAACACTAAATAGTATAAAATAATTTATATATTATTAAAGTTGGTGTCGACGTACCTACTGTGTACATTTAACACCAACTTAAATAATATTCATTCGGTAATTTTTTTTTATTGTTTCGTAAATAAAAAATACACATACAAATCCACACATACTAAAACAAGGGGTGTTATAAGTTTCACAGATATACTAACAGACACTCGGACATGCCTATGTCGGGGTGCCTGTCTGTCTGTCTGTGAAACATATAACACCCTTTGTTTTTGGTCGGGGGATAAGAAAAGATAATAATTAAATGGATAATGTACCTACTTACTAAACGGTAACAAATAATTCGGTAGGTCTTAGGTATCAGTTAACACACTGCTCTGCTCATCAATCTATGGCATTGATCAGACAAAAAAATAAAATCGCGGGTCGCGTGAAATTTTCAAACGCTCATGTACGCTATTTACATATTTACTTAAGTTACGATACGCCTCACGATTTCATTTATAAATTAAATAGTTACCTAACATATCAAGTGAGTTCTGATGATTCGAAATGATGACGGCTCCGCGGTCCTCGGCCACTATCTCTCCGTTTCGCAGATGCCATTTTATGCCCAGTAATTTTGATATGTGCTTCAATGTATTTGCGCCAAGCCTGTAAAAAATTATTTTGATGCAAGCGCAGAAAGTCAGTTATTTCATCACAAATTCCCACCCACCACTGCAGGGTTTGCCCCGTTATTTGAGCAACAGCGCGCTTTTGGTTTATTGATGACCGAACTGAAGGCTAGTCTTTAGCTCAGTCAACGTCGGGTCGAGATAAGTGGAAGTTGATGTTCTACAGCGCATCTGTTGACACGTGTGGCGGCCTGTCGTCATCCGTCCGACCCACTGAGAGTCGGTATGTTCAAAAGGTGCGGTACGTGTGCGCCTATTAAAGCCTGTGAAGGCGCGTGCGCCCCACCCTCCCGTTGTCGCTATTCATTCATTAATTTCGCCAGGTGTTGCAACACTTGCAACGTCCGTCGTGGCTTGTCGGGTAAACGGGTCGTGAGACCCGGCGGTTGACAAGCCGCCCCAGGCCACGTCGCGCCGTGAGAGCACATATCACGGGCCGCGCCAGGCGTTAAAACACTTTCAACGTTTGTCGTGGCCTGTCGGGTAAACACGTGGGACCGCGCCATAAGACTGCAACAAATATATTAAAATTTATTTTTACTTTCTTAACATTTTTTGTTAGTTTGATACATAATCGCATACTTACTTGCTTTGAGAATCGTCAGCTCTATGCGAGTGTCATAGGATCCGTGGCCCTATATATGTCCATATCGAGTGTCCGGTACTACAGGACTCTCTCATCTCTCGAAGAAGAGAGGATCACTCTCACTCAGCAGTGCGCAAGCAACCGCAATTTCGGTGGTGTCCTGCCAGGCTTCGAAGCCTGACTACGACAGAAAGGTGGGCGAATCACCTCTATCATCAGACTCACTCAGATTAAATTTGGACATGCATGTGCACACTATTGTTAACAAAGGGTATAAAATGTATGGCTTTGTAAACAGGTCTTCCAAGGAATTTAAGAAACCTTCCACCTTTATACACTTATACAAATCTTTAATACAATCACAGCTGGAATACGCTATACCAATTTGGAATCCCTTATACTATAAGTACAAAATTGTCTTGAAATGATCCAAAAAAAAATTATTCGCAGTATGCATTATAAATGTTACCTTAATCGTTTAAGTTATAACCAACTATTAGAAAAATACAATCTACTAACACTTAACAACAGAAGGGACCAGTTTGAGGCTATGTTGTTGTACGATATTTGTAACAATAAATACGATTCGATTGACATAATTAATAAAATTTATTACAAAGTACCAAATAGAACACAATTGCGTTCTAATAGAAGAAACGATTTTTTTGTAACGTACAAACGTAGAACTAACGCAGGAAAGCGGTCTCCTTTTTATCGCATACCTGACTCCTTTAATAATAAATTTAGTCATATTGATATATTTGCCACTGGTCCTGGTCAATACAAGAAGCTTGTTATGACAAAACTTAAAATTGATGATAGTAATGTATAATGTTACATAACCACTACATTTTCCATTTTATAAATTGCTTCACTAAATGGTTGCTAAATTACAATGATTAATTTATTATTATTTGTGCAGGACGGGCGGACCCGAATGCACGAGCCACTGACGTCCTGTGTGTCTGTAGCTATCGCTGGTACGGTATGAACCCGCCGAAGAGTGTTGACGCTGTTGGTTACAATGTAGGTTGGTTACAAGGTGTCCGTGAAATAAGAACTCCCAATTTGATAGCAAGCTTGATAGTGGCTACGACGGTGGCGCTCTTCGTACTGAATATTCTTTTCTTCTATTTATATCTTGCTTTTAGTTCCCGCGTCGACCGCTTGCTTGTTCACCGACGGTGGCGCCGAATGCGCATTTACTATCCTTGCAGGGAACTTTACCGTAACGAGAGCCCCACCGAGGCAGCCACTAACGTTTTATTTTTATTATAAAAACTGTACATTTTCGCTTATTCTACTTAGACTATTCTAGACACATACATGATACCTATACCGTTAGAAAGTGCGTGTAAGCAGCTTTCTAACGGTGTACATAGGGTTTATCTATCTATTTCTGTTAGGGAACTACAGGCCGATAAATACTGTAATAGGGGCGCGACGACCATGCTTTGGCCGCTTGTCACTTCGCCTGCGCCCTGCCCGTAGCATCCACATGCCCACAAATAGTACCGATAGGTAGCCTGCGATGTGTACTATCTGTATATCTATGATCTAGACCACCTAGGGGCCTAGGTCATAGCGAAAACCCTAGAAAACATGATATGCGATAGAACAACTGCCTATAACTATGGAAATATGTACATCAGTGCTGTTTAGGCACTTAGACCCACCAAGGCGGACCCAGATCTAGGTCCTGAGTTGGTTCCTAGATTTGGGACCTAGCTGCAAATAGCTATTTGCCGTTCATATATGTGCTTAGCACATCTAGGGCATGTGGGTACTTCTATTATACTATTACCCTACGCTAATTACAAATAGCAAGTACTATGAGACCTAGGCTAGGCTATCTATAACTGATTCAGCTCACCCCTCCTCGGGATAGTGAGCTTATACACAAAACTATATTATAATTTATTAGGTAATTAAATCTAGGCTCTTAACTATCGCAGAGTTATAAAACTTAACTATATATTACTATAAAACACAACACTCTGTAACACAAACACTATTTTGTCCTTTCTTCCTATTGTAGTCGTCCTGAACATCTCTCCCGCCGTGCTGCAGCGCGACGGGCCGGAGCGATGCTGCATCCTCTTCCGGTGAAGGGCGACGCTTCCGGCGCTCTCGACGCTTCTATTTCGGTAGTGGCACGATCTTCTTCGTGGGGCGTTTTAAGATGCCCCCCGCAGTGCGCACCTCCACAGTGCGGACTTCTCCGTCGGCTCCGGGGTAGATTGCCTCGACCCTCCCGCGCGGCCAAGTGTTGCGCGGCAGCTGTCCGTCGGCGATCAGGACGGGATCGCCCACCTGGAGACTGGGACCCCTCCCGTGGGGCTCCCGCCGGTACTGTAGCTCGGGCAGGTACTCGCGCACCCAGCGTCGCCAGAACATGTCGGCGAGCGCTTGCGAGCGTCGCCATTGCTTCTTGCTGTCTAGGTCGCTCTCGTCGAACGTCCCGGGTGTCGGCAGCCGCGCCGACCCCCCGAGCAGCAGGTGATTGGGCGTGATGGCTTCGTCGTCCCCGGTGTCCACTGATACGTGCGTCAGTGGTCTGCTGTTGACTGTGTATTCGGCCTCGCAGAGCAGCGTGGCCAGAACCTCTTCTTGCGGGTGCTTCTCCTGTAGTACTGTGCTCAGTGTGGTCTTGACACAGCGAACGAGACGCTCCCAGGCGCCTCCCATGAAGGGCGCTGAGGGCGTTATGAAGCGCCACGCCATCCCACGACGGCCGGCTTCCTCGGCGAGTGCGTCGCGCAGCTCCCTGTCCGCGCCGTGCATGTTGGTGCCATTGTCGGAATAGATCTCCGCGGGGCACCCGCGGCGTGCCGCGAACCTTCGCAGCGCGAGCACGGCGGAGTCCGCGCTGAGGCTGGCCGCGACTTCGAGGTGTACGGCCCGTGTGGTGAGGCAGGTGAAGAGGGCCACGTATCTCTTCTGGTGTTGACGACCGACGGTGACGGAGAACGGTCCGAAGTAGTCCAGACCGGTGAATGTGAACGGTCTCTGGTGATGCGCCAGTCGTGTCTTCGGGTGGTCGCCGGTGGACGGTACTGGAGGTTGTGCTCGTCGTATGCGACATCTCAAGCAACGGTTCACGATGCTTTTCGTGACGGGCCGAAGTCGCACTATCCAATAGTGCTGGCGCACCTCGTTTACGATCATTTCTGTTCCACTGTGGTGTAGATCGCGGTGCGTCCAGTCGATGTAGAGCTGCGTGATGTAGTGATCGCCGTCTAGCACGGGCGGTCTTTTCGTCTCTTCTGTTACATCTTCAGCAGCGGCGATGCGACTTCTGAGCGTGATGATGCCGTCGTTGCGGAGTTCTATCGGCAGCGATCTCAGGCGACTGTCGATGGCGATACTGTTGCCCTTCCGGAGGTCATTGATTTCCCGTCCGAAGGACTCTTCTTGTACTACGCGGATCAGTAGTACTTCTGCTTCCCTTAGGAATTCGGCCGGTAACGTGACGAATCTTCGAGTGGTGACTGCCTTCTGTGGAGGTCTGCAGGTCTTCTGAGTCCTCTTCTGTCGTCTCCAGTCGGGATCTTGTTCCGGATTCTTTCTGGTCCTTTTGTAGCACGTTTTCGCTGTGGTTTTTCGACACAGTGCTATAAATTGAAGCGCTCTTGCCGTGGCCCGCAGTAATCGTTCCCACTTCGAAAATCTGTGCGGATCGGGAACGACTTCTCTGTGATTCGGTGCGCTGCGAGCTTCTGTTACTGTCAGAGTCTTCTCTTCTCCCGTTGGTTCGTTGATGCTTGGTCTCTCGTTCGGCCATTGTGACGGATCTTCATACAAAAACGTCGGGCCCCGGTACCATTCGTGTCCGGCGTTGAAGTTCGGCGGCACGTCGCGGGTAGCGACGTCGGCGACGTTCATTTTGGACGGCACCCAGCGCCAGTCCGTCACCCTGCTGTGCTCTTCTATGGCGGCCACGCGATGAGCGACGAACGGTTTGTACGACCGCGCGCCGCTTCGAAGCCACGTGAGAACGGTCTTGCTGTCGGTCCAGTATGTTACCGACTCTGGTTTCGCCCGGTGTTCTTGCACGACGGCAGCAGCCAGTCTCCTTCCCATTACGGCGGCTTGCAACTCAAGACGTGGGATTGACGTGGTCTTGAGCGGCGCCACCCTCGCCTTGGCGATGACCAGGCTGATGTGCGGTGTTCCGTCGAGCGAAGTCGTCCTCCAGTAGACGGCAGCAGCGTAGGCGGCTTCACTGGCATCGGTGAATACGTGTACTTGGAGAGATTCTGCGTCTGTGTATCCGGGATAGCTTCTCGGCAGACTGACGGTCTTGAGATTCTTGAGGTGCTCGACCCATTCCTTCCATTGATGCGCCAGGTCTTCGTCTAACTGTTGATCCCATCCGATTCCTCTTCTCCAGGCTTCTTGCAGTATTTGTTTGGCCCGTATTGTGACCGGTGAGGCGAGGCCGAGGGGATCGTATAGCGACATCACGATCTTGAGGGCTTCTCTCTTGGTCGGCGCGACTCTGTGCAGTATGTCTTCTGGTAGACGTGCTAGCTTTAGATTGAAGCTCAGTTCATCCTTTTCCGGCTTCCAGATCAGTCCCAGAATTTTCTCTTCTGTTGATTTGCAGCCTATACTGACTGTGTTGACTGCGTCCCGTTCTGGTTCCAGCGTCTTCTTGACGTCTTCTGAATTGGAGACCCATTTTCGTAACTCGAAGTGTGCTTCTCGGTGTATGTCACGTACTGTTTTCGCTATTCGCACAGCGTCCTCTTCTGTACGAAAACTGTCGAGATAGTCGTCCATGTAGTGATTATGGACGATTGCTTCAACCGCCTCCGGATGCTTGCTGGCATGTTTCTGTGCATTCCAGTTCTTGGCGAAGATGGCGGTGCACGGTGAGCTTGCTGCGCCGAAAATTATCGACGTCATCCTATATTCTTGCGGGGCTCCCTCCCGCCGGTGTCCTCTCCACAGGTACCTGAGCGCGTCTCTGTCTTCTGGTCTCACTTTGACTTGCATGAACATTTCAGCTATGTCCGCCGAGACTGCGACGGGGTGTCGGCGGAATCTCATCATCACTCCTGGCAGTGACTGCAGCAAGTCCGGTCCGGTGAGCAGGTAATCGTTGAGAGACATTCCTGTTGATCTTGCGGCGGCGTCGTGTACGATCCGCAGCTTCTCAGGCTTCATCGGGTTGTGGACGTCGAAGTGGGGCAGGTACCAGGTTCTTCCGGGTACGCTGTTCTTCGGTGCTATCTCTGCGTATCCCTTTTGTACGAGCGAATCCATGTATTCGCCGTACCTATTCTTCAGGTCGGGATTGCGATCCAATTTCTTCTCCGTGGAGACAAGCCTCTTCATAGCGGTGCCGTAACTGTCTGGCATCGTTATGTCTTCTTTCTTCCATAGCAGCGCAGTCTGTACGTGTCCGTCCTCCAATTGGTGTGTGTGCTTATTGAGCGTGTCTTCGGCCCTCTTCTCGGGATCGTTCGCCGGCCGACGAGGGTTGACGATGAGAGATTCTATGGCGAAAAATTCCCTCATTTGCTCTTCTACGCTGTCTTCGCTGGCAGTCAATCTGTTCACGAAGTGGACGCGCTGACCCAATGCTCTGGTGTGCGCGCCGTGTAGCACCCATCCCAGCGGAGTGAGCGAAGCTACCGGCTGATGTCGCGGGCCTCTTCGCACGTTGCTGGCGAGAAGCAGGTGCCAGTTGTCTTGCCCGATGAGTATTCGTGGCACCGCTCCCTCGTAGGCGAGCTTCTCGCGCAGATCTTCTAAGTGTTCGCAGCCCGTGACGTCGTTCCGGTCCACGGTTTGCGGCGACAGGTGCAGTCCTGGTACGGTGCGCGCGTGTAGGTTAACGCGCTGTCCTTGCGGCCCCGTGAGCGAGACCGCAACGCGACGAGACTCTGGCGTGTCGACGATAATGTCCCCGATGGCTTCCATCTTGAGCGGGTCCAGACGTCCTTCGGCTCCCACTTGCTTGGCGATCTCTTCGTCGATGAGAGACACCGTAGACCCGTCGTCCAGCAGGGCGTACGTCGAGGTCTCTCCCGCCGGTCCGATGACTCGTACCGGAACTATCTTCAGATAGGCTTGAGGCTTCTGCGACATCCATGCGTTGGCGACTGTCTCCCTGGCTTCCTCCGCATTCCTCTCTTCGGTGGACGCTACCAACGCCGCCTTTTCGTGATGGAGAAGGCGGTGGTGCGTCCTCTTGCATCCCTTGATCTCGCACCTTCTGATCTTGCAGTGATGCTTCGCGTATCTTGGCTTCAGACAGCGAAAGCATAGGCTGTGCTTCTTCGCGAGATCCCACCTTCCATCTGAATCGGCTTCCTTGAACTTGGCACAATCTGTAATGGCGTGCCCCTCCTTGTTGCAGACCCTGCACCGCGGCGTCTGCTTCTCTGTTGCGGTGTGCGCTCTGTGCGTCGGCGTCGTCCGTAGACTGGCCCGTGGTTCGGTGATCAGCTCCGGCGGTGCGAAGGCGCTGCAGTAGCGGGCTTGCTCGGTGACGAAGTCGCTGTATCTTGCTAAGTCCGGAACTGAATTATACTTCTCGGTGAACATCTTGTACCACTGGACGCGCAGAGAGTTCGGTAGCTTCTCGGTGAGACACCGCAGTAGCTCGGCGTTGATGAGATAATATTCTTTCTTCAACGCGCGAAGTGTGACCACGCTGCTTCTGACCCTGCTTGCAAAGGTGCAGATGTCCTTCGGCGATTCTGTGCAGCGCGGCAAAGTTCGGAGTTTTTCTGTTTCCGCTTGAGCGATGGAGTCCGGACGGCCAAACTGTAGTTCCAATTCCTTCATAATGTCGTCCGGCTTCGCGTGCCCGATGAGTTCCGAGCTAACTGTTTCCAAGGCTCTTCCCTTGAGACTTCTTCTTAGTCTTGCTGTATTTTCAACGTCGTTGAAGTAGCTGCGAGTGGTGTCATATATGGCGCGAAACGATAACCACTCGGTGTGTGCTCCACTGAAGATTGGCAGGTCCATGATGACCTTCGATGCGGCGGTAACCGGCGTGACTGCGTACGTCTCGAACGGTTTGCTTCGGTCGGCGAGCGCGGCGATAGCGGACGTTAGTTCGCTGATGAACGGACGGAGTGCGTCGCCTTCCTTCGGGATCTTCACTGGATCAGCACACTTCTGTTCTTCTGTATCCGGAACCCCAGTCTTCTGTGCGGCGTCGGGATCCGGTCGATGCTCGTGAAGTCTTCTGTCTTGAGCCGGCGCGATGTCCTCCGGGCAGAGCGGCAGTGTCTGAACGGGCTGCGCGGCGTCGGCGGCGTCGGCATCCCTCCCGGTGGTCTCGTCCTCTTCTGGGCGTGGCTGTGACTCTGGTTCCTGTGCTTCTTCCAGCCAGGAACGTACGAATTCTGTCTTGGAGTGACCGTCGTCATCGTAGTCGTCCTCCGATGAGTCCTCTTCAGCCTTCTGTAGCGCTAGCTCGGCTAATTCCAACTTGAGTTTCAGTATTTCTTCACGGGCTTTCAGTATCCTCTTCTGGGATCGATGAGTCCTGTGGGACTTCGGTGGGCCGGTCGGCCTCTTCGATTCTTCGGTCCGGGTTTCTTCTTCCCGGCTTACGGTCGCTGCGTCCGGTCGGTGTGCTTCGTCGGCGGGGCGCAGCGTCGCATCTGAATGTTTTCCTGTATGTTTCCCCTTCCTCTGGCTCGGCGGCTCTGGTCTCTCTGGAACAGTCCTCGGGGCCGGCGGAGGGGACCGCCGCGGGGTCGCGGGCCGCGGCGGGTCGGTGCTGACGGTCGACGGGGAACGCGGCGGCAGCTCGTGGCGAACGGACGGTTCTTCTCTGGGGGTGGGGGCCCCCCCCACCTCAATCATCCATGCCTCGGGAGCCCGTCCTCTTGAACGCGTTATGGGCATCTTGTAAGTCTTCAGTCCAAATTTTCAGTCCTTCAGTTCAAATCTTCAGCTCTTCAGCCGGTTCTTCGGTAATCCGGCTCCGTAGGACCAGCGAATGCTGGTTGGTACTCTTCAGCCGATTCTTCGGTAATCCGGCTCGATGCGACCAGCGAATGTGCAGGACGGGCGGACCCGAATGCACGAGCCACTGACGTCCTGTGTGTCTGTAGCTATCGCTGGTACGGTATGAACCCGCCGAAGAGTGTTGACGCTGTTGGTTACAATGTAGGTTGGTTACAAGGTGTCCGTGAAATAAGAACTCCCAATTTGATAGCAAGCTTGATAGTGGCTACGACGGTGGCGCTCTTCGTACTGAATATTCTTTTCTTCTATTTATATCTTGCTTTTAGTTCCCGCGTCGACCGCTTGCTTGTTCACCGACGGTGGCGCCGAATGCGCATTTACTATCCTTGCAGGGAACTTTACCGTAACGAGAGCCCCACCGAGGCAGCCACTAACGTTTTATTTTTATTATAAAAACTGTACATTTTCGCTTATTCTACTTAGACTATTCTAGACACATACATGATACCTATACCGTTAGAAAGTGCGTGTAAGCAGCTTTCTAACGGTGTACATAGGGTTTATCTATCTATTTCTGTTAGGGAACTACAGGCCGATAAATACTGTAATAGGGGCGCGACGACCATGCTTTGGCCGCTTGTCACTTCGCCTGCGCCCTGCCCGTAGCATCCACATGCCCACAAATAGTACCGATAGGTAGCCTGCGATGTGTACTATCTGTATATCTATGATCTAGACCACCTAGGGGCCTAGGTCATAGCGAAAACCCTAGAAAACATGATATGCGATAGAACAACTGCCTATAACTATGGAAATATGTACATCAGTGCTGTTTAGGCACTTAGACCCACCAAGGCGGACCCAGATCTAGGTCCTGAGTTGGTTCCTAGATTTGGGACCTAGCTGCAAATAGCTATTTGCCGTTCATATATGTGCTTAGCACATCTAGGGCATGTGGGTACTTCTATTATACTATTACCCTACGCTAATTACAAATAGCAAGTACTATGAGACCTAGGCTAGGCTATCTATAACTGATTCAGCTCACCCCTCCTCGGGATAGTGAGCTTATACACAAAACTATATTATAATTTATTAGGTAATTAAATCTAGGCTCTTAACTATCGCAGAGTTATAAAACTTAACTATATATTACTATAAAACACAACACTCTGTAACACAAACACTATTTTGTCCTTTCTTCCTATTGTAGTCGTCCTGAACATTATTTGTTTACTAACTAATTTAGGCCGCTTGTCATTAATTTATACTACTGTTACTCTTGTTAATGTTCACTACATTTGTAAAAGTAAAACCAGCGTTATTTATTAAGTATTTAAAATTAATTAGAATTTCATCTTACTGTTTTCATAACACTAAAACGAATTATCCATTGTGTGACGTGTTAATTAAGTACGTAAATATATTAAACTAGGTGACCCACGCAGCTCCGCCTGCGCTATTTTTACGTTAACTAAACTTTTAATAACAGATATTCGCATCGAATACATAACCTCTTTTTTTATAGTCGGTTAAAAACTGGGACCCACTTTTTACTTGCTCTCTGAAGCACGGACCCGTTTAGTTCAAATGGCGTTAAACGGTCACCCATCTATTTAATGATCTTACATCGTTGCTTAACCCGATCGATTACAAAACCTTGATAACAACTCTCTATGAGTGTTCCCTTACTAATATTTATTAAATTATAAAGAAAAATTGATAAAATCGGACCAAGCGTATAACCAACTACCCATTTTGACTTTAATCCCCTCTGCTAAAAGAACCGTGCTAGATTACGGGATAAAAAGTATCCTATGTCCTACCTCGTAGTAAGATCTCAAATCATGCCAAGTTTCATTTGAATCCATTCAGTAGTTTCGGCGTGATGCTCAGCCGTGATACAGACAGACAGACAGACAGACAAAAATTAAAAAAATTACTATTTCGGCCTCAGTATCGGTTATAGAATGCCCTCCAAATATAATTTTCAAAATATCTTCAATGTACAGAATTGGACCTGTTACAGTTTTATTATAAGTATAGATAGTTAGAGCTTGTATACAGCATATCAATATCATATACTTACTTATGTAAAAAAGTCTTCCTCAACAATTTTTTTTTGTAGTAATTTGCGGTTAATGGTGTTGGTTACTTACTAATAAAATTGAAATAATTTTTGTATGACAACATACAATAATTATTTCAATTTTATTAGGGTCATCAAACAGTTACAAACTTGGCTATACAGCCTAGTTTGTAACTGTAGATAACTACAATAGATTGTATACAAAATATTCCTACCTTGACTTGGAAAAGAGCTGATGGTCTTCAAAAGGCTGAACTGATTTTCATGAAACGTAGCTAAGAACCATCTCACATAAACTAGCTTTCAAATAAAAAAAACCGCATTCAAATCCGTTCACTGGTTGGACCGTTACGATGCCACATACAGACATACATACATACAGACAGACAGACAGACTTCCGGACATAGGCGTCAAACTTTTAGCGTTTTAGGTCGGGGGTTAAAAAAGGCTTTTATTTCATACACATAACAAATTATTAAACAAAACATTTAAACTTACTTTCCGTTTCGCACGTTTCTCGGGCTCAATAAAAATAATGGCCATATTAAACTACCAAGGATAAAAGTCATTAAATAGTATATAAGGTAGCTAAGATAATACTTCACAATATTTGGTCCATTTTGTTTAACTATGAAAGTGACTAGAGCCACCGCGAGGAACCCACCCACTGTATACCACATTGTGACGAGTTCTGGCATCTGCACTACAATACGTTCCACGGTAAATTTATACTGTCATTGCTACTTAAAACATTTTAAATTCTGTTATTATCTATCTTCTATACTATAATAAAACTCAAAGAGCACTTTTTCTGTACATTGAATATTTTTCCAAAATTTCTATGTATATATACTATACTATCGACATAGAGGCCAAAACAATTTTTTTTGGAATTATTGTCTGTCTGTCTGTCTGTCTGTCGTTCTGTTTGTCCAGGTATCATTAGAAAACCCGTGGATGGATTTTGATAGGATTTTCACTGATGTGTTGTGTAGAAGTCAAGGTATAAATTGGTATATAAAACATCACGCTATATTTCATAGGGGCTAAGCAGTGAAACATTACTTGCACATATTACCACGTAATTTCCTTTGTATGAGAATAGGGTAATTATAGACTGATCAGTTAATCATTAAGATTTATGTATTATTACGCTATATACAATAGGGACTGAGCAGACATTTAGTTTGAATAAGATATGGCAGTGGCGAAGGGTCAATTTTTGTAAGGGGTAAGCCGGTCCGGTACACCCAGGACATTTTCATTAAATTTCCGTATTGTTCTAAGTACGTTGCTGATAGCAATATGACATTATATCTTTGAAAAGCTAAAATCTGTAAATCCCGAGCGAGTCCAAACTAGATCATGAAATGAAATTATTCATGAAATTTTAATGAAACTCCCCAAGTCCAGGCAGTGTATAGGTATTGTATTACAGTTGCAACAATAAAAGATGCGAAAAACTTAGAACTTTCATTAACGAATATCATTAGACAGTAATTTACGATGTTAGCGTGATTTACATTATGAACAGCGCCATCTATCGGTGAAATGAACATACAATCACCATAGAAGTTTAATCTATATATTTAAAAGAAAGTCGTGTTAATTACACTATTTATAACTCAAGAACGGCTCGACCGATTTGGCTGAAAATTGGTAGGGAAGTAGCTTAGGAGCAGGAGACGGACATAAGATACTTTTTATACCTGTAGGTTAAGGTTAAGCAACGTTAGGTAAGGTCATTAAATAGATGGGTGAACCGATTTGTATGAAATTTTATGTGCATATCGGGTAGGTCTAATAATAGGCCATTAATTATATTTCATGCCGCTAGGTAAAGGTTAAGCAACATAAGGCAACGTAATTAAATAGATGGGTGAACGGATGTGTAGGAAATTTTGTGTGCATATCGGGTAAGTCTGAGAATAAGTCGTAAAGTATATTTCATGCTGCTGATACCATGATTGACGGATATATAGAATGAGAGGAGGGTGCAAGAGAGGACAGAGAGGGAGAAGGGATTCGAGGAGGGGGTGAGGGATCGGAGGAGTTAGGTGGAGCAAGGGGGGGGGGGGGTGAGATGGAGCAAGTTGGGAGAGAGAGATGGGGGGGATAGGGTTCAGAGAGGGGACAACGGGGAGAGGAAGAGGGTGAATGTGACGGGGACCGATGCGGGTGGGGGAAAGAGAGAGGAGAGAAAGAGCATAGAATTACATTTTTCTTATAAGGCTTCAATCCCGGCTGGGTTCTAAAAGAAAACGCGCATTGTTCCTTTTGGAACCACATGGGCTTGAGGGGATAATAGAGAGAGAGAGAGAGATGGAGAGAAATAAATCAAGGGAGGAGGGTGAAAAGGGGAGCAAAATGTAATAAAAGCGCGGATGGAGCTGCGCGGGTGAGCTAGTTACCGAAATAAAATTGTTTCGTCATACGTGACATTAATTAATTATAAAGTTTTCTTAGAAATATTCAAATTCAAATTTCGTCAAGGATCGGTTACATAACGGTCTTTAGAGTAACAGTATAGTATGTTAAGCCCGACAATCCACCTTTATTAGGCATGCGTATCTTATTTACTAAACATACATACATAAAATCATGCCCTTTTCCCGTAGGGGTAGGCAGAGCCCAAAGGGCCGCTTTTCGTCTCCGTGAGAAACGAGACGTGATGGGTGGCGAACCACATCGCCGCCATTTTGGTTAATTTATATATTGACCATTGCGTTCTCACGAATAAGGAGGGAAAGGGAAAGATAGGTGTTGTGAAAAGGAAGATTGGCAAGTTAGAGTGGGAAATAGGAAAAGTAGGATATTACCGCCCAGGGCAAGGGATGGGACAGTAATAGCTAGGGAAGCCGGGGTCACATACCCGTATAACTATACTACAACTACCGGACAGGTAAGTTGGGATGAGTATCCCATGACCGACTTGACTTTACTTTTTTACTAAAACAGAACTTAAAATGAATTTTAAATGAATTTTTTTAACGACTCAACTAAGACCTAATCCATCCAAAATTGATTTAGAAAATTAATCTTTTGTTTGAAAGGTTTCCCATGGTTATCAGGTCAAGATTTAATGATGGGATCCTGAAGAAATTGAGGAAACTATAAAGGCACACTTTAAGTGACTTTTGTAATTTTTTTAGTAATAAAGCTTTATATCCAAATCAATATTGTTGAATAAACATTGTTCATCAGAATATACTAAAAGTATTTAATTTATAAAATCCTATCTTTTGTAAATTAAAGTATGATCATAAAAGAATAAGTGGATTTTATTTCAGCAGCAATTTCGTACGCGGCCGAAGCGTAAAAAACTACTTATTCTGTATTTTTCCGTAGTTTTGATTCAAAGTCCGAGAATACCGCTAGGTACCTAAAGTTTTAATTAATTGTGAAAAACATACCTATGCAATTTAAATAAGTAGATAAAACTTTAATTATCCAATTAAAATTTATTACATTTTAGAGATCTCTGACTTGGTTGGTATCAACAATTAAGAGTTTTTATTGTTTATTCACAATTAATTCATTTACATTTTATACAAAAGACTGAGGAGTATAATCGGCCATTATGTCTAGCGTTTGTGGACTACGAAAAAATCTTCGATTCAATTGAGACCTGGGCGGTATTGCAGTCCCTCCAGCGGTGCCACATTGACTATAGGTACATCGAAGTGTTGAAGTGTTTCTACAGCAACGCCACCATCCGATCCGACTACAGGACGAGAGCACGAAACCAATCCCATTGCAGCGAGGTGTGAGACAGGGAGACGTTATTTCTCCGAAACTGTTCTCAAACGCATTGGAGGACGTTTTCAAGCTCTTGGACTGGTACGGATTCGGCATCAACATCAATGGCTTGGTTTTGCCGATGATATAGTCATTGTGGCAGAGTCGCTGGAGGACCTCAATACGATGCTGAGCGACCTCAGTAGCGTTTCCCAACAGGTGGGTCTTAAAATGAACATGGACAAGACGAAGATCATGTCTAATGTCCATGTTGCACCCGTATCGGTAGTTGTTGGGAACGATACACTCGAAGTTGTTGACCACTACGTATACCTAGGACAAACTATCCAGTTAGGTCGGTCCAACTTCGACAAAGAGGTCGCCCGAAGAATGCAACTCGGATGGGCAGCGTTCAGGAAACTACGCGATATCTTCTCGTCCAAAATACCGCAGAGCCTGAAGACGAAGGTTTTTAACCAGTGTGTGTTGCCAGTAATGACATATGGTACTGAGACGTGGTCTCTAACGGCTGGCATTTTAGAGAAGTTTAGAGTCACTCAACGAGCCGGAGAGAGCTATGCTCGGAGTTTCTTTGTGCGACAGAATCCGAAATGTGGAGATTCGCCGAAGAACTAAGGTCAACGACATAGCTCTCAGAATCTGCAAGTTGAAGTGGCAATGGGCAGGCCACATAGCTCGAAGAACCGATAACCGTTGGGGAAGAAAAGTTCTCGAGTGGCGACCACGAACCGGAAGACGCAGCGTTGGCAGGCCTCCCACTAGGTGGACAGACGACATTGTGCGCGTAGCAGGTAACCGGTGGATGCAAATAGCCAATTGTCGTTCATTGTGGCGTTCTAAGGGGGAGGCCTAAGGTCAGCAGTGGACGTCTTCCGGCTGATGATGATTTATTTTTGAAGTGAAACTTCTTATGCGACTTCCAAAAATGTTATCATTTAACGTGTTAGACGTTATGCGTTGGGCGTGATAGGTGTTAAACGATAGGCGATAGGCGTTAAATTTGTTAAGGTTATGAAAGCGCTCATGTGACGCCGTCACTGAGTGAGTGGGTGAGTGGGTGAGTGGAAGAGTGGGTGAGTGGGTGAGTGGAAGAGTGGGTGAGTGGGTGAGTGGGTGAGTGGGTGAGTGGGTGAGTGGAAGAGTGGGTGAGTGGATGAGTGGGTGAGTGGGTGAGTGGGTGAGTGGGTGAGTGGGTGAGTGGGTGAGTGAGTGGGTGAGTGAGTGGGTAAGTGAGTGGGTGAGTGAGTGGGTGATTGAGTGGGTGAGTGAGTGGGTGAGTGAGTGGGTGAGTGAGTGGGTGAGTGAGTGGGTGAGTGAGTGGGTGAGTGAGTGGGTGAGTGAGTGGGTGAGTGAGTGGGTGAGTGAGTGGGTGAGTGAGTGGGTGAGTGAGTGGGTGAGTGAGTGACTTCGTTGACTCCGCTGACTCCGCTGATTCCGCTGACTCCGTTGACTCCGCTGACTCCGCTGACTCCGCTGACTCCGTTGACTCCGTTGACTCCGCTGACTCCGCTGACTCCGCTGACTCCACTGACCCCGCTGACCCCGCTGACCCCGCTGACCCCGCTGACTCCGCTGACTCCGCTGACTCCGCTGACTCCGCTGACTCCGCTGACTCCGCTGACTCCGCTGACTCCGCTGACTCCGCTGACTCCGCTGACTCCGCTGACTCCGCTGACTCCGCTGACTCCGTTGACTCCGTTGACTCCGTTGACTCCGTTGACTCCGTTGACTCCGTTGACTTTGTTGACTTTGTTGACTTCGTTGACTTCGTTGCGCGGTGAGGTGGAATAGAAAGACACAGAGCGAGAATGAAGTTTCACTTCTTCCGCGCGGAGGGACTCCACGCAAGCACATTTTTTTAAATTTATAACATCTTTTTAAGAGAATTTTTATTATTGTATTAGGCTTATTTACCTAATCACTAGATCTAGTAAAAGTAATAGCAAAAAATATACTTTAAATTGTAGGTAAGTATTTTTCTTCAGATGTTGAAGGCGGAATATATGTACATATACTACACATAAATGAAAAGAGAAACTGTCCGTGACAACCTTAGCCCAATGATCTTCTTCTGTCTGGGCATCGATATATATAGCGATGTGTCTCAAATTCTCGGGCACGCAGAAGCATTACTTCAGACCTTGCACAGAGAAAAACACTTCTGTAAACTGTGTGTCTTTACAACACGCTTTTATTAGCTTGACCAGTACGTACCTATATACGTATGTATACCTATATGATGGTAATGGAATCTTGCAATTCAATTTGGTTGACAGCGACTGGATGTGGTGGGGCATTTATGATAGATTTTGTTGTGCCATGCACTGAGAATGTCGTTTACCGTAAATATTTAAACCAGAAGTACTTACCTACTAGGGCAACAGAGTGCACAAGAAGGCTTCTCCTCTTTTGTGATATCCAGCAGTGTGTCAGCCATTAGGCCTCTGCCTGAAGGTTCTCGAAAACAGAGGCGCCGCTGCTACGCCGCTGTTTTCGAGAACCTTCCTTCTCCAACGGTTATCGATTCTTCGAGCGATGTGGCCTGCCCATTGCCACTTCAACTTGCAGATTCTGAGAGCTATGTCGGTGACGTTGGTTCTTCGGCGAATCTCCTCATTGCGGATTTTGATAACTGCTTAGCTTCAATATTTACCGAAAGTACCAGGGTAGCATAAGAAATAAGATGGTGTCATCATAGTCATAAATAATTTACACTAATCTACTTTGTTATGAGTCGTCGACGCATTTACCATCGAACGAAACGAGATCGTTTATCCTCCACGATAAACTAGTTTATAATAAACACTAAAGTTAGACTTATATAATATACCGTTGATGGAAAATACGCCCAACATGTATGTTCTAGAGGTTCCATGGACACTGTAGTGTCCGTGGAACCTCTAGGGGGTTCAAGAGGAATTGCGAGTGGCGTTGATACCCCTAGGGGGTTCAAGAGGAATTGTGAGTGGCGTTGATACCCCAAGGGGGTTCAAGAGGAATTGCGAGTGGCGTTGATACCCCTAGGGGGTTCAAGAGGAATTGTGAGTGGCGTTGGTACCCCTAGGGGGTTCAGATAGGGGGTTCAAGAGGAAAGCACGGTAAATCTCAGGCTTCTCAGGCTGGTATGGTAAGGCACTATTTTTATCGTGATAAGGACTACACACTAAATTACGTTCCAAACTATTAATTTCTTCATTGTATATTTTTATTTTATTAGTGCATTCAGTAAGTCCAATATGATATTGGGAAATGATGGAAACTGCATTAGTCAACTGTTCCGTCAACGTTTTTATTTGCGCTCGCAATAACTGCAATTCAAGAGCAGTTGAAGAGTCGCCCGGGGATAATAAAGCCGAAGGGCATCGATATACTATTATATATCGATGCCGAAGGGTTTCTTTTTAACCGGATTCAAAAAGAAGGTTCTTTACTCGACGCGTATGTATGTAATATTGATAAAAATGCGTAATATTAATATATGTGTCTATGTGGGCTTCTAAACAAATTTACCAAATTTTATGAGTGTTTGTATGTAGGTTTGTCCGCGGATTTCTCAGAAACATCAAGTCCGATTTCGAAATAGTATTTTTCAACTTAGGGTAGAGTACAAGTTTCAACAAAATCGGTCTAGTAGTTTAAGAGATATAAACTTTTTATGTATTCAGTAAGTTGCTGTAACGTAGACGTTCGAGTTGCGTGATAGTGCTGATACCTATCTTGGTAAAATAAGTCACTAAAAAGTGTTAAATAAACTATTCTACAAAAAAATAAAAACCGACTTCAAAGTAAATTAACTAATAAACTATTAAAAAAAATAATGTGTGTGTGGGGACTCCACACACACATATTTCCGCATATGTGTGTGTGGAGTCCCCGCACACCGCTCCACTCCGCGCGGAAGAAGTGAAACTTCATTCTCGCTCTGTCTCTTTCTATTCCACCTCACCGCGCAACGAAGTCAACGAAGTCACTCACTCACTCACCCACTCACTCACCTACTCACTCACCCACTCACTCACCAATCACTCACCCACTCACTCACCCACTCACTCACCCACTCACTCACCCACTAACTCACCCACTCACTCACCGACTCACTCACCCACTCACTCACCCACTCACCCACTCACTCACCCACTCACTCACCCACTCACTCACTCACTCACCCACTCACCCACTCACCCACTCACCCACTCACCCACTCACCCACTCACCCACTCACCCACTCACCCACTCTCCCACTCACCCACTCACCCACTCTAACACTCACCCACTCACCCACTCACCCACTCACCCACTCACCCACTCACCCACTCACCCACTCACCCACTCACCCACTCACCCACTCACCCACTCACCCACTCACCCACTCACCCAATCACACACCCCCCACTCACCCACTCACCCACTCACCCACTCACCCACTCACCCACTCACCCACTCACCCACTCTTCCACTCACCCACTCACCCACTCACCCGAGTGGGTGAGTGGGTGAGTACCCACTCACCCACTCACTTAGTGACGGCGTCACATGAGCGCTTTCATAACCTTAACAAATTTAACGCCTATCGCCTATCGTTTAACACCTATCATTTAATGCTTAACATCTAATGCATAACGTCTAACGCATTAAATGATAACATTTTTGGAAGTCGCATAAGAAGTTTCACTTCAAAAAAACGACTTCAAAGTAAATTATCTAAAAAGCATAAAATAACGAAAATATATTGAAGTCGGTGTCAGCTCGTGCTAGTCTTAGTTAAACATGATGTGCTAGCACCGACTTCAATATACAGGGTGTTACAAAATACCCCGTAAAAAATATACCCCAAAAAAGTAAAAAAAATATTTATTATTTTCACTGATGTGCCAACCCTATTTCAGAAAAATAAAGAGTAAAACTACGCAGAATGTACCTACTACATTTCTACCTAATTCGTGGAACGACAAAAATTTTAAAAGAAACCTAACGAAATAACCTAAAAACTGGTGGAAATGTCAAAAAGTTTGAAAAAAAAAATGTGCGTGCGTGGAGTCCCTCCGCGCGGAAGAAGTGAAACTTCATTCTCGCTCAGTCGATCGGTCGTTCGGTCGGTCACTCACTCACCCACTCACCCACTCACTCACCCACTCACCCACTCACTCACCCACTGACTCACTCACCCACTCACCCACTCTTACACTCACCCACTCTTACACTCACCCACTCACCCTCTCACCCACTCACCCACTCACCCACTCACCCACTCACCCACTCACCCACTCACCCACTCACCCACTCACCCACTCACACACTCACCCACTGACCCACTCACCCACTCTTACACTCACCCACTCACCCACTCTTCCACTCACCCACTCACCCACTCACCCACTCACTCAGCCACTCACTCACCCACTCACTCACTCCACTCACTCACTCCACCCACTCCACCCACTCCACCCACTCCACTCCCACCCACCCACTCACCCACTCACCCACTTACCCACTCACCCACTCACCCACTCACCCACTCACCCACTCACCCACTCACCCACTCACCCACTCACCCACTCACCCACTCACCCACTCACCCACTCACCCACTCACCCACTCATCCACTCACTCACCCACTCACTCACCCACTCACTCACCCACTCACTCACCCACTCACTCACTCACCCACTCACCCACTCATCCACTAATCCACTCATCCACTCATCCACTCATCCACTCATCCACTCATCCACTCACCCACTCATCCACTCACCCACTCTTCCACTCACCCACTCTTCCACTCACTCACTCTTCCACTCACCTACTCTTCCACTCACCCACTCTTCCACTCACCCACACACCCACTCATCCACTCATCCACTCACCCACTCACCCACTCACCCACTCACCCACTCACCCACTCCACCCACTCCACCCACTCCAGTCAGAGCAGTGGGTACTCACCCACTCACCCACTGACCCACTCACCCAGTCACCCACTCTTACACTCACCCACTCACCCACTCACCCAGTCACCCAGTCACCCAGTCACCCAGTCACCCAGTCACCCACTCACCCACTCACCCACTCACCCACTCACCCACTCATCCACTCACCCACTCTTCCACTCACCCACTCACCCACTCACCCACTCACCCACTCACCCACTCACCCACTCACCCACTCACCTACTCACCCACTCACCCACTCACTCACCCACTCACTCACCCACTCACTCACTCCACCCACTCCACCCACTCCACCCACTCCACCCACTCCACCCACTCCACCCACTCCACCCACTCCACCCACTCCACCCACTCCACCCACTCCACCCACTCCACCCACTCCACCCACTCCACCCACTCCACCCACTCCAGTCAGAGCAGTTTCATTTCTTCCGCGCGGAGGGACTCCACGCACGCACATTTTTTTTTTTACGGGGTATTTTGTAACACGTTGTAATTTCGTTATTTTATGCTTTTTAGATTTGAAGTCGGTTTTTATTGAAGTGAAACTTCTTGCGACTTCCAAAAATGTTATAAAATAACGCTTTAAGCGTTAAATGTTCGGTGATAGGCGTTAAGTGATAGGTGTTAAACGATAGGCGATTTTGGTTGGGGTGAGTTGGGGTGAGTTGGGTTGAGTTGGGGTGAGTTGGGATGAGTTGGGGTGAGTTGGGGTGAGTTGGGGTGAGTTGGGTGAGTTGGGGTGAGTTGGGGTGAGTTGGGTGAGTTGGGGTGAGTTGGGGTGAGTTGGGGTGAGTTGGGGTGAGTCCGCCTACTCCGCCGACTCCACCGACTCCGCCGACTCCGCCGACCCCGCCGACTCCGCCGACTCCGCCGACTCCGCCGACTCCGACGACTCCGCCGACTCCGCCGACTGCGTTGACTCCGTTGACTTTGTTGACTTTGTTGACTTCGTTGACTTCGTTGCGCGGGGAGGTGGAATAGAAAGAGACAGAGCGAGAATGAAGTGTCACTTCTTCCGCGCGGAGGGACTCCACGCACGCACATTTTTTTTTTTTGAAGTGAAACTTCTTAAGCGACTTCCAAAAATGTTATCATTTAACGCGTTAGACGTTAAATGATAGGTGTTAAACGATAGGCGATAGGCGTAAATTTGTTGAGGTTATGAAAGCGCTCATGTGACGCCGTCACTGAGTGAGTGGGTGAGTGGGTGAGTGGGTGAGTGGGTGAGTGGGTGAGTGGGTGAGTAGGTGAATGAGTGAGTGGGTGAGTGGAAGAGTGGGTGAGTGGGGGAGTGGGGGAGTGGGGGAGTGAGGGACTGGGGGAGTGGGGGAGTGGGTGAGTGGGTGAGTGAGTGGGTGAGTGAGTGGGTGAGTGAGTGGGTGAGTGATTGTAGAGTGAGTGGGTGAGTGAGTGGGCGAGTGGGTGAGTGAGTGAGTGACTTCGTTGACTCCGTTGACTCCGTTGATTCCGCTGACTCCGCTGACTCCGCTGACTCCGCCGACTCCGCCGACTCCGTTGATTCCGCCGACTCCGCCGACTCCGCCGACTCCGCCGACTCCGCCGACTCTGCCGACTCCGCTGACTCCGTTGACTCCGTTGACTCCGTTGACTCCGTTGACTTCGTTGACTTCGTTGCGCGGTGAGGTGGAATAGAAAGAGACAGAGCGAGAATGAAGTTTCACTTCTTCCGCGCGGAGCTTAGAGGAAGAAAACAATAGAGGGCTGGACACTTTCTTTCTCATTCACGCAAGAAAAGAATGCGTTTATGTAGGTTACGTGTGATAGAAAGAAACAGTGTATATGATTTTTTGTCCCTCAGCATGTGTTCGATTTTTCCGCGCCGTGGGTGCGAAACAAATTTGACGTTTGCTCTCACTTTGCTCCGTGACAATTTTATCGTGGTTTTAATATTAAATAAATAACTTAAAATTCAATAAAAAACTAACTGTGACATTACTGTGTGTTGTGGAAATCCTATAAGAATGGTGCAGTGCAGTATTATAGGCTGTAAAAGTGACAGTGAACGTAAAATTAGTGGAGTATCGTTTCACAGGTAAACGTGAATTATTATGGCCAATTTAGAGATTACATTTAGAAACTAATACATGTAAACGACTTATTTAGATCTTATTGCTCTAAATTAGTTACTATTTTACTTGAAAGTTACGTGTAAGATCGATAAATTCTTGTTTTTCATCCATAACCTAAAATTTTCAGTTTATTGATCGCCATTATCAGTGTTGCCAGTGTATAAAAGAGAGACTACCATAAATAAGTGGTAAATTATTATTAAGTGCATCATACACGATCCCACATGCTGGGTGCATCGAAGAATTTCTCAGATTTCCCGAATTTATTTTTATGATTTCCTGAAAATATGGATATTTGTATACTGTGGATAGCAGCAACAAAAAGAATTAATTAGGTTGCTAAAAGTTATTCCCGAATGCTTAAATATTCAGAAATAACGTAAGCGCTCAAGTAATTCGTCCAAGGCTGCGCAGGACGTATTCATTCGTTATTTATAGGCACAATGGTCATTGTACATTTAATCGTGCTTTTACTATATGCATGTTGTTTTAATATATGTATGTATGTTGTTGGTTACAATTTATTGGTAAATTTGTCTGAATTATAAATAAATAGTACCAACGTTGAATAGTTTGTTTCATTTGCCCCCCTATTATGTACCTATCTCGTTTGACAACTAAAGTGATGATCAATAAAGCAAAGTGACTATTAAATAACTATCAAATGATTCATTTGGCATTGCCTAACTTGAATCACCAATAAATACCAAACACACTTTCAGTAGACATCAAAGTTTGGTGGACAACTGAAGCTTGATAGTCACTTTGCTTTATTGATCATCACTTTTTTTTTTGTAGGAATAGTACTGTTTCACCGGACAAGAGGGCGAGCGCTTAAAGCGCTCCAGCCAGAAAGGTTTGGGTAGCGACTAGCACAAGGGCACCTCAGGGAGGCACGGCCTCGGCTTGGGCTGCCGCTTAGAGAAAATGAGTTTACCACCGGTTCACAACGCGCCCCCGCTGAGAAGAACCGGCAAGAAACTCAGCGAGGGGATGCATGTCGAGGTCGCATGCGTACGGATCCCTTCGGCCTCGCCGGCGAGACCGGTGTCTGTGTGTTGATGTGTTTACGACTCTTGACATCGTTGTCGGTGTTGGTGTTGTGTCATGGTCCAGGAGGACGGACATCGGGTCGGGTGGGTCGAGCAGTACATGCCGCGGACGGCGGCGATATACGGCTGTTCGACGATCTGAGGGACCTGGCCGCTGCCCAATAGGACATGGGTTCGATTCCGAAGGATTCCGAACAATTGTCTGGGTGTTATTTATCTGTTTAAATATGTATTTATACAGTTTACAAGTATTTGTAATCATTTATCTGGTTACCTTACTAAAGGATCTGCGTAGATTGAGATCAGGTGGTCATTGGTCAAGCGTAGATTGTCCCAAGATACTAGTACTATAGATTTGTATATTGGAGAAATTTACTAAAACTTACCCGGTAAATGGCCATAGTATGTATTATATTAAGTTATAAGAAAGCCAATTTTTGCCTACCTCTCTGGGAAATAGCATATTATTGTTTTTATCTCTTAACTTTTTTGTATGAGGCTAATAATTATCTACAGCTCTTAGCCACTTTAATCACCACGTGATATCACCCAGGTAAACAATGTGGAATAGACCTTAGCTACATCATATATGATATTAAGTGTACATTCACTTTGTAGCCTCCGTCGTGGGTTCGAATCCTGCGAAGGGCAACAAATTTGAGTAGTTGTTCCTTACTGGCTAGGACAATGCAGACCGATGACCTGATTGTCTGTAAAGTAAGATGATCCATGTGTCGGGATTTGCGATAGGACGTATGCCCGACTCCTGTCCGTCAAATTAAAACACCGAGCTTTGGTAATAAACACTTATAATCAAATTGAGAGAGAACAACTTATAATACAGTGGAGTAATCGTAATAATTAAAACATGTCTCTGCCATAGATACTAGCGCGCTGTCATCTTTTTGTCAGCCCCTTTGGCGTTCCGAAACCGTGATCCGAGATACGCCACGCATGCGTCGGATGGGCATGTAAAAAGTCGGTCCTGCGCTTAACTTCTCCCCAGTCGTGTCGGTCTTCCGTCCCATCGGATTATGAGAGGTACCTATTATATAAAGGAAGAGAGAGTGCACGTGTGTCTACGCAAGCACTTGTGCACTATAATATCTCCTGCGTACATGGCTGATCTTGTGAAAGATTGGCCGCTGTGGTCGTTTCGGCTAGGAGGACATTATTATAACAATCACTTTCGTACTTTTTGCAGACTGTCATAGATTAAGACGATATAATGTAAGAAAAGTAAATGTTGTGTCAAAAAAGTGGTTTTTGGTTAGGAAAGAAAATATAATTTACAACAACCTCCGTATTTGCTTTACACAAAGGGTAAAATTTCCCTTACGTGGCAACTCTAAATTTAGTATGTACTTATTTTTCTGTCCTTATCGGCGGCACGCTTGGTATATGTCTGTATTATATTCTGTCTACGGCGCGGAGGGACTCCACGCACGCACATTATTTTAGCAAAATAGGTATCAGCACTATCACGCAACTCGAACGTCTACGTTACAATAACTTACTGAAAACATAAAAGGTTTATATCTTTTAAACTACTGGACCGATTTTGATGAAACTTGTACTCTACCCTAAGTTGAAAAATATTCTAACTATTGCAAAAAGAATTTTCGAAATTGGACTTGTAGTTTCTGAGAAATCCGCGGACAAATCTACATACATACATACATATTGTACGATCTGGTAGCCGTACAGAAGTATTTACAATGGTATGTAAATAATAGAAAGAGTTAAGTACAGATAAATGGTTTATTATAAGCACTTAACCCTAAATGGTATGAAATGGTTAATGGTTATGAGCACACGCGAACCGATTGGCTATCAAACGTGAACTGACTGTGAAATCGTTGCAATACTGCATCTCGGCGTAAATGATGACACAGCGCAACGCAATGCACAATGCTTGCACCGTACACATATGTACACTCATGAAATTTCTTATATTTTGTTTAGAAGCGCACATAGACTAACATATATTAAAATTTCGCATTTTTATTAATATTACATACATACGCGTCGAATAGAGAACCTTCTTTTTGAAGCCGGTTAAAAAGCATAATATTACAAAAAAATATTGAAGTCGGTGTCAGCGGGTTAGTTAACATGATTAGCTAGCACCGACTTCAACATATTTTCGTTATTTTATGCTTTTTAGATAATTTACTTTGAAGTCGGTTTTTATTTGTTTGTAAAATAGTTTTGTTCCTAAATGATACATTTTCCGTTATGGTTGGTTTGTTAATCGGTATCGGTTTTTCACAAATTCGCCCTCTTTTTCTAGTTGCAAACTAGATGAAAGAGCTGTGTGGGTTTGTGGGTGGCAAATAAAAACCGACTTCAAAGTAAATTATCTAAAACCCACACAGCTCTTTCATCTAGTGTAAGCTCTCGATAATTGCATAAATATTGGTAAACTTTATTGCATGCTTCCAAGGTACATTCAAGGAAGGCATCGCTGGACAATAATGCTTTATTACACGCCACAAAAATCATGGTGATATACTTAATAATGCGCAGGCGAGACAAGCGCGGGTTGTTGTCCTTTTCACAGATTCACATCGATGGAGATTCATATTGGTATAACTCACTGGTATGAAAGATTATTTAAAGTACAATTAAGACATAAAGACTATGACAAACACAGAAACGTTGTTGACACTCCGGCGGCCATCAATGACATATGGCCATTTATGCTGATGATATGGTATTGCTGTATCCATCGGTCAGTTTTTTAATGAAAACTGTTAGATATTTATGCGGCGGCAATAGGCTCAGAAAAACAGAATTTTGATTTTTAAAGCTGGTACTAAAACATACCTGGCCGCTGACCAATAGGTTTTGGGTTCGATTCCAACCAAGTGTCTGGATGTTTTATCTATATAATGTAAGTATGTATTTACAAAAAAAAGGTAAGTATTTAAGTATTAGTATCAGTTGTTTTGTTTCCATAGTATAGGGTCTGCCTAGTTTGGGATCAGATGACCGTGTGTGGATTGTCCAAAAGAAAAGTCCGCAAAGTTGAATAAACGTTTAGGTGGCAGAATAATGAAAGAGTTATGTCCATACCGGCAATTCTCAAAATAGGTATATATTTGAAAATTGAAAGAAATCAGGATTTATAGACGGGTTTGCATATTTCAACTATATCGAACTATAAAAAGAAATTCTCTAGAACGTACATCATTGGTAAGTATCTCTTTAGTTTAGCCTACGTAAGCCAATGTAAATTTACTTCTGGGAGACTTGGTAGCTAAGTAGGTACTTATTGTCATTTTTACATAAAAACTTAGTATTAGCATGGCATTTATTTATTATTATACAATTGATGTGCTTAAACGTTTAAATAATTAATTGTCTAGTTCATAAAATTCTAAAAAACCGTATGTTATTAAAGATTTCATCATCTGCCTTTAGAACAGAGAACACATTTTAACCACAAATAAGTGTACCTAGAAGTCTTACTTAAACCAAGAGGTCTTACTTAAACTAACAAAAAGTATTTATTTCTTTCATATTTATGTTTATCCTTTTAAAGTGTATGGATAGTCCTCAGGTAACGAACTTAACACCTCATCTGATAACTGTTTGTAAGTTGTTATCATCTTCTCACGAATCTGTTTGATTAATTCAGGCACGTCATCCATAGTGAGACCCTTTGTCGGTACCGGATCCAGACACTGAATAATGATGTGACCTGCAACAATATTTTCACGCCTTTTAATGTGTTTTCTCTGGTAAGAATGCCGTTGCAATATTCGACAGCCAAATAAATGTTGTCTAATATGTCAAAATTTGCATAAATGCCACTAGATTTACACTAATTTTGGGATCATTAATTGTGAAAAGCACCTGTACTGTTTATAGTGAAGATCAGAATTAAAATGATAACTGGCTTGTTTATACCAAGTTGTCTGCGGTCCTTGGCAAGTAGCCTTGATTTCTATCTGCGTAAAATGCAGGAACGGCTTAATCGCCTCGATTTCCAATACGTCGAAACCGTCGATTGCCGTAAGCTTCCAAGTTGACCGACGTATTTTCATGTAGTCAACTTATCAGAGGGTTGTACTACCTACATTACGTTTGCAAGACGTTTGTTCCCGTAAGGCGTTACTTCTAAGTCTTGACAGATCAGTGTGGAGAAGTTTACAACACCGAAACGTCAACTATCTATCTTCTATCTATACATATATAAAATACTAGCGACCCGCCCCGGCTTCGCACGGGTGTAATTGAGAAAAAAAAGAAGTGAATAATTTAAAGTTACTGCCTTTGATTATAAAATTTCTTCATAAATAATGTTTGTAGCTTACTTTTCGTAACGCAATATGAACAAATTTTGTTTAGAAGTGACGCGTGAAAGGGCTACGTATATCTGTCTGTCCATGGGCAAAGTACTCAACGCTTAGGTTTAAGCCTGTAACGTTGAATCTCTGAGCTTGTGATTTGTTAATTGTAATTATAATTTTATTAGAAACTGCAGACGTGTACCGGTGCACAATTTGGGTGGATTAAGGACAGGAACAGGACACAATTCTTTAAAACCAATTTATGGAAGCAATAAGGGCTTCCTTGTTCGATTTCATCGTTCGACGTAAACGGGGATCAACCGGGGAATTCTTACCCACTAAAACCCCCGCGGCTATCACGTCGGCACATTAGAGGGCGGACCTGGGCTATCTGTCGGGATCTGCACCAGCTGATAACACACAGTGCCTTGACTTTGAACCCGCCGCCGGAGAGGCACAATATAGTTCCCCGGGAACCTGTCATGGTGCTCACGGTTACAGGGGTCACGGGGGAAGCCTTTAATGGGATTTACGGGACCCTGTTGGTGGTCAACCGGGTAAGTAGGATTCTTATACACTAAACCCCCAACGGCCGTGCAATCAGCACATAAGAACCCCTTCTTGGGCTATCCGGTGGGATCTGCACTATGATACCCTCAGTGGCTTGCCTTTGACCCCGCCACCGGGGGGCACAATAAAGCCACCGGGGAACCGGTCACCGTGCTCACGGTTACAGGGGTCACGGGGGAAGCCTTCAATAGGTCCCCGGGACCCTGTTGGCGGTCAACTGGGTTATGTAGGATTCTAATACACTAAACCCCCAACGGCCGTTAAATCAGTACATAAGAAGGAGACCTGGGCTATCCGGTGAGATCTGCACCAAGATCCTTCAGTGGCTTGCCTTTGAGCCCGCCACCGGGGGGCACAATAAAGCCACCCGGGAAACTATCATCGTGCTCAAAGATACGGGGATCGCGGGGGAAACCTCCAATAGACCCCCAGGATCCTGCGGGCGATCCACTGCGGTATGTGTCCCCCACGGCTGTCCACACAAAAGAGGGGGGCTGCACCGTGTACCCCTCAGTGCAAGGCAAGGGCCTTTGAAGCCGCTGCCGGGGGCGCATTATAGCCCCCGGTAATCTGCCACCGTTGTCACAGTTAAGGGGTGGCGGGGGAAACATCCAATATGTCCCCGGGGGGAAGTCAACCTGGGTATTTGGGATTCTTACCCACTAAAACTCCCGTGGCTGTCACATCGGCACATGAGAGGGAAACCTGGGTTCTCGGGTGGGATCTGCACCAGGTGTGCCTCAGTGCCTGGCCTTAGAGTCCGCCGCCGGGGGGCAAGCATATTATATCCCAGATTTACCTTATATTATATGGAATGATAATGGTATATAGAAATAACTTTTCTAGTACTTGATTGTTAAGTATGTACCTCTTTAGGTTTAGTCAACGTAAGCTAATTAAATTTATTTACTTCGATACTTCGATACAACTTCTAAATAAATTCAGTTATATATAAACCTTCAGTGAAAAATAAAAAAATAATAAAATGAGCAAAAATAAAAATTTTAAAAGTAGGTACAGTAAAAAAATCCCAAAGAGAAATTAGCGGTTTGGCCTGTGCGTTGATGAATCAGTCGGTCAGTTAGGACAAGTGATTTTTAACCGCCTTCAAAAAAGGAGGAGGTTCTCAATTCGTCTGTATATATATATATATATATATTTTTTATGTATGTTCGCGCATAACTCTGGCAATTATGAACCGATTTGAAAAAATCTTTCTTCCATCCATTCTTTAATCCGTTAATTGGGTCCCATAAAAAAATTATTGCTTAGTAATAAGTAGTTCCTGAAAAAACAAGAATGGTGACTGCGCACTGAGAGTTGGAGGAAAGCCTATATAGATGACTTTATGCTGCTTTATAAGGACAAAAATGGTCATAACTCTGGTAAATATTTACAAATATCAATGATTCTTTTTTTATTCGAAAGAAAAAACCACTGTAATGAACCTGTATGAATTTTATCACAACCGGATAAGAACTTCCTGGAGGACCATGAATGATATGGAGGAATTTATCTGGTAAAAACCATAAAACTGATGTTCTCCTTTACATTTCTCTGACAAATATGAACCGATTTCGATGATTCTTTTTTTATTCGAGAGAGTAAACTACTATGATGATTCCATGCAAATTTCATTACGATCGGATAAATTGTTTCTGAGTTTCTGAAGAAACATGAATTATGTAAAAGTATGTAGACGATAATGTGAAATCATAAAGATGTCATAACCTACCTAGATCATTTTACCGTCTTCGATGGTTCAATCTTTATGTATGAAAATATCACTAAAAAGTATAAAATAAAATATTTTTTAAAAAAATTTAACCGACTTCAATAACACTAAAAAGCATAAAATAATTTAAATATTATTGAAGTTGGTGCCAAATATACACAGCAGGTACGCTAACACCAACTTCTTTAATATTTAAATTATTTTATGCTTTTTAGTGTTATTGAAGTCGGTTAAATTTTTTTAAAAAATATTTTATGTATGTAACTTTTTATTTTATGGTTCGATTGACTTGAACTTTACTGAAAAGATTATCTAAATTAAATAAATCAATACGTGTTTCGCGAATTTTCAAAAACATCTTTTGACCCATTTTCACCCCTAACGCACCCCGCGTTAGGGGTTGGTAAACTTTGTAAAAAAAAATAGCGGGCGAAGCCGCATGGAATTGCTATTATATATATATATATATATATATATATATAACTAGCTGACCCACGCAGCTCCGCTCGCGCTGTGTTTTTGTTAATTAAACTTTCAATAATATACATTCGCAAAGAATACAAAAGCTCCTTTTTTAAAGTCGGTTAAAAACTTGGACCCACTTCGTACCTACTTGCCCTCCGAAGCACGGAGACGTTTAGTTCAAATGGCGTTAAACGGTCACCCATCTATTTAATGACCTTACCTAACGTTGCTTAACCTGATCGATTTCCAAACATTGTTAACAACTGTCTATGAGTGTTCCCTTACAAATATTTATTATAATTATAATGAAAAATTGTTAAAATCGGAGCAAGCGTATAACCAAGTACACATTTTGACTTTAGTCCCCTCTCCCAAGGGAACCGTGCCAAATTTCGGGATAAAAAGTATCCTATGTCCTACCTCGGAGTATTAACTCAAATCATGCCAAGTTTCGTTTCAATCCATCCGGTAGTTTCGGCGTGATGCTCAGCCGAGATACAGACAGACAGACAGACAAAAATAAAAAAAAAACATTTTTGGCTTTAGTATCGCTTATAGAATGCCCTCCAAACATAAGTTTCAAAATATCTTCAATGTACAGAATTGGACCTGTTACAGTTTTATTATAAGTATAGATAGATAAAGATAGTGTACATTCCAATGGGTTCCTGGAAACTTACTGGAAATATTTGAAAGAAGAAAACTCTCATAGACAGGCTGTAATCACTGTTCGGAAAACGTAGAGGTTAAGCAACGTCAGGTGAGGTCAATAAATAGATGGGTTATCGTTAAGGGGCATTTAAACTGATAATATCCGTGTTTCGAAGGACAAGTGAAAAAACGGTCCCGGTTGTGGACATTCAATTCTTAAGGGGGGTTTAATGGCGTTTTTTATTTTTACTCAATTTGTATGTTACGGGCCAGTTTTCTTGAAACTTACTCCAAATACTCTTAAAATAAGGAAAAGCTCATAGCAGGAGTTGTAATCACTGTTCGGAATGAAAAAAGGTAACAAACGTCCAGGTCTGTCCATAGGTCTTGAGAGTTGCTGGACGTTTGGAGTGAGGGCCATAGATGTCCATCGAGCACGGTGGCGACTCCGTCACGACGGGGTTGCGAGCCCAGTTCCAGTCTCAGGTTTTCGGGGGGCTAGAATGCGTCCCGAAGCGGCAGGATCAAGGGAAAAGCACTGAGGGGTACTTGATGCAGATCCCACCGGAGAGCCCAGTTCTTATGTGCCGGTTTTTAGTGGGTAAGAATCCCACATATCATGATTCCCAAAGGTCCGGGGGACCTATTAGTATCATTTGAACTGATCATCCCCGTCCTTCAAAAAACACGTGAAAACTCGGACTAGCCAATCAGATTTAGACCTAAAGGCAGCTTGCCCTTAGGTCTAAATCTGATGGGCTAGTCAGAGTTTTTAGGCACGGAGTTGGCCACTACCGAAACGTAAAAATTAAACCAGACGGGTGCGAGTCGGACTCTCGCACCAAGGGGTCCACACTTTCATTGGCCTTTTAATAAAGTTATTTTACCATTTGTCTAACACTTCAGATCGGTGGGTTGCGAGAGAGTGGGGAGTGACGGGGTGAGGGATAGGAGAGCAAGGTGGGATGGGTGAGCGGGGGACTGGGAAGACGGAGGTGAGAGAGAGAGAGAGAGAGGAATAAAGAGAACGATGAAGGAGGGTGAGGGGGAGGGGAGTTATATAGATAACGAGATGAGGGTGCAAGAGAGGAGAGCGAGTGAGGGAGAATTCCAGAGAGGGGTTGATAGGGTGAAGGATAGTGAGAGGGATGGAGGAGTGAGAGGGAGCAAGAGAGAGAGAGGTAGAGGGGGGTTCAGAGACAAGAGGAAGAGGAGGAGTGTGACGGGGACCGAAGCGGTAGGGGGAAAGAGAGAGGAGAGAGCATAAGATGGAGAGAGTAATAACTCAAGGGAGGACAGAGAAAGAGGGAGCAAAATGTAATAAAAGCGCGCGTAGAGCTGCGCGGGTCAGCTAGTTTTCTATAAAAAGTCACAGTGACGTGATACACTTTTCTATCAAGATTTGCATGCTGTGCTAAGTAAGAATAAATTATTTCGTGGTGCTAAGCCTACTGTAAACATTGTCCAGCAAAGAAACGACTGTGTCAACTTCTACCAAACTGTTTCAACGTATCGAAAACTAGCACGTTTATACCGTTACGTGAATACACGGTAGCTCAGTGGTTCAGTTTGCGGTCTTCAGTAAGACGATCTGTGTAAAGTCTACTGTATACTGGCCTTCCTGAATAAGTCATAGCCAAAAAATTTTTCGCCACGGTATAAACATAACTAAAGGTTAACTTATTTCGTAATGCGTAAATTTTGTATACCTAACTCCAGAAAGATTTTAGAAAAAATTTAGACACGTATTTTTTTTGATTTTACCCGCCTCTGTACAAACATATCGAAATACCTTCACTTAACCCTTCAGGCCCGGGTGATACGTATTTGTATCATAACATAACGCACCGCAACGACTCCCTCAGGCCCGGGTTGATACGTATTTGTATCATCCGCCGTTGACGGAATTCACCTTTTTTTTATGGTAGAAATTAAATTTTTGTATGGGAACCCTATGCTTTATGGTTACATCATAGTATCATCTTTAAAATAGACCCATTATTCATTAGTTCTTTTGACATTTTAATTCATAAATTCAGTTACGAAAGTCGGCTGGTCTCGGTCGGACGGACTAAAAGTTGTGGTCACGGAATGTTAGTTTTAAATCGTAAGTATTCTTTTATTTCAGGTGAAATGTTTTATTTTTTTGTTTTAACGTAATAATAAAGCTGTGGAGAGGGTAGTTAGTGTGTATTTTGTCAAAATATTGTATATTTTCGAATTGAAAAAACGAAAAAAATCACCATAGGTGATTTTTTTGTTTGTTTGTTTACTTTTGGTATAATTCCGTTATTATTTGTAATGTAATTGTTGTAAATACATCGTAATTACATCATAACGATAATAACTCAAAGATAGTCATAAAATCCAATCTAACTATCGAAAATTTTGCATACCATGACGTCACATCGCGCAGTGACGTCATTTTAAAAAAAAATTGAGTTCATTTCGATTTTTTTGGTAGTGTTTTGTTTAAAACTTGTAAAAAAGGAGTTTGGATGCAAAGAATGGATCTTTCTTAGTGCCTGAGTCAATATTCTACCCTCAAAATCGAATTCAAAAATAGGTAAAATCAGCTTTGCCAAAAAATCACCTATTTTAGACTTTCCCTTTAAAAATCGATATTTATAACTCTAAAAAAGCATATACTGGATAGTTAATACCTGTCTCAGTAGAACTCTGTTTACAGAACGCAAATCAGTTAAGTGGTTGTGTTTATATAACGTTCGTAATTTGAAACCACGGCGGGCCGCCGAATAACATAAACAGTTACGTCATCACAAAACGTACGCGCGCGAATAGCGGCCGGGCGGGGTTAAAAGTATCCAAAGGAATACCTCGCGTGTCACCTCACCCACCTACACTGCAGTGCGCGGGACGAATGTATTTTTCGAAATCTTGTGTAATAAATGTACAATTTTTTTTATTAAATATGTTCTAATAATAAAAAATAAAAGTACGCACTGCAAAAAAACTGTACTCTTAATTTCACTATACTGTCTAGTAATTTTTCCAGATGACGTTATGAACTAGCTCTAAGTATATAATTTGGATATGTAAATCATTTTGTGTTATCGGTTATTTACCTGTATTGAAGATATGTTTTTCACTGTTTATGAAATAGTAGGGCGAGTACACAACTGGAATGATGGGCACCTGTGCGTTCACCGCTATGTTGAAGGCACCCTTTTTGAATGGTAGCATTGTGGTGTAGTCTTTGTTTCTTGTGCCCTCAGGAAATATCCATATTTTTGTCTGTAACAGAATTTGTTGTAGGTATTTAAAATGAAAACCATCATCATCAGCCGGAAGACATCCACTGCTGAACAAAGGCCTCCTCCTTAAATCGCTAAAATGATCAACTGTTATGCTCAATTCACACCAGAACGGCAGCGATCGGCAGCGCAATTTCAATGTGAAAGAATTTTTAACTTTATTTACAATACGTAAAAGACCAGTATCGCTTGAAAAACGCGGCGCGCGGGCGGCCCTGAGCGGCCTCGAGCGGCTTTGCGTTTTTCAAGCGATACTGTAGCCTGATTCTCGTAATCAAAACAATAACGTTAACGTAGCGACTCAGTCGTTGAAACACTTTTCGTATTCACGTCCGTCGATTTTACTTCAACGGCAACGATTTAAAAGTCGTTCGATTAAACTATCGTTGGAGCGTATTCTGGTATAATAATAGTCGTTAAATCGTTTTATAACGTTGACTAAATGGTATTCTCGTATGAAAATGACGTCACTACCGATCGGATGCCAACGAGTATACAAATTCCGCGATTCAAGAGTCGTTGAACAAACGTTGGTTAATTGAGACGATTTTTGCTTTTCTTATTCTTGAGGTGCGAGTCAAAGTAATAAAATAACTTTTAAATGAGCCACGGACTTAGTATTTCCTATCAAATTCGTCTGCACAGCAAGATATACAAAAATAAAGCTGATAAGGCGAAATATGTGAAATATAAATAAATACGTAAAATTCGGGATATGGAACGCGACTAGGCATGATAGAGCTCATGTTAGAGATATATTGATTGTAGCACTAAGCTGGAACATGAGAGCTAGGAGTGAGAGAGTGAGACGAAAATAGGATCGTACGCTGTGAGTGAAGAGAGTAATTAGAAGATAGTGTGAGCGAGATGGTTTTAAGGTAAATATAATTAGAGTAAGAGAGATAGAATAAACTAATAAATAGAGAAAAATACGTATTTTAATTAATAAACAATTAGTATGTTTGTGGAGGGAACGGAAACGAATTAATCTCGAGTTTCCCAAAGCCTAAGCTCTTAGCTTATCTCACAAAACTCCTACCAAGACCAAAAATTGATTAGAACGACATCTATCAGGGAATAGCAAAACGTACAGAACAATGACTCGTTGACTAATCGTTTAGTTTCGATCCATTTGAGTTGAAGTCCTATCGAACTACGTATATGGTATACGAGAATACCGATTTTGGATAGGACTTCGATCGAACGACAATAAAACGTCAACGAAATTTGGACTGTTTGTTATTACGAGAATCGGGCTACTGGTCTTTTAAGTATGTACGTATTATAGACTAGCTGACCCACGCAGCTACGCCCGCGCTGTGTTTACGTTAACTAAACTTTCAATAATATACATTCGCATAGAATACAAAACCTCCTTTTTTAAAGTCGGTAATAACTTGGACCCACTTTGTACTTGCCCTCCAAAGCACGGAGACGTTTAGTTCAAATGGCGTTAAACGGTCACCCATCTATTTAATGACCTTACCTAACGTTGCTTAACCTGATCGATTTCCAAACATTGTTAACAACTGTCTATGAGTGTTCCCTTACAAATATTTATTATAATAATAATGAAAAATTGTTAAATCGGAGCAAGCGTATAACCAAGTACACATTTTGACTTTAGTCCCCTCTCCCAAGGGAACCGTGCCGAATATCGGGATAAAAAGTATCCTGTGTCCTACCTCGGAGTATTCAATCCATCCAGTAGTTTCGGCGTGATGCTCAGCCGAGATACAGACAGACAGACAGACAGACAAAAATAAAAAAAAATACATTTTTGGCTTTAGTATCGGTTATAGAATGCCCTCCAAACATAATTTTCAAAATATCTTCAATGTACAGAATTGGACCTGTTACAGTTTTATTATAAGTATAGATAAAGTTTAAAATTCTTTCACACTGAAAGTGCGCTGCAGGCCGCTGCCGTTCTGGTGTGAATTGAGCCTTAGCCATGCGACGACGCGCACTGTGTCGTCGGTCCACCTAGTTGGAGGCCTGCCTACGCTGCGTTCTTATTCATTTTTATATTCATCATTCGGTTACAGATTGGAAGCGTCTTGGGGTTTGCAGTATACGTGAAAATGGATATTAAACGGAAGACGCTGCTGCCTGACTTCAGGTTTCCCCTAGTCGCGTCCTACGACACCCAAAAGGAGGGAGATAAAGGGTGCTATTATTACCCGGTCGCTCACAGGCAAGATAAATACTTGGAGTTTAAATTATAATTAGGTAGGCGTATCGCTTAACATCAGGAGAACATTTTGTTTGTCTCGTCACAAGTTGAATAAAACAAACATTTCAAAACATCGAAAGTGTTCATTATTTGTTTTTAGGGCTAGAATCTTCGATCATAAGGCCAAAACCACAGAATACATCCAGAATTGATTATGTATTATGCTCCGCGCTAACTGTGGGTTGGCTGTGGTAGGTATATCTTAATATAATCCGCCTGCCCAAAAATAGGGGATTTGAACTAGGGTACGGTTTGGGGTATTGGGGTATTGCTTAGGATATAACTGGGGTCTTCACTTAACTGACCGCTGAGGTTTGCTATGAACACAGCGATATCTCTAACACAGGGTTTCCCCGCGATGTTAATAAGTTGGTAGACTGGCCATCCACGGTGGCATCGCCATTTAACACCAGGTGGAGTTGTGAGTAGACACTAATTTATATTTAAAAAAAAAACGATCTAGTGTGAATTGGACTCGCGTGCACCAAGGGTTTTGTACCTTCAGTGTGACAGACAGAGGGTTCCTTTTTACCTTTTAGGTACGGAACATTTTACTAACCTTATTCCTAATCATGACCTCAGCCGTCTTCTTGAGTTGATTATAAGCGTCTTTGGAATTGTGTCTATCTATAAATACAATCCCGGCCAGGTACGCGGATAAGCCAAAGGGCCACACGTAGAATATCTCCTTCTTAGCGATCACCGTCAGTTTATCTATTACATGCCATATGTTGAACATTCCTGAAAAGATTATCTATCTTAGACATAATTCAAACATTGAGGAATGCAGGCGGGATTCTTTTGAAGACGTGCAAGGCCTAACGGATTTTCTGTTTGCGTTTATGTAAAGTACTTAGGTAAGAAATTCTTTTGGATATTTGTGTCAGTGTTTGTGTTTCAACAGAAACCCAAACTGGCTTTGACATGAAGTTTCTGAAGCAAAATTTAACAACTGTCAACTGACAGCATTCAAAATTCAAAATTTTTATTTCAAATAGGCTTAACGCTATCACTTTTGAACGGTCAATTTTTTAATAGCTACCACCGGATCACAACGCGGCCTCAACTGAGAAGATCTGGCAAGAAACTCAGTGGGCTTGTCATTTTTTCACATTTTTTTTAAACAAAGTTTGTCTTGTAACAATTAGATCAGCACCAGCGACAGTGTGTCCTGCCGTTCAAAAGATCGAATGAAATAAGAAATACAACGAAAATTTAACAAACTAAAACTAAAATGCCAAAGGGATAGTAGTCGGACCAGTCCCCCAAGCAGCACCCGCGCACTAGTTGACTCGAGCAGCAGCCATCACTCCCCTCAACCATATTGGAGGGAAGGGGAGGACCCGCCACACGAAGCCGCCACAAGCAAAGACTTTTCGTCGACGTCGACAGGATGTTCGATTGTTGAATTCTTGTAAATTAGTTGATGATAATGATTGCATTATTATTATTGGGTTGTATATTGATACAACCCAATATACACTTGACATGAGATTTGACATCTTGTTAGTTTTATGATATTTAGATTTTTACGTTGATCCGTCATCCTTTCAGAAAGTGGCCGTCATGTCAGTCTGTTTCTGTCTGTATTTTGTAGCCTCTGTGGCGCAGTGGAACACCACTTGTTTTACAAAACGGAGGTCGCGGGTTCGAATCCTGTGGGGGGCAACAACTCTGTTTAGTTGTTCCTTACTGGCTAGGACAACGCAGGCCGATCAACTGATTGTCTGTAAAGTAAGATGATCCATATGTCGGATTGGCATGTAAAAAGTCGGTCCTGGACCTGAACTCTCCCCCGGTCGTGTCGGTCTTCCACCCCATCGGATTGTAAGAGGAATAAAGGAAGAGGAATGCAGTTGTGTCTACGCAAGCTCTTGTGCAGTAGGTATAATTTCTCCCGCGTAGATGACTACGATCTTGTGCTTGTATCGGCCAGGAGGACAATATATTAAGAAAATATTATTATAATGTAGCATCATTATCAGCCGAAAGAATTCCACTGCCGAACGAGGCTTGTGGGCAATAATATTATAATAATAATAATAATATCCTGGGACAATTCACACACGGTCATCTGATCCCAAACTAGGCAGATCCTGTACTATGGAAACCAGATGACTGATACTAATACATATATACTTTTTTTTTGTAAATACATACTAAAAAAAAATAATATATATATATATTAAAATAAAATAAATATATATAAAAATAAATATAAAATAATATAAATAAATAAAAATAATATAAATAAATAAATATAATATAAATAAATATATTTATATTAAATATATTAAAAAGTAAAAGGAGGTAGATAGGTTACACGCGATCCGAAAGAGGCGGAAAAAAGGTGAGCAAATTAACACAACTTGAATCAGTACCCACGGAAGCATTGACAGTGTTACTTCGTTTTAACTTTATTGAATAATCCCATCAAAACAATCGAAAATACTATTATGTAAATTATTCAAATACGCAAACTTTTCCAGAACAGATGCATTAGTGTGATGTTGCATTATGTGAGAGTTGCATTACGTTCCCCGCCCTAACCTCTTAATTCGCGACACTAATCAAAACCAGTAAGCCAGAAATACTCGGGATATCACAAGACGTGAGGACTCTCCCTTATATATACAAAAAAAATGTCGGTGGTCGGGTGATTTTGTGAACATAATATTTATGCCAGACGTCCCGACTGGCATCGAATTAGATATTAATTTCTCATTTGTTACCGGTGGCAACAAATTTGGTGGTAACTGCTAAGAAAGTAATTACTATTGTGCTAATTAGCAATGGTGCTAATTGGTAATAGCTGGAATCTTTTTCCTTATTTGTCACCAAAGCGGTGACCTACCACCAAGATGGCGGCCGCGAACCAAAAAAAGAAACCAACGAAAATAGTTACCTAGTATATCAAGTGAATTCTGATGGTTCGAAATGATTACTGCACCACGGTCCTCGGCTAATATTTCTCCGTTGCGCAGATACCATTTTACCCCGACTAACTTTGTTACATTTCTTGCTATTCTTGTGCCAAACCTGAAAATTTTTACATCATTTTTGTTTGTTTTTGGCTTTGTAGTATGGTTAATGGCCAGTGTTAGAATTGTTTAAGCTGTCCTCAGGCCTCTGATTTGGATATACGACTGCTGTCTAGGTAACAACTGGCATTAACTCATTTTTTTGTGCCGTCTAATTAATTTTCGATACAAGTTGCAGAAACTTGTATCGAAAATTCATTTGATTCTCGCCGCATCGCATCGCATCGCAGTTATGTGTGGGAGCCCTAAAGCATACAGACGCTGCTGCTCAGTTTAATAACTGACCTTCTCTGATGTCGCTGAAGCAAAAGATCGTTTCCAGAACAGTGATTACAACTGGATAGCCAGTTGTTATCAGTTAAGTTGTTGCCAGTTGTGTTGTTATTAGTTCCTTAGGTCCTTTTAATGCAAGTGCGGAAAGAGAATTTATGTCGAAATACGACCACTGTGCCACACGACCGAGCTGAAGGAGAGGCCCAACTTATAAGCTTCTTGGGATCATCAATCGGTACGAATGAAAATTACATTATCGCGTGTGTGTGAAAGGTATTTCGTGTATTTTAAGCCACTGCTCCGATGCGTCATACGTGGTGCATAAAATCCACGTTCGCTTTAGCTGCATGTGTGCGCTTGTCAGGCCACATGGGTTGACATTTCCAGTACTAAATACATCCATAGCCACCCACGGCTCTGGAGCTTGATGAGACGTCATCAAGACCTTTCATTTGTGACGACAAACACGTGCATGGTCTGACGCTACAACGCAGCATGTGGCAGTGTAGAAAAGTAGGCAAACGTAGCTAGACCAATGGACCCACTTTGCTAACATGCGTATCCTACGCAGCAACCGTTTATATCGTGCGCAGCGTTGAGATTTTGAAAACTATTTCACGGTTAGAAAGTTATATCCCTGAGTGATATAGACTAATTTTTATTTAGGGTAAGCAACGTTAGTCAAGGTCATTACATAGATGAGTTACCGTTTAATGTCATTTGTACTAATTGTCTCCGTGCTTCGGAGGGCAAGCATAAAGTGCGTTCCGGTTTTTAACAGACTTAAAAAAGGAGGTTATGTATTCGACGCGTATAATATCATAGGTGAGGGAGGGATTAGGGGGAATGAGGTGGAGCGAGGTGGAGAGAGTTTTGTATGCAGGGAGGAGGAACGCGAGAGGCAGAACAAAAAAGGGAACTCCGTACTAAGCGGGTGTCCACAAGACACCTCTCCCTTTTTTTATTAAACTATTGAACCGATTTTGGTTAAACTGGCACTCCCTACCTCCTAACTTAAGAGAGTAAAACTACACGATTACAAAAAAGACGGTCGCTACATATTTTAATATATTCATAATTACCTAATCCCTACAGCGGGTATTTGCAAGCTTCTATTTTTTAATTGACTATTGTATTTTTTAATTCTTAACTTTGTTAGGTATTGCGTAATAACAATGTAGACTACATTGTATGTAGACTACATTGTATGTATTGTATGTAGACTACATTGTTATTACGCAATAATTAACATTAACATGCAAAATAATTAACTAGATGATAATAAATATTATACGACCGCTGTAAAGGTCATGGGTTTGATTCCAACCCTTGAATAACATTTGTGTGCATATCAGATCCGTCTTGTAAATTTAAATTATTTTATACTTTTCTGTGTTATTGAAGTCGGTTCACTTTTTTTTTAATATTTTTTTTTATACTGTTTAGTGATATTTCATACATAAAGATTGAACCATCGAAGACGGTAAAATGATCTAAGTAGGTTATCACATTAATCAATCGTTAGGTAATCACATTATCGTCTACATAGTTTTACATAAGAATTCATGTTTCGTCACAATCATCATAGTAGTTTACTCTCTCGAATAAAAAAATAATCATCGAAATCGGTTCATATTTGTCAAAGTAATGTAATGGAGAACATCAGTTTTATGATTTTTTAACCGACTTCAAAAAAGGAGGAGGTTCTCAATTCGTCTGTATATATTTTTTTTTTTTTTTTTTTTTTTATGTATGTTCGCGCATAACTCTGGCAATTATTAACCGATTTGAAAAAATCTTTCTTCCATCCATTCTTCAATCCATTGATTGGGTCCCATAAAAAAATTATTGCTTAGTAATAAGTAGTTCCTAAAAAAACAAGAATGGTGACTGCGCACTGAGAGTTGCAAGAAAGCCTATATAGATGACGTTTTAGTCGCTCGGACTCGCTCGGTCGGACAAAAATTTTCATAACTCTGGCAAATATTTACCAATTTCAATGATTCTTTTTTTATTCGAAAGAAGAAACCACTGTATTGAATCTGTATGAATTTTATTACAACCGGATAAGAACTTCCTGGAGGACCATGAACGATGTGGAGGAATTTATCTGGTAAAAACCATAAAACTGATGTTCTCCATTACATTGCTCTGACAATTATGAACCGATTTCGATGATTCTTTTTTTATTCGAGAGAGTAAACTACTATGATGTTTCCATGCAAATTTTATTACGACCGGATATTATTTTCTGAAGAAACATGAATTATGTAAAACTATGTAGACGATAATGTGATCATAACCTACCTAGATAATTTTTCGGTTTTCGATGGTTCAATCTTTATATATGAAAATATCACTAAAAAGGTTAAAATAAAATCTTTTTAAAAAAAAATTGAACCGACTTCAATATCACTGAAAAGTATAAAATAATTTAAATATTATTGAAGTTGGTGCCAAATATACACAGCAGGTACGCTAACACCAACTTCAATAATATTTAAGTTATTTTATACTTTTCAGTGATATTGAAGTCGGTTCAATTTTTTTTTAAAAAGATTTTATACTAGATAAATTCCTCCACATCGTTCATGGTCCTAAGGGAAGTTCTTATCCGGTTGTGATAAAATTCATACAGTTTCATTACAGTGGTCCTTTCTTTCGAATAAAAAAAAAATGATAGCTATTTGCCAGAGTTATGACCATTTTTGTCCTTAAAAAGCGACATCATATCATCTATCCGACGGGCCCGTTGGTCTAGCGGTCAGACACCCTGCCTGCTAACCGATGGGTCGTGGGTTCGATTCCCGCCAAGTGTCTGGGTGTTGTTTATCTATTTAAGTATGTATTTACAAAAAAAAAAGTATATAAGTATTAGTATCAGTTGTCTCGTTTCCATAGTACAGGCTCTGCCTAGTTTGGGATCGGACAACCGTGTGTGGATTGTCCCAAGATATTATTATATTATATACTAGCTGACCCACGCAGCGCCGCCCGCGCTGTGTTTACGTTAACTAAACTTTCAATAATATACATTCGCATAGAATACAAAACCTCCTTTTTTAAAGTCGGTTAAAAACTTGGACCCACTTTGTACTTGCCCTCCGAAGCACGGAGACGTTTAGTTCAAATGGCGTTAAACGGTCACCCATCTATTTAATGACCTTACCTAACGTTGCTTAACCTGATCGATTTGCTGCCTGAGTTTTCCCTTACAAATATTTATTATAATTATAATGAAAGAATGTTAAAATCGGAGCAGGCGTATAACCAAGTACACATTTTGACTTTAGTCCCCTCTCCCAAGGGAACCGTGCCGAATGTCGGGATAAAAAGTATCCTATGTCCTACCTCGGAGTATTAACTCAAATCATGCCAAGTTTTGTTTCAATCCATCCAGTAGTTTCGGCGTGATGCTCAGCCGAGATACAGACAGACAGACAGACAGAAAGACAGACAGACAGACAAAAATAAAAAAAAAATACATTTTTGGCTTTAGTATCGGTTATAGAATGCCCTCCAAACATAATTTTCAAAATATCTTCAATGTACAGAATTGGACCTGTTACAGTTTTATTATAAGTATAGATTATATATTATATATCTTTTAAGCATTCCTGCAGGTTTCCTGCGCAGTCTCCATTCTTGTTTTTTCAGGAATTACTTACTTATTCGTAAGCGATATTTTTTTTATGGGACCGCAACCAACGGATTAAAGAATGGATGGAAGAAAGATTTTTTCAAATCGGTTCATAATTGCCAGAGTTATGAGCGAACATATATAAAAAAAATATTTATACAGACGAATTGAGAACATTTTTTAACCGACTACAAAAAAGGAGGAGGCTCCTTTTTTGAAGTTGGTTAAAAAATGTTTACTTATATCAATTTTGAGACAACCAGGAACCGGCTCCCCTACCTATCGATGCCTGTGATTATAACTTTTTAATAATAATTACTCAAAGAGAGACTATTACATAATTTACTAATTACATAATTTTAAACAACAATACTTGAACTTACTTTGCATTTTGTACGTTTTTCGGGCTCCATAGAAATAATGGCCATATTAAACCAGCGATAAGAGAAAATGTAAAATAGTATAGTATATAGTTAAGATAAAACCTTACAATATTAGGTCCATTTGTTTTAAATTTCTTAACTATGAAAGTAAATAGGCACACTGCGAGGAACGCAACCACTGTATACCACATTTTGACGAGGTATGTGCGCCACACACCACACATTCGTTCGGTGTTATTACACTGAAACTTGTTAGGACTGAGAATTGTAATTTAAAAAAATAAAATAAAAATGTATGACGATAGCAAATAATGACAGTTTATGATATAACACTATAACTTATCCATATCTGGGAATAATGCAGGGTGGAAAAAACTAATGGGACGTGGTGGGAAAGTGCAACCTTCGTCAGTTTTGAAATTGATTCGTGACCCGGCCTTATTACCTTTTCGAACTATAGCACAAAAGGTACTGTCGCATAGAAAATTATGTTTTAACGTTTCAGAATAAAGTTCAAATTGATGACCTTACTCTTAGTCATAACCTCAGCCGTCTTTTGAAGTTGATTATACGCGCCTTTGGTATTGTGTCTATCTATAAACACGACCCCGGCCAAGTACGCTGAGAAGCCAAAGGGAAACGCGTAGAGTAGCTCCTTCTTAGCGATCACAGTCAGTTTATCTATTACCTGCCATATGGCAGGATGCCATATGGAGGTTGAATATTCCTGAAAAAGTTACAGTTCTAAGATAAGACAACAAGCCAACAAGTATAGGAATTTACATGTACCTACTATAGAGTAGACAAACTACTTTTATTGATTATATCGCGGTTTGTTTTAGATTTTACTTTAATGACCGCCGGCATAATTGCCTAATTTTTTGCTCAGCACGCTCAGCTCAGCACGCGTTTACGCTTGATTCCGTGACCAAGGGAAATAGGGATTCATTTTTTTATACATATATAGCTTTGTATCAGTTGTCTGGTTTCCATAGCACAGCCTAGTTGGGTACAAGCCCAGCTCTGCCTAGAGGGATCAGATGACCGCGTATGGATTGGCCACTCAGAGAAAGTACCAAAGGAGTTAGTATCGCGTCGATTCCCTGAACAAATTTTTCGTGGCACTTTTGCGGGGTGCGGGAGGCGAAGTAAACACACACAGATACACTTTTACGCATACCCACGCTATAGTAAACTCGCAATACATTCCAAAATACACGGACACAAATAAAGAATGACCTGACCATATGAACAAAACTTTGGCAGAGGGGGTTAGCGCATCATGCTCTCTCCAGTGGTATCTCCTCTAAGATTGGCCAGTATATTACCTAATGTTGTCTTTTACTTACGCGAATATTACACAACTGCGATATAATCCGTAAAAGTAGTTTGATTTCAACAGGATATTACCTATTAAAATTAAAGGAAAAGTTTAAACGCGTTAGTTTCCGTCCTGTTGAAAGCGTCACTGTAGGCTAAGTGAGATGTCGTATATGGTTTAACAAACTAACTTTTTAACAACAGAGTATAGTTACTATGCTAGCAGCAAAGCATTTGCCGGGAAGTCCTCGCACAGCACGTCTCATAGAAAACTGTCAACCTTAGCCACTCCATCTTCTTAACAGTACTCACAATTTTGTCATCACTACATAATATAAAACAAATTCGCTTCCCGCTGTCTTTCAGTCGCTATGTATGCTTAGATCATTAAAACTACACAACGGATTTTGATGCGGTTTTTCTTAATAGATAGAGTGATTCAAGAGGAAGGTTTATATGTATAACTATCTGACCCGTGCAGCTCCCGCCTGCGCTTTTATTGCCCACATAAAAAATGCTCCGATGTCAAAATTTTCTCGCCTTCTCATTCTTCTTCTCGGAAAAAGAGAGGGCTCTTTTTCCCATTTGTTTCCCTATTTTTTCTCCTCCTTTAATTTATTTCTCTCTCCTCACTCTCTCTGCCCCCTCCTACCTTCCTGTCACATGCCGCTCTGGTCTTCGCCCGAACTCTGCCCTTTTCTAAACCATTCCACCCTATCGCTCAACCCCTCTGTCGCACTAAATTCTAGATCATTATCCTAGATAAGCGATCAGCGGGACACCGCTTACTTTGCAAAACGGAGGTCACAGGTTCAAATCCCGCAGGGAGTAACAACTTTGTGTAACTATTTCAGACTGGTCATGACAATGATGACCTATCAGCTTTTTGTCTGGAAAGTAACATGATCCATGCATCGGATGGTCACTGGGGTTGTTTGGAAAACAATATAATAATGACGACGACGATGATGATTATGTGTACAAATTACTAATACATTTTTCCATTTTAAAACTAATGATAACTACTAACACCAGCTATTTGAATTATCCGTAAACATATTATTTTTGTATTGTAAATATCTTCTTGGTGTACAATAAAGAGTATTCTATTCTATTCTATTCTATATTGTTAAAGTAACCGTGACCCCTTATTTGTAAGCTATCTACGAAAAGAGTGTCTAGCTACATATCTTGATCTGCTTGCTTTTTGCTCTCGCGGGGCGAAGCTTCAGTCCCAGAGACTTCTGGAGGTCAACCGGGGTATGTGGAATTCTTACATACGGCTGTCGCATCGCATCTTATGCAAACTAATGTACAGAAAAAGTGCTCTTTGAGGTTTATTATAGTATAGAAAAATATATAATTATAAAATAATCATACGTCGGACTCGAACTTGGGACCTACTGCGCTGGCAAGACGCTTCCGTAACCACTTGGCCGCGAATCACATACGATACATTGCGAAATACCATATCGTATGCAAACTAAACGTCTGCTCAGTCCCTATTGTATATAGCGTAATAATACTTATCTTAATGATTAACTGATCAGTCTATAATTTCCCTATTCACATACAAAGGAAATTACGTGTAATATGTGCAAGTAATGTTTCCTCACCCCATCACCCCCTCCTCAAATCCTCTCTCAGCCTCTCTCCTCTCTTGCACCCTCCTCTCGTTCTATATATCCTCGTCAATCATGTTATCAGCGGCATAAAATATACTATATGACCTATTCTTTCTTAGACCTACCCGATATGCACACAAAATTTTATATTAATCGTTTCACCCATCAATTTAATGACCTTACCTAATGTTGCTTAACCTTAACTTACCGAGATAAAAAGTATCCTAAGTCCGTTTCCTGGTTCTAAGCTAACTCGACACCAATTTTCAGCCAAATCGGTTCAGCCGTTCTTGAGTTATAAATAGTGTAACCAACACGACTTTCTTTTCTAAATTAATATAGATAATAAAGTTTTATAGTGATTGTATGTTCTATTTCACCGATAGATGGCGCTGTTCATAATGTAAATCACGCTAACATCGTAAATTACTGTCTAATGATATTCGATAATGAAAGTTTTTATATTTCTTATTGTTGCGACTGTAAGTAATACAATACCTATACACTACCTGGACTTGGGGTTTCATTAAAATTTCATGAAACAACCCCCCCCCCCCCCCTCCCCCTGAGCCCTGACCTTGAAGCGTTTTTTGGGAGCGCTGTTCATTGTGTGTAGTGTGAATTGTAATTGTTTATTTTATTGCGTTAGATCATTTCGAGTCATTTTAGGTCTTTTACCTAAGTAAAAATTTAGCAATTTCGTATTCTCAATTTCTACCCACCTATACAAATGTAGCCTTGGTGGTGCAGCGGACCTAACCGCTGGCTTTTAAATGAAATGAAATGGTATTTTTCCCTTGCCTATTTCTTTTCTAATCTAGTTTGGACTCGCTCGGGATTTACTATCGACAGATAGTATAGTATCCCCACATATAAATTTTGGAAAAATATTCAATGTACAGAAAAAGTGCTCTTTGAGTTTTATTATAGTATAGATAGATAGATAGAAGAAGATACATGCATCATATAGTAGAGAAACACTGATAATTTTAGAGGTTTCTAATGTGATGTAGAATAAGAATAAGAATAACTTTATTTGACTAAAATTTCAAGACAGTTGTATACATTTTAAATGCTCGAGTATTAAAAGTACTTATAAAATAGTGAAGGTATACAGTTTAAAAAATCTTCACCTTTCGTGCTAGTTCGTAACTGTGTTACGGCAAGGTGATGATTATCGCACTGTGTTTATGGAACATTTTTGTATGCACTGCTATGTTGAGTACATTAAACATCGATGAACGTAAACAAAATGTAGAACATGCAAAGCAAGTAGATAAAATAATCTTAACAATGAATATTACTTGTCTACAAAATGATGCCTTTTTAATGATGTGGATAGTAATATACGTAAATGCTTTAAATCATATAATATTGTATTATATGTGATAATCTAGATCATAATAGAATATATTATATAATAGATTAAAAAATATTTTATTTAATAATTTAATGTATATATTTACAATATATATAATATAAACTTTTAAAAGTGAACTTCACTTTAAGTGAACTTTTGCGTAACATGACGCAGTTACGTTCTATTGGTGCTGTCAAAAAGAAAATAAACGGTTGGACGCTTTATAATAATAAAGTTTCAGTCTCATTATAATCAAGTTTACACAAATATGCCTCAAGTGTCCTTCCACACATATATTTAGTCATATGCTTTAACATTACTTTTTTACAAATCCGGTTATATATCAGTGGTGCCAAAAAATTAGTGAAACCTTGTGCAAATCTAGTTTTGCAAGCCGGGACTTTGAATACTTCGTGAGCCCGTCTTTGATCTTTATTATTTGAACGTCCTGGCTGCGAATGTTGTCTAATTAAAATAAATTTAAGATAAAGTTGCCTTACAGTTAGAACATTAAATTCTTTATATAGATTTATTGTAGGGTACCTAAAAGGTTTGGAATTGATAACTTTTATAACAGACCTTTGTGTACGTTCTAGTTTAATTAGAGAAGTCTTTTTTGCGCCTCCCCAAACCACAATACCATAACTGAGCAACGACTGACACAAGGTGAAATAAACAATCCTGTTAATCTTTTGGTCTCTCAAATTTCTGATTTTCTTAAAGATAGGAAGCAACTTTCGTATCCTAGACTTAAGTGAGTTTATGTGTTGTTGCCAATTTAGATTTCTATCAATTTCTATTCCAAGATATTTAACACAATCAGTCGATAAAAGAGTATAACATTCACAATTACCAACATTGGGACATGTGTGAGCTTGTAAGCAAAAATCTGTTCCAGGCTGATTACTGTAGATGGAAAAAGTTACATATTTGGTTTTATAAAAGTTTAATGTAAGTAAATTATTGCTAAGCTGTCCAATAATAGTTCGCAAACCATTCTCAACTGTTGTACGTACATCATTCCATGTTGATCCCCTAAATAAGATTACAGTATCATCAGCAAATGTAATTATTTTGGCATTATGTAATAAAGTATTACAAATATTATTTGTATAAACCAAAAATAGGGTTGGCCCAAGTACAGAGCCTTGTGGCACCCCAAAATTGATAGGCAATTGTGAACTACACATATCACCAATTTTTACAGCTTGGGATCTATCGTATAAAAAACTCTTAAGTAGTTTTAATGGAATACCTCGCACACCAATGGATTCTAATTTTTTTATTAGTAGTGGGACAGACACCGTATCGAACGCCTTAGCTAAGTCCAAAAAAACTCCAACACATTTTTGCTTACTATCCAAACTTTCAACGACATGTGACACAAGACTGTTTATGGCATCTGCTGTAGATCGTTTCTTTCTGAAACCATATTGATGTGGTGAAAGAAGATTGTTGCTTTCAAGAAAATTCAATAATCGTTTATTTATAAGCTTCTCTAGAATTTTGGCCAAGGTAGGTAGGAGTGATATTGGGCGGTAATTAGAGATATTGTCTCTGTCCCCTGACTTAAATACAGGAATCACAATAGCTTTTTTGAGAACCGTAGGAACAAATCCTGTTGAGAGACAGAGATTGCATAGGTGAACAAGGGGTATGCCTCTAGGCATATTAATATTTTTCTTAATAAAAATGGATGATATTCCATCCCAACCTGACGATGTAGTATTTTTTAAAGAGGCTATAATTTCATTTAGTTCTTGTATATCAGTTTCTAGTAGCATAAAATAATTTACTGGGGTGAAATTGGGTTTATAATTTTTTACTAGGTCATCTTGAGTTATGTTTAGGTTTTGTAAAATATTAGTAGCTAGATGATTTCCAACATTTACAAAATAATTATTTATAAAATTTGTGGACTCTTCTGGGGTTGTTTTAAGTTTTAAAAGATCACTAGATACGTTATCGTTTTTGGAGTTGTTAAGATTACAAACACGTTTCAAAACATTCCATGTTTTTTTAATGTCTTTCTTATTATTTTCAAGATCAGACCGGTCGTATTCATTTTTAAGATTGTGAAGAATATTATTACAGTATCTATACGGCAGCATCGACGATCATAAATCGGAAAGTAAAAGATCTCCATATCCGTATACTCTCCAATAGCAGGTCAGTCCTACAAGCCCTAAATGGATACACCGTTAATTCTGGGCTGTTATACGAATGTCACCAAAAATTAAATCAGGTAGGCAGCTTCAACAACATAACCATTCAATGGATTAAGGGACACAGCGGCTCCCGTGGTAACGACGCGGCGGACGAGCTCGCCAGAAGAGGTTCAGCCATGGACGCTGTAGGCCCAGAGCCTATAGTGCCAATCCCCTTCGGACATCTACGCACCCTGGTAAGACAACGCACTAGGGACAAACACAAGGACATTTGGATAAACCACAGTGAGTGCAGGCAGGCTAGGGAGGTGCTTCCAGCAATTGACTGCCGCGTTACTGTACAGCTGCTCCGTCTATCTAAACGACAATTGCGTATAGTCACGGCGGCCATAACAGGACATGGTTCATTTAATAAACACCTTTTTGTCATAGGAGTTACTGACAGCCCTCTGTGCAGAGCGTGCATGGAGGAGGAGGAAACAGCGGCCCACGTGCTGCTGAGATGCCCGGGGGTCGCCACATACAGGGCTAAGTACTTCGGAAACCCGAGTACTCTCCGAGGGATTGTCGGTGGCATCAAGTGCCTGCTGGCTTTTCTCTAGGAGTTGGGGTGGATCGAGTGAATCTTCCCACCCGTACGCAAAATACTCGCTTTGACGTGGAGTTGCGGAAACCAGCCCGTGATACCAATACCAATACCAATTATTACAGTAGTTACGATAACGGGTGTAGGTTGTTTCTAATTCCTTATTATTGGGTGACTTTTTATGACGTCTATGCAGAATATCTCGAAATCGCATACACCGCAATAGTCCAGGAGTGATCCATGGTTGAACAGTTATTTTTCGGTGCGGTTCAGTAGAGATTTGGGTACATTTTTTAATCACGTTTGTTACAGTATCTATGAACATTTCAGCCATCTTATTTGGTTCCCTTAAAGTAAGAAATTCATTCCAATCTATTTGAGATAGTAAAACAGAAGCTTCTTGGTACTTTATTACATTACGGGTTTGTTTAACTCTGCGAAGGCTATAACTTTACGATGAGAATAGAGCAAGATACATACATCTATGATCTGTAACGGAGGAGTTGCATATTACAGTTAATAACTGAATTCTGGATTTTACAAGGCAGTGATCTAAGCACTTAGTTTCACGAGTTGCTGCTATATTATGAGATGGTATAAAACCATGTGAAGCCACTAAGTCCAAATATTCATCAGACTTAGGGTCAGAGTTGTTCAGGCTTAAGTCTATGTTAAGGTCTCCAATGATGTAAACATTAGGAATATTTCCAAGACTAGTTAACAAGTAATCTAAAGAATTTAAAAAATTAGAAATCGACCCAAACGATGGGGATCTATATATACAGATAAATGCATAATTTTCATCAATTTTGACGACTAAACTATCCGCTTCAGTTATATTCGGTTCAAATACCGAAACGTTAGGTATATTATTACGAACATATACTATGACTACACTATTTTGATTTATATGCCTACACGTGTGATAACCATTAAACTGATTCATAATCGGTATAATATCACAATTTTGCAACCAACATTCGGTCAATATAATCAAGTCATAGTCAAGCTTGCTTTGCGCTAGAAAATAATTAAAATCATCTAAGTTTTTATTAACACTCCGAATATTTTGTGAGACAACCTTTAAAGAAATATTATTTTGTAGACTAATATCATAGAAGGCACTCGGATCACCAACCAAATATGAATTACCAGTGTTGACATGACTGTCAACATCACTGGCTACTGATTCAATATCATTAACCATTATTAAAAGATATTTTAAATAGTTGATTAAAAAGTGAATTTGATTGGTGAGCCGAAACACTCCTACTGCAAACTCGAGTTATTTTACTTAATGATATGACTGAAAATCTTCTGAAACGAAATAAAATAAGCGTATAAAATATGTTATATAATAAATGTAGAGGTTTGTTAAATATTCCTTGCAAAAAATAAATAAATAAATTTATGTGTTCTCACTATAAAAAATAAATAAATAATTTGCATGTAAATTACGAAACTTTTTACATATGTAATTACCATACTTCTCGGTGCCTATATTAAAGGACTTTTGAGCTATTGCTAATGTACTACAATATATTGAGACAAAAATGAAAACGTATATACATATAGAATCTAGTCACAGTGATTGAAGTTCTTTAATCTGATCCAATGACTTAATTTGTATAGCAGGTTCGCCCTCTTTCTTGCGAATCAGTACATTTCCCCGAGATGTCCAGCAGTATTTATACTCTCCACTTTTGACTAGTGCGCGTGCTGATCCGAAGAGTTTTTTGGTCATAGTGGTTAAAGCTTCAGATATATAAACACGAGATTTATCTCCTTGGAGTCTGAGGAAGGTGAGGTTGAAGGTGTTCTGAGGTCAATTTGATGTCATTTTCCGCTTTGTTAAAGTTTTTAACGGCTTTTAAAAGTTCTTCTTTTTGTTTTACGTCTCGAAATTCAATTACAATAGGAGCGTTATCGTTTTTACCTTTTCGGAACGGTTGAATGTTTAAAGTCTTATATAAGGTCGTATATAACTCAGTTATATTTTCTTGCCTAGTCCTTGGGAGATTTCTGAGTTCAACCATATTCTTCATTTGGTGCTTTTTAATCTCATGTACCTGGAGCTCAAGTTCATTAACTCTTTTTATTGCCATTTCATGCGCAGATTCCAGAGTAATCACTCTTTCAGTTACTTGTTTAATATTTTCTGCATTCGCTTGTAGCAGTTTTATGATTGCGGCATTTGACTCGATAATTTGTAGGTTTTGTTGTTTTATTTCCGCAACCTCCGTATAAAGCATATCATTGAATGATTCCATTAGGGATGCTTTTAAATCCATTAGTTGATCAAGTTCTGGATTCTTACGTTTTCTGAGGTTGACATTTTTAACAACATCGTTTATTTCGGTGCCAGTGTTCAAATTTGGTTGAGAAGAATACATAATTGATTGCCTGGACACAGGTGTACGTTGCATATTTTTATTTTAAAACTTTACTTATACTATATTTTCACACACTTTACTGCGGGTACTTGAGTAATAATTATCAGTAGAAAAATAATACAAGCTTGCCTTTATTCCTTAGTTGTATCTTCGGTATGTTGCAGCACAAGCTGGCCCTTTGTAGCACGGTATTTTTACTGAGATAAGCTATATACTACCAGCTGCACAATAACTACACTTAAGCGGACGTAAGGCGGAGTGCATTAGCAAGTGAATTGACAGCAAATTGACAGATGTCATTACATTATGTACATTGTATACGAGTACCTTAACAAGGTCTACAAAACAGTCCGCGATGGTATATGTTTATCTCTTAGGAATAATCCACAATTAGCATTTTTTATCCTTTACTTTTTATGAGAAATAATAGCTTATTTACGAAGCGATTTTAAGCAATACAGCATTAATCCTTATACAATTAAGTATAAATACATTTTTTACCACCCGTGCGAAGCTGGGGCGGGCCGCTCGTCTTCTCTCTATAATAATAATAATAATACCAGCCCTTGTTTATGTCCCACTGCTGGGCACGGGCCTCCCCTCAAGATGAGGGGGCTTAGGCCATAGTCCACCACGCTGGCCAAGTGCGGGTTGGCGGACTTCACACGTCATTCGAGAGCTAGTTAGGCTTTCTCAGACATGCAGGTTTCATCACGATGTTTTCCTTCACCGAAAGCTAGTAACAATCGCACAAAGACGATTCGCACATGATTCATTGAAGAAATCAGAGGTGCGAGCCGGGGTTGGAACCTGCGCACCTTGTTTCCAAGGCAAGCGCTCGCCCACTGAGCTGTTACCGCATACCTTCTCTCTATAAGATAAAATATTTCACTAATCTAATGATTGCCAACTATGCGTGTTATAACGTCCGCCAGGAATGTTGGTAAGTACTACGTAGATAGATTGCTTTATTTAAAACTAGCTGTAGCCCGCGGCTTCGCCCGCGTTGGTTTTGTAAGTAAAACGCGTTTTATATTAAGGATGAAGGTTTTTAAAAATATTGTTTACACTTTTATTAAACCTGGACCTATTATGTGTTATGTCATCTATGCTATAATAAAACTCAAAGAGCACTTTTTCTGTACATTGAATATTTTTCCAAAATTTCTATGTGGGGATACTATACTATCGACATAGAGGCCAAAACAATTTTTTTTGGAATTATTGTCTGCCTGTCTGTCTGTCTGTCTGTCTGTCTGTCTGTCGTTCTGTTTGTCCAGGTATCATTTGAAAACCCGTGGATGGATTTTGATAGGACTTTCACTGATGTGTTGTGTAGAAGTCTAGGTATAAATTGGTATATAAAACATCACGCTATGTTTCATAGGGGCTAAGCAGTGAAACATTACTTGCACATATTACCACGTAATTTCCTTTGTATGTGAATAGGGTAATTATAGACTGATCAGTTAATCATTAAGATATGTATTATTACGCTATATACAATAAGGACTGAGCAGACATTTAGTTTGCATAAGATATGGCATTGGCGAAGGGTCAATTTTTAACCGGCTTCAAAAAGAAGGTTCTCTATACGACGCGTATGTATGTAATATTGATAAAAATGCGTAATATTAATATATGTTAGTCTATGTGGGCTTCTAAACAAATTTACTAAATTTTATGAGTGTATGTATGTATGTATGTATGTATGTATGTATGTAGGTATGTATGTATGTATGTAGGTTTGTCCACGGATTTCTCAGAAACTACAAGTCCGATTTTGAAAATTCTTTTTGTAATAGTTAGAATATTTTTCAACTTAGGGTAGAGTACAAGTTTCATCAAAATCGGTCCAGTAGTTTAAGAGATATAAACTTTTTATGTTTTCAGTAAGTTACTGTAACGTAGACGTTCGAGTTGCGTGATAGTGCTGATACCTATTTTGGTAAAATAAGTCACTAAAAAGTGTTAAATAAACTATTTTTAATAAAATAAAAACCGACTTCAAAGTAAATTATCTAAAAAGCATAAAATAACGAAAATATATTGAAGTCGGTGTCAGCTGGTGTTAGTGTTAGATAACATGATGTGCTAGCACCGACTTCAATATATTTTCGTTATTTTATGCTTTTTAGATAATTTACTTTGAAGTCGGTTTTTATTTTATTAAAAATAGTTTTTGTAAGGGGTAAGCCGGTCCGGTGCACCCAGGAAATTTTCATTAGATTTCTGTATTGTTCTAAGTACTTTGCTGATAGCAATATGACATTATATCTTTGAAAAGTTAAAATCTGTAAAATCTGTCGTTCATGAAATTTTAATGAAACTCCCCAAGTCCAGGTAGGGTATAGGTATTGTATCACGTCGCAACAATAAAAGATGCAAAATACTAAGAACTTTTATTATCGAATATCATTAGACAGTAATTTACGATGTTAGCGTGATTTACATTATAAACAGCGCCATCTATCGGTGAAATTGAACATACAATCACTATAGAACTTTAATCAAGCTAAATATAAGAAAGTCGTGTTAGTTACACTATTTATAACTCAAGAACGGCCTAACCGATTCGGCCGAAAATTGGTGGGGAGGTAGCTTAGTACCAGGAAACGGACATAGGATACTTTTTATCCCGGTAGGTTAAGGTTAAGCAACGTTAGGTAAGGTCATTAAATAGATGGGTGAACCGATTTGTATGAAATTTGGTGTGCATATCGGGGAGGTCTGAGAATAGGTCATAAAGTATATTTAATGCCGCTGATACCATGATTGACGAGGATATATAGAACGAGAGGAGGGTGCAAGAGAGGAGAAAGAGGGGAGGGAATTCAAGGAGGGGGTGACGGGGTGAGGGATCGGGGGATTTAGGTGGAGTAAGGGGGGAGTGAGAAGGAGCAAGTTTGTAGAAGAGAGAGGGGGAGAGGGTTCAGAGAGGGGACAACAGGGAGAGGAAGAGGGGGAGTGTGACGGAAACCGAAGCGGGAGGGGAAAGAGAGAGGAGAGAAAGAGCATATAATTAGATTTTTTTTATAAGAGAGAGAGATAAATCTAGGGAGGAGGGAGAAAAGGGGAACAAAATGTAATAAAAGCGCGGGCGGAGCTGCACGGGTCAGCTAGTAAAATATAAATACTTGATGACATAGCCTGTATTTTTGTAACTCTGTCTGTCTGTCTGTCTGCTACGTTTTAACGCCTAATCCACTGAACCGATTTCGATGAAATTTGTTACAGAGACAGATTAGACCTTACGTAAGGACATAGGCTACCTTTTATCCCGAACAAAAAGATTTAAGGGGTTGATAGGGAATGAAAGTTAGAATGGAATTTCGTCGTTGTTGAAAATAATACCGTGACTTTGTTTTACAATTGATAAGAAATCCTACTTCCTACTATCCCTACTTATAATCCCTACTTCCTCTCTACTTCTATACTATCTATCTATATCTATACTTATATATCTAACACTTCTATATTAATATTGTAAAGAGTTTAAATTTGTATTTTTGTATGTTTGTGTGTTTGTAAGTATGTGTAATCTAAGGGTAATCTTCGGAACTAATGATCCGATTCTGAAAATTATTTTGCCTGCTGCTTACGCTGGGTTGAGCCGGATCATCGTACTAAAGCGAGCTGGATCATTTACCTCGGTAAATCCAGGTGGGTCGATGTTGATCAAGATGGACCGAGGTAGATCGAGATAAGTAAAGGTGGGTCGAAGTAGCTCAAAGTGAAATAAACTGGTTTGAGATGAGTCAAGCCGGATTATCAAACTGTATCAAACTCGATTGAACTGAGTAATAACGGATTGAATTGAATAAAAACTGGTTTGAGCTAGATTAAACTGGATCATGCAGGATCAAGATGAATCGAGGTAAATCGAAGTGGATCGATGTGGATCAAGATGGACCGAGGTGGATCGATATGCCAAGGTGGTTTGAAGTGGGTTAAGATGGAATAAAGTGGATTGATTTAAGCCAAACTCGATCATGAAATTACATTGAACAGGATAATACCGGATTCAGCTGAATAAAACTGGTTTGAGCTGGATCGAAACGGATCAAGGTGAACCGAGCAAAAGCGAGCTGGATCAAAGTAAATCGAGGTGGATCGATATGGATCGAGATGGACCGAGGTGGATCAATATAAGTCAAGGTGCTTCGAAGTGGGTCAAAATGGATCAAAATGAGTCAAGCCAGATTATCAAACTGTATCGAACAGATTCGAGCTGGATCGATGTGAATCTAGATGAACCGAGGGGATCGAGATAAGTCAAGGTGGTTTGAAGTGGGTCAAGTTGGAATAAAGTGGATTGAGTTGCGTCAAGCCGGATTATTAAACTGCATCAAACTCGATAGGACCGGATAATACCGGATTGAACTGAATAAAACTGGTTTGAGCTGGATCACACTGGATGAAACTGGATCAAGCAGGATTAAGTTGGATCGAGCTAAAGCGAGGTAAATCAAGGTGGATTGATGTAGATCGAGATGAACCGAGGTGGATCGAAATAGTTACGTCTGGGTGGGTCAAAGTGGGTCAAGGTGAAACAAAGTGGATCGAGATGAATCAAGCCGGATTATCAAACTGCATAGAACTGGTTCGGGTTGGATCAAGGTGTAGAAAAAAATCCAATAATTAGTTTCTTCAATTGTTGTGTTAAGTTTATTTACCGAGTTGCGTTACTCTACCTGCATAATAGCATTAATGCAAATCCTTCTTTGTGCAAACTTTTCAACTCCATGAAATTAACTTAAGGGTTGTTTTTGCCGGAATAGGTATGTTAGATTTTTGTGTGCAATACATAAATTAAGTATTGGCTGTAGTTCAAAAAACATTTTTTGGACCCCAATTATAGCCTCTTAGGGGTTGATAATCAAAACAATATTATTGGCACATGGATTTGCATTTGCGTTGATAAATGTATTCGCAAAGATTTAAAAGATACGTTTTTTTTTTATTTTTTTTTAAGATTTGCTCTTGCGTCCAGCTGTACCAGCAACGTTGCTGTACGTATCCCGGCTTCACGCTTGCTCCACTGCCGAGAACATAACGGAATACGTACGAGTCAAGACGAAGCTTATCTTGAGGGTCGAGAAGCTCAACTCGCGGCACAAAGTGTCATTCAACTCCTTTGTGGTGCGAGTTCCTACAACCGAGCTGGAGACCTTCACGAAGGAAGAGTTTTGGCCGAAGGGAGTCCTGTACCGGAAGTTTAAAGGAAGACTACGGGACTCTCCTGACCAGCGCAACACGTCGCCGCCACAGCGTGTAATTTAATATATTGTATTTAATATGTATGTTAGTTTAAGGTATTTAGCTATGGGCCTATGTAGCCTGAAATAAAAAGTTATTATTATTATTATTATCAATGCAGCATGAATTTTTGTAAGCGCATTTCATACTCAAAAACCATGCTAATACCCCTTTAATGGTCGTTTGTTTTAAAGTTATGAAATACGTGTTTCTTTATTTCTTTTGCTCAGTATACTGACAAAGTTTCGTTTCTGTGTGATGATTTTTTTTAACCATACACACTTTGGGAGCCCATTTGACATTTGACCCATTTGAAAGTGTGAAATGTCGAGTTCATTCTTATCGTTCACCTAAACTATTTAATAATGTTGGTTCCAAATTTCATGATTCTACTTTAAATGGTTTTGACTGTACGGTGATTTCTAGAAAAAAAGCCTGTTCTTCTATACTTATAATAAAACTGTAACAGTTCCAATTCTGTACATTGAAGATATTTTGAAAATTATATTTGGAGTGCATTCTATAACCGATACTGAGGCCGAAAATGTAATTTTTTTAATTTTTGTCTGTCTGTCTGTCTGTATCACGGCTGCGCATCACGCCGAAACTACTGAATGGATTCAAATGAAACTTGGCATGATTTGAGATCTTACTACGAGGCCTACCTCGGCCTTTGTCCTAACAAAGGATACTTTTTATCCCGTAATCTAGCACGGTTCTTTTGGGAGAGGGGATTAAAGTCAAAATGGGAACTTGGTTATACGTATGGTCCGATTTTATCAATTTTTCTTCATAATTATAATAAATATTAGTAAGGGAACACTCATAGAGAGTTGTTATCAAGGTTTTGTAGTCGATCGGGTTAAGCAACGTTAGGTAAGGGCATTAAATAGATGGGTGACCGTTTAACGCCATTTGAACTAAACGGGTCCGTGCTTCGGAGAGCAAGTAAAAAGTGGGTCCCAGTTTTTTACCGACTATAAAAAAGGAGGTTATGTATTCGATGCGAATGTCTGTTATTAAAAGTTTAGTTAACGTAAAATAGCGCATGCGCAGCAGCGTGGGTCAGCTAGTTTATTAATATAGGTAGATTATAAATTTTTCCCTCGTATCCCACTTTAGGGGTAGATTTTTTGAAAAATAAAAAATACATGTTCAATCATTTTATTTTAAGGATATTTTCACCAACTTTTAAATCAATTATTATTATTATTAATTGAACTAAGTAATAATTATTTCCCATACAAAGTTTACCAACCCCTAGCGCACCCTCAATGGTTGTTTTTAAAAAATCCCGAAACACGTGTTTATTTATTTTATTTAGAAAATCTTTTCAGTAAGTTTCAAATCAATCGAACCATACAATAAAAAGTTTCATACAAAAGAAAACACCCCATTTAACCCTTTTAGGAGTCGAATTTTCAAAAATCCTTTCTTAGTGGATGCTTACGTCATAAGAAGAACCTACTGTCTAAATTTCATCTTTCTGGGTCCAGCGGTTTGGCCTGTGCGTTGATGAATCAGTCAGTCAGTCAGTCAGTCAGTCAGGACAAGTAATTTTATATGTTTATCCACTCGTTCGTCGGCGGTAACGACTGATGCCGGTTTCAATTTTCTCTCGCCAGATAGCTGCAACGTCTGTAATAAATATTTTGGGCGAGGCACCAAAATATTTATTAAAATGCCATCTATAGAATAGAATAGAATATTTATTTATTCAAGTATCAGAGACTCATTATAAATAGGTAGGTAAATAAAATATAAACTAAGATTATGACTAATATTAACAATAATATACACACATATTTGCATACGTGAATCACCGCTGCAATATTCCATGAGAAATTTTGCAGCAGTGATTCACATAAGAACAGTCTAGTCTGCTTGTAATTAGCGATAGGATACTGTTGGGGCTGGCCCACACTCTGCGCACCAGGGATGCACATCTTTTTCGCATTGTGGTGTAAAAACAATCTACTACTGCTTCTGCGAACATCCCTGATGCGCTACAGAATCGAGGCAGCCGCAACAGTATCCTAAACGCGTTATTGTATTGTATGCGGAGGGCATTGTAAGCTCTTTGAGTGAATCTGGCCCACAGGCTACACGTGTAGAAAGAAGTGCAGTATGCCCTGAACAGGGTAATTTTAACGTTATGTGAGCAACGTGCAAACCTGCGAGCCAGCATGTTCACTCTTATACACATTGCCCTCCGCTCCCTTTCGATGTCATCATCATCCTTGAGGTTGGGGTTTAATATATGACCCAGATATTTCACTTTGTATACCCTCTGTAAGGGCGTCCCACCGATTAAAACAGAAGGTGTAGCTTCAGTACATTTCCCCCCAGTCTCAAAGACCATGACTTCACTTTTGGTGCAGTTATATTGGAGTCCGTGTTTTTTAACGTACTCCTCACACTGCACCATTAGTTTCCTCAAACCACAGACTGATGCACTCAGCAGCACCATGTCATCTGCATAACTGATATTATTTACACAGACTCCATCAATGTGGCAACCAATCCTGGTGCTGCTGAGCTCACGGATAAGCTCATTTATGTAGAGGTTGAACAACGTAGGCGAGCTCAAACCACCTTGTCTAACTCCACACTCTAAGTTGTACGGACAAGACCACGCACCAGCCCATCGTACATTGTTGACCTGGTTCCTATACCAGAATTTAAGTATATTTATTAGTTCTTGAGGCAAGCAAACATCCTTTAACTTGTTCCATAGAATGTCATAAGAAACCAGGTCAAACGCCTTCGATAGGTCGAGAAAGCAGGCATAGACAGGAGTTTCACGTTCAACGTAGTAAGAGACCGTATGCTTGACACACAATACAGCGCTTTCTGTTGACAGTCCAGGACGAAACCCGAACTGATTGTCATGTGGTACTATGTATTTGTTTAGTTGTGTATTAAGCATACTATCAAATACCTTGGAGATGATCGTGGCCAGTGAAATCGGCCTATAGTTGTTTTTATCAGCCAAGACACCGGTTTTATTTTTAACCACTGTTTAACCCCTTTAGGAGTCGAATTTTCAAAAATCCTTTCTTAGTGGATGCTTACGTCATAAGAAGAACCTACTGTCCAAATTTCAGCTTTCTAGGTCCAGCAGTTTGGCCTGTGCGTTGATGAATCAGTCAGTCAGTCAGTCAGTCAGGACAAGTAATTTTATATGTATAGATAATTAAAGCTTCTAATATTGTGAATTATGATGTTAGATCGATTCCCTATGAATAAGCTTATATTCAACTAGCGACCCGCCCCGGCTTCGCACGGGTGTAATTGAGAAAAAAAAAGAAGTGAATAATTTAAAGCTACTGCCTTTGATTATAGAATTTCTTGGAATTATTTATCAGTTTGTAGCAGACTTTTCGTAACGCAATATGAAATTTTTTGTATAGAAGTGACGCGTGAAAGGGCTACATATAGCTGCCTGTCCATGGGCAAAGTACTCAACGCTTAGGTTTAAGCCTGTAACGTTGAATCTCTGAGCTTGTGATTTGTTAATTGTATTTATAATTTTAGAAACTGCAGACGGCAACGGCTACGGCTATCACGTCGGCACATTAGAGGGCGGACCTGGGCTATCTGTCGGGATCTGCACCAGCTGATACCACTCAGTGCCTTGACTTTGAACCCGCCGCTGGAGAGGCACATTATAGTTCCTCGAGAACCTGTCATGGTGCTCACGGTTACAGGGATCACGGGGAAGCCTTTAATGGGATTTACGGGACCCTGTTGGTGGTCAACCGGGTATGTAGGTTTCTTATAAACTAAAGCCCCAACGGCCGTGCAATCAGCACATAAGAACCCCTTCTTGGGCTATCCGGTGGGATCTGCAACATTTTACCCTCAGTGGCTTGCCTAAAGCCACCTGGGAACTTTTCACCGTGCTCACGGTTACAGGGGTCACGGGGGAAGCCTTCAATTGGTCCCCGGGACCCTGTTGGCGGTCAACCGGGTTATGTAGGATTCTTATACACTAAACCCCCAACGGCTGTTAAATTAGTACATAAGTAGGAGACCTGGGCCATCCAGTGGGATCTGCACCAAGATCCCTCAGTGGATTGCCTTTGAGCCCGCCACCGGGGGGCACAATAAAGCCACCCGGGAAACTATAATCGTGCTCAAAGATACGGGGATCGCGGGGGAAACCTCCAATAGGCCCCAGGATCCTGCGGGCGATCGACTGCAGTATGTGTCCCCCGCGGCTGTCCACACAAAAGAGTGTGCACCGTGTACCCCTCAGTGCAAGGCAAGGGCCTTTGAAGCCGCTGCCGGGGGCGCATTATAGCCCTCCGGGAATCTGTCACCGTTGTCACAGTTTAAGGGAGTAGCGGGGGAAACATCCAATATGTCCCCGGGATCCCGTGGGGAAGTCAAATTTGGGATTCTTACCCACTAAAACTCCCGTGGCTATCACATCGGCACATGAGAGGGAAACCTGGGTTCTCGGGTGGGATCTGCACCAGGTGTCCCTGACTGACTGACTCGGACTGGCTGAATCCGAGTCAGTCCCGGTCAGTCCCGTCAGTCCCTGTCAGTCCCGGTCAGTCCCGCTCAGTCCCGCTCAGTCCCGCTCAGTCCCGGTCAGTCCCTGTCAGTCCCGGTCAGTCCCGCTCAGTCCCGCTCAGTCCCGGTCAGTCCCGGTCTGTCCCACTCAGTCCCGGTCAGTCCCGGTCAGTCCCGGTCTGTCCCGCTCAGTCCCGATCAGTCCCAGTCAGTCCCGCTCAGTCCCTCTCAGTCCCGCTAAGTCCTGGTCAGTCCCGCCCAGTCCTGGTCAGTCCCGCCCAGTCCCGCTCAGTCTCGGTCAGTCCCGCTCAGTCTCGCTCAGTCCCGCTCAGTCCCGCTCAGTCCCGCTCAGTCCCGGTCAGTCCCGCTCAGTCCCGCTCAGTCCCGGTCAGTCCCGGTCTGTCCCGCTCAGTCCCGATCAGTCCCAGTCAGTCCCGCTCAGTCCCTCTCAGTCCCGCTAAGTCCTGGTCAGTCCCGCCCAGTCCTGGTCAGTCCCGCCCAGTCCCGCTCAGTCTCGGTCAGTCCCGCTCAGTCTCGCTCAGTCCCGCTCAGTCCCGCTCAGTCCCGCTCAGTCCCGGTCAGTCCCGCTCAGTCCCGCTCAGTCCCGCTCAGTCCCGGTCAGTCCCGGTCAGTCCCGGTCAGTCCCAGTACCACACCGTACCACACCGTACCACACCGTACCACACCGTACCACACCGTACCACACCGTACCACACCGTACCACACCGTACCACACCGTACCACACCGTACCACACCGTACCACACCGTACCACACCGTACCACACCGTACCACACCGTACCACACCGTACCACACCGTACCACACCGTACCACACCGTACCACACCGAACCACACCGAACCACACCGAACCACACCGAACCACACAGAACCACTCACCCACTCACTCACTCACGGACGGCATAGGAAGTCACATAAGAAGTTTCACTTCAAAAACCTGTCACCGTGCTCAAAGTTTCGGGGACCACGGGTAGACCTCCAATAGGCTTCCGTCGACCGCGGTGTGTGGGATTCTTACCCTCTAAACCCCCCACGGCTGTCCGCAAAAAATATGGGGCTGCACCGGGTACCCCTCAGTGCAAGGCAAGGGCCTTTGAAGCCGCTGCCGGGGGCGCATTATAGCCCCCCGGGAATCTGTCACCGTTGTCACAGTTAAAGGGGTGGTGGCACGTTTAATATGTCCCTGGGATCCTGTGGGGGATTCTTACCCACTAAAACTCTCGTGGCTGTCACATCGGCACATGAGAGGGGGTTCTCCGGTGGGATCTGCATCAGCTGTCCCTCAGTGCATTGCCTTTGAGTCCGCCACCGGGGGGCGGGTATATTATATCCCGGATATTTACCTACTTTATAATATATGGAATTAATGAAATTCTCTAGTACTTGATTGTTAACTATGTATCTCTTTAGGTTTAGTCAATGTAAGCTATGTAAGTTTATTTACTTAGATAAAACTTAAAACCTTCAATGAAAAATTATCTAACCGATGGTGAAAATCGCTGCGTGGTTTAGGAGGTGCTATCCGATATTGACAGACTCGGATAGCGACTTTGTTTCACCCTATTTAAAGATACTTTGACGTCGTTGGTCCCCAACACCAGCCAACCTATAGAAAAAACCCTGACTGACAGACAGACAATAATTCCAATAAAGTTTTGTTTTTTTTTATATCATACGTACAATAGGTGCATGCATAATGTATGCCTACCCAAACAGACATTTTGAAAATATATTTTCATTATTTTATTTTTAGTTTCATATATTTGCGAAACAAACAAATGATACCACTTATTACTAAATATAAGATCCAATAGTACAAAAATCAATTCAGTTTCCACTAATAACTAAATCATAACATTAGAGAGAAGTTAACTACGTATGCATGATTTTAAATTTAAAAAAAGTATTAAATATAAAAATATATTAGAGATAAAAAGTGCCGGAGTCTGGAATATGAGTTAAATATTTAAAACATCGAATCTTAATATAAATAAAAAAATAAAAAACAAAGTTTAATAATACAAAAAAAAGATCCGCTCAGAGGTAGCGAACCCGGACAGTCCGTACTTAGAGGACGCTTCCGTAACCACTTGGCCAAGGAACTTTTATTTTATATTTCGAATTATTGTATCTTATTGTTGTAATATATTTGTACCGCCATCGGTTGAGTAATAATACTTCTTTTTTACCCTGTAAAGGGATAAATTATGAAAAATATGAATTACTAATTCAATTAATTTTCTTAACGAATGTCTGTGCAAAATTTCAAGTCAATAGGACCAAGGAATCGCGTTCTCCCATACAAACTTTGCCCCCCTTTTTCACCCCCTTAGAGGTTGAATTTCACAAAACCCCGTCTTAGTGAGCACCTACGTCCTAAAAGGAACCCCCATGCAAAGTTTGAGACTCCTAGCACTTGTAGTTTCTGAGATTTCGTGATGAGTGGGTTTTTGTCTACTCTTTTATATAATAAGATTATTTAGGTTTAATAGTTACTTTTAAAATGAAAATAGTTACCTAATATATCAAGTGAATTTTGATGATTCGAAATGATGACAGCACCGCGATCTTCGGCTACTACTTCTCCATTTCGCAGGTACCATTTTATACCGAGTGATTTTGTTATATGTTTTAGTATATTTGTGCCAAACCTGAAATTTTTTTCATTTTTATGTAAGTGCAATGCAGTTAAGATAATAATAATGATTCTATTTTATTAAAAAATATGCTGGATCTTACCTTGCGTTTCGTACGTCTTTCGGTCTTATTAAAAATAATGGCCATATTAACCCGGCGATAAGGGAAGTTGTAAAATAGTATATAATATAGCTAAAATTAAACTTTACAACATTAAGTCCATTATGTTTAAATCTTATAACTATGAAAGTGACTAGGCACACTGCGATGAACGCACTCACTGTGTACCACATTATCACAAGGTATGTATCAACTTCACGCTCCAAACATTCGAGCCGTAGTAGTTTCCAACATAAAATAAAGGTTGGTACTGAATTTATTGCAATGTTATCGCCGCTATATATTAAACTTTTTATTAGGATTCTGTAAATATAATTTTATAAAAACGATGATAACACATCTACGACGATATATGAAGATGTTATTAAAACTATAAATTGGCTTTATCTTCTTAATTTTTGCTGCTGACCTCCGACGCAAAAAAGAGGGGTGTTAGAGGCGTGCTACAAGGTGTAAAACTATTGTAGGTGTAGGTAAGCTTAATTCTGCCTATGACGTCGTACGTATGTAGCTGTGCTGACTAATATTCCGATTATTGGTATTAGTTTCTGTAAAAATGAAAGAAAATACTTTTATACAGGTGATTTTTTCAAGTGGGCGTGGATGGCCAAATTCGAAACTCTAACGAATAGCAAGAAATACTCAAAGGAGGTTTTTCAAAAATGTAAAATGGAGCTAGGTATCTTCTGCGCTAGAGTAAATCCCAAAATCCCTTCTAGGGCTCCCTTCAGGGACAAATTAAACGCTTCATTCAGGATAGTTTTGCGAAGCATTGGAAGTTATTTTTAACCTTTCCATACATTTTTTATGCAACTACATGACTCACCTGATAATGCCTCTGAGCCTGAGGCAGGCATCAGGCTCAGAGGCATCATCAGGTGTACTGTTCATAGGCAGGCCTATGAACAGTAGACGACTAATGCCGGAGTTTCTCTGGTTTTCCTTCTCTCCGCAACTCTCTTGCTGTATATCAATAATCTGCTGATACCCGGTACCTATGAGTATGCAGATGACACTGGATGCATTTTGGAGAGTATGCGCAGGAATTACGTGACTTGATACCACCCTTACGTATGAAACTGCCTTCAGACCGGACTTAGCGATTTGCATCGCCATTTATAATGAGGAGAGCTTAGGGCTGGAACAGTTTGCCTGCGTCGTTTTTTCCGCCCGATTATAATGTGAGTGTCTGCAAGGTAAAATTAAATATTTATTGAAACAAAATATTTACAGGCTATTTACAAACATGTACACTTAAACTAGGTAAAAAACTTCCTCGAAGAAGGTTGAGTAAAGTTTGCTTTACCATCCTCATTTACGTCGCCCGCGCCGCCTTTAAAACGCACTTAGTAAAATAACAAGACATTATTTTTTATTTTACTGGGGGCCTACCATCACCTCTCTTAGCAGTATTGTAATCATGTTACTTGACACAAGGTAGAGATGTAAGATGACGATAATACTGCTATCAGAGGTAAGTTGGCCTGAGCCCAGTAAGTTCAACCGCAACAGTGCTCATCAAACTATAACATAGTAACGTTTACCCAATGCTGCCTGGCGGCAGGGTTTCATTGAAACTTTAGTTTTTAGACGAAAAATTTAAAGCGAACCAAGAAATAAAACGGATCAAATTTGCGGTGAAACCATGCTGCTACGGTTTCGACTCACACTTGGTTTGTTTTGCACATTTTATTTTTAGACAATTAGCCGATGGGAACTTAAAAAAATCCTATGGAGACATGTAAACAAGTTTAACGCGTTCATGCTAACAACGTACATATACGTCACATATTTGTAGTTCTGTTGTAGCACAACGTACCATTACGTCCAGCGAAAACTTGACTTATTGAGCACGCCGTTATAGAGCTGCGTCTGGCCATACTAATACCTAGCTAAGAGAAGAGTTGCTGTGCCACGACCATTGATATACTATACCACCACGATACATCGAACTCGGGTGCGTCACAGTTGTTCGAAATTCGTTTTACAGATTTACATTTCAATACCATTCATCTATATTAATAAAAGAGCAGGGTGTTTTCTAGGAATCACGATACAGCAAAAACCATATAACGTACAATCTTGAAATTTGGAACCAACATTATTCAAATAGTCTAGGTGAACAATAAGAACGGATTTTTCGAAATTCCATACCTAAGAGGGTCAAATGGGCTCCCAAAGTTTGTATGGAAAATAAAATTTTTTTCGTCACACGGACATGAAACTTTGTCAGTGTACTAAACAAAAGAAATAAAGAAACACGTGTATCACACTTTTTAAAAATCGACCCTTACAGGGATTTTAGCCTGGTTTTTGAGTATGCAACGCAGAAAAAAATTTTCATACTGCATTGCTGAAACTTTGCGCATACATTAATCAAATTATAGCAATCCAGGTGCAAATAATCATTTTTTGAAAATCAACTCTGGAAGGGGTCCAATTGGGGTCCAAAAAATGTTTCTCGACCTACAGTCATAAAACTTAGTTTATATATTGCACACAAGAATCTAAGAAACCTATTTCTAGCATTTTTCGAAAAACTACCCCTAAAGTTTTTTAATGGGGTTTCAAAGTTTGCACAAAGAAGGATTTACATTTCATCCTATGATGCAGCTAGAGTAACGAAACTCGGTAAATAAACTCAACACAACAATTGAAAAAACTAATTTTGAGCATTTTTGTAAAATAAACCCCTAAGTGGGTCAAATAGGCTCCCAAAGTTTGTATGGAACAAAAATTTTTTTTCGTCACACGGGCATGAAACATTGTCAGTGTACTAAACAAAAGAAATAAAGAAACACGTATATCACACTTTTTGAAAATCGATCCTTATTGGGATTTTAGCAAGATTTTTATGTATGCAACGCGGAAAACAAAATTCATACTGCGTTACTGAAACTTTGCGAATTCATTAATTAAATTACAGCAATCCAAGTGCAAATAATCATTTTTTGAAAATCAACTCGTAATTGGGTCCAATTGGGGTCCAAAAAATGTTTCTCGACCTACAGTCATAAAACTTAGTTTATATATTGCACACAAGAATCTAAGGAACCTATTTCCGGCATTTTTCGAAAAACTACCCCTAAGGTTTTTTAACGGGGTTTCAAAGTTTGCACAAAGAAGGATATCCATTTCATACTATGATGCAGCTAGAGTAACGAAACTCGGTAAATAAACTCAACACAACAATTGAAGAAACTAATTTTGAGCATTTTTGTAAAATCAACCCCTAAGTGAGTCAAATGGGCTCCCAAAGTTTGTATGGAAAAAAATAAATTTTTGTTCACACGGCCACGTAACTTTGTCAGTGTACTGAGCAAAACAAATAAAGAAACCCGTGTATCACAACATTTTGAAAATCGACCCATAAAGGGATTTTAATCATGGTTTTTGAGTACGCAACGCAGAAAAAAAAATTCATACTGCGTTGCTGAAACTTTTCGAATACATTAATCAAATTACAGCAATCCAAGTGCAAATAATCATTTTTTGAAAATCAACTCGTAAAGGGGTCCAAATGGGGTCCAAAAAATGTTTCTCGATCTACAGTCATAAAACTTAGTTTATATATTGCACAAAAGAATCTAAGAAACCTATTTCCAGCATTTTTCAAAAAACTACCCCTTATGTTTTTTAATGGGGTTTCAAAGTTTTTACAAAGAACGATTTCCATGTTATCCTATGATGCAGCTAGAGTAACGAAACTTGGTAAATAAACTCACCACAACAATTGAAAAAAAAATATTTTGATCAGTTTTGTAAAATCAACCCCTAAGTGGGTCAAATGGGCTCCCAAAGTTTGTATGGAAAAAAAAATGTTTCGTCACACGGACATGAAACTTTGTCAGTGTACTAAACAAAAGAAGGGGTTAAAGGGGTTTTAGAGTATGAAACGTGAAAAAAAAACATGCTTACTGCATTGATGAAATTTACGAATATATTTATCAAATTATAGCAATCCATGTGTAAATACGATGTTTTGAGAATCAACTCCTAAATGGGTCCAATTGGGGTCCAAAACTGTTTTTCGACCTACAGTCATAAGACTTAGTTTATTTATATATTGTACACAAGAATTAAAGAAACCTATTTCCGGCATTTTTCGAAAAACAACCCCTAAGGTCATATCAAGGGGTTGAAAATTTTGTACAAAGAAGGATTTCCATTTCATACTATGATGCAGCTAGAGAAACGAAACTCAGTAAATACACTCAACATAACCTAAGTGGGTCAAATGGGCTCCCAAAGTTAGTATGCAAAAAAAATTTTTTTTCATCACACTGGTATGAAATTTTGTCAATGTACTAAGCCAAAGACATTAAGAAACACGTGTATCACAACTTTTTCAAATTCAACCCGTACAACACCCCTTGTGTTAGCATGGTTTTGAGTATGAAACGCGGAAAAAAAATATCATACTGCATTGACGAAACTTTGCGAGTATTTATCAAACTAAAGCAATTATTGCATAAAAATATTTTTTTTCCAATCACCTTTTTAAGGGGTCCAATTGGGGGCCCAAAAAATGTTTTTCGACCTACAGTCACAGGACTTATTTTATGAATTGCACACAATAATCTATGAAACTTATTTTAGAATTTAAATTTTAAAACTTAATATATAAACTCAACTGACACTGCGGATGCATTCATGAAATTAAATAAATCAATGTGCAATTTTTTTTTTAAATTGACCCTTAAAAGTGATTAATTGGGGTCCAAATCATGTTTTTTTACCCTACGGTCACAAGACTTATTTTATGTATTGCACATAACAATCTAAGAAACGTGTTTCCTGAATTCATCGAAATACAACCCCTAAGGTCAATTAATGATTTCAGAGTTTGCATGCAGAAGGATTTCTATTTAAGTTATAAGGCAACTACAGTCACGAAACTCAGTAAGTAAACTCAACACAAGAATTTAACAAACTAATTTTCACCATTTTTAACCGACTCCAAAAAAGGAGGAGGTTCTTAATTGTAGGTACATATATTTTTTTCTATGATGTATGTTCGCGCATGACTCTGGCAATTATGAACCGTTTTCAAAAATTATTTCTGGTACGCATAGGCCCGCTCCACTGATTGGGTCCCTTAAAAAAAAATATTACTTACGAATAAGCAGTTCCTGAAAAAACAAAAATGGCAACTCAGAAAACAACTGTAGAAATATGATGTTTTTATCGCTTTTTAAGGACAAAAATGGTCAAACTCTGGCAAATATTTACCAATTTTGATGATTCTTTTTTTATTGAAAAGAAGGAACCACTGTAATGAATAAGTATAAATTTTATCACAACCGGATAAAAACTTCCTGGAGAACAATGATTGATGTGTAGGAATTTATCTGGTAAAAAAGAATGTACCTATACAGACGAATTGAGAACCTCCTCCTTTGAAGTCGTTTAAAAAACCATGAAACTGATGTTCTCCATTACGTTACTTTGACAAATATGAACCGATTTCGATGATTCTTTTTTCATTCAAGAGAGTAAACTACTGTAATGATTTCATGCAAATATCATTAGGACTGGATAAAGTATGCAATGTTTTATTCGAAAATCAACCCGTGGGACAAATGAGGTGTGTGTGTTTGATCAAAGTTTGTGTGTAAAGTAATATTTTTTCAAAGACACGAAACTTTGTCAGTGTACTCATCAAAAAATTGAGAAACACGTCTAACACATTGGTTTTGAAAATCAACCCTTAACGGGGTTTAGCACGAAAAATAAATTCATGCTGCACTAATGACACTTTGTGGATACATTTGTCATATTGAAGTAATCCATGTAATTTTTTTAAATTACCCCCTAAAAGCGTTCAATTGAGTTCCAAAAAATATTTTATTCCTACAGCCACACGACATATTTTATGTATTGCATACAAGAATCTAAGAAACCGTTTCCGGCATTCTTCGAAAAATTCCTAAATTTTGCGTGAAGAAAGATCTCCATTTACCTAATTCTATAATGCAACTATGGTAACGAACTCAGTGAATGAATTAAACAAAACTATTGACTAAACTAATTTTTAGCATTTTCCGAAAATCAACCGCTAAGGACGTCTACCAATGGGGTTACCAAATGGTTCTACTTAAGAACCTCATAAGTTTTTTAATGGAATTGCAAAATAAGTACAGTATCTTTTTAAATAAAGAAGTAAATATTTAAGAATTCCATTTCTTACACATATAATAGCTTACACAAAAATACAGGCGTCATACTTGATACCTATTACATCAGGGTTACTAAAAGTGTGAACAATATTGTTACATTATTGTAAACAATATTTTAAAAACCTCGATCCATAAATCAAAACACGTTTGAGTAACAAAGTAAACGCGAGCGAAGCCGCGGGCTACAGCTAGTCATAATATATATTAGTAAGGGAACACTCATAGAGAGTTGTTATCAAGGTTTTGTAATCGATCGGGTTAAGCAACGTTAGGTAAGGTCATTCAATAGATGGGTGATCGTTTAACGCCATTTGAACTAAATGGGTCCGTGCTTCGGAAAGCAAGTAAAAAGTGGGTCCCAGTTTTTAACCGACTATAAAAAAGGAGGTTATGTATTCGATGCGAATGTCTGTTATTAAAAGTTTAGTTAACGTAAAAATAGCGCAGGCGGAGCTGCGTGGGTCAGCTAGTTGAATATAAATGACTTTTGCCATAACGGACAGTTGACATAATTTTATTTGATATACGTTAAAGTTGTTATATGATTTAGAATCTATACCAGCAGTTAATATATCGATCAACTGTAAGTAAGGTGGGGTAAGACTAACATACTTTACTGTCGGACAGACAAACTGTATTTTTGTGACTTACTTTTATGCCCTACCTTTAAGACAGTAATGCCACTGGTACATTAACACTATAAGCTTATATAAAACAATGAATACATTTCCATAATAGCATCTGGAACAGAAATTTTGAAGAAATTGTGATATAGGTAAAACTGGTAGTCTTACCCCACCACAGGGGGTAAGACTGTCAGTGACAAATTTTATCAGAAATCATTCACCAAATAGAACTTTTGAAAATAAATCATATTTATAACAAGTAAATCAAGTAAAAGATAACTCTATTGCAACGTTACAGCGTTCACTTTTGCGGCAATTCGTGTAAATAGTTATCCGGGGTAAGACTGACATACAATCGAAAACAGGGGTGTAAAACCTTTGACTTGTTTTTTTTTTATGGACATCAAAACCTCATTGTCACTATGAAATAGTTCAGCGATTAAAGTATAAAGAAGGAGCAAACACAAACACTCACAAACTTTCCTTTAAACAATATAGGAAGCTTTCGAAAGAATGCATATGCACATTTATAAATGCGAATGTATCTCTGTCTCTCTGTTGTCATCAATTTTCTTAATTATGTTTCACAGTTCGGTCCTTAGCAACTTATAATGTTTACTTATTGTAGTTATGCGTCCATACTACTAGCCTTGCACGGTGTTATTTAAAGTTTTTTTTTTTTTTTTTCGGGTACTTTATTATTTTATCACTTTGCCTACCACCACCACACTGACACTCCTATAAGACGGCCCACCCGCAGTTTATCTTCATTGTTTGTTTCCGTGCTCAAGCCTTCGCACGTCTCCAATCCAAAGCTGCAAGTGTATTCAGTATTACATAAAAAGTGAAAATCAAGAACCGGACACCTGGGAGGCGACGCCGCGATGTCGGGACAACGGAGAGGTGCCGCCGCGGTGGTGACGTCGGACGTCTCTTCGTGCTTCGGGAAATGGATCGTCGTGCACTATTGTGTTCGTACGAATCGAGCTTCCATACCGGGTCGTCTCACACGTACATAAAGAACACATTTACGGTTAACAGCGATGCCCCACCAGCGGGTAGTTGTCACCCCATCAGCGGGTATTGACGTTATCGCTGTGTTCAGACGATGCGAGCTTCCAATACCAGGGTCGTCTCTGTCGTAGTGTTGAACACGTTAACCGTATAGTGCGTTACACAAAAGCGATGCACACTCCTGTAGTCGTTGTTTTCGCTGTGTTCATACGATGCGAGCTTCCAATACAATCGGGGTCGTCTCTGTCGTAGATAAAGAACACGTTCACCGTTATAGTGCGATACGTCCGCTCTGCTGATGTGAGTGTACATATATATATGAGTATTTACGGTTAATTGCGATGCACACACCCAACAGCGGGTAATTGTTGCTTTCGCTGTGTTCATACGATGCGAGCTTCCAATACAACCAGGGTCGTCTCTGTCGTAGATAATGAACACCTTTACCGTCATTGTGCGATACACAATGCTCATGTGAGTATAGGTCTTGCTGCTGGTATGTCAGTATGACATGTTTACGATGTTATCTTTACGATACCTGTCTCCACGCCGTGTCGTCTCATTTGTACAAACAATGTACAGATGTACGAATAAATGCGTTACGCATTCCTTATTGCGGGTAATTTTTATGACTTATGACTTAACGCTGTGTTTAGTAAATGCAAGCTGCCAATACAACTGGGAACATATAATCCGATCATTATCATTAGCCAGAAAAATTCCACTGTTGAATATACGAAGACGTCCATCTTGGAACGTCACAATTAACGATAATTTGCTATTATCATCCACCGATTGCCTGGGATTCTTACAATATCGTCAGATATAATTCGATGTGTGGGTACTCCTAATTATCGGAATGCGTCGTGCGCCATTCGACGAGATGAGTAAATAATTAAAAACTTGTAATAATAATTATAATAATAATTCACAGTAGAATGAATTCAAGACTTCATAGTTCGTACTGCAAAGTGGTATCTAGCAGAGCCGAGGCGGACTGGCCGCCGCGGGCTTGACGCTCGACGACATCCTGGCCGGCCTACAGCCGGAGCATCCGTGAGTACCACCGTGGAGCTGCAGTAAGTAGCCTCTGAACTTATGGGACAGTACGCCGCGCCGGCCGCCTCCTACACTTATTATAAATACCTAAGTACTTAGTGGAAAGTAACTATTGATAAATCTGTTCTAGAGAACATAACAATATGACGAATTAGCTAAATTAATTACCTTTATGACTATATTTATGGTATAACTTTATGAACAGTAAAGTTGCAATATTTGAATGTGACAATATTAAGGACGAATTTTTGTCATACATAATTCTAATTTCTACATTTATTGCTACATTTAAATCTGTGTAGTAAATTTATAAAGTTCAATATTTTCTAAAATATATATATTCAGGGTGTTTCAAGAACCCTGTCCAATCACAGTGAGTGTTATAAAATATCTTAACACGATCATATTTACGTAATATTTTTTTATCTAAGGCATATATTATTATATAGATAAATAAAACCTTATAAACAGCGTTTAAAAAAAAAAACCCTGTTTGTTTACCGAGGTTATCACTCAGTGTCAAAATACGATTATATATTATATAATCCTTTGCTAAATATATCATAAAAATAATATACATGATCTTAGTATACCTACACAGTTTAAAAAATAAAACATCCTGTCTGATCTTTGATATTATTATTCAGAATTCATACGATTATACTTATGTATTTTTTTGTTGAATATTTCATTGGATTTTTTCTGATATTATATCTACCAGCTTTAAACTTTATTTTTATCGGGAATTAACGCGATTTACCTTATATTTTAGCTTGACGTTTCGGCCGGGTTGCACCAGCCGTGGTCACAAGCAGACTGGTTCAGCGAGACGGCTCCGTGCGGGAGGCAGAAATATCTCCGTCTACCCCCGTTCTTTCACTTGTAACGTTAAGCCCACTACACACTACACTCACAGTATCTGTATATTTAACCGCCGGCAAATAGCGAGGTTTTGCCATTTTAATCACTGGTTCCCATGTAGCTGATAACTTAAAGCCATCTTCCCGGTTGAAATTTTTATATTTTTTAATTTCAATCGCTTCACGAACAACTCTAGAGTAAAAGTGTCGATCGGTGGAAAGGACTTGTGGGCGATGAAACTCAATCCAGTGATTTGTATCCCACTGAAGTATATGCTCGGCAATCGCTGACTTGCTAATCTGACGGTTCTTCACAGCGGTGATATGCTCCTTAACCCTTTCTGCGATAGTCCGCTTCGTTTGGCCTATATAGGAGCTACCACAGCTGCAATTAATTTTGTAGACACCTGGTGTTTGTAATGGCAGAACATCCTTTGCAGTACCTACAACGTTGCTTACCTTGGACCCAGGTACGTACACAATGGGTACAGAATATTTCCTTAACACTGCACCCATTTTGTCCGTCACTCCCCTGATATAGGGCATGTAAGCAGGTTGTCTCTTGACTTCAGGACGTCTGCATTTCTTCTCTGATCGCCTCGGCCGTCCACTCGTTCTGTAACCGTTTTTCACCAGTACCGCCTGAACATGCTTGAGCTCCTGTTCTAAATGTTCAGGGTCACAAAGGTCGTATGCTCTATTGTTGAGCGATGTAACTACGGATTGCAGATGACGGGGGTGATGATGTGAAGATGCGTGCAGGTATCTATCAGTGTGTGTAGGTTTGCGGTACACACAGTGTGACACAGTTCCATCTGTTCTCGCAAAAATCTTAACATCCAAGAACGACAACGACCTGTCCGTCTCCAATTCATATGTGAACCTCATGTTTGGGTGTAAGGAGTTAAGATGTTCTATATACTGAACTACTGCCTGTTCACCGCCTTTGATGATGCAGAATATGTCATCAACATATCTCTTCCACAATCTGATTGTCTGGGGCCCGAGACTTAAAGCCCTTTCCTCAAAATGTTCCATCCACAGATTGGCAAGTACAGGGGCTACAGGACTACCCATTGCGACGCCATCGATCTGTAGGTAGTATTGTCCTTGAAAGAGAAAGTAATTTCCATCTAAACAGTTCTTTAGTAGTTCAATATAATTAAACGGCATCTCGTTGTCACCTAGTCTGTTTTTCACGATGTCCAATTCTTGAATGCCTGGACATCGTGAAAAACAGACTAGGTGACAACGAGATGCCTAGGTGTACCGCAAACCTACACACACTGATAGATACCTGCACGCATCTTCACATCATCACCCCCATCATCTGCAATCCGTAGTTACATCGCTCAACAATAGAGCATACGACCTTTGTGACCCTGAACATTTAGAACAGGAGCTCAAGCATGTTCAGGCGGTACTGGTGAAAAACGGTTACAGAACGAGTGGACGGCCGAGGCGATCAGAGAAGAAATGCAGACGTCCTGAAGTCAAGAGACAACCTGCTTACATGCCCTATATCAGGGGAGTGACGGACAAAATGGGTGCAGTGTTAAGGAAATATTCTGTACCCATTGTGTACGTACCTGGGTCCAAGGTAAGCAACGTTGTAGGTACTGCAAAGGATGTTCTGCCATTACAAACACCAGGTGTCTACAAAATTAATTGCAGCTGTGGTAGCTCCTATATAGGCCAAACGAAGCGGACTATCGCAGAAAGGGTTAAGGAGCATATCACCGCTGTGAAGAACCGTCAGATTAGCAAGTCAGCGATTGCCGAGCATATACTTCAGTCGGATACAAATCACTGGATTGAGTTTCATCGCCCACAAGTCCTTTCCACCGATCGACACTTTTACTCTAGAGTTGTTCGTGAAGCGATTGAAATTAAAAAATATAAAAATTTCAACCGGGAAGATAGCTTTAAGTTATCAGCTACATGGGAACCAGTGATTAAAATGGCAAAACCTCGCTATTTGCCGGCGGTTAAATATACAGATACTGTGAGTGTAGTGTGTAGTGGGCTTAACGTTACAAGTGAAAGAACGGGGGTAGACGAAGATATTTCTGCCTCCCGCACGGAGCCGTCTCGCTGAACCAGTCTGCTTGTGACCACGGCTGGTGCAACCCGGCCGAAACGTCAAGCTAAAATATAAGGTAAATCGCGTTAATTCCCGATAAAAATAAAGTTTAACAATGGAACGCGAAAGTCTAAAAGTATATATCTACCAGCGTTGCGAATATTCCTCTTATAAGTTTGATGTGCCTTTTAATGTGTAATACACCACATTCAAGCTGTTTTGAGTAACTTATATGTGTTTTCTACAGTATACACAAAACTATCTAGTTTACGCTCTCTATTCAATGTCCTTGCTTCTTAAGATTTTTGAGATTGACAAAATAATTTTACACCGACCATATTAGTTTTTGCTACCTATTAATTTTGATTGATACTATATTTTTGGAGATAGGAACTATTCTTGAGTTCAAATATATTATTTGTGTTTACTAGTACGTCACTATTACCATCCCTTAGTATTAATACTTAAAAAAAAAATATTGTTGGGTAATTTTAATTTTTTTTTTATGCCCTGGTTGCGGGTTCGATTCACACGCAAAACACATTTGTCTGCGTGAACATGCTTATTTTGAGCGTTAATTGTCTATACAGAATATAAAGCATACCTTGGCGTATTTGTTAAAAAAAAAAAACAATCACATGAAGTACACCAGAAATAGATAAATTTGTAATTTGGAGGCTTTACGAGTTCTTCCTATATTTAAAAAAAAAAAAATTATAACAGAACTTAAATCCTTTTTGGAACAATGACTTACGTTCGGTATCTAATGAGTGCATTAATTAAAGATTGTGACTGTTGTGTACCTACCTACCTCTATAGCACCTAAATGTACTAAATAAATACCGATCACGACCATGATCTGCTAACAATCTTCTTTATTTGTCTGACTGCGAAATTGGTAAATAAGTTATACTTCTTGACTGAATAGATATTCACGCAATTTCAGGTTGTGGTTATCACCAGTAATCCGCAATAACGTTAGGGTCATTGGCGCCATACGGGCTGCATAGATATTATAAAATAAAATAAAAAAATAAAATAAAAAACTTTAAGTTCAATATATGACTGTTTTACATAATATCCTTTATGAGATAAGCTAACGGTCATTGACATTACAATCAGCTGACAGCTGGTAGATACATATAAGGGTAGGTGACACAATAAATAATATTTGGAGGGTATATCTCCTTATCTACCCTCAACTTATAAAATGTGACATAAAGTCTTGACCCATACATATGAGGGTAGGTGACACAATAAATAATATTTGGAAGGTATATCTCCTTATCTACCCTCAACTTATAAAATGTGACATAAAGTCTTGACCCAATAGTTGTTTTCTAAAAAAAAAAAAAAAAATGACGCAGTAACTTTGAAGTGCAACTAATTAATCATAAAGATACTTTTACTATTATGGATGAAATTAATACAGGATTGTTCATTAATTACAATTTATTGCTTACCTATTGTCAAAGTTCAATAATGTTTCGGTTATGCATCATGTTAATTAAATAATTAATTTAAGGTTTTTTCTATCTGTTCTATGTGGCCTGTGTGGCCTTTGGGAACATTTACGTTCACAAACTGATATTTACTTACATGTTACCCTTATTATATAGTTCAGTTATTGATTATATAAAATAATTACGAAAATAAACTTCAATTTCAGTCATTGTCTAATGGTGAGGTTTTGCATATTTCCTTTAAAATTGTTTTTGTAAGCTTGGTGCATTTGCGCGTTTTTACAAGACAATGATTTATTGCCACTGTTGACAGGTTTTGAAGCGAGATTTTTCTCGATTCGACATTTCTATTCTTACATACTTAACCTTAATAATGGATAATTTTGCTTGCGGTTCCTCCGCAGTATAAATTACGATTGGTCAGGGAAGATAATCTACTTTATTACGGGCTTAATACTTACGTCTGAATTTTACTGTTGGCTACGTGTAATATAATTAAGGATCAAACGAACTTACCCTTACGTGAAGTTCGATCATAATTATGTGAACAGTTCGGTCCTTAGCAACTTATATACTCCCCTCCCTTTTAAATATCACCCGTCCCAAGTATAAAATGTGAAATGTTTTTCCTACTCTAAACATAATGAAGATAAACTGCGGGTGGGCCGTCTTATAGGAGTGTCAGTGTGGTGGTGGTAGGCAAAGTGATAAAATAATAAAGTACCCGAAAAAAAAAAAAAATACTTTAAATAACACCGTGCAAGGCTAGTAGTATGGACGCATAACTACAATAAGTAAACATTATAAGTTGCTAAGGACCGAACTGTTCACATAATTATGATCGAACTTCACGTAAGGGTAAGTTCGTTTGATCCTTACATTATAAGTTGCTAAGGACCGAACTGTTCACATAATTATGATCGAACTTCACGTAAGGGTAAGTTCGTTTGATCCTTAAGTGTATACGTGAGTAAAAGCGTGGGACGTACCTAGTAGGGTTATTACAATTAGTTTTTCTAGGTAGCAACTAATAATTATTTTTTAGCACCTAGTTAAAGCCGATACCCACTTTGAAAATGTTTACAATATCTGACTTGGTACAATATCTGGTAAACTGATAGTCTTCCCCCACTTTGACATTTTTATATTATGGTTTTATTTTGTTAAATATTAAGGAAACTTATTTGTTTTATGTGATAATAACAAGATAATTTTAAACTCGATGTTGGTATGATGCTACTTACATCAAAGAAATTTAACATTTAATATCACAATTTTTTTAATGTTTTTTTCAGATCCACCAACTAGCCATTTTTTTCTTACAACCGACATTTTAATTGTGTGATATTGACCAAATAGTTCAACTTATGTGGCAACTGTGTTTTGAGCCGAGAACCATTTCATGATAACTGTTTTATCGACAAGTTAAATTGGGAAAAAACGCAAAACTTTTCGAGTTATTTGAAATTGACAGTCTTACCCCACCTTACCTTACTATAATTTTATATACTACTAATATTACATACCTACTATTCAAGTATCATAATTTTGTTCGATATAATGATGTTAACAAATGCTGTTTGTATAATATAATATAGTATTCAGTTTTCATGACTTGTCTAGGGCAAAGTATGTTTGATATGTAGGTACGACGACGAGCGAAGCGAGGAGGAGTGTTAGGTTTTTTTGACCAGCAAGCCTAGACAAGATGCAATCGCTTCATAGCGAATCTATTTCTTCATTCGCTAACGGTGTCAATTCCCTATAACTTGTCACGTGATTTTTCGATGACATATTTCATTCCCATACTATTTATAAACTTTCTATTAGCGATAACGATTGCAGAATGTTACATTGTCTAGGGGGGCAGAACGCGCGAGCCGAGCGAGCTTAGCGAGCGTGCCGCGGTAGCGGCCGGCGATGCGCCAGAAGAAGAGTGTTAGAGCATTTAATTTGTGATCGAAAATGAACAGTCTAGGGCAGTCTTATATAGTATGTGCGACGACTAATCAGCGCATTGCAATTCGTGTATGAGAGTATTGCTCTTTTGATTTAGTCAGGCATTTTTTGTTTATTTTTGAAATATAATAATACTTAGGTTCCTGATCTTTCATGATATTAAAATTCGACTAAAAATAAGTAAGTATATGTAGAGATTATATTTTTTCTAATACTTAGTTAATTCATTTGTTGCGTATATCGTTGCGTTATAGTTTATGAAGGGTTTTCTTTTGAAATTATTTGTTTTGAATTTTGATCGAAGGTTTATTATATTATATTTAATATATACGAAATGAATGGTATATATCATAAGTTTGTATACATTTTGTCAATAGATATTTTAATAATCGAACATATATTACTTACCCATCGAACTCTCATATTGCTAGTGCTATGCCGCATCGATTATTTTTGACATATGTATTTGATAGCTCTTGGTTGTAGTACCTATGTACCTACTTTGTTTGCGCGCAACGTCACTATACGTCGTTTCGCTTAAGAAGTGTATATGGACGTTGACGTCGACGTCGGTTACACGGTCAATCAAGATCCATGATTGACATCAGATTGACCGTGTAATATACTGATTGACGGATTGATGATCCAGATTGATGGATTTTTAAATATTTTAATATTTTTCGACTTACTGACTTTCATCTTTATTTTTTATTTATTTTACACCAGATTGACGCCAGATTGAATGTGTGTAGTGTATTATGGCACCCCCCCCCCCTCTTCCTACAATGACAGACAACATTTGCAGATGGCCCCCAGTCCCCGGCAGTTCCTCTATTCCTCGCCTTGGTAGCGGGCGGGGTAACGGTCGAGCAGGGGGTGCTAAGAATCTCCGGCAGATGCCCCGCTACCACCCCAAGTTCTATAAGACCCCACGCCATAAAAAACCTCAAAAGCTCTCCAATACAACCATTAAGCTAATGGTAATCCGGACTGAGATGAGACTGCAATCTTCAGCTTATATGTCGGAATATGCTGAACTCAATAGACGAATCTCAAAATCCATGCGACACGACTTGCGTTCCTATAATACAGCGTGTATTAAGGACGCAACGCGGAACCAAGGCTCTAAAGTGTTAGCAAAGAACTTGTCTATTGGGCGTAGCCATATGACAAAGCTGAAGATCGATGACGGCAGTGTCATCTCATCGAAACCGGAGTTATTGAGAGAGCTCGAGAGATTTTACGGACAGTTATACACCTCAACACGGGAGCCCGTTGCTAGAACAGCTCAGACACCAGAGCCAAACTAACCCAACACTACACTGAGGACATCCCAGACATCAGCCTGTATGAGATTAGAATGGCTCTCAAACAGCTCAAGAATAACAAGGCGCGGGGTGAAGACGGAATCACATCAGAACTTCTGAGAGCGGGTGGAAAACCGGTACTTTAACTAACGGTACGGTAACTAAGTACAAATGTCGTCCATCTAGTGACAACTTGGAAAAATATGTCTTGGTTAGAAATCACTGCAACAAGGTGTGTAGGTCCGCGCAACGCCAACATATTCACAATTCTGTAGAAAATGGTGATCCTGCCAAAGTTTGGAAATTTCTAAAGTCTTTAGGAGTTGGTAAATCACGCCTTGATTCGCTTCCCGTAAATTTGAATATTGATCACCTTAATCAGCATTTCTCTTCCTCTTCCTCATTGTGCAGTACAACCAAGGCTCAAACCCTTAATAGTCTTTCATCTCTTCCAACTCCTGACTGTTCTCAATTTGTATTTAACCAATTCACTGATTGTGATGTCAAGAAGAGCATACTTTCAATTAGTTCCAATGCCATTGGAAGTGACAGTGTTACACGCAATATGATTATCCCCATTTTAGATCAGGTCCTTAAAATTATAACATATATTCTTAATTTCTCTATCACTAATAGTACTTTCCCATCTTTATGGAAAGAAGCCCTTATCACTCATCTTCCTAAAAAATCTCACCCTTCGTCTTTCTCTGAACTTCGTCCCATTTCTATACTTCCCTTTCTGTCTAAGGTTCTTGAGCGTCTTGTCTACTATCAGCTCAGCTCCTACCTTTCCATAAACAATTTTTTTAACCCCTTCCAGTCCGGGTTTCGTACGGCACATAGCACAGTCACTGCCCTTGTTAAAATTACTGACGATATTAGATTAGGTATGGACGAAGGTAATCTCACTATCCTCTGTTTACTAGATTTCAGTAATGCCTTTAATACTGTAGACTTTGATATTTTGCTCGGGATACTTCGCTCTCTTAACATATCTCCAACAGTGATTGGTTGGTTTCATAGTTACCTGTCTGGGCGTCGGCAGCGTGTTCGCGTGGAGGACAGTTTGTCTTCTTGGTGTAACACTTCTGCTGGTGTTCCGCAGGGTGGCGTGCTTTCCCCGTTACTTTTTGCTGTATTTATTAATACCATCACTAAAAATCTGTTTTCAACCTACCACCTTTATGCTGATGATCTACAAATTTATTCCCATGCTTCTTTAGACCGTTTGCCAGATGCCATTGGTAAAATTAATTTAGATTTGGCCCAGATCTCTACTTGGAGTAAGTGTTTTGGTCTCCAGGTTAATCCTAATAAGACTCAAGTCATGGTTGTTGGCAGTACTAGATTAGTTTCCAGAATCGATTGGACTCTACTTCCTCAAGTTAAATTCGAAGGTGTAAATCGATGGCTCCTACGTTAAGTATCGTATGTGCAAAACCCGCACTTTACAGGAGAGCGAATTTAAGATATTTTTCTACGCTTGTTCTTTAAATTTGAAGCTATTTGGCTGAAATTTGTACCAAACATAGAAAATGCCTTATTTTACCGAATAGTATGAAAACAAACGTTTAATAATTATTCGTTTTAGAGATATTGTTGTTACGCTTTTATACGATGGAAATCTGCAGTATACAAATATCGTAAGTATTACTTACGATTACATACGCTGCAATTCAGTAAGCAGAAAATAACGTATATTTTACTTACGATGTTTTACATCGACATTAATTTGGCATTAAGAGACATACTATATTTTACTTTCTCCATATTAAATGAAATAGGTGCTTAGGTCAACAAAATATTTAAATAATAAATAAAACAACTGAACTGAATCTAAATTACTTTTTTAAAATATTTTATTTAGAGGTCTGACAAGAAAGTAGGTAACTCACTAGCTCTAACTCTCGCAGAAAAATCAACACAATTAAAACAATAATAAAACTTACAAACGTAATTACGATTGCCTGAAAATAATAATGCTCTTAATATTTCTTTGGTAAAATAAAATTTCTTACAAATACCTAAACAAACACTTTATTAGAGCGTATGATAAGCTTTATTATTGGACATAGAAAAACTTTTAAAATAGCTTTGACTATCATAAAATAATTACTTATAGTTAAAAAAAAACAGAAACATCAACCTATAATACTGACATTATACCTTTAATAACAGTTAGACAACAAAAGTAAGAAATAAAAATGCGTAGGTACCGAAAAAAATAATAATAAAAAATTAACAGAATTAGTACAAACAAATCAACAGGTAACAGGTTGCGAGTAAAGGTTAGTGCGACTTGTTTTAAAAAACAAGTCGCACTAACCTTTACTCGCAATTAATCAATGAAAATGTCACCACTACAATTTGTCCATACAACATCATTGTTAACTATGTTACTGCACACACGTACACACTCCTAGTCTTACACATACGGCACACACACACACACACACAAACACAAACAATGCTTACAAGTTTTCAGATGCGTACCTTAAAACTAAATTTTTCTGTTAGTTATTATTTAAGTAATTTCATTCAATTATTTGAAATTTCTGTATGAGAGTCGAGCTCTTCAAGCGCAATTATAACTACTGGTACTAAATAGTAAGAATCTGTTACTGGCAATATGGTAGGATATCTATATACATTTTAAATAATACAATGTGCTGTTGATTCTATGATTAATAAAGGAAAAAAAAAAACAGAACGGAACGAATTCTTTTTATAATATATAAATTCTTTTATAATATAAATTCTAAAACAAAATCCTTAATCTGAATCATTCCGAGTCAATGTGTGCAGTTTGACTCCACTGGGAGGTTGGCGTAAAAATTGTGATGAATAGCTGGAATTACACCTCTTGTAACTCATTAAATCATCGTTTATTATTGAAATGAGTTGAACTAATTTTACGGATTATATCAACCTCAAGATACTGTAAGCTCTTTCTGTGTAGATCGACTAAGAATAATAATGATAAAACCTGAGGGTACCCTAAGACAATTATGACGTATAGGCAACTACCACCTCAGTCCACCCGCGACCATGAATGCTGTAAAGTGTTCAAAACGTCGGGATATTAAAATAAAAAATAAACTGGGATATAATACATAAAATTATGTTCTTTTCAACGTTTGTTTCAATTTAGATATATGCAGCTTATTGTAAAGTAGGCCCACAACAACATCGCTTTCATTTCGTTGTCATTCGTCTGGTATTAGCTTTCTGAGATCTGTTAGATCATACTATATTACATGAAGTCTATTTGGATCTACAGAAAGTACGTTTAATTTCTTTATTGTTGTCCTCTGAACAGTGAACACTATCACCATGTTACGAGTATGTTGAATAGTTTGAAAATAACATGCGGAGTTGTATACTCGGACCTTGTAGCGACTATGGAACATTTTCGTGCTTTGAAGCCTTTCCGCCATACTTATTATTGGAAACAAGTTTAATAGTAGAAAGCTTAACATAGATCTCTTCAAATCTCATAACTTTCGTGGTGCCTTACAGGTGGACTAACAAGGGTTCGTGCACCTGTAAGAATCTTTCGTTCTGAGGTTATATCAATCCGTGTGATTGTTATTTGTCTCCCGCTTTGCAAAGGAGGGAAATAGAATTTATATTTCTTTTACTCCTCCTATATACTTTTATAATTATATTTGTTGCGGTTTCCAAGACAATTTTGCGTTTCCCCGGGACTCGCCGAGGGTCAAACCTCGGCGTCTTCACTGGTGACCACTGTAGATCCTGGCTGACATTCACAGTGGTGGGAATGAGTGGTGGGAGTAACCCCAAATTAAAATAAGTCCCACAACCGTCCTACATCTGTAGCAACTACTCCCACACTTTTCGACATAACATCTGAGAAACATTACATTATATAATATATAATACAGAAAATTACATTACCAACAAAAACATTCTCACAATCTGTGTCCAAAGGACTAACATTTACAGCCTGGATAAGGGATGAGGTGTTTGTATGATTCCCGGGTTATTTTTCTTAATAGAGTGGTCCTGAAATATATTTTCTGCACCATTGTCATTTCGTTCTGAATGAGGAGTGTTACTGTTTACGGTGGGTGGCGTGATAACTAGTACGGAACTATTAAAATCCAAGGTATAGGTCAAACTAGCTTCAAGTGTGGTTTTATTTAAATCTGGCATAAGCTGTGACTAAACTTGCATGGCACTTACTTCATCTTCTTCGAACTTCGATGGTTAAAAACTTCTAAATGTTATCAAATCTTCATCTGAAAAAAAAACTTTATAAAGATGTTTATGTAAATCATACAGCAGTCATAGATCCTAGAAACTTAACACAAAGTATTTTAATAAGTAAATGTTTACCTACCAGAATTGTTATTTGGCAGTATTGGTAGTTTTTGAGAAATATCTTCTTCCGGCATCTAAGAAAGTGCTTCTATTTCCATTAAATGAGTCCCAGGTGGCAATAGAGACTCTAAAATTTAAAAAAAAGTAACAAAAGACAGTACTTTTTTTGCAATTACCACGTAATTTATTGTATGTTAACCTTACCATATCCAATTCTGCAACGTAAATCAGCGTAAATAACACATACGATAAAAGTCAGATTTAAAAATACCACGTAAATAGTCGTACGTAGTACATACGATAAAATAATTGATTCGATTGGCAGCGTACAAAATCGTAAGTACTACATACGATATAATTTGATGACCAAAAAGCAACGTACTAAAATGTATTTGTTATATACGATATTTTTGACATAGTTTCGTAAAAAACTTACACTTAACAACAACGATACAATACAACCCCAAAAGGAACATCACAGAGTCTTTGAGTTCTTGAATTATGTCTCAAATACGAACATGATTTATTTTTACTCATTATCAATCTTATATAGTGATTTAAATTAAGTAAATGGTAAAACGAATTCGTGCCGTGCGAGCGGAGCGTAATTCCCACGTACAAGCCGGTAAGTGATAGATACGATTCGCCGATCATCCGTACTCCCGTGCACCTTTACCCCGTATAATATAGCTAGAGGAAATACAATTATTTACGGCGCCCACAAAAATAACATACGCCTTTATACGGGAAAAAACTTTTTCATTTTTCACGTTTTGAAAATTCTGTTAATGGGATTAAAAAGTAAATAACACCTTAATTACGAATCAATGAAAACATGAAAATCATGTTTTTAGACATACGATACTTAACGTAGGAGCCATCGAAATCTTCCTTTTGCAGATAAGGTTAAGGATCTCGGGATATTTATTGATCAGAAATTATCCTGGAAGCCCCAATTACAGGAAGTCAGCCGTAAGCTGTTTGCTTCAGCGGGGTCCTTACGAAGACTTCGTAACTTTTTGCCTGTCTCTACTAAAATTGCACTTGCTCAATCTCTTCTTCTGCCTATCCTAGACTATGCTGATGCCTGTTACCTTGACATTACAGAAGATCAACTTAATAAGCTTGAAAGACTGCAAAACTTCTGTATCAGATTCATATTCGGATTACGGAAATTTGATCACGTTTCGGAATTTCGTGCTAAGCTTAAATGGCTTCCAATTCGGCTTCGCCGTAATCTACACATTCTGTCTCTCTTATACAACATTTTATTTAATCCCTTTACCCCTTCCTATCTTAAAGATCGTTTCATATACCTACATGAATCGCATTCTCGTTCCTTAAGATCGTCAGAGAATTTAATCCTTAAAATTCCATCGCATTCCAGAGCATATTACGGTAACTCTTTTTCAGTTCGTGCTGTCAAACTGTGGAATAGTCTACCTTTGACAATTAGACGTGCCGAGTCCTTAGTTACATTTAAAAGGCTCCTGAAGGAATATTACTTGGTCTCCTAGCCATGACTTCTTTTTTATTTTTATTTTTTTATTTTTTATTTTTTTCATCCACGATATCACCTCTATACTATCATAATATATTTTATAGTATTATTACTTATTTCCTCACCATAGATAAACTATGTTATATTGTGTTTTATGTATATTATCGAATATATGGATATATATATATATATATATATAATATATAATATTTATTTCAATGTAGGTATATATAATATTTATCTTATATATTATTATCTAAATTACATGTAGATTTATAACTTTTCCTCATTTTATTTTATTTTGTTTTCTGTACACCATTGGCTACCTTCTTTTGTTAACTGATCGTTCCTTTCCATCCTAAGGTTGTCTGGAAGAAATCGCAACTTGCGATAAGACCGCCCAATGTATACCATTGTATATTTTCTTTGTACTTCTTTGTTTTCTGTACTTCTTGGTGTGCAATAAAGAGTTCTCTATCTATCTATCTATCTACTTTTAGTCCTCCAGAAGTTATTTAATTCCGTCTTAATCGAGGGTACAACGCCAGAAGTATGGCACAGGAGTGTGGTGGTTCTTTTCTTCAAAAAAAGGTGATAACACTTTATTGAAGAATTATAGACCTATCTCACTTCTGAGTCATGTATACAAGCTGTTTTCGAGAGTCATTACGAACCGTCTCGAACGCAGGTTTGATGACTTCCAGCCTCCCGAACAAGCCGGGTTCCGAAAAGGCTTTAGCACCGTAGACCACATACATACGCTCCGCCAGATTATACAGAAGACCGAGGAGTATAATCGGCCATTATGTCTAGTGTTCAAAAATCAATCTATTCACCTGTTTGTTTGAGTCTCTCTTGTCTCTCTTTTATGACGGGGGCTATTTGAAGAACCAATTACAAAATTTCAATAAAGTATTTTAAGGTTAGGAACGGACGAAGCGGTATTGAACAGCTGTTTTATTTCTAAACATACGAGACCATGGGAACGCGGTGGCCAGCCGTCACTGACAGGAGTGACGGCTGGCCACCGCGTTCCCATACATTTTTATTGTTCTAATTTTTATCTTGTAAATAAAAACAGAGTATACACTTCATAAGTATTACAAGTGGAAGTGTCATTGCGCGCGTGGAACTAGTCTGTCTTCACCTTAATCGTTTACTTTGTTAGGGCCTTTCTATGATAAAATCCCTAATATCACAGTCTATAAACCAATACAGTCGTCCAACGAAGCCGTCTAGACAGGGCAATCGTACGGGGTGTGAGGGGTGAGACGCGGGTAGGCGCGCCCGAGCTGCGTAAGCTGCTGCCACCCGAATTAGTTAGTAGCTCGGGACATAACTTTCAGGGCTGACTCGTATTTGTTTTAATTAACCGACTTCAAAAAAGGAAATCGTCATGTATGTATTTTTTTTTGTAAGCAGTTATAATAGTTTATACTACCTGTGCTGTGTGAGAGAGATATTATTTTCTTGTCCGGTGAAGCTGTAATGGCCATCTGCGGCCAACAGTACTACTCATACAAAAAAAAAAAAAAAAAAAAAAAAAAAAAAAAAAAAAAAAAAAAAAAGAGATATTATTTTACACATTTTCAATTCCAAAACGACGGATATATCTTTATTCCAAAAAAATGTTATTGGTGTCAATTTCGAAGTTTCTCGGGGTGCTGATTACGAAAATGGCATCCATTTTCAAATCCAAAATGGCGGATTTTTTCTTTTGTCAAAAAAATGTTATTGGTGTCATTTTCGAGGTTTCTCGGGGTACTGATTACGAAAATGGCATCCATTTTCAAATCCAAAATGGTGAATATTTTCTTTTTTCAAAAAAATGTTATTGGTGTCATTTTTGAGGTTTCTCGGGGTGCTGATTACGAAAATGGCATCCATTTTCAAATCCAAAATGGCAAATGTTTTATTTTTTTTTAAAAATGTTATTTGTGTCACTTTTGAGGTTTCTCGGGGTGCTGATTACGAAAATGGCATCCATTTTCAAATCGAAAATGACTGACATATTTTATACATTTCATTAACAGAAATTTCAAATCCTGTAAATATACAAACCGAAAATATTTTTCAGTTGGCTATTTATAATAAACGAATTGGAAATTTATTAATTAATTACAATATATTACATAACATTGTAAAACTCTATTTGTATTTGTCTCCACGAAATGCCTTTTTGTATTTCTCATAGTAAGAAAGAACTTCAATGAATAAAGTAAATAATTATAAAGAAAGAAATCATTACCATCCCGTGCGATACTAGAAATATAATTTACTTACCTAGTATTTTAGTATAATATTTTAAGTAAATTATAAAAACAAACTGTGAGAACCCTACGTGCTACGGAGTACGCCATGCGGTGTCGGCTTTTACTCAAACATCAAAGGCGTCGAACTACTGTATTAGTTTATATACTGTGCTAATATAGTGAAGACGTATGAATAGTAACATCATTATCCGAAAGACGTCCACTGCTGAACAAAGGCTTCCGCCTTGAAAAGGTGGGGGTTGCCATAAACCCCACGCTTAGCAGGCGTCTTGGAGATCGCAGAACAGGTAATCCAATAGAAAGACGCTGCTGCCCGTCGTCTTGTTTTCCCATAGTCGCCTCTCGAGGGTGCTATTCTTACCCGGACATCCCGCGGGTATGAAATAATCGGTAGAAGAATAGTAATGCATGCATTGTATTACGTAATGCCATAAGTACAGGCGATATTGGTTTCATTACTTAAATTGGTTCACTGTGGTGGTGCATTTAACTGGCTGTGTTTTATTGCCTACGTTGCGACAGCGTTATTCTGCAACGCAGACCGTTATCTAAGAATACTACAAAATATTGTTTTGATAAACTTCTAGATTATCTAATAAGTTTGCAAAAGTCATCATCAATAAGTACTACACTTAAAATAAAAAAAACTATATTGTTTTGATTTTTCTGTCAGTGTTATTGCTATGTTAAGCCGGAAATATACTTCTGTCTTGTCATCGCGCGCCATCGCGATCTTTTTTAAATTTAATTTCGAGACGAAACAAGCAAGACGTTTGCCTATATACAGATGTATTGCACTGCCGCTTCTCACCGGAGAAATTAGTTACAAAGTCTCTTGTGTCTGGTAATTTCACCAGCTACGGTGACTATCACATCGGAAAATAACAATCTTTACACACTGCTGCTGGGCGGCAGAATGTCTGATACTATGGTGGTACGTGGGGAGTACCTACTTGGACAGTATATTTTTTGACATTTTTGATAAACAGCCAAAAACTGCGTGACATAAACCAAAATAAAATCTGTTTTGAGATTTGCAAATGAAGCTCTTTCATGATACCCCACTTAATATAGAAGTCTCACTTTGAAATTTTGATGACCCATTTTGACCCCCATTATAAAAAAAGTAAAAGAAAAATATGTATTTATCATTTGCGATTTGGGGTTGGGTTAGTAAAGTCTAAAACTATTCCAAGTTTCAAATCGATAGCATCAGTGGTTCCTGAAATATAAAGGTGTGACAGACAGACAGACAGATGAAGCCAGACCATAAGGGTTCCGTTTTCACCTTTTAGGTATGGAACCCTAATTATAATAAGTTTATCCAGGCACTAGGCGGTATAAACAGAAAAAAGACACTGCCTACCCGTCGACTTCGTTAGTTAGATTATCAATGTTTAGTTACATAACGCCAGAGAGCGCCCCGATACGACCCATTAGTGTGCACACACCCACCGTTACGACCATGCCAGTGGCACTCTCCTTAAAACAGGTGACAAAATTTTAATGTATGGAAACTAGCACACCTTTAGGCGAGGGAAGGAACTAAATTTTAAGATTCTACTATAATTTGCCTAGATGGCGTTAAAAACGCAGTTTATATATTTTTATTTATTTAGTTTAATATTGTTTTTGTATATCTTCAATTTATTTGAGTAATGTTATATTTCGAATATTTATATTAAACTTCTATAATTTAATAATACTTATGCAACTACCGGCCTCAATGGAATAATGTTGTGTGTGGGCCCCAAGTGGAACGCGCTCCGTATAGTATTGTACTATATCTGTGGTATTGTAAATTGCATGAAGAAATAGGGTCAAAGTGGAGAAAACACTCCCAAATACATGACTGAGGTCAACGCTATCCCTTTCATTGAGGTCGAATCTCCCTTTCTAAGAGGGTAACCTTGATGTTTCATGAAAAATCAGGACATCTTTTTAACTTCGTCGCTTAATACTACTTACTTGGCTTGTTTAAGCTTTAAGTTTAAACCGATTAAATATGTCTAGTTGCTTCCGTTTACCTCTCAAAATACGACGGGACGAAAAACCGACGCGACCGTTGAGAGACCAGGCGCAACATTTTACATACCTATCTGACGCATGGAGCATCTTACTTTACCTTAGAGGAGATACCACTGGAGATAGCATGATGCGCTAACCCCTCTGCCTAATTTTGTTCATATGGTCAGGTCATTCTTTATTTGTGTGCGTATCTTTTTGAATATGTTGCGAGTTTATTATAGTGTGGTTATGCGTGAAATTGTATCTGTGTGTGTTTACTTCGCCTCCCGCACCCCTCAAAAGTGCCACGAAAAATTTGTTCGGTGAATCGACGCGATACTAGCTCCATTCTAATTACTCTGAGTACTTTACAGACAATCAAGTAATAAATAAATAATAATATAATGGTTGTGAAAATAAAAGCATATGAAGTTATGATATATTAAGTGGCAACATTTAGTTTATCTATGCACATTAATATTAAATATTATTGTTAGTCTGTATTTTGATCGGTACTTAAAATAGTCTCTCTATTTTAATTAAACAAGAAATGTATCTTTCTCTCTGCGCCTCTGTGGTGTGTGTGGTTAAGCACGTTGATTAGAATAAAACATAATTAAAAGTAACAAATCCTTTTATTTCTCTCCACAATTAATCGAAAATGATAAAAATAAATTGTATTACAAGATCATTTATTCAGTACGTTTAACGATTTCTGATTAATCACAAGATATTGAATAGCAATTTCCATTATATGCAAACAACTAAAACACCTTGTAACCCACACATTAGACGATAGAAAAAGCATTTGCAGTAAATTTAGGTTTCCATTGGACCAACTGCAGATCATTGCAGCTTCATAAAATTTCTTTTCGAATGGGACAATGGATAGTCATAATATTCCTTCGCTCAATATCTTTAGGAAATCTACAAGAAAATAAAAAATGTATTAATATTGACCACGGGTAAATAAAACAGTATATATATTGACAGGTGACAGGTATAGTGACAGGTTAAGAAATAGTGACATAAGGAAACGTTGTGGTATGAAAGAAGATGTTGTGACAAAAATTGAGGTATGCTGAGATGGTTTGGCCATGTCGAGAGAATGAATGAGGAACGATTGACGAAAATAGTGTATAAGGCGAGTGTGAATGAAAGTGTTGGAAGGGGTAGACTTAGGCGGACGTTTCAAGACCAAATCAGGGACGTCTTGAAAAAAGGCCAGGTCAAGAGTACCCTAAACCGAAGAGCATGTATGAAGGGAATAATGAAAGTGGACGAAGCGAAACAAGTATGTAAGGATCGTAGCAAGTGGAAAGAAGTGGTCTCTGCCTACCCCTACGGGAAAGAGGCGTGATTATATGTATATTTATAGAATGATATAGGTACTCTCGCCGATACGACCACAGTGGCCAATCTTTCGCAAGATCAGCCATCAGCCAGTGCACAAATGCTTGCGTAGCCACAAGTGCACTCTTTCTTCCTTTTACCTCTCACAGTTTAGTGATACGAAAGATCAACACGACCGGGGAGAGGTCAGGCGCAGGACCGACTTTTTATATGCCTATCCGACGCATGGATCATCTTACTTTACAGACAATCAGATGACCAGCCTGCATTGTCCTAGCCAGTAAGGAACAAATATACAAAGTTGTTGCTCCCCGCAGGATTCGAACCTGCGACCCCCGGTACGCAAGCAAGCAGTTTCCCACTGCGCCACGGAGGCTACTAGACGCGACAGGACTAGGAGGCGACAAGAATAAATATGATTTTAATAATATGTTTAAAACTACATACACACTTGAACATACAATATTTTTTCCATATCAATCCTTGAACTAAATACCTACATCGTATATTTTTTATCATAAAGTGGCGGTAAAAAAAATCCCCAAAACGGAAAGTCTTCAAAAAATCTTTACCATGGTTACTCTATGAAAACAATGTAAAATATTTTAAATTAGATAATTCAACTACAAATTAATAGAAAGTTAAACCCAATACTAACAAACGAACTGAAAACGTGTTATATGCCTATCGAAAGAAGAACTGATCGAAAATATGGTGCATAATCCAAAGGGATCATCGGTAGGTACATTATTGAACAAATCGGACTTACGAGTGATATTCGGTATCATCTAAGGGGTACAACATATTTTTGCAACTAAGTACTACACATTTTATCACCATTCTTATTAGTTTAATTCACTTTATCGTGAAATTATGGTATTTAAATGTTGGATCGATTTAAATGACAGACAGTTTCATGCTGACAATAAGCGCCAGTGTTGCCACAAAATATGAACCCTTAAAATCGGTATTTAAAATTGCATTTGAGTACAATTGGCGAAAACACAATATAGCATTATCCTAATCGTACTCGCAGAACAATACCAAAAAAAAAAAATATTAGACATGATTGTCATCGTATTTTATGTTTTCGGGTGGAAAACAATCTTTTGATGTTGAAGTAGAGCATTTCTATATTAGGGTATCCATTTCTCGGGTAATTTAAATTATTACATGGACCACACATTGGACCACTTAGAAAGAGAGATCCGGCCTCAATGAAAGGGATAGCGTATGCCTCAATCAACTATTTGGAGTTTGGACTCCACTTTGACCCTATTTCTTCATGGTAAATTGCCTTTGGCGGTTACTATGGCAACTTAGGTTGTTAAGTCATTTTTTTAAAAAGACTTGTTTCATTGAAGATAAAAAGCTATAAACAATTATTGAAACTAAATATTTACAGTTTATTTACAAATATGTTTTTGAAGAATTCAGTTTGTTCTGTGTCTGGGTGTTATTTATCTACTTAAGTAGGTATGTACTTATTTACAAAAACATTTTTAAAAGCTAAAACAAGTCATTAGAACATGGCATAAGTATTTATTTATAATAACATTTATACTACTCGTGAACTATTTCAGGTCCACTACATCATTGTCCTTAACCACAATGGCTTGAATTGGAAATATTTAATGCAAAGCTGTACTGAAACAAGAAACTCAAGTTAAGGGGATTGGACAATATATGTAAATAAAAGAGTACGATTGTGCGTCAGATATGTTTAGATTAAGTTATTGGTTACCAAGTAAACTTTTTACAATAAATATCTCTTTGTTTTGCCTTTAAACATGTTCCTTACAAATATTCATTCAACATAAAGCTTCATTTCCCTATACGTAAAATGATTATCAAAAAAGCGCCATCTGTTGGCACATTTTGGATTCCTGTGAAGTTACGCCATCTTTTGGCGAGGGTAAAATTAGTTTATTAAAAGTTGAACGTGAGTGACCCATCTATTCTTAAGTATATAGTGTATTATCTATGGTTACGACAGAATGCGCCACATCGCGCACGACAGTATAGTATGTTTCCAGCTTTAGTCTTAGTTGAAGTAACCCTGAATTTGATGTATGTACGAGTATACATCTATACTTACAATAAAACTGTAACAGGTCCAATTCTGTACATTGAAGATATTTTGAAAATTATATTTGGAGGGCATTCTATATTGACGGGCCCGTTGGTCTAGTGGTTAGTGACCCTGTCCGCTAACCGATGGGTCGTGGGTTCGATTCTCACCAAGTGTCTGGGTGTTATTTATCTATTTAAGTATGTATTTACAAAAAAAAAATGTATATAAGTATTAGTATCAGTTGTCTGGTTTCCATAGTACAGGCTCTGCCTAGTTTGGGATCAGATGACCGTGTGTGGATTGTTCCAAGATATTATTATTATTATTATAACCGATACTGAGGCAGAATTTTTTTTTTTAAGTTTTTGTCTGTCTGTCTGTCTGTCTGTCTGTCTGTCTGTCTGTATCACGGCTGAGCATCACGCCGAAACTACTGAATGGATTCAAATGAAGCTTGGCATGATTTGAGATCTTACTACGAGGTAGGACATAGGATACTTTTTATCCCGTAATCTAGCATGGTTCTTTTGGGAGAGGGGATTAAAGTCAAAACGGGTACTTGGTTATACGCTTGGTCCGATTTTATCAATTTTTCTTTATAATATAATAAATATTAGTAAGGGAACACTCATAGAGAGTTGTTATCAAGGTTTTGTAATCGATCGGGTTAAGCAACGTTAGGTAAGGTCATTAAATAGATGGGTGACCGTTTAACGCCATTTGAACTAAACGGGTCCATGCTTCGGAGAGCAAGTAAAAAGTGGGTCCCAGTTTTTAACCGACTATAAAAAAGGAGGTTATGTATTCGATGCGAATGTCTGTTATTAAAAGTTTAGTTAACGTAAAAATAGCGCAGGCGGAGCTGCGTGGGTCAGCTAGTTGATACATATGTGTAAATGAGTAAGGTAGAGTCAAGTTTTTAGCGTCCTGTCACGAAGTGTGGGCATAAAACTTTTATGTATTGCGGCGCCCCGAGTCGTAAACCACGCGTTATACTAAAGTAACCTACTTTCGGGGTGCGAAAAGCTCATATATTCAAGGTTCATTAGAAACCTGTTTTATTTATTGATCTTTGTTACCGTAATTTGTCATTGCGGAATGGTACCTATGCGAGACATAAAATATTAATAATAGATTTGATCATAAATTATTATTCAGTTTTGTTATTTTCTGACAAATATAGCAATTGATTAGCTAATGTTAATTAGTCTGAAATTACTTCCCAGAATTTAATCTTCATCAGCGACACTGTGGTAGCCACAGCTGGCTTAGGGACATGATTGGCATATCGTACGCCGTGCGTCGTACGTATAAGGTGCCGAGCCGGTTCAACGGACGGACGTCTGATCTGTCAATTGGCTCGCATGGTGGATTAGGGCGTAAACCATCTCATCTTTAACATTATTCTACATTAAACGTGTATATAACGGGTGTAAGGGACATCATACCGATTTTTTTTTATAAGATGTCGAATAATGTCCGTTACAACATTACAGAAACCATTTATATGGAAAACTAGCGGCCCGGTACGTGCTTCGCTACGTATAAAGTGAAATATTTTTACTTCAATGACAATTGAAGACTGACAATTTGCTTTAGTCGAAGCGCGTCCAAAATGAAATGACCGCATGAATGACATAACAACATGCTTTTACTGTCAACACTGAAATTTTTTTTAATTCGGAAAAAAGGTTCAATTTGACAGCATAATCCCCATTTACAAAACGATCCATTTATTGAATTCATTTGTTACAAAAAATGTGATAATGAAGAACCGCTCTACCGATTTTGTGCAAACTTCACATAAAGCATCTACTAAATAGTCCGAACAAAGCTTAAACATTTGGTTTGGATAGGTGAGCCCGTTCTTGAGTTATAAAATTACAACAAAAAGTGGCATTGATTTTTATAGATATAGATGACAAATGACTGACTTATTAATTTTCGAGCATGTAATGAATATATGCGGAATGATATTTATTTCTCAAATTACATTGCTAATTTTCTAAAATAATAATAAATAATTGTCTATTAATTAATTGCATATGTACTGTGCTGCGGTCGCAGCCAACGATTTTGAGGGGGGTCACAATTGACGGTCCCGTTGGTCTTGTACCTAGACTAGGTTAGGGTTAATTGCTACCCAATTTTGCCGTATACGAGTATGGATTGGGGGGGGGGTCATGACCCCCCCCCTAACTATGACACCCCTATGACCCCCCTCTCGGACCGCCACTGCATGCAGGTTTCCTCACGATGTTTTGCTACACCGAAAGCTAGTAACAATCGTGCCAAGACGATTCGCACATGATTATTTAAAGAAATCAGAGGTGCGAGCCGGGGATCACCTTGTTTCCAAGGCAAGCGCTCGCCCATTGAGCTGTTACAGCTACACCCGTGGGGTGCCGGGTTAGAATTGCATCCCCCCATCTCCTCTCGTTGGGTGTCGCAAGTGGCGACTAAGCGAGAACAAGAAGACAGGCAGCAGCGTCTTTCTTTTGGATTTATCTTCCACCTATACTGCGATCCCCAAGCGGCCTGCCAAGCGTGGGGATTATGGCAACCCCTCCCTTCTAAAGGGGAGGCCTTTGTCCAGCAGTGGACGTCTTTCGGCTGCTAATGTCACGTTACGTAAGGTTTAGAGGTCAGGCAGAGAGAACCCGGAGACCGCTACTAAGACAGGTAGGTACCTAAGGGGAAGTAGCAATAAAAGAATGAAAACTCAGGACTTACAATAACACTATAATCACAGATAATACGTTTACAGTTCTCTAAAGTTAGGTACGCAGTTCGTTTCACCGGGTCGGGAACGCGGACACTTATTAGCGTAAGATCACGTAACTTGCTTGAAAAGATTCCTGGGCGCAGGGAAGCCTGGCGGCGTGCCTAGATGGCACAGCCGCAGCCAGGCCGCCGGCAGGTTCAGCGCCGGCCACGTCAGTCAGCCAGCAGGCTGGCCGATGAAATGGGGTGCGGGCGTCAGCACGCCACAGCAGCAGCACCCGTAGATTCGTGGCCTCTGGCGTAGATAATGGCCGATTCCGGCTCAAGACCTGGTTCCGCTCAGCCTCCGGTCTTGCGACTTCAGAGTCTCGACCCTCGACTCTAGGCTGTAGTCCTCAGGCCCAAGTCTATGCACTCTCCACACTCGTCTCCAGACCCAAGACCCCAGACTGACGTTTAATTTCTCCTCCCTGCCACTTGACAGCTCCTCGTCTAAATTTAAATTTTTAAAATTAATTAAAAATAAATACAAATATTTAAAAAATGATGAGGTATGACAATGGAGGTTGATATATTATGAGGAATGAAATGAGTATGCTACAAATGATGATGATATAATATTATTTCCCCTTTGCATCTAATCGCAACTCATTGCCTCGTTAGGATTTTTCATTTGATAACCATCTTGATGATTTTGGAATTAAAGAAATACAAAATGGTGGCTGAAGGCTGCCATATTTTTTCAAACCGTAGACATACATACATACATAACAACTTTTGAAAAACAGACATCTTTCTGGGGCAGTCGGGCAAATAACTACACTATCGATCATGTAATAAGTACTGACTGGTAATCATGGGAAAAGCAAAAATGCGAATTACCCAACTCAGATGGATTAATTTATTGAGTTTACCAATAAGATGGTAAAACAACCTCGACCAGCTTGCTAATCATTCAATAGAGTCTTTATGTGGAACACTTTCCGTCCGACAATGGTGTTGAATAAAATTGCGTTTGTTATTTTCGTTTTCGAGGTGCATCAGTGTATTAATTCGAATGGTTCAGTAGGTTTAAACAAATCGGAACCATTATACGTATATCCTACGCTTTTCAGAGATTATGTAGTGACCAATTTGAGTGAAAAGGGACGAGAGATGTTTTTCGCACTTAGCGAACGTACGTATTGAAAACATGTTTGTAACGATGACAAACCTGCGTGTGGCCTGTATTGTGTAATTTCTTAAAAAATAAGCTGAGGCCTTACCATGAACTCATATTGCAGGGCTATAGTAATAATGCCAACGCGGGCGAAGCCACGGGCACCAGCTAGTGATAATATATATAATTATTTTCTTGTTGTGTCATAACAATACGTGCATTTTATTAGATTTTATTTCAGCGGCGAAGTTGTGAAACAGTGCTTTGTTTATGTTTTTCGTAGGTTTAAAGTCCAAGGATACTATGGAAATTCTTATTTACTGTATAAAACATAATATCCCATTTGAATAATGGAATTATATTTTTGTTATGTTAGGGTTTGCAATTTTGTAGAGATTTATCGCAAATTATTTAATTCTTTATTTTCATTGTTTAATATACTGGCAACTACTTTTAGAGTACTGACAGAAGTAGAAGCTATTCAATTGATTCGTAGCGCCAGCCAATCACGGGGCCGCATTAAAGAGAACTGATGCGGGCTGTGATTGGTCGTTGTGAGACGTTTGGGGGTTTTGTGTTCTGGTAGGGATTTTTACCGATAAAACCATGGTTGGGAGCACAATACGGGAATTCGAGTGTCAACCACGAGACTGTTAAGAGTTGGAAGTAACTGTTAATTGTGAATTTAATTTATCGAATTTATATTAGTCGTGTATATTCAGTGTATTAGTATGGAAACAGTGTGTTGTAATAAAAGTGATTTATATTCTGTGATGATATCTTCTATTATTCTCCTCGGAGCAAGGTCGTCCTTTATAGATCAGAAGTGGCTATCGCAACTAACTTCAACAAAACGTAAGTACACGCCCAAATCTAAAATTGTTTTGAATTAGTTTGAATTGATATTTATCTCTATGCGTTGTAGTTTTTCTATATCAGCTTGCTGCTTAAAATTTATCATCGTGCATTGTGATTTCTAAATGCAATACCTGGAAAAATAAAAAATGTTTAAATATTTTTAAAGTACCTACCCTCTATTTTTATGTACAACGCTAATTGAGCAAATCAAACTGTTCGTATATTATGTGTTCCGTTTGACGTCCGAAGTCCTTTTATGAGAGAGTGCATCGTCTTTTTCTTCGCTTTGCCGCTAGATGTCGCTACCTTACCGTCACGTGACCGCCACCTACAGCGCCACAGTGGCCAAATCTGTAACTAAATGAGATTGCACAGAGCAAGCCGCCATCTTTGTCATTGTTGCGTCGTTTTCGGAACCGAACGCATGTCGTTACAGTTTTTCTGTTGAAAAAATATTTAAATTGTTATTTTATTGTAGCTTTCGAGACTAAAAGTAGAAAGTTACCCAATATTTATTTTTACGAAAAGATAATTAAAACCGTTACGTAGAATTGCTTAAAAATCCCGGGAGGTTTCATACCGCGGAAACAGAATTAATTTTACGAGTGTACTTGCTTAGTGATCGTGAATCAACGCATTTAGGCTCAGTGATAACCGGTGCGCTCCAAGAAGATTCCAGGTTACCCACAACATCAAGATCATCGGGGTCAAGCCCCTCCTCCGGCGAAGGTTAGAGGTACTATCAGGACATCTGGTAAGTCTTTTAATAATATATTTTGGGCGAAAAATATTTCGGGATATAGTATCCCCGCTACAGCACCGATAAATGTAAATAATATTTTCACATCTACCTGGTGTAAATGATATTAAACTGTGGTAATTAAATGCTCCCATTATTTTTGGGACTAATCTTACCACACATTCTCGCCACTGTGACTCCTTTAGGCGGGGATCTGCAGTGGTTACCAGTGAAGACACCGGGGATTCCATAATGTTGCCATTGAGGAACCTGCTGTACCTGGAGCATCTGCTCGAGCAGGATTGTTAAACTATCGCGTACAATACAAAAATTTAACAGCCCGGATTGGAATTCCGTATATCAGTTTCAAAAATTAATGCAAAATTAAGATATTTAGAGGATCCTCCGCTCTATTCAAGTGGAGTAAATTAGATCGTAGTTTCGTGGCCCCATCTAATGCTTTTTTGTGCATAACTATTGCTCTTTAGTGCATAAAATGAATTCCTGAACGTTGCTTTACGGAATTTTACGCGATGGTAGATAAAGCCGGAGACCAAGTCAAAATGATCTTTTTACAAAAAGTTGAAGGTTTCTTTTGGTTTGTTATTCCGATTGCAATAAAGTTTCTTATGACATATCCAATTCGGTATTTCGTACATCTCTTATAAAGCTCTTCTCAGGAGTTTAAAAGAGACCTGTTAAGATATGGGGGAAAACTTATTCGCTCTGCAGAATTTATGTGCAATCCCAAAAACTTTACTGATTATTTTACTAGCCAACGCCACTATTTAAATCTTGGTACGGCCAGTCACCAGTGTGTTCTAGCTAGATCTCGTAAAGGAAGCTATTTCGCTTCTTCCGATATGGTCTAGTGGCTAAGAGACCTGGCTCTCTCCCAGGAGGCTTGGGTTCAATTCCCGGTATCGGAACCAAAGGCATTAAAGCAAATCAATATATAATATAAAACAAAAGTTTTGATTACGATAAATAGAAACAGGGGGGGGGGCGATAAGGATGCGTTCTTCGCAGAACTATTCTGAAATTAATTTCTGCTGCTCGCATTCCATTCGCTGAGAGACCACCCCTAGTACCAAAAATGGAAGCTTGAAAATGTTTTCGTTTTCAAACTGCACGTTTGAAAACATTTTCAAGCTCCAACTTGAATCTCTAGACATCGGCCTAGAGATTCAAACCATTCAAGACACAAATTTAAAATCATCACTATTAACAGCACGCCCGCGTTCCGGACGAAATTATATGTATAAATTTGCGCCGAGGATGCGGGTCGCAGGCGACGTCGTCGTCATGCGAACAACGACAGGCCTATTATCTCATAACCAAAGATCATAGGCTACCTACACATTGGTTACGAAGGATGACTGTTGTACCCTTCGGGTTAGCAGCAGCACCGAGAATGTTCCCCACAGTATCGATTTGGACTGCCGAAATCTTTCGCAACAAGTCCTTGTCAGTCCGTATATTTGATCGACTCTATATTAGTCCACCAGTGCAAGGCGATGCGGAAACTTCAAATTACCATTGCCATAGTTTCTCAAAAGCCAGGACATGGAAATCGATTCAGAAAAATCAATTCTCACCCCAAACAGATGTTTTAATAGTATGGAACACATCTCCACGTCAAGTTTCTGAGTGTCTTAACAGCAGGCAGTTGGCCCCTCAAGCAGGCGCAACGCCTCTTAGGGTACCTAACTTTTGCAACCTTCATCACCCAACGGGGAAGGTTGCATTGCCGCACGCTGTAGCCCCACAGCATCCGTTTCGCACCGTCCATGCTTCTTTCAGAACGTGGTACAAAGCGATCTGGAATGGTGGTTAGAAAACTACGATCAGAAAACTTCCATTTATCACGAGCGACTCTGTCCATTACGAGTATTCTGATCACGGACACATTCAATGGCCAGCGTCAGTCAACAACGACAAGGCACTTGAAGTCGACGCCATTTGAAGTGGCATTGCGCCCTAAAGTTCCCTTTAGGGTGCAATGCGCCTTTAGTTGGAATTACGCTGTGATAGCTATTCTTATAAACAGCAAAAGCTTTCGAAACTTCAATCAAAGTAATCTTACAGTTCGACAGCAAAACCACATTATTTTCCGGATGTAGGAACAAGGGCGACACGAAATCTTTAATGCTCTTGGAATAAAGTAACACTTGACTAACAGTCTCAGTTCTTTGTCCCTTGCACCTACCGGGTCTGTACCACCCTAAAGGGAATTACAAAATACGCTGCGGTAGCTGTTCTTATAAACAGCAAAAGCTATCGAAACTTCAATCAAAAGTAATCTTTCAGTTCGACAGCAAAACCACACTATGTTCCGTATGTAGGAACGAGGGCGACACGAAATTTTTAATGCTCTTGGAATAAAGCAACTCTTGACTAACAGCCGCAGTTCTTTGTCCCTTGCACCTACCGGGTGTGTACAATACGTAGACCGGCCTGCTCTCATTCACTGCCGGATCGATGCTCTCACGAAATCGATCCGGCACAGAGTGATCAGCTTTAGGAGAACTCCAGATGTACACCTCTCCGCGTCAAGCAAAGCATACGTGAGCTTAGCTTATTGAGGTATGTTACGCTGGACCTGGCAAACTAGCACGTGTAGTTTCACAACGCTTTCAGCAGTTGTTGGAGTAACGATCTTGCGTGGATCTTTCTCCATCAATTCTCCTGCGTCCGCGTGTGCATGTGTGGTCATCTCAACCAGTCGCAAGAGCGGTTCATTATAATAGTACCCATGATTGTGAAAGTGTTAAATGAAAGTAGAAATAACTTTGAAACGGTTTGTTGGATTCAGCAAAAAGCCGATCTCTAGTTCAAGTACCCATACTACGACAGCTACAGTACTATAGCTGGAAGCTTGGCTCATTTCGGCTGGGATACCCTAACTCAAAGCGGGTCACCAGACGATAAACAGTTCTTGTCAACATATTAGAAAACGTTTACGCTTAATAATTATATCCCGATATAGGCAACATGGGCTCAGTGGTGAACTCAAATTAAATTGCACTATCGTCTAAAATCGTCCGTCCGTCGGTCATTATTTTAACAAACCCATTTTTAAGTAAATTAAAGATTTGCTTATTGAACTATTTTCGTGGTTAAATCGGTTATACCATCAGTATGTGAAACTATAACTGATGCCGAAAGAGCTTCAAATAATTAAGTTAAGGCATAATCATTTGTACTAACTTACTACTTAATTGTTAAAGCCATTTCATAAGCTCCAACAACTGCTTATCTAAGATGCCAGAAAAATTGTATTACTGATACAATTTTTTAATAATAACAACCCTAGATTAGTTGTTCTGTGATGATGAATTTGTCCAATTTATTAGACATAATAATTTCTCTGGTTCGCCTCAGGTCCTAGAGTAACATGACTTGACTCTTTACATTGACAAGGATGACTATCACTTTATATCCAATATTTAGTTCCCAGGAATTTGCATGTATCTCCTGTTTGTTTCTCAACAAGCTTATTCTTGATTCTCAAGCAGACTGCTTCGTGTGAACGTTACTATTTGGATCAACAGATAAGTTGTACATTATTGACATCCTCCGTCCTTGAATAAATTTATTTTTATAACAAGGGAACCTCTTAGATCAGCTATTACCGCGATCCTATGGGGCTTGGATATGGTGAACTCTGTCTGAAGCAGTTATAGCGGCTACACTTGGCTAGCTTTAAATCACCTATTTATTTCTTACTATTAAGAAAAGTACCCTATTACCGATATTTTAACTAACGTAAACTAGCGCCTTTATGAAACCGTACGAAAATATTATTTCTTATTTCTTGAATATATATATTTTAGAAGTACCAATAATACCAAATCGAAAAAATCACTATCCATTTTTTTTCTCAGCCTATTTTATTAGGGCTTTTGTGGGGATAAATTTGGTGATTTGATTTGAAAAATCTGTATCAATTGAATAGTCTATTGAACTATTCTATATTGTGCATTTTTGATCAAGCTGATTTAAAGAATATAATTCTCTTCATTGTACACCTAGAAAATATTCTAAGATATAATTATGCGAATGGCAGTCTTATCGATTGAAGCCACTTCTTCTAGACAACCATGTTAAAAGAAAGAAGTTATAAAAGATAATTAGGGCAGATTATGATTTAATTAGTTGTTTTTTTTTTTCATATACTTTTGTACTAATAACAAAATCTATCACATTGTTGCGTTTTACTATGCAAGCCACCAGGAGATAACAAACAGATCTCTCATAAAAGGACTTCGGACGTCAAACGGAACACATAATATGAAAATTTTACCTTAGAATAAAATTTGTATTATGTTTCCTAAGACGTCCGAAGTCCATACAATGCCTTCCTGGTGTTATATATACCAGCATCATTTTATGAGCCGAACAATGACAAAGATGGCGGCTTGCTCTGTGCAATCTCATTTAGTTACAGATTTGGCCACTGTGGCGCTGTAGGTGGCGGTCACGTGACGGTAAGGTAGCGACATCTAGCGGCAAAGCGAAGAAAAAGACGATGCACTCTCTCATAAAAGGACTTCGGACGTCTTAGGAAACATAATACAAATTTTATTCTAAGGTAAAATTTTCATATTATATTTTGTATTTTCTCTGTAAGTGATTATCTTGTAATCTTTTGAGAAAATAAATGTCTTAAACATATAAGTATAATCCGCTAATAAAAACAGCTGACGGTCAAGACGGAGAAATTTCAATAGGTAGTCCAATGATTGACAGATACATCCATACCAATTGTATTCTTATAAAAAAATACATAGGTAGTAACTAATAATATAATTGGGAGATTGTATTCATTTCTTGCATGATATGGAATAATATGGAAGATGATAGCACTGTCTGTATTGTATCAAATTATAGCTGAAGTGCGCAGTATTAGTGTCAGATTGCAGTATTAATAATGTATTATGGTCTCGTCGGTTATTATTGGGTGACCTGATACCAAAATAATTCCTACAGTGTATGGCAGTGATTGTGTTAGGTAGTCGTCAATCTGTTTTCTTTTAACTACATAGGTAGTAATTTTAGCTTGCCTATATAAAATGCTCTCTAATATTTACAAGCTACCGTCATAATACGATACACGTGTAAGTCTGTAACATAACATGCTTTCTTTCTTGGCAAAATATGGAGAGAATTTTTAATGTATATTATCTGTATAATACCCATATTTGTGAACAATAAATGATTGATTGATAATATTCACATAACCTTTTTGTTGCGAGTCGAGCGTGAGCTACGGAATGACGGCCGCGAGGATGACTTAAGGTGGATCGGAATCAGCGTTCACAATCACGGCGGGACAACGACCGACGTGAAAGGAGCCATCGCAATCGGTCCGCTGACTGCCGGTAGCACAGAGCCACGTGTCGACGCGGGACAATCTAACAGGTCACGTAGTCCTTCGTTTAAAAAAAAAAGAGGTTTTCGATATTGTAAATGCGTTAGGGATGGTCTTGCAATCTTCCCAGGACGCAAAAACCGAGACTATTAGATTTTGGATCCTTCAAATCACGCATGCATGCTTTGTTAAATTAATTATATTTGTTCAACAAGTGTGCATCGCTATACGGGAGGGTGATAGAACTATCACTGATTTTGGTATTTAGAAGTTCTAGGATCTGGCCGAGGTCTAGTAGTTCGATTCTATTGACCTGGTAGGAATGGCAAGAGAAATTACTGTTTGCTTTTCCTTTCGAGCAAAACATAGCCGGGTCTTATGTCTTGAAGGGCTACTTAGGAGTCTTAGGACGAAGGAGTAGGTACGAGGTTTATTATGAAGAATTGACACACAATCAACGTGAGATTCTAGGGAAAACGTGCGGTAGATTGTATTATTCACAGATATAAGTATCGAAATTTGAGGTCTGGCTCTCTGGCATCGCGATGCTCATATCCTGATCAGCTCTTGCAATATCTTTGTGGCATTAAAGATCATCAGTCCTTTTTAAGATCGAACTCTCTTTACGAGGCAAAGTTGCTGACTGGTCCCCAGTATGAGTTCACCAGTATGAGTTCACCAGTATGAGTTCACCAGTATGAGTTCACCAGTATGAGTTCACCAGTATGAGTTCACCAGTATGAGTTCACCAGTATGAGTTCACCAGTATGAGTTCACCAGTATGAGTTCACCAGTATGAGTTCACCAGTATGAGTTCACCAGTATGAGTTCACCAGTATGAGTTCACCAGTATGAATTACTGGTGCTATCCTAATTCTATTAAAATGCATTGCAAAAAGCGACATGTATAGGTTTAATTAAGTCAGAATAGCCGAGCCGTTACTCAAAATTTATGAATGAAGTACGGAAAATAGGACTCTTCACGGCCTTTGTACCCTTTGGCAGTGACTCCACTTTAACGAATGGATATGTTGTACAAAAATTAGGATTTTGTCTAATCATCTCTCATCGGTTTTACAAAGCACAATGCCCATCTGTGCCCCAGAATTGCCCAGATAAAGTATATTACAAGATTGCTATAATAAATAAAAACTAGAATTATGTTGTTAATTTTAAATCATATGAAGCACTAGATAAAAATAAAATAATAATAATAATAAGACGTTCTTGTTAACATTGCAGTACCAGTGTATCTAACCAAATTGTTTTCACATACATATTGACATTATACAATGGAGACAGACTAGATAATTCCAAATAACTGACATGTTTATCTGATGACATACAGATAAGTATATAAAAGAACACTGATCTGGCTTAGCTTATGTGATGATCATGAAGTTCCTAGTGAAAAACTAATAGCAATGCTGTCTGTGAACGATAAAATAAAATAAAAAACAGTAGGAAGTTATCATGTTTAATGTCCAATATCATGACATTAAATCTAGATATCATATACATACTGTTAAAAAGTTATCTTATGACATAGTGCAATTTGGGCATTGCATTGCTGACTTTCAGCTCCATACTATGGGCATGGTCCTTTGTTAAGTCTGGGTATGTTATCACCTCAGCTATGCATAGACGTTACTGCCCAAGTTGTATCAGGGGGTGGTGAATTGCATGTAAGACAAGCCAGTGTTGATGCGGCTTCAGCTGAAGCGCACGAACATACTAAATCGCTTATAAAAACTTGACTCAGTTGCAATTTCTTGATGTAGGTAATAAATTCTCGTTAACCTGAGTTAGACAAATGAGTGAATGTTCCCTTACGGCTTGATCAGTCGATGTCTTTGGGTTGTACGGTGCAGCCACGGTATTGACTGATTGATCTACCATTTAGTAGCAGTTTTGAAAAAAGAAACTCATTGCAACCGAATAGTACACATGAGAGTAGAAACAGTAACACATGTCTAAAGGACTTATCAAGCTAAGTGCGGACGTGTTGATGTTGTGATAGTGCAATCATCAGCCATATGTCGGATCTTGATAGATTTTGTATTTTGTCGTGGGGATTTTGTATTTTGTCGTGGGGATAGTGCAATTTTCTGACAAGGTCATAACGGGACCACCGTCAAATGTAGTCGCAAGCACAGCATTATAATAATCAGGCTCGTGTGTCTGAAGATAAGCAACGTCTATTAGACATACTGAAACTCTAAATATTGTCGACGTCCCTCCATAATTTAGGACGCGCAAACATCACGAGTTGAATAGTTACCACTCAAACAGGTTGTGCCATCACGAACGCGAAGGTTCTCTCCATGTTACGCGAAATGTTATATCCCGGAATAGTTAGCCCGTCTCAAGCTAGTCTTAGTTTGCTTGTTCGTAAAAGGGATGGGTCATTTAGGATGTGCATTGATTATCGGCTGTTAACTTGAAATTATCTTATTCCTGTCATGGAAGACTAACTGCCTCTACTAGCTAAACAGGCCTGTCGTCGGTATTACCCGTAGTGCTGTTCTCTAAGCAGCAAGGGCTCGAGCTCGATGCTACGACAGTGGCTTGTCACGTTTTCGTGTTCACTAAATTTGCTTAAGCAGCACTACCGCCACGAGGGTCTAATAGTTTAACGGTCAGCTCTACGTTGAGCAGAAATTCGATAGTGAGTACGGATCCCAGCGGCGTTAGGTTCTACGTCTAATTCGGTGCTGGCTCGACGTCTAGCATGCACTGCTACAATAAGTTGGGTTGATAGCTGGGTTCCGATTTTTGAGTAGAGCAAGCATATCGTCGCTTACTATATACTATATCATAGACTTTAGCAGAAGCGAAGAACCTCTACTCAGTTATAAAGTTTAGCTGTTATTTTCTTTCTGCGAAAGTTTAGGGTTATCTGCTAGGTACGGTATTTTAATAATTACCGGTTAGTGAGCTGCATTCCACATTTCTGTACCGGGGTTAATTCCGAGAACCTCTATATGTGTAAACTTTGCAAGCCACTTTGTGAGCCATGTCGCCAAATAAGCTACCGCGAAATCCCGTAGCTGTCAATGTGGAAGCCTTTTCTGACCAATTTCTGAGTGTAATAACAAACTTTAGTGACTACTGCTACTGCACTGTCCAACTGGGAGACAAATCTGTAGGATCAAAAGTATTAGCAGCGATTGTGATGAAAAGTGCCTAAATTACATAAATAACTACGTTTTAAAAGACTGTCAAGTATTATGTTATGTACATGGTAATAATAGCAGTATTCGATGGGTAGTTCCGAGGGATGCGGGGTGGCAACTGTGTCGTATGAACAGGTATGAACCACGGCGACATTGAACATTTCAGTGTCAAAAAAATACCTTAGAACTGACAATCCTGGTTCGTCAGAAAACAATGTTAAAATTAATAGATTCATATCGTTTATTGCATTCCATAATATTTACAAGGTTATTTGGTGGTTATTTATTAAACTGGTAGCTTAAAGCTAAGTATAACTATGGACCGTGTAGGGCCACAAAAAAAATGTAAAAAATTAAAATTATGGTACAATATTGTTGGTATATACGATTAAAGTATTAATAAAATAAGAAACAACTTATGTATAGGCAAATAAAAAAAATGTATAAACGTTTGCATAGAATTCTATTAAAAAAAAAAAGTTAAAAGCGAATTACTCCGCAATGTCACAAAAACAAAAGTAGTGGTGCCGTTTCATGATTTGCATGTTGACCACCTTAGGCCCTTCGTAAGATCTAAGTGAGGTTATACTCACCTACTTGTAGTTGTGGGTGTGTTTACCTGATTGATTATACCTGTCAAGAAAACAAACAATCTGTGTTCGTTTTTGAAGATTATAAATTACACAATTGGGGTCGATCAGGGGATCGCTTGGCAAGCGATCGCTGTAGTTATTCTGCATCACATGCTTTCATAAGATTTGAACACTATTTAGTCGGTGTTGACTGTTAGTTGGATGGGTTCAATCGTACTATCCTTGAATCGCTAAACGAACTAAACAAAATGATGAAAGATTGATTTAGGTTTTTGGGGAGAGTTTGTTGGATACTTAAAAACGCTAAAAAACATGGGTGTATCTGATTTAGAGGTGTTATTTGGTGCCAGCATGAATGGGATAAAGCTCTATTCTTAACGTGATAGTCTATCAAACTCTCCTTAATAGCGGTTTCCGTTATTCGAAATGGGGTTCAAGATAGGATAGATAAGAGGACAGAAATATAAACCCTGCTTTAACAGTGATGGGCAAAGCAAAAAGCTATAAACATGGACATATCCACATTTATAGAACCCTGTAGTCATTAATGTTTTGCGGATTAGCACGCATGCAAAACGAACTATAAACTACCAGGCCTTGGAACTACATAGGTGAAATAGAAGTTCACGAAAATGAATCTAAAGCTAATGTAGTAGAATAGTAATGATAGTAATTAATTTGAATCCGTAATTTTGTGTGTATAATATGAGAGATATTAAGATTAATGTTGCTACAGAAGGTCTTTTGTATCTTTCCAGATAAATCACAAGCAATCGATCGGTTTGTGCGCATCGACCCACTGCGCCGTCTCAAGTAATCGATCGGCTTGTGCACGCCGTTGGTGTTAATCTGATTTCGAATTGGTAGTCGGGCGGTATGCATAGTATCGAATCGATCGTGCCATGTTTTGATACGTTAGGTGCCACGACGGTGCGTCTCCACAAGTAATCGATCGGCTTGTGTGAGCCACCACAATGCATCGACCCACTGTGCGGTATCAAGTAATCGATCGGCTTGTGCCGCCAGTTGGTGTTTCGAATTGGTAGTCGGGCGGTCATGTATGGTATCGAATCGATCGTGCCATGTTTTGATACGTTCGGTGCCACGATGGTGCGTCTCCACAAGTAATCGATCGGCTTGTGTGAGCCACCACGATGCATTGTCCCACTGTGCGGTATCAAGTAATCGATCGTCTTGTATATCCGCCAGTTGGGGTCTATATGATTTTGAAATGGTAGTTGGGCAGTCCTGCACGGACTCGATTCGATCCCAATGCCATTAAGTAGTCTCACCTGCGCCGTGTGAAGCAATCGATCGGCTTGCGCTGGTGTGCCAGTCACCAGTCTTTCGTGGACCTGAGTAAGTCCATATATGTACATATTGATATTTCGATGTGGTTTCGATTCGTTGTCTAATAAATTAGAATAGAAATACAAGTGTACAGTTTTCCTAACAGCAATTATTGATATATGTACATATTGATATTTCGATGTGGTTTCGATTCGTTGTCTAATAAATTAGAATAGAATGGAATACTAGATGTTTACAATACAAGTGTTCAGTTTTCCTAACAGCAATTATATTGATACATTTGTTTTTAATAAAATAAAAGGAATGGAATTAATTATCTAATTAACTAACGAAGTTTATTGTAATGTAAAATATTTAAATGATGTAAATAAAATAAAAATAAAACAGGTTCTAAACTATAGTTTGTACAAATTGTTGATGTTTAATTGATTGTATTAGAATGTTTAATTGTTAATTTATGTAATGGTTATGGTATTTGGGGACTTTCGTGCTGCTGACCATGTATTCGATACCGATTGTTAGGGTTTCCACCTGGGTCGTGTGCGGGGGGGACGCACACGTCGTCAGGATGGTCGATTGTTAGGGTTTGCAATTTTGTAGAGATTTATCGCAAATTATTTAATTCTTTATTTTCATTGTTTAATATACTGGCAACTACTTTTAGAGTACTGACAGAAGTAGAAGCTATTCAATTGATTCGTAGCGCCAGCCAATCACGGGGCCGCATTAAAGAGAACTGATGCGGGCTGTGATTGGTCGTTGTGAGACGTTTGGGGGTTTTGTGTTCTGGTAGGGATTTTTACCGATAAAACCATGGTTGGGAGCACAATACGGGAATTCGAGTGTCAACCACGAGACTGTTAAGAGTTGGAAGTAACTGTTTATTGTGAATTTAATTTATCGAATTTATATTAGTCGTGTATATTCAGTGTATTAGTATGGAAACAGTGTGTTGTAATAAAAGTGATTTATATTCTGTGATGATATCTTCTATTATTCTCCTCGGAGCAAGGTCGTCCTTTATAGTTAGATACTTAACTAACTTATCTAATTACAAATTATCAAATTTAAGAGATCTCTCGCATTGTTAAACAACGTGGGAAGATAATAAATGTTAACAAACAATACTTCTTTTTTAAATTATTACTAGTATTTTTACTTTATGGGGCGTAAGGCAGGGGTAGGTGAAAATAACCTACTAGAGGGCGATATAATCATTAAAATTCAATTCAATTTATTTACTGTAAAATACGAGTAAATTAATTACGAGTTGACCCGCACTTAATTTTTTTCACTAACACCAATTTTCAGTATGTAGGTAGGCATTTTTTTAAATTATCTTAAATTTTATACACGTTTAACACGCCATCCCCTTAGGGGTTGATTTTCCAAAAAAATATTTCATACTAAGTATTTACTTTCTTACTTACTTACTAATAAACTAATATTGTCTTTTACTTACGCGAATATTACACATTGAAATCAATCTACTTAACCGCGATATAATCCGTAAAAGTAGTTTGATTTCAAAGCATAAAATAACGAAAATATATTGAAGTCGGTGCTAGCACATTATGTTAACTAACACTAGCACCGGCTGACAGCCTGACACCGACTTCAATATATTTTCGTTATTTTATGCTTTTTAGATAAGTAATTTACTTTGAAGTCGGTTTTTTTTGTTAAATAGTTTATTTAACACTTTTTAGGGACTTTTATTTAAGCAAAATAGGTATCCGCACTATCACGCAACCCCAAAGTCTACGTTACAGTAGTTACTGTAACGTAGACTTTGGAGTTTCAGTAAGTTTACTGAAAACAAAGAACATTCAAAAGAATCAAATGAAATTATTTACTTTTATAACTGTTTTGTATGTGTTTCTGTGTACAATAAAGAATAAATAAATAAAACATAACAAGTTTATAATTATCTCTTAAACTACTAGACTGATTTTGATGAAGATATATTATTATTATTATTATATTACGCATTTTTATTAATATTACATACATACGCGTCGAATAGAGAACCTTCTTTTTGAAGCCGGTTAAAAAGCCTTTACAGCTCAGTGGGCGAGCACTTGCCTTGGGAAACAAAGTGCGCTGGTTCGAACCACGGCTCGAACCTCTGATTTCGTTAATTAATCACGTGCGCATAGTCTTTGTGCGATTGTTACCAGGTTTCGGCGAAGGAAAACATCGAGAGGAAACCTGAATGTCTAAGAATCCTAACTAGTTTTCAAATGACGTGTGAAGTCCGCCAACCCGCACTTGGCCAGCGCAGAGCGTGGTAGATTTTGGCCTCTTGAAGGAAGGCCCGTGCCCAAGATTAGGACAAAAACATAGGCTGAAAGGGAAACAAGGGAAAAATAATCTTTATTTATTTTATCCGGATAATTTTACTTAGTCAATGGACCGGCAAAGTTGAAAGTTTCAATACGAGAACAATATTTAACCCTAAGACGGTTGAATTTCTAGGTCATAAATCCTTTTTTAAAAGAGTGAAATATCATAAGCGGAATCGTCTGTCATGTTTCTAGATTCCGCCGTTTGGGCTATGCGTTGATAGGAGTCAGTCAGTCCCTCAGGACATCCTCCTTTATACATATATAAATGTAGAGTAGATAGAAGATATATGAAAGTGAAAGTGTTTACTGACGGTCCCAATACTCTATCGCCGATAGCAAGCTCAGTTAAAAAGTTAACTTTAAACTATCTGTTACTGCTGTTTCAATAGCAAAATTGACGTCGTTGTAACCTTAGTTACAGTGATTCTTAGTGTTCCTGCGCTCAACTTTCTTCCACATGAGACAAATGACAAACACATGACGGCCCCGTTGGTCTAGTGGTCAGTGACCCTGTCTGCTACCAAACGGGTCGTGGGTTCGATTCCCACTAAGTGTCTGGGTGTTTTATCTATTTATGTATGTATCTACAAAAAAAAAACTAAAGTATATATGTATTAGTATCAGTTGTCTGGTTTCCATGGTACAGGTTCTGCCTAGTTTGGGATCAGATGACCGTGTGTGAATTGTCCCATTATTATTATTATTATATGTTGCTGACTATGCTATTTTAGGGTTCCGCAGGAACCCTCACAGGGTCCTGGGGACCTTTTGAAGGTTTCCCCCGCGTCAATAAAAGGCATCGGTAGTAGCCCGGGACTCTAAAATAACGATAAAGCTTCGGAGTCACCAGGACGCTTGGAGTGTGGGGACTAGCCATCGAGTACGGCGGTGACTGCTAGGACAGTGGCGGGATTGCGACCTCTGTCCTCGTGAGCACCGTGACAGGTTCTCGGGGGGCTATAACGACCCCCCGCCCACCCCCGGCTGCAGGTTCAAAGGCTAGGTACTGAAGGGTAACTAGTGTAGATCCCACCAGAGAGTCTAGGTCCCTCTTCTCCCTTGGTCCAATGTGATAGCCGCACGAAGTATAGTAGGTAATAATTCCACATTCCCCAGTTGATCCCTACAGGGTCCCGGGGAACTTTTAGAGAATTCCTCGCGAAAACAAAAAGGGTAGTAAAAAATATTGCCAAAAATCTATAATGCCATGTGGACGTGGCATTAATTTTAATAAATATAATTAACAATAAATCTAATAAAAAATATAGGTTTGTTCATTTATTAAAATAATGTTATTTTTATTATTATTCATATTAATTTCATTACATTTATTTAAAAAATACGAGAAATCAGGTAATTATCCCGCAATAAACCTCCGAAATGGAGCGATAGCCTAAAACCCTGACAGACTGTCATTTGAACTACCAACAGTAAGCTACTAATATTTTATAGAAACACTTGACAGTCATTTTCTATGAATCTACTTAACTTTGGTAAGCTTTGGGACCACGTAAAGATAGATCAATCAGTAAAGGTAAATATTTCTTATCTCTCATTGTTTATTGAAACGGAAATATGTCATAATAGCTATCGATGGTAACTATTTTAACTGATAGTAAGAGGTAGATAGGATATTGGGGCCGGCAGTAATGAATCGTCTGTAATTTATTACCTCGTTCATTTCAGATCCTGTGTGCATTGAGAAAAAAGGTGAATGTATACCTAGAGGAAGATGCATTGAAAAGAAATTTTCATATTTTGCCCGCATATGCTACCAGCGAGATTTGGTCTGTTGCTATGATACCATCCAATTTCCAGCGGAACAAATACCCACAAAGTCACGAGGTACAACGCAGCGAGCAATCACAATTTTCTAATTATTCTAAAAATCTGTAATATTTTGTTTGCAATAAAGGTTAATTTTGAAAATTAGTAACCTTGCAGTTTGTTGATCCTCAAGCCGCCTGCCTGGTGTTGCCATAATCCTCACGCTTGTAAGGGGGAAGCCTTTGTTCAGTAGTGGACGTATTTAAGCGAAGGTAGGCGTAGGTAAATCACAAAAATAGTGTTTATACGAACTATCGCGGACACGAACGTGTACCAGTTTACAACGGCTCATGCAAGCAATCCTAATAGTGATACACTGCTTGTGGCCGCAAGAGTACGTTCATATGCTGTTCATAGCCTTTGTTCAGCAGTGGATGTCTGTCTTTAGCAATGATGATGATTGAGTATTTTGATTTATATAACTATCTCATTAACAATAATAATATTCTACGACAATGCACACAAGGTTATCCGATCCCAAACTAGGCGGAGCCTGTACTATGGGAACCAGACCAATTGATACTATTACTTTAATACTTTTTTGTGAATACCATACTTAAACAGATTAAAACCCAAACATTTTGTGGGAATCGAACTCACGACATATTGGGTAGCGGTTAGGATATCTAACCACCAGACCAACAGGCCCTTCAAGTAAGTACATATTTATAATGCTTAACTAATTAAATATCTACTTTTTAACTGGATTTATCTAGAAAATTTAAATATAATGGAAATTATAGTTAGTAGGTACTTAGTTATATTTTAAGGTTGTTCGGAAGTTCATGCATTTACGTATGACTTTGTTTATAAGTGCCCGTAAAAACTTAACTTAATACGTCATAACAAAAAAGATTGCGTCAAGCCGTTTAGATCTGTAAGATAAAATAAATTAACTTTGTGAATCAGAATAAAATGACCTTTGTTTTAAGCAAGGACTCATCAAAAGAACAATGGTACAAGAAGCGCTATCCAACTAAACATAGAACGATTAAAAAAACCTGCCTGTTCTGTGATCTAAAGTTCGATTCGAAAACTTTTTCCAATTAGACGTTTTAGTTTGAATTTGAAAGTTCCTCTGTTCTGTTCTCTGTTCAAAAAAAAAATTATTCCTACATAGACTCTAGTCTAGAGAATCATAGAGTAAAACACTTGTTGTAGTAATTTTTTTTTTCACATTTATTTTGGGCTCCGGGTGTTTACACCAAGTTTACACGATCGTTCTTTTTGACAGAGCAAGTAGAAAATTTGTCTGTCCACGTTCTGGCTTTTGGTAATTCTTTTGTTTGAATCATAGAAGCTCTTGCTGCAGTTTTATCATCATTAGTGCTTATCAAGTTTGGTAAGCAATACATTATTTTGGATGATAAAGCACTCTGATTTATTAAGTGATCAAACGAACTTACCTTAAGTGAAGTTCGATCCTGATTATCCAGTCCTTGACGAAAGATTACTTGTAGTCCTTGTACATATACGTTCCGGTCTAGTCGCACAAGTTTAGAGAGGTTTAATAGAGAAAACAATATTATTGTCTCCCTCTCTACCACCCCGCTCCAGCAGAACGGCAGACACCTCATTATCTTTAGAGTAAAATGAAATACAGCTGCAACATTGATTCAACAGGGACATTTAGGGTAGGGAGGGACCTTAAATCTTTCGTCAAGGACTGGATAATTAGGATCGAACTTCACTTAAGGTAAGTTCGTTTGATCACTTAATTATCCCGTCCTTGACTTCAAGATTACTTGTAGATGTTTAGAGATAAAAAATCAATGTTGCACTTAATGAGATTCCAGGATGAGATAAAGTTTTTTTCATGATTACAAAGATCTTTTGTATTTGAAGTTTGAACTCGTGCGAACGCCGTGAGCGCACGGACAAGAATGAGGTGTCTGCCGTTCTGCTGGAGCGGGGTGGTAGAGAGGGAGACAATAATATTGTTTTCTCTATTAAACCTCTCTAAACTTGTGCGACTAGACCGGAACGTATATGTACAAGGACTACAAGTAATCTTGAAGTCAAGGACGGGATAATCAATAATACTGGGATAGGTACTGTGCCAAAGGGGTCAGTGGCTGTAGTCTGTTTATTTTTCTTTTGGTGAGTGGCCAACCTGGTGTACCGAAGAGTTGTTCAAACTGCCATTAGACTTTGCTTAACAACTACTATCTAAATAACAATAACTGGGACCGATATTTTAAGTTTCCTAAAAACCACAGGCCTGCTGTTGCCAGTGACTGCCAGACATGCGGGGCCCTGATCTGACCTGAACTGAACCTTTCTTCATTGATAACCTTACCCCCACAGTGAAAGTGCCATTTGATTGTGTCGTGATTTGTCTTTGGTGTTCCGATAAAAGTAATAGTTCACTAGTCAGGCAGCGTCTTTTTATGTAATGGAAATTGGCGGTTTAGTACCTTATAAGAAGTAATTAAGCATAGCTATAGCTACCCGTGGAGTGCCGGGTTAGAATTGCATCACCCACCCACCTCCTCTCGTTGGGTGTCGTAAGTGGCGACTAAGCGAGAACGGGAAGACGGGCAGCAGCGTCTTTCTTTTGGAGTTATCTTCTACCTATACCGCGATCCCCAAGCCGCCTGCCAAGCGTGGGGATTATGGCAACCCCTTCCTTCTAAGGGGGAGGCCTTCTTTCAGCAGTGGACGTTTTTCGACTGCTAATGATGAATGATGAAGTTAACTATGTATGCGAAATGGATATGACATAAAATATACTTACAGCATGCCATTCTACGGCTATTCTTAAAGTATAAAAATAAAGTATGTGCAGTAATTGAGCCACATTACACTATTTTTGTTAACGCTTCTTTGATACAATAAAGCAATTAATGAAGACATAATAATAGTCTCAAAAATTTAATTAAAGCTGCTTCAGCGGTCGTTGAACGTTTTCTAGTATCCTCTACTAAGAAATTCTGTACTGTGGTCGCTCTTACTGTAATCTACTAAATAAACATGCTTTGTATGATTGTGATCATAGTACTAGCTGTGAGAATGTTCTCAGTATGTTATTCAATGTCGCCATGTCGTATCCACCTTGTATAACAACATTTAAACATGTACAAATACATATACCATAATTTCCACTGCTGGTTTGCTTATTTATCGTCTTATCTACTTATCTATCTGCTTCAATAAAGGAATTCAATAAGCGCAAAAGAGATGTGTGAAAAAACATTGTTTAATCCCATCAAGATACGATAGCCGAACTCCTGGAACAGTCGTAAACATAAACAATGTAAACATTCAATGGGCAATATTTATGGGATACTTAAGGTTTCCACAGCCGGATTGACATAAAAAACCAGATTTATTAATAACTATTTAATTAATAAAAAAATACATTAATTTAATATTATTTAAATCTAACTAAAAACGAGTGATAATTGCCCGATGCTTGTGGCAAGAATGCAGGTGGCAGGTCCTGCCGGGTGGCCGGTGACGGTGGCATGTCACAATCAATTTCCACTGACTCTGCATTTGGATTCCGGTAATCTGCCGAAATGCATTTACGGTCCGCCTGTTACACCGGAGCATAACCGCCGAAATGCATTTACAGGCCGCCTATTACACCGGAGCATAACAGGATTGTTTTGCCTATATTTCGGTCACGCACGGAACCCTCTCAGATCCGAACAAATGCCATAATGGGAAACTGTTATCCAACAAAAGGCCAAGTGAAATTAAGTTATCGGCGTAAATTAGATTTTAGAAGAAGATAAATAGCGAGATATTTATTTGGCATGGTTTCCAGCGGAATCGTAACCAGTCTACTGAATTGTATTTTTGCAGTATAATGGCCCTTCTAAGTAAACTACATAGTAGCAACCCGCTGCGACTGTCAGGTATCTAGGTTATAAACCTATGATTTATACTTACCACATAAACTTTCAGGAAGGAGTTTTCTAAATGCCCTTAAATACCATTTTAAGATTCATTATGTTATTTACCCGTGGGGTGTCCGGGTAAGAATAGCACGCTCCCTTCTCACGTTGGGTATCCGTAAGAGGCGACTAAGGGAGAACAAGAAGACGGGCAGCAACGGCATTCTATTGGATTACCTACCACTGCGATCCCTAAGACACCTCACAACCGTAGGAATTATGGCAACCCCTCCCTTCTAAGGGGGAGGCATTTGTTCAGCAGTGAAAGTCTTTAGGCTGATGATGATGATGATGTAATTTAGAAGAATTATTTAGAGACTACAAAAAAATGTTGTTCTTGATCATATATCTGCCTCCATTATAGGTATTTTCTTTCTCCCTATCTATCTCGATGCTGTTTTAGCTACCCTTGTATCATTTTCAATAACATGTCACAAGTCATGTTCTTTTTATGAATGGAATATTAATTCTTCGAATAGGTACCTATATTATCTCTATTCCTAACGTGCTTACTAGTTCTTCTGTAGTTACATCGCTACTGTTCCAGCTTTTGTAACGTATAGAGAACTGGTATTTAATGTAAACAACGTCGTAGGTGGGAATTTGTTTAGAGCAGTTTGAACCTCTGTTGAACAAGTTTCCCTGCCCAAAGCGGGTCACACCAAACAAAATGCTAACTTCGTCTTTTGTACCCTACTATGTTAGTGGTGACTGATGAGACAAGTGTTTAGTGCTATGATCGAAGGCTGTGTTCCATTACTAGCACTTAATTAAAGTTGTTAAGTAGTTCTTCACTCATGTCATAAAATAGATCTCGACAATGAAGTAATTTGGATGCCTAATATTGATCCACAATGTACCTACGGTGTGGTTGTACGGTATGTGTGGTACGGCTGAAGTATTTATGTATGGTTCATAAATAAATTAGAAGATAAAGTATGAATAAATTCCTTGCACAAGGAACCTACCTGCTAACTAGTTATGTAAGATTTAAGTCTATGTCTGTCTATCTCAAACTATTTAACCGTTTATTACAAATTAGTAGTATTGTGTGGATTTTAAACACGCTTTGATCCAACCTGGAGCCCTAACATCCGATTTTATGGCAGTTTTAAAATAATCTTGCTTTTCTGTGGGATTGTGATGCAGATATACGCAGATTATATCTTTGTTCCTTTCTCTCACGTTAATAATAATACAATAATACTGTTCTAACAGATGGTGGACCGGTGGACGTGGTATTTAACTGCTGGTCTTTTACAGAAGCTCACACAACGAGTTATGGAGAGAGCTTATGCTCGGCGTATCTTTGCGCGACAGAATCCGGTATGAGGAGATTCGCCGAAGAACCAAGGTCACTGACATAGCTCTCAGAATCTGCAAGTTGAAGTGGCAATGGGTAGGCTACATCGCTCGAAGAATCGATAGCCAATGGGGAAGAGAGGTTCTCGAGTGGCGACCACAAACCGGAAGTCGCAACATAGGTAGGCCTCCCACTCGCTGGACAGACGACATCGTGCGCGTCGCAGGTAACCGGTAGATGCAAATAGTCAATTGTCGTTCATTGTGTCGTTCGAAAGGCGAGGCCTATGTTCAGCAGTGGACATCTTCCAGCTGGTGATGATTATGATGAACAGATGGTGAAAGACTCCCTGGGGGCGACAAGCGAGACGTTCAATTGATAGTGTAAGTAAGATGTCTTTCTATAAGCAGCTGCATTGGATGGGCTCGTCAACTCAGACTATAGTTATCTCGTCAATGCCTTTACAGATACAGAAGTATATTTGTAAAAACTTAGGTATTTACATATAAATCTTAAACAAAAAAAAGAACCGGTCAAGTGCGAGTCGGACTCGCGCACCGAGGGTTCCATACCATCCTTGGACGTATTAAAGTTATTTTACAATTAATTTAACACCTCAGATAGCAAAAGTATTCAAATTTGATAATTTTATTATAACTTTACATGTTCGAACTTTTTATAGAGCATAGCGTAAGATTTGTATTTATATCTACAAGGTCTTGTCAGTACATTTTGTTCTTGTTAAAAATAAAGAGACGTGTCTATCCTAGCTTGTTATTACTAATTAAAATAATTATATAGAATACGCGCATCTGCTGAATTTTGTTAGATTTTCAAAAAAAATTACTAGCTTGGTCGCTTTTGGTTGTATAAAAAAAAACAATAACTAAGTACATACTTAGCAAAAACCAAAATAAAATTTAAAATGTGCAAATAAAGCCCTTTCATATGACATCCCCACTCGATATAGTAGCCTCACTTTGATATTTTGAGACCACATTTCAGCCCCTATTAAAAAATAACGTTAACATGTTTTTCAAAATAAATATTTGTTAAGGTTGCTAGGCAACCATAAGTGTTTGGAAGATGGTTCTTGTAATTTGACTCAATATAGAACAGAATTATTACGGTATGCTTTACTTTTATTTGTACTTTAGTAACTGTACTACAAGTATAAATTTAATAGGTAAACGAACTCTTAAAATGACTTTCCTGTGCTTTTATCAGACCCTGATCAGTATCTGTCCAACTACTCGTCAAGATTTAACCATAGATTTATAATTCGGTGGGTCCTATATTTAATGGAGCCGAATTCCTGTTGCCACCTTCCTGCTTGCTCCTATCACCAGACTCTGATCAAAGTTTTTCTACCTACTTCTCGCAGCAACCTATCCAACGAATCCAAATTCGGTGGGTCTACGTTTATTAGTGCAGAGATCCCGTGACCAGCTTCCTGCTCTATCATCAGACTGATAACCATTTTTTTTGTGACTACTCGTCGAGACCTACCTAACGAGCCCAAAGTCGGTGGTTCTACGTTTATTGGTGCAGAGATCCCGTTACTACCTTCCTGCTCCATCATCAGACCCTGATCACCATTTTTCTAGCAACTACTCGTCGAGACCTATCCAACGAGTCTAAACTCGATGGGCCTACTTTTATTTGGGCTGAGATCCTGTTACCACCTTCTTCTTGATCATCATCAGACCTTGGTGAAGTTTACCATTATATTTAGTATCATCGGATTTACATATGTTCTAAATTTCAGATCATTCAGACTAATAGAAGTAATGAAAAATGGCTATTGTATACAAAATATCCCTACCTCGACTCGTTGGCGAATTGCGATGTAACTGTGGCAAAAATAAACAGGGCTGTATGGTATGAGTACCTTTGCCTGTCTTTCAGCGAGGTGTAATAAAAATAAAAAAGCCATATGTTCCCTATTATGTTCACAGATTATTTATAGGATTACGTAATATTTACGCGAAAGGTTATAAAAAGTTAAATTTTATTGTTGTCCGTATTTTTATAATTGTTTATGTGATGTTGAGATATACTATCTTGTCGGCATAGTGATTTTATCCCAATTGGTTGTTGATCGTAGTATCTCTTAGTTCAATTGTTATCGATTGTTTGTTTGTTAATTAAGTTAAAGTGCGAGGACTTCGTAAAGTATAATTATACTTTAAAAACCAGTCAAGTGCTAGTCGGTGCCGTACCGAGGATTTCATATCATCTTTGGACGTATCAAATTTACATATTTTACTATTCGTCTAACGCCTCAGATAGCAAAAAAAAAAAAAAACCGCAAAACTAAGTTTGTTTGTCGAGGTTTTTTTAGGATTACTAAAAAACTGTACTATTTAGAATGATCATTTTATTTTTCCTGTAAAATATTAGATAGACATGTATTACCCATAATTATTTCAGATTTTTTTCTCCACAAACTTCGGAGATAAGGGGGGGGGGGGGGGGAACGGTATTTTTTTTTGTCATTTTTGATTATCAGCCAAAAACTGCGTGACATAAACCAAAATAAAAATCTGTTTTAAGATGTGCAAATTAAGCCCTTTCATATGATACCCCGCTCAATATAGTAGTCTCACTTTGAAATTTTTATTTTGGTTTATGTCACGCAGTTTTTGGCTGATAATCAAAAATGACAAAAAAAATACCGTTCCCCCCCCCTTATCTCCGAAGTTTGTGAAGAAAAAAATCTGAAATAATTATGGGTAATACATGTCTATCTAATATTTTACAGGAAAAATAAAATGATCTTTCTAAATAGTACAGTTTTTTAGTAATCCTAAAAAAACCTCGACAAACAAACTTAGTTTTGCGGTTTGTTTTTTTTTTGCTATCTGAGGCGTTAGACGAATAGTAAAATAACTTTAATACGTCCAAAGATGATATGAAATCCTCGGTACGGCACCGACTAGCTTACGTAATCCTATAAATAATCTGTGAACATAATAGGGAACATATGGCTTTTTTATTTTTATTACACCTCGCTGAAAGACAGGCAAAGGTACTCATACCATACAGCCCTGTTTATTTTTGCCACAGTTACATCGTAATTCGCCAACGAGTCGAGGTAGGGATATTTTGTATACAATAGCCATTTTTCATTACTTCTATTAGTCTGAATGATCTGAAATTTAGAACATATGTAAATCCGATGATACTAAATATAATGGTAAACTTCACCAGGGTCTGATGATGATCAAGAAGAAGGTGGTAACAGGATCTCAGCCCAAATAAAAGTAGGCCCATCGAGTTTAGACTCGTTGGATAGGTCTCGACGAGTAGTTGCTAGAAAAATGGTGATCAGGGTCTGATGATGGAGCAGGAAGGTAGTAACGGGATCTCTGCACCAATAAACGTAGAACCACCGACTTTGGGCTAGTTAGGTAGGTCTCGACGAGTAGTCACAAAAAAATGGTTATCAGTCTGATGATAGAGCAGGAAGCTGGTCACGGGATCTCTGCACTAATAAACGTAGACCCACCGAATTTGAATTCGTTGGATAGGTTGCTGCGAGAAGTAGGTAGAAAAACTTTGATCAGAGTCTGGTGATAGGAGCAAGCAGGAAGGTGGCAACAGGAATTCGGCTGCATTAAATATAGGACCCACCGAATTATAAATCTATGGTTAAATCTTGACGAGTAGTTGGACAGATACTGATCAGGGTCTGATAAAAGCACAGGAAAGTCATTTTAAGGGGGTAACATGCGCCAATGACCTTGAGAATCTGACCGCTCCGGCCGAGAGTTGTCATCGTAGAGGGCGCTACCAACTAATATGAATATTACATTTGAAAAATCATAGACTAAAAATATGCAGATGTGTCGAATGGAGTTTTGTTAATTTTGCCTATTCCGTTATAGAATGAAATGATGCAGTTTAATAACGGTAACCCACTGTTTTATATCTTGATTTATACCTTGGAGTGCCACCTAATTACAATCTGACAACCCAACCACTTAAAGTGGTAACGTAGTTGACGTGTTGCAACAGGATACGGATTATTGCATTTCATATTCCAATGCCTGACTAGTGAGACTTATACATACTTCTATTCTATTGTTGGTGATTATTAGGTCCGGTCACAACCGGAACGCACTTCGACCCAGCTGAATACATTGTGCCTGCCATTCGGAATCCATATACATTCGTACTACTTATAACTTACAGTCACAGCGGATTTTTGTGTGTCTGAAGTTAGGGTTGACGAACCATTGCTCAAGTACAGTTGTGAGTTCTGAATACATAAACATAAAAATAAAAATAGCTACGGCGCAGCGTCTTGCCGTGACTACTGTAAGCGTACTTGAAATGAAACCATGCACAAAGTTCTAAGGTTTCTGTTCTGCACGTCAAAACGAAAGCGTTTAACAGAGCCTTCAAAATTTAGTTTTTTTTTTTAAAAAGGGACCTTTTAAACATATTTCCTAAATTAGTTCCAAATTCTCTAACCAATAAACATCCATCTGATAGTTGAGCTTTTTTATCCCTGGAAAAATGAACTGAAACCAAATTGATAATTGATTGCGATGTTCGAGTATGACAAAGAGAGTGACTTAAGATGCTGCAATGCATGCCAGTGGCCCTGATGAGATGCTAGCGGTATTATTAAAGAAGCGTGTAACTGTAATGTTTCCTATTCTAATGCGTATATTCTCTTTAAGAGCGGCACAAGTACCCGAATCTTGGAAGCTTGCTACCTTAATCAAGACCAGATACCCAACGTCGACCCAAGTCGTGCAGACCCAAAAATCATAAGTTATTTTAATCGCGACAATTAGTTCCTTGATAATAATAATAGCATCCATCTCCTCCCGTTGGGTTTCCGTAAAAGGCGACTAAGGAAAAACAAGAAGACGAGCAGCAGCGTCTTTTTATTGGATTACCTACCACCTATCTGCGATCTCCAACCGCCTGCCAGGCGTGGGGATTAAGGCAACCCCTCTAAGGGAGAGAGGGTCTTTTTTCAACAGTGGACGTATCGGCTGCTGATGATGTAGATGAGTTCCGTGATCGACTCCGTAATGGCCATCGAACTGAAACTCTGATCTGAACTTTTTTCATAATTAAGTACAGGTAAAAACGACCCAGACCTAAGACAAACAGATTATGTTCATGCACATGAATGTTTGTCCTGTCTGGGAATCGACCCCAAGACCTTAAGGTCAGCGGCCAGGGTAGCAAACTACAAAATCAACGGACCTGTGTTGTTATTCCATATACGTGGCTGCCAAAGGAATCCGTAGCACTGTTTGTTTGAGAATTCAGTAATAGTCTTTATTAGTGTAACGTCATATTGTGTACTATCGTGGACACGAACGCTATAGGGGCCGTCCATTAATCACGTGAGGCTCGAAAGGGGGGGGGGGGCTCCGAAAATATCACGAAATATCACCAGAAGGGGGGAGGGGTATAATGAGACATCACGTGTATTTATTTTTCGTTGAATGCATGATTTCTAAACTACCCCTTGACTCACCGTTGACGGCAACGACTTCCCCTTCAACATTTAATCAGTGAAGTACCTGTATTTAAAGATACTATTCCGAAAAATTCAATATATTTTGACAAAAAAAATACACGTGTTTTTGGGTAAGGGGGGGGGGGTAGTTTAAAACCTCACCACATATCACCAGGAGGGAGGGAGGGGTTAAAAAGGTTGCTAAAAAACATCACATGATTAATGGACGACCCCATACCAGTTTTCAATCAAAATAGTTTGAACGACGTTCCGGGCGTTTACCCCGCCCGCATGTATTTTGGGCCGGCACGTGCAAGCGATTGTCGTCCTAAAGGTGATACACCGTTCGTGACCGCGAGAGTACGTAACGTAACTTCATCTTGAGTTCTGTACCCATCGCGGGGTTTGAACTACGCGGAGCATTTGACGTTTTATTTAATTTAATTTAATTTTATTTATTCTTTAGCTCACTTAAATGTGTACAAGGCGGCCTTAATGCCTTAGGCATTTTCTGCCAGTCTACCTTTGGATGATGCAGTGGTAGGTGCATAGGTAATGTAAAATTTAAATAGATATTTAATTTACATTGATTCTAATAAGCAATCTGGTTTTAGAGTAAGTAACATTTTAACGCGGTGGTATTTTTTCTCGTGCCTGCCAACAATACCATCTGTTTATTGTTACGCAACCGAATCGAAGCACCCACCCATAGAAAAATCTCTTCCTGTCCCTGTCATCCAAAACTATAATTATAGCCTTTTGGTCCGATAGTTTTTTGCCAGCTACAGTGACCTACTTATGTTACATAGCGGAAGAAATCTAAGATTAAAGTGGCGCCACCTAGATAGTACACGAGTACCCTTCTAACTTAACCATCCAGATGTCTCAAAAGACGAGCAACTGTCCAATGCAACTGTCCGTAGGTAAGCGTGTCGCTTACCACCAAGCTAACCACCCAGGTACTCGACTCGTTGCTAAGTTGCAAAAACCAACATGATAGTAATAATAACACCGTTCATGTTTTGACAAAAAAAAAACATAATGTAAAGTATATCATAATGTATGTCATTTTGTCGACCTACACAGTATTATATACGATTTCAATTAGTAAGTCATATATGACTCTGATACGCTTTAAAAGTTAGGCATAATACTCGGCAACGATACTTTCGTATACTCTATGATGAACCAAAAATATGGTATTACTTTATAAATATCTTTAATTAAATATAGAAGTATAGATTTCATTTGAAATTATTTATAATGTTATAATTATACCATATGTAACATATCTTAATTAAAAATATGTTCAAAATCATTTAAATTAAATTCGTCCTGTCAAAAAAAATTCGAGCACGTCCACCCTCCATAACAGTCCACGAAAGACTGATTGAAGGCGATCGCGGGGGCGCTGCAAGGGGAAATGCATCGCGTACGTGGTTTTTCTATAATTTCTTATAAAACATGAATGAAATTAAGAAATGTAATCAATACAAATTGTAGAATAGGTTATTATGCTTTTTATAGTCCAAGTTTGACGTCTATCCGATGAACGGATATTGAACGCTAACACAATTCATATCCAACGTAGTATATTTTTTAAATACATATTGCTTGAAAACATTATATTTAATCCAATATCTAATCAATAAAACTATTTGCTGAAGATCTGAGGTATAAGTACATATAATTTTCATAGCCAATGCAATAGCGGATTGATCCATCGAACTCTTTAAAATAAGGCTATTTTTGCAATTTTACCGTTGTTACCCCCTTAAGAGTTCGTTTACCTATTAAATTTATACTTGTAGTACAGTTACTAAAGTACAAATAAAAGTAAAGCATACCGTAATAATTCTGTTCTATATTGAGTCAAATTACAAGAACCATCTTCCAAACACTTATGGTTGCCTAGCAACCTTAACAAATATTTATTTTGAAAAAGATGTTAACGTTATTTTTTAATAGGGGCTGAAATGTGGTCTCAAAATATCAAAGTGAGGCTATTATATCGAGTCATATGAAAGGGCTTTATTTGCACATTTTAAATTTTATTTTGGTTTTTGCTAAGTATGTAGTTATTGTTTTTTTTTATACAACCAAAAGCGACCAAGCTAGATATTTTTTTTTGAAATCTAACAAAATTCAGCAATAAAAATAAAAGTATAAAATAAAATATTTAAAAAAAAAATTGAACCGACTTCAATAACACTAAAAAGTGTAAAATAATTTAAATATTATTGAAGTTGGTGCCAAATATACACAGCAGGTACGCTAACACCAACTTCTTAGCTGCTTCTTCTTCTTCTTTCTTCTTCTTCTTGTTATTGAAGTCGGTTCAATTTTTTTTAAAAATATTTTTTATCTTTTAGGTATGGAACCCTAAAAACGATATGGTTCACTATGTTTGGCCATAAAGACATACATTTGTATGTAGGCGCATAGGAGCAGCCTTTTACAGCAATGTTTATGCATACTGCCTGTGTCAGAATATCTGACACTGCGGTTGTAACTTAGGGTTCCTTGCACAAGGTACCTACCACCTAGGACCACTTAGTAGTTTTTTCTTAAACTTTCAGTGGAAGTCATCCTTAAAAATATATTGACAATGAAACTTTTATTTCGGTTAACGACTATATCAATGAACTTACAAAAATATAGATAGGTACATTCATATAATTATGTCCTATTATTATGTTTCGTGTGTGTATTAGACGGTCATTTGGCTCGGTACTTGCTGAGAACATTCTCAGTTCTAATAAAGTCACTTATGACGGATGTAATAACCTTCTACTATCCTTATTTATTATGGGCTCAGGTTAAGATTAGTACGTATACATACGATCTACATACGATCTACATACATACAGACAAACGTATGTACTCATAGAAAGACAAAGCCCGATTGTAATTAAATATATTAAGTGAGATTTTTAGGTAAGGCGCAGGCCAGACATAAGCGGCGCGGCGCGCATCGGGCGTGCTACCGGCGCGCATCGGGCGCGCCCGTGGCACGCTTACGACGGGACAGTGTATCGGTGGTATTCAAGTTTTTGATTTTGATCTGACAAGATGTCTTCCTCTGACGATGAAGACATGCTAGCCCTGGTGCAAGTGGACAATTTACAAAGGAGACGATATTGGGTGCACCGGCGGGTGTGGGTGAAGTCGCGGGGGGGGTGCGCGCCTGCGGTACGACTTCGGTGCGCCTGCGGCGCAACCGTGCGCAACGACGTCTCGACGCCTTTCCAATGTTCTTTCATACAAAATGTAGAAGAAAAACGTGGTGCAAAACAGATAGAAGAGGTGCGCTTATGGCACGCCCGCGCCCGCGCCGCTTGTGTCTGGCCTGCGCCTAATGCTTCTTTAATAATTCTGTAGTTAGATATTTACTGCTTTATTGTTCTCCCATTATGAAACACATACAAAGATAAGAAATGTAAGTATTTAAACATAAATTTAACAATAGGCGTCCTTAACACTAATCGTGATCTCTACTAGGCAACCTTTAGATGGAAAGGATTAATGAACTTCCAGCGGGTTTATTTACATACAATCGTATTTAATTCCCTCCCCCTTTACGCAATCTATACTCAATCAACACTTTCCGTATTAAAGTTAAATACCACTTTCCGACTCTACAGTTAGACGGTTTCATATAATGGTAAAAAATACTTATACATATTTTTTCTTGTCATGTTAATCATGCTATGTAGCCTATACTTAGATAACCTATACTATAGATAGACATTTGTTGCAGATACTACGTTTTGTTTTTTATTTTTTTTGTGATTACATACTCGTACATATATAATAGACTAGCTGACCCGTGCAGCTCCGCCCGCGCTTTTATTACATTTTGCTCCCCTTTTCTCCCTCCTCCCTAGATTTATCTCTCTCCATATCTCTCTCTCTTATAAAAAAAATCTAATTATATGCTCTTTCTCTCCTCTCTCTTTCCCCCTCCCGCTACGGTTTCCGTCACACCCCCCCTCTTCCTACCCTGTTATCCCCTCTCTGAACCCTCTCCCCCTCTCTCTTCTACGAACTTGCTCCTTCTCACTCCCCCCTTACTCCACCTAACTCCCCCGATCCCTCACCCCATCGCCCCCTTCTCGAATCCCCTCTCCCTCTTTCTCCTCTCGTGCACCCTCCTCTCGTTCTATATATCCTCGTCAATCATGGTATCAGCGGCATTAAATATACTTTATGACCTATTCTCAGACCTCCCCGATATGCACACATCTTCTATACTATAATAAAACTCAAAGAGCACTTTTTCTGTACATTGAATATTTTTCCAAAATTTCTATGTGGGGATACTATACTATCGACATAGAAGCCAAAACAATTTTTTTTGGAATTATTGTCTGTCTGTCTGTCTGTCTGTCTGTCAGTCTGTCTGTCTGTCTGTCGTTCTGTTTGTCCAGGTATCATTTGAAAACCCGTGGATGGATTTTGATAGGACTTTCACTGATGTGTTGTGTAGAAGTCAAGGTATAAATTGGTATATAAAACATCACGCTATGTTTCATAGGGGCTAAGCAGTGAAACATTACTTGCACATATTACCACGTAATTTCCTTTGTATGAGAATAGGGTAATTATAGACTGATCAGTTAATCATTAAGATATGTATTATTACGCTATATACAATAGGGACTGAGCAGACATTTAGTTTGAATAAGATATGGCAGTGGCGAAGGGTCAATTTTTGTAAGGGGTAAGCCGGTCCGGTACACCCAGGACATTTTCATTAGATTTCCGTATTGTTCTAAGTACGTTGCTAATAGCAATATGACATTATATCTTTGAAAAGTTAAAATCTGTAAATCCCGAGCAAGTCCAAACTAGATCATGAAATTATTCATGAAATTTTAATGAAACTCCACAAGTCCAGGTAGTGTACAGGTATTGTATTACAGTCGCAACAATAAAAGATGCGAAAAACTTAGAACTTTCATTATCGAATATCATTAGACAGTAATTTACGATGTTAGCGTGATTTACATTATGAACAGCGCCATCTATCGGTGAAATTGAACATACAATCACCATAGAACTTTAATCTATATATTTAAAAGAAAGTCGTGTTAATTACACTATTTATAACTCAAGAACGGCTAAACCGATTTGGCTGAAAATTGGTAGGGAAGTACCTTAGGAGCAGGAGACGGACATAGGATACTTTTTATACCTGTAGGTTAAGGTTGAGCAACGTTAGGTAAGGTCATTAAATAGATGGGTGAACCGATTTGTATGAAATTTTATTTGTATATCGGGTAGGTCTAATAATAGGCCATTAATTATATTTCATGCCGCTAGGTAAAGGTTAAGCAACATAAGGCAAGGTAATTAAATAGATGGGTGAACGGATGTGTATGAAATTTTGTGTGCATATAGGGTAGGTCTGAGAATAAGTCGTAAAGTATATTTCATGCTGCTGATACCATGATTGACGGATATTTAGAATGAGAGGAGGGTGCAAGAGAGGACAGAGAGGGAGAAGGGATTCGAGGAGGGGGTGAGGGATCGGAGGAGTTAGGTGGAGCAAGGGGGGGGGGTGAGATGGAGCAAGTTGGGAGAGAGAGATGGGGGGGATAGGGTTCAGAGAGGGGACAACGGGGAGAGGAAGAGGGGGAATGTGACGGGGACCGATGTGGGTGGGGGAAAGAGAGAGGAGAGAAAGAGCATAGAATTACATTTGTCTTATAAGGCTTCAATCCCGGCTGGGTCCTAAAAGAAAACGCGCATTGTTCCTTTTGGAACCACATGGGCTTGAGGGGATAATAGAGAGAGAGAGAGACGGAGAGAAATAAATCAAGGGAGGAGGGTGAAAAGGGGAGCAAAATGTAATAAAAGCGCGGGTGGAGCTGCGCGGGTCAGCTAGTCTTATTATATAAAAGAGTAGACAAAAACCCACTCATCACGAAATCTCAGAAACTATAAGTGCTAGGAGTCTCAAATTTTGCATGGGGGTTCCTTTTAGGACGTAGGTGCTCACTAAGACGGGTTTTTGTGAAATTCAACCTCTAAGGGGGTGAAACAGGGGGGCAAAGTTTGTATGGGAGAACGCGATTCCTTGGTCCTATTGACTTGAAATTTTGCACAGACATTCGTTAAGAAAATTTATTGAATTTGTATATCATATTTTTATAAATTTATCCCTTAACAGGGTAAAAAAGGAGTATTATTACTCAACCGATGGCGGTACAAATATATAACAAGAATAAGATACGGTAATTCGAACGATAAAACATAAGTTCCTTGGCCAAGTGGTTACGGAAGCGTCCTCTAAGCGCGGTCTGTCCGGGTTCGCTACCCGCGTGCGGATTTCCTTTTTGTATTTTTAAACTTTGTTTTTGGTTTTTTTATTTATATTAAGATTCAATGTTTTAAACAGTTTTAAATATTTAACTCATATTAACTCCAGCATTTTTATCTCTACTATATTTTTATATTTAATTTTTTTTTTTAAATTTAAAATCAGGTATACGTTTACGATTTAGTTATTAGTTAGGAAACTTAATTGATATACTTATTAGTAATAAGTGGTATAATTTGTTTGTTTCCCAAATATATTTCCAAAATGTCTGTGTCGGTAGGAATACAATATGCATGCATTGTACGTATGATATAAAAGCCAAAACTTTATTGGAATTATTGTGTCTGTCAGTCAGGGTTTTTTCTACAGGTTGGCTGGTGTTGTCCCTATCGACGTCAAAGTATCTTTACATAGTGTGAAACAAAGTCACTATCCGAGTCTGTCTATATCCGATAGCACCTCCTAAACCACGCAGTGGTTTTCACCATCGGTTATATAATTTTTCATTGAAGGTTTACCTATGTACTTATATAGAAAACCTAATTCAGTTTTATGGGACTCAGCAGACATAATAACAATAATATGATCAAGTAATTCGATTAATTAAATAAGAGCAGCCGTGGTCTGGAGGTTACGGAAACGTCTTCTAAGCACAGCACAGGGTCCGGGTTCAAATCTCTCTTTGGGGTTGTTTTTGTGTACTTTTATACATTTTATTTTTGATCATTTTATTATTTTTTTATTGAAGTGAAACTTCTTATGCGACTTCCAAAAATGTTATCATTTAACGCGTTAGACGTTAAGCGCTAAATGATAGGTTTTGAACGTTAAGGGTTAAACGTTAAGCGTTAAATTTGTTAAGGTTATGAAAGCGCTCATGTGACGCCGTCACCGAGTGAGTGAGTAGGTGAGTGGGCGAGTGGGCGAGTGGGCGATTGGGTAAGTGGGCGAGTGGGCGAGTGGGTGAGGGGTGAGTGTTTGAGTGGGTGAGTGAGTGAGTGAGTGAGTGTGTGTGTGAGTGTGTGTGTGAGTGTGTGTGTGAGTGTGTGTGATTGTGTGTGAGTGTGTGTGAGTGTGTGTGATTGTGTGTGAGTGTGTGTGAGTGGTTCGGTGTGGTTCGGTGTGGTTCGGTGTGGTACGGTGTGGTACGGTGTGGTACTCGGACTGACCGGGACTGAGCGGGACTGACCGGGACTGAGCGGGACTGACCGGGTCTGAGCGGGACTGAGCGGGACTGAGCGGGACTGACCGGGACTGACTGGGTCTGAGCGGGACTGAGCGGGACTGAGTGGGACTGAGCGGGACTGATCGGGACTGAGAGGGACTGATCGGGACTGACCGGGACTGAGCGGGCACGGCCGTTGGGGGTTTAGTGTATAAGAATCCTACATACCCGTTTGACCACCAACAGGGTCCCATAAATCCCATTAAAGGCTTCCCCCGTGACCCCTATAACCGTGAGCACCGTGACAGGCTCCCGGGGAACTATAATGTGCTTCTCCGGCGGCGGGTTCAAAGTCAAGGCACTGAGTGGTATCAGCTGGTGCAGATCCCGACAGATAGCCCAGGTCCGCCCTCTAATGTGCCGATGTGATAGCCGCGGGGGTTTTAGTGGGTAAGAATTTCCCGGTTGACCCCCGTTTACGTCTTAACGATGAAACCGAACAAGGAAGCCCGTATTGTTTCCATAAATTGGTTTTAAAGAAATGGTGTCCTGTTCCTGTCCTTAATCCACCCAAATTGTGCACCGGTACACGTCTGCAGTTTCTAATAAAATTATAAATACAATTAACAAATCACAAGCTCAGAGATTCAACGTTACAGGCTTAACCTAAGCGTTGAGTTCTTTGCCCATGAACAGACAGCTATACGTCCTATATAGCCCTCTTCTAAACAAAATTTGTTCATATTGCGTTACGAAAAGTCAGCTACAAACATTATTTATGAAGAAATTCTATATAATCAAAGGCAGTAACTTTAAATTACGTATTCATTTTGTTATTCTCAATTACACCCGTGCGAAGCCGGGGCGGGTCGTATTATATAAAAGAGTAGACAAAAACCCACTCATCACGAAATCTCAGAAACTACAAGTGCTAGGGGTCTCAAACTTTGCATGGGGGTTCCTTTTAAGACGTAGGTGCTCACTAAGACGCGATTTTGCGAAATTCAACCTCTAAGGGGGTCAAATAGGGGGGCAAAGTTTGTATGGGAGAACGCGATTCCTTGGTCCTATTGACTTGAAATTTTGCACAGACATTCGTTAAGAAAATTAATTGAATTAGTATTTCATATTTTTTATAATTTATCCCTTTACAGGGTAAAAAAGAAGTATTATTACTCAACCGATGGCGGTACAAATATATTACCACAATAAGATACGATAATTCGAAAGATAAAATAAAAGTTCCTTGGCCAAGTGGTTACGGAAGCGTCCTCTAAGTGCGGACTGTCCGGGTTCGCTACCCGTGTGCGATTTTTTTTTTGTATTTTTAAACTTTGTTTTGATTTTTTTATTTATATTAAGATTCGATGTTTTAAATACACACATCAAAAGTGTCTAGGGATCAAGCATTTTTAAGCGGATTTCTTGAGATTGAGATGTGGCTTTGTAATAAATTTATGATTTTATAAATTTATATGGATCCTTTTTGGTGCATTTCATAATTTGAATCAGGAACTGTGAATCAAATTCGAGTAAAAGATGAAAATCAGCTGTCAATATTTTCCCTATAAAAACATACAACGCATTGAAGACATTATTAGTGCTACTGTTTCCCTACTACTGATTAAAACCAACGTTATTATGGAGCGGCGACGTCATTTAAGCAGGGAAGAAATGCTCAGAGCCGTGGGAATGATAGAAGCTGGTTCCCGGCAACGTACTGTGGCTTTAGCTCTGAATACAAGTCAGAGTGTTATCAGTCGACTTTGGACACGTTACCGAAGCACTGGTACCGTGGCTGAGCGCCATGGAGGACGGTATCGCTGCACCACACGGAGACAAGACCGATATATTCAAATCTTAACTCGAAGAGCTCCAACAATAACTGCCATGATGTTAGCCGTGAGGCTTCATCACTCTTCTGGGAACTTAATTAGCGACCAAACAGTCAGAAACCGCTTGCATGAAGTGAACCTTCATTCCCGAAGACCGCTACGGGTACCACCTATAGCAATGCACAATCGTAGGATTCGATATCAATGGGCTCTTGAACACAGAAATTGGGCAGAAGAACAATGGCGTTTCGTGTGCTTTTCTGATGAGTCTCGTTTTGGTATGAGACCGGATACAAGACGTATACGACACTGGAGAACCCCTGGACGCCAACAGCGATTAAAATCCTGCCAGGAAGTCCATCCTTATAGTGGTGGAACCATCATGGTATGGGCGGGTATTTGGATCGGCGGAAGAACTGAGTTGATTTGGATCAGAGGCAACCTCAACGCTCAAATTTATGCTGAGACGATTGTATCAGACGTCATCGTTCCTCTACAAGTGCAAATCGGTCCCTTATTTCAGTTAATGCATGATAATGCACGACCGCACACCGCAAGAGTTGTAAGACAGACTCTCGCCGCAGCTAACATCAATGTCCTGCCCTGGCCTGCTCAGTCGCCAGACTTGAACCCGATTGAGCATGCATGGGATATGCTACAGAGAAGAGCTCTGCCGAATATGGAGGGTATCCAGTCGCAAGAAGACCTTTTTTTGTTGTTGCAACGAACATGGGCGGCCATTCCACAGCGTGATTTGGATGAACTCATTTTGAGTATGCCAAACCGATGTTCTTGTGTTGTTAGTGTTCGCGGTAGAAACACGGATTATTAATTGTTTAAGTTACCCAATAAAATTTTAAAGAAAACTGTTATTTCAGTCTTTTTTTCGAACTTTTGTGTTAGTGGTTCAAATGTCAAAAATCCCTTTATTAGGAAAATGGCAAATTTCTTTATTAATGCAAAGGTGACTTGGTTTATCGTTACTGTGACAAACGAAAACACTTTATTTGATGAATCCTTAAAGAAAATTTTAATTAATATCAATCAGGAGAAAAGTTATTGCAAAAATATATGTTGATCCCTAGACACTTTTGATGTGTGTATTTAACTCATATTGACTCCGGCACTTTTTATCTCTATATATTTTTATATTTAATACTTTTTTTAAATTTAAAATCATGCATACGTAGTTAACTTCTCTCTAATGTTATGATTTAGTTATTGTGGAAACTGAATTGATTTTTATGTACTATTGGATCTTATATTTAGTAATAAGTGGTATCATTTGTTTCTTTCCCAAATATAACAAAATAAAAATAAAATAATGAAAATATATTTTCAAAATGTCTGTTTGGGTAGGAATACAATATGCATGCACCTATTGTACGTATGATATAAAAAAAGCCAAAACTTTATTGGAATTATTGTCTGTCTGTCAGTCAGGGTTTTTTCTATAGGTTGGCTGGTGTTGGGGACCAACGACGTCAAAGTATCTTTATTTCTATCCGAGTCTGTCTATATCCGATAGCACCTCCTAAACCACGCAGCGATTTTCACCATCGGTTAGATAATTTTTCATTGAAGGTTTTAAGTTTTATCTAAGTAAATAAACTTACATAGCTTACATTGACTAAACCTAAAGAGATACATAGTTAACAATCAAGTACTAGAGAATTTCATAATTCCATATATTATAAAGTAGGTAAATATCCGGGATATAATATACCCACCCCCCCGCCGGACTCAAAGGCAATGCACTGAGGGACAGCTGATGCAGATCCCACCGGAGAACCCCCTCTCATGTGCCGATGTGACAGCCACGAGAGTTTTAGTGGGTAAGAATCCCCCACAGGATCCCAGGGACATATTAAACGTGCCCCCCACCACCCCTTTAACTGTGACAACGGTGACAGATTCCCGGGGGGCTATAATGCGCCCCTGGCAGCGGCTTCAAAGGCCCTTGCCTTGCACTGAGGGGTACCCGGTGCAGCCCCATATTTTTTGCGGACAGCCGTTTACAGGGTAAGAATCCTACACACCGCGGTCGACCGCCCGCAGGATCCTGGAAGCCTATTTGAGGTCTACCCGTGGTCCCCGAAACTTTGAGCATGGTGACAGGTTTTTTTTATTGTGCCCCCCGGTGGCGGGCTCAAAGGCAAGCCACTGAGGGGATCTTTTTTTTTAATTTATCCCTTAACAGGGTTAAAAAGCAGTATTATTACTCAACCGATGGCGGTACAAATATTCTCATACTCACACTCAGATTTGCTTAGTACGTAAATTAGGTACTGTACACGGATAACTTTAATACATAAGGTAAAATATCACGCATTAGGGACTGAGCAGACATATAACAAGAATATGATCAAGTAATTCGAATAATAGAAGAAGAATAGCCGTGGTCCGGAGGTTACGGAAGCGTCTTTTAAACACAGCAGGGACTGGGTTCAAATCTCTGTTTTTATTGTGTACTTTTATACTATTTATTTTTGATCATTTTACTATTTTTTATTTATTTTTCACTGAAGGTTTTATATTAATTGAATTTATTTAGAAGTTGTATCTATACCGAGGTCTCACCGAAAAAATACTGAAATGTACAGAGTCCACTTTGAAAAAATACTGATCAAGAGCGAGCTGGATTTGCGCACGGGATCCCGGAAACATATTGGATGTTTCCCCCGCTACTCCCTTAACTGTGACAACGGTGACAGATTCCCGGAGGGCTATAATGCGCCCCCGGCAGTGGCTTCAAAGGCCCTTGCCTTGCACTGAGGGATACACGGTGCATACTCTTTTGTGTGGACAGCCGTGGGGGACACATACTATATACATACATACAGTTCCTACTCCTCCTACATAACCCGGTTGACCGCCAACAGGGTCCCGGGGACCTATTGAAGGCTTCCCCCCTGTAACCGTGAGCACGGTGACAAGTTCCCAGGTGGCTTTATTGTGCTCCCCGGTGGCGGGGTCAAAGGCAAGCCACTGTATCATGATGCAGATCCCACCGGATAGCCCAAGAAGGGGTTCTTATGTGCTGATTGCACTACCGTTGGGGGTTTAGTGTATAAGAATCCTACATACCCGGTTGACCACCAACAGGGTCCCGTAAATCCCATTAAAGGCTTCCCCGTGCCCTTGTAACCGTGAGCACCATGACAGGTTCTCAGGGAGCTATAATGTGCCTTTCCGGCGGCGGGTTCAAAGTCAAGGCACTGTGTGTTATCTGCAGCTGGTGCAGATCCCGACAGTTAGCCCAGGTCCGCCCTCTAATGTGCCGACGTGATAGCCGTGGGGGTTTTAGTGGGTAAGAATTCCCCGACTGACCCCCGTTTACGTCCTAACGATGAAACCGAACAAGGCAGCCCGTATTGCTTCCATAAATTGGTTTTAAAGAAATTGTGTCCTGTTCCTGTCCATAATCCACCCAAATTGTGCACCGGTACACGTCTGCAGTTTATAATAAAATAATAAATACAATTAACAAATCGCAGGCTCAGAGATTCAACGTTGCAGGCTTAAACCTAAGCGTTGAGTACTTTGCCCATGGACCAGCAGCTATACGTAGCCCTTTCACGCGTCACTTCTTTACATAATTTGTTCATATTGCGTTACGAAAAGTCAGCTACAAACATTATTTAACAAGAAATTCTATAATCAAAGGCAGTAACTTTAAATTATTCACTACTTTTTTTTCTCAATTACACCCGTGCGAAGCCGGGGCGGGTCGCTAGTAATTTCATACATATCGGTTCACCCATCTATTTAATGACCTTGCCTTATGTAGCTTAACCTTAACCTAGCGGTATGAAATATACTGTATGACCTATTCTCAGACCTACCCGATATGCAAACTTTCATACAAATCGGTTCACCCATCTATTTAATGACCTTACCTAACGTTGCTTAACCTTAACCTACCGGGATAAAAAGTCCTATGTCTGTTTACTGGTTCTAAGCTACCTCCCCACCAATTTTCAGCCGAATCGGTTAGGCCGTTCTTGAGTTATAAATAGTGTAACTAACACGACTTTCTTTGATATAATATATAGATTAAAGTTCTATAGTTATTGTATGTTCAATTTCACCGATAGATGGCGCTGTTCATAATGTAAATCACGCTAACATCGTAAATTACTGTCTAATGATATTCGATAATGAAAGTTTTAAGTTTTCCGCATCTTTTATTGTTGCGACTGTAATACATACATAATCTAGTTTGGATCCGCTCGGGATTTACAGATTTTAACTTTTCAAAGATATAATGTCATATTGCTATCAGCAAAGTACTTAGAACAATACAGAAATCTAATGAAAATGTCCTGGGTGTACCGGACCGGCTTACCCCTTACAAAAATTGACCCTTCGCCAATGCCATATCTTATGCAAACTAAATGTCTGCTCAGTCCCTATTGTATATAGCGTAATAATACATATCTTAATGATTAACTGATCAGTCTATAATTACCCTATTCACATACAAAGGAAATTACGTGGTAATATGTGCAAGTAATGTTTCACTGCTTAGCCCCTATGAAACATAGCGTGATGTTTTATATACCAATTTATACCTTGACTTTTACACAACACATCAGTGAAAGTCCTATCAAAATCCATCCACGGGTTTTCAAATGATACCTGGACAAACAGAACGACAGACAGACAGACAGACAGACAGACAGACAGACAGACAGACAATAATTCCAAAAAAAATTGTTTTGGCCTCTATGTCGATAGTATAGTATTTTGAATACCCCACATAGAAATTTTGGAAAAATATTTAATGTACAGAAAAAGTGCTCTTTGAGTTTTATTATAGTATGTATAGATAAATATAACAAACATTAATGTTACTTTAGTTCTAGTCGCAGCATAATAACATGTCAGTTGTTTAGTGGTATATTTTATTGTTTTTGAAGTGAAAGAAATTTCACTTCTACCGCGTGCACTTTTTAACCGACTTCAAAAAAGGAGGAGGTTCTCAATTCGTCTGTCTATATATATATATTTTTTCTATGTATGTTCGCGCATAACTCTAGCAATTTTGAACCGATTTGAAAAAATCTTTCTTCCATTCATTCTTCAATCCATTGATTGGGTCCCATAAAAAAAGTATCGCTTATTAATAAGTAGTTCCTGAAAAAACAAGAATGGCGACTGCGTAGGAAGGCTTAAAATATGACTTTATGTCGCTTTTTTAGGACAAAAATTATCATAACTATATACTCTGGCAAATATTTACCAATTTAGATGATTCTTTTTTTAATTTGAAAGAAGGAACCACTAATAAATCTGTATGAATTTTATCACAACCGGATAAGAACTTCCTGGAGGACCATAAACGATGTGGAGGAATTTATCTGGTAAAAACCATAAAACTGACGTTCTCCATTACATTACTCTGGCAAGAACCGATTTGGATGATTTTTTTTTATTCGAGAGAGTAATCTACTATGATGATTCCAAGCAAATTTAATGACGACCGGATAAATAGTTTCAGAAGAAACATGAATTATGTAAAACTATGGAGACGATAATGTGACCATTACCATACCGTGTTGACCATAGACAGTTGTGGGGAAAGTTGGAGGAGGCCAATACTCAGAAAGAGGTCCTTAATAATTAAAACTAAATTCATATCTTAATAATAATTGATTGTATTTAAGTTTGACATTAACATTTTGACATTGAATCCCTAAACATCTAAATTCTAATTTATTGTAAAATTTAATTAATTTTAATAATTGTAATTTATCATTGTTTTATTAAGGATGATTAAATGGCTTTAATAACAATAATAATGTAACCATAACCTACCTAGATCATTTTACCGTCTTCGATGTGTCAATCTTTATGTATAAAAATATCAATAAAAAGTACTTATAAAATAAAATAAAAAAATAAAAAAATTTGGACCGACTTCAATAACACTGAAAAGTATAAAATAATAGTTGGTGCAAAATATACACAGCTACAGCTACTTTACGCTAACACCAACTTCTTTAATATTTAAATTATTTTATACTTTTCAGTGTAATTCAAGTCGGTTAAATTTTTTTTTTTAGATAAGTATTTTTTTTGTTTTAAGTTTTTAGGGGCCAGCTGAAAACCAGCGTCACAGGCCCGGCTGTAACTTAATAATAATTTCTTTATTATCAGGCGAAGTGGGCCCATAGAATAAATACCTTATAAACTAACATACATAGGTATAAAAAATAAAAAAACAACAAACACCTTATAGACTATATACATACATATTATATTACTAGCGGCCCGCCCCGGCTTTGCACGGGTGGCAAAATGTTATGTTAAGATTATAATATGTATAAGATATTATACCTTACCTTACCTACAGTAGATTTTCGTACCATAACTACAACATTTTTGGATTTCTTTTAACGACCTTATAAATTGAATTTTGAACTACGAATATAAATTGAATTGTAAATAATTTGTGGAAGAGTATTAACCAAAAGTATTAGCTAAGTTTCACATAAATTGGACAAATTGCAAACTTTCCTTCTCTATTTTGCCTCTTAAGAGAAACAATCCAAACAAATAATATACAACCTGGCGACGGGTGGCATACAAACTATAGAACGTTCAAGAAACTTTAGGTTACTCCATAGAAACCTATTCTTTTTACCAACCCTTGTTTATGTCCCCCTAAAATGTAGAGGCTTAGGCCATAGTCCACCACGCTGGCCAAGTGCGGGTTGTATGACTTCACACGTCATTCAAAAGCTAGTTAAGCTTTCTCAGACATGCAGGTTTCCTCACGATGTTTTCATTCACCAAAAGCTGGTAACAATCACACAATGACGATTTGCACATGATTAATAAAAGAAATCAGAAGTTTGAGCCGGGGTTCAAACCTGCACACCATATTTCCAAGGCAAGCGCTCGCCCACTGAGCTGTTGCTGTTTCAGAAACCTATTACTGTCATAAAATTATCCTATAATCCTAGTCCAAAATTTGAATTAAATTAACTTAGACCATAGTTTTTGTACATGAAGAATAAATAAAATTATTAAAGTAAAATTACTGAATACACGACTTTTTTTATTCCAATTAATATTCATTCAATACCTACATCTTGATGTGTAACTACTAATTGGATTGGATGCTAAAAACCAATGTTTTTACCATGTCCTGCTCTATAGAGACCAACCATATAACTATCCACGGGAAAAACATTCTTCTCGTATATCGACTCCAACTCAATATTTTAAGGTTTGACCTTGAATATTTTATAAAAAAAAAAAAAAAAAAAAAAAAAATTTCACCGGAAATTGTTGATGCTAAATCAAAAGCTCTGTCTGTTGGGATTAAAGGGATGCGAGAAATGTGCACAGTTTGACCATATGCTGGTCCAATGAGGATAATAGTATCGATATTATTTTTTTATAATCTAATCTAATGAGGATAATAGTATCGATATTATTTTTTTATAATCTAATCTAAGCAAGCAAGTGTGCAATGGGATAAGATTATATCTTATCCCATTGCACACTTGCTTGCTTATAATATTTGGATACCTTACCTATGTTTTGAGGCTATGAGGCGGATGTCTTGACGTATTGATAGAATTCAAAAACCGTTGTTGGTTTCAAAAAGTCTAATGTATTGTATCTTCCGTGTCTACAACACGCGTATCCACCAGAACCGTATCAATTATGTTATATCGCTTACTGTTAGCTGGAATCCTATCATACAATACAAATCTTATCCCTTAATTTAAATCAGACGAAGGTGAAGGAATTCAAATGAAGAGTATGTGTGGTTCATATGTATAACAAGTTAGTCATTTGTCATTTTCCATATAAGTACTTACTTAAATAGTTTCTAAATACAATAAAATCAATTTTACAATATATACAAATCGTCCTCACTCTTTGGTGGCAAAGTCCCCAGAACGCTGGCAGCATTGCCACGCTGGATGGCAATGCTAATCTGCTGACCGAAATAAAAGCCAGCGTTCCGGTCTCCAGATGTTCCTACGAGGAGTTCGGAAATTTTTTGGAACACCTGGTGGGCTCCCGGCCCCCACGGACCCAACGTCTCTACCCCAGACGCCTCAAATATGTAACCCACACCAAGACATTCATATTTGCGGCGGTTGAGGTACTCTGCGCTGTGAGCAGCAGCACCAGCCTCAGACGACGTTACTGGAAGATGAGACGGCGCGAGTGTATCGACACAAGTTGCGTCCCATACAAGGGGCCGTCCCATCTTCCAAGGAACTAGAGTCATTCCATCAGGTCTCTTACCATCGTCGCGATGTAGGCCACAAGGCTCTAAAACAGCGGCCATGTTGACAGTGGCAAAAGCCCGATATATTAGTTGGTTGAGACTGGCGTGGCGTGCTGCTCTTCCCGCACTTCTGCAGCAAGACAGTCCGTGGTGTCCGAGCCGGCAAACATTATGGCCACACCGACAAGAGTGAGGAGCGATGCAAGGTGTTCCTAAACGAAGGCAAATAGCGATCCGAAATGCAGTAGGATCTAACAGTGTTCCGATGTGTGTTGATGGTAAGGCCTGTAACCATAAACCTGACTCCCATCTAGATACTGCGAGAAGGCGTGCGCGGTCTGTGGAATTAAGAGCCGAATCTTCAAGACTCTTTAGTGTGATGATGCAAGCCGGACGGTCCCACTGGCTCTGAGAAGTCATGTCTGAGGGGTAAACCGCATTCGGGCAGGCTATGGACCATGCATCCAAGGCTTCGGTACGGAACGGCACTTCAAAATCTGAGAAGCTTGTAGACAATATTTTTTTAACAAGACCATGAGTGCCGTGAACCGAAGACAAGAAAGCTGGCAGTGCAACACTAGAAATTTTACGGACTCCCAAACCACCAAACCTTATTGGAAGAGTGGCTTGTGTCCAGGCGCGATCATCTAAAGGAATGTTAAAAATGGAGGTGATACTATCTTTTATAACGTTGTCCAGTCTTTGTAAAATATCATTACGTTTCCAAAGAGGACAACATCGAAGAGTATAGGTAAATTTTGGCACGAAAAGACAATACTTAATTATGTGATAAGCCATGTGGGAATTTATTTTATGCAAACGTTCCAAAACTGTTTTAAATGATTCAATTTTATCTTCGACAAAATTGTCGAAGGCTTCATCAAAAATAGGAGTTCCTAAGAGCTGAAGAGAACTTTTGCTGATAATTTTGATACCGGGTGCTAATATATTAAATTCGTTCACAATAGAATTGGTTGTGGCAGAAATTTCGGAGATAAATAGTTCGCATTTAGAAAAGTTATGTTCTAGGCCAATAGATTTCAGTTCACAAATCAGCAGCCGGAGATCTCGCAAAACAGTGTCTGCGTCACCACCTAGAGTCCCATCATCGAGATACCATACATTAAATTTTGATTCCAAACGCGTGATGATTGGATGAATTGCTAAACTAAAAATAGGCGGCCCGAGAGGATCACCCTGCTGACAACCGACAGCTGATACAATGCGGTTGCCTCTGTACATTAGGTTAGATGATGTGCTGTACGATTGCCAAAGAAAATTATAAATTTCAGGTGCTTTTAGTTTAGTTTGTGTCAACAGGGCACATCTATCTACAGAATTAAATGCATTCTTAATATCCACCTTCAGCAGCACTTCACCACCTTTATTGAGAGTAAAGGTACGGAGAGCGTGTACAACTGCTTCACAACCGCCTCTCGAACCAAAGCCTATCTGATGTGGTTGGAAATCACGAAGATATAGGGTCAAAGTGGAGGCAACACTCCCAAATACATGCCTGAGGTCAACGCTATCCCTTTCATGGAGGTCGGATCTCTCGTTCTAGAGGGTAACCTTGATGTTTCATGAAAAATCAGGACATCATCTTAATTTAGTCGCATACGACTTACTTGGTTTGTTTAAGCTTTAAGTTTAAACCGATTTAATATGTCTAGTTGTTTCCGTTTACCTCTCAAAATACGACGGGACGAAATACCGACACGACCGTTGAGAGACCAGGCGCAGGACCTACATTTTACATATCTATCTGACGCATGGAGCATCTTACTTTACAGACAATCAAGTAATAAATAAATAATAAGTTAATGGTTGTGAAAATAAAAGCATATGAAGTTATGATAAAAAGAAATTGTATTACAAGATCATTTATTCAGTACGTTTAACGATCTCCAATTAATCACAAGATATTGAATAGCAATTTCCATTATATGCAAACAACTAAAACAGCTTGTAACCCACACATTAGACGATAGAAAAATCATTTGCAGTAAATTTAGGTTTCCATTGGAGCAACTGCAGATCATTGCAGCTTCATAAAATTTCTTTTCGAATGGATAGTCATAATATTCCTTCGCTCAATATCTTTAGGAAATCTACAAGAAAATAAAAAATGTATTAATATTGACCACGGGTAAATAAAACAGTATGTATAGTGACAGGTATAGTGACAGGTTAAGAAATAGTGACATAAGGAAACGTTGTGGTATGAAAGAAGATGTTGTGACAAAAATTGAGGTATGCTGAGATGGTTTGGCCATGTCGAGAGAATGAATGAGGAACGATTGACGAAAATAGTGTATAAGGCGGGTGTGAATGAAAGTGTTGGAAGGGGTAGACTTAGGCGGACGTTTCAAGACCAAATCAGGGACGACTTGAAAAAAGGCCAGGTCAAGAGTACCCTATACCGAAGAGCATGTATGAAGGGAATAATGAAAGTGGACGAAGCGAAACAAGTATGTAAGGATCGTAGCAAGTGGAAAGAAGTGGTCTCTGCCTACCCCTACGGGAAAGAGGCGTGATTATATGTATATTTATAGAATGATATAGGTACTCTCGCCGATACGACCACATCGGCCAATCTTTCGCAAGATCTGCCATCAGCCAGTGCACAAATGCTTGCGTAGCCACAAGTGCACTCTTTCTTACTTTTACCTCTCACAATTTAGTGATACGAAAGATCAACACGACCGGGGAGAGGTCAGGTGCAGGAACGAATTTTATATGCCTATCCGACGCATGGATCATCTTACTTTACAGACAATCAGATGACCAGCCTGCATTGTCCTAGCCAGTAAGGAACAAATATACAAAGTTGTTGCTCCCCGCAGGATTCGAACCTGCGACCCCCGGTACGCAAGCAAGCGGTTTCCCACTGCGCCACGGAGGCTACTAGACGCAACAGGACTAGGAGGCGACAAGAATAAATATATTATAATAATATGTTTAAAACTACATACACACTTGAACATACAATATTTTTTCCATATCAATCCTTTGAACTAAATACCTACATCGTATATTTTTTAACATAAAGTGGCGGTAAAAAAATCCCCAAAACGGAAAGTCTTCAAAAAATCTTTACCATGGTTACTCTATGAAAACAATGTAAAATATTTTAAATTAGATAATTCAACTACAAATTAATAGAAAGTTAAACCCAATACTAACAAACGAACTGAAAACGTGTTATGTGCCTATCGAAAGAAGAACTGATCGAAAATATGGTGCATAATCCAAAGGGATCATCGGTAGGTACATTATTGAACAAATCGGACTTACGAGTGATATTCGGTATCATCTAAGGGGTACAACATATTTTTGCAACTAAGTACTACACATTTTATCACCATTCTTATTAGTTTAATTCACTTTATCTTGAAATTATGGTATTTAAATGTTGGATCGATTTAAATGACAGACAGTTTCAAGCTGACAATAAGTGCCAGTGTTGCCACAAAATACGAACCCTTAAAATCGTTATTTAAAATTGCATTTGAGTCCAATTGGCGAAAACACAATAGAGCATTATTCTAATCGTACTCGCAGAACAATACCTGGTACCAAAAAAAAACATTATTAGACATGATTGTCATCGTATTTTATGTTTTCGGGTGGAAAACAATCTTTTGATGTTGAAGTAGAGCATTTCTATATTAGGGTATCCATTTCTCGGGTAATTTAAATTATTACATGGACCACACATTGGACCACTTAGAAAGAGAGAACCGGCCTCAATGTAAGGGATAGCGTATGCCTCAATCAACTATTTGGAGTTTGGACTCCACTTTGACCCTATATCTTCGTGTTGGAAATATTCCTTCAACGAGTTGAAAACTTTTTTGCAACAAACTTTGGAAGAGAGGCGACGTAGGGTCGTGCCTACAGCAATTGGACGGACTCCACCATCTTTTTTTGTAAAAGCACATAAATTGCCCCCAAATAACGTGTCCGTTATTTTTGGTTCAACTCTTTGGGTTATTACAAACCTGACCAGTGCTGTAATCGCATTTAGGAGATTTCAACCTGCTTCACCAGTTCCAAAAGTTGTAAGGTCTTTTAAGTGCTGTGGGCTTAGACCATCTAGGCCGCTTGCTGAACCCGATGGAAAAGATACAATAGCACTTGCTACATCCTCAGCGGTAATGTGAAGATTGGTGGGAAAAGTAGAAGAAGGTGGGTCGGGCAGGTGGTGATGTGAAGCTGAAGGGTGCTTACTGCGTAAGGCGGCCAATGTATCTGGACTGTCCGGTGCGATGCCATCACTTGAAAACATCAAACGAGCAGCCCCTCTGAGATCACCGTCGCTAATTCTATTCTCCACCGAACGGAAGAAGGAAGATTCAGGCTGAATCTTATTATTTTTGCGTGTTCCTGTAACATTATTTGTATGTATATGTAAAGGTGATTGGGTATTACAATTTTGTTTAAGGCGCAACGTCAATGAGTCAGTATTTGTAGGGTCATACGGAACATGGAGGACCCTAAAGGGAAAAGTCAGCAGATGCTCCCAAGCACGTTCTGAATTATCTTTTATGGCGGCATTGATGGTTGAAGTAAGAGCCTCAGCGATAGTTACACGAGCTCCTAGAGGAATTCGCTTAATAACAAACTTTGATGATTTTAGTTGAGTAAGTATTTGCCAAATAGGAATATGACTCGTAGAGGGATCAAAAGTAGAAATCCTGGTGGAAGTATTATCAAAGACTGGTAACGATGAGCTAATGCAAGAAGATGAGGCTGAAACTGGGCACGAAAGTGATAACGGGGCATTGTGAATTTTTGCTTTATTTATTTTCAAACCTCTCTGTCCTTTAAAGTATCGAACTTGGGAGCATTCGGGACACTGGACCTGGTTTTCCTCGGCTGCATGTCCTACTGCACTTTGGTACACATTATTGTTTGCCGGCATATACCGGAAGACGTCCACTGCTGAACATAGGCCTCCCCCTTCGAACGCCACAATGACCGACAATTGGCTATTTGCATCCACCGGTTACCTGCGACGCGCACAATGTCGTCTGTCCACCTAGTGGGAGGCCTACTTACGCTGCGTCTTCCGGTTCGTGGTCACCACTCGAGAACCTTTCTTCCCCAGCGGTTATCGGTTCGCCGAGCGATGTGGCCTGCCCATTGCCACTTCAACTTGCAGATTTTAAGAGCTATGTCGGTGACCTTGGTTCTTCGGCGAATCTCCTCATTTCGGATTCTGTCGCGCAAAGAAACTCCGAGCATAGCTCTCTCCATAGCTCGTTGTGTAACTCTGAGCTTATCCAAAAGGCCAACAGTTAGGGACCACGTCTCAGTACCATATGTCATCACTGGCAACACACACTGGTTAAAAACCTTCGTCTTTAGGCACTGCGGTATTTTGGACGAGAAGATTTCGCGTAGTTTCCCGAACGCTGCCCATCCGAGTTGGATTCTTCGGGCGACCTCTTTGTCGAAGTTGGACCGACCTACCTGGATAGTTTGTCCTAGGTATACATAGTGGTCAACAACTTCGAGTGTATCGTTCCCAACAATTACCGGTACGGGTGCAACATGGACATTAGACATGATCGTCGTCTTGTCCATGTTCATTTTAAGCTTTCATTTTCGCTGAGCATCGTATTGAGGTCCTCCAGCGACTCTGCCATAATGACTATATCATCGGCAAAACGAAGGTGAGTGATGTATTCGCCATTGATATTGATGCCGAATCCGTTCCAGTCCAAGAGCTTGAAAACGTCCTCCAATGCGTTTGTGAACAGTTTCGGAGAAATAACGTCTCCCTGTCTCACACCACGCTGCAATGGGATTGGTTTCGTGCTCTCGTCCTGTAGTCGGATCGACATGGTGGCGTTGCTGTACAAACACTTCAACACTTCGATGTACCTATAGTCAATGTGGCACCGCTGGAGAGATTGCAATACTGCCCAGGTCTCGATTGAATCAAAGGCTTTCTCGTAGTCCACAAACGCTAGACATAGTGGCCGATTATACTCCTCGGTCTTCTGTATAATCTGGCGGAGCGTATGTATGTGGTCTACGGTGCTAAAGCCTTTTCGGAACCCAGCTTGTTCGGGAGGCTGGAAATCATCAAACCAGCGTTCGAGACGGTTCGTAATGACTCTCGAAAACAGCTTGTATACATGGCTCAGGAGTGAGATAGGTCTATAATTCTTCAATAAAGTGTTATCACCTTTTTTGAAGAAAAGAACCACCACACTCCTGTGCCATGCTTCTGGCGTTGTACCCTCGAGTAAGACGGAATTAAATAACCATCTGATCTTATACCCATCAGTGATTAATTTTGATAAAAACCAGAAATACGTGTCTTATTATAAATAGTATGCGTGCTTTTCAGATCAATAGACAGATAAAAATGTTTTTTTAAAATACAAACTTTCATTCCTTAATTAACACTCTAACCGTTCAACCTTCAGGTTTTTTTTTTAAAACAGAGTACCTCTAACATGGTTAGAGCCTGTTTTTGCTATTAATCAGTTTTTGCTTATTTTGTTGTGTTTTAGTGTATGTGTGTGTTAGTACATGTTTCGTCTACTTTATGTTGCAGGTCCTTTTTTACTTCGTTCTATGTCTTTCTTCGCTTCCTCCTTCTATCTTGTATTTTTTTCATTCTACTGAGTGTCTTCTCCCATTTCTTATCCTTACTTTGTATAGTTTCTTGTTTTCTGCTATATATTATATTTATTTTACATATAAGTTAATTTAACATTATAATTTTCCAGTTTCTATATATTGTGCAATTTAAATTACTATATTACTTCGACTTTTATGTTCTGATTTTCTACTAATTTGTACGTTTTTGATGTCAGTCAGTCGCCCCTAGTTCAGTGCCTCATTTCCTTTGCAGGTAAACATTCATATATTATGCAAATATATATTGATACCAAGCTTCTACCCTTTAAGCATTTTTGGATCGCAGCTATATTTTTTCTAATATTTTATTTGTTTCCCTTTTTGTTTTCTATTTTATTGTTTGCTCGTAATTGATTGCAATTTATTACGAAGTTGGAACCAATTGCTTGCTTAGTATTGTATTTTGTTTGCTTTCAAACGGATCGGTTTCTTACGAAGTCGACCTCGGTTTGCTTTCTTAATATTTGTGTTTGCTATTGTTCTTGCTTTGTTTATAAAATGTTTGCTACTTGCTTGATCCAAAAATGCTTCGTTCCATCCTATCAATCTGTCCTTCTGGGGTTATGGGTGCGGATGCTTCATATTTAGCACGCCTTTAGCATTATGCGATGGAGGCGCGAGCCAGTGCGTCCCACTTGTCCCGGACCGGGCAGTCCCGGCTGAAGGCGATGTGGCCCGCCGAAATAATTTTGGCGCGCATTTAATTGCAGCACGTTGGTACTGCACCCGCCAGCCGGTCTGCACAGTCCGAGCTCATGTGAGTGCCTCCGCAGTGGCCACACCTCACATCGCTCTCAGTGCAGTACTTTGTACTGTGCCCGTACCCCAGTCAGAGCGAGCACTGGACTAGTGGCGACTGATCTTCGGCCTTTATATTCTGCAAGTCGATATGTACTTGTCCCAGGTCTGTGATCCTTTTCCAAATTTTCGGAAAGGTCCTCACCACGATGTGTTGGGTTAGAGGATTTCTTGCTTTCTTTTTATATGCTATCGCTATGTCGAGGTCCTGAAAGACTGCCCGGTTCTGGCTCCTCAATGCTTTGAGGACGTCCTCGTCGCTGAGTGCCAGCAGGACGCCCTTTAGAACTAGAAGCGGGTGCCTATTTTTCATGACCCCGACAATGAGGTCTTTTCCGTTTCTTTCTATCCTCTCTTTGATCTTGTTCCTTTCCTCTGTCGTCGCACAGCTCACTATAATTTTTCTGTCTTTTGATTTCCTCACTCTTTCTATCCTCGTTTCCCCTCCCTTTGCATGTATTGTGGTCCTGATCTTGGTGAGGACCTCCTCACCATTGTCCAACTCATGCCACCAGCGAGTGCAGTGTCGGCGTTTCCAGGGAGTTCACCTTGAGTGGACGCTGGTCCAACCAAGGTGAACTCCCTGGAAAGGCCGAAGGCAGCTACATTCGCATAGGACATCTTGTCCAGCAATATCCCCTGCTCGTCCATCTTCTCCCTTAGTTTTTCCATTCTCTTGATGTATTCCTGCAACATTTTTCCCTGTTCCTCTATTTTCGTCATTAATCCCTGATTTCCCTTTTCGTTTTCCGTATCTCCGGCCACTTCCTGCTCTTTGATCTTACTTGCTTTTCCGTTATCCAATTTCCCGATTCCGCCCCGTTCCATTTCCAACTCCTTCACCAGCTGATACAGCCGATCCACAGCCTGCGTTACCCCCGTTTTAATTTCGGTTTTAAGGTTTCTGGAGTTATTGAGGTGTAATTTGGCCTTGTTCAGACAGGCCCTGTCCTCGGCTGTTCTGCTGGCGTATTTAGTCGGCGGATCCTCCACCGCCTCCACAGAGGTCCTCCGGGACCCTACTCTACACCCCTCGGGGACGGTGGGCCCCTGAGTTGGCTTTGGGGGCCCCGCCGAAACAGTTTTTGTTGACTGGTCAGGCACAGTTTTGGGCTTTGGGCGTCTCGGGGTTTCCGGACTCCCAATCCCCAATACTGCGCCTGACATTTCTCACTACCGGGCTCTTTTCTTTAGGCGATCTAACATCTTGTTCGTTGCGTTTGGCCGGGGTACGGAAACCGAACATTTTGCTAGAGGTACTCCAAGCGGTGGTCAATAATCAACTATTGTGTCGTTTAGGTAGTTGCGGTGTATAGGGTCGCTATTCCACCTAAAACGATCTAAACGATTGAAATAATAATAACAAAAAAGAAGCGATGTATATGGTCGCTTTGTCACCTAGTAATCACTAAAAAAAATTTATTAATTATTTTTGTTACAGGTTCCTGTTCGGCAGTGGTGGCAGGGGAGCGACCTTCAGGTTGAGCTTGGTCTTGATCCGCACGTACTCTACAATCTCCTCGACCTTCGTAGAGCAGTGCAATCTGGACACAGTCGATTCTAGGCATTCACTTGTAATGTATGCAAGGGGCTGGGTGATGCCCCTTTGCTCATCAATCTTCCACGAGTCTAATAGCACAGGTGCGGACATTCATACTCAATACGGATGCGGTAAAACCTTATTAACCGTCAGCGGGCGTATACGACATGGGTAACTTCAAATTTGAAGCGCTGCAGCCGCACTGCTGCGCGCGTTTTTTATTTATGAATTTATAAAGCAGCGCTTCACCCACGCTGCATATTGGCCCTAATGAGTAGAGTTAAATGAACAAATAGAATACATCGTCATCATCATCTGCTGAACAAAGACCTCCATCTTAGAAGGGAAGAGTTGCTATAATCTCCATGCTAGGCAGGCGTCTTGGGGATTGCAGAATAGGTGGAAGTTATTCCATTATAAAGGCGGTGCTGCCCATCTTCTTGTTTTCCTTACGGAAACCCAACGGGAGCAGATGGAACATAATTATCATGATAAAAATATGAATATACCTACATTACGATAATTACCTTTAATAAAATTATTAGAATCTTCTGTGAGTACATTCAACAAAAAACAGCATTGTATGATAAAATAATAAATAATAATAATGTAAAAAATAATAAATAACTATATTCCATTATGAATATCGCCTGTGCGTACCTAAATTATTTTTTAAGGGCGATTCTTCGAGATCAAGTGTTTTTGACTAATTGGATTGGCTCAATTATTTTTTGTATTTAGTAAAGAAATATAATATCGTGTCGTAACATGTAATAATATAATATTGAAGGCCCTGGTTTACTCACAGTAGTTTATGATTTAGAGATTTCTGATGAATTGACCGGCCACATGAATGATGATAAAGGCAGATAAATTAGACTTTGCTGTAATATTAATTAGATCTGCATGTGGATAAATGAGATTTTCATGTTATTTTCAATCAGTTTTATTATGAAAGCTAGCTGACCCACGCAGCTCCGCATGCGCTATTTTTACGTTAACTAAACTTTTAATAACAGACATTCGCATCGAATAAATAACCTCCTTTTTTATAGTCGGTTAAAAACTGGGACCCACTTTTTACTTGCTCTCCGAAGCACGGACCCGTTTAGTTCAAATGGCGTTAAACGGTCACCCATCTATTTAATGACCTTACCTAACGTTGCTTAACCCGATCGATTACAAAACCTTGATAACAACTCTCTATGAGTGTTCCCTTACTAATATTTATTATAATTATGAAGAAAAATTGATAAAATCGGACCAAGCGTATAACCAAGTACCCATTTTGACTTTAATCCCCTCTACCAAAAGAACCGTGCAGGATTACGGGATCAAAAGTATCCTATATCCTACCTCGTAGTAAGATCTCAAATCATGCCAAGTTTCATTTGAATCCATTCAGTAGTTTCGGCGTGATGCGCAGCCGTGATACAGACAGACAGACAGACAAAAAATTAAAAAAATACATTTTCGGCCTCAGTATCGGTTATAGAATGCCCTCCAAATATAATTTTCAAAATATCTATAATGTACAGAATTGGACCTGTTACAGTTTTATTATAAGTATAGATTAAACATTTTGATAATTAACGTTCACAGGTTTCTGGCTGTAATTAACTTAATACCTTACATTTCTAAGAAAATAATAAAACATGAACATAAAATTAACAACACTTAATATATTAAATCATTATTGCACTTAATTTTCATTAGGAACTTCAATCATGAGATCAAAAAAGCTTACTTTAGCATTTATAGAGCGTCCAACCGTTTATTTTCTTTTTGACAGCACCAATAGAACGTAATTGCGTCATGTTACGCAAAAGTTCACTTTTAAAAGTTCACTTAAAGTGAACTTATAAAAGTGAACTTTTGCCGTATTATTTTATAGTATGTATAAAAAAATAAAAACAAGAATATTGTAATCATATTCGAGATTAATTTTCATGAACTTAAATCATGAATTCGAGAAAAACTTAATCCTACCTATCTATTTTTTTTTAAATAGATTTAAGATTTTTAAAACAATATTAAATTCTTTATTAAAGTCTCTTAAAAATGTTATGCCCGAGATATTATCAGAGTTACCAGATTCAATCGATCCTACGTATGTTACTGCTTTATTCTTCCTTCCTGCATTTTCTTTTAAATTATAATTACTTATTTCGTTGCGTATATACTTTATGTCTTTGGCTTGTTTTATTGGCAAATCAAATATGTTATACTCCTCATCTTTACTTAGGTTTATATTGCGTGCTTGTATTGTATCCTCCCTTTTTAATAATTTGAATCCGTCAAGAATACCCTTTTATTACCCTTGGGTGTTATATTTTCTATTCTACTTTTTCTTGATAAAATCACCAACATTTTATGTATCGTCTTGTCAATTGTACGTTTCGCCTGTGTTTATTTTTAAGTAAGGATGTTATCCAATCTGAAAGAGTAGCCATGGTGGAGCAAGTCTCACACTTCAGGCAGTCTCCGAATGGGGTGATGCCAATCTTGTAAGACTCAATGCCACCAAAACAAGAGTGTCTGTTCATAACGAAAAGGAGTCCGTTCACTTTGGCTCCTACTTTTCAGGCTACTCTGTTGGGACATACTATAAATAATAATTCAAGAAGGTCCTGGTATAGGAGACGTAAGTTCTGTTTGAAAACATAGTTCCTGAAGGTATTGTCGGTAAGGTTGATTGTCTTTTAAATCTATCAATTTAGTGTTTAACATGATACGGGGACTTTGTGGAGGGTATTTTGTACCAGAAGGGCTACCTTTTTTTTTTGCTTCTATCTTATATAAAATGTAATTCTTTCTTCATATTTTTCTCTGTAACTTTTGTTGTCTAGGCGTGATTTTATTAATTGGTAGTTGTTTTTTCTCCTCCTTTCTACGTATCTAGTTTATTCTGATGTTCTCTTGTCTTTATTTTCATTACTTATGATTATTCTTTATTCTTTCGTCCCTTTTATAACTGCAAGTTTCTCTTTTTAAGCCTATTTTTCACTTGTTTGTTACTTCGGTTTTACCATTTCAAAATACAAATCTATAAAGAGAAAGTGTCAGCTACCAGCTAGAAAGCTGCCTCGCTAGGACTGTCTTCACTTCATACCTTGACGCTTAATATATTTTAATAATTTTCTAGGTGATTTAGTGGGTACAAGTTGTTATTTTGTAAGGCTTAACCACTTACCATATAAATGTATCCCAAAATTCTAAATATTAGACCAATAAAAATTAAAATAATATTATCTACCTATTCGACTTTTAGCTCTAATCTGAGTAAAACTAATTCATCTGACCCGTTCAAATTCATCTGGTCTTATGAGCCAGATAAATGAGGGTCCAATAAATGAGGATTTTGTAAGAAATCGAATCCGGTTTCTTTATTTATAAATAGTCTAATAAAACACTATGTTTCAGTTACAAAACTCAAGTTTGTGCATTATGTTCATAAACTAAGACAAATTGTTTTGACGGGCCCGTTGGTCTAGTGGTCAGACACCCTGCCTGCTAACCGATGGGTCGTGGGTTCGATTCCCGCCAAGTGTCTGGGTGTTGTTTATCTATTTAAGTATGTATTTACAAAAAAAAAAAAAGTATATAAGTATTAGTATCAGTTGTCTGGTTTCCATAGTACAGGCTCTGCCTAGTTTGGGATCGGATGACCGTGTGTGGAATGTCCCAAGATATTATTATTATTAAATTAATTATGCTACTTACCTTACAAAAGCCAGATGACGCGTTTTCATCGCACTTTTTCACTAAAATACGCTCTCACGCGAGCGACGTTTATGATGGGTCGAGGGAGTCTGGTGCGACAGGGTGCAACCAATTACGACTCGATGTAATAAAATAAAATAGTTTAAGATTACGTTTAATACTGCCCCGAAACATCAAGCCAGACAAATTATAACTTTAGTCGTGGACAATTTTAAATGTTATGTTATTCCTAAAATAATAAATTTATTAGGACAATGAAAATATCAAGAAGCAATATCTGAATATCGATACAACTTACTAAATTTAGTCTATTGTTCTTATTTATTTCAGAAAATAGTGTAGTCCAACAAAAAACGGCGTTAGGACGCGCCATATTAATTAGATTTTAATGTTATCTGCAAGCTTAAGTTAAATTAAATTAATATCAATTAATAATCATCATCACCAGCCGGAAGACGTCAACTGCTGAACATAGGCCTCCCCCTTAGACCGCCACAATGAACGACAATTTGCTATTTGCATCCACCGGTTGCCTGCGACGCGAACAATGTCGTCGGTCCACCTAGTGGGAGGCCTGCCTACGCTGCGTCTTCCGGTTCGTGGTCGCCACTCGAGAACCTTTCTTCCCCAACGGTTATCGGTTCTTCGAGCGATGTGGCCTGCCCACTGCCACTTCAACTTGCATATTCTACGAGCTATGTCGGTGGCCTTGGTTCTACGGCGAATCTCCAATTAATAATAATAGACGGTAAAATTTTACATTAAACCTGAAAAGGATGTTCCAGTTGGACAATATTTTGATATGTTCCTTAGTAAAAATCATGTCAAAACTGCGTTTCGAAGAATCACCCAGGAACTTATAACCTCCACGTTTATAATTTACCTAGGTACCTACTGTTTTTAGGGTTCCAACCTTAAAGTAAAAAAAAGGAACCCTTCCATAAATTGCGTTTTCGTCTGACCGAAACACAAAAATTTAAAAATTACAGTTTTGTCTTCAGTGTCGGTTATAGTACCTATGCCCTCCAAAAATAATATTCAAAATATTTTCAATGTACAGAATTGGACCTGTTACTGTTTTAATATAGATATATAGAAGATATGATATATATTAGTCAGCTAGAAAGCTACGTACGATATAATAAATACATATTACTATGAAAGACGGCGCCAAACTGGAAAACAGTTAGGTACCTACTGCCCTTGTAAGTATTTGCTAGACGTTAGGTGCCGACTTCGATAGTAATATGTATTTATAATATCCGCTCGCTTGTCCCGCTCGCACTTCCGATGCCCGGCCCCCGTAGCGTTACCTGACACCGTTGCCCGGCAACAAACACTTATGCACCCCGCCGTTGTTTACAGCTGCGGCGCGCGAGTTGGATTTCACGCAATCGGTCCTTGTGAGTCAATTTGTTTAGAAAGATGGTCAAGTGTTATATTTTTTATGTTTACTATGAGACTACTTAAACAATGATATCTTTTGTTCCTCAGATTACGACTCTGGCGCAGAGTTATGCTGTGTTGAAATTGTGATTGCGCGTTTTAAAGCTCGTCTTGTATTTAAAAGCTCATAACTCAAAAATTAAAGCGATGATATATGGTTTTTAATCTTTGATTACGTTACTTAAATAATGGATAATAGGATAAGAAATAAAAACGTATTCTCGTCTATACATATTTATTAATTTACAGGCCTCTGATCCCATACCATTATCTGGCGCCGCGCGGCGTAAAACTAGACAAGGCATATCATGCACAAATATCATTTTTAGGCATAAAATGAAAGTAACAGTTAATAAGTAGTTTTATATTCTTTTAAAACAAACAAAAATCATAGGGATAGCATTCACCACTTCTGATAAATATGAACATTTCTGAGACAGTTCCCATGCTCTCAGTAAAATCACTTTAGTTTTTCGGATTATTTTTGTTCTATATACTTTTACTTTTCATGCTGGATTTTTATATCTACGTGTTAGTTATTTATACACCTAATAGATCTTGAAGAACAAAACTCAATTTAACAAAAAATCAGCAAAAATATCGCACACAACCCGCACCGAATCAACACTCAGTGACAAGAAAGAGAAAGAACGTTTTATTTTTTTTTGTATTTTTTTCTCTATGGCTTGGATATTCGACTGAGATTAATAGGACGGGAAATTTAACGGAGAAACGAGATAAATAATACAAACTAAGCCCTAGAGCGATAAAGACAAGCATATTTAATTTTATTCAACCGCGGTAGCATGGCGGCGCCATGTTAACTACTAGTTGACACGGGCATAGTAGACTGAATCGCGATGTTAACTACCAGCTAACATGGACGTTTTAGCGAGTGCGTTTTGTTAACTACCCGTTAACACGGGCAAGCAAGCGGATAAGTTGTAGTCCAAGACCAACAATGTAGATGTAAAAACCACTAATTCTTAGAAATTATTTCATGCTTTTTAGTTGCATTTTGAAGGCGGTCATTTTTTTTGTAAAAATGAAGTTTATTTTATTCTTTTGAGTGGTTGGTTCCCTTGGTGTATTATTAGGTTAACTTTTAACAACTTATATTTTATTCTGACAAACAGCCAGTTTAATATTTAATTTAAAAACACCCACTACATAACACAACTATGTACCATCACTAAAATATAAGCTTAAGCAAAAATTTCTAAAAATGTAGATGTGACAATATCTTAATAAAACTAATCAATTGCCATAAACCGAAGATATCTAGGTGTTATACTCGTAGTTCTCGAGAACCATGGACTGCAAGCTCGGTGGGTCTATGTTTATTGGTGCCGAGATCCCGTGACGACCTTCTTGCTCCATCATCAGACGCTAATCACCATTTTTCTAGCAACTAATCATCGAGAGCTACCCAACGAGCCCAAACTCGGCGGATCTACGTTTATTGGTGCAGAGATCCCGTGACAACCTTCATGCTCCACCATCAGACCCTGATCTCCATTTTTCTAGCAACTACTCGTCGAGAACTATCCATCGAGTCCAAATTCGGTAGTTCTACGTTTAGGAGGCACGGCTAGGATAGGATGTATTGTTAATTTTATTACAGAGTTCCGGTGGCCATCTATGGCCTTCTTCATCAGATCCACTTAACCAAATGATACTTTCTGAACGCAAATGCTTGACTAGTTTCTAAAAATACCAAAAGTGCTGTATGTATGCCTATAATATTTAAGGAGTTCCCTCAGTTACTCATGGTTCCCATCATCAGAATCTGATTTTCAAAAAAATGGGACCAATCTGGAAGCATATCCTTTCAATTAAAAAAATAATTTTCCAAATCGGTTCGTAAACGACAGAGTTCTGAGGTAACAAACATAAAAAAAAACATATAACCGAATTGATAACCTCCTCCTTTTTTTGAAGTCGGTTAAAAAAAGCTATTTGTTATTTATGTTTATCCTTTTATAGAGTGCGGATTGTCTTCAGGTAACGAAATTAACACCTCCTCTGATAACTGTTTGTAAGTTGCTAACATCTTCTCACGAATCTGTTTGATTAATTCAGGCACGTCATCCATAGTGAGACCCTTTGTCGGTACTGGATCCAGACATTGAATAATGATGTGACCTGCAAGAATTTGTTTACATCTTTTAAAGTGTTAGCGTTTGCCAAGAATCCTGTTGAAATATTGGACAGCCAAACAAAATGCTCTATGAAATAATATGCAATATGCGTGTTTAGAATTGTTGAATATTGCGTAAAGAAATCCGTCCATAAAGCCAATCTATTCACGAACATGTGTTCAAATCAACAGTGTTGCTGTATGTGCTGCGTGTGATTCGTTGGTAGTTTTAAAAATTACAATTATTTGAAAGTGCCACCTTTGGCCAGCTACAAATTAAGGATTTGTTATTTCATCGTATACATATTTTTAGTATAAAGTTTTTTTCAATAAAGCTAAATTATAAAATTGTTTTGATTTTTCTGATGAGAAGTGTTTATTTAACCTCATTACAATTTTCTACCACAATAATCTTTTCTTTCTCACATTTTACAGTGTTCCCCGTAAACACACGGGATGTATCCTGTCGGTTCAATTCAATACGTCGGTTTAAAAATTACATACATAATAATGTAATTGGACTTTCCGCTGATTCCAGTACGTTTCCGAAAATTGTGAATAACCATGCTGATTTCTGAAGAACTGGAGCGACCTGTCAATGCTACTCTCCACCAGGCAAAAGGTCGAGTTAAGTAGGATCAAAGCTTACGTAAAAAGGATAATACTCACTAAAACGAATAGACTCTCGATAGTTGTTTTTTCTACATAATTTCATCAGACTCAATCAAGTGAAATAACATTTAGGACCATTTTCTTCAGATGATGTAACGAACTGATAATTATGTACCTACCTACAATCCCTGCTTAGAGAATATACATACCTACGAGATACAATACAATACAAATATTCTTTATTGCACACCAAAAGAGAAGATACAGTTTAAAAGGAAAAGAAAATTGCAGTGTGACAATTTAAGATATTAATAATTTTGTAGTAATTAAAAGTTGTTTACCTGTATTGAAAATATGTTTTTCACTGTTTATGAAATAGTAGGGCGAGTACACAACTGGAATGATGGGCACCTGTGCGTTCACCGCTATGTTGAACGCACCTTTTTTGAATGGTAGCATTGTGGTGTAATCTTTGTTCCGCGTGCCCTCAGGAAATATCCATATTTTTGTCTGTAAAAGAACTCGTTGTAGGTAAGTAAAATGAAAATAAGTTTACGTATGATATTGTTGGAGGTATTATTTCCAATACCCATTAGGTTTTCGAAACCGTTGGGTGTCCAAGTAAGAATAGCGTCCACCCATCTTACTTCCGTTGGGTGTTGTAAGAGACGACATGAATACATGAAAAAGCAGCGTCTTTATATTGATATATCTACTACTTATACTGCGATCACCAAGACGTCTGCCAAGCGTGGGTATTATGGCAACCCCTTTCTTCTAATGGCACGGGCCTACGACCTGTTGCACGACAGGCCAGACTGCGCCAGGCTGGGCCGACAGGCCGTCGGATGTCGGACCCGTCGCATCTGTTGAAGCCTGTGGCGGCCTGCCGTCGCCCGTGCGCCTGTTGAGGTATGTGAGCGACCGCCCGTCGTCACTTATTCATTAATTAATTTCGCCAGGCGTTGCAGCACTTGCACGTCCATAGCGGCCTGTCGGATAAACGGGTCGTGGCAATTCTGTGCTCGTGGTACTGTGGCGGCTGACAGGCTACCCCAGGCCACGTCGCGCCGTGGGAACACTTCTCACGGGCTGGGTATTTTTTTACGCCGGGTTACGCTAAAAAAAGGCGTTGCAACACACCGTCACTGGTTCGCGGGGGGCAAGGCCAGTGCCTTGCCCCCCAGGCCAAGGCCAGGGCCTCTGGTGCAGATCCCACCGGAGACCCCTGGGGTCTCATGTGCTGGTGCGACAGCCGCGGGGGTTTCAGTGGGTAAGAATCGGGGTGGGGACCTTCTGAAGGTTTCCCTCGCGTCAAAAAAAAAACGGCGTTGCAACACTTCCAATCTCAATGGACATCCTTGGGCCCACACCCCGGACGTCCAGTGACTCCGAAGTCTTCGTTATGTCCTATGCTAACCTGGTACTTCTACTATATACATGTTAGCTCTAAACCAAATTATTAAGCTCACATAAGACAAGGCACATGATATATACCCCTGCTTTGTTACCGTGGCTGAAAAATTCAACATTTATTGAATCCTGGTCAGGTTTTGGTTTGCAACACCGTACCTCCAATTATTTGGAGAGCTGGCACAAATCACTCAATTCAAAAATAAACAGAAAGGCACCAAGTCTTCTTAACTTGTTGCAAATATTGCAAGACGATGCTTCATTTCAACTACCCATAATGAAAGGCTTTGAAGTAAAAGCGAAGACAAAAGATCACATAATGCGAGATGAATTTTTCATTAATAGCCAAATGACGCTTAGTACTGTGGAATTTGCATCGGACATTATTTTATTTTATTTTATTTTACAATATTTATTATTTTATTTAGAAAGAGCAAAGAATTAAAGCTTAGTTATTATTTTTATTATTGACTGTACTTTTGTCGAAATTGGCTAAGTGGTAAAACAAAAATAAGCAATCGGAGCAGTGGGAAAAAAATGTTCTCGTTCCTCCTACCAATCAGAGTTCCGATCGGAGCACTGGGAATAACCCCATGAATGGGTATAGTAAAATTACTGTAATACGTCCAAAGAACGAACGAAGTGAACGAACTTTTAAAATGACTTTCCTGTGCCATTATCAGACTCTGATCAGTATCTGTCTACTGACTACTCGTCAAGATTTAACCATAGATTTAAAATTCGGTCGGTCGTACAATGGAGCAGAGTTTCTGTTACCAGCTTCCTGCTTGCTCTCATTAACAGACTCTGATCATAATTTTTTTACCTACTATTCGTAGCAACCTATCCAAAGAGTCCAAATTCGGTGGTTCTACGTTTATTGGTGACCGAGGACGTCGGTCACGGGATCTCTGAGCTCCATCATCATAGCCTGAACGCCTTTTTTCTAGCACCTACTCTTCGAGACTATTAGGGGCAAAATCCTGTTACCACCTTCTTGCTGATGGTCTTCGAACAGATGATCCGATTTCACGTTTGTTTGTTTGTTGTACCACGGATTTTTTTTTTTGTCCGTGGTACCACTGGGGTACTACGGACAAATCCGTGGATACAACAAAATCTTGCCTTTGATACATAATTTACACTCCCAGCATGATTCGCGAGACCAATAAAATGCAGTAAGCCAGAGATACTCTGGATATCACAAGACGTGAGGACTCTTCCTTATGTCCTATGCTTCCTATGTCATATACTTCCCCGGGACTTCTACTATAAACATGTTAGCTCTAAACCACATTTACAAGACAAGGCACAAGTTTATGCACCTCCTGTTTTATGCTACTCTAGTTCTTCCGGTAATCGATTTTATTACTTAAATACCACATCTAGTATATTCTGGACGTAGGTATCCTACTCGTATAACACATTTTTTAAATTTAATTTATTGTTGGGCAATATAAACAGTCCAACCAAGATACCATGTAAACTTTTACAAAATGAACGAAAATCATGAAATATTATTTAAATCTAATTAATTTGTCTCTGGGGGTACCACGGAGTTGTCCGTAATACCCAAGTAGTACCACGAACAAAAAAAGCATTTTCATGACACATCGCTAAGAACCATTTCGATTAAATAAGCTTTCATACTTAAGCTTAGAATAATAACGCCTAGAAACCGAGAACATGCATGCACAGTGAGGCAAGTAAAACCAAGCCAGAATGGCTTGGTATCGAACAGCACGCGTCAGTGCTTATCATAGATGATACTTAATATACTGAGATAGATGCGCAACTCGAGTTTTCATTTTTATAATTGAAGGTCTGTTTGCTAGATGGCGTTGTTTGGCGCGTTATACGTTTTGCTCACTAGATGGCGCTGCACTGCATTGGCAATAAATATTTATATTCAACTTATAATTAAGATACCAACGGTACATACATAGCTACTGTTTACAAAATTCATAATATTCCAATAACATAAAAAAATAAAATATTAATGAAAAATCACAAAGATTTCTTAAATGTACTCTGAATATAAACGCATCCACTGTTAAACTTTACTTGCGAGATATAATTACACACTAGCTCCTTCTATCGGCGTTTAGAAAAAACTATATTTTCGGACACCGTAACACAGATGGCAGTAGCTTCTATTTACATTTTAATAACCACCAATGTATGGGAGTTTTGCACCCCGGTGCTTATAGTCGAGTCGTAGCGCTGGTAGCTCCCGATATTTTATTTTAAAATGATGGTTTGTGGAATAAATGGAAATCACAGTACATCGGAAAAACTTAAGAAACATTGTAACATAAAATTTCACCTGCAAGTATTACGTTTAACCTAATATTTTAACGTAAAACAATCGCCAAAGTAAAAACAATAATTTTAAATTTCAACAGACGACATTATATCAAAATGTTGCCAATAAAAGGAAAATTGCTACCCCAAATTTGTTTAGTAAGAAAAGATTTATTTAATTACTTGATGATCCGCACACACTTACGTTTTCAAATGACATTAAACGGTCACCCATCCATGTAATGATAGACAAGGTCATTACACGTTGCTTAACCTAGCGATATGAAATATACTTTCCGACCTGTTCTCATACCTACCAAGTATATACATTAAAAAATCATAAGAATCGCTCGAGCTGATTCGGAGGAGTGCGACCACAAACACTGACACGAGATTTATAAATAGTAGATTTGTTATTTCAGATATATATCTTTTAAATTAAAAAGTATTTCCTTACTGACAGCAATAATAGTAGTTTATTCTAAAAATTATATAATGACCTCAGGAAGAAGCAATTCCAATTTCCGTAATTTTAGGGAAAATCTGATTCCACTAACAACATTATTTGCTCACATGTGTGCGTGTCGCAGAGCGTCAATACGTGTGACTTACGCTTACATCTATGCTATTGTGCCTCAAACGAGACAGTTTTTTCGTATGAAACTATCATTCTACGCGTTATTATTCTAAGCTTTCATATAAAAACACACATACAAAACTGTCCACTCGTTTGAACGCTGCGATGCCACAAACAGACATCAGAGAGATAGACAGAGAGACACCCCGACATGCCTATGTTGGGGTATCTGTTTGTCTATGTGTCAAACTTATAACACCCCTCGTTTTTGGTCGGAGGTTTATTAAAGATAATATTGCACTAAACGGTAACAAATAATAGGTAAGTCTTAGGTACCAGTCAACACACTACTCTGCTCATCAATCTAGGGCATTGATCATGAAAATTTTCAAACGCTCGTATCATTATAAATGCTATTTACATATTTACTCAGGTTACGATACGGCCCAGGTTGGTTTAAATAGGGAAATAGGGTATACCTACTTCGAAATAGTTACCTAACATATCAAGTGAGTTCTGATGATTCGAAATGATGACGGCTCCGCGGTCCTCGGCTACTATCTCTCCGTTCCGCAGATGCCATTTTATGCCCAGGAATTTTGATATGTGCTTCAATGTATTTGCGCCAAACCTGTAAAAAATAATTTTTATGCAAGCGCAGAATGTCTGCTATTTCATCACAAATTCCCACCGCTGCAGGGTTGACCCTGTTGGTTGACCAAAAGCAGGATGTTCGTTTATCGTCGACCGACCGGCAGTCAACGTCGGGATAAGTGAAAGTTGATGTTCTATCTACACGTGTATCAAACGTGGTTTTCTAATAGTTGGGTCCCACGACCTGATGTTCGACAGGCCAGGCTGGGCAGGTTCAAATGCGTGGCACGTGTGCGCCTGTCGAGGCCTGTGAAGGCGCGTGCGCCCCACCCTCCCGTCAATTTTGCCAGGCGTTGCAACGTCGCGGCCTGTCGGGGAAACGGGTCGTAGGACCGGGCCGTGGACAGACCACGTGGTGCCGTGGGAACACTTAGCAACGGGCCCCGACAAACGTTAACGCTTGCAACATCTGCCGTGGCGTGGCAACCGCATTTTTGGTGGTGTCCTGCCAGGCTTCGAAGCCTGACTGCTGTAGAAAGGTTGGCGAATCAATGCTATCATCAGGCTCACTCAGATAATTACCAGGCATGGTTGTGTTGGTCAATATCTCAGATAGATAGGGCGACGGGCGACAAGGACTTGAGCGTCGAAGTGGTGGATCTTGGTCAGTCGAAACAGTCACCTCTCTCTGCCAGCGGTAGTGTCGGTTACGTGTTGATGACGTGGTGTACGCTCTGCGTCATAGATATAGCAAGCTTGCCGGGGGAGCGTAAACATCTGCTCCCTTTAAACGCGCTCTAGCAAGATACACTGGCGAGGTCAGAATGGAGTGTAGAGTGCCATTTGTGTGTAGAGTGGCAATGGCAAGGCGATTGGGGAGATCTTAGTGTAGCCACTCCACTGCCGATGGCTCGGATCTGCAGAATAGCGCGCTCACGTGTCGGCCACCGAGGGAGTAGTAACCCGACCTAAACCTCTACGGAGACCCGTTATCCTTTGAATGGTTTGGGCCACAAGGGTTTCTCCCGGACAGCAAAAAAATGTCAAGCAGTGTACATATATTAACAACAATGCATGCAGTTGTGGAATAAACTATATGAAATAACGAGAAGTCATGAATCATGATTAATCGATAATAAAAACAAATGATAATTGAATTGACCACATGCCGCATTCAAATATTCTCGGCGAAGAACAAGTCCGAGGAAAGGGGTAAACTGACAAACAGCGGTAGGTATGCAAACGTCAGTCTGCATTCAGGATCTGCCGAGTCCACCCCTATTATCCCATGTATATATTTATTTATTTTCTTTCATTTGCTGTAAATTGCTAATTTATACAACTAATTTTATCTATATTAATAAAAGAGCAGGGTGTTTTCTAGGAATCACGATACAGCAAAAACCATATAACGTACAATCTTGAAATTTGGAACCAACATTATTCAAATAGTCTAGGTGACAATAAGAACGGATTTTTCGAAATTCCATACCTAAGTGGGTCAAATGGGCTCCCAAAGTTTGTATGGAAAAAAAAATTTTTTCGTCACACGGACATGAAACTTTGTCAGTGTACTAAACAAAAGAAATAAAGAAACACGTGTATCACACTTTTTGAAAATCGACCCTTATAGGGATTTTAGCATGGTTTTTGAGTATGCAACGCAGAAAAAAATTTTCATACTGCATTGCTGAAACTTTGCGAATACATTAATCAAATTATAGCAATCCAAGTGCAAATAATCATTTTTTTAAAATCAACTCCGAAAGGGGTCCAATTGGGGTCCAAAAAATGTTTCTTGACCTACAGTCATAAAACTTAGTTTATATATTGCACACAAGAATCTAAGAAACCTATTTCTAGCATTTTTCGAAAAACTACCCCTAAGGTCTTTTAATGGGGGTTCCAAAGTTTGCACAAAGAAGGATTTCCATTTCATCCTATGATGCAGATAGAGTAACGAAACTCGGTAAATAAACTCAACACAACAATTAAAAAACTAATTTTGAGCATTTTTGTAAAATCAACCCCTAAGTGGGTCAAATGGGCTCCCAAAGTTTGAATCAAAAAAAAATCGTCACACGGAAACGAAACTTTGTTAGAATACTGAGCAAAAGAAATAAAGAAAAATGTGTATTACAACTTTTGGAAAATCGACCCTTAAAGGGGTTTTATCATGATTTTTGAGTATGAAACGTAAAAAAAAAACATACTTACTGCATTGATGAAGTCTTGCGAATATATTTATCAAATTATAGCAATCCATGTGTAAATAATCATGTTTTGGGAATCAACTCCAAAATGGGTCCAATTGGGGTCCAAAAAATGTTTTTCAACCTACAGTCATAAGACTTAGTTTATATATTGTTAAAAACAATCTAAGAAACTAATTTCCGGCATTTTTCGAAAAACTACCCCTAAGGTCATATCAAAGGGTTGGGAAGTTTGCAAAAGAAAGGATTTCCATTTCATGCTATGATGCAGCTAGAGTAACAAAACTCAGTAAATAAACTCAACACAACTATTGAACAAACTAATCTTGAGCATTTTTGTAAAATCTACTCCTAAGTGGGTCAAATAGGCTCCCAAAGTTAGTATGGAAAAAAAATTGCTTTTCATCACACGGATATGAAATTTTGTCAGTATACTAAGCTAAAGAAATTAAGAAACACGTGTATCACAACTTTTTCAAATTCGACCCGTAAAGGGGTGTTATCATAGTTTTGAGTATGAAACGCGGAAAAAAACATCATGCTGCATTGATGAAACTTTGCGAATACATTTATCAAACTAAAGCAATTATTAAATAATCAATCATTTTTTTGAAAATCACCTCTTTAATGGGTCCAATTGGGTTCCAAAAAATGTTTTTCGACCAACAGTCATAAGACTTTGTGTGCAATACACAAGAATCTAAGAAACCTAATTCCGGCATTTTGCAAAAAACAACCGCTATGGTCAAAGTTACTATGGAAAAACAATTATTCATCGCATGGACACGAAACTTTATCAGTGTACTGTTAAAAAAACACGTGTATCACATTTTTTTTTAATCAACCCTTGAAGGGGTTTGTTTAAGCATGGTTTTTGAGTATCAAACGCGGAAAGAAAATCATGCTGCACTGATGAAACTTTGTGAATAAATTCATCAAGTTAAAGTAATTTATTTTGGAAATCAACCCCTACAAGGGTCCAATTAGGTCCAAAAAAATTTTTTTTTTGTCCTACAGTCACAGGACTTATTTTATGCAGACGGACACAAAACTTTGTCATCAAAAGGATTTGAGAAACAAGACTGACACATTTGTTTTGAAAATCAACTCTTGACGGGGTTTTAGCACGGTTTTTGAGTATGAATGCAGAAAAAAACATCATGCTGCACTGATGACACTGCGGATGCATTCATGAAATTAAAGAAATGCAATTTTTTTTTAATTACCCCCATAGGGATTAATTGGGGTCCAAATCATGTTTTTTTACCTTACGGTCACAAGACTTATTTTATTTACTTATATGTAATGATTTCATGTAAATTTCATTAGCACCGGAAAAAGATGTTTTATTCGAAAATCAACCCGTGGGACAAATGAGGTAAGTATCAAAGTTTGTATATAAAAAAAATTCTAAGACACGAAACTTTGTCAGTGTACTCATCAAAAAACTCAGAAACACGTCTAACACATTTGTTTTGTAAATTAAACCTTAACGGGGGTTTAGCACGGTTTTTGAGTATCAAACACGAAAAAAAATATTCATGCTGCACTGATGACACTTCGCGGATACATTCGTCATATTTAAGTAATCCATGTCATTTTTTTTTAAGTTAATCCCTCATCATCATCACCAGCCGGAAGACGTCCACTGCTGAACATAGGCCTCCCCCTTTGAACGCCACAATGACCGACAATTGGCTACTTGCATCCACCGGTTACCTGCGACGCGCTCAATGTCGTCTGTCCACGTTAACCCCTAAAAGCGTTCAATTGAGTTCCAAAAAATATTTTATTCCTACAGCCACACGACATATTTTATGTATTGCATACAATAATCTAAGAAACCGTTTCCGGCATTCTTCCCTAATATAATAATAATAAAATAAATCCCTAAATTTTGCGTAGACAGATCCCCATTTAATGCTATAATGTAACTATGGTAACGAAACTCAGTGAATGTACTATGCGTTTCAACTAAGAATGTGGCCGCCATTTTGTCATTTCAAATATAAAATTACTAAAAATGATGTTTTAACATAAATAGATAGCAAAATAAGACATTACAATAAATAATTAGTTGAAACGCATAGTACTAAACAAAACTATTAAATAAAAAAAATCCCATCTTTTTCGAAAATCAACCGCTAAGGGCATCTACCAATGGGGTTACCAAATGGTTTCCACTTAACAACCTCATAAGTTTTTTATTGCAAAATAAGTACAGTATCTATTTTTTAAATAAAGAAGTAAATATTTAAAAAATGGGAGCTATAATAGCTTACACAAAAATACAGGCACTTGATACCCATTAGATCAGAGTTAATAAAAGTGTGAATAATATTGAAATCGATCGTCCGAAGATCGGACCAACAATAATAACTAAGAAGACCTGAGGATACACTGGCATAATTGTGCAAATCGACGTACAACATCTTAGTCCTCCCGTAACCATGGGTGATGCAAAGCATTTGAAACGTCGGGATAGTAAAAGCTAAAATAAACCGCGATTAAATCCGTAAAAGTAGTTTGATTTCCATATTTAGCATTCGCGTAAATAAAATAAAACATTAGTGGAAACAATATTTAAAAGAAACTCGATCCATAATTCAAAACACGTTTGAGTAACAAAGTAAACGCGGGCGAAGCCGCGGGCTACAGCTAGTACAAAATATTTAAACTTACTTTCCGTTTCGCACGTTTCTAGGGCTCAATAAAAATAATGGCCATATTAAACTACCAAGGAGAAAAGTCATTAAATAGTATATAAGGTAGCTAAGATAATACTTCACAACATTTGGTCCATTTTGTTTAACTATGAAAGTAACTAAACCCACCGCGAGGAACCCACCCACTGTATACCACATTGTGACGAGTTCTGGCATCTGCACCACAATACGCTCCACGGTAAATTTATGCTGAATTCATTGCTGCTTATAACATTTTAATTCGGTTATTATTACCGAAATAAAATTGTTATTTCATACGTGACATTAATTAATTATAAAGTTTTCTTAGAAGTATTCAAATTTCGTCAAAGATCGGTTACATAATGGTCTTACTGCAGCACTCACAAACGCCAGTTAACTTTAATTCTAATTAAGTCAGTTTTTAAAATCTATTTATTTCGTCTGTCGGAGCCGTTTATGATTATTTTTTATTATTGAATACTAGATAATTGTTATCTCTACTCAATATCTGCGTATCAAGTATTAATTGGCTTTGTGTGCCAAATTAATACGATTTAAAAATGGATTAATGATCACTAACTATAATTGACGTTTGTAGGTTCGGCAGGTAGAGTAACAGTAGGTATAGGTAATAATGTTGAGCCCAACAATCGGCCTTTATTAGGCATGCGAATTTTATTTACTAAAACAGAACTTAAAGTTAATTAAGTATTTTTTATTCGTACTAAGACCCAATCCATCTAAAATTGATTTAGAAAATTAATCTTTTGATTGAAAGGGTATAAGGGTAGGGGCTTCTCAGATTTCCCATGGTTATCAGGTCAAGATCTGATGATGGGATCCTGAAGAAATTGAGGAAACTATAAAGGCACACTTGAAATGTATTTTTTTTGTAATAAAGCTTGTATGTCCAAATCAGTATTGTTGAATAAATATTGTTCATATACTAAAGATATTTAATTTATAAAATTCTATCTTTTGTAAATTAAGGTTTGGTCATAAAAGAATACTAAAGTGGGTTTTATTTCAGCAGCAACAGTAATTAAAAACTACTTATTCTGTATTTTTCCGTAGTTTTGATTCAAAGTCCGAGAATATCGCTAGGTACCTAAAGTTTTAATTAATTGTGAAAAACATACCTATGCAATTTAAATAAGTATATAAAATATAAAAACAATAATTATCCAATTAAAATTTATCACATTTTAGAGATCTCTCGCTTTGTTGGTATCAACAATATACTTAGAGTTTTTATAGTTTATTCACAATGATATTTTATACAAATTCACAATTAATTCATTTTAAGGAGAATTTTTATTATTGTACTAGGCTTATTTTTACCTAATCACTAGATCAAGTAAAAGTAATAGCAAAAAAATACTTTATATTGTAAGTGTCTAAGCAACAAATACCCGCAACTTTTTATATTTACTACTACTGTCAATTCATTCAACCATCACGAACACATTATACTTACATTTGTTGGAAACGGGCGTTTTATTAAAATCACAAGATAAATTCCCTAATTCCGACAAGTTGGCGACCGTTTGATCATTACGAGAACTTGCAATCCAAGGAAGATCGAAATAACAATATTATAAACGCCGCCGCGCCGCGCGATAATACCAACGGAACAGCAATATTATAAAGGCTTGGATCGACAACGGCGAATTTTGAATTGAAGCGAAGAATAAAGGATTAAAAGGAGTTGCAGTGTGTGACAAGTGGGATTCCAAAAGGGAGGTTTGCCCGTTCCTTAAACTATCCTTATTTTCCCAATCAAATTCGTCTAGCGTGCTTGGGTTCAAAGTCCATTTTTTGTTTGCATTTTTTATCATAGTCGCATTTTGCGCTGATTTATACGACTTAGTCGATGAGTTATATTATATGCACGTAAATACGTCATATAATCAATAATTTACCCAGTCCTATGGCATTAAATTTGTTAAATTAGTCACGTATTATATTAACCACTTAACTACGCAGTTCAATTATACGTTTACCTACATAACTTTATCTCCACAGCTACAGCAACTTGGTTGCTTCAATCACAGTGCAAGCTGCGTATATGCAAACTATTTACCTCAAACGACTTATATCCGTAACATTTTAAAAGTCTCCTATTGCATTCTATATAAAACATTACCAATATAACTAGTACATTACCTAGTAATTAATCCCCACATAATAACCAGAGAAATCGTTTATAACAGTGTAATTAATCAATAAATAATATACATTCCAGATTTTTCAATCAGACGACAAGTGCAATCGATACCTACATAGAACGAAATAGTGCACTGTTATCTATCGGCCGGTGACCGGTTTCGACCGTGATTAATCTGCCGATTGTGCTTATCTGTGTCGAAGGACTGAACAGCTGTTTCTAAGGTTTGCAGCGGATAAAGGTATATATACATTTGAGTTTTTTGCCTTCATTGCAATGACTAGCGCAGATGATTTAAAAGAGCTTAAAGCAAAGAGATCTTCTATAAAAGGGAGGTTGACTACTTTTGAAAAATATATTGATGAGTTAAAGTCATCATCCTCTATCTGTAAAATTAAATGCCATGAAACTAAAACACGATTAAAAAAGTTAGAGGGTCTTTTTGAGGAGTATGATCTGATTCAAACAAACATAGAGATTAAGTTAGATAATCCAGAAAATGAAACTGAGAGAGAATCGAGTGAAAATAGGTTTTATAAAGCTATTGCTAACGCTCAAGATATTATAGAAAAATTTCTTAAGGCTGAATCCGATGAGTTAAGTTTGTGTGCGAATACGACCAGCCAAAAAAATAATATTAAGTTACCTCAAATTAAAATTCCTTATTTTGACGGTGATGGAACAAAATGGCTAGAGTTTCATGATACATTCACTTCTTTGATTCATGATAATGATTCTATTGCAAGTATTAATAAATATCAATATTTGAAAAGTGCACTCACCGGTTCAGCTGCCTCTGTGATCGCATCCCTAGAACTCTCGAGCAGTAACTACGACATTGCGTGGAAACTTTTATGTGATCGTTTTAATGACAAACGTAAGTTAGTCTGTACTCACCTTAAGTCTTTATTAGAAGCAACTATAGACACCACGAACACTACGACGGAATGTTATCTACGTTTTTTGGCCGATCATATTGCTAAACATTTAAGGGCGTTAAATACATTAGGTGAAGAAACTGATAACTGGGATACTATCATTATATATTTATTTGCAATGAAGTTAGATAGCCTTACAAGTATGAAATGGGAGGAATATAAAGGGTCGTTGTCCAATATGCCTAATTTAGAAAACTTTTATACATTTTTACGTATGAGAGCCGACGTTCTCGAAGCGACGACGACGGCCGCAAGTAGCAGGGAGCAAGCTTCTGAGCAGCAGCAATCGCAAAAACATCAGCAGTTGCAGCAATACAAACGAATGAATAAACAGCAAAAGTCATTTGTAGCTGCTACTTGTGAGACTAATATCAGCAACGTAAACTGTTCTGTGTGTAATGGGGAACACTTAATCTACTATTGTGAAAAATTTTTGGCGATGTCACCGAAAGATAGATTTAATTTAATTGCAAAGAAAAAACATTGCATAAATTGTCTTCGTAGCGGTCATTTAGCCCCACAATGCAAAGCTAGATCTTGCAAAGTATGCTCTCATAAACACAATTCATTATTGCATTTTGACAAACCTACAGTAGAGGATAAGTCTTTGATTGCTAGTCCAATTTCACTATCAACATCTAGTTCAAATCAAGTTTTATTATCGACCGCTATTATTAAGGTTTGGAACACCAACTCCAACGAGTTTATAGAAGCGCGCTGCCTGCTAGATTGCGGAAGCCAGTCGTCTTTTATAAGTGAACATTTAAGAAACAAACTACAAATCCCAACTGAAAATATTAACTCTGTCTGTGTAACAGGTATCAATAGCATTTCATTTGATGCATTGAAGCGCTGTAACATTAAAATACAGTCACGCACAAACACATTTAGCACCACAGTCAATGCGTTTGTAATTAAAGATATTACGGGTTCACTACCAAGTCAGGAAATTGATATATCAAACATAAAGCTGCCTAAAAATGTAACATTAGCTGATTGTGCCTATTATCTACCTTCGAAAATTGATTTACTTGTAGGATCAGATTTGTTCTGGAACATATTATGTTCGGAACAAATAAAATTAGGAAAAGATTTGCCTATATTACAAAATTCTATGTTCGGGTGGTTAATATCAGGTCCAGTCATGTGTAACAAACAAACTAACAGTAATCAAAATACATTGTTTTGTAATTTCAGTCAAGAGATTAGAATCCAGTTAAATAAGTTTTGGGAACTCGAAGAAGTGCCTCAAAAGCCCGTTATGTCTCAGGAGGAGATTGACTGCGAAAAACATTTTGAGCAGCACACTCGGCGGCTTGAGGACGGGAGGTTTTGCGTCACGTTGCCTTTGAAGGCGGACCCTGGAACATTAGGTGATTCTTATTATATAGCTAGTAAGAGGTTTCAGTCCTTGGAGCGACGTTTTCATAGACAACCTGACGTAAAAACTCAGTATGTAGATTTTATTGATGAGTACGAAGCTCTCGGTCATTTGTCAAAGATTGAGAGACCTAAAAATGCAGTATTTTTGCCGCATCACCCTGTATTAAAGGAGTGCAGTGAAAGTACCAGATGTCGAGTGGTATTTGATGCTTCATGCCAGACCACTTCAGGTCTCTCACTCAATGATATAATGATGGTTGGACCTACTCTTCAAGATGATATTTTTTCGATATTAATTAGATTGAGACAACATCCATACATATTTACAGGAGACATAGAAAAAATGTACAGACAAATAATGGTTGAGGAATCACAAAGACATTTACAGACTATATTGTGGCGTAAAAGCGAACAAGAATCAATTAGTTATTTACAATTAAATACCGTCACTTACGGCACGGCGTCCGCTCCATACCTCAGTACAAGATGTATAATTCAACTAGCGATCGAGTGTAATGATCCGTTGTTAAGCAATATTATGAGGCATGATGTGTACATAGATGACGTCATTACAGGTTACTCTAGTGAAGTAGAACTAAATAATATATACATAGGGGTATCTACACAGCTAGCATCAGCTGGTTTTAATTTGCGAAAGATAAAAAGCAATTCACAGTCATTATTACGTCTAGTATCAAATAGCAGTAAAGACAATTTACAAGAAAATTTAAAAATTTCAAATGTGACAAATACTTTAGGTATTGAATGGGACCCTAACAGTGATACCATTATTATTGCTGTGGACAAATCCACAAGACGTTACGAACAATACGATCGGCCTCTTACTAAGCGTATAGTTTTATCAGTGTCATCATCTATTTTTGATCCACTAGGACTAATATGTTTATGTGTCATAACTTGTAAAATTATTTTACAGAAACTTTGGATGCAGAAGATTGGATGGGATGATGAAGTTCCTAAAGATATTGCAGATATGTGGCACAAAGTCATTCAAAATTTAAAGCACGTTGAGCATCTGTCCATCCCACGCCAAGCTGTCTGCCCAAATGCTATTCGAATTGAAGTACACACATTTTCAGACGCATCAATGAACGCATACGCAGCGTGCGTCTATATACGTTCAACTGATGCGCTAGGAAACTTATCGGTATGCCTTTTATGTGCAAAATCTAAAGTAGCTCCCCTCAAAACATTAACCATACCAAGGCTCGAATTGTGTGGAGCAGTTTTAGCCGCCCGTCTATCAAAAAAGGTAACAGAATCACTGCGCTGTTCGGTGGAACATAAGTATTTTTGGTGCGACTCATATGTTGTACTGGGCTGGCTGAATACTCCTCCGCACAAGTTAAGTGCGTTTGTGTCACATCGCGTTGCTGAGATAAACGAATTGTGTGCTACTAATTGTGAATGGATGTATGTACCGTCCGTATCGAATCCCGCCGATCTCGCGTCGCGTGGAGTGTATCCCGAGGAGGTGTCAAACCTTTCGTTGTGGTGGGATGGCCCTGCATACCTGCAAGGCTCTCAAGAGCAGTGGCCTGAACAGCAGCGTAGTGACAATACACAATCACAATTACCGGAAGTGCGAGTGCACGTTACAAATATTGATATGAATCCGAATTCAATTATTGATTTTAAACGATTCTCAAGTTTCATAAAACTTCGTCGTACATTAGCGTATGTCTACAGATTTATTACAATAACCAGAAAAAAGGTAAATGTCATCGGACCTTTGACTGTAGAGGAATTAGAGTTCAGTGAGTTAAAGCTGGCCCAGTTCTCACAGTTAGAAAGTTTTACTATTTATAAAAATAACTATAAATCATTACCAGCCTTGCACAACCTAACGCCCTTCGTTGAAGAAGAGACAGGATTGATTCGCGTCGGCGGAAGGTTAGATAATTCTAATTATAGCTTTGATAAACGACATCCCATTATTTTAAGTAGCAAACATTATTATACAGAGTTACTTATGAGTTATTTTCACAGGAAATTAATGCATGCAGGGCCGCAATTGCTACTTTCAGTCGTGCGAGAGCAATACTGGCCGATCGGCGGCCGATGTTTAGCCAGGCGAGTATGTAACAATTGTCTAAGATGCAAACGACTGAAAGGAGCAGTTGCAAAGCAAATTATGGGTAACTTACCTTCAGTAAGGATATCACCAGGATCTGTTTTTGAGATAACAGGAACTGATTTCGCTGGACCTTTTTTAATTCTAGATAGAAAGGGTCGCGGCGCCAGGCTAATAAAATGCTATCTCTGTGTGTTTATTTGTTTTAAAGTTAAAGCGGTTCATTTAGAATTGGTAAGCGATTTGACCACAGAAGCTTTTATATTAGCCTTGCGACGCTTTATATCTCGACGTGGCAAACCTCGCGAGATCTTTTGCGACAACGGCACTAATTTCGTCGGTGCCAGCCGAGAAATTGCTGCTCTTGTTAAAAATTGCTCAGATGCGGTATCTAGTTTAATCGATGATGGCATCAAATTTAAATTTTCACCAGTATATTCTCCACATTTTGGTAGACTTTACGAAGCAGCTGTGAAGTCAGCCAAATTTCATTTGAAAAGGGTAGCAGGTAACGCTCATTTCACATTCGAACAGCTTGCCTCTTTATTCTGCCAAGTTGAGGCAATTTTGAACTCAAGACCGTTAGTCCCTTTATCCCCTGACTCAGATGACCCTTTAACCCCTGGGCACTTCCTCATAGGAAGACCTCTGACGTCACTACCTGCCCCTGATTTGCAAGACGTTAATCCTAGCCGTCTCCACAAATATGCTCTCATAGAACAGGCGAGGCAGCATATATGGAGCCGATGGAGTCGCGATTACATCTGTGAGCTTCAACAGCGAACGAAGTGGCAGAAGAGACATCCTGATATCAAGCCAAATCAACTGGTTCTCATCCGAGATGAAAGCAGCCCCCCTATGAAATGGCCATTGGGAAGAATCGTGACCGTATTTAAAGGATCCGATGGTGCCTGTCGGCTAGCAGACATTAAAACAAGCAACAAGGGAATCATCAGACGAGCAATCGACAGAATTTGCCCTCTCATCGATCTTCCATAACTGAGGAACTCTCTTAAGGAGCTGTCCTCTTTTTTCCTGGCGACTGAGATGAAGCAGCAGTCCTCATTTTTCAAGGAGGCGGAGATTGTCTAAGCAACAAATACCCGCAACTTTTTATATTTACTACTACTGTCAATTCATTCAACCATCACGAACACATTATACTTACATTTGTTGGAAACGGGCGTTTTATTAAAATCACAAGATAAATTCCCTAATTCCGACAGTAAGTATTTTTCTTCAGATGTTCTAGGCGGAATATATATAATAAGTATACTACACATAAATGAAAAGAGAAACTGTCCGTGATAACCTTAGTCCAAAGATTTTCTTCTGTCTGGGTCTCAAATTCTCGGGCACGCAGAAGCATTACTTCAGGCCATGCGCATAGATAAAAATCACCTCTAACACCAGTGACATGGTCACGGCGTAATACGCTCCAGCCAATGGAAACAACTTCGGAGTCCAAATCAAACATAGTGAGAAACGATTCAGTTACAGCAACGACATCTGTGTACACTAGATACAGATATCGTTGCTGTCTATCGATGTTGCTTTCTTTCTGTCATCTCTAGTGGTACCACGAAGTTGTCCGTAGTACCCATGAAGCTACCTATTAGCTTTATGGTAGTATTGGTAGTACCCCAGTGGCACCACGGACAAAAATAAAATTGTCCGTGGTACCCATAGATTTAGAATTTTTCACTAAATTCAAGAAGATAAACATAGCGTGGGAGGGAGTAGTTCTAATCAAATACAAACTGCACGAGTGCAACAGAGGCAGAGGAAAAAATCTTTTTTTTTATTCCGAATCACTTTGACATTAGCCACTGCACAGAACAATACTACAAGCTACAAGAGCCACTGCCTCGCTGCCTCGCGGTCTGTTTACTGTTGTAATATTGATTACTATTCCTGACTGCATCTTTGCTTGCTATATTTTATTATTTATTTATTTTATTTATACTCTTTATTGTACACACATAAAAATAAAATTAAGAGGACTTGAAGAAATTTGTACAAAGGGCGGCCTTATCGCTATCCGCAATTTCTTCCAGGCAACCTTGGGATGGAAAAAAGATTGCATGGAATACGAAAAGTGGTGGTGGTGGTGGTGAATAGTTTTATGGTTTTGGTTGAAAATTTGGTTGAAAATCCTAATAATATCGTAGAATACATGTTTTTCTTCAAACTGATCATAATTTATTACTTCTTTAAGAAGAATAGCAGGATATTTTGTGTAAAATGTAAAATGATTTGTTTACAATAGGGCTTGAAAAAGTCCTGACGTCATGAGTATCGATATCGATAATAAAGCAAATAGTTTTAATAGTGACACAAATATAAATTCTACGTCTTTTTGTTTTAGTTTCGAGGAGTTTATATTTATTCGGTCTAAAAACATTTTGCCGTCTCTATATTCTTTATGTAAATTGACAAGATAATAATAATAATTCAAATATATTCTTTCAGATTATTAAAATAATTCTTTGATAAGACAAAAATAGATGCGGATTAAAGACGAGGATGGATGGAATCCCTACAATATTCCAGTGTCTGTGATAATGATTTTCATTTCTGTCTGTGATATATATACATTTTGAGGCAAATTGTTTTAAAACCAGCGGTGCGACATAACACGTCATTAAAAATACTTTAGATACTGACCGAGTGACATAATATAAAATATACTAACGGCACGTCCCAGATTCGCAATGAATTTTGAAAAAAGATTAATGTCTTTAATTATAGAATTCAATGTTTGCAGCTGACTTTACGTTACGCAATGTTTGGAAATGATGCACTAAAAAAGATCTAAAGTCTTTGGCGAGCCTGTTGGTCTACTGGCTATACACCCTGGCCGCTGACCTATAGGTCGTGGGTTCGATTCCAAACAAGTGTCTGGAAGTTTTATCTATATAAGTATGTATTTTCAAAAAAAGGTATATAAGTATCACTTGACTGGTATTCATAGTACAGGCTCTGCCTAGTTTGGGATCAGATTACCGTGTGTGGATTGATAAAAAAAAGCCCGCAAAGTTGAATAAACGTTTATGTGAAGGCAGAATAATGAAAGAGTAATGTCAATACCGGCAATTCTCAAAATAGGTATCTATGTGAAAATTGAAAGAAATCAGGATTTATAGAGATTTACATATTTCAACATAAATACACACATCAAAAGTGTCTAGGGATCAACATATATTTTTGCAATAACTTTTCTCCTGATTGATATTAATTAAAATTTTCTTTAAGGATTCATCAAATAAAGTGTTTTCGTTTGTCACAGTAACGATAAACCAAGTCACCTTTGCATTAATAAAGAAATTTGCCATTTTCCTATAAAGGGATTTTTGACATTTGAACCACTAACACAAAAGTTCGAAAAAAGACTGAAATAACAGTTTTCTTTAAAATTTTATTGGGTAACTTAAACAATTAATAATCCGTGTTTCTACCGCGAACACTAACAACACAAGAACATCGGTTTGGCATACTCAAAATGAGTTCATCCAAATCACGCTGTGGAATGGCCGCCCATGTTCGTTGCAACAACAAAAAAAGGTCTTCTTGCGACTGGATACCCTCCATATTCGGCAGAGCTCTTCTCTGTAGCATATCCCATGCATGCTCAATCGGGTTCAAGTCTGGCGACTGAGCAGGCCAGGGCAGGACATTGATGTTAGCTGCGGCGAGAGTCTGTCTTACAACTCTTGCGGTGTGCGGTCGTGCATTATCATGCATTAACTGAAATAAGGGACCGATTTGCACTTGTAGAGGAACGATGACGTCTGATACAATCGTCTCAGCATAAATTTGAGCGTTACGGGTACCACCTATAGCAATGCACAATCGTAGGATTCGATATCAATGGGCTCTTGAACACAGAAATTGGGCAGAAGAACAATGGCGTTTCGTGTGCTTTTCTGATGAGTCTCGTTTTGGTATGAGACCGGATACAAGACGTATACGACACTGGAGAACCCCTGGACGCCAACAGCGATTAAAATCCTGCCAGGAAGTCCATCCTTATAGTGGTGGAACCATCATGGTATGGGCGGGTATTTGGATCGGCGGAAGAACTGAGTTGATTTGGATCAGAGGCAACCTCAACGCTCAAATTTATGCTGAGACGATTGTATCAGACGTCATCGTTCCTCTACAAGTGCAAATCGGTCCCTTATTTCAGTTAATGCATGATAATGCACGACCGCACACCGCAAGAGTTGTAAGACAGACTCTCGCCGCAGCTAACATCAATGTCCTGCCCTGGCCTGCTCAGTCGCCAGACTTGAACCCGATTGAGCATGCATGGGATATGCTACAGAGAAGAGCTCTGCCGAATATGGAGGGTATCCAGTCGCAAGAAGACCTTTTTTTGTTGTTGCAACGAACATGGGCGGCCATTCCACAGCGTGATTTGGATGAACTCATTTTGAGTATGCCAAACCGATGTTCTTGTGTTGTTAGTGTTCGCGGTAGAAACACGGATTATTAATTGTTTAAGTTACCCAATAAAATTTTAAAGAAAACTGTTATTTCAGTCTTTTTTTCGAACTTTTGTGTTAGTGGTTCAAATGTCAAAAATCCCTTTATTAGGAAAATGGCAAATTTCTTTATTAATGCAAAGGTGACTTGGTTTATCGTTACTGTGACAAACGAAAACACTTTATTTGATGAATCCTTAAAGAAAATTTTAATTAATATCAATCAGGAGAAAAGTTATTGCAAAAATATATGTTGATCCCTAGACACTTTTGATGTGTGTATTACTACATTAGTATTAACATAGCGTTTATTTATTAATATACAATTGATGTGCTTAAATGTTTTAATAATTAAATGTTTAGTTCATAAAATTGTAAAAAACCTATAATGAATTAACCGTATGATTATTATCCTCGATTTCCTCATCTGCCTTTAGAACTAAGGCCACATTTTACATACCCACAAATACCTACTTACTTAAACCAAGAAGATAAGTCTTACATAACTTTTGACATTATGTGTATGTGTGATTTTATTTAAAATTTACCGAAAAAAGACATTTATGAAACAAAATATTTACAGTTTATTTACAAACATGTACACTTAAACTAGGTAAAAAACTTCCTCGAAGTTGTCGCCGCACTGGGAGGGAAGGGTACCTACATAACTTAAACAAAAAAAAAACAAAATTGATTTCTTTTATATAATACTAGCTGACCCGCGCAGCTCCACCCGCGCTTTAATTACATTTTGCTCCCCTTTTCTCCCTACTTCCTTGATTTATCTCTCTCCATCTCTCTTTCTTATATAAAAAATCTAATTCTATGCTATTTCTCTCCCCTCCCACTTCGGTCCCCATCACACTTCCCCTCTCCTCTCCCCGTTGTCCTCTCTGAACCCTCTCCCTCCTCTCTCTTCTCCCAACTTGCTCCCTCTCACTCCCCCCCCCCCCCCTTGCTCCACCTAACTCCTCCAATCACTCACTCCATCACCCTCCCCTCTCCCTCTCTTGCACTCTCCTCTCGTTCTATATATCCTCGTCAATCATGGTATCAGCGGTATAAAATATACTTTATAACCTATTCTCAGACCTACCAGCAAAATTTCATCCATATCGGTTCACCAGACTCTCGTGCACGTAACTCAGAGGTTCTCAGATTATGTTGTGCAAGGCGTTGCGAACGTTCGACACTCGACTCTCGTGCGCGTACCTGAGAGTTTCTCTTATTTGGTTCAGCAAGGCGATGTGCACGTTCAGGTGAAGATTCTCCCATACAACGTATTCTTGCTGCCCGTGCTTGAGAACAATGTTTAGAAAGTTGAGACCTGGCTCTCTTAGGCATTTTCAAATGTTTAAGAAAGTGCTAACAGCGTGTAATATTCTAGCTCTGAAAAGAACTGTTGTTTAGCCTTGAAAAGAACTGTTGTTTAGCCCTGAAAAGAACTGTTGTTTAGCCCTGAAAAGAACTGTTGGTTAGCCCTGAAAAGAACTGTTGGTTACCCCTGAAAAAATCTGTTGGTTAGCCCTGAAAAGAACTGTTGATTAGCTCTGAGAAGAACTGTTGTTTAGCTCTGAGAAGAACTTTTGCGTAGGTGTAGTTTTAAGAAAGAAATCTAAAAAAATCGCACGAAAATTATTAGAATTCGCGCACGACCGCTGCGTACGGAGCCGGCCTCGCGTCTGAGAGCTCCCGCATGCGCACCCCCGCCTTGGTGACGCTCACTTCGCAACGGGCCGTGCAGCAGAAATCTTTTAATTTATAAGCAGTAATATTTTAATTTCGCCATAACTTCAAAACCAAATGTCCAATTTTATTCATTCTCGGACCAAATATTATCTACATAAACTGTACTTAATTATAAAATAATTTATTTTGATAAGGATTAATAGCATGAGTAAAATAAATGCGTTTAAATGTAGTCCAAACAAAATTCAAGATTTTTAAATAAAAAAATGGTTGTTGGGCCTTAGTCGACATAGATACGCGCGTGTGCCGCGGATTTTTTTGTAGATATTTATAAGTTCTACAATTGATTAGAACATTGTATGGTTCTATCTTTTATAGTTTAGGCAGCGTACGCAAAATAAGTAACTTTTCTGGTTGATTTTTACACCTTGTGTCCGAAAAAACCCAAATATCTTACGGAATCCTATTTTTTTCCAAAATAAAATTTAGCCTATGTTACTCGTGGATAATGTAGCTTTCGAATGGTGAAAGAATTTTTAAAAACGGTCCAGTAGTTTTTGAGCCTATTCATTACAACCAAACAAACAAAGTTTTCCTCTTTATAATATTATTATATATTATATATTATATATATTATATATTATATTATATATTATATTATTAATTATTAATTATTATTATTATTAGTGTAGATAATATGTTTATCCTTTTAAAGTGTGCGGATAGTCTTCAGCTAACGAACTTAACACCTCATCTGATAACTGTTTGTAAGCTGCTAACATCTTCTCACGAATCTGTTTGATTAATTCAGGCACGTCATCCATAGTGAGACCCTTTGTCGGTACCGGATCCAGACACTGAATAATGATGTGACCTGCAACAATATTTTCACGCCTTTTAATGTGTTTCCTCTGGCTAGAATACCATTGCAATATTCGTCAGCCAATTAAAGGTAGCCGTGGGATGCCGGCTAAGAATTTGCATCCCCCCCTCTCTTCCCGTGGGTTTCGTAAGAGGCGATTGAGGGAAAGCCAGAAGACGGGCAGCAGCGTCTTCTGTGTAATATATCCATCTTTTCGAAACTGCGATCCCCAAGACGCCTGCCAAGCGTGGGGATTATGGCAACACCCTCCCCCCATTGATTGACAATGCTCATTTACGGCCCCCAGTCCCCGGCAGCTCCTCTATTCCCCGCCTTGGTAGCGGGGGGGGGTAACGGTCGAGCAGGGGGTGCGAAGAATCTCCGGCAGATGCCCCGCTACCACCCCCACCGAACTTTGGCCCTGGCAACACATAATGTCCGCACGCTTAGGACTGACGAGAAGATTATCGAGCTGGAGGAAGAATTGAGCAAGTTACGTTGGGATATCTTGGGATTATCTGAAATCCGACGAGAGGGACAGGATACGATAACCCTTGATTCCGGAAACTTGCTCTTCTTCCGGGAAGGAGACCGAAAATCTCAGGGTGGTGTTGGGTTTCTCGTCCGTAAGTCCCTCATTAACAACGTTATAAAGGTCGATAGTGTGTCGAGCAGGGTAGCGTACCTTATACTCAGAATAACCAGTCGGTATTCATTGAAGGTTATACAGGTTTACGCGCCGACCTCGGCACACCCTGACGATGAAGTAGAGGCTATGTATGAGGAGATAGCAGAAGCCATACATACCTCCAAAACACACTTCACCGTTGTTATGGGGGACTTCAACGCGAAGGTGGGCACACGGAATGGCGATGAGTTGAAAGTGGGGTCATATGGGTACGGGCAGCGGAACCAAAGGGGCCAGCGGCTGGTCGACTTCATGGAGAAGGAGGGACTCTTTGCGATGAACTCCTTCTTCAAGAAGCGACCATCCAGGAAGTGGACGTGGATAAGCCCCGATGGTTCAACCAAAAATGAGATCGACTTCATCATGACGACCAACAAGCATATATTCGATGATGTCTCCGTGATCGGCAGGGTGAAAACCGGTAGCGATCACCGCATTGTTAGAGGCACATTGAATATCAATGTCAAGCTTGAGAGGTCCCGTCTGATGAAGTCCACGCTCCGTCCGGGAACCGCCCAAATCCAAAACCCCGAAGACTTTCAACTCGAACTACACAATCGCTTCCAGTGCCTAGCTGAATGCGAAACTGCGGACGAGTTAAACAATGGGTTGGTGCAAACTGTCCATGCAGTGGGGTCCAAGTTCTTTAAGACCCCACGCCGTAATAAGCCTCAGAAGCTCTCCAATCAAACCATTAAGTTAATGGAAACCCGAACTGAGATGAGACTGCAATCTTCAGCTGATATGTCGGAATATGCTGAATTCAATAGACGAATCTCGAAATCCATGCGACACGACTTGCGTTCCTATAATACAGCATGTATTAAGGACGCAATTGAGCGGAACCAAGGCTCTAAAGTGTTTGCAAAGAATTCGTCTATTGGGCAAAGCCAAGTGACCAAGCTGAAGATCGACGACGGCAGTGTCATCTCATCCAAGTCGGAGATATTGAGAGAGCTCGAGAGGTTTTACGGACAGTTGTACACCTCGACACGAAAACCCATTGCCCGAACAGCTCAGGACACCAGAGCCCAACTAACCCGACACTACACTGAGGACATCCCAGACATCAGCTTGTACGAGATTAGAATGGCTCTCAAACAGCTTAAGAACAACAAGGCGCCGGGTGAAGACGGAATCACAACAGAACTTCTGAGAGCGGGTGGAAAACCGGTACTTTTAGTCCTCCAGAAGTTATTTAATTCCGTCTTACTCGAGGGTACTACGCCAGAAGCATGGCACAGGAGCGTGGTGGTTCTCTTCTTCAAAAAAGGTGATAACACTTTATTGAAGAATTATAGACCCATCTCACTCCTGAGCCATGTATACAAGCTGTTTTCGAGAGTCATTACTAACCGTCTCGAACGCAGGTTTGATGACTTCCAGCCTCCCGAACAAGCCGGGTTCCGAAAAGGCTTTAGCACCGTAGACCACATACATACGCTCCGCCAGATTATACAGAAGACCGAGTAGTATAATCGGCCATTATGTCTAGCGTTTGTGGACTACGAAAAAGCCTTCGATTCAATCGAGACCTGGGCTGTATTGCAGTCCCTCCAGCGGTGCCACATTGACTATAGGTACATCGAAGTGTTGAAGTGTTTGTACAGCAACGCCACCATGTCGATCCGACTACAGGAAGAGAGCACGAAACCAATCCCATTGCAGCGAGGTGTGAGACAGGGAGACGTTATTTCTCCGAAACTGTTCTCAAACGCATTGGAGGACGTTTTCAAGCTCTTGGACTGGTACGGATTCGGCATCAACATCAATGGCGAATACATCACTCACCTTCGTTTTGCCGACGATATAGTCATTATGGCAGAGTCGCTGGAGGATCTCAATACGATGCTCAGCGACCTCAGTAGCGTTTCCCAACAGGTGGGTCTTAAAATGAACATGGACAAGATGAAGATCATGTCTAATGTCCATGTTGCACCCGTACCGGTAGTTGTTGGGAACGATACACTCGAAGTTGTTGACCACTACGTATACCTAGGACAAACTGTCCAGTTAGGTCGGTCCAACTTTGACAAAGAGGTCGCCCGAAGAATCCAACTCGGATGGGCAGCGTTCGGGAAACTACACGATATCTTCTCGTCCAAAATACCGCAGTGCCTGAAGACGAAGGTTTTTGACCAGTGTGTGTTGCCAGTGATGACATATGGTGCTGAGACGTGGTCTCTAACGGCTGGCCTTTTAGAAAAGTTCAGAGTCACACAACGAGCCATGGAGAGAGCTATGCTCGGAGTTTCTTTGCGCGACAGAATCCGAAATGTGGAGATTCGCCGAAGAACTAAGGTCACCGACATAGCTCTCAGAATCTGCAAGTTGAAGTGGCAATGGGCAGGCCACATCGCTCGAAGAATCGATAACCGTTGGGGAAGAAAGGTTCTCGAGTGGCGACCACGAACCGGAAGACGCAGCGTTGGCAGGCCTCCCACTAGGTGGACAGACGACATTGTGCGCGTCGCAGGTAACCGGTGGATGCAAATAGCCAATTGTCGTTCATTGTGGCGTTCTAAGGGGGAGGCCTATGTTCAGCAGTGGACGTCTTCCGGCTGATGATGATGATGATGATGATGATGATGAAATAAAGGTACGCGTCCATTGGCACGCGCCGGACGTCCCGCACGCATTGCACGCAACGGATTTTAGTTTGCTTTGTATGATTTTACATAGCGCTGCGTCCATTATCCGCGCCGCCCGCATTGGAAATTGACGGCGCGGACTGACTAAAATCCGTTGCGTGCGCTGCGTGCGGTGCGTCCGGCGCTGGCCAATAGACGCGTACCTTTAATGTTGCCTAAAACGTCAAAATTTGCATAAATGCCACTATATTTATTTTGAAAAAGTACCTTCTATATTTATGTTCAAAAAAAACTATGTTCTTAATTTCACTAGTCTGTCTAGTAATTTTTCCAGATGACGTTATGAATTAGCTCTATATCCTGTGGATATCGGTTATTTACCTGTATTGAAGATATGTTTTTCACTGTTTATGAAATAGTACTGCGAGAACACAAGTGGAATGATGGGCACCTGTGCGTTCACCGCTATGTTGAACGCACCCTTTTTGAATGGTAGCATTGTGGTGTAGTCTTTGTTCCGTGTGCCCTCAGGAAATATCCATATTTTAGTCTGTAAAAGAATTGTTAGTCAATTAATTAATTGCAGGATTACAATTATACCTACAGGTATATAAAATGAAAACCATCATCATAGTCATCCGGAAAACGTCCACTGCTGAACACTGCCTCCCCCTTAAATCGGCAAAATGATCAACAGTTAGCCATTTGGATCCACCGGTTGCCTGCGACGACGCGCGCAATGTCGTCGATCCACCTAGTGGGAGGCCTGCCTATATAGGCTGCGTCTTCCGGTTCGTGTTCGCCACTCGATTCTTCCCCGTCGGTTATCGGTTCTTCGACCGATGTGGCCTGCCCACTGCCACTTCAACTTTCAGATTCTTATAGCTACGAGTATATCGGTGAGCTTGGTTCTTCAGCGAATAAAATGAAAATACGTTTTAGTAATGTTGGGGTATATTCTTATTTATTTTTTATTCATCATTCGGTAATAGGCATATCTATACTTATAATAAAACTGTAACAGGTCCAATTCTGTACATTGAAGATATTTTGAAAATTATATATGGAGGGCATTCTATAACCGATACTGAGGACGAAAATGTAATTTTTTTAATTTTTGTCTGTCTGTCTGTATCACGGCTGAGCACCACGCCGAAACTACTGAATGGATTCAAATGAAACTTGGCATGATTTGAGATCTTACTACGAGGCCTACCTCGTCCTAACATAGGATACTTTTTATCCCGTAATCTAGCACGGTTCTTTTGGGAGAGGGGATTAAAGTCAAAATGGGTACTTGGTTATACGCTTGGTCCGATTTTATCCATTTTTCTTTATAATATAATACATATTAGTAAGGGAACACTCATAGAGAGTTGTTATCAAGGTTTTGTAATCGATCGGGTTAAGCAACGTTAGGTAAGGTCATTAAATAGATGGGTGACCGATTAACGCCATTTGAACTAAACGGGTCCATGCTTCGGAGAGCAAGTAAAAAGAGGGTCCCAGTTTTTACCCGACTATAACAAAGGAGGTTATGTATTCGATGCGAATGTCTGTTATTAAAAGTTTAGTTAACGTAAAAATAGCGCAGGCGGAGCTGCGTGGGTCAGCTAGTCTTAAATATAATCCGCTTGCCCAAAAATAGGGAATCTGTACTGGGGTATTGTTCGGGTTATTGGGGTATTGTTTAGGGTATTCGCTTAAGGCGCTAATAACGGTGAAATGCCTGAATTCTTGTTATTTTAAGTTAAATGTTCACAAAAACTGTTAATTTAATCTGTATAGAAAAAATATGAAACGTTAGTTAAAGTATCGATAAATACGTTTACTTGAATAAAAAATTATTTTTGATAACCACTTTTTAGGAAAAAAAAATCTAAAAAGGACCTATTTATGTCATAATTTGCAAATGTTCTCTAAAACCGCTCAAGCTATGGTGTTGGCGTTTACACAGGAAAAAAGGTCTTGAAAATACGAATGTCGTTACTTGAAAGATTTATTTTTATTCCGTATTTTACTAGAGAAATATCTATTTTTCCCAAAATTTTATACATCTGTGCAAGCATGCCTGCTCCGAGCTCTGATTCAGTCCGCTTCGCGGCATTGTCGAGGGAGGACTGCACGTCGGTGTTGGAGCAATATTTTTAATTTAAACTCATTTAATTTTTTAAAGAGTTTATACGCATTTGTAAATATTGAAATTAATAGAAGTACTTAGTTTAGTTAATATCTATACATTAGTAACGGTAAATATTTTTTTGGAAATAAATTAAGCTTTTAAGTACGCAAAGACTAAGAAAACTATGCCAATGCATTGGGGCCGCCGGTGGGTGACGTCGGTTTGTGAATTCGGAACGGTCTTAAATACCGTAATTCATCACGGTTCCCTTGGGAGAGGGTCCCAGTTTTTAACCGACTTTAAAAAAGGAGGTTATGTATTCGACGCGAATGTATTTAATAGGTACTATTAAAAATAAAGAGAAACTCAGTTGTTCAGACAGTTGATATCCAATATGTGGCAATCGATCAGGTTAAGCAACGTTAGGCAAGGTTATAGATGGGTGACCGTTTAATGCCATTTGAATTAAGCGTCTCCGTGATTCGGAGGGCAAGTAAAAAGTGAGTCTCAGTTATTAACCGACTTTAAAAAAGGAGGTTATGTATTTTACACAAATGTATTTAATACTATAAAAAAATGAGAATCCCGTCATAGACAATTGTTATCAATGTTTGGCAATCGTTCAGGTTAAGCAACGTTAGGCAAGGTCATTACATAGACGGGTGACCGTTTAATGCTATTTGAAGTAAGCGTCTCAGTGCTTCGGAGGGCAAGTAAAAAGAGGGTACCAGTTTTCAACCGACTTTAAAAAAGAAGGTTATGTATTCGACGCGAATGTATCTAATACTATTAAAAATAAGAAGCCACTCATAGACAGTTGTTATCAATGTGTGGCAATCGATCAGGTTAAGCAACGTTAGGCAAGGTCATTACATAGATGGGTGACCGTTTAATGCCATTTGAAGTAAGCGTCTCCGTGCTTCGGAAGGCAATAAAAAGTGAGTCCCAGTTTTTAACCGACTTTAAAAAAGTAGGTTATGTATTCAACACAAATGAATCTAATACTATAAAAAAATTAGAAGCCCATCATAGACAGTCGTTATCAATGTTTGTTGTTTATGTGTCGATTAGGTTAAGCAACGTTAGGCAAGGTCATTACATAGATGGGCGACCGTTTAATGCCATTTGAATTAAGCGTCTTCCGTGATTTGGGGGGCAAGTAAAAAGTGGGTCCCAGTTTTTAACCTACTTTAAAAAAGGAGCTTATGTATTCAACACAAATGTATCCCGTCATAGACAATTGTTATCAATGTTTGGCAATCGATTAGGTTAAGCAACGTTAGGCAAGGTCATTACATAGATGGGTGACCGTTTAATGCCATTTGAAGTAAGCGTCTCCGTGCTTCGGAGGGCAAGTAAAAAGTGGGTCCCAGTTTTTAACCGACTTTAAAAAAGTAGGTTATGTATTCAACACAAATGTATCTAATAAACATTAAGCAGCTTTTTAAATAACTAACAGTTTTGGTGTCGTTTTTCATTGTTACAGTGTTACACTTTTTCGGTCTTGCCCCTCAGCAGCCCATTTTTTTGTGTAAAAAAAATAAAAAGTTTTTAGAACGGAGTTGCGTGTATAAAGTGTGTCATTAGAGTACTTACTAGTTTTGTATTCATAATTTAAATATTACGATATGAGTATAGATAAAATTCATTACTTTAATGTTTTATATTTTTCTATTTATTGTTATTGTTAAGTACCTAACTAGACTTTGTAGTATGTATGTGTATACTTAATTCAGGCAAAAGTATAAATTAAACTTTTTTAATAAACCCCGACATGGGTGAACGAACTCTTAAAATGACTTTCCTGCACCATTACCCTGATCAGTGTCTGTCTACTAATTACTCGGCAAGATTTAACTCTCGATTTACAATTCGATGGGTCCCACATTTTATGGAGCAGAGTTTCTGTTACCACCGTCCTGCTTGCTCCCATCCCCTGACTCTTATCATTATTTTACTACCTACTACTCATAGCAACCTATCCAATGAGTCTGCGTTTATTGGTGCAGAGAACCCGTGACTACCTTCCTGCTTCATCATCAGACCCTCGTCACCATTTTTCTAGAAACTACTCGTCGAGACATATCTAACGAGCCCAAACTCGGTAGGTATACGTTTTTTGGTGCAGAGATCCTTTATAATAATATCAATAATATCTTGGGACAATCCACACAAAGTTATCCGATACCAAACTAGGCAGAGTCTGTACTATGGAAACCAGACCACTGATATTAATACTTTTTTTTTTGTAAATACATACTTAAATAGATAAATAACACCCAGACACTTGGTGGGGGAATCGAACCCACAACTCATCGAGTAGCAGCCAGGGAGTCTAACCACTAGACCAACGGGCCCGTCACCTCATCCTTTGACCACCTTCCTGCTCTATCATCAGACCCCCATATAAAGATCACCATTTTCTAGCAACTACTCGTGATACCTACCCAAGGAACCCGAAATTCGGTGGGTCTACGTTTATTCGTGCAGAGATCCCGTGACCACATTCTTGCTCCATCGTCAGACCCTGATCACCATTTTTCTAGCAGCTACTCGTAGAGACCTACGCAACGAGCCCAAATGCGGTTATTGATACAGAGATTCCGTGACCACCAACCTGCTCCATCATCAGACATGATCACCGTTTTTCTAGCAACTACTCGTAGAGACATATCTGACGAGCCCAAATTCGGTGGGTCTACGTTTATTTGTGCAGAGATCCTTTGGCCATCTTCCCGGTCCATCATCAGACCCTGATCATCATTTTCTAGCAACTACTCATCGAGACCAGCCCAACGAGCCCAAACTCAGTAGGTCTACGTTTATTGGTGCAGAGATCCTGTGACCACCTTCCTGCTCCATCATCAGACCCTGAATTCTATTCTTCTAGCAACTACTCGTTGAGAACTATCCCACGAGCCCAAACTGGATGAGTCTTCGTTGATTGGGGCCGAGATCCTATTTCCACCTTCTTGCTGATCATCATCAGACCCTGGTGAAGGTTACCATTTTATTTACTATTATCAGATTTATATATGTACTAAATTTCAGATTTTTTGGACTTATAGAAATAATGAAAGATGTCTATATACGAAATATCCCTACCTTGACTCGGAAAAAAGCTGATGGTCTTCTAACAGCTGGACCGATTTTCATGAAACATAGTTAAGAACCATCTCGCTTAAACTAGCTTTAAAAAAAACCGCATTCAAATCCATCCACTGGTTGGAGCTCTACGATGCCACAGCCAGCCATACAGAGAGACAGACACTTCCAGCCAGACATAGGCGTCAAAGTTATAACTCCCCTCGTTTTTGGTCGGGGGTTTCAATTAGCCTTTGAATAGAACATTAAAAAAACAATAAAAAAAAACAGCACTTCAATAGACAGCACACTAAAAAGTATAAAGTATTTTAAATATGATTAAAGTTGGTGTTAGTTGTACGTAAAATCGCGGACGGTGTACCAGTTTTCAATCAAAACCGTTTGACAAACATTACGTGCGATTATCTCGTCCGCACGTATTTCGGGCCGGTTCGTGCAAGCGATTCTCGTCCTAAAGGTGGTACATCGTTCGTGACCGCGAGCGTACATACCTACTGTGTAAGTTTAGTACCAAATAATTTTATATTTTTTAGTGAGCTGTATACTGGTCGGATTAATTTTTTTAAATAATTTATTTAGTCTTTTTTTAATTCATAAATCGTCGTGATGAACTTGGTATGATACCATTGTAGTAGATTAGTCTCACAAATAAAGAAACTCATTGAAATCGGTTCATATTCGTTAGAGTAGGTATAACGGAAGGTGTCGATTTTATGTTTTTCACCAGTTAAATTCTTCCATATCGTTTATGTTCCTCCAAATTATTTTATCCGATCTGTATGAATCATAAATATCTATAACAAACAATCGGAATTGCATTGCATTGCATATCATGTATTCTCATACGTTCTTTAGACATACATGCTCAGCTCACTCATACTAAACGCTCCCAAATACACACACTACAAAATGACACATTGAACATATTTTTTACCTACTATACTTTATTTTACTAATACTACTAATTACTCTGTAAAACTATGTTGTTAGTAGGATAGTAGGTCCCTTGTGCAAGAGACCATCCTGTAGATATGTACAATCGCAGTGTCAAAAATCATATAGTGTAAAGATTGCCTTGTTCCGGTGTGAATGGCACTGTAGCTGGTGAAATTATTGGGCTCAAGAGAATAACTATACAGTTGTTTATAGGCAGACGTTTCGCTTATCATCAGGCGAACATCTTTCTATTCTCATCACTAGGTTGAATAAAGATATACTACCACTAGGTTGAATATTACACAATTTAAATTACTTAAACTGTGCATACAAAAAAAAACATCAAGCACAGCCACTTGCATGATAGACTACTGTAAGCTCCAGCAGCAAACCGTCCATTGGAATTAAAAACGCTTTAAATCGTGTGTACATGATAATACTCAGTGATGCGTTACAATAATAGGCAATATCCTACTTAAAATGATTGTTCCCTCTGCAGTTTCTTATTCTTCGAACAAATTTAGACTTTCTGTAAGCAGTACCCAGTGAAATTGCTAGATGGCGTTGACGTCGGCGGCGGGGTTCCGCGGGCTCATATGCTCAAGGTCGTTCAGAGTTATTAAGGCCTTAACTGACCGCTGAGGTACTATCGCTAGTCCCTTTGCTACGGACACAGCTATAGGTATCTCTAACAGAGGATTTCCCCGCGATGTTAATAAGTTGGTAGACACTCACTCCACGGTGGCATCGCCACTTAACACCAGGTGGGGTTGTGATTAGACACTATAAAAACGATTAGTGTAAATCGGACTCGCGCACCAAGGGTTTCGTACCTCCAGTGTGACACACAGAGGGTTCCTTTTACCTTTTAGGTACGGAACATTTTACTAACCTTATTCTTAATCATGACTTCAGCCGTCTTCTGGAGTTGATTATACGCGCCTTTGGCATTGTGTCTATCTATAAATACAATCCCGGCCAGGTACGCGGATAAGCCAAAGGGCCACACGTAGAATATCTCCTTTTTCGCGATCACCGTCAGTTTATCGATTACATGCCATATGTTGAACATTCCTGAAAAGATTATCTTTCTTAGACAGCCTTTAAACATTGAAGAATGCAGGCGGGATTCATTTGAAGACGTGCAAGGCCTAACAGAATTTCTGTTTGCGTTTATGTAAAGTACTTAGGTTAGTACTTGTTAGGTAGTTACTTCTCTTCGTGCCCAAATTCACTTATTTTATTCGCTGTTCTCAATTATTTAAATTTAAAAGTCATTTAACAACTTTGGATGATTTAATTAGGTCTAGTTTAACAAAAAAAAATTACTGTCCCTTTGAAGAGGATCGGGAGCCCGATTCTCGTAATATCAAACAGTCCAAATTTCATTGTCGTTTTATTGTCGTTCGATCGAAGTCCTATCCAAAATCGGTATTCTCGTATACCATATACATAGTTCAATAGGACTTCAACTCAATTGGATTGAAACTAAACGATTAGTCAACGATTCATTGTTCTGTACGTTTTGCTATTCCCTGATAGATGTCGCCCTAATAAATTTTTGGTCTTGGTAGGAATCTTGTGAGATGAGTTAAGAGTTTAGGATTCGGGAAACTAGGGGTTAATTAGTTTCAAATCCCTCCACAGACATATTAATTGTATATTAATTAAAAGACGTGTTTTTCTCTATTTATTAGTTTATTCTCTCTTACTCTAACTATATTTACCTTAAAACCATCTCACTCACACTATCTTCTAATTACTCTTCACTCACAGCGTACTTCATCATATTTTCGTCTCACTCACTCTCAGCTCTCACGTTCATGCTTGCTTATAACGAAAATTACGAAATATTGCAATTATTCATACCTTGAACGTTGTGTGCACCCATAGCGCTGGGCTAGTCGCTTGGCACTAGTAACAGCGTCATTTCTAAGATGGTTAATAGTCAAAAGCTGGAATGTCTTTCTAACATAGTAAAATCGCTGCGTTCGGGATTACCCAGCGTTCGTGATTACCCGGCCTTCCCCTAATGCAAAGCGACGCAGGTAGCCAGCTCTAGGTTCCAGCTGCATATTTGCGCCCTTTGCGGTGGATACCATGGGCCTTGGTGTTATGAGACGCACGGTTTGGTGAAAGAAATTTCATCCAAACTTATCGAAGTCTCAGGAGACCGTCGGGCTGGTAGCTTTTTCTGCCAACGTATAAGCTTGGCCATACAAAGAGGTAATGCCGCCAGTCTTTTAGGTACCCTTCCTATTCCCAGTGCGGCGACAACTTAGAGGAAGTTTTTTACCTAGTTTAAGTCTACATATTTGTAAATAAACTGTAAATATGTATTTAGTTTCAATAAATATTTATACTAAGGTAAGAAATTCCTTTGGATATTTGTGTCAGTCAGTCTGTTTCTGTCTATATTTTGTAGGCACTGTGGCGCAGTGGAACACCACTTACTTTACAAAACGGAGGTCGCGGGTTTGAATCCTGCGGGGGTGCAACAACTCTGTGTAGTTGTTGCTATGGTGCTAATTGGTAACAGCTGGAATGTTATTCCTTATTTGTCACCAGTGGTGATAATGCCGGTGATAATTATATACTGAACCAAAAAAAATCTAGTTGTTATTTTACAATAAAAATCATTTCTACAAAAAAAAGAATCGCCTTCAAAATGCAACTAAAAAGCCTGAAATAATTTCTAAGAATTTGTGGTTTTAACATCTACATAGTTGGACTTGGACTACAACATATTATAAATATATATTACTATCAAAGACGGCGCCATACTGGAAAACAGTTAGGTACCTACTGCCCTTGTAAGTATTTGCTAGACGTTAGGCGCCGACTTCGATAGTAATATGTATTTATAATATGTTGTAGTCCAAGTCCAACTATGTAGATGTAAAAACCACTAATTCTTAGAAATTATTTCAGGCTTCTTAGTTGCATTTTGAAGGCGGTTCTTTTTTTGTAGATATATTTTTATTTTATTCTTTTAAGTGGTTCCCTTGGTGTGTTATTAGGTTAACTTTTAACAACTTATATTTTATTCTGACAAACAGCCAGTTTAATATTTATTCTAAAGCTTAATCAAAATCTTTAAAAATGTTGGTGTGACAATATCTTAATAAAACTAACCAATTGCCATAAACCGAAGATATCTACGTGTTATACTCGTAGTTCTCGAGATCCATGGACTGTAACCTCGGTGGGCCTACGTTTATTGGTGCCAAGATCCCGTGTCCACCTTCTTGCTCCATCATCAGACCCTGATCACCATTTTTTTAGCAACTACTCATCGAGAGCTACCCAACGAGCCCAAACTCGGCGGATCTACGTTTATTGGTGCAGAGATCCCGTGACGATCTTCCTGCTCCATCATCAGACCCTGATCTCCATTTTTCTAGCAACTACTCGTCAAGACCTATCCAACGAGCCCAAATTCGGTAGGTCTACGTTTGTTGGCGCCGAGATCCCGTGACGATCTTCCTGCTCCATCATCAGACCCTGATCTCCATTTTTATAGCAACTACTCGTCGAGACCTATCCAACGAGTCAAAATTCGGTAGGTCTACGTTTAGTAGGCACGCCTAGGATGTATTGTTTTATTACAGAGTTCCGGTGGCCATCTATGGTCTTCTTCATCAGATCCAATTCACCAAATGATACTTTCTGAATGAAAATGCTTGCCTTGTTTCTAAAAATACCAAAAACGCTATATGTATGCCTATAATATTTAAGGAGTTCCCTCAGTTACTCATGGTTCCCATCATCAGAACTTGATTTTGAAAAAAATGGGACCAATCTGAAAGCATATCCTTTCGATTAAAAAAATAATTTTTCAGATCGGTTCGTAAACGACAGAGTTCTGAGGTAACAAACATAAAAAAAACATACAACCGAATTGATAACCTCCTCCTTTTTTGAAGTCGGTTAAAAATATGGCTTACATCACTTTTTGACGATTTCGTCAGTATCAAGTAGTTAAAAAGCAATTGCAAAATAAATGATAATATCAAGTAATAATGAGAAAACGAATACTGGAAAATTTGCGTTCGCGGTCTCTACCACCAAGATAGCGGCCGCGAACCAAAAAAAAAACTGACGAAAATAGTTACCTAATATATCAAGTGAATTCTGATGGTTCGAAATGATTACTGCACCACGGTCCTCGGCTAATATTTCTCCGTTGCGCAGATACCATTTTACCCCGACTAACTTTGTTACATTTCTTGCTATTCTTGTGCCAAACCTGAAAAAATTTACATCATTGTTTATTTTTGTTTTTGGCTTTGTTGGAATGTAAATAAATCCAGTATTTCTAAATACTTGACAGTGTTTAAGTGACCTTCGTACACATGGACTAACACAACCATATTTCTCATAATTCCGCACCAAACGTTGAAAGAAAATCTTACTTGACTGTTAGTTTCGTGAACACGAAGAGGATTTACTCGAGACCAATAGTGGTTATTGCGGAGATTGTACATGCCGTTATTGAAGTTGGTTTCGTCAGACCATACAATGTTACTCAAAAAATTAGGGTTACGGTCAATTTCTCTTAACATGTCTTGACAAAATTGTAGTCGTCTCTCACAATCCCCAGGATGCAATTTTTGTACCAACCGACCATCGCGATAACATTTAAACGTATACTTTTTCAGCACTTCAAGTACGCGAGTATGGGTTGTTCCAATTACTTCGGCAGCATCTCTGCTTGAAGCCTTCGGAAATGCTTCGAAGTATGTTAAAACATTTAGATCAAAATCGAAGTTGTTCGGCTGAAGAGTTTGCCGTCGCTTTTTGAAATTACCCGTATTCTTTAAATTTTCTACCATTCTTTTCAGTACAAACCGAGTTGGTGCCTGTCGATCTCGATATTTCTCTCCATACCACCGCAGAGCACGATTCACATCTTTGTTATTTAAAAAATAAGCTTCCATTATATCAAATTGTTCTTGATAAGCCATTTTTACCGTGACACAAATATGAAATGTTTTGTAACAACAATCAAATGTGAATAACAGATGAAAATCCATTTTCAAATGTAACATTCCATATTTAAACTACGACACACACGGAGTTATGTCGCATCTAAGAAAGGAGTCTGCATTACAAACACGTGCAAATTGCAATCGTCTTATCTAAATAGTAATAAGTCATTTTAATGGATAAATGACGTCAATGATAATTATTAATTAATAACATAAGTAAACAGATGGATCTTTGAGTAAAAGTGCTTTAACTTGATCCATTGAATTAATAATTTAAGATTTCATTGTTTTCCTGTTATTTAATTTATGAAGTTTGTTAGAGAGATTTCATCCTTATAATTGACCCTAACGATCGATGCGATAAAAGTACAGGGTGCAACTTATAGAGATTTTAGTCGGTTCGATTACCGGGTGCGGCAAGCGAATTTTAAAAAATCTTCGAATGCAGTTTTCTTTCTTTAAAAAAATAAAGGAATGTTTTCTGTGAGTAAAATTCTCTACAGTATTAAGAGTACTTCCCCTTCAGGTGGCATTACAAAATTCCACCCTGTATATGGAGCTTGATGATGTCACAAACACATGCATGGACTGACGCTACAACGCAGCATATGGTAGTGTAGAAAGGTAGGCAAACGTAGCTAGACCAATGGACCCACTCTGCTAACATGCGTATCCTACGCAGCAACCGTTTATATCGTGCGCAGCGTTGAGCAGCGTGAGTGACGTTACAGTGGAACGTCCACTCTATCAGTATCACTACCATTTTCATAAGTCAACGTGCGGAGCATTGCCGTGCGCCGCAGTGGAACAGATTTTATATTTTTTGTTACATTATCATCTTATACATAGGTCACACTAAAAGTTTCCGGAACTGGCCACTTACATAAACAATATTTAAAAAGTAATTACAACATTTTAAAATGGAACTCTTTGGCTGTAGAATGCTGTTTGTTTCATCTGACTGTCAATTGTTTTTACATTGTGGCGCCATTTTAAAAATTGCGTGTCTATAGTGCGTTTCACGAATATGTTCCCTTCGGGGTTAAGTTGGTCGTCCTGTTTGTCAGAGACGATCGCGTGTGTCAAAATGTTTTTGTTTTTCCACATTATTCGCTAATTAAACGACAAAATCATGCTTAAGACATTGAGAAGTAGTGAAAGATAACTATTTAAACGATGAAAAGGTTTTGTGCGCTTGAAAATCTCACCAAAGGACTTTAATTACCTTCGAACAAGTAAGACCCTGAGTTGCCGCCATTTCAGGTAGGTAAAATAATGTTACCAGGGCTATGCTGTAATACCATGTTTTCCCAAGTAAATAAATAATCAAAATTATAAATTGTAAGCGATTTATGTCCTCAAGTTATTGACATGATTGTATTTTCCCGTTGCAATTGGCCACAACAGATAGCCAAACCTTATGAGAGCATAAAATGATTGAAAATAATTTCTGTATTTAATTCTATGTATTTAAGGTACTGCATATTTACGTAATTTTGGATTAATGAATACATCCGTGTGATATATATTACAGTGTATTTTCCCTATATTGTAGCCTAGTCGGCGAGCACAAGAAATAAGAACACAAAACAAGGGCTACACAAATTTATTAAATAATAGAAACGAGAAGAAAGTTACGATACAGGGGGAGGTCGATTACTTGTTAGCTTGTTCGCACGTATAACAAAAATAGCTGTAACTTAACTAGGGGTCGTTAGGGAACGCAACGGCGATTCCCGCGGTCTTCGGCGTCCTCCTTCTCCTTGGAGAGGCCAGGCATGCCACGGATGCGGAGTCTGGACTAGACCCGGTCGTCAGCAACACAGCCTCGAGGGTAGTACGTTCACCCGAAGGTCGAACTTGTGGCCGGAAAAAATGCGAAGCTTTTCGCCCGAAGGGGGAACACTCTTGCCCGAAAGGAGAAACTTTTCGCCCGAAGGTAGAAACTTTTGGCAGATGGTAGAAAACTCTTCGCCCGAAGGGTGAAAACTCTTCGCCCGAAGGTAGAAACCTCTTGCCCGAAAGTAGAACCCTGGAACGCCACATAAGCGTTCCTGTAGACGCCGTTCCCTAACGCGACACCCTCCTAACCAGCTTTCAGTTGGTGGAGGCTGCCTCATTATGGAGACGTCTACAGGAATAAAAGTACACCCTACAATACACGATGTAACCATAGGCTTATAGTACCTAGTTCACATGATAATCAAAATACAATAGAATCCTACCGCAGGCTTTAAAATATTTAAAACAACTTACCAGTAAATACTGGGTTCACTTCTGGTTTACTAAGATTTACTTTAATAGACTTTAGTAATAACAATTCCGTTGAACCCGCTGGCAGTATTATAATGAAAATGATATTTGGGGTGTTGCTCGTTGCTCAGCTCAGATGGTAATGGCTGGCTCAACTACTGAGTCAAAAACGAAACCTATCGAGTGGAGATGGCGTCGAACCGTCTAGAAAAGCCAGTACCTAATTCGGTGGCCGCCTCTGATTGGACGTCACTTTTAGCTATCGGGTACTGAGCATTTATCGCATCGTCTCGCCCTCGGTAGACTCCGCCTATTTTAAATCTAATACCCTCTATTAAAAAGTGATTCTTACCTAGGTATCTAAATTTTACCTATGGTTCTACCAATGAAATTAATAAGAATACCTGATGCAGCTTTCATCGCCTATTACCAGAAATAACTAAAATAAGAACATAGTATTCCCCAATCAATATAGAAGGGCCGTATGTTAAAACAAAACGCCTAGTCAAAAATAATTAGTTAATAAGTAAGATTACTATGCGTTGCTATTACTACTTTTATAGGCGTAATTCAACGTCCTGCTAAAAACAGCTGTCTTTTACCTATTTATTTACTGAAATGAGTTTAAAACAATGTAGCTATGCTACAATATTGAGGGTAAATATTTATAAATTTATTGACGACATCTAAATCAATTATACCAACTTAACCCCGAAGGGAACACTTTCGTGAAACGCACTATAAATTAACATGGATTTAACTCGGGAAAATTTTCGTAGTATGATTTTCTACGATTTTAAGTGTAATTTGACAGCTCAACAGGGCATCGCTCGGCTTCAATCTGCTTTTGGCGATGAATCGCCATGCAAGACGACTACTTAGGTACGGTTACTCAAGCACGGTGTTGTCAATCTCAGTGACGAATTTCGCGATGGTCGCCCATCCACCACTGTGAACAACAAAAACATCGATGCTGTGCGCCGTATGATTGAAACAGACAGGCATGTGACCTACCATGATATTCGCGCATCCTTAGACATAGGCATGAGTCAAATACAATCAATCCTACACAAACATTTGGGTGTGAGAAAGCTGTGCTCACAGTGGATCTAACTTTTATACAGATTCAAACGGACCTGAACTGTATGTCAACGTGTAAAGGTCTCAGTTTTCTTGAAAATATAGACAATATGGTTGGTTTGATTATTGTATGACAGTTTTCGATTTTACTATCCCAGCAGTATATTCGTTTTTCGTGATCGTACAGTACGTGCGGTTGACTCGGTGGTCTATGAGCTTGACTAAGGTAATAACGTGATGTTAGACGGGGGTCCAATCCTAGTGATCCATTATTGCTGTAATGTCTTTTTTTAATTTTACTACTATTATTATCATTACCCATTTCATAAATTGTAATAAAAAGCATCTATTTTATAATTAAAACGTTTAAATAACCTTTTTTTATTAATACATATAAATCTATTTTATAGAGTTTGATGTTCGTGGTAATCTCCGGTACCTGCTACTAATCCAATTTTGTTTTTTTTTTCTCGGTTAGAAATTCCCGAGTGATATAGACTAATTTTTATTTAGAGTAAGCGTCGTTAGGCAAGGCCATTACATAGATGGGTCACCGTTTAATGACTTTTGTACTAAGCGTCTCCATGCTTCGGAGGGTAAGCAAAAAGTGGGTCCCTGTTCTTAACCGACTTAAAAAAGGAGGTTATGTTTTGGCGCGTATATCATAGGTGAGGGATTAGGGGGAAAGAGGTGGAGCGAGGTGGGGAGAGAGAGTTTTGTATGCAGGGAGGAGGAAAGCGAGAGGAGGGTGTGAGAGAGCCAGAACAAAAAGGGAACTCCGTTCTAAGCGGGTGTCCACAAGACACCTCTCAATTTTTTATTAAACTACTGAACCGATTTTGGTTAAACTGGCACTCCCTGCCTCCCTACTAACTTAAAGAGAGTAAAACTACACGATTACAAAAAAGACGGTCGCAACAGATTTTAATGTATTTATAATTAATACCTACAGCGGGTATTTGCATGTTCCTATTTTTTAGATGAGTATTGAAATTTTTTATCCTTAACTTTGTAAGTCTACATTGTTATTACGCGTTGATTAATATTAACAAGCAAAATAATTAACTAGGTACTAATGATGATAATAAATAGGTATACGACCGCTCTAAAGGTCGTAAGTTTGATTCCCACCCTTGAATAACATTTGTGTGCTTATACATGTCCGTCTTGTGTTTACGTGTTATTTATGTATTAGGTACCTACAATATTACAAAAAAGAATACCTACTTATTTTATGTATGTAGGTATTATTTTTCATCATTGGCTCATTTTTTAACAGCCTGTTAGCCTGGGCAAAGTCCTCCTCTCACTTTTCGGCTAAGGGAGATTTGGGTGGTAGGCTTCGAAAATAAAATACAAATGTTTTTTTAGTCACTATGCTCAAAAGAGATTTTAAAGTAAATATAATGTTTGACCCTTATACCTATATAATTAGACATTATCTAATAAATAAGTGCAAATAATAGAGGCTGAATAACCAAATTTATGAATAATAAAAAAAATGGCGTTCATTCTTTAAATTAAAAAAGTTTATATCAATTTTGATACAACTAGGAACCGATTTACCTATCGATGCCTGTAATTGATTATAAATTTTTAATAACAATAATCACTATTATTGTTATTAAAAATTTACAATAATCACTATTATTGTTATTAAAAATTTATAATCAATTACAGGCATCGATAGGTAAATCGGTTCCTAGTTGTATCAAAATTGATATAAACTTTTTTAATTTAAAGAATAAACGCCATTTTTTGTGGCCTCTTTGAGTGCAAAGAGGCTACATGAATATTATTAATCTTAGTAATTACTTACATAATTTTAAACAACAATACTTGAACTTACTTTGCATTTTGTACGTTTTTCGGGCTCCATAGAAATAATGGCCATATTAAACCAGCAATAAGAGAAAATGTAAAATAGTATAGTATATAGTTGAGATAAAACCTTACAATATTAGGTCCATTTGTTTTAAATTTCCTAAATATGAACGTAAATAGGAACACTACGAGGAACGCAACCACTGTATACCACATTGTGACGAGGTATGTTCGCCACACACCACACATTCGTTCGGTATTATTACACTGAAACTTGTTAGGATTGAGTAATTATTTAAAAAAAATTTAATAGAAATGTATGACGATAGCAAATAATGACAGTTTAAGATATAAAACTAACTTAACCATAACCATTGTTTTAACTTGGCCATATCTGTGCATAATGCAGGGTGGAAAAAAACTAATGGGACGTGGTGGGAAAGTGCAACCTTCGTCAGTTTTGAAATTGATTCGTTTAAGTTTAACGTGACTCGGCCTTATTACCTTTTCGATCTATAGCACAAAAAGTACTGTCGCATAGAAAATTATGTTATGACGTTTGAGAATAAAGTTCAAATTGATGATCTGAGTAACGAATCAAAGTTGATTGACTTTTTTTTCTTATCCCAGTGCAATTGTTCAAAGAAGGATGAATTTCATATTATTATGAACAAACCTCTTTGTTTCTGATACATACACCATCTGTCAATCCACAGAGGGTCTTATTTTCTTACTTTAATGTTTTCCGTGGGGTGCAGGGTTAGAATTGCATCCCCCCATCTGCTCTCGTTGGGTGTCGTAAGAGGCGACTAAACGAGAACAGGAAGACGGGCAGCAGCGTCTTTCTTTTGGATTTATCTTCCACCTATACTGCAATCCATGCAACCAATGCCAAGCGTGGGGATTATGGCAACCCGTCCCTTCTAATGAGGAGGCCTTTGTTCAGCAGTGGACGTGTTTGTTCAGTAGTGCAGAAATCCTGTGACCACCTTCCTGCTCCATCATAACACCCTGATGAAGGTTACCATTTTCTTTAGTATCAACGGATTTACATGAAAATTAGAACATACTAATGTTCTAGATTTCAGATCTTTCGGACTAATAGAAGTAATGAAAAATGTCCATTGTATACGAAATATCCATACCTCGATTTGGAAAAGATCTGATGGTCTTCAAACAGCTGAACCGATTTTCATGAAACATCGCTAAAAAACACCTCGATTAAACCAGCTTTCAAATAAAAAAAATCGCATACAAATCTGTCCACTCGTTTGAGTGCTGCGATGCCACAGACAGTTATACAAAAGACACACCCCTGACGCCCGACATAGGCGTCAAACTTATAATACGCCTCGTTTTTGGTCGGGCAGGGGTTAAAAAGGGAAACCTTATGGTGAGACTTCGTGTCTCTATCTGTCTGTCACACCTATATATTTCAGGAACCACTAACGCTATCGATTAGAAACTTGGAATTATATTGGAACAGTTTTAGATCTTCCTTACCCAATCTCATTGCAAATGAAAACTATATATTTTTTTATTGGGGTTCGATATGGGTAAATAAAAAATAAAATTTGTTTACTATTCTTTTTTAGTGATATTTACATAACAAGTACTATAAGGAAGACCAGGCTCCGAGGAGAATAACAGAAGATATCACAGAATATAAATCACTTTTATTTAAACACACTTTGTTTCTATACTAATACACTGAATATACGCTGACTAATATAAATTAGATAAATTAAATTCAACATAAACGGTTACTTCCAACTCTTAACAGTCTCGTGGTTGACACTCGAATTCCCGTATTGTGCTCCCAACCATGGTTTTATCGGTAAAAATCCCTACCAGAACACAAAACCTCCAAACGTCTCACAACGACCAATCACAGCCCGCATCAGTTCTCTTTAATGCGGCCCCGTGATTGGCCGGCGCTACGAATCAATTGAATAGCTTCTAATTCTGTCAGTACTCTAAAAGTAGTTGCCAGTATATTAAAATATTAAACAATGAATACAAAGAATTAAATAATTTGCGATAAATCTCTACAAAATTGCAAACCCTAACAATCGACCATCCTGACGACGTGTGCGTCCCCGCACACGACCCAGGTGGAAACCCTAACAATCGGTAACGAGTACATGGTCAGCAGCACGAAAGTCCCCAAACCATAACCATTACATAAATTAACAATTAAACATTCTAATACAATCAATTAAACATCAACAATTTGTACAAACTATAGTTTAGAACCTGTTTTATTTTTATTTTATTTACATCATGTAAATATTTTACATTACAATAAACTTCATTAGTTAATTAGATAATTTATTCCATTCCTTTTATTTTATTAAAAACAAATGTATCAATATAATTGCTGTTAGGAAAACTGTACACTTGTATTGTAAACATCTAGAATTCCATTATATTCTAATTTATTAGACAACGAATCGAAACCACATCGAAATATCAATATGTACATATATCAATAATTGCTGTTAGGAAAACTGTACACTTGTATTTCTATTCTAATTTATTAGACAACGAATCGAAACCACATCGAAATATCAATATGTACATATATGGACTTACTCAGGTCCACGAAAGACTGGTGACTGGCACACCAGCGCAAGCCGATCGATTGCTTCACACGGCGCAGGTGAGACTACTTAATGGCATTGGGATCGAATCGAGTCCGTGCAGGACTGCCCAACTATCATTTCAAAATCATATAGACCCCAACTGGCGGATATACATGACGATCGATTACTTGATACCGCACAGTGGGACAATGCATCGTGGTGGCTCACACAAGCCGATCGATTACTTGTGGAGACGCACCATCGTGGCACCGAACGTATCAAAACATGGCACGATCGATTCTATACCATACATGACCGCCCGACTACCAATTCGAAACACCAACTGGCGGCACAAGCCGATCGATTACTTGATACCGCACAGTGGGTCGATGCATTGTGGTGGCTCACACAAGCCGATCGATTACTTGACTTGGAGACGCACCGTCGTGGCACCGAACGTATCAAAACATGGCACGATAGATTCGATACCATGCATGACCGCCCGACTATCAATTCCAAATCAGATTAACACCAACGGCGTGCACAAGCCGATCGATTACTTGAGACGGCGCAGTGGGTCGATGCGCACAAACCGATCGATTGCTTGTGATTTATCTGGAAAGATACAAAAGACCTTCTGTAGCAACATTACTCTTAATATCTCTCATATTATACACACAAAATTACGGATTCAAATTAATTACTATCATTACTATTCTACTACATTAGCTTTAGATTCATTTTCGTGAACTTCTATTTCACCTATGTAGTTCCAAGGCCTGGTAGTTTATAGTTCGTTTTGCATGCGTGCTAATCCGCAAAACATTAATGATTACATGGTTCGATAAACGTGGATATGTCCTCGTTTATAGCTTTTTGCTTTGCCCATCACTGTTAAAGCAGGGTTTATATTTCTGTCCTCTTATCTATCCTATCTTGAACCCCATTTCGAATAACGGAAACCGCTATTAAGGAGAGTTTGATAGACTATCACGTTAAGAATAGAGCTTTATCCCATTCATGCTGGCACCAAATAACACCTCTGAATCAGATACACCCATGTTTTTTAGCGTTTTTAAGTATCCAACAAACTCTCCCCAAAAGCCTAAATCAATCTTTCTCATCATTTTGTTTAGTTCGTTTAGCGATTCAAGGATAGTACGATTGAACCCTTCCAACTAACCGTTAACACCGACTAAACAGTGTTCAAATCTTATGAAATCATGTGATGCAGAATAACTACAGCGATCGCTTGCCAAGCGATCCCCTGATCGACCCCAATTTTGTAATTTATAATCTTCAAAAACGAACACAAATTGTTTGTTTTCTTGACAGGTATAATCAATCAGGTAAACACACCCACAACTACAAGTAGGTGAGTATAACCTCACTTAGATCTTACGAAGGGCCTAAGGTGGTCAACATGCAAATCATGAAACGGCGTCAACATGCAAATCATGAAACACTACTTTTGTTTTTGTGACATTGCGGAGTAATTCGCTTTTAACTTTTTTTTTTTAATAAGAGAATTCTATGCAAACGTTTATACATTTTTTTTTATTTGCCAATACATAAGTCGTTTCTTATTTTATTAATACTTTAATCGTATATACCAACGATATTGTACCATAATTTTAATTTTTTAATTTTTTTTTGTGGCCCTACACGGTCCATAATTATACATAGCTTTAAGCTACCAATTTAATAAATAACCACCTTGTAAATATTATGGAATGCAATAAACGATATGAATCTATTAATTCTAACATTGTTTTCTGACGAACCAGGATTGTCAGTTCTAAGGTCTTCTTTTGACACTGAAATGTTCAATGTCGCCGTGGTTCATACCTGTTCATACGACACAGTTGCCACCCCGCATCCCTCGGAACTACCCATCGAATACTGCTATTATTACCATGTACATAACATAATACTTGACAGTCTTTTAAAACGTAGTTATTTATGTAATTTAGGCACTTTTCATCACAATCGCTGTTAATACTTTTGATCCTACAGATTTGTCTCCCAGTTGGACAGTGCAGCAGCAGTAGTCACTAAAGTTACACTCAGAAATTGTTCAGAAAAGGCTTCCTCATTGACGACTACGGGATTTCGCGGTAGCTTATTTGGCGACATGGCTCACAAAGTGGCTTGCAAAGTTTACACATATAGACACCTACTAGAGGTTCTCGGAATTAACCCCGGTACGGAAATGTGGAATGCAGCTCACTAACCGGTAATTATTAAAATACCGTACCTAGCAGATAACCCTAAACTTTCGCAGAAAGAAAATAACAGCTAAACTTTATAACTGAGTAGAGGTTCTTCGCTTCTGCTAAAGTCTATGATATAGTATAGTAAGCGACGATATGCTTGCTCTACTCAGAAATCGGAACCCAGCTATCAACCCAACTTATTGTAGCAGTGCATGCTAGACGTCGAGCCAGCACCGAATTAGACGTAGAACCTAACGCCGCTGGGATCCGTACTCACTATCGAATTTCTGCTCAACGTAGAGCTGACCGTTAAACTATTAGACCCTCGTGGCCGTAGGTGCTGCTTAAGCAAATTTAGTGAACACGAAAACGTGACAAGCTACTGTCGTAGCATCGAGCTCGAGCCCTTGCTGCTTAGAGAACAGCACTACGGGTAATAACGACGACAGGCCTGTTCAGCTAGTAGAAGCATTTAGTCTTCAATGACAGGAATAAGATAATTTCAAGTTAACAGCCGATAATCAATGCACATCCTAAATGACCCATCCCTTTTACGAACAAGCAAACTAAGACTAGCTTGAGACGGGCTAACTATTCCGGGATATAACATTTCGCGTAACATGGAGAGAACCTTCGCGTTCGTGATGGGACAACCTGTTTGAGTGGTAACTATTCAACTCGTGATGTTTGCGCGTCCTAAATTATGGAGGGACGTTGACAATATTTAGAGTTTCAGTATGTCTAATAGACGTTGCTTATCTTCAGACACACGAGCCTGATTATTATAATGCTGTGCTTGTGACTACATTTGACGGTGGTCCCGTTATGACCTTGTCAGAAAATTGCACTATCCCCACGACAAAATACAAAATCTATCAAGATCCGACATATGGCTGATGATTGCACTATCACAATATCAACACGTCCGCACTTAGCTTGATAAGTCCTTTAGACATGTGTTACTGTTTCTACTCTCATGTGTACTATTAGGTTGCAATGCGTTTTTTTTTCAAAACTGCTACTAAATGGTAGATCAATCAGTCAATACCGTGGCTGCACCGTACAACCCAAAGACATCGACTGATCAAGCCGTAAGGGAACATTCACTAATTTGTCTAACTTAGGTTAACGAGAATTTATTACCTACATGAAGAAATTGCAACTGAGTCAAGTTTTTATAAGCGATTAAGTATGTTCGTGCGCTTCAGCTGAAGCCGCATCAACACTGGCTTGTCTTACATGCAATTAACCACCCCCTGATACAACCTGGGCAGTAACGTCTATGCATAGTTGAGGTGATAACATACCCAGACTTAACAAAGGACCATGCCCATAGTATGGAGCTGAAAGTCAGCAATGCAATGCCCAAATTGCACTATGTCATAAGATAACTTTTGAACAGTATGTATATGATATCTAGATTTAATGTCATGATATTGGACATTAAACATGATAACTTCCTACTGGTTTTTTTTTTATTTTATCGTTCACAGACAGCATTGCTATTAGTTTTTCACTAGGAACTTCATGATCATCACATAAGCTAAGCCAGATCAGTGTTCTTTTATATACTTATCTGTATGTTATCAGATAAACATGTCAGATATTTGGAATTATCTAGTCTGTCTCCATTGTATAATGTCAATATGTATGTGAAAACAATTTGGTTAGATACACTGGTACTGCAATGTTAACAAGAACGTCTTATTATTATTATTTTTTTATCTAGTGCTTCATATGATTTAAAATTAACAACATAATTCTAGTTTTATTTATTAGAGCAATCTTGTAATATACTTTATCTGGGCATTTCTGGGGCACAGATGGGCATTTTCCTTTGCAAAACCGATGAGAGATGATTAGACAAAGTCCTAATTTTTGCACAATATATCCATTCTTTAAAGTGGAGTCACTGCCAAAGGGTACCAAGGCGGTGAAGAGTCCTATTTTCCGTACTTCATTCATAAATTTTGAGTAACGGCTCTGCTATTCCGACTATTAATTAAACCTATACATGTCGCTTTTTGCAATGCCTTTTAATAGATTTAGGACAGCACCAGTAATTCATACTGGGGAACTCTTACTGGGGAACTCATACTGGGGAACTCATACTGGGGAACTCATACTGGGGAACTCATACTGGGGAACTCATACTGGGGAACTCATACTGGGGAACTCATACTGGACTGATGATCTTAAATGCCACAAAGATATTGCAAGAGCAGATCAGGATATGAGCCTCGCGATGCCAGAGAACCAGACCTCAAAGTTAGATAGTTGTATCTGTGAATAATACAACCTACCGCACGTTTTCCCTACAATATCACGTTGATTGTGTGTCAATTCTTCGTAATAAACCTCGTACCTACTCCTTCGTCCTAAGACTCCTAAGTAGCCCCCCCCCCCCCTTCAAGACATAAGACCCGGCTATGTTCTGCTCGAAAGGAAAAGCAAACAGTAATTTCTCTTGCCATTCCTACCAGGTCAATAGAATCGAACTACCAGACCTCGGCCAGATCCTCGAACTTCTAAATACCAAAATCAGTGATAGTTCTATCACCCTCCCGTATAGCGATGCACACTTGGTAAACAAATATCATTAATTTAACAAAGCATGCATGCGTTGAGTTGAATGATCCAAAATCTAATAGTCTCGGTTTTTGCGTCCTGGGAAGATGCAAGACCATCCCTAACGCATTTAAAAATATAGAAAACATATTTTTTTGGAAAATGAAGGACTACGTGACCTGTTAGATTGTCCCGCGTCGACACGTGGCTCTGTGCTACCGGCAGTCAGCGGACCGATTGCGATAGCTCCTTCCACGACGGTCCTTGTCCCGCCGTGATTGTGAACGCTGATTCCGATCCACCTTAGTCATCCTCGCGGCCGTCATTCCGTAGCTCACGCTCGACTCGCAACAAAAAGGTTGTGTGAATATTATGTTACAGACTTACACGTGTATCGTATTATGACGGTAGCTTGTAAAGATTATCGAGCATTTTATATAGGCAAGCTAAAATTACTACCTATGTAGTTAAAAGAAAACAGATTGACGACTACCCAACACAATCACTGCCATACACTGTAGGAATATTTTGGTATCAGGTCACCCAATAATAACCGATGAGGCCATAATACATTACTAATACTGCAATCTGACACTAATACTGCGCACTTCAGCTATAATTTGATACAATACAGACAGTGCTATCATCTTCCATATTATTCCATATCATGCAAGAAATAAATACAATCTCCCAATTATATTACTACTGTTACATACCTGTATTTTTTTATAAGAATACAATTGGTATGGATGTATCTGTCAATCATTGGACTACCTATTGAAATTTCTCTGTCTTGACTGTCAGCTGTATTTATTTGCAGAAAATAGCGGATTATACTTATACGGTTTAAGACATTTATTTTCTCAAAAGATTACCAGATAATCACAGAGAAAATACAAAATATAATATACGAAGAGTTTGATATGCTCAATTAGCGTTGTACATAAAAATAGAGGGTACTTTAAAATTATTAAACATTTTTATTTTTCCAGGTATTGCGGGTACCTTCAAATTTCATTTAGAAATCACAATGCACGATAATAAATTTTAAGCAGCAAGCCGATATAGAAAAACTACAACGCACAGAGATAAATATCAATTCAAACTAATTCAAGACAAATTACTTAATTCAAAACACTTCTTGTCTAAAAATTGTAGATTTGGGCGTGTACTTACGTTTTGTTGAAGTTAGTTGCGATAGCCACTTCTGATCTATAAGGAAGACCAGGCTCCGAGGAGAATAACAGAAGATATCACAGAATATAAATCACTTTTATTTAAACACACTTTGTTTCTATACTAATACACTGAATATACGCTGACTAATAGAAATTAGATAAATTAAATTCAACATAAACGGTTACTTCCAACTCTTAACAGTCTCGTGGTTGACACTCGAATTCCCGTGTTGTGCTCCCAACCATGGTTTTATCGGTAAAAATCCCTACCAGAACACAAAACCTCCAAACGTCTCACAACGACCAATCACAGCCCGCATCAGTTCTCTTTAATGCGGCCCCGTGATTGGCCGGCGCTACGAATCAATTGAATAGCTTCTAATTCTGTCAGTACTCTAAAAGTAGTTGCCAGTATATTAAAATATTAAACAATGAATACAAAGAATTAAATAATTTGCGATAAATCTCTACAAAATTGCAAACCCTAACAGTACCTAATAAGTTTTAAAATCTAAAACCCGACTACGGATAAAATCGTAGTCTAATAAATGATATTATATAGCCTATAACCAGCGGACAATCAAGACGCTTCTAACGACACCCTACTTGTTAAATTATGTTAAGTAGATTAGAAAATATGCGGGAACAGATGAACAAACAAACATACATACATACATTCTTGTTACAATCATAACCCTCCCTCCGTTCCGTAGTCGGGTAAAAATTGAACCATCGAATATGAATGATCTAGGCAGGTTATGATCACATTATCCTCTACATAGTTTTACATACTTCGTGTTTCTTCAAAAACAATTTATCCGGTCGTAATTAAATTTGCATGGAATCATCATATTAGTTTACCTACTCACTCGAATAAAAAAAAGAAAAAAAAGAATCATCGAAATCGGTTCATATTTGTCAGAGTAATCTAATGGAGAACATCAGTTTTATGGTTTTTACCCTGAATTTTTACCATATAAATTTACATTACAGTAGTTCCTTCTTTCGAATAAAAAAGAATCATTAAAATTGGTAAATATTTGCTAGAGTTATAACCATTTTTGTCCTTAAAAAGCGACATTATGTCACAGAAGAAGAAGAAAGAAGAAATATATTTATTTAGACACACACAAGACATGGTAATGAACACACAGCTGATAAAAGAAGAGACATACAGTACCGAAAAACGGAAAAATAAACTACCTACATTGACATGAAAGTAAAAACAATAACATTAATCATTACCAAGCTGTGCGATGCCAAAAATGGCTCCTATCTCAGCTTAATTCTGCAGCCACAATAAGGTGTAGCAGCGCTGATTTTCAGAAATGACCAGATAAGTGATGTCACGGAAGAAAAATACTTATATATAAATAATAATAATGAGTAAAATGTTAATTAAAGAAGGATAAAGGTATAGGTATAATATAAACTTAAGTGTAGAAGTAGCGTAATGACAATGTTAAAAAAGAATAAAATCTTTTAAAAAAAATAAACCAACTTCAATATCACTGAAAAGTATAAAATAATTTAAATATTATTGAAGTTGGTGCCAAATATACACAGCAGGTAAGCCAACACCAACTTCAATAATATTTAAATTATTTTATACTTTTCAGTGATATTGAAGTCGGTTCATTTTTTTTTAATGATTTTATTTGAAACTTTTTAGTGATATTTTCATACATAAAGATTGAACCATCGAAGACGGTAAAATGATCTAGGTAGATTATGATCACATTATCGTCTACATAGTTTTACATAATTCATGTTTCTTCAGAAAAAAATATCCAGTCGTAATGAAATTTGCATGGAATCATCATAGTAGTTTACTCTCTCCAGTAAAAAAAGAATCATCGAAATCAGTTCATATTTGTCAGAGTAATGTAATGGAGAACATCAGTTTTATGGTTTTTACTAGATAAATTCCTCTACATCGTTCATGGTCCTCCAGAAAGTTCTTATCCGGTTGTGATAAAATTCATACAAATTTGTCACAGTGGTTTCTTCTTTCGAATAAAAAAAGAATCATTGAAATTAGTAAATATTTGCCAGAGTTATGACCATTTTTGTCCTTAAAAAGCGACATAAAGTCATTATATAGGCATTCCTGCAGCTTTCCTGCGCAGTCGCCATTCTTGTTTTTTCAGGAATTACTTATTCGTAAGCGATAATTTTTTTATGGGACTCAATCAATAGTTTGAAGAATGGATGGAAGAAAGATTTTTTCAAATCGGTTCATAATTGCCAGAGATTTTGAAGTCGGTTAAAAAATAATTAAGAGAGTATAGGTACCAAATCCCAAAGCATTTAGTTTTGTCTATGATATGAGTAGCAGGCAACTTCACAGGACAATTATTTTGGAGAGTACCATGGATTAAGTTTAGTAATTTACAGCAACCCGCTGCAGGAATGTTAATCTTACCAATATCACATACGCTTATTATACCTTAGGGTAAGTAATTAATTATTGCATCTTTTGTAGAATTAAAAGATGCATTTTAAAATTATTTCTAAAGGTAGATGTTGTTTTTACAGCACGAATCGGTGGCGGGAGATCATTCCAGCAGCGGGTCGCCGCAAACCTGAAACTATGTACCCCGAAAAGCTAAATGAACTTTTCGGTTCTTTTGACCAAACACCGTATCTCCATAGTTCAGCTTAGATAGGATTAGTGACTCTGTTAACAGTATACGCATATCATATATACATGGGTATGCTGGGATTTTATTCACTTGAGCTTACACGTAATTACTATTTATTAACTTTTGCATGCCAAGTTTTGCGTGGCAAATTGAACTGCCTGGATATAGTGACCGGTATTGTAAGATTGTTCATCCCAATTGTATCTACCAAAGAACCAACTCGGACCACGAAAACACCCGTTACTCGCTGTACCCAAAACGCGCACTGTTTCTCATGCTACTTCTCCGCTTGTTCGTGCCTTGAAAATGCTCAACTCCCTTATGGCAGAACCAGAGTGTGGCCTTTTTTTTCTAACTGGGCGTATGTATGCCGTGAGTGTATAAGATTCTGTGAAGTTATGAATGGTACTATCATTTGACTTAATTTGTCCATTTTTATATTCTTAGATTGTAAGATTTTGTATTTCTAACTGCGACTGTGCACGACTACCAAGTCGTGCACAGTCGCAAACTGTTATGTTGTAGGTATAGTATAGTATTATTTTATTAAATAAATATCAACACTGATGTAAGGATGAATCCGATAAAGCAGCTTTAGTCGATAAAAACAGTTGCGTACTGCTTCAAGCACAGTCGCCATTCTTGTTTTTTAACCGACTTCAAAAAAGGAAGAGGTTCTCAATTCATCTGTATATATATATTTTTTTTTATGTATGTTCGCGCATAACTCTGGCAATTATGAACCGATTTGAAAAAATCTTTCTTCCATCCATTCTTCAATCCATTGATTGGGCCCCATAAAAAAATTATTGCTTAGTAATAAGTAGTTCCTGAAAAAACAAGAATGGCGACTGCGCACGAAAGCTGCAGGAAAGCCTATATAGATGACTTTATGTCGCTTTTTAAGGACAAAAATGGCCATAACTCTGGCAAATATTTACCAATTTCAATTATTCTTTTTTTATTCGAAAGAAGAAACCACTGTCATGAATCTGTATGAATTTTATCACAACCGGATAAGAACTTCCTGGAGGACCATGAACGATGTGGAGGAATTAATCTGGTAAAAACCATAAAACTAATGTTCTCCATTACATTGCTCTGACAATTATGAACCAAATTCGATGATTCTTTTTTTATTCGAGAGAGTAAACTACTATGATGATTCCATGCAAATTTCTTTACGACCGGATATTTTTTCTGAAGAAACATGAATTATGTAAAACTATGTAGACGATAATGTGATAATAACCTACCTAGATCATTTTACGGTCTTCGATGGTTCAATCTTTATATATGAAAATATCACTAAAAAGTTTAAAATAAAATCTTTTTAACAACGATTTAAGTACCTTGTCCCAAGGGAAAAATTTTGTCGGCTAACTTCCTCACTTATTCTTTCTGTTCCTCCTCATACTTCTAGCCGTTACGATTGCTCATTTACTGTTCGCGCTAGTTCAATATTATCTATTGTGTAATAGTTTTTATTTAGTTATTTTTATTTTTCTTTCTTTTTTCTCTTTAGAATCTTGCTGTGTACACTTGTTTCTATCCTCGTTTTTCTTTTCTTTATTTTCTCTGTCACTCAAAGGTTTGCTGTAAGAGAACTCATCATTGAGTTAAGCTCGCCTTTGTACATAGATTCTCCGTAATTTGGTTTTCATGTATTGTTTTTTATGTATACAATAAAGTATTAAATTAAATTAAATTTAAAAAAAAAATTGAATTGACTTCAATATCACTGTAAAGTATAAAATTATTTAAATATTATTGAAGTTGGTGCCAAATATACACAGCCGGTAAGCTAACACCAACTTCAATAATATTTAAATTATTTTATACTTTTCAGTGATATTGAAGTCGGTTAATTTTTTTTTTTAAAAGATTTAATTCAGGAACTTATTCGTAAGCAATATTTTTTTTATGGGGCCCAATCAGTGGATTCAAGAATGGATGGAAGAAAGATTTTTTCAAATCTGTTCATACTGGCCAGAGTAATGCGCAAACATATCATTATCTATATCTATACTTATAATAAAACTGTAACAGGTCCAATTCTGTACATTGAAGATATTTTGAAAATTATATTTGGAGGGCATTCTATAACCGATACTGAGGCCGAAAATGTATTTTGTTTAATTTTTGTCTGTCTGTCTGTCTGTCTGTCTGTCTGTCTGTATCACGGCTGAGCATCACGCCGAAACTACTGAATGGATTCAAATGAAACTTGGCATGATTTGAGATCTTACTACGAGGTAGGACATAGGATACTTTTTATCCCGTAATCTAGCACGGTTCTTTTGGGAGAGGGGATTAAAGTCAAAACGGGTACTTGGTTATACGCTTGGTCCGATTTTATCAATTTTTCTTTATAATATAATAAATATTAGTAAGGAAACACTAATAGAGAGTTGTTATCAAGGTTTTGTAATCGATCGGGTTAAGCAACGTTAGGTAAGCTCATTAAATAGATGGGTGACCGTTTAACGCCATTTGAACTAAACAGGTCCGTGCTTCGGAGAGCAAGTAAAAAGTGGGTCCCAGTATTTAACCGACTATAAAAAAGGAGGTTATGTATTCGATGCGAATTTCTGTTATTAAAAGTTTAGTTAACGTAAAAATAGCGCAGGCGGAGTTGCGTGGGTCAGCTAGTATAATTATATAATTCTACTGTACGTGTGTATGTCACTGAACTCCTCCTAAACGGCTAGACCGATGTTGATGAATTTTTTTGTGTGTGTTCAAGGGGATTCGAGAATGGTTTATCTCAATTCAAAGATATCCCTGCACTTATTTAAAAGTAGTATCCTCATTCTGTAGGTAGTTAAGGCACTTTTATCTTATCTTATATCTTATCTTCTATACTTATAATAAAACTGTAACAGGTCCAATTCTGTACATTGAAGATATTTTGAAAATTATTTTTGGAGGGCATTCTATAACCGATACTGAGGCCGAAAATGTAATTTTTTTAATTTTTGTCTGTCTGTCTGTCTGTCTGTCTGTCTGTATCACGGCTGAGCATCACGCCTAAACTACTGAATGGATTCAAATGAAACTTGGCATGATTTGAGATCTTACTACGAGGTAGGACATAGGATACTTTTTATCCCGTAATCTAGCACGGTTCTTTTGGGAGAGGGGATTAAAGTCAAAATGGGTACTTGGTTATACGCTTGATCCGATTTTATCATTTTTTCTTTATAATATAATAAATATTAGTAAGGGAACACTCATAGAGCGTTGTTATCCAGGTTTTGTAATCGATCGGGTTAAGCAACGTTAGGTAAGGTCATAAAATAGATGGGTGACCGTTTAACGCCATTTGAACTAAACGGGTCCGTGCTTCGGAGAGCAAGTAAAAAGTGGGTCCCAGTTTTTAACCGACTATAAAAAAGGAGGTTATGTATTCGATGCGAATGTCTGTTATTAAAAGTTTAGTTAACGTAAAAATAGTGCAGGCGGAGCTGCGTGGGTCAGCTAGTATTATATAAAAGAGTAGACAAAAACCCACTCATCACGAAATCTCAGAAACTACAAGTGCTAGGAGTCTCAAACTTTGCATGGGACGTAGGTGCAACCTTTTAGGACGTAGGTGCTCACTAAGAGTGGGGTTTGCGAAATTCAACCTCTAAGGGGGTCAAACAGGGGGGCATAGTTTGTTATATATAAGCAATTTTGACAGGTAACCATGCCGATACGTCACTGCTTCGCTTCTTGCATGATTTCTTTTTTAACCGGCTTCATTAACCGGCTTCAAAAAGAAGGTTCTCTATTCGACGCGTATGTATGTAATATTGATAAAAATGCGTAATATTTATATATGTTATTCTATGTGGGCTTCTAAACAAATTTACCAAATTTTATGAGTGTATGTATGTATGTAGGTTTGTCCGCCGATTTCTCAGAAACTACAAGTCCGATTTCAAAAATTCTTTTTGCAATGGTTAGAGTATTGTTCAACTTAGGGTAGAGTATAAGATTCATCAAAATCGGTCTAGTAGTTTAAGAGATATAAACTTTTTATGTTTTCAGTAAGTTACGGTAACGTAGACGTTCGAGTTGCGTGATAGTGCTGATACGTATCTTGGTAAAATAAGTCACTAAAAAGTGTTAAATAAACTATTTATAAAAAAATAAAAACCGTCTTCAAAGTAAATTATCTAAAAAGCATAAAATAACGAAAATATATTGAAGTCGGTGTCAGCTCGTGATAGTGTTAGGTAACATATTAGCTAGCACCGACTTCAATATATTTTCGTCATTTTATGCTTATAGATAATTTACTTTGAAGTCGGTTTTTATTTTTAACCGGCTTCAAAAAGAAGGTTCTGTATTTGACGCGTATGTATGTAATATTAATAAAAATGCGTAATATTAATATATGTTAGTCTATGTGGGCTTCTAAACAAATTTAAAAAAATGTATGAGTGTATGTATGTATGTATGTAGGTTTGTCCACGGATTTCTCAGAAACTACAGGTCCGATTTCGAAAATTCTTTTTGCAATAGTTAGACTATTTTTCAACTTAGGTTAGAATACAAGTTTCATCAAAATCGGTTCAGTAGTTTAAGAGATATAAACTTTTTATGTTTTCAGTAAGTTACTGTAACGTAGTTCGTTCGAGTTGCGTGATAGTGTTGATACCTATTTTGCTCAAATAAAAGTCACTAAAAAGTGTTAAATAAACTATTATTCAAAAAAATAAAAACCGACTTCAAAGTAAATAAAAAATTATCTAAAAAGCATAAAATAACGAAAATATATTGAAGTCGGTGCTAGCACACCATGTTAACTAAGACTAGCACACCGACTTCAATATATTTTCGTTCTTTTATGCTTTTTAGATAATTTTTTATTTACTTTGAAGTCGGTTTTTATTTTTTTGAAAAATAGTTTATTTATAAAATATTTTTCGTGCTTACACTCTTATGTATAAACGCAAAAATAGTAAGAAACTTAATGAATAAAGAATAATAATAATAAACAAGTGCACCTCATCGCAGAATTATCTATTTAGAATCAGAATCCCAAACTATTTACAGTAGGTCAGCTAGGGGTGTAATGGGTCGTCTAGTAGTAGCACCTCGACAGAACTACCGGTCGGCTTACTGATGAGTGAGTGGTGGTTGCTGCTCGGTCTACAGGCTTCCCTAAAACTCTCCGCCAGTGGCTCCTAGTAGCTGTTGTGTACGCAGCGGCCACACCCTGGTTAACCGCGTCGACCCGCGGGCTAAACCTGGTGGAGGGGCTATGGACACTTCATGGTGGGCATAGTTTTTCTAAGGAGATCCCCTTAAAAGTACATGAAGACTGAATCGGTACAGGAGGCGAACCCCGTCAATATGGCAACTGTCTCGGTTTCTGTGGCGATACAGCAGGGTATTTGTGTTATACCATAAAGGGCGCATGTTAGGATCTTTTAATTGCATGCGGTCAAACACTGCATCTCATACCTTGAACTAGTTGTACTGGTTATCCATTCCACTAGCTTGTGATGGTCTGAGACGAGAGAGTGGGCCTGCAACTGCGCAACTGCTTGTCCACTTAAATATATTCACGCGCCGATGACCCCTTGCAGATTCTACTGGATAATGAGTTAAAGCCCTGCGGCGATGAAGGTTGGTGGGAGGAACGAGGAATGGTGATCCTTTTCCTAGCTGATTCTTTGCACGTAGGCGGCTAGATGAGAGTGGTCGCTCCTGAAGTCGAATGAGATGGGACGACAGGTTCGGCAGCACGTCTAGTGACAAAGCAGCCCTATTTAGGATCGCTCTGCTTTCCCCAAACAGGGGAGGGGCCTAGAAAAGGTGGCCCAAAAATAGCCCATCTCGTTTACAACCCAGTGGCAAACCGCAGTCATTTGGGCACCCCTACTTTGCGGTCGAACAAAACAAAATAAAACCACTACTAAAACTATATTCATAGCAACCTGGAATGTAAGAACTTTAATAGATAATGAGAATAATTTATGCCCAGAAAGAAAAACTGCTGTGATAGCCCGGGAACTTTTTCGATATAATATAGATATTGCTGCTATTAGTGAAACGCATTTGGCAGACAGTGGCGAAATGTGTGAGGAGTTGGGAGGTTATACTTATTATTGGTCTGGCAAGCCTGCATCTGAAAGATCATCGAGCGGTGTCGGTTTTGCGATTAAGAATAACCTTGCAAGGAAGCTATCGGAAACACCTATAAGTATTAGTGATCGTCTAATCACATTACGCATTCAAATGACCCGCGATAAGCACCTCCATCTTATAAGTGCTTATGCACCTACCCTTACTTCCTCAGACGAAGCGAAAAATGAGTTTTATGATGATCTTCGCCGGACCCTACTGGGCGTACCACCTGGAGATAAGCTAATCTTGCTCGGAGATTTCAATGCTCGTGTTGGCTCACAATATGAAGCTTGGAGTGAAGTTTTGGGACCACATGGGATTGGCAAGTGTAACGCTAATGGAAGCACCTTGTTGACATTGTGTGCTGAATTTAATTTAAGTATAACGAACACCTTCTTCAGGCTACCAGAGAAATACAAAACATCTTGGATGCACCCTCGCTCTAAGCACTGGCACTTACTCGATTACATAATAGTTCGCAGGAGTGATATCAAGGATGTACTAATTACGCGGGCCATGCGTGGAGCTGAGGGTTGGACTGACCATAGACTCATAAGATCTAAAATGAGGCTGGTATTTAAACCATCACGTAAAGTACAGCATAAAATTCCATCTCGAGTAGCATTTAGTAATCTTATTAGTTGTACAGACTCTAGGCAAGAGTTGGACTCAGAATTTGGTAAATGGCCACATACTCAAGGTCACGTTACAGTAAACGAAGAGTGGCAGGATTATGCAAAAGCTCTGCATGCCGTTGCTCAAAGAGTTATAGGTAAACCACTAAAGAAGGACAGGGACTGGTTTGATAGTTCGGATTTGGTACTGCGGAAACTCTTTGATGATGCTAGGAAAGTCTTGAAAAACACAAATGATGTTCAAACTCGTAGAAAAATAAGCCAAGAACTTAAGATTAAATCTCGAGAACTTAAAGACCGATGGTGGGCCTCAAAAGCGGAAGAGCTACAAAATTTAGCAGATACACAGCAAATAGGTGCTTTTTATGAATGCCTTCAAACAGTCTATGGGCCTAATCGAAAACATATTGCTCCAATTTATGCAAAGGACCGGACGCGTCGCTTAACGGAACCCAAGGAAGTTCTAAATAGATGGGCCGAACATTTTATTGAAGTGTTAAATCCAAATTCACAGGGAGCAGATATGAATTATGTAAATTCACTTGAGGACCGTCCTATAGAACACAAATTGGAAGAACCAATTACATTTAATGAATTTGAACAGGCCATACAGAGACTTAAGAATGGCAAAACACCTGGTTCAGATAGTCTGCCTGCAGAAGCGTTTAAATATGGCGGGCCTAATATTAAGAATAGATTATACGAAATCATTAAACGTGTCTGGGATACAGGAACGGTACCTCAGGAATGGAAAGATGCGTCTATATGCAAGCTGTACAAGGGCAAAGGTGACCGTTCTGAGTGCAGTTCATACAGAGGGATATCTTTGCTCTGTGTGGCTGGTAAAATTCTAGCACATATTATAAACAAGCGCCTAAGTCTGCTTGCTGAACAGATCTTACCCGAAACTCAATATGGCTTTCGGCCTAATAGAGGAACGGTTGATGCCATTTTCATTGTTAAGCATCTGCAAGAGAAAAGTCTCGAACAGTATCGTAATCTCTACATGTGCTTCGTGGATCTCGAAAAGGCTTTTGATCGAGTGCCAAGGGCCGCTTTATGGGTGGTTCTAAAGAAAAGTGGTTGTCCAGTAAAGATTGTTGAATTAATACAGCAGTTTCACGAAAACATGATGGCACGAGTAAGCCACGACAACAACTTCACAGATCCATTTACAGTAACCAGTGGTGTTAAACAAGGGTGTGTAATGGCGCCTACACTCTTTGCTATTTATTTTGCGGCAGTGATGGCCGACGCCCTTCAAAAATGCAATAATGAAATTATGTTGAGCACCAGAACAGACAGAGGTGTCTTTGATTTGTCTCGTTTTAGGGCAAAGCGCAATGTACGTCACTTTACACTCACAGAAATTCTATATGCCGATGATGTATGTCTTATGGCAGATAATATACACAGTCTGCAGGAATATTTGCAACACCTGGAGAATTCATGTCAGGCTTTTGGTATGACTATTAGTGCGTCGAAGACTCAGCTACTGAAGCAACCAGCTAGAGGTATACCTGCGTGCAATTCTTCCGTAAGATTAGCTGGTGGTGATCTTAAAGAGGTAACGTCTTTTTCATACCTGGGATGCGCAATACGCAGTGATAATAGATTGGAGACAGAAATTTCTACGCGAATCGCTAGGGCTGCCGCTGCTTTTGGTCGTCTTAATAATAGGGTGTGGAACTCGCATGATTTAAAGCTCAGTACTAAGTTTTCTGTTTACAAAGCAATAGTTTTGCCCATTCTTCTGTATGCCTCTGAAGCCTGGGTAGTGTATAAGACAGATATTGCACGCCTGGACAGATTCCATATGCGATGCCTTCGGGCCATTCTCCGTATTAGTTGGAAAGATCATATCCCCAATACTGAGGTTCTTAGGAGATCTAACATGCACGGTATGGAATCGTTATTGATGAAAGGGCAATTAAGATGGTGTGGACATCTGGTTCGTATGGATGATACGCGGCTGCCCAAGTCAGTTTTTTACGCAGAGCTAAAAAATGGAAAACGTAAATCTGGTGGTCGGTATCTTCGATATAAAGATGTATTGAAAAGGAACTTGAAATCATGCCAGATACCGGAGAATGAATGGGAGAGTATCTCACTCCAACGCTCGGATTGGCGGCGAGTTGTAAATGAGGGGGTTGAAACCTTTGAAAAGCAGCGTCTCGTAGATCTAGACGCAAAACGTTCGCTCAAGAAGACCCAACCAAAGCCGCACTATATCTATACGTATAACAGCTCGGGGCAACTGTACTGTGCTATTTGTGACCGTTCATTCAAGACGAAGTTCGGTTTTGCTAGTCATGTACGTGCGCATAAACGAAGACAAATGTAAGGGAGTCGCCGTCGACGGACACGTCGAGGAGGGATCATCATCTTAAAGAAACAACAAGATAGCATAATATCAATTCCGCCGAAAGGTTCAATTGCGAGTTATTCGCAAAGACTTGACACGATGTATAAAAAACTATAACTTGCTTGTCTTATAGCTATTTACATTGTATGGTTCATTTATTGTTTGAATGTTCATTTTGTGCCAAAAAACATTTTCAAGTCTGCCGGACGGATACTGCTTGTAAATAAGTAATTAGGTTGCCTGGAAGAGATTGCTTTTTAGCGATAAGGCCGCCTTTGTACATTAATATCATCAACGTATTGTTCAATTTACATGTAACTTTTGGTGTTTGTAAAGTGTATTTATTACTATTATTATATCGAAGAATGGAGCTATACAATATAATGTTCATAGTAATAGTAGTGTAGGTACTTAAAATAAACTTAGATATTGAAGTATTTAAGTTCATCATCATCATTATCATCTCACATCAGTACACTGCTGGACATAGGCGTCACCCAAGGCACGCCACTGAATCTTCGGCCGATCTTCGGCTTTCCTCATCCAGTTTCTGCCAACCGATCTGCAAATATCGGCACTCCAGGTGGAGTGCCGATATTTGCACACTAGTCACAGGGCGTCTTACAGTACGCTTCCCGATTCGCGGTCTCCACTCCAGAACCAGTTTAGTTTAGTTTTTAGTAAGTATAAGTTAAACTAACAAATAATATTATTCCTTTAATATTTATTTTTATCCTTTTATAGTGTGCACCTAAAGACTATCCTTTAGGTAACGAACTTAACACCTCCTCTGATAACTGTTTGTAGGTTGCTAACATCTTCTCACGAATCTGTTTGATTAATTCAGGCACGTCATCCATAGTAAGGCCCTTTGTCGGTACTGCATCCAGACATTGAATAATGATGTGACCTGCAACAATATGTCCACACCTTCTAAAGTGTTTGACATTGGCAAGAATACTCGAAAATATTTGACAGCCAAATGTCATTATGTCTCAGTAACTTTTGTTACTACAGTTAGGACCAAATACATGAAATATTGTGACGTACATTAGTCTTAAATAATTGGTACAATACCAATTACCTGACTTAAGTTTGAATCGACAACTTTCAAGATCCTCGAGTCGGTTGAGTCGAACTAATTCCAGCCACTAGACTAAGGTACGTTGATTTTGAGATTATTGTGAAAAATACCTCCTACTGTTAATTGTGAAGATTAGAATAATAATAACGGTAAAAAGTAAATTTGTACTTATAAAAATCTACTAATCACCGTCTTAGCAACCAAATAACTACTTACTACATAACTCCTTAATAAGCAATTTTATATTTTCTACTTATAAACGTTGCATAAGAGCGACATAACTAATGAACAGTTAATAAGGCAAAACATATTTTACTCTGTCAATACCGCCACGTGTTGTCAGCTTGAAATATTCCGTCTGACCTAAAACTTAATAAAATGGCAACATTTTGTAATTCAATTCGACAAATAGGAAGATAAGTTGTCAAATTCAAATTTGGAAGCATAGAACACATATCAGTACTATAGAATGATTATTTTCAAGTAAGAACCGTAGGCACCGGTAAGAACATCAAAATACATAATATCAGGTACACGACAATAGGTATTATACCATCAGCTGTATTTATCGACATTTGAAAGAAAGAATAATTTATTTGTGACACACAATTAACAATCAAAAAATAGAAAAATAGAATAAAAAAAAAATATATGTAAGTAGGTAGTTACATACTTTAACAAAAATGTGCGTCACAAAATGGTTCCGACTCAGCAAAAATGCTGATCGTACACGCAACCAGCGGTGATCTTCCGATTCGTTTTCGTCCGTGTTCGTTTCCGTTCCAGCGCTGATTTGCGATCACCTTCCCTCTCAGAGTAAAATCTGCCTACACTTTGTTTAAGGGGATCATAGACAAACGCGTACTCTATTCTTAAGATATAAACTCTATGCATCGATCGATACAAATTACAATGCAAGTGCAACTGACTGAATCAGCTGATAGAGAACCGCCATATTGTTACATAACGTGCTAATAAGCTTCTAAACAAGGGTCGGCCGCTGTTTAATTTGACAGCTACTTTAGCAAGCTGTTATGCAACGTATTAGGGATAAACATCGTTTATAAGTAAAAAATATTTTTAAATAGCTATTATGTGTTGCATAAAATTTAACCATCGTTTATAAGTAAGGCTGCTAATGAATAAAAATTAATTAAATTGTTGCGACAAGTTTCCACCATAACAAATATGTCTGTAGGAATTTTATAGAACAAAAGTTGTAGATATGTTGGATTGTCAGCTGTCTCGTCACTATCGCGTCTAGAATTTCTTTCGAATAGGCGCAGTTGACAGTACGTATTCGTTTGCTCATCTCGTCTAACTCGTCTAGTCTAAGGCAGGTACTAACCTACTGTAAGTCTGTAACATTGATAGTAGTCTTTTGACTCATGCGCATTCGGCACGCGACCATTGACCAAGCTTTTGAAGTATCATTAATTGGCATGATTAGACTATTCGCTAGAGTACCTAGCCACCTTCGTGGCAGTACGTAAGTGACAGTGAGAAGGTGAAAGTAGTTCATCTTGCGGTGTTCGCCATAAAGAAGTGTTAAGGAGCCATTAGCCTCATAGCTACCGAGATATAAATGTACACCATTTTATGTAGTTACCTAATGGGTTGTTTACCTGTATTGAAGATATATTTTTCGCTGTTTATGAAATAGTAAGGTGAGTACACAACTGGAATGATGGGCACCTGTGCGTTCACCGCTATATTGAATGCACCCTTTCTGAATGGTAGCATTGTGGTGTAGTCTTTGTTACGTGTGCCCTCAGGAAATATCCATATTTTAGTCTGTAAAAGAATTGTTAGTCAATTAATTCATTGCAGGTACATATGTAAATTAACGATTAAGTGAAGACAATACCTAATCTTAAGTCAATACATAACGGTACACGCACTGGAGACGCGCGGACGGGGCGCATCGCCGGCAACGTGCAATTATACCTGCGCTGCGACCATCGGCTCGCCTCGCTACTCGTGACGATTTTTATTTTTCACGGCATGAAACCAGCCCATTGTACACAGTCCACGAATTTTTAATTTACTTACACAAGGACTCATAATTAAAATTACTAATTTATATAACTGAGTCACTTTGTCAATCTGTTCAGAACATTTTACTAACCTTACTCTTAGTCATAACCTCAGCCGTCTTTTGAAGTTGATTATACGCGCCTTTGGTATTGTGTCTATCTATAAACACTACCCCGGCCAAGTACGCTGAGAAGCCAAAGGGTAACGCGTAGAGTAGCTCCTTCTTAGCGATCACAGTCAGTTTATCTATTACATGCCATATGTTGAATATTCCTGAAAATGTTACCGTTCTAAGATAAAGCCTAGCCTTCAATTATTGAGGAAAGCAGATGCAGGCGAGATTAATTTCAAGCCCCGCAAGCGTCGAGGCCTAACAGAATTCTTGTTTAATCTTCCGTATAGAAATTTACATTTTGTACCTACTATAAAGTAGACAAATTTGTTTTCTTTGAAATGAAACTACTTTAATTACTGATTATACTCGTATCGCGGTTTGTTTCAGATTTTACTTTAATGAAAATTGTATTTTTTATTTCAATTCAATTCAATTCAATTTATTTATTGCAAAATATGAGTAGTAAATTACAGGTGTTATACAAAATATAGTATCATCATATTTGACCTTGCGGTATGCAATTATTTATACAATGTCAATTAGATTAGTCATAAGTACTTAATAAAATAAAAACATAAAATTTGGTATAATATTAATGTCAAGAATGTCACTATCAGGAACGTACAATTTTTTATAATTATAGGTCATTTACAATTTGTCATTTAAATATATAATTATATTGTTTTACAATTTGTCATCTAAATACTCTTTTACATTATAGTATGCCTTCTGGTGCAACATTTTCTTAACCTGCATCTTAAACATATTACAGTCATTTATATCTAGTATATATCTAGGTAGATGATTGTAAAGCCGTGGACACATGCAGAACACACTTTTGTTCAAAAGGGCTTGTTTGTTTGCGGGAAAATGTATATGTAAGTTAAGTCTTGCACTACGTAACCTCTGAAAGAGATGCTGGTTCTTTTTCACAAACAGTACAATTTCCAAAATGTAAATACAGGGTAAGGTTAAAATATTTAATTGTATAAAATAAGGTCTACAGCTGTCAGTTGGCTTTAACCTGCATATTGCCCGCACGCATCTCTTTTGCGCTCTAAATACAGCGTCTTTATCTGTACTGTTGCCCCAGAACATAATACCATACCTTAATAGCGGTGCTACATACTCGTGATAGGCAGTGAGGACTACTGGTGTGTTAACTTTTTTTGATAACATGTAGAGTGTGTATGAGTACTGACTAATCCTGGTACATACTTGATCCACATGAAATTTCCAGTTTAGGTTATTATCTAAATTTAACCCTAAAAACCTAGTATTTCCTATTAATTCAATTTTTCTGTCTCTGAAATGTATATTTAGATCTAATAATTTATTTACCCTATTATAAAATGTCATGATGTGGGTTTTTTCTAGATTAATTGTTAAATTATTTATTTGTAACCATTGTGTAGCGTTATCTAACGTGTCTTTTATGTCATTTTCTAATTGTACTCTATCATCTCCCGTAAATATAACGGTACTGTCATCAGCAAATAATACTGTTTTATGTTTTATTACTTTAGGGAAATCATTAATATATATATTAAATAAAAGCGGACCTAGCACACTGCCCTGTGGCACACCAGAACTGACTGCTCTCTGTTCAGATGAATAATTAATAATTTTTTTCTCTTTATGACAAAATTTTGCTATTTGGGTTATCTGATTTCTACCACTGAGATACGATCTTAAAAGTTCCAGTACATTTCCTCTTACTCCATAGGCTTGTAGTCTATTTAATAACGTTTCGTGGTTTACACAATCAAACGCTTTTGTTAGATCCATGAAGAGTGCACAAGTTAGTCTCTTTTGGTCAATATTAGTCATAACAGTTTTCAAGAGGTTGTATATTGCCATGTCAATACTTTTGTTTTTTCTAAAACCTAATTGTTCATCAGCAAACAATTTTTTTGTCTCAAAGAAATTATACAAACAGTTATGAATTACCTTTTCAAAAACTTTAGACAGTGTGGGTACAAGTGCTATTGGTCTGTAACACTTCATGTCTTCCTTGTCATTCTTTTTAAAAAGAGGCTTAATAATTGTTAATTTTATCTTTTCAGGATAGACGCCATGATAAATACTTAAATTAATTATGTGACTTAATACCAACGATAACTTATTCGATACATGTTTTAGTATTTTGACAGATATACCATCATAGCCAGTACTATTTGTTTGTTTTAAATTCTTTATGATATTATCAATATCTTCAGGAATTACAGGTCTCATAAAAAGCGTGTCAGGATGAATAGAACTATGTGTTGATGGTGACGGAGGTATTAAGTATGTCCCATTATCAGTAAAATAATTGTTAAAAGAATTGGCAATCTGCACGGGATTACTAATCATATTGTAATAAAAATATATGTATAAGTACTAGCGCAGCTCCGCCGGCGTAATTTTCTAATTTTCTGCTCAGCTTCCTTAATATTTTTTTCACAAGATCCTTCTGACAATAACAAACATAACAAAAAAAGATTTTGGGAAATTGGTCCAGCCGCTCACGCGTGATGCTGTGACCAAGGGAAATAGGGATTCATTTTTAGGGTTCCATACCTAAAAGGTTTTTACCTTTCTAAGGAAACCTTAGGCTCAGTTCACACCAAGATGGCAGCGGCCGGCAGCGCACTTTCAGCGTGAAAGAATCTTAAACTTTATCTACGATACGTAACAGACCAGTATTTCTTGAAATGTGTGGCGCTGCGAGCGGACGCTCGCGGCCGTAGGCGACCGCCCGCGCGTCGCGTTTTTGGTGTGAATTGAGCCTTATGGTCTGACTTCGTCTGTCTGTCTGTCACACCTATATATTTCAGGAACCAGTGATGCTATTGATTTGAAACTTGGAATAAGTTTAGATCTTACTTACTGAGATAGTAAGCCTAATAGGTAAAATGTCCACGTAGGTCTGCGATAGAATCATTGGTATTTTTTTGCAGCTAACACGGCGAAATGTTTTAAATAGAAATATGCTATCCCACGACCCGGAGAAGGCCAACATTTGGTAAAAATAAAAATCCGAACGCAGTGAATTATGAGAGAGGGTCATAAGTGTTAACGAATACACAAAAACTAGGAAATTCGAAATACTGTATGGGCTAATAGCCATTTTAACTGATAGGGAATTTATTACGGTCGACATTACAAAAAAAAAGGGATCGCGTGGTGATATATATATATATATATATATATATATATATATATATATATATATATATATATATATATATATATATAAATATAAAGTTATGGTAGTCAGTGTCGTCATAAGTATTGATCGGGATCTGGGCAAGTAAGTTATAGTGAATAATATGTATTATTCGAAATAGGTCAATTTTCAGATTATAGGAATAAACTAACCACACAGATTATAAAAGGTGAATATTGGCTCATGCTCAGCCACAGACAGGTTCATTATAAAACATTTATCTGTCATCATCAAAGTAATTATTTTATTGCTATTATGTTTGTAATACCAGTCACCGTGTATATTCTCGTGCTCATACGTTTACTCGAACGAGGCGACTGGGGCGGATGACTAACATGGGGACCTAGATCCACCAATACCATTGGAAATAATGTAATTATTGTAAAGTAGAATTTGTAGCGGGATTCTCTATCTGTGTGTGGTTGGTTTATGAAATCTTAATTATGTTATGTTATTTCAGGGATCTTGTAGAAAATGTACAATTTATCTTGTGTTTGTATGTGTGCTTACATTTTGTGTCCATACTGTGTTTAGAGTAAGTTTGTTTGGCAAAGTAACGGGTTTTTCTGTTTCGATCTTTGGATTTTCCCGTTACTATTCAAGGCCCTAGTAACCCAAAGATCGGATCAACCTCTCACTAGTGTTGAGAAGTTGAGCTAAATCACATAAACAGTTTCGAGATTAGGGAGAAGGAAGCAAGTCTATTATAATTTTGTCTTAAAATTAGAGTAAAAGATATTGTAAAAGATGTGAAGATACATGTTTAGATCCATGGTTTTATGTGTATGTGCAAAATAGCACCGAGGCTGTATATCATACCTTAATATACATAGATCAACGAGAGATCGCTCTGATCATCTCAGGGTGCAATAATTAAGCGCTGATAGTCTTGTAAAACCTTCTCCCGAGTCAAATATCAAATATTTTAAATGAATAAATACTAATTAATTAAACTCTAAAAGGTCTTTCCTTTCTTATTTTAGTATAAGTCCTTATAAATAAGTCTTACTATAGTATACTCTGGGCGATATAATAGGTACACTATTGCAACCCGTCTGACAAAGACAGTAACTTAACACCGAACACAGACTCATTCAAACGAATCCTAGGTAGGCTTGCCAGATTAACTCAACTATGGATTTCGAGATAGATCAAAACAAGATAGGCGTAGATATAGGACGACTGGTTCTTCAGGCGAGTTGTTCAGATCGCAGTATTATGTTCTGATTAGATTAGGGATTTCAGCACACTACTACGAGCAGCGGAAGCCACGTCGCAGAGACGACCAACGGGAATCTCCGTGACTTCGGAGGAACAAGTAACCATTAGACTAGGCGGACAGTAGGGCCATGATAGAGGACTCAGAGGCGCCATGTTGACAGGGAAAATGTAATTGATTATATCTTCAGACCTCGACCGACGCGAATATCACTTCACTAATATATATAAACTAGCGACCCGCCCCGGCTTCGCACGGGTGTAATTGAGAAAAAAAAGAAGTGAATAATTTAAAGTTACTGCCTTTGATTATAGAATTTCTTGTTAAATAATGTTTGTAGCTGACTTTTCGTAACGCAATATGAACAAATTATGTATAGAAGTGACGCGTGAAAGGGCTACGTATAGCTGCTTGTCCATGGGCAAAGTACTCAACGCTTAGGTTTAAGCCTGCAACGTTGAATCTCTGAGCTTGCGATTTGTTAATTGTATTTATAATTTTATTATAAACTGCAGACGTGTACCGGTGCACAATTTGGGTGGATTAAGAACAGAAACAGGACACAATTTCTTTAAAACCAATGTATGGAAGCAATACGGGCTTCCTTGTTCGGTTTCATCGTTAAGACGTAAACGGGGGTCAGTCGGGGAATTCTTACCCACTAAAACCCCCGCGGCTATCACGTCGGCACATTAGAGGGCGGACCTGGGCTATCTGTCGGGATCTGCACCAGCTGATAACCAGCTGAGAACCTGTCATGGTGCTCACGGTTACAGGGGCACGGGGAAGCCTTTAATGGGATTTACGGGACCCTGTTGGTGGTCAAACGGGTATGTAGGATTCTTATACACTAAACCCCCAACGGCAGTGCAATTAGCACATAAGAACCCCTTCTTGGGCTATCCGGTGGGATCTGCATCATGATACAGTGGCTTGCCTTTGACCCCGCCACCGGGGAGCACAATAAAGCCACCTGGGAACTTGTCACCGTGCTCACGGTTACAGGGGGGAAGCCTACAATAGGCCCCCGGGACCCTGTTGGCGGTCAACCGGGTTATGTAGGAGGAGTAGGAACTGTATGTATGTATATAGTATGTGTCCCCCACGGCTGTCCACACAAAAGAGTATGCACCGTGTATCCCTCAGTGCAAGGCAAGGGCCTTTGAAGCCGCTGCCGGGGGCGCATTATAGCCCTCCGGGAATCTGTCACCGTTGTCACAGTTAAGGGAGTAGCGGGGGAAACATCCAATATGTCCCCGGGATCCCGTGGGGAAGTCAAACTGAGTATTTGGGATTCTTACCCACTAAAACTCTCGTGGCTGTCACATCGGCACATGAGAGGGAAACCTGGGTTCTCGGGTGGGATCTGCACCAGGTGTCCCTGAGTGCCTGGCCTCTGAGTCCGCCGCCGGGGGGCAAGCATATTATATCCCAGATTTACCTTATATTATATGGAATGATACAATGTGACCAGATTCAGTATTTTAATACTTTTTCACTCTTTTTTAACGTCGTTTTTGAAGATCTTTATCGGTATTTTGCTGGAAGTCAGTATTTTTAGTGGGGAAAAAAATATGCTAACATTGTAAGCAGTTGTCCTCGCGAAAATTGTTCAGGGACTTGGCCAAACATATTCTATATTACATTTATGAGCGTGGATCAATAAATTAGAGACAAAACATTACAGGCTGCTGTGTTGTATTGTTATTTAAGTACACAATGCTTAACAGAGTTTGGACTTTAAGTTTTTAGTTGTAAGAGGGGATGTGGGAGGGGATAGTTAGATCCGTATATAGTGTGTATGAACACAAACCTTGGGAACACTAAAAAAATATTGGTTGGGCATTTTTTTTTATTATTGACATACATTCTGAAAAGATTACTGGTGTAATAATAAGTGTTGATGTTTTTTTTTGGCAAAATAAAACATGTTTTTTTAGAAATGGTTTAAAATCTTTGATAAACAAACTTAGTTGTGCGGTTTAGTCTTTTTGCTACCTGAGGTGTTAGATGAATATGAAACTAACCCTCGGTGCGCAAATCCAGCTCGCTCTTGATCAGTTATTTTTTCGAAGTGGACTCTGTACATTTCAGTATTTTTTCAATGAGACCTCGGTATAGATACAACTTCTAAATAAATTCAATTAATATTAAACATTCAGTGAAAAATAAAATAAAAATTGTAAAATGATCAAAAATAAAAAGTTAAAAATACACAAAAAAAACAGAGATTTGAACCCAGTCCCTGCTGTGTTTAAAAGACGCTTCCAAAACCTCCAGACCACGGTTATTCTTCTTCTATTATTCGAATTACTTGATCATATTCTTGTTATATGTCTGCTCAGTCCTTAATGCGTGATATTTTACCTTATGTATTAAAGTTATCCGTGTACAGTACCTAATTTACGTACTAAGCAAATCTGAGTGTGAGTGTGAGAATATTTGTACCGCCATCGGTTGAGTAATAATACTGCTTTTTAACCCTGTTAAGGGATAAATTAAAAAAAAAGATCCCCTCAATGGCTTGCCTTTGAGCCCGCCACCGGGGGGGCATAATAAAAAAAAACCTGTCACCATGCTCAAAGTTTCGGGGACCACGGGTAGACCTCCAATAGGCTTCCAGGATCCTGCTGGCGGTCGACCGCGGTGTGTAGGATTCTTACCCTCTAAACGGCTGTCCGCAAAAAATATGGGGCTGCACCGGGTACCCCTCAGTGCAAGGCAAGGGCCTTTGAAGCCGCTGCCAGGGGCGCATTATAGCCCCCCGGGAATCTGTCACCGTTGTGACAGTTAAAGGGGTGGCGGGGGGCTCGTTTAATATGTCCCTGGGATCCTGTGGGGGATTCTTACCCACTAAAACTCTCGTGGCTGTCACATCGGCACATGAGAGGGGGTTCTCCGGTGGGATCTGCATCAGCTGTCCCTCGGTGCATTGCCTTTGAGTCCGCCGGGTATATTATATCCCGGATATTTACCTACTTTATAATATATGGAATTAATGAAATTCTCTAGTACTTGATTGTTAACTATGTATCTCTTTAGGTTTAGTCAATGTAAGCTATGTAAGTTTATTTACTTAGATAAAACTTAAAACCTTCAATGAAAAATAACCGATGGTGAAATTATGTAACCGATGGTGAAAATCACTGCGTGGTTTAGGAGGTGCTATCGGATATAGACAGACTCGGATAGCGACTTTGTTTCACACTATGTAAAGATACTTTGACGTCGTTGGTCCCCAACACCAGCCAACCTATAGAAAAAACCCTGACTGACAGACAGACAATAATTCCAATAAAGTTTTGGCTTTTTTTATATCATACGTACAATAGGTGCATGCATATTGTATTCCTACCCAAACAGACATTTTGAAAATATATTTTCATTATTTTATTTTTATTTTGATATATTTGGGAAACAAACAAATGATACCACTTATTACTAAATATAAGATCCAATAGTACATAAAAATCAATTCAGTTTCCACTAATAACTAAATCATAACATTAGAGAGAAGTTAACTACGTATGCATGATTTTAAATTTTTAAAAATCATTAAATATAAAAAATATATTAGAGATAAAAAGTGCCGGAGTCAATATGAGTTAAATACACACATCAAAAGTGTCTAGGGATCAACATATATTTTTGCAATAACTTTTCTCCTGATTGATATTAATTAAAATTTTCTTTAAGGATTCATCAAATAAAGTGTTTTCGTTTGTCACAGTAACGATAAACCAAGTCACCTTTGCATTAATAAAGAAATTTGCCATTTTCCTAATAAAGGGATTTTTGACATTTGAACCACTAACACAAAAGTTCGAAAAAAAGACTGAAATAACAGTTTTCTTTAAAATTTTATTGGGTAACTTAAACAATTAATAATCCGTGTTTCTACCGCGAACACTAACAACACCAGAACATCGGTTTGGCATACTCAAAATGAGTTCATCCAAATCACGCTGTGGAATGGCCGCCCATGTTCGTTGCAACAACAAAAAAAGGTCTTCTTGCGACTGGATACCCTCCATATTAGGCAGAGCTCTTCTCTGTAGCATATCCCATGCATGCTCAATCGGGTTCAAGTCTGGCGACTGAGCAGGCCAGGGCAGGACATTGATGTTAGCTGCGGCGAGAGTCTGTCTTACAACTCTTGCGGTGTGCGGTCGTGCATTATCATGCATTAACTGAAATAAGGGACCGATTTGCACTTGTAGAGGAACGATGACGTCTGATACAATCGTCTCAGCATAAATTTGAGCGTTGAGGTTGCCTCTGATCCAAATCAACTCAGTTCTTCCGCCGATCCAAATACCCGCCCATACCATGATGGTTCCACCACTATAAGGATGGACTTCCTGGCAGGATTTTAATCGCTGTTGGCGTCCAGGGGTTCTCCAGTGTCGTATACGTCTTGTATCCGGTCTCATACCAAAACGAGACTCATCAGAAAAGCACACGAAACGCCATTGTTCTTCTGCCCAATTTCTGTGTTCAAGAGCCCATTGATATCGAATCCTACGATTGTGCATTGCTATAGGTGGTACCCGTAGCGGTCTTCGGGAATGAAGGTTCACTTCATGCAAGCGGTTTCTGACTGTTTGGTCGCTAATTAAGTTCCCTGAAGAGTGATGAAGCCTCACGGCTAACATCATGGCAGTTATTTTTGGAGCTCTTCGAGTTAAGATTTGAATATATCGGTCTTGTCTCCGTGTGGTGCAGCGATACCGTCCTCCATGGCGCTCAGCCACGGTACCAGTGCTTCGGTAACGTGTCCAAAGTCGACTGATAACACTCTGACTTGTATTCAGAGCTAAAGCCACAGTACGTTGCCGGGAACCAGCTTCTATCATTCCCACGGCTCTGAGCATTTCTTCCCTGCTTAAATGACGTCGCCGCTCCATAATAACGTTGGTTTTAATCAGTAGTAGGGAAACAGTAGCACTAATAATGTCTTCAATGCGTTGTATGTTTTTATAGGGAAAATATTGACAGCTGATTTTCATCTTTTACTCGAATTTGATTCACAGTTCCTGATTCAAATTATGAAATGCACCAAAAAGGATCCATATAAATTTATAAAATCATAAATTTATTACAAAGCCACATCTCAATCTCAAGAAATCCGCTTAAAAATGCTTGATCCCTAGACACTTTTGATGTGTGTATTTAAAACATCGAATCTTAATATAAATAAAAAAATCTAAAACAAAGTTTAATAATACAAAAAAAAAATCCGATCAGGGGTATCGAACCCGGACAGTCCGTACTTAGAGGACGCCTCCGTAACCACTTAGCCAAGGAACTTTTATTTAATCATTCAAATTATCGTATCTTATTGTTGTAATATATTTGTACTGCCATCGGTTGAGTAATAATACTTATTTTTTACCCTGTAAAGGGATAAATTATAAAAAATATGAAATACTAATTCAATTAATTTTCTTAACGAACGTCTGTGCAAAATTTCATGTCAATAGAACCAAGGAATCGCGTTCTCCCATACAAACTTTGCCCCCCTGTTTGACCCCCTTAGAGGTTGAATTTCCCAAAATCCAGTATTAGTGAGCACCTACGTCTTAAAAGGAACCCCCATGCAAAGTTTGAGACTCCTAGCACTTGTAGTTTCTGAGATTTCGTGATGAGTGGGTTTTTGTCTACTCTTTTATATAATAAAGAAGATTGGCAGAGCTTTGAGCGCAGCTGGGGCCGCACATACACGCTCTCTTCAGACCGACTCCCGATTAGCTGGGTGGCCACCCTATTAAATTCCGTAGCTATATATATATATATATATATATATAAAACGTAAGGGGGAAAGGGAAGGAAAAGATGCAAATGCACACCTAAATATCTATAAAATCGGAAAGGAAAAGATGCAAATGCACACCATAATATCTATAAAACCGGAAGGAAAAGATGCAAATGCACACCTAAATATCTATAAAACCGGAAAGAAAAAGATGCAAATGCACACCAAAATATCTATAAAACCGGAAAGGAAAAGATGCAAATGCACACCAAAATAACTATAAAATCGGAAGGGAAAAGATGCAACGCACACCAAATATCTATATCTATCGCTTCGCAGCGGCTAGGGACAAGGGAAAGGTCTAATTACGTCCATCCGTATAGGCAGTAGGAGTTAGGGGCGGCAACCTAGCTGGCTCAGAGAGTGCAGACACCTCTGGTGTCTCCCCGTCGTAGAGTTCACCTGTGTTCCACTGATTAGATCACTCATCTTAGTTGCTGCTAGGACGTAAGGAATCGAATTGCCGTCGGTGTTAGTTAAACTCAACGATATTACCTCAGCTAAATTGAGCTGGACCAAATAACTATCGTTTTCTCCAAGTTAGTAGAGTTAAGCTACTGGCGTCTGTCTGGCACGGTAGATTAGCTATTATCTAAGGTGAACCTAGTCAGAAAACCAGTGGCTTTACTTCGGCTGTCAAACTATGTATTAAAAACAGACTCAAGTCTGGACGACAGTGAAAACTAAAGAGGCATCAATCCGCTATCTATTAACAATGGCATCTCTCAGTCGATTCATATCATCTCTAGTGCACTATCATACATACATATATATATTATTAGGAATTATAGTTGTCGTCAAATAAATTGTGGGTAGGAAGGATAGCCGAACCCGTATATAAGTCACTGCTCTAGCGGCACCGTGGTCATTCGTTTCCCAGATCTCATACAGTGTGGAAGTCTTAGTGAAGTAGCTGCGTCTTAGTGATTACAATGTATTCCTGTTACAGGAGTGTGGTAATAATACTTCAGAGGTATGTTCAGTTCTTGTTATACTAAGGTGGTCCAGAGACAATGGTTTCTGAACAGCTTCTCTTTTTTTTAAGTAATCCTACCTAGGATTGCTAATATCAGAAGTGGGATTGGATTCTGCCCTATCCTCTTCGCTTTCTGATGCATTTTGTTATATTCGTTTCCATTATTTTCACGTATTGTTTTTCACGAAAAAAAATACATATGCGGGTAGTTCGTGTTTCGAAAAAAATATTAATGATGCCCACGGTACGGTCATGTTGGAACACGAATAGGATAAGGATTATTACGATCGATCGTTAGATCAATCGATCATATGTAATACTTCAGTTTACAGTTGTAATAGTACTGTTGGTAGTCCAGTAGTACATTAGACATACACGATGGTTGAACGATCGAGTCAGTGAATCCATTTAGGTCTATAGTGAGTTCGTTCGTAGAAGTACAAAAGGACAGGCAAAGTCTAGTGTTAAGGCTAGATTAGTACAAATGAACTAGATGGATTTATTTCGTTGGTTCGTATTATTTTAAGCAGTGGGTTGATTTGAGTTCTGACTGCTAGTTATAATAAAGTGCGATTACTAATAAATCTGCCAGTAAAATTGTATTTCGTTAAGATGTTTTGTGGTTAATCTTGATGAGTCATTGCAATTTGTAAAGTGTTGTTTTGGCTTATTATTTATTTTCTCGGTCGATGACTAATAATCGTATTTGAATTCTGGTTCGATCTGGATACGTTTTTTGAAGCAAGGCCGAGCGGTTACTGTCCGGTCGGTCGTACGGGCCTAATATATTGACGAGTGCTGATTGTGTCTGTGTACTTGTTGATTTAACTATGTACCTACCTGATTTTTACATCAAATTTTTAATTCGGTTTCTGTAGTTATGTTCACAGAATATGTAAGTGCGAGTCGCCATGCGCAAGGGCGATTGTGGCGTTACTGGCTGCATTGTGGCACTGGCCGCTGCTGCATGAGTGGCTTTATGCGCCATACAGTGGCGTCGCCACCCAAACGGTGGCATGGCCGCCCAGATGGTGGTGTGGCCGCCCAGATGGTGGTTTGGCCGCCTAACGGTGCAGTGGCCGCCCAACGGTGCAGTGGCCGCCCAACGGTGCAGTGGCCGCCCAACGGTGCAGTGGCCGCCCAACGGTGCAGTGGCCGCCCAACGGTGCAGTGGCCGCCCAACGGTGCAGTGGCCGCCCAACGGTGCAGTGGCCGCCCAACGGTGCCGTGGCAGCCCAAAGGGTGCTGTGGCAGCCCAAAGGGTGCAGTGGCCGCCCAACGATGCAGTGGCCGCCCAACGGTGCAGTGGCCGCCCAACGGTGCCGAGGCAGCCCAAAGGGTGCCGTGGCAGCCCAAAGGGTGCCGTGGCCGCCCAAAGGGTGCCGTGGCCGCCCAAAGGGTGCCGTGGCCGCCCAAAGGGTGCCGTGGCCGCCCTAACGGTGGCGTGGCCGCCCTAACGGTGGCGTGGCCGCCCTAACGGTGGCGTGGCCGCCCTAACGGTGGCGTGGCCGCCCTAACGGTGGCGTGGCCGCCCTAACGGTGGCGTGGCCGCCCTAACGGTGGCGTGGCCGCCCTAACGGTGGCGTGGCCGCCCTAACGGTGGCGTGGCCGCCCTAACGGTGGCGTGGCCGCCTATACAATGCGCTGTGCCGTGGCGTTGGTCGGTACGCCGTGGTCGTGGCCGGACATCGAAACAAGGAAACAGCTACTGATTTAATTGTGTGGTTATAACAGCCGCACTGGCGTGAGTTTTGCACATTTTGTTGTGCTTTTCATCAGTAGTTGACTGTATGAGCTTATAAATCTACTAGTAGTGATAATAATTATCCCGAATTCAAATTTATGAATGTTAGTGAGAAAAGCAAAGCTTGCCCACCGATAGTGGTCTCTTAGTGTATCGTTGTAAAAAAGCTAGATCCTTATAACTACTTTCGTGGTCCTGGAGCTTGTAGTACACGCAGGGTCATGCCACAGGTTGGCCACTGACTAGCCGTGGCGTATGCGGCGTATTATTGATAGTTCGGGTTGAAATATGCTTTTATCTGGAACCGATTCACACACGCAAAGTTATGTCTCACGTAGATCTCTAGCGAGTCGTGAGGTGGCACTCCGCGAAGGGACCTGCCCCGGGTGGTCGGTACAGTTATCAGTTTATTTTATACCCTTGTGCTTAGGGTGAGTTAGGTGAGCTTAGCTTTCATATCTGTCCACGAAAGGGAGGCATTGAGCTTCGGTTCTGCCTGGACATGCAAACTTGGCGCCTCTGTCCGTTATAGGGGGCATTGAGCTTCGGTTCTGCCTTCCTATCTACCTATGTCATCTACCTATGCCATCTACCTATGCCATCTACCTATGCCATCTATCTATGCCATCTATCTATGACATCTACCTATGCCATCTATCTATGCCATCTACCTATGCCATCTACCTATGCCTTCTACCCATGCCTTCTACCTACGTTTTTTGTTGTCAGTCGATGGAAGACACCCATGTAAAGCCATGCAAACATGGTTTTGGAATAACCATGACATGTTCTTACATATCGTTATTTCTTATAACAGGTTGCGTCAGCGGGACCCACACTGACTAGACATGCGTAAAGACTAGAGACCAATATATAAAGCTTAGTGGCATACAAGGTATCGGTTGCGCAGGAAGAGACCTGATTAAAGCCTATGATTATTTGTTTTCTGTAATTATTACTACTTCATAACTTGACTGTGTTTATGTGAGCGCTTATTGCTCGCTGCTTATTCTGTTTTTCTTAGCCGCGTGCCATGCCATGCAGACAGCTGCAGGGCGTGTCCTAGCGTGACCTGTTCAACAGCGAAGATCTGCGCACCGGGTATGACTGCCTAACTGGTACCATGCAGTGGGCGCAGTCAAAGAAGCACAAGGATATGAGTAACAGCACTAACTTTTTATTCTTATTTTTACTTTCCTATTTTTTTAAAAATTGTTTTTGAGAAAGTTTAAAATCTTTGTATGGCAAGCCGCCCCTTGTGCACTACTTGCTTTACTGCACAGTAGTAGTAACTATACGCCTTATTTGTAATTCAGAGTTAGACATTCTTACGTTCGAATCGAGGGACATTTTTACGTTCGACTTGAGTTGCATTCTGAAAATGTAATGTTATGTGCACACTTTGTTTGGGTGCTGTTTCGTGTTTTGTGCAGGACCAGCAAACGCTCCTAGGCGGTGCTCGTGGCAGCCTAGACTCCGGGATTTCCTGTGAACGATGGATCCCCTTCGTGTTGCTCTCGGGAAACAGCGAGCCCGAGGACGTGCTCATGTCAGGAGAGGCCGTATTAGGAATTATAGTTGTCGTCAAATAAATTGTGGGTAGGAAGGATAGCCGAACCCGTATATAAGTCACTGCTCTAGCGGCACCGTGGTCATTCGTTTCCCAGATCTCATACAGTGTGGAAGTCTTAGTGAAGTAGCTGCGTCTTAGTGATTACAATGTATTCCTGTTACAGGAGTGTGGTAATAATACTTCAGAGGTATGTTCAGTTCTTGTTATACTAAGGTGGTCCAGAGACAATGGTTTCTGAACAGCTTCTCTTTTTTTTAAGTAATCCTACCTAGGATTGCTAATAATATATATAGACGATCACGATCACATACTTTACACACCTCGCCAGAGGCTGTACCATCACATTACCCAACCTCATCGCAATTGAAAAAAATAATTTCTTTTACATTTTTATAATGGTGGAAAATGGGTCATCAAAATTTCAAAGTGAAACTACTATACCGAGTGGCATCATATGAAAGGGCTTCATTTGAAACAGATTTTTATTTTGGTTTATGTCACGTAGTTTTTGGCTGATAATCAAAAATGTCCAAAAACATACCGTGGATTGGCCAGGATATTATTACAATTAGTTAGGTAATTAGTTTCCGTCCTGTCGTAAGCGTCACTGTGGGCTAAGTAAGGTGTCGTATATGGTTTAAAAACTGACTTATTAACAATAGAGTATAGTTATATGCTAGCAGCAAAGCGTTTACCGGTAACGCCTCGCACAGCACGTCTCATAGAAAACTGGCAACCTTAGCTACTCTATCTTCTTTACAGTAAGTACCTACTGACAATTTTGTCATCTTCTATAAGATACAATATTTCACTAATCTAATGATTGCCAACTATGCGTGTATTAACGTCCGCCAAGAATTTTGGTACTACGTATAAGAAGATTGGTTTATTTCAAATAATTAAAGCTTTTATTGTGATTTTAGGTTGATTCCATAAGACTAAGCTTATATTCAATTATTTAGGTTTAATAGTTACTTTATAAAATGAAAATAGTTACCTAATATATCAAGTGAATTCTGGTGGTTCGAAATGATGACGGCACCGCGGTCTTCGGCTAATACTTCCCCATTTCGCAGGTACCATTTTATACCGAGTAATTTTGTTACATGTTTTAGTATACTTGTGCCAAACCTGAAAATATTTACATTTTTATGTAAGTGCGATGCAATTGAGGTAATAATAATGATAATTCTATTTTATTAAAAAATATGCTACCTTGCGTTTCGTACGTCTTTCGGTCTTATTAAAAATAATGGCCATATTAACCCGGCGATAAGGGAAGTTGTAAAATAGTATATAATATAGCTACAATTAAACCTTACAATATTAAGTCCATTATGTTTAAATCTCATAACTATGAAAGTGATTAGGCACACCGCGAGGAACGCACCCACTGTATACCACATTATCACAAGGTCTTGTATCAATTCCACACTACAAACATTCAAGATGCAGTAGGTTTCTACATAATATAAAGGTTGGTACTGAATTTATTGCAATGTTATCGCCGCTATATATTAAACTTTTTATTAGGATTCTGTAAATAATTTTATAAAAACGATGATAACAAATCTACGACGATATATGAAGTATGTTATTAAAACTATAAATTGGCTATATCTGTAGGTAGATTATTATGTATATTCTTAATTTTTACGGTTTAGACGCAAATGATCCACTTCGCATATTGTCAACTCGACGTTTTCGCAAATGGTGCACTTCGCAAATGGTCCACTTTGCAAAGCGTCCACTTCGCAAAGCGTCCACTTCGCAAATGGTCCACTTTTTTACCAATTGAAAGACGCTGCTGCCCCTGTTATTTTCCCTTAGTCACCTATAACGACATCCAACGGGAGGAGATGGGTGGGTGCTATTATTACCCGGCCGCCCCTCGGAATTTTCTAATATACATTTTTAAAATAATCCTTATTTACCGGGCTCAAGAGACTTGATAACTAACGTCTCGGGTGATGAGCGGCAGTGCAGTGCAGCTTTCTATAAGCAGTCTTGCTTTTTCAATCACTAGATTGAATAAAAAAAGTATATTTTGAAGTTTACTGGAAAGTGTGCAACAATGTAAAAAAGTGGACCATTTGCGAAGTGGACGCTTTGCGAAGTGGACCATTTGCGAAGTTGACGCTTTGCGAAGTGGACCATTTGCGAAGTGGACACTTTGCGAAGTAGACGATATGCGATGTGGACCATTTGCGAAAACGTCGAGTTGACAATATGGGAAGTGGACCATTTGCGTCTAAACCTTTTCAAAAACTTAAAATGGTGCTAGGTATCATCTGCGCTAGAGTAAATCCCAAAATCCCTTCTAGGGCTCCTCCTCCTTCTAGGGCTAAATATGATACCTACTCGTCTTTAGTAAATAAAAGTAAATTGTCAGTAAGTACATCATTATAGGTACCTAAGTAATAAATAATGATATTGCAGGACCTATCGTAAATCAAACCATTTGTTTACAATCAACCTTTTGTAAATCGAGCGCTAATCCCGCCGACAAACTGTTACGCAGTTTGGCGGGTTACAATAGAATGTATACCTTTTTGATTCAATAAAAGATTTATTTATTTATTTATTTATTCTACTAAACAAATTAAACGCTTCGTTCAGGATAGTTTTGCGAAGCATTGGAAGTTATTTTTATCCTTTCCATATATTTTTTATGCAACTACGTGATGAGATCACCATGAACAGTAGACGACTAATGCCGGAGTTTCTCAGGCTTTCGTTCTCTCTGCAACTCTTGCTGTATATTAATAATCTGCTGATACCCGGTATCTATACCCAATTACCCATAGATACCGGGTATCAGCATATTAATAATATACCCATGCAGATGACACTGGATGCATTTTGGAAAGTATGCACAGGAATTACTTGACTTGATACCACCATCCCTCTTCTATAATCGGACAGCGAGATGCACAAGCACAGCACACACCTATGTGATGAAACTGCCTTCAGACCGGACTTAGTGATTTGCTTCGCCATTTATAATGAGGACAGCTTAGGTCTGGAACAGTTTGCCTGCGATGTTTTTTCCGCCCGATTATAATGTGAGTCTCTGCAAGGTTGAGTAAAGTTTGCTTTACCATCCTCTCTTGTGTCGCCCGCCGCACTTAAAACGCACTTAGTAAATAAACAAGACATTATTTTTTAGTTTTCTGGAGGCATACCTTTACCTCTATTGGCAGTATTGTAATTGTCTTACTTGACACAAGGTAGATATGTAAGATGACGATAATACTGCTATCAGAGGTGATGGTAGGGCCCCTGAGCCCAGTAAGTTCCACAGCAACAGTGCTCATCAAACTATAACACAGTAACGTTTACCCAATACTGCCTGGCGGCAGATTATCATTAAAACGTCATCATCAATTAATTCATAAATTAATTCAATTAATTCGTTATCATTAATTTGTTATCGTTATCGTTTTTAGACGAAAATTTAAAGTGAACCAAGAAATAAAACAGATCAAATGTGCGGTGAAACCACGCTGCTACGGTTTCGACTCACACTTGGTTTGTTTTGCACATTTTATTTTAGACAATGATATTAGCCGATGGGAATATTAAAAAATTCTATGGAGACATGTACCTAAACAAGTTTAACACGTTCATGCTAACAACGTACATATACGTCACATATTTGTGTTTCTGCTGTAGCACAACGTACTATGACGTAGTATACTTTATTATTTATGAATGCAATGTTTAGTTTTATTGTTTACTAGCTCACCCACGCAGCTACGCCTGCGCTATTTTTACGTTAACTAAACTTTTAATAATGTTGTCTTTTACTTACGCGAATATTACACATTGAAATTAAACTACTTATAACCAACAATAATAACTAAGAAGACCTGAGGGTACACCGGCATAATTGTGACATAAGGACGTTCAACATCTCAGTCCTCCCGTGACCATGGGTGCTGCAAAGCATTCTAAACGTCGAGATAGTAAAATCAATAAATAAACCGCGATAAAATCCGTAAAAGTAGTTTAATTTCAATAAACTTTTAATAACAGACATTCGCATCGAATACATAACCTCCTTTTTTATAGTCGGTTAAAAACTGGGACCCACTTTTTACTTGCGCCCCGAAGCACGGACCCGTTTAGTTAAAATGGCGTTAAACGGTCACCCATCTATTTAATGACCTTACCTAACGTTGCTTAACCCGATCGATTACAAAACCTTGATAACAACTCTCTATGAGTGTTCCCTTACTAATATTTATTATATTATAAAGAAAAATTGATAAAATCGGACCAAGCGTATAACCAACTACCCATTTTGACTTTAATCCCCTCTCCTAAAAGAACCGTGCTAGATTACGGGATAAAAAGTATCCTATGTCCTACCTCGTAGTAAGATCTCAAATCATGCCAAGTTTCATTTGAATCCATTCAGTAGTTTCGGCGTGATGCGCAGCCGTGATACAGACAGACAGACAGACAGACAGACAGACAGACAGACGGACAGACAGACAGACAAAAATTCAAAAAAATTCATTTTCGGCCTCAGTATCGGTTATAGAATGCCCTCCAAATATAATTTTCAAAATATCTTCAATGTACAGAAATGGACCTGTTACAGTTTTATTATAAGTACCTATAGCTGATTGTCTCTGTATGTGCGTTATTTTTAGTTTAGGAATTGTTAGCATCACTGCCTTTGAGTGTTGCACCTGACCATATTTATATTCGCTGGCTGGGCAGAATAGTGCGTTGTAAAAAAAAAACCACGTCAGACGTGTATTACTGCTGAATTAATAACTCTGACGAAACTGATGACTTAAAATGATAAATACCACAGAACAAAAATCAGTACAAGTACTATAGAATGCTTAACTCAAGTAAGAACTCGTAGGCACGGGTAAGAACATCAAAATACATGAATATCAGGTAAACGACAGTAGATAACATACCGTCAGCTGTATTTATCGACACATGCGCTTGTGACAGATCAATCTCATCACTACTTATCACTTACATATCAATATAACTCTTATAATATAACTTTAAATAGTTCGATTTTCATGCCTCGTAGAAGAAAATCTGCCTACGCTTTGTTTAAAGGAACCATAGACTAACGCGTAATTCTTAATATATAACTCTATGATAAATACCTTGACAATAAATTAAATGCACGTTTTATATGGCGAACTAATTATATATTTTCATGGTTCTCGATAATTCATTGAATACCCAAGCTATATTTTCAAATTCTTTTCACCGACATTTTTTGACAAACACCTAATAATTAATTATGGTCTTACGATTAAAATATCTTATTTTTTTTTACATTTGCAACACTACTTGCCGTGTCGCTTCGGATCCGGGCCGCCCCGCCCCCTGGCCCCGGAACGTGGTGCGCGTCAGTGGATGATTGGCCTTATGTATTTCAATTAATAATAATAATTTAATAATTGTAATTATACAGGGTTAATTTAAAAATACTAATAACCTGGTAGGTGTAGCTTCTTTACATATAATTATTCAAAGTAATGTAGCTATAACTACAGGCGATATTGGTTTCATTACTTAAATTGGTTCACTATGGTGGTGCATTTAACTGGCTGCGTTTTATTGCCTACTTTGCGAGAGCGTTATTCTGCAAACGCAGACCGGTATCTAAGAATTACTACAAAATACTGTTGTGATAAACTTCTATACTATCTGTGTGGAGCTGTTAAATGACCATGCCCATATTAGTATGGAGCTGAAAGTCAGAAATGCCATGCAATGCCCAAATTGCAGCTATATGTCATATGATAACTATATAACAGTATTTATATGATAACTAGATTTAATGTCATATAAAGCACCGGTTCAAAAGATATTGGACATTAAACATGATAACTTCCTACTGGTTTTTTATTACATTTTATCGTTTACAGACGGCATTGATATTAGTTTTTCACTAGGAACTTCATGATCATCACATAAGCTAAGTCAGATCAGTGTTCTTTTGTATACTTATCTGTACGTTATCAGATAATATGTAAAGCAGTATATTATAAAGTCATATAAAGCACCGACATTAAACATGATAACGTCCTAATGGTTTTTTATACATTTTATCGTTTACAGACAGCATTGCTATTAGTTTTTCAGTAGGAACTTCATGATCATCATCACATAAGCTAAGCCAGATCAGTGTTCTTTTATATACTTATCTGTATGTTATCAGATAAACATGTCAGTTATTTGGAATTATCTAGTCTGTCTCCATTGTATAGTGTCAATATGTATGTGAAAACAATTTGGTTAGATACACTGCTGGTACTGCAATGTCAACAGAACGTCTTATTTATTTTTATTTTTTATCCAGTGCTTCATATGATTTAAAATTAACAACATAATTCTAGTTTTTATTTATTAGAGCAATCTTGTAATATACTTTATCTGGGCATTTCTGGGGCACAAATGGGTATGGTCCTTTGCAAAAGTCATCATCATTACACGGCAAAGCGGCGCAAATATGCAGCTCTAGGTTCGAGCTATATATATTTGCGCCCTTTGCGGTGGAGACCATGGGGCCTTGGTCTCATGAGACGCACGGTTTGGTAAAATAAATTTTATCCAAACTTATCGAAGTCTCAGGAGACCGCCGGGCTGGTAGCTTTTTCTGCCAACGTATAAGCTTGGCTATACAAAGGGGTGATGCCGCCAGTCTTTTAGGTAGGTACCCTTCCCTCCCAGTGCGGCGACTGAGGAAATTTTTACCTAGTTTAAGTGTACATGTTTGTAAATAAAATTAAAAAGAATCTATCAGTGTTATTGCTATGTTAAGCCGGAAACATACTATTCTGTCCTGTCATCGCGCACCAGTTGGAAGCATTTTTAATTTAATCTCGGGATGAAACAAGCAAGACGTTTGCCTGATGGTAAGCGACACGCCTGCCTATAGACAGCTGCATTGCACTGCCGCTCCTCACCGGAGAAATCAGTTACAAAGCCTCTTGTGTCCGGTACTTTCACCAGCTACAGTGCCCTTCACATCGTAACACAATAATGTTTACATTACTGCTGCTTGGCGACAGAATATCTGACACTGTGGTGGTACTTGGGGGTACCTACATGGACAGTCTCTTGCAGAACTGGGACTACCACCTAGTAGTAGTAGCATTTTTTTAACCGGCTTCAAAAAGAAGGTTCTCTATTCGACGCGTATGTATGTAATATTAATAAAAATGCGTAATATTAATATATGTTAGTCTATGTGGGCTTCTAAACAAATTTACCAAATTTTACGAGTGTATGTATGTATGTATATATGTATGTATGTATGTAGGTTTGTCCGCGGATTTCTCAGAAACTAAAAGTCCGATTTCAAAAATTATTTTTGCAATAGTTAGAGTATTTTTCAACTTAGGGTAGAGTACAAGTTTCATCAAAATCGGTCCAGTAGTTTAAGAGATATAAACTTTTATGTGTTCATTAAGTTACTGTAACGTAGACGTTCGAGTTGCGTGATAGTGCTGATACCTATTTTGCTAAAATAAAAGTCACTAAAAAGTGTTAACTAAACTATTTAAAAAAAAACCGACTTCAAAGTAAATTATCTAAAAAGCATAAAATAACGAAAATATATTGAAGTCGCTGTCAGCTCGTGCTAGTCTTAGTTAACATGATGTGCTAGCACCGACTTCAATATATTTTCGTTATTTTATGCTTTTTAGATAATTTACTTTGAAGTCGGTTTTTTTTTAAAATAGTTTTTTGTCAAATACATTTCACGCACATGACGCGCGCGCGTTGCGTAGGTATTTTTTTCATAAACATGTATGACGAACATATTATAAAACTTGTGCGTCATCGCATCGTATTGTATCATAAACTATTTAAAAAAAAGCTAGCACATCATGTTAACTAACACTAGCACCAGCTGACACCGACTTCAATATATTTTCGTTATTTTATGCTTTTTAGATAATTTACTTTGAAGTCGGTTTTTTTAATAGTTTATTTAACACTTTTTAGTGACTTATTTTACCAAAATAGGTATCAGCACTATCACGCAACTCCAACGTCTACGTTACAATAACTTACTGAAAACTGCACATCATGTTAACTAACACTAGCACCAGCTGACACCGACTTCAATATATTTTCGTTATTTTATGCTTTTTAGATAATTTACTTTGAAGTCGGTTTTTTTAATAGTTTATTTAACACTTTTTAGTGACTTATTTTACCAAAATAGGTATCAGCACTATCACGCAACTCCAACGTCTACGTTACAATAACTTACTGAAAACATAAAAAAATTATATCTCTTAAACTACTTGACCGATTTTGATGAAACTTGTACTCTACCCTAAGTTGAAAAATACTCTAACTATTGCAAAAAGAATTTTCAAAATCGGACTTGTAGTTTCTGAGAAATCCGTGGACAAACCTACATACATACATACATACATACACTCATAAAATTTGGTAAATTTGTTTAGAAGCCCACATAGACTAACATATATTAATATTACGCATTTTTATCAATATTACATATATACGCGTCGAATAGAGAACCTTCTTTTTGAAGCCGGTTAAAAAGTCAAAGTCAAAATACCTTTATTATGCATAAGCTCCACGGAAGTACTTACACAAAAATCATTTTGTACAAACTACCACCAGGCAAGAAGCTCACGTGGCGGGCTTGCCTTTTTTGTAATTTATATTTTGAAATACTAGCTGACCCACGCAGCTCCGCCTGCGCTATTTTTACGTTAACTAAACTTTGAATAACAGACATTCGCATCGAATACATAACCTCATTTTTTATAGTCGGTTAAAAACTGGGACCCACTTTTTACTTGCTCTCCGAAGCACGGACCCGTTTAGTTCAAATGGCGTTAAACGGTCACCCATCTATTTAATGACCTTACGTTGCTTAACCCGATCGATTACAAAACCTTGATAACAACTCTCTATGAGTGTTACCTTACTAATATTTATTATATTTTATAGAAAATTGATAAAATCGGACCAAGTACCCGTTTTGACTTTAATCCCCTCTCCCAAAAGAACCGTGCTAGATTACGGGACAAAAAGTATCCTATGTCCTACCTCGTAGTAAGATCTCAAATCATGCCAAGTTTCATTTGAATCCATTCAGTAGTTTCGGCGTGATGCTCAGCCGTGATACAGACAGACAGACAGACAGACAGACAGACAGACTGACAGACAGAAAGACAAAAATAAAAAAAAATACAGTTTCGGCCTCAGTATCGGTTATAGAATGCCCTCCAAATATAATTTTCAAAATATCTTCAATGTACAGAATTGGACCCGTTACAGTTTTATTATAAGTATAGATTTGTTTTAACAGCCTTAAAATTCTAAGCTTGTATGAGTTGAGGAGTTCAAGCCCATGTATGATACAACGTGCTAAATCTGCAAGGATCCAGTGGTGTGGTAGTTTGTATTTATAATAAAAAATTATAATAAGTTTATCCAGGCGCTAGGCAATATAAAAAGAAAAAATAAACTATTTTTGAAAAAAATAAAACCGGCTTCAAAGTAAATTATCTAAAAAGCATAAAATAACGAAAATATATTGAAGTCGGTGCTAGCACATCATGTTAACTAAGACTAGCACGAGCTGACACCGACTTCAATATATTTTCGTTATTTTATGCTTTTTAGATAATTTACTTTGAAGTCGGTTTTTTTAATAGTTTATTTAACACTTTTTAGTGACTTATTTTACCAAAATAGGTATCAGCACTATCACGCAACTCCAACGTCTACGTTACAATAACTTACTGAAAACTGCACATCATGTTAACTAACACTAGCACCAGCTGACACCGACTTCAATATATTTTCGTTATTTTATGCTTTTTAGATAATTTACTTTGAAGTCGGTTTTTTTAATAGTTTATTTAACACTTTTTAGTGACTTATTTTACCAAAATAGGTATCAGCACTATCACGCAACTCCAACGTCTACGTTACAATAACTTACTGAAAACATAAAAAAATTATATCTCTTAAACTACTTGACCGATTTTGATGAAACTTGTACTCTACCCTAAGTTGAAAAATACTCTAACTATTGCAAAAAGAATTTTCAAAATCGGACTTGTAGTTTCTGAGAAATCCGTGGACAAACCTACATACATACATACATACATACACTCATAAAATTTGGTAAATTTGTTTAGAAGCCCACATTGATTTGAAAATAAATGTGAAATTCAGCAAAGATCATGCACCAATCGATGGGTTGATTACACCAAACTTCACAGTACCTGTATTACTGTTGTGACACATATTCAATTAAAATTATATGGGAAGATCAAATTACCATGCGCCAGCTGACTTAGTCGGGGATCATTGACTTGGGTCAGAAATGTATTATCAAAGGAAAGGAATTTGTTCTTTATTCTTTACAACAGCACTCCAACCAAATCAATAATATTATGGCACCAGAAATTTATATTTTTTTTTTTTTTTTTTATACTACCAAGGTGGCAAGCAAGCGTACGGCCCGCCTGATGGTAAGCAGCCACCGTAGCCTATAGACGCTAGCAACACCAGAAGAATCACTAGCGCGTTGCCGACCCTTAAGACATTAGATGTTAAGTCTTTGTGTCCGGTAATTTCACCAGCTAAAGTGCCCTTCACGCCGGAACACAGCAATGCTTACACACTGCTGCTTGGCGGCAGAATATCTGACACTGCGGTGGTACCTACCTGGACGGTTCCTTGCACAAGGAACCTACCACCTAGTAAACCAAAAACCAAAAAAAACAAAAATAGACCAAATAAACCACATAATTAATATAAAAATGCCTGTCGTGGAATTACCACAGAATACCAAAGAAATTAACTCGTCATTTACCAGTATCAGCAACCAAATACAGGACATGAAATCCATGGAAAGGATACAAGAGGAAGAGATGTCCGCACATGATATCCACCATTATACCATTAGCTACATCTTGCTGGCTGCAGTCTTGTGTGGAGCAGCTTTTTGGATGTGGAGGAGTGGGCGTGGCCGCTTATGTAGAAGGCCTGATGTTCGTCGCAGCGAAAACCAAGAACAGGGCTCTGTGCAATCGCCAAATCTGACCAGTCCACGAGTAACGCAAACCACGCAACGTACAGCTGATTCGCGTCAGCTGAGTGTAAATGAACCAAGTGAAAGACAAAGTGCAAGCGTAACAGTCGATAATTTGGCCAACCGTTGGCCTACGGTTAAGCGTGTTTTGGACTCAGAGAAAGTACCAAAGGAGTTAGTATCGCGTCGATTCCCCGAACAAATTTTTCGTGGCACTTTTGCGGGGTGCGGGAGGCGAAGTAAACACACACAGATACACTTTCACGCATACCCATACTATAATAAACTCGCAACACATTCAAAAATACACGCACACAAATAAAGAATGACCTGACCATATGACCAAAAATTTGGCAGAGGGGGTTAGCGCATCATGCTCTCTCCAGTGGTATCTCCTCTAAGGTTTTGGACCATAACAAAGGCAATATATCGGCGTTCGCTAAGGACAATTTTGTTTATACCATAGAGGATACTGTAGTTTAATATTTTTCCATAGTGATTTTATTTTATACTTTTTATTATTTTGCTTACATGTCTAATTACCAGCTTTTATGTTTTTGCTATTTAACTTAATTTCATTTTTGTTGTTTTTTCCTTTACCAGATTTTTAAGAATCCTCTCATCTCGTGCTCGGGAGTATGTTCGGAGCTACGCAACCGAACAGCTAAGCAGTTTAATTTCTGCGCTTTTAGCATATTTCGCGCACGACAGTTTTCCTTGCCTGTTTTAAGGCAGTACGCAATCAACTACCAAGCAAGCGACACTAATTAATAACCATCCGCGTACCACCAAAACTAACCAGTATAAACCATTATAGACCATTGCAGACAGTGCATTAACCATTACCATATAATAACCATTTTTAGCTGCATAGTGATAAGTGTGTGTTACTGTTAAGAACCATTGTATTTTTAGACCATATTATACTATTATTAACCAATAAATCTCTCTTATAATAATAAACCATAAAACTATTAATAACCAGCGGGAACCACTGCAATCCGAGTGCAACCAGCTTCAATATATTAATATTACGCATTTTTAATAATATTACATACATACGCGTCGAATAGAGAACCTTCTTTTTGAAACCGGTTAAAAAAAGACTGCCTACCCTTCGACTTCGTTAGTTAGATTAGCAATGTTTAGTTACATAACGCCAGAGAGCGCCCCGATACGACCCATTTCGAGTGCACACACCCACCGTTACGACAGCATGCGCCACATCACGACACGACAGTATAGTATGGTTCCAGCTTTAGCCTGTCTTAGTGGAAGTAACCCAGAATTTGATGTATGTATCCATTGATACATATGTGTAAACGAGTAAGGTAGAGTCAAGTTTTTAGCGTCCTGTCACGAAGTGTGGGCATAAAACTTTTATGTATTGCGGCGCCCCGAGTCGTAAACCACGCGTTATACTAAAGTAACCTACTTTCGGGGTGCGAAAAAGTCATATATTCAAGGTTCATTACCTTTAGTATTCATTTAGTACATTTCAAGGAACCTTTTTTATTTATTGATCTTTGTTACCGTAATTTGTCATTGCGGAATGTACTATGCGTTTCAACTATGAATGTGGCCTTTCAAATATATAATTATGATATATATCTTCTATACTTATAATAAAACTGTAACAGGTCCAATTCTGTACATTGAAGATATTTAGAAAATTATGTTTGGAGGGCATTCTATAACCGATACTAAAGCCAAAAATGTATTTTTTTTATTTTTGTCTGTCTGTCTGTCTGTCTGTATCTCGGCTGAGCATCTCGCCGAAACTACTGGATGGATTGAAACGAAACTTGGCATGATTTGAGTTAATACTCCGAGGTAGGACATAAGATACTTTTTATCCCGACATTCGGCACGGTTCCCTTGGGAGAGGGGATTAAAGTCAAAATGTGTACTTGGTTATACGCTTGCTCAGATTTTAACAATTTTTCATTATAATTATAATAAATATTTGTAAGGGAACACTCATAGACAGTTGTTAACAATGTTTGGAAATCGATCAGGTTAAGCAACGTTAGGTAAGGTCATTAAATAGATGGGTGACCGTTTAACGCCATTTGAACTAAACGTCTCCGTGCTTCGGAGGGCAAGTACAAAGTGGGTCCAAGCATTTAAACGACTTTAAAAAAGGAGGTTTTGTATTCTATGCGAATGTAGGTATATTATTGAAAGTTTAGTTAACGTAAACACAGCGCGGGCGGAGCTATATATTATTACCCATGGGGTGCCGGGTTAGAATTGCATCCCCTATCTCCTCTCGTTGGTTATCGTAAGAGGCGACTAAGCGAGAAGAAGACGGGCAGCAGCGTCTTTCTTTTGGATTTATCTTCCACCTATACTGCAATCCCCAATCCGCCTGCCAAGCGTGGGGATTATGACAACCCCTTCCTTCTAAGGGGGAGGCCTTTGTTCAGCAGTGGACGTCTTTTGACTGCTAATGATGATGATATATACGATGCCTTTACGATGTCATTACGAGTACTTGCCACCTTGATAACCCAGACTTACTTGCACAAGTCAAATTTTCTACCCCCTGTTACCGTACTCGACAAACTAAGTTATTTGCCATTACCCCTACTCGTACTAACGCGTCAAACTCACCCATCAATCGTGTATGTTCCGCCCACAACAATATTTTCCCAAAATTAGATTTATTTACCTCTAAAAACATATTTGTAAAAAGCAAGTATTAGACCTTTTACTAAGTAATTTCAAAAGCAACAACCTATAAGACATATACCAATAATTATGTATATTTTACACACATACCCGACACACAACCATACACATGTACACACACCCACTCACACACACAAACATAGACACATTTATAAATTTGTAACTATGTATTTGCTACGTTCTAGCTGTTACTTAGCATGTCTCTCCTATTATTCTTAGTACTCTAGGTAAACCTATAATTGGCTTATGTAAAGTTTACGTTAGTTGGATAAGATCATTTTGTATTAATGCTGTTGGTTTACTAATAAAATAAAATATAATATTATTTCCCCTTAATTTAGAGAAACATACCAAGTATGTTTGTCAAAAGTTAGTATGTGGCTGTTTTTCAAAAGTTAGTATGTGGCTGTTTTTCAAAAGTTAGTATGTAAGTATGTCATACTTTGAAAAACAGCCATCTTTCTGGGGCATTCGGGCAAATAACTGCACTATCGATCGTCTGATACCATAAGTAATAGGTACTGATTGGTAATCATGGGAAAAGCAATAATACGAATTACCCAACTTAGATGGATTAATTTATTGAGTTTGACCAATAAGCTAAAGCAACCTCGACCAGTTTGCTAATCATTCAATAGAGTCTTTATGTTGAATACTTTCCGTCCGACAATGGTGACGAATAAAATTGCGTTTGTTATTTTCATTTTCGTTTTTGAGGTGCATCGGTGTATTAATTCGAATGGTTCAGTCGGTGTAAACAAATCGGAACCATTATACGCATATCCTACGCTTTTCAGAGATTATGTGGTGACCAATTTGAGTGAAAAGGGACGAGAGATGTTTTTCGCACTTAGCATACGTACGTATTGAAAACATGTTTGTATAGCAGGGCTATAGTAATAATGCCAACGCGGGCGAAGCTGCGGTCATCAGCTAGTGATAACATAGTTATTGTTGTGTCATAAGAATACGTGCATTTTATTAGATTTTATTTCAGCGGCGAAGTAGTGAAAAAATGTTTTGCTTATGTTTTTCGTAGGTTTTCCGAGGATACCATGGAATTTCTTATTTACCTACTGTATAAAACATACTTAATAATATCCCATTTGAATACTACAATTATATTTTTGTTAGATAACTTAACTAACTTATCTAATTACAAATTATCAAATTTAAGAGATCTCTCGCATTGTTAAACAACGTGGGAAGATAAATAATGTTAATAATACTTCTTTTTTAATTAAATTAATACCTACTAGTATTTTTATTTTATGGGGCGTACGTGCGAGGGCAGTGGTAGGTGAATATAACCTACTAGAGGGCGTTATAATAATTAAAATTCAATTCAATTTATTTACTGCAAAATTATTAATAATTTTTTTGTCACTTTAATACCATGGCAACATGGTAAGCCGCTGGTGTGGGATGCGACATGTGTCGACACACTTGCTGCGTCTCACACCCCGGCAACTTGCAGGGCGGCTGGAGGGGCTGCGGCGGTCGCTAGTGATGCAAAGCGACGCAAGTATGCAGCTCTAGGTTCGAGCTATATATTTGCGCCCTTTACGGTGGAGACCATGGGGCATTGTTCTCATGAGACGCATGCTTTGGTAAAAGAAATTTCATCCAAACTTATCGAAGTCTCAGGAGACCGCCGGGCTGGTAGCTTTTTCTGCCAACGTATAAGCTTGGCCATACAAAGGGGTAATGCCGCCAGTCTTTGTACCCTTCCCTTCCAGTGCGGCGACAACTTCGAGGAAGTTTTTTACCTAGTTTAAGTGTACATATTTGTAAATAAACTGTAAATATTTTGTTTCAATAAATAATTTACTGCAAAATACGAGTAAATTAATTACTAGTTGACCCGCGCTGCTTCGCCCACGTTATATTTTTTTTCACTAACACCAATTTTCAGTATGTAGGCATTTTTTTAAATTACCTTAAGTTTTATACACATATTAACACTCCATCCCCTTAGAGGTTGATTTTCCAAAAAACTATTTTATTCTATGTATACTTTCTTACTTACTGACTAAAAAGCTTTTACAGCTCAGTGGGCGAGCACTTGCCTTGGGAAACAAAGTGCGCAGGTTCGAACCACGGCTCGAACCTCTGATTTCTTTAATTAATCATATGAGCATAGTCTTCGTGCGATTGTTACCAGCTTTCAGCGAAGGGAAACATCGAGAGGAAACCTGCATGTCTAAGAATCCTAACTAGTTTTGACGTGTGAAGTCCGCCAACCCGCATTTGGCTAGCGCAGCGTGGTGAGTTTTAGCCTCTTGAAGGAAGGCCCGTGCCCAAGAGTAGGACAATATACATACATAAATATAGAATAGATAGAAGATAGATGAAGTTGATTTAATGAATCGTCTGTAATTTATCACGTCGTTCATTTTAGATCCTGTGTGCATTGAGAAAAAAGGTGAATGTATACCTAGAGGAAAATGCATTGAAAAGAAATTTTCATATTTTGCCCGCATATGCTACCAGCGGGATTTGGTCTGTTGCTATGATACCATCCAATTCCCCGCGGAACAGATACCCACGAAGTCACGAGGTACAACGCAGCGAGCAATCACAATTTTCTAATTATTCTAAAAATCTGTAAAAAAAATTGCAATAAAGGTTAATTTTGAAACTTATTGACCTTGCAATTGTAGTTTTTTTACATCATACCACTAGCTTATTACACCCGAGTTAAAGAAATCACACAAGAAAGATATTATTTTCAGATTAAAATATCGCTTCATCATCATCAGCAGCCGTCCACTGCTGAAAATAAGGCCTCCCCCTCAGACAGAAGGGAGGGGTTGCCATAATCCCCACGCTTTGCACGCTTGGGGAACGCAGTATAGGTGGAAGATAAATCCGAAAGAAAGACGCTGCTGCCCGTCTTCCCGTTCTCGCTTAGGTAGTCGCCTCTTACGACACCCAACGAGAGGAGATGGGGGATGCAATACTAAACCGGCACCCTACGGATAAAAAACCAACGAAAATATCGCTTACAAATAAAATAATTGTCTGTTATTGAGTGGTTTCACCCTTAGGATGTAAGAAAGAAGAGAAAGAAAAAAAAGAATGGCACCCTCCCACCTCCTCCCGTTGGGTGTCCGTAGAGGTACTAAGGGAAAACAAGAAGACTGCCAGCAGCGTCTTCTATTGGATGACCTACCGACGTTACTGCGATCCCCAAGCCGCCTGCCATGCGTGAGGATTATGAGGATTATTATATTATTATGAGGATTATTATCCTCACGCTTATAAGGGGGAAGCCTTTGTTCAGTAGTGGACGTGTTTAAGCTAAGGTAGGCGTAGGTAAATCACAAAAAAAGTGATCATACGTAATATCGCGGGCACGAACGTGTACCAGTTTACAATCAAAATCGTTTGAACGACGTTACGTGCTCTTATTCCGTCCGCACCTATTCTGGGCCGGCTCGTGCAATTGATTATCGTCCTAAGTGATACACCGCTTTTGACTGCGAGAGTACGTTCATATGCTGTTCATAGCCTTTGTTCAGCAGTGGATGTCTTCAGCTATGATGATGATTGCGTATTTTGATTTATATAACTATCTCATTAACAATAATAATATTCTACAACAATGTACATACGGTCATCCGATCCCAAGCTAGGCGGAGCCTGTACTATGGGAACCAGACTAACTGATACTATTACTTATATACTTTTTTTTGTGAATACATACTTAAACAGATTAAAACCCAAACATTTTGTGGGAATCGAACTCACTACCTATTGGGTAGCGGTTAGGATGTCTAACCACTAGACCAACAGGCCCTTCAAGTAAGTACATATTTATAATGCGTAACTAATTAATATCTACTTTTTAACTGGATTTATCTAGAAAATTTAAGTATAATGGAAATTATAGTTAGTAGGTAGGTACCTACTTAGTTATATTTTAAGGTTGTTCGGAAGTTCATGCATTTACGTATGACTGTTTATAAGTGCCCGTAAAAACTTAATACGTCATAACAAAAAAGATTGCGTCAAGCCGTTTAGATCTGTAAGATAAAATAAATTAACTTTGTGAATCAGAATAAAATGACCTTTGTTTTAAGCAAGGACTCATCAAAAGAACAATGGTACAAGAAGCGCTATCCAACTAAACATAGAACGATTAAAAAAACCTGCCTGTTCTGTGATCTAAAGTTCGATTCGAAAACTTTTTCCAATTAGACGTTTTAGTTTGAATTTGAAAGTTCCTCTGTTCTGTTCTCTGTTCAAAAAAAATATTATTACATAGACTCTAGTCTAGAGAGTTATCATAGAGTAAAACATTTGTAGTAGTAATTTTTTTTTTCACATTTATTTTGGGCTCCGGGTGTTTACACCAAGTTTACACGATCGTTCTTTTTGACAGAGCAAGTAGAAAATTTGTCCTATTTAATGTGATTACAGTTTGACCCACGTTCTGGCTTTTGGTAATTCTTTTGTTTGAATCATAGAAGCTCTTGCTGCAGTTTTATCATCATTAGTGCTTATCAAGTTTGGTAAGCAATACATTATTTTGGATGATAAAGCACTCTGATTTATCAATAATACTGGGATAGGTACTGTGCCAAAGGGGTCAGTGGCTGTAGTCTGTTTATTTTTGTTTTGGTGAGTGGCCAACCTGGTGTACCTAAGAGTTGTTCAAACTGCCATTAGACTTTGGTTAACGACTACTATCTAAATAACAATAACTGGGACCGATATTTTAAGTTTCCTAAAACCACAGGCCTGCTGTTGCCAGTGACTGCCAGACATGCGGGGCCCTGAGCTGACAACTGAACCTTTCTTCATTGATAACCTTACCCCCACAGTGAAAGTGCCATTCGATTGTGTCGTGATTTGGCTGTGGTGTTCCGATAAAAGTAATAGTTCACTAGTCAGGCAGCGTCTTTTTAACCGACTTCTAAAAAGGAGGAGGTTCTCAATTCGTCTGTATATATTTTTTTTTCTATGTATGTTCGCGCATAACTCTGGCAATTATGAACCGATTTGAAAAAATCTTTCTTCCATCGATTCTTTAATCCGTTAATTGGCTCCCATAAAAAAATTATTGCTTAGTAATAAGTAGTTCCTGAAAAAACAAGAATGTTGACTGCGCAGGAAAGCTGCAGGAAAGCCTATATAGATGACGTAATGTCGCTTTTTAAGGACAAAAATGGTCATAACTCTGGCAAATATTTATCAATTTCAATATTTTTTTTTTTATTCTAAAGAAGAAACCACTGTAATGAACCTGTATGAATTTTATCACAACCGGATAAGAACTTCCAGGAGGACCATGAATGATGTGGAGGAATTTATCTGGTAAAAACCATAAAACTGATGTTCTCCTTTACATTTGTCTGACAAATATGAACCGATTTCGATGATTCTTTTTTTATTCGAGAGAGTATACTACTATGATGATTCCATGCAAATTTCATTACGATCGGATAAATTGTTCCTGAGTTTCTGAAGAAACATGAATTATGTAAAAGTATGTAGACGATAATGTGAAATCATAATGATGTCATAACCTACCTAGATCATTTTACCGTCTTCAATGGTTCAATTTTTATGTATGAAAATATCACTAAAAAGTATAAAATAAAATATTTTTTTTAAAAATTGAACCGACTTCAATAAAACTAAAAAGTATAAAATAATTTAAATATTATTGAAGTTGGTGCCAAATATACACAGCAGGTACGCTAACACCAACTTCTTTAATATTTAAATTATTTTATACTTTTTAGTTTTATTGAAGTCGATTCAATTTAAAAAAAAAAAAAAATTATGTAATGGAAATTGGCGGTTTAGTACCTTATAAGCAGTAATTAAGCATAGCTATAGCTACCCGTGGAGTGCCGGGTTAGAATTGCATCACCCACCCACCTCCTCTCGTTGGGTGTCGTAAGAGGCGACTAAGCGAGAACGGGAAGACGGGCAGCAGCGTCTTTCTTTTGGATTTATCTTCTACCTATACCGCGATCCCCAAGCCGCCTGCCAAGCGTGGGGATTATGGCAACCTCTTCCTTCTAAGGGGGAGGCCTTCGTTCAGCAGTGGACGTTTTTTGGCTGCTAATGATGAATGATGAAGTTAGCTATGTATGCGAAATGGATATGACATAAAATATACTTACAGCATGCCATTCTACGGCTATTCTTAAAGTATAAAAATAAAGTATGTGCAGTAATTGAGCCACATTACACTATTTTTGTTAACGCTTCTTTGATCGCGCCTTTGGTCACGCACGGAACCCTCTCAGATCCGAACAAATGCGATAATGGGAAACTGTTATCCAACAAAAGGCCAAGTGAAATTAAGTTATCGGCGTAAATTAGATTTTAGAAGAAGATAAATAGCGAGATATTTATTTGGCATGGTTTCCAGCGGAATCGTAACCAGTCTACTGAATTGTATTTTTGCAGTATAATGGCCCTTCTAAGTAAACTACATATTAGCAACCCGCTGCGACTGTCCGGTATCTAGGTTATAAACCTATGATTTATAACTACGGGAGAACGACTAAGGGAGAACAAGAAGACGGCTAAGGGAGAACAAGAAGACGGGCAGCAACGGCATTCTATTGGATTACCTACCACTGCGATCCCTAAGACACCTCACAACCGTAGGAATTATGGCAACCCCTCCCTTCTAAGGGGGAGGCATTTGTTCAGAAGTGAAAGTCTTTAGGCTCCTGCTGATGATGATGATGATGTAATTTAGAAGAAGTATTTAGAGACTACAAAAAAATGTTGTTCTTGATCATATATCTGCCTCCATTATAGGTATTTTCTTTCTCCCTATCTATCTCGATGCTGTTTTAGCTACCCTTGTATCATTTTCAATAACATGTCACAAGTCATGTTCTTTTTATGAATGGAATATTAATTCTTCGAATAGGTATATATACCTATATTATCTCTATTCCTAACGTGCTTACTAGTTCTTCTGTAGTTACATCGCTACTGTTCCAGCTTTTGTAACGTATAGAGAACTGGTATTTAATGTAAACAACGTCGTAGGTGGGAATTTGTTTAGAGCAGTTTGAACCTCTGTTGAACAAGTTTCCCTGCCCAAAGCGGGTCACACCAAACAAAATGCTAACTTCGTCTTTTGTACCCTACTATGTTAGTGGTGACTGATGAGACAAGTGTTTAGTGCTATGATCGAAGGCTGTGTTCCATTACTAGCACTTAATTAAAGTTGTTAAGTAGTTCTTCACTCATGTCATAAAATAGATCTCGACAATGAAGTAATTTGGATGCCGAATATTGATCCACAATGTACCTACGGTGTGGTTGTACGGTATGAGTGGTACGGCTGAAGTATTTATGTATGGTTCATAAATAAATTAGAAGATAAAGTATGAATAAATTTATTTAGGTAAGGCGCAGGCCAGACACAAGCGGCGCGGCGCGCATCGGGCGTGCTACCGGCGCGCATCGGGCGCGCCCGTGGCACGCTTACGACGGGACAGTGTATCGGTGGTATTCAAGTTTTTGATTTTGATCTGACAAGATGTCTTCCTCTGACGATGAAGACATGCTAGCCCTGGTGCAAGTGGCCAATTTACAAAAGAAACAATATTAGGTGCACCGGCGGGTGTGGGCGAAGTGGCGGGGGGGTGCGCGCCTACGGTACGACTTCGGTGCGCCTGCGGCGCAACCGTGCGCAACGACGTCTCGATGCCTTTCATACAAAATGTAGAATAAAAACGTGGTGCAAAACAGATAGAAGAGGCGCGCTTATGGCACGCCCGTGCCCCCGCCGCTTGTGTCTGGCCTGCGCCTAATGCTTCTTTAATAATTCTGTAGTTAGATATTTACTGCTTTATTGTTCTCCCATTATGAAACACATACAAAGATAAGAAATGTAATTATTTAAACATAAATTTAACAATAGGCGTCCTTAACAATAATCGTGATCTCTACTAGGCAACCTTTAGATGGAAAGGATTAATGAACTTCCAGCGGGTTTATTTACATACAACCGTAGTTAATTCCCTCCCCCTTTGCGCAATCTATCCTCAATCAACACTTTCCGTATTAAAGTTAAATACCACTTTCTGACTCTACAGTTAGGCGGTTTTATTTAATGGTAAAAAATACTTATACATATTTTTTCTTGTCATGTAATAATCTTATGTAGCTTATACTTAGATAACCTGACATTTATTGTTTTGTTTTTTATTTTTTTTGTGATTACATACTCGTACATATATAATAGATAAATATAGCAAACATTAATGTTACTTTAGTTCTAGTCGCAGCATAATAACATGTCAGTTGTTTAGTGGTATATTTTATTGTTTTTGAAGTGAAAGAAGTTTCACTTCTTCCGCGTGGAGGGACTCCACGCACGCACTTTTTAACCGACTTCAAAAAAGGAGGAGGTTCTCAATTCGTCTGTCTATAAATATAATTATATTTTTTTCTATGTATGTTCACGCATAACTCTAGCAATTTTGAACCGATTTGAAAAAATCTTTCTTCCATTCATTCTTCAATCCATTGATTGGGTCCCATAAAAAAAAATATCGCTTACTAATAAGTAGTTCCTGAAAAAACAAGAACGGCGACTGCGTAGGAAGGCTTAAAAGATGACTTTATGTCGCTTTTTAAGGACAAAAATGATCAGAACTCTGGCAAATATTTACCAATTTTGATGATTCTTTTTTTATTCGAAAGAAGGAACCACTGTAATAAATCTGTATGAATTTTATCACAACCGGATAAGAACTTCCTGGAGGACCATAAACGATGTGGAGGAATTTATCTGGTAAAAACCATAAAAGTTGGAGGAGGCCTATACTCAGAAAGAGGTCCTTAATAATTAAAACTAAATTCATATCTTAATAATAATTTATTGTATTTAAGTTTGACATTAACATTTTGACATTGAATCTCTAAACATCTAAATTCTAATTTATTGTAAAATTTAATTAATTGTAATAATTTTAATTTATCATTGTTTTATTAAGGATGATTAAATGGCTTTAACAACAATAATAATGTAACCATAACCTACCTAGATAATTTTAATCAGTGTAATTTGTGTATGTTGATATGTGGTTTTCTTGCGTTTGTTGTAAAAATAGTATTTGGCATACTAAATTCATTTGTATTTAAGTTAAACTTACCTAAATTAAGCTCTACTGTATTTAGTTGTCTTGTGTGTGTGTTATTAGTGTCTTTAATAAATGTATTTTCTTCTTTCTTCTTCTTCTTCTTTTACCGTCTTCGATGTGTCAATCTTTATTAAAGGTTGCCTGGAAGAGATCGCTTTGAGCGATAAGGCCGCCCATTGTTGCATGTTTTATTAATTTGTGTCTTATTCTTTTTGTATCTGTTTGTTTGTGCGCAATAAAGAATTGTCTATCTATCTTTATGTATAAAAATATTTTATTTTTTTTGTATTTTATAAAAAATAAAAATAAAAAAATTTGGACCGACTTCAATAACACTGAAAAGTATAAAATAGTATAAAATAATAGTTGGTGCAAAATATACACAGCTAGTACGCTAACACCAACTTCTTTAATATTTAAACCAAGTGCGGGTTGTATGACTTCACACGTCATTCAAAAGCTAGTTAAGCTTTCTCAGACATGCAGGTTTCCTCACGATGTTTTCATTCACCAAAAGCTGGTAACAATCGCACAATGACGATTCGCACATGATTAATTAAAGAAATCAGAATTTTGAGCCGGGGTTCAAACCTGCACACCATATTTCCAAGGCAAGTGTTCGCCCACTGAGCTGTTGCTGTTTCAGAAACCTATTACTGTCATAAAATTATCCTATAATCCAATCCCAAAATTTGAATTAAATTAACTTAGACCATAGTTTTTGTACATCAAGAATAAATAAAATTATTAAAGTAAAATTACTGAATACACGACTTTTTTTATTCCAATTAATGTTCATTCAATACCTACATCTTGATGTGTAACTACTAATTGGATTGGATGCTAAAAACCAATGTTTTTACCACGTCCTGCTCTATAGAGACCAACCATATAACTATCCACGGGAAAAACAGTCTTCTCGTATATCGACTCCAACTCAATATTTTAAGGTTTGACCTTGAAATTCGTTTATAGTAATAGCATAAAAATTTTCACCGGAAATTGTTGATGCTAAATCGAAAGCTCTGTCTGTTGGGATTAAAGGGATGCGAGAAATGTGCACAGTTTGACCATATGCTGGTCCAATGAGGATAATAGTATCGATATTATTTTTTTATATTCTAATCTGTATAATCTTATCCCATTGCACACTTGCGTGCTTATAATATTTGAATACCTTACCTATGTTTTGAGGCTATGAGGCGGAAGTCTTGACGTATTGATAGAATTCAAAAACTGTTGTTGGTTTCAAAAAGTCTAATGTATTGTATCTTCCGTGTCTACAACACGCGTATCCACCAGAACCGTATCAATTATGTTATATCGCTTACTGTTACCTGGAATCCTATCATACAATACAAATCTTATCCCTTAATTTAAATCAGACGAAGGTGAAGGAATTCAAATGAAGAGTATGTGTGGTTCATATGTATTTAATATATCAAATCAATAAACAAAAAAAAACACCATACAAAGGTTAAAATCTTATCTTATACCCATCAGTGATGAATTTTGATAAAAACCAGAATTACGTGTCTTATTATATATAGTATGCGTGCTTTTCAGATCAATAGACAGATAAAAATGTTTTTTAAGGGGGTAACATGCGCCAATGACCTTGAGAATCTGGCCGCTCCGGCCGAGAGTTGTCATCGTAGAGGGCGCTACCAGCAAATATGAATATTACATTTGAAAAATTATAGACTAAAATATGCAGATGTGTCAAATGGAGCTTTATTAATTTTGCCTATTCCGTTAAGGAAGGAAATTTCAATATAGTTACATTTACTGCAAATATACTTAACGATATCACTTTTGAATATTTTATTGATTATGTATACATAAAAGGAAAAGAAACTGATTAAATATAAAATAAATTAAATAAAATTTATTGGGAACTTAAAATAATACATGATAAAAAATGCATGATAAAAAAATTATATTAGTTCATAGTGACGCGAAAAGAACAAGACTGATGCAGTATAAGAACGGTCCCCGCCAGCTCAACTCGTCGTTCACTGGAACATATTCTGTTACGTCAGTCGAAAGACGGGGAAATTTACATTGCCGATAAATCTTACTTAGCTTGTTGATCTACCAACACGAACACCGGATACCGAGAACCACACTGCATACTGCGGGACCTTCTGCTGGTGACTGATCTAGACAAATGTCTAAATACGAAGTCATTTTATCCTCCATAATCACTCTCTGGGGAAATCTGTATCTCACTTTTTATACCTTGATTTTGATGTATACTTTGGCGTGCCGCCTAATTACAATCTGATAACGCATCAACTTACAGTGGTAACGTAATTGCGTGTTGCGTCAGGATATGGATTATTGCATTTCATATTCCAAACTGCATATCAAAGGTTCTCTCCGTCTATTATAGAAGGGTCAATGCCTAAATAGTGAGACTTTTACATACTTCTATTCTATTGTTGTTGGCTATTAGTTGGGCCCGGTAACCACCGGGACCCACTTCGACCCAGCTGGATCCATTGTGCCTGCCCTAGCCCTTACTCTGTTGCTGACTTATCGAAGAGTTTGTTTAGATACCAGCTACAAGATTGCACCAGCTTGGAGCTGTACATAATTATTTGGTGTAGGATAGGCCCAGTTGACTCAATCTACGTCCTGCTAGAGCGTCGCAGCGACACAGTATCTATAACATCGACTCTTTTTCATCTTCACAGAAACTACAAGTATCTACGGTACTTAGGCTCATTTAGTATAGGTGCTTCTTGGTGCACCCATTAGGTGTCTGATTTGTGATCTGTTTAGATTTATTAATTTAAGCTCACAGTCCACCCTTGTGCTGGGGAAAGTTCTGGAGTGATTTAGGCTAACCGCTGCCCTCCATGCTTTCGTTTGTTCCTTCCTAGCGTTTGCATGTAACGCTGGTAGTTCCATTCGGAATCGCTATACGTATGTACTACTTATAATTTACAGTAGTCACAGCGGATCTATGTATGAAGTTAGGTTTAGCGAACCATTGCGCAAGTATAGTTGTGAGTTGTGAATACAAAAATACAAAAAATAGCTTCTGCACTGTGTCTTGCAGCCAACTTCAGACACACGAAGATCCGCTGTGACTACTGTAAGCGTACTTGAAATGGAACTATGCACATAATTCTAATGTTTTTGTTATGCACGTCAAACGAAAGCGCTTAATAGAGCCGCCAAAATATAGAGAAAATATCAGAAAAAGGATATTTTGAACATATTTCCTGAATTGGTTCCAATTCTTCCAACCATCCATCTGATAGTAAGGCTTTTTGGTACGTGGAAAAATGAATTGAAACGAACTGTATTTAAGATGTTCGCATTTGCCAACGACAGGGACTTAAAATGCTGCAAAGACTTCTCACATGCCAATGGCCCTGATGAGATGTCAACGTTATTATTAAAGACGCGTCTAACTGTATTGTTTCCTATTCCCACTAGTACCCAAATAACAAATAACCTAACTCCACCTATACTTAAACCCATACTTACTAGATACCCATCGTAGACCCAAGTCGAGCAGACCCATAAAACCGTATATTATTATTATTATGGCAATTAGTTCCGTGATCGACTCCGTGATGGCCATCGAATATAAACAATGAAAATATACTTAACTTTTTTACATAATAAAGTATACGTCAAAATCACCCAGACCCAAGACAAATAGATTATGCTCATGCACATGCGTGTGGGAATCGACTCCAAGATCTTATGGGTAGCGGCCAAGGTAGCAAACTACTAAATCAACGGGCATATGTTGTTAATCAATACGTGGATGCCAAAGTAATCCGTAGTACTGTTTGTTTGAACGCACGAATTTAGTAGAAGAAGAAGAAAGAAGAAGAAGAAGAGTTTTTAGTGTAACGTCGTATGTACGTAACGTAACTTCGTCTTAAGTTCTGTACCAATGGCGGGGTTTGAACTACGCGGAGCAGTAGACATCGATTTTAATAAGCAAACAGGTTTTAGAGTAACTAAAATTTTAACGTGGTGGTACTTTTTCTCGTTTCTGCCAACACCACCACGAGTTTATTGTAATCGAATCACCGACCCATAGAAAACTCCCTTTCTGTCCCTGTCATCCAAAACTATAATTATAGCGTTTCGGTCCAGTAGTTTCACCAGTTTTGTTACTTAGCGGCAGAAATCTAAGATTGCGGTGGCACCACCTAAATAGCACACAAGTACCCTTCCAACCTAACCAACCCAGATATCTCAAGAGACGAGCAACTGTCCGTTGGTAAGCGTGTCACTCACCACCAAGCAAACCACCTGGGTACTATACTCGTTGCTAAGTTGAAAAAACCAACATGATAATAATAATAACACCATTCATGTTTTGACAAAAAGAAGGCATTGTCAAGTATATCATAATCTATGTCATTTTGTCGACCTACTCAGTATTAAATACGATCTAAATTAGTAAGATCGTATATGACTCTGATACGCTTTAAAAGTTAGGCATTATACACGGCAACGATACTTTCGCATACTCTATGATGAACCTCAAAAATGGTAGTAACATAAAAATATATTTAATTAAATAAACAAGTATAAATTTCATTATCAATTATTTATAGTGTTATAATTATACCATTTTTAACATATTTTAATTAAAAATATGTTTAAAATCATTTAAATTAAATCCGACTTGTCAAAAAAAAATCGGGCATGTCCACTCGCCGTCACAGTCCACGAAGGACTGATATATGGCGATCGCGGGGGCGCTGCAAGGGGAAATGCATCGCGTACATGGTTTTTCTATAATTTCTTGTAAATCATGTATGAAATTAAGAAATGTAATCAATACAAATTGTAGAATAGATTATATGCTTTTTAGTAGTCCAAGTTTGACGTCTATCCGATGAACGGATGTTGAACGCTAACACAATTCATACCCAACGTAGTACATTTTTTAAATACATATTGCTTGAAAACGTTATATTTAATCCAATATCTAATCAATAAAACTATTTGCTGAAGATCTGAGGTATAAGTACATATAATTTTCATAGCCAATGCAATAGCGGATTGATCCATCGAACTCTTTAAACTAAGGCTATTTTTTCAATTTTACCGTTGTTACCCCCTTTCATTCCCTATTTAACACTCTAACCGTTCAATCTTCAGGTTTTTTTTTAGAAACAGAGTACCTCTAACATGGTTAGAGCCTGTTTTTGCTATTAATCAGTTTTTGCTTATTTTGTTGTGTTTTAGTGTATGTGTGTGTTAGTAAATTTTTCGTCTACTTTATGTTGCAGGTCCTTTTTTACTTCGTTCTATGTCTTTCTTCGCTTCCTCCTTCTATCTTGTATTTTTTTCATTCTACTGAGTGTCTTCTCCCATTTCTTATCCTTACTTTGTATAGTCTCTTGCTTTCTGCTATATATTAATTTATTTCACATATAAGTTAATTCAACATTATAATTTTCCAGTTTCTATATATTGTGCAATTTAAATTACTATATTACTTCGACTTTTATGTTCTGATTTTCTACTAGTTTGTACGTTTTTGGTGTCAGTCAGTCGCCCCTAGTTCAGTGCCTCATTTCCTTTGCAGGTAAACATTCATATATTATGCAAATATATATTGATACCAAGCTTCTACCCTTTAAGCATTTTTGGATCGCAGCTATATTTTTTCTAATATTTTATTTGTTTCCCTTTTTGTTTTCTATTTTATTGTTTGCTCGTAATTGATTGCAATTTCTTACGAAGTTGGAACCAATTGCTTGCTTAGTATTGTGTTTTGTTTGCTTTCAAACGGATCGGTTTCTTACGAAGTCGACCTCTGTTTGTTTTCTTAATATTTGTGTTTGCTATTGTTCTTGCTTTATTTATAAAATGTTTGCTACTTGCTTGATCCAAAAATGCTTCGTTCCATCCTATCAATCTGTCCTTCTGGGTTACTGGGTGCGGATGCTTCATATTTAGCACGCCTTTAGCAGTATGCGATGGAGGCGCGAGCCAGTGCGTCCCACTTGTCCCGGACCGGGCAGTCCCGGCTGAAGGCGATATGGCCCGCCGTAATAATTTTGGCGCGCACACAATTACAGCACGTTGGTGCTGCACCCGCCAGCCGGTCTGCACAGTCCGAGCTCATGTGAGTGCCCCCGCAGTGGCCACACCTCACATCGCTCTGAGTGCAGTACTTTCTACTGTGCTCGTACCCCAGGCAGAGCGAGCACTAGACTAGTGGCGACTGATCTTCGGCCTTTATATTCTGCAAGTTGATATGTACTTGTCCCAGGTCTGTGATCCTTTTCCAAATTTTCGGAGAGGCCCTCACCACGATGTGTTGGGTTAGAGGATTTCTTGCTTTCTTTTTATATGCTATCTCTATCTTGTCGTCCTCATTGTCGAGGTCCTGAAAGACTCCCCGGTTCTGGCTCCTCAATGCTTTGAGGACGCCCTTTAGAACTAGAAGCGGGTGCCTATTTTTCATGACCCCGACAATGAGGTCTTTTCCGTTTCTTTCTATCCTCTCCTTGATCTTGTTCCTTTCCTCTGTCGTCGCACAGCTCACTATAATTTTTCTGTCTTTTGCTTTCCTCACTCTTTCTATCCTCGTTTCCCCTCCCTTTGCATCTATTGCGGTCCTGATCTTGGTGAGGACCTCCTCACCATTGTCCAACTCATCGGTGGATGTCGCCACCAGCGAGTGCAGTGTCGGCCTTTCCAGGGAGTTCACCTTGGGTGGACCAGCAGCTACATTCGCATAGGACATCTTGTCCAGCAATTTCCCCTGCTCGTCCATCTTCTCCCTTAGTTTTTCCATTCTCTTGATGTGTTCCTGCAACATTTTTCCCTGTTTCTCTATTTTCATCATTAATCCCTGATTTCCCTTTTCGTTTTCCGTATCTCCAGCCACGTTATCCATTTTCCCGATTCCACCCCGTTCCATTTCCGACTCCTTCAGCAGCTGATACAGCCGATCTACAGCCTGCGTTACCCCCGTTTTAATTTCGGTCTTAAGGTTTCTGGAGTTATTGAGGTGTAATTTGGGCTTGTTCAGACAGGCCCGGGCCTCGGCTGTTCTGCTGGCGTATTTAGTCGGCGGATCCTCCACCGCCTCCACAGAGGTCCTCCGGGACCCTACTCTACTCCCCTCGGGGATAGTGGGCCCCTGAGTTGGCTTTGGGGGCCCCGCCGAAATAGTTTTTGTTGACTGGTCAGGCACAGATTTGGGCTTTCGGCGTCTCGGGGTTTCCGGACTCCCAATCCCCAATACTGCGCCTGACATTTGTCACTACCGGGCTCTTTTCTTTAGGCGATCTAACATCTTGTTCGTTGCGTTTGGCCGGGGTACGGAAACCGAACATTTTGCTAGAGGTACTCCGAGCGGTGGTCAATAATCAACTATTGTGTCATTTAGGTAGTTGCGGTGTATAGGGTCGCTATTCCACCTAAAACGATCTAAACGATTGAAATAATAAATAACAAAAAATAAGCGATGTATATGGTCGCTTTGTCACCTAGTAATCACTAAAAAAATTTAATTAATTATTTTTGTTGCAGGTTCCTGGTCGGAGGTGGTGGTAGGGGAGCGACCTTCAGGTTGAGCTTGGTCTTGATCCGCACGTACTCTATAATCTCCTCGACCTTCGTAGAGCAGTGCAATCTGGACACAGTCGATTCTAGGCATTCACTTGTAATGTATGCAAGGGGCTGGGTGATGCCCCTTTGCTCATCAATCTTCCACGAGTCTAATAGCACAGGTGTGGACATTCATACTCAATACGGATGCGGTAAAACCTTATTAACCGTCAGCGAGCGTATACGACATGGGTGACTTCAAATTTGAAGCGCTGCAGCCGCACTGCTGCGCGCGTTTTTGATTTATGAATTTATAAAGCAGCGCTTCACCCACGCTGCATATTGGCCCTAATGAGTAGAGTTAAATGAACAAATAGAATACATCGTCATCATCATCTGCTGAACAAAGACCTCCATCTTAGAAGGGAAGAGTTGCTATAATCTCCATGCTAGGCAGGCGTCTTGGGGATTGCATTGCAGAGTAGGTGGAAGTTATTCCATTATAAAGGCGGTGCTGCCCGTCTTCTTGTTTTCCTTACGGAAACCCAACGGGAGGAGATGGAACATAACTATCATGATAAAAATATGAATATACCTACATTACGATAATTACCTTTAATAAACTTATTAGAATCTTCTGTGCGTACATTCAACAAAAAACATCATTGTATGATAATTGTGTATAAAATCCTTCATAACTATATTCCATTATGAATATCGCCTGTGCGTACCTAAATTATTTTTTAAGAGCGATTCTTCGAGATCAAGTGTTTTTGATTGGCCTGGCTCAATTTTTTTTTTGCATTTAGTAAAAAAAATATAATATCGTGTCGTAACATGTAATAAAATAATATTGAAGGCCCTGGTTTACTCACAGTAGTTTATGATTTAGAGATTTCTGATGAATTAACTGGCCACATGAATGATGATAAAGGCAGATAAATTAGACTTTGCTGTAATATTAATTAGAAACATGCAGAGAAATGAGATTTTCATGTTATTTTCAATCAGTTTTAAACATTTTGATAGTTAACGTTCACAAGTTTCTGGCTGTAATTAACTTAATACCTTACATTTCTAAGAAAATAATAAAACATGAACATAAAAATAACAACACTTAATATATTAATCATTATTGCACTTAATTTTCATTAGGAACTTCCATCATGAGATCAAAAAAGCTTACTTTGACATTTAGTATGTATAAAAAAATTAAAACAAGAATATTGTAATCATATTCGAGATTAATTTTCATGAACTTAAATCATGAAATCGAGAAAAACTTAATCCTACCTATCAATTTTTTTTAAATATATTTAAGATTTTTTTAAACTCTTAAAAATGTTATGCCCGAGATATTATCAGAGTTACCAGATTCAGTCGATCCTACGTATTTTACTGCTTTATTCTTCCTTCCTGCATTTTCTTTTAAATTATAATTACTTATTTCGTTGCGTATATACTTTATGTCTTTGGCTTGTTTTATTGGCAAATCAAATATGTTATACTCCTCATCTTTACTTAGGTTTATATTGCGTGCTTGTATTGTATCCTCCCTTTTTAATAATTTTCAAATCGTCAAGAATACCTTTTTATTACCCTTGGGTGTTATATTTTCTATTCTACTTTTGCTTGATAAAATCACCAACATTTTATGTATCGTCTTGTCAATTGTACGTTTCGCCTGTGTTTATTTTTAAGTAAGGATGTTATCCAATCTGAAAGAGTAGCCATGGTGGAGCAAGGCAGTTCACACTTCAGGCAGTCTCCGAATGGGGTGATGCCAATCTTGTAAGATTCAATGCCACCAAAACAAGCGTGTCTGTTCATAACGAAAAGGAGTCCGTTCACCTTGGCTCCTACTTTTCAGACTACTCTGTTGGGACATACTATAAATAATAATTCAAGAAGGTCCTGGTAAAGGAGACGTAAGTTCTGTTTGAAAACATAGTTTCTGAAGGTAATGCATTACGCATATTGTCTTTTAAATCTATCAATTTAGTGTTTAACATGATACGGGGACTTTGTGGAGGGTATTTTGTACCAGAAGGGCTACCTTTTTTTTTGCTTCTATCTTATATAAGTATGTAAAATGTAATTCTTTCTTCATATTTTTCTCTGTAACTTTTGTTGTCTAGGCGTGATTTCATTAATTGGTAGTTGTTTTTTCTCCTCCTTTCTACGTATCTAGTTTATTCTGATGTTCTCTTGTCTTTATTTTCATTACTTATGATTATTCTTTATTCTTTCGTCCCTTCTTTAACTGCAAGTTTCTCTTTTTAAGCCTATTTTTCACTTGTTTGTTACTTCGGTTTTACCATTTCAAAATACAAATCTATAAAGAGAAAGTGACAGCTACCAGCTAGAAAGCTGCCTCGCTAGAATTGTCTTCACTTCATACCTTGACGCTTAATATATTTTAATAATTTTCTAGATGATTTAGTGGGTACAAGTTGTTACTTTGTAAGGCTTAACCACTATAGGCTTACCATATAAATGTATCCCAAAATTCTAAATATTAGACCAATAAAAATTAAAATAATGTTATCTACCTATTCGACTTTTAGCTTTAACCTGAGTAAAACTAATTCATCTGACCCGTTCAAATTCATCTAGTCTTATGAGCCAGATAAATGAGGGTCCAATAAATTAGGATTTTGTAAGAAATCGAATCCGGTTTCTTTATTTATAAATAATCTAATAAAACACTATGTTTCAGTTACAAAACTTAAGTTTGTGCATTATGTTCATAAACTAAGACAAATTAATTATGCTACTTACCTTACAAACGCCAGATGACGCGTTTTCATCGCACTTTTTCACTAAAATACGCTCTCACGCGAGCGACGTGTATGATGGGTCGAGGTAGTCTGGTGCGACCAATTAAGACTCGATGTAATAAAATAAAATAGTTTAAGATTACGTTTAATACTGCCCCGAAACATCAAGCCAGACAAATTATAACTTTAGTCGTGGACAATTTTAAATGTTATGTTATTCCTAAAATAATAAATTTATTAGGATATTTACAATGAAAATATCAAGAAGCAATATCTGAATATCGATACAACTTACTAAATTTAGTCTATTGTTCATATTTATTTCAGAAAATAGTGTAGTCCAACAAAAAACGGCGTTTGGACGCGCCATATTAATTAGATTTTAATGTTATCTGCAAGCTTAAATTAAATTTAATTAAATTAATATCAATTAATAATAATGGACGGTAAAATTTTACATTAAACCTGAAAAGGATGTTCCAGTTGGACAATATTTTGATATGTTCCTTAGTAAAAATCATGTCAAAACTGCGTTTCGAAGAATCACCCAGGAACTTATAACCTCCACGTTTATAATTTACCTAGGTACCTACTGTTTTTAGGGTTCTAACCTTAAAGTTAAAAAAAGGAACCCTTATATTGCGTTTTCGTCTGACCGAAGCACAAAAATTTAAAAATTACAGTTTTGTCTTCAGTGTCGGTTATAGTACCTATGCCCTCCAAAAATAATATTCAAAATATTTTCAATGTACAGAATTGGACCTGTTACTGTTTTAGTATAAGTGTTACTTATAGATATATAGAAGATATGATATATATTAGTCAGCTAGAAAGCTACGTACGACATAATAGACAGAAATAAGCTTACCTACAATAGTTTTACATCTTGTAGCACGCCTCTAACACCTCTCTTGGGTGAGAAGGGTGGACGATTTTTGCCAGCATTAATGAAATGCAAAGGAGAAATGTCAAAGGTAAAACCATTTGCATTCTCAGCGACCGTCAGACAGCTCTGATGGCTGTGAATTCCTTCCTAGTAGTCTCTAAACTGGTCAAAGAAGGTGTTACAGGCTTGAACAACCTGGGAAGACAACAATGTCAGCCTTATCTGGGTACCTGGACACAAAGGCGTCGAGGGTAATGAGAAGGCAGACAGACGAGCGAAGGCCGGCTCACAAGTCACAAAGACATTTGGTTGGCTCCGAACCATTTGTGGGGATTCCACATGGAATATATCACCAAGCATTATTTGCACATGCCAGGAACGAACACATGAAGGAATGGAGGGAAGTGAGCGTTAGGTCTAAACAACTCCCAAAATTTATAGTCACCATCAATAGAATAGAACACCCCCACTTTTTAGCGTCGGGGGTTGAAACCAAAGCTCAGCAGCCTACTATGCAATCGACTACTTAATTATATGTCGTAGCAATGTCATTAGTACAGGTTAACAATTGACAACGAAACGCAAGTATTATTTGATACTTTAGGTTGAAACCAATTGTACCTAATGGGTAGCACAAAGGTCTAGCACCTTTATAAGAATCGAAATAGGTGTTGCAAAGGGATTCTATCGTGGTATTTCGTAGTAAATAAATCAGTGAGGTGTCGTAGTGAGTTGAATTGTGAGGATCCGAACGAGAGTGAGCGGTCAGCGTCGGGGAGCGGCCGGGGATTGTTCAGAGATAAGTCCTTTATTCTTTAGTATTATACTAGAAAGTATTGTTTATGCTTCCGTGTGATATTAATGTAGTGCGGACGTGTAGACCTTGGCACCTAGGTATGTCTTGGTGTATTTCTATGTAGATATTTCTTACAGTTGATGTGTAATGTGAACATGCGTTCGCAGGTGGTGGAGTCTTACGGGCTTGTGTAGCCTACGTCTGGTTCCCATGCTGTTAGAAGGTCGTGATAGGAAGCTGGTTGGTCAGGGTTGGCTTTGAGGGGAAATGGAGGAGGCCAATCATTAGGTAGGTAGGGATTCAATGCCCTTCTCCGATCATTATCTGATTGTTACCCTCGTGAGGCAAGGTTCATTCGAGTAAAGCTTTGTTAGAGGTACTAGCGAGTGTGTCGCGTATCGGAGAGTTGAGGGACGCTGCTATGATGTAGGTAATATTATTAAAAATGGTAAACCAATCTAAACATTAAGAATATACTTACATATTATAATCTACGTACAAACATAGCCTATTTATTGTTATAATAACATACTTCATCTAAAAACTTATCAGAAGCTATCACGATAATTAAAAATAATTATCCTTTTTAAATAAAAATATTTACAGAATCCTAAAAAGTATATAGCAGCGAGATATAACATTGCAATTAATTAATTACATAATTTTATATTAGGTAGGGCCCTACTGCGGCTCGAATGTTTGGAGTGTGGAGTTGATACTAGACCTCGTGACAATGTGGTATAAAGTGGCTGCGTTCCTCGCGGTGTGCCTAGTCACTTTTAAAGTTAAAATATTTAAACATAAGGGACCTAATATTGTAAATTATTACCTTAGCTATATTCTATACTATTTTACGACTTCCTTTATCGTCGCTTTAATATGGCCATTATTTTTATTAAGTCCGAAAAATGTAAGGAACGCAAAGTAAGTGAAAATACTTTTGTTTAAAATAAAATTATCAATATTATTATCTCAATTGCATTACAGTTGCATAAAAATGTAAAATATTTCAGGTTTGGCACTAGTATACTAAAACATATAACAAAATTACTCGGGATAAAATGGTACATGCGCCACGGAGAAGTATTAGCCGAAGACCGCGGTGCCGTCATCATTTCGAACCATCAGAATTCACTTGATATGTTAGGTAACTATTGTCATCTTTTAAACATAATAATTGAAAAAGCTTAGTCCAAAAACCCTGAACTTGGCTTGATAACCTTACATTAATAATCTTCTTTATCTTCTTCTAACGGGTGTAAGGGACATCGTACCGAAAACCGATACCAGGGATCCAGAACACGATTCTGAACATCCTAGTGTTGAAATTTTTCATCGGCTTTTTCATGAATTTCAAAAAAAATAATTCACTTTTTTTAAATAAAATTAGTATAACATCATTATTGGTATAATAATAAAGCCTAATTTTAATTTAAAAACAATTAAACAATTATTTGTGTTTTTATTTTATTTTTATTTATTCTTTATTTACAAAAACAGTGCATAGGCAATTAATTAATAAGCAATTAACTATTATTATTTTAGAAAAATTGCAATGTAATTTGAAAAATAAACATTATTCCGCATATATTCATTACATGCTCGAAAATTAATAAGTTAGTCATTTGTCATTTACCATATAAATGGTTACTGGAATGTTGTAACGGACATTATTTGACGTTGTCGCGTAGCGGGGATAGTGGCCCTACGAAATAAAGAAAACAAGAACTAAGAATAAAGAATTATATTTACAAAGAAGGCACAGGCTAGAGAGCAAGGGTCGTGAGTAGGCTAACGGTTTTTCCGAGGTACGCGCACTGAGAATCGGTCAGGTTCCCCTTCTAAGTGAGGTGAACTTATCAGAGTCGTCGTAGCAGAAGCAGCACGGTGACGGCACGGCGCGACAGCACCAGGCGCAGCACGGCGCAGCAGTTCCAAGGTCGACCAGCTTAGCAGCTGGTCCGGCAGTGGACAGGCTCAGCAGCCGTCCTCAAGCTCGACCGGTAGGGGTCGACAGCAGCTTGCGTCCGACGCCTCGTGCAAGGGAGTTCGTAGTGGAACTCGTAGGTAGGACCTTGTAGATAGGACCTCGTAGATAGGACCTCGTAGGTAGGACCTCGTCGGTAGGACCTCGTAGGTAGGACCTCGTAAGTAGGACCTCGTAGGTAGGACCTCGTAGGTAGGACCTCGTAGGTAGGACCCTGGAACCCACGGAAAGACACCGTCAGGTCCAGCCCGTGTGTCATAACCGTCCGCCGACCACAGAAGACACCTCAGCCTATTCAGTCCAGTCGAGGGTCTTGGCAGACGGTTATGCTACATTAATCGGTCGGACAGATAAAGAAGAAACAGTAAGATTACAGTATAAGGCAGAATAAGGACAGAGAAATACAAGAAAGATGATATTGTAGAATAGTAGGGATAGCGTCGGTTACAGGTTCCGTTATAGTATTCAAATTTGCGTACGTTGACCGCCAAATGCTTTTATCAACGGTTTAGGACCGTTGATAATACAAAGTGCCTAGAAACAGGAAAGAGAACAGATAGATAGAAGACAGATAGCAAGCACACTCACCCGTAAGTAGTTTTAGAGCACAAATTGAATTTACAAGGTTTTACTTATTGAAATAGTAACATACGTGCGCACTCCACAATCGTGAGACAAGCACTGGCGAGCTCGCGGCGAAATGGCTCGCCGTGGCGCATATAGTATGGTTATAGCTATATAGTACTATAACGGTTTAATATTTTAAGGCGCGTACACACGCGTAACGTTACAGTACCCCGGGAAATAGTGTAGGATTTTGCCTAGATGAAGCAAAATCCGTCTACCTCTCTACTAACTAACTTAGCATTTATTCCAACCCATTCACTCACTCATCGTTCATCAACCATTCATTCAGTCTTCGGTCCTTACATGACCTTAGACCCTAACAGACAGAGTGTACATTTATTTAGAGCAATGTAGACTCAAGACAGGAAGTAAGGAATATTGTAATGTAGTGATTACAATACTCTGAGAGGGGTGTTGGTTATGGTAGCAGGGTAATGTAATGTAATATTGTGTAGTTGTAGTCTAGTCTAGTTTAGGTATGTAGGGAAATTGACCGGCATAGCGGTGGGTAGACACCGTTGCAGGACAATACAAGGATGTATGCCCATCCAGTCACGTAGTAGCGTTCCTGGGCAGCAAGGACATACATCAAGGACTCAGGTTTAGCCTGAAATTCGACCAGACGACGAGTAGGCGACGTCAGCCAAACTATATATTAATGACTGCTGGGATAGTGTGTAGGGCACCATCTGCCAACAGCTTAACAAGGAAAGGATAAGTGACTACCGAAGAGCGGTGTGTAGGGCACCGTCTGTCCGGTAGGACCTTAAGGATAGCGTTGTGTCCATCCGGTGAATGTGAAGCATTCCCGGGCAGCAAGGATACACGCTAGGGTAGGATTAAGGGATAGAAATGGACGCCATCATGGAATCAGTGTCCATGAATAGGGTAGGAGTCTAGACTAGCTATAGGTGTTATAAAAGCAATAAGATTGTAAATAAATTAAAATTATGATAGACAACGCAGGGTGTCATTACTAGTGTTGTATGTAAATAGTAGTTATAGTTAGATAATGTAATAGAGATTAGTGTAATGATGTAGTATATTTTTAAATAAAAAAAAAAATTATTAAGAAAAATATGTAAGTGTGCATTGCATAGGAATCGAACCCGCGTTGGACTTAGGCTCAACGGTTCAAATCATATAGCTAGGGTAAGTATAAAGTTATGTAGCTAAGTAGCTTAATATAGTGTAGTATAATTATGTAGTGGAATAAAATTAATAAAACGTTTAGGTTGTTTTATTACATGTATGGCAACCCCTCCCTTCTAAGGGGGAGGCCTCCGCTCAGCAGCGAACATCTATCGGTTGCTAATGATGAAAGATTATGATGGTTACGTGTATATAAGTTAATTATAGTGCCAAGTTTAGTTAAATAATATAGTAAATATAAGGTTATGTTTGGTAGTTTATTTGTTTAAAGTCTTTGATATGCCAAGCGCCTAAAGGATTTCCGGACATATCCGCAAGTTCATACACAAGTGGAGACTTCTTAGATATTATCTTGCACTTTATGAATTTAGGAGCTAGCTTCTTATTAAAATGTTTATCCTTATCACTTTGATAAAACGTTCGTTTCCATACTGTATCACCAACGTTAAATTCAGCTTTTCTCCGTCGCAAGTTATACGTTTTACAATTCCGACTGTGAGCTTGTAATAATAATGACTGTACCTTGTCAAAAATCGATGATAATATCCCTAAGTTATCAGCGTAAGAGTCACGTGGTTGATAGATTATATCATCAGACGAATCGCTATCGTTATGTATGTAATGGGAACCACAAGTAACCAGTTCCCGACCGTATACTAGGAATGATGGTGTGTGTTGTGTTACTTCATTAACTGAGTTGTTAATAGCAAACTGGATTTTTGGTATTAGCGTGTCCCAAATGCGATGATCGTCGTGAATAAAACTCGATATTGCAGTCATTATAGTTTTGTTGTAACGTTCAACTGTATTTACATGAGGAGAATATTTTGGTGTAAAGTGTAGTTTAGGTACTTTGTACCTTAATAACATATTTTTTAGTGTTGTACTAATAAATTGTTTGCCATTATCTAGGATAATTGTGGAAGGAATACCATGTACTAAGAAGACATTTTCTTCGAGAATTTTAGTGACAATTTCGGCTGTAGCACGCCTTATAGGGAATAACAGGCAGTATTTACTGAAACAACATGTTACTACTAATATGTAGCAGTTTTGTTTCCTTGTTGAAGTTAGTGGTCCAACGAGATCGACGCTTAAGACTTGAAAAGGCCTAGAGCATTGCTTAGGTCTTCCCATTTCGCCTAACGTAGCATGATTTTGATGTTTATGAGCGATACAGGTGTCACAGGAAGTGATTAATTTTACCACATCTTTATGCATTCCTGGCCAGAAGTATTTTAATGTTAGTCGTTTAAATGTCTTAAAAATACCAAAATGACCAGCAGTGGGGTCTGAATGGTTTTCAATAATTACAGAGTGTCGTAACTCAGCAGGAACGACCTCCTTCCATTCGAACTCCTTAGTGAGTGAGCACTTGCCCTTCGTGAATCTATATAGACGATCGTTTTTAATTAAATAGTTAGGAAAAGATGTTGGGGAGCTTTTGCATCCGTGGTAAATATTAAGGTACCATTGGTCGGTAGTAGTGGCGGTTATAGGACTAGTATCGATAGCGGATATTTGACCGGCACGTGATAATAAGTCTGGGATTATATTGTCTTTACCGCGACGATGTTTTATTTCAAAATTGAAACTAGATAAACGTACACCCCAACGCGCCAAGCGTCCTGTAGGGTTATTTAAGTTAAGGAACCATTTGAGAGCAGAGTGATCCGTGTATACGATGAACTTCATGCCGTTGTCCAAGTAACACCTCCAGTGTTCGATGGCTACTAGGACAGCTAAGGCTTCTCGTTCAGTGATACTATAGTTCTTTTCTTGGGGTGATAAGGCTTTGCTCATATAAGCTATAGGGTGTTCCACACCATTTTTAGTCTGCGTGAGGAGACCACCAACGCCATAATCGCTAGCGTCGGTATGTACTTCAAATGGTAAGTTGAAGTCCGGACAAGAAAGTATTGGTGCTGAAACGAGGCACTCTAAGTTTCTGGAAGGACCCTTCCGCTTCGACGGACCAGGAAAAGGGTGCAGCCTTTTTACCAGTAGTGGTGAGTTTATGTAATGGACCAGCGATTGTGCTAAATTGCGGTACAAATCTACGATACCACGATGCCGTACCTAGGAATCTTTTTACTTCTTTTTTGTTTGTGGGAGTAGGAAAGTTTAGAATAGCTTCTACCTTGGAAGGGTCGACATGTAAGCCGTTTGAATCAATTACGTAGCCGAGGTATTTCAATTCGTCACGAAAAAACATTGACTTCTTAAAATTAATGGTTAAGTTTGCAATTTTTAGTTTTTTATATACCTTGAGGAGCAAGGAGATATGTGATTCAAAGTCTTTTGACACTATGATGACGTCATCTACGAAAACGAAGACCGAATTTTCGAACTCTGGTCCACTAAATAGTGTATCCACTAGTCGTTGCTGAGTGGCTGGTGCGTTGGTTAAACCGAAGGCCATAGTGACGAACCTATAAGTTCCGCGATTGGGAATATAAAAAGCAGTCTTGTCTCGATCAGATTCCACGATAGGAATTTGCCAGAAAGACTTGGAAAGATCGATGCTACTCAGGTAGTGGGCATCCTTTAGATTGTCTAGAATCTCGGAGATATACGGCAATTTATAGGCATCTTTTTTTGTTACCGAGTTTAACTTACGGCTGTCAAGACAAAATCGTAATTTACCATCTTTTTTCGGCGTTAGCAGTACCGGAGAAGACCATGGACTTTCGCATGACTCCACCACGCCTAGTTGTAGCATTTCATCTAATTCTTCACTTAGTATACGTCGTTTTTCGGGAGACAGTCTATAATACCTTTGCCTAATTGGTTGCGCGGTACCAGTATCGATGCGATGAGTAACCAACTGTGTACGACCTAATCCGTGTTTTTCAGCAGAAATATTTTCAAATTGCTCGATAATGTTATCGGCAGTTACCTGCTGTGCGTGTGTCAATTCAGAATAGGACCGTAAGGCATCGTTCTTTTCCGAAATAATATTTACGAGTGTGGAATCGTTATAGTTATTAAAGGATATAGAATTAATAAAATGTGGAAATAATTTAAATTTTGACCAAAAATCTACACCAAGTATTAGTGGTGACGTAACAGTATGTATCACGTACGCTTTTAAGATATGAAATTGGTTCTCGAAGGAAACCGGTAAATTGATGTAACCTATAGCCTGCATGGTTTGACCACCAGCGGCTGCAAAGGATTTCCCTGCGACAAGTTTTTGTAGTTCAAAACCTGTTGCTAATAGTTGCAAGTGCGAATAGTTGCCGAGTATAGTTATTGCCGAACCTGAATCTAGTAGTCCGCATAAAGATTGATTATTCACCCGTACCGTGGCATACGGTCGAATATCCTTAGTAGGCTTCTTGTTAAGGATTGAAGCAATTGAATAGCTATTTAGGTAAAGTTTTAAGGTTAGCAACCAGCGTTGCCAGTCCTCCTTATCAAAGTTTGTAGAATTAGTAGTAGTAATAGCATTGCCACAATCCTCACTTATTAGTTTTTTTGGTTGGAATTGCATTTAGGACAATCCGGGGTCTTATAATTTTTTTTCCCGCATTTAAAGCAAATTACGAAACGTTCGGCTTTACATTCCGATAAGGGATGGTCTTGAGTGCGACAACGCGGACAAAAGACGCGCCTATAATTTGTTTGGGAGTTTGTTATAGCCGCAACATGGGCCTTACCTTGCCCCCCATATTGAGATATGTTCCGGTTATTATTATTTCCCGCGTTAGGGTTGTGAGCACTGTTACTACGATTGTCTGCATTATAATTATAACTCTTGGAGTAATTACTAGTGTTAGGAATGTTACGATCATTGTACCTGGTATAACTATTCTTTTGTGGATAAGACATATTATAGTTCGTTCTAGTATCGACCTTCTTATAAGCTAGATCCGGTGCTAGCGTATCCGCCGTAAGGCGTGGAGGTTCGCGGAACTGTGACGTCATACACTGAATGTTCTCATAATTACAACAAATAGTCCTCAATTTGTCTATAGTGGTTATTTCCGAGACTGCAGAGGCTAGGGTATTGGAATAACAGGGTTTAATGTTGTGTAGTAGTATATCAAGCTTTTCCCGTTCCGGTAATTGATTAGACAATCTTGAAAACAATTCTGACATAATTGCAATATATATAGTTATATTTTCTGTTCCCCCTTGAGTACGGTTACGTATTTCCGTCATCAGGCGGTAATCGTAGTCGTAAGTACTAAAATCGCGCTTCAACAAGGATACCAACTCATTCCATGTATTAATTGTACTTTTAACGCTACGGTACCAATGCAACGCGTTATCAGTAAACAGCTCGGACGCATACCGCAATAACCGGTCCGAGTTAATACCTCTTGACTCGCTGAGTTCACTTATGCGCTGCACAAAGGCGTGCACGCATGATTTGCCATTAAATTTTATTTTAAGTAATTCTGTGATATGCGCATGATCGCAGTTAGATGAATGAGATATAGGTACTACTAATGATGTAGTATCATCATTAGCGGAACTAGGTTCGGTTGCAGCGCTTTGCTTCTTCCCGTACTTATCTTCCAATTTAGTAAAACTGGTAAATAAACTATTAAATGTTTTTATCGCAGACTGTACCTGTTGGTTGAAGTCAGTGGACTCCACTGTGCGTATTCTTTTAATTCTGTGGTAGATATGATTTAATAAAGCTCTCGTACGTTCGAATAAGCTAACGTCGATTTTAGTCTCAAGATTTTTGAGTTTGGGCTCAAGATCCTTGATCGAGATCGCGACCCCTTCCAGATCCGACTTAAGGTCGATGCCAGACTCGTATATTTCCAATGGTGATACCAATGGTGATAGTTTATTGAGTTGCTTGCGCAATTCTAACACTGTAGTACCGGGTTCTATTCCACGTATTAACAGTTCGTAAGATAATTCTTGTTTGTTAAGTAAAAAGTACTTAATTGGGTAAGTGTCCATTTTAGTGTTTAAAATTCAAGATAATAAGTATAAGGTAGTTCCTCTAGTTAGTTTTTATAGTTTAAAATTGATAGATACTTGAATAAGATATATAGATATAGGACGCTAAAGTTTATTTAAAAGTGACTAAGTTATAATTTAGTTGAAGGTAGTTTAGTGTAACAGAAAAATAATAAAAAAAATAAAAAAAATATGTACGCTTGCCAGCGCAAGTACGCACGTAGATTTACTACAAATCTATTACACTGTGTAGTAATAAGTGTAAGATGTATGTGTAGTAAGTGTAGCACACGAGATGATAATAAGTTGGTATGGTGGTACTACTTTTTCCATCAACCGCCTCTTACGGGACCCACTGGATGTGATGGGATGGCCCTATTCTAACCCGGGAACCATACGGGGAACCAGATTATAGAGATACTGCTACAAAAGAAACTACTACGGGGTGGTTGTGCTAGCCGTACAAGGTGTAAAAGAAAAAAATTGTCCGCGACCGTTACAATACACAAAAGAAAGTACAAAAAGAACCGTCACCAAAAACCCGCGACGAAACCTGACCGCGAACTCAGTGATAGCAGAAGTAATACAGAAAGAAGGAAAGAAAGAAATGTGAAGGAAAAACCGTTATAACCGCGTTAAGGCGCCACTGTCGCGTAGCGGGGATAGTGGCCCTACGAAATAAAGAAAACAAGAACTAAGAATAAAGAATTATATTTACAAAGAAGGCACAGGCTAGAGAGCAAGGGTCGTGAGTAGGCTAACGGTTTTTCCGAGGTACGCGCACTGAGAATCGGTCAGGTTCCCCTTCTAAGTGAGGTGAACTTATCAGAGTCGTCGTAGCAGAAGCAGCACGGTGACGGCACGGCGCGACAGCACCAGGCGCAGCACGGCGCAGCAGTTCCAAGGTCGACCAGCTTAGCAGCTGGTCCGGCAGTGGACAGGCTCAGCAGCCGTCCTCAAGCTCGACCGGTAGGGGTCGACAGCAGCTTGCGTCCGACGCCTCGTGCAAGGGAGTTCGTAGTGGAACTCGTAGGTAGGACCTCGTAGATAGGACCTCGTAGATAGGACCTCGTAGGTAGGACCTCGTCGGTAGGACCTCGTAGGTAGGACCTCGTAAGTAGGACCTCGTAGGTAGGACCTCGTAGGTAGGACCTCGTAGGTAGGACCCTGGAACCCACGGAAAGACACCGTCAGGTCCAGCCCGTGTGTCATAACCGTCCGCCGACCACAGAAGACACCTCAGCCTATTCAGTCCAGTCGAGGGTCTTGGCAGACGGTTATGCTACATTAATCGGTCGGACAGATAAAGAAGAAACAGTAAGATTACAGTATAAGGCAGAATAAGGACAGAGAAATACAAGAAAGATGATATTGTAGAATAGTAGGGATAGCGTCGGTTACAGGTTCCGTTATAGTATTCAAATTTGCGTACGTTGACCGCCAAATGCTTTTATCAACGGTTTAGGACCGTTGATAATACAAAGTGCCTAGAAACAGGAAAGAGAACAGATAGATAGAAGACAGATAGCAAGCACACTCACCCGTAAGTAGTTTTAGAGCACAAATTGAATTTACAAGGTTTTACTTATTGAAATAGTAACATACGTGCGCACTCCACAATCGTGAGACAAGCACTGGCGAGCTCGCGGCGAAATGGCTCGCCGTGGCGCATATAGTATGGTTATAGCTATATAGTACTATAACGGTTTAATATTTTAAGGCGCGTACACACGCGTAACGTTACAACGTCTTATAAATTTTTTTTCGGTACGATGTCCCTTACACCCTGTATAACTTGACATAGTCTTTATCTTCTTTTTAACACCCTTTTATTAGCTTAACCTGTATGTATGTATGTATGTAACTATGTAACTATGATGGTAATGGAATCTTGCGATGCAATTTTGACCCACTTCTACACGTCCAAAACATTTGAATTTTTGCACATGTATCAAGGACCGGTGACAATACAATAATATGGTATCCTCGAGCTGATCTGATGCTGGGGCTCGAAGGTGGAGAAGGGAACCCTTGAATGGCTACTAGTCAACTAATCGAGTTTGGGCTCATTTGTTTTAAAGAGTTAGTTTCATATTGACCATTAATGAGGACCTGATGATGGAACTGGAAGGTGGGTAACGGAACCCTGGAAGAGCTACTAGTAAACACATCGAGTTTGGACTCATTTGATTTGTTTTAAAGAGTTCTTTTCACTTTGACCATTAATGAGGACCTGATGATGGAACTGGAAGGTGGGTAACGGAACCCTGGAATGGCTACTAGTAAACACATCTAGTATGGACTCATTTGATTTGTTTTAAAGAGTTCTTTTCACATTGACCATTAATGAGGACCTGATGATGGAACAGGAGGGTGGGTGACGGAACCCTGGAATGGCTACTAGTAAACACATCGAGTTTGGACTCATTTGATTTGTTTTAAAGAGTTGTTTTCACTTCGACCAATAATGAGAACTTAATGATGGAACAGGAAGGTGAGTAACGGAAACCTGGAATGGCTACTAGTAAACACATCGAGTTTGGACTTATTTGATTTGTTCTAAAGAGTTTTTTTCACTTTGACCAACAATGAAGACCTGATGATGGAACAGGAAGGTGAGTAACGGAAACCTGGAATGGCTACTAGTAAACACATCGAGTTTCGGCTCATTTGATTTGTTTTAAAGAGTTTTTTTCACTTTGACCAACAATGAGGACCTGATGATGGAAGAGGAAGGTGGGTAACGGAAACCTGGAATGGCTACTAGTAAACACATTGAGTTCCAGCTCATTTAATTTGTTTTAAAGAGTTGTTTTCACTTTGACCATTAATGAGGGCCTGATGATAGAATAGGAAGGTTGGTGACGGAACCCTGGAACGGCTACTAGTAAACTCATCGAGTTTAACTCATTTGATTCGTATTAAAGAGTTCTATTTACTTTGTCTAATAATCAGGGTTGATGGTGGAAATGAAAGGTGGTTGACGGAACTATGGAATGATTACTAGTAAACCTCGATGGGTTTACTAGTAGCTTGGACTCATTTGATTTGTATTAAGGAGTTATATTTACTTTGCCTAATAACGTGGACGTTGATGAACCCGGAAGGTTGGTAAGCCACCGAACGGCTTCGGACCAGTTATACCATTAATGGTATAGGTAGTACTAGTTAATACCAGTTATACTATTAGATATCCCTTGAATACTACTTGTAAAACTATTGACTTACTTTCGACTGTTTAAAGGGTAAATACGTAGTGCTTTCTTAAACTTCGCTAACTCAATCAGATACCTGCGCGTAATCTTCTATACTATAATAAAACTCAAAGAGCACTTTTTCTGTACATTGAATATTTTTCCAAAATTTTTATGTGGGGATACTATACTATCGACATAGAGGCCAAAACAATTTTTTTTGGAGTTATTGTCTGTCTGTCTGTCTGTCGTTCTGTTCGTCCAGGTATCATTTTAAAACCCGTGAATGGATTCTGATAGGACTTTCACTGATGTGTTGTGTAGATGTAGGGGTATAAGTTGGTATATAAAACATCACGCTATGTTTCATAGGGGCTAAGCAGTGAAACATTACTTGCACATATTACCACGTAATTTCCTTTGTATGTAAATAGGGTAATTATAAACTGATCAGTTAATCATTAAGATATCTATTATTACGCTATATACAATAGGGACTGAGCAGACATTTAGTTTGCATAAGATATGGCAGTGGTGAAGCGTCAATTTTTGTAAGGGGTAAGCCGGTCCGGTACACCCAGGACATTTTCATTAGATTTCTGTATTGTGCTAAGTACTTTGCTGATAGCAATATGACATTATATCTTTGAAAAGTTAAAATCTGTAATTCCCGAGCGAGTCCAAACTAGATTAGGTTCAAGGTCAGGGCTCTGGGGTGTTCATGAAATTTAATGAAACTCCCCAAGTCCAGGTAGTGTAAAGATATTGTATTACAGTCGCAACAATAAAAGATGCGAAAAACTTATAACTTTCATTATCGAATATGATTAGACAGTCATTTACGATGTTAGCGTGATTTACATTATGAACAGCGCCATCTATCGGTGAAATTGAACATACAATCACTATAGAACTTTAATCTATAAATATAAAAGAAAGCCGTGTTAGTTACACTATTAAAGTCAAGTCAGCTCAAGTCAACTCAGCTCAAGTCAACTCGTGCGCGGGTGCTGCTTGGGGGGACTGGTCCGGCCGCTGTCCTTTTATCCTTTTTTTCTTTTATTTTTTTTCTTTTGTAGTCTAGCAGCAAAATTGATTATTACTTTATTTACGTTCTGAAGGCAATTCACTTGAGCTTGTAAATTATTCTTGGTATGTATCTAACTTAGACGACTTGTGACAAAAGATGGTAATATGTTAAAGTGCTTTGTGTCTTGCCTGACGAGGCACTGCTTAACAGCAGAAGTTAAATGTTTAACGTGTGCCACTGTGATTTTGGATCGGTCATGCTCGCCATCGAAAAGTCTTTGCTTGTGGCGGCTTCGTGTGGCGGGTCACCCCCTTCCCTCCAATATGGTTGAGGGGAGTGATGGCTGCTGCTCGAGTCAACTCGTGCGCGGGTGCTGCTTGGGGGGACTGGTCCGACTACTATCCCTTTGGCATTTTAGTTTGTTGTATTTTCGTCGTATTTTTTTATTTTATTTGATATTTTGAACGGCAGGACACACTGTCGCTGGTGCTGATCTAATTGTAAAAAGACAAACTTTGTTTTAAAAAAAAATGTGAAAAAATGACAAGCCCGCTGAGTTTCTTGCCGGATCTTCTCAGTTGAGGCCGCGTTGTGATCCGGTGGTAGCTTTTAAAAAAAAAATGACCGTTCAAAAGTGCTAGCGTTAAGCCTATTTGAAATAAAAAAATTTGAATTTTGAATTTTGAATTTTTTGAATTTTATTTATAACTCAAGAACGGCTGAACCGATTTGGCTGAAAATTGGTGGGGAGGTAGCTTAGAACGAGGAAACGGACATAGGATACTTTTTATCCCGGTAGGTTAAGGTTAAGCAACGTTAGGTAAGGTCATTAAATAGATGGGTGAACCGATTTGTATGATTTTTTTTGTGCATATCGGGTAGGTCTGAGAATAGGTTATAAAGTATATTTCATACCGCTAGGTTAAGGTTAAGCAACATAAGGCCAGGTCATTAAATTGATGGGTGAACTGTTTTGTATGAAATTTTGTGTGCATTTCGGGTAGGTCTGAGAATAGGTCGTAAAGTATATTTCATGCCGCTAGGTTAAGTTTAAGCAACATAAGGCAAGGTCTGTAAATAGATGGGTGAACTGATATGTATGAAATTTTGCGGGTAGTTCTGAGAATAGGTTATAAAGTATATTTTATGCCGCTGATACCATGATTGACGAAGATATATAGAACTCGAGGAGGGTGCAAGAGAGGGAGAGGGGAGGGTGATGGAGTGAGTGATCAGAGGAGTTAGGTGGAGCAAGGGGGGGGGGACTGAGAGGGAGCAAGTTGGAAGAAGAGAGAGGAGGGAGAAGGTTCAGAGAGGACAACGTGGAGAGGAAGAGGGGAAGTGTGACGGGGACCGAAGCGGGAGGGGAGAGAAAGAGCATAGAATTAGATTTTCCTTATAAGAGAGAGAGATGGAGAGAGATAAATCAAGGGAGTAGGGAGAAAAGGGGAGCAAAATGTAATTAAAGCGCGGGTGGAGCTGCGCGGGTCAGCTGGTATAAAAATATGTTTTGCCACAACCTGCCTACGATTCAAGCTACGAACAAATCAATACTTGAGCTAATTTTATTCGTAGTTTAGGCGAATATTTCTAAGACTAAAAAGTATAAAATAAATTAATAGTTTAAAAAACTAAAAATACACGCTTTATAAGGACTACTGCATTAAAAAGCTATAAATAAATTATCTAAACCGTGCTTTCTTTCTTTCTACCTCGTGTTTGTAATTTATGGATTATACTTATGCGTGGGGCGCTTTTTCTGAATAACAGCTTAACATTTTTGTCAAATTTCAAGAACGCTAAGTATTTGTATTCGCATGACAATAATTTGAAATAATTTACAGAAAAAAATAAGTATAGACTAGCGACCCGCCCCGGCTTTGCACGGGTGGCAAAATGTTATGTTAAGATTATAATATGTATAAAGAATAATACCTTACCTTACCTACAGTAGATTTTTGTACCATAACTACAATATTTTTGGATTTCTTTTAACTTTTGGATTTCTCTTAAATTGAATTTTGGATAACGCGTTATAAATAATTTGTTGAAGAGTATTAACCAAAAGTATTAGCTGAATTTCACGTAAATTGGACAAATTGAAAACTTTCCTTCTCTATTTAGCCTCTTAGGAGAAACAATCCAAAAAAATAATATACAACTTGGCGACGGGTGGCATACACAAACTATAGAACGACGGGCCCGTTGGTCTAGTGGTTAGACAACCTGTCCTCTAACCGATGGGTCGTGGGTTCGATTCCTACTAAGTGTCTGGGTGTTATTTATCTATTTAAATACATACGTATTTACAAAAAAATTGTATACAGAATGTAAAGGAACTGGTGTCAGATCCAAAAGGGGCGTATTCACAAAGGTTTGTACATAACAGGAAAAATATAAAAAAACAATATTACGGCTACCCCAAAAATGCTATCGTTTTTTAAAAATTGGAATTATTATAATATATTCCCCGAAACTTCCCGATATCTTCAACAGCTGGTAGCACTTGTTGTTTGTAGAAGGCAATGACTTCTGTCACAAGTCAAAGAGTGGCTACACAGTTACTAACCAGCCTCCAACAAAGGTCAAGTGGTTGGGACGTCCACCGTTGGCGTGCTGGCTACACGGTTATAAACCACAGGCACTAACTTGATAGAGTGGCTATGATTCCAGGAAAAATATCGATATGTCGATATTTTATGTTTAGATAGAGGGATATTTTTCCGAGATATATAATATTTCAATATCTCCTTCGATCGACATACTTGATATTTTACCTAGATATATCGATATAAAAATGAATTATCGAAAAATAATATTATAATAAATATTTTTTGTCTAGATTACAATATCTTTGTCTTCAGCGAGGGATATAAAGAGTTGGGGCACCCACCACCCAAGTGTCTTTTCTATTTTGACAATGTTTGGACGGTTAAAATTGATATTCTTGTGATACTTAAGTAGATAACTAAAACTTGAAACCGCCAATATTCTTTTAAATAATAACGACATTTTTCATTTAATAATCTTACCCGACATATATTTTAAAAATGTCGATACGATGTTATGTCGACACCTTATTTTTGCTCTTGGACATCTCTAACGTTACACGTGCCGTTGGCGTCCAACCAAGGCCGTTGTAGCTGTAACACCCTTGGATTTCGTTTGACCTTCATAGCTCTAACGGTCTCGGTTGGGAAGCGTCGTTGGCAACGGCAGCTCTAACCAATACGAGATGTAGCAAAAGCAAAGATAAGGTATCGATATTACATCGTATCGATATTTAAATGAAAAATAGTTTAATATTTTTACTGATTATATCGCGGTTTATTTTTTATTTTAATTATATTGTAACGATATTTTTAACCACCGATCAAAAAGGAGGGGTCTTATAAGTTCGACGTAGTCTGTCTGTGGCATCATAGCTCTCCAACGAGTGGACGGGTTTCAATGCGCGTTTTTTATGTGAAAGCTAGTTAAAGGGATAGGGTTCATAGCTATGTATCATGAAACTCAGTCCAGCTGTTTAAAGATCAGCTCTTTTCCAAATAGATGTAGGGATACATTAGTTATATAGATAGTAACATACATTTTCTAGTACTTCCATTCGTCCAAAAGTCACGAAATGTACACGTGTTTATCCAGTGCTACTAAAGAATACGTGGTAATCTTGGCCAGGGTTTAATGACACAATCACTGAACCAATAAACGTAGACATACTAAATCTATACTCTCTGGACAGGACATGACGAGTAGGTGGTAGAAATATTGTGAACAGGGTCCGATGATGGACGAAGATATTTCTTCAATATACCTAGACAATACTTCTTAGTGCCAGTCAGTCAGCAGTCTTGTGCGCCTGCTCGTTGATTTGAAAGATCGTTCCGTACTAGTACAGTTTCGGAAGTGAACGAGTTCACACTAACCGTACGGTACTACGGTACTTAATAGGTAGTTTACAAATGATTCAGAACGATTGCACCTGTTTACTAACTTCTGTCTTGTAATTTTATTTTAATCTACAACTTACAGTATAATTAGGTATTATTAAATGTATGCAATGTATGGAATCTAGAAAGTTCTTTTTGTACCACAACAAGACCCATGTGTACACAATACACCGCCCAACTGAAGTAAAACTACTATTAACTAATGATATAGGTACGTACGTTAACTCCTTTGGAGTGTGTCCGATGTACGATTAAGATTAGCGAATCTATTCGGTGAGCACTGTGCAACGGTTCCTAACCGTTCACCGTTCCTGTAGTACAAAAGACTACTAAACATAAAATATCGACATATCGATATTTTTCCTGGAATCATAGCCACTTTATCAAGTTAGTGCCTGTAGTTTATAACCGTGTAGCCAGCAAGCCAACGGTGGATGTCCCAACCTCTTGACCTTGGTTGGAGGCTGGTTTATAACCGTGTAGCCACGGTGTCAGGTGCGTTGACCGCCTTTGATCAACTGCCGTCGTAGGCATACAATAAATAATATTCGTACCTACCGTAGGTCAGGAATGACACCACCGTCAAACTACAGAAGGTCCATTCCGTTCAGAAAACACTCATGCAGTAAATGCATCAGACCATTCCTTAGAACAAATGTACGTGTTATCATCATAAGTAGTTTAATTTTGTATGGAAATCTAAATTAGGACTGATATCCGAAACGGTGACGAAATTAAAAGTTAAATTAAAGTACCATTTTAGTGTCTTACAGTATCGTTAACTATTTACATAAAAGCAAATGTCAAAAGAAACATATTACTACAGCCACTATTCACCACCTATGTTGGATTCCATCTAAATCCATCCAGTTTATTCTCCTTATCATTTTCTTACTGGCTCTCATAATTATAGCCACCGTACTAGTACTTTAACACTAGGTACCGAGGCGAGGAAGTCTAATAGTAATTAATTCATATCCCTCTAATGTAAAACTGGACCTTCTGCATCCTATTTTACTGTGACAGATTTTATTACTCAATCGGCACACTGATAATAGGCACAAAGGCACAAAGGAACTGTCCTCTGTGCTATTGTTCGCGGGCCCGCTAAAAAGCGCCGCGTCGCTGTTTCGGCGAACGCAAATGCGGCGTTTCGCTTTGATCAACATTTATGTACCTATGTGGCACGTGTCGCATTCATTGCTACTCATCAATTGATTAGTCTTGCGCGAAGATTGCTTCCGGTCGGACCATAGATAAGAGTATATTACTTAGAAATAGATAGGTAACTCCCACGTCAAAACGCGCCCCCTAACACCAGCGCCTCCAGTGGTGTGATTTGAAACTTTAATAGCCTCGAGAATTTTTAATAAAAAAAATAGCTAAAACTTTGTAGTATTCGATATAAAGTACGCGGACGTCAATAGTTTATGCATTAAGGAATGAAATAAAAAAAGAAAAATGATTTCGAACTCCATCCACTGGGTTGGGGTTCGAACCCGCGCCCCCTAGACTTCGTATTAATTTGACTCCAACCTACACACATCAAAAGTGTCTAGGGATCAAGCATTTTTAAGCGGATTTCTTGAGATTGAGATGTGGCTTTGTAATAAATTTATGATTTTATAAATTTATATGGATCCTTTTTGGTGCATTTCATAATTTGAATCAGGAACTGTGAATCAAATTCGAGTAAAAGATGAAAATCAGCTGTCAATATTTTCCCTATAAAAACATACAACGCATTGAAGACATTATTAGTGCTACTGTTTCCCTACTACTGATTAAAACCAACGTTATTATGGAGCGGCGACGTCATTTAAGCAGGGAAGAAATGCTCAGAGCCGTGGGAATGATAGAAGCTGGTTCCCGGCAACGTACTGTGGCTTTAGCTCTGAATACAAGTCAGAGTGTTATCAGTCGACTTTGGACACGTTACCGAAGCACTGGTACCGTGGCTGAGCGCCATGGAGGACGGTATCGCTGCACCACACGGAGACAAGACCGATATATTCAAATCTTAACTCGAAGAGCTCCAACAATAACTGCCATGATGTTAGCCGTGAGGCTTCATCACTCTTCAGGGAACTTAATTAGCGACCAAACAGTCAGAAACCGCTTGCATGAAGTGAACCTTCATTCCCGAAGACCGCTACGGGTACCACCTATAGCAATGCACAATCGTAGGATTCGATATCAATGGGCTCTTGAACACAGAAATTGGGCAGAAGAACAATGGCGTTTCGTGTGCTTTTCTGATGAGTCTCGTTTTGGTATGAGACCGGATACAAGACGTATACGACACTGGAGAACCCCTGGACGCCAACAGCGATTAAAATCCTGCCAGGAAGTCCATCCTTATAGTGGTGGAACCATCATGGTATGGGCGGGTATTTGGATCGGCGGAAGAACTGAGTTGATTTGGATCAGAGGCAACCTCAACGCTCAAATTTATGCTGAGACGATTGTATCAGACGTCATCGTTCCTCTACAAGTGCAAATCGGTCCCTTATTTCAGTTAATGCATGATAATGCACGACCGCACACCGCAAGAGTTGTAAGACAGACTCTCGCCGCAGCTAACATCAATGTCCTGCCCTGGCCTGCTCAGTCGCCAGACTTGAACCCGATTGAGCATGCATGGGATATGCTACAGAGAAGAGCTCTGCCGAATATGGAGGGTATCCAGTCGCAAGAAGACCTTTTTTTGTTGTTGCAACGAACATGGGCGGCCATTCCACAGCGTGATTTGGATGAACTCATTTTGAGTATGCCAAACCGATGTTCTTGTGTTGTTAGTGTTCGCGGTAGAAACACGGATTATTAATTGTTTAAGTTACCCAATAAAATTTTAAAGAAAACTGTTATTTCAGTCTTTTTTTCGAACTTTTGTGTTAGTGGTTCAAATGTCAAAAATCCCTTTATTAGGAAAATGGCAAATTTCTTTATTAATGCAAAGGTGACTTGGTTTATCGTTACTGTGACAAACGAAAACACTTTATTTGATGAATCCTTAAAGAAAATTTTAATTAATATCAATCAGGAGAAAAGTTATTGCAAAAATATATGTTGATCCCTAGACACTTTTGATGTGTGTATTTACCGCTACCGCTGAAAGACATATGACGTTAGATGCAAAATACTGATCTACTATCTCAGTTTCATTCCGAACAGAGAAAAGTTGCAAATCACGCCGCAAGAGGGTGCTACTGGTAGCTTTTTCCATTTTTTCTAAGATACCATACCATGGGTCGGACGTCCGCATATGTCTTACTGAAATGCGAAGTACTTTAACGCGTTGATGTGCTTCCGTCGAAATAATTGTAATTAAGCAGCAGCACGTAGGGAATACGAGGTCCGTTTTTCAGTGCCATCGGTACGTGTTGGACTCGGAAATGAAGGACACCACAACTAAAGTGTACACACGTTATTAAGTTAGTTAAAAAGGCGGATTGCGGTGAAATAAAATAATGTGAATGCGATGTGGAATTAAATAAATTTCTGCATATCGTTTGAGTGTGTGTGTCTAACTGAGTGTGAGTGCCTCGTGCGTGCTCCGGTGGCGGCGCGCACGGCACCGACCGAGTTACCAACGAAGGTAGCCCTCTGTTGTAGACCATATGATAGTAGGGCTCACTTCACAGTATTGTAAGATCGAATTGTTGTTACATAAATTCCAGTAGCCTTATGTAAGATACTTTATCTCTCATTTTGTTAGTGCGGGAAGAGTTTTAGCTCCAGGTCCGGCAAAGATGTTTAACCTATTAGTTTTTAGGTATCAGATTGTGCCCTTAAATAGCAAAAGGCTCACCTGCTACGGACGGAAATGGCATAACAAGCAGGTACTTACTCCGTCTGCCTCTTCGGTAATAATAGGCGTGATAGATTATTTTGATTACCTACACGTCGACTTTATCTGTGAATAGAACGTTACGATCCTTTGAACTGCTGCCCCCGCCCCGGCCACCGCGCGTGCGCGCACAGCTGGCAAGTCGCCGGTCTGTTTGTGAAAGTGTGATTGACCTCAGGGTGGTATCAACGGTGTTGCCATGGGTAAGTTATGAGTAACATTATTTAATCAATGAATTTAAACGGGGTAAAATATTTATTAAATATACAAAAAAGGATAGCACGTATGTGGCCTTATTATGATACTAAATAATACCCTTATTGATCGGACACGAGTTTCTTTACAATCTGTATAAGTATTAGTATCAGTTGTCTGGTTTCTATAGTACAGGCTCTGCCTAGTTTGGGATCAGATGACCGTGTGTGGATTGTCCCAAGATATTATTATTATTATATTATACACTGAGCTGTTGCTGTTTCAGAAACCTATTACTGTCATAAATTTATCCTATGAGCCTAGTCCGAAAGGAGGTGGATATTTCTGGGCCAAGATAATTCTGTGGTCGAAAAAGATGAGATAAGGTTTAAAAAAAGGGTTTTTTTTTTCAATATCTATTGGCAAGAAATCAACACATTTATTAATCTTGGAAATGAGATAACTGAGAAATACGTTTTAGTCACAATACAAACATAATCGATTATCGATAATCAATAAATGTGAATTAGTTAAGTACAAAAATTGGGCTATCTAGGGAGTTAGCCAGAATTAATTTAATCAAACAAATTAAATCCCCAAAAAAGGAACCTATTAAATAGTTCTAAAACCTAATATTCAAGAAGTTCAAGTCAGATACCTGCTATAGGAAAAAATTACTCGCATTTAGGAATCGATTAAGTGCTGTGATCGATTCCGTATTTTTAGTCTATGCTGACATCTGATTCTGTCTGACAGTGACAACTGGCGACTGCACGATACTCTATGCTGTGGAATGAATAACTTGATTTGTTTTGGGCATTTTTGTGTTTTGATTGTGTTTCATTGATAATAATCCTTTGTTTGTACAGAGATCATACGCTAAATGTATATTAAAGTGAATTATAAGAAACCAAGCACATAAAAAAGTCAATAACACTCCAAACATCCACTGATAAAAATGTCCACCATCACTTATTAAAACTCTTATAACTCAGCTCTCAGGTTGGTTACCTCACTGGGATTTTTAGTAATGGTTTAAATGTATTAGCCTATAACTATTACCATTTTCATCTAATTCGATCTTATTTTTACCCAGGCCCTAGATTGTATGAAAGCGTATCTGTTTCCTTTGAATTAATTAAACTTAGACTATAGTTTTTGTACATGAAGAAGGAATAAAATTATTAAAGTAAGTTTACCGAATACACGACTTTTTTTCTTCCAATTAGTGTTCATCAACATGCATCCAAGGTTTATTAAGGTTTTAGGAATGTCCTGCTCTATAAAGACCAAACATATAACTGTCCATGGAAAAAACATTCTTCCCGTAGATCGACTCACACCTCTCGACACCCCTGAGTCACTCACACCGGTGTTACACCCCGTCGTCTTCTGACAGCTCTATGGAGAGCCCATTTAGTGAGTGGCAAGTCACCGCTTGCCAAAATATAATTAGTTAACACTGGTTAAGTCCACCAAATGTTCTCACAAAAAATCTAGAAATCTTTCTACATACTTATAATAGTCCCTACACCTGCCAGAGTCTGCTGTTATATCTTATTTCCAGCAGTTAATTTTGGCAGGTGTGTTCCATTTCATTGATTTCTCCTAACAGGTCTCTAGGTACGTGTTGGCTTCGTCCCCACGCAAGCCTTTTAAAAGTCCGGTTGTAAAAGCCCGTGGAAATAAAATAAAAATGAAAATAATAGTATAGTATCTATATCCATACTATATTATAAAGAAGTAGACCTTTTTTGCATGACTGACTCAACACCGCAGAGCCGAAACTACCAAAGCTAGGATCACAAAATTTGGAGAGAAGGTTAATTTTATGGCGAAGGGAACCAATAAGAAAGGATTTTTGGAAATTCAAACTCTAAGGCGATGTCCTAACTAAACGCGATCATCGCGCGAACGAACGACGCGACTTCCAAGGCTCGTCGTTCGATCGCGTTTAGTTAGGACACTTCCGAAGGGTGTAAAATAGGGATTGTAAGTTTGTATGGGATGGGTGTAAAAACATTGTATTTTGACTAGATTATTTTTACTTACTACGTCTCTAACGAAAATAATAAAATACGTGTGTCAGTAATTTTTCATAATTCGTCAGTTATGGGTGTAATATGAACTAAAAGAGGTAGGCCTTTTTCGCGTGACTGACTCATGAACGCAGAGCCGAAACTACCGAAGCTAGGACTACAATGTTTGAACAGGAGGTTCATTTTATGGCCTAGGGAAATAAAAAGAAAGAATTTTTGGAAATTCGAACTTTAAGGGTGTAAAATAAGGGTTGAAAGTTAGTATGGGGTGGGTGTAAAACCATTGTCTTTTGACTTAAAATTGTGTGCTTAGACTCTTTACTAAAAATAATCAAACACGTGTAGCAGCATTTTTCATAATTCGTTAGTTAAGGGTGTAAATAAACTAATTTTATAAAGAGGTAGGCCTTTTTCGCATGACTGACTCTACAACGCAGAGCCGGAACTACCGAAGCTAGGACTACAAAATTTGGACAGGAGGCTTAATTTATGGCCTAGGTAACCAATAAGAAATGATTGGAAATTCGAACTCTAAGTGTGTAAAATAAGGGTTGAAAGTTTGTATGGGGTGGGTGTAAAAACATTGTCTTGGACTTGAAATTGTGTATTTAGACTCTTTACTAAAAATAATGCAATACGTGTATCAGCATTTATCATAATTCTTTAGTAAAGGGTGTTATATCCCTATAACAAACATCCCTATCCCCATACAAACTTTCATCCCCTGATGAAAGTTTGTATGGGGTGGGTGTAAAAACATTGTCTTTTGAATAGAAATTTTGTACTTAGACTATTTAATTACAATAATGAAACACGTGTATTAAATCACTGTACCGTTATTCAAAGCTTATTATGAGAGCGGCACTTCCTGTTTCCCGTCGACTTTGCTCCTATTGGTCAACTTTCTTGTGATTTGACCGGAAATAGCATCACCATGGCAGGCGAGAGCAGTAAGGGTTCGTTAAAAATGCCCGCTCTCTCCGCTCTTGTTCATTGGCGTCTTATTTCCCGTCACGGACACCTGTCCAAGGCTACAATATTACAACTATTTATGGAATTCAAATCAAATTCTAAATAATTCCAAAGGAATAAAATATTAAACAACAATAGTTGTTACAAATAGTTGGAAGCCAAGCAAACAGTGAGTAAAAACATTTTAACGGTTTTTGCCGTTCGTTTTGTTTCTTTCTTCCTAATGAAATGTTTTATACTAATGAATATTTTGTGGTTTGAATATAGTGCAAGTAAATTGGGCTATGTAAGCAATATTTTTATAAATAATTATTTTCCATTCATTCTACCGACAATTTTATTTTGAAAACTCGAAATTTAGTTTTTAATACTTGTGCAGAAATGATATTTTTCGTAAAGTTTATTGCTGGTAATTGTACGTACGAGATTTCTAAGTGGATAAAAAACGACTCTTAGTAAACGACCCATAAATCATATTAATAATGCAAATTATTTTCTTTACAATCTACCCGCAGTTTTAAACATTTGCTGAATTATTTTGTAGCAAAGTCCTACGATGATAATACATTTCTTACAGTTAGTTCTAAGTTTTTTTTTCAGAATGAATATTTCTTTAAATCACATTATTATGCAGACAGTAGCAATACTGTCAATTTACGAAAATCTGAACAGTGAAATAGTGACTCTATTATCAACGTAAAAGGCAGCAAACAAGTGAGTTCAGTTAATTAGTATCCCAGTTATACAGACGCACCATTGCGTCCATTTTTATTTTTTTTATTGTGTCTTAAAACAAAACATAGCCTGCTGGACAGTTTTCGTAATCTTCCTGTGTGGGCTAAGTAGTTTATTACAGATATGGTCTGTGTGCTGGAAGGTGAAAATATTACAATTACGAGTTAAATACAATTACGTTAATGTATATTCTATGTAAAATAGTAAAATAAAATACAATGTTAGTAATAAATAAATAAAAATATTTATAAGAAACTGTTCAAAGGACACATTGCTGAGAGTATCAAGTAACTACCCTACACGAAATTCACAAATCTGGCTAACCCATTATGGTTACAATAAGTATATAGTGCTATCCCATGGCACAAGTTATTATCCACCCACGCAGGTTGGGTACACAAATAAATAACCAAAGAAGGGGGGACATGTACAGTGGCTTCTCGAGAGGGTAAGTAGTAGTTTTCAGATAATGAAGTCCACTTCATCGTATCATTGCATAAAATAAATACCCCACCCTCGCAGGGTGGGTATACAAATAATTAACCTCCCTCGCGGGGACGGTATATATATATATATATATGTCACAGTAAAAACTCTGAGGGCACCATAAAAATAACGTACTGTCAGCAAAGCCGACGTTACTGACACAAAAGTTACACTTGCTATAAGATTTTGACAGTTAACTATTATAAAAATATGGGGACTCCCCCAAGTGGTCTCCTCCGGCCCCTACAACCACACCAACGCCAGCCTTTAACCATCAGTGGGATTATCATTGCTTATGATTATTAATTATTATCACAAGATTGCTTGACTAATTCATATTAGTAATTCAAACGGACTTTGCTAGTCCGACTCACCGATTTATTACGCCAAACCTTTAAAAGCCGAATCGGACACATCCAATCCAGATGAGTAAATGCAGCACCCAGGAAAATCTGCAAATATAACTTAAAACACACATTATCAGTTGCAAAGACCACAATCTCACAACTGATCGTTACGAAACGAGACAGGTCCGAACGGTCTGACGATCCGAGCGACACTGCTACGAATGCGGCCGTTGCGTTTTATTTATAGTAAATCCAAATTCACTTTTGTGTAAAACTACCCTCAATAATCATTATTAATTCTACAAATAGCGTTGTATTTGTAGTAAATCCAAATTCACTTTTGTGTAAGAATTATTAATTTAACAAATAATTTAATCACAAGAATAATTCGAATAATGACAACTTAAACTTCAATAAGAATGACGAAACAAGGAGGCCGAAACGTCTCCACCCCGACACGGCCATTCTGATCGGCGGTGCGCGCTCTGCACCTGCCGGAATGTTCACCAGTAATAGTTCCTTTATTTGATTGTTAACTAGTAGCTAAAATAAACATTTTTAGTAGCTGAAATAAATATTGTCATTAGCTTATTGTAATTTGGTATTAGTGTCGTCCTATACTTTTGGGATCAATAATACCTTCTCTGATAGCTTATTGTAATTTGGTTTCAGTGTTGTACCGTACTTTTGTGATCAAGAATACCTTCTCTGATAGCTTATTGTAATTTGGTTTTAGTGTTTTACTGTACTTTGGTGATCTAGAGCAACATTTTTTGATTAAGAGTAATAGTGTGTTATAGGTTTTCTTTTTTAATGTATTTTTATTTACGATTTCATTTATTCATTCTCACGTGACGGTGCTGCTCTGTGATAGACACAAAGTCTTTGATTTGATAGGATTAGGGAATAGGATCAGGAACACCGCTCTGTGATTGACACAAAGTCTTTGATTTGATGGAAAAATAAGGTAGGGAGTTTAGGACCATTGCTCCGTGACAGGCACGAAGTCTTTGACTTGACGGGATATAAGGAGCCGGGTTCTGAGCGGTCCTGTACGCCGTGGTCCCAGCAGGATAACATGAGAGATATTTTTATTGTCTCCACGACAAATATTTATATGCATGGAAAACATCATGCTAGTTTTGTTTTATTTATGGTTTCATTCTCACGTGACGGTAATGCTCTGTGATAGACACAAAGTCTTTGACTTGATAGGATTCGGGAATCGGATCAGGAACACCGCTCTGTGATAGACACAAAGTCTTTGATTTGATGGAAAATTCAGGTAGGGAGTTTAGGACCATTGCTCCGTGACAGGCACGAAGTCTTTGACTTGACGGGATATAAGGAGCCGGGTTCCCAGCAGGATAACATGAGAGATATTTTATGCATGGAAAACATCATGCCAGTTTTTTTTTTTTTTTTATACGCATGGAAAACGTCATGCTAGTTTTTTTTTTATACGCATGGAAATCATGATAGTAATTTTTTTTTATACGCATGGAAAACATCATGCTAGGATTTTTTTATATGCATGGAAAACATCATGCTAGTTATTTTTTTTTATACGCATGGAAAACATCACGCTAGTATTTTTTTTTTAATACGCATGGAAAACATGCTACTATATTTTTTTTTTTTTTTACGCACGGAAAACATCATGCTTGTAAGATTTATGTTGACTCATGTCGATTTGCAATATTGATTTATTGAATTATATTGATAAAATATTATTAATTGATCAATACTTTTTGCCTCCAGGGCAAAAACTTTATACGCATCGAAAACATGCTAGTACAGTATGTATAAGTTCCAAAATGTATGGAGCCTGAGCCAGGTCCTTACACACCACACTCTTAACTATCCATTTACTTTCATCTGGCTTTATTTTCTTGTAAAACTTAATAATTTTTATTTAGAATAGCAACATTATAAAACAAAGGCATAGCGGAAAAGTGTCACTGTCATGTGTCACTTATTATCAATGGCTTTAAAAGTATTTTTTTTTTATTACAGTACTCTTTCTACTTTTGTTTCTGTTTTCTCATACATCATTTTAATAATTACAATATCAATGGTAATCAATTCACTACCTACAATACACGCACACAACCAACTGTGACTGCAGCAGTAGCTATTGATAGCTGGCTGGCTGACAGTTTAATTCGGCATCAGTGAGACGCCATGTTAAGACGCCATGTTAAATATAGATATAAAATAAATGATAATTATAATAAAAATTACAACAATAATAGTAATTTAAACGAAGTATATAATTTTTTTCCCGAATTATATGGATTTTTCTCAATCCTCTAAGGTGGCGTACACAGACCCAGCCCACTCTACAACAACTCCTTTACCTATAAAGCTACTCATGACCTAATAAATCAGATAATTCATTTATTGGTAAGAAGCTGGTGGATAAAAAAAAGTACACACATCAAAAGTGTCTAGGGATCAAGCATTTTTAAGCGGATTTTTTGAGATTGAGATGTGGCTTTGTAATAAATTTATGATTTTATAAATTTATATGGATCCTTTTTGGTGCATTTCATAATTTGAATCAGGAACTGTGAATCAAATTCGAGTAAAAGATGAAAATCAGCTGTCAATATTTTCCCTATAAAAACATACAACGCATTAAAGACATTATTAGTGCTACTGTTTCCCTACTACTGATTAAAACCAACGTTATTATGGAGCGGCGACGTCATTTAAGCAGGGAAGAAATGCTCAGAGCCGTGGGAATGATAGAAGCTGGTTCCCGGCAACGGACTGTGGCTTTAGCTCTGAATACAAGTCAGAGTGTTATCAGTCGACTTTGGACACGTTACCGAAGCACTGGTACCGTGGCTGAGCGCCATGGAGGACGGTATCACTGCACCACACGGAGACAAGACCGATATATTCAAATCTTAACTCGAAGAGCTCCAACAATAACTGCCATGACGTTAGCCGTGAGGCTTCATCACTCTTCAGGGAACTTAATTAGCGACCAAACAGTCAGAAACCGCTTGCATGAAGTGAACCTTCATTCCCGAAGACCGCTACGGGTACCACCTATAGCAATGCACAATCGTAGGATTCGATATCAATGGGCTCTTGAACACAGAAATTGGGCAGAAGAACAATGGCGTTTCGTGTGCTTTTCTGATGAGTCTCGTTTTGGTATGAGACCGGATACAAGACGTATACGACACTGGAGAACCCCTGGACGCCAACAGCGATTAAAATCCTGCCAGGAAGTCCATCCTTATAGTGGTGGAACCATCATGGTATGGGCGGGTATTTGGATCGGCGGAAGAACTGAGTTGATTTGGATCAGAGGCAACCTCAACGCTCAAATTTATGCTGAGACGATTGTATCAGACGTCATCGTTCCTCTACAAGTGCAAATCGGTCCCTTATTTCAGTTAATGCATGATAATGCACGACCGCACACCGCAAGAGTTGTAAGACAGACTCTCGCCGCAGCTAACATCAATGTCCTGCCCTGGCCTGCTCAGTCGCCAGACTTGAACCCGATTGAGCATGCATGGGATATGCTACAGAGAAGAGCTCTGCCGAATATGGAGGGTATCCAGTCGCAAGAAGACCTTTTTTTGTTGTTGCAACGAACATGGGCGGCCATTCCACAGCGTGATTTGGATGAACTCATTTTGAGTATGCCAAACCGATGTTCTTGTGTTGTTAGTGTTCGCGGTAGAAACACGGATTATTAATTGTTTAAGTTACCCAATAAAATTTTAAAGAAAACTGTTATTTCAGTCTTTTTTTCGAACTTTTGTGTTAGTGGTTCAAATGTCAAAAATCCCTTTATTAGGAAAATGGCAAATTTCTTTATTAATGCAAAGGTGACTTGGTTTATCGTTACTGTGACAAACGAAAACACTTTATTTGATGAATCCTTAAAGAAAATTTTAATTAATATCAATCAGGAGAAAAGTTATTGCAAAAATATATGTTGATCCCTAGACACCCTTGATGCGTGTAGTTCAAATGGGATATGAAAGAATAATAAGCGTTACTGTTCATACGGATGTGAATAAAGATATTGAAGTGCTTGTAACGCTCCACGCGTACTCGCTCATTTATTTTCGATAGATCAATGCAAATGCTCCACGCATTTATGCATGATTTGATTTCTAGTACAATAGGATGATACTGTGGCATTGAGCCTTAATTTGACCGTAAAGACTATGTGATAATAAATAGTGATTGTTACATTCTATTAGCCAGTCAACAAAGACAAGCCAATAACATATCTCCTTACTGTTATTGCAGTCTTAAAAATTTGTTATAGTCAAATCCACATTTGGTATTAGGTAAGAAACAATAACTTACGTCAGTGCGGCTATCTATAGCCACACAAATAAAACAGATGTTACTTTCTTGCCCGGACGTCTGTCCACCACGATCACGACACAGTGACCGAAGCAGCAACGCCACCGCTTGAGCAGCAACCCCACTGGGAGCGCTCATTGTGTCGGAGAAGCACCTCCTGGCTCAACATACACCTGTGAACATAACATACTAAAAAAATCAAATTTATAATTTACCAGACCGCCAAAGCATGCCTGGTTTTGTTAATTGACCAATCACATAGGAATCATAGATCCTTGTCGGTCAATAAGAATCACTCAGCAAACTGCTCGGCCTTCCTCCAAACAAACGATTCGCAATTATTTAAAACATTTAATAATTCCAAATTTATTTATTTTTCTTTTGAAATTTACCCGTAGCTTGAAATATTAATAAAACAAAGAAACGAAATCATAATGATATTAGCTCGTATATTCTCACAGCTAAGAGTATTTTTCCACTTTGATGTTGCAATAACACAACTAACAACCAATTATGTTTCAGTCCAACAATAAGTACATCGTTGAGAAAACAATATTTAAAGAACAAGTACTAGAACTGAAACTTGAACCACTATCAAACTTCAGCAACCACTATCAAAACACAAAGAAATTGAAAGTACCGTAATTGAGTTCGAAACTATTGTAATCAGGGAAATTGACGGTAGGCGATTGTGAAATACGTAAACACGTGGGAACTATTGTCCCTACTAGTTTAGTTTATTCCATATCTGAGTACATTCCTGTAAGCGATAGGGTGATTACCCTTGTTCTCAACAATAAAGTAAACTGCCACCAGTCAAACCAGGGTGGGTGGGTGGCGTGGTGTGGGTGGGCCGGGAAAAAAAACGATGACCATTTTTGCCATTAGGTACTAATGCAGATTGCATCAGAAAGCGTAGCGGAAAGGCCAGAATTCAATCCCACTTCTGATGTCACAGTAAAAACTCTGAGGGCACCATAAAAATAACGTACTGTCAGCAAAGCCGACGTTACTGACACAAAAGTTACACTTGCTATAAGATTTTGACAGTTAACTATTATAAAAATATGGGGACTCCCCCAAGTGGTCTCCTCCGGCCCCTACAACCACACCAACGCCAGCCTTTAACCATCAGTGGGATTATCATTGCTTATGATTATTAATTATTATCACAAGATTGCTTGACTAATTCATATTAGTAATTCAAACGGACTTTGCTAGTCCGACTCACCGATTTATTACGCCAAACCTTTAAAAGCCGAATCGGACACATCCAATCCAGATGAGTAAATGCAGCACCCAGGAAAATCTGCAAATATAACTTAAAACACACATTATCAGTTGCAAAGACCACAATCTCACAACTGATCGTTACGAAACGAGACAGGTCCGAACGGTCTGACGATCCGAGCGACACTGCTACGAATGCGGCCGTTGCGTTTTATTTATAGTAAATCCAAATTCACTTTTGTGTAAAACTACCCTCAATAATCATTATTAATTCTACAAATAGCGTTGTATTTGTAGTAAATCCAAATTCACTTTTGTGTAAGAATTATTAATTTAACAAATAATTTAATCACAAGAATAATTCGAATAATGACAACTTAAACTTCAATAAGAATGACGAAACAAGGAGGCCGAAACGTCTCCACCCCGACATATATATAAAAAAAAAAAAAAGTCTAATGTATTGTGTCTTCCGTGTCTACAACACGCGTATCCATCTGAACCGTATCAGTTATGTTATATCGCTTACTGTTAGCTGGAATCCTATCATGCAATACAAATCTTATCCCTTAATTTAAATCAGATGAAATTTAAAATCAAGAGTATGCGTGTTCTAAAAAAACACTATACAAAGGTTAAATTCTTATTTTATACCCATCAGTGATGAATTTTGATAAAAACCAGAAATAACTGTCTTATTATAAATAGTATGTGTGATTTTCAGGTCAATAGACAGATAAAAAATGTTTTTTTATTAACACAAACTTTCATTCCCTATTTAACACACTTAACTAATTATTTACAGGAAACGCTAATAGCAGCGTTTTCCCTGAAAAAAAAAAGGCATATTAAAATACTTACCTTATTCAAAGCTTATTATGAGAGCGGCACTTCCTGTTTCCCGTCGACTTTGCTCCTATTGGTCAACTTTCTTGTGATTTGACCGGAAATAGCATCACCATGGCAGGCGAGAGCAGTAAGGGTTCGTTAAAAATGCCCGCTCGCTCCGCTCTTGTTTATTGTGTCGAAGAATTACCAGGCAGGATTAAAAGTAAAATAAGCTAAGCTAAGCTAATAAGTTAAGCTTTGAATAAGGTAAGTATTTTAATATGCGTTTTCTTTCAGGGAAAACGCTGCTATTAAATCACTGTACCGTTATTCAAAGCTTATTATGAGACGTGTTTGTTTTCGCCTGGTGATGCCAGTATACATGACGCCAATGTGATTGTGATACATAGATGCATTGTAATATGCATGTGTGAATTTTAAATAGAAATGCAATAAATTGCATACTTATATATCTACATAGTCTGCTACGAATTTATTTTAGAAATGGGTAGCAAAGATAAGAGAACTGTATATCAACCATTCCAATCAATATTATGGGCAATTGATAATCAATAATTATTTATATGCGATGTACTTTTGACTTCGATTTTATAAAACTGTCTAAAATGTATTAAAGACCTCCAATTTCCAGGAGCTAGCTAGTATCAAAAACTTAACTATGCTTGTGACGCATGATAGCTAACTATTTAAGCTAGATTATGTTGGTGACTTTAGTCTTTTTAAACCAATCAACGGCAGCTATCGTAACTGGAATATACAAACAAGTTGTTTTTGGTATTTAACGCTGATGCTTTAACCGCAAAACAAATTTTATTTTAACGCTGCAGGCGTTGCAAGCAGGTGGTTTTCCGATTAACGCAATTCCAGGACGCGACTATGAATTACACCCTACCAGGTGCTGTTGTAATGTTTAGCTAAGCTACTGCATGAAAATTATCCTTGGACAAGAAAATCACTAAATCATATCCTATTTAAAAGACTTGAGGATGGACAAGTATAATCGATATAAGAACATATCGTGACAAGAAATTACTAGTAAAAAACTGGACTGATCAGTAGGACTGTACAATCATCAGACAAATGATTTAGGCCAAATAATGTTAAATGACAATTGTTTACTTATGTTTATTATGTATCTATGTATGAATCTGCGACACGACTTGCGTTCCTATAATACAGCATGTATTAAGGACGCAATTGAGCGGAACCAAGGCTCTAAAGTGTTCGCAAAGAATTCGTCTATTGGGCGCAGCCAAATGACCAGGCTGAAGATCGACAACGGCAGTGTCATCTCATCGAAACTGGAGATATTGAGAGAGCTCGAGAGGTTTTACGGACAGTTATACACCTCAACACAGGAACCCATTGCCAGAACAGCTCAGGACACCTGAGCCAAACTAACCCGACACTACACTGAGGACATCCCAGACATCAGCCTGTACGAGATTAGAATGGCTCTCAAACAGCTTAAGAACAACAAGGCGCCGGGTGAAGACGGAATCACAACAGAACTTCTGAGAGCGGGTGGAAAACCGGTACTTTTAGTCCTCCAGAAGTTATTTAATTCCGTCTTACTCGAGGGTACTACGCCAGAAGCATGGCACGGGAGTGTGGTGGTTCTTTTCTTCAAAAAAGGTGATAACACCTTGTTGAAGAACCATAGACCCATCTCACTCCTGAGCCATGTATACAAGCTGTTTTCGAGAGTCATTACGAACCGTCTCGAACGCAGGTTTGATGACTTCCAGCCTCCCGAACAAGCCGGGTTCCGAAAAGGCTTTAGCACCGTAGACCACATACATACGCTCCGCCAGATTATACAGAAGACCGAGGAGTATAATCGGCCATTATGTCTAGCGTTTGTGGACTACGAAAAAGCCGTCGATTCAATCGAGACCTGGGCGGTATTGCAGTCCCTCCAGCGGTGCCATATTGACTATAGGTACATCCAGTGGCGTGCACTGAAAGCATGCAAAAATATCTGCGAGTTGTTTACGCTTTATGCTATTTGTTCGTGTTCCAGCACAAATATCCTTAAATTAACCAATATTACCAACATAACCATTTACATTTAAAAAAATTACGTTATACCATGTCCAAATTAAGATTTTTAAAAATTAAGACTGTTTAGAGAAATCCTAAGGTAGGCAAAGTATTTTTGTCAGTATGGAGCCGCTGAATAAACTTATTAATGTTTTCAAATGCACATTAATATGTCTATAGTATTTGCTTGCATATTGATATTTGAAATGGTATAATAACATACTTAAAAAAGGTTAAACAAGCCGAATACATTTTTTTTGCCTACCCTCTGTGCACGCCACTGGGTACATCGAAGTGTTGAAGTGTTTGTACAGCAGCGCCACCATGTCGATCCGACTACAGGACGAGAGCACGAAACCAATCCCATTGCAGCGATGTGTGAGACAGGGAGACGTTATTTCTCCGAAACTGTTCACAAACGCATTGGAGGACGTTTTCAAGCTCTTGGACTGGTACGGATTCGGCATCAACATCAATGGCGAATACATCACTCACCTTCGTTTTGCCGATGATATAGTCATTATGGCAGAGTCGCTGGAGGACCTCAATACGATGCTCAGCGACCTCAGTAGCGTTTCCCAACAGGTGGGTCTTAAAATGAACATGGACAAGACGAAGATCATGTCTAATGTCCATGTTGCACCCGTACCGGTAGTTGTTGGGAACGATACAGTCGAAGTTGTTGACCACTACGTATACATAGGACAAACTATCCAGTTAGGTCGGTCCAACTTCGACAAAGAGGTCGCCCGAAGAATCCAACTCGGATGGGCAGCGTTCGGGAAACTACGTGACATCTTCTCATCAGAAATTCCGCAGTGCCTGAAGACAAAGGTTTTTAACCAGTGTGTGTTGCCAGTGATGACATATGGTACTGAGACGTGGTCTTTAAGAGCTGGCCTTTTGGAGAAGCTCAGAGTCACACAACGAGCTATGGAGAGAGCTATGCTCGGAGTTTCTTTGCGCGACAGAATCCGGAATGAGGAGATTCGCCGAAGAACCAAGGTCACCGACATAGCTCGTAGAATATGCAAGTTGAAGTGGCAGTGGGCAGGCCACATCGCTCGAAGAACCGATAACCGTTGGGGAAGAAAGGTTCTCGAGTGGCGACCACGAACCGGAAGACGCAGCGTAGGCAGGCCTCCCACTAGGTGGACCGACGACATTGTTCGCGTCGCAGGCAACCGGTGGATGCAAATAGCAAATTGTCGTTCATTGTGGCGGTCTAAGGGGGAGGCCTTTGTTCAGCAGTGGACGTCTTCCGGCTGGTGATGATGATGATGATGTATGAATCTGCTATAAAACTGTCCAAAATTATGCCAATACTTTAAATTAGATTAGAAAAAGTCAGCACAGATTTTACAGACTAGGTCCTGGTACTTTGTGAATTTCAATGTATATATATTTTAGATTGCAAAGTCAAGTCCTTCACATTTCCACTTTCAGGATCACATTGTATGTTAATAGACAGTATGCCCACCTGTACGTCCACTAAGACTAAGGTAGTGAGATATGAATCAAAACTCGTTCGAGAAACGAGTCTACTCCCCAGAATACTTCAGCGATTAAGTATGTGTTAACCCACACATTATGTTTACCTTATACCATATACTCAAAGTCTCTATACTCTGAAGTCCCGAAAATATTTATTGTTAATATTTTATTTTATGGACTTAGGTAAGTACTCAGTCTGTAATACTATCTCAAAAAAAAATGATCTGTCAAGAGAATCTGTTTTTAAATGGATATTGTAAATAATGAATAAAATTTGATTTGTATTTGTTTAATATTTCGTAGCGAACTTTATCTGGTATGTACATACTTATAATGTAATATCCGTAAGTGAATGGATGAGACCCCCCCCCCCCCGTCTTTGCGAAGGTAAAGGCAACTTTTTCGTCATAAAATCGAAATTGCAAGGGATAATAATCAGGATTGTTAACATTTCTTTCGGTTACAAATGTCCAGACATTGATCGGAATTTAAATTACACGCTTTTGTCTACCAAAATTGTGTCGGGAGTGAATTTCTGGCTGATAAAAATGCATGCGATGCAGTGTTGCTACAATTTCGGGTAAGTGGTTTACTTACCATACAATACAATTGAGTTTTCTAATATTATGGAAACTCCTGGATAATTCTTTTAGTGCATTATCATTGATTGCATTATGTTATTAATAGGTCCTCAAAACTTCCGATGATTAATTGCTAAACAGCTATTATAATTGTAAGATTACATACTTTCCTTTTTTGTAATGAGGTAATAGTATAGAAAAACAAATGTTGGTTTTCGAATAAACTTGAAGGAAGGACTAAAGATGCCAGGAATGGCACTTGGGGCGGCCCTTCCCTCCATTATTTGTAGGAGTTTCTTACAATATTCTGTACGAAACTTCGGTATAGTAGTTTCTGCTTGGTGGGTCCTGATATACCAAGACTGTCAAGAGAGGGGACCAAGAGTAAGATCCAAGACGTGACTGCGAGCCATAATTATGCAATGAATCCTCAAGTATACATATATTAATATATGTTAAATATTCATGTTCATACAATCACGTATGTGCTATTTGGAATAGCAATTATACATACATCCTTCATCTGCAAAGTAAATCTCTGTGTTCCATCCCCCACGAGAGTGGGTCATATTCTGTGCAAGCTCTTCGAAACAGAGGTCAATAATAAGACGGACGATGTGCCAAGCGATGGCACTTATGTTAAAGTATCTAGGCTGAATTTATTCTTAAATAAGAGATGAGTGTTCTGTCAAAGCGCAACTGTGCAGAGCAGCAATGCTTTATCCGTCCTGCAAAGGACTGTTTAATATCTCAGGCTAATCCACACTCATTCGTTTGATCCCAACCTAGACAGAGTCTGTACAATGGTAACCAGACAACTGATACAAAATATATATTTATAGACTTTTCATACTTATATCGATAAACATCACACACTTGGTAGGAATAGAAGCCGGTGATAGCAGCTCTTATCTTACCATTAGAGCAACGAGCCCGTCAAATTATTATGTTAAAATAGACTTAGCAAACAACTTTCAGACATTTTGAATGTCCCCGATATTCAAAATGATCCTGAAAATCAGGTACCTACGTGCTTTCTTCACGAGCTGCTATTTGTATACCATCCCTGCGAGGGAGGTTAAGTCTATGTGTACCAAACCTGCGGGGGTGAGTAATAAATTATTTAGTCCCTGCAAAGGACAATATCATCATCAGCATCATTAGCAGCCGATAGACGTCCACAGCTGAATTAAGTCCTCTCCCTTAGAAGGGAGGGGTTGCCATAATTCCCACACTTAGCAGGCGGCTTGGAGATCAATAAAGGACAATATGCTGATGGTGAAATAGACTTCAGCCAACCATTTTTAAATTAACTAGGTTGTCAAAATTGATTCCAAATCCAGATGAGTAATGGTAAGATAAGGGCTGCTATCACCGGCTTCTATTCCTACCAAGTGTGTGATGTTTATCGATATAAGTATGAAAAGTCTATAAATATATATTTTGTATCAGTTGTCTGGTTACCATTGTACAGACTCTGTCTAGGTTGGGATCAAACGAATGAGTGTGGATTAGCCTGAGATATTAAATAGTCCTTTGCAGGACGGATAAAGGCATTGCTGCTCTGCACAGTTGCGCTTTGACAGAACACTCATCTCTTATTTAAGAATAAATTCAGCCTAGATACTTTAACATAAGTGCCATCGCTTGGCACATCGTCCGTCTTATTATTGACCTCTGTTTCGAAGAGCTTGCACAGAATATGACCCACTCTCGTGGGGGATGGAACACAGAGATTTACTTTGCAGATGAAGGATGTATGTATAATTGCTATTCCAAATAGCACATACGTGATTGTATGAACATGAATATTTAACATATATTAATATATGTATACTTTGAGGATTCATTGCATAATTATGGCTCGCAGTCACGTCTTGGATCTTACTCTTGGTCCCCTCTCTTGACAGTCTTGGTATATCAGGACCCACCAAGCAGAAACTACTATACCGAAGTTTCGTACAGAATATTGTAAGAAACTCCTACAAATAATGGAGGGAAGGGCCGCCCCAAGTGCCATTCCTGGCATCTTTAGTCCTTCCTTCAAGTTTATTCGAAAACCAACATTTGTTTTTCTATACTATTACCTCATTACAAAAAAGGAAAGTATGTAATCTTACAATTATAATAGCTGTTTATCAATTAATCATCGGAAGGTTTGAGGACCTATAATAACATAATGCAATCAATGATAATGCACTAAAAGAATTATCCAGGAGTTTCCATAATATTAGAAAACTCAATTGTATTGTATGGTAAGTAAACCACTTACCCGAAATTGTAGCAACACTGCATCGCATGCATTTTTATCAGCCAGAAATTCACTCCCGACACAATTTTGGTAGACAAAAGCGTGTAATTTAAATTCCGATCAATGTCTGGACATTTGTAACCGAAAGAAATGTTAACAATCCTGATTATTATCCCTTGCAATTTCGATTTTATGACGAAAAAGTTGCCTTTACCTTCGCAAAGACGGGGGGGGGGGGTCTCATCCATTCACTTACGGATATTACATTATAAGTATGTACATACCAGATAAAGTTCGCTACGAAATATTAAAAAAATACAAATCAAATTTTATTCATTATTTACAATATCCATTTAAAAACAGATTCTCTTGACAGATCATTTTTTTTTTGAGATAGTATTACAGACTGAGTACTTACCTAAGTCCATAAAATAAAATATTTACAGTAAATATTTTCGGGACTTCAGAGTATAGAGACTTTGAGTATATGGTATAAGGTAAACATAATGTGTGGGTTAACACATACTTAATCGCTGAAGTATTCTGGGGAGTAGACTCGTTTCTCGAACGAGTTTTGATTCATATCTCACTACCTTAGTCTTAGTGGACGTACAGGTGGGCATACTGTCTATTAACATACAATGTGATCCTGAAAGTGGAAATGTGAAGGACTTGACTTTGCAATCTAAAATATATATACATTGAAATTCACAAAGTACCAGGACCTAGTCTGTAAAATCTGTGCTGACTTTTTCTAATCTAATTTAAAGTATTGGCATAATTTTGGACAGTTTTATAGCAGATTCATACATAGATACATAATAAACATAAGTAAACAATTGTCATTTAACATTATTTGGCCTAAATCATTTGTCTGATGATTGTACAGTCCTACTGATCAGTCCAGTTTTTTACTAGCAATTTCTTGTCACGATATGTTCTTATATCGATTATACTTGTCCATCCTCAAGTCTTTTAAATAGGATATGATTTAGTGATTTTCCTGTCCAAGGATAATTTTCATGCAGTAGCTTAGCTAAACATTACAACAGCACCTGGTAGGGTGTAATTCATAGTCGCGTCCTGGAATTGCGTTAATCGGAAAACCACCTGCTTGCAACGCCTGCAGCGTTAAAATAAAATTTGTTTTGCGGTTAAAGCATCAGCGTTAAATACCAAAAACAACTTGTTTGTATATTCCAGTTACGATAGCTGCCGTTGATTGGTTTAAAAAGACTAAAGTCACCAACATAATCTAGCTTAAATAGTTAGCTATCATGCGTCACAAGCATAGTTAAGTTTTTGATACTAGCTAGCTCCTGGAAATTGGAGGTCTTTAATACATTTTAGACAGTTTTATAAAATCGAAGTCAAAAGTACATCGCATATAAATAATTATTGATTATCAATTGCCCATAATATTGATTGGAATGGTTGATATACAGTTCTCTTATCTTTGCTACCCATTTCTAAAATAAATTCGTAGCAGACTATGTAGATATATAAGTATGCAATTTATTGCATTTCTATTTAAAATTCACACATGCATATTACAATGCATCTATGTATCACAATCACATTGGCGTCATGTATACTGGCATCACCAGGCGAAAACAAACACGTCTCATAATAAGCTTTGAATAACGGTACAGTGATTTAATAGCAGCGTTTTCCCTGAAAGAAAACGCATATTAAAATACTTACCTTATTCAAAGCTTAACTTATTAGCTTAGCTTAGCTTATTTTACTTTTAATCCTGCCTGGTAATTCTTCGACACAATAAACAAGAGCGGAGCGAGCGGGCATTTTTAACGAACCCTTACTGCTCTCGCCTGCCATGGTGATGCTATTTCCGGTCAAATCACAAGAAAGTTGACCAATAGGAGCAAAGTCGACGGGAAACAGGAAGTGCCGCTCTCATAATAAGCTTTGAATAAGGTAAGTATTTTAATATGCCTTTTTTTTTTCAGGGAAAACGCTGCTATTAGCGTTTCCTGTAAATAATTAGTTAAGTGTGTTAAATAGGGAATGAAAGTTTGTGTTAATAAAAAAACATTTTTTATCTGTCTATTGACCTGAAAATCACACATACTATTTATAATAAGACAGTTATTTCTGGTTTTTATCAAAATTCATCACTGATGGGTATAAAATAAGAATTTAACCTTTGTATAGTGTTTTTTTAGAACACGCATACTCTTGATTTTAAATTTCATCTGATTTAAATTAAGGGATAAGATTTGTATTGTATGATAGGATTCCAGCTAACAGTAAGCGATATAACATAACTGATACGGTTCAGATGGATACGCGTGTTGTAGACACGGAAGACACAATACATTAGACTTTTTGAAACCAACAACAGTTTTTGAATTCTATCAATACGTCAAGACTTCCATCAAAGCCTCAAAACATAGATAAGGTATCCAAATCTTATAAGCAAACAAGTGTGCAATGGGATAAGATTACAGTTTAGATTATAAGAAAATAATATCGAAACTATTATCCTTATTAGACCAGCATATGGTCAAACTGTGCACATTTCTCGCATCCCTTTAATCCCAATAGACAGAGCTTTCAATTTAGCGTCAACAATTACCGGTTAAAATTCTTATGCTATTACTATAAACGAATTTCAAGGTCAAACCTTAAAATATGTATTAAGTTGGAGTCGATATACGAGAAGAATGTTTTTCCCACGGATATGGATATGGTTGGTCTCTATAGAGCAGGACATGGTCAAAACATTGGTTTTTAGCATCCAATCCAATTAGTGTTCATCAAGGTATTGACCTACATTTTGATGAACACTAATTGGAAGAAAAAAAGCCGTGTATTCAGTATAATAATAATAATAATACCAGCCCTTGTTTATGTCCCACTGCTGGGCACGGGCCTCCCCTCAAGATGAGGGGGCTTAGGCCATAGTCCACCACGCTGGCCAAGTGCGGGTTGGCCCAAGTGCGGGTTGGCATGGTGTATTCAGTAATTTTACTTTAATCATTTTATTTATTCTTCATGTACAAAAACTATAGTCTAAGTTAATTTAATTCAAATTTTGGACTAGGATTATAGGATAATTTTTAACCGACTTCAGAAAAGGAGGAGGTTCTCAATTCGTGTGTAAATATATATATATTTCTATGTATGTTCGCGCATAACTCTGGCAATTATGAACTCTCAAAACATCTTTCTTCCATCCATTCTTCAAACCGTTGATTGGGTCCCATAAAAAAAATATTGCTTACGAATAAGTAGTTCCTGAAAAATCAAGAATGTTGACTGCGCAGGATAACTGCAGGAATGACTATAACATGACTTTATGTCGCTTTTTCTGGACAAAAATGGTCATAACTTTGGCAAATATTTACCAATTTCAATTATTATTTTTTTATTTGAAAGAAGAAACCACTGTTATGAATCTGTATGAATTTTATTACAACCGGATAAGTACTTCCTGTAGGACCATGAATGACGTGGAGGAATATACCTGGTAAAAACCATAAAACTGATGTTCTCCATTACATTACTCTGACAAATATGAACCGATTTCGATGATTCTTTTTTTATTCGAGAGAGTAAACTACTATTATAAAGACGACCTTGCTCCGAGGAGAATAATAGAAGATATCATCACAGAATATAAATCACTTTTATTACAACACACTTTGTACACTGAATATACACGACTACCATAAATTAGATAAATCAAATTCACAATAAACAGTTACTTCCAACTCTTAACAGTCTCGTGGTTGACACTCGAATTCTTCCCACAATACCACCGACCATGCTTTTTATCAGAAAAATCCCTACCCGAAAACGCCCAACGCCACGACCAATCACAGCCCGCATCAGTTCTCTTTAATGCGGCCCCGTGATTGGCCGGCGGCGGCGCTACGAATCAATTGCAGAGTCTATGACTAACTTCCGCTTCTGTTAGTACTCGAAAAGTAGTTACCAGTATATTAAAATATTAAACAATTAAAATAAAGAAATAAATAAGTAGCGATAAATCTCTACAAAATTACAAACCCTAACAATCGACCATCCTGACGACGTGTGCGTCCCCGCACACGACCCAGGTGGAACCCTAACAATCGGTGTCCGAGTACATGGTCAGCAGCACGAAAGTCCCCAAATTCCATAACCATTACATAAATTAACAATTAAACATTCTAATACAATCAATTGAACATCAACAATTTGTACAAACTATACTTTAGAACCTGTTTTATTTTTACTTTATTTACATCATGTACGTATAGCTCCACGCTAGACTGGTGATGTGCACACCAGCGCAAGCCGATCGATTGCTTCACACGGCGCAGGTGAGACTACTTAATGGCATTGGGATCGAATCGAGTCCATGCAGGACTGCCCAACTACCATTTCAAAATAATATAGACACCGACTGGCGGATATACAAGCCGATCGATTACTTGATACTGCACAGTGGCACAATGCATCGTGGTGGCTCACACAAGCCGATCGATTACTTGTGGAGACGCACCATCGTGGCACCGAACGTATCAAACCATGGCACGATCGATTCGATACCATGCATGACCGGCCGACTACCAATTCGAAACTCCAACTGGCGGCACAAGCCGATCGATTACTTGATACCGCACAGTGGGTCGATGCATTGTGGTGGCTCACACAAGCCGATCGATTACTTGTGGAGACGCACCGTCGTGGCACCGAACGTATCAAAACATGGCACGATCGATTCGATACCATGCATGACCACCCGACTACCAATTCGAAATCAGATTAAAACCAACGGCGTGCACAAGCCGATCGATTACTTGCGACGGCGTAGTTGGTCGATGCGCACAAACCGATCGATTGCTTGCGATTTATCTGGAAAGATACAAAAGACCTTCTGTAGCAACATTACTCTTAACATCTCAAATTATACATACAAAATTATGGATTCAAATTAATCACCATCATTACTATTCTACTACATTAGCTTTAGATTCATTTTCGTGAACTTCTATTGAATTTATGTGGCTCAAAGGCCTGTAGTTTATACTTTTGTTTTGCATGCGTGCTGCTAAACCGCAAAACATTAATGTCTTGATAGGGTTCTATAAACATGGACATAAGCTTTTTGCTTTGCCCATCACTGTTAATGCAGGGTTTATATTTCTGTCTTATCTTACCTATCTTGAACCCCACTGCGAATAACAGACCGCTATTAAGGAGTTTTTGATCGACTATCAAGTATCACGTTAAGAATGAGCTTTGACCCCATTCATGCTGCCACCAAATAACACCTCTGAATACACCTATGTTTTTTTTCTAACGTTGTTAAGTATCCAGCGAACCCTCCCCAAAAGCCTATCTCAATCTTTCTCATCATGTTAGTGCGTTTAGCGATTCAAGGATAGTACGATTAAATCAACAACCATCAACACCGACTAAACAGTGTTTAAAACCTTTTCAAAAGCAAATCTTGTGAAAGCATGTGATGCAGAATAACTACAGTGATCGCTTGCCAAGCGATCCCCTGATCGACCCTAATTGTGTAAATTATAATCTTCAAAAACGAACACAGATTGTTTGTTTTCTTGACAGGTATAATCAATCAAGTAAACACACCCACAACTACAAGTAGGTGCGTATAACCTTACTTAGATCTTACGAAGGGCCTAAGGTGGTCAACATACAAATCATGAAACGGCACCACTATTTTTGTTTTTGTGACATTGCGGAGTAATCATTCGCTTTTTTTTTTAATAAGAGACTTCTATGCAAACGTTTATACATATATATACCAACGATATTGTACCATAATTTTAATTTTATTTACTTTTTTTGTGGCCCTACACGATCCATAATTATACTTAGCTTTAAGCTACCAATTTAATAAATAACCACCTTGTAAATATTATGGAATGCAATAAACGATATGAATATATTAATTTTAACATTGTTTTCTGACCAACCAGGATTGTCTGTTCTAAGGTCTTCTTTTGACACTGAAATGTTCAATGTCGCCGTGGTTCATACGACACAGTTGTCACCGCTCGGAACTACCCATCGAATACTGATTTTATTACCATGTAAATAACTTAATACTTGACAGTCTTTTAAAACGTAATTATTTATGTAATTTAGGCACTTTTCATCACAATCGCTGTTAATACTTTTGATCCTACAGATTTGTCTCCCAGTTGGGCAGTGCAACCAGTAGTCATTAAATATTGTTATTACACTCAGAAATTGGTCATTGACGGCTACGGGACTTCGCGGTAGCTTATTTGGCGACATGACCCACTTTTGAACCAGTCCTATGTTACAGAACAATCGAACTCTTGCAAAGTTTACACATACAGCCACCCACTAGAGATTCTCAGAATTAACCCCGGTACAGAAATGTGGAATGCAGTTCACTAACCGGTAATTATTAAAATACCGTACCTAGCCCCAAACCAACCCTAAACTTTCGCAGAAGGAAAATAACAGCTAAACTTTATAACTGAGTAGAGGTTCTTCGCTTCTGCTAAAGTCTGTGATGTAGTATAGTAAGCGACGATATGCTTGCTCTGCTCAGAAATTGGAACCCAGCTATCAACCCAACTTATTGTAGCAGTGCATGCTAGACGTAGAGCCAGCACCGAATTAGACGTAGAGCCTAATGCTGCTGGGATCCGTACTCACTATCGAATTTCTGCTCAACGTAGAGCTGACCGTTAAACTATTGGACCTTAAGTAGTTTCACTGAAAACCATAACCCTCGTGACAGTAGTGCTGCTTAAGCAAATTTATTGAACACGAAAACGTGACAAGCCACTGACGTAGCATCGAGCTCGAGCCCTTGCTGCTTAGAGAACAGCACTACGGGTAATACCGATGACAGGCCTGTTCAGCAAGTAGAGGTATCTAGTCTTCAATGACAGGAATAAGATAATTTCAAGTTAACAGCCGATAATCAATGCACATCCTAAATGAACCATCCCTTTTACGAACAAGCAAACTAAGACTAGTTTGAGACGGGCTAACTATTCCGGGATATAACATTTCACCTAACATGGAGAGAACCTTCACGTTCGTGATGGGACAACCTATTTGAGTGGTAACTATTCAACTCATGATGTTTGCGCGTCCTAAATTATGGAGGGATGTCGACAATGTTTATAGAGTTTCAGTATGTCTAATAGACGTTGCTAATCTTCACACATTTTTTTTTTAACGAGCCTGATTATTATAATGCTGTGATTGTGACTACATTTTACGGTGGTCCCGTTATGGCCTTGTCCGAAAATTGCACTATTCTCACGACAAAATACAAAATCTATCAAGATCCGACAAATGGCTGATGATGGTACTATCACAACATCAACACGTTCGCACTTAGCTTGATAAGAGTAATTAGACATGTATTACTGTTTCTACTCTCTTTCATGTGTACTATTCGGGTGCAATGCGTTTTTTTTTTCAAAACTGCTACTAAATGATAGATCAGTCAGCCAATACCGTGGCTGCACCGTACAACCCAAAGACATCGACTGATCAAGCTGTAAGGGAACATTCACTCATTTGTCAAACTCAGGTTAAGGAGAATTTATTACCTACATCAAGAAATTGCAACTGAGTCAAGTTTTTATAAGCGATTAATGTTCGTGCGCTTCCGCTGAAGCCGCATTAACACTGGCTTGTCTTACATGCATTCACCACCCCCTGATACAACTTGGGCAGTAACGTCCATGCATAGTTGAGGTGATAACATACCCAGACTTAACAAAGGACCATGCCAATAGTATGGAGCTGAAGGTCAGCAATGCAATGCCCAAATTGCACTCTATGTCATACGATAACTTTTTAACAGTATTTATATGATATCTAGATTTAATGTCATTTATAGCACCGGTTCAAAAGATATTGGACATTAAACATGATAACTTCCTACTGGTTTTTTTTTTTTACATTTTATCGTTCACAGACAGCATTGCTATTAGTTTTTTTTCACTAGGAACTTCATGATCATCACATAAGCTAAGTCAGATCAGTGTTCTTTTATATACTTATCTGTATGTTATCAGATAAACATGTCGTTATTTGGAATTATCTAGTCTGTCTCCATTGTATAATGTCAATTTTTATGTGAAAACAATTTGGTTAGATACACTGGTACTGCAATGTTAACAAGAACGTCTTATTTTTTTTTTATATCTAGTGCTTCATATGATTTAAAATTAACAACATAATTCTAGTTTTTATTTATTAGAGCAATCTTGTAATATACTTTATCTGGGCATTTCTGGGGTACATATGGGGATTGTCCTTTGTAAAACCGATGAGAGATGATTAGACAAAGTCCTAATTTTTGTACAACATATCCATTCGTTAAAGTGGAGTCACTGCCAAAGGGTACAAAGGCCGTGAAGAGTCCTTTTCCGTACTTCATTCATAAATTTTGAGTAACGGCTCGGCTATTCTGACTTAATTAAACAACAACAACAACATTTCGCTTTTTGCAATGCATTTTAATAGAATTAGGATAGCACCAGTAATTCATACTGGTGAGCTCATACTGGTGAGCTCATACTGGTGAACTCATACTGGGGACCAGTCAGCAACTTCGGCTCGTAAAGAGAGTTCGATCTTAAAAAGGACTGATTTTTAATACCACAAAGATATTGCAAGAGCTGATCAGGATATGAGCATCGCGATGCCAGAGAGCCAGACCTCAAAGTTCGATACTTATATCTGTGAATAATACAATCTACCGCACGTTTTCCCTACAATATGATTGTGTGTCAATTCTTCATAATAAACCTCGTACCTACTCCTTCGTCCTAAGACTCTTAAGTAGCCCCCCCTTCAAGACATAAGACCCGGCTATATCCTGCTCGAAAGGAAAAGCAAACAGTAATTTCTCTTGCCATTCTTACCAGGTCAATAGAATCGAACTACCAAACCTCGGCCAGATCCTAGAACTTCTAAATACCAAAATCAGTGATAGTTCTATCACCCTCCCGTATAGCGATGCACACTTGTTAAACAAATATAATTAATTTAACAAAGCATGCATGCGTGATTTGAAGGATCCAAAATCTAATAGTCTCGGTTTTTGCGTCCTGGGAAGATTGCAAGACCATCCCTAACGCATTTACAATATCGAAAACCTCTTTTTTTTTTTAAATGAAGGACTACGTGACCTGTTAGATTGTCCCGCGTCGACACGTGGCTCTGTGCTACCGGCAGTCAGCGGCCCGATTGCGATGGCTCCTTCCACGTCGGTCGTTGTCCCGCCGTGATTGTGAACGCTGATTCCGATCCACCTTAGTCATCCTCGCGGCCGTCATTCCGTAGCTCACGCTCGACTCGCAACAAAAAGGTTGTGTGAATATTATGTTACAGACTTACACGTGTATCGTATTATGACGGTAGCTTGTAAATATTAGAGAGCATTTAATATAGGCAAGCTAAAATTACTACCTATGTAGTTAAAAGAAAACAGATTGATGACTACCTAACACAATCACTGCCATACACTGTAGGAATATTTTGGTATCAGGTCACCCAATAATAACCGACGAGACCATAATACATTCTAATACTGCAATCTGACACTAATACTGCGCACTTCAGCTATAATTTGATACAATACAGACAGTGCTATCATCTTCCATATTATTCCATATCATGCAAGAAATGAATACAATCTCCCAATTATATTATTAGTTATAGGCTCTCCGAAACTGTTACATACCTATGTATTTTTTATAAGAATACAATTGGTATGGATGTATCTGTCAATCATTGGACTACCTATTGAAATTTCTCCGTCTTGACCGTCAGCTGTTTTTATTTGCAGAAAATAGCGGATTATACATAAACGGTTTAAGAAATTTATTTTCTCAAAAGATTACAAGATAATCACTTACAGAGAAAATACAAAATATAATATACGAACAGTTTGATTTGCTCAATTAGCGTTGTACATAAAAATAGAGGGTAGGTACTTTAAAAATATTTAAACATTTTTATTTTTCCAGGTATTGCGGGTACCTTCAAATTTCATTTAGAAATCACAATGCACGATAATAAATTTTAAGCAGCAAGCCGATATAGAAAAACTACAACGCATAGAGATAAATATCAATTCAAACTAATTCAAAAAACAAAGATTACTTAATTCAAAACACTTCTTGTCTAAAAATTGTAGATTTGGGCGTGTACTTACATTTTGTTGAAGTTAGTTGCGATAGCCACTTCTGATCTATAAAGACGACCTTGCTCCGAGGAGAATAATAGAAGATATCATCACAGAATATAAATCACTTTTATTACAACACACTTTGTACACTGAATATACACGACTACCATAAATTAGATAAATCAAATTCACAATAAACAGTTACTTCCAACTCTTAACAGTCTCGTGGTTGACACTCGAATTCTTCCCACAATACCACCGACCATGCTTTTTATCAGAAAAATCCCTACCCGAAAACGCCCAACGCCACGACCAATCACAGCCCGCATCAGTTCTCTTTAATGCGGCCCCGTGATTGGCCGGCGGCGGCGCTACGAATCAATTGCAGAGTCTATGACTAACTTCCGCTTCTGTTAGTACTCGAAAAGTAGTTACCAGTATATTAAAATATTAAACAATTAAAATAAAGAAATAAATAAGTAGCGATAAATCTCTACAAAATTACAAACCCTAACACTATGATGATTCCATGCAAATTTCATGAATTATGTAAAACTATGTAGACGATAATGTGATCATAACCTATCTAGATAATTTTACCGTCTTCGATGGGTGAATCTTTATGTATGAAAATATCACTAAAAAGTTGAATGTAAAATCTTTAAAAAAAAATTTTAAACTTATTACTATCATAAAATCTTTTAAAAAAAAATTGAACCGATTTCAATATCACTTAAAAGTATAAAATAATTTAAATATTATTGAAGTTGGTGCCAAATATACACAGCAAGTACGCTAACACCAACTTCAATAATATTTAAATTATTTTATACTTTTCAGTGATATTGAAGTCGGTTCAATTTTTTTTAAAAAGATTTTATGATAGTAATAGGTTTCTGAAACAGCAACAGCTCAGTGGGCGAGCACTTGCCTTGGAAATATGGTGTGCAGGTTAGAACCCCGGCTCAAGCTTCTGATTTCTTTAATTAATAATGTGCGAATCGTCATTGTGCGATTATTTACCAGCTTTCGGTGAAGAAAAACATCATGAGGAAACCTGCATGTCTGAGAAAGCTTAACTAGCTTTTGAATGACGTGTGAAGTCATCCAACCCGCACTTGGCCAACCTGGTGGACTATGGCCTAAGCCTCTACATTTTTAGGGGAGCCTCGTGTCCAAAAGTGGGACAAAAACAAGGGCTGGTAAAACAAATAGGTTTCTATAGAGTAACTTATAGTTTCTTGAACGTTCTCTAGTTTGTGTATGCCACCCGTCGCCAAGTTGTACCTAAGTATATTAGTTTTTTTGGATTGTTTCCTAAGAGGCAAAATAGAGAAGGAAAGTTTGCAATTTGTCCAATTTACGTGAAACTTAGCTAATACTTTTGGTTAATACTCTTCAACAAATTATTTACAACGCGTTATTCAAAATTCAATTTAAGAGAAATCCAAAAGTTAAAAGAAATCCAAAAATGTTGTAGTTATGGTACAAATATCTACTGTAGGTAAGGTAAAGTATTATTCTTTATACATATTATAATCTTAACATAACATTTTGCCACCCGTGCAAAGCCGGGGCGGGCCGCTAGTCTATACTTATTTTATAAAGAGGTAGTAGTTTTTGCGTGACTGACTCAACACCGCAGAGCCGAAACAACCGAAGCTAGGACCACAAAATTTAGAGAAAAGGTTCATTTTCTCAATAAGAAAGGATTTTTGGAAATTCAAACTCTAAGGGTGTAAAATAGGGGTTGAAAGTTTGTTTGGGAAGGGTGTAGGGTTTGGATAAGATTACAGTTTAGATTATAAAAATAATACTATCGAAACCATTATCCTAATTGGACCAGCATATGGTCAAACTATACACATTTCTCGCATCCCATTAATCCCTACAGACAGACCTTTCAATTTATTTTTCTATACCAATTAATAATTAGTTTTATATTGTACTAGCTGACCCACGCAGCTCCGCCCGCGCTGTGTTTACGTTAACTAAACTTTCAACTATATACATTAGCATAGAATACAAAACCTCCTTTTTTAAAGTCGGTTAAAAACTTGGACCCACTTTTTACTTGCCCTCCGAAGCACGGAGACGTTTAGTTCAAATGGCTTTAAACGGTCACCCATCTATTTAATGACCTTACCTAACGTTGCTTAACCTGAAATTTATAATTTAAAATTAAACTGCGTGATTCGCCCTTCGAGATTACATTATTTATACTCGCAGCAGCACGCGTATGTGCTGCCATCGTACACAATTTTAAAGCAACTATGAAACAAAAAATAATTTATTTTTCTGTTGAAGGTACCCCCCGTATTTTCTTCATACACGTTTTGTGTCGCGGCCATCGTGCACATAAATTAATATTTTCCTTATAAAAATATAACTTTGTGTGATTGTTAAGTATAGGTATTGTGTTATAATGGGAAAACGTAAAAATCGTGACGAAGAGGAGTATATATCAAGAAAAATAAAAAAATTAGAAAGAAAAATGGCCAAGGTTCGCCGTAAGCGATATCGGTATGCATCTTCGGATGAATCCACACTATCGGAACAATCATATGTGTCACGGGAGGAGTACAATGACGAGGAAGACTTGCAAGAGGCTTCAGAAAACACAGGTTATTTTTTGTTCATAAAGTGTAATGTGCAGTGAGTTCAACTTCTAAGGTTGTTACCCGCCTATCAGGTACTTCAGTCCAACCCGGGAGGTTGCGTCGTTGTACAGAGGTCAAGCACATTAATATTCTAGAGTATAATCCGGGAGGTTGTACCGTGAATATACAAACTGGCAAAAACTGCATTTTTACCGGTCAAATAACTTTTACAGAATCCAGGCCGTGAGACTGGATCGTAAAAGCAACGATAGACGCTCGTTACCTATGTCGAATAAAGGTAAATTATAAAATATGTATATAATTTTTAGGAGACCCACTCATCTTTACGTCAGCACCCCCATCTCCCCCCGGGGATTGCAATGCGCTATCCAGTGTCGTGCAATACGCGGGCCTCCCCGCGGCCGCCGTGCCGGGGCCGCGTCAAGCTGTGGACCAGACCGTGACCGCGCCCACACCGCCGCCGCACACCACCTCTCCGCTTATAACGGCTACTTCGATGGTAAGACAGACTGATAGCGTGCCCGCGCCGGAGGGTTCAGAGGAACTAGACCCAGCCGTGTTAATCATTCTTGGGGATGAACCGCAAGCAGAGGAAACCTATGGACCGAACATTCATAAGGATATAGTAAGTCGATGGACTGACATTTTAATAAATGGTCTTAAAGAAGATGTAAAAACAGGTATAATACAATTTGTTCTTACTCCCGAAAATTTGAAGTTGGTTCGTGCACCTACTCTTAACCCAGAAATTAAGGCAGCGGTCAGCGAAAACGCTATTAAGAGAGATATAATTTTGGTAAACAATCAAAACCAATTAGCTTGTGCAATATCTGGGGTAGCTAACGTTGTATCGTCCCTTTTGTCGACCCAGCAAGATAACAGCACTCTTTTAAAATCTTTAAGCGATGTCGGTCGTCTATTGTGTGCAATTCACTACTCCGAATCGATTTCACGACGAAATTTCTTACTGGGATGTCTGGATAAGGATATAAAAGACAATATAAAAGGCCTAAAACGTGACCAGTTTCTTTTTGGCGAGGACCTTGCGGATAAGATAAAATCGCTAAAAGCCATTTCAAAAACTGGTGCAGAGATGAGGTCGACGATTACGAAGCCTAGGATTCCAGCTCCACCTAGAAATAAACAGAATGAGCCTTCTACTTCGAGGGCTTTAAACTGGAGGGGCCCGCCACCGCCGCCGCCAGCACATCGCACGCGCCGCGCGCAACCGAGGCTGAGCTCGACGGCTGGTGGGCGCAAGCAGCCAGCGACAGCGCGTCGCCACACCACGTCGCGCCCGATAATGCGCTACGGATCGAGTGCAGCGCCACGCCGATAGATGTCGCTTCCACACCTCAGGCTGGTAAACTTCCATATTTTTATGATCGATGGACTCAAATTACAAATGATGTCGTCGTATTGTCATGGGTATCAGGCTTACGCATACCCATATGTGATAATATTGTACAGACTAGTGTTCCGTGCAATAAACCGAAAAATTCTATATATCAATTCGAGATGTCTAATGAAATTAAAAAATTAGTCGATATTGGTGCGGTTTCTGAATGTAACCCTTGTGAAGGTCAATTTTTATCTGGTATTTTTCTTATTAAGAAAAACAATGGCGAAAATAGATTCATTTTAAATTTGAAAAAAATAAATCAATATATTTATGCACCACATTTCAAACTTGAAGATTACAGAACAGCGTTAAAATTATTATCTAAAGATTCGTATATGTGTTCTATCGACCTTAAAAATGCTTATTTTTCTATATCTATACATAGAGTGTATAGAAAGTATTTACGCTTTATGTGGTTGGACAAATTATATGAATTTAAAGTGCTTCCATTTGGTTTAAATATAGCTCCGTATATTTTTACAAAAATCATGCGTCCAGTAATGCATCATTTGCGAAATCAGGGATCTAATAATAAAGAAATAAAATCAGGAATATTATCTGTTAATTATCTTGATGATATTTTGTTAATTGACGATTCATATGAGGGCTGCAAACAAAATTATGTGAACTCTAAGATTTTTTTAGAATCCTTAGGGTTTACAATAAATTATGAGAAGAGCGTATCAACTCCTAGCAGGAGCGCTACTTTCTTAGGTTTTGTTCTTGATTCAAAAAAGTTTACAATTAGTATACCTGAAGATAAAAAAGTTAAAATTAAAAGCAAACATTTAATTTTCAGTGATCTGAAAAAATGTAGACTGCGTAACTTTGCTCACTTAATAGGACTATTAGTTTCAGTATGTCCCGCTTTACAATATGGCTGGTTACATACTAAAAAATTCGAAAGAGTGAAATATCTTAGTCTAAAGCAGAATGATAATTATGATCAACTTATTAATCTACCGAAATATCTAGAAGAAGATTTCCATTGGTGGCTTAAGAATATAGATCAATGTTTCAGCCCTATACGAACAGGTAATTATCAATTGGAAATTTTCTCCGACGCATCACGCACTGGTTGGGGGGTTTGTTGCGCTAGTCAAAGAGCCAGCGGCCAGTGGTCAAGTGAAGAACTTAAAGAACACATAAATTATTTGGAGCTAACAGCCGCTTTTTTCGGATTACGAATTTTCGCGAGTCATCATAGACGTTGTGAGATTCTTTTGCGGATTGATAATTCAACCGCAATTGCATACATTAATAGAATGGGGGGAATAAAATACCCGCATCTTACTTCTGTAAGTCGTCAAATTTGGAAGTGGTGTGAGCAGAGAGATATTTTTGTATTTGCTTCCTATGTGAGTTCCAAAGACAATTATGTTGCGGACGTTGAGTCTCGACGTGTACACGCCGATGTCGAATGGGAGCTTGCCGATTATGCTTATACAACTATTTGTAAAACCTTTGATACACCACAAATCGACTTGTTCGCTAGTCGTTTAAACAGGAAATGCGAAAAATTTGTATCATGGCACAAAGATCCGGACGCGTTTGTGGTAGATGCGTTTACATTGTCATGGCGTGTATATTATTTCTATGCATTTCCACCGTTTTGTTTAATTTTAAAGGTTTTGCAGAAAATTATTACCGACCAGGCTACTGGTATAGTGGTGGTACCTTCATGGCCCACGCAGCCTTGGTATCCATTATTCAAAAAACTATTAGTTTCAGAGCTTATCACATTCTCACCTAATTCAAAATTATTGTCTTCCCCTTACAGGGTGGAACACAAGTTGCACCAGAACCTTACTCTAATAGCAGGAGTTTTATCAGGGCGGCGCACTTAAATCAAGGAATATTACCAGAAGCTTCAGATATAATGATAGCATCGCTTTCTGATAGTACCTTAAAGCAGTACAATCCTTGCCTAAAGCAATGGCACTTATTTTGTATGGATAACAATGTTAATTTTTATTCAGCTTCTGTAAATGAAGTTCTTGTTTTTTTAACTAATATTTTCAATCAAGGGAGTAAATATGGTACATTAAATTCAGTTAAATCTGCACTAGGTCTTGTTCTAGGTACGGATATTGTAAATGATTTCAAAATCAAAAGATTTATGAGAGGTGTATACAAGTTACGGCCTTCTTTACCCAGATATAACTATACGTGGGATCCGGCCATAGTTTTAAATCATTTAGCTGGATTTTACCCTAATGAATGTTTAAATTTTGAAAATTTATCAAAAAAGCTTTGTACGTTACTAGCTTTAATTACCGCACACCGAGTGCAGACATTATCATTAATCAGGTTGTCAAATATTAAGAAAAGTGCTGACAATAAATTTATTATCCACATCCCTGATCAAATAAAAACTTCGGGCCTAAATAGGACACAACCAATGTTGATTATTCCATTTTTTAATGAAAGACCATCCATATGTCCTGCCAGGACATTAGAACATTATATGTTATCATCAGCTCAAATAAGACCACCTGATTGTGATTTTTTATTTATTAGTTTTAGGAAACCTTATAAATATGTAAGCTCTCAAACATTGAGTCGCTGGGTGAAGTCCACCCTAGGTGAGAGCGGTATCGACGTATCGGTTTTTAGCGCTCATAGCACGAGACACGCGGCTACTTCTGCTGCTAGGAGACTTGGTGTAAGCATCGATGTTATAAGGCGAACCGCAGGCTGGACGGGCAATTCTGAGACATTCGCTAAGTTTTATAACAGAGAAGTGGCCGCTGACTCCGCTGATTCTTTCGCTACATCTCTGTGCAGGGCGACTTTGATGCCTCAGTGACCTCTAGCAGTGTATATAATTCAAATATCTAGTCTAGGCTATGATTGTGGTTTGATTAAATTATGAATATCAAGATCAAATGTCTTATTTTCTAATTTCTGGCCATTAGATTTTTTCGTAAGTTAATGAGGTCCATTTCGCGATTCTCTAAACATCTGCGAGTATAAATAATGTAATCTCGAAGGGCGAATCACGCAGTTTAATAGATGGTCAAACGAACTTACCTGTAAGTGACGTTCGACGATTATTAAACGAAGTGATTCGCCCGAGAGATTACATACCCTCCCTGCCGCCTGCTTGTGAAACAATTTGTTTTTCTAATTGTTTTTTCCCCGTAATTTACACGAAATGGATAACGATAGGCCTACTACAGTGTCTCAACGTGTATGAAGAAAATACGGGGGGTACCTTCAACAGAAAAATAAATTATTTTTTGTTTCATAGTTGCTTTAAAATTGTGTACGATGGCAGCACATACGCGTGCTGCTGCGAGTATAAATAATGTAATCTCTCGGGCGAATCACTTCGTTTAATAATCGTCGAACGTCACTTACAGGTAAGTTCGTTTGACCATCTACACACATCAAAAGTGTCTAGGGATCAACATATATTTTTGCAATAACTTTTCTCCTGATTGATATTAATTAAAATTTTCTTTAAGGATTCATCAAATAAAGTGTTTTCGTTTGTCACAGTAACGATAAACCAAGTCACCTTTGCATTAATAAAGAAATTTGCCATTTTCCTAATAAAGGGATTTTTGACATTTGAACCACTAACACAAAAGTTCGAAAAAAAGACTGAAATAACAGTTTTCTTTAAAATTTTATTGGGTAACTTAAACAATTAATAATCCGTGTTTCTACCGCGAACACTAACAACACAAGAACATCGGTTTGGCATACTCAAAATGAGTTCATCCAAATCACGCTGTGGAATGGCCGCCCATGTTCGTTGCAACAACAAAAAAAGGTCTTCTTGCGACTGGATACCCTCCATATTCGGCAGAGCTCTTCTCTGTAGCATATCCCATGCATGCTCAATCGGGTTCAAGTCTGGCGACTGAGCAGGCCAGGGCAGGACATTGATGTTAGCTGCGGCGAGAGTCTGTCTTACAACTCTTGCGGTGTGCGGTCGTGCATTATCATGCATTAACTGAAATAAGGGACCGATTTGAACTTGTAGAGGAACGATGACGTCTGATACAATCGTCTCAGCATAAATTTGAGCGTTGAGGTTGCCTCTGATCCAAATCAACTCAGTTCTTCCGCCGATCCAAATACCCGCCCATACCATGATGGTTCCACCACTATAAGGATGGACTTCCTGGCAGGATTTTAATCGCTGTTGGCGTCCAGGGGTTCTCCAGTGTCGTATACGTCTTGTATCCGGTCTCATACCAAAACGAGACTCATCAGAAAAGCACACGAAACGCCATTGTTCTTCTGCCCAATTTCTGTGTTCAAGAGCCCATTGATATCGAATCCTACGATTGTGCATTGCTATAGGTGGTACCCGTAGCGGTCTTCGGGAATGAAGGTTCACTTCATGCAAGCGGTTTCTGACTGTTTGGTCGCTAATTAAGTTCCCTGAAGAGTGATGAAGCCTCACGGCTAACATCATGGCAGTTATTGTTGGAGCTCTTCGAGTTAAGATTTGAATATATCGGTCTTGTCTCCGTGTGGTGCAGCGATACCGTCCTCCATGGCGCTCAGCCACGGTACCAGTGCTTCGGTAACGTGTCCAAAGTCGACTGATAACACTCTGACTTGTATTCAGAGCTAAAGCCACAGTACGTTGCCGGGAACCAGCTTCTATCATTCCCACGGCTCTGAGCATTTCTTCCCTGCTTAAATGACGTCGCCGCTCCATAATAACGTTGGTTTTAATCAGTAGTAGGGAAACAGTAGCACTAATAATGTCTTCAATGCGTTGTATGTTTTTATAGGGAAAATATTGACAGCTGATTTTCATCTTTTACTCGAATTTGATTCACAGTTCCTGATTCAAATTATGAAATGCACCAAAAAGGATCCATATAAATTTATAAAATCATAAATTTATTACAAAGCCACATCTCAATCTCAAGAAATCCGCTTAAAAATGCTTGATCCCTAGACACTTTTGATGTGTGTATTATAATGAAAAATTGTTAAATCTGAGCAATCGTATAACCAACTACACATTTTGACTTTAGTCCCCTCTCCCAAGGGAACCGTGCCGAATGTCGGGATAAAAAGTATCCTATGTCCTACCTCGGAGTATTATGGCAAGTTTCGTTTCAATCCATCCAGTAGTTTCGGCGTGATGCTCAGCCGAGATACAGACAGACAGACAGACAGACAAAAATAAAAAAATAAAAATTTTTGGCTTTAGTATCGGTTATAGAATGTCCTCCAAATATAATTTTCATAAAATCTTTTAAAAAAAAAATTGAACCGACTTCAATATCACTGAAAAGTATAAAATAATTTAAATCTACACTATCTAAACTAATATTATAAAGAGGAACACTTTGTTTGTTTGGTTGTAATGAATAGGCTCAAAAACTACTGGACCGTTTTTAAAAATTCTTTCACCATTCGAAAGCTACATTATCCACGAGTAACATAGGCTAAATTTTATTTTGGAAAAAAATAGGGTTCCGTAAGATATTTGGGTTTTTTCGGACACAAGGTGTAAAAAATGTGCAACCAGAAAAGTTAATTATTTTGCGTACGCTGCCTAAACTATAAAAGATAGAACCATAAAATGTTCTAATTAATTGTAGATCTTATAAATATCTACAAAAAAGTCCGCGGCACACTATCTACATTATGTCGAGTGAGATCCAATAACCATTTTTTTAAATTAAAAATCTTGAATTTTGTTTGGACTACATTTAAACGCATTTATTTTACTCATGCTATTAATCGTTATCAAAATAAATTATTTCATCATTAAGTACAGTTTATGTAGATAATATTTGGTCTGTGAATTATTAAAATTGGACATTTGGTTTTGAAGTTATAACGAAATTAAAATATTACGATTTCTGCTGCACGGCCCTTTGCGAAGTGAGCTTCACCAAGGCGGGGGTGCGCATGCGGGAGGCGAGTTTAGATCTATGAGTAAGGTACCCGCGCGGCTCAGACGCGAGGTCGGCTCTTTAGTCTTTACGCAGCGGTCGTGCGCGAAGTCTAATAATTTTCGTGCGATTTTTTTTAGATTTCTTTCTTAAAACTACACCTACGCAAAAGTTCTTCTCAGAGCTAAACAACAGTTCTTCTCAGAGCTAATCAACAGTTCTTTTCAGGGCTAACCAACAGATTTTTTCAGGGGTAACCAACAGTTCTTTTCAGGGCTAACCAACAGTTCTTTTCAGGGCAAAACAACAGTTCTTTTCAGGGCTAAACAACAGTTCTTTTCAGAGCTAGAATATTACATGCTATTAGCATTTTCTTAAACATTTGAAAATGCCTAAGAGAGCCAGGTCTCAACTTTCTAAACATAGTTCTCAAGCACGGGCAGCTAGAATACGTCGTATGGGAGAATCTTCACCTGAACGTTCACAACGCCTTGCTGAACAAAATCAGAGAAACTCTCAGGCTCAGGTACGCGCACGAGAGTCGAGTGTCGAACGTTCGCAACACCTTGCACAACAAAATCTGAGAACCTCTGAGTTACGTGCACGAGAGTCGGATGAACCGATATGTATGAAATTTTGCGGGTAGTCTGAGAATAGGTTATAAAGTATATTTTATGCCGCTGATACCATGATTGACGAGGATATATAGAACGAGAGGAGGGTGCGAGGGAGGGTGATGGAGTGAGTGATCGGAGGAGTTAGGTAGAGCAAAGGGGGGGGGGGGAATGAGAGGGAGCAAGTTGGGAGAAGAGAGATTAGGGAGAGGGTTCAGAGAGGACAACGGGGAGTGGAAGAGGGGAAGTGTGACGGGGACCAAAGCGGGAGGGGAGAGAAATAGCATAGAATTAGATTTTTATTATAAGAGAGAGAGAGAGATGTAGAAAGATAAATCAAGGGAGTAGGGAGAAATGGGGAGCAAAATGTAATTAAAGCGCGGGCGGAGCTGCGCGGGTTAGCTAGTATCATATAAGTTGGTGTTAGCGTACCACCGTAGCGTAGCGTTGGTATTTGGCACCAACTTCAATAATATTTAAATTATTTTATACTTTTCAGTGATATTGAAGTCGGTTCAATTTTTTTTTTAAAGATTTTATTTTAAACTTTTTAGTGATATTTTCATATATAAAAATTGAACCATCGAAGACCGTAAAATGATCTAGGTAGGTTATGATCATATTATCGTCTACATAGTTTTACATAATTCATGTTTCTTCAGAAAAAATACCCGGTCGTAATGAACTCATCTTTCACTTGCATGGAATCATCATAGTAGTTTACTCTCTCGAATAAAAAAAGAGTCATCGAAATCGGTTCATAATTGTCAGAGCAATGTAATGGAGAACATCAGTTTTATGGTTTTTACCAGATAAATTCCTCCACATCGTTCATGGTCCTCCAAGAAGTTCTTATCCGGTTGTGATAAAATTCATACAGATTCAATACAGTAGTTTCTTCTTTCGAATAAAAAAAGAATCATTGAAATTGGTAAATATTTGCCAGAGTTATGACCATTTTTGTCCTTAAAATGCAACAAAAAAGTCATCTATATAGGCTTTCCTGCAACTTTCCTGCGCAGTCACCATTCTTGTTTTCTCAGGAACTACTTATTACTACGCAATATTTTTTTTATGGGAGCCAATCAATGGATTGAAGAATGGATGGAAGAAAGATTTTTTCAAATCGGTTCATAATTGCCAGAGTTATGCGCGAACATACATAATATATATATATATATATATATATATATACAGACGAATTGAGAACCTCCTCCTTTTTGAAGTTGGTTAAAAATATCTTCAATGTACAGAATTGGACCTGTTACAGTTTTAATTAATATAGATTTAATGTGTATTTTAGTTTTAAGGTATTTATAGATAGATCTATGAAATTATTAAGCAGAAATTCTGTTAAATTCTTCGCTCAATATGATCTTGAAATGAGTCGCGTCTGCATTCCTAAATAATTGCTGGGTTTATGGCTTAGCTAAGATTGGGAATCTTTTCAGGAATGTTCAACATATGGAATGTAATAGACAAACTGACTGCGATCGCTAAGAAGGAACTATTCTACGCGTGGCCCTTTGGCTTGTCAGCGTACTTGGCCGGGGTAGTGTTTATAGATAGACACAATACCAAAGTCGCATATAATCAACTTCAAAAGACGGCTGAGGTTATGACAAAGAGTAAGGTTAGTGAAATGTTCTGAATAGATTGGCAAAGTGACGCTGTTACGGTCCTTGTCGACGTAAAATAAAAAATCGTGGACTGTATAGGATTATGCATATTATTAAGTATTGTTTTGATTTAATCGTTAATTTACATACCTGCATTGAATTCTTTTACAGACTAAAATATGGATGTTTCCCGAGGGTACCCGGAACAAAGGCTATACCACAATGCTACCATTCAGAAAGGGTGCCTTCAATATAGCAGTGAACGCACAAGTACCCATCATTCCAGTGGTGTACTCACCTTACTATTTCATAAACAGGGAAAAACATATCTTCAATACAGGTAAACAACCCATACTTACCTACAGAAAATGTTGTATATTAGCCAGCCATATATACGACATTTTTAACCCTACCAATTGATTTTGGCTGGCCACTGGTCAGCCATCACGACTGTGTCCATACATTACGACTGTGTCCGATGGGTCGTGGGTTCGATTCCCGCCAAGTGTCTGGGTGTTGTTTATCTATTTAAGTATGTGTTTACAAAAAAAGGTATATAAGTATTAGTATCAGTTGTCTGGTTTCCATAGTACAGGCTCTGCCTAGTTTGGGATCGGACGACCGTGTGTGAATTGTCCCAAGATATTATTATTATTTCATTTATTTTCGTTATCTCAACATTAATTACATTTTTAAATATAGATTATAAAAAAAATACATTTAAAAATATAAAAAACGGCTCCGAACCGACTGCGGGAACAGGGTCCTAGCAGACGGTGGTTAAGGCTCCAGAGAGAGGAACTTCCTCACTATGCGTGCCGTCTCCAGGAGCACTGCCTTCTGCATCTGGCCCTTGATCCAGCCGTCTAACGCGAGCCTCTTGAGGTGTTTATCGAGGCTCTTGGCCATTAGGCCGTGGGCGGAAACGACTATAGGTACAATGATTGCCCTATCAATGTCCCACATGTCGACAGCCTCGTGCGCGAGATCAAGATATTTGCATTCTTTATCTTTCTCCGCTTTCACGAGGTTCTCGTCATGGGGGACAGTGAAATCTACAATCATTGCACGACGCTCGGTGCGATCTATCAGCACATTAGCAGGCCTATTGGCGACAATAGTCCTGTCTGTGATGATAGATCGGCCCCAGTATAAGGTGATATGGCCATCCTCCAGAACTGGTTCGGGCACATACCTGTAGTATGGTACCTCTGACGTCACAAGGCGGTATTTCAAAGTAAGTTGCTGGTGGATTATCCTGGCTACTTGGTTGTGTCTGTGCAAGTATTCACCATTTGCGAGACGCGAACAACCGGAAATAATATGCCTGAGCGATTCACCAGGGCGATGACATGCCCGACAAATGTCGATGGTGCCATCCCTCAGGATATATTTCCGGTAGTTGTTCGTCATCACAACTTCGTCCATAATTGCACAGATAAAACCTTCGGTTTCCCCAAAGAGGTCACCGAATCGTAGCCAGGCCACGGAGGCTGAGAGGTCTACATCGGGCCCATGAAGAGCCCGGTAGAACCTTCCGTGCAGCTCCTTACTTTGCCATACCGTCTCGCGATCGCCAGTGGTGAGCACCACAGGCTTGTGCCAGTTCCCTTTGGCTAAGGATAAAGGGGTCAGTCCATTGTCCACAGCAACCACATCCGTATGCATCTCTCCGCCGCAGTGGAGGAAATATTCCCTAAGGTTATATATCTCACGGTTGTGTAGGGTCTTGGCATTTAAAAAGCCTCGGCCCCCACACTTCCGTGGGATATACAACCTCATCACTGATGAGCGAGGATGATGCATACGATATGTGGTTAACAGTGTACGAACTTTTCTATCCAGGGTGTCGAGTTCAGTCTGGGACCACTTGAGTATGCCAAAGGAGTACAACAAGACTGGCCTGACCCAGCCGTTGTAGGCTCGCACCTTGTTTCCGCCCGATAAAAGACTTTTCAGTACTTTTCTCAGGCGGTCCAAGAAGCGTTCCCGCAACGGCTGTTTCATGTCAGTCTCATTGATGTTCAACGCCTGTGACATACCCAAGTATTTGTAGGTTTCGGTTGCAGAGAGTGTCCTCAGGTCGGTGGAGTCTGACAGCTGTACGCTCCTAGACTCAACCATCCTCCCCTGCTTTACATGCATAACTGCACATTTGTCCACACCAAACTCCATCCTGATAGAATTACTGAAGGTTTCCGTGACCTTCAGCAAGCCCATCAGTTGGAGTTCAGTGGGGGCAAACAATTTCAAGTCATCCATGTAAAGCAGGTGAGATATGACCTGACCACCTCTCCGTAACCGGCAGCCTAGCCCTGAACTCTTTAAGAGAGTGCTTAAAGGGTTCAGGGACAGAAAAAACCACAAGGGACTCAGACTATCACCCTGAAAGATACCCCGTTCTATCCTTATTGGGTCACCGTCACCAAGGGTCTGTCGAGATCCTGGATAGAGAAGGACCGTTCTCCATTGCCCCATACACGACGCCAGGAAGGTGCGTAGAGTTGTATTGACTTTATACAACTCCAGCACCCTCATAAGCCATGTATGGGGCACAGAGTCTTGGTCATGGTTGCGCGGAGTAGTTTAATTTCGCATTATTAATTTGTAGTTGTTTTCTATGCGTTATTTTTATTGGTACACTAATATCCTACACCTATCCTTTTCCTACGCACATATCTTTCGTTTGCGTGGGTGAGAGAAGAATACCCACGTATTGCGTCGAGCGAACATGCATCGCCCCCAGTCGTCGTTGTCACCTCGTCGATTCGAACTGTGCTCGTCGCTTGCACCGTGTCTCGTAATTCATTTTCAACAATAATGGTGGACTATCATTAAATTATCGTGAACAGACAAATATCGTTTTGTTACTACTTTTGGACATTAATACAGTGCTGTGAAGTGCCGATTGAACTATTATCGGACCCCACATCGAGGATGCAGAAGTATCAAGACATGCGCAGACGCAGCGTGTGATATAAGGTATGTGCAATCCGTTCCATATATAATAGAACCTTGTATTTCCCGTGGAATATCCAAATGGTTCTATTTTCCTACCAGTATTAGTGTACCAATCGTATATTTGTTCGTTTATCTACTTAGTTTTCGCCTAGCTACCATCCATTATTGTTTTCGTCATTCACGTAGATTTTATCGAAATTAGCGCATTACAGTCCCGCTACAACATAGTATTTTTGGCCTTCTTATAATCTATCCAGCATGTCGACAGATCCTTCCGGTTCCGGCGAGCCTGCTGGCAGATGGCCATATCAATGAGGAGTAGCTCCTTAGTACCACGGGCCCCACTTCTACATCCATTCTGAGAAGCAGACATAATCGAGTTGCTCTCAACATGTCTGTAGATTTTTGCTCTCAGAATGGATGTAAGAGTTTTATAAACTGTAGGCAGACACGTGATCGGCCTATAGTTCTTTGGGTCCGCGGTACTATTGGTCTTATGGAGCAGGTGGGTTATTCCTGTGGTCAAAAATTCCGGCAGCGACCCAGACTCCACGGCCGATTGAAACAGAGATGCCAAACAAGCATGAGAGCTGCGTAACCATTTTAGCCAGAAATTATGCAGTCCGTCTGGTCCTGGCGCCTTCCAATTAGGCAACAGACGGACTGCATCGGCTACGTCTTGGAGCCATTACCATCAGGTAATGGCCCCCATTTCTGGTATAGACTCGCAAACTTGTTTGACATCCCTGATCCAAACACCCTCGGAGTGAGTGACGGGCACCGACCAGATGTTGCGCCAGAAGCTAATCATTGCGTCATCATCCGGCCGCTGCACCTCACCACCTATCTGGCTAGATCGCTCCCAGGATCTATACACCCACCTTTGATCCCTTTGGAGCATGCTGTTCTGAGAGTATCGGTCCACACGTGCCCTATACCTGCGTATCCGATTCGCCCATGCACAAACTTTCTGCTTCAGAAAGTCGATGCGCTCTGCGACACGTGAAAGGTATTCTCGGGGATCGATGCCAGTCCCCGAGAATGCTTGTCTCACAAAGCGCATCACTCTAGGGCGTGTATTGCCCTCCCTGAAGCAGGTGAGCTTGCCTATGAGTACCCTAGCCTCGCCAATGCGACGCTCTATCCTGCACTGCCAAGTCGGCACAGCAGGTCTCGGTCGCGTAGCTGCGTCAGTATTCTGTAACTTGACGCGAGCTACTCGACACGCCGTCATGGCCGCGCAGTACAGGAGAGAGTGGGCATCAGCGAGGTCTTCACTACTGTCAAAATAACTTGACAGTAGTGAATCTAAGGCACACACAAGCGCCCTATTTCGTTTGTGCATAGGCAAACGGGGCAAGCGAGGTCTAAGGCCGCACGGCATGGTCCGATACTCACGAACAAAATCCTCCAAAGTACTCCTCAACTGGGTACTTATGTTGGTACTTACGTTGGTAGTAATGTCGTCCCTATCATCGTCGCTAATGGCTACGAGCCGAGGCGCGGGCGCGGTGTTAACCGCTGGGGCCACAGCTTGCGACGACGATGTACAGGGGGCGACACGACTACCTTGCACCTCCGAGCGTAGCCGATCAAGCACAGCGCCATCCAACATATGACTACGTTGGATGGCGCGCACCTGATCAGACAGTCGTTGAGCCGAGACGTTGACAGCTGGTTCAAGCGCCTGAAACAGAGACAGCATCCGGTTGCGATACGCAGTGAGACTAGTTCCTCCCTCTGTAGCCTCGTAGTAGGCGCGCATGACATTCTCATTTATGGATGAGGTCCATCGCATGCGCCGCACTACACCACCAGGGGCGAGGACCCTGTTCGGAGCCGGTTGCTCCAAAAGTCCTAGTTCCCGTGGCGGCCGGCCTCTCCGCCGACGTACAGGTGGAGGCGACGTCGGCGGGGAGAAGTATTCGTCGCTCTCACTCGACGCAACAGGAGCTGGCGTACCATTTGCTTCTTGGTTGAGTTGCGGTGATTGCGAGGCGGAGCGAGGCGACGAATCCGGGGGTCTCAGGCGTGCTTTGTTTCGTGAACGTGTCAACATATTCTCATCTCGTTTCCATTTTACATTAAGTTTATTTTATTATTTATTTTATGTGCGTTTGTGATGTCTTGACGTAGTAAAGCTGTCATTGTAGGTTTATTTTTTTACAGAAATCCAAACTTGTAAATATGTTATAAAATAGGTTGCACATTATCATTGAGTCGTAAAATGGGGCTCTTCAGTATATTTATAAATACATCAAAACTATATCTTGCTCGGAAAAAATCATAAAAACTTAATATAATGTTGAAAAATATTAACGTTTGTTGAGTTGACAGTTGACAGTTTATTATTATTATTATTAATTGTTAAATTTTTGATCTTGTAAAGAAAAACAGGGTATACATAAAAGGATGTATATTATTATCTGGGCTGCTTCATAGCTTAGAAGTGTAAAGGAGTCATTCGTTCACCTTTCACTTTCACTGTCACTGTCACTTTCCTACTGCCACCTTCGCCAATGCAGTAGTTTGCGCTAGTGATTAGTCTAATCGTGCCATGATACCTACATCAAAAGTTTGGTCAATGGTCGCGTGCCGAATGCGCCTGAGTCAAGAGCCGACCGTCAATGTTATAGACTTACAGTAGGTTAGTACCTGCCTTAGACTGGACGAGTTAGACGAGACGAGCAAACGTATACGATCTGCCAACTGTAGGCCTACCATGAGTTTATCAACATGACATCGGCATCGTAAACGCCATATAGAACGGTTACGTGTTCACGCGACTACACCAAGGCTATGTTTTCCTAACTACCATGGGATCATTTCACATCTAAAGTTTACGCTATCGCCGCTACGTTACCGTTAAAAAGTAAGTCCTTAAAACAAAAGAAACTATGACGCAGCATTGTTTAAGCAAAATAGACTTTATCACATTTGTATGAAAGGTATTCTACAACAATAACCCGCTATACGTTACTTATTATAATGAGGATTGTATTCGGGAACGCGAGTGAATATTATATAAACAATCAAATAAGATAAGGACTATTTGTTTAGTTTAGCAACTTAGTAACGAGGCAAGCCGATGGTATGGCGATGGTAAGCAACATGCCCATAGTCAACTGCATTTTACTGCGTAAACATTAGTTATTACATCCCTTAAGTTGTAATAATAAAGCAAAGCTCGGTCATTTCAAGAGCTACACAGCGGAATACAGAAATAATGCTTGGCAGTAGAATATCTGACAATCCGTCAGAGCAGGTCGGAGGGATGTAGGCGTCTTAAAAACTGCCCATTGCTGTCGTGGCCACCCATCACTGGATTAGTATTCCTTTATACGTCTGGAGTATGAAATTCTGATCCAAAACGCTCAATAAATACACCAAAATGCCACACATAATAAAAAATAAGACGCCATTTTACTTTTACTGTACTTGTTTCACCCATATAAAATACAGTGAGAGCCACACGAGAGCACGTTATAGTAATCTATTGTTTATTCTATCACAAAGTGTCAAATTGTTAACTCATGGTAGCATAAACATGAGTTACTATACAATCGTATTCGAAAACGTTAGCTACGTTTCGTTTTTGCCAACTACATTATTAAACTGTACTGTACCTCGAGTGTATTCAGAAATCATTTTTTTAACTTTACTATCACGTTTACGTTTGACGTTCAAATGTATGGAAACGTGAACAGCGCCTCTAGCGGCAATCAGGGTAAACAAAAAATACGAGTGTGTTTCAATTTTATTTAACGCGTAACATGCGTTTTAATAACGTAACTATCTCAGTATCGTTTATCATTGGTTTTAGGCATTTTTGCGAGTGTATTATGTTATTTTGACAGCTCAGACGGTGTTTTAACATATACTGAAAAGTTAAGTTATCTAAACGTGCTCACTTGAATTTGGCTAGTGACAACGATACGATACGTACAAGTTTTAGGGAGTTTGTGTGACAGACGATAATTTAGTGACTGAAATGTTACTTTTAATTAGGTTCCTTCATACATAAAAAATAAAATTAATAATGACTACTATAATAATATACTTACACCTTACCTAAATTATTTGATTATTTTTTAATCTGTCGTAATTTTTAGATTAGTAATATAATTTAGTTCATACGTTAGTTGTTTAATTCTAATCTCACTGCCATTAAAGGATAATATATTGTTCTTTATAAAGAACAAAGGAACCTTAAACAAAAAATTCTACAAAAAGAAAATTGACATCAATTATCCCTATTTATTTCTTTAAAATTGGATGGTATGCTACAAGCCTGCACCCTGCACACGAACAGTTGCATTGCACTGGCCACTTGTCACCTAAGAGTTCAACTCAATATTTCTACAAGATCAAAACTAGTAGGCAGGTACTCTTCTTCGGAGTCGCTGGACATTCGGGGTGTGGGCCCTTTGAACGTCCAGAGGCAGGCTCAAAGGCAAGGCACTGAGGGGCCCCTGGTGCAGATCCCACCGGAGAACCCTGGAGTCCCCCCTCTCATGTGCCGATACGACAGCCGCTGGGGTTTTAGTGGGTAAGAATCCCACATACCCCGGTCGAGCCCCACAGCTCCCGGGGATCTTTGGAAGATTTCCCCCGCGTCAAAAAAAGTCAGGTAGGTACTCTTAGGTACTTAGGTACGTACCTAATTAAAACTAGTACTTTCCCCAGCTTCAAATTCAAACCGGGACATATGAATTTGTTTTAATTAAGAAGGAGCTAATAATTCATAGTAAATTATTTCAGTAAACATTAATCATTTCAAGTAAAAAATGGATTATTTATTTAAAAAAACTGGTCGTAGTTACAAAATGTATAATTCATATTGCATGCACTTACAGATTTAACACTATTATACCAGGATGAAAAATAAAAAGTTACATGTAAATTTAAATAAATAGAAAGAAAAAAAATCATTTAAGTACTAACACAATGGCAGCTCAACATGATGTCAGCAGATAAGTAAGTACAATAGCACACCCCCGACGCTGGTTTTCTTCTACAATCTCAGAACGAGACACTCAAACACGATACTACACAATGTGTAATTAATTTAAATAAAAGTACAAACAATACATATCTACTTATGAAGTAAAAAAAACTATAAAATAAATAATATCTAATCCATACTAGTACAAACAAAATAGTAAGTAGATTGCACAAAAACAAAGTGACACACTTAATGATTCTTGATTATGGAATCTACTATTGTATTCAATGACTCCAATGCCTTTCTTGTTATTTCTTGCTAACTCTGTTGAACCTGCAACTCTAGCTCCCGTATACGCAGCCTTTCCTTTTCTAAATTAACCTCGTCATCATACTTTCTTTGTAAGAAATTTCTCCATTCTTCATCAGAATGAAGAAAATGTTGAGCAACCGTGTTCTTGTGGGAGTTCTACGACTTAAGCCACGTCGTCGTGTTGGACGTTGTGGTGTGTGCCCATGCAAAGCAGGAATAGGGGTTGTCACAGGGGGTGTAGTGTCCTTCGGAGTCGCTGGACGTTCGGGGTGTGGGCCCTTAGAACGTCCATTGAGTACGGCGGCGACTCCGAGCAGGACGGTGGCGGGGTTGCGACCCCCGTCCCCGTGAGAACCGTGTCAGGTTCCCGGGGGGCTACAATGCGCCCCCCGGCGGCGGGCTCAAAGGCAATGCTCTGAGAGGCTGGTGCAGATCCCACCGGAGAGCCCTCTCATGAGCCGATGCGACAGCGGCGGGGGTTTTAGTGGGTAAGAATAGTGGGCAAGCCCCTCAGCTCCCGGGGATCTTTGGAAGATTTCCCCCGCGCCAAAAAACAAAAAAGGGGGTGTAGTGTGGCCTTCTACGGTGTTTATAAATTCAATAATTGGTGGTGGTGGTGGTGGTGATGATGATGGCGATTGTTCGTGACGAGGAGGAGATGCTGGTTGTGGCACATTATCACGTGAAGATCCGGGAATCGTCAATGCTTCATAATCTGAAAATATAAACAAAATCTACTTGCTAAATTGTTAACAAAAGTACTAAGTAATATTTTCCTGAATATCATAATCCTCGGGTAGCTTAGGGATTTCAATATTTATAACACATTGTGTGGGAACAGAACACATTAAATGTTATTTAAAAAAATGTGGGCTCAGTTTTTATGTTACAAGTACCTCCTTATTCTAAACTAGCTGAAAAAAAAATAGATTCTTACAAAACTTCAAGAGGGTCTCTTGACATTTAGTCATTGTGCCTCAAGTGTAGCAGATGTAAAATTATACAGCACCTACTATGTGTGTTGTTGTATTTGAGTATGCAGTTTGTTGTATTCCATTGGAAGATATTAGAACCAAAATATTATTACATACCTACTTATAACAATGATTCACATTTTATACACATAGGTGTACTTACCAAAATGAATGTCTTCTGCAACTGCAGAGATCAGTATTCGGGGGCTGCTAATCCTCTCTATAACTGGCGTAGGCGACAATGTAGCAGTTCTTTCAGGATAATTTTGGGCCTGAAAGTATTAAATATATTAATAAAATCATAAGTTTAATAGTCAATGAGTAATTGTTGAATTAATTAAAAATACCTTATGTAGGTAGGTATATAGAGTTTGGTTGTTAGGTTAGATATAAGGATATAAAATAATTGCAAAGGAACCTTCTTCCACTTTTCTGTATTTTTTTGTTTACCTGAGGCATCACTATTATGAAGATATTCCCAATATTTAATTGTGTTAATTTTACCCATAGCGGTATTTCTAGGTTTGGTGATATCACCGTGTCTGCAAAGTAATAGAAACATACGAAACATAAAAATAAGCAATCAAGAATGTACTTATGATTATTAACTTCTCTGTATAACTTAAAATAAAATACTTACTGTTCCATAAAAGTGACCATCATTTCAAATTGTGTAGCACTGGTTCTCATGATTGACACACAAATTACAATATTTAAGACTTTATTGATATATAATTATAATCGAAGACGCATGTAAAACTGGCAAGCAGAAAATAAAACAAAAAACAACTGACTGATGAAATGAAACCATTTAAAATTTTGGCTGGCGCCATGGTTGAAAAAATACTCTCGAGTTGCAATTCCATCTCTTTTTGTGCAACGAAAATAAACGAAATAGAAATAATTCATTCATAAACTACATTACGTACATAATTTAAGTGGTATACAACACAATTGGTTATGGATTCACCAGGGTGTTAATTCAATTTAGCCGTATTATTTACGTTGGAAATAAGAGCTGCCAATATAACAATAACAATTTAACTTAGTTACGAATGACAATACATAGACGTTTATGTGAATATTAGTGATGAATACACTCGCATGTTCTCACTTAACAAAACGTATACTGTTTGCTCGCTAACTTAAGAGTTACGTATAGCGGTTTTATAAGCATATGTACCTCGAGTGTAATCATATGCTTATAAAACCGCTATACGTAACTCTTAAGTTAGCGAGCAAACAGTATACGTTTTGTTAAGTGAGAACATGTGAGTGTATTCATCACTAATATTCACATAAACGTCTATGTATTGTCATTCGTAACTAAGTTAAATTGTTATTGTTATATTGGCAGCTCTTATTTCCAACGTAAATAATACGGCTAAATTGAATTAACACCCTGGTGAATCCATAACCATTTGTATTGTATACCACTTAAATTATGTACGTAATGTAGTTTATGAATGAATTATTTCTATTTCGTTTATTTTCGTTGCACAAAAAGAGATGGAATTGCAACTCGAGAGTATTTTTTCAACCATGGCGCCAGCCAAATTTTAAATGGTTTCATTTCATCAGTCAGTTGTTTTTTGTTTTATTTTCTGCTTGCCAGTTTTACATGCGTCTTCGATTATAATTATATATAAAGAAAGTCTTAAATATTGTAATTTGTGTGTCAATCATGAGAACCCGTGCTACACAATTTGAAATGATGGTCACTTTTATGGAACAGTAAGTATTTTATTTAAGTTATACAGAGATGTTAATAATCTTAAGTACATTTTTGATTGCTTATTTTTATGTTTCGTATGTTTCTATTACTTTGCAGACACGGTGATATCACCAAACCTAGAAATACCGCTATGGGTAAAATTAACACAATTAAATATTGGGAAGATCTCACCGCTATTCATAATAGTGATCCCTCAGGTAAACAAAAAAATACAGAAAAGTGGAAGAAGGTTCCTTTGCAATTATTTTATATCTTTATATCTAACCTAACAACCAAACTCTATATACCTACCTACATAAGGTATTTTTAATTATTTCAATAATTACTCATTGACTATTAAACTTATGATTTTATTAATATATTTAATACTTTCAGGCCCAAAATTATCCTGAAAGAACTGCTACATTGTCGCCTACGCGAGTTATAGAGAGGATCAGCAGCCCCCGAATACTGATCTCTGCAGTTGCAGAAGACATTCATTTTGGTAAGTACACCTATGTATCCACGCAACGCGTAGCTACCTCCAGAAACCATTTTAACAGCTGACAGCTGTCACGTCTTTTTGACAGTCGGATCGCGCAACGGTTTTTTATTATATACATTCGATAGACGCGCTCTCAACTAGACGCCACTTACTATTCAAATTTTAAAACATTATTGTAACAGTTTTAATAAACGCATATTTTTCTAATTCGACTTGTTTTTATACGAAATAAACGAGAGGAGAAGACACGAAGCCCCCGTTCCTGAATATTTTGTTCCTGTCGAAGCCGGATTCAAGCAGACGTCTACATCATCAGTTCAACGGTCAGGTTTTCGATCCTGTCTACTCCCATCCTTGTCGAATTGTGTTAAAACCGTGTCGTTTGTGTATTACAGATACGATTAGTGTGCCAGTGCCAGAGCTATACGAAAACCTGTGTGATTATTGTAAGTACCTTATTTTACTCTTACACATAGGCCTTTAAAATGGGTGGTGACAAATTAGCAATGCCTTCCACGGCTACGCCAGTTTCTCCCTCTAAAAACATTCTAATAGAACTTCAGGACCTCAGAAAACAACGCGGTAATTTGAAAGGTCGGTTAACGCTTTTCAAAAAATATTTAGATTCGTTACAAGGCATTTCCCTTTCTCCGTTACAAATTAAGGAAATTAAGTTCAGAATAACTTCAGTTCATGATCATTTTACACAGTTTAACAATATAGAAAACCGAATTGAACTTATTTCCCCGGAGTCTGATATTTCATCAAACATTGAGTATGTCGAATCATTTGAGGTTTTATATTTTAATACATTAGCCATTGCTGAAAGTATGGTTGAAAGTGAAGAAATGAGTGCAGGTTCTAGTGCTTCTAATTCGAAAAATTTGCATAAGACTAATGTTCGGTTGCCAGAGATCCACCTACCTACATTTAGTGGTTCGTATGACCATTGGCTTGAGTATAGGAATTCATACGTAACGATGATCCATAAACGTACCGATCTAGAAGCTATACAAAAATTCCATTATTTGCGATCATCACTCAGTGGCACTGCATTGCAAGTAATAAGTGCTTTAGAATTTACTGCCACCAATTACATTAATGCGTGGGAATTATTAGAGAACCGTTTTCATAACACAAGGCTTCTGGTTAACAATCATGTTAAATCTTTATTTTCTATTCCTTCTTTAAAACAGGAATCTGCGTTACAGATAAGGAAACTTATTGATACCGTTTTAAGAAACCTCAGGGCCCTTAAAACGCTCGATGAACCTACAGAATCATGGGATACGCTAATTATATTCCTGATTGTCTCCAAACTCGACTCATCCACTGAGCGTGACTGGGAAAATCATAAGGGTTCCATTTGTTCCGATAAGTCAAAAAGGTTAACGTTAGAGGATTTGCTTACTTTTCTTAAAAACAAAGCGGATATGTTGGATATGATTAGTGCTAGTCAAAATAAACAGCAGAATAAAACGAGTATAAACACTGAATCTAAGATAAATCATAACAAGCCTAACGCGTCTGTGCATAGTTATGTATCCACTAGTTCTGTCGGGTCTAAAGGCAAACCATCTAACGGTAATAAATCGGTAGTTCGTTCGTGTCCTTCCTGCAACGGTAATCATAATCTTTATACGTGTTATAAGTTTCTTAACTTATCGGTTAAAGACAGAATTACATTTGTAAGCGATAAGCAGCTATCGTAGACAGAATATAATACAGACATATACCAAGCGTGCCGCCGATAAGGACAGAAAAATAAGTACATACTAAATTTAGAGTTGCCACGTAAGGGAAATTTTACCCTTTGTGAAAGGAAATACGGAGGTTGTTGTAAATTATATTTTCTTTCCTAACCAAAAACCACTTTTTTGACACAACATTTACTTTTCTTACATTATATCGTCTTAATCTATGACAGTCTGCAAAAAGTACGAAAGTGATTGTTATAATAATGTCCTCCTAGCCGAAACGACCACAGCGGCCAATCTTTCACAAGATCAGCCATGTACGCAGGAGATATTATAGTGCACAAGTGCTTGCGTAGACACAAGTGCACTCTGTCTTCCTTTATATAATAGGTACCTCTCATAATCCGATGGGACGGAAGACCGACACGACTGGGGAGAAGTTAAGCGCAGGACCGACTTTTTACATGCCCATCCGACGCATGTGTGGCGTATCTCGGATCACGGTTTCGGAACGCCAAAGGGGCTGTCAAAAAGATGACAGCACGCCAGTATCTATGGCAGAGACATGTTTTAATTATTACGATTACTCCACTGTATTATAAGTTGTTCTCACTCAATTTCCTCCGTCGCGCCGTCGGTGCCCCGTGGTACATGCGGAACGTAGATCTGCATTCCGATTTCAAATTAGATCCCCTTCGTAGGTTCCTCAAAGAAGCGTCGAAACGCTACTTTGAATCCGCGTCCCGTCACGCGAACAGTTTAATCCGCGCCGCCGCCGATTACGCCGCTAGTCCTTCTGACTCGCGCCGCAGACCACGGCACGTACTGCTCGACCCTCCTGACCCCATGACGGTCCTATTGGACCGGGATGCGCCGACCCCTCCCCGACAACCGTATGCTACACTAGCTATCAGACACCGGTCTCGCCGGCGAGGCCGAAGGGTCGTACGCAGGCGACCGCAACGACGTGCATCACCCCACTGAGTTTCTTGCCGGTTCTTCTCAGTGGGGGCGCGTTGTGAACCGGTGGTAAACTCAGCCCTCTCTTAAGCGACAGCCCAAGCCGAGGCCGTGCCTCCCTGAGGTGCCCTTGTGCTCGTCGCTACTTCTGCCGTAAAGGCTAGAGGGCTTCTAGCGCTCGCCTCCTATTGTCCGGTAAAGCTGCAATGGCCATCTGCGGCTAACAGCGTCTATCATTCCCAAAAAAAAAAAAAGTTCTCTCTCAATTTGATTATAAGTGTTTATTACCAAAGCTCGGTGTTTTAAGTTGACGGACAGGAGTCGGGCATACGTCCTATCGCAAATCCCGACACATGGATCATCTTACTTTACAGACAATCAGGTCATCGGCCTGCATTGTCCTAGCCAGTAAGGAACAACTACTCAAATTTGTTGCCCTTCGCAGGATTCGAACCCACGACGGAGGCTACAAAGTGAATGTACACTTAATATCATATATGCTGTAGCTAAGGTATATTCCACATTTTTCACCTGGGTGATATCACGTTGTGATTAAAGTGGCTAAGAGCTGTAGATAATTATTAGCCTCATACAAAAAAGTTAAGAGATAAAAACAATAATATGCTATTTCCCAGAGAGGTAGGCAAAAATTGGCTTTCTTATAACTTAATATAATACATACTATGGCCATTTACCGGGTAAGTTTTAGTAAATTTCTCCAATATACAAATCTATAGTACTAGTATCTTGGGACAATCTACGCTTGACCAATGACCACCTGATCTCAATCTACGTAGATCCTTTAGTAAGGTAACCAGATAAATGATTACAAATACTTGTAAACTGTATAAATACATATTTAAATAGATAAATAACACCCAGACAATTGTTCGGAATCCTTCGGAATCGAAGCCATGTCCTATTGGGCAGCGGCCAGGTCCCTCAGATCGTCGAACAGCCGTACATCGCCGCCGTCCGCGGCATGTACTGCTCGACCCACCCGACCCGATGTCCGTCCTCCTGGACCATGACACAACACCAACACCGACAACGATGTCAAGAGTCGTAAACACATCAACATACAGACACCGGTCTCGCCGGCGAGGCCGAAGGGATCCGTACGCATGCAACCTCGACATGCATCCCCTCGCTGAGTTTCTTGCCGGTTCTTCTCAGCGGGGGCGCGTTGTGAACCGGTGGTAAACTCATTTTCTCTAAGCGGCAGCCCAAGCCGAGGCCGTGCCTCCCTGAGGTGCCCTTGTGCTAGTCGCTACCCAAACCTTTCTGGCTGGAGTGCTTTAAGCGCTCGTCCTCTTGTCCGGTGAAACAGTACTATTCCTACAGAAAAAAGTGATGATCAATAAAGCAAAGTGACTATCAAGCTTCAGTTGTCCACCAAACTTTGATGTCTACTGAAAGTGTGTTTGGTATTTATTGGTGATTCAAGTTAGGCAATGCCAAATGAATCATTTGATAGTTATTTAATAGTCACTTTGCTTTATTGATCATCACTTTAGTTGTCAAACGCGATAGGTACATAATAGGGGGGCAAATGAAACAAACTATTCAACGTCGGTACTATTTATTTATAATTCAGACAAATTTACCAATAAATTGTAACCAACAACATACATACATATATTTAAACAACATGCATATAGTAAAAGCACGATTAAATGTACAATGACCATTGTGCCTATAAATAACGAATGAATACGTCCTGCGCAGCCTTGGACGAATTACTTGAGCGCTTACGTTATTTCTGAATATTTAAGCATTCGGGAATAACTTTTAGCAAACTAATTAATTCTTTTTGTTGCTGCTATCCACAGTATACAAATATCCATATTTTCAGGAAATCATAAAAATAAATTCGGGAAATCTGAGAAATTCTTCGATGCACCCAGCATGTGGGATCGTGTATGATGCACTTAATAATAATTTACCACTTATTTATGGTAGTCTCTCTTTTATACACTGGCAACACTGATAATGGCGATCAATAAACTGAAAATTTTAGGTTATGGATGAAAAACAAGAATTTATCGATCTTACACGTAACTTTCAAGTAAAATAGTAACTAATTTAGAGCAATAAGATCTAAATAAGTCGTTTACATGTATTAGTTTCTAAATTTAATCTCTAAATTGGGCATAATAATTCACGTTTACCTGTGAAACGATACTCCACTAATTTTACGTTCACTGTCACTTTTACAGCCTATAATACTGCACTGCACGATTCTTATAGGATTTCCACAACACACAGTAATGTCACAGTTAGTTTTTTATTGAATTTTAAGTTATTTATTTAATATTAAAACCACGATAAAATTGTTACGGAGCAAAGTGGGACCAAACGTCAAATTTGTTTCGCACCCACGGCGCAGAAAAATCGAACACATGCTGAGGGACAAAAAATCATATACACTGTTTCTTTCTATCACACGTAACCTACATAAACGCATTCTTTTCTTGCGTGAATGAGAAAGAAAGTGTCCAGCCCTCTATTGTTTTCTTCCTCTAAGGCAGCTATGTTGTAATTGTTTACGTGCAGGACATAACGTTTCAAATTGTATATTTAGTCCCTGCAAGCAATGTCAACAAAAGCACAATACTTTACTTCACATAACCGGTTTCGATAGCAAAGGTGCGACTGCGCGTAGCGAGCCGTCAGCTGATCATAACTCGCCCGCCATGTTGTCAACCGCGCTTCATTCAACGTCTATAGACACTCATAATGCAGATACATTAGGATATACACATGACTTACAAACGGTGTTGTTATGTACAGCGTTAGTGGAGATAATAGACTCAAATAACCGAATCCATACTGTTCGAGCTCTTTTGGACAATGGAAGTCAACACAGTTTTATTTCGGATAAATTAAGAAAGCGATTATGCCTACCTTTATTACAGTCCACAATACGAATAAGCGGCGTCGCACAGTCTGTGACGCAAACAAATCATTCATGCGATATAACTATACAGTCTAAAGTAAACGAATACAGTACCCAGGTTCGATGCTTTGTCTTGCAGCGTATAACAGACAGTTTACCCTCGACAAGCGTAGATCCTAAACTTATACGAATACCAAATAATATCCAATTAGCAGATCCGTTATATTTCTCTAGTTCTGAAATTGAATTACTTTTGGGTTGTAATATATATTGGGACTTGTTATTAAACGATAATAGAATTCGATTAGTAAACGGGCCATACCTACAAAACTCTAAGTTAGGTTGGTTGTTATCTGGGCCATTATATACGAGGGGCCTAAGTGCTACGAACTTGAATGAAGTTCAATGTAACTTTATTCAATCGCTAGAAATAGATGAATCCCTTAAACGTTTTTGGGAGATAGAACATGTACCACAGGCACGAAAGGTTCTCACCAATGACGAGCTACTGTGTGAAGATCTGTTTATTAATACGACCAAACGTGAAGCTGATGGTAGGTTTTCTGTCCGAATCCCATTAAAGGAACCCCCAGTGATGCTAGGATATTCATTTAATTTAGCAAAAAACAGATTTTTGGCATTAGAACGCAAGCTTGAACGGTCACCTAATTATAAGCAAATGTATTGCGAATTTATGCAAGAATACGAAGATCTAGGTCACATGACGTGTATCGATAAATACGATAAGCCTAATTATTTTTTACCACACCACGGAGTGTTTAGGGAAAACGGATCTACGACAAAACTACGTATAGTATATGACGCTAGTGCTGTGACCACGTCGCATAAATCGTTGAATGATATTCAGCTAACAGGACCTGCTCTTCAAAATGACATTTTCTCCATACTTTTACGTTTTCGGCAGTATAAATACGTAGCTTGCGCCGATGTTGAGAAAATGTTTAGACAGGCAGATCAAAGATCCTTGCAGCTCATACTGTGGCGTGATAGTCCAACCGAACCTTTGAAGGTCTACCAGCTCAATACTGTGACGTACGGAACTGCATCGGCGCCATACCTCAGTATGCGCTGTATACGGCAGTTGGCGTCAGAGTGTGAAGACGAAACCATAGCTCGCGTTATTAATAACGACATATTCGTAGACGATTTAATTACTGGTAGTGATGACCACCAACAGTTACTTAATATCTGCGAGAAAACATCACAGGTTTTGCAATCTGGTTGTTTTACATTACGGAAATGGACATTCAACTGTGAGGTTAACACAACGTCTACTATGTTTGTGGGTGAACACACACAAAACAAAACGTTAGGTATCGGCTGGCATAGCGGTACTGACGAGTTGTATTACGCCACAAATATTAAGGACTAGCTGACCCACGCTGCTCCGCATGCGCTATTTTTACGTTAGCTAAACTTTTAATAACAGACATTTGCATCGAATACATAACCTCCTTTTTTATAGTCGGTTATAAACTGGGACCCACTTTTTACTTGCTCTCCGAAGCACGGACCCGTTTAGTTCAAATGGCGTTAAACGGTCACCCATCTATTTAATGACCTTACCTAACGTTGCTTAACCCGATCGATTACAAAACCTTGATAAAAACTCTCTATGAGTGTTCCCTTACTAATAATTATTATAATTATGAAGAAAAATTGATAAAATCAGACCAAGCGTATAACCAAGTACCCATTTTGACTTTAATCCCCTCTCCCAAAAGAACCGTGCTAGATTACGGGATAAAAAGTATCCTATGTCCTACCTCGTAGTAAGATCTCAAATCATGCCAAGTTTCATTTGAATCCATTCAGTAGTTTCGGCGTGATGCGCAGCCGTGATACAGACAGACAGACAGACAGACAGAAAGACAGACAGACAGACAAAAATTTAAAAAAATACATTTTCGGCCTCAGTATCGGTTATAGAATGCCCTCCAAATATAATTTTCAAAATATCTTCAATGTACAGAATTGGACCGGTTACAGTTTTATTATAAGTATAGATAATGCTAACACACCAATAATCACCAAACGCATAATGCTATCCTTAATTTCACAAATATATGATCCCTTAGGGTTGCTTTCTCCTGTTGTAATTATTGCAAAAATTCTATTGCAGAAGTTGTGGCTCTGTAAACTCGATTGGGATACTCCTGTGTCAGAGGAGATTGCAGGTACATGGCGTAACTTTATTGACACATTAAAATACTTACAAGATTTAAAGATTCCACGTCATGCAATGGGCGATAGTAAACAAAGCGTAGAACTCCACATATTTTGTGATAGCTCACAGGATGCGTATGGTGCATGTGCCTATATACGTACCTATAGCGACCTTAATGCAGAAGTGTCTGTTAGATTGCTATGCGCTAAGAGTAAAGTTGCACCTTTAAAGTCGATTAGCATACCTAGATTAGAGCTATGCGGTGCGCTCGTAGGTGCTAGGTTGTATAAGAAAATAGTTGAATCGTTAAGATTGACCTTCACCAACGTTTTCTTTTGGACGGATTCAACCATTGTTATTGGTTGGTTGCGTATGTCTCCACATTTATTAAAGCCATTTGTACAAAATCGGGCTACAGAAATCAATGAACTCACTGGTAACTCCAGCTGGTTACATGTTGGTAGCAAGGACAATCCAGCTGACTTGTTATCCAGAGGATCAAACTTAAACGTTTTAATTAGTTGTAATCTTTGGTGGAATGGTCCATCTTATTTACACTGTAATGATTCAAATTATTTTCTTGATATTATAAGTAATTCCAATTTAATTAATTTAGATAATTTGCCCGAATTAAAATCTCAATCATTTAATTTTGCATGCACCTCTAAGCATGATTTATTTCAATTCGATAAATACTCGTCGTACAAGAAGCTAAAACGTATCGGTGCCTATGTTCTGCGATTTATTAACAACATACGCAAACGCACCGAACGAAACCAAGAAACCGGTTTATTATCAGTAGACGAGTTGAACGCATCGGAATGCATGCTAGTTGCATTCGCGCAAAGACAGTCATTCCCGGACGTTTATCATAAATTATCAAATAACTTGCCATTAAAAACAAACAGTAAGGAATTAAGTCGTATTTCCGGGCTAAACGTGTTTATGGACGATCATAAGTTGATTCGAGTGGGTGGTAGACTGTCTAATTCCACTAGTTTTGATTATAACAAGAAACATCCGATACTATTGTGTAGTAAACATAAGTTTGTGGCGGTCGTGAGGGAGCTCGCCCAATGAAACCACCACATTTTTGTTTGATTCGTATATAATGCGTGTTCTGTTTACATTTACATTACAGTGATACAAACGATGTAACAATTACAGAGCCGGTATAATTATATTAACAATGAACAAAGTTTTGCACAGTTAGTTTCACAGTATGATTGTTACCAGTATGTGTTGTATGTATACCGTTAGCTTTGCGCGCGAAACTCGCCCTGACGTCCGCTTGACATCTGTCAAATGTTATGACAGTCAAGCGTCAAGTGCGAGTCGCGCGTTCAGTGGCAAATGCCACAAGTTCACAGTGTTATTAGCCAGATACGAACATAAGCGACTGCTACATGCCGGACCTCAACTTTTGCTTGCTAGTATGCGAGAGTGTTGGTGGCCGCTGAGTGGTAGAAATCTTACACGGAAAGTTGTACGTGAATGTGTTACTTGCACGCGAATTAAAGGTAAAACATTGTCTCCTATTATGGGTAACTTACCATCTGATCGTTTAGATTGTAGATTTCCGTTCATGCGTACTGGAGTAGATTATGCTGGGCCAATGTTCATACTGAATCGCAAGGGTCGTGGTGCTCGCTTGATAAAAGCGTATGTATGCCTATTCGTGTGCCTAGTAACTAGGGCTGTACATTTTGAACTTGTAGACAGTTTATCTACTAACGACTATATTTTAGCACTTAAGCGTTTTATAAGTCGAAGAGGCAAACCTGAAATTCTTCTATCAGACAACGGTAGAAATTTTGTAGGTGCAGAAAGGGAACTGTCTAAATTTTTAAATGATAGTTCTAATCAAATTATTGATTTTGCCGCCAATGATGGTATTAAACTTCATTTTATTCCACCATATTCTCCCCATTTTGGAGGCCTGTGGGAGAGTGGGGTAAGGTCATGTAAACATCACTTGAAACGTGTAGTTGGCAATGCTAGGCTTACATATATTGAATTTTATTCGGTTTTGACGCAAATCGAAAGTATCTTAAATTCTCGTCCTATATCACCTATGTCCACAGATCCGTCCGACCTATCTCCTTTGACTCCAGGTCATTTCCTCGTTGGCCGACCGTTGACTGCCCCAGCATGCGATAACCTGGTAGATGCAGCGACATCCCGACTCGACCGCTACCAGCGTATAGAGCAACTGCGACAGCACTTTTGGCAGCGATGGGCCAAGGAATATGTGTCGGAGCTTCAAGTGAGGACGAATTGGAAGACGCGTCAAGATGATATTTCTTTGGACAGCCTTGTAATTATCAAAGATGACAACCTGCCGCCTCTTAAATGGAAATTGGGACGCATAATTAAGGTGTTCCCTGGAACGGATGGAGTCTCTCGAGTCGCCGACATACGCACTGCAACTGGGACCATACGACGAGCTTTCTCGAAGATATGCCCTTTACCTCTACAGCCAGATGAGACGAAGGACGACTGATGTTGGAAGCCGGTGGTGCTCCCAAGGCCGGGGGTATATCCACGCAACGCGTAGCTACCTCCAGAAACCATTTTAACAGCTGACAGCTGTCACGTCTTTTTGACAGTCGGATCGCGCAACGGTTTTTTATTATATACATTCGATAGACGCGCTCTCAACTAGACGCCACTTACTATTCAAATTTTAAAACATTATTGTAACAGTTTTAATAAACGCATATTTTTCTAATTCGACTTGTTTTTATACGAAATAAACGAGAGGAGAAGACACGAAGCCCCCGTTCCTGAATACTATGTGTATAAAATGTGAATCATTGTTATAAGTAGGTATGTAATAATATTTTGGTTCTAATCAATGGAATACAACAAACTGCATACTCAAATACAACAACACACATAGTAGGTGCTGTATAATTTTACATCTGCTACACTTGAGGCACAATGACAAAATGTACCCTCTTGAAGTTTTGTAAGAATCTATTTTTTTTTCAGCTAGTTTAGGTTTAGGAATAAGGAGGTACTTGTAACATAAAAACTGAGCCCACATTTTTTTAAAATAACATTTAATGTGTTCTCTTCCCACACAATGTGTTATAAATATTGAAATCCCTAAGCTACCCGAGGATTATGATACTCAGGAAAATATTACTTAGTACTTTTGTTAACAATTTAGTAAGTAGATTTTGTTTATATTTTCAGATAAGTATTGGCGATTCCCGGATCTTCACGTGATAATGTGCCGCAACCAGCATCTCCTCCTCGTCACGAACAATCGCCATCATCATCACCACCACCACCACCAATTATTGAATTTATAAACACCGTAGAAGGCCACACTACACCCCCTTTTTGTTTTTTTGGCGCGGGGGAAATCTTCCAAAGATCCCCGGGAGCTGAGGGGCTTGACCGGGGTATGTGGGATTCTTACCCACTAAAACCCCCGCGGCTGTCGCATCGGCTCATGCGAGGGCTCTCCGGTGGGATCTGCACCAGCCCCTCAGAGCATTGCCTTTGAGCCCGCCGCCAGGGGGCGCATTGTAGCCCCCCGGGAACCTGACACGGTTCTCACGGGGACGGGGGTCGCAACCCCGCCGCCGTTATCCTCGGAGTCGCCGCCGTACTCAATGGACGTTCTAAGGGCCCACACCCCGAACGTCCAGCGACTCCGAAGGACACTACACCCCCTGTGACAACCCCTATTCCTGCTTTGCATGGGCACACACCACAACGTCCAACACGACGACGTGGCTTAAGTCGTAGAACTCCCACAAGAACACGGTTGCTCAACATTTTCTCCATTCTGATGAAGAATGGAGAAATTTCTTACAAAGAAAGTATGATGACGAGGTTAATTTAGAAAAGGAAAGGCTGCGTATACGGGAGCTAGAGTATCAGGTTCTACAGAGTTGGCAAGAATTAACAAGAAAGGCATTGGAGTCATTGAATACAATAGTAGATTCAATAATCAAGAATCATTAAGTGTGTCACTTTGTTTTTGTGCAATCTACTATTTTGTTTGTACTAGTATGGATTACATATTATTTATTTTATAGTTTTTTTTACTTCACAAGTAGATATGTATTGTTTGTACTTTTATTTAAATTAATTACACATTGTGTAGTATTGTGCTATCGTGTTGTGAGTGTCTCGTTCTGAGATTGTAGAAGAAAACCAGCGTTGGGGGTGTGCTATTGTACTTAAGTACTTATCTGCTGACATCATGTTGAGCTGGTGACCTATATTAGCCTTTAAACATTTTATAATGAGAAAATTATTTCATTTTTGTAATACTGCCATTGTGTTAGTACTTAAATGTTTTTTTTTCTTTCTATTTATTTAAATTTACAACATGTAACTTTTTCTTTTTCATCCTGGTATAATAGTGTTAAATCTGTAAGTGCATGCAATATGAATTATACATTTTGTAACTACGACCTGTTTTTTTTAATAATTAATCAATTTTTTACTTAAAATGATTAAAGTTTACTGAAATAATTTACTATGAATTATTAGCTCCTTCTTAATTAAAACAAATTCATATGTCCCGGTTTGAATTTGAAGCTGGAGAAAGTACTAGGTTTAATTAGGTACGTACCTAAGTACCTAAGAGTACCTGACTTTTTTTTGACGCGGGGGAAATCTTCCAAAGATCCCCGGGAGCTGTGGGGCTCGACCGGGGTATGTGAGATTCTTACCCACTAAAACCCCCGCGGCTGTCGTATCGGCACATGGGACCCCAGGGCTCTCCGGTGGGATCTGCACCAGGGGCCCCTCAGTGCCTTGCCTTTGAGCCTGCCGCTGGACGTTCAAAGGGCCCACACCCCGAACGTCCAGCGACTCCGAAGAAGAGTACCTGCCTACTAGTTTTGATCTTGTAGAAATATTGAGTTGAACTCTTAGGTGACAAGTGGCCAGTGCAATGCAACTGTTTGTGTGCAGGGTGCAGGCTTGTAGCATACCATCCAATTTTAAAGAAATAAATAGGGATAAGTAATTGATGTCAATTTTTTTTTTGTAGAATTTTTTGTTTAAGGTTCCTTTGTTCTTTATAAAGAACAATATATTATCCTTTAATGGCAGTGAGATTAGAATTAAACAACTAACGTATGAACTAAATTATATTACAAATCTAAAAATTACGACAGGATAAAAAATAATCAAATAATTTAGGTAAGGTGTAAGTATATTATTATAGTAGTCATTATTAATTTTATTTTTTATGTATGAAGGAACCTAATTAAAAGTAACATTTCAGTTACTAAATTATCGTCTGTCACACAAACTCCCTAAAACTTGTACGTATCGTATCGTTGTCACTAGCCAAATTCAAGTGAGCACGTTTAGATAACTTAACTTTTCAGTATATGTTAAAACACCATCTGAGCTGTCAAAATAACATAATACACTCGCAAAAATGCCTAAAACCAATGATAAACGATACTGAGATAGTTACGTTAATAAAACGCATGTTACGCGTTAAATAAAATTGAAACACACTCGTATTTTTTGTTTACCCTGATTGCCGCTAGAGGCGCTGTTCACGTTTCCATACATTTGAACGTCAAACGTAAACGTGATAGTAAAGTTAAAAAAATGATTTCTGAATACACTCGAGGTAATGATTACACTCGAGGTACTGTTTCACAAAACTCGTAGTAGAGCAAGTATAGAAAACTACAGTCTGTATAGACACTTGACAGTATTCTACCGTCGTAAATTAGTTATTAAAACTCGTGGTAGGCCTACTGGGCATATTCTAAAAGAAATTTTAAACGCGACAGTGACGTGAAAGCTGACAATCCAACATAATATCTACAACTTTATTGGTCTATAAAATTGACAAACTGGTCATGGTGGAATCTTTTGGCGATAATTTAATTAATATATTTTTGTTCAATAAAATGTACTATTTACCATTATTATCATTCTGATCTTCACAATTAACAGTATAGGTAGGTAGGCATTTTTTCACAATAATCTCAAAATCAACGTAAGTACCTTAGTCTAGTGGCTGGAATTAGTTCGACTCAACGACTCGATGATCTCGCCGCGGTCGCGGCGCGCGTAAGCCAGCGAGTACCAATTATTTCACATCATCTATTAAATTTATGTATTATTATTAGTATTTAATTGGTCTTAATTGATGATGATGATGATGAAAAAACTTACTGAGACATGATGACATTTGGCGGTCAAATATTTTCGAGTATTCTTGCCAATGTAAACACTTTAGAAGGTGCGGACATATTCTTGCAGGTCACATCATTATTCAATGTCTGGATGCAGTACCGACAAAGGGTCTCACTATGGATGACGTGCCTGAATTAATCAAACAGATTCGTGAGAAGATGTTAGCAACTTACAAACAGTTATCAGAGGAGGTGTTAAGTTCGTTACCTAAAGACTATCCGCACCCGGTAAAAGTATAATCATAAATTTTAAAGAAATAATATTCCTTGTTAGCTTAACTTATACTTATTAAAAACTATACTAAACTGGTTCTGGAGTGGAGACCGCGAATGAGGAAGCGCCCCGCCCTGTGATTAGGCGGAGTGACGATATTTGTAGATTGGTTGTCAGAAACTAGATGAGGAGAGCCGAAGGTCGGCTGAAGATTCAGAGGCGTGCCTTGGGGGACGCCTATGTCCAGTGGACTGATGTGGGCTGATAATTTTATATTTACAACAGTATCCATTCGGCAGACTTGATGATGTTTTTTGGAACAAAATGATTGTACAAGTAATAAATAGTCTTTTAAATAGTCTTTTAAATCATGTCAAGTTTTCGCGTCTTCTATTGCGGATCGTTAGGAACCCAAATTGTCCACCGAACTTTGATGTCAACTGAAGGTGTTTTAGTCAATGATATTATAAGTAATAGATACGTTACCAACTAAGCGATCGACGGTTAAAAGTGGCACAGAATTAATTTATATTAACCCCTTACATATCCTATTAGCTTAATTCATAACGATTCTAACGATGTATGTATCGTATAGTACTCTAATACAAACAACTTGAGATATCGTCATTTCAACGACGTGCGCCGTTATCGCGCATGACACTTGAGACTAACATAAACGCCGGCGCGGAGCACTTCAAAATGGCCGGGACTTTGCAGAGGTTAACGTAGATTTGTTTGTGTGTTTGGATAATTTACATAATAGTATTTTCGATGAAAAAATGTATATATGTATTAGTATCAGTTATCTGGTTTCCATAGTACAGGCTCTGCCTAGTTTGGGATCGGATGACCGTGTGTGGAGTTGTCCCAGAATATTATTATTATTTTCTTTATTCACGGGCTTAACCCGGTCTTTTAGAGGCTTGCCTGGGGACGAATCCAACACGTAGAGGCCCGTTTTAGAAGATGTAAATGGTGTGTATTATTATTTCTCTATCTTTATTCACGGGCTTAACCCGGTCTTTTAGAGGCTTGCCTGGGGACGGATCCAACACGTAGAGGCCCGTTTTAGAAGATGTAAATGGTGTGTATTATTATTTCTCTATCTTTATTCACGGGTTTAACCCGGTCTTTTAGAGGCTTGCCTGGGGACGGATCCAACACGTAGAGGCCCGTTTTAGAAGATGTAAATGGTGTGTATTATTATTTCTCTATCTTTATTCACGGGTTTAACCCGGTCTTTTAGAGGCTTGCCTGGGGACGGATCCAACACGTAGAGGCCCGTTTTAGAATATGTAAATGGTGTGTATTATTATTTCTCTATCTTTATTCACGGGCTTAACCCGGTCTTTTAGAGGCTTGGCTGGGGACGAATCCAACACGTAGAGGCCCGTTTTAGAAGAAGTAAATGGTGTGTAATACACCTCCCGGGATCAATTGCCACGATGATGACCTCGGCAGGTGATAGGGACTATTGCAAGTATGTGAAAAGAATTCTAGGTTTATGGGGTTGAACATTTGTTGGGCTAGAAGCTACGCTATTGCAAAGGCCGGGGTCACTTGCCATAATTACATTCATTTATTATTATTATTAGTTTTTGGTTCCTCGGGCTTTTACACCCGGACTTTTAAAAGTCTTGCGTGAGGACGAATCCATTATTATTATTATTGGCGCCTGCCAAGCGTGGGGATTATGGCAACCCCTCCCTTCTGAGGGGGATACCTTTGTTCAGCAGTGGACGTGTTACTGCTGCTGATTATGATGATGATTTTAAATTGTTTTGATTTTATTGAATAAAATTAAAACGAAGTGACACGTTCAATGCTTCCGTGGGTGGTGTGCTACTGATTCAAGTTGTGTTAATTAACTCACTTTGTTTCGCCGCTGTCAGATTGCCTATAACCTCACTGGTCTTGGTATTGGTCACCCAAGTTAGGCAATACCCATCGATATAATTTAAAGTATATCGATGGCAATACCGAATGAATAATTTGACAGTTATTAGAGACCCTGAGGGCAGCTAGTCCCCCCTCTCCATTGCTGATATGACAGCCACGGGGGTATTAGTGGGTAAGGATACCACATACCCCGATTTACCTCCACAGATCCCGGAGACCTATTGAAGGTTTCCCCAGGTTCCCGGCGGCTGGCTCAAGGGCAAGGTACTGAAGTACAATCACGCTGGAGAGCTCAGGCCCCTATCTCATGTGTAGATGAGAGCCACAAGGTTATTGTGTGAGTGAGAAAGAGGGTAAGAATCCTACATACCCTGGCTGACCCAAAAGTCCTGAGATCCTATTGAAGGCCCTCGACGTCCATCAAGTACGGCAGCGACTCCAAGGAGAACGATGGCGGAGCTACTACTCTCGTCCCCGTGCGCAACGTGGTGGTGGCCTACAAATGGGCCGTGAGTTAGACTAGTGATAATCAATCGATTCTAAACACATTGTAGTATTTGTTTAATTTTATAGGTGACTAATGTATTTTAAGTATATTCAGAATATCCCCTAAAAATACCCCTCAAAATATTATATCCTTAAGAAAACCCCTACGTGTTTTTTCTTCCTAAATCTAGGGGCAAAACTTTGAAGTTTGTAGCCATGGCCCCGGGGCCACTTCAACGGTCGTTCGTTCGCGTGATGATCGCGTGATCGCGTTTGGTCTGGACATCGCCTAATACGGTTCGCTTTAAAAATTTCGTCTAAAACTACCATTCCATAAACTTTTAATGTCATTCTGAGAGAGAATTGAATTGAGAGAATTAAGAATTGATTGAATTGATTGATTGAATTGAATTGAATTGAGATTGTAGCCTCCGTGGTGCAGTGGGAAACCGATTGCTTTGTAAACCGGAGGTCGCGGGTTCAAATCCTGTGGGGGGACAATAAATTTGTGTAGTTGTTCCTTACTGGCTAGGACAATGCAGGCCGATCACCTGATTGTCTGTAAAGTAAGATGATCCATGCGTCGGATGGGCATGTTAAAAGTCGGTCCTGCGCCTAACCTCTCCCCTGTCGTATCGGTCTTCCGTCTCATCGGATTATGAGAGGTATAAATGAAGAGAGAGAGCACTTGTGCACGCAAGCGCTTGTGCAATAATAAGCGCTTGTGTATAATATATCCTGCGTAGATGACTGATCTAGTGAAAGATTGGCCGCTGTGGTCGTATCGGCCAGGAGGACATTATTATTTATTATTATTAATGTCATTCTGCCTGTGCATTTTACCACCAAGCTGCATTGTATAAACGTGTTCCGTTATGAAGAGCACAGTTAAAAATAACTGCTGAATTTCTTCTAAATCAAGCGTTTAAGCTTAAAAATGTTTTGGAATATTATTTTATGGTAAGAAAGACAAAAAGATCTACCTATTGAAAATAAGAGAGTAAAGATGATGGGCCACTTGATACAAAACGACATCTTCTTTAAAACGATAGTGGTAGGTAAAATAGAGGGGAACAAAGGAAGGCGAAGTTTCATGAAACAGCTAGTAGAACAACATTATAAAAAAAAAACAAATAAACCGACTTTAACAGACACAACAGTAAAAAGGGAAAAATATCTTAAGTATTATTGAAATTGAGTAAGTGTCGTTTTTATTAGGATTCCATACCTAAAAGGTAAAAAAGGAACCCTTATGGTGAGACTTCGTCTGTCTGTCTGTCAGTCACAAACATCTATATTTCAGGAACCCCTAACGCTATCGATTTGAAACTTGGAATAATTTTAGATCTTTTTTACCCGCTTACATCGCAAAGGAAAAAAATATATTTTTACTTTTACTTTTTTTATAATGGGGGTCGAAATAGGTCATCATAATTTCAAAGTGAGACTACTATATCGAGTGGGGTATCATATGAAAGGGCTTCATTTGCACATCTGAAAACAGATTTTTATTTTGGCTTTTGTGACGTAGTTTATGGCTGATAATCAAAAATGTCAAAAAAAAATACCGTTCCTCCCCCCTTAACACCGAAGTTTGTGGAGGGAAAAATCTGAAATAATTATGGGTTATGCATGTCTATCTATATTTTACAGAAAAAATAAAATGATCTTTCTAAACAGTACAGATTTTTAGTAATCCTAAAAAAACCTCGACAAACAAACTTGGTTTTGCGGTTTGTTTTTTTTGCTATCTGAGGTGTTTGTTACATGAATAGTAAAATTACTTTAATACGTTCAAAGATGGTATGGAACCCTCGGTGTGCGAGTCCGACTCGCACTTGACCGGTATTTTTTTTACCACCATTCTATTCTATTCTTGGTGGCTATAAATTTGGGCCCGGTATTCCCGGAACGCACTTCGACCCAGTTGGATCCATTGTGCATGCCCTAGCCCTTACTCTCTTGCTGGAATATCGAAGAGCTCCCTCAGGTACGCAACGATCGCGCCAGCTTGGAGCTGTACATAATCATTTGGTGTAGGATAGGCTACTCCCAGATGATGCAACCTACGTCTCGCAAGAGCGTCGCAGCCACACAATATGTGTCGCATTGACTCTTTTTCATCTTCGCAGAATCTGCAAATGTCACTAGTACTTAGCCTCATTCTGTGTAGATGCTCGTTGGTACCAAAATGTCCCGTAAGTGCACCCATCAGGTGCCTTATTTGTGATCTGTTTAGGTTTAATAATTTGACCCCACAGTCCACCCTTCCGCTAGAGAACGCTTTGGAGTGGTTAAGGCCTGACGCTGCCCTCCATTCCTTCATGTGTTCGTTTCTAGCATGTGCATACAATGCTTGGTGATATGTTCCATACGGAATCCCCACAAATGGTTCGGGGCCAACCAAATGTCTCTGTGAGCCGGCCCTCGCTAATCTATCTGCCTTCTCATTGCCCTCGATGCCTTCATGTCCAGGTACCCAGATAAGGCTGACATTGTTGTGTCTTCCCAGGTTGTTCAAGCCTGTAACACCTTCTTTGACCAGTTTAGAAGCAACTCTGAAGGAATTCAGAGCCTTCAGAGCTGCCTGACTGTCGCTGAGAATGCGAATGGTTTTACCCTTGACATTTCTCCTTTGCATTTCTTTGATGCTGGCAATTATGGCATAGGTTTCCGCTTGGAATACCGATGCATATTGCCCCATGCTGTGACTGATACTACAGTCCTTGGAATAAATCCCTGCCCCTGTACCTGACTCCATTTTGGAACCGTCAGTGTACCATATGAGGTGAGTTCCACCAACCGGTTTGAGTCCCCTCGTCCACTCTTCTCTGGATGGTATATGTACTCGGTACCTCTTGTTAAACATGTACACTGGATTTATCCTATCACAGGGCATGTCCATTAGATCATCCAGTTCTTTCACGGGATCCAATAAAGTATGTTTTGTACAGGGCTTGTTACGATTCCAAACTCCTGCTTTTGCAAGTCTGTATAGCGACTTTCTTGCCTCTATTTGTATGTAAGTGTGAAGTGGGGTTAGTCCCAGTAACCACTCAAGAGCCAGTGTAGGCGTTGTTTTGAAGGCACCTGTAATTGCCATGCAAACTACTCTTTGTACCTTCCTCAGAGAATCCTTGCAGATCCTTAGTTTGGTCCTAGGCCTGGTGGCCTATGGTATACAGCGCTGCCATATATGAGAATAGGCCTCACCATCGTAGTATATAACCAATACATTACCTTTGGTTTGAGCCCCCAAGTTTTGCCATACGCAGAACGGCACATATTGAAGAAACGTAAGGCCTTTTTTGTTATGTTTTCAACATGACCACGCCACGTTAGTTTACTATCGAGAGTTACCCCAAGATATTTTACTTCCGTAGCCCATTTTAGTTTGGTGCCATACATTTCTGGGTCTCTAAGGCCCTCTAATCGTCTTTTTCTCGTGAACGGCACTATAACCGTTTTGCTTGGATTTATGGAAACGTTATTGTCTTTACACCATCTTTCCACCCTAACCAAAGCACCCTGCAGCAAATCCGTTACTACGTTTGGAAATTTGCCATTTACCTGTATGACTATATCATCTGCATAGCCTACAGCTTGAAATGGTCCACTGTTTAGTTCCACTAACAACGAATCCACCACTAGACTCCACAGTAATGGGGATAGTACGCCTCCCTGTGGACATCCTTTAGTTGCCTTTACTGTAACCATATCACCTAATAAACTAGTTTTAATGACTCGTTCCTGTAGCATAGTGCTGATCCATTTAACAATTGTCGCATCTATGCCATGATTTTGTGCTGAAGTTCTTATTGAAGCGAAGGTTGTTCGATCGAACGCCCCCTCAATATCCAAAAACGCTCCAGCACAGATTTCTTTTGTCTCCAATGCATGTTCTGCTCGGTTGACCACATAGTGCAATGCCGTATCCGTGGACTTACCCGGTTGGTACGCGCATTGCATGTCATGGAGCGGTCATCTCCTTAGTGGGCCATCTCTTATATACCTGTCTATCATCTTCTCCAAAGTCTTCAAGAAGAATGAAGTAAGACTGATAGGGCGATAGGATTTGGCATCTTCATAGTTCTCCTTTCCTGGTTTGGGAATGAAGATTACTTTTGCCTGCCTCCAGGCTGATGGGACATGTCCAAAGGCTAGGCATGCCCTGTACAATCTGCACAAGTGAGGTATAAGAATACATTTTCCCTCCTGTAGCAAGATGGGGTATATATCGTCAGGTCCTGGTGATTTATACGGACTGAAACTATCAATTGCCCATCGTACCTTGTCTGCGTCAACTACTTTCTTTGCTGTACGCCAGTCGTCTTTGGAAGTTCTCGCATTTTGTTCTTCCACAGTGATGACATTCCTAGTCACGTCTTGTATCTCTACTGAATCCGGGAAGTGCATTCTTAACATATGCGTCAGAGTTTCCTTCCCAGTTTCAGTGAGCTTACCTTGGTCATTCCGAATAGATGAAAGTGGATTGACCTTAGCAGAGCTCAGCGCTTTACTAAGCCTCATACCCTCCGGGAGACTATTAATGTTATTGCAGTGAGCTCTCCATGATCTACGCTTCGCCTTTCGCACTTCCTTACTGTAGTGCGTAAGAGCCTTGGCATAAACTGCGAAGTCATTGTTCGACTTCGCCCAATAGAAACCCGTCTGGTCTCCTGCCTTAGATTTTCTAGGGCAGGTGACCACCACGGTTCCTTATGCGTTGCCGCCTCTTTCTCCGGGCAGTTCTTGGTCCAGCTGTCCTTAACTGCCTGGGTAATTCTGTCTGACTCAAACTCTATATCTATGGTTGAGTTCAGTCGCTCCGTAGGATCCCCAAGTTGTTCCTTAAGGTCTCTCCTAAAAGATTCCCAATCAGTTCTTCTTGGGTTCCTCCTTCGTATCTTACCATAGTTATTGGAAGTTACATACCTAAAGCAGATGTAGTTGTGGTCAGATAAACTAACCTCATCCGACACATGCCAGTTGCTAATTGCTTTGCTCGCTCTGTTAGATGCAAGCGTTATATCAATGACCTCCGCTCTGCATTTATTAACAAAGGTTGGTCTATTTCCTTTATTTAAGATTTGTAAGGGTGAGCTTACCAGAAAATCCAGAAGTGCTTCCCCTCTCTTGTTGTTGTTTGTACTGCCCCAGGCAACATGGTGGGCGTTCGCGTCGCATCCTATGATGAGGTCGTCACGAGCGCAGTTGTTAACCAATTTGTGCAGTAGTGCAGATACCGGGTCTTCATTTTCATATGGTAGGTAGGCGGAGGCTAGAATAGTGTCTTTACTGCCCCCCCCCCCCTGTTTCCCCTTTGATCCTCACAGTGGTGAGGTCCCTAGAACAGAAGTCATAAAGAGGCATTGCCATTATGCCATTACTGGCGAACACACAAGTCCTCATATCATTTGTGGAGCATTTATAGAAAAGTTGACCTCCACGAACATTTAAACCTTTGATGTCACCCTTATACAGATAAGGTTTCTGTATGAGAGCGACATCGTATTTGTTCATATTAAGCGTACGACATAAAACAGCCGTTGCCGCCTTACTATGGTGTAAGTTAATTTGTACACACCTTAAGTTGCCCATTTTTGGTTCTTGAATATTGGGCGCTGTAGCTCGCTTACTAGCGAGCCATATCCTCCTCTCCCATCGGGAGATCGTCACCCTCCAGTCCGGCTGGAGAGGAGAGCAGCCCAAGCTCGTCAAAGCCTTGTGCTAGACAATCAGTCCCCATCGAGAAAGGTGATGAGGCCGGATCATCCAACACCGGCGCAGGTCTGCCCAGGCCGCCCCCCCCCCCCCATCATCCTTCGAAGGGGCTTCGCTTACAATGGCAGTCTCGGCTGAAGTCGAGGCTGCCGGGTCAGAGTCTACAGTCTACTCAGGGGGACACACCGGAGCCACACCCTTCCCAGACGTATCGTCCAGGAGCTTGAAGTAGCTCTGGTCTATCCCAGTGCGCAGACTGTAGTCATGCTGTCTGATGTATTCGGCCGAAGCCTTATCCATCAGTATAATGCTGCGGGCGAATGCACCGTCCAGCGCATGGCCAACGACCCTCCACTCGGTCGTATCTAGGCCCCTATTCATACATTGTAGCATGGACAATTCCTCCGGAATCTTTGCAGACTTCGACGGTCTCCTTCTCCATGCCATCTTTACCGGTCTTGGCAAATCTTTTGCCTCGACCACCCTTAGTTTTAGGCTGCCTACTGAAAGTCCGCCCAGTGACCGAAGCCATAGGGCGGAAGGCTCACCCATGCAGGCCACATGAAAGGCCCCGGATGCGAGGTTGCCCAGAATCATGTCTGGTTTTGGGTCGGGAGATTCGACAGCTCGCCTCCAAATCAGGTCCCGGATGTCTTCGACATGCTCCGACTTGATCATGTCAACTGGGTGGTTGTCAGCGACGATTGCCATCTTGACGCACGCCAGCGCGTCCCTAAAGGACCCGACCTTGGTCCTTTTTGGTACGCTGGCCACGCCCGTGGAATCACCGCTGACTTCCGCCCTCGTCCTTTTTTGTTGACGTGGTTCCGTAGGTGGGGTTTCCACCTGTCCCGCGTCCTGCCTAACGAGCGTCTTTCGCTTCTTCCTAGAAGCTCCGGACTCTCTTTTGCGCATATGCGCCTCGTGGGTTCCAGCCCTACCCAGCGGTTTCGCCGTCCCGGATACAGACCCTGATGGGCCACCTCCGGTATCAGCTCTGCCGGCCGAAGTAGGTCCTAAACCTTTCTGTGTAGTTTTGCGCATATGCGCCTCTTTGGTTTCAGCCCTACCCAGCGGCTTCGCCGTCCCGGATACAGACCCTGATGGGCCACCTCCGGTATCAGCTCTGCCGGCCGAAGTAGGTCCTAAACCTTTTTGTACCGGCTCAGTTTTGCCACCTTGGTCCCTTCGGGTCAGAGTTTCGGTCCCATTTCTGGTCCCTCGTACCTCCGACACACCAAGTCCCGCAGCAGCTCCGCCGGCCGGCATGTTTATAGAGCGGCCCTTTGAAGGGCCACTCCCGTCATCCCTAGGGACAGTGCGCGGTTTCATGTTAGAATCCATGCGAATGTTTTCCTATCTTCATTTCACTGATTCCCCACCCTCCACGGAGTCCGCACCTTTGGGGATGCTTCTGTAAGCACCAGGGCTATCAGTGAAATATAGTCCTCCCGAGCAAGTTGTCCACGAGTCCACACAACGTTCACCTGTGCGCTACCGTCGCGCCATTGGCTCACATCGCTGACTGCGGACCCCATCACCCAGGAGGACTAGCCGGTTGGTCTGAAGGACCGACCACAGCCGATTGATTGCGACCGGCTCAGTCACAACCGCCCGTGTTAGAGGAGTCCAGGACCAAAGAGGCGTGTTGCCGCCAGCAGACAACTACCGCAGGCCCACTGAGCAGCTCAACCTCCAGGCCTCCCTTCCCCCCCATTACGGGTCCCCGCGCACGGCAAAAACACGCGGGAGGTCTTCCTACTTCCTACCATCTACGGGTCTGTTGAGATGGCAGGACCGCAACGCCCGACCTCATGACGCCGCAGAAAGCAAATAAATAAATACATATATGTAAATATGGTCGTACACATACATATATATTCCCATACGAATATACTTACATACACAACTATGTACATACATAGCGGGATTTTAAATATACGTACTTGCTATAATATATACACAAACATAAAGTTAGTATATAAGGTAGGGATGAAGGATGGGAGATGGTTGGTGTATAGGAGTTGTTCGCCCAACGATTTTTTGTTGCGTTTGTTTCTGAAGGAATCAAACCAATAACGGGCGGCAACCTCGGGAAGGCTAGATCATCGGGCTTGCCCTGAAGATCAATCACGACTGTTGCGCTTCCTCCAGGACCGTTCGCCAAATTGCACACGGGAATATTGTGCAAAGTAGGCAAGCAGCTAGCACATTCGTAAGCAAAACAAAAAGAAACTTAGCAAGCATAGGAAGCAAGCAAAGCATGTTCTAGCCCCTTACCCGCCCTACCCGCCTTTTTTACCACCAACTTCATTTAAGTTATTTTTCACTTTTTAGTGTGGTGTCTGTTGAAGTCGGTTTAATTTGTTTTTTTTTAGTGTTGTTCTACTAGCTGTTTCATGAAACTTCGCCTTCCACTGTTCCCCTCATTTTTTCATTTTAGTCATAATCTCTTGAATAGTCTGTATTCAACTATACCGCTATAAAGCTTTATCAATAAGAGGTATACATTTAATTTTTTTAAAGACCCCGACCCCCAACCATAGATCTAAAATTCGGTGGGTCCTACATTTAACGGAGCAGAGTTCCTGTTACCACCTTCCTGCTTGCCATCGCTATACTCTGAACGTCATTTTTCTAGCAGATACTTGTACCTACGCAACGAAATCAAATTCGGGGAGTCTAGGTATATTGGTGCAAAAATCCTGTGACCGACATTGGCGTCCAACTTATAACACCCTTAGTTTTTGGTTGGGAGTTAAAAAGAAACCATCGAATTCGGTAGGATGATCTGGATGGTGTATGACCATTTTACAGTCGAAGCTATCATCTATTTTATAGTTTCTACCAGTTAAATTCCTCCACATCAGCTCATGTTCTTCCAAAAAGTTATTATCTGGTCATGATGAAATTCATACCGAACCATCCTAATGCTTTGTGCTCTCGAATAAAAAAGAATCATTGGAATATGTAAATATTTGTAAGAGTTATAATCATTTTTATTATTGCTTAGAATGTCATCTTAAAGGCATTTTACCACATAATTCTAACATGCCACTCATGAGCAGTGGCATGCAGTCCATATAGGCAAAAAGTATTTGCCTACCCTGTGATTTCCGGAACGATTCATGATAACAAAAATAATTTATGTGCACAATAACATTTTTTTTTAAATCATTTCATTGATATAAATAAACAAATTCGGGCGAAATGTTTGAAATCAATCTGTTGAGCGCACCGCGGCAACGAACAAAAGTGTATTGAACTATTCCTAGGTACGCGGAGGTTTAAACTTCGCGCGTTCGAGCCGCGAGGCCCGCTAATCAAGCTCTAAAGGTTTTAAAAGGCTGGGTCTCGATTTGCACACATTCAAACCTTTTCTTCTTGAAAAGTTACACACACATGTAGGCACGCCGACCATTCAAACAGAATTAATGTCATGCACACATGCAAACATTATAGACACTGTCTTTCGGGTGTGCTCGGCTACCGCTCGGGTGCTCTCGGCACCAATGTCGACCTTGAAGGAAGGACTAAAGAAATTTCGACCAATAGCAGCCAAAGCATCGAACGGGATGAGTGAGAATGGGCGATGAATGAGATGAATGAATAATACTACAAATTATAAAATACTTAGTTAGTTCAAACTTCAATATTTCATAATGACGTCCATTTTCAATAACTTTTTATGTTCGAAATTCAGTATGTAAAAAGTGACTGTGTATTAGTATTTTATTAGTGTTTCCAAATTATAAAACTTAGTAGAAAATGGAAGTGGTAACGTATGATCGATGTTCAGTCTCGTCTCGGCACTCGAACGAGGTGACCGCGTCCGTAGTAATAAAAATATTTCATTTGTTTGCGTCGCCGTGCACACTCGGCTCCTGGGAGTACCGTTAGGTGCCTGCGCGCCGGGCCGGCCGGCCGGCCGCCGATAACAACAATGAGCGAGAATACGAGTTATTATAAACCGATATCCCCAAGTGATCAAGAGATGATTGCGGAAATGATGGCGGAAATTCGAGGAGAGGAACAATACCTGGCTGAGATGTCACAAGATGAAAGTAATGAATGTGAAGAACATAAAGCGATGAAAAGAGAAAGAGAGGAAGATGAGTGGACTTTGGTTAAAAATAAAGAAAAGAAGTGTAAAGGTAATAGCGTAAATAGCATTGAAATCTACCTCTCGTCGAAAGAAAAAATGCCTAAACAATTTACGTTAGCTAAATTGTTTAAAAATGAAGGCATTACGAATATCGAAAAAGTTAAATATTTAAACCCTTACAAAATTAGAGTAGATATCTCGAATGAGTACAGTGTAGAAAGACTAGAAAAATGCAAGGCTTTTATTGACAGAGGGTGGAAAGTACAGAGAGCTTTGGAGGTTAATTTATCATATGGCGTTATAAGAGATGTTGACTTGGATATGACAGAGGAGGAAATATTTAAAAGCATTAAATGCCCAGAACCCGGTGAGGTAACTAGTGTGAACAGGCTAATGCGTCGAAATTCAGTAGGTGATGGGTGGATACCCAGTGAATCTGTGCGACTGTGCTTTAAAGGATCATTCCGACCACCAATGATATCTGTAGATGGACTACGCATCGGGGTGGACCCATATATATTTCCTGTATCCCAATGCTCTCGCTGCTGGAAGCTTGGCCATACGACGAAAAGATGTCCGTCAGCAAAAGTAATATGCCCAAAATGCAGTGAGAACCACGCTAACTGTGACACATCGGTACTTAAATGTATTAACTGTGGCGGTAAACATATGGCTTTGTACCGATCCTGCCCGGCATACCTAAAGGAAAAGAGAATTAGAGAGATAATGTCTGAATTTAACTGCACGTACCGATGTGCGATGAGAGTTTATGTACCGCCTGGAGAGCCTGCAGTCGATAGTTCCGAGATTGAATATCAACAAAAACACGAAGTACCTGTGATCGCTTTGACAGAACCTAGCCCGCTTGCTACGTCAATACCAGATATCTCTATACAAGAGTCTATACAAACAAATAGTAACATACAACCTAATAGCCGTCTGTTTAAAAAACCAAGGCGAGTGAAGGAGGCTGATCCATTTGAAATTAAGGGCTCAACCAATTTTGAAAAGTCGGATATCCAAAGGGCAACAGTAGAAGAAGAGAAGAAAAGAGATGTGAAATTTAGTGAGCTTCTTGGCAGGCTGAAAGAAATTTTATTTTTAAGAGGTGTAACAATATCCGAAAAAGTGCAGAGTATTATTAAGAGCTGTATAGAATGGCTTATTTTAGTAGTAGTGGAAAACGTCGCTGATTGGCCAGTATTGAAAACCCTAATGGAATATCTCTGTTCCTAATGGCAGTAAATCGTAATTTTATTAAGCTAAACATAATTCAATGGAATGCGCAAAGCCTTCGGTCTAAGTTGGTATCACTAGAACAAATATTATACCAAGAGTCGATCCACATTGCGGCACTCAATGAGACATGGCTAGAACCTGATTCTCAGCTTAAGGTTAATGGATACACTGTTTTTCGTAATGATAGACAGGACTCGTACGGTGGTGTAGCATTATTGGTTCATAATTCTATTAAAGCTACCTTGTATAACGTTAGCAGTATAAATGCTGGCATCGAAATGATTATGGTACAAATATATAACTGTGAAAACATCTGCTATATAGCGTCTGTATATTGTGCGCCCACTGTACGCACCAGTCAATCAGATTGGGACCATTTGTTTAATATTTGTAATAGAAAATGTATGATTCTTGGCGATTTTAATGGACACCACACAGACTGGTCGCAAAAAGTTGATACTCGTGGTGCTTATATACACGATGCTATCACAGAAAGTAATTTTATATCATTGAATGACAACACAATTCCAACACGTTTAAGATTAGTTAATAATGTACTGCAACAATCTTCACCCGATATATCATTAGCCTCGTCTGACATAGCGATAAAATTCAATTGGGGAACTATAAATGAAACTTTAGGGAGCGATCACAAGATTATTAAAATAACTACTCATTTGTACAAAACCTCTAATCATATAACTCTGCGTCGTAAATTTAATAAGGCGGATTGGTCATCATATACGAATTTTTTGAATACTAAATTTAATGATTTTCAGTATAATTTGGACAACCCTCAACAACTATATAATGATTTTGTAAAATGTATCAACACAGCGGCAGACCAATTCATTCCGCAATCAAAAATAAATCACAACCCTGATAGTAAATTTACACCTAAACCTTACTGGCAGCAGTGCTTATCCAAAGCAGTTGCTGAGCGACGCCTCGCTTTGGCCACATTTCGACGTAACCCTACGCCTTTAAATTTAGATAATTTGAATGCAAAGATTCGTGACACACAAAAATTGATACGTAGGACTAGAACAAAATCATGGCAGGATTTCTATTCATCGGTGGATGGTAATTCTTCTTCAAGCGAAATGTGGCGCAAAGTAAGATGGTTAAAGGGATATGATGTGCCTAGATCGCACGTTAATAAGGAACAGGCTGAGGAACTCTTACACAGTTTAACGCCAGACTACGCGGTGCCTAGTGATCCTAGTTTTAAATTAACTGAAACAAGCTTAGATAAACCTATTACTATACAGGAGTTAAACTGCTGCATGCGACATAAGGACACTGCTCCTGGAAGTGATCAGGTATCTTATTCCATGTTAAGTCACCTACCAGATAATGGCAAATCTATTTTATTGATGTTATATAATACCTTTTATGCTCTTAGTTTTGTCCCCACGCAATGGAGAGATATTAATATCATCCCGATACCTAAACCAGGTCGAGACCCGCAGACCACAGGATCCCTTCGCCCCATATCTATGATTTCATGTATATGTAAAACCTTTCACAACATTCTAATGAAAAGATTAGAGTGGTATATTGAGAGGAATCAAATTCTGTCGCCGTATACTACTGGTTTCAGAAAAGGCCGTTCCACTTTAGATAACCTATCATGCTTAGTATCAAGAGTACAAACTGGATTTGCAAAAAATCAGATGACTATAGCTTCATTTATAGACATTGATAATGCATATAATAATGTCGATATAAGCAGTTTGATAGGTATTATGGAACAACTAGGCGTAGATACCAGGATTTGTAGGTATCTATGGAGTTTTTTAAAAGAAAGGAATTTAAAAGTTCCTGTAGAAGGAGAACATATGAGTCGAAGTACATGCCGCGGTTTAGCTCAAGGAGATCCTCTATCCCCTCTTCTTTTTAACATTGCCACAGTTAATATATGCAAAAGTATAAACAATGTATTTATATCCCAATACGCGGACGATTTCGTTATATACGTTACCTGTGATAACCTAGAAGAGGGAAGAGTTCGATTACAAGTCGCAATAAATGAACTCGTAAAACTCCTTTTTAATATCGGCCTGGAAATTTCTCCTACTAAAACCAAAATTTGTATCTTTAAACGAGGCTATCGAAGGGAATTTACGGATATATCAACCGATGTGGGTACAATACAAGTTGTTGAACACGTAAAGTATTTGGGACTATGGGTAGACAGATCACTCCGATGGAGCAAAAACATCAACCAACTAAGGGAAAAGTGTCTAAGACTACTAAATGTATTTAAAGCTTTAGCTGGATCATGTTGGGGTATTCATCCTAGTATCCTCAGACGTATTTATTTAGCTGTGGTTCGCAGCAGGTTAGATTATGCTAGCTTTTTGTACGGAAATTGTAGTAAAACACACTTAAGTAAACTGGATAGAGTTCAGAACCAATTCATGCGGGTTGTCGGAGGTTTTATTAAGAGTACAGCCATACACGTTATGGAATCTGAACTTCACATGGAACCGCTACATGTACGTAGGTATTTCCTTGCTGGAAAATATTTGTTGAAATCAAAATCCTTTACTGATAGTGAAATAGTTGTTATTATATATAATTTAAGCATTTTATGTAGCAATGGATATTGGAGTCGCAGGTTAAAGCCTTTATTAGTATCTGCATACCATGATTTTAACGTTGCATCCATTTACTCTTGTGATCAGCTGGGGATATTTTCTATGAATACCTGGGCCAGCAATGTGGATCTTACGTCAATATTGCAACCAGATATTAAATCCGCCGATAAACCAAAAAATAAATATCAGTTGGATGAACTAAAACAGATTTGCGTTGAGTATGTATCTACCAATTATTCTGATTGTTATCAAATCTATACTGATGGGTCAAAAGACCAAAATGGTAACTGCGGAGTAGCCCTGTATGATACACAAACAAATCATCATCATCATCATCATCACCAGCCGGAAGACGTCCACTGCTGAACATAGGCCTCCCCCTTAGACCGCCACAATGAACGACAATTTGCTATTTGCATCCACCGGTTGCCTGCAACGCGAACAATGTCGTCGGTCCACCTAGTGGGAGGCCTGCCTACGCTGCGTCTTCCGGTTCGTGGTCGCCACTCGAGAACCTTTCTTCCCCAACGGTTATCGGTTCTTCGAGCGATGTGGCCTGCCCACTGCCACTTCAACTTGCATATTCTACGAGCTACGTCGGTGGCCTTGGTTCTTCGGCGAATCTCCTCATTCCGGATTCTGTCGCGCAAAGAAACTCCGAGCATAGCTCTCTCCATAGCTCGTTGTGTGACTCTGAGCTTCTCCAAAAGGCCAGCTGTTAAAGACCACGTCTCAGTACCATAAGTCATCACTGGCAACACACACTGGTTAAAAACCTTTGTCTTCAGGCACTGCGGAATTTCTGATGAGAAGATGTCACTTAGTTTCCCGAACGCTGCCCATCCGAGTTGGATTCTTCGGGCGACCTCTTTGTCGAAGTTGGACCGACCTAACTGGATTGTTTGTCCTAGGTATACGTAGTGGTCAACAACTTCGATTGTATCGTTCCCAACAACTACCGGTACGGGTGCAACATGGACATTAGACATGATCTTCGTCTTGTCCATGTTCATTTTAAGACCCACCTGTTGGGAAACGCTACTGAGGTCGCTGAGCATTGTATTGAGGTCCTCCAGCGACTCTGCCATAATGACTATATCATCGGCAAAACGAAGGTGAGTGATGTATTCGCCATTGATGTTGATGCCGAATCCGTACCAGTCCAAGAGCTTGAAAACGTCCTCCAATGCGTTAGTGAACAGTTTCGGAGAAATAACGTCTCCCTGTCTCACGCCTCGCTGCAATGGGATTGGTTTCGTGCTCTCGTCCTGTAGTCGGATCGACATGGTGGCGTTTCTGTACAAACACTTCAACACTTCGATGTACCTATAGTCGATATGGCACCGCTGGAGGGACTGCAGTACCGCCCAGGTCTCGATTGAATCGAAGGCTTTTTCGTAGTCCACAAACGCTAGACATAATGGCCGATTATACTCCTCGGTCTTCTGTATAATCTGGCGGAGCGTATGTATGTGGTCTACGGTGCTAAAGCCTTTTCGGAACCCGGCTTGTTCGGGAGGCTGGAAGTCATCAAACCTGCGTTCGAGACGGTTCGTAATGACTCTCGAAAACAGCTTGTATACATGGCTCAGGAGTGAGATGGGTCTATAATTCTTCAACAAGGTGTTATCACCTTTTTTGAAGAAAAGAACCACCACACTCCCGTGCCATGCTTCTGGCGTAGTACCCTGGAGTAAGACGGAATTAAATAACTTCTGGAGGACTAATAGTACCGGTTTTCCACCCGCTCTCAGAAGTTCTGTTGTGATTCCGTCTTCACCCGGCGCCTTGTTGTTCTTAAGCTGTTTGAGAGCCATTCTAATATCGTACAGGCTGATGTCTGGGATGTCCTCAGTGTAGTGTCGGGTTAATTTGGCTCTGGTGTCCTGAGCTGTTCTGGCAATGGGTTCCTGTGTTGAGGTGTATAACTGTCCGTAAAACCTCTCGAGCTCTCTCAATATCTGCGGTTTCGATGAGATGACACTGCCGTCGTCGATCTTCAGCCTGGTCATATGGCTGCGCCCAATAGACGAATTCTTTGCGAACACTTTAGAGCCTTGGTTCCGCTCAATTGCGTCCTTAATACATGCTGTATTATAGGAACGCAAGTCGTGACGCATGGATTTCGAGATTCGTCTATTGAGTTCAGCATATTCTGACATATCAGTTGAAGATTGCAGTCTCATCTCAGTCCGGGTTTCCATTAACTTAATGGTTTGATTGGAGAGCTTCTGAGGCTTGTTACGGCGTGGGGTCTTAAAGAACTTGGACCCCACTGCATGGACAGTTTGCACCAACCCATTGTTTAACTCGTCCGCAGTTTCGCATTCGGCTAGGCACTGAAAGCGATTGTGTAGTTCGAGTTGAAAGTCTTTGGGGTTTCGGATTTGGGCGGTTCCCGGACGGAGCGTGGACTTCATCAGACGAGACCTCTCGAGCTTGACATTGATATTCAATGTGCCTCTAACAATGCGGTGATCGCTACCGGTTTTCACCCTGCCGATCACGGAGACATCATTGAATATATGCTTCTTGGTCGTCATGATGAAGTCGATCTCATTTTTGGTTGAACCATCGGGGCTTATCCACGTCCACTTCCTGGATGGTCGCTTCTTGAAGAAGGAGTTCATCGCAAAGAGTCCCTCCTTCTCCATGAAGTCGACCAGCCGCTGGCCCCTTTGGTTCCGCTGCCCGTACCCATATGACCCCACTCTCAACTCATCGCCATTCCGTGTGCCCACCTTCGCGTTGAAGTCCCCCATAACAACGGTGAAGTGTGTTTTGGAGGTATGTATGGCTGCTGATATCTCCTCATACATAGCCTCTACTTCATCGTCAGGGTGTGCCGCGGTCGGCGCGTATACCTGTATAACCTTCAACGAATACCGACTGGTTATTCTGAGTATAAGGTACGCTACCCTACTCGACACACTATCGACCTTAATCACGTTGTTAATAAGGGACTTACGGACGAGAAACCCGACACCACCCTGGGATTTCCGGTCTCCTTCCCGGAAGAAGAGCATGTTGCCAGAATCAAGGGTTATCGTATCCTGTCCCTCTCGCCGGATTTCAGATAATCCCAAGATGTCCCAACGCAACTTGCTCAATTCTTCCTCCAGCTCGACAATCTTCTCATCGGTCCTCATCGTGCGGATGTTGTGTGTTGCCAGGGCCAAAGTTCGGTGGGGGTGGTAGCGGGGCATCTGCCGGAGATTCTTAGCACCCCCTGCTCGACCGTTACCCCGCCTGCTACCAAGGCGAGGAATAGAGGAGCCGCCGGGGACTGGGGGCCGTATGCAAGTATTGTCTATCATTGTTTGGGGGGGGGGGGGGGGTTGCCATAATCCCCACGCTTGGCAGGCGTCTTGGGGATCGCAGTTTTTGTGAAGAGATGGAATTTAAAACAGAAGACGCTGCTGCCCGTCTTCTGAATTCCCTTAGTCGCCTCTTACGTACACCCAAAGGGAAGAGATGGTTGGGTGCTATTCTTACCCGGACACCCCACGGGCACGGGCACAAACAAATGGTTCCATTCAATTACAGATTAAAGTTGTAATATCAATTATGCATACAGAACTGATTGCTATCGCGGAAGCTATGTCATATGTTGTTTCCTGTGAAGCTGGTAAATATGTTATTCTGACAGACTCCAAAAGTGCGATCTATCATCTGGCTTCTTGTACGTCAAATGTTCGAGGAAACCCAATAGCATACAGCATTTTGGATCTACTTGATAGACTAAAAAACATGAATAAATTCGTTACTATACAGTGGATACCTTCCCATGTCGGCATTCCAGGTAACGAGAAAGCCGACCGCCTGGCTAAAGAGGCTGTCTTGACTGGAATCCCCTTCGACTGTATGCCATTATTTTCTGAGCGTCTATATCTTGTAAGAGAAAAATGTACTTTTATGTGGAAAGAGTATTTCGATGAGAGGGCGCTTGGTAAAGGCATATGGTATAAGACGATCCAGCCGTGCTTGACTCGCTCACCGTGGTTTGACAATTCTAAATTATCCAGAGCCGACATTGTGACTGCACTTAGACTTCGTTCCGGACACATTCCTCTAAATAGTTTTGCATACCTAATGGGTAAGTCTAGTTCACCTAATTGCACTGAGTGTAATCTGGTAGAAGATGTGTATCACGTGTTGACGGAGTGTGTCCGAAATGAACCGGAAAGATTTATGCTGAAGCACCAAATGGGCATAGACGTAAGAACAATTGGTATTGTTAATAGTATTTTGGCTTTGCCTCTGTCAGATCTGGCTAGAAGGCTATACAAAATTGTAAATTTAGGCATTAAGCGTAGATTATAAGCAAATTGTATGTACCAATGAGGGTGGCATGATCATGTCTGATCAAACCCTCTATAAATAAATAAAGATTAAAAAAAAAAAAAAAAAAAAAACGTATGATCGATGTTCTGGCCAAGTGTGTATAGAAAAATTAAAAATTCACGCGTTTTCGACACTTTCTTACGAAATTAAAAGATAAATAATTGAAAATGGCCAAAGGTCAAGTCACGCGAAGATTTAATGATAAATAATCTGAAATATATAGATAGTTTATTTACAATCGGATAGCCGGCTGTAAAGTAAACATAGAAATTAAATATCATTGAATTTTTTGATATTTTGAGGTGGCATATTTACAATCATCTTTGTGTGTGTGTACAAGACAGACAAGTAACTCGCAGTCATATTGGTAAGTTTTTTTACTCGACTTCAAGAATAGGAGGTGGACAATATTGTTTTTATTGACTGTGTACATATGTATGTCTGGTTCTATACAACGCTCTGCAGCCTAAATGGCTGTATGGATTTTAACGTAGGTACTTCCTACGTGTCGTCTTATTAGTGGAAGTGAAATAGAATATATATTTATTCAAAATAAAAACATAAATATTAGGTAGGTACTCATCGAATGTGTGTGTGCATGTTCACATCATTCATTAATGTAAATTTAGGTTGAAGTCGGTTTTTGCCTACACTCTCATATAACCCAGTACACGCCACTGCTCATGAGTCATGTGAACTACTCGTTTATATTTTTTTTATGGGATCAACTTTATGGAACGTAAATTAGGTACAAAAAAGAATCATACAAATCGGTACATATTCGGCGGAATTATGAGTGAACATACATTTAAAAAAAATACATACACAATTAATCTAGAAACTCCTCCTCTTTTGAAGTTGGTTAAAACAAACATGCTACCCACATTTGAAGGCAATAAGCAACTTCGCAAGCTCAAATGTATGCAGAATCAATTACACTGATCACAGCGTTCTTTGAAACCCCACGACAAAAATGGCTCGTTTGAAACTCGACTTTCTATTTCAGAGGCGTTGTTAAGTTTGGTTCTACGGATTGTGTTGTTGTAGTGTACTTTTAGTACCTGCGATATTGTCACATATAAATTGATGCTCAATACGATGTCACGTACATGTGTCACATTGTGCGTAGATTTGTAAAAAAAACACATTCTGAGTTTAAAACCCATACTACAGGATGAGCAATTATTGCCTTTTATGTCCTTGCGGGGAGAACATTAAATGCTTCCCCGGGACATGTAGGAGTCAATCTGATTCTTATCCACTAAAACACCCGCGACTTTGGCGTCGGAACATGAAAGGGGATGGCCTCTCCGGTGAGATCTGCACCAGCAACCACTCAGTGCCTTGCCTTTGAGCCCGCCGCTGGGGGCGCATTCAAAACAAATATTTTTACGCGCTTCTCGCTCTTCTTCTAAAGCGCTTCAAATCTGGAGGTCTCGAATTCAATAACGCGATGTTTAAATATTATAGAACTAAAGTTAAGGAGTTAATTGATGCCGTATACTATCAATATACCCAATCGATAGAGCGTAATATACACAATAAACCGTCTAGCTTTTGGAAGCACGTTAAAAGCAAACGTAACCAAATCAAGCAACGCTATGAATACACATATAAGAATAAAACTGTTACAGGTCAGGAAGCTGTCGATTTATTTGCAAATTACTTCAGCTCTGTTTTCCTGAAGGCTGCTCCAAAACTGAACCCTAAGGAAGCAGAGGAGGCGTCTTATGAATGTCCAAATGTACCATATGTAACGATGAGCTCAGTCTCTAGGAGTGATCTGACGCTTGCTGTGAGAAAACTTAAACCGTTTTCAGCTGTGGGGCCTGACGGAGTTCCGGGTTTCCTAGTTAAAGACTGTCTTGGAGCGTTAGAGGCACCTTTGCTACATATCCTTAACCTATCCCTCCAAAGCAACGTGTATCCGAACGGATGGAAGGTAAGTAGAGTCACACCTGTGCCTAAAAGTGGTTTCTCAAACGATATTGAGGCACAAAGACCTATTGCGATTCTCTCTATTTTTGGGAAGATATTTGAAGCGATAGTAAATCGGTGTATCACAGCTAAATTAGTCTCTGACTTGATAATTCACAACATGGTTTCTGCCGCGCGTTCTACTACAACAAATCACATTGTGTTTGTAGATTATGTAGTGGCACGAATGGACGCCGGTAAGCGTATTGATACTGCGTATTTTGACTTCGCAAAAGCCTTTGATGTAGTAGATAATGACATTCTCCTGTCAAAATTGTCTTGTTTTGGATTTTCTCCGCGGCTTTTGACATTTTTTGCTCATTACCTAAGAGATCGAAGGCAGTATGTTCAGCTAGGCAGATATCTCTCGGAGGACTACTACACGCGGTCTGGTGTGAGTCAGGGATCAACGTAAGGACCGACTCTATTTTTGATGATGATCGATGACCTTCCGAGAGTTCTATCTTCAACAAAGTGTCTAATGTTCGCAGATAACATTAAACTTTATCATGGAGTCGGGAATCCTTCAGACGTTATAGACTTCCAGCGGGATTTTGATACTGTAGCCGGTTGGGCAAAGCTCAACAACTTGAAATTTAATTTATCTAAGTGTAACGTTGTTATCTATTCTAGGTTTTGTGTGCCTCGTGACCACCTTATTTATTTATCCTTTATTGTACACAGAAACACATACAAGACATTTATAAAAGTAAAGATATTACAATGGGCGAGCTTAACTCATTAAATGAGTTTTCTTCCAGCAAACCCAGGTGCATTGAGTGAGTTGAGACAAAATCAGGTGTAAAAACAAAATAGTGCACAAATGTAGGTAAAAGAAAGAAGTAAAATGTTGACTTATTACAATTCATACATAAATACACAACCATATGTATAAGAAAACACATAAATATATATATACTTCAATAATATATATATATCTACACATATATATATACACACTACTATATATATACACACATATATATACACTAATACATACAAAAAAAAAGATGTATAAATAAATCACAAAGATAGGAAATGTTCCTTGATTCTTTTCCTAAAGACGGCCAGAGATTGACAGGCACGAAGAGAAAGGGGAAGGTTATTCCAGAGTCTGGCAGCTTTAACGACAAAGGATCCGTCAAAGCGACTTGAAGAATGAAGTGGTATCTTGAGAAGAAGAGACTTAGAAGAGCGAGTCGGCACATTAGTAGGTACGAGAAATTTAAAATGTTTACGAAGTTATTCAGGAGATTTAGGGTTGAAAAGGACATTATATAATAGGGAAAGTATGTGTAGGTTACGCCGATTAATGATAAATGCATCTATCCCCCGGGAAAGTTGCTCAGTTTGGGACGGTATTGTAATTTTTCTGGTGATTTTATTTATTTATCTACTTGTAATTAGAACGGTCGATGAACAATTACACTAATTATATTAATTTTAATAAAGTATAAACTCATGTTAGTACTTTGTAGAGTCCATTAGGGATCCATCAACATAAAGCCTGAAATACACGACTGGCTACGGCTAACTGTTGTTGTAGAGTTGGGTAATATTTGAGTGGGAGGCCTGTCTACGCTGCGTCTTCCGGTTCATAGTCGCCACCCGAGAACCTTTCTTCTTCAACTGTTATCGGTTCTTTGATCGATGTGGCCTGCCCATTGTCACTTCAACTTGCAGATTCTAAGTGCTATGTCGGTGACTATTTCTTCGTCGTATCCTTTTGAATTTGAATCCGCAACCTCCGGTTTGCAAAGCAAGCGGTTTACCGCTGCACCACATAGGGACATATACTACAAATGGGATAGTAAAAAAAATCGCGTCCGAACTAATAGTCCTGGAAGATCTTGCTGATTGACCAATAATTCCACATAACGTTTTTATATACGTCAATAAAAAATATTATTACACTCATCATCATCATCATGATCAGCCGGAAGACGTCCACTGCTGAACATAGGCCTCCCCCTTGGATAGGTAGCCACTTTTTTTCTAAATTCTGATACATGGTCCTATTTCCTTAGGCCATAAATAAATCGTAAACCCAAGTTTTGAAGGCGTTCCAGCTTGTCCAGGAGTTCTTCGGTTGCATCAAGGAAGCAGACATCAGCATAGTCAAGAAGAGGAAAAAAAAGAGATTGAGCAAGAGTAACTTTAGTTTCAAAAGGTAGGAACATCTGAAGCCGTTTTAGAGAGTGAAAAGTGCTAAAAACTCTCCTACTCACCTCTGCAATGTGCGAATCCCACGACAGAGTGCACTTAAAGAGAACTCCTAGATTTTTAACAGTTTTGGCGTACTCAATAGTAAAATTCTCATATGTAACTGGAGGAATAAAATGACTTGTTAATAAATTGTACATATACCTACCACCAATTATTATTACTTGAGATTTCTTAGGGTTAATAAGTAAGTCAAAAGTCTTCGTCCACTGACTGATACTTGTGAGATCAATATTTATGGCATTGACAGCCTCAACAACATCATCGGTTTTAAAATGACGGTATATCTGCAAATCGCATAGAGATGGAAATTTGAAGATATTGCCAAAGTGATAGTGTTAATAAACAAAGAGAAGAGAAGAGGGGAAAGAACGCCACCCTGAGGAACACCCGCAACTAGGTCACACCAGTCAGAGGAGGTCTCTCCGGCGCGCACAGACTGCGAGCGGCCTCGAAGATAAGATTTAAACCAAGAAATAACAGAAGAAGAGACGTTATGTGATGAAAGGATGCTTAAGAGGATGTCAAAGTCCACAGAGTTAAACGCACTACTAAAATCTAGAAGGACAAGAATTATAAGAAGCCTCCTTTACAGTTTGGAAGGGAATATACTGGAGAGAATCGATAGTATCCGAGACTTGGGTATCCTGATGGATAGTGAGCTGCGTTTTGATCGGCACATTGAGTCCATTTGCAAAAGAGCCAATAAAATATTGGGGTTTCTATGTCGAACCTCTTCACAGTTTCGAGATGTGTCGAGTGTGCTTGAATTTGGAGCTGTAGTTTGGGACCCGAAAGAAAAAAAAACACTCTTTTACTAGAAAGGGTCCAACGTAAGTTTGCCGGATACCTCTATAAGAAGAAGTACGGATACTATCCCCTTCTTTTCCCCTCTCTTTTTGTTTTTGGAATGGTGGGTCTTCTTACTCTAGAGCTCAGACGCAAGCTTTTGCTTATCTTGCATTATTGTATGCTGATGCGTAATCAAGTAGATAACTCGACAGTTCTGGGTAGAATGGGCTACTATGTACCGGACAACTATACCCGAGCGGGTCAGCGTCGCCGGCATCCTTCAGCGAGTTACGCACTCGACATGCCAATAATACGCCTACGGCGAGAGCCGTAATGGTAATAAAATGATTTCCTAAATGAGGTCCAAGGTTCCGGCATACATACTGAACCCATTGTGTGTATACATCGATATACTATATATCGATGTGTGTATACATAAATGTGTCATACTGTATTTAACTGTAACATTGTGAACGTTTTGGCTTAGCTGTAAGTTCATAATTCTAATTGAAATAAACAAAATAAAATAAATAAATAAAATTATATCCCTGCCGTGTCAGGGGTACACGGGGACGGATTTAATTAGACTTTCCAATGCCCGTGGTCACTAAGCACTAAGCGAACGTTAAGGGTGCGTGTTTTCTGGCCGCGTGTTGGCACCGTGCAAACAGTGCCTGGGGCATCAATATACTGCCTGGGGTATCTAACCATAGGCCATCTAAACCACTAGACCAATAGGCCCGACCATAAATGATAACATGTTCTTGCAGTTTTCAAGCTAGGTTAGCATCTAAGTAACGTTGGTTTTATACTAACCTTTGAATAAGAATTAAGAAATTACATTAATTATGAATAATGAATACGAGGAATTGCGACATGGCCGACGGTGATGCTACGGCATTCTGTTATTATTGAATATTACGCATTTTAATAAACAGGGAAGCTTTTGAATTGATTGTATTTCGCTCTATAGGTATTAATAAATTGCGAAGTAAGAAGTACCTACATCATTTATAAAATTTTATTAATCTGCATTCCCCGTCCTACCTTAAGGAACGTTTCTAATTTCTCGGAGCTAGTCATAATGTTAATTTGCGTCCCAAAACGGATAATGTGCAAAAGGCTCCTTTTACTCAATCTGGCTATAATAATAATAAAATCATTTATTTGCAGCCAATAAGCCATATCAAAAAATATAAATATAAATCAGTAAAAGGTAAAATTTATTGAAACAAAATATTTACAGTTTATTTACAAATATGTACACTTAAACTAGGTAAAAAACTTCCTCGAAGTTGTCGCCGCACTGGGAGGGAAGGGTACCTAAAAGACTGGCGGCATTACCCCTTTGTATGGCCAAGCTTATACGTTGGCAGAAAAAGCTACCAGCCCGGCGGTCTCCTGAGACTTCGATAAGTTTGGATGAAATTTCTTTTACCAAAGCGTGCGTCTCATGAGACCAAGGCCCCATGGTCTCCACCGCAAAGGGCGCAAATATATAGCTCGAACCTAGAGCTGCATACTTGCGTCGCTTTGCATCACTAGCGGTCGCCGCAGCCCCTCCAGCCGCTCTGCACGTTGCCGGGGTGTGGGACGCAGCAAGTGTGTCGACACATGTCGCATCCCACACCAGCGGCTTACCATGTTGCCATGGTATTAAAGTGACACCATCAGGCCTCTTGACGTCATCTCGTGTAATGGCGACTGGTTCCGGTACGGCAGGGACACCGGCAGTGACAAGCCCCCTGCGAATAATATCATTAAGGGCGGCATGGCGTGACATACGGCCAGCGCTACGCGAGCAAGACAGCCCGTGGTGACCATATTTATCTACGTACTCCCCACAGCGACAACGATGAGGAAGGTAAAATTGAACATTTTTTTTTTTTTTTTAATTTTGTTTCGGGGCTTTTACTCTGGTTGAACATTATAAATTTTAACGTAAAACTAAAAATAATGTAAATATAAAATTAAACTTAAAATTAACCACCGATCCAATAGGACCTAAAGTCTAAGGTAAAGTCATTTTCGGTTTGCGCACTGATGCACGGTTATCCAATATTTGTAAATACTACTATCATAGTCCGCACTCACTGCCTTAAGAATGCTGTTACTTGAGCATTGTAACCGCTCCCAAAAGGAAGCAATACGCGCCCTCATGACGGCATAGAAGTCGGGCACCCCCGACTCGGCAAACATGCCCGAGGCACTACAGTAACGCGGCAGGCCCATGAGAATACGAAATGCGTCATTATATTGCACTCTCATTGTGTTGTAAGACTTAAGTGTGAAGTCGGTCCAGAGTTGACAGGTGTAGAAACACTGGCAATAGGCATTAAATAATGTCAGCTTAACCGGCTTACTACACCTGCCAAATCTTCTCGCAAGCATGTTACACCGAATCGATAGCGCACGTCTCTCACGCTCTATGTCTTGTTCATCTCTGAGGTCCGAGGTAAGCATGTGACCTAAATATCGGAACTTTTGCACAACCTGAACCACTGAGCCGTCAACTTTAACCTCGGGTACGTAATCCGGTCCTCTTGCCGATCTAAATACCAGCATTTCAGTTTTTTTAGCATTATATTTTAGGCCGTGAGTGTTAGCATAACGCTCACAGACTAAAAGCAGCTTCTTCAAACCTTTGATCGAGGGACTGAGAAGCACCATATCATCCGCATAGCTGAGGTTGTTCACACAAACGTCCCCAACATGACAGCCCACACCGGTGCCTCTCAGTTCCTCAATCAAACCGTTGATATAAACGTTGAAAAGGTCCGGAGACGTTAATCCACCTTGACGAACCCCGCATTCTAACCTATAGTTGTTAGACGTCGCGTCGCCCCATTTAACATAGTTAGTTTGACCTCCGTACCAGCACCTCAACAGATCTACAATGTTTGCTGATACACCTGAGTCGAGCAATTTGGTCCAGAGTATTTCATAATTCACCAGGTCAAATGCTCGACTCAAATCAAGAAAACAAGCGTAAACAGACATGTTGCGTTTTTTGTAATAATCAACAGTGTAATGTTCTCTTTTACTTACGCGAATATTACACATTGAAATTAAACTACTTTAACTTGCGATAAAATCCGTAAAAGTAGTTTAATTTCAATCAACAGTGTATTTAAGACTCATGATTGTAGAGTCCGTTGACAGACCGGCACGGAAGCCAAACTGTGCGTCGTCAATCTGTACTTTTCTCAGTAGTTCAGGCAGCAGAAATCTCTCAAAGACCTTACCTATCACAGTACCAAGAGAGATGGGACGATAGTTTTCAGACGTAGTCAGATCACCAGTTTTGTTTTTGGGCACAGGAACCACCACAGTCATTACGAGATCAGGAGGAAGGTATGTGTATTTGAGGCAAAGAGTAAATAGATTGGCCAACTTAGAAAATAAGGTACAACCACCACTGCGTATATGCTCGAGGCTCAAACCGTCATGGCCCGGTGACTTACCGCGATTCATTTTGTGTACCGCCTGCTCAACGTCTAGACGTGTAAATATGATGCTGTCCTGACAAAAGCAAGAACTAGATACACCTGCGCCCTGAGGCATAGAACCTATTGTCGGTAGAGGATCGGTCTTAAACCGGTCAGCGAATAACTTAGTAATATCTTTAGCGGTATGTATGCCATCCACGCTGGCAGGTAATTTAGCTCTGTAACTCATGTTTTTAGTGTCTTTCCAGAACTTGACAAAATTCTTTTCCTTGCGACTATACTATATCCAGTTTTATTTTTTCCTGATTGGATTGACACCATTTTAATTTGTTTTTAAAGATTTTGCGGCTATTGACCATGGCGTCATAAAGCACGCCTGTAGGTGGTTTACCAGCCATATTCCAGGTATTAAATTGAGTTCTATAGTAATGGTGGGATTCTCTTACATGAAAATTCCACCCTGTTACTTCTTTATTAGGCCGCTTATTACTCCGTTGAGCACGCAAACCGAAACTGACAATTGAACCTACTTTCAAAACATCAACAATGTCACTATATAATTTGTTAATAAATATATGATGCTCGTTAAGATAAGGAAGGACATTCTTTAAAATTATTATTGGAGTCACATGTCTTGCAATTAATCACATCAATTACATTTGATAAATGTAGATTACAGTAATTAAAATACATTTCAGTTTGAAAAGAATTACGTATACCCCAATGTACACCTGTCTTATTAGGCTCATGTGACATTTCTGTACATACTGCAATACAAGACATTTTTACCTTAATGTTGACGGGGAAATGGTCGGACCATGTGACGTCATTAATTACACTCACAGAGACAACGGTGCGGCTAGCTGCTTCTGTTGTTATGCAGTGATCCAGCCAGCTTTGTGATCCCCAATTACTAATAAATGTGTAAGCACCCGAATTAATCTATATTAATAAAAGAGCAGGGTGTTTTCTAGGAATCACGATACAGCAAAAACCATATTACGTGCAATCTTGAAATTTGGAACCAACATTATTCAAATAGTCTAGGTGAACAATAAGAACGGATTTTTCGAAATTCCATACCTAAGTGGGTCAAATGGGCTCCCAAAGTTTGTATGGAAAAAAAAAATTTTTTCTTCACACGGACATGAAACTTTGTAAGTGTACTAAAAAAAAGAAATAAAGAAACACGTGTATCACACTTTTTGAAACTCGACCCATATTGGGATTTGAGCCTGGTTTTTGAGTATGCAACGCGGAAAAAAAATTTCATACTGCATTGCTGAAACTTTGCGAATATATTAATCAAATTGTAGCAATCCAAGTGCAAATAATCATTTTTTGAAAATCATCTCGTAAAGGGGTCCAATTGGGGTCCAAACAATGTTTCTCGACCTACAGTCATAAAACTTAGTTTATATATTACACACAAGAATCTAAGAAACTTATTTCCAGCATTTTTTAAAAAACTACCCCTAATGTTTTTAATGGGGTTTCAAAGTTTGCACAAAGAAGGATTTCCATTTCATCCTATGAGCTAGAGTAACGAATCTCGGTAAATAAACTCAATACAACAATTGAAAAAACTAATTTTGATCATTTTTGTAAAATCAACCCCTAAGTGGGTCAAATTGGCTCCCAAAGTTTGTATGGAAAAAAGAAAATTTTTGTCACACGGACATGAAACTTTGTCAGTGTACTAAGCAAAAGAAATAAAGAAACACGTGTATTACAACTTTTTGTAAATCGACCCTTAAAGGGGTTTTAACATGGTTTTTGAGTATACAAGGTAAAAAAAAAACATACTTACTGCATTGATGAAACGTTGCGAATATATTTATCAAATTATAGCAATCTATGTGTAAATAATCATGTGTTGAGAATCAAGTCCGAAATAAGTCCAATTGGGGTCCAAAAAATGTTTTTCGACCTACAGTCATAAGACTTAGTTTATATATTTTACACAAGAATCTAAGAAACCTGTTTCCTGCATTTTTTGAAAAACAACCCCTAAGGTCATATCAAGGGGTTGCAAAGTTTGCACAAAGAAGGATTTCCATTTCATGATATGATGCAGCTAGAGTAACGAAACTCAGTAAATAAACTCAACACAACAATTGAACAAACTTATTTTGAGCATTTTTGTAAAATCAACCCCTAAGTGGGTTAAATGGGCTCCCAAAGTTATTACGGATTTTTTTTTTCATCACACGGATAAGAAATTTAGTCAATGTACTAAGCCAAAGAAATTAAGAAACACGTGTATCAAATCTTTTTAAATTCGACCCGTAAAGGGGTGTTAGCATGGTTTTGAGTATGAAACGCGGAAAAAAATATCATGCTGCATTGATGAAACTTTGCGAATACATTTATCAAACTAAAGCAATGATTGTATAAATAATTATTTTTTGAAAATCAACTCCTAACGGGGTCCAATGGGGGTGCAAAAATGATTGTCGACCTACAGTCATAAGACTTAATTTATGTGTTGCACACAAGAATCTAAGAAACCTATATCCGGCATTTTGCAAAAAACAACCCCTATGATCATTTAATGGGGTTGTAAAGTTTACACGTAAAACGATTTCCATTTAATGCTATAATAGAGCTAGAGAAACGAAACTCGTCACATAAACTCAATACAAAAATTGAATAAACTAATTTTCAGCATTTTTCGATAATCAACCTCTAAGTGGGTCAAATGAGATCTCAAAATTTGTATGGAAAACATTTTATTTTCACCACACATACACGAAATGTCAACGTACTAAACATAAGAAATGAAAAAACACGTGTATCACAACTTTTTGAAAATCAACCCTTAGAGGGGTTTTAACATGGTTTTTGAGTATACAACGTAAAAAAAAAACATACTTACTGCATTGATGAAACTTAGCGAATATATTTATCAAATTATAGCAATCTATGTGTAAATAGTTTATGAAAATCAACTCCTAAAGGGGTCCAATTGGGGTTCAAAAATGTTTTTCGACCTGCAGTCATAAGACTTAACTTATGTATTGCACACAAGAATCTAAGAAATCCATTTCCGGCATTTAGCGAAAAACAACCCCTAAGGTCATATAATGGGGTTGGAAAGTTTACACGTAGAACGATTTCCATTGAATGTTATAATGCAGCTAGAGTAACGAAAATCGGTACATAGACTCAACAAAACAGTTTAACAAATTTATTTTCACCATTTTTCAAAAATCAACCCCTACGTGGGTCAAATGGGGTATCAAAAATACCATGAAAAAAAAAATTCATAGCACACGGACACGAAACTTTATCAGTGTACTGATAAAAAACACGTGTATCACATTTTTTTGTTAAATCAACCCTTGAAGGGGTTTTAGCATGGTTTTTGAGTATCAAGCGCGGAAAGGAAATCATGCTGCATTGATGAAACTTTATGAATAAATTGATCAAGTTAAAGCAATTTAATTATTTTGAAAATCAACCCCTAAAAGGGTCTAATTGGGTCCAAAAAATATTTTTTTGTCCTACAGTCACAGGACTTATTTTATGCATTGCACATAATAATCTAAGAAACTTATTACAGGCATTCTTCAAAAAACAATCCCTAAAGTCATTTTATGAAGTTGCAAAGTTTGCATGAAGAAGGATTTTCATTTTAGCTATAATGTCGCTACAGTCACACAACTCATTAAATAAACTCAACATAACAACTAACAAATTTTCTGCATTTTTCGGAAATCAACCCCTAACTGGGTCAAATAGGGTATCAAAGTTTGCAAAAAAATATTTTTCATCGCACGGACACAAAACTTAGTCATCAAAAGAAGTTGAGAAACACGTCTGACACATTTGATTTGAAAATCAACCCTTGATTGGGTTTTAGCACGGTTTTTGAGTATGAATTCGGAAAACCGATGACTGATGACTCTGCGGATGCATTTATGAAATTAAAGAAATCCAAGTGCAATTTTTTTTTATTTGTTTCCCAAAAGGGATTAATTGGGGTCCAAATCCTTTTGTTTTACCCTACGGTCACAAGACTTATTTTATGTATTTCACATAATAATCTAAGAAACCTGTTTCCTGCATTCATCGAAAAATAAAACCCCTAAGATCAATTAATGGTTTCAAAGTTTGCATGCAGAAGGATTTCCATTTAATTTATGATACAGCTACAGTCACGAAACTCGGTAAATAAACTCAACACAACAATTTAACAAACTAATTTTCAGCATTTTTAACGGACTTCAAAAAAGGAGGAGGTTCTCAATTTGTCTGTACATTTTTTTTTTCTATGTATGATCGCGCTTGATTCTGGCAATTATGAAACGATTTCAAAATATATTTCTGGTACGGATAGGCCACTCCACTGATTGGGTCCCATAAAAAAATTTACTTAGGAATAAGCTCCTGAAAAACAAAAATGGCGACTCAGAAAAAACTGTAGGAATGCCTAAAAGATGATATTTCTATCGCATTTTAAGGACGAAAGTGGTCAAACTCTGGCAAATACGAGTATTTACCAATTTCAATAATTATTTTATATGCGAAAGAAGGAACCACTGTAATGAATATGTATAAATTTTATCACAACTAGATAAGAGCTTCCTGGAGAACCATGATTGATGTGGAGGAATTTATCTGGTAAAAAAAGGAATATATACAGACGAGTTGAGAACCTCCTCCTTCTTTGAAGTCGGTTAAAAAAACATGAAACTGATGTTCTCCGTTACATTACTCTGACAAATATGAACTGATTTCGATGATTCTTTTTTTATTCAAAGGAGTAAACTACTGTAATGATTTCATGCAAATTTCATTAGGAGCGGATAAAGTGTTCCTGAAGAAAATATACACAGTAGGTACGTCAACATCAACTTCAATAACACTTAAATTATTTTATGCTTTTTAGTGTTGTTGAAGTTGGTTCATTTTTTTTGTTGTGTCGTGTGCAATGTTTTATTTGAAAATCAACGCGCGGGACAAATGAGGTACCAAAGTTTGTATGTAAGAAAATATTTTTTTCAGACACGAAACTTTGTCAGTGTACTCATCAAAAAATTGAGAAATACGTCTAACACATTTGTTTTGAAAATCACCCTTAACGGGGTTTTGGCACGGTTTTTGAGTATTGAGTATACACGAAAAAAAAATTCATGCTGCACTGATTACACTGCGGATACATTCGTCATATTGAAGCAATCCATGTTATTTTTTTAAATTAACTCCTAAAAGCGTTCAATTGAATTCCTTCCAAAAAATATTTTATTCCTACAGCCACATGACATATTTTATGTACCTACTGCATACAAGAATCCCTAAAGTTTGCGTGAAGAAAGATCTCCATTTAATGCTATAATGCAACTATGATAACGAAACTCAGTGAATGAACTAAACAAAACTGTTGAATAAACTTATTTCCAGCATTTTTCGAAAATCAACCGCTAAGGGCATCTACCAATGGGGTTACCAAATGGTTTCCACTTAACAACCTCATATGTTTTTTAATGGAATTACAAAATAAGTACAGTATCTTTTTAAACAAAGAAGTAAATATTTAAGAATGTTTTGATTAGATCAGAGTTAATAAAAGTGTGAAAATATCGAAATCGATCGTCCGAAGATCGGACCAACAATAATAACTAAGAAGACCTGAGGGTACATCGGCATAATTGTGACATAAGGACGTTCAACATCTCAGTTCTCCCGTGACTATGGGTGCTGCAAAACATTGGAAACGTCGGGATAGAAAAAGCTAAAATAAACCGCGATTAAATCCGTAAAAAGTAGTTTGATTTCAATGTGTAATATTCCCGTAAGTAAAAGACAATAAGCTTACTATTTATGAAGCTGGCTTCAAAATACAGAAACGGTAAATGTTGTCCTTGAAAACTTGGAATGCACGATATCAAAAAGATTATCAATGCCTAAAGGATTAATGGAAATCCACAAATACATGGACGATAGATTGGTAAGTAACAATTTATTACGAACCTTTTAACTAACGCGAATGCTACACATTGAAATCAAACTATGATTTCAATGTCTAGCCTTCGCGTAAATAAAAGACAACATTAGTGTAAACAATATTTAAAAAAACCTCGATCCATAATTCTAAACACGAGTAACAAAGTAAACGCGGGCGAAGCCGCGGGCTACTGCTAGTTCCTAATAAGTCAATATCTATACAATGCCACTTTTGCTCGGAACAACAACTAAGTAACTCACGTCCAAATCTCTTGCTAGGATGTGCATTGTAGTCACCAACCACGTATACAATTTCAATGTCACATTCGTCAAATATTGCACTCACCCGCATTGCCAAAATATTGGTGAACTCGGGGAGATTGTCAGGTTCATCATTAGGCATGTAAACGCTTATTACAAGAAATGAGCGCAAACCAATGGTCACCTTTATAGATATAATCCTGTCACATAAACTTTCAACCAATGATACATTGGTAAATTTTGATTTCCTCCATAGAAGCGCTAGACCACCATAGGGCCTCCCACGCAGTATCCCAGCCGAGGTGTCCACTGCAGACGACGCAACGCATGCGAAGCGGTCGTCTACAGAGTGCACAAAACCTAGATCATGCGGAAGGAGCCAGGTCTCCTGTAGCGCAACAATGTCTGCATTATTGCATATATCCTGTACGTGTTTAATCGACCTTTTAATACTTTTACAGTTAAAAGTCACTAAATTAATAAAATCTAAATCCGAATCCATATTAAAAATATTATTAACACGTTCTAAGTCTATTGCGTTGTGTTATTACCTGGTCTAAAAATCCGGTATCTTATGCCTTCTGGCCAAAAATTATTACATAAAAATTTATTTAGCTTATTTTTCGGTACGCATACTTTATATGAGTTGAAGTCAGTCTCACGTTTCTGATTGAGGGCTCGTACATCCAAACAATCTTCACCCATGTCTTTAATGTATGCCTTTAGATCTTCAATACTAGTATTCTTGGATAGCCTGGAAACGTAAATAGTTATGGGCAGCTCCGCCACCTGAATCCGACAGGAACCCGATGTCACTGGCGCCGTATCACACATATTATTCCTTTTCTTACGTTGTTTACGCTCCACTAATATAAACTTGTCATCTTTACCGGGCATATCGATGTTAGCATCAGTAATGTTACGTGTAGGGTAACCAGGCCAAAAGCGGGTAGGCTGCCCAAAGCAGGTAGTAGGCGTTTGTATATCATTATTTGAAACATAATTGTGAATGTGTGCGTGCGCCGCGAGTGACCGAATGCCAACGAGTTTCAACTAGTCACGAGGGAGCGGCACTGTGAAGAGGATGATTTTTAGTGTGCAATCAAAGTTTTTTGGTGTTTTTACTAAAAAAAATCAAGGTAAATGTTATGTGATTAGTCGAATACCTGTCCATAACACTAGTTAATAGTCTTACCATGTATTTTCACCTTTGTTTAGCATTGCAATGAGATCGGAATCATTCAAATTCCCGCTCGTATTTCAAGGTTATATTTTGTCAATTTGAAACGAGTGTGTTTAGGCAAAGCGGGTAGGGCAAAGTGGGTAGCCACCTGCAACAACATCATCTTGACACTAAATAGTTATGATATTATTTTTCATCAATGATTAGATGATACTTTGTTGTTAATCCTTATTGAAGTTTAATTAAACAGATAGGTTTACTGTTACTACTACTACATTTGTATTGATCTAAGATCTCTAAAATAACTGTAAAGACTGCTTAAGAGACTATAATTAATAATATGTCTTAGTAATATTTAAGAAAGTTAATGATGATACCTTAGACTATTATATTATGATCGAAGGATGATACGTGTTCCAATTCCAAAGTAATGAAACATTTTAAAAGTATAGGTTAGTACATTTAATTCCTGTTAAATTTTATTTACATGTAAGTACTGTTTTGTAAAGATTAAAATAGTACATGGTTTCTGTTACATTTTGACATTAAATATTTGCTTTAATTATATGTTTTGTATTTAATTTTGAAATTACCCCCTTTGCCCAAAGCACCTAACCACTTTAGGTCCATGTCTGGGCAAAGCAGGTTTTAGAAGACCTTTTGTTGTTTATTTATTGTATAAAAATCTCACTACCAATCTTAAAAACTGGTGTTGTATATTCATGCCAAATAAATATCCTTTCAAATGACGTACAATTTGTTACTGTACTTCTATAAAATTGTTGTTTTTAGGACTTCCGTCGTTAGCATACCCGCGTTGGGCCCGCTTACCCTAAGTGGCACAGACTGTATCTGCGCTTGTTTCTCTGGCGGCAGTTTTGCCATTTCACGGTAAGATGGTTTATAAGTAGATATTGGTTCAACAGTTGACTCGCATGCTGATGGATGTGGCTGCGGTGGCTTAGCTACATTATTATGACTCGATCCGGCTCGCTCACTGGTAGGTGAGCGGGGCGCTTGATGAGACAAACTAGCCGCGTTCATGCCGCTCGCTTTTCTTGACGACGATTTGTGTGTACTTTGTGTACTACCCTGTGTATTAGTATCATTATAATGTAACTTTAAACATTGTTCCTTGTCTTTTAATAACGTAGTTTCGTTGGTAGACTTGCTTGCTCGTACTTCATTAAGCATTTGTTTAATATCTTCTATATCCTTTTTCAGAATTTCGATGTCCGCTGAGTCCGTGAACTCCACATTACTTTCCTTAGGACTCATCTTCAAAATCATTAACTCTTTTTTCAGCATAGACATTTCCTTGAGAAATGCCGTTACGTCTACATGATCGAATGTGACGGGCGGTAGTTTAGATAACGTTCGTGCGGCAAAGATAGGTAGACAATCAGGTTCATATTCTTTTATCAACTTAATAATTTCTTGAATGCTTTTCTTTTCTGAACCTTCCTTCCTTCTCATAAACTTTTTTTGAGGGGCAAGCAGCGACACTACAATCTGACGGGAACTTTCTATGGTCTCCGGTGAGAACGCACTCGTACATATTTGTATTATAGCAGTTTCTGGTAGTGTATCCACCTTGTCAGCAACAAACGCCAGTAATTCGTCAAGCACAACATTACCCGTGATACACTTGCTGGATGCGTCACATTTTTTCACTATGTTTGTGTTTGTTTTATGTTTTGTTGTGTGTGTATTCTGCGTTCGCGGTGGGGAATGCGCTACCATCGATATACTATACCAACTAGATTTGCTGTCACGACCCGAAAAGTGGTCACGAAAATAAGTAAATAAGAGCTACGGAGACGGCTGTCGCTCAATTGTCTGCAATTATTATTGAACCTTATTTTATAGTATGTAAGTCATCTTTTTATATGAACATATTATTGTTTTGCGTGTACGTGTATAGTTGTGTAGGTATATGTAACCGCGACCACATTTTCGATGTCATTTTGTTCGTGACAGCTAATCTTGTTGGTATAGTATATCGATGTGCGCTACGGACATTTTATGCGTCCAAACTGCACGCCACTGCGCGCGAGACTGCTATTACCAGGACTCTTTTACTATTAGAGCTACGCATTTATGGAATGATGTTCCTCCTTACGTCTGGCATTCCAAGTCTCTGCCTATCTTTCGGAACAACCTGCATAAGCATCTTCTTGCTAAATCCCTAGTGAGCAACTAATATCTTACCTGTACATTGTGAACTATTAGGTACATGTTTAATACCAGCCCTTGTTTATGTCCCACTGCTGGGCACGGGCTTCCCCTAAAGATAAAGGGGCTTAGGCCATAGTCCACCACGCTGGCCAAGTGCGGGTTGGCGGAGGTACATGTTTATTTATATACTAGCTGACCCACGCAGCTCCGCCCGCTCTGTGTTTACGTTAAATAAACTTTCAATAATATACATTCGCATAGAATACAAAACCTCCTTTTTTAAAGTCGGTTAAAAACTTGGACCCACTTTGTACTTGCCCTCCGAAGCACGGAAACGTTTAATTCAAATGACGTTAAACGGTCACCCATCTAGTTAATGACCTTAGCTAACGTTGCTTAACCTAATCGATTTCCAAAAATTGTTAACAACTGTCTATGAGTGTTCCCTTACAAATATTTATTATAATTATAAAGATAAAATGATAAAATCGGACCAAGCGTATAACCAACTACCTATTTTGACTTTAATCCTTTCTCCCAAAAGAACCGTGCTAGATTACGTGATAAAAAGTATCCTATGTCCTACCTCGTAGTAAGATCTCAAATCACGCCAAGTTTCGTTTCAATCCATCCTGTAGTTTCGGCGTGATGCTCAGCCGAGATACAGACAGACAGACAGACAGACAGACAGACAGACAGACAGACAGACAGACAGACAGACATACAAAAATTAAAAAAATTACATTTTCGGCCTCAGTATCGGTTATAGAAAGCCCTCCAAATATAATTTTTTAAAAATCTTCAATGTACAGAATTGGACCTGTTACAGTTTTATTATAAGTATAGATATTTATATATTATATGTATATACATCGTAAATAATACCAGACCGTGTTGTATATCTACATCTATACTATATTTTATAGAGGTAGGCCTTTTTTGCGTGACTGACTCAACACCGCAGAGCTGAAACTACCAAAGCTAGGACTACAAAATTTGGACAGGAGGTTCATTTTATGGTTTAACCAATCAATAAGAAAGGATTTTTGGAAATTCGAACTCTAAGGGTGTGAAATAGGGGTTGTAAGTTTGTATGGGAAGGGTGTAAAAACATTGTCTTTTAACTTGAAATTTTTCACTTAGACTCTTTAACAAAAATAATAAAACACGTATATCAGCATTTTTCATAATTCGTCAGATAAAAGTGTAATATGAACTAAAAGAGGTACGCCTTTTTCGCGTGACTGACTCATCAACGCAGAGCCGAAACTACCGAAACTAAGACTACAAAATTTGAACAGGAGGTTCATTTTATGGTTTAACCAATCAATAAGAAAGGATTTTTGGAAATTTGAACTCTAAGGGTGTGAAATAGGGGTTGAAAGTTTGTATGGGAAGGGTGTAAAAACATTGTCTTTTAACTTGAAATTTTGCACTTAGACTCTTTAACAAAAATAATAAAACACGTATATCAGCATTTTTCATAATTCGTCAGATAAGAGTGTAATATGAACTAAAAGAGGTACGCCTTTTTCGCGTGACTGACTCATCAACGCAGAGCCGAAACTACCGAAGCTAAGACTACAAAATTTGAACAGGAGATCCATTTTATAGCCTAGAGAACCAATAAGAAAGGATTTTTGGAAAATCTAACTCTAAGTGTGTAAAATAAGGGTTAAAATTTTGTATGGGGTGGGTGTAAAAACATTGTATTTTGACTTGAATTTTTGTACTTAGACTCTTTACTAAAAATAATCAAACACATGTATCAGCATTTATCATATTTCATTAGTTAAGGGTGTAAATAAAGTTATATTAAAAAGAGGTGGGCCTGTTTCGCGTGGGTGACTCAACAAAGCAGAGACGAAACTGCTGAAGCTAGGACTAAAAAATTTGGACAGGAGGTTCATTTTATGGCTTAACCAATCAATAAGAAAGGATATTTGGAAATTCGAACTCCAAGGGTGTGAAATAGGGGTTGAGAGTTAGTATGGGATGGGTTCAAAAACAATGTCTTTTGACTTGAAATTTAGTACATAGACTCTTTATCAAAAATAATAAGACACGTGTATCAGCGTTTTTCAGAATTCCTTAGTTAAGGTTGTAAAATAGAGGATGAAATTTTGTATGGGATGGGTGTAAAAACATTGTCTTTTGACTTTAAATTTTGTAATTAGACTCTGTAATAATAATAATAAGATACGTGTATCAGCGTTTTTCAGAATGCGTCAGTTGAGGGTGTAAAATAGGGAATGAAAATTTGTGTGTTAAAAACATTTTGTAGTCTATTGGCCTGCAATTCAGCACGCATTCTATTTAATACGAATAATAAGACACGTACGTACTACGTTGTAGCTGTAACAGCTCAGTGAAAACAAGGTGCGCAGGTTCGGACCCCGGCTCGCACCTCTGATTTAGTTAATTAATCATGTGTCAATCGTATTTGTGCGATTGTTTGAGCTTTCAGTGAAGGAAAACATCGTGAGGAAACCTGCATGTCTGAGAAATGACGTGTGAAGTCCGCCAACCCCCGCACTTGGCCAGCGTTGTGGACTATTGCCTAAGGCCCTTCATCTTGAGGGGAGACCCGTGCCCAGCAGTGGGACATAAACAAAGGCTGGTATTATTATAATAAGACACGTATTTCTGTTTTATGTAAATCATTACTTAAGGGTATTGAAGTATTTGGGATAGATAAATAACAACACACCAAGTGAGTTCCCTATACCATTTTATCCATCTACCTGCATGTATAATGATATACATGACATGTCCCTTCTTGACAGGATTAATACAGCTGTTAATTAATATGGCTAAATATTTACATGCAATAATAAGGTGGTGATAGTAAAATTATTATAGCTATACAGTGATGTATCAGTTAATAGTTACAACAGATTATCATTTATGCATAATATCCCTGCAGACGAACAATTATGCATGTATAAAACGTATTTTGTTTACATAGTGACCTTGTAAGTAAAGAGTAGTAAATGACATCAATCAATAGGTAATTCGGTAGATATTGTAATGTACATTAGTTACAAAGTTTTTTTTATTTTTTACTATAGTTTAGTTAGGTACTTACGCTACAGTTTAGGTAGTACATTACAGTTTTATTGTAAAATCTATAGGAATATTCGATTGACAAGAAAAGTGAAAATAAGATACATACCTATCTACGTATGTACATATATTAACAACAATGACATATGGAGTAAAAAAAACTATTTATGGCGAAGTTTAAGCCAAACATACATAGGATTAAATAAATGAATATTATTGTTATTCATTTATGTGAACTATAGCGATCGAGTGGATGAGCCTCTCGGCCTGAGCGCGTTATGTAGCGGGATTGTGAAGGTGCTTGTTCATGGTTCCCAACATTTTCCTTATTGTCTAAATGACTATTTTTACAATCGGAGACCTCTTCAAAATCATCGTAGTAGGTATTTTGTCTCGTGTCTGGGTTGGCGTAATCTGGATACGATCCAGTGGGGGGCGGGCCGGCGGTTGCTCGAATGTGTTGCCGGTTCCGGCGATTTCCGGCGCCGTCAGCCGAGCGCACCTAATATGAGCGCGGCTCAGCGGCTTCTGATTCCACGCGCGCACGCATCCATCGCCCTTCGCCGCCCGGCTGCTCTCGAATTCTAACCGATTCACCCCGATTTAACGGCCGTAACTCTTTCGTGTGTTTATCATAGTGATGTCTCATTTTCTTAGTTTTAATATCGCGATTCTTCTGCACAAGTTCTTTTGGTGGGGTTCGCGGTTCTAATAATTTATCATATATAGGTAGCCTTGTATTTAATCTCCTCTCCATTAACAGCTGACATGGGGAGAATGCTTCTCCAGAAATAGAAGTATTCCTAAAATTGAGTAACGCTAACTGAGGATCCGTTCCATCTCTTTCCGATTTGATTATTATATTTTTGATAGTTTGAACATTTCGTTCCGCTAGGCCATTAGATCGTGGATAGTACGGAGAACTCGTTACGTGTTCGAATTCCCACTGTTTGCTAAATATTTTAAAATCCTCTGACGTATATTGTGACCCATTATCTGTCACAAGTTTCTTCGGTATCCCGTGTCGTGCAAACATTCCTTTCATTTTATTGATGACGCTCATGCTTCGTAAATCTGGCAACGTCACTACTTCCACGTACTTTGAGTAGTAGTCTACTACCAACAGGTAGTATTTAATTTTTATCTGAAATATATCGGCAGCGAGCACTTCCCAAGGCGTGTGCTGGACGGCATGCGGCGCGAGCGGCTGGCGCGCCTGCGCTGGCCGCCGCTCAGCGCACGCCTCGCACTCCCCCACCGCTGCTTCGATCTGGGCAGCCATCCCCGGCCACCACATCACTTCTCTTGCCCTTCGCTTGCACTTCTCTATGCCTAAATGCCCTTCGTGTATTCGACAAAGCATTTCTTCTCGTAAATTTTGTGGAATGACGACTCGACTGCCTCTAAACAGTATTCCATTGATTTCGTGGAGCTCTTCTTTGACGATCCAAAACGGTTTTAATTCAGTGCTCAACTTATTCCTCGTAGATGGCCATCCATTTTGATAATATGATAAAAGGCCTTGTAGTGCTGTATCCATCTCCGTATGTTCTCTTATTATTTGTAGTTTGCTTTCGCTAATGTCAACATTATTAAATAGTGCATTAACATGAATTTCTGTTTTATCCTGAATTTCATTGTTGTCTGGGTTATCCACAGGGGCACGGGACAATGTGTCGGCTATGTACATCAGTCGTCCAGGGACGTATTTGATCAGCAACAGGTATTTTTGTAAAGTGAGCCGCATTCTCTGTAGTCTTACAGGGGTTTCGTTGAGGGCTTTCTTGAATATTGTGTCAAGCGGTTTATAGTCACTTTCTACTAGTACCTGGCTGTGTCCATATATGTATTGGTGAAATCTAGTACACCCAAAAACAATTGCAAGCATTTCTTTTTCAATTTGTGCCCATCGAGTTTCCGCCGGCGTTAGTGTCCGCGCAGCAAAGGCGACTGGCCGGCCCGATTGTAATAAACATGCACCGAGACCTATTGCACTCGCATCTACGGATAAGATCACGGGTTCGTTCGGATTATAATATCGCAGTGTCGGTGCATCGATAAGGTAGTTTTTTATCTTTTTTACTAGCCTGTCATGCGTATCGTGCCACTGGAAATCGATATCTCGTTTTAATAATGCACGTAATGGTTCTGTAAGATTGGCATAGTTCGGTATAAATCTGGATAAATAATTGGTCATGCCTAAGAACCGTTCAAGTTCTTTTTTCGTATTTGGTTTTATATACTCATATTGCTTAAAGCCCTGATACTGTCCGGATCTGGTCGCATGCCCTTACTATTAAACACATGTCCGAGGTATTTTACCTCAGTTGCACCTATGACACACTTTTCTCTGTTAAATCTAACACCACACTTTGCGGCCCGCTGCAGCACTGCCTCTAGTCTCTGGTCGTGTTCCTGCTTCGTCTTGCCATGAATCAATAGGTCATCTATGAATAGTTCCACTCCTTCCATATTGAATGTCTTATACATAGCGTTATGAAATACTTCAGATGCAGAGCATATACCGAATGGAAGTCTCAAAAATTTATATCTTCCAAACGGGGTAGCAAAGGTGCAAAGCTTACTGCTCTCTTCATCTAATACAATCATGAAAAATGCTTTACTGGCGTCCAGATGTGAGAAGAACTTAGCCCCGGTTAAGTTAGAAGTTATTTCTTTTAGAGTAGGCAACTGAAAATAACTGCGCTTTATCGCCTTATTTAAATGTTGTGGATCAATGCACAAGCGAAGTTTACCATCGGGTTTTTCTACTAAAACTATGTTCGACACCCAGTCAGTCGGCTCATCCAGGGTAGATGATCTATAATATTAAGACTTTCTAAACGGTCCAGTTCCTCCTTTAGCTTTGGTCTCAATTTTATTGGATTTTTTCTAGAACTTCTTACGACGGGAGGACCTGAATCGTCAATTATTAATTTGTGGGTGCCAGGCAACCGGCCTATCCCCTCAAATACAGTATTATATTTATTAATCAGCTGGTTTTTATCAGTAATTTCACTGACACGTATGATTAAATTAAGCTCTGTACATGCTTCTCTAGACAGTAAGTTGTTGCATTTTATATCTAAAACGTAAATTTCACATTCGCATTTTTTGTCCCTATGTGTTATATTGGCTTTGAAACGTCCTATAACTGGTAATATATTTTTACTGACCTCACGTAATACGCTTCCCGTTCTCCGCAGTATGCCGAGCTCGAAGCCCGCCTCTAGAAAACTGTCTCTGGACATGACACATGCGTCTGCTCCACTATCCAGTTTAAACGACACCATAACGCCGTTTATTTCCACCGACTCGAACCAGCCGTCGCGGTCTACGGCATTTACTTCAATGCAACTTAGGACAAAATCTTCTTCATCGCTGTCAGCATCGGGTGCACGAACTTCTTTAATGTATCCGGACCTACAGCATTTCGCGAAGTGGCCTTTCCTATCGCAGCGATAGCACTGTACATTGTAGGCCGGGCATTCATTACGCCGATGCACACTGTTGCAAAATGTACACCGAAATTGTGCGCTTGACTGGGTTGCTCCTCTGCCACGCGCGGTCCGACGCTGTCCATTCCAGCGCGCCGGCGGTGCGCTCCTATACCGGGGTGTCGAGCTTACTCGCTCAATGTCACCGGAAGTGCCGACGGCGCCTCCGCTCACGCCGCTGGAACCTACTCGCACTCGTCTGTCTGTCTGTCTGTCTGTCTGTATCACGGCTGAGCATCACGCCGAAACTACTGAATGGATTCAAATGAAACTTGGCATGATTTGAGATCTTACTACGAGGTAGGACATAGGATACTTTTTATCCCGTAATCTAGCACGGTTCTTTTGGGAGAGGGGATTAAAGTCAAAATGGGTACTTGGTTGTATAACCAAGTACCCATTTTGACTTTAACGCTTGGTCCGATTTTATCAATTTTTCTTTATAATATAATAAATATTAGTAAGGGAACATTCATAGAGAGTTGTTATCAAGGTTTTGTAATCGATCGGGTTAAGCAACGTTAGGTAAGGTCATTAAATAGATGGGTGACCGTTTAACGCCATTTGAACTAAACGGGTCCGTGCTTCGGAGAGCAAGTAAAAAGTGGGTCCCAGTTTTTAACCGACTATAAAAAAGGAGGTTATGTATTCGATGCGAATGTCTGTTATTAAAAGTTTAGTTAACGTAAAAATAGCGCAGGCGGAGCTGCGTGGGTCAGCTAGTTATAACATAAAATTACATATAGCTCCGCACGTATAAACGAAAAATAAAATAGATGTTTAAGGAGAAAATAAATATTTAAAATAATAATTTATAAACAAGATGCAAGTCTGATACACATGCACATCTTCAGCCAACCAAACAGTGAAGTAATGTGTTAAGCGACAAGGGGCAGCAGACGTTCAGTTAAACTAGTTAAAATAATCAGTCACTAGGTATTAAGTGTAATTATAAACTATACTATTTCAATTACATGAACTACCTATCCACCTAAATTAACCATAATACAAAAAATAAGAATTAGCACTCTCACTCGTACCTACATTACATTATCAACATCATATGAAGGATGTATTAACAATATTTATGTTGCCCAGGTCCTGTTGTGCGCCCATAAGGTGTTGTCGGAGGCGCATACGAAAAGTATTAAGCGACTGAATAAGTCTCAGAGGCGGTGGTATGTTATTCCACACTTTAGATGCAGCGTATCTGAAACTGCCTCTGAAGGCTGCAGATTTGTGAGATGGTGTGGCCAACTGCTGCGAGCACTGCCTACGTGAGCAGGCTCTTCCGCTCGATAGCCAAATAAGCTTATTGAATAAATCCGCTGGTTCTTTGTACTTAATAACACTAAAAAGTAAACATGCTAAGTGAAGTTTTCGGCGCGATTTCATTTTTAAAATATTATGTCTGTTAAGGTAAGGTGTCACGTGTGTTCTTGGGGGAATGGAAAAACAGAATCGCGCGCATGCATTTTGGACTCTTTGTATGAGCCGCTGGCTACTTGGAGAAGTATGACAGTAAATCTGCAGATCATCTGCATAAAGGTGGTAGAAAGAATCAAGTTGATTGGAAACGGTATTAATAAATACAGCGAAAAGTAGAGGGGATAGTACACCGCCTTGTGGCACGCCAGCAGACAAGTTACACCAAGAAGAGAAAGTATCTTCAATGCGTATTCGCTGCCGACGGCCAAAAAGATAACTGTGAAACCACTCAATTGCTGCTGGAGATATGTTTAGAGAAGCAAGAATACCAAGCAGGATATCAAAATCTACAGAATGCTGCAGAAGAACAGCTATATGTTTTTCGAATCGAAGATTAGCATCAAAATTTAGTCCCAGATTTCTTGCTTCAACAACTCTTTCTACTGGTTCTCCTGCAAGAACAACGTTAAGACCAGTAGGAAATTTATCTACCTGATGATTAGTGCCGAGTAGCATATACTTAGTTTTACTGGGGTTTAGTGCAAGACAATTCTTTTCTGCCCATACCGTAATCCTACTTAAGTCCTCGTTTAAACCCTTTACAGCAGTGTGACTCTGTTCAGGTTTAAACGAGATATATAGTTGAACGTTGTCAGCATATATATGGAATTTACAGTTGTGAATATTAGTGACAATGTCGGCGCAATACAAATTAAAAAGTAACGGTCCTAAAATCGAGCCTTGCGGAACTCCTCTACTAACTGAAGTCATGTTGTATGTACGACGGCTTCCATCACTTGAACGCAATTCAACTAATTGCTGGCGATTGTGAAGATAGCTATGAAACCATTCAATTGTTTCATGGTCAAACCCGTAATAGCTCATCTTGGATAGAAGTAGCGGTATATTAATGCAATCGAATGCCCGGGAAAAGTCTAGGAGCACCAATATCGTGCACATACCCTGATCCTGAGCGGAAAGAATATTATCCGTTACATCTAATAGCGCAGTTGACGTACTGTGCTTTTTCCGAAACCCAGATTGAAGTGCGGGCAGTACGTTATTATTTTCTAGAAATTCAGATGACTGCTGTTACACCACTTTCTCAATAACTTTGGAGAGACACGGCAGAATACTAATTGGACGTAAATCTTTAACATCACGTGGATTAGCGTTCTTGGGTATCGGCCTAACTAATGCTATTTTCTAATGATCGGGGAACGTACTTAATGTAATGGAATAATTGACAATTCCAGTTATTGCTTTCTGTGTAACAGGTAAAGTAAATAAGAGCATGTCCAAATTTATACCATCGCAACCCTCAGCCCTAGACTTTAAGTGCACAAGTATATTTGACACTACGTCCTGCGTCACTGGAACCAATGAAAAAACTGCTGTATTGTATCTATTAAATTCAAAAAAAGTCAAATTCGAGATGGAGGTTTGTTCACTGCCAGGTACATTAAGGAAATGATCATTGATTTCATGCGGGTCAGAAAAGTGTGGTGGCAGGTCTTGATTGCTTTTCGAGGGTACGAGAGTTGTCTTAATATTTTTCCAAAGAGTTTTTGGATCTTTTATTTTATTATTAACTAGCTGACCCACGCAGCTCCGCCTGCGCTATTTTTACGTTAACTAAACTTTTAATAACAGACATTCGCATCGAATACATAACCTCCTTTTTTATAGTCGGTTAAGAACTGGGACCCACTTTTTACTTGCTCTCCGAAGCACGGACCCGTTTAGTTCAAATGACGTTAAACGGTCACCCATCTATTTAATGACCTTACCTAACGTTGCTTAACCCGATCGATTACAAAACCTTGATAACAACTCTCTATGAGTGTTCCCTTACTAATATTTATTATATTATAAAGAAAAATTGATACGATCTGACCAAGCGTATAACCAAGTACCCATTTTGACTTTAATCCCCTCTCCCAAAAGAACCGTGCTAGACGGGATAAAAAGTATCCTATGTCCTACCTCGTAGTAAGATCTCAAATCATGCCAAGTTTCATTTGAATCCATTCAGTAGTTTAGGTGTGATGCTCAGCCGTGATACAGACAGACAGACAGACAGACAGACAGACAGACAGACAGACAAAAATTAAAAAAATTACATTTTCGGCCTCAGTATCGGTTATAGAATGCCCTCCAAAAATAATTTTCAAAATATCTTCAATGTACAGAATTGGACCTGTTACAGTTTTATTATAAGTATAGATGTTTTGCCTGAAATAAGCACTTTTCTCATAATGTAAGGATCTAATAACAAGAGTTTTTAATTGCTTGTAATATGCCTTTTTTGATTCTGATTTTGTTTGCCTATATGTAGTCAAAGCCTCATCCCTCAATCTCATCATGAGCTTGATGGTATCTGTTATCCACGGATATGGAGGGTCTTTACTGACAAAAGTTTTAAGCGGAGCATGGATATCGAATAGCGTTGCAATATAACAGTTAAATTCACTAACCATCTCATTCTGTAGGTCTGAGAATAGGTTATAAAGGGGTTCAGAGAGGACAACGGGGAGAGGAGGAGGGGAAGTGTGACGGGGACCGAAGCGGGAGGGGAGAGAAAGAGCATAGAATTAGATTTTTCTTATAAGAGAGAGAGATGGAGAGAGAGAGATGGAGAGCGATAAATCAAGGGAGTAGGGAGAAAAGGGGTACAAAATGTAATTAAAGCGCGGGTGGAGCTGCGCGGGTCAGCTAGTTATTACTATAAACGAATTTCTAGGTCAAACATTAAAATATTTTGTTGGAGTCGATCAACGAGAAGAATGTTTTTCCCGTGGTGTTTATATGGTTGGTCGCTATAGAGTACTCTATAAGTATATGCTAAAAACCTTGATGAACCTTGATACATCTTCGTGAAAACTAATTGGAAGAAAAAAAGTCGTGTATTCAGTAATTTTACCTTAGTGATTTTATTCCTTCTTCATATAAGTACGAAAACTAAGTCTAAGTCAGCCCCGGATCTACGATTTTTTCGAACTGGGGCAGAAACTTGATAGTGGCGCCCCTCTCTAGCGCTTAAGATAAATTACTTAAAAAAGTTCACAAATAAGAACCCTTTAATGAATTTGTACTCTTTATTAACTCTTACTTTCTTTATGTGGAGTATTTTTTTTATTTTTAATCATATGAAATTACGATTCTGGCGCCCCATGAAACTGCCGCCCGGGGCGGGTTGAAGTCTCCCCCCCTCCTATTATGATAGTAAGTAATAGGTTTCTGACACAGCAACAGCTCAGTGGGCGAGCGCTTGCCTTGGAAACATGGTGTGCAGGTTCGAACCCCGGCTCAAATCATGTGCGAATCGTCATTGTGCTATTGTTACCAGCTTTCGGTGAAAGAATATCGTGAGGAAACCTGCATGTCTGAGAAAGCATATCTTTCAAATGACGTGTGACGTCATCCAACCCGCAGTTGGCCAGCGTGGTGGAGTATGGCCCAAGCCTCTACAGTTTTAGGGGAGGCCCTGTCCAACAGTGGGGCAAAAACAAGGGCGGGTAAAAAAATAGGTTTCTATGGAGTAACCTAAAGTTTCTTGAACATTCTATAGTTTGTGTATGCCACCCGTCGCCAGGTTGTATATTATTTTTTTGGATTGTTTCTCCCAATTTACGTGAAACTAAACTTGGTTAATACTCTTCAACAAATTATTTACAACGGGTTATTCAAAATTCAATTTTTATGGGTGTTAAAAGAATCTAAAAATGTTGTAGTTATGGTAAAATTGTTAGGGGAAATCTTATTCTACGAAAATCTACTGTAGGTATGGTACTTGGTATTATTCTTTATAGGTACATATTTTATAATTTAAACATAACATTTTGCCACCCGTGCGAAGCCGGGGCGGGCCGCTAGATTACTAGCAGCCCGCCCCGGCTTCGCACGGGTCAATTAAATTACCTTTATTTACATTAGTAAATAAAGGTAATTTTTGTGAAATACACACATCAAAAGTGTCTAGGGATCAACATATATTTTTGCAATAACTTTTCTCCTGATTGATATTAATTAAAATTTTCTTTAAGGATTCATCAAATAAAGTGTTTTCGTTTGTCACAGTAACGATAAACCAAGTCACCTTTGCATTAATAAAGAAATTTGCCATTTTCCTAATAAAGGGATTTTTGACATTTGAACCACTAACACAAAAGTTCGAAAAAAAGACTGAAATAACAGTTTTCTTTAAAATTTTATTGGGTAACTTAAACAATTAATAATCCGTGTTTCTACCGCGAACACTAACAACACAAGAACATCGGTTTGGCATACTCAAAATGAGTTCATCCAAATCACGCTGTGGAATGGCCGCCCATGTTCGTTGCAACAACAAAAAAAGGTCTTCTTGCGACTGGATACCCTCCATATTCGGCAGAGCTCTTCTCTGTAGCATATCCCATGCATGCTCAATCGGGTTCAAGTCTGGCGACTGAGCAGGCCAGGGCAGGACATTGATGTTAGCTGCGGCGAGAGTCTGTCTTACAACTCTTGCGGTGTGCGGTCGTGCATTATCATGCATTAACTGAAATAAGGGACCGATTTGCACTTGTAGAGGAACGATGACGTCTGATACAATCGTCTCAGCATAAATTTGAGCGTTGAGGTTGCCTCTGATCCAAATCAACTCAGTTCTTCCGCCGATCCAAATACCCGCCCATACCATGATGGTTCCACCACTATAAGGATGGACTTCCTGGCAGGATTTTAATCGCTGTTGGCGTCCAGGGGTTCTCCAGTGTCGTATACGTCTTGTATCCGGTCTCATACCAAAACGAGACTCATCAGAAAAGCACACGAAACGCCATTGTTCTTCTGCCCAATTTCTGTATTCAAGAGCCCATTGATATCGAATCCTACGATTGTGCATTGCTATAGGTGGTACCCGTAGCGGTCTTCGGGAATGAAGGTTCACTTCATGCAAGCGGTTTCTGACTGTTTGGTCGCTAATTAAGTTCCCTGAAGAGTGATGAAGCCTCACGGCTAACATCATGGCAGTTATTGTTGGAGCTCTTCGAGTTAAGATTTGAATATATCGGTCTTGTCTCTGTGTGGTGCAGCGATACCGTCCTCCATGGCGCTCAGCCACGGTACCAGTGCTTCGGTAACGTGTCCAAAGTCGACTGATAACACTCTGACTTGTATTCAGAGCTAAAGCCACAGTACGTTGCCGGGAACCAGCCTCTATCATTCCCACGGCTCTGAGCATTTCTTCCCTGCTTAAATGACGTCGCCGCTCCATAATAACGTTGGTTTTAATCAGTAGTAGGGAAACAGTAGCACTAATAATGTCTTCAATGCGTTGTATGTTTTTATAGGGAAAATATTGACAGCTGATTTTCATCTTTTACTCGAATTTGATTCACAGTTCCTGATTCAAATTATGAAATGCACCAAAAAGGATCCATATAAATTTATAAAATCATAAATTTATTACAAAGCCACATCTCAATCTCAAGAAATCCGCTTAAAATTGCTTGATCCCTAGACACTTTTGATGTGTGTAGGTATTTTATAAGTATAGTATCTTATAATATATATATTCACTTAAATATGTATTAGTATATAATAATATTTTTATACGTAATATATGCATAATGTGTTGTTATTATAATAATATTATTTATTGTTTGTCTACTTTGTATTATTACTGTACACTATAGGTACTGCAGTTTTATTTTAGTATAGTTCCTTTTACAAAGGTTGTCTGGAAGAGATCGCTTTGAGCGATAAGACCGCCTTTGCTCACATTAAGTTATAACTGTTTCGTGTATTGTTCAACAAAATGTGTGCAATAAAGTATTAATCAATCTATCTGGATTCTTAACATGAAGATTAGGCCTTAATTAGGAATTTCTGTAATACAAATAAGAACTGTTGTTACTCAAACTCATGTAATATTTTGTATTTCGATAAATTTGGATATGTTCTTAGATATGTCCAATCATATTAGTGGAGATTAATAAAATACAATTAAAGCCAAGGAAAACAAAGCAAAAGTCACTATGGTCTTATCTTTATCAGAACTTGGTCGTGGGTAAGTTGGCGCAAAGCTATCTTACCCGGGGACAGCAAACTTTGCAGCAAGTTCGCGTTAACTTAGGGACCGTGCATTTCCAACGAGATTTGCATTAAAATGGATTTTAACAATGTCTTAAGTGACATTTTTGATAAGATTAAGCTTGAAAAACATTTAAGATTCAATTGTATATCATTTCTCCGCTAACGGGACACGTTAGTTGTGAATTATAAATTATTTTCTAGGTGGTTCCTTGTGCAAGGAACCGTCCAGGTAGGTTAGGTACCACCGCAGTGTCAGATATTCTGCCGCCAAGCAGCAGTGTGTAAGCATTGCTGTGTTAAGGGCTGTGTCCGGCGTGAAGGGCACTGTAGCTGGTGAAATTATCGGACACAAAGACTTAATATCTAAGGGGCCATCCATTAATCACGTGAGGCTCGAAAGGGGGGGGAGGGGTTCCGAAAAAATCACGAAATATCACCAGGAGGGGGAGGGGTATAATGAGACATCACGTGTATTTATTTGAATGCACGATTTCTAAACCAAACAGCGGCACGTGGCCTTGACTCACCGTTGCCGGCAACGACTTCCCCTTCAACATTTAATCAGTTACTTGTATTTAAAGATAGCATTCCGAAAATATCAATATAGTTTGTAAAAAAAATACACGTGGTTTTGGATAGCGGGGGCGGGGGGGTAGTTTAAAACTTCACCACATATCACCAGAAGGGGGCGAGGGGTTAAAAAGTTACTAAAAAAACATCACGTGATTAATGGACAACCCCTAATGTCTTAAGGGTCGGTAACGCACTAGGGATTCTTCTGGTCTTGCTAGCGTGTATAGGCTGCAGTGACTGCTTACCATAAGCCGGGCCGCACGCTTGCTTGCCACCTTGGTAGAATAAAAATGCCCATAATTAATAATCTCTTGTATGTGGCAATTGTTTTCTAATACCTAAATGTCATTCTTCTTCATCTAAAATGAAAATGTAATACCATACGCGTTTATTCGTCGTAGTGAAAATATTGGTAAAAGAATGGTTCGCTTCCCACTCAGGCCAAACATTTTTGTAATCATATTTTAAAAAATTATTGAGTTTTATAAAAGTAAGTACTTAGTCTAAACTTTCGTACATTCAATGAAACGTTTGAACTTTGAAGCATTTTATTTATTTATTTTATTAACCGACTTCAAAAAAGGAGGTTCTGTATTCGACGCGTATGTATGTAATATTAATAGAAATGCGTGATATTCATATATGTTAGTCTATGTAGGCTTCTAAACAAATTTACCAAATTTCACGAGTGTATGTATGTATGTATGTATGTATGTATGTATGTATGTATGTATGTATGTATGTATGTATGTATGTAGGTTTGTCCGCGGATTTCTCAGAAACTACAAGTCCGATTTCAAAAATTCTTTTTGCAATAGTTAGAATATTTTTCAACTTAGGGTAGAGTACAAGTTTCATCAAAATCGGTCCAGTAGTTTAAGAGATATAAACTTTTTATGTTTTCAGTAAGTTACTGTAATGTAGACGTTCGAGTTGCGTGATAGTGCTGATACTTATCTTGGTAAAATAAGTCACTAAAAAGTGTTAAATAAACTATTTAAAAAAAAAAAAAAAACCGACTTCAAAGTAAATTATCTAAAAAGCATAAAATAACGAAAATATTATTGAAGTTGGTGCAGAATATACACAGCAGGTACGCTAACACCAACTTCAATAATATTTTCGTTATTTATTTATTTATTAAACAGAATTCTTACCAATAACAGAAAACCTTACGTGATAAGTGCTTACAATGATAATAATTACCTATTAGTATTACAATTCTGTGATAGTTACGTTACAATACTGCTGCCAGCTGTCATGAACTCAAAGTAGCGCCCTGCTGATAGAATAAATGAATGTTCTGTGCATGAGAATAGGTCTAGCGTTGAATCATATGCGATGATGAGGTTGATGTAAGTATGCGCGCGGGTTAGCGGCGCGAACTGGCAGAGCGTGCGGGCGGTGGCGCCAGCGGACACTGGTGGCACTCGCGCACTGCGGTACGGCGCTGTACATTGAATCGCACTTGAGATAGCAGTAAAGGATTGTATGTAATAGCGCGTATCAAACGGAAAAAGTATGTTACGAGGGCGACATTTCGTCGCACTGACATACGGAAATCCACCATACCCACAATAAACAGTGTTGGATATAAGTACGGATAGTAAAAATACAGTTTTTTATATAGATAACGAACAAATGCTTTTTGAACTCTTTCTATTTTCTGTGTTTGTCCAATTTGATGAGGGTTCCATATTGACGAATTCGTCTCAAGTATGCTACGTACGTAGGCGTTGTATAATATTACAACAACTCACAACTTTTTACCAGAAAATTTTATGAGAACCGTTGTAGTACCCTTACCTAAAAATGGAACTAGTGATCCATCGAACATAAAAAACTACCGCCCTATTTCTCTTGCAACAATCATATAAAAAGTGTTTGAGAGGCTTTTACAACCAGAATTACTTAAATATATGAACATACACAGTTCACAGTTTGGATTCCGTGCGGATCTGTCAACAGATATGGCTATATTCGCTTTAAAAAAATACCGTTAAATACTATCTTGCAAGGAAAACCAGTGTATATGACTGTTTTCTGGACCTAAGTCGCGCGTTTGACACTATTAACTATAACATACTTTGGGAAAAGATGAGGAAAGCAGGAATTCCACAAAACATCATAATATGTGTATTTAAATATTGGTACGATAGACATACTAATATGGTTCGGTGGGGTAACAGCCTCTCTGAACACTACACACTTAGCTGTGGGATGAGGCAGGGCGGTTTGACCTCGCCGGTACTATTTAATTTGTATATTAACGATCTGATAGAGGAGCTAAGCGGTGCAGGTGTCGGCTGTTCCATAAACAACCAACCCGTCAACAACTTGAGCTACGCCGACGACATGGTTCTGCTGAGCCCCTCTATCAACGGCTTGAGGCAACTGATAGCAATATGTGAGAAATTTACTCTGCACCATAATTTATCATATAATGTAAAAAAGTCTGAGCTTTTGCACTTTAAGTATATAAGGTCATCTGCATATGCTCCTCCTGTGACGCTTAATGGCTTAGAGCTGAATTACATATGTATCTAAATTTAAATATCTAGGGCACGTAATTAGAGATGATCTCAAAGACGATGATGACATGGAAAGACAAAGGAGATCTGTAGCGGCAAAAAGTAATATGTTAGCACGTAGATTCGCAACTTGCAGCTATGAGGTAAAGATCACTCTGTTCTGTGCGTACTGCCAGTCGTTCTATACTTGTCAACTATGGAATAAGTATACTCAACGTGCCTTTCATTCACTACGTGTGCAGTATACAACGCTTTTAGAGCTATGCTTGGCTTGCCATGGCGGTGTAGTGCGTCTGGCATGTTTGCCGCGAACAGGGTTGATGACTTTTAAGCCATACTTCGTAAAAGGAGAGCGTCCTATATGGAGCGGATCAGAGTAACTTTAAATCACACCGTCAAAGCCGTATATGATGCCTGTAAATTTGATAAAACCTGTGGATAGTGAACGAGTAATTAATATGTATCCTCCTCCGTAGTATAGAATAGGTACAATCAACTTAGTTGTATTAACTACAAAACAAACATCTAATTGAATCTAATGTATGTATATTATTATCTGTGTGACTAATGTTTGTTTAGTGTATTATTGTAATGAAATGAAATGACATGCAATGAAATGAAATGAAATGTATTGTAATGTAATTAAATTTAATTTAATTTAATTTAATTTAATTTAATTTAATTTAATTTAATTTAATTTAATTTAATTTAATTTAATTTAATTTAATTTAATTTAATTTAATTTAATTTAATTTAATTTAATTTAATTTAATTTAATTTAATTTAATTTAATTTAATTTAATTTAATTTAATTTAATTTAATTTAATTTAATTTAATTTAATTTAATTTAATTTAATTTAATTTAATTTAATTTAATTTAATTTAATTTAATTTAATTTAATTTAATTTAATTTAATTTAATTTAATTTAATTTAATTTAATTTAATTTAATTTAATTTAATTTAATTTAATTTAATTTAATTTAATTTAATTTAATTTAATTTAATTTAATTTAATTTAATTTAATTTAATTTAATTTAATTTAATTTAATTTAATTTAATTTAATTTAATTTAATTTAATTTAATTTAATTTAATTTAATTTAATTTAATTTAATTTAATTTAATTTAATTTAATTTAATTTAATTTAATTTAATTTAATTTAATTTAATGAAATGTAATGTAAATGTTTATAAACTATGGGTGTATACCTGAAATAAATGATTATTATTATTCTTTTTTATGTTTTATTTACTCACGGGCTTAGCCCGGTCTTTTAGAGGCTTGCGTGGGGACGGATCCAACACGTAGAGGCCTGTTTTAGAAGAAGAAAATGGTGTGTAAAACACCTCCCGGGGTCAACTGCCACAATGGTGAAATTACAGCAGCTGACCTCGGTAGGTGGTAGGCACTATTGCAAGCATGTGAAAAGAATTCTAGGTTTATGGAGTTGAGCATTTGGTGGACTGGCGACTGGGTTATTGCAAAGGCCGGGGTCACTTGCCATAATTACGTTCATAATTATTTTGTGACAAGTGGTGGCTTGCCACCCACTAGATGGGCTCCCCAAATGATCGTCCGATGACGACAGAGAGCAACACCGGTGTGAGTGACTCAGGGGTGTCGAGAGGTGTGCTGCGCTTTCTCCGAAGTTACTCGCGGCGTTATGCCCTTTAACACTTCCACCCCTGGAGCATATAGCTCTAACAGCTCCTCTCTGGACGGCCAATTAAGGCAAGCCAGAGCTGAGAGTCCTGCGGGCCCTCTTCGGTTTCCACTCGACCGACGAAGACACGCTGAGGTGGGGGCCCTGACCGACTCTCTGGAGCACTCGGGTTCGTGGTGTCGTAACGCACCAACAGCTCGCCACAAGCTGCCCTGCGGCCTTATTATTATTATTATTAATATGTATATTTAACGTTAGTTTATTTTTTGACAATGTCAGCACGTCTATGCATTTCAACAAACACTACTATAACGACAGGTAGAGGCAATCTCCAAGGCAGAGCGTCACACAATTACATTTATATCCGGCGTAGGCTCGTCTACCGGAAACTAGCACCCTGAACTGTGCTCAATTTTCATTTGTCTGCATCCGGATTTATTCTCGTAGCGGTGTCCGTAGGTCCTCTGCAAGTATATAACGCTTCACATAAGGATTTGGTTACCGGTCAGATGATTAATAGACTATAGAACTTAACTGATGGCCGTTTACAGAAGCTCAGAGTCACACAAAGAGAGCTATGCTTGGAGAGAGCTATTCTTGAGTTTCTTTGGGCGACAGAATCCGCAATGTGGATATTCGCCGAAGATCTAAGGTTACCAACATAGCTCTAATCTACAAGTTGAAGTGGCAATGGGTAGTGGGCAGGCCACATCGCTCGAAGAACCGATAACTGATGGGGAAGAAAGGTTCTCGAGTGGCGATGCATCGTAGGCAGGCCTCCCACTAGGTGCACAGATGACATTGTGCTCGTCGCCAGTAATCATTGGGGCGTTTGAAGCGGGAGGCCTATGTTCAGCAGTGGACGTCTTCCGGCTGGTGATGATGATGATGAAAGATCGAAGGAAAGAGGTCGCTCACCGACACGTTGGTCTGACCAAATCCGATCAACTTTTGAAACCAATAGATGATTAGATGTGCGTAGACTTAGCTAGTCGTTGGCTACCATCGACGTAATAAAGATTAGCTTCATTTGGGAGATTTTGTACATACTGAAACTTAGTTACATGTGCTTATTGATTTTTAATACCATAAGAAAAATTACATAGACATCTGTGTGCTGGTAAAATGTGACGATCCATTGCGTTGCAGACACGAGCATAGCATAAATTGGCAGTATCACTCACCACAAGAACACCACGTCACCTAGATGCAATCTAATGTGGGGAAAAAATACTCACCTACCTCTTATATATAAACATAATATTAATAATTGACATGAGCGGAGCATACTATGACCGTACCCATGACAATGCTAAAAACGTATCCGGCAAAAAAAATGTATGAAACTGTATGAAGCAAAATTCACTTGCTCGCCGGGTACCCTAAAAAATTATTCTGCATTGCCCATAAATTACCTACCTTACCATTGCACGCAGCGTTCCATAATGCCTCGGATTGGTAAACGGAAAACTATCTTCTATGGTCCCAAGTTGTATTTTACCTAGTGACGAGACCAGCAAGACGAAGCTACCCACCTCTCTATAGATAGCTGCATAGCACTGCTGCTCGTCAGCAGAGACATCACTTATTAAGTTTCTTGTGTCCGCTAAATTCACCAGCTACGGTACCCTTTACGCCAGAAAACAGCATTATTTCACACTGCTGCTTGGCGGCAAAATACAAGGTACGGTATCTTACACAAAGGACATAGTAAAACCCATCCAAACTACTGTTTGGGATGCAGATAGCAGGGAGAATAGGGATCGTATCAGTTCTTTTTTTCTATGAGACTAATCCCACCACTCATTCCCACCTCTGTGACTCTTGTCAGCCAGGATCTACAGTGGTCACTGGTGAAGACACCTAGGTGTGACCCTTGGTGCGTCCCGGGGAAACGCCAAATTGTCCTGGAACCTGCAAGTTTAATTAGAAAAATATATAGGAGGAGTTTTCCTCGTATCAGTTGTCTTGTTGCCATAGTACTTTTCCTCTGCATGCTGCAGCGGCTCTGCGTAGTTTGTTCCGGGATATTATTATTATATACTAGCTGATCCGCACATAGATTTTCTATATACTATGGAATGTACAGTTGGATGCCTTCATTTAAAAAAAAAATACAAACTGCCCATATACTGATTTAAGACGGTAATAATTAATGTGATTTTTAGAAGTATTGCATATTTTTACTTATCTAGATCACCATGGTCTAGATACATTTCTGTTTCTACACTTTTTTTTTCTTAAAAAATAATATTACCGCGGGTGCAGTCGTCCGCTCCAAGTCGCGGAGACAGTTGCTTGGAAAAATAATGTAATAATTTCTTTGTAAAAAGAAAACTTGTTCCCGCCTGTGCCTCGGTCTTCACCTCACTTTACCAAGGCTATTTCATTTTGACGTTGTCACTTGCAATGTTGACGAAATACAACACCTTTTAATGGGCATTTATTTGATATTATGTAGAAAATGTCGCAAAAGGGTAATAAGAGAGTTGGTTTTAAAGATTGTCTGACGATTTGGAAACGTAATCGCTGTTTGTTTATTTTAGGTATTACGTTTAGGTCTTAGGTATAGACTTATTTGAAGCTACCCATTCTGTATCCACGTTGAAAAGTTTTTTTTAGTATACATTTTATCAGGGAGAACACAAACTCAATTTTTCAGCTGACTGGAAAACTTGTACGTATTTTTAGGATATTGGAAATTTGATTACTTCCCAAATCTATTCCACATGGACCTAACGGTATTGGCACTAAGAAAACAGATTACATGTGGACAAATGTATTTCAAAGAATATTGCAAAGAAATATTCAACTTGTTGCCATATGGGAATAAACTAACGGCGTGGCGTATTGGAAATAAATTTTACCTTTTTCTCTTAGCTTCATTTTTTTTTCAATTACATAGCAAGTGAAACAAATGTTTGTGTTCTAAATTTAATTTTCTGAGCCTTAACGGCATAGAGGTAAGTATTAAGAATAGAGTGAGCGTTTGTCTATGGTCCCCTTATACACGGCGTAGGCAGGTGAACCCAGTGACAAGTAGTGATGGGTGTAATCTGTCACAGGCGCAAATGTCGATAAATACGCTAACGGTACCTATTGTCGTGAATATGATATTATTTTTTTCGTTACTAATTTATTAATTTTACGGTCATTATTGTATTTCCGAGTATCGGACTTGCAAGACTTTATTGCACATTTAACCATATTTATTAGTAATACAATGAAATTATCAGACTCGCATCTAGAGCTCACAAAGGTATTATAAGGCGATGTATAGAACGCGATCACACGATTGTCGCAAGTACACGCGAACTTTTTTCGTACGAACAAAAGATGTGATTAAAAGAAAAAAGTGATCTAAAAAGCATTAAAAAACGAAAATATATCGAAGTCGTATCGTCGTCGATTATAGTCGCATTACGTAGGCTACTACATCAAATCAGTTAATATAGAATGTATACAAAAAATATACTTCTCTGGCTCCTTTTTCGGAATATGATTGTGAAGTCAAAAAAATGACAAGCTCAATTCATCATTTAACTTGCGTTCACCTTATCACGCAACTCGAACGGCTATGCTAGATTAACTTACTGAAAACATTTACAGTCCATATCTTTAAAACTACTCAACCGATTTTGATGATACTTATACTCTTCCCTAATTTGGAAGATACTACAACTATTTCAAACGAATTACCACAATCGGATTTATAGTTTATGGGAAATCAGGGGGCAAACCTACATACATACACTAATGAGAATTGGTACATTGGTTTAGAAGCCCACAGAACACGGAATACAGAACCTCTTTTTTGAAGCCGGTTGAAAAGTTATCGTTAACAAAAACGTACAGGACACGCATACGCCGGTTGACCCCCACAGGTACCGTGGGGACTTATTACACGTTTCCCCAGTGGCATGACACAATGGTGGTGTGACCTAACAAAATATTACTTTATGATTATCTGTATATTGGGCATGTTATGTCACTAGGCACTCATCCATTAATAGGACGTTAGCGATCACGTGACCGAGTTCGAGAAAACCCATATTTTAATTCGTGTTTTACAGAAATAACTTAAAACATTATTTTTTAAGTTTTTATTACAAAGTACTTAAAATATAATAGACTTTAAAGATTTCATCAACTCGTACCATATTTTAATACAGTCAAGAACACTGTGAAGAAGCATCCCCCTCCCTTTCATTTACCTGCAGCATGGTAACTGCAACCAGCCGCCGTAATCCACACACGTATTTATTAATAATTAGAAATGATCGTCATAATATTTGTTTTCTAACTCAATCCATCTGTCGTACCATACCACTTCTCCATCAATTCCGGTATTTTGGAATATAGAAAATAGTGAATATCTCATAGCCATCTGATCCCAAGTAAAGTCTATAATAAATAGTGTGTGTTATGGTACCGAACCAGACAACTGACACAAATATACCAACGGGCCCATCAATTTTTTTTTTTTTTTTTTTAAATAAACTTATATACTTATATTTTATCAATTCATTAATTAAATTAACTTGTAAATCAAATCAAATTGTCCTAAGCTGATATTTTTTATTTGTAAATACCAATAATTTAATATCGATGAAATTATTAATATCGACAACGGCATCGAACGCGTCAATCACTATTCGTCTCGGCGGGGTGCGGGGCTGTGGGGGGTGGTACATGTAGCCTCGCGTCTTGCACCTCCCTCACCCCCGCGAAGCGTGATTTTTATTTAAATCAAAAGTATACAAAAATAATTTAATGGTCAAATGTAATGCTTGAATTATCTTTAGTGTGTTTCAGAGTATTCGATTTACAAGATTTTAATGTAGATTTAACCATATAACCTAGTTATAGAATTAAATCATCAACCAAGAACTCCCAACCGGCGCACACAACGTTGGCATTTGTATGACAATGACTACTAGCGCTTGCGGGCGGAACGAAGCTATGTTCTTACCCGTGCCTACGCGTTCTTACTTGAATTGAGCATTCTATAGTACTTGGACTGATTATTGTTCTGTGCTTAACGGTCATTCCCAGCGGTGTTAGACTGTTGACTTTATTTTATCACATATCGTTTGATTTTGTCCGTGTAGTGGTCATAAAATAGTTATTGCGTAAGTAAAAATAGGTACGCGATGGGAAGGGTGCACGTCTGAGAGTAAGCGATACGTCTACAATAGACAGTTGGATTGCATTGCCGCTTGTTACTAAGTACTTATCAAATTTATTTTGACCAGTAATTTCTCTCATGTCAGCAAGTTCACCTGATTATAAGCGATACGCCTACCCATAAACAGTTGCCCTGCCTGCCGCTCGACAATCATGACTAATTATCAAATCTATTGAGACTGGTAATTTTACCAAATATAGTGCCTTCACACCGGAGCACAGCAATGTTTACAATCTACTACTCACTACTAATCTACTGTTTTGCAATAGAATATCAGACACTGCCGTTACTAAAGTTTCCTCAAAAGTGATAGAAATTTACTCTAGTAGCATTTCCGCTGGCCAAAAACTTTTCGCCACCTTGTAGGCCCAATAAATACTATGGTAACAACTTCTAACTTTTCATCAGGAAAGGTAAGTAGTGCTAGACCGAATTCCACCTGATGTTAAGTGGCGATTGTTATAGATAGTAAACCGTTAAACTTTAATAACAATAGAGGTATCGCTCTTTCGAAAGCAAATGGGCCAAATCGATTAGGAGCGTGAGGAGTCACTGTGTTATAGGTGCATGTGTGCGTGCGGATGATGGCGATCCCAAAAACAGAGCATTGACAGCGTTCATCACATGACCACAAAGCCACTCTAACTAAAGTAGCTTAGCTATAGTTATTTGACTTTCAGTCAGGTTTCACCTGACTAGGACCTGTACGCTCACCGAAACAATTTCTGAGATTTTCTGACAACCCGAAGGGGGTTGACTTTTCAGAAAATTTCTTGGTATTTTGTTTGAACGTTGTATTTATGAAGGCAAAAATATTTTTAGAACATGCGCTGCAAATTGTTTTTTAAACTGTAGTATCCTATTGCTGGGTAAAGATCACCGCATATACATAATTACTAGCTAATCCGCGCAGCTCCGCTCGCGCTCTTTCACTTGTGAATCTAAACCATTCTCGAATCCCCTTGAACACACACAAACAATTTCATCAACATCGGTCCAGCCGTTTAGAAGGAGTTCAGTGACATACACACGTACAGTAGAATTATATATATAAAGATACCATATGGTAGAAATATGTATATGCGGTGCTATGATTTTTCTTTGGTGATATAGTTATGTATATACATATTCTGCCTATATATCTCGGTATTTAGCGAGCTCTACCCACTCTGTCTCAAAGGCGTTCAAATCGTCACACCATCTCTCACGTGGTCTGTCCCGGTGTTTTCAGATTTTTTTGTTTGTTTTTAATTTATTTGTTATTATTCACCTGTGTGGTTTGTTAACTAGAAGGCTCAGCAAGCTCAGCTAAGTTTAGTTGACCAATACCTTTCTCCTTAATAGTTCAGTGACATACACACGTACAGTACAAAGGAAATTAAACAGCTTTTTCACAATTTTAATTTTAAACATAAAAGCAAACCGGGCATGTTGTTAGTTAGACTAATGCAACTGCAGTAATAATATGTATTTTAATTAATTTAGACGTTGAAATAATGTTTGCTGGATATATTGGCACATCCGTCTGTTAAAGAATAACTAAATAAAATCTTTTTAAAAAAAAATTGAACCGACTTCAATATCACTGAAAAGTATAAAATAATTTAAATATTATTGAAGTTGGTGTTAGCGTACCTGCTGTGTATATTTGGCACCAACTTCAATAATATTTAAATTATTTTATACTTTTCAGTGATATTGAAGTCGGTTCAATTTTTTTTTAAAAAGATTTTATTTTAAACTTTTTAGTGATATTTTCATATATAAAGATTGAACTATCGAAAACCGTAAAATTATCTAGGTAGGTTATGATCACATTATCGTCTACATAGTTTTACATAATTCATGTTTCTTCAGAAAAAAATATCCGGTCGTAATGAAATTTGCATGGAAACATCATAGTAGTTTACTCTCTCGAATAAAAAAAGAATCATCGAAATCGGTTCATAATTGTCAGAGCAATGTAATGGAGAACATCAGTTTTATGGTTTTTACCAGATAAATTCCTCCACATCGTTCATGGTCCTCCAGGAAGTTCTTATCCGGTTGTAATAAAATTCATACAGATTCAATACAGTGGTCTCTTCTTTCGAATAAAAAAAGAATCATTGAAATTTGTAAATATTTGCCAGAGTCAAATGACCATTTTTGTCCGACCGAGCGAGTCCGAGCGACTAAAACGTCATCTATATAGGCTTTCTTGCAGCTCTCAGTGCGCAGTCACCATTCTTGTTTTTTTAGGAACTACTTATTACTAAGCAATATTTTTTTTATGGGACCCAATCAATGGATTGAAGAATGGATGGAAGAAAGATTTTTTCAAATCGGTTAATAATTGCCAGAGTTATGCGCGAACATACATAAAAAAAAAATAAAAAAAAATATATACAGACGAATTGAGAACCTCCTCCTTTTTTGAAGTCGGTTAAAAAGGGTATGTATGTACATACAATTATCAACTTATACTGAGTTCCACTTTAGGTGGCTGTATGTTGTTCAAATTATTTTCCTTTAAATAGAAGAACATCCAGGTAAGACCACCGCAGTTTCGTTTCTTTAATTTGGTTAGAATTTTATAAACAGAGGTATTAAAATAATGAGTTTCAGAAATTCAGTGTTTATCTCAGTAATTTCTCTGCCATACTAAAGATAAAATAATATGTAGGTATTCTTTTTGTTCCTGAAAAAGGGTTTAATAAGTAGGGTAGCATTTTAATATTATACGGCATGTTATATGTATGTACCACACGATAAATTAATGGCATGGGATGATTGTTAGGCTATCTCAGTTATACAAATACTCTCAGTTATACAGAGATACATTAAAAATACTAAGAACAACTTAGATAATTAAATATACACATATAGTATTGAGTTTATATATAGTATTTGTGAAATCTGTTGTGTATATTTATATATATGCATATAAGTTTATGTTAGTGTGTCGTATGTATATATTTGTAGTACACCACCAGCTGCCAATTTATTCTGATTGCGTTTCTCCTGCAAAATGGTTGTTTGGAAGAAATTGCTTATAGCGATTAGACCGCCATTTGTACATTTTATGTTTTAGTTCTAAGTTTATATTGTAAATATCTTCTTGGTGTACAATAAAGAGTATTCTATTCTATTCTATAATATATATAAAAAAAAACTATTATACACCTGTCCGTAGGCTGGACGGGTTGTACTTGTAAACAATTTTATATTAGTTCTCACAAGGATTACACGTGCATGAAACTTGGTTATATTTTATCGTATTGATCGATGGCTTCATTATTGATTCAATTAATTTTATTATCTGTATGCTTTTTCAATTTCACGCATATAATATCTTACCTTTCAGAAAATCAGGCGCATAAACTGTTGTTCTAAACAGGTAGGACTGTGATCTGTGACCCTGTGACTTTCAGATTGTAAATACCCTTCCACACCCATGGAGTTTACCATTCCCCGTTTTATTCTATAGGTTAAAAAAGAGATTACACAGGGGTTTACAGCTCTGACGAAAATATTTTCATACATTTAACACTAGCTCTATAAGACTGGAAACTATTGCCCGCAGTCTTTTCTAATCATCAATTACGACTCACAGGTGACTCGAGTCTTTACGTAGAATCTTCATTTTGCTACATACACATTATTAGAGCTCGTGAACTGAATTTTCGTCCAATTCGTATCCGGCAATGGATGATTTCTTAGAAATTTATATAAGTTTCGAGACCTCTGGGAGGTCCAATATTTACTTAGTAGAGTTGCGGTATTGGCAAGTAGGTACTTCCACATGTTGTTGGGGACTTGACCCAAATAAACATGGCCGAAAACCTCGCGTTTATCATTGTGACTTACTTTGGAAATTGAATTCTCAGCTTATGTTTATCGTCCAGCGTTGATCGCAAACAGTGTGCCAAGCATCTTTGATTTTACTTATTATGTTGGTGTGGACTGTGGTCTGGAATAGATCGCCTGCGTTGGTTTTCCTGTCGAATTATACAGATTGTTTTTTTTTTGTAATACGCTAATTGTCTATGCCAATAGACAATGCGTCTTTTTTTTGTTTTACCCAGCTTGGTATAAAAATATCATAATAACTTCACTAGAAAAATAATTTCACCAGGGCAGTGATCATGGTCAGTGTGTAGAAAGTAACAAGTGCAATGATCATGGTCACGGTCGTCTGCCGCTTGCCTTCCACCACTACCGCGTATGGTGAATACATTTTCCGTAATTTTGTGGTGGATTATTTAATTTTAATTTAAATGTAGAAAAATATAAAATATTTTTATTGTTAAAATATGATATGTTAACGATACTTGATAAAACGCACTGCATAAAAAAACACCTGTAATCTCTTACCGCACGCAAAATACGCGCTTTGACGTGGAGTTGCGGAAACAAGCCCGTTTTACCTATTACCTATTACCTATGGCTGTCTGCAACACTAGAGTGAATAGGCTTTTTATATGTGCACTTTACCATCTCAGACTCCATCGCCGTTTTGCAGTCAAGCGTGATTATCTCACCACCGTTATCCAGGCCACCTGATCTTGTGTTGCGGTAGCGCCTGCATTCGTTCTCAGCTTCTCCTGTTTTTTATCTGGCCAAATTATGCCGAGTCTTTTATGCTTTTCGAATTTCTCGTGATTTCTTCTCTTCTTTTATTGAATCTTCTGAAGAATTTGCGTAATTAATCCTTACTGGTAAAAACAAAATAGACCGCCACCTAGTTGTCTGAAAAGTAAGAGGATCTATTACTTTGGATTAGATAAATGTAAAAAGTGGTCCTGTGACTTAACTCCCTCCCTCCAATTGTGTCGGTCTTCCATCCCATCCGTTTGTGAGAGTAAAGGAAGATAGAGTGCGCCTGTGTCTGCACAAACAACAATCAATATCAAACATTTTCAATTGGGACTTTATTGTAAAGAAATTTCAATCGGCGTCGATTGCCAAAGATACCTTTAAGGCTCAGCTAGCGTTTAAACACTTCAAGCCTATATTTGGACTGAATTGGCTAGAACTCGAACGTAACATTCCTTTTTTGTTTGTGACCCACTTACCCATTTCGCTCGTGAGCTTCAAACTCGGAGAACTGAGAAGTCGTGTGCAACATACATAATTGCAAAAAGTTGGCGCTTACGTAACGCCACATCTGGCTGGAATAGATGATTGGATGTGCGTAGACTTAGCTAGTCGATGTCTACCATCGACGTAATAAAGATTAACTTCATTTGGGGGATTTTGTACATACTGAAACTTAGTTACATGTGTTTATTGGTTTTTAATACCACAAGAAAAATTACTTTGATTGTGAGATATCTGTGTGTCAGGAAAAATAGGACGAACCGTTGCCCTTCAGCCACGAGCACAACATAAATTGGCAATCTCACTCACCACAAGAACACAGCGTCACGTAGCTGCGATCTAATGCGGGGAAAAAATACTCCCCTACCCTATATAAATATATTAATAAAGTCACATGAGCAGAGCATACTATGACCGTACCCATGACCTTGCTATAAACGTATCCAGCAAAAAAAAAAACTATGAAACTGCATTTGCCCGTCGCGTATCCAGCCGTGCCATGCACGTTACTGTTAAAACCTAAAATGAATTCTGCATGTCCCATAACGTTGTCGTTACGCTGCGCGACAACACAGTAGGTATAAATAACACTATTTGTATTGTTTCCGTGTGTGCGTGTTATTCGAGCTATTTGTTCAAAGTATATTATTTACACTGTAGTACAGACTAGGAGCCGGACACGATACTGGCATGATTGGTTTTGAGTCTTTTTAGTCCACAATTTTCGGCGATTCTTTCCCGTGTCTGATACATTTATATAGCACAGTTATGGTATGGCCGAGATACTGAGTAAACTCCTCAGTATAATACTTTCATCAATACTTAAAGGATTCGAAATAAATTAACAAGTATAGGTTAGTTTAGCTATTCTACGAGTGTTACATAATGACAAATCAGTTCGGCACGTTCCAACATGCAAAGGTACACACGTAGTCTATGTTCTAAGCGATCTGCCATCCTGAACCCACGCTAATCATCGCAGAAACTGATAAAAGATAGCTTTCGATAGATTTTCATACTACAATCGAACTGACGCGACGTAGAGACATTTAACACTTGGTATTGTACGAGTTCTTGTCACGTGGTGAATTTTCGAATTTCATTTTAATTAATTAATAAAGATAATAATTATATTTGTAAGTGAATGACCATTACTTGATTCGTGAATGGGAACATTCATTTCACTGTGTTTATATACTCTTTGGGTTCAGTGTTGTCAGGTTTTTCTGACAGCCGATGTTAGTACTATTTATTTAAATGTTGGTTATGTTTCCAACATTTCAAAAGTAAGAATTGAGTTAAAAAGAACGTGTAGTTTAACATACAATGTTTAATTGTAAGTTATATTACTCTCCAGAGTAATATTTAATCACTAGTTTGTGAGAAAGTGACATAAACAGTGTAATTTATTCGATTCCGTGTGGAATTTGAAGGATAGTCCTGGCAACCCCATTAGCTGGTTTGGCCGGATACGAAATGCTTCTGGAAGAAGGCTTGGCAATGGAGGCTTTGACCTAGGAAGGTCACCTCCGTAGTACATTTTATAATATATAAGTTCTTCGTTCACAATAATTGGTAAGCATTATTGCTATGTCTCGTAGCATATTGTTGTAATGGTGAATAGTTGATACTTATTCGCTAAACTCATTTACAGGTTTCCAATTTATATTTTTTTAAAAGAAGCACATGGCTTCTTGAATCGTTGGTCGTGGGGGGACCACAGTGGCTGATGTCGGAGAACACCAGCCATCTGGTATGTATTCTTTATAATTCACAAGGAGTATGTCTTTTTACTTCCAGTTTGTACAGATAATTAATTTGAGGTTATTTGTTTCAGTGAAATGGGATTCAATTTGATTTTAAGATTTTAAAAATTCAATTTAATTTGAATTTATTAATTAAGTGATGTAAGTCTTTATTGGACTACATCCCATCAGCACCCCGTAGAGGATGTTCACCCTCTGTGCTTGATGTTCATCACACCGGAATAAATCCGGCTTCTGCATGTAAATGCTGAGGTACGCTTGAGGATGGCCGTTGGACACAAGACAGCAGCTTCTCTTTGAAGGAAGGCTCAATTTAATAATATCAAGGTACTGAAATTATATTTCTATCTTTTCACCATATAAACTTGTAAAGTTTCTTTTATCTGACATGGCATGATTGGTGGTACAACCGTAGTATATTATTGTGCATATATAATTTAAATTAAGTTTCTTAGGAAGTGTTGTCTTTATAAACTTTTACTCGACATACAACAACACCTGTATGTATATAAGCGTTCTTAGGTTGCAAGGTTAGCTGCTAGGTAGGATAATTAAGGAGTACATTTTAGAACCCACTAGCCCTATATATTACAAATGGCGCCCACTCATTAATAAAGGTTTACAAATGGTGTCCACTTGTTAATAAAGGGTTACAAATGGCATCCACTTGTGAATAAAATCTCCTTAATTATTCATTTTTAGTTTTGTACCACCGCCAGTCAGTTTATTTTGTTAGTGCCAAAGTAGTAGTACCTCTCATTGTGCGGTTATGTATTAGTGTATTAATACATTTTTTTTTGTTTTTTGTAAAGCGATACTGGTAAATATAGGTCATCAACTATTAATTTATTTGACAAGTGTTAATTAATATTAATTAGATAGTATTATACTTATTTTACAATAAGGGTTAATAGGCAATCTTATTTTTATTTATAATAGAAATATTGTAAATTGTACCACCTTGTTGCCGCTGGTTTTTTCTTTTGAAAGTAAATTTTTAGTAACTTTCACTTTAACATTTTAGTTTTTTTGTGACAATTTTTTTAATTTTCAATAAATATGGAGTATAGAAAAATACAATTTCATTCTTTATTAAAAGATGAATTGACTTATGAAGTTACTATACGTTCAGAAACACCTTCTACAACTGTAGTCGGTCTTCGTAAACAGTTAAGATTACTTGCTAGAGAGTGCTCATCGGATGAAATTTTAGAAACCGATTTTTCAGCAGAAGAGGAATTAAAGGTAATTTCAGATAAATATCAGCAGTTGATCAACATTATACAAAAACTTGAGTCGCAGAAAGATAGATATAACCTTAGTCGTGCCTTAGGGTATCATTTATATCACCGTGTACGTCGTGTCACGTCTGATGTTCCAGAAACCATGAAGAAGAAGGTAGATCTTTTCAAAAATATTGATAGTAGCTGTTCTTTGTTGGAAAAATCCATCGGGGTTTCAGAACCTTCATCGGTAGATGTAGTAGACGTTGTTCCGGATGTGCAGTGTTCTGGTGATAGAAACGTGGCGAAATGGAACGTTAAATTCAACGGTGTTACTAATCCTCGTTCATTTTTAGAAACAGTTGACGAACTCAAGTGTGCATTTAGTGTCTCGGACAAAAATCTTTTTAATTCTGCAGCTCAATTGTTTTGTGACCAAGCTTTGTTATGGTTTAGGGGTATTCGAAAACAGGTGTCATCATGGAGTGAATTACGTAATTTACTGCTGGAAGAGTTTGATCCGGTAGATTATGATTATCGACTATTAGGCGAAATTCGTAATAGAACTCAAGGTGCAGATGAACCGGTACATATTTATTTTTCGATCATGTTTTGTTTATTCAGTAGACTGAAAAACCCTTTATCAGAAGAAACCAAATTGGAAATTTTGCTTCATAACATTAGGCCATATTTTACACAACAATTAGCTTTATACGATTTTACAACAATAACAGAATTAAAAAATAAATGTAAAAAATTAGAAGCAGCCCGACAACGTTCGGAATTTTTTATAGAACCAGGTAAAAATGGTATCGGCAAATTAAGTGCTGAGTTTGCGTATAAAAATAAAATTGGGAAAACAGTTTCTCAAGTGTCACACTCTAGAACAAATTTTAGTAAGTCACAAAAACCAGCAAAACAAAATAATAATTTTAATAATAATAATAAGTATAATACACATAATAATTTAAATCAAAGACTTGTTTGTTTTAAATGCGGTAAGGGTACACGACATTCTTTTGTTAATTGTAAAAAGTCAACACAAGGTATTAAATGTTTTAAATGCGGAGAGTTAGGTTTCACAATTAGAACTTGTCCTAATTGTAATAAAATAGTTCCCAATAATAATAATAATGTATCAAATTCAAAAAACTAAATAGTTTGGACCGCGGTTTATTATTAAACAATGATAATAATAAAACTTGTTTAGAGTCAATTAAAAAATTTTGTAATTATAATTCTTTAGCCACGGTCCTGTTTAAACCTGATAAAAATGATATTAGGCCTTTTCTTAAAATAAACATAAATGATTTAGAAATTATGGGATTATTAGACTCTGGAGCTTCTGTTTCTATTTTGGGAAATAATTCACACAAAATTTTTATAAATTTGGGCTTTCAATTTAATGAAGGTTCGGACAAATCTTGTTCAGTTGCTAATGGGGTAATTTTAGAAACATATGGTTTTTTATACCTTCCGTTAACTTTTAATAATCAAACCAGAGTAATTAAATTTTATGTAATACCTAGTGTTGTATCGCCTGTTATATTAGGCATAGACTTTTGGAATGCTTTTAAATTAGCACCAGAAATTTTTGAAAATATAGATTATAGATGTCCACCCGATTCGTTTATAAACACTTGTAATGCTTTTCATAAAGTTAATTATCTTCAATCATATGACACACTATCTCCTTCACAGAAAGAGTTAGCTGATGCAATGGTTAAGAGTTTTTATAACATTAGTTCTGAGAGGATAGGTTTAGGTAGAACAACCCTTATGGAGCATGTGATAAATACAGGCGACTCTCTTCCAATTAAGGCGAAACAGTATCCACTCTCACCAGAGAAGCGTGCTGCGCTCAGTGATGAGTTGGATAAAATGCTAAAAATGGATGTGGTAACACCTAGTGAGAGTCCATGGAATAATCCTGTACTTTTAGTACAGAAACCAAATGGTGATTGGAGGTTTTGTTTAGACTGTAGAAAGTTAAACGCTGTCACCAAGGGAGACTCTTATTCTATTCCTTATATCCCACAGATTTTAGATAGCTTAAAAGAAGCTAAGTTTTTGACCAGTATCGACTTAAGTTCTTCATTTTGGCAAACACCATTGAATATAGATTCACAGGAGAAGACAACTTTCACTGTTCCAGGTCGCGGATCATTTAAATTTAAGGTAATGCCGTTTGGTTTATGTGGAGCACCAGCCAGACAACAACGTCTGATGGATATGCTTTTTCCACATAACTTTTGTAGCGACGTTTTGGATGGGAAAGTCTTTGTTTATATTGATGACATTATAATTTGTGCCAGTTCATTTGAATCACACTTATTATTGCTTAATAGAGTGCTCGAAAAATTAAAATTTGCTAAATTGTCGATAAATTATGAAAAATCCAATTTTTTTAGAAAGTCTCTTAAATATTTAGGACACGTAGTAGATGAATACGGTCTTAGAACGGATCCAGAAAAGGTAGCCGCAATTTTGAATTTTCCTACACCTTCTTCAGTAAAAGAGGTGAAAATGTTTTTAGGTACATGTTCATGGTATCGTCGCTTTATTCGAAATTTTTCGACTATAGCTGCACCACTTAATAAGTTGACCAGCAGAGGTAAAAATGCACCAGAATTTAGTTGGAATTAGGAGGCAGAAGAAGCATTCAAAACATTAAAAAATGCTTTGATCTCAGCCCCAATCCTAGCCGTTCCAGATTTTGAAAAACCGTTTTTAGTACACTGCGATGCTTCAGCATATGGTCTAGGTGGAATGCTCAGTCAGAATATAGATGGCCACGAACATCCTATAGGTTATGTAAGTCGTTCGCTGTCAAAGGCAGAACAAAACTATAGTGCTACAGAAAGAGAGGCACTCGCTGTCATCTATGCTGTAGAGAAATTTCAGGCATACTTAGGATCTCGTCCTTTTAAAGTTGTTACAGATCATGCATCATTAAGATGGTTCATGAATTTAGAAAACCCTTCAGGCAGATTAGCTCGTTGGGGATGTAGACTTTCACAATTTAATTTCGAAATTGAGCACCGAAAAGGCACCGATAATGTAGTTCCTGATGCATTATCTAGGTTAATGAAAGTTGAAATTATTAACACAGACACAGATATTGTGAGTGACGAATGGTATGATCGAATTTTTAACGGTTGCAAAACACATCCTACTAATTTTCCAAATTTTTGTGTAAAAGATAATAAATTATATCGTTTTAGTAAAAGTAAATATAACTTAACTAGCGAATTTGATTGGAAAGAAGTAGTTCGAAAAAATCTTAGACAAGAAGTTATTAAATTAAATCATTGTGAACCAACAGCAGCTCACCTAGGAGTATTTAAAACTCACAGGCGAGTCTGTCTGTCATATTTTTGGCCTGGTATGTATAAAGACACAGGAATTTATTAAAAATTGTGATGTGTGTTCAGCCTATAAACATTCAACAAAACCTACACCTGGTTTAATGGGTAAACCTAAGATTTGTTTTAGACCTTTCCAGGTTGTTTCAATAGATTTGGTCGGTCCTCTACCTCGTTCACGTTCTGGTTTCACTTTTCTTTTAGTAGTGACTTGTTGTTTTTCCAAGTTCACATTATTATTTCCCTTGCGTCGTGCAACAAGCGCTCTAGTGGCTAAGCACTTTGAAAATTACGTCATATTGGCTCATGGTGTCCCAGAAACTGTAATTGCAGATAATGGAGTGCAATTCACAGGATCTGAATTCCGTCAGTTGATAAAACGTTATAACATCCCTAATCTCCACTATTGCCCTCTGTATACGCCGCAGGTAAATTTAGTAGAACGTTACAATAAGACGGTTATGACCGCTGTTGCATCTTATGTACAAGATAATCATCGTACATGGGATGAACAACTCCTTAGAATACAATTTGCTATAAATAGTGCAGTCAATGAGTCGACAGGGTTTTCACCTTTCTTCTTAGTACATGCTAGGGAGCCCATAATAAATGGTAACTTTTATAAGGATCCGGAAAAAGATTATGAGGTGTGTGTACCTAGGGAAAACTATGCAGGCGAATTTGGTTGTTTGAAGTCGATTTTTGAGGATGTTAGAGTTCAACTTCTTAAGGCACATGCTGCAAACTCTACACATTATAATCTGCGTAGGAGAGAAGCAAAGTATTCTGTTGGAGATGTTGTTTGGAAACGTTGTTACACGCATAGTGATGCGAGTAAATTTAAAATGGCGAAACTTTCGCCCAAATATGAAAAATGTCGAATTCGTAAGGTTTTATCGCCTTTAGTATACGAATTGGAACGTTTAGACGGCCACCCGTTGGGTTCTTGGCACGTCAAAGATTTCAAGAAATAAATAAATATTAAGTACAGTTTATTTGGTGTTAATTGGGTTATTAACCAATATAACACTTAAAGCTAAAAGGGTTTGTCGAACAGCAGAGTCTGTCTTGACAATTTTCTGTAAGTTGAAGAATGTATGCGGGATATGGAAGGGAGTTATGTAAGAAGATTGTATAAGGTATGTTTGGTATAAAAACTGTCTTGAATTACATATTATTTTATTTCTTAGAATTCTTTTATTTTTTAGGAAACCAATTTTGTGATCGAACATTGCAAAAATAGTTTTAAGTGTTGCAATGAAAATTTACATGTAGATTACTACTTTTATTTGTTTTTTTTATACTATACAGTATACATGCATAGTAGATTACTACTTTTTAATAGTATTGTTTTATACTTTTTTTGTATTACACCTGGTACATAAGGTACTCTGACAGGGTACACTATGAAACCATAGGTTGGTTGTTTGGTTTGGGTTTCGTCCTCTAACCATTGTTTTGGTCTTGTTACCATTGTTTGGCCTTGCTATTTTTCTGGCTTGGTTTTGTTTTGTATAAGAACACATATAGTGATCTTATTTTATTGCCCCCGGACTGAAGGGCTATTATTATTTATTTTGTTAGGAAAACAACTGTCCTGGGTGTTTTGGGTTTTATTAGGTATGGAGATTACTGAAGGCTGGATAGCATTTTTTGTTTTTTTTGGGTTTTGGTTCTTTTTATTTTATTGTTCCAGAAAATGGATTTTCTTTATTATTTTTTCTCCAAGGACCTCGAAGAGGCAGGAGTTTGGTTATTTTCATTTTTTACTTTTTCTTTTTTCAGTACCAGTAAGTACTAAAAATTTTCAGTACTTTATAGTACATTCTTTTACTTGTTAGTCACAGGTAAAAGGTAAATAGTATTCAGTTATTGATTAGTAAATGGTTTACTAATTAGGGTTTTGTTTTGGTTTTGGTTGATGGAATGCAATTTCAGTTGGACTTGGTTAGTAGAAAGGTCGCTGAGGGCAGCGACTTCTCTTAGGTGAGGGGGTATTGTCACGTGGTGAATTTTCGAATTTCATTTTAATTAATTAATAAAGATAATAATTATATTTGTAAGTGAATGACCATTACTTGATGCGTGAATGGGAACATTCATTTCACTGTGTTTATATACTCTTTGGGTTCAGTGTTGTCAGGTTTTTCTGACAGCCGATGTTAGTACTATTTATTTAAATGTTGGTTATGTTTCCAACATTTCAAAAGTAAGAATTGAGTTAAAAAGAACATGTAGTTTAACATACAATGTTTAATTGTAAGTTATATTACTCTCCAGAGTAATATTTAATCACTAGTTTGTGAGAAAGTGACATAAACAGTGTAATTTATTCGATTCCGTGTGGAATTTGAAGGATAGTCCTGGCAACCCCATTAGCTGGTTTGGCCGGATACGAAATGCTTCTGGAAGAAGGCTTGGCAATGGAGGCTTTGACCTAGGAAGGTCACCTCCGTAGTACATTTTATAATATATAAGTTCTTCGTTCACAATAATTGGTAAGCATTATTGCTATGTCTCGTAGCATATTGTTGTAATGGTGAATAGTTGATACTTATTCGCTAAACTCATTTACAGGTTTCCAATTTATATTTTTTTAAAAGAAGCACATGGCTTCTTGAATCGTTGGTCGTGGGGGGACCACAGTGGCTGATGTCGGAGAACACCAGCCATCTGGTATGTATTCTTTATAATTCACAAGGAGTATGTCTTTTTACTTCCAGTTTGTACAGATAATTAATTTGAGGTTATTTGTTTCAGTGAAATGGGATTCAATTTGATTTTAAGATTTTAAAAATTCAATTTATTTGAATTTATTAATTAAGTGATGTAAGTCTTTATTGGACTACATCCCATCAGCACCCCGTAGAGGATGTTCACCCTCTGTGCTTGATGTTCATCACACCGGAATAAATCCGGCTTCTGCATGTAAATGCTGAGGTACGCTTGAGGATGGCCGTTGGACACAAGACAGCAGCTTCTCTTTGAAGGAAGGCTCAATTTAATAATATCAAGGTACTGAAATTATATTTCTATCTTTTCACCATATAAACTTGTAAAGTTTCTTTTATCTGACATGGCATGATTGGTGATACAACCGTAGTATATTATTGTGCATATATAATTTAAATTAAGTTTCTTAGGAAGTGTTGTCTTTATAAACTTTTACTCGACATACAACAACACCTGTATGTATATAAGCGTTCTTAGGTTGCAAGGTTAGTTGCTAGGTAGGATAATTAAGGAGTACACTTTAGAACCTACCAGCCCCTCTGGTTGAGCTAGCAAATAATTATTTATATCTGAGGTGAATAAATAATTTTCAATAAATACCTGTAACTAACATATTAACTGCATTTTAATTTTCATCACCTAGAACCTAAAAGAAAGCAACATCTTCCCTTTGTAATCCTGGGGAACACTCGGGCAGGTGAAACCCAGGCTTACATTCTTGCTTGATAAAAAAAAAATTGAACCGACTTCAATATCACTGAAAAGTATAAAATAATTTAAATATTATTGAAGTTGGTGCCAAATATACACAGCAGGTACGCTAACACCAACATCAATAATATTTAAATTATTTTATACTTTTCAGTGATATTGAAGTCGGTTCAATATTTTTTTAAAAAGATTTTATTTTAAACTTTTTAGTGATATTTTCATATATAAAGATTGAACCATCGAAAACCGTAAAATTATCTAGGTAGGTTATGATCACATTATCGTCTACATAGTTTTACATAATTCATGTTTCTTCAGAATAAATATCCGGTCGTAATGAAATTTGCATGAAAACATCATAGTAGTTTACTCTCTCGAATAAAAAAAGAATCATCGAAATCGGTTCATAATTGTCAGAGCAATGTAATGGAGAACATCAGTTTTATGGTTTTTACCAGATAAATTCCTCCACATCGTTCATGGTCCTCCAGGAAGTTCTTATCCGGTTGTAATAAAATTCATACAGATTCAATACAGTGGTTTCTTCTTTCGAATAAAAAAAGAATCATTGAAATTGGTAAATATTTGCCAGAGTTATGACTATTTTTGTCCGACCGAGCGAGTCCGAGCGACTAAAACGTCATCTATATAGGCTTTCTTGCAAGTCTCAGTGCGCAGTCACCATTCTTGTTTTTTCAGGAACTACTTATTACTAAGCAATAATTTTTTTATGGGACCCAATTAACGGATTAAAGAATGGATGGAAGAAAGATTTTTTCAGATCGGTTCATAATTGCCAGAGTTATGCGCGAACATACATAGAAAAAAAAAATATATATATACAGACGAATTGAGAACCTCCTCCTTTTTTTGAAGTCGGTTAAAAATTTTCTTAAGCAGGCAATACTCTTTTGTTTTGGCTAAAGTATAATGTTGAAGACAAAGTACTATATGTATCTTGTTTTAAGTTTGAAAGCACAGTTAGAAATGGATACTTACTGCCGCCATCACAACCGTTAATTAGCGTTAATTCTCATTTTTGTGAATCTGATAAATTTAACTCACGGAGCCGGAGCTTATCTTCCATTTTTGAGCACGAGATAATCGATATATCAACTTATTACCATTTTAAATTGAATTCCATTCAACATTGATGGATATCATTTCTCAAATCTCTCACTCGCAGGCACACTTTTGGAGTTTTTGAGCACTTTAAAATTAAACTGCAATCGTAATATGCAAAATTGGCCCAGTTCCCGGTGCTTTGTAAATATTGGACTGTGGCCCCAGTTGGCAGGGAGTGGTTCGCTCTTCAAATATAGCTTTATTTTTAATAATAATTTTGATTGTACCGTTATTATAATCTGTATTATTTTCATGTTGCAGCATTTAAAATAAGTTTAATTCTCCTTAGGCCCAAGTGCACCGACAAAAAGACGTCCGTTATCTATTTTTCAGAATCGATTATCTATTTTTCACCACAACCATAACCCCGGTTATGGACCCTTAACAGTCCATTATCTTAACCTAGCTCGACACTCCCAGTCACCGTTAAGGACTGCTAAGTAGTTAAATAGATAATCGATTCTGAAAAATAGATAACAGACGTCTTTTAGTCATTTTTTTTGTATTAATGTAAAATTTTAACAATTTTTTCTTCTTCTTTTACTTAAGTATGTACTTAATATTAACTTATTCTTTTTCTAAAGTTAAATATTATTTTTGCTAATGTTAGTTGGTAAATGCTGTGCATACCTGTTAGTGGTGTACATATAGGAATGGTGCTTACTCAAATATTTTTCAATTAATGTTTGTTATGTATACTGGTGGTGTGCCTTAATAATAATAATAACGGACGTCTTTTTATCGGTGCACTTGGGCCTTAGTGCTTGATTTATTTGTTTGTCGCGTGTGGCTTCCTGATGTCAGAGTTGTTCAAGCTGCTGTCTAGATGAGAACAACCGGGACCAACATTTTACGTGCCCTCTGAATCACGGAGACGCTCAGTTCTAATGCCACTAAACGGTAACCTATCTAAAGGCTGACCTTGCCTGACGTTGCCTAATCAACTGATCGTTTACCGGAAGTGAGTACCAAAGTGATCGTTTACAAGTGGCTATGAACCCCTCAGATGGCTATGATAATTTGATTGGTCTGCTCATTACTGTGTTCCAGTTCTAGAAATTCAAACGACTATATTATGATAATGTTCCCAAATCTGTATCATATATATAATTTAATCTCTTTGGTAGTATTTTTTTTTATTATTATGTCAGCCAGTTCTGTCCCACACACTGCTGGGCAAAGGCCTCCCCATTATGAGGGAGGTGTTATCATAATCCCCACGCTTGGCAGGCGGCTTGGAGATCGCAATATAGGTGGTAGGTAATCCAAAAGAAAGACGCTGCTGCGCGTCTTCGTGTTTTCCCTTTGTCGCCTCTTACGGACACCCAGCGGGAGGAGATAAAAGGGTGCTATTCTTACCCGGAAACCCTATATTATGTTTATAAAATGATCGATGCGTATACCTACCTACCTCTATATTATATTACTAGCTGACCCACGCAGCTCCGCCTGCGCTATTTTTACGTTAACTAAACTTTTAATAACAGACATTCGCATCAAATACATAACCTCCTTTTTTATAGTCGGTTAAAAACTGGGACTCACTTTTTACTTGCTCTCCGAAGCCCGTTTAGTTCAAATGGCGATAAACGGTCACCCATCTATTTAATGACCTTACCTAACGTTGCTTAACCCGATCGATTACAAAACCTTGATAACAACTCTCTATGAGTGTTCCCTTACTAATATTTATTATATTATAAAGAAAAATTGATAAAATCGGACCAAGTGCCCATTTTGACTTTAGTCCCCTCTCCCAAAATAACCGTGCTAGATTACGGGATAAAAAGTATCCTATGTCCTACCTCGTAGTAAGATCTCAAATCATGCCAAGTTTCATTTGAATCCATTCAGTAGTTTCGGCGTGATGCGCAGCCGTGATACAGACAGACAGACAGACAGACAGACAGACAAACAGACAGACAGACAGACAGACAGTCAGACAGACAGACAAAAATTAAAAAAATTACATTTTCGGCCTCAATATCGGTTATAGAATGCCCTCCAAATATAATTTTCTAAATATCTTCAATGTACAGAATTGGGCCTGTTACAGTTTTATTATAAGTATAGATGATCCGTTTATCAGTAACGTCACATAGTATCCATATAATGCTGTCAGATAATAAATATCTTCTTAGCAACGTTAATAATTTTTGTACTTATATAAAAAAGCGCTATATGTTACGGAGCTTAATAAAAAAAATTTCAGCGCGCTTATTTATTTCCCAACGCAAAAGCGGCTCAATTTGCATCGATGTTTTTCAAAGACATGTTTTTACTTTTTTCCGTAGTGTATTAGGACAAAGAATACTTCCTACTCTGGTTTATCCTTAATGAATATATATACCTAATGAATGATATGGATATTTTCTGAAATAAAGACATTTTGATTCTTCTTCTTCTTATCGTGTCGATGGCAAAAACTAAATCGCATTAGCCCGGTAAGCAGCTACATTTCGTGCGTTGTTCGTGTGTTGTAGCATTCCAAAGATCTTCAAGAGTGCAAGTGTCAGGGCACGCAGGGCAAGAAAGCAAATGGGTCATAGATTGTGAAGCATATCCACATATTCATTGGCCATCACCACTGAAGCCCCATCGGCAAAGATTTGGTTGATTCGGCATTTTGATTGATTTTTATCCTATTACAAATGCCTCCGCATAATAACGTTATAATGCTGACATGGGGGCAATGTTTGTACATTGTAGGAACAAAACATTAATAAAATATCTTATAAATTATATATGGGTATTCGGTTAAAAGAAAGATCGGAACTAATAGGCATTCGTGCAGTAGTGGCAGTATTCTGTAAGAACATTTAACAAACTCGAAAACTGGATCCGCGGTAAAATATAAAATTCGTCCAACGAAATTGATATCTCACCTTGAATTTCCGAATTACCACACTGATATTTCTTTCAATGTCTTTCAATGAGATTTTTATAATTTTTAAGGGTTCCGTATCTAAAACGTAAAAATAAACTTTTATGGTACGACTTCATCTGTCTGTCTATCACACCGATATAACGACTTCATTATTTCAGCAAAGAACTACTAATCCTATTGATTTCAAATTTGGAATGGATTTAAAGATTGCCTAACTAAATTCATCGCAAATAAGAAAAACATGTAATATTTTCTTTTCAATTGGTGCCGAAATGGGGCGTCGAAATATCGAAGTGATGGTGTTGAAGTGAAGGCTTTGTATGTACATTCCAAAAATTATTTAAGTATATTCACGTAATTTTTGACTTATAATTATACCTATCAATAAAATCCGTTTCCCCGTTCTCCGAAGTTTGTTGTGGAAAAAAATCTAAAATAATTACAAGCAAAACTATGTTTCTAAGGAACACGGTTTTTATTTAATAATAATAATAATAAACCCGCAGAGCAGCTTGTGGCGAGCTGTTGGTGCGTAACGACACCACGGACCAGAGAGTCGGTCAGGGCCTCCACCTCGGCGTGTCTTCGTCGGCCGAGTGGAAACCCAAGGTGGCCCGCAGGACCCTCAGCTCTGGCTTGTCTTAATTGGCCGTCCAGAGAGGAGCTGTTAGAGCTATACGCTCCAGGGGTGGAAGTGTTAAAGGGCATAACGCCGCGAGTAACTTCGGAGAAAGCGCAGCACACCTCTCGACACCCCTGAGTCACTCACACCGGTGTTGCTCTCTGTCGTCATCGGACGATCATTTGGGGAGCCCATCTAGTGGGTGGCAAGCCACCACTTGCCACAAAATAATTATGAATATAATTATGGCAAGTGACCCCGGCCTTTGCAATAGCCCAGTCGCCAGTCCAACAAATGCTCAACCCCATAAACCTAGAATTCTTTTCACATGCTTGCAATAGTCCCTACCACCTACCGAGGTCAACTGCGGTAATTTCATCATTGTGGCAGTTGACCCCGGGAGATGTTTTACACACCATTTACTTCTTCTAAAACGGGCCTCTACGTATTGGATCCGTCCCCACGCAAGCCTCTAAAAGACCGGGCTAAGCCCGTGAGAAAAAAAAAAAATATCTTGAGACAATCCACACACGGTCATCCGATCCCAAACTAGGCAGAGCCTGTACTATGGAAACCAGACAACTGATACTAATACTTATATACCTTTTTTTTGTAAATACATACTTAAATAGATAAACAACACCCAGACACTTGGCGGGAATCGAACCCACGACCCATCGGTTAGCAGGCAGGATGTCTGACCACTAGACCAACGGGCCCGTCAAAATCAAATAAAAATAATAAATAATAATCAAATTTAAATCATTAGTTACGCGATTTGTTCTGTTTAATACCTACCTACTGTGTTAGATGAACAGCCCACTAAATTTAATTCGTCCAAAGAAGGTACTGAACCCTTAGTGCGCCAGTTCAAAATGGTTGAGATGAGAATCCTTAATTGTTGACCATTTTTCATGATTAACAATTGTATTGTATTGTACACTTTTTTTTTATTTGACCCCATTGTTACTAGGTAGACACAGTACGATATTGTTTGGTGACTAATATGAAAGTCTGTTTTCCTTTTGCATTATCAACCATGTTTAATTCATAAGTAGCTTGAAAAACATAGCATTTAACGAAAAGCTAGCACCGTTCAAAGTGGTTATCGGAACAGATTTCAGTAGTCTTATTTGTAATTCAGATACGGCATTTGGAAGCATGCCTCTTCATATTTTCTATAGCCGAGTTTTGGCTGAATGGGCTCATTTGCGTCTGTTGTACGGCTTTATAACCTTCCCTGTCCTCAAAACAGGTCGCTAACTAAATTGTGATACGTGATAGTGTTACTTGACTTAGGATAAAACCTGGACACTACGTTATGTAGCGCATGGTTTTTAAGTTACTTAAAACCAATAAAGATCCATTAACAATTCTTACAGTTGTTCAATAGGCATGATGACTAATTTTGAAAAAATACTCTATAATGTACTTACGGGTCTACTATTGCCGAAAATAATCATATTTTTGTATTAATTTTACAATTAATAGCAATATTTTCAATTTTTAAAATAGAGATTGAATTTCGTTCCAGAACGAAGGTTGGTGCATGGCGCCATTTTGTGATGTCAACGCGGTATAAATAAAGATGTATCTATAGGTATAAAAGTTAATCATTGTCTATACAATTAAAAATAAGAAAAAGTTGAGATGACAGTTTGACAGTTGTTTATTTATACCGGATTGACGCCATTCACTCTGATCAGTGTTTATTACGAAAAAGACAATTAGATGTATTTAAGTAATTTATTTGCTTTTAATATCACGAAAATCTCTATTATTATGAAAATGAGATGCATTTTTGGAATCAGTGCAATCTGTTCTAATATTCAAAACCACAGATTCATTGGTATTGTGTTGCAGTCATCATGCCTATTATTATTTGTTGTGTTGAATACATCGCTATTGCCATATAAGTGGGTAGGGTTTTTTTACTAGGCAGTAGATCCCTTGTACAAGGAACCATCCAGGTAGGTACCACCACAGTGGCTGATATATTGCCAGCACGCAGTAATGTGTAAACCTTGCTGTGTTCCGGTTTGAAGGACACTGTCTTTAGCTGGTGAAATTACCGGACACAAGAGACTTAATAACTAATATCTTGGGTGACAAGCGGCACTGCAGTGCAGCTTTCTATAGGCATGCGTGTCTCTTTCCATTCGGCAAAGATCTTGCTTGTAATGTCACTAGGCGAATAAAAAAAAGGTTATTCCCTCATCATCAGATCAGTACTTATTAATTAAAAAGTTGTTAAAGTAACCATGTCATCATCATCATCATCAGCCCTCATCAGTCCACTGCTGGACATAGGCCTCCCCCAAGGTACGCCACTGAGCCCGATCTTCGGCTCTCCTCATCCAGTGTCTGCCAAACGCTCTGCGGATATCGTCGCTCCACCTAGTCACAGGGCGTCCTACACTACGCTTCCCGATTCGCGGTCTCCACTCCAAAACCAGTTTACCCCAACGGTCTTCGGTTCTTCGGCAAATATGACCAGCCCACTGCCACTTCAGCTGGTAACCATGTACTACCAGCAGTAACCATGTACTTGAAATGAAAGTAATTTTACGGATTATATCGCGGTTTATTTTTGATTTTAATTACACGACGTTTCAAATACATTACAGCATTCATGGTCACGGGTGGACTGAGGTGGTAGCTGTTCATATGTCATAGTTGTCTTAGGGTACCCTCAGGTCATCTAATTATTATTGTTAGCCCGATCCACGCAGAAAGAGCTTACAGTAGCTTGAGGTCTTGCAGTGGAATGCTTGTCTTTGGATTTGACTATATTTGTCACGGGATCCCAAGCTGATGGTAGCACCCAGCCATCTTCCCTATTGAAATTTTGATGTTATTTTTATTTCAATAGCCTCACGAATCATCCTTGGCAGGAATCGCTGTTCTTTTACGAGGAATTGTGGTTTGTCAAATCTAATATAATGGCGGGTGCGATCCTGAACATGTTCACAGACTGCAGACTTTGTATAGCGTCGATGTTTAACGTCAGCTATATGTTCTTTTACACGAGTTTTTACTGATCGTTTTGTTTGCCCAATGTATGAGAGCACAATCTAGTTTGTATACTCCTGCATCTTGTAGAGGTTCATAGCACTTGACTGATGGTAAAAACTGACTAATCTTCTTTGGTGGCTTGAAAAAAGTTTAACCTGAAACTCGCTTTACAGCCAATCTTGTCCATTACCCCTCTAACATATGGCAACACAGCAGGCATACGTTCGATTGTGGATGGCTTGACACGTTCACAGTGACGGCTGCGCGGAATTCGGAGCTTGTTATCATGCAGGACCTGCTTGACATGTTGAAGCTCGGCACCATGTACTGTTATTTGACCAGCTTTTGTTAATACACATTTAATTTTTTTCAGATAATAAGCGAAAACACTTGCCTTAACAGTTTCCCCTGCGAATATCTAATATTTGTAGTGAGTTACAAAATTACGTTGATAAAATAAATTATCATATTAATTTTTAAATATGATACGTGACTATACGACGCAGAAATACCATAATCAATATTCAATACGGCTAGAGACTACTATGACGTCAGCAATGACCTCAGATCAGTTAAAAATAGACCCATACCACCTAGCAGTATACTTGGTATTAACTTTATATCAATTAGTTACCTAGTACTAGATAAACAATTTGATTTTAAACTAGCTGTAGCCCGCGGCTTCGCCCGCGTTTACTTTGTTACTCAAACGTGTTTTGAATTATCCATTTATTCATTTTTAACTGATTTTTTTACATTTTTAAATATAAATATAAAAACAAGTACATTTAAAAATATATAAAAAACCGCTTCCAACCGGCTGCGGGAACAGGGTCCTAGCAGACGGTGGTTAAGGCTCCAGAGAGAGGAACTTCCTCACAATGCGTGCCGTCTCCAGGAGCACTGCCTTCTGCATGTGGCCCTTGATCCAGCCGTCTAACTTGAGCCTCTTGAGGTGTTTATCGAGGCTCTTGGCCATTAGGCCATGGGCGGATACGACTATAGGTACAATGATTGCCTTATCAATGTCCCACAGGTCGACAACCTCGTGCGCGAGATCAAGATATTTGCATTCTTTATCTTTCTCCGCTTTCACGAGGTTCTCGTCATGGGGGACAGTGATGTCTACAATCATTGCACGACGCTCGGTGCGATCTATCAGCACAATATCAGGTCTATTGGCGACAATAGTCCTGTCTGTGATGATAGATCGGTCCCAGTATAAGGAGATATGGCCATCCTCCAGAACTGGTTCTGGTACATACCTGTAGTACGGTACCTCTGACGTCACAAGGCGGTATTTCAAAGCAAGTTGCTGGTGGATTATCCTGGCCACTTGGTTGTGTCTGTGCAAGTATTCACCATTTGCGAGACGCGAACAACCGGAAATAATATGCCTGAGGGATTCACCAGGGCGATGACATGCCCGACAAATGTCGATGGTGCCATCCCTCAGGATATATTTCCGGTAGTTGTTCGTCATCACAACTTCGTCCATAATTGCACAGACAGAACCTTCGGTTTCCCCAAAGAGGTCACCGAATCGTAGCCAGGCCACGGAGGCTGAGAAGTCTACATCGGGCCCATGAAGAGCCCGGTAGAACCTTCCGTGTAGCTCCTTACTTTGCCATACCGCCTCGCGATCGCCAGTGGTGAGCACCACAGGCTTGCGCCAGTTCCCTTTGGCTAAGGATAGAGGGGTCAGTCCACTGTCCACAGCAACCACATCCGTATGCATCTCTCCGCCGCAGTGGAGGAAATATTCCCTGAGGTTATATATCTCACGGTTGTGTAGGGTCTTGGCATTTAAAAAGCCTCGGCCACCACATTTCCGTGGGATATACAACCTCATCACTGAAGAGCGAGGATGATGCATACGATATGCGGTTAACAGTGTACGAACTGTTCTATCCAGGGTGTCTAGTTCAGTCTGAGTCCACTTGAGTATGCCAAAGGAGTACATTAAGACTGGCATGACCCAACCGTTGTAGGCACGCACCCTGTTTCCGCCCGACAAAAGACTTTTAAGCACTTTTCTCAGGCGGCCCAGGAAGCGTTCCCGCAACGACTGTTTCATGTCAGTCTCATTGATACCCAACGCCTGTGACATACCCAAGTATTTGTAGGTTTCGGTTGCAGAGAGTGTCCTCAGATCGGTAGAGTCTGAGAGCTGTACGCTCCTAGACTCGACCAATCTCCCCCGCTTTACATGCATAACTGCACATTTGTCCACACCAAACTCCATCCTGATAGAACTACTGAAGGTTTCTGTGACCTTCAGCAGGCCCATCAGTTGGACTTCAGTGGGGGCAAACAATTTCAAGTCATCCATGTAAAGCAGGTGAGATATGACCTGACCACCTCTCCGCAACCGATAGCCTAACCCTGAACTCTTTAAGAGAGTGCTTAAAGGGTTCAGGGCCAGACAAAACCACAAGGGACTCAGACTATCACCCTGAAAGATACCCCGTTCTATCCTTATTGGCTCACCGTCACCAAGGGTCTGTCGAGATCCTGGATAGAGAAGGACCGTTCTCCACTGCCTCATACACGACGCCAGGAAGGTGCGTAGAGTTGTATTGACTTTATACAACTCCAGCACCCTCATAAGCCATGTATGGGGCACAGAGTCATAGGCCTTCTTATAATCTATCCAGCATGTCGACAGATCCTTCCGGTTCCGGCGAGCCTGCTGGCAGATGGCCATATCAATGAGGAGTAGCTCCTTAGTACCACGGGCCCCACTCCTACATCCATTCTGAGAAGCAGACATAATCGAGTTGCTCTCAACATGTCTGTAGATTTTTGCTGTCAGAATGGATGTAAGAGTTTTATAAACTGTAGGCAGACAAGTGATCGGCCTATAGTTCTTTGGGTCCGCGGTACTATTGGTCTTATGGAGCAGGTGGGTTATTCCTGTGGTCAAAAATTCCGGCAGCGACCCAGACTCCACGGCCGATTGAAACAGAGATGCCAAACAAGCATGAGAGCTGCGTAACCATTTCAGCCAGAAATTATGCAGTCCGTCTGGTCCTGGTGCCTTCCAATTAGGCAACGGACGGACTGCATCGGCTACGTCTTGGGGCCTGATGGTAATGGCCCCCATTTCTGGTATAGGCTCGCAAACTTGTCTGACATCCCCTATCCAATCACCCTCGGAGTGAGTGACGGGCACCGACCAGATGTTGCGCCAGAACCTAATCATGGCGTCATCATCCGGCCGCAGCACCTCACCTCCTATCTGGCTAGGTCGTTCCCAGGATCTATACACCCACCTTTGATCCCTTTGGAACATGTTGTTCTGAGAGTATCGATCCACACGCGCCCTATACCTGCGTATCCGATTCGCCCATGCACAAACTTTCTGCTTCAGAAAGTCGATGCGCTCTGTGACACGCGAAGGGTATTCCCGGGGATCGATGCCGGTCCCCGAGAATGCGCACCTCACAAAGCGCATCACTCTAGGGCGCGTATTGCCCTCCCTGAAGCAGGTGAGCTTGCCAATGAGTACCCTAGCCTCGCCAATGCGTCGCTCTATCCTGCACTGCCAAGCCGGTACAGCAGGTCTCGGTCGCGTAGCTGCGTCACTATTTGGAAACTTGACGCGAGCTACGCGACATGCCGTCATGGCCGCGCAGTACAGGAGAGAGTGGGCATCAGCGAGGTCTTCACTACTGTCAAAATAACTTGACAGTAGTGAATCTAAGGCACACACAAGCGCTCTATTTCGCTTGTGCATAGGCAAACGGGGCAAGCGAGGTCTAAGGCCTTGCGGCATGGTCCGATACTCACGAACAACATCCTCCAAAGTACTCCTCAACTGGGTACTTACGTTGGTACTTATGTTGGTAGACATGTCGTCCCTATCATCGCCGCTAATAGCTGCGAGCCGTGGCGCGGGCGCGGCGTTAACCGCTGGGGCCACAGCTTGCGACGACGGTATACAGGGGACGACACGGCCACCTTGCACCTCCGAGCGTAGCCGATCAAGCACAGCGTCATCCAACATGTGACCACGTTGGATGGCCCGCACCTGATCAGACAGTCGTTGCGCCGAAACGTTGACAGCTGGCTCAAGCGCCTGAAACAGAGACAGCATCCGGTCGCGATACGCAGTGAGGTTAGTTCCCCCCTCTGTTGCCTTGTAGTAGGCGCGCATGACGTTCTCATTGATTGATGGCGTCCATTTCATGCGCCGCACTACACCACCGGGAACGGGGACCCTGTTCGGAGCCGGTTGCCCCAAAAGTCCCAAATTCCGTGGTGGCCGGCCTCTCTGCCGACATACAGGTGGAGGCGATGACGGCGGAGAGAAGTATTCGTCGCTTTCGCTCGACGCTACTGCAGCCGGAGCACTTCCTGTGCTGGGGGCTGGTGGCTGCGAGGCGGAGCGAGGCGACGAATCCGGGGGTCTTAGGCGTGCCTTGTGTCTTGTCAACATATTTCTGTCCACTTCTCAATATACATTATGTATGTTTCATTATTAATTTCCTTTGAATTTTTGCTGTTTTGACGTGAAAAATTGTGTAGCTGTCATTGCTTTTGTTATCAAAATTTTTATTCGGTCCAAAGTGTAAATATTTTCTAAAATAGGTCGTGATTTATTTATTCAGATTATCCATTATTATTATTATTAATCCAGGTTTTTTAAAATATTGTTTTCTTCTATTTACGCGAGTCCTACACATTGAAATCAAACTACTTTTACGGATTTAATCGCGGTTTATTTTAGCTTTTACTATCCCGACATTTCGAATGCCTTTGCAGCACCCATGGTCACGGGAAGACTGAGATGTTGTACGTCCTTTTGCACAATTATGCCGGTGTATATCCTCAGGTCTTCTTTGTTATTCTTATTATTTTTGGTCCGAACTTTGGACGATCGATTTCAATATTGTTCACACTTTTATTAACCCTGATCTAATAGGTATCAAGCATGTAGCCTGTATTTTTGTGTAAGCTATCATAGCTCCCATTTCTTAAATATTTACTTCTTTATTTAAAAAGATACTGTACTTATTTTGCAATTCCATTAAAAAAACATGAGGTTGTTGAGTGAAAACCATTTGGTAACCCTATTGGTAGATGCCCTTAGCGGTTGATTTTCGAAAAATGCTGGAAATTAGTTCATTCTCTGAGTTTCGTTACCATAGTTGCATTGTAGCATTAAATGGAGACCTTTCTTCACGCAAACTTTAGGGATATTCCGAAGAATGCCCGAAACAGTTTCTTAGATTATTGTATGCAATATATAAAATATATCGTGTGGCTGTAGGAATAAAATATTGTTTGGAACTCAATTGAACGCGTTTAGGGGCAAATTTTAAAAAATTACATGCATTACTTCAATATGACGAATGTGTGCAAAGTGTCATCAGAGCAGCATGAATTTTTTTTTCGCGTTTGATACTCAAAAACCATGCTAAAACCCCGTCGACGGTTGATTTTCAAAACAAATGTGTTAGACGTGTTTCTCAATATTTTGATTAAGTAGACTGATAAAGTTTCGTGTCTGAAAAAATATTTTTTACATACAAACTTTGATACCTCATTTGTCCCACGGGTTGATTTTCGAACAAAACATTGCACACTTTATCCGGCCATAATGACATTTGTATGAAATCATTACAGTAGCTTACTCTCCTGAATAAAAAAAGAATCATTGAAATCGGTTCATATTTGTCAGAGTAATGTATATATTCCTTTATTTTACCAGATAAATTCCTACAATCAATAAATCATGGTTCTCCAGGAAGTTCATATCCGGTTGTGATAAAATTTATACATATTCATTACAGTGGTTCCTTCTTTCGAATAAAAAAGAATCATTTAAATTGGTAAATAATTGCCAGAGCTTGACCATTTTTGTCCTTAAAAAGCGATAAAAACATCATCTTTTAGGCATTCATACGCCATTTTTGTTTTTTCAGGAACTGCTTATTCCTAAGTAATATTTTTTTTATGGGACCCCATCAGTGGAGCAGCCTATCCGTACCAGAAAGAATTTTTGAAATCGGTTCGTAATTGCCAGAGTCATGCGCGAACATACATAGAAAGAAAAAATATGTACAGACAAATTGAAAGCCTCCTCCTTTTTTAAAGTCTTAAAAATGCTGAATATTAATTTATTATATTGTTGTGTTGAGTTTACTTACCGAGTTTCGTGACTGTAGCTGCATTATAACTTAAATGGAAATCCTTCTGCATGCAAACTTTGAAACCATTAATTGACCTTAGGGGTTGTTTTTCGATGCATGCAGGAATAAGTCTTATGACTGTAGGTCGAAACACATTTTATGGACCCCAATTGGAGCCCTTAAAGAGGTGATTTTCAAAAATGATTATTTACACAATAATAATATTTGCAGTTACATAAATGCAGCATGATATTTTTTTCCGCGTTTCATACTCAAACCATGCTAACACCCTTTACGGGTCGAATTTGAAAAAGTTGTAATACACGTGTTTCTTAATTTCTTTGGCTTAGTATATTGACAAAATTTCATATCCATGTGATCAAAAAAAATCCATAATAACTTTGGGAGCCCATTTGACCCACTTAGAAGTTGATTTTACAAAAATGCTCAAATTTTTTTTTTTTAATTGTTGTGTTGAGTTTATTTACCAAGTTTCGTTACTCTAGCTGCATCATAGGATGAAATGGTAATCCTTCTTTGTGCAAACTTTGAAACCCCATTATAAGACCTTAGGGGTAGTTTTACGAAAAATGCCGGAAATATGTTTCTTAGATTTGTGTGTGCAATATATAAACTGAGTTTTATGACTGTAGATTGAGAAATATTTTTTGGACTCCAATTAGACCCCTTTAGGAGTTGAGTTTCAAAAAATTATTATTTGCACTTGGATTACTATAATTTGATTAATATATTTGCAAAGTTTCAGCAATGCAGTATGAATTTTTTTTCCGCGTTTCTTACTCAAAAAACCATGCTAAAATACCTTGAAGGGTCGATTTTCAAAAAGTTGTGTTACACGTATTTCTTTATTTCTTTTTCTCAGTACACTTACAAAGTTTCGTGTCCGTGTGACGAAAAAAAATTTTCTTTTCATACAAACTTTGGGATCCCATTTGACCCACCTAGGGGTCGATTTTACAAAAATGCTTCAAATGAGTTTGTTCAATGGTTGTTTTGAGTTTATTTACCGAGTTTCGTTACTCTAGCTGCATCATAAGATGAAATGGAAATCCTTCTTTGTGCAAACTATGAAACCCCATATACGTAAATACGTAATACCTTCTAGTTGAATTATTCGTAAACTGTATGTCCAACTAACCTCAGACACCTTGTTTGTATGCAGCTGCAATGGCTCAATCTGGATGTAGTATTCTATTTCACTGATTTTTATAAAACATGTACCATGTGTATCTTCTAAGTTGGGATAGTACCTACTTTACCCTTCGGAGTCGCTGGACGATCGGGGTGTGTGACCTTAGAACGTCCATTGAGTACGGCGGCGACTCCGAGGAGGACGGAGGCGGGGTTTCGACCCCCGTCCCCTCGATCACCGTGACTGGGGCCGCCGGGGGGCAATAATGCGCACCCCAGCGGCGGGCTCAAAGGCAACTCACTGGTGCAGATCCCACCGGAGAGACCTGGGTCCCCTCTCATGTGCCGATGCGACAGTCGCGGGGGTTTTAGTGGGTAAGAATTCCACATACCCTGATCGAGCCCCACAGCTCCTGGGAATCTTTTGAAGATTTCCCCCGCGTCAAAAATATACCTACTTCACTGTTTGGAGTCATTGGACGTTTTGGGATATGAGCCCTAGACGTCGATCGAGTAGGTACGGCGGCGACTCACAGGAGTACGGCGGCGGGGTTGGGACCCATGTCACCATGTCTGGTTCTCGGGGGGCTATATTGAGTCCCCCGGCGGCGGGCTCACAGGCAAGTCATTTAGGGATTCCTGGTGCAGATCCCACCGGAGGGCCCAGTCCCCTCTCTCATGTACTGCTGCGCCAGCCGCGGTTGTTTTAGTGAGTAAGAATTCCACATTTCCCGGTTGAAATCGGTGGGGACGCGGGTCCCAAAAACTTGTTGAAGGTTGTTTCCGCGAGAACAAAAAAGTACCTCCTTCACTATTATAAATTGCATTGATTTGCATACAGCCGGGCCGTTTTTCCGTGATCAGACAGACAAAAATGTTAAAAGTAGCCAATATTGTGTTCTTTCTTGCTTATTTATTTCTAATATTATAATTTACAGACTCCAATTATAATTTTCAACCTTTACTGTTTTAGTCATGTTTTAGTAGATCATTTCGTCTTATCTTTAACAATTTATGCAGCGCACGCGAAGAAAGTACGGATTGACAATTTTAAATTCGAAGTATCTTTTGAACGGAATGTCCGATTTCAATAATATAAATAGTAATGTATAGATATTGAAGCAGACTTGAATACAACACACATTTAATTGGATAAGGATTATTATAAAGGTATCAATAACATCATCTGAATGAAGACGGACTTTTATCAACATTTAAAATATAAAAAAGTACTTGTAGTGACATAACTCTAATAGTTAGACATATGGTATTGCGGACTTTTTTGTAGATATTGATACGTTCTATAATATTGTAGAACATTTTTTTGTTGTATCATCAATAGTTTCCGCAGCGCATGCAATGACAGACATTTTATGACTGAGTTTTACACACCTTGGGTTACATTATTTTAATTTTAGTAGGGATCCCTATTTTTTTAAAATATGAAATAGCCTATGTTACTCAGTGAAGATGTAGCTTTCTAATGGTGAAAGAATTTTGGAAATCAGTTCAGTAGTTTTGGAGCCTATTCATTACAAACAAACAAATCTTTCCTCTTTATAATATTAGTGTAGAAGTGTAGATTACGTTTGTGTTTTTTTTATCACTGCTCTTCCTTTTTATTTTGTTTTCTAATTTTGGCGCTCGCTCTTAGTAACTTCAAACAAAAATTACCTACCTTGCCCGGAAATTTCCGCTGAGTACACTTATAGACTCGTTTTCAGCAGTTGTTTGTATTTTTAATTTATATTGTCACACTAGCTGTACCCGCGGCTTGGCACGCAGCCAGTAGGTAGGTAATTTCCGCGTTATACTCGTGAAATCAAACTTGACATACCTAACACGATCCATCTCCATTCAACTTGATCAGATTCGGTCCGACTCGATCCGACCCTTTTATTTTTCGCGGAAAGACCTTCAAAAGGGCCTCGGGACCTGTGGGAGTAAACCAGGGTATGTGGGATTCTTACCCACTAAAGCCCACGCGGCTGTTCCATCGGTAGGTACATGTGTGGGGACACCAAAGTTCTCCGGTGGGATCTGCACCAGTGGCCCCGCTGCCGCCTCCTAGGAGTCGCCACCGTACTGGATGGATGTACTAAGTAAGGGCCATACCCCGAACGGCCAGCGACTCCGAAGGAACTCAATCCGACTCGATCCAACCTCGTCGGACCACCCGATCCAACTCGATCGATTTACACAAATAATATCAAAATCATCCTATATATATTAAGGGTAACCCTTATGTATTGATGCCCCGTCCTGCAGGAACCCTTAAATTTGTCGCATCGGCGTGGACACTACGGTGGGATCTGCACCAGAAAACTGAGGGTTTTCTGGTCTTGCCTTTAAGCCCGCCGCCGGAGACACTTTATACATCTACCAAGCAAGCTGCTGTACTTGTTGGACATCTAGGGCCAAACACCTCAAACTTTCTGAAGGAGCTTTATTCTTAAGATTGAAGAATGTTATTTTAAGTGGTCAATAACTTCTTATATTTTTTTATTAGGTACTAACTTTTGTATTTCAAGATCAATGATTCAATGATTTCGATGTCTATCACATCAACGTATTTTACAGAGGTTTAATTTGAGATTTCATGGAACCATTATAAAGAAAGATAAGCGATTTTAGAACAGCTCCTTTTCAACAAAAATACAGAACATTTTACACACCAGACATAGAATCAGTTACATAGTTCGTTAATACATAACGGCCAATTAAAACAATTTGAAATTTAATTTAGATATCTACACGAACTTACCTGTCTATATACGTTCCCTATAGCATCAAAGAGTTAGAATATTGAAATAATCTATAGAATTTACAGTCGAGTGAACAGCACCTATTCAAACGTTTTGGCTAAAGATAAAGCCTCTCGCACGTCATTGTTAGTAGTGTCAAAGACATTGCGACACTAACAGCTTCATGTTCGTGAGTAAACCCCTTTGTCTTCAGGCAGTGATATCCTTTGTACCGGTTTAAGCTAGGGGTACGACAACTTTCTATATATATACATACATATGTATTGTATATTGATTTTACTGTCTACTCGTCTAATTGAGCGAATTAAGAAATGAAAAATAGTTACCAATTTATTTATGATAATATAAATAATATTAGCAGTAACAGCTCAGTGGAAGACCACTTGTCTTGGATACACGGTGCGCAGGTTCGAGCCCAGACTCGCACCTCTTATTTCTTTAATTATACAGAACATAAAAACTGACAGATGTCGAATGTGATCTATTAAATTGGCCCTACATTAGTGATCATGTTGATTTTATTATTATGTTTATCGGTTGTTTACCTTGTCTACATCTTATCTTACCATACCCTCCATACCATCTTATTATTCATTTGTTTATTTTATTTTTTATTTAAAGGTAGTCCACCAGCTTAAAATATAGAACAACAACTATTTTTAAGAACTATTTAATTTAATTAAAAATTATATTATATTATTATTATATTATAAAGGAGTCTGTCTATGTCTATGTCTGTGTAACTCCCGTGTTTACTGTTTTGGGATGATTCCCGAAAGAGTAAACACAGTCTGTGTCTGTGACAGCGTGTACTTTTCATTAATTTTAATACCTGTAAGAAAAAAGAGCTATGTTAGTGTATGTAATAGTGGATCGTAAGCCGCACTAACAAACTCTGTATGTGGAAGTACTTCCCCAGTTAGACTGCTTCAATTTTTGTACCGGGTGATCCAGCTATAGCTAACCTCGCTTAGGTCCAAGTTACTGTTACAAGACTTGTACCTAAGGCATGATTATGTGGGTACTTACTTCTTCAAGTATTAAAAATATCTATTTATTGTGTTAATAAATGATCTGTATATAGGTTAATTAGTATCGAGTAACAAACTCAATTGGAGTTTTTTTTTTGGCAAAAATAAATGTAGAGACCAGCCCCCCTAGACAATGTAACATTCTACAAGCGTTATCGCTAATAGAAAGTATAAAAATGTATGAGAATGACATAAGTCATTGAAAAATCACGTGACAAATTGTAGGGAATTGACACCGCTATCGAACGAAGAAATGGATTCGCTATGAAGCGATTGCATCTTGTCTAGGCCCTCAGCGCTGGCGAAAAGTCAGTGGGAAAAATAGCGATTGTCTCTTTGGTTCCGTGGAGCAGCTGTCAATTCGTCGCGTCGCAGCGTGTCGCTGCAACGTCAGCGTCATAATTTGATCATTAGGTGCAGCCCACATCGGAAAATCTATTTCATTTCTTGAATACCCTGTTTTTATTTACTAGATCAAAATCGTGGAAATACATTTATGAACACAGGAGTAATGGCTGGCGACTGGTCAGTCAAAGACTTACTATGTTCGCACTTTTATTGCTACGATTTTGATTGCGTAAAGAAAAACAGGGTATTCAAGGAAATTAAAGGGTATATAGGGAAAAACACTTTTTTTGCGAAACAAAAAAACTATTGAGTGTGTTCCTTGATTAACGTGTGTAAATATCGACTTAGTTTTTTAACACTGATTAAATAAAGATGAATTATTTTATTTATGAAATTGACTAAATTAGTAACGGGGCATAGGTAGGTTAATCTTGAAATCATTGTGAATTTCAATCCAAACAAAAAATACAAAAAAAGAACACCAATCGAGTGACGCTACCGCCTGTCCTAACAGTGATGAAAATGAAAATTAATAAAGTGATTTGAATTTTACATGGCTAGAATAACTTACCAGATATTATATTATTTAAATTAAGTGAATTAATAAAAAAAATTATACATTCAGATCGTTCGATGACTCTTTATTTACATAGTGACAACTGGGGTGACATTCAATACAACCAAACGTAATCACAGAAAAGTAATTCACTAATTATTACGAAGCTTACAATAAACTTGACGTAAGAACTAACATGCTAGACAAACTCGTACGATCCTATCCATTCAATGGAAAAGGCATTAAAAAAACCGGGAATTACCATATTTTTCATGACGAAAATGTAATAAAATCTGTAATATCAACAATTTCCTAGACTTATATAAATTTTAAGAAACAATATGTACAACGTTAGATAACAATCAGGTGACGCCCGTAACATAAAGTTTTAATTCTATGCAGTCAAATCTTTATAAGGCCGAATGCGCGAGATTTTTTACTAAACATACTACGTTTATGTTACATCCCGTTTTATCTCGTTTTCTCTAACAAAAATGAAATTTGCAGTCATGTAATGTTACAGAATTGACAAGATTAAACCTATTTTAATTAGACAAAATGGCAAGTTCTGTTGTGTAATTTTCTTCTATGTTTGCGAACAGAATTTCCTTACGTTATATTGAGGTTAAAAAACCTCCTGTATAAATTTGGAAACACAAAACCACCAGGCTAGTATCTAGTATCTAAATAAAGTCATCTAATAAAATTTCATCTAGAACATTGAACCCGAATATTTTACATAAATAACGTTCATAGTTTGTAATATCATTCCTAAGTAATTGCAGACTGTAGACTGCAATACTATACGAATGGATGTTTCTTTTAAAGGCGTGGAAATAAAACTGACTTGTTTTTTGAACAAACGCCAAAAAGACATTCGGGCACAGCCGTAATACAAGCTTACAGGTTCACGTTTTTCATAATATAGTAAGTACCGACAAAACTCGACTTATGTAGCTGTATTTTGCTTTAGGTATCTCGTCGCTCCTATTCTACAAATATTGTATTTACCAAACCAAAACACTAAGACAATCAAATGAAGATATACGCCGTTTACTTCTAGTATATGCTTGACTTCATCCATTCATTCAATCTATAAATTTACATAATTATACATATGTATAACTTGGCAGTGCTGTTACATCTTCTGTTTTTTATCTCTATTTTCTTTTATAGCTGAATTTGTTGAACTGTTTCTATTCAAATAAATGAGATTAGTCATAACTATGAATTTTATCATTATTTACATGGAACCTTCAAAATATATTTCTAATTTCTATATAATTGTGTATCATTAAAATGCCTGGGTGAGTTTCTAATTAATAAACCAGTTGCAACCTAATAAGACGTTGCATTCATGAGTCCATAAATATTATTTTGATATTTAATCGTTACTACTATGACTTTGGCATCCATTATCACTGGAATTGAGCCGTATATTATAGATACATTGATAGAGTACCTAGCTTATTAGTTAATTCCATAGACAAACGTTTTAAAATTGTATGATCATTTTGCATAGCTGTTGTCATTTTAATGTGATATGTTTAAAATATTTCTATAATATACTTGTTTGAAATAGTAAATTGTGATGTAGTTTATAATTTACAATGTATTTAGAAGTTACTTTTACATTCAGATTTATTGGATAATCTAAAAGGAGATTGGCTTCTTTATTATTTAAAATTGATTTAACATGTATTTATCTTTGGATGATTAGTCTTGAAGTTTAAATATTAAGGAATCAGTTTTAGTTTATAGTAGGTATGTTTAGTTAATATTTAAACACTGAGCAACGATAAATTACGATTAACTATTTAACAATTTTATTGACATCTGTTGACGGTATCTCATAAAATGTGCACACTATGCAGTCTCCACTATAACATAATCGGTTAAAATGAACAATATACACGTAGATACTACTAGTAATTGATTTTGTTAGCTTATGCGCATCGAACGTCATCTTATCGCGAACATATGAGTTAGTACTTATAGTTCAGTTAACTAACCATATAAGAACACTTTTATTCCTTATCAATAATAAAATAAAATCACTACGACCTCACAATATAGTACTATGTTCAACGGTAAATTCAGCTATTAGTCTAATTTGCCTCTCGAAGATTGCAATGCGTCGATCATATGTGTTCGTCCTGTACATCTGCCGAGAGAGAAAAAGATCATTTAATTTAAAAAAAACCAATGACATGGTCGTCGATCTGCATCAGTAAAAGTAATCAATTTTAGCTATAGACAAGACGCACGGTACTAAAAAGTGAAGCCACGTTTAGTATTACCAAATTCCTTTAATCTCATAAAGTAACTAGTGACCCACTCTGGCTTCGCATGGGGATATACAGTTGTGTATACATGTAAACCTTCAGTGAAAAATTACCTATCTGATGGTGAAAACCGCTTAAAAATCCGTTGCGTGGTTTAGGATAAGTTAGCGGATATACAGACAGACAGACATACGCGGAAAGCGAAAGCTTTGTTTTATACTATGTAAGGATGACCACAGTGTATAAATACAATTGAAGCACAAATAAAATCTTTTTAAAAAAAAATTGAACCGACTTCAATATCACTGAAAAGTATAAAATAATTTAAATATTATTGAAGTTGGTGCCAAATATACACAGCAGGTACGCTAACACCAACTTCAATAATATTTAAATTATTTTATACTTTTCAGTGATATTGAAGTCGGTTTAATTTTTTTTTAAAAAGATTTTATTTTAAACTTTTTAGTGATATTTTCATATATAAAGATTGAACCATCGAAAACAGTAAAATTATCTAGGTAGGTTATGATCACATTATCGTCTACATAGTTTTACATAATTCATGTTTCTTCAGAAAAAAATATCCGGTCGTAATGAAATTTGCATGAAAACATCATAGTAGTTTACTCTCTCGAATAAAAAAAGAATCATCGAAATCGGTTCATAATTGTCAGAGCAATGTAATGGAGAACATCAGTTTTATGGTTTTTACCAGATAAATTCCTCCACATCGTTCATGGTCCTCCAGGAAGTTCTTATCCGGTTGTAATAAAATTCATACAGATTCAATACAGTGGTTTCTTCTTTCGAATAAAAAAAGAATCATTGAAATTGGTAAATATTTGCCAGAGTTATGACTATTTTTGTCCGACCGAGCGAGTCCGAGCGACTAAAACGTCATCTATATAGGCTTTCTTGCAAGTCTCAGTGCGCAGTCACCATTCTTGTTTTTTCAGGAACTACTTATTCCTAAGCAATAATTTTTTTATGGGACCCAATTAACGGATTAAAGAATGGATGGAAGAAAGATTTTTTCAGATCGGTTCATAATTGCCAGAGTTATGCGCAAACATACATAGAAAAAAAAAAAAAAAAAAATATATACAGACGAATTGAGAACCTCCTCCTTTTTTTGAAGTCGGTTAAAAAACAGCTGTTTTTGAGTGTGATCAAAGCTTTTTGATAGTATTGTACTCAGTTATAACTAATAATAATAATAAAAATAATGTCCTCCGGGCCGGTACGACCACAGCGACCGATCTATGTCAAGCCCAGAACCGACTTTTTACATGCACATTCGACGCATAGATTACCATACTTTACAGACAATCGGATAATTGGTGCAAGGGACATCTTCACAAATTAGTTGCGTATTTGAACCCACGACCTTCGGTTTGCAAAGCAAGTGTTTGCCGCTGCGCCACGGAGGCTACCCCAATGGTGCAATAGGGTATTTGACTGTCCTTGGAAAACTATTGCAAATTGTTAACTAAGTATTGTTTCAATAAACTAGGATTATGTTTTTTTTTTCATAATTTTTAGTATTTTGTCAATAGTTAAATTTAAACAAATAAAAATCGATTACACGGATCATGACTGACTGAAACAATGACGGTGCAACATAACAAAATATTGTTTATGAATTGATTGGGTATGTGACGTCACTAGGCACTTATATAGTTTACGATTCGTGTTTTACAGAAACATCTTACATTATTTTTAAAGTTTTTATTACAAAATACTTTTAAAATTGCAATAGCCTTTAAGGATTACACCAACTCGTACCATATTTTTAATACAGTTAAATACCGTATTGAACCTACTGTGTGTTTTATTTACATTGTGGTCATTACTTTTCGGTTTGGTATTACCTTCGGTGGCTTCACTTAAAAGTAAAGTGCTTCCCGTCTATTCTTACTCTTTAAGTCTGAGGCCTATATACATACATATATCTACATATTGCTAACTTCTTTCGAATTAAGCTAAGACATATAGGTCATAGGACTATTATACACACTACGTAGACATGAGTGCAGAGCGACGACGAAATAAAGCGTCTAACTTATTGAGATATCTACATAATTATTCTATTTTACATAAGCTAGTACAGTAAAGTAGTAAAGGAAAAGCAAAAATAAAAACATCAGCATTAAGTAGGTACTAAGGAATTCATTCATAGAAAACGTAATAAAGTCTGAGTAATTCGGCTGTGTCTGTAAATGTACAGATTTGTATAATAATACAGATTTTATAGGAAAAAGAAACATTAGGGAGAAAATATGCACTAATTTAGTTCTTAAAAGCAAATTCTATATTTCATCAAATGATTACTAAAATATTTTTAGAAATGTTGGGAAATTGGGAGTGGATTTTTAAGATGTAACTTCATTTATCATTTTGATCTATTTAAGTTGTTTTACGAATAGTTTTTAGGGCGTGTATAAGAAGTATTTTTTTATTAAATAATATTTAACCAAAATATTATTTACAAACATTCATGCAAGAAAATCTCGTTAGTCAGCCGTTACCAAGATCTGACATGGTCGAATACTGTAGTTTATAATGATAACTTAGTTTTGCACATTTAAAGTGAAACAATAGAGGGTTCGATGGTGCGGACATACAAAAGTCAAATGATTATGTACCTATACGTATTTTTGGTGGATGTTTAGTGGTCAACCTGGAGTCAGTTGTTCAAGCTGATTAGAGCCTCTGACTTGGCTCAACGACGTGTCCTAGTTGACAACAACCGGGACTCCGCAGTACGTAGACGCTCAGTTTAAATGCTACTAATCGGTCACCCATCTAAGGATTGACCTTGTTGTCGTTACTTAACCTACTGATCGGTTACCGGACAGTGATTACAACTGGCTTGAACACCTCGACTAAGCCAAGTTGCCATTCTCTAATATTGAACGCTAGAGGTAAGTAAGTAAGTAAGTTGCACTATGTGCCTACTATCGAGGGCACGAACGGTGTACCAGTTTTCAATCAAAATCGTTTGAACGACGTTAAGTGTGGGCTTAGGGCTCCCGCACATTACTGCGAATTCGCATCGCATCGCAAATATCTGCGAGAAACAAATGCATTTTCGATACAAAAGTTCATTTGTTTCTCGCAGATATTTGCGATGCGATGCGAATTCACAGTTACGTGTGGGAGCCCTTACGTATTTGGGGCCGGCTCGTGCAAGCGATTGTCGCCCTAGGGCCTCTGCCTCGAACTTTGCGGGCAGCGGGGCGGCGGCAGCAGCTGCCACGCCGCGGTTTTCGAGAACCGGTCCATTTGATTTTACGCAGATCCTGCCACTCCCGCGCCGCCACTGCCGCCGCCCCGCTGCCCGCAAAATTCGAGGCAGAGGCCTAAAGGTGAGGCACCGCTTGTGACCGCGAGACTACTTCGCTAAGTCACGTAAAGAAAATGTCATTCCCATAATTTTGTTTTCTATTCTTTAGTGTTCAATTATGGTGAATGGCAACATGACAACTTGACTAAGGGGACAGTATATACTTGGACTCAACAAAATGTACGTACATATGTGGGGGGGGTAATGTGTTTTGTGTAACGAAATCAGGGTTTTCTTTGATTTGTGCTTAGTAATATACTAATTTAACGAGTAATATAAAGCGCATAAAGCACCAAACATACGGTACCGGGGTGGAGCAAAGTGCAACGTGAGTGTGGATGACATGCATATCTGGGGTGACACAGAACTGGGAACTACGGGGGCTCTGACAACATCACCAAACTACTTACAATGCTACAAGGGGGGTAACACGTGGTTAGCACATACCATCTGTGTACTGAACACTGTTCAGTTAATCTTGATATATAAATGGCCTTTTTCTCCCAATCACAGTTGTTTGATCACAAAATTTTACAGTTCAATCAATTCGTTTTTGGAAAAATTGCGCAAAATGAACGGTGCGTCATAACGAGATTTGACTGCATGAATTCCAGGGACTACTCATTTAAAATTATAAAAAAAAATCTCTTATTATCTATAAAATCAACTTATCAATATTTATAACAAAGAAAACGTCATTTATGTCATCAACGTTATCTTAAAACTATCTAAATACTCGTGCCAATAAAAAAGAACAGTGTCGATTAAAAGACAATGTGTGTCAATTATTGAGTACTTTAAAATGCAGAACAATCGTTGTATATATACTTAATTTTATAGATCATCGTCCGTAGAGACGAGACACAAGTTTACACTAGAAACTAATAGCCTAATGGAGAGTCACATCTATAAATCATAGTTTACAAATTGAATACGTAGAAACAATTTATATAAGTAGATCTCATAATGCTAAGAGTACCACTAAATCAGTCTAGTAGGAGTTGTAAATAGGGTCTTTATATAGTCGTAAAGACACGTGCAATAACTACGGTACGTGTGAGGTAGAGTTGCCAGCTTAGAACGCGACCACTGTGACATTAAGCGAAAATAGAATGTATATTAATTTTAAAATTAGATAAAGTATTAAATTTAAATGTCGATATTTTAATAGTTATGAAATAACAAATAAGTTCAATAAGCTTTTTTAAATTCAATAAGCTTTTTTTTAAACAAACAAAAATATAATTTTATTTTCAGCCGGGTACATGGCCATACCCGCTTACCATCACGATCCAACAAGACAAACGATACTTAAAGACATATTCAAAAAACACGGTGACACGGCAGAACTTCAAAAAATATCTAAAACCACTTGAGTATTGCTGGGTCCATATTATTTATGTAAAAATAAAACTTTTGTAAGTATCTCGTTTTTAACACATAAATAACCTGTAAAAATATCGACAGTTATTTTTTTAAAGCCTCATATAATTTACACATATGCATGGAAACTTAATACATTTTTAGTTGCTCAACCTCACAAAAAGGCTGTGGTATAATGCGAGGTTAAAAAAAACACTTCTGATATTTTGCAAGAGTGAAATTAAATAAGTAACACAAAATACTCCACAGATACATACTGCCAATTAGAACTCGCGTCGCTTTTCTATAATTCGCATTTATTAATTTGACATCACTAACTATAGTTATCCTTTTTTCATAGGAACGCTATAAGTTCCAAAATAAGAACGAGTAATCTATACATTCTAGCACGTAGCGGCAGAAACCTCAAATAATACACGTACAAAGGTGGCATCTCGCCCATAAAATTAATGGTCACAAACATTTCCACAACGTTCAGAATCAGTTAAGAGCAGTGTTACGTAATTAAGAAATAAATAACCACCTAACTATGGTAGGTATAAAATACATACATAAAAATAAATGATTGAAGATTTCATGTCCAAAATGTTCGAGTAACTAACACAATAACTTAATAGGTATTTCGAGGCTCACATTAGGTAAGTGCTATTAATTCGTGCAGGTAGAATTGTACGCCAAACAATTGAAGGGGCATCCCACTTCTCGTAGCCGTAGCATATTAATTAAGCCCAACACGAACGAGGACGGGGAGACATTGGTAAGGGACACAGCCATCCTAATGGCCGGACCAGACGGCGAACGGTAATGATGGTTAAGTGCGATTCCGCCTGTGATTGACTAATCCCGTTGCCATTCGATTGTATTCCCGTCGCTGATAGGCACCGCTCCCGCACGAAATTGAATGAACTGGCTGCCGATATTACTTTTCAGCAGACATATTGCTTGGTAGGCCGAACTTAGTAGGCCGTTAAAATATCACAAATTTGTCAGAAAGTTTTGATGGTTACAGAGAATTTGGGCCTACAGATTTAGATGATAAAAACAGGTTTCAGGCTTTATAGGATCCTTGTATAAATAAACAGGTGGTTTAGTTAAATACGGCAAGATTTCAAAACAACTGTTAGTTTCTAAGGAGTGGAATTGTTTTTCTGATTATTAGTATGATAGTTATAGGTAGCTCTCAGAGAAGTCAAGGTCAGAGACGGAGGCGCGTGAAGATCGCGTATAGTTGGTAGACGTGCCATAGTCTGAGGTGGCGGTCGCTAGGTCGGCGAGAACGCCCCCGCCGCCGCCTGTACCTTGCGTCACGCCCGCTGCTGCCGCTTCTCGCTCCGCTAGCTTCTGTTTCAGCACCCGAATCCGCTCCTCCTTCTGCAAATATTCTTTATGTTTAATTTTTCGTGGCCCAATAATACATAATATAATATAACTTTGAATTGTTCAATACTGTCACGTGTAAAATTAGTTAATGTTACTTTCGTATGGGTGGTACTTGTTTTGTTGCCGCTTGATAATGTATTTGTAATTGTTATTTTGTGGTGCTATATACATGCTGTAACTTCTTAATGCCTACTGCTCGGGAGTGTAGCTCATAATTTACATGTTTGTATGCCCATTTTGCAGTTTAGTGCTCTCGTTAGATGAACCTGCTTTTATGCTTTATCTAATCCCATTTTGCTTAAAATTTCATAGCAATTTTTATAATAGTTATGTTTACTGTATCATAGTCTAGTTTAATGGCTGCCTAAGCTAAAGTGCGGTAGTTTTTTCTCTTCTAAACGTGGTAGACATTTACATTTTGTCATATGTTGCCAATTAGGCATGGTAAGCTAGGTTCATTCTATGTATTGCTTTGATAAGAATGACGCAATTAGTGTATTTTATCTTTTACTAGCAATTTCCTGCGGCTTCGCCCGCTAATTTTTTTACAGAGTTTACCAACCCCTAACACAACCCCAAAGGTTGTTTTTAAAAATTCGCGAAACACGTATTGATTTAATTTATTTAGAGAATATTTTCAGTAAATTTCAAGTCAATCGAACCATACAATAAAAAGTTTCATACAAAAGAAAACACCCCATTTAACCCCTTTAGGAGTCGAATTTTCAAAAATCTTTTCTTAATGGATGCTTACGTCATAAGAAGAACCTACTGTCCAAATTTCAGCTTTCTAGGTCCATAGGTTTGGCCTGTGCGTTGATGAATCAGTCAGTCAGTCAGTCAGGACAAGTAATTTTATAATATATTGTATAGATTATGTAAAAGGAAGAATAATAATTAATTATACTAGCTAACAAAGCCCGTCTGGTAATATTCAAACTTTTTTTTCGGCCAGTATTAATAATATTCTGCTCATAATAAGAGATTGATGTATAAAATAACTTGTACCGGAATTTTTATGGAACGTTCGGTGTCTGAAGACTTATTTATATTGTTAGCGAAACTGGTGCTTTATTTAACGATGGTTGTGCCACGGTACATTCAGAGGGGTTGAATTAAACATGAAGGCGAAACGCCTCCAGCTGTCTGAGATGAGGCAGTTCTGCGATTTGTATTCTTTCACTTAGTGTTGGACTTAATAAAAACGTTAAATTAAGTGTTTCCACTTCGTTACATTTTTACTATCCCAATTGATTAATTTCTTGGCCATCGAACACGTATTGATTTTGTTGCATGATTCAAGTCACAATACTTATAGAAAAGTTTATTAAAAGCTAGAAAAAGGATTTGGTTCCGAGGTATGACGCGATGCCTTGCGGCTGAAAAGTTTACTGCGAGACTGTGTTGCGAGAATGCCAGCTCCATTTTAAAATTACTTGAGCTGCGGTTAGTTGCCTTTGTGCCTTTATGTTCTTGTGGTGTAAACCTTCAGTTGGTCCCAGGTGAGGGTCAACTGGGGTAGGTAGGAATCTTACCCACCAAAACCCACACGGCTATCGTATTGGCACATAAGAGGGAAGACCTTTCTTATTTCGCGGGGGCTACCTTCACAAGGTCCCGTGGAGCTGTGGAGCTCGACCGAGGTATGTGGGATTCTTACCCACTAAAACCGCCGTGGCTGTCGCATCGGCACATGAGAGGGGCCCTCCGGGATCTCTGGTGGGATCTGCACCAGGAGCCCCTCAGTACCTAGCCTTTTAGCTCGCCAGGGAGCGTATTGCGACCCCTTAAACCCCTTAAAACCTGACGCTGTGGTCGAGGGGATGAGGGTCGCAACCCCGCCGCTGGCCTCCTCGGTGTCGATGGTCAGGTGGTTAACCATATAAGTCACTACCTAACAGTATGTAGGTTCAATTCCTCCCCAAATAAACATTGTAAGTGTATCAAAATGTCTATGTGTCCCATACCTAGGTGTTATTGTCTATAAAAGTACCTACTATTTAGTATTTATTGCACAGATTACGTCTAGTATGGGATCAGGTGACCGTGTGTGGTTTATTATTATTTAGCGACAGTTTAAGTTAGAGTTACAACAGAATATACACATTAGGCTGATAAAAGTTCAATTCCCTCCCGATACAAGATGGATACTTCACAATGCCTCGCTACTATGCATAGTTTGCAGTTCAAGCTAATGCAATCACGAAGTTTCTTGGCAACTTTAAGGGAAAGTTTATTCAGCTTTCAAGCCCGCTCGTAAGTTGTTGTCGGGATACTGAGGCCTTTCGGGACCATCCATTTTATTATTTAGACCTAATAGCTTGACTTACGTCCATACCTTAAAACGTCTAACCTAACCTGTATATATTTATATTTAAGATCGTTTAAAATTAATAAAAACTATAATGGCACGTATTACATAATCATTATTATTATTGACTATTATTATAAAAGTTCTAATTAACCCCGTTATAAAATAAATAAACGTATCTTTACCCATGTATGAACTTAACGATTGTATAAGTAACGGAGACATTTAACTAATTAGGAGTAGAGCCGTCAAAGCGAAAAACATCACTAAACTACTTATAATAAGTCATTAGAAATGTGCGTAAGTTAAGCCAAAAAAAGCAATTACCTAATTTCTTGTTGCCATAGGTATTGCAAATCTCCTTAGGATAAAAGGACTGTATGAGACTACAGTGCTGGACCTTACTGTGTATTGTATCTTTATAATATTAATTTATTGACGAATTTAATAAAGGTGGCAGTGGTGAGTGTTTTTTTTTGGATGAAAAAAATCCCCATGGCCGCTCTATGGTATATACATACTTACATACTATATAATATTTTTGATGAAAAATGATTCTATGTATGACGGAAATTTAAAGCTAATACAGCAAGTCCTGCGTCGGTAAAATGCGTTAAATGTAACGAACGTGACGTGTGCCTTTGAAAATCAAGTAAAATGCCGTCATGCGGATCTAGAAAATGCGCAAAGCATACTGCACAAAAGTAAATAATAGGAAAGGGATATCATACTTTAACTAATTTAGTAATATGAAAATAATTACATGGGTCACAATGTTTGGCGTGCATTAGAAGGGATATGAAATATCTATGTTTTTGAATGCCGCAGAACCGATGATCGTTGGGGAAGACTGGTTCTGGAGTGGGGACCACGAACCGGAAAACGTAGCGTCGGACGCCCTGTGACCAGCTGATGTGACGATATACGCAAAGCAGTTAGCAATGACTGAATGATCATCAGGCCAATGGCCTATATCAATGTGGAGGCTTATTTCCAGCAGTAGACTAATGTAGGCTGATGATGAAAGCCTTATACTGTCCACATAGATATATAATAGATAGTATATCGATGACTGTCCAATAAAAAACGTACCTGTGCAATGAGTTTCTGTAGCTCCTCGTTCTCCTTGACCAGTTCCCGGTATCGTTCTTCATCAGCAGGCGCCGACCCTGAGCCGGAGCCTCGCCCGCTCTCTGCACGCTCCGTCGGATGTCGAATTATTTCAATCACCTGGATCATATTTATAAAATCATTTGACTTGACCAGTGGCGATTGCTCGTTGCCTTGTCTGTACGCTAGATTCTTTGCTGCACTTTGTGTAGTTGTATACCCTACCTATATCCTAATATTCAGAAACTAATCATTTTCATCATCATCATTGCCGAAAGACGTCCACTGCTGAACAAAGGCCTCCCCCTTAGAAGGGAGGGGTTGCCATAATCCCGACGGTTAACAGGCGGCTTGGGGATCACAGTATAGGTGGAAGATAAATCCAAAAGGAAGACGCTACTGCCCATCTTCCCGTTCGAAAGGAGATGGGGGGGATGCAATTCAAACCCGGCACCTCTCGGGAATCAGAACCTAATACCAACCCAGTACTCATAAATAATACAAACAGGAAGCTTTAATTTAGTAAAATATTGAATCCCATTAAAATATTTTAAGTTAAAGCTACAAGAGGCAGCTGTTATATAAATAAAAAAAAAACTATTAAACTAAAAAGCACTGAATCACAAAAAGAAAATCGAAGATATTGTCTGTCTATTAATATTAGTCTTTCGAGTAAGCCTGTTTATAATTATGTAAGTAGGTACATAGAATATGAGAGTGTGAAAGCGTGTATTTAAGGACAATGTTTTATTGATAGCAGACAGCATGCCATGACAGGGAATAGGTAGGACATGTCAGGAACTGGCTTAGCATAGCGGGGAATGGTGGGACACGGCACGGCAATGGCCTGGCCTTGAGCGGCATCGCAGGGCACGGAAGGTATGTTAGGACCTGGTGCAGCATGGCGGAGCACAGTAGACATACACGTGTCAGGGCACAGGGACAGGATAGGGCATGGTTGTCAGACGGAAATAATGACTTTAAGGTAGTAAAATAAAAGTTAGACAATATTAATATCTTAGACTTTTTTAAATATAAACTCCGGCCCCAAAAAGATGATTCTCATGTTAAATCGTGCGAAAATATCTCTAAGGTTGTAGCAAAGGCATTAATTTCGATAAGCGCGGCTAACTTCTGCCGTAAATCACATTTTGGTTTATATTTTAACGAGTAAATCCATAGTATATCGATGAGTAAATCAATTTTCCCTTTTTAGGTGTCTGCTCTTTGAGTCCTCAGAGGTCGAAGTGTTTATTTCAAGTGTCTTGTTTATGAGGAAAGCAACACTCAATAATGTTTTTTCAAGATGTTTCCTAAGTGTACCATCTTACTTTGTGATATAGAATTTGTATTTTTTATTTTGATAACAATAAAAGGAGACTGGTAGTTTATTTATTAATAAAGTTTCCATTAATATCAATACGGCAATTGTCCTTGAATACTATGGTGCTGATCGCCAAAGAAATCTCGTGCTACGTGCTGCCACTTTTGATTACCTACTTGTTAAGTGAGAATTACATAAACAACTGAATTAGATATTTCTAAAAATATTTTCTTCGTTTATATTCTCTACCACCTACCACGATTATATGTTTTTAACCATATTTTTGCTGACAGAAAAAAACTTACCTTCGGAATAAAAATGAGCGCCATGCTCAGAAAACAGCAGAACACGATGGCTAGCGAGACGAACGCGAAAGCGGCGTCCTGCTGGCTCGCGATGACGAGAGTGACGGGCGCCGTGATCAGACAAAGCACCACCACGTTATAAATGCTCATGCCCACGTAGCGCGAGTCGTTGATTTGACGGACCTTCACCGAGCGCGTCTCGTATGCCAGGAACAGGCCAAACACGAGCACCAAGCCCTTGTAACCGTACATTACGCCTGAAACAATAGCTCTTTTATGGCTGGGCCATGGAAATAAACACTACGCTGCTAGGAGCGATCGCTAGAAGTGACATTCTTCTTATTACATTTTTATTAATTGTATAGGTGATTTCGTCCTATTTTTTACAGTTCACGTAAGTGGGAGATATAAACAATGCGTTTGTTTATATCCCTTGATGCGACTCTTGCTTGAGGCGCATATTGCTTTGAGTATTTGGCACATGGCCTTCGGTTTAACTATCTTAAGTAAGGTGACAAATGCTTTGACCCCTTATATACACAGTATGTATGCGTGTGTGCTACACAAGATGCTTTTATCATCAGATTTTAGCAATTATAACTGTTTAGTTATAGGTTTCTACATCGATACTATATTAAGACCTTTGACCTACTGTTTTGATCGCCGTTTCGAAATTACACACTTTAACGATCGCTTCTACGCTGCATCGCGTTTCAGCGACTAGCTGCATTTCAGTTTCAGAATATACCTAATTAAAATTTGCGTGGTTTCGGTTGGCAGATCGCTAATTGCTATTTTATTTTCATAAATCTGTAGTGTCCTGCTGCTTGGCAAAGGTATCCCCCATACACTTCCACCTACCCCGGTCCGTCTCAAAGGCGTGTTCTCAAATTGCTAATGATAAATGTTAATACTTCTACAGCAATTTAGGGCCATAGATCTAAAACGAATTGTAAGTGAAAATAATTTAAAGTTGTAAGCCCTGTGGTTTCATTTTGAGCACTTTGAAATAAGATTACCTATATCTACTAAAATATTAAGAACACTTACCGAAAACAATGTCAACGTAAAGTAAAACCAACATAAACGGAATAACGAAGATAACAGCTGTTATTAAAGACTTCAGAAAAACAACTTTCGAAATTTTCCCGAGTTACCGTCGCAAATGAGTCACAGTGGACTTGGAAGGAGATTTATATAATGTAATTTACAGTTTACGGTACTTTAAATCACTTCGTATTAAAACTCATCTTTCATAATTATTGCTGTTTGTGTTGCGAGCGCGAATCCAGTCTCGTTGGTTTATTTTGTTATTAAAAGTTTAAATAAAGTTATACAACAGCAACTGCACTAAGTATACTTTATTAATTAAAACGTAAATTTTCGAACGTAATGTTTAGATACATACATTAAGCTATTGTATTATTATAATACTGTTGAATAGAGAAAAAGAATCATAGCCTTACTGAAAATAAGAATTGAAGATGTTATGTTTTTACTGCTGAAAACTAGGGGACAGTTAAAATGGTGATAAATTAATAGACTACGACGAAAGTATGGTAAAATTGAACCTTTGGTTTGTGGATTAAAACACGAATTATACCAACGACTTATGATATAAATCTTTGGATCTTGTCAAAGATTCTTGAATGCTGAATTTCTTAGGTATCTTTGTAAGCAATTTGGCTTCGTTAAACACATAATTACCTATCTTATTGTCTGAGACAGTAACGGCGCAGCAGTTTTTAGTGTGTAGGAAACTACTTACCAAGCCATACAGTATTGTGTTTACTCTCACAGTGCTCCAGCTCGGGCCTGATATGGACATCGTCGTCGTGGTGTCGCGGCGCTTCTAGAGGGAACGTTTCCACGCGCCTCTGAAGTGGATCTCGGAGTTGCCAAGCAGTGAGCAATGCCACGTCGACAACTAATAGTCCACCCACCATAGTGTAGAGCTTCCAGCCGTGCATGCGTTTCTATGAAAGTAAATATCCAGGGTTACAATGTATAAAGCCTTTTGAAATATTCACTAGTGGGAAGATTCCAGTTTTATTATTATTAGGTATTCAATACCGATTACAAGTATCTAAGTAGATAATATTAATATTAATCGTGAGATTATAATTTTTTGATTGATTTTATATTTCTAGTGCCACTATAATGACAAATACAAAATTTAATGATACAACATAAAAAGTATTTATGTAATAAAAAAATGGTAAGGAACCCTTTATGTGCGGGTCCGACTCGCACTTAACCGGTTTTTTATTTTTTTATAAAGTGTAAAAAACAATCTCATTATATTTAAAATTGATAAAAAGTATTAAGCAATATCGTCGGTGATCTAATTCCAAACTAGGCAAAGCCTGTATTATGCTATGTATGCTAACCACACAACTAGTACAAAAAACACTTATAAGTATTATTATACTTTTTAAAAACCTTACAAATAAGATAAAGTCCCTTTTCGCGTCTGTCTGTATATTCGCTAACTCCTACTAAACCTCGCATCGCATTTTTAAGTGGTTTGTACCAACAGTTAGATTATTTTTCTATATAATATAAAAACTATAGGTGCAAAGCTGGGACGGACCGCTAGTTTAAGGAGAAATATCACCCAGATACAAGAAAAACAGTCAAACAGAAACATTTGTTCATGTTGCACAAAAGAAAATGTAACCCACCGAACACCAACAAAGCTTAAATCATCTATTCCCGGAACCTGGGGATAAGTGGAATAAGCCAGTTTTTTCTATTTCAGTATAAAGCAAACCCCGTAAAAAAGTCTCTAATACAGATTCACGAAACAAAAATCTACATATCCAGAAAGCCCAGACAAGCCGGGATTATGTGGCTTTGTGCGGTAAGTTTCCGAGCTCAGACCAATATTTATAGGCCTATTTAAAATATACATTCTAACTAAAATTACTTATGTTCTGGGCTAGCGGCTGATTTAAGCAAAATTGATTGCTAGCATAGAAACAGAGCATCTCGCTTTATCCCCGAAGAGATGGATAGATTCGTTATTCAAGCTACATAATTAGGTCTTGGTGAGGTGTGATATGATAATCATCAAAGACACCGTTCTTTTATTATACTCGTACTAGCTGACCCGCGCAGCTCCGCCCGCGCTTTAATTACATTTTGCTCCCCTTTTCTCCCTACTTCCTTGATTTATCTCTCTCCATCTCTCTCTCTTGTAATAAAAATCTAATTCTATGCTATTTCTCTCCCCTCACGCTTCGGTTCCCGTCACACTTCCCCTCTTCCTCTCCCCGTTGTCCTCTCTGAACCCTCTCCCTCTTCTCTCTTCTCCCAACTTGCTCCCTCTCACTCCCCCCCCCCCCCTTGCTCCACCTAACTCCTCCGATCACTCACTCCATCACCCTCCCCTCTTCCTCTCTTGCACTCTCTTGCAATTTCATACATATCGGTTCACCAGACTCTCGTACACGTAACTCAGAGGTTCTCAGATTTTGTTGTGCAAGGCGTTGCGAACGTTCGACACTCTACTCTCGTGCGCGTACCTGAGACTTTCTCTGATTTTGTTCAGCAAGGCGTTGTGCACGTTCAGGTGAAGATTCTCCCATACGACGTATTCTTGCTGCCCGTGCTTGAGAACTATGTTTAGAAAGTTGAGACCTGGCTCTCTTAGGCATTTTCAAATGTTTAAGAAAATGCTAATAGCGTGTAATATTCTAGCTCTGAAAAGAACTGTTGTTTAGAACTGAAAAGAACTGTTGTTTAGCCTAGACTTTTTTGTAGATATTTATAAGATCTACAATTAATTAGAACATTTTATGGTTCTATCTTTTATAGTTTAGGCAGAGTACGCAAAATAAGTAACTTTTTTGGTTGATTTTTTACACCTTGTGTCCGAAAAAACCCAAATATCTTACCGAACCCTATTCTTTTCCAAAATAAAATTTAGCCTATGTTACTCGTGGATAATGTAGCTTTCGAATGGTGAAAGAATTTTTTAAAACGGTCCAGTAGTTTTTGAGCCTATTCATTACAACCAAACAAACAAAGTTTTCCTCTTTATAATATTAGTGTAGATGTAGATGACGAGCAAAAATACAAACACGTCGGACAGACTTAGGAATCAAAACCAGGACCATACGATTAAACACAATAAAGTACACTTACAAGAACGAAAAGAAAAATCCGTCCCAGGAGTTGCGATCGTGTGTACTTAGAATATTTCTCCTACATTTCTACCGTAAACAGAGTAAGTATTTTGTATTGCCAGTCTTAAAATATTGACTGAGCCTGGGCTCAAGACAGTAATGTCCCAGTGGCAGTGCAACACAATAGGTATGCGTGTCGCTTACCATCTATTAAGCTAGCCTAGCTTGCAAAAGTCATAATAGATCAGTGTGGAGCTCAACATACTTTGAAGACCGAAACGTCATTTTCCCTGTAGAAATCTACGGGATACGTGCGGAATCTCTAAAGAATTCGCACCGTGGCAAACCTGCTGGTGAACATTTACGGCCTTTAAGGTAACCGGTATCTGTAGGGGTGGAGGCTGGGTTATGAGAAATATTTACCTATTGAAAGCACCCCCATTGGCTACATAGAAGTTGTGGATAGACTCTGGGCCCTCCGTTTAGATCTCGCCAGAGAGCTGGTGAACATTTTGCTAGACTCATTACCAAGTTGTATTAACAATAAACTACGGTTGAAATACCATTAAGTTATAAACGTAAACGATTAAGTACTGAAAAAACAGTACAAATAAATATGCATGTAGGTACTATGTTATTTGTACATCCTTTAAAGTTAAATGAATATGCCTGTCCCCGGTATGAACTACAAAAGTTAATCTTATAACTTTGTTATTTCCGCTTGAAAATAAAGGAAAATGTTAGCCGTTAAAAGAATTGTGCAATTTACGTTAACGAAAGAAACCTCCGAATGAATCTCTCGAGACTCAAAACTTTACCGCTACCTCAAATAAAGTTAATCGGAAATCACCACTCCATTTCAATTCAATAGCTACGCATAGTAGAAACGTAGACAGCCGACGAATGAAAATCAAGATAACACGAAAACCATTCGCTTTTTATTTTCCGTATAGCTCGTTGAGTGTGATCTTAATAAGCCCTGTAGGAAAACTTTAGAGGCTACGATCAAACGCAGAATAAGGAAATAAGGCAAGCATTCGACATGTAAAGTGATACGAGACGATTTAATTTCTATTGTATTGTGTACCCGAAGCTGGAAGAACTCACTGGAACATTCAAGTCTGCTTGTATCTGTCTTCGCTCGCGAGAAATGTGCGAAATACTCCAGTGACATTCTGGCAACGATTACGTCACATTACGAGTAATTTATAGAAGCGCTAACATTCGGTTAGTGTTTATTGTACCTATGTTTGTGCCGAATTTCGTACAACGTAGCAAGGCATTAGAATCGTATACATTTAATGGGGGTTATGAGCTCGAAGTGAAATGTAATAGCTCACGTAATGATGTGACAGGATAAACAAATATGACAGGGAAAAGGCAGCACGGTAATGGTATTTTCGTTACGCATATTTCAAGTCTTATTTTCCATAAATAAATAAACATATTTAAGTTGAATAGCGTTGGATCTTTCTTAAATTGCTACTGAGAATATTTTGGAGTTTTTTAGGCAATTTCCTATCAAGATGAGCAGGAATTATGTTTGATGGTAGGTGACACGTGTGCCCATAGACAGTTGCATTTCTTTGTTATTCGAGACATTAGTTAGTAAGTATTTTGAGCCCAATAATTTCATCAACTACACACCGGAACACAGCAACGTTTACACCATACTGCGGTGGTACCTACCTGGTCGGTACACAGCATAAGGAGCCTTATATATGGGGAGATAGACGTGTTTATTTCCTACCTTTGTGTCAACTTTTGGCTTCGTAGTGTGTCGATGTACTCGCCATACTTTGGTGAACATAGCCCCGTAGGCCATGGAAAAGCCGGTAGCCAGTAGCCAAGCCCTGGCGGCGCAAAGGCTGGAGAAGTGTTGAGGGAGCACCCAGCGTCCATCCACTCCCAATGCTACGGCAGCGCTCAGACATATGCAGCAGCCACACAGCATGACGGTGTTGCACGCTGGATGTGACCACTGGATCACCCTGGAATTAAATTCAGTGTTAATTTATATGTTACTGTTTAGAGACTAGGCTGTGTCTCAGTAAAGTACCCTTGAGCCCGTCATTACCCTGTCCTTAAGGCTGAAGTGCTTTCAGCGCTCGCCTTTCTTGTCCGCTGGAGCGGGGTCATAGACATTTGCGGTCAAAATTAACCGTTATTCCCAAAAAAGGTGGATAGTTTTCAGTTTCTGGATTATGGTTAACTATTTATCGTAGGTAGAAAAAAACTGATAAGTTATCATAGTTTAAATATTGACTCGAATGGAATAACCCTCATGAAGGTAACGATAATAATAATATGCCAATTTATGTTCAATTATTCGATCATTAACAAATTACGACAAATGATGATTTGGAAATGTATGAACCAGCTTCAAATAATTGAATATTGACCTATAATGCATTACAGAAATTGCTGTAGAAGCTTTTATTTTTAATTTGTTTATTAATTGATGAATAGAATTTAGCTAGGATTGAAAAGTCGTTAAAAACTGTTTACCGTTTCAACGACTATCAAGTATGTATTGCGTTCGTACAGCTATTCTGATTAAATACACACCACCACAAAAATAAATTAGTTTCACTAATAGATTAAATTAGTCAATATTGTAGTGCATTAGTGCACTACCATATTGATCTCCCTCCACAGTTTCTTTTTGGCTGTTACAACTTAATTGCATAGTATGCTACTGTAGCATAACTTAAGGCAACTGAATATTGTAATAAAACGTTAAACAAGAATTTAGATACACAAACAATACATGTACTTACTTAGATAATTATTTTAGACGTTGTATCTTTTGTGCCTTAAGATACATTCAATGAAAGTTCACCTTAGCAATCATTACTAGACAATAACATTACGATATGAATAACCCGTTTTCATATAGACACTAAAAGAATATCATAATAATCTCCCATCTCCTCCCGTTACCTGTCATAAGAGCCGACTAATGGAAAACAGGTAGCAGCGTCCTTCTATCGGTTTACTCACCACATATACTGTGATTGCCAAATACTCCTGCCAAGCATGGGGACTATGGCAACACCGCCCTTCAAAGGGCGAGGCCTTTATTCAGTAGTGGACGTCATTCGCCTGATGATAATGATTTCATCCATACATGCCCGTATCAACAATTTATTAAGGTAGCTACTTTATTGATCAGATAACCGAAACATAGGCAAAGTCTATAGCTGTTAAATTGGCTTTACAGGTGAGTGGGCATTTTTAGCCAGACTGGCTTATTGGAAAAATGTTACGCCATTTCATATGTAGGAGAATGTACAGGTAAAGCGAATAAAAACGAAGCAGTTACCAATAGTATGTCATCAGCGTTGGTTTCACATCTTTATAATAACATGAAATCATGGTACGTGAGTAAACAAATGCAAATCCAGATTATATCGACTTTGCTGTAAGCTCTATAACATCAGGGTTTTTGTGTTTCCTTACATTGTATGTTGAGTATAAGTACATATTCATTTTAAGAGCAGTATCATTAGCCATCGAGAATAGTCTACAACGGGACAACCGCTCGGAATAGTGTATAGAAAATTGAACTCAAAATTACAATAACGTTAGCCTTACCCTTAATCATGTATCTTAGTATAGGCATTTTAGGGTTAATTAAAAAATACTAATAATCTCTTAGAGAAAGCTCCTTTACTTCAAACTGAACGACGTTTGGTCTCAATGGGTAATATTTAGTATGGTGGCACATATTTACCTCATTGTTTGTTCTATCACTGTTTAATAATTCATAATGAGTGACAACCATTTTAGAAAAATAATAGGGCATCATGATGATGAATACCATTCGAAACATATTTGTCAATACACTTGCTCGTAGAGTGAGCCTTATTACATCGTTTTTAGGGCCATAAACCTAGCTATAAGACACGCGTGCGTATGACGACATAACGCACTAGTGCGTTATAGAATTAATTATACCTTTTGTAGGTATTAAATTAGTTCCGTACTGCAAGTTGTATGCGAGTAAACATAATATCATTCTTAATTTAACCGGGTAATAAATTGTTTTTTTAAACACAGAAGACGGTTTGTGTCGCTAAAAATCCATATACATTTTTGGAATAAGTAAATGTGTTCGTAATTAATTATGTAAAAAAAATACATTTATTTTTATTTGGCGGGCCAGTTGGTTTAGTGGTTAGACACCCTACCGGCTGACCAATAGGTCGTGGGTTCGATTCCCACCAAGTGTCTGGGTGTTTTATCTATACATATAAGTATGTATAGTAGTATGTGTAGTAGTGTGTAGTATTTTACTGTTTTTTTTTTTCTTGTATTTTTGTGTTTTTTAATGATGGTGGAACAATAAAGAATTATCTATCTATCTATGTATTTACAACAACAACAAAAAGTAAATATGTATTAGTATCAGTTGTCTGGTTCCCATAGTACAGGCTCTGCCTAGTTTGGGATCAGATGTCCGTGTGTGGATTGTCCAAGAATATTATTATTATACCATTTATTAAAATTCTTTCAGTTTTTTTCATTCTCAAATATAAAAAAAATACATTATTATTATTATCTAATTATTCCTAATTGATCGTAATTTGTGTACGAAATATTAAAATATCTGCATTTTATCACATAAAATTATTGCAATCAATCTATTCTTACGGATTATATCGCGATTTCAACATCTCAGTCCGCCCGTGACCATGGGTGCTGCAAAGCATTCGAAACGTCGGGAAAAATAAAATAAATCGCGATATAATCCGTAAGAATAGATTGATTGCAATGTCTAGTATTCGCGTAAATAAAAGACAACATTACATAAAATTATAATTTTGAAGTATGTTCACTCACCTTGAACTGGGCGCGTGAAAAAAAAAAACGCGCGCGCCATTTCCCATAGATAATTTTCATATTTTGTTTTTATCGTATTTGTCGCTTTGTGGTAAGTTATTTTGTTTTTTCCTCGCTATTGTGTTGATTACACACTTGGCTGAGTTACGCCCTCACCTACGGCTCGGGCTGCAACCCACAGCCTCGTGTGTAATGAGCAACTTAGCTCACTTGTATCATAATATACTATTTTTCATAATGGCAATAAATCTACGCAGACTCAAAAATCCATCTTTGGCACTGTTTGGTCACTCATACATTTTGCGATCGCGTAGCGCAACCAATTTAAAAAGATGAATGATGTGTTAAATGATTTAAAAGTGGTACAATAAAATGTTGTTCAGTGCTATGTAAAGAAGCTACCTTTAAAGATTATTGGTATTCTATTATGTGTGGGAGATCAAACTCAAACTCAAAAATAGTTTATTTCAAATAGGCTTAACGCACTTTTGAAAGGTTTTTAAAAAATAGTTACCACCGGATCACAACGCGGCCTCAACTGAGAAGATTCGGCAAGAAACTCAGCGGGCTTGTCATTTTTTCACTTTTTTTTTAAACAGTGTGTCATGTTACAATTAGATCAGAGCGACAGTGTGTCTTGCCGTTCAAAAGAACAAATAAGACAGAAAAACATTATAAAATACGACGAAAGTACAACAAACTAAAAAGCCAAAGGGATAGTAGTCGGACCAGTCCCCCCAAGCAGCACCCGCGCACGAGTTGACTCGAGCAGCAGCCATCACTCCCCTCAACCATATTGGAGGGAAAGGGGTGACCCGCCACACGAAGCCACCACAAGCAAAGACTTTTCGATCGTTAATATAAACTAAGAACAAGAATGGAACCAGTATAGATCCTCGTGGGAGACCCATTTCAACTGTAGAGCCAGACGATTCAACCTCATTTATTTGAATAGTTTGTTGCCTATGATATTAACCTCGATAACATCCGTGTTTTATGTAGGTATAATATACCTTCGGCAAGTCTTTGAGAGTACGAGTTTTCAGTTCAATAAAATAAGTTATCTAGCTATGCTCACTCGTTAGATCCTTTGTATAAGGGACCCCAAACAATTACCATCGCAGTGTCAGACATTTTACAGTCATACCGTCGGGCTGTGTTCCAGTGTAACTGGCACTGTAGATGGCGAAATTACCGGACACAAGAGACTTGGAAACTGAGGTACCGGGTGGCGAGTGGCAGTACAGTGTAGCTGTTTATAGGCAGGCGTGACGCTTAGGTTATAAGGTCTATTAAGTTGAAAAAGAAATTCAAAAAGTATTCCGCAGATTTCAACATTATCGTTTGTCTACCGAGAGTTGTTCTCTACATGAGGCCATTTGCATTCATCTCGTAGCGAGTAGCTCGCTTTGCATATAAAATTTCTTTTCGAGCAAGACAGCGATCGAAAGTGACATTAACGATAATCTCGCTTTTCCTTATTCCGCATTTATTTTCGGTTGGATGTAGGATTTCAGATGTTGCTTTAGATTTTCAGTAAAATAATTTACTTATTTAATATTTTAACTTTCCTAAATTAAATTCAAATAGGCAATTGTCTGCCTTGCCAGAATAAGATACATTATAATTAACACCTCAAGAAACTTAAATTTAACTCAAGTTACAAATACTTATAACACGCGTTTGATGGCTGCTGGCAAATTGATTGTACCTAAAATAAATAACTATTACGGAGATAGGACTCTTAAAAAACGTATACCGTATATGCTAAACAGTTTGCCAATAGACATTTCGCGGGAGGTAAATAAAGTATTGTTTAAAAATAAGTTACGTCATTACTTATCAAGATGTTAACAGTACCATTATATACAGTACCAGTATTATTATGTAACGTTAATTTAGAATTGGATGAGACTCGTCAGATCCTCACAGTCAAACCGAATGACGGTTTTGTGGGACATTATGTACCTAATGTAATGATACCAATTTGTTAAAAGTAATAATAAATCATCGTCATCAGCCCACATCAGTCCACTGCTGGACATAGGCCTCCCCCAAGGCACGCCACTGAGCCCGATCTTCGACTCTCCTCATCCATTGTCTGCCAACTACTCTGCGGATATCGTCGCTCCACCTAGTCACAGGGCGTCCTACATTATAGGTCTACCAGAATCTCATGGCAAATGGGGAAATAAGAATTTGTTGTGTGCAATACTAGGGAAATTGGATTAAACGGTCTTGATACTGTTTGATTTTTATTTCTCTTTAGTATTAATGAACATGAAGTATATTAGGTATGTGAATGAAAACTGTTGTTATACATCGGGTTCTTAACATAGGAAAAATAAATTAATTTTATATTACTTTATGTGCTAATTTATTATATATCACTTAAATCATAAGAATAACTTCACACTTCATTCAGAACTAGAAAACGATTCCAAGAACTCCACTTGCATTTCTTGTTCTTCATCAGATGATGAAGATAAAGAGGTACTTACTATAAATCGCTCTTCCAGCATTTCAATTTTTCTATTTTGCTTGATAAAATCATTTTCAACTTTCTTTACATGTTCACAACATTTTCACCATTCCTCTGCACCAATTTGTGCGAAAGCTTCTTCTGTTAATAATTTAATGTCACTTGCAGGCCTATTTACATTTTTATCAGCAACTTTTTGCTTCATTATACCCCAAATCATTTCTATGGGATTCAAAGTGCAATGATAAAGTGGGAGTCTTAAAACTTCGTGACCGTGCGATTGTAATACTTCATCTATCTCATACCTGGGCGCAGACATGTTTTGTTTTACTGCTTCAAGAAGTTAACATTTACGCCAAAGATCATCATAATGTACATCGTTTGCACGAAGCCATTCTTTTATATCAGCGATACGATTAGCTTGTGTGGGCGGTTTCTTCATCCTTACGGAATGATAACTAGTATTATCCATAATAATTAGTGAAGGCCTTGTCAGATTTGGAATTAGCTTCTCTGTCACCCATTTTGTAAAATTCTCCTTATTCATATCGTGGTGATAGTCAGCAGATACACTTTTTGACCTGTACACCAGAGAACAATTTGGTACAAAGCCATTTTCTCCACCAGCGTTAACAATGATCCACCTCGCTCCAAGTGAAATACTTTTAGATGGACCTGCAATATCTTTGCTTTGCCAGCACTTGTTCACAGAACATGAACCGTGAATTTAAGTCTTATCTAAATAAATCACTTCCAATTTATTATGCTCTTCAGCTTCGCGGTTTTCCTTTATACGCTTCAAAAACTTGAATCTTTGTAGTTTTATGTCATCTCTCTCCATCAAAATGGTCCTTTTTGATTGGCATTTAACATATTCAAAACCGATCTCCTTAAGGATAAGTCTGTAAAAAAATAGTAAAATATATCTTATTACTCAAACGATAGCTTAGTAATTCATCATCATCATCATCATCGAGTGACAGTTAGAGGGGTTATTACTTAATATTTTTCTTACCTCAAAGATTCTCTCCCTCCGTTGAAATCAATATCTTGTCGAAGAATTTGTAACAGTAATTACTGTTGGAATTTCCTTCCGAACTGTATCGAATTCATTTACTTTATTTCTAATCAATTCTATATCGAAACTGTCCAAGTTGATTTTCTTCTTCCCCCCTCTCCTCTTTTTACCAGGCTTGGAAAATACACCATCATTTGATGTGCCCTCACTTACCATTCGCCGTATAGTAGAACTGGAAACCCCTAAAAGAAGCTACAATTATGTAAGAAAAATATAAAATAAACCAAAAGTATCTTAATAACTCAGCCCAACTTACCGGTCAACTCTACGACGCGCTTTAAAATCAACGTTTGAGTTTGATTTACGCCTTCTTCTTCCCTTATTTTACGATACACATTGAAAACAATATTTCTCGCTTGAGATCGAAGTGGCTTTTTCGACATTTTCACAAAAAGAAACTAATTGTCTTGAAGATATCACAAAATCTTAGCAGCGGTTGACAAATCACGTACTTTGATTTGACAGGTGACAATTGACATTGCCATATTAAAATCACATTTTTTTATTATTTTTTTATGCCATGAGATTCTGGTAGACCTATACGCTTCCCGATTCGCAGTCTCCACTCAAGAACCAGTTTACCCCAACGGTCTTCGGTTCTTCTGCAAATATGACCAGCCCACTGCCACTTCAGCTAGCTAATCCTTTTTGATAATAAATAATAATAATCAAATATACACAACGGTAACAGATCAGTGGGCCAACGCATGACTTGGAAACAAGGTGCGCAAGTTCGAACCCCGGCTCACACCTCTGATTTCTTTAATTAATCCACCCCTAATGTAAGACAGGAGAGAACCAATGTGGAATTAAATGGATCTGGGATAGATCCTGTTGAGTCAACTGTATTTTTAGGAATCACCATAGATAAGAAGCTGCAATGGGGCCCACATATTAAAAAACTGTCCGGCAGGCTTAGTTCAGCGGCGTATGCAGTTATGAAAATTAGACTTTTAACTGACGTTGATACTGCTAGGATAGTTTACTTTAGTTACTTCCACAGTATTATGTCATATGGAATACTCCTGTGGGGTAATGCTGCAGATCTCAACGCTATTTTTGTGCTCCAAAAAAGAGCCGTAAGAGCTATCTACAATCTGGCTCCTAGAGATTCGCTTAGAGAAAAGTTTAAGGAGATAAATATTTTGACAGTGGTGTCACAGTATATTTTTGAAAACTTAATGTATGTAAAGAAAAATATTAATAACTTTAAAAAGAGAAGTGATATTCACTCGATTAATACACGTGGTAAAGATGACCTTAGTTTACATGTTACTCGTCTCCACAGAGTAAGTAATTCTTTTGTGGGACAGTGTATACGCTTCTATAATAAGCTTCCCAAGGGTATCAGAGATCTGCCTATAAATAAATTCAAATGCACAGTTAAATCTAAACTTGCTAAAAAAGGCTACTACAAAATTTCCGATTACTTGGAAGACAAAACAGCCTGGGAATGAACTGCTCAAATAGTTTTAGAATACTAATTTTAAGACTGAATACAGCAAATGTCAAAGTGAAAAGTGTTCTGCTGGATGATGTCTTACGTATTTTTTATATATTTTGTTTTTTATTTCAAGTCGCAAGGCTACTGGGATTTTGGTTCGGTCATGCTCGCCATCGAAAAGTCTCTGCTTGTGGCGGCTTTGTGTGGCGGGTCACCTCCTTCCCTCTAATATGGTTGAGGGGAGTGATGGCTGCTGCTCAAGTCAACTCGTGCGCGGGTGCTGCTTGGGGGGACTGGTCCGGCCGCTGTCCTTTTGTCCTTTTTTTATTATTTTCTTTTATAGTCTAGCAGCAAAATTGATTGTTGCTTTATTTACGTTCTGAAGGCAATTCACTTGAGCTTGTAAATTATTCTTGGTATGTATCTAACTTAGACGACTTGTGATAAAATTTAATATGCTAAAGTGCTTTGTGTCTTGCCTGACGAGGCACTGCTTAACAGCAGAAGGTAAATGTTAAACGTGAGCCACTGTGATTTTGGATCGGTCATGCTCGCCATCGAAAAGTCTTTGCTTGTGGCGGCTTCGTGTGGCGGGTCACCCCCTTCCCTCCAATATGGTTGAGGGGAGTGATGGCTGCTGCTCGAGTCAACTCGTGAGCGGGTGCTGCGGACTGGTCCGACTACTATCCCTTTGGCATTTTAGTTTTTAGCTTGTTGTATTTTCGTCGTATTTTTTATTTTTATTTAATATTTTGAACGGCAGGACACACTGTCACTGGTGCTGATTTAATTGTAATAAGACAAACTTTGTTTAAAAAAAATATGTGAAAAAATGACAAGCCCGCTGAGTTTCTTGCCGGATCTTCTCAGTTGAGGCCGCGTTGTGATCCGGTGGTAGCTTTTAAAAAATTGACCATTCAAAAGTGCTAGCGTTAAGCCTATTTGAAATAAAAAAAATTGAATCTTTGAATCTTTGAATCATGTGTGAATCGTCTTTGTGTGATTGTTACTAGCTTTGGGTGAAGGAAAACATCGTGAAGAAACCTGCATGTCTGAGAAAACCTAACTACTAGGCTTGTGTAGTACATGTACTAAGTACTAAAAGGAATATATTCCCGACAATGAATCGGACGTACTATTCCCTTTCCTTTATAGTACATTATTCTTTTAGTACTTCGTCTTTCGCGATGTATTCCTAGTCTCTGGTTCTGTACTAACTGGTCAGCTATTCCTATTCCTTTTTAGTACATCGTTCATAGTACTTTGTCTTTCGTTCGCGAGCGATGTATTCCTTTCTAGTCTCTGGGTCTGTACGAACTTGTCCGCAGTGTTGCCAGCAGATAATTAAAAAAAGGTCCGAAAGCAGTGCTGACAGTTTTAGACAGTAAAGGCCGACATTCAAAAAATATATTACGACTAATTACGAGTTATGTTTTGAACTTATGTATGTCCATTCCTTTTTATGTATTATCCTTATATAAGAGGGATTGGTCAACCGTACCAATGATTTCGATGGATTGGCAGTCGGAGGTTTAAAGGCCAATGGTAGCCGAAGGCGGTTACTATAGTTTTGAAAAGGCCGAAGACGATCGGACCGGCAGTGTTGCCAGATCGGCCCCTGCCGGTCCGATCATCAGCCGCTCGCTGACGTACATGGAACGCGACTGAACATGCGAAAGGGAACGATATGAATTCAATGTACGAAAGAGTGAGATGCATAATACTATTCATCTGTCAACTTTGATCTCTGATTCATGAAACTATTTTGAACTTTATTAATTAAGGGTCTACTGTTGGTCTACTATCGATATAATATTTAAAATATAATTCAACAGATATAGGATATATAGATCCCATGTAAGCAGTGCAAGCAAAATGTCGCCAGTACCTTGTTGTGGGCTAAATATTTAGATCAATACCCGGCACGCTGGGTGAAATAGAAGATGAGGTATCTCTATCTCGTTTCTTACTATTCTTTAGCAGTAAGCCTATCCCTCTCTATTGTTAGAAAGAGACAGATATAACTTCCTCATGAGGATACTCCTTCCACGTTTAATTCACTATTCCTTCAGTGTACTACAGTACTAGAAGACTGTACTAGTACATTTGGAAGATTGTACTAGTACGGAGCGCTCCGTTCAGTGTCCGAGCAAGAACAAGCCTACTAACTACCTTTCGAATGACGTGCGAAGTCCGCCAACCTGCACTTGGCCAGCGTGGTGGACTACGGCCTAAGCCCCCTCATCTTGAGGGGAGGCCCGTGCCCAACAGTGGGACATAAACAAGGGCTGGTATTATTATTTACTTCGAGAATCATTATTTTACAATACAATATTATTGTAAACACCTTTATCATAAATTTTAAATACGACCTATCAAATAGGTAAGTAAAAATTATATAATAAAGGATTTTATAAATTGCTAGCGGCCCGCCCCTGCACGGGTGGTAAAAAAATTATTTATACTTAATTGGATAAGGATTAATGCTGTATTGCTTAAAATCGCTTCGTAAATAAGCGATTATTTCTCAAAGTAAAGGAGAAAAAATGGTTATTGTGGGTTATCCCTAAGAGATAAACATAATATACCATCGCAAACTTATTTGTAAACCTCATTAAGTTGTACAATACTGTAGTACATTATTTTGATCTATCTCGTAGGGTTCAGCCAGCGTTTGCAATGTAAGCGTAGAATAATGTATTTATTTACCACATCACATTAGAAACCTCTAAAATTATCAGTGTTTCTCAACTATATTAGGCATATATATATCATACATACACCTTCCTCTTGAATTACTCTATCTATTAAGAAAAACCGCATCAAAATCCGTTGCGTAGTTTTAAAGGTCTAAGCATACATAGGGACACAACGAGTCTTCAAAGCTAGAGTGAATAGTCAAGTCAAAAGTCAAAAAATAATTTATTTCTAATAGGCTTAACTTTGAAAGGTATTTAAAAAAAAAACTACCACCGGAACACAACGCGGCCTCAACTGAGAAGATCCGGCAAGATACTCAGCGGGCTTGTCATTTTTTCACTTTTTTTTTAAATAGTATGTCAAGCTGTAACAGCTCAGTGGGCGAGCGCTTGCCTTGGAAACAAGGTGCGCAGGTTCGAACCCTGGCTCGCACCTCTGATTTCTTTAATTAATCATGTGCGAATCGTCTTTGTGCGATTGTTACTAGCTTTCGGTGAAGGAAAACATCGTGAGGAAACCTGCATGTCCGAGAAAGCCTAACTAGCTTTCGAATGACGTGTGAAGTCCGCCAACCCGCACTTGGCCAGCGTGGTGGACTATGGCCTAAGCCCCTTCATCTTGAAGGGAGGCCCGTGCCCAGCAGTGGGACATTAACAAGGGCTGGTATTATTATTATGTCATGTTACACTTAGATCAGAGCGACAGTGTGTCTTGCCGTTCAAAAGATCAAAAAAGAGAGAGAAAAAAATATGACGAAAGTACAACAAACTAAAAGGCCAAAGGGATAGTAGTCGGACCAGTCCCCCCAAGCAGCACCCGCGCACGAGTTGACTCGAGCAGCAGTCAATAGACTTTTAATAAGCTAGTGTGATTTACCATCCTAGATTGAGTCGCCGCTTTCCATCAGGCGGGACTACAGTCAAGCACTGGCTTATAGTGAGTAAAAAAAAGATATTAGTTGTTATTTTTTTTGTTTTGATCCTGCTAACAGGATTTGTATATTAGTTTGTTAGATCAGGTACTGGAACAAATTCTCGCCGGGTTAAAGGACCATGCCTATATTAGTATGGAGCTGAAAGTCAGCAATGCCACGCAATGCCCAAATTGCAGCTCTATGTTATATGATAACATTTTAACAGTATTTATATGATATCTAGATTTAATGTCATATAAAGCACCGGTTCAAAAGATATTGGACATTAAACTTGATAACTGCCTACTGGTTTTTTATACATTTTATCGTTTACAGACAGCATTGCTATTAGTTTTTCACTAGGAACTTCATGATCATCACATAAGCCAGATCCGTGTTCTTTTATATACTTATCTGTATGTTATCAGATAAACATGTCAGTTCTTTGGAATTATCTAGTCTGTCTCCATTATATAGTGTCAATATGTATGTGAAAACAATTTGGGATACACTGGTACAACAATGTAAACAGAACGTCTTATATTTTTTTTATCCAGTGCTTCATATGATTTAAAATTAACAACATAATTCTAGTTTTTTTTATTAGAGCAATCTTGTAATATACTTTATCTGGGCATTTCTGGGGCACAGATGGTTATTGTTCTTTGCATTCCATAAAATTAATATCAGACAGGTAAAATATATTTTAATATCATAAATTACCACAGTAATATATTTATGAAGTTAATTTATTTATTTTATAACTTTGGAACACATAATAACATTACAGGAAAACGGAAATATAGGAAAGAATAGTACTAAGGCACAGCTTATTTCTAAAGAAATAAGTTCTAAGAATTACAGCATGGGTTTTTTTAATTACAGCATGGGTTTTTTTAATTACAGCATGGGTTTTTTTAAAAAGGGAGTTAACAAATTTTTACGGGGTCGGCAACGCGCTTTTTGATCCTACTGGTGTTGCTAGCGTCCATAGGCTGCGGTAACTGCTTCCCATCAGGCGGGCCGCATGCCTGTTTGCCACCTTGGTGGTATAAAAAAAAAAAAAAAAAGTTCTAGTTATAAATAAGTCTTATTACTTTAACATAAATCTATAGTTAATTCAAAATACTTTTTGAATTAACTATCATCGGCTGACAAGGGTCCCGTCAATATCATGTTTTGCCAATGGCCAATGCTAATCTCGGAAAGCCGGGAGTGGCGTTGACAAGGGCCTCTTAACCAATATTAAAGGTTTTCTTACCTCCTATGTCTGTGCAGGATGTTGAAGATGATTAGTCCAATGGCGGCGAGGATCCCGGCGATGCAGAGTGCCGTCATGCATGCGAGCAGAGGCAGGGATACTGTCCGTAATTCATTGACCACCACAGTACGGTCTGGCGGGACCTTACCACCTGTACATGAAGAGGTTTTTTTATGTATCATGTTGGTATCTCACTACTAGGTTCAGGATCTCCTTGCGTCTAGGGAGGATGCGATTGAATCGTAAATCGATTCACGAGGTTCCATTAAAATCCAGAATATCGATTCAAAGCAAATCGGGCATCCCTACTTGCGCCTATGATGAGCTAAAAGCGCAAGCAGTAACAACCTTCAGCTGCGCTCAGTTTGTTAATATCGGCAGCATGACAATGGCTTGTTAACGGACTTTGAGTGCGGCAGTAAGTAATTAGTTGACGAGACCACAGGACAGTCCAGTGTTAAGTAGTTTTCCAATAAATAATCCTTTATGAGAAAAGGTCCTCTCACCTTTCTAGAAAAAGAGGTTCGTCTCTATACCACCATATAGGTCAACTCAAGGTCAACTGCAGAGCTTGAAATACACACATCAAAAGTGTCTAGGGATCAACATATATTTTTGCAATAACTTTTCTCCTGATTGATATTAATTAAAATATTCTTTAAGGATTCATCAAATAAAGTGTTTTCGTTTGTCACAGTAACGATAAACCAAGTCACCTTTGCATTAATAAAGAAATTTGCCATTTTCCTAATAAAGGGATTTTTGACATTTGAACCACTAACACAAAAGTTCGAAAAAAAGACTGAAATAACAGTTTTCTTTAAAATTTTATTGGGTAACTTAAACAATTAATAATCCGTGTTTCTACCGCGAACACTAACAACACAAGAACATCGGTTTGGCATACTCAAAATGAGTTCATCCAAATCACGCTGTGGAATGGCCGCCCATGTTCGTTGCAACAACAAAAAAAGGTCTTCTTGCGACTGGATACCCTCCATATTCGGCAGAGCTCTTCTCTGTAGCATATCCCATGCATGCTCAATCGGGTTCAAGTCTGGCGACTGAGCAGGCCAGGGCAGGACATTGATGTTAGCTGCGGCGAGAGTCTGTCTTACAACTCTTGCGGTGTGCGGTCGTGCATTATCATGCATTAACTGAAATAAGGGACCGATTTGCACTTGTAGAGGAACGATGACGTCTGATACAATCGTCTCAGCATAAATTTGAGCGTTGAGGTTGCCTCTGATCCAAATCAACTCAGTTCTTCCGCCGATCTAAATACCCGCCCATACCATGATGGTTCCACCACTATAAGGATGGACTTCCTGGCAGGATTTTAATCGCTGTTGGCGTCCAGGGGTTCTCCAGTGTCGTATACGTCTTGTATCCGGTCTCATACCAAAACGAGACTCATCAGAAAAGCACACGAAACGCCATTGTTCTTCTGCCCAATTTCTGTGTTCAAGAGCCCATTGATATCGAATCCTACGATTGTGCATTGCTATAGGTGGTACCCGTAGCGGTCTTCGGGAATGAAGGTTCACTTCATGCAAGCGGTTTCTGACTGTTTGGTCGCTAATTAAGTTCCCTGAAGAGTGATGAAGCCTCACGGCTAACATCATGGCAGTTATTGTTGGAGCTCTTCGAGTAAAGATTTGAATATATCGGTCTTGTCTCCGTGTGGTGCAGCGATACCGTCCTCCATGGCGCTCAGCCACGGTACCAGTGCTTCGGTAACGTGTCCAAAGTCGACTGATAACACTCTGACTTGTATTCAGAGCTAAAGCCACAGTACGTTGCCGGGAACCAGCTTCTATCATTCCCACGGCTCTGAGCATTTCTTCCCTGCTTAAATGACGTCGCCGCTCCATCAATCCAATTTTAATCAGTAGTAGGGAAACAGTAGCACTAATAATGTCTTCAATGCGTTGTATGTTTTTATAGGGAAAATATCGACAGCTGATTTTCATCTTTTACTCGAATTTGATTCACAGTTCCTGATTCAAATTATGAAATGCACCAAAAAGGATCCATATAAATTTATAAAATCATAAATTTATTACAAAGCCACATCTCAATCTCAAGAAATCCGCTTAAAAATGCTTGATCCCTAGACACTTTTGATGTGTGTAGAAACTTCTTTAAATTATAGACTAGAGCAGGTTTCCTGGATGTATTATCATGATTTTTCTTATTGCTTACTAGCAAATGCGGAATTGTTTGAGCACAGAAAATGATCGGTACTGGCTGGCCAAATATTAATGGTATGGAGGTGGACGAAAATTGGCTCAAGTGTGGACAGATAGTCCACACTTGGGCCAATTTTCGTCCACCCATTGTTCTATATTACAAGCAACTTCTTTACGACTATGCCCATAAAGGTATTTAAATTATCACACCATCTCCTTCAATACATTTATTTCATACTAGCTGACCCACGCAGCTCCGCCTGCGCTACTTTTACGTTAGCTAAACTTTTAATAACAGACATTCGCATCGAATACATAACCTCCTTTTTTATAGTCGGTTAAAAACTGGGACCCACTTTTTACTTGCTCTCCGAACGAAGCACGGACCCGTTTAGTTCAAATGGCGTTAAACGGTCACCCATCTATTTAATGACCTTACCTAACGTTGCTTAACCAGATCGATTACAAAACCTTGATGACTCTCTATGAGTGTTCCCTTACTAATATTTATTATATTATAAAGAAAAATTTATAAAATCGGACCAAGCGTATAACCAAGTACCCGTTTTGCTTTTGACTTTAATCCCCTCTCCCAAAAGAACCGTGCTAGATTACGGGATAAAAAGTATCCTATGTCCTACCTCGTAGTAAGATCTCAAATCATGCCAAGTTTCATTTGAATCCATTCAGTAGTTTCGGCGTGATGCTCAGCCGTGATACAGACAGACAGACAGACAAAAATTAAAAAAATTACATTTTCGGCCTCAGTATCGGTTATAGAATGCCCTCCAAATATAATTTTCAAAATATCTTCAATGTACAGAATTGGACCTGTTACAGTTTTATTATAAGTATAGATAGATATGCATTTCTCCCGATACATACAAAATACACATATTTTGCGGTAAGCCGCGCGTTCCGTGCGCGGCAACACCGCGTTTTGTGAAACTACATATTATGATACCAGAATAATGAATTATATACTAGAATTCAACTTTGTTATTAGCCAGATATATCATCTCATTATAATATATATTATTATAAAAGAATATGTAATACTTCCCGCATCTCTTAAGATTTTCTCAGATGCTTGTGGGGTATTTTCGGCTAAGTAATTTTTGTGCAGATTTTTTTTGCAAAAATATGTACAACTAACAAACATATATGTATGTATATACACAAAAAACATATAGAATTGATATAGTAAAACATAAGTTAATAGTTGACATTAGTCATAGATTTAAAAATATTAGAGAAAGATTCATTAAATCTATCTATACTTATAATAAAACTGTAACAGGTCCAATTCTGTACATTGAAGATATTTTGAAAATTATTTTTGGAGGGCATTCTATAACCGATACTGAGGCGGAAAATGTATTATTTTTAATTTTTGTCTGTCTGTCTGTCTGTCTGTCTGTCTGTCTGTCTGTCTGTCTGTCTGTATCACGGCTGAGCATCACGCCGAAACTACTGAATGGATTCAAATGAAACTTGGCATGATTTGAGATCTTACTACGAGGTAGGACATAGGATACTTTTTATCCCGTAATCTAGCATGGTTCTTTTGGGAGAGGGGATTAAAGTCAAAATGGGTACTTGGTTATACGCCTGGTCCGATTTAATCAATTTTTCTTCATAATTATAATAAATATTAGTAAGGGAACACTCATAGAGTGTTGTTATCAAGGTTTGTAATCGATCGGGTTAAGCAACGTTAGGTAAGGTCATTAAATAGATGGGTGACCGTTTAACGCCATTTGAACTAAACAAGCAAGTAAAAAGTGGGTCCCAGTTTTTAACCGACTATAAAAAAGGAGGTTATGTATTCGATGCGAATATCTGTTATTAAAAGTTTAGTTAACGTAAAAATAGCGCATGCGGAGCTGCGTGGGTCAGCTAGTCATTCAATAAAAATAATATGACTGTTAGCTCTAAGTGTCAATAAATCTACGCGTATATATATATTACCACCTCGTGGGCGCGCTGTACCCCTTTCTTTTGTGACCACGCATAGAAAGAATTATTGGCACTTAGAGAGATTAATTTTAATATCTTTTACAGCAGAAAAAATAACGAATTTGAAAAAGTTATTAAAAAATCGTTATATTCTGTATGAACTTCAAGTGAACCATATTCTGTATAATATTTAAATTAACCATGTGTCGCGTAGCGGGGATAGTGGCCCTACGAAATAAAGAAAACTAGAATAAAAGGAATAAATAACTATATTTTCAAAAGGCACGGGCTAGAGAGCAAGGGTCGTGAGTAGGCTAACGGTTTTTCATAAATGCCGCACTGAGAATCGGTCCGGTTTCCCCCCTTAAGTGAGGTGGATTTATCAGAATCGTCGTAGGCAGCAGCACGATGACGGCAACGGCACGGGCAGCACAAGGCGCAGCACGGCGCAGCAGTTCCAAGATCGACCAGCTCAGCAGCTGGTCCGGCAGTGGACAGGCTCAGCAGCCGTTCTTCCGCTCGACCGGTAGGGGTCGACGGTAAAGCTTGTAGGTAAGCTTGTAGGTGAAAACTTGTAGGTAGACTCCGTAAGTAGGACTTCGTAGGTAGGACCTCGTAGGTAGGACCTCGTAGGTAGGACCCTGGAACCCATGGAAAGACACCGTCAGGTCCAGCCCGTGTGTCATAACCGTCCGCCGACCACAGAAGACACCTCAGCCTATCTAGTTCAGTCGAGGGTCTTGGCAGACGGTTATGCTACATTATTCGGTCGGACAGATAAAGAAGAAACATTATAGAACAGTAAGATTACAGTATAAGGCAGAATAAGAACAGAGAAAGTACAAGAAAGATGACATTGCAGAATAGTAGGGATAGCGTCGGTTACAGGTTCCGTTATAGTTTAAATATGGGTACGTTGACCGTCAAATACTTTTATCAACGGTTTAGGACCGTTGATAATTACAAGGTACCTAGAAACAGGAAAGAGAACAGATAGATAGAAAACAGATAGCAAGCACACTCACCCGTAAGTAGTTTGAGAGCACCGAACTGAATTTACGAGGTTTTACGTATTGAAATAATAACATACGTGCGCACGCCACAATCGTGAGACAAGCACTGGACGAGCTCGCGGCGAAATGGCTCGCCGTGTCGCATATAGTATGGTTATAGCTATATAGTACTATAACGGTTTAATATTTTAAGGCGCGTACACACGCGTAACGTTACACATGCATACTTATAGTAAGTTTATGTAACTATGACCTAAATTACTTAGGTATTTTGAGTGCATGTACTCGTATGCACAATAGTAGAACGATCAAACAGAGGTTTAATATTAAATTAACTGTATTTGCAATATTCCCCAGGGCCTCCACATCTAGGTCATAGATGGTTTTTTTTTTTATTAGCCTAGTATCTACTATACTAGTGAGTTATATAATGTTTCTTGCCGCACCGACTTACAATACAATTATTAACTTAATTATTATTGGCGCTGAAAACTACTACACGCTTTCATTCCGTTTGCTCTGAAATAAAAATTCCTTAAAGTAAAAGAAATCAATACCTACTTTCGTAGCTTTTTGGATCGCCTAATTCCTTCAATTTTCTTTTGTAAGTACTTGAATTAAATTGTTTGTATAATATAATATAGTTGTTTATAAGGTTGGAAGGTTGGGAGCTTTTGAGATGTAGTGTTGGAGAAAAATGGAGGGAATAAGTTGGACAGAAAGGAAGACGAATGAGGAAGTTTTAGAATTGGTTAACGAAGAAAGAGAAATAAGATCTACTGATAATAGGAGAGGAAAGATAATTGGCCACTTGATACGACACGATACCTTCTTTAAAACGATAGTGGAAGGTAAAATAGAAGGGAAAAGGGGAAGAGGAAGACCAAGGCAAAGTTTCATGAAGAAGGTTGTAGAAAAAGTGGGTGGAGTGTCGTATCAGGAGGTCAAAATAAAGGCATATAATAGATCGGATTGGAAATTGCTTCACCGACTAGAGCACAGAACTTAAATTGAAGATATATATATATATACATATTATCCTTTTATGACTGTCTAACTGACGGTGAAAACCACTTAAAATCCATTGTATGGGTTAGGAGGAGTTATACAGACGTATATCCACTAACTCCTCCTAAACCACCTCCAGACGCGGAAAGAGAGTTTCTTTCATACTATGTAAGGATATGTGATTTATCAATGTTATGTATTACTGAGGACAATATAAGTATACTTTTGTACTTTGTGATAACGACGAGGTCAACGATTTTAGGTCAAGTCCTGATGTGTATATTATGTATATATTATTGTCCTCTATATATGTAAGTACATTAAAGGTATGGTCAGCATAAAATCTTGGAGCTACGATGCCCCAGACGTTTCTTGAATCATGTATGCATTAATTAAATGCAGCTTATAAAACGGGACCCGTGTTCAGAGCAATGGCTCTCTGCCCCAGTATTGGTTTTTATGTCATTTTAACGTTATAGAATACTTACCAACCCATCTCTCCCGATCCAGCCATGTGAGGTTATCAGCTTGTGTATCATAATATCCAAGCTTGACGTAGTGGTTGTTCGCTAACTGTTCAATCTGGGTGAGTGCGATACGGTCGCCTTGAGACGAGAATGCAACCAAACCCTGAATAAATAAGAACTTTGTAATGGATTAATATTACATAACGCAGTGGATTTCTGCATTGCTTACAAGGGAAAATAAAAGTTACATAACTCTTCATTTTTAAAGGATATTGTAATAAGTTAAAGCACAACTCAAATGAAATGATTATGTAACACCTGTTTTACCCTCGACGCAAAAATGTTACTTAACTTTTGAAGTGAAAATTGGTTTACGGAAGAAGGTGAAGCATTAATGAAAATCTTTTTAGTACTAGCTGGCCCGCACAGAGGGCCTAGACAAGATGCAGTCGCTTCATAGCGAATCTATTTCTTCATTCGCTAACTCACTCAATTCCCTACAATTTGTCACGTGATTTTGCGATGACTTATGTCATTCTCATACATTTTTATTCTTGCTATTAGCGATAGCGATTGTAGAATGTTATGTCTAGGGGGGCAGCTCCGTTATCTTAACGAAATTTTTAATAGCATACATTTGCGTTGAATATATAGCCTTCTTTTTGTTAGGGTCGGTTAAAAACTGGGACCCACTTTATATTAGCCCTCCGAAGCACCAGTCACCCATCAATGTAATGACCTTGCCTAACGTTGCTTAACCTGATCGATTGTCACATATTGATAACAACCGTCTATGAGTGACTCCATCTTATTATAATTATAATGAAAAATTGACAAAATCGGACCACGCTTATAACCAAGTAGGTAAACATTATCCCATGTCCTACCTCGTAGTATTAACTCAAATCATGCCAAGTTTCATTTCAATCCATTCAGTAGTTCCGGCGTGATGCGCGGCCATGATACAGACGGATAGACAAAAATGAACAAAAAAAAATACAGTATTGACTTCAGTATTGGTTATAGAAAGCCCTCCAAAAATAGTTTCCAAAAAATCTTCAATGTACAGAAGACCTGTTACAGTTTTATTATAATTACAGAAGATATAGATTTTTACTATTATGTTATTCTTAACTTACTAAACACATAAGTCTACCTACCTAAACAAAATAAAAAACTATCTATGGGGTCGAGGTAAAATACAATTGGATTATCTCAGCCACAACTGGTTTAGTAAACAATAGTACGAACGTATCAATAACAACAGGTTTATGTGGGGTTAACAAGCGATATTTAAGATCACACCGCGCAGTTGATAGCGATACTCACCGATACGCCCAGGAATGATGTAGAGTTTATTGCCTCGTAAATGTCATCGGCGATCTTCTTGTTAGTGTATGTGAAGTTCTTCAGACTGAGCCCGCTTTTCTCCAGCTTCTCCATAGTCTTGTTGAATGCTGACGTAAAATAAAAATAAATGAAACTTTTTACGGCTGGAAGAATTATGTCCGTCTTAAAATTTTTACTACTAGGTGAAGTAAGGCGACATGGCGGAATGGTCGAGACTTTATTTTGCTGTACATAGATTGAATGAAATTTAGTATAAATATACAATCTGCAAGATTTGTGTTTTATTTACGCGAATACTACACATTGTAAGAAAATAAACCATTTTGAGAAAATAAACCATTTTTAGAAAATAAACCTGATATTATTATATTATTATTATTTATTATTCCGTAAGAAGAGTAGTTTAATTACAATCTGCAAGATTCTTAGAATCAAATCAGCCCATGATAAAAAGAAAAGAAATAAAATACATTTATGAAGTTTAGTGCAAATATTCAATTTGTTGATTTATTAATCTGCAAGATTCTAGGAATTGGATTAGCCCATGATTGAAAGAAAAAAAATACATTAATTTATATTGGCTTCAAGTGTTGAAAAAGTTAGATTTCAAGAACTAAATTAGTCATAATTAATTCTAATCGACGTTTATAAGTGCGGCAGTTAGATAGATTGAGTACAGTACAATCATTTAAAATTGGAGCAACACGACTGGGGAAGTACTTCCACCATAAAGAACTGAAGGTACGACACCTGATGATAAGTAGGGATTCAACCATAGATGAAAGCACCCTAAATGACACAAGGAAACGGATTCTGTTTCAGAGGTGTTGTCTCTGCACCAAAAGGGACGGCCGATGATGCTCCGCCCGCTTCACCTTCAGTACAGGGACTACTCCATAAAGCATTCGAAAATAACAAAATATCTAACTTTATTCTAATCGGGAATTAACGCGATTTACCTTATATTTTGGCTTGTAACGTTACAAGTGAAAGAACGGGGGTAGACGAAGAGATTTCTGCCTCGCGCACGGAGCCGTCTCGCTGAACCAGTCTGCTTGTGACCACGGCTGGTGCAACCCGGCCGAAACGTCAAGCCAAAATATAAGGTAAATCGCGTTAATTCCCGATTAGAATAAAGTTTGATAATGGAACGCGAAAGTCTAAAAGTATATAAATAAAAAATAGTAATATAAAAAACGCCGAATGTGGCGTTACTTGCGAAGTATTTGCTTAGCCGGTCTGCTGTTATTTTGAGTAAGTATAGCTTATAGCAACTTTCAATGAGTCGGCCCTGCCCCTTTTAAAAATATTATTACACATAACTCTATGTAACCAGTACACAATTATGGAAATTCTTACATAAACGAGTTTTTTTTTTTTGCAATTATTGTATGTATAGATAGATTGATAGGCCCGTTGCTCTAGTGGTAGGTGGCAGACACCCTGGCCGCTTATGAATAGGCCGTGCGTTCTATTCTCAACCAGGACAAACATTTGTGTCCATGAACATGAGTGTATGTCTTGTATCTGTGTGTTATTATTTATATTAGTTGGTAAGTTGCTATAGTACAAGCTCTGCCTATTTCTCGTGATCCAGAAATAGGAATGACCTTAAAAAACCGTGTGCGCATCAATGATATTTTAAACAATAGATATGCCATTAGCGCTCGCCAGACGTCCAGCGAGTATCCCCCAACTGGGTTTTGTAGCAGTTAGTCGCACGCCGTCCCGCGTAGTTAATGCGACATCGTGACGTCTATCATTAAAAATTGAAAATGCCGTCCTGCGTATTTATAATGTGCACAAATTACCAGGCAAAAGTAAATAAACAGTCAGGAATAATACAGCACATGTAACTTTGAAAAAATAATTTGATTTTCAATTTGTATTTCAATTTTCATAATAATATTGTAAGAAATAATTGTAAAATTGAATGTGTCAGTTGACAAGATGACACTGACAAGCGTTTAACCAACGCTGACAACGGAACGCACAAAATATAGAAATCTCGTTTTCTCTTACTTTTCTCGTTATGTATCTGTCCTTGTCAGACTATAGATAGGAAAATGTATAGCTAGGTATAGCTAACTACAAGTGAGACAACTTTTATCGTGCGTTAGTAGGGATATAACATATCTTTAGTAAAATATCATTGGTGCGCATTGTCCCCAGATATTATTATATACATTTGTAATAAACTCCATTGCAATCGCTGGTATATTTAAATTAGTAGTTGTGTTTGTAGGAAGAATCTCTTATTAAGCCATTACAGTAAATATCTGTGTTGATAGTTCGTTCGCGTCATTAGTTCCAATGATAGAACTGGAAATTTATTTTGCCCTATTTACATGGAAAATGATTTTTAATGCTACACTAGTTTTAACTAACGAGAGAACTTGGAAGTTTTCATAATTGCTACATTAAGGCATTTACAACGATATTGAAGGATACTTAAATGTGATAAACATAACCAAGTAACAATCTTTTATTTAACTTGCAATATATGTAAATTTGTTCGTGTGCAATCTTGCAACTCAATTTTCACCCATTTCTACACGTTCGAATCGTTTGAAATTTTGCACATGTGTCAAGGGCCTGTGACAGTACAATAAAATATGGTATCATCGAGCTAATCGGATGATGGAGCTCGAAGATGGATAACGGAACCCTTGGATGGCTACTAGTAAACTCATCGAGTTTTAACTCATTTGTTTTGTTTTAAAGAGTTCTATTCACTTGAATCATTAATAAGGACCTGATGATGGAACTGGAGAAGGTGGGTGACGAAACCCTGGACTGGCTACTAGTAAACACATCGAGTTTGGGCTTATTTGATTTGTCTTAAAGAGTTCTATTCACTTAGTACTGTGTAAATACTAATCGTAAGTAGGTATACCATATAAAAGCGTGTGTTTTTAGTTTTTAAAACTATTAATTTTTTATGTTAAATATCTCTAACATTCCATGACTTCGTGTTAAAATAAAGTTAAAATGGCAATTGGCAGGTTACATCGCTCGAAGAACCGATAACCGATAGGAAATAAAGGTTCTCGAGTGGCGACCATGAACTGGAAGACTCAGCGTAGGAAACCATACCATACCATACCATAACGTATATTATAATATACATTTCTATTTATATACCTATCTAAAGTTGTAATTACACTTGCCCTTCATCATACTGTCCTGTACCCCAAGTTTGTTTGGAAGAGATCGCTTTAGCGATAAGACCGCTTTAAATTGTCACACTGTAATCTTCTTATCCTTTAAACTGTATGTTCTCTTTTGGTGTACAATAAAGAATATTTGTATTGTATTGTAAACCATTGTAAAAGTCGCGGCCAACCTATGGATGCAAATTGCTAATTGTCGTTTATTATAGCGTTCTAAGGCCTTTGTTCAGCAGTGGTCGTCTTCCGGCTGATGATGATGTTGATGATTAAAACAAAGTACATTTTATGTCTAATACTTACATAATTATTACGACAAGACTAATAAATCTGTATTTTATTGATATTATATTCTGATTAAAAAAATAAAAAATCTCTGTAATTGCCGTGCTTGATTGATGTAATATTTTCTTTACGTCGATATACGATAGCCACTTCAAATATATCCTGCTGATGAAGGGCAGGGTTATTTATAACAGTGTCCATATAAACCGCAATGCGAAGTGAAAGTGTTTAATGCCGAGCTGTGTTAATTAAATCTGAATAATTTAAAGCAGCGGCAATTTGTAAACATTTCTGTGTGTTGGCATTACGGACCCTGTATTATTGGTCTCAACAAACTTATCACCTAACGTCTTGTGAGGACCAAAAGTGCATTGCCACTGCCCCGAAACAGAAGCATCATTTACCCTCAGATTAAAGACCCGCTTTGATAAGTTTATACAAGCATCAGACAGACTTTTTAACAGTCAAAGTGGATCTTCCAGGAAGTGTTCTAATTTTCTGAAGTTTATTTATCGCTAACACATACTATAATAACAGTGTTTGTGACGTAAGTGCTAAAATAGAAGTGTACCTAATGCCACAGCCCAAACTGCGTCGTACGCGAGAGGAGCCTCTTGATATCCCTCCGGGAATCTCTCTCCGTCGATGTCGTAGCCAGCCTCGCGAAGTGCCTCGTTCAGCCGCGATCTGCACAGATAAAACATTCTACTTGAAATAAAGGCGTCGTGTGTATAGTAAGGTGGTATTCCGCTCGTCAAACTTCTTTTTCCAATATTTGATCAAATTTCATAGACGGATTCCATTCCACTCGCCCAATACCTTTGTTCAAGATTTCTTTGTAATTTTGTTGTTGAGAACATGTTGAGGAGATGGAGCTACGTGCAGCGACCTTATGTACTGCTAGCATTCAATTATTGATGAAAAAGAAAAATGTCAATACCAAAAGAAAAAAAGATCATCAAAGTAGGTATCTTATATGACATTCGTTGCTTATAAAAGCGGCATTTATCTTTATTAGTATATTTTATTTTGCCAAATTCTTCTTCTTATTAAAAATTTTTTCATTGGAATTGTCCACGAAATTTTATTTGCAGCCGTTTTGATTGAAATGCCAAAATCATTGATCAAATATCGGTGTCACTCATCGATATACTATACCAATAGTATATCGATGGTGTCACTAGTAAATTGGATGAAGTCGTCCAATTTATTTGACAGAGAAATTTAGACAAAGAAATTTGACGAGTAGAATACCTGCGATAGATGTGTAAGCAAAATACCTAAGTACCACAGAAAAAAATAAGATTTATTATTTTGCCGATATAGCGGCGTATACTTTCTTTTACAGCTTGTAACGGCGTATACTTTCTTTAAAAAAAAAATGTTTTTGCAATGGTTTGTTTTCAATCTCTCTCAATAAAAAGATGATGGCTAACGCAAACCCACCTGATGATAAGTTATGATGTAGTCTTAGATGGTAGTGCACTTGCGTATTCACGTAATGCGAAAAGAACCTTGTATGACTGGTGTCCCAACAGCAAAAAGAACGAAGTATGGTCCTTTGTTTTTTATTAAGTCTATTTAAAATATCCCACTATTGGCCGTACCGTTGGATACAGGCGGCACAACATCGGTCGCAATCTTGTCGCAATGGAGGTATATGGGTGAGGCCTATGTTCAGCAATGGACGTCTTGGGGCTGACATGATGATGATGATGATGATGAGGACTATCGGGCAAAGGCCTCTACCTCACTCTTCTACAAATTCCGATTTTTCACCATCACCGGCTATGTACCGTCCGTAAATATGATTAAAATAATCCCTTAGAAGAAGATGGCGATAGGTAATTGGGAATAGGTACCTAACATTAATAAACAAAAGATCTATGTTTATGGAGGTCGCAGTAAACTATATGAGATAAGAAATTTATTTATTTTTGGAGGGATTTGGCTTTGTCCCTTTTGGGGCACCCGCTCATTCTATCAGGAATAGCACGATAAAGAATTGTTGGACCATGGTCACAATACACAAATTATAGGACATTATAGGAACTTTTACCCATTCCTAGAATGCTCAGTACGTACCTATCCATAAATAATTTGTATGGTTCCTTGGTTATAAGGTTACAAGTTATTAAATTTTCAAAAGAAACACAAATGATATTTCTGTTAGCATTACATTATAAAAATAGGAGAAAGGTATTATACAGTCGTGTCGGCGCGTTCCAGTGACTTATAAATAGCATAGGATTTCTATGAATTCGTAGTACGCCTGCACGAGCACGTAGTTCGCATTTTCTAAACATGCCAAATTATGAGTGCACTAGATATAACGCTGTTATAAACTGGAATGCCAACTGCGACACGACATACCCCTTTTTTAGAACATTTCTACAGCTAATAATTATGTTATTAATTATCTGTTTCACCAACATAGTAATGACGAGGAAGGCTTCTTTGGAACATTCATATTAACATTAAAAAAGTCATATGTTACTGTTGGAAATTAGGAGAGAAACGCGTGCTTCGTGTTTTAATATTTATTTTTGAGTGACATTAATACAATTCATATTTTAAATATAAAATTGTAATTCAAACTTGTAGAGTTTCAATTGCCAGTATTAATTATAGAGCATATATTTAATACAACATCCGCCCTCAATTAAAACTCTATAAGAAAAACGAATAGAAAAGAACAAAGAACATATACCACAATACCACTATAAAATAAAATACCTAAACAAAACCTAAACCGACTGTACACCGTTGATGTGCCACACGTCCTAAAGGTTTAGTAAGTACATCCGCAAACATTGTATCTGAACGGATATATCTTATTTCAATAGTTCCGTCAGACACTTTTTCTCTAATAAAGTGGTATTTAGTGTCAATATGTTTAGTCCTTTCATGATGAATAGGATTTTGAACTAAACTCTGTGCACTCTGACTGTCATTATAAACCACAACAGTACCAGACTTACCACACAGTTCTTCCAAAAAACGTTTTAAGTAGCAGGCTTCCTTAGCTGCAGCAGTAAGCGCCATGTATTCCGCTTCGGTAGACGACAACGCTACGGTCTTCTGTTTTTTGGATTGCCAGGCAACTGGACCTCCTCCAAATACAAAATAATATCCCGTATAAGACAATCTATCCAAGTTGCACTGTCGTCCTGCCCAATTCGCATCAACATAGGAATGAAGCCATTTTCCAGTCTTTCTGTAAGTAAGAGCAAATTCGAGAGTACTTTTCAAATACTGCAACACTCTTTTTGCTGCTAACCAATGTTCTTTACTGAATTTCGTATTGAACTGACTTAAATAGCTTGTTACATATGCAATATCAGGTCGACTGTTGACTGCTAGATACATAAGGGATCCTATCAAACATTGATAAGGATACTCGTCCTCTCCAGTACCAACCGCTAGTTCTTTTAGACTCGATGGTGTGTTCACGGGTTTACATTTGTCCATACCAAATTTTTTCAATAGGTTTAATATGAACGTCTTTTGACTAACCTGTATTTCACCATTCTTTTTACTAATGTTTAATCCTAAGTAGAATTGCAATTCTCCAAGATCCTTAATCGAAAAGATTTTTTTCAGATTTGACTTGACAATGTCAAATGTCGTATCATCTTTATAAAAGACAATTAGGTCATCGACGTACACTGCCAAAATCACTAAGTCTTTACCAAAAAGTTTCTTATATACGCATGGTTCCGACGGAGTTTTATTAAAACCTAATTTCAACAATGTTTTATCCAACATCTTATTCCATGCACGCGGTGCTTGTTTGAGCCCATATAAAGATTTTTGCAGCAGACAGACCTTATTTTCTTGTCCTTTTATGACAAATCCTTCTGGTTGCTGCATGTATACCTCTTCCTCAAGATCACCGTTAAGAAAAGCGGTATCGACGTCCAAATGTCGCATCTTTAGGTCCATCTCAGCAGCTAAAGCAAACAATGTGCGGAGTGAAGAATGACGAATAACCGGGGCAAATGTTTCATTGTAGTCAATACCTTCTACCTGCTTGAAACCTTTGGCCACTAGTCTTGCCTTATACTTCAAAATATTACAGTCAGCATCAGTTTTTAACTTATAGACCCACTTACAGGGTATAATCTTCTTATCTATAGGACGATCAACAAGCTTCCATGTCTTCAATTTCAGTAACGAGTTGTGCTCGTCAGTCATTGCTAAACGCCATTTATCAGCATCTTCCACACTTACTGCTTCACGATAGCTACTTGGCTCTAAATTATTATCACTGCATATCATAGAAGCATAGAAGTCCGGTTTTTTACGAATCCTGTTAGGGTATCTACTTACATGCTGATTCTCAGCTGACCCTAACCGCTCAGGACTTGCAGATTCTTCAGCTGAATTAAAATCATTTTCATCGTCACTGCATAGAGACCTATTTTCTTGATGATTTAATGAATCCTCAAGCTTCTCGATACCAGTTTCAAATAAAACAATAGGTTCAGGTCTCTCAGGCTGAGACTCACTTTCATCACCTTTTAATTGTGTAAAACGATCTTCGAAAAAAGTCACATCTCTGGATTTCTGCAAACGCCTTGGATTTGAAGATTCCCTAAAGTAGTAGCTTTTGGGATCATCTGAATATCCTACAAATATTACCTCCTTAGCTTTCATATCCAACTTTTTCCGTTGACATGCCGGAACTTGTATAAGTGCTCTACATCCAAACACACGTAAATGGCTCAAGTCAGCTTTGTGACCGTTCCATTTCTCAAATGGTGTTTTATTATTTAGAGCACGATGCGGAGACCTGTTCTTCAAATAAACTGCTACCTTGAAAACATCTTCCCAATACGCCTTAGACAGTGAACTCTCAGCTAGCATTGAGCGCGCTTTCTCCACTATAGAGCGATTAGTTCGCTCCGCAACTCCATTCTGCTGAGGACTGTAACCAACGGTAGTTTCATGTATCACTCCTTTAGATGATAAATAATCTGAAAAATCCTTATTTACATACTCTTTGCCACAGTCGGTTCTTAATTTTTTTATTTGAGCACCAGTTTGCCTTTCAACGAATGCTTGAAAAACACAAAATGTTTCTTTGACTTCGGCCTTAGAAGCAATGAAGTAAGGGTAAATCATCCGTGAGTAATCATCAATGAAAACTAAAATATATTTGTTACCTTGGAATGACGTTTCAGACATTGGTCCGCATAAATCAGAGTGAATCAATTCAAGTTGTGTAGTAGCTTTTTTGTATGTAATTTTCTTGAAAGGTTTCCTTGCTTGCTTGCCTTCAACACAGGCAACGCAGCTAGACTTATCGACTTCTGGATAGTCGATACCTACGTGAGAATTCTTTAGCGTGTTCATACCTATACGACATAAGTGACCTAACCGTTTGTGCCATAATTGGTACCTGTTTGACGAGTCAGAGTGCACATCGTACGCAACATTTCGGAGAGAATTAGTTGTACAATCAAGGGTGTACAGCCCTCCGCTAGCAGAACCATGCAGAATCACATCACCTTTAACAGAAAAATCATTACATTTATAAAAATTACAGCCACTTTTATCAAAAAGTACTACAAAACCTTTATTTACAATTTTCTGAACAGAAAGTAAATTACAATTAAGATTAGGTACAAAAGCAACATCTGTAATAGTATTCACCTCAGAAGAAGTACTAATAGATATATCTCCAACACCTCCACAGTCGATTTTCTCACCGTTAGCGATAGTAACTGAACTTTCTAATGGTTGTAGGTTCTTAAACCAATCTTTTCTTGGAGTCATGTGTTTAGATGCGCCAGAATCAATAAACCACTTATCCGAAGATGAAGATACGCCAAGAGCGGTAAGCAAAGTGGTATCCTCAGATGAACTAATGCCTTTCTTTTCCTTATTACGTAGAGGACAGTCCGGCCGTTTGTGTCCAGGTTTATTGCAGTCGTAGCAAACAATTTCTTTCTTCTTCTTAACACGATACTTTCTCAATCTACTTGTCGCTTTAAACGTTGTATCCGTTGCAGACTCTAATTTAGACATCTCATTCAACAGCTTCCTTTTAACTAAATCGGTGCTCACTTCTATATTGCTGCTCTCTAATGCCATTATCAGGGGCTCAAATTTTGGAGTGAGTCCTCCTAATAAAATGGCAGCAATTGAGGCATCATCAATTATTTTGCCTATTTCAGCTAAATCTTGTGCCGTACTAAGGACAACATTGACATACGCCTCAATGTCTTGAAAACTACATAACGAGAGTCTATATAGCTTTCTTTCGAGTGATAATCTTCTACTCATACCTTTATCTTCGTAAGCATCCTGTAAAGCTTTCCAAGCTTCAGCTGCGGTTTTTGAATTTCTAATATGGGTTATCACAGGTCCATCTACCGTCAAACAGATCTTGGCCAGTGCCTTTTTATCATTTCTGGCTTTTACTTGTATGGACGTCGCATCTCCATCTTCGTAACCATCAATTGCACACCATAGATCTTCGTGGATGAGGTAGTTCCTCATTTTAAACTTCCACGTTGTATAACCTTCCTTACTACGTAAAAGAAGTGATGGCAGCGGCGACGAAGACAAACATCGTTCGGAATGTGAATCACCCCTTGACATTTTCTTTTATTAATTTTAATGTCCCGACTCAAAATGTATATATTTTTATTCGTAAACACTATTAATAAGCACAGTTTTTCCTTTTAATTCGTGCTGATAACGATTTGTTGGAAATTAGGAGAGAAACGCGTGCTTCGTGTTTTAATATTTATTTTTGAGTGACATTAATACAATTCATATTTTAAATATAAAATTGTAATTCAAACTTGTAGAGTTTCAATTGCCAGTATTAATTATAGAGCATATATTTAATACAACAGTTACTAATAATTCAGCTGATGTCCCACATAATTTTTTTGTAGTTCTCGCACGCAAGTCTACCTTTCATTGTAGATTTAAACTTAGGTACCATTATTTTATGGAAAAAAGCTTTCTAATTATAAAAATAAAACAGTAGGTACATATTTAAATGTGCTAAATAACTGATATGTAAATACAATTAGTTAGTCACCAATCCTCTTACTTGCATTTGCAGTGCAAGAAAGTATTTATGCTATGTAGCTAGTACTTAGAGGAGATACCACTGTAGAGAGCATGATGCGCTAACCCCTCTGCCAAATTTTTGTTCATATGTTCAGGTCATTCTTTATTTGTGTGCGTATATTTTTGAATGTGTTGCGAGTTTATTATAGTGTGGGTATGCGTTAAATTGTATCTGTGTGTGTTTACTTCGCCTCCCGCACCCCGAAAAAGTGCCACGAAAAATTTGTTCGAGGAATTGACGCGATACTAGCTCCATTCTAATTACTCTGAGAGCTAGTATGGTGGATTTTGACCCAAACCATATCAGCTGCTATTATAGCCTAGCTATAAGACGCTTAAGAGTTGAAAACAACAGTTAAGTGCATAATCATTATTCAGCCGCCAAAAAACGTCCACTGTTGAATAAAGACCTCCCCCTTAGAAGGGAGGGGTTGCCATAATCCCCACGCTTGGCAGGCGTCTTGGGATCGCAGTATAGGTGGTACATAGTTAATCCAATAGAAAACGCTGTTACTCGTCTTCTTGTTTTCCCTTAGTCGCCCCTCACGAACACCCAACGGGAGGAGATGGGAGGGTGGTATTCTTACCCGGACACCCTACGGTTCTACGTACTAAACTAATCCTAAAATACTGTCACGTTACTAATCTAAATAATTCGCCATAATACAATAAGAAGTAATTATACCCTAAATCGAGGTAAGTATCACTAATTAGTCAAGAACTATAACACCCATCCTCATTTACGTAAAATCCAGATTTAATTTCTCTGCATTCAGTGAAAACCAGCAAACTTTTTATCTCTTTTGAAATCGCTCTTAGTAAAACTTTGAGCAGATGCGTCGTGACTATTCTGTGCGCTTAGCAACTACGATGAAAAGCTCATTGCTGTAAAGCCTCCGGAGACTACCTCGACAGTGCTTAGCTTTGTTGAAGAGATGTACCTACACTCTCTACTATTTCTTTTACGTTTTTTTAGGGAAATAGTGAAGGATGCGAGTGAGTGGATTGGGATCCGGAGGTATGAAATATTAAACTTGGCAAATGGATTTTTTTGAATATACACGAGATATTCAACGTACTTCCGCTAGACCACTGGTTCCCAAACTTATTTTGCCCACTGCCCATTTTGAGTAATATATCTTTTTAGAGCTCCCTATTGAAACTTAGCATCTAGTGGTGTCCACAATAAAATCCGTAGAATTAGTTTGTCGTGGTTGAAGGTTATTTTATATAAGTTTTAAATATAGAGAAAAACAATTTTGTGCCATTGTTCAATTATTCCAATGCGCATTGTTTTCTGGGCTTTGAATCGTGTCAGTGGGCGTTATTACCCATATTACGAAAGACTATAATATGCATAATTTATACAAAGAAAAAAAATGTGCCTTTACTGTTGAAAGTACATATTTTATATTTTGTAGGTAAACGTAGAATGGCAGGAAAAGTACGGGTTAATTCTTATCCCAAACTGAAGTCTTTGAAAGAGGGTTTCGAGTAGGATTTTAATCGGATTACTGTTATCGAAGCCTAGCTAGCAAACCCTGGCTTACAGCCACGAGCCAAGAGCAACTGATAACACTATTGGCTAAGCGACAAATCCGTCGATACATATATACTATGTATTTACATGTAGCTATTATATACCCTGGTGTTTCTTTACAAGATTAAAATCGTAGCAATAAATATATGAGCATAGGAGTGATGTTGACCGGTGGAAATAGGACGTTATATACGTATATATATGTTTCTATGACGAAAATATAAATATCGCCGCAATTTCACTAAATAGAAAGTAGAACAGCTTGTAGTTTAGACGTAGGTTTAGGTACAAAAGCACTTACTTGGCTTGGCTTCCTAGGAATTATATTTTTTATTTAATTTTGAGGCAATCTACACACGGCTAGCTGATTCAAAACTAAACAAAGCCTGTTAAGGTATCCAGACAACTGATACAAAATTATACCATTACCATTGTTTTACCAGATACATATCGTACATACATAATGATAGATAAAACACTGAGAACACCACAAAATACATTTTTACGAAACAATATTTATCTGGTTGGGAATCGAAACCCCGACTGTTAGTGTCTAACCACTGGGCCTGTCAAAGGGAAACCTCTATCATATTTCTAAGTATACATAAACCGTAGTCAGCAATTAGTCGGAGAATAAAATCTCAAGTTTCTTGGGAAGGGCTCTAATAAACAAAGTTGTAGCCGCTTCATTAAGTTTAATGGTTTTCATTGTTAATAATTTAAATATTTCTTATACAAATTTAATATACTTGGTAGATTCCCTATTTAACCCGTATGTATGTATTATATTTTGAAGAGGTTATTATGTAATAAATTAACTTTCAAGCACATTGTAATTATTATTCTTATGTAGGAAGTTAGATAGATACCAAAACGACATTTTGTGATAACAATAACATATGCTATGAGTCTCGTATAGCTACGTTTTCACCAATAATACAAAAACGTATGGCACTAAATAAACATAACTTCTAATATTGAAATAAGTTATTGCAAAATAACTCTTTTTCAATATCACGAAATCCTAAGCTAATGTTCTACGTTGCGAATTTTATTGGATTGGAATCGTACGAATCCCAAATACGAGAGTGAAATTGCCCAAGATATAACAAACTCCCTTCACGAATCCCGATATGATATCAGCGTAGTCGAAGTTTCAGTTGTGTTGATTTACGCGGTAATTTCAGAATAGCAGAATAATAATGTTCAATCGATATTGTATCTTTTTAAAAAGTAATAAATAAATTTTGAATTAATGGTAGTAGCTTAAATTGATCAATGTCATTTAACAAATGTTTTATGGAACATGCAAGTATTACATCACTAACGATTTTTATGTATATATGTAGTGTACTGGTAAATTGTGTAAAGTTGTGGGTAGACAAGTTTATCGTCTCAAGCGGGCACACTACGCTAGAGTTGGTTAATATAGCACATAGCACTTTAACTTAGCACGCTATATTCACTCAACGTATAGCATATGCTATATTTGTTTCTGCTAGACGCTACAAATCGCACCACGCTATTTATCTACAGAAGTTATACCTACAAACGAACTAAGCGCAGTCTCGCGCGATAGCACTTTATAGCAGTTAGCAACAAATAGCGTCAAGCAAGTCGACTGGCTCGTCTCGCAACTTCGCAATTCGCAGTTAGTCATCGCGTGTTAGCGCTCGCGTTACGACGTACGCACGCGATTTTCGTAGGTTTTGTTGTGTTCATCCTAGACTCGTTGTGTTTATAGGTATCGTATAGTTAGTGTAAGTGTAAATAAAGTAGAAATAAGGAGACTATTAGTTTATATAGGTACAATGGGTGCCTACACAAATATAAAACTATTCTTAAAATTCTTTGAATGAAGAGACCAAGTGTGTGATTGTGTTCGGTGCAGTAATCTGACTGAAGTGAGTCAAACGAAAATGGCTAACCGTCGTAGCGATTTACCTTTGTGGAACTTTTTTGAAAAGTCTGGCGATGGAAAGAAAACTGCTACATGTAATTATTGTCGCCGAGAACTATCATTTAAAACTTCGGTAACAAATTTAAAAGTACACTTAAAACAAAAACATATTTCTGTATATAATAATTTATTAAATTTTGGAAGTAACCTTCAAACCAATTCAGTTCCTGGAAACTTTCCTCCAATATCTCGTGATGAAGGGTTGCATGTGGGAAATTTTGGTGATGGAAATAGAGAAATGGTGTGCCCACCACCTAGTGAACCACCAAGTGAACCACCAAGGAAAGTTCAACGAAATATGCAAGCATATTTGCCAAAAACATTAAAATCAGAAGACAAAAACAAAATTGATTTAAGTCTTCTAAAAATGATTGTATGCGACTTTCAACCCTTTTCTATTGTTACCGACACGGGCTTTCGTGCGTACACGCACGCATTGAATCCCAGCTATGAGATACCAGATCTTAAAACATTATCTGTGAATCTGTTAGCGAAAGTTTACGAGAAGAGGGTAGAAGAGTTAAAGTTATTTGTAAATAATAATGCTAAATCAGTTTGTATAACAGTAGACTGTTGGACTTCTCGCGCAATGGACAGCTACATGGGCATAACGGCGCATTTTATAACAGAAGAACCATTAGAACATAAGTCTGTATTAATTCAATGTGGTGAATTTGAAGGTCACCACACTGGTATTAGAATTTATCGTGAAATAAAGAAGATTTTAGAAAACTGGGGCGTTTATGACAAAGTTAACTTCTTTGTTTCTGATAACGCATCCAACATGGAGAGTGCGGCAAGGTTTTTTCAAAACGATGGCTGGGCACATTTTGGATGTTTCGCCCATAAATTAAATCTGGTCGTTCAAGATGCACTTAGCGAAATTAAAGACACAATATTAAAAGTACAAAGGATAGTGAATCATTTTAGAAAAAGCACCATAGCCAAAGAAAAATTACTTAAATATCAAGTGAATCATCAAAACGAAAATCAAGCAAAGACCGTCATTAAATCTGTGCCTACGAGGTGGAATTCCACTTATTTAATGCTGGATAGGTTTGTGCAATTAAGAGAAGCTTTGCGAGCCACCATACCCAATTTGGAAACAGATTTGCCAATAATCTCTGTGGAAGAGTGGAGGTGTATGGAGCAAATTTGTGTTATACTGAAACCTTTTTACGATGCTACCACAGAAATGAGCGCCGAAAAGTATTTAGTTGCTAGCAAAGCAATAGTGTTAACTTCAAACCTCACAAATATTTGTTATAATTACAGCCAGCTTGAAGAATTATATCTGCCAGTAAAAGCACTTGCCATAAAATTAAAAGATGGCATGATACGTAGACTTGGGGACATAGAATCGAATGAGAATATAGCTTTGAGCACAATTCTCGACCCAAGATTTAAGTTAAAGGCATTTAAAGATGAAAATAATATAGAAAGATTTAAGAATTTATTATTAAATAAAATAACGCAGCAAATTAATAGCGAAAATCTTGACAGTCCAGTAGAGCCAATAGCATCCACGTCAACGGCAGCTCCAACTTTCTCTAATACCCAAGAATCTGGCCTACCTGCATATGGTTTGTGGTGTGAATTCGACACCGAAACAAAAAACAATTTTGTTCCCAAAACAGCTGAAACTAAGGCGATTGAAGAATTGGACAAATACTTAGCAGACAATTTAATTAATAGGAACCAATGTCCCTTAAAGTATTGGCAGGAGCATAAATGTATATATCCTCAGTTATTTAAATTGTTTAAAAAACATTGCAACATAATGGCAACGTCAGTTCCTTGCGAACGAATGTTCTCAAAGTCTGGGTATATAATAAATGACAGGAGAACACGTTTATCGGCGACAAAAGTTGCACAGATAATGTTTTTAAATGTAAATAAAATGTAAAAAAAGTATAAATAATTGTAAATAAGTGTAAATATTAAATTATTGTACATAAAATCAATGAACTTTTAAATACGCCTATAATTGTTCTTTATTAAACAACTTTTATTTCTATGATAATTTCACTCAATTATAGACAGTCCTAAGCCTGAGAAGTATGAAGGAGAGTTCATTGAATTTTTTTTTAATTTTGCTTCTTAACATAATGTTCATAATGTTTCATAAACTAAGAGTAGCGTCCTTCTATTCTAGCTAATAGTTTCCAGACATACGCTATGTATGCAACATGCTATTTTGCATGCTATAACATAGCATATAAATTAGCATGCTAAAAAAATATAGTTTATAGTCTATAGCATGCTGCTATAAAATAGCAGATTTGAACAATACTACACTACGCAGGCACTGAGTGGGGATGTGAGAAAGACATAAAAGCCCCTCTAGTGTAGGAGGGGAGTTCAGTCGAGTGTTAACCACTGTGCGGGTCAGACGTGGTGTGTGCGTTAACGAGCCGATATAGTGTAGTGTTAATATTAACAAATATAGTGAACTCTACATGGCGACGAGGTGAAAACCGTGAGTAATTATATATTTTTGATAAATAAAAGTGCAATTTAAATTAAAAACAAATAAGTGGCGTGGACGAAATACTTTATTACGTGATAAGTTAATAAAATTAATCATAATAAACTATTTTTGAATAATTGAAAGTGACAAAATAAGTGTTTGATCATATAAGTACATACAATTAGTTCATTCACTTTTTGGAATAATAATATTCAAGTGATGTGTGTGTGTGTAGAATTGAGTGGCAAAATAAGTATTTGATCATATAATTACATACAATTAAAATCTTTTCACTTTTTGGAAAAATAATATTCAAGTGATAAGTGAACATAATTAAACAAAAACAGAAAAAAAAACAGAAGTGTGAAGTCAAACGATTATCTCAATTCTCAAGTAGTCCTCTATCTTGACATGGTCTAAAGATTACCTTTTGGAAATTATATTTTTACATGTAAAAGTGAACATACCTACAAAAAAAAAAAAAAAGTGAAGTCATGATTATCTCGATTCTCAAGTAGTCTCCTCTATCTTAACGATGTCAAAGGATGGCGACCATTTTGTCGTAATATCTTTCGCTTCAGATGATTTAGAAATATCTCAATACTTTAGAATAGCTTGATAAAAAAAAAAAAAAATTACGTGCAAAGGTGCGTACGTACAGTTTAAACACAAAATCTTTTCTGTAAAATATCAGAACTTTAGTTGTCAGAACCTGGGCTTCTTTATAAAAATACATTGATACCGAAAAGGAAGCCGAAAAGACTTTAAAAAAAAAGAGGAAATATTATATATAATAATATATTAACCACAGATCGTAGTGCCCTTTCCGCAGTTTAAAGAAGCGTTTTTATGCGCTTTCCCAGACAGATAGAATAGCTAATAATTGACTGACCTAAAGGCGTGTAGTTGGTTTTATTATAAGTATGTCCCCAACACCTCTAAAGTTCATAAAAATGGCACCTGTCCTGATACGCGCAGCTAAACCACAAATGTAAACTCTAAATAAAATTTCTATATACTTACATATTATATTAACAATGAATATCCCTGGGGCTATTATATCCCAGATTAGATTTTCCCACAAAATTTGCTTAAGGTTGTGAGGTGAACCTAATAAAATGTAATTGCATATATGAATGATTAATGGGTATAGATGAAACATAAATTCAATGATCACTCTCTAATTGTTATACGAGAAATACTACTTATAAGTAACTAGTCCCAATAGAAGAAATTATTCAGTTATAATGTGTAGGTGTAGAAGGTTCGCAAACCTTATCCTGATCTGTAATGTAAGGGTTGTTTAAAAGTACCTGAGTGCTATTGATTCTAGTATTTAATTTGCGGTACCTAACCTAAATGGTATTACTTACTTATATAAAATTTTGCTAAGGACATTCAATAAATTATGTAGGGCGGTGTCAAATTTCTAATGGGTGTTTGAATACCGTGCATTCATTTGCGATGGTTCAAATACCACTCATTAAATTGCGAAGGTACCATACAAAAAGTGGTTCACATTAAATTGTGAACAGGCATTAAACTGCGAATGATGGTTTAAATACCGTGCATTAAATTGCGAGGGTTTCAATACCGTGCATTAAATTGCGAGGGTTTAACAAACGTGCATTAAATTGCGCAGGGGTGGGTTTAGATATCGTACGAAAAGTGGTTCACATTGGATTGTGAACGGGCATTCAATTGCGAATGAGGGTTTATATACCTTGCATTAAATCTCAAATGAGTTCAAAATATCGTACAATAAAGTGTATGGTGGAGGCCAATCGGGAGGTAGCAATATCAAGTATTACTGATCCTGATCTAATGGTTACCCTGGTAGGACAGAGATTGTTCAAGGACTGTAGTGTTGTTCACGGCATGGGGCATTCATAAGTATACCAAGCGGAAACCTATGCCATAATTGCCAGCATTAAATAAATGCAAAGGAGAAATGTAAAAGGTAAAACCATTTGCATTCTCAGCGACAGTCAGGCAGTACTGAAGGCTCTGAATTCCTTCAGAGTTGCTTCTAAACTGGTCAAAGAACGTGTTACAGGTTTGAACAACTTTGGAAGACAACAATGTCTGCCTTATCTGGGTACCTGGACACGAAGGCGTCAAGGGCAAGGAGAAGGCAGATAGACTAGCGAAGGCCGGCTCTTAGACAACCGAACCATTTGTGGGGTTCCATATGGAATATATCACCAAGCATTATATGCACATGCTAGAAATGAACACATGAAGGAATGGAGGGCAGCGTCAGGCCTAAACCACTCCAAAACATTCTCTAGCACAAGGGGGGACTGAGGGTTTAAATTATTAAACCTAAACAGATCACAAATAAGGCACTTAGTAGGTGCACTCACAGGACATTTTGGTACCAACGAGCATCACACAGAATGAGGCTGAACTGGTAACCCCGCATTGAACATCGACGCAGCCTTCGGATCGGACAACAGCACAGCTTCGCCATCGCTCTCTTCTGCAACAACCAGCGAGTCACAAGCCAGCCAGTATCCCGGCGTCATCGGATGACCAACGCATTGCGGCTGCGGATGCAAGCCTGGTCGACCTTCGGCCACAACATGGCACAACACCCCTGCACTATGGCCGGACCTTGTAAGAAGAGCGCATCCCTCTCACCGGTACGCCTAGCAGCCGTCAGCCATACCCACTGCACACCTCGACTCACTGAAGACGTAGCAGCATCAGCTTCGACTCACTGGAACTGCATCCACTGGTATTGGCACATCGACTGGAACACAAGGACGAGCTAGCAAATGAAGACGTTCATCGACTTCCAGTCTTCGGGGAGAGTGATGTGGCGACTCGACATGACCGGATGGCGCCACATGTGGTACAGCGATGCGATGAAAAACAAGCAGCATCACATACAACGCGATACATGACGACACCTCCGATTCCTGAATCTCGCAAGTGAAGTTTCTCAAACGTGGAGAATATATACAACATCCCGACATCAACTGTAGGGGGCTTCGGCCCTGACCGAGCATCACAATTCGCTCGGTCGGAGGATTCTCCCTTTGGTACGTCGTTGCATCGCTAAAATTTTAATGAACCATCAGTTTCCTTGAACCTCTTTCGGAACTCGGGTGATACTTTAAGGGGAAAAGTTTGTGTGACTAGAAGTTCTAATAATCTGCTCTGTTAATTTTATATAAGTTTAATTTAATAATACTATGTTTTTCGAGTTATTTTCAGAACAATACTAAGTGTTTCGATAGCAAGACTCGCGGAGTAGTTGGGAGGTTTCTTCTCATCGAAGTTAACTGCAAGGGCGTGTTGGCTTAGGCATCTCGGTTCTGATCAGTAGATAATCTTGATCCGGATGCGTTAGAGTTAGAACTGATTGGCTGTCGTAAGCAGATTTGAATTTGATCTCAACATTTAATGTTAACAGTCTAATTAGTTCCTAGTTTTGGCTTTATTTCACTAGAGTCCATCAACTCTGTCAAGACTGACCGAGCAAATAAAGCTATGTGAGTATATTCCTCTATGGATCCACACACGGGGAGGCAGTGTCTCGTAGGATGGACGTGCTAGCGATGTCATTGATACGGGTGGCTGACTGACAGCGAAATACGGTGGTCTTATTTGAACTTTTCGGTGGAGGATACAATTGTTATCAATATTACCTATTTAATCGACTGAGTCTATCATAATAATCGATAATTATCCGGGGAGCAGTGGTAGTGAATCTACTGTAAAGATCCAAGGCGACCAACAGATATTACGAGTCTTGTTGTTGTTGCCGCTGTACTTTCTTATTACTCGGGAATGTTCTCTGGTGATATTTCATGTAGTGCTGTGGGTTCGTATCACAGGGTCTTACTAGCTTGTGTTATCAAATCATATAATAATTATGATCAACACTCTTGTGACTTTAGTTCCTAGGCCGTTGGAAAGTCAGAATAGGAAGCTGGTCGGCTAGGGTTGGCTGTGAGGGAAAGAATAAGATTGGTGTACGCGCGGGTGAACTATTTCCCGCGTCGATGGTTGGCCTTGTCCCCACAAGATTGGCCGGTGTGGTAGGAGGATATTATTTATTGCTTTAAACGCAAGCATCGGTGAGTCAACCATGAGTGCAGTTGACCACAGCCGGTACATTTAGAATGTCCGGCGAAATACTTAAGAGTGCTTCTAACTTCCTTTGAAGAGCACGCCAACTTGCGAGCCAATATATCCTTCCCCGAGTGACCCCGCACTCCTTCTCAATACAAGCCTTATCCTTGAGGTCCCCTGGGACCTGGTGTTTGGTAGAAACTCATTTCAGGGGCACTCCACGCAGCCACACTGGCAGGAGTAACGAAACGTGCTTTAGATACTCTGAGAATATATAATAAAATAGGTACTTACCTAGTTTAATAAAATGTAATAAATGCTTCTATGTAAAGAATTTAAAAAATATATTATTTCAGAAATGCTATTATGAAGTAGATAGTCTTAAATTTCTAACTAGGTAATTAAATTACGATGAATGTCTAGTTTTGACATTAATATTCTTTAAATAAGAGATGTATAAAGGACAGTGTATAATAAGATCAGTTAATGAACATTATTCATTTTTATGATAGTTACATACTTGTTATTTTGAGAAACGATTATTAATTTACATTTAAATTAAAAATTAAATTTTCTTTAAAAAGGAAGGGATGTAGTGTACTGGTAAATTGTGTAAAGTTGTGGGTAGACAAGTTTATCGTCTCAAGCGGGCACACTACGCAGGCACTGAGTGGGGATGTGAGAAAGACATAAAAGCCCCTCTAGTGTAGGAGGGGAGTTCAGTCGAGTGTTAACCACTGTGCGGGTCAGACGTGGTGTGTGCGTTAACGAGCCGATATAGTGTAGTGTTAATATTAACAAATATAGTGAACTCTACAATATATATAAAGATTCCTATTTCCCTTGCTAACGCGTAAACGGACCAATTTCGCTAATATTTTTTTGTTGTGTTTGTTATTGTCAGAAGGTTCTTACGAAAAAAAAAATAAGAAAGCAAATTACGAGGGTGGAGCTACGCGGGTCAGCTAGTGGTATAAATAAAAGTCACTATAGTTAAGTTCAAAATGAGTCTTACTGCCGCACCTACAAAACTCAACTATAGTAAATCTCACTAAGCCATTTCTTGAAATTAAATAATTTCGACACTCGAAGCCAATGAATACTTAAAACGCTGATAGTTTGTATATGTATATACCAATAATCTCGTAATTAATAATAAAAAATAATTATAAGTAATAATTATATTCTAACAGTCGAAATAAATACATTTAAAAATAGACTTAAATACAATTAATTTTAATTGACGTTTGTGAGTGCGGCAGTTACAAGTGCGTGAAGGGTCAGAATCATTTGTATTTAAACTAATTCTGCACCAGGACAATCTTGTAAAATGGATAAACAGAATGAAAGAAACGAATGTATATATAATGTCGGGTTTAGAAAGCATAGAAACTTATGTGTAACCGATAAGGAAACCATGAGCACAAAGGCAGTGATTAATAATCACATTTCAGCCACACTCAGACTAAGATTATGTATTGAAATCAGATATTTAAGCTTATATTAAATCTGATTGAAATTTAAGTGACGATAACATGATTCATTAATCCAGTCTTTATGCGGCAGTTACACCTTTTGCTTTTTACCTAAAGTCCTCCGAAGTCATCCCTGAAATAGTGGTCTGGTTGGAGTTTTGATTCCACATAAGAGCTTCAGTTGTCAAGTGCCCTTCGGCGGCCTCCTTCATCTGCTCCCTCGTACAGTCGATGCCTTCCTTCTCCAGATTCGTCTCAAACCAATTGTCTTCATACCACCCTATAAACAAAATAACACTTTTAAAAATAGTCTACTTTTACTACTCTTAAATGCTATGGTAGTCGAAGTGGATCTGCTTGAGGTAAGGCGCCTGTTCGAACTACAACCCAGCCTGTCAGTACCAATTTATTTTCCACTTTGTGTTAGTAGATAAGTGTGAAGATTTACAGTTTGATAACGGTGAGGGGAAAAAATCTTGAAGAAACCCAGATATGCCCTAGGATTTATTCCTTTGTCTTGATTCATCAAATCGCACTTCGGTCGGGGGGTGTCCGGGTAAGGATAGCACCCACCCATCTTCCTCCCGTTGGGTGTCCGTAAAAGGCGACTAAGGGTAAACAAGAAGACGGGCAGCAGCGTCTTTTTATTGGATTACCACCTATACTGCAACCGCCAAGCCGCCTGCCAAGCGTGGGGATTATGGCAACCCCTCCCTTCTAAGGGGGAGGCCTTTGTTCAGCAGTGGACGTTTCGGCTGCTGATGATGATGATGACTTCGGTCGGGTGGTGCAATATGGATTAGGATTGGGAGCCCCAGCAAAAATGATTTAAAAAAAGCAATGTGATACGACGGTAGTAGGAAAATATGAATGTTCAAAAGGATAATACCAATTATTTATTCAAAGAATAAACGGAATATTATTTCTCTATAAATGGCGTTCACGTTGCGCTCACAGGCCATTATTTATCCTCGTTCTCTATCCATTTCCTTTGTCCTGTTTGTTATGTTGAACCTGAGGCGGACAAATGTGTTCGCTGTGTCTACTCTACGCTTGGGGCTAAATATCCGGGAGAGTCGTTGTAAATGTTTTTTCTTTTTGAGAAGGTAATATAACTTGTTAATATTTTCTTTTCATTCATTTGAAAATTGGATTACAGGAAGACCTTTTCCGACTTAAAAAAATACGATTCTCCGAATTTCTACTCCATTTCATTTGTTGGCGTTGAAAAAATATAATGCGCATTGCGCAAACAATATTTTACCATTTCCCGTTAGAAGGCAAGTATTTATGTAGGCATGGAGCTCTCAACGAAGCTTATTTTTATTTATTGTTAACTTGTATTATCAAAACAATTAATTTAACGTACGATGACACGTATTATATTTGGTTGTATTACACTTTCGGCTATATCATCAATATAACATGAAATATACTGTATATCGATATGCCAGAACATTAACTCTGTCAATAAATAAACAATGCAGTAATTAGGTGCCCATTTTGTAGAGAATGAGATAACGTAAAGGTCGCGCCATAAACTTGTAATTTATTTACTACACACATTTAATGCCCTAAGGCCTCGTTGGTGAAGACGCGGGGCGTATTGCGAATCGTAGTGCGGAAGCACAAAGCAAATGTATGTACAAGCAAACAAAATGGTCCTAAATTACATTATACATACATAATACGCATACATATATATTTCAACTCGTCTGGTAATACGCATAATGAGCATACATATATATTTCAACCTTTCATTTGATAACCATATTGATATTTTTGGAACTAAAAAAAATACGAAATGGCAGCTGGCGGCCGCCATTTTTTTTTTTTACCGGCTTCAAAAAGAAGGTTCTCTATTCGACGCGTATGTATGTAATATTGATAAAAATGCGTAATATTAATATATGTTAGTCTATGTGGGCTTCTAAACAAATTTACCAAATTTTATGAGTGTATGTATGTATGTATGTATGTATGTAGGTATGTATGTATGTATGTAGGTTTGTCCACGGATTTCTCAGAAACTACAAATCCGATTTTGAAAATTCTTTTTGCAATAGTGTGTATTTTTCAACTTAGGGTAGAGTACAAGTTTCATCAAAATCGGTCCAGTAGTTTAAGAGAAATAAACTTTTTATGTTTTCAGTAAGTTACTGTAACGTAGTCGTTCGAGTTGCGTGATAGTGCTGATACCTATTTTTTTGGTAAAATAAGTCACTAAAAAGTGTTAAATAAACTATTTTAAAAAAATAAAAACCGACTTCAAAGTAAATTATCTAAAAAGCATAAAATAACGAAAATATATTAAAGTCGGTGTCAGCTGGTGCTAGTGTTAGTTAACATGATGTGCTAGCACCGACTTCAATATATTATAATTTACTTTGAAGTCGGTTTTTATTTTTTTTAAAATAGTTTATTTAAGAATGTATTACCTATGTCGCTAAGTCACTGTACATCACGCCGTTTAGGGTGTAGGCTGTGCCAAAGAAATAGACATACATACTTACATATGTACACATACTCTCGAAATACATAACCCTCCGCCGGGGCATTCGGGAAAAAATACGCATATCGCGGAATTTTAAGCACCGGCGTAGAACCAGACACGAATTGTGTGGCGGATTGCGCGACACGTCATACCTTTACATTCCCTTAGAATTTTGAGAGCAATCGTAAACTAGATAGCTAAATGTTTTATTTTTCAAGGAGAACAAAATAGAACATGTCTTCGATACAATTTTAATTTTTTGCACCTGAAAATTTTAAACTATCATTTAGTTTGGTTGTAAGTTTTGTATTAGTTCAAGTAGAGACCCGAACATGGTCAAAAAATATTGTTTACTTTAACATTAAAATAATAATAATACCAGCCCTTGTTTATGTCCCACTGCTGGGCACGTGCCTCCCATCAAGACGAAGGGGCTTAGGCCATAGTCCACAACGCTGGCCAAGTGCGGGTTGGCGGACTACTTTACTTTAACATTATTGCATTTAAAACATAGTTTCTGAAGACCTCTTTAGGGTATATATTATAGATGCTTGTGTCAGAGCATCTATAATAGCTCTGCCATAGCATCATGTTAAACTAAATGTGATACATTATATAGAGCAATTCGGATTCCACCCGCCTCTCCGTATCGTCCGTCATCGCCTCAGCGTTGAAACTCGCTTGTTCATAAATTACCGTAATCCGCACTTGCTTAACGCCCCGCGTCTCCATAAACGAGGCCTAACATTTATGGCTTATTGCGGAAAATATCTATGCCGTAAAGAATTTGCAAGTACAAAGTCACATCTTCAATGTGGCGAACGTGTCGATTATTTTTATATGAAGTGATCTCTATAGTGGGCTATTTTACGTCGCAATAAACTTTTATTGCGGAACAGAAAAGATTCTCGGAGCCTATATTAAGGCCAAACGGACGTCGATAACCTCCCGAACTTGGGCTGACGTACCTCTGGCTGAATGCCAATAACAGAGCCGCACAAGTGTATACACTTATCTATCGATACTCGAGACCACACCTTGAACTAATTTGGATCTCTATTCACAAATGTGTTCAATTGAAATAATGTCTTTTATTTACGCGAATACTAGACATTATAATTAATCTATTCTTACGGATAATCCGGTACTGTAAGTTCTTACTACGTAGGTCGGACCAACAACAATAACAGCCAATAAGAATTGAGGGTACATCAATAAAAACAACAACAATAACTGAGGGTACACCGAAAATTATGACAGTATAAATAGAGCGCAGTGACGTTCAACATCTCAGTCCGCCCGTGACCATGGGTGCTGCAAAGCATTCGAAACGTCGGGAAAATTAAAATAAATCGCAATATAATCCGTTAGAATAGATTAATTACAATGAAATTGAATCGCTCATACTGGGACACGCCCTGGCAATTATTAGAAGTACATCGCTACTATGTGTAGGCCTGAATCTGTCTAATTATACTGAATCAACGCGGGCACGTTGGATGAATGTAAATGTTCTCAAATTGGGTACATTAATGAGAATTGATTGGGAAGACAATCGCAATTAGAAACAACCGTCATGCCCTACCACCGATTCATGAATATAGACATCCAACTTTATTACAATTCTATTTCCATTATTGCGATTCCAAAGTCTATGTGCAAACTCTTAAACGTAATGTACATATTTACCAAGACCAAACACTAGTGGCGTGCACAGAAAGTAGGCAAAAATATCTGCGAGTTATCTGTACTCTAAGCTATTTGTTAGTGTGCCACCACAAATATCGTTCAATTAACTAACGTTCATTGCAGACGTATCCATTTATATTTAAAATTAATACCATGTCAGTACAAAATATATTTAAATTAAGATTATTTAGAGAAATCGTAGCGTAGGCAAAGTCTTTTTGTGTGTATGGACCCTCTGAATTATCTTATTACAGTTTTTAAATGCAAATTAATATGTCTATAGAATCTGCTAACTTATGGATATTTAAAATGGTATACTAATATACATGTATGTTATTTATTTATCTATATGTATGTTTATTTTAATGTAACTTAACTTACATCTTTAAGTACACTTGGTTTTACCCGATAACATTTTGTCTCATGCTCTCTATGCCTCTGGGTTTGCTGGAAGAGAACTCACGTTTTTGAGTTAAGCTCGCCCTTTGCCGTACCTTTGTCTTTTGTTATGTCTGTGTTATGTACTGTTTTCTATGTTTAAGTGTACCCAATAAAGTATAATAATAATACATATAATAGGTTAAACAAACCAAATACGTTTCATTGCCTACCCTCTGTGCATGCCACTGCCAAACACCGAAATACCGGTGTGGCAGCCGTCGTCCTAAATACGTACCTGCCTGCTGTCATCCCCTGGGACAAGGGCGTGTGAATTATTTAAAACAAAACGCATAAATTGACCAGAAACTGCCGTTACGGAACGTACTTAGGAGGCTGTTAAAACAAACTTTTAAATTCAGTTGACGTTTTAAAGTGGCTGTGTATACCAAATTACAGTCAAGGGACTGTTGTTTGTTGTTGAATTCTCCTAGCATATTTAATTATCCATAAAAATATAAATACATTATATTTGTATTATATACAAGCATCTAGAAGAAAATCTTCGAATAATGGTTAACCATTCGTCGCAACAGAATTCATTAACATTTAACATTCCTTAGAGATTATTAAGTACTGTATAAGCGGCTATCGATAACTGGTACGACTTTCAAAAACAGACAGAATAATTATACGTTATTAGTTAGCCTGCAATTATTACGCATTTCTTATAATCTACTACGAGCTACGTCCATCGTAGCCCGTAGTAGTAGGTATAAAGAATTGCTACGCCCGACGTAGGCCGGGCGGGACGGAGCTCGTAGCAGATTCATAGCGTTCGAATCAAAATGTTAAAACGATTCTTGTGTTCCAAGATGGTTCCAATGATTTATTAATTAAGTGAACTTTTCTCCAGCGTTTTAAGAACTCCGTTAGTAATAACAAAGAAAAGAAATGCTTTAGAACATCCATTTTTTATTAGCCTCTCGAGTGTCGTTAGCGGCAAAGATCCCTTGTTCTTCACTTCGTCAAAGTTTTTTTTCTCACTTCCATTACTGTCGCGCGATTCACTTTATCGTGCGAGATTCGATCCAGGAAAATAATAATTTTCCTAGACGCCGCAGGAAACAATTTCATAAGATAGAAAAAGCTAAAAAAGCTAGCTAAAAGCTAGTTTAGTAAGAAGTTACATTGCGCAACATATTAATCCGATTGAAATTTTATTTGGTTTGTATTGATTTAGTCATAGGATACTCATCCCAACTTACCTGTCCGGTAGTTGTGGTATAGTACGAGTATACTTCCCTTTCCCTCCTTATTCGTGAGAACGCAATGGTAAATCATATAAATAATTTTATTAACCAAAATGGCGGCGATGTGGTTCGCCACCCATCACGTCTCGTTTCCCACGGAGGCGAAAAGCGGCCCTTGGGCTCTGCCTACCCCTACGGGAAAAAGGCGTGATTTTATGTCTGTATGTATTAATCCGATTGTAAACACGTTTCAAAATATTAATGTACAATAAAATAAACGAAGACGCTACAGCGAACTTTCGTTATTACGTTTTTGGCAGACGTATTTCTTTTTATCCTTATTCATAAACAACGACTAAATGAGCTGTATTCTCTGAGCAAGGAGAACGTCACCACGCAGTTGGCATCGTTCGCCCCTTGCATATTTACTCCCCAAGTCTTTTACTCAATGTATACCGCCCTTCATAACTTACACGCGGTCATTACATATTATTTTAAATTTAGCTAATACTAGTGACCCGGATGCACCCGGCTTCACACGGGTGCAAAGTAAAGGATAAAAAATGGTTATTGTGGGTTATCCCTAACAAAATTCAAAATTCAAAATTTTTATTTCAAATAGGCTTAACGCTAGCACTTTTGAACGGTCATTTTTTTTTTTAAAGCTACCACCGGATCACAACGCGGCCTCAACTGAGAAGATCCGGCAAGAAACTCAGCGGGCTTGTAATTTTTTCACATTTTCTTTTTTTAAACAAAGTTTGTCTTTTTATAATTAGATCAGCACCAGCGACAGTGTGTCCTGCCGTTCAAAATATCAAATAAAATAAAAAATACGACGAAAATACAACAAACTAAAATGCCAAAGGGATAGTAGTCAGACAAACAGATAAACATATACCATCACGGACTTTTTTGTAGACCTTATTACGGTGTACAATACTGTAGTACATTATTTTGATCTATCTCGTAGGGTTCAGCCAGCGTTTTCCATGTAAGCGCAAAAAAATGTGTTTATTTACAACATCACATTAGAAACCTCTAAAATTAGCAGTGTTTTTCTACTATATTATGCATGTATTATACATATAAAGCTTCCTCTTGAATCACTCCATCTATTAAGAAAAACCGAATCAAAATCTGTTGCGTAGTTTTAAAGATCTAAGCATACATAGGGACAAACAGACAGCGGGAAGCGACTTTGGTTTATACTATGTAGTGATAGTGATGATTCACTGGTAATATAAGAGTCGAGTGGCGCGACTAGCAAGGCGACTCTCTGGGTTCTCCCTAACGGCTAGGTGTGAGGTGTTACGCAACTTATTTCAGCTTCATTAATTTTTATGTCAGTTGAGCGCAGCGTCGAATTCGTTAAATAAATTAAACCATTGTAGGTACGTTAATTATAAAGTTAATGCGGCTCTGTATTGCATATAGTATACATGCCGATGATATAGGGCCCGTTGGTCTAGTGGTCAAACGCCATGGCTGTTATCCACAGTCGTGGGTTCGGTTTCGACTAAGTGTCTGAGTATTATTTATCTTTTGGAAACCCTTATAGTATATGGTATAAAATATTTATTTATAAAAAACATTCAAATCAATAAAACTTAATCCTCCAAAATTACTCCGTAGGTCTAATACCTAAAACGTATCCTGTCAAGGTAACAGCAAATAACGTTGTTTGCACGCATTTATAATGTCGCTCGCACAACACGGGCAATGTTTGCGTCGGGAATTTATAAAATTATAATAATGCCGGCTATGTACGTAGAATCTCGTGAAAAGCGATGATCTTCCGCTCATGTCCCGGTGCTCAGAGACCGGAGTACCGGGGGATTTGGGATCACGTTATTTACAGGCTTACCTTCGAATAAATGGAAACCCCTTAAGCGTACGAATGGAAATTTTATTCAATTTTCATAACATCGAGTTTTAATGGAGGTAAGAGTATCTTTATTTATTAAACAATTAGGTTAAATTTTGTTCTAAAATTTTATGTTACCCATAATAATTGAAGCGGGCATTTCTGCTCGCCTCGGAACGTGCTCTAGCTAGCTTTTGACAATGTAGTGACTGGCGACTCCGAACTTTTTTTTTTTATACTACTAACGTGGCAAGCAAGCGTACGGCCCGCCTGATGGTAATCAGTCACCGCAGCCTGTAGACGCTAGCAATATCAGAAGAATCACTAGCGTTGCTGACCCTTAAAACGTTAGATATTAAGTATTTGTGTCCGGTAATTTCATAAGCTATAGTGCCCTTTACGCCGAAACTCAGCAGGCGATAGAGTATCTCACACGGCGGTGGTACCCACTTGAACGGTTCCTCGCACAAGGAACCTACCACCTATTAAACCTAGAATCTATTCATTGCGTCGATGAAGGCCACCGGTGGGTTTTAGTGGGTAATAACTCAGCCTCTATTCCTAAGGAGACTGGTTACCTTTTGAAGGTTTCGTCCCTGACAGAAAAAAAAAGGTAAAGAATAACAAAAGTTACTTACCAATAAAAAACCAGACGTACGATTTGCCATAGAGTTTGTGTTTATAGACCTCGCACAGCACCCTCCTCGCAGCCACCACGTAGAACAGGCCTACGATGACGCGGGCGTCTTGTCGCCGGAGATTGCGTACTGCATCCACGGGGTCTGACAGGAAAGACTGTCGGGTCACGATCTCGATGCCCGACATCTTGCAATGCGCCTCTAAGTCTTCTACCGTCTGTGGAATACATATTCCTGTCAAATTCTAATCAAGAGGTCCGTTCTACAAGGAAATGACGAAACAATGTGGGCCCTGTACCGTCACAAGTTCCGCGAGAGTGCAACATGTAGCGTGCATCCTCTGCTGGTAAAAATGTAAACGTGGTAAGAAGTGGTGGTCTTGGAATATAGTAAATTAATGATGGTAGGTTCCTTGTGTCGCTGGACGTTCGGGGTGTGGGCCCTAGGACCCGGGCGCGTGAGCACCGTGACAGGTTCCCGGGGGGCTACAATGCGCCTCCCAGCGGCGGGCTCAAAGATAAGGCACTGAGGGGCTCCTGGTGCAGATCCCACCGGAGAGTTGGGGAGTAACCTTTGATGTGCCGATGCGACAGCCGCGGAAGGTTAGTGGGTAAGAATCCCACACCCCACGGTCGAGCCCCACAGTTCCCGGGGGCCTTTTGAAGGTTTCCCACGCGAAAAAAGGTTCCTTGTGCAACCGTCTAGGCAGGTACCACGCAGTGTCAGATATTCTGCCGCCAAGCAGCAGTGTGTAAGCATCTCTGTGTTCCAGCATGAAGGGCACTGTAGCTGGTGAAATTACCGGACACAAAGACTTAATAGGTATCTAATGTCATAAGTGTCGGCAACGCGCTAATGATTCTTCTGGTGTTGCTAGCGTCTATAGGCTGCGGTGACTGCTTACCATCAGGCGGACCGCATGCTTGCCTGCCGCCTTGGTAGTATAAGAAAACCGGTCAAGTGCGAGTCGGACACGCGCACCGAGGGTTCCATACCATCTTTGGACTTATTAAAGTAATTTTACTATTCATGTAACACCTCAGGTAGCAAAAAAAGAAACCGCAAAACTAAGTTTGTTTGTCGAGGTTTTTTAGGTTTACTAAAAAACTGTACAACTTAGAAAGATTATTTTATTTTTCCTGTAATATATAGATAAACATGTATTATTCATAAATATTTCAGATTTTTCCCTCCACAAACTTCGGAGATAAGGACGTTATTTTTTTTGACATTTTTGATTATCAGCCAAAAACTACGTGACATAAACCAAAATAAAAATCAGTTTTGCAATGTGCAAATAAAGTCCTTTCATATGATATCCCACTCGATATAGTAGTCTCACTTTAAAATTTTGATGACCCATTTCGACCCCCATTATAAAAAAGTAAAAGAAAAAAAAAAAAATTAATTTGCGATGGGTAAGTAAGATCTAAAATTATTCCAAATTTCAAATCGATTGCATCAGTGGTTCCTGAAATATATACAGGTGTGACAGACAGACGAAGTCAGACCATAAGGGTTCCTTTTTTACCTTTTAGGTATGGAACCCTAAAAACGCTGTTTAAAAAGCAAAATACCAACTGCTTTTACGAGTACGATATTGAAAAATTAGTGACTAATATATTTTCATACTCGTATATACGTAACTAAGTTAATCACGTACACTCAGCTGATTGTTTTTTTTTAATCAAACAGGTATACGTGAGGATTTTTATTTATTAGCATTCGTACATTGAATACGAATGTTTATGTTATAAATTTGTCAGTTCGCTGGGTTTTAATTAAATAACGAAAGTCCGATACGTGCATATGAATAAAAAGATTGGTCCAAAAATCGAATCAGCAGTTTATGTAGAAGATGATATCAACTAAAGCTAATAAATGAACCAGAAATCTACACTTTTACGTTGTTTGGAATAAAAATACGTTACACATTACATTAAGTTTTTGCACATAACATTTTTTACCCTTTTTATTTAATTTATTTATGTAAACACGGACAAATGATACAGACAAGTTATATGTTAATACATATACAGAGGCACAGCTTATTTAAAAAAAAACTCGTCCAGCAGGCCCGAAGGCAGGACCGAGGTCCCGGCGGGTCTAGTTCTTATTTAGGTGGCGATGGATAAATTTTAGGTACCATAGCGGACACGAACGCTGTACCAGTTTTCAATCAAAATTGTTTGAACGACGTTTCATGCGCTTATCCTGCTCGCATGTAGTTTCGGCCGGCTCGTGCAAGCGATTATCGTCCTAAACGTGGTACACCGTTCGTGACCGCGACTGTACATTATGTCTTTTCATTGTAACGAGTATCTTAACAAAATACTCTTAACAAAATGAATGAGTATCAAGACGCTTATGACAAAATGAATCAGGGTCCTGTATAATCCACACCAATAAATAAAAAAATGTGTAAAGACTTAGATCGCTTGGATTTAAATTTATCCTAGCAGTGGCTACGCATACACATAATATTGCTCCAACTATGTGCCCTTTTGAAGTCCGCATACCTCGAATTTTAGTAAAAATATTTCAGTAGCTCCCAACTAAAGCGAAATGGGAGCGCAGTACGCTTCAAAACCCACTTATGCAGAAAAAACCGGGGCTGCTCTAATTACATTGAAACCAGCGTGAAAGGCCGAGCTCCATTCATTGCAGGCAACTCTACAACCACTAGCTACTGTACACAACCTTCGTTATGCTCGCGTGTGTTGTGTAATGCGTGCTTACGATAGACAAAAACGCCCACATATTTTAAATGCATAAATCTGATGCTAGATAAAAATATTTTATTTCTAGCATTATGGACGCTGTCGTTGAACTCTTCAGCGTGTTCAGTGAAATAACTTAAAAAGATAATATGAGGCAGAAAACAGTAAATTTTATTAAAAGTCCAATTCTTTCTCTTAAGAGGTATTGAAGCTAAGCACCTCTTAAGGGCAAAGGGTGGCTTTGTATTTTTTACTTGTTGTAGAATCTTTCAGAATAAAAGTTTATATAAACTTAGGTAATGTAATGTTAAACCCATATTACGCAAATAAAATTATTTGATTTGATTTGTATGTTTAACTAATTATATAATGGCCTTTTGCTATGAATCGGTTAGTGAAATGGTTAATTAATATACTTACGTAAATTTTATTAATACTCCAGAGTTGTTAGTTTTGCACGGTTTTGGGAGATTTTAAGTTCACTTCAATTATACATTTTTTGATAGAAAAGTAATCATAAAGCATGGCTGACTGAAATCACAAAAGCTTTAGTCGTTATAATCATAGCCTCTAATGAAGATATACCTTAAAAAACTTGAACTTGTAGAAATAAGATCTGATGAAAGAACAACCATTAAATTACTTTTTACTACCATTCATTACGGAATAAAATAAAAAATGAAAGAATTCTTTACAAAGTCGTAAAGATATAAAATATATCAAGAAAGAGCTGGAAAATTCATTGTTTTTTTTTATTTATTAATACATGCTTCGTATACCGTATACCGTAATTCGTAAACGGTACGTACTTAAGCGATACAAATTTTGAAGCACTGGAATTTCTCCATATAAACATAGGTAGCAAAATTAATTTATTCAAATGGCTTGGCCAACTTGAGGTACAAACATGGAATGTTGATGCGATGGTCGCGCGCTCGCTCGATGTGAAGTTAAAAAAATCACATACATTTAACCATTTATCATGCAAGACGTATTGTAGTCGTTTCTCTCTGTGGAATGAGATTATTTTCTCATTACAACCATTGTTTTATTAAATGTTACGTGAAAATTTAACACATCCGGCATCCTTAGGATCTGATAATTGAGGTAGAGTATTTTTTTTAATAATGCAAAGATTCTAACTAGATACTTTTAAGGCTCGGGAAAAATGCACCTTCATATTTTCTGCATTGAAATTGTGGAGCCAAAGTCGTTTTTATCATTCTATTTTCTATTGTCATGACTTTCCCTCTTATGAATATCGATAGTTGGAACCCACTGTTCGAGTAATGCTTGCTTCAACGGATTTCAATAGGCAGTGGAGTTGAAACCGTCGATTCGTGAAGGCCAATCATGAAAATCGTTTGTCAATCGGTGGACAAAGCGCTTAGCGTGTCATACTCCACTCGATGTTGATACGAACAGCAGTCAATAGAACGATTTCAGTCACGCAACGGGCACGGTCGACACGATATGGTACACGCATCTAATCGCCCCGTACCATACTGTATTATCACCGTGACCGGTGCTCCACAGGTTGAACTTATCGAAAGCCAATGTATTGTAAAGATAACAAGGGTATTAGACGAAGAAACCGCTTTGTAGCCCAGATTGAATAGCATCTATCACATTTTATAGTATGCGGAGCGTCGAAATCTATTGCGGGCGCAGAAATGGGGCGAAACGGGGAATAAATTTAAGTTTGCCCATAAAATGAAACGTTTTATCAAGGGAAACGTGGATGACGAGACGGTCCTATTTACGCTTCTATTTCTTGCGTAAACTTCGTTTAAGCTACTTTAGCAACAATAGAATTGAGTAATTTTTGGAAGAAAGTATAATTTTTAAATCAGAATCTTAATAATAAAGTAATTTTTAAATGTTGTGAATTAAATTATTGAACGATAGGTATCAAGTATTTGAGTATTTATTGAAATAAAGATTACCTTTGTGGTTACTTACCCAATATTGTTAGAAAAATATGTTCGGTGTTGAAGGTGATGAGAAATAACCCTTGACGTTAACAAAGTAAAAGTGTGGCCAATTGTTATGCATATTGTTTTATTAAAACTAAACCAATTTTTTAAAATCGAATAGCTTTTTAAGGTTTGATGCCTAAAAGGTAAAGGTATAAAAGGAACCCATAAGGTGTAAATTCGTCTGTCTGTCACAGCATCAGTGTCAATAGCATCAGTCGTTCCTGAAAAATCCTATATATTTCAGGAACCACTGATGCTATTGATTGGAAACTTGGAATAGTTGGAGATCTTACTTACCCAAGCTCACCGCAAATGAAAAAAAAATATTTTTTTTCTTTCTTTCTTTTTAACGGGGCCGAAATGGGGTGTCAAAATTTCAAAGTGAGGCTACTAATATCGAGTGGGGTATCAAAGGGTTCATTTTTATCTTTTAGGTATAGAACCCTAACAATAAGCTACTGAGTAAATTGTTTATTATATCATTATCAGTCACAGACACCATGCACATTTATTTAAACCTTTTAGCGTTAAAATTTAATGAAAAAAGTCACTGATCTGTTCGTGGTACTTACTGATATAAAGACCTCTTCGGCTTGCTGTAGGATAGCGATACGAGACCATCCGAACTTCTGCATAAGCTTTATTCGCGTTGGATTGTGTACTGTGGCCGATGGATGGGTCCGAAATAAAGTCGGGAAGCGGGCGCGGTCCGAGAGCGCTGGCGACGATGCTCCGTAGCAGAGCTAGAAGAAAAACATTTTATATACATATATATTATCGAAGGTATGAATCTTGGGCTATATTATCATTTACATTTCCAAATAGGTACTATTAAGAGGTTAATTAACTAAAGAGCAGCTATATAGCTTACCATCAGGCGCACCAAGGCCTTGGGATAATATATTTTATTTATGATTTTGTATAAAAAATAATATAATCTACGAATGTTGATTGAAAATAATTATTAAATAAAATTCTATTAAATATTTAATCAAATAGCAAAAAGCATTTTAATACAATAAGCACCCTCATCATATGAATTCAACATAAATATTGCAGAAAAACGTAATCAAATCTATATTAATAAAAGAGCAGGGTGTTTTCTAGGAATCACGATACAGCAAAAACCATATAACCTAGAATCTTGAAATTTGGAACCAACATTATTCAAATAGTCTAGGTGAACAATAAGAACGGATTTTTCGAAATTTCATACCTAAGTGGGTCAAATGGGCTCCCAAAGTTTGTATGGAAAAAAAATTTTTTTTCGTCACACGGACATGAAACTTTGTCAGTGTACTAATCAAAAGAAATAAAGAAACACGTGTATCACACTTTTTGAACATCGACCCTTACAGGGATTTTACGATGGTTTTTGAGTATGCAACACGGAAAAAATATTTCATACTGCATTGCTGAAACTTTGCGAAAACATTAATCAAATTATAGCAATCCAAATAAAAATAATCATTTTTTGAAAATCACCTCTTAAAGGGGTCCAATTGGGGTCCAAAAAATGTTTGTCGACCTACAGTTATAAAACTCAGTTTATATATTGCACACAAAAATCTAAGAAACCTATTTCCGGCATTTTTCGAAAAACTACCCCTAAGGTCATTTAATGGTTTTTAAAAGTTTGCTCAAAGAAGGATTTCCATTTCATCCTATGATGCAACTAGAGTAACGAAACTCGGTAAATAAACTCAACACAACAGTTGAAAAAACTGATTTTGAGCATTTTTGTAAAATCGACCCCTAAGTGGGTCAAATGGGCTCCCAAAGTTTGTATGGAAAAATATTTTTTTTTCGTCACGCGGAAACGAAACTTTGTTAGAGTACTGAGAAAAACAAATAAAGAAACACGTGTATCACACTTTTTGAAAATCGACCCTTATAGGGATTTTAGCATGGTTTTTGAGTACGCAATGCGGAAAAAAAAATTCATACTGCATTGCTGAAACTTTGTGAATACATTAATCAATTTATAGCAATCCAAATGAAAATAATCATTTTTTGAAAATCAACTCCTAAACGGGTCCAATTGGGGTCAAAAAATATTTCTCGACCTACAGTCATAAGACTCAGTTTATAGATTTCACACAAGAATCTAAGAAACCTATTTCCGGCATTTATCGAAAAACTACCCCTAAGGTCATTTAATGGAGTTCCAAAGTTTGCACAAAGAAGGATTTCCATTTCATCCTATGATGCAACTAGAGGAACGAAACTCGGTAAATAAACTCAACACAACTATTGAAAAAACTAATTTTGAGCATATTTGTAAAATCAACCCCTAAGTGGGTCAAATAGGCTCCCAAAGTTTGTATGGAAAAAATTTTTTTTTTTTCGTCACACGGAAAGGAAACATTGTTAGAGAACTGAGCAAAACAAATAAAGAAACACGTGTATTACAACTTTTTATAAAATCAACCCCTAAGTGGGTCAAATGGGCTCCCAAAGTTAGTATGGAAATTTTTTTTTTTTTCATCACACAGATATTAAATTTTGTCAATGTACTAAGCCAAAGAAATTAAGAAACACGTGTATCACAACTTTTTCAAATTCGTCCCGCAAAGGGGTGTTATCATGATTTTTGAGTATGAAACGCGAAAACAAAATATCGTGCTGCATTGATGAAACTTTGCGAATAAATTTATCAAACTAAAGCAATTATTGTATAAATAATCATTTTTTGAAAATCGACTCTTAAAAGGGTCCAATTGGGGTCCAAAAAATGTTTCTCGACCTACAGTCATAAGACTTAATTTATGTACTGCACACAAGAATCTATGAAACCTATTTCCGGCATTTTGCAAAAAAACAACCCCTATGGTCATTTCCAACCCCATTGGTTGGAAAGTTTACACGTAGAACGGTATCCATTTAATGCCATATAATACAGCTAGAGTAACGAAACTCTGTACATAAACTCAATACAAAAATTTAATAAACTAATGTTTCGTTAATCGACCCCTAAGTGAGTCAAAGTTTATATGGAAAACATTTTTTTTTCACCCCACATACACGAAATTTTGTCAACGTACTAAACAAAAGTAATGAAGAAAAATCTGTATCACAACTTTTTGAAAATCGACCCTTAAAGGGGTTTTAGTATGGTTTTTAAGTTTGAACCGCGGAAAAATATTATGCTGCATTGATGAAACTTTGCGAATACATTAATCAAACTAAAGCAATCCATATGTAAATAGTTTTTGAAAATGAACTCCTAACGGGGTCCAATTGGGGTCCAAAAATATTCTTCAACCTGCAGTCAAAAGACTTAATTTATGTATTGCACACACGAATCTAAGAAACCCATTTCCGTCATCATCATCATCACCAGCCGGAAGACGTCCACTGCTGAACATAGGCCTCCCCCTTCGAACGCCACAATGACCGACAATTGGCTATTTGCATCCACCGGTTACCTGCGACGCGCACAATGTCGTCTGTCCATTCCATTTCCGTCATTTAGTGAATAACAACTTCTAAGGTCATATAATGGGGTCGGAATGTTTACACGTAGAACGATTTCCATATGCAGCCAGAGTAACACACACAGCCAAAAAACACGTGTATCACAATATTATTTTTAGGACAATAAAATATTTTTAAAAAAAATTGAACCGACTTCAATAACACTAAAAAGCATAAAATAATTTAAATATTAAAGAAGTTGGTGTTAGCGTACCTGCTGTGTATATTTGGCACCAACTTCAATAATATTTAAATTATTTTATGCTTTTTAGTGTTATTGAAGTCGGTTCAATTTTTTAAAAAAATATTTTATTTTATACTTTTTAGTGATATTTTCATACATAAAGATTGAACCATCGAAGACGGTAAAATGATCTAGGTAGGTTATGACATCATTATGATTTCACATTATCGTCTACATACTTTTACATAATTCATGTTTCTTCAGAAACTCAGAAACAATTTATCCGATCGTAATGAAATTTGCATGGAATCATCATAGTAGTTTACTCTCTCGAATAAAAAAAGAATCATCGAAATCGGTTCATATTTGTCAGAGAAATGTAAACGAGAACATCAGTTTTATGGTTTTTACCAGATAAATTCCTCCATATCATTCATGGTCCTCCATGAAGTTCTTATCCGGTTGTGATAAAATTCATACAGGTTCATTACAGTGGTTTTTTCTTTCAAATAAAAAAAGAATCATTGAAATTGGTAAATATTTACCAGAGTTATGACCATTTTTGTCCTTAAAAAGCACCATAAAGTCATCTATATAGGCTTTCCTCCAACTCTCAGTGCGCAGTCACCATTCTTGTTTTTTCAGGAACTATTTATTACTAAGCAATAATTTTTTTATGGGACCCAATTAACGGATAAAAGAATGGATGGAAGAAAGATTTTTTCAAATCGGTTCATAATTGCCAGAGTTATGCGCGAACATACATAAAAAAAAAAAATATACAGACGAATTGAGAACCTCCTCCTTTTTTGAAGTCGGTTAAAAATGGTCAAACTCTGGCAAAAATTTACCAATTTCAATGATTCTTTTTTATTCGAAAGATTCAACCACTGTACTGAATCTGTATAAATTTTATCACAACCAAAAAAGAACTTCCTGGAGAACCATGATTGATGTGGAGGAATCTATCTGGTAAAAATAAGAATGTATACAGACGAATTGAGAACCTCCTCCTTTTTTAAAGTTGCTTAAAAAAACATGAAACTGATGTTCTCCATTACATTACTCTGACAAATATGAACCGATTTCGATGATTCTTTTTTTATTCAAGAGAGTAAACTATTGTAATGATTTCAAGCAAATTTCATTAGGACCGGATAAATTGTTCCTGAAGAAAATATACACAGTAGGTACGTCAACAGCAACTTCAATAACATTTAAATTATTTTATGCTTTTTAGTGTTGAAGGCGGTTCATTTTTTTTTGTTGTTGTGTGCAATGTTTTATTTGAAAATCAGCCATTGGGACAAATGCAGTAGGGATTAAAGCTTTTATGTAAAAATAATATTTTTTCGGTACACGAAACTTTGTCAGTGTACTCAATTAACACGTCAATTTGTTTTGAAGATCAACCCTTAACGGGGTTTTAGCACGTTTTTTGAGTATCAAATGCGAAAAAAAAATCATGGTGCACAGATGACACTTTGCGGATACATTCGTCATATTGAACACCATGTAATTTTTTAAATTAACCCCTAAAAGCGTTCAATTAATTTCCAAAAAATATTTTATTCCTACAGCCACATCACATATTTTATGTATTGCATACAAGAATCTAAGAAACCGTTTCCGGCATTCTTCGAAAAATCCCCAAAGTTTGCGTGAAGAAAGATCTATGCTATAATGCAACTATGGTAACGAAACTCAGTGAATGAACTAAACAAAATAAACAAATTTCCGGCATTATTCGAAAATCAACCGCTAAGGGCATACACCAATGGGGTTACCAAATGGTTTCCACTTAACAAACCCGCTTTTTAATGGAATTGCAAAATAAGTACAGTATCTTTTTAAATAAAGAAGTCAATATTTAAGAAATGGGAGCTATGATAGCTCACACAAAAATACAAACTGCATACTTGATACCTATTAGATCAGGGTTAATAAAAGTGTGAACAATATTGAAATCGATCGTCCGAAGATCGGACCAACAATAATAACTAAGGATACCTGAGGATACACCGGCATAATTGTGACATAAGGACGTTCAACATCTCAGTCCTCCCGTGACCATGGGTGCTGAAGCATTCGAAACGTGTCGGGATAGTAAAAGCTAAAATAAACTGCGATTAAATCTGAAAAAGTAGTTTGATTTCAATGTGTAGCATTCGCGTAAATAAAAGACAACATCAGTGTAAACAATATTTTAAAAAACCTCGATCTCTAATTCAAAATACATTTGAGTAACAAAGTAAACGCGGGCGAAGCCGCGGGCTACAGCTAGTTCATAATATAACCAGAATTGTTTTCTGCATACAAATCTCAACAATTCGTCCCGAGAGCGCCACAAAGCAAGAAGGCTCATAATTCCACCAATTCATTAAGACAACGTTTTTGTTTATATTTTTCCATTACTCTACTTTTTTTCGCTCATGTATTTCAATTTTAAAAAGCTAAAGCTGTTAATTAATTCTGAATTTTCATTTACAACGGCTCAGTAACAGTATAAACTTGTTTTGTTACTCCTTAAACGTTTAGCAATTTAATTAATTAACACTCTACAAAACAGCTAACTTAACAGAAGCGTGACTAAACGCATTGGCTATAAAAAGGCTATTTGCCTATCCAACCCCAATATTCATAAACGACCCTTCGGATTCACTTGAACACCAATCAAAACGGGTTATGGTGACTTTTCCAGGCGTGGCCCTCTCTTATGAACGTAGACGGGTTGTAATATCCTCGAGTTGTTATTGGTATTCAGGTTTAATTTAATATGTTTTAATTTAGGACTGTTATTTTCAGCAGAGATAAACTATACAAACGGCATCGTCTATTTTTAACCGACTTCAAAAAAGGAGGAGGTTTTCAATTCGTCTGTATATATATATTTAATTGCGCATAACTCTGTCAATTATGAACCGATTTGGAAAAATCTTTCTTCCATCCATTCTTCAATCCATTGATTGGGTCCCATAAAAAATTATTGCGTAGTAATAAGTAGTTCCTGAAAAACAAGAATGGTGACTGCGCACTGAGAGCTGCAGGATAGCCTATATCGATGACTTTATGTCGCTTTTTAAGGACAAAAATGGTCATAACTCTGGCAAATATTTACCAATTTCAATTATTCTTTTTTTATTCGAAAGAAGAAACCACTGTATTAAATCTGTATGAATTTTATTACAACCGGATAAGATCTTCCTGGAGAACCATGAACGATGTGGAGGAATTTATCTGGTAAAAACCATAAAACTGATGTTCTCCATTACATTGCTCTGACAATTATGAACCGATTGCGATGATTCTTTTTTTTATTCGAGAGAGTAAACTGCTATTATGATTCCATGCAAATTTCATTACGACCGGATATTTTTTTCTGAAGAAACATGAATTATGTAAAACTATGTAGACGATAATGTGATCATAACCTATCTAGATAATTTTACGGTTTTCGATGGTTCAATCTTTATATATGAAAATATCACTAAAAAGTTTAAAATAAAATCTTTTTAAAAAAAAAATGAACCGACTTCAATATCACTGAAAAGTATAAAATAATTTAAATATTATTGAAGTTGGTGCCAAATATACACAGCCGGTAAGCTAACACCAACTTCAATAATATTTAAATTATTTTATACTTTTCAGTGATATTGAAGTCGGTTCATTTTTTTTTTAAAAGATTTTATCTAGCATAGATTAACTAGTTGACAGCAAGGGGAACCTGTAAGAATTTTGTTTTCTGCTATTGATTTTAACTTATAAATGTTAAAAATGAATCTAATTTGTTAAATCGACAAATTAGATTTTCAATGTTATTTAATATTTTATGGAAATAAATAATGTACAAACGGTTACTATTTACTTTATTTCTAAAAATATAATTATTGGTGTTATGTCACGTGATCTAGGGTTCTAGATCACATGACATAAAACACTAAAGACGTCGCGTCTGACATGTAAGATATATATCTTACATGTCAGACGTGAGTTAAGACTAGCAATTCCCTGCGGCTACGCCCGCTATTTTTTACCACCCCATTTAACCCCCCTTTAGGAGTGGAATTTATAAAAACCCTTTCTTAGTTGGTGCTTACATCATAAAAAGAACCTACTGTCCAAATTTCAGCTTTCTAGGTCCAGCGGTTTGGCCAGTGCGTTGATGAATCAGTCAGTCAGTCAGGACAAGTGATTATATTATATGTATAGATTGTTTGACAGCAGTCTTTAAAGTATTTGCCGACGACATATGCCACTTTCTTGTTTCCGAAACTTTTAACATTTTATGGGCATGTACTTTTTTCGATGTAGTGACGTTATACGAGAGGCCATGACAGTTTAGAGCGTTTTGGTGTTCGTGTAAGCATATAATATAGTAATCGTTTAAAATGATCAATTATGTGTGTAATGTTTATATTTTGATAAAACAGGCCACGAGGCATGATATCTTATATTTTCCAAAAAACAACTAGTCTATTGAAATGATTTAGGATTGTTTTTAGAACAGAATAATATCAAGACTTGAGGTTTGTCCTAAAAAATATAAAAACATGCAGCTCCGAGTCAGTACAAAACTTTGCTGACTTTAAATTAGTATCTCTTTGTAGACATAAAAAAAAGATATGAATCTCAACCTCAACCATCGAATTTAACGAGTTTTACCATATACCAAAATATTACAGTCGCAACAGCAAATATTTTGGCTTGTTTCCAAAAGGTAACTAAAAAGCTCATGTTTTGAGGACTCGTTCTGAACAACCTTGAGTCGTTCGCAGGCCACGTTGAGACGTCTTTATGGAAATTACCAATAATATACTGTTTGTTGATCTGGTTGACCTGCTGGTTGGTTAATTTTAAAACGTTAGCCTTCGTGGCGCAGCGGGAAATCGATAGCTTTGCAAACCGAAGGGCGAGGGTTCAAATCCCGCAGTTAGCAATAATTTTGTGTACTTGTTCCTTGCTGGTTAGGATAATTCAGGCCGATCAGGTGATTGACTGGACAGTTCGATAATCTATGAGTCGGATGGAGATGACTGTAGAAATCAGTCCTGCGCCTGACCTCACCCTGGTCGCGTACCTAGGCCCTCCGCACTATTGGCCAAAGGCTGGGACGACATTATTATAAAGGTGGTGTCGAAAATGGCTTTGAATTGTCGAAATTGTCAAATATGTCGAACTCAATGAAGACACCCATGGTTCGATGTTTGACATTTATTTATTTATTTAACTTTATGCACATATGTACAACGGTGGACTTAATACCTAAGGTATTTTCTACCAGTCTACCGTGGGTGATGCAGAAATAAATCATGGCATGTGCAACCTATTTGAAAACAAGATAATTTTATACTAATACTAGATAGTAATAAATAATATACATAAATAACTACAATAAAATATGTAAATATATAATAACTATATAATAAATAATATACCAAAAACAGAGGCAATCAATCAGGCAATGATTTAAAAATGACATTTATACTTATATTCTCTAATATTTTTGAATAATAATTTGTTTGCGATCTCCCAACTCTGTAGAAGATACTTTATTTTTACATATTTCTACTTGTTGAACAAACTTCGTCTTTTGGTTTCAAAGGTATGGAATATGCTCCTTATGTACCTACATTTTTTTTTTCATTTATTTATCGTTTCAAGAATATACTGTTAGCTTAATATAGCATTAAAAAACCACGGAGGTTTATACATGCTTTATACAGCTTACATTGAGACTTAATCAACATTTATTAGTTAATTTAAGTAGGCATTATTCTAGGTTAACTAACAGGTTACAAAAATAAATAAAGACATAGATGACGAATACAAAAGTTTTATCTTATTTATTTATTTAACAATTTAGGTACACACTAATACAAGGCAGAGATAATAAACCTTAGGATAATACAAGTAAAAAGGCACTATTTATTTCATAAGAAATCTCTTCCAGTAGGCCCAAGAGAGAAACATAAAATAAGACACGGAGTGTGGGATTAACTAAATAGGTAGGTAGGTTTTATCAAGTTATCACGCTATATTTTATATATATAAAAAACAAGGGTTGTGTGGTATAGGTACTGGGTCAATTTTTCAAGTTGGTGTAGATGGTTAAAACGCAAATCCGCTATAAGGAGTCTCAGGCCCGATTTTGATAAGAACGTAGATTACATCATTTGGTTTTTGAAAAATAAATGTTTGTAGCCAGGAATGTGAAAGACTGAACTTCGCCAAAGTCTCGTACGTTTCCCTCCCTCGGCACCCTTGCGGTGCTTGCGATGGCGCAGCGCCTAAACTGCGTCATCACACGCCTCGGGGTAAATTATATCAACCTTGCAACAACGTGACTAGCTGTAAACAACCTCTAACCAAATTCCAAAAAAGATTTTCACCCTTATGAATTGTTTAAAATGAAGTATAAACTTATAGATGGTGGAAGTACTTACGACCATAAGGTTCCACATCTTGGCAGCTTCGGCGACAGTAGTGCACACGGTGGAACAGCCAGCGAGCAGAAGCAACTTTTGAGGTGGGTTGTACAACAGGTTGTACATCACACTTGCACCAAGTCCAGGTTCGCACTGCCAAATGTAGACTCATCATTATATTTACATCAGACTACCTATATATTTTATATACCAAATATTATTGAATGTTAAAATACTGAGACCAATCTAGTCACACATAGGCTACGCCTTAACCACCTATGGTAATTTCAATTTTCGTTGTATGGTAACTTCAGTTTTCAGATGTTATTAACGTGTTTCAATTTTTGCGGTATTTACTTTGTCAAATCTTGTGATTGCACGAAGTAGAGGTATAGAATTCCTTTATCAAACTTATGGGAATGGGTTCTACACAGAAACTCTTTGCCAAAAGCTGAGTAACTGTACTAGTCTAATATTTATCATTTTTGAGAACTGATTTATTACCAGACTCTTATTTTTAAGTTAACGAGTTGTGTACTACTAATAATCAACTGTAATTAGCAATGTCTGTTGCTTACGCATGATTATGTCTGTGTTAAAAATAAATAAAGAGCCAAACCAAAGAGGTAGGACTTTTGCTAAGTGTCGCCGCACACGGGCCACCGGCCACAGCCACAAAACGCAGCCACCAACCTATTTCCTGTTGTTTTCATACATTTTGCATGGACTCGCCGCATACTGTAAACGCTAGTGGTCGGCTCGGCCACAAAACGCCGCCTCAAAACGCCGACACAAGCCACTCGCGCGATTCCCCACCCTTCATTTCACTACAAGCACGAGTTAAATAAATTACTAGTTTAAAAAACTAAAAATACACGCTTTTATAAGGACTACTGCACTAAAAAGCAATAAATAAATTTCTAAACAGTTCTTCCTTTCTTTCTACCTCGTGTTTGTAATTTATGGATTATGCTTAGTTATGTGTAAAAGCGTGGGACGCTTTTTCTCTGTAAATTATTACAAATTATTAATACAAATACTTAGCGTTCTTGAAAGTGACAGTAAAGTTAAGCTGTTATTCAGAAAAAGCGCCCCACGCTTTTACACATAACTAAGTATAAACCATAAATTACAAACACGAGGTAGAAAGAAAGGAAGAACTGTTTAGATAATTTATTTATTGCTTTTTAGTGCAGTAGTCCTTATAAAAGCGTGTATTTTTAGTTTTTTAAACTAGTAATTTATTTTATACTTTTTAGTCTTAGAAATATTCGCCTAAACTACGAATAAAATTAGCCCAAGTATTGATCAGTGCCTAGCCGAATGCGAAACTGCGGATGAGTTAAACAATGGGTTGGTGCAAACTGTCCATGCAGTGGGGTCCAAGTTCTTTAAGACCCCACGCCGTAATAAGCCTCAGAAGCTCTCCAATCAAACCATTAAGTTAATGGAATCCCGGACTGAGATGAGACTGCAATCTTCAACTGATATGTCAGAATATGCTGAACTCAATAGACGAATCTCGAAATCCATGCGTCACGACTTGCGTTCCTATAATACAGCATGTATTAAGGACGCAATTGAGCGGAACCAAGGCTCTAGTGTTCGCAAAGAATTCGTCTATTGGGCGCAGCCATATGACCAGGCTGAAGATCGACGACGGCAGTGTCATCTCATCGAAACCGGAGATATTGAGAGAGCTCGAGAGGTTTTACGGACAGTTATACACCTCAACACAGGAACCCATTGCCAGAACAGCTCAGGACACCAGAGCCAAATTAACCCGACACTACACTGAGGACATCCCAGACATCAGCCTGTACGAGATTAGAATGGCTCTCAAACAGCTTAAGAACAACAAGGCGCCGGGTGAAGACGGAATCACAACAGAACTTCTGAGAGTGGGTGGAAAACCGGTACTATTAGTCCTCCAGAAGTTATTTAATTCCGTCTTACTCCAGGGTACTACGCCAGAAGCATGGCACGGGAGTGTGGTGGTTCTTTTCTTCAAAAAAGGTGATAACACCTTGTTGAAGAATTATAGACCCATCTCACTCCTGAGCCATGTATACAAGCTGTTTTCGAGAGTCATTACGAACCGTCTCGAACGCAGGTTTGATAACTTCCAGCCTCCCGAACAAGCCGGGTTCCGAAAAGGCTTTAGCACCGTAGACCACATACATACGCTCCGCCAGATTATACAGAAGACCGAGGAGTATAATCGGCCATTATGTCTAGCGTTTGTGGACTACGAAAAAGCCTTCGATTCAATCGAGACCTGGGCGGTACTGCAGTCCCTCCAGCGGTGCCATATCGACTATAGGTGCATCGAAGTGTTGAAGTGTTTGTACAGAAACGCCACCATGTCGATCCGACTACAGGACGAGAGCACGAAACCAATCCCATCGCAGCGAGGCGTGAGACAGGGAGACGTTATTTCTCCGAAACTGTTCACTAACGCATTGGAGGACGTTTTCAAGCTCTTGGACTGGTACGGATTCGGCATCAACATCAATGGCGAATACATCACTCACCTTCGTTTTGCCGATGATATAGTCATTATGGCAGAGTCGCTGGAGGACCTCAATACAATGCTCAGCGACCTCAGTAGCGTTTCCCAACAGGTGGGTCTTAAAATGAACATGGACAAGACGAAGATCATGTCTAATGTCCATGTTGCACCCGTACCGGTAGTTGTTGGGAACGATACAATCGAAGTTGTTGACCACTACGTATACCTAGGACAAACAATCCAGTTAGGTCGGTCCAACTTCGACAAAGAGGTCGCCCGAAGAATCCAACTCGGATGGGCAGCGTTCGGGAAACTAGGTGACATCTTCTCATCAGAAATTCCGCAGTGCCTGACCAGGTTTTTAACCAGTGTGTGTTGCCAGTGATGACTTATGGTACTGAGACGTGGTCTTTAACAGCTGGCCTTTTGGAGAAGCTCAGAGTCACACAACGAGCTATGGAGAGAGCTATGCTCGGAGTTTCTTTGCGCGACAGAATCCGGAATGAGGAGATTCGCCGAAGAACCAAGACCACCGACATAGCTCGTAGAATATGCAAGTTGAAGTGGCAGTGGGCAGGCCACATCGCTCGAAGAACCGATAACCGTTGGGGAAGAAAGGTTCTCGAGTGGCGACCACGAACCGGAAGACGCAGCGTAGGCAGGCCTCCCACTAGGTGGACCGACGACATTGTTCGCGTCGCAGGCAACCGGTGGATGCAAATAGCAAATTGTCGTTCATTGTGGCGGTCTAAGGGGGAGGCCTATGTTCAGCAGTGGACGTCTTCCGGCTGGTGATGAAGTATTGATTTGTTCGTAGCTTGAATCGTAGACAGGTTGTGGCAAAACATATTTTTACTAGACTAGATATTACGCGTAAGTAGGATCTGAATGAGTTAGCGAAGTTTAAGAAAGCACTACGTATTTACCCTTTAAACAGTCGAAAGTACGCTAAAAGTCAATAGCTTCACAATTAGTATTCAAGGGTACCGTTACCAAACTTTCGGGTCCATCAACAGGTCCACGTTATTAGGCAAAGTGAATATAACTCCTTAATACAAATCAAATGAGTCCAAGCTCGATGGGTTTACTAGTAATTATTCCAGGGTTCCGTTAACCACTTTTCATTTCCATCATCAACCCTGATAATTGGGCAAAGTAAACAGAACTTTTTAATAGGAATCAAATGAGCCTAAACTCGATGAGTTTACTAGTAGCTGTTCCAGGGTTTCGTCACCCACCTTCCTGTTCCATCATCAGGTCCTCATTATTGGTCAAAGTGAAAAGAACTCTTTAAAACAAATCAAATGAGTCCAAACTCGATGTGTTTACTAGTAGTCATTTCAAGGTTCCGTCACCCACCTTTTTGTTCCATCATCAGGTCCTCATTAATAGTCAATGTGAAAAGAACTCTTTAAAACAAATCAAATGAGCCCAAATTCGATTAGTTTACTAGTAGCCATCCAAGGGTTCCCTTATCCACCTTCGAGCCCCAGCATCAGATCAGCTCGATGATACAATATTATTGTATTGTCACCGGTTCTTGATACATATGCAAAATTTCAAATGTTTTGGACGTGTAGAAGTGGGTCAAAATTGCATCGCAAGATTCCATTACCATCATACATACATAGTTACATACATACATACATACAGGTCAAGCTAATAAAAGCGTGTTAATTAAAAAAGGAGCGGCCAGCGACCACAAGTGTCCAACATGGACCACAAGCGGCTGTCATGCACGTCAGCTTCTTTTGTAACCGCTTCTAGCTTCAAGTGGCGGCGATTGTGTATGTGGCCGGTGGCCCGTATGCGGCGACACTAACTGCAATTTTTTTCAGTGTGCGAGAATTTGATATTATACTAAGTACGTTTTCGAATAGACTAATGGTGCTGTCAGACTTGAGCATTCACTTGTAACAGAACATCGAGCATTCGCCGTTTTTAAATTTGTCGAACATAACAACGAACTGAGCCAACCATAGAGCCAAACATCGCTACGAACATCTTCCCGAACATTCTAGCGAAAGCTCTAGCCAATACTCGTCAAAAAAATATTCTTCACGAAGATGTGAGACTTGACGTCAGAACAATGACAGAATGGTTCGGCTCGCCAAAAAGCTTGAAGCAAATTTACTGTCCTTTTGCTAGAATGCTCACTAAAACGGTCTCGCTTATTTTTCTATTATGTAACATTCGCTAGAATACTCACTACAATTGAATGCTCAAGTCTATCAGCACCTTTAGGAGTCATCCATATTTATGAATGTCTGAAATGATTAACTTTTATTAGATAATTAAATCCCAACCGTCTTCTGATTGGATGTAATCAAGGGGTCGCGAGATGTTACAATCCTCGTTCTTAAGGGTTTTAATTAATTAGTTAACTTGCCCACATTTACAAGATAAGGGGAGGCCGAACTTAAACATGATTACGCCAGGCCATTTAAAGTGATGTATTTTCCCTGGTTTATACCTACGTGTTCGTCGGTTTCTAATTTATCGGACTCCCGATGTTTGTGGTTCCGTGGGTTTTGTAATTAAGTCCCTTGTATAAACATTTATATTGATAAATTGTTACAATTACAGTAAGTTAAGCGTTAAGCGTCTCATTATGATACTCTTACGGCCAATATTAATAAATATTTTTTGTCCAAAATCTACGGGTTTCGTATCAACACTTCGTGATTTTTGAAGTTTATTCTCCACACATTTCGCATCGTGAAATTCATTAAGTCATTCCGTTTCGTCACCTTTATGTCTCTAATTTTAATTATTTTAATTATATTTTTATAATTGCTAATAGATAATTCTACATTTAAAAATATGTATTTTGTTTTAAACCCGGTGAACTTGTGGCATTGACAAAATTCACAATAATTATGTATTTAATAATAAATATACAAAAACATTTCGACTCAAAAATTTCGCAACGCATTGAATTAACTGAATTATTTAATCGAGTCACATAGTTACCAAGTTTACTGAATCGGTAAGATACTCAGTCTCAATCATAAAATCTTGAATAATATTGCGTAATTTTTTCCGCTGTTATCATGCCCATTAAATCATCACTTCTCTTCGCAATTTTTGACGGTGGGTAATCGGCACGTTATCGAGAATGAATTGATCGGAATCGTCAATTTGTTCGTGAATTGGTATAAATCGATAAAACGGGAAATTATCTTCAACCGCCGCGGAAATTCTATCCAATAAAATTTTCCTCCTGTGGACCATTCATAAATTCTCAATAATTGAATTGAACGTCAAGCGTACCCTCTCGATTGCAATACCGTAAGCCTACGATTTTAGTTCATGTGGATTTATGAGCGCACTTCTGTAGAATTGAAATACGATCCCTTTTTGTTAATTACAGAGACCGCAGTCAGCTGGGCTGGTTTCAACTTAATGGATTAGCTTGGTACTTGTCATTCTGGTGAAGAGCGCTGAGTGACGACACGTCATGCATATTACGTTGATTGGAAATATAATTGATATTTTTGTAATTTGATTGGCACTTTACTTTGATCGATAGTGTTAGATTAGATAATTTAATTTGAATGTTAATTACAGCCCGAAGCAGACTAGCCTGACAATTTTCCACCAGCACTGCTAAAATGACCAAGGCCAAAAAGTACCAAAAACCGTTAGTAAAAAAAATCTGAGCTTTCTAAGTAAACAAAATCTGAGCTGAGACCTAAAGATTTTAAAGATAAAAATACGATAAATACCTTGCTGTCGTTGCTGTGAATGTATAATTTGAAGCCGGACAACAAATCAGAGCGCGCGTTGACGTCTGCGAGCGCCAGCTCTGCGGCGGGCTTGCACGCCTGCCCGCCCTGCCAGCCCCCTTCGCCCTCCATAGGGAAGATACCTCCGATATGCAGGTCAGAGTCACGCCTGCCCTCACCGAGCCCGCCGCAACAGCTCAGCCACAACAAGCCCATAGCCCGAGCTCTCAACACGCCCCTCCCCCGCCTACACCTCACAACGCACTTGGCAACAACGAATAATTGCACTATAGTCTTCACTAACAATGACTTAATATTATAATATACTGTCCTAGTTCGAAAGCTAAGCGCACCATTATCGGCCGTTTTTAATTTGACTAGCGGACGCTTTGAAAGATTCAAGTTCACGCGCACGCGCGGTATCGAGGCGGTGTTTTGATATAATCGCAATATCACCCGTAGCGATTGTAGACATAGCCTAATAAGCGTGATTTTTTCTATAAAATATGGCGCCGAGACTGCAGCGGGGTCGGCCGGGCGAGTCGCGCGCACCGCCGCCGCGGCCGCCGCGCGACCCTCGCCCTGCAGGGTCATCGCTCGCGGCGGGGACATGCCGTCATTGTTCCCCTCTCCTTGCATTTTCCATGCTCTCTCCTGTAACAAGTAAAAGGCATACCTTACATTTCTGTTATTTTATTGCTTACACAACAACCCTAGCCATAGCCTTTATAGGTGGTTGTTCGCTGTAAATACATAGCTGGTTCTAAACAGGCACACATTAGTATTGTAAACTAAAATTGGTAATGTAAAGTGTAAGTTTGAACTTAGTAATAGAGGCTCGTTCATAACTATTTAATTTTAGTTACAACTAAGTACATATGTGACACTCATTGGAAAATCAAGTTTTTAGTACCTATGCTTCGCTTCATATGGTCAAAAATATATACCAACTACCAATATTCCAACAAGTAGAGTATGATACTCCACTTGTTGGAATATTCTTTAGCCTATTGAAAAATGAAGTATATAAATTACTGGTATTATATAACCGTAATCGGTTAAAAGCATTCCATTGGCCAAAACTACAACTACTCACTTTAACAATTGGTGTTCTATTGTATGCACGAACAATCGTCGTCGTCGCTATTCACTGATATCAATCTGAACCAATAACTGGTTTCAGTTTTAATATCGGCGACTTAAGAAGCTCTTGAAAATAAGCATTTGAAGCTCTTTAAATTTGCAGTATATCAGAACTATTTTCTACATTTTCATTTAGCAAAATGGATGCGAACAAGCACATGTAACAGAATTAAACTTGGATTAATTAAACAATTCCTAATAGTGTGTGTGAATGGTGTATGCACATGATAAATGTGTAATGTTTGATGTGCAAAAGTCCTTCAAGTATTATTATTTTTTAATTAATGAGATCTAGTTCTTGACGAAAGTGGCGTTGCTATCTTTATATGTGTCAGCTGGAGAAGGCATGGCTGTTAGGGGAAGATTTGAAATCCTTTTCAGAGGGAAAAAATGGTAGTTGTTCTGATATATTCTGCAGCATTTAGTTCAAATCACAACGCATTCCATTTGATGATAAGTGCTCTTTAAAATCCTGCGGATGAATACAGAAAGCCTGATAATCGCCTCTTTGTAATCGCGCTAATGAAATGAGAGGTTAATGATTCAAAGCTTATTCCTTTGTAACCATGACTGTAATCAATGAAAGGAAATGGTGTTTCAATTAAAATGGAGGCTCTCTGAAAGCTTCTGACTTAATTAGTTCGGTGTTTACCTATATTATTAATTTTGACTTCTATACGGAATTTGATTACGTAGTTGTCACGTGGTGAATTTTCGAATTTCATTTTAATTAATTAATAAGATAAAAATATAGTGTAAGTGAATGACCATTACTTGATGCGTGAATGGGAACATTCATTTCACTGTGTTTAGATACTCTTTGGGTTCAGTGTTGTCATGTTTTTCTGACGGCCGATGTCAGTAGTATTTATTTAAATGTTGGTTATGTTTCCAACATTTTAAAATTAAGAATTGAGTTAAAAAGAACGTGTAGTTTAACATACAATGTTTAATTGTAAGTTATATTACTCTCCAGAGTAATATTTAATCACTAGTTTGTGAGAAAGTGACATAAACAGTGTAATTAATTAGATTCCGTGTGGAATTTGAAGGATGGTCCTGGCAACCCATTAGCTGGTTTAGCCGGATACGAAATCCATGGATGTAATATGTACTACGTGCAACTGGATAATGTACTTGTGAACCAAAAACGCTCCCGAAAGAGAATACTTCTAAGGTATTGTTATCCTTTTCTAATAGGATAACCACACATTTTATGTTGTAAAGAGACGGGATTCATTTATTATTATTTAAGTCCGAGTCTGGTTATGATTTTTGACAAAAATATTATATTTAATATAACAGTGGTGTATTTATTACCTTATGTTTTTTAAACTTTTATATTTGTGCTATTAATTGAGAAGGTATGAACAAAAAAAATTACATTCTGTTTTGTTGGTTATTTACAGAAATATACCCACAGACATCAAAAATTTAGTCTCTGAAGAACTACCCTTTAAGGCTCAATTCACATCATGATGGCAGCGGTCGACAACGGCGCGGCACACACTTTCAATGTGAAAGGATTTTAAACTTTATCTATAATACGTAAAAAACCAGTATCGCTTGAAAAGCTCAAAAAGGCCGCTCGGCTACTCGCGTTTGGTCAACGCAGCCGCGGGTGGCCGTGCCGCATCGGGAGCGCAGATTCCTTGTAGAATGTACGTATTAGACTCAAGGCGCGAGGCGGTGCGCCGCGGAAGGCCGCGCTCCTACCAGCCGCGTCGCGCCTCTTCTGGCCACTGCTGGCTGCTGCCAGCCGCTGCCATCATGGTGTTAATTAAGCCTTAGACCCGGATTTTTTTGAGATTCGATTCATCAGACATCGATTCAAATCGCTCTTTTTGGAAAGAATCACCATTCCTAAATTATCAGTGATAGCAACAAGTGCACAAAAGTAATTTTGGTGAAACAATTCGTCATTTATATGGTGTCTATCGTTTTTAATCACGAAAAATATATATTTTATAAAAAATCATCATTAGATCTATTATCACGTTCACACCTCACAGCATAAGTTAAAACAACAACACTGTTCTAACTTAGGTTTACAACTCACATAGGTTTATAAGAAACTAAATTCTAATCAATTACTTCGTAAACATATTGCCGTGTTTAGCACATGAATTAAAAGAAATATCCTAATAACAAAAAAACATATGCTCACACCAGTCCATACTAATGACGGAAGCTTATTTCGCCAACTGGTTATATAGAACCACAACCTGGAACAGCACAATCATTTACCATCTTGTGACGAAAAAAGCGTATTTCAATCATTTTGAAGCTTTAAACAGTATGTTATACAACTTCGCAAAGATAAGAATCGCCATATTGGATAATTTGGTTCCGGTGTCCCCCGTATGTAAACTTTATTGACTACTATTGAACGAACATTTAATATTCACTGTAGAACCTAACGACTTGTTCTAACAGTCAACAAATGTTATGTAGTAGATTTATAGGGGATATAGGTGATCAAATTATCAAAACTTAACATAACTCAGATATTTCTAGTTTAGAAACCAATAAAAAGGGGCAAGGGTGTGTGAAAGGGACGCCATCACTGAGAAGTCAGTCTCTTTCGGGAGCGTTTTTCTGTACAACTGTTGTAATACTAAATTATACCGTATTTCAAAGGATTACAATTCATTTTTATTTATTATATAGAAGACAGTGATTTCTCCAGTTCTTGTAAAAACTCCTTGACGGAGTTTTTTTCTGGAAGGAGTTTTTTGCAATGGAGGCTTTGACCTAGGAAGGTCACCTCCGTACGTCTCTTTTATTATAGGGCAGATATTAGTTCTTAGTTCACAACAATTGGTAAGCATTACAACGATTTCCCGTTGCACATTGTTGTAATCGTGTATAGTTGCGGGATACTTATTCGCTAAACTTACTACAGGTTTCCACCGTGTTATTTTTAAAAAGTAGCACATGGCTTCTTAAATAGTTGGTCGGGACCACATTGGCTGATGTAGGAAAACAGCAGCCATCTGGTATGTATTCTTTATAATTCACAAGGAGTATGTCTTTTTTACTTCCAGTTTGTACAGATAATTAATTTGAGGTTATTTGTTTCAGTGGAATGGGATTTAATTTAATTTAATTTAAATGATTAAATTTTTATACGGATTTAATCTTATAATAGTTTCAATGTGATGTAAGTCTTTATTGGACTACATCCCATCAGCACCCCGTAGAGGTTAGTCAGATAGACCCTCTGTGCTTGAAGTTCTTCACACCGGAATGAATCCGGCTTCTGCATGTAAATGCTGAGGTACGCTTGAAGATGGCCTTTGGACACAAGACAGCAGCTTATCTTTAAAGGAAGGTTCAATTTAATAATATCAAGGTACTGAAATTATATTTTATATATTTTCACCGTTTAAACTTCTATAAAGTTTCATTACACTGACATGGCATGATTGGTGGTACAACCGTAGTATGTTATTGTGCATATATAATTTAAATTAAGTTTCTTAGGAAGTGTTGTCTTTATAAACCTTACTCGACATACAACAACACCTGTATGTATATAAGCGTTCTTAGGTTTCAAGGTTAGTTGCTAGGTAGGATAATTGAGGAGTACATTTTAGAACCTACCAGCCCCTCTGGTTGAGCTAGCAAATATATATTTATATCTGATGTGAATAAATAATTTTCAATAAATACCTGTAACTAACATATTAACTGCATTTTAATTTTCAACATCACCTAGAACCTAATAGAGGACAACATCTTCCCTTTCTAATCCTGGGGAACACTCAGGCAGGTGAAACCCAGGCTTACATAGTGTTAGGTAAAATTTAGGTGTAGAAGTCTATCGAGTACGGCGACGACTTCAATGAGGACGCAACGGGGTTGTGACGTCAGTCCCAGTGACTAACGCAACGTGATAGGTTCCCGGGGGCCTATAATGCGCTGATTCCACCGGATAGTTCAGGTCCCGCCTATCATGAACTGATGCGACAGCCGCGGGGGTTTTAGTGGGAAAGAATACCCTGGTTGACCCCCTATATAGCCCCCGGAAACATATTGACAGTTTCCCTCACGAGAACAAACGTGGGGTTCCCATGGGGGTCCCGTGGGGTGTTAAAGTGAAACCCAAGTAGCACGCTGCTGCCCGTCTTCTTGTTTTCCCGTAGTGGCCTCTTACGGACACCCAACGTGAGGAGATGGGAGGGTGCTATTCTCACCCGGTCACCCCACGGGTACAGAAGTTAATTACATTAGACAATTAATATACTTTTTTTGTTCTCGTGAGGGAAACTGTCAATATGTTTCTGTTTGGTTTAATTATAATAACAGATTATCTATCTATGCAACTATTACTCTTATTGCATCTAATTACGTAGTGTTAGGTATAGTTCCTGAGTAAAATACTGAAGTACCTGGCACGTCTTTATTCCGCCACGCGCACAGATTGAATGAATAGATTTTTTTTGTGTAGTAGTACTGTTGGCCGCAGATGTTCATTACAGCTTCACCGGACAAGAGGGCGAGCGCTTAAAGCGCTCCAGCCAGAAAGGCCAGAAGGGGCACAAGGGCACCTCAGGGAGGCACGGCCTCGGCTTGTGCTGCCGCTTAGAGGAAGTGAGTTTACCACCGGTTCACAAGGCGCCCCCGCTGAGAAGAACCAGCAAGAAACTCAGCGAGGAGATGCATGTCGAGGTCGCATGCGTATGACCCTTCGGCCTCGCTGGCGAAACCGGTGTCTGTGTGTAGATGTGTTTACGACTCGTGACGTCGTTGTCGGTGTTGGTGTTGTGTCATGGTCCAGGAGGACAGACAGACATCTGGTCGGGTGGGTCGAGCAGTACATGCCGCGGACAGCGGCGATGTACGGTAGTTCGACGATCTGAGGGACCAGGGTCGGGGTCGGGGATATAGTCGGCAGCGGCGCCGATTAGCGGGTTTGGGTGGACGCATGCTTTTTCAAAGTAATGTTCGGACATTTCTTTGAAAATGAATAGAATACAATTGAGGTTCCACCTTAAATACTACTAGACATTGTCCCCCACCACATTGAATGTCATTACAACAACCAATTCATAACACATTACAAATACTACCTTCCAGATTGTTATATTTAAAAACAATCTCAAACTATTTTGAGTTGCATACATACTCAACAAGTTCACAGTTTTAAAACTACTTGCCACAGAACTTTAAATCTGTGATCTTAAAAATATAGTTTTACAATCACACTGACATTAGTTTATGTGGTGGTCTATAAGGTGATCAATAAGAACGGTTATTGAAAGAACATTGGCGATTTGACAAGTTTACAATTAAGTTATTTACCATGAAATGGCATCAAATTCGCGCTCATACTATACATGATATATTGTCTCCCGAATGAAATTTCTAGCTCACATGGAAGCAACCGGAATAAAACAATAACCTATTACAAACTTCGACGGTCCCCTGAAATACCGTTCTCGTTGCAAAATTTTATCACGAGATACCTCAGTTAGCGGGTAAATGAAACTTTTACAACGCAGTGCCGGCAAATTTGATATTTCGCCTTCGAGTTGGCCTTCTCGCTCCCAACCATTTTTCAAGTTATACTCAATGATTTATCTCTACCATAAGATTTTGACTGAGATTAATTAACTCCAAAATGTATACACAATGTGGGGAATACGATACAACAATTAATGAAAAATCTGTGAATACCGCTACATAGGAATATTTGAAAACTGTCAAATAAATCCTTGCATAGAAATTAAAAAAAAAAATATTTTCGAACAAAATATTGTACCGCAGAAAAACGTAAACAAAATAAAATACCATTACTTAAGGTTTCCACAGCCGGATTGACATAAAAAACCAGATTTATTAATAACTATTTAATTAGGAAAAAAATACATTAATTTAATATTATTAAAAACGAGTGATAATTGCCCGATGCTTGTGGCAAGAATACAGGTGGCAGGCCCTGCCGGGTGGCCGGTGACGGTGGCATGTCACAATCAATTCCCACTGACTCGGCGTTTGGATTCCGGTAATCTTCCGAAATGCATTTGCGGTCCGCCTATTACACCGGAGCATAACAGCCGAAATGCATTTACGGTCCGCCTGTTACACCGGAGCATAACACCTCCCCCTTCAGATCAGCGATTATTGAAGACTGTCGTCGAAAATGGAGCTGAATGTTGTTCTGAATTGATTCCCGCGCTGCTCGAGACAGTATAAATCCTTTGTTCTTCTGGACCATTGCGATGTCGCTGACAGTAGCGGCGACTTCTTCATACACTTCTTCCGAAAAAGTAGTCCAATATCCAGATAAATAATTATATGTAATTACGTAGATTGAAATTGTAGTGTACTCGTAATTCACGTTCGTCTTGAAGTCCAAAGGCATGAGCTCCGTGTCCATAATTCTCAACATAGTGAAATGCCTATTAACTCAAACTGGTAGAATAGGTACATGGTGAAATTCCTATTGAATGGGCACGTAATCTTGACTGGATTGCAGAGCTGTCCTCAGCTGCGTTACAGTGGGTTGTTGGATATAATCTTTCGTTTCGACGACTGGTTCTGGATGCCATGGTTTTCATTGAAAAGATACCATTTATGGATCTTCGGGCATTCAGCCTCTATGTACCTGTATCGTCCTTCGTATTTTGCCAGGAATGGATAACGGGGTGTAAGGAGTATTTTTTTTTGGTACTATAGATAATATATAAAAATATATCCTATATAAAAAATTGTACTTGGGAAAGTATAGCGGGTAATATAAGGTTTCCACAGCCGGATTGACATAAAAAACCAGATTTATTAATAACTATTTAATTAGGAAAAAAATACATTAATTTAATATTATTTAAATCTAACTAAAAACGAGTGATAATTACCCGATGCTTGTGGCAAGAATACAGGTGGCAGGCCCTGCCGGGTGGCCGGTGACGGTGGCATGTCACAATCAATTCCCACTGACTCGGCGTTTGGATTCCGGTAATCTTCCGAAATGCATTTGCGGTCCGCCTATTACACCGGAGCATAACAGCCGAAATGCATTTACGGTCCGCCTGTTACACCGGAGCATAACACATTTGTAAATATTGGGTCACTATCCTCTGTACGGGCGGCAACAGCGCGGGCGGAGATACCTACTCGTTCGTATGTTTCGATGCGATCACACCGAATAGTCACCTCTCTAGTAATTAATAATGAGATAAATCATGAGCACATCATTACCCACACGAGGTTAAATTTAGTGTCGTATTTTCCAACCCCAGATGGTATATTCCTTGCCATTTCTATTACTTTAAGACAAATGAAACAATTAAGTAGGTAGTGATTTAGCTAAATAAATGTTTTTGCGTAAATTGTTCCCATTTCACAGTAAATAAAGAAGGATAAAACTAGGCACGGATTGAGGCTTCCAAAATGGTGATAGAAACGAAAACCTGTTAGCTGTAAGATATAGTTAAAATTCTTGTCTCGAAGTGGCAAATTTATATTTGGAACTTAATTTGTAAGTTTGAAGTATTTCATAAGTTTTCAGGCAGCGATTTAGTCACTTTTTAATATTCCAGTCGCCGCATTTCTACAATATCTTCATCATCATCAGCCCACATCAGTCCACTGCTGGACATAGGCCTCCCCCAAGGCACGCCACTGAGCCCGATCTTCGGCTCTCCTCATCCATTGTCTGCCAACTGCTCTGCGGATATCGTCGCTCCACCTAGTCACAAGGCGTCCTACATTACGCTTCCCGATTCGCGGTCTCCACTCAAGAACCAGTTTACCCCAACGGTCTTCGGTTCTTCGGCAAATATGACCAGCCCACTGCCACTTCAGCTGGCTAATCCTTTGAGCTATGTCGGTCACATTGGTTCTCTGGTGAACTACTTCATTCCGTATTCGGTCCCTCAGAGAAACACCCAGCATAGCTCTCTCTAAAGCCCGCTGAGCGTCCTTGAATCGGTGGACTAGTCGTACCGTGAGTGGTCACATCTCGGCTCCGTATGTCATCACGGGTAGGACGCACTGATTAAAGACTTTTGTCTTTAAACATTGTGGTATCGGCGACGAGAAGACTCGACGAAGTTTCGGGGATATAACGTCCCCCTGTCTCACTCCTTGGCGTAGGTGGATATGTTCAGTTCGCTGGTTCTGTACTTCTACGGTCATAGTCGCAGCATCGTAAAGACATCTCATCACTTCGATGTATCGCCTGTCAACTTGGCAACGCTGCAAGGCCTCCAGAACAGACCAGGTCTCGATCGAGTCAAAAGCCTTCTCATAATCCACAAACGCTATGCAACAATATCTTATAAGTAAGTTAATAAAAGAAATATTTTTAGTACCTGCTGCGGATTGATTTCGATAGTTAGATTGGATTTTATGACTTTATCTTTGAGTTATTATCGTTATGATGTAATTACAATGTACTTACAACAATTACATTACAAATAATAATGAAATTAGACCAAAAGTAAGAAACAAACAAAAAAATCACCTATGGTGTTTTTTTTTTGTTTTTGCAATTCGAAAATATACAATATTTTGACAAAATACGCACTAACTACCCTCTACACAGCTTTATTATTACGTTAAAACAAAAAAATAAAACATTTCACCTAAAATAAAAGAAAACTTACGATTTAAAACTAACATTCCGTGACCACAACTTTTAGTCCGTCCAGCCGAGACTTTCGTAATTGAATTTATGACTTAAAATGTCAAAACAACTAATGAATAACGGGTCTATTTCAACGATGATACTTTAAGGTAACCATAAAGCATAGGGTTCCCATACAAAAATTAAATTTCTACCATAAACAAAAAAAAAAAAAAGCAAAAAAGAATTCCGTCAACGGCGGATGATACAAATACGTATCACCCGGGCCTGATGGAGTCTTTGCGGTGCGTTATGTCATGATACAAATACGTATCACCTGGGCCTGAGGGGTGACTTAAATATTTTATGATGAAACTTTCACCAAACCGTGCGTAATACCGAGACCAAGCCCCCATAGTCTCCACCGCAAAGGGCGCGAATATAACGCTGGAACCTAGGGCTGCATCTTACGCGACTTAGCATCACTAGCGGTGGCCGTAGCTCCTCCAGCCGCCCCACAAGTTACCAGGGTGTGGGACGCAGCAAGTGTATCGACACATGTCGTATCCCACACCAACGTATTTCCATGTTATTAAAGTGATACCATATCAAATTGATACTTAAACTAAGTAAAAATTTCCTCCAAGTGGTCGCCGCACTTGGAGGGAAGGGTAACAGACTGGTGGCGTTATCTCTTTGTATGGCTAAGCTTCTTATATGGGCCGTTGGGCTGGTATTTTCTACTAACTTAAAACATTACTTAATTTGTTTCTTTTTATCTTAATTCTCTTTTTCACTTTTTCTTAATTTCAATTACTTTTACTCTTTTTATTGTTTTTCTGTTTATATGTCTGGAGCGTTTTGTAGTATATATTCTGAGATTATTTTTATATTTTGTGCCTCCTGTAAGTAAAACGCACATAGACATAAATACTGTATAAATATGTGTATCTTTTGTTGGAGACCCTATGACTCCAACAAAAGATACATATTAAATAAATTAGTATAAAAATACTCCAAAAAGAATTTTATAGAAGCTAATTTTTATTTATAAAAAGTTATACCTAGATCTAGGAGCGTTGGGGGATTGAGCATACTATATAAAAAAAACTCAATAGCTAGATGGCTATTGAGTTTTTTACAATAAAGATAATGAACCTGCCTCAACATGTATACTCGTACAGTTATGCAGTGGCGTGCACAGAAAGTAGGCGAAAATATCTACAAGTTATCTGTGCTCTAGGCTATTTGTTAGTGTGCAGCCACAAATATCCACAAATGGACTAACATTACAGACGTATCCATTTACATTTAAAAACATCACTGTTATACCATGTCAGTACAAAATATTCTTAAATTATATAGAGGAATCCTACGATTCCTCTATATAATTACACACACAAAAATACTTTACCTACCCTACGGTAGGTAAAGTATTTTTGTGTGTATGGACCCTCTGAATAATCTTATTACAGTTTTGAAATGCAAATTAATATGTCTATAGAATCTGCTAACTAATGGATATTTAAAATGGTATACTACTATACATATAATAGGTTAAACAAGCTGAATACGTTTCATTGCCTACCCTCTGTGCACGCCACTGCAGTTATGTGATAAGCGAACCGAGCTAATAAAAAAAAAACTGTCAAAGTGATTTTAGTAAATTTTCGTTTCGCAAGGTTGTTATAAAAACCACCAAATTTGTGATAAAAAAGTAGGTAAGCTCATTGAATATTATAGAGCTGCCCTTGTGGGACGGGAGAGACTAACGCAATCAGACCCTGCTATTGCGGCTATTTTCAAAGAAATCACATAAAGGAACCACTAGACCGTTCCATCCTCACTTTTCATAACGATCGTCTACTTATTTTTATTGTTTCCAAGGCATTTACGTTCACCATATAAATTGGAATTCTGGTAGAGTCATTTAGGATACCCATTACTTTAAGGCCAGTTATTAATTTTGTTTTGGTTGAAGCGCTATGTAGCAGTGTATACAGCTCTTTGTTACGTACAGCTCTTTGTTTGTTGTATTATACGTGGTGTATGTAGAAAGGAAATTTTTAGCTTTGCATCTGTTAATAAAAATAATGTCCTCATGGCCGATACGACCACAGCGGCCAATCTTTCACAATATCAGCCATCTATACGGAAGATTTTGTAGTACACAAGTGCTTGTAGACACAAGTGAGACACTCTCTTTTTATTTTTATTATATTTATTTTATTTATTTTTTTGGGAATGATAGACGCTGTTGGCCGCAGATGGCCATTACAGCTTCACCGGACAATAGGAGGCGAGCGCTTGAAGCGCTCTAGCCTTTTTAGAGACACTCTCTATTAATGTTGTCTTTTATCTACGCGAATACTACACATTGAAATCAAACTGCTTTTATGGATTATATCGCGGTTTATTTTAGATTTTACTACCCCGAATGCTTTGTAGCGCCCATGGTCACGGGAGGTCAAAAAAGACGACGACGCCGCGACGACGGACGATGACGAGGACGGGGGAATAGTAAAATCTAAATAAACTGCGATATAATCCGTAAAAGTAGTTCACTCTCTCTCTTCGTTTACCTCTCAGAATCCGATGGGAGGGAAAACCGACACGACCGGGGAGAGGTCATTTGCAGGGCCGACTTTTTATATGCCCATCCGACGCATGATCATCTTATATTACAGACAATTAGGTGGTCGGCCTCCATTGTCCTAGCCAGTAAGGAACTACTTCACAAAGTTGTTGCTCCTCGCGGGATTAGAATCCGCGACCTCCGGTTTGCAAAGCAAGCGGTTTCCTACTGCACTACATGTTAAACAAAGTCACGATCCGGTTTTCACTTTCTTCTAGTTTGATGCAGTATACGCCATCGTAAAAAAAAGCCTTGCGGAAGTATGTCTTTCTTTTGGTTTGAAACCTTAATAATAATAGCAACGGATCACTATTGAATTAATAAACGATGACATAAAGAGTTTGCACAAACTGCACAATTACCTAGGTATTATAATAATATTTAATCCGAACAAATACTCGTACCTTTTTCCTGTTACAGACCACTAAACCCAAGGGTGTGCCATTATGAAGATAACTGCCTTCCCTAATTTGCCGTCTATAATGAAATCTTGCTGACACATGTGGTCATGAGCATAATAAACTATGGGAAATGTAAACGAAAAAAATATAACCGAGCGCAATGTGAGCGTTGAAATCGATCATTCAATTTTATGGAATATTCGTCTTGGTTCATTTACATTTTGGGCCAAACTCCGTAACTGAGCTGATTTTGTGCATATATAGAGTAATTTTACGTAATAGAGTTACTTATATCTCTCTCTGCATCTGCGACTGGCGAGTTTTCGAATATCCAGAAATGAAATAGAAATTGAAATATGAGAGATACAGTTTCAGCGGTTTTTCAACGGATATTTTTGCAATGAAGTATTATTAAAAATCAAATGGAAACACGAAATATCTTTTGATAGGCCATGCGGAAAATTAAAATACAAATTTTATTTTCGCGGTCATGATGCAGTTTGAACACTTTAGTGACAAAACAATGGTTTATCAAGCTAATAAACTTATCAATACAAAATATTGCAGCTGTCGTTTTAAAAATCCGTTTAAGTGTTCAGTAAATAACTAAAAAATGATAAATGATAAAAGCACCAAAAGCCTGATTGCGAACAAACAAAGTATACACATGCATATATAGTTCAACTTGTCTCGTTAAGACCTTTCATGGGTATCAACCCATATTGATGTTTTGGAGGTAAAAAAAATGGTGGATGACGAACGCGTTATTTTTTTTTTTTTTGTATAAATATAATATAGCCTATGTCAATCCCACAACTTAGACGAATCTAACGACATATTATAAGTCAAAATTCATTGACCCGTTTAGGCTGTAGGCCGTGCCAAAGAAATAGACATACTCATCACACATCACATCACATCACCAGCCGGAAGACGTCCACTGCTGAACATAGGCCTCCCCCTTCGAACGCCACAATGACCGACAATTGGCTATTTGCATCCACCGGTTACCTGCGACGCGCACAATGTCGTCTGTCCACCTAGTGGAAGGCCTGCCTACGCTGCGTCTTCCGGTTCATGGTCGCTACTCGAGAACCTTTCTTCCCCAGCGGTTATCGGTTCGCCGAGCGATATGGCCTGCCCATTGCCACTTCAACTTGCAGATTCTGAGATATATGTCGGTGACCTTAGTTCTTCGGCGAATCTCCACATTTCGGATTCTGTCGCGCAAAGAAACTCCGAGCATAGCTCTCTCCATAGCTCGTTGTGTGACTCTGAGCTTATCCAAAAGGCCAACAGTTATGGACCACGTCTCGTCAATAGACATACATTTGACGGGCCCGTTGGTCTAGTGGTAAGTGACCCTGTCTGCTACCCAAAAGGTCGTGGGTTCGATTCCCACCAAGCTTCTGGGTGTTTTATCTATATAAGTATGTATTTACAAAAAAAAAGTGTATGTATTAGTATCAGTTGTGTGGTTTCCATAGTACAGGCTCTGCCTAGTTTGGGATCAGATGACCGTGTGTGAATTGTCCCAGGATATTATTATTATATTATTCATACATAATCTCGAAGAACAAAGCCCTCTTCTAGGGCATTCGAGAAAAAAAATAAAAAAAAATAAAAGCGCTCGTTCTTACAGATAATAAAATGCAGTATAAAATTCTAATCCTGCATTGTAATAAAACAAAAGATTTTTTGTGATTTGTGAGCGTACTTAAATTACGTCTTTTTCACATTTGTCAGACTAAATGACGCCTGTCAATGGAGCAGCTGCTGTTTTACTTTATCTCTGCTGAAATTAATTAAATCTATTTATTTTAATATTATACAGTGGCGCATGCAATGAGAACACTTTCTTTGCGAATTAAGTGTAGTTAGAGAGTTGTGAAATCTTTTATCTAAACTTTTTAAATGAAACAGAAATTCTTTGAAACAGAAGAACAAACTTTAGCATATTTTTTTTTAAAGCATACTGTCTTGTGTAATCGTCAGTATTTTTTTCTTCCATTTACAAAATTTAAAGAATTTATATCACGTTAAATAATGCCGACCCCGGATCCTACAACAAAGGGTTTCCATTTTAAATTCGTCGTTAAAAGGCTTTGTATTCAAGAGCTGATGAGAGCGCATAGCTTAGCTGGGTGCGTATACCAAGTAAAAATGTTTCAATAACTAAACTATGTTTGTCATGGAAAATCTGCCATTAAAACAGTATTGTTGGATTCAATTTTAGTGAATAATTTCTCGCTTATTGTATCATCTAAAAGGAAGATTGAAGGCAATTTAATGTAATCGTATATAATCATTATCATAATCGTTAATAAACCAGAGGCCTTAGATAAGTTGCCATTGAATGCTTGAGACTAACAAACAAATGTTAACAAAATGTATGGTCACGTGACTAAGCGCAGAGATATGTAATTCCCATACTTACATAGTTTCCTATTCGCTATCATTGAAGTATTATGTATGTACTTATGTTTTCTAGCGTTCTATATTGCAGAATAGCAATTTGGCTACGGCCTCTATTCGTATTTATTAGAATGCCGTAAAGAGTAGAGTTATTGAGTGACTGAATCAAATAAAAATTTAATAATAAAATGTCCTACTGGCGCTGTCTTTACTGTGGAGTAAAGAGGTATGGCAGTGCCGACAGCAATACGGACGAACCACAGTCCCTCAGACGTTACAGAGAATCCTCACCTACTTAACACGAAAATATTTTTTTAATGTTAAATTTTTCGTTCCGTACTTCGAGACGATCAGAGGGCCTAGACAAGACAGATTCTATTTCTTCATTCGCTAACGGTGTCAATTCCCTATAATTTGTCACGTGATTTTTCAATGTCTTATGTCATTCTCGTACATTTTTATACTTTCTATTCTCGTGAACGCTTGTAGAATGTTACAATGTCTAGAGGGCCAGGACGTTCGCCTGATGGTAAACAACATGCATTGCATTTTCGTTCGTCACCTGAGACCAGTAAGTCCCTTGAAGCCAGTAACTCGTTCCACTCGACTTAGTATACTGCAATGATTACATAATGCTGTTTTCCGTTAGAATGCACTGGGGTACCTACTTGGTCGGACTCCGGTCCAAGGATCTATCACCTAGTAAGCTACTAATACTAACGAACTATATATGAAAAGGTATATAGATTGATCAATATAAACGTAAAACAAGATTTTAAGAAACTCACTATTTCCAAACGAGCTACTTATACAATATATCATTTTTTTATAAGCTACACTTTGCGCCAAACGATGGTGTCATAAAAATGTTCAATTTACGATCCCATTACGTCTAACGCAGCTACAGAACATTAACGCTGTTGCTGCGAGCTCTAGCAGCGTATCTACACACCGCAAAGTTGCGGTGGCCTATCGCTCGAACTCCCCGGATGAGAGGATAATCAAATTTACCACACATCACTTCAGGTGCAAAGCTCCGAGTACCTTCGAGCCGACACGAGCTACGTAAAACAACTTTAACTCCTCTTATTTCTGGACCGAGGTTTTGTTCTCATTACTATGCACACTAATGAAAACCCTCTATCTGGTTCAATTACCAGTTTAATAAACCACGGTTCAAACTCAAACTCAAAAATCTTTATTTCAATTAGGCTTAACACTTTTGAATCGTCATTTTTTAAAAGCTACCACCGGATCACAACGCGGCCTCAACTGAGAAGATCCGGCAAGAAACTCAGCGTACTTGTAATTTTTTCACTTTTTTTTAAACATTGTTTTGTTACAAATGAATCGACATTAGCGATCGTGTGTCCTGCCGTTCGAAACATGAAGCAAGGGAGCAAAGAAGAACACAATAAATTATGACAAAAATTACAACAAACTAAAAGGCCAAAGGGATAGTAGTCAGACCAGTCCCCCCAAGCAGCACCCGCGCACGAGTTGACTCGAGCAGCAGCCATCACTCCCCTCAACCATATTAGAGGGAAGGGGGTGACCCACCACACGAAGCCGCCACAAGCAAAGACTTTTCGAAAAACTCTATTTATTTTGAAACCTAGGAAGTGTGTAGATGTGCTTCTTTTTTCGAGTTATTTCTAGTCGATTTCCGCATCACTTATACCACATATTGTACTAGATAAACTTTCATTGCCATCATCATCATCAGCCGAAAGACGTCTATCTATCTGTCCAAACATATGCCTGGTCTTGCCCTATTCCCCACGCTTGGTAGGCGTCTTGCATCAGAGAACTGCAGCCCATGTCGTGTTGGGAAGGTTGGTTAATAAAGCTCGTCTCACGATACCACATCCTTCTTAAAAATATAGCTGGAAACAGATTTGCACTATCAGATTTTTTAATTTGATTTGATGTACGTAATTGACTTGTTTTTATGGTGTAACAAATCTTATATGAAGATATGTGATACCTACCGTTATTGAATACACATTCCAATCCCAACAGTCTGAATGTTATTCTTTTCATAACAGGAAAATTCAGTAATATGAAAACGGTTTGAGTTTATATTGGAATGGCAGTAGCTATCCGCTTTTCCAACCACAAAGTGAGTCGGAGTGCGCAAATACGATAAAAAATTTCAAATTTATTCCCCTATAAGGTAAATTCGTGAATAAACTTTAAACGCCTACAGCGTAATAAGCCTAATGAGCGGTGGTGCTTATAGGTTTCATTTTACGAGGTTCATTTCAGGATTTTCTTTTTTGTGTTCCCGTTTTGACAGTTAGCCGCTGAAACATTTCTTACTGTATTACATAAGAACAATAGCTGGCCCTCTCGTATTTTACAGCCTGTCTCGACGAGACATCGTAATAATGAGCTGTACGCTTTGCAGTTACCCGGGTCGCGCGCCGCTCCATTCGAAAACAATTCTCAAGACATAAATAACAAATGGTGTCTGTAAAGACCTACCATTGTGCGATCACCCTCTATGTGACAAGTTTGATTGTATCCATTTAACTTTAGAGAGCTTAGAACTGTTAAATATTTAGTGGCCGAGTCTCCGAGATGTAGCTTTGGAATGTCAATGAAGTCAACAAGGTCAAACACGAGACGAATTTCAGATTCAGTCTCTTTTATTATTTACATTTCAGCAATATTTTAATTATGATAACTGTTATTGTTGTGTTAAGTCTGAAAAAATATCGTTAAAAATAAAGCGTTGCTAGAATGCTAGCCTAGTGGCTAAGAGGCCTACTTGAGACGAAATATAGTGATGCCGGTTCTTACCCTTTTTTTGTTCTCGAGGGGGAAACCTTCAGTAGGTCCCTGTTCGGGGGTCAACTGGGGTATGTGGGTTCTTCGGTGGGATCAGCACCAGCGACTCCAATGACCGCCTCGACTCCCGTTGGATGACCGTAAAAGGCGACTAAGGGAAAACAATAAGACGGGCAGCTGCGTCTTTTTATTGGCTTACCTACCACCTACGCTGCTATCTCCAACCCGCCTGCCAAGCGTAGGGATTATGGCAACCCCTTCCTTCTAAGGGGGAGGCCTTTATTCAGCAGTGGACGTTTCGGCTGCTGATGATGATGATAAATATACCTGTGCTTTCATGACACATGTACATACATACATACCTATATTACGCAAACCGGAAGTCGTAGACTCAAACCATGCGAGGAGAAAAAAACTTCGTATAATCGTTCCCTACTACATTTGGGACAATACATAGCGATCTTCTGACTGTCTGAAATCATTTTAAAAGTCAGTTCTGTGCCTGTCCCGTAGAATTGTGTAAAAGAAATTAAAGGCTATTTGTTCAGTTGGAGTCGAAAGGAAAAGCAATTAGCTAAATTGTTAATAGCGGAATGCATTAAAGTTGTTCAACACATTTGCATACGAAGCGGCGGCTGGCGAAATTCCGCGAGTCTGGCGTAGAAGCGTGCTCATTGCCTGTATCAGCTTTCGTTCCAAACTCATGAAGCCAAAAAAATTGTTCCATTTCTTTTTATTTTATTTTCGCTGTATTGCTGTATTTTTCTTGTTTTGTTATGTAATGTTGGATAAACAATAAAAGATTATATATGTATCTAATCCGTCCCCTAAAGTCTCGTTTGACATTCTATAATTTGTGAGGCAAATATATGACACGTTTTGTCTATAAGTTTACTGCAATGTTTTATTTTTTAGACGGGCCCGTTGGTCTAGTGGTCAGACACCCTGCCTGCTAACCGATGGGTCGTGGGTTCGATTCCCGCCAAGTGTCTGGGTGTTATTTATCTATTTAAGTATGTATTTACAAAAAAAAAAGTATATAAGTATTAGTATCAGTTGTCTGGTTTCCATAGTACAGGCTCTGCCTAGTTTGGGATCGGATGACCGTGTGTGGATTGTCCCAAGATATTATTATTATTATAATCATCATCATCACCACTGCTGAACAAAGGCCTCCCCTTACGGGGGGGGGCATTATAGGTGATCCAATAGAAAGACGCTGCTGCCCGTACTTGTTTTCCCTGTCGTGATTATACCCAGCTGGAGGAGATTGGTGTATGCTTTTCTTACCCGGACACCAAACGGGTCACCCATGTCTAATTTACACAACGATTTAATGTAATAATGCAAATGCAAAAAATGCAATAGTACTTAATTAACCCCATTATTATTTAATTTTTCTCAACTTCCCCAGACTGAGAGCTAAGTTTTTATAAATTATCGACGATGACATACGTGTGTACGTGTGATACGTGTTTTATATTATTATATCTATTTTTTTTTAAACGATACTCAAGCGTGTAGTATGCGCTCGCTGGAGGTTAATAACCTTTTACCGCCGCCCTGTTAGTTAGACTCCGAAGTTTAAGACTCGGTATGATATAAGTATAAGTAAATCTATACTTATAACAAAACTGTAACAGGTCCAATTCTGTACATTGAAGATATTTTGAAAATTATATTTGGAGGGCATTCTATAACTGATACTGAGGCCGAAAATGTAATTTTTTTAATTTTTGTCTGTCTGTCTGTCTGTCTGTCTGTATCTCGGCTGAGCATCACGCCGAAACTACTGGGCGGATTGAAACGAAACTTGGCAGGTTTTGAGATCTTACTACGAGGTAGGACTTAGGATACTTTTTATCCCGTAATCTAGCACGGTTCTTTTGGGAGAGGGGATTAAAATCAAAATGGGTACTTGGTTATACGCTTGGTCCGATTTATCATTTTTTCTTTATAATTATAATAAATATTGGTAAGGGAACACTCATAGACAGTTGTTAACAATGTTTGGAAATCGATCAGGTTAAGCAACGTTAGGTAAGATCATTAAATAGATGGGTGACCGTTTAACGCCATTTGAACTAAACGTTTCCGTGCTTCGGAGGGCAAGCACAAAGTGGGTCCAAGTTTTTAACCGACTTTAAAAAAGGAGGTTTTGTATTCTATGCGAATGTATATTATTGAAAGTTTAGTAAACGTAAACACAACGCGGGCGGAGCTGCGTGGGTCAGCTAGTAGAAGAATAAAATTACATAGTTGTGTGCTATCACTTATCTACATAGAAGACTACACTGACGAACATAAGCTTGAATTTCAGTACGATGGAGAAGGAAACTATAGTTACCAAAATATCGTTTTAGTTTTGTATTTATTATACAACCATTTTTGCAGTCGGGAAGAAAACCTTCAAAAGGTACCCGGTCTTCGTAAGGGCGGAGGCCGAGTTAAATAGGATTCTTACCCACTAAAACCACCCCAGTGGTCTTCATCGATACACATCGCAGGGCCCACATTCCGTCGTCACCTGCCTCGGAGGTTTCGTGTGTGTCGATAGGTTCTATAATATATACTATATTGTTAACCTACTTTGCAAAGCGGAGGTTGCGGGTTCCAATCCCGAATGTGTAGTTGTTCCTTACTGGCTAGGACAATGCAGGCCGATCACCTGATTGTCTGTAAAGTAAGATGATCCATGCATCGGATGGGCATATAAAAAGTGGGTCCTACGCCTAAGCTTTAACACGGGCGTGTCGGTATTCCGTCCCATCGGATTTTGAGAGGTATATAGGAAGAGAGAGTGCATTTCGGTCTACGCAAGAGCTTGTGCACTATAATATGTCTCGCGTAGATGGCTGATCTTGTGAAAGATTGGCCGCTGTAGTCGTATCAGCCAGGAGGATATTATTTATGACTATTGTTAACTTATCGACAACGAAATAAATTTGACCAGAACTAAAAAAAAGGCTCGTAACCCATTTTTTTTAACAAGTTTTATAAATCTTAATTTTATAGTTTTAGGACGCGCTTACGCCATGATCTCTAGAAGTTCTTGTTACAATCTTTAGTTGTTTTTCTTAAATTTTTCATTGCCATTCCCTGCACTACCCTTTTACGATCGCGATCGCTACAGTATCGAGTCCGTTAAGTATTCATTTGTTTTCGTGAAAAGTGTTTTCTCCGAACCATTTACGTTAGGGCATTACGATTTACGTCACGCAATTCGAAGGAATTGTCTAATTAACCTGCCTATAGAACAATTTATTACACAATCCGCAGATGCTTCGATGTAATTCCATTTGGACATTATTGACTGTGGTATTACGAATAAATCACTGATTCAGTAATTTCGTCTGAAGGTTGGATAAATTGGAGAGAATATTCATTTTGGGTAATGGGTTTAGCAATAACAATGGTAAAATACATAGGAGGGTATGTTTATAGCTCATGCAGCTTTCATCAAAATTTGTACTTTGTAAACACACGGGCGTGAAAAGTTTTTATATTAATTATTTGTGACGGCATATCGTTATTTTAAAATGGCTTGGTAAATTTTTAATACACAAAGTTTGGGACTCGTCTATTTAAATTTTAAACTGTAACTTTTTAATTATCACCTTTATGGCAGTGAGGCATAAAAATAATTGAGGCGGTATATGAAACTGCGTTAAAAGCTCGGGTCACTAGATTGTGCCTATGATAATAATTATAAAATTACGTATTTCATTTCATGTTGCTTGTCTAAAGAAATTAAATAACTAACAATAATTAATAAATATTGTCATTAATTAAATTATTCCGATGTTTTGTAACTTTAACAAAGAAGTTAATTAATAAGAAGACTAACTTCATTTAAGACTCTTGAAGACTGAACTGAAGTTTACATCGAGAATGACTCTCGACGTAGTTAATTAATAAACTACGTCGTCACTCCAGCGCTAGACCCTCGCTAGAGCACGTCCCGGGGGGAGCAAATAATGCACGTTCCCCCAGGCACTCTCGCGGTGCTCGCGAAGATGCAGGCTCAGCACCGCGTAGTCATCACACTCCTTGCGGATATTTAACCAGATCTAAGACGTTCGCGACGAAAGATTATCATATTAATGGCCGTAACTGATTCAGTTATAAATTGCTCAAGTCAAAAATGAGCTTCTTGCATTTCACATAACTATGGTACCTACTTATCATTTCTAAGATCGACTTCAAGCAGCCATACCTTCGCCTAACCAATAATAAGCTTAAAATAAAAGTTACATCAACATGATTTTTTGATTGCTTTCTCAATCATTTTGATTTCTCAGTCCTCTACAATGGGTTTTCTTGTCGATTGTAGAATTTCTAAGTAGCAGTAAAATCAAATAATGTTACACGGCTGAAGATAATCAGTTATCTGGTGACATTCTAATAGCTGCTTCGGAGAGGGTACCTTAAAATCGTTGGGATTTTTAGCTATAAATAGCGCACGTGCCTCCGACATCAGCGACCGTTATCACGCCCCGGCTGAAGCTCGTCGTCGCTGAAGCTATTCAGCCAAAATGCTTCACTAATTAACATCCTACCCCTCAATTTATTTCCATCAATTCTGCGGTACTTTTAATTCGGTATCTCGAAATACTCGTAGTTTCAGGATTTCAATTAATCGGAATGATTAATTACCAAGTTAATAGATAAAATGTCAGTTTTCCTGCCGGATTATAATGTGTGTGTCTTCAAGGCTAGAGTGAAGAGGCCTTTAACAAGCTAGTGTGCTCTACCATCCTCTATTGCGTCGCTGCTTTCCATCAGATGATGCTGCAGTCAAGCACTGGCTTACATGTTATTACGAGTATGTCGAGCACAAAAAAAAATACTACCAAAAATTTCTTTCGCAAATTAGATTAGATTAGGTACAACTGTTACTTTTTCAATTAAATGCGATGCGATGATTTACGAGGTTTATGGTATAGCAGAGATAAATAGTTATTAGGTAATGAACATTTTATCACTACAGCTATCTGGGCAAACGTCACTAATTAGCTCTTATTCAGTGTGGTCGTAAAAACTTTTATGATCATAGACTTGTCGTTCATACTCGTAGTACAGATTTTAATATTGGGCAGAAAAATTATGTCTAAAACTAATGGATGGCGATGGATAACAACATTAGAGCTTAAACCTAAGATGCATATGATTTCATAACATGATATACGTATATTGTATTGTATGGGTCGTGGGTTCGATTCCCACCAAGTGTCTGGGTGTTATTTATCTATTTAAGTATGTATTTACAAAAAAAAATGTATATAAGTATTAGTATCAGTTGTCTGGTTTCCATAGTACAGGCTCTGCCTAGTTTGGGATCAGATGACCGTGTGTGGATTGTCCCAAGATATTATTATAATTATTGCTCCACATGTGCATACCAAGGCCTTTTGAAAAGTAGATAGAAAAAATCTACAATTATAACACAATAAAATAGTTTTCAATATCAAAGTTTTAAGAAAGACAGGAGAAGACAGTTTGAAACACACTATGCCAGTTTTGGGTTACTGTATATAAAATAATAGCAATTTCCTGCGGCTTGGCCCGCTAATTTTTTTACAGAGTTTACCAACCCCTAACAAAGGTTGTTTTTGAAAATTCGCGAAACACGTATTGATTTATTTTATTTAGAGAATCTTTTCAGTAAATTTCAAGTCAATCGAACCATACAATAAAAAGTTTCATACAAAAGAAAACACCCCATTTAACCCATTTAGGAGTCGAATTTTCAAAAATCCTTTCTTAGTGGATGCTTACGTCATAAGAAAAACCTACTGTCCAAATTTCAGCTTTCTAGGTCTAGCGGTTTGGCCTGTGCGTTGATGAATCAGTCAGTCAGTCAGTACAAGTAATTTTATATGTATTGATAAAAATATGCAGAACAATTTAAATGCCCCATTTCTCAGAAAGGTGTATCTGAAATAATAAACTATATTTGTATTTGGTTCGCGTGATCTTTGGGCCCTGAACTAAAGACAAGCAAGGATCAGAATCGACATTCGAATAATATTTAGAGTGTCTCATAGTTATAATATCTATAATCGTGTTTTTCAATCACTCAGGTTTATTAATACCATCCAAACACAATGTTTAAATTAAATAGGTACCTATTACAGACATTTAGGTATTGCCGGGTTAGATATTTAAGAAGTTCCTCTCAGAGTACTCTCGATTAAGCGTCTAACTAAACTATCAATCGTAATAGTGTATAGAATAAAAATGTATTGTGCTTGACTATTTGTTACATAATTCATTATTTTTGCCAAAGAAAATGAATATTTTTTTCATTAAAGTCGTATTCACGTATTCACGTTAACGTAATAGCACGAAATATGGTTTATTTCATTTAGAAATAATTTCACATAAATTCAAGTAAGAACCTACTTAGCCGCCATACACAAACATTAAGAGGCGTCAGTGTTATGAGTTGGGTTTGTGCTTTGCTAGCGAGAACACACAATTCACGTCAGAGTATAGCTGTGGTCGGCTTTATGTACGAATACATAAACTTCTGTTCGTTACATATGTTGAAAGCAACTCAAGCAGGGTAAACTAATTTGGCACGCATTGAAACTAACTGCCCATCTTTGAACCGAGAATCCTTATTAACTGAAGAGCTCGCGGCTTTGCTTATTCCTCGGTAATGTCGGTAAAGTTTAATATTGTGTTTTTGCTTTTGTAACTCGTGGCTCTCCATTTGGCATCCGTTTATGTTAATATAAAAGTCATGAAAATGTATTATTCATGTATGGCGTATTGTGCCAGAGATGATTTTCAGCTTCTTTTGTCACTAATGAAGCCAATTCGTGAGCTGCGAATTGGGGCGCATTTATCCTTATGTAGTAAAGAGTAAAATTTCTGATGGTGTTATATGCTTTTTTCCAAGAAGATTTGAATCATTTATTCGCGTAGGCATATTCACCTTCAACATTTTTTTGTATACCCATACCGTGGTTTGTTTGAGCAATTTTGAAATAAATATGGCATATGTGAGTTTGGTCTTTGACAGTTTAACTTTAAATTGTGTTCTAGGCTAATAGGATGAAAATACAGATCATATTTTCATGTGCATGTCATATGCACCAATAGAAGCCACAGAAACTATCTAAGTGTACCTATTTGAAGAGCAATATTCGAGTACTATCAATAAAGACTAATTAATGGGTTATATATAAGCAATTTAAATTCTGCTTATTATTAATGGTGGGTTAGGAATGTTGGGCGTGACTGAACTAAATTATCCGAAGGTGAACTGGACGCTAAATGATTAATTTGCATAATTAATTGGCAACACTTGTACCATTCTGAAATGTTTGCAATCCACTATTAATAATAGATATTCACAAATTTACTATACAGACCTATAGCAATCAATGAAAATTCATTCCTCCATCATTTTCATTTTCAAATTTTGAAATTAGATTCATCATAATTTTCCTTAAAGACCATGGCTTATCTATACATATAAAATTACTTGTCCTGACTGACTGACTGACTGATTCATCAACGCACAGGCCAAACCGCTGGACCTAGAAAGCTGAAATTTGGACAGTAGGTTCTTCTTATGACGTAAGCATCCACTAAGAAAGTGAATTTGAAAATTCCTCTCCCAAAAGGGTTAAATGGGATGGAACAAAAAAATTGCGGGCGTAGCCGCAGGGAATTGCTAGTTATGTATACCACAATTAAATCGGCACTTACGTATATCATTGGAGTAACAATTTCTGATATTTACGCGAATACTACACATTGAAATGAAACAAATTTCATAGAAGATGGCTGGGTGCTACCACCAGCTTGGGATCCCGTCATAAATATAATCAAATCCAAAGACAAGCATTCCACTGCAAGACCTCAAGATACTGTAAGCTCTTTCTGCGTAGATCGGACTAACAATGATAATCGGAAGACCTGAGGGTACCCGAAGACAACTATGACGTATGGACAGCTACCACCTCAGTCCGCCCGTGACCATGAATGCTGTAAAGTATTCGAAACGTCGGGTAATTAAAATCATAAATAAACCGCGATATAATCCGTAAAATTAGTTTCATTTCATTGTAGTAAATTAAAAAATAAAGCACGAAATAATTTAAAAGTTATTTTTATTTAAGCTACATAACCTAAAACTTTCAACAGCATCGTATTTCTTTCCGCTAGGCTTTCCAGAGACACTCCTCCCAAGTCAAGGTTTCTAATACTTGGATCACTGCTTTTTCTGTATTGGCCGACGGTGGGTGACCCGAGCTGATGCACTTTGCAGCAGACCTTGTGGCCCCACGAGCAGCCCGCCACGCTGATATCGATATGGAAGCTGGTACAGTGGCGAATGTCAACGCAAATGCCGCCTCGCGCCCAGCACGTCGCTTTTGTTGACCCTGTTTACGTAACTTTTATACTTAATTTCACTGGCGTATAAATCAAATTTGTGTGACGAAATGTAACTATAGTTTTTTTTACTCGTTCTTATTCTATATTCGGTTCCAAGTTGGACAGTATTGTAAGCGAAAATGTTGTCTAGCTCGCTGCTTTGCCTAAACTGTCAGCTAAGTTGCCAGAATAATTATTGAAACAGTATTAATATTAAATAATGCAAAATAACCATTAAAGCATCCGTGTCAGCATTTCTAACCTCAAAATTCTAAACGTATATTTTTGTCTACTTTGTCTACACCTCATATACTTTGCTCTTGCCCATGATTGTTGGTTCGGCATTTCAAATGTTTTAAAATTATATTAATCTTATTACAAATGTCATATTTTCCTTTGTGTTGCGACTTTTCTATGATACATCCTTCTGGCTGATGTACTATTTAATGTCATTTATGAATGTTCAATATCTATTTTAGGTACTCATTAAACTTACACAATTTAATTTGTGTTTGATTGTTCTACATAACTATTTCTACTTCCTAAAAAAGTACAAAAACAAAAGTGAACTACCTTAAACAACGTCAGCCTATGCTCAGTCAATTGTCATTTAGTAAGAGTTATTTCAGACTATATAGGCCAAAGGCAATAAAGTAAATGCCGCGTGTGGCCGGTGGAGACCGATTTGCGTAGCCGATTTTAGCAAATGTAGGATCGGGGACAAACAAACTGATTGATACCATATAATTTTCTAACAGCAACGCTACTACTTTATACAATGACTACACACCTTACTAAGCAAAGCGTGACGAATTGTTGGACATACTTATGTAGCTCATAAAATTGGATTAGGTAGACATCTTAGTTAGTAATGTAGTAAGTATTGTCCAATTTTGGAATCGTTTAGGTATTATAATCAAACAGCTTTGTTTTGTGTGAATCAGCATTATCATCAGCTGGAAGATGTCCACTGCTGAGCATACATGTACTATCACGGACACGAACGGTGTACCAGTTTTCAATCAAAATCGTTTGAACAACCCGCCTCCGCCTGCACGTATTTCGGGCCGGCTCGTGCAAGAGATTGTCGTCCTAAAGGTGGTACACCGTTCGTGACCGCGAGAGAATCTCCCATTTGGAACGCCGCGCGCCACTATAAACTCCAATTGTCTGTTTGCATCCACCGGTTGCCTGCAAGTGGCACAATATCTTCACTCCACCTAGTGGGAGGTCTGTTTACGCTGTTAATTTATTTAGATAACTATATTATTATGTATATAATAATCATCATCAGCCGGAAGACGTCGACCGCTGAACATAGTCCTCCGGTAGGGGGTCTTTATCATAATCCTCACGCTTGGCAGGCGTCTTAGGGATAGTAGGTAGTATACGTAAGTTAGATTTTAAACAGAAGACGCTGCTGCCCGTTCTCTGGTTTTCCCCTCCTACGATACCCAACAGGATGAGATGGGAGGGTGCTTACCCGGACGCCCCTCGAGTATGTATATAATTAAAGATAATTAATTGCCTGTACTCTCATAATTCAGCATGGATATATTTCCACAGTCCTTAATATCTATTAACAAAAGAGACTGCACAATAACCTGTGATGGATTTGTGATATAAATGAGGGTTTTAAACTAATGTGGCGTTTTAAATAATGTTGGCATAATAAGCCTTATTCTGTAGTATTTTCTACATACTGCATCATTATTCTGTCTCTATAATAGATTATTTTATTGCAGTGATCCATTAACTGACTATGGGTGGTACTTAAACATAAGCTTCTTGGTTTTCCTGTATCCTCGATCGAATGGACGTCTGGCTATGAAAGCGACTACTATCAATACATAGATGGGTAGTTTGGCGACGCAATAGGGACCAGTTAAAATTAACCTTATTCATTGCGTGATACGAACTCTATTTACTAACCAAGCGTTTTTTTTCCACCCGGAGCCGCTACAAATACATCTTTGTACGTATCAGGTAGCAAAGGCAGATGTGTTACTACTTTATTAATTGTACTGTTATTTGTTTCTATTACAACGACATTTATAATAAACACTAAAAAGAATGCGGAAAAACAAATCATGTTTTTTTTTTACATTTGAAATTTACATTATTTTACTTAAAGACTTGTTCTGCTCGTTATAAAAACAATTATTCGGTGTACTGACTTTTTAATTAAACTTTGACGATAGAATCCGATAAGGCTTGTAATCATTGGTAAATTTTAAGGGCTCCCACACATAACTGCGAACTCGCATCGCATCGCAAATATCTGCGAGAAACAAATGAATTTTCCATATAAAAAATCATTTGTTTCTGGCAGATATTTGCGATGCGATGCAAGTTCGCAGTTATGTGTGGGAGCCCTAATAGTTCAATTGTTTTAAAACTATAGTGATGCAGCAAGTAAAACTAAAGTGTGTGTTATTGATGCGTTTTAATAATAACAAGTTAACAATATATATTATATTATTTCTTATTTAGTAACACCACAAGGGCACGACGATCTTTATCATAAATAGTGCGATTGTTTTTATTTTGCGACTTTTTCTTTGACGATTTTTTCTTTGGTTCAGGTTCTTTCTTAAGGACTCCCTTACCGCCGTACTCTTGTAGGTGTGACCAAGGCATTGCCAAGATGCTGATCCCTTTGTCTCTCATGTCTCTTACTTGGTATTTATTCCATGCAAAGCAACACACTTCCTCATTAGTTTTACAGCCCGGGACTTCGGTTTTACTATATCCGAGGCAATGCCTGCTAGGGACACATATACCACCGCGAGTCCAGCATGTTGTGGTTTTCATCGACCCTGTGGAATGAATAATTTATTTGTAACCACTTTTCTTTGTATAATTTACACAAGTTCTACTTTTAGGGCTCTACATTTCAAATAATTGTTGATATGTTTATCGCTAACTATGAGACATACGGCGATCCCTCATCATCCATTGTCTCTACAAGTGCCGATTAAATTTTTTTATTACAGTGCCCTTCACGCCAGATGTACGTTCACAATCTCAATGTTTTCACAAGTTAATAATTTAGACGTGGCTTTAGCTCAAAAGTAAAAAAAAATGAAATTTTGAGCGTCAAGTATGATCGAACGGGATGAAGATAATCATTAGAAAAAATACAGTGGCTAGACAAGGCTTTAAATTTACCTAAAACACATACTATAATTAAATCATTCTACAAAAAATATCTAAAATTGCTCTATAGATATTAATAAGCTTTGACGTTTTTACATTCTTATTAAATTTAACCAATCAATTATACATATGAAACGTACGTAATGTACGTATTATTTCATGAATTGTCTAGAAAAAAAAACTGACAAAGTATATCCATTTCAAATGTCGGGCAACCTTCGGCGAGAATGGTCGTTATTGGATGTTCTAACCGTACTGCGCGCAAATGCATTTGAGACAAATTCTAATCTAGCTAAGGCCGCACTTAAATAAGTATTTAGTTATTCGTGTTATATAAACCACTGCGTGTACCTACATATTTATCGCAATATTGACCTCAAGTTATTCAGATTCTGGATGAAATATATTGGTTCGTAAACAAATATATCTCTAAAAATCCCCGCAGTTACAAATTAAGAACGATAGGAAAATTGGCAACAATAAATCGAGTGTCAGTAGTAGAGCCCTGTAACGTACCTGGGATAAAAATGATACTAACTTCGAGAGTCGGATGTGAGCGAAGCAAGTGCCGTGTGATAAGCGAGAAGTTCCGCGCGAAGATCCTCATACTCTTCGTCCACAGACAGATCCAAGTTGGCATCGTTTCTTAGTGAAGTTATGATGCTCGCTCCTAATTCATTCTCTGATGTGTCTTTGTGCTTGGATGAAACGCATGCGCACATTAACAAGTTCAATATTACCGCCGTATGCAACATTACCCCGCACTGCAACGTTCGCGGATTTCGTTTTATTGGCTATGAAACACATTCCATTTTAGAGCAATTTTTTATTGCAATAAAAATACATAAATTCGATAAACCACTACCAGATACTGGAGTTTTGCAATCGGAGTGTAACAGGAAGTATATTTTGCAGAATATTTATAGCAGAATATTTTTGCTCAATATTGAAATATTGAGCAAAAATATTCTTCTACTAGCTGACCCCCGCAGCTCCGCCCGCGCTGTGTTTATGTTAACTAAGCTTTCATTAGTATACATTCGCATAGAATACAAAACCTCCTTTTTTAAAGTCGGTTAAAAACTTGGACCCACTTTTTACTTGCCCTCCGAAGCACGGAGACCTTTAGTTCAAATGGCGTTAAACGGTCACCCATCTATTTAATGACCTTACCTAACGTTGCTTAACCAGATCGAATTCCAAACATGGTTAACAACTGTCTATGAGTGTTCCCTTACAAATATTTATTATAATTATAATGAAAAATTGTTAAAATCGGAGCAAGCGTATATCCAAGTACACATTTTGACTTTAGTCCCCTCACCCAAGGGAACTGTGCCGAATGTCGGGATAAAAAGTATCCTATGTCCTACCTCGGAGTATTAACTCAAATCATGCCAAGTTTCGTTTCAATCCATCCAGTAGTTTCGGCGTGATGCTCAGCCGAGATACAGACAGACAGACAGACAGACAGACAAAAATAAAAAAAAATACATTTCTGGCTTTAGTATCGGTTATAGAATGCCCTTCAAACATAGTTTTCAAAATATCTTCAATTTACAGAATTGGACCTGTTACAGTTTTATTATAAGTATAGATAAGTATAGATATAGATAGATATAGATAAATGTAACAACTTCAGTAGTATTGTCACATAGTAATTTTGTATTCATTGTATCCATACCATGAAAACAAAATTAATAATGATTAAAAATTAATAAGTAATAGTGCTAGTGGAGTGTCCGGGTAATAATAGCACACTCCCATTCTTCCTGTTGGGTGTTGTAGGAGGCGAGTAAGGGAAATCTAGACCAGCAGCAGCGTCTTCTATGTGATATCCAAATACACGTATACTGCGATCCCCAAGCTGCCTGCCAAGCGTGGAGATTATTCACAAGCCACAGCCCCCCAACCCTTTAGCAGTGGACGAAGTCCGGCTGACGATGAAGTAATGTTGATACTGTCGAATAAACTGAATAAATAAAAGTGTGTGTTATAAAAATGTAGGCAGTAATTACGAACAATGCTTTAATGTTGTTCTTATTAACAAGCCAAAGGACATGGCCCATAATCTGAACCGGTTAATGAATATTTGCGTACAAAAACCAAATTAGTGTTATATTAAAGAGTTATAAACATCTTTTTTGTTTTATGTAACAAACATTTCACAAAACTATGGAGTTAACCCGTAAATGCTCAATAAAGATTTTATATTAAACACATTTTGAACTGTGGTTAAATCTAATAATAATATTATAATTAAGACATTCTGTCAAATAAATACTGTTACACTCGTATGAAACCCTGTGCGGTCAGGTTATATCGCGGACACGAACGGTGTACCAGTTTTTAATCAAAATCGTTTGAACAACGTTACGTGCGCTTTCCCCGCCCGCGGGTATTTTAGGCCGGCTCGTGCATGCACAGAACACATAAACCCTAAAGGGCGTGCGATTGTCGTCCTTAAGGTGGTACACCGTTCGTGACCGCGACAGTACACGGTCTGTGTGACAAAGACATCATAGTCTAACTCTGTCGCGCACATAGTTATTGATGCACTCACGCACTATTCACCTTGCCGTCGAAATCGTTCTCTAGGTGAATAGTTCTCCCTTCGGAGTCGCTGGACGCTCGGGGTGTGGGCCCTTTGAGCGTCCATTGAGTACGGCGGCGACTCCAAGGAGGACAGCGGCGGGGTTGCGACCCCCGTCCCCGTGAGCACCGTGACAGGTTCCCAGGGGGCTACAATGCGCCCCCCGGCGGCGGGCTCAAAGGCAAGGCACTGAGGGGCCCCTGGTGCAGATCCCACCGGAGAGCCCTGGGGTCTCCCCTCTCATGTGCCGATGCGACAGCCGCGGGGGTTTTAGTGGGTAAGAATACCACATACCCCGGTCGAGCCCCACAGCCCCCGGGGATCTTTCGAAGATTTCCCCCGCGTCAAAAAAAAAATGGTGAATAGTTCTCGTAAAAAGAATTTATTGCTCACTATAAAAAAGTTCACTCCTATCCCAAGAATAGCACCCTCCCATCTCCTTCCGTTGGGTGTCCGTCAAAGGTGACTAAGGGAAAACAAGAAGACGGGACCAGCGCCTTTCTATTGGATTACCTACCACCTATACTGCGATCCCCAAGCCGTCTGCCAAGCGTGAGGATAAGGGCAATCCCTCCCTGCTAAGGGGAGGCCTTAGTTCAGTAGTCGATATCTTTCCGCTGCAGATGATAAAAAAGTACCCACAATAAAGATGATTTTCATACTTTGTTGGGACAAAATAGACAAATATTTTGCACTAAAATATATACTTATTTATTTTTTTAAATTCCCAGTGTTGCGCCACATGTCATTGTAAATTATAAACATTTCCCTGTAAATCCGGCCATATCTCATTTCTGTACACCGTGGGTAAAATTTTCATACTTGGTGGGCCATGTCCTTTGAACACAGAGATTCCAAGGGTAACTGAACCTTTAAAACATTTAAAAATAGTAAATAATAAAAGCCCTGCCGACGATAATAATGTTAAAGTTATTACTTTTTTACCATTAAGCAGACAATATCGCCACCACCGGTCGAGCTCCGCGACCTGGCTTTCTGTTGGCTAATTACCACTCCGCCAAAATTAGTGCGACCATTACTCAAAAATAATGGCAAAAATGTATATCGCAATTTAGGAATCGAGCCATGCCAAATTAAAATTCGATAAAGCTTTAATTACACATGTTAAAAGAAAATTTAAATGATAGTAATCTACCGGAAAGTTAGAAGCGATAAATTTAAATACACATAGATAGGTATACGTATAATAATATTCATATCTTAGAGTGGGCAATTGGACCGATAATCACGGCGGCGCCGGCGTCGCGAATTGTTTTGTTTATATTTAAATTTTATATAAAAACCTGTTTTCTAAACTGAAATAAAATTAAAATATACAATTATATACCGGGATTTAGATAAACCTCTGAGTTTTTTAACATAAAAACAGGGACCGGTGACAACCTTTTGTATTATTTAGCTGTTATTTCGGCCCAGTTAGCCGACAGCCCTGTCAATACTACCGCGAATCCCCGTGTAGAGCATACGACATGTACACCGCCGGTGACCCCACTGAATTATTGAACCACCCGTCGTTGAATCAATCGGGCCTGGGCGTCCCGACCGGCCAAAAAAAGGTTTTGATAAACCTTGCCTTTCAACTGCCAGTTTCAAAGATTTCACCGGCCTTCGTCCAAAACCTTTTCTACGACAAGTGATAGGCTTAGTATATAATGTTGTATAGTATATAAGTTGTACATTACACACTTATCTGGTTGATTAAACGCCCCTAGAAATGTCATTTATTCGTAGTGCCATTCACAGTAGTAATAGTTATTTCACCAATAATATCGGGTACCTATTGGTATTTAAAGGTTGCGAATTTCCTCAAAAGTGTCGTAAATTGAGAAATCTTAACTATAACTCTGTTTTTGTTAAGGTTCTTTAGAAATTTGTGTTGGTGACCGAAAGCGGCAATATCATTTATATAGCTTTAGGGTATAGATAATGTTGTCTGTAGACCTTTTCAGTAATTGAATAGACATGAGACAGCAAGTCCTTTGTTGAGCGGGTTGCAATTTCAAGGCGCGTGGTAATAGCCGTCTCTTTGTCCGGTCCATTCTTAAGCGGTCACCCCTGAAGATAGATGAGGTCCGTCCTCACGTGCACACTATCAACAATGTACGGGCAAGGGCCAATTGTCTATAAACCTCGCCAAGAGACGATATGCTCTATTTTTATATGTTTTGTTATGTCTTGCAAGAACACAGAGAATAAAATTATTATTCCCTTTACAACGAAAAAGTATAATTAGTTTTTTAAATTGTTGCAAGTGTATTACCCATGGGCTGCCGAGTTAGACTAGCATCCCCCCATCTCCCTTCGGAGTCGCTGGACGTTCGGGGTGTGGGCCCTTTGAACGTCCATTGAGTACGGCGGCGACTCAGAGGAGGACGGCGGCGGGGTTGCGACCCCCGTTACCGTGAGCACCGTGACTGGTTCCCGGGGGGCTACAATGCGCCCCCCGGCGGCGGGCTCAAAGGCAAGGCACTGTCCCCCCTCTTCTGTGACGACTCGACAGCCGCGGGGGTTTTAGTGGGTAAGAATCCCACATACCCCGGTCGAGCCCCACAGCTCCCGGGGATCTTTGGACGATTCCCCCGCGTCAAAAAAAAAAAAAAGCATCCCTCCATCTCCTCTCGTTGCGTTTCGTAAAAGGCGAGAACAGGAAGACGGACAGCAGCGTCTTACTTTTGTATTTATCTTCCACCTATACTGCGATCCCCAAGCCGCCTGCCAAGCGTGGCGATTATGACAACGTCTGTTGGCTGCTAATGATGATGTATTACTAGGTGGTAGGTACCTTGTGTAAGGAACCGTCCATGTAGGTAGCACTGCAGTGTCAGATATTTTGCCGCCAAGGAGCTGTGTGTAAGCATCACTGTGTTCCGGTGGGAAGGGCATTGGAGCTGGTCAAATCACCAGACACAGGGACTTAATATCTAATGTCCGGTCCGAAACGCACTAGTGATTATTCCGGTGAGCAAGCGTGCGACGCTATTAGCTTGCTTGCCATATTGGTAGTAGAAAAAAAAGTGTGGCCTTGTCTTGTTAATAATTAATAAGATTTTATAAAACATTCCACTGCGCTAGCGGGACGTGTTTGGAACCCACTTCCGCGCCATATAAGGCGAACTCATAATCTAATATCATTAAAAACTCGAGATACTTCGCACTATCTCTGCCTTCGTTAACTTCTTCTTTTACTTTTATGGTACGTATTCTATCATAGTATACCTATATCTTTCACCAACTTCAAAAAAAGGAGGAGGTTCTCAAGTCACCGGAACCTTTTATTTATGTGTAGTTTATGTATTTATTTATTCAGATAATTGCACCTGCCCATGAATTCTCTCAATAATATGTAATATTCTATTCTGTATCCCCAAGTTGTCTGGAAGAAATCGCTTTAGCGCTAAGCCACCTTCAATTATAACACTATAATCTATTATTTTTAATTTCACATGTATTTTTCCTTAATGTGCATTAAAAAATATTTGTATTGTATCTGCGACATTAATCGCTTTTCATTTAACATAATATTGAAAATCATTAACTTTGTACAAAGTAGCGGTATTCATGAATATCATTTTAACCGCCATTGTGCCTCTCACGAACAAATTATGAGCTGTTTGCATCCTCGGGGACAAAGCAACGTGATTAATCGTCTCCTGAATGACATTTCGTCCAGTCCACCGTCGCCTTCGGCGTAAACAACAAAGTTTTACTTAAATCGCTTCTGCAGCAACGCCCTTAATTGCTCGAAGTCAATCTTGACAGTTGGTTGTTACTTCAAAACAAAAATATACTATCAAACTATATTTCTATGAATAGAAAAGTCTGATAAATTTCACTTAAATTCAAGGTATTTAATACGAAATCGTTACTTGTGCCATTTACCCCTTGAAATTCCACGACAGCAAAGCTTTAAAATCTGATCTTTCCTGAATCCAATAAATCAAACTGCTACGCTCAAAGTTGAACTCTATTTTGAAATAAAAAATGCAAGATAAAACCGAGACTCACCTAAATGTTCTGAGAAGGAAATTCAATTTGGCGCGTTAGACGAAGGAACTCCTTAGGGAGTCTTGCAAACAACACGTTGCGAAGTGTAAGCACTCATAAACGTTACGTTCTGTAAATGTGTTGCGGAGAATGCTTTTGAATTACTGAGTACGGTTGTATGTATCGAGTTCTGGTTGCAAGTTTTCTCGAAATCTTGACCTGCATAATGTATAACGTCCCCAATATAAATTTCAGCTATAATAACTCCATGTTGGTGGCTATATCACATATTTGGGCAATTTATTTTTGTCTTAGAAAAAGGCCGTATATTTTTCATCGCATTTTATTTTCCATAAAACACCAAGCCAAAGTGTCTTCTCGCATCGAACATGAAAACACATCTCGAGGTTTTTGTATATTATGTACGTCGTTTTTACAGCGCAGGGTTCTGATATTATTTTTTTTGGTAAAATGGTTTCGTGACAATTCTTTCCCATTGCTCAATATCTTTTATACAAGAAGATATATCCCGAAAAGAGTTTTGGTATAAAAGGGCACATTATATTGTTCAATTCATTGATATTTTCGATTTGCGATTGAAGCTTAGGATATACAAAGGCCCTTTTCTGCACCTAGCAAATTTCGGGTCAGCGACAATGTTAGACTTTCAGATCCTACTAAGCTAATTTACCAGGACGTTGTGGGAACTTACCCTCCATTTTGCCGACTAAAGGACAAGGGATTCATTATTAAGTGCTCTCTGGAAAGTAGGCGGCAAGAGGATCCGTAATCTATTATTAATGAGATAAAGATAGGACTTAAGTAGCTCTTCTTTGGGTGTCTCCTGAGAACCTTTCCGTGTCAAATTTAGTTATTATTTAAATGGTTGTAGAAGCGTCATCCATATTTAAACATCATAATTATTGTGGCGGACGTTTTGTAAGGTCAGGTTGTGGCAAACTTGGCTCAAAGCCTCACGCCGTACAAAGGGATGCCGAAATTGTCAAAGCTTATAAGGAGCTAGCATTTACACGTTCTCGACTGACATGAGCAAGTGATTATTTATGACACTCACTTATTAGTTTAGAATATCGCAGCGTAAGAAGCTTTCGTACTCATAGACCAATTTATGTTGTTCAGAAAACGTAGCGTTCCTGTAATTTATACATAAATTTATGTTGTTGAAACTTAATTGTTCCGTTAATTGTATTAGTTTTGTTGATAACTTGTTTGTTTGGAGACTTCGGGAACTTCTGGAATAGGAGATGGTAAATAAGGGGTCGATGTTTAATATTTGATGAAGAAACAGACTGAGAACAGATATTCCTTTTCTTTTAAACATTTAATTATGCTGTACGTACTTCTAATGGTAGATTGGAGTTCGTCCAAACTTTGTTCATTTTTTGTTTACATTTTTCTGTAGTAACAATAAATAACATTTTTGGCATTTGGTGGACATTATTTTATTAAATATGACCGGATCCTTTATTTTCATGTGCCGCAGTTTATATTTTTTATGGCAATATTCGCTTGGCCTCTGCAAACAGAACAATGGTAGGATTGTGTACGTTTTTGTATTTTCAAATCAGCTGCCGGATGCTCGTCGTGCCGAAAATATGCTGACTCGAGCAGTTCAAATATAAAGAACGTTTTTAGCGTGGACGCACGCAGCTTTTACGTTTGTTTACAGAACCTTCGCCACGCGGAATCTGCTAAAGGCATTGTCAGGTCCCCGCATTTTACATGTAGGTATTATGTTTCTAAGTTGGTCGCGATGGCATCTTGTTTAGCAAGCAGTAAAGGTGTTGACAGCGGAAACTTATGCCATAATTGCCAGAGGAGAAATGTCAAAGGTAAAACCATTTACATTCTCAGTGACAGTCAAGTAGCTCTGAAGGCTCTGAACTCCTCCCGAGTTGTCTCTAAACTGGTTAAAAAAGGTGTTAAAGGTTTGAATAACCTGGGAAAACACAACAACGTCAGCCTTATCTGGGTACCTGGACACGAAGGCGTCGAGGGTAATGAGAAGGCAGACAGATTAGCGAGGGCCGGCTCACAAAGACATTTAGTAGGCCCTGAACCATTTGTGGGTATTCCGTATGGAACGTATCACCAATCATTATATGTGCATGCTAGAAATGAATACATAAAGGAATGGAGGGAAGCATCAGGCCTAAACCACTCCAAGACTTTCTCTAGCACAAGGGTGGACTGTGGGGTTAAATGATTAAATCTAAGCAGATCACAAATAAGGCACTTATTAGGTGCACTTACGAGACATTTTGGTACCAATGAACACCTCCACAGAATGAGGCTAAGTACTGTTGATACTTGCAGATTCTGCGAAGGTGAAAAAGTGTCAATGCAGCACATATTGTGCGGCTGCGACTCTCTTGCGAGACGTAGGTTGAGTCATCTGAGAGTAGCCTACCCCACACCAGATGATTATGTACAGCTCCAAGCTGACGCAATCGTTGCATACCTAAGGGAACTCTTCGACACGTCAGCAACAAAGGGCTAGGGCATGCACAATGGATCCAACTGAGTCGAAGTGCGTTCCGGTGGTTACCGGGCCCGATTTTATAGCCACCAATAATATAATAGAATAAAAAGGTGTTGGCTAGAAAAAAAAATATAAAGATTATTTGAAAAAGTGGTCGTGACCTGTGCCTTTTTGTTCCTATTGAAGTCCGATAGTAGTGCCCAGCCAGAGTCTCGCTGTAGGGTCAGTGAAGTCCACCAGGGATGTTTTAGTGGGTAAAATTCCACATAAACCTGCCTTCACCTCTACCTTTTGAAGGTTTCAGGAAGGAGGAAAGTAAATAAAAATATGCATAGATGGATTATATTTGTAATGTATGTTTCTCCCAGAGCCCATCTCTATCTAAGAATCGATAAAATAAATACCTTATCAAGATTTGTCAAAATCATAAATAAAATAAATGTAAATCTTAAGTGGTAAGGTTAAAGGTTTGGGAAAGGGTTGTAGGTACATGTAACTTTTTTAAAATATTTACCATACTGCTAAGCCGTTTGGAAATATTAGACCTTTGCTTTACGTATGAAGTGAATATTAAAATTTTATTATGATAACTTTTCAACTAAGTACAATTTTCAAACATACATTGAAATAAATAATATTAATAGCGCCGTAGATATTAATAATATTTAGACACAATTAACAGGTGTTGATGGACTTACAAAATAACAAAGCAATTTTTTTTCTAAAGACTAGATATTTACTTTAATATTACAAATTGAAATTTTAATCATTAACTTCTTTTCAATGTTTAACGACAATAGTCAATATCAAAATATCTTTATTATTTATAGGCCCCACGTAGGCACTTACAAAATATTTTTTTTTTTTACATACTAACTACCACCACATCGTAATGCGGCCGCTGCTGAAAAGATTCGGCAAGAAACTCAGCAAGCTTTTCTTTTTTGGCATATACTATAATAATTGAATTTTCGGGTCGTGACAGCTAATCTAGTTGGTATAGTATATCGATGCTAACCACAAAGAGATTTCGAACAAACCACATTGAATTGATAAGATCAGTATCCGTTCTTCGTTAGCGAGACACGGGACTCCAAACAGAAACTGAATACGTGCACACATCTCGGCGAATTTTATCCCCAAAGCATATTTATATAACGTACACATTGCTGTGTACTTTACATTAGAGAGGGGTAACCTCCGTCACCTCCACACGAGGGCAACACTTAGAGGAAAACATCTCGAGTTTGCACCTGACGTTGTTAGTTTTATCTTCTCGTCTGTACCGCTTCAGCGCCTTAGGACCGCTAACAAGGATTGCTAACTCAAAAATGTATGTCCAAAGTAAGTTACTTATAACACATAAAATAACACTCACCGCTTATATTTAAAGAAAACACGCAGCGGCAAGAATACTTACGGGAATAATGGGCCGAGATGTCTCAACCAACGAAATTTATTATAATGAGTTTTGAAATATCATGAAGCGCCCATTTATATTTAGGGTTGCGGGAAAGGGGCGCTCTCGCATCTTTAGCGAGAGTAGGTACAGATTTTGTGGAATTGCCACATTATTGCGAGGTGGCATTTTTATGATAATGGGAGTTTAGGTATTATTCAAATTATGTCAGTAATCTTTGCAAGCAAAACCACACCTGTCTGAATGTCGCACGGCGTTAAACCAACTTATTACTGAATTGAAATAAATATTACTAGGTATTATACATTAAAAAAAACTGGGTTAATCCACACACGGTGATCTGATCCCAAACTAGGCAGAGCCAACCAGACAACTGATTCTAATATACTTTTTTTTGTAAATACATACTTAAAAATAACACCCAGACTAGTGGGAATCGAACCCACGACCCACCGTTATTTAACGTTAACCCCAAAGGGTGTGCAGGGTTGTGCATAGCACTGCAAATCGACTTTTCATTGAAATATTTTGGTCTAATCATGATAATCGTTGAGCCTATTACCTTTATTTGGTATTGTTAATTCTAAATACCCTCTACTATTGGAATAAATGATTAATATGAAGTTGAGCCGCGATTGAAGAATCTGTTTATGGGGAGACTTGACTCACTCGACACAATTAACTTATTAAGAATCTTGCCTCAACCCACCTAGTTGTAGAGGGTAACTCGTTGTTCAGCAGACAAGACCACCGAAACAACACCTAAATACACCTTCCATTTAGCCGAGCTGTGGGCAATCTGGCTTTAATCCTTAGTACACACAAAGCGGTGACGACGAAGAGGATTACCAAAGGGTGTCACGTCTTGCCGAGAAGCGCGCGTAGGCAGCTTTACTGACCCTACTGCGTCATATTGCAGCATTTCACACACAAAATTTACATTTCGGTTTTGTTGTACACATATTAAATGTATATTATATGTATAACATGTTGTAGAGTTCGTAGACTGTCGTCAGTTGCTAGCTTGACTTCTCCTTAGAAAAGGTAGCTACAATTTTTTTCTGACTTCGTAATAATAATGTCGTGTGTTGACTCACCCTGTAGAAATTTTCATTAACATTAACTCACCAAACTCTATCATAAAAGTGAGATAGTCGCCACACTTTTTGAAATTACTTTATATCTCTCAATAAAAACAGCAAAATGATTTAATTGTAATGCGGGTAGGTACTTTGGTTTATTATCTTCAAATTTATGAAAGGAAAAACCATTATCTTTGATATTTTCAGAGTATTTGCGATTTTTGCGGACCTGTAAATTTTGGGGCATCTATCCCATATAGGGGATAATTGCCTAATCCATGTAAATAACGTTTAGGATAGATGCCCCGCTGAGAAAGAGGACATATATCCCGCATAAACTTTGGTTTTACCTTGTCGTTCCATGAAATCGCACAGAGACATGCAACACGTTCAACTTAGTGGTAGTTGTAAAGTCCCTCGAAAGATAAATAAAATAACATGTGATTCATCCGCCAAACTAGAGAAATTACAATCGAGGCAACTATACCCCTGGGGCAACTAACCTGGTTTTACCCTATTTATTCTTCACTTTGTTGTTTATATACATTTATGAGACAATGTATGTATTACATAGATACAAACACTACAGGTATGATGACTGCAACCACAATACCAATAAATCGTTTTTTTTTTAAATATTAGAACAGATTGCACTGATTCCAAAAATGCATCTCATTTTCATAATAATAGAGAGATTTTCGTGATATTTAAGCAAATAAATTACTTAAATACAGCTAACCGCCATTTGGTAATAAACGCTGATTAGAGTGAATGACGTCAATCCAGTGTAAATAAACAACTGTCAAACTGTCATCTCAACTTTTTCTTTCATACAATGATTCACTTTTGTACCTACAAACAGATGTTTATTTGCACATTAGTGACGTCACAAAATGGCGCCATGCACCGGCCATCGTTTTGGAACGAAATTCAAACACTATTTTAAAAATTTAAAATATTGCTATTAATTGTAAATTTAATACAAAAATATTATTATTTTCGGCAATAGTAAGTACATTATACTTAGAGTATTTTTTCAAAATTAGTCATCATGCCAATTGCAAACCCATTTTTCAGTTCTCACAAAATGCCGCAATCGGTTTCCTACCCAGTTAAATCAATCTTATTATACGTCGGGTGTGATCGTTACGGCACTATATCACTGAGTTGGCCTCTAATATACACTAACCCTTATCTGTAACCACAATCGAGCCTGCTCCAACAATTTGTCTTGCCGCAACACTTCGCATTCAACTGTCAAATTTGATGTTCCATTGTTAATCAGACTTAAGCTCAAGTATAATTAAACCGGGAGAGTTCGGAGTCTGTTGACGCAAAGAGCTTTTAGTTCTAACATAACGTTTCCCTTGTGACGTTAAAGTTCTTGATACTTTTAGTCTTGGGAATTACTTTATGAAAAGTCTTAATAAACGGTGATGTGCAAAAAACGCTGCAATTATCAAATTCTATTTAACCCCGCTTCCTAAGTACATACCTAAACAGACTCTCCTACAGTATCAAAATAACGTTGATGTGTTGTGACATCTTACTGATGGAATATTAATCTTATTTTTTACGGGTGACAACAATTCCAAATTTAAATGAACTATTTGGTGTTAAACATCGATATACTATACCAACAAGATTAGCTGTCACGAACAAAATGACATCGAAAATGTGGTCGCGGTTACATATACCTACACAACTATACACGTACACTCAAAACAATAATATGTTTATATAAAAAGATGACTTACATACTATAAAATAAGATTCAATAATAATTGCAGACAATTGAGCGACAGCCGTCTCCGTAGCTCTTATTTTCTTATTTTCGTGACCACTTTTCGGGTCGTGACAGCAAATCTAGTTGGTATAGTATATCGATGGTGTTAAACATGGGATGGCGCTCTCAATCCCTATTTCCCTTTGTGTTTAACCGTTATGTTACTACGTACCTACTTATAAAATTAACACTTTCAAGTTTATTTTCTATTGAGAACTAGTAGAAGTCTTATTTTACGTTACATTTTAGAAAAACGTTTCAATGATCAATGAGCAATGGCAAATAGATATAAATTTAATCTACGTAAGATTTACTTGTTGGTATCAACATGTCCAGTGAGTGCTCACAAAGTTGAAATAATTGGACTTTTTGTTCAATAAGTTCAACTGGTTGAACTTAATAGTTGAACTTAGTGGAACAGGTCCTCGCATTAGGTACCTAATTTGTAATCTGGTACACCTAGTATTAATTTAATCACATTTAATCACACAGTTCATCCTTGTGCTGCAAAAAGTTTTGATGTGATTTAGGCATCTCGCTTCCCTCGATTATTTCTTTTGTAGCGTGTGCATATAATGCTTGGTGATATGTTCCATATGGAATCCCTTACAAATGGTTCTTCTTAAGAGCCAATAACTTGTTTCTTTGAACCGGCCCTAGCTGGTTCTCAAAACTTTCTTAGTCGTCAGAATAATATTATTTGGACAGAAATACGTGGAATAATTGGAATAAAGCATCAATTTTACAGAACATTCCGTTTATTTTAAACCTATTTAATGTTTATGAAATTAGTTAGCGAGTATTTTCACAACTTGCTTTAAAAATAAAATTTAACTCCGGCTTAAAAACGTAACTGAATCATGAATAAGACTTAACTGTGCCACGCTGCATTGCCGAGAGAAACGTTTCAACGGGATTGTGTACTTTCCATAATTAATGCTCATGGAGTTAAAAAAAAAACAAAACGCCAACACAGCAAAAAAATATTTTACGGAAACTCGTTGTTACATTATCCTACATCAGGTGTTTGTTGTTTGCAGAGTTGCCCTAATCCGTTCTTTCATTGTATTTATTAAAAAAAGGGCCTATTATTTTATATTGTTATAATCTTGTTAGAATTGTGAGGAAAGCCGAAACATGTTTCGTTAATTGTGAATATGTTCTTATTGCAGGTACCTTATTATGATACTGACAAAAAATTATTTAGCATATGGAGAACGTACTTTTTTAATAAGTAACTGTAAACGGTAACTGAAATAATTTAATTTTTATACAATGTGTTACTAATTACAATCTAATAAATGTATAATTCATTTAAGATCAAATAGGTACCTACATACTTTACCAACATTATACTGAAATTGTATTATATATTATTTCATGAAACAGATAGTCGGTCGAAAGCCCGAGGGTCCGGCTAATATACGTCTATAGACCAAATTTAGTGTTTTAATTACGAAACTCGTAAAGTTAAATTAGCACATACACTGTGCACACGCAGTGTTACCAGGGCTAAATGAATAACCCAACAAAGGGCTTTTATTGATGTAATAAGTAACAAATATTTCTGTTATTATTTTATACCATTAAATAAAATAGTTAGTACTTATCTACAGATTACAAATAGACAAGAAATGAAGATTATTTTAAAAACTGTTTTTGTCGAAGTTATACTCTTTTTTTAGAATTCCGTACCTAAATGGTAAAAAAGAAACCCATATGGTGCGACTTCGTTTGTCTGTCTGTCACACATTTATATTTGAGCATCTAATAATGCTATCGATTTGAAATTCAAAATAGTTTTAAAGATTGCTAACCCTATCTAATGACAATTGGGAAAAATATTTTATTATTTTATTTTTAATTAAATATACTTATGATTATATATACAGGGTGTAAGGGACATCGTACCGAAAACCGATACCAGGTATCCAGCACATTATTCTGAACACTCTAGTGTTGCAATTTTTCATCGGATTTTTTATGAATTTCCAAAAAAAAACACTTTTATTAAAATAAAATTATTATAATATCATTATTGGTATGCATAATTAAAGCATAATTTTAATTTAAAAACAATAAATTACTTATTTGTGAAAAATTTATTTAATTATTAGAGAAATAATTATTATTCCGCATATATTCATTACATGCTCGAAAATTAATAAGTCAGTCATTTGTCATTTTCCATATAAAATGGTTTCTGTAATGTTGTAACGGACATTATTTGATATCTTATAACAAAAAAAAATCGGTACGACGTCCCTTACACCCGTTATATGAAAAATCTTCATTTGGACATTTACAAGCATATTTTATTTTATATTCGATAATTTTTTACTTATAATTGAAAAAGACAAAAAATATAGTTATCTCCGAAGTTTGTCGAAGAAAAAAATCTGAAATAATTATAAGTAATAAATTATATATTATTTACAGGTAAAATATTGCCAGGTAGCAAAGTTTTTAGAAAGTAATCATTAAAAAACGTTGACAAACAAACTTAGTTGTGCGGTTTCATCGATATATAATAAGTAACCAGATAAGCAGTCACCTACTAAATTTCATCCAAAGTATGGCAGTGATAGCTTAAATATTCCGTATGAACGTTAAAGCCCGAGTGACCCATCTAGGACTACGCAGGATGTAAACGGTTTATATAGGCGCAATGGTCATTGTACATGAATTTTTTTGTACAATGCTGTATCAATATTTACGCTACAAAAACAACGATGTATAGCATTACAGACTATTTCTACGATGTTCCTACCGTAGCGCATTATACCCGTAGTACCGTTCAAGCCACGCCACGAACGAGACAGGGATAGTGGCGGACAATGCGCGAAAGGGAGAACGGGATAACCAGAGGCACGGGGGGCGACCGAACAAGTCTCAACGTAGGCCGACCAACTTATCTTTGCTGGTGGCGCAACGAGAATTGAACTATAATCCTATGAGAACTACGTGTAGTTTGAGTGTTTTGTTTAGACAGTAGCGGCCAACTTAATTTAGTCGGCCGGTAGCTTGGCGGTTGGCGGACTAGTAGCAGAGATATTTAAATAAATATTTATTATTTCGTGTTTTAGTGATATCTTACTGATATCTATCATTTAATCTAATACTATTAACTACTACTAATGGGAAATATATGTTCCGTATGAAATTTTGCTGTTGCGACGTGTATTAAGGCAGTTTTTAGACGCAAATGAGGCATTTCTACAGGTCTTTACACTAGCTGTTGTCGGCTCGTACTAATTTGAAATAGCGACACAACCGTCTCCGTAGCTCTATTTTCATGACCACTTTTCGGGCCATGACAGCTAATCTTGTTTAGATAGTATATCGATGTGCGGTTTGGTCTTTTTGCAACCTAAGGTATTAGATGAAAATCAACGGCTAACTTTTATACACCCATTTATGGTACGGAACCGTCTTCGGTGAGCGAGTTCCACTTGCACTTAACTGTTTTTTTCAATAGCTCTATCACGATTCGATTTCGAGCATGATTGTTTTAACAATAAATTTACCAACACTTACATTGTATTCATGGTAATTTATTTGGTAATAGGTTAACTTTTTCTAACCACACAATTAGAGTATCAAATAAACAATCATATGTACATATGTCATACCTGTACGTATTTCTGTTATATTATGAATAGGTACAAGGTATTTAGGACAGATCAATCTTGCAACCCAAGGTATCGTGATGGTGTCTGACACCAATCAGTATGCATGACCGGATGTCAACGCACACCGCGATATTGCCACCTGTATTAGGACAAACAGGAGCATCGGACCGAACTAATACAATTTCCATTCATAACGCTTTATGAAATTGAAATTCTCGGTACACTTCCGCTAAATGAATGAATTATAAGGGCGTAGAGCATTCGCGTGAATTGTAATAGGATTTTAGATACATTGTTAATAGGGAACTTGAATGGATTTAACTAGCAATCCATCGTGACTTAGCCCTTTAAAGATCTTAAAAGGTCGTATTTCCAAATTAAATTAAAATATTAATAATATAAGGTAGTCTCATTCGGTCATTTTATCATAGTAAGATTTGCAATATCGCAACACGAAATTAGGCATATTTACATAAAAATATTTATGTCAGCTTATTACCACTGGTAACAAGGTGTGTGATCAACATTTTGCTCGCTAAAGCCAGTCTATTCCTAACACAGAACAATAATCAGTACAAGTACTATAGAACGCTCAAATGCAAGTAAGAACCGTAGGCACAGGTAAGAACATGAAAATACATAAATATCAGGTACACGACAATAGGTATTATACCGTTAGCTGTATTTATCGACGTTTGCGCTCGTAACAGATCAAACCTATTACTAATTATCACTTACATATCAATATAACTCTTGTAATATAACTTTAAATAGTTCAATTCACCTGCCCCGTAGAGGAAAATCTGCCTACGCTTTGTGTAATGGGACCATAGACAAACGCGTACTCTATTCCTAATACTTAACTCTATGATTCCTAAGTTGAATAGGTGCTGGCGTGTTAGTGACCAGAGTCTCTTCAGTGTCGATGACGAGACCACCGATGAGTTTTTAGTGGGTGAAAATCCCATATAACTCTGCCCCCACCTCTACGGAGACCAGGTACCTTGAAAGTTGCCTTCCCGAAAAAAAAAAGTTACTGGTGTGCTGTCTTTCTACCTAAGGGTCTTGCAAAATTTCAACACAGATAATTAAAGTAAACCAGCTGGAAGGCCGGTTTAAGTGTGGACATTGTGTCAAATTGCAGTTTAAGACGACCCTGTCCGCATATGGATAACATTACGAGACAGCACAATATGTAAATGACCGATCATTGTACCCGGGTAACGGTCGATTGAAGTACCCATCTAAAATTTTGATCCCAAGCTGTGAATTTAGTTTAGTGTATCGTACGAAGTCCTATATGGCACCCTAAGTTCGATAGTAAATTGAAGAAGTCGTTACAGTTTCGTAGTTTCGGCGTCCATAATTTGACATGAACCTTGCTTTTAATACCTGTTAATTTTGGGGTTAAAGACTATTTATAAGCTTGCTAGGTACCGTTATTGTGATACTGTAATGAAACTGTGAAAGTACTAAACTAATGATTTTATAACGCGATTTCATTATTTTACTGCCACCTATGTAAATTGTTTTTTGTATTTTTGCTTTACTCCCTAGTAAGAAAAAATACCCTTATTTACTTAACTAAATGTTTACAGTTTATTTACAATGATACTTAAACTAAGTAAAAAAATCCTCCAAGTTGTCGTCGCACTGGGAGGGAAGGGTACCTAAAAGACTGGCGGCGTTTCCTCTGGCCAAGCAATGGCCAAATTTCTTTCACCAAACCGTGGGGCTCATGAAACCCAGGCCCCATAGTCTCCAACGCAAAGGACGCAAATATATATATATATATATATTTATTATATATATTTTATTATTTTATAGACAGCTTAACTATAAGTTAAAAAAAAATGTTATACGAGTACCTTTTGTTTGGTATCCAGACAAACCCGATTTATGGTTTTTGAGATACTTTTTGTAATAAACTGATATGTACCCTTTTTAATATAAATAAAGAAAAAAAAATATAGCTGTTTAGTATTTTAATAAATAACTAAAAAAAATATACTAGAATTTGATTCAACATTATCATCAGCCGCCAATATGTCCACTGCTGAACATAGGCCTGTATCTTATGATGTTGTTGAAAATAAATGGTAAGCGACATGCCTTCCCTTTCATGGACAATTGCTGTCACCTGAAACATTAGATAATCATTAAAATATCTTGAGCTAGGTAGTTTCTCCAGCAACAGTGTTTTTTTTTAATTTGCACCAGAACACACTATTGTATACGAACAGCTGGCTTGCAGCAGAATACTACTCGTAAATATTGCCGTGGGACCAACCCACTGTACTATCTGAAGTAGTTCTGATAAGTATGTCTAGATCTAAATGTCAGTAGAATGTCTCGCTCGTCCCGTCACTAATTAGTAGGTACAATATTTTGAAATTTTTGAGTCATTTTAGGAATTTAAACTTGCGTTTTTATTGAAAAGTTAAACTTGCTCTGAGAATAATATGAATACAAGATCTACTGGTTGGTTACTGTACTCATATACTTACTGTGCATAGATTCGATCTTTTTAGGGTTCCATACCTAAAAGGTAGAAAGGAACCTTTATGGTGAGACTTCGTCTGTCTGGCTGTCACACCTATATATTTCAGGAACCACTGATTCTTTCGATTTGAAACTTGGAATAGTTTTACAATACATCTTACATACATGACTTTGTCTCTTATTATTTTTAACCGACTTCAAAATGGAGGAGGTTCTCAATTCGTCTGTATATATATATATATATATTTTTTTTATGTATGTTCGCGCATAACTCTGTCAATTATGAACCGATTTGAAAAAATCTTTCTTCCATCCATTCTTCAATCCATTGATTGGGTCCCATAAAAAAAATATTGCGTAGTAATAAGTAGTTCCTGAAAAACAAGAATGGTGACTGCGCACTGAGAGGTGCAGGAAAGCCTATATCGATGACTTTATGTCGCTTTTTAAGGATAAAAATGGTCATAACTCTGGCAAATATTTACCAATTTCAATGATTCTTTTTTTAATCGAAAGAAGAAACCACCTTATTAAATCTGTATGAATTTTATTACAACCGGATAAGAACTTCCTGGAGGAACATGAACGATGTGGAGGAATTTATCTGGTAAAAACCATAAAACTGATGTTCTCCATTACATTGCTCTGACAATTATGAACCGATTGCGATGATTCTTTTTTTATTCGAGAAGGTAAACTACTATGATGATTCCATGCAAATTTCATTACGACCGGATAAATAGGTTCTGAGTTTCTGAAGAAACATGAATTATGTAAAACTATGTAGACGATAATGTGATCATAACCTATCTAGATAATTTTACGGTTTTCGATGGTTCAATCTTTATATATGAAAATATCACTAAAAACTTTAAAATAAAATCTTTTTTAAAAAAAATTGAACCGACTTCAATATCACTGAAAAGTATAAAATAATTTAAATATTATTGAAGTTGGTGCCAAATATACACAGCCGGTAAGCTAACACCAACTTCAATAATATTTAAATTATTTTATACTTTTCAGTGATATTGAAGTCGGTTCAATTTTTTTTTAAAAAGATTTTATTTATGGGTCATTTTATCGAGTGGGGATTATTTTTTATGGGTCATTATGTCGAGTGGGGTATCATATGAAAGGGCTTCATTTGCACACTTCAAAACAGATTTTTTATTTTGGTTTATGTTACGTAGTTTTTGGCTGATAATCAAAAATATCAAAAAAACACTGTCCCCTATCTCCGAAGTGTGTGGAGGAAACAGTCTGAAATAATTATGGGTAAATACATGTCCATCTATATTTTACAGGAAAAATAAAATGATCACTCTAAGTAGTAGGTACAGTTTTTCAGTAATCCTAAAAAGCTTTCACAAACAAATTAGCTTTGCGGTTTGGTTTTTTTGCTATCTGAGGTGTTAGCCAAATACTAAAGTAATAGTGAATAGGTTCAAAGATGGTATGGAACCCTTCAGTACGCGAATCCAACTCGCACTTGACCAGTTATTTTTTTTTTAAATGAATTAAATTTTCTATGAGATTGCCTTTATGAGTGTTCTCAAAGAAAGTTTAAAATGTGATATCGCTACCAGAATTTCTTGATTGCTACTATTATTGACGGGCCTATTGGTCTAGTGGTTAGACACCCTAGCTGGCTAGCCAATAGGTCGTGGGTTCGATTCTCACCAAGTGGCTGGGTGTTACTTATCTATGTATTTACAAATAAAGTATTTAACTATAAGTATCAGTTGACTGGTTTCCATAGTACAGGCTCTGCCGGATCAGATGACCGTGTGTGTATTGTCCGAAAAAAACATTACTTATTATTATATTATTCGTACTTAGACTAATTGAAAACTAATACCGAATACATAAAAGAATCCTGGATCGGGGTTAAGTGAATCTATCAACGTAACTGGATTATCGGAAATGTCTTAGTGGAATGTCTTTTAAACTGAACTCGAGTTAATCAGCATAACAAATCTAGTCGGTACCCGACACACACACGACCTTAGCCCGTATTATTCATTTACATTGAAACTTTGTCTTTGTTTTGGAACTCCCATTTATGTCCTTGTTTAAAGTTTACGACTGTTGATCCATGTTTCAACATTTGTTCGGGTCTATGAGGCACCTTTTCCGGCTTAGTGCCTATTCAATCTCTGAAACAATGGCCTCGAACTTGCTTAGACGTCCTAAACAAGATAAATACACTTTGGATAAGATAAATACATTTTGGATAAGATAAATACACTTTGGATAAGATATACTTTCTTTCTTTGTTTGACAGGCCTGTTCGTCTAGTGGTTAGATACCCTGGCCGCTGCCCAATAGGTCGTGTATTTGATTCCCAGCATGTGTATTTACAAAAAAAAAATGTATAGAAGTAGTATGTATATAAAAATGTGTTAGTATTAGTTGTCTGGTTACCATAGTACAGGCTCTGTCTAGTTTGGGATTACATTACAGAGTGTGCAATTGCCCTGGTATATAAATTATTATTTTACAACAAAAAATCTATACAAACTTAAGTCTCTCATATAAACTTAAGGCTGAGCGTGCTTCGAAGGGCACGTAAAAAGTGAGTCCCAGTTTTTAGACTAGACTTAGACTTTAAAAAGATTATGTATTCAACGCAAAATGATGCTATTAAAAATTTTGTTAACGGAAAAAAACGCGAGCGGAGCTGCGCGGGTCGGCTAGTAAATAAATAAAATAGATATACAAAAATAGGATTCTCATTTCAAATTATTAAAAACGAATTCCATGCAAATGGATTCTTTATAAGAAAGAAAATAAAATTAAACGTGTCCTAAAAAGGCATTTTACAAGTCAAATCTATGTCAATTTAAATGATGCTTACTACGCAGGACTTGTGAAGTGGAAGCTTAGAAAAAATGAAAAACTCAGCAACGCTTAATGGCTCCGCTGTTTGGCAATATTTCTGGCTCACTGCACGTGATCCCCCGAGATATTTGATAGAGTGATGACTAGTCAACTGCTTATTCTTTTCACATCCATCACGAGTGTCTAGAATGTCCCAGTTCTCATAGTTACACTAAGTGTAGATTAACGTCGTAGGATATACCAATATGAGTACATAATTATACTTTCGACCATAAATGTATGAAAATTAAGAAAGAAGAAATTATGTAAAAGTAGTTTGATTTCAATAAGAAAGTTTTGTAAGCATACCATCAAAATCTGTTGTTTCCCCTACAAAAATGTATTAAGGACAACTTTTTCAGCTGAATCATTACTATAGTAGGCATATACCTACTTGGAATAATTCCAAGTAGAATGGAAAGTATAGTCTACGTCGGATTTGAATTTTAATCCAGTATAGGATAAAGTAGTTAGCAGACCTGGAGTCAGATATGCGCCTGGAAAAAAGACCCAAATGACATTGGACTAGGTATTATTATTTAGGGGCCCCAGGTTCAGATGCCACCGGAGAGCCCTGGGGGTCCTCTCATGTGCCGATGCGACAGCCGCGGGGGTTTTAGTGGGTAAGAATCCCACATACCCCGGTCGAGCCCCACAGCTCCCGGGTATCTTTGGAAGATTTTCCCCGCGTAAAAAAAAAAGGTATTATTAGTTAAAATGTCTTGTTGAGTGTCCGGGTAAGAATAGCATCCTCCCATCTTTCATGTGGGTGTCATAGGAGAAGTAAAAACCAGAAGACGGGCAGCAGCGTCTTCTGTGTGATATCCGACTACGCGTACACTACGATCCCCAAGCCGCCTGCCAAGTGTTGGGATTATGGAAACCCCCCATCCCCCTAAAGGGGAGGCCTATGTTCCAGTGGGCGCCTTCCGGCTGAAGTGATGTGTGATGTGTTATGGAATAATACACAACGATGTATTAGGTAATAGCTCCTCATGTAGGAGAGGATTCAGGTAGGTTCCACACTCTGCCGTAAAGAAGAAGTGTGCAAACATTTCTCTATTTCAGACTGAAGAACGCTTCAGTAGAAAACATTATTAAAACTCAAATACCCAAGAGACGTAGGATGGACGCAATAAATGTTATTCGTACAAATTTGACTCGTAGCGAATACGGTGTTTTTTTTTGTGGCCGGTGGTATCAGAGTTATTCAAGTTGCCCTTAGGCCTCTGACTTGGCTTTACGACATGCTCAGTTCAATTGTCACGAAACGGTCACTCATTTATGACATTGATTAATTAACTGATCGTTTACCAATCAGTAGTTGACTATAGCAGTCTCATTTTTAAATTTCAACTCCTCGTTTCAGCTACTATAAAAAAGAAAGTAAAAGTAAAAAATATTTAAAAAAAAAATTGAACCGACTTCAATATCACTGAAAAGTATACAATAATTTAAATATTATAGAAGTTGGTGTTAGTACCTGCGTCGTACCTGCTGGGTATATTTGGCACCAACTTCATCATAGAAAGCAAACTAAAATCCGTTGCGTGCCGTGCGTGCGGTGCGTCCGCCGCGTGCCAATGGACGCGCACCTTAAGGGTTCCTTTTAACCCTAAAAATGTACCCTAGAAATGTACAAAACCGGTATATTCACTGTAATCCAACACGTTATATTTCACTTTCACGAATAGATTATTCAAGCCTAACACGTGTCGTTAAAATTTATTATGTACATAAGTCTTGTTGGGAAGAAATAGTAGCAATAATTAGGCCGACAGACGCCTATAGAGACGCTACAAAATCACGAACTTAAGTCAGAAATCTTTTTATCTTTCTCTTTATACGACATCTATAGTTTCTAATTACGTCAACTTAATCTCTCTTTATGTTTTTTTAAATTAGTCTGTAATTATACCTAATCCTAGCTCATTTATTAGTAATCTTGAATTTTGATCGATATATACATACGTATGTATGTACATCGTAATCAGCAGCAGTCGGAAAACGTCCACTGCTGAACAAAGGGCCTTTTAAGGTAGGGGTTGTCACAATACCCACGCTTAGATCGTCTAAGTACCCACGCTTGGCAGGCGTCTTGTGGATCATAATATAAGTAGTGGCTGGTAATCCAATAGAAAGACGCTGCTGCCCGTCTTCTTATTTTCCCTCAGTCACCTCCTACGGACACCCAACGGGAAAAGATGGCAGGGTGCGCATTCTAAGCCTGACACCCGGGGTATATATATTAAAGCTAAAAATATAAGTAAATTTACTTACCCTGTGATAAATTTTATAAGTATTATACTAAGATGTTTTTTTAGATTCAAAACCCAGCTTCTTATTTATTTTACATTCGTTGTACGACCCTACGTTATCTGATCGACCTCGACAGCATTACCAATATCGTAGACCCACAGCAGTCAAGGCAATCTCGACTCTCGATTTGCGTATTTTGGTATCTTTCTCATTGCATAAAATATGTTAGTATCGACTTATATCGGAGAAATTTATATGTTTTTAAAAGAAGCCGGGCACAGCAGAAACGCCCGCTCAATAGATTAGATAAGTACTTCTAAGTACTCTACCTTAAAAAAAAGCGTAGACAAAATGCCATCTTCAAGTAATGCTATATTCTATCACCGGTATATAAGTTGATATAAAAATAATAATAATATTCTGGGACAATCCACATACGGTTCTGCCTAATTGGGATCAGATATCCCAAATTAGGCAGAACCTATACTATTGAAACCAGACACCTGATACTAATACTTACGAGGGCGGTCCGATAAGTACTTAGCCTTACCGCTAGATAGCACCACTATCGCAAGATCAATTTTTTATCGCTTAGAACATTCTCGTATATAATTATTTTTTGTAAATACATACTTATATAGACAACCCAGACACTTGGTGGGAATCGAACTCACGATCTATTGAGTAGCGGCCAGGGTGTCTAACCACTAGACCAATAGGCCCATCAAATATATTTATAATACTTGTATATATGTCCCATCGAGACTGACACAAAATTAAGTTATATAGAAACTATCATTAGTTATATAGACGATGCGGCAAGAATCTCAGAGGGCTTATCTTCTTTGTTTTATTTTTTTCTCATTCTATTTTCAAACCACCAGTACTAAAAAAAAGCAAACATACATTCAGATCTTCATATCGTCATGAATAGTATATAAGTCATGTCTTTGTTATTAGTCGCCTCTTACGGACACACTAACTCCAGGAGGCTATTTCGACTTAATGGTGCAAAATCTATCATAACATCGGTACTTTTTTTGTAGGCTAGCTGAGTCTTAGTATGATTTAATTACGTATTTGTTAGAGAAAAAAAAAATATTAATCGAAAGAAATGAAAATGAAAAGGAATGTTTCATTATAATTACCAACTCCCCTAACTACGCCCTGCCTTGCTCCAGGCTACTCTCAGTATTCTTTCAAGATATGCTTCGAGTATAATTAAGGAAATTCTATTAGAATATATAACAAAGACCCCGGGCATCTCGTTATGTAGACTCTTATGGTACATTTTATGAAGTAGGTAACTACTAGATCTTACTCGCTGTTACAGCAACACACATTAATTTTTGCGTGATGTTTAATTACCTATCATAACATTGATTCCTGTTATTACAGTATCCTGTAAGTTTCTTATTACTTTAACTGGATACTAGAAAACTGGTTTAAAACTATACCCATAAGTTATTACTATGCTAAACGAAGGTTTTTATGTAATTACGCGTTTAAACCATAAGACAGAAAAAAAAAAGTCGCAGCTATAATTTTATGTCCCATTTAGCTTATCGTAACTTCTTTGATTCAATACCTTACCCATTTCCTTTTCCAGTATGTAGGAAGTAATACTTTTTCTGACTTAGGTAAGTAGATTCTTGTATTTAATCCAGAATCTCTAATAAAGTCTAGACGTATTTATTTCTGAATCTTATGGACCGATTTAGTTAGTACCTACTTCAAACGGAGTTAAAGTATTATTGGTACCAATATGCTTATTTCCTACAAAAAAAAACATGATCTTTTACTTTACACCGTTCTAACAGAAGATAAACATCTCATCATCATCATCATCAGCCGGAAGACGTCCACTGCTGAACATAGGCCTCCCCCTTAGAACGCCACAATGAACGACAATTGGCTATTTGCATCCACCGGTTACCTGCGACGCGCACAATGTCGTCTGTCCACCTAGTGGGAGGCCTGCCAACGCTGCGTCTTCCGGTTCGTGGTCGCCACTCGAGAACCTTTCTTCCCCAGCGGTTATCGGTTCGCCGAGCGATGTGGCCTGCCCATTGCCACTTCAACTTGCAGATTCTGAGAGCTATGTCGGTGACCTTAGTTCTTCGGCGAATCTCCACATTTCGGATTCTGTCGCGCAAAGAAACTCCGAGCATAGCTCTCTCCATGGCTCGTTGTGTGACTCTGAACTTTTCTAAAAGGCCAGCCGTTAGAGACCACGTCTCAGTACCATATGTCATCACTGGCAACACACACTGGTTAAAAACCTTCGTCTTCAGGCACTGCGGTATTTTGGACGAGAAGATATCGCGTAGTTTCCCGAACGCTGCCCATCCGAGTTGGATTCTTCGGGCGACCTCTTTGTCAAAGTTGGACCGACCTAACTGGACAGTTTGTCCTAGGTATACGTAGTGGTCAACAACTTCGAGTGTATCGTTCCCAACAACTACCGGTACGGGTGCAACATGGACATTAGACATGATCTTCGTCTTGTCCATGTTCATTTTAAGACCCACCTGTTGGGAAACGCTACTGAGGTCGCTGAGCATCGTATTGAGGTCCTCCAGCGACTCTGCCATAATGACTATATCGTCGGCAAAACGAAGGTGAGTGATGTATTCGCCATTGATGTTGATGCCGAATCCGTACCAGTCCAAGAGCTTGAAAACGTCCTCCAATGCGTTTGAGAACAGTTTCGGAGAAATAACGTCTCCCTGTCTCACACCTCGCTGCAATGGGATTGGTTTCGTGCTCTCTTCCTGTAGTCGGATCGACATGGTGGCGTTGCTGTACAAACACTTCAACACTTCGATATACCTATAGTCAATGTGGCACCGCTGGAGGGACTGCAATACCGCCCAGGTCTCGATTGAATCGAAGGCTTTTTCGTAGTCCACAAACGCTAGACATAATGGCCGATTATACTCCTCGGTCTTCTGTATAATCTGGCGGAGCGTATGTATGTGGTCTACGGTGCTAAAGCCTTTTCGGAACCCGGCTTGTTCGGGAGGCTGGAAGTCATCAAACCTGCGTTCGAGACGGTTCGTAATGACTCTCGAAAACAGCTTGTATACATGGCTCAGGAGTGAGATGGGTCTATAATTCTTCAATAAAGTGTTATCACCTTTTTTGAAGAAGAGAACCACCACACTCCTGTGCCATGCTTCTGGCGTAGTACTCTCGAGTAAGACGGAATTAAATAACTTCTGGAGGACTAAAAGTACCGGTTTTCCACCCGCTCTCAGAAGTTCTGTTGTGATTCCGTCTTCACCCGGCGCCTTGTTGTTCTTAAGCTGTTTGAGAGCCATTCTAATCTCGTACAAGCTGATGTCTGGGATGTCCTCAGTGTAGTGTCGGGTTAGTTGGGCTCTGGTGTCCTGAGCTGTTCGGGCAATGGGTTTTCGTGTCGAGGTGTACAACTGTCCGTAAAACCTCTCGAGCTCTCTCAATATCTCCGACTTTGATGAGATGACACTGCCGTCGTCGATCTTCAGCTTGGTCACTTAGCTTTGCCCAATAGACAAATTCTTTGCAAACACTTTAGAGCCTTGGTTCCGCTCAATTGCGTCCTTAATACATGCTGTATTATAGGAACGCAAGTCGTGTCGCATGGATTTCGAGATTCGTCTATTGAGTTCAGCATATTCCGACATATCAGCTGAAGATTGCAGTCTCATCTCAGTTCGGGTTTCCATTAACTTAATGGTTTGATTGGAGAGCTTCTGAGGCTTATTACGGCGTGGGGTCTTAAAGAACTTGGACCCCACTGCATGGACAGTTTGCACCAACCCATTGTATAACTCGTCCGCAGTTTCGCATTCGGCTAGGCACTGGAAGCGATTGTGTAGTTCGAGTTGAAAGTCTTATATAATATATCTTGTGATAAACATCTACTTGTATGAAAAATGCGTAGGAAGTACACAGCCAGTATAAAGGCAACAGGAACGTGAGGGCTAACAAAGGGGTTATACTCAAGTGCTTGCTATTATTCCCTGTCCCAAAGTTGGGTCGAAAGCAATGTTTGTTGCATATATTAGGCCTACTATCAGCATGAAATCAAATTAAACAGTCCACAATCTTACAACCGTGTTCCCTTTGTCCTCAAGATATTTACCTGATTTGAATTGCAAGCGCAAAGCCGTCCCTCGAAATTGGATAGACACTTATTCATAATCTGCTTACATTTTCAAGGGTCAGACATCTCATTTTATTTATGAGCCTTCGGAGTGCGATCTGTGTGACTTATTATCGTAAAGATTCGGGCCTTTTCACGATTGTTGCGGATGTGAAGTGGTGACGACGACGGCTTTGATTTTATGTTTCCTCATCGTTCCGGACTTCGACGCAGCAAAAGGGATATTTTTAAGGTCCTCCTATATTTATGGGAAATCGATATCGAAATTTAAGGCAAAGAACGGTCTGACCCTGTTAAACGATCGTAAATCATGAATTTATATGAGGCAGAAACCCAAACACGCCTTCGTAAGAGGATTTATATCGGAATCGAATAATGTAGGTATGAATATATAAATATCATAGTTTTAGTAAGTTACAGTGTTAGGTCAGTAGTCAGTAAAATCAAATATTTATTTGAATTTCTAAATACCATAAAACAAGGTCAGTATGCGCGTATGTCTTTTGGGTTGGCTTACTTCTTCTAAACTACCCAATGGATTTCGAAGTGGTATATAATGTTATTTAAAGTTCCTTTCGGGGAGTTAATTTTTAAAGAACATTAGTACATTATACCTATCTGTCTTCGAACCTTAAAAATGCCTGGCGAAGCCACACCGGGATTCTAGTGATAAATAAATATATTAATTTCATTATTAATATAATGAAATTTATTTATTTATCAGCTAATGCTGATTCCATCAGAATTACCCATTTAACTGGTATTCATTCAAGGTTTATAGACCGACCTTCAATACATAATTTACATGGCGTGGCTGAGAATAGAAAATGATAGGAGTCATAGCAAGGTCGTTACGCGACTATAGACACGGAAAGTGACATTTAGTGCCACTGTTACTGTACCTTGTAGTTATAATACCGGGATTTTTAAGTTATCTTAATAGAGATTCAACGAAACCTTTGTAATTAATATCTCTCTTTAAAAATAACATAAATGTAGAAATAAAAAAAATTTGAAAAAATTCATGATTTTACCAAAGCAAGGGTAAATAAATTCGTGCTCTCCTATTAATCTACTAAAATGAAATGCTTAATTGCTTCATATTCTAAAATAAAATAAAATTAATGTTTTCTGATATTTACGTGAATATTACACATTGAAATGAAACTTATTTTGCGATATAATCCGTAAAATTAGTTTCATTTCAATAAAATAAAATTGATCATCCAGTGTGGAGCATGCTCGAGGCGAGTGATAACATAAGGCCGCTAGTAATTTCAGAGAAAGCCCAGTACACCTCTCCACTCCTCCTCCTACTCTTGTGTTAATCTCTGTGATCCTTTGGTCGCCATTTGGAGACACCGACTTTTTCCCTTTGAGTGTCTTAAGAGGCGACTAACTACTAAGAGAAAAGAAGAAGACAGACAACTATGTTATGGTAACTCACATATGAATATAATATAACGTTATGGATTCTGTTGGTAACAGAACCCTTAAACATGTACCAATTTACTGTGTTTCAGCTTCAGTTTCCCTCGACATTTTTTCCCGGGTGAGGTTCGCCCTCATTATTTAAAGTAGATGCACGTATAAAATCCCCATCGATTATCCATTTATCCTGCTTTGTTCCTAACAGCGGGATTATCAAGACATCTTATACCGTTCACTATCCTATGGGAGTTCCATGCTTTTACAGATTTCTTGGCAAAGAAATATTCTCTGTACTTTAGTTTGTCCCCAGTTGCCGGATTCGAGAATCGCGAATGAGACAAGGTTTGCTCAGTTATTCCTTTATTCGAAACAAAGACAAAAACACAAGAACTTGAAGGTGACTCGAGTTGAAAATTACTTACAAAGTATCACCCTCTCGATACTGGCTTAATCGACTACATTGTGTGTAATCTTGAAGATTGTAAAGTTCCTAACAATAACATGAATCCATCATCGAAGATCGCGTTCGATCGATCGAGAGAATCGGTAATTGAAACTTATGTTATCGATAAGGTCGGCAATCAAAACGTATATCGATAGTTCTAATCGTTTCATGTCTAACTGATAATTTTAGACGATGTCTAAAATATAAAATAACTACTAAGTTTGTACGACGTAGTCTTTTTAAAAGGTTACGGCAAGTCTGAGGAAATTACGGCTTATATTATCTTCTAGTGAACTCCATCCGAATACGAAACTAAGAAGTGTTTAATTAATTAATTCTTCCTTCCTTTCCTTTTTGTGCTTAATTAATAATGAATGATTATTCTTACCCTTTTCAGCAGATATTATTACATACATTACGTTGCTGTTTAACCTTAAAGTGTATTTAAGCGTGCTAGAAATTACAAGATCAATTTTCCTAAAATATTCTACACATTAAAATAGAACATTTTTTACGGAATGATCCGTAAAAAATAGTGATGAAAATGTAGTTCCACAAAACAATGGTCTTAATTTAATTGAATTAAACAATTAATTTAATTTAAAATATCTGAAAGCGCAGACGGTGAGCAATGCAATTAGGGCGAACTAATTATTATTTATACTTTTGGAGTTCAAACTAAATGGAATTTCGACATTCACTGCAATGGCTCTGGCCATTATTATCAGTCAAACACAATCCATTGTTGAGTGTGGATATTTAATGACGGAATTTTAATGAAATACTTGAAGGGGTGGTATCACACATATAAATGTACGCAGGTTGAACAAAGATTTAAAACACGTTAGGAAGCATACGTATTTGTACCCAATTGCTAAGAAGTGCTTTTTTATTACGTCATCGACTGACACAAAAGTCCCGCTTTTTATCAGTACAGCTACGCTTTGTAGCATATTTACAGAGGATTCCTGTCCCGCGAGATAACACGGAGTAAATGTAAGCTGCAGGTCTGTTACTTTTTAATATAAACCCTAAATACCACTTCCTTAGGTTTTAATTCAAATGCGATACTTCGAGACCATTCTAAAATGACAAATGCAAAAATATTTATTATTCTAATAAACCGGTTTTATCGATCATATTAGCCTTGTGTTTCGTCATTAAATACGTCTGACGTCACTTACAAAGGGACGTGATTAGGGAATAATGGTCGGCAATAAATCGGCGTAGTCTTGGTGATATACGAACCCACGCGCAGCCAATTAGTGCGGTACCTGTTACCGGACACATCTGACGGGTAATTATAAAATTCATTCAACACCACAAATCGGTCTGTTAATCTGATATTGGCGTAGATTTTACAGCTCGAATGAAATTACGCAGGTGTTTATTGTACAAATTTCGACCATACGAATTTATTGTAAAAAGTTCATACTTTCTCACTCACTCATTGTTGGAAGCGTCCACTAGAGACGTGGTGTGAAATGTATGGAGACAAAATGAAAGTAAGAAAATTTTCACTAAAGCCGTCTGACTAGTACACCGGACCCCTACCGTGCTAGGAACATAACATGCACAAATAACGACGATACGTCTTGTGCTTGGTAGGTGAAGTTTTTGTTCTTCTGCATATCGGTCAGGGTAGCAGTGGTTTAGACAATCAGTACAGCCTCATTATAAATAATTCTACTATCTCTTTATGTAACTGTGTGATTAGAGCACCTTATAGTATAATATTTGCATATATAATAATAATAATAATATCTTGGGACAATCCACACACGGTCATCTGATCCCAAACTAGGCAGAGCCTGTACTATGGAAACCAGACAACTGATACTAATACATACATACATTTTTTTTTGTAAATACATACTTAAATAGATAAATAACACCGAGACACTTGGTGGGAATCGAATACCCGACTGGCTCTAGAGACTTGAAATTAGGGAGGTGTATTCTTCACAATACGTAACGCACACAAAGAACGGAATTTTCAAAATTCGCATCCTAAGGGGTCCAAATAGGGGGTTTTAAGTTTTATAAAAAAGCGTTATAATTCTTGAACGGTTGGTACTAGAGCCATGAATTTTCACACACAGATGCCTCAAAGCAAATAAACAATAACGTGTTTTTGCATTTCTCGAAATTTTCTAAGTAGAAGTCACAGGACCTAAATTTTTGTGTAAAATAAATATTTTACAATTTCTTAACACATTTCACTGTTTTCCGATACAATATGATAGATAGGATTAGGACGAAGTCAGGTTTAAGAAATTATTAGGGTTTTAAGGTCAAAATAGGATCCCCAAGGTAAAAATCTCACGTGTGGTGTCTTTTAAAAGGTAATTGGAAACCGTTTTTTTTATGATATAAGCAGTAGGCATGAGTTATATCATGGGTTTTAAAACTAAAATACGACATCGATGTTTAAAATTTGAATCTGATATGATTTCAAAAGTGATGGGAAAAATCATATTGTTTAGTTAAACTATTTTGCTAACTGCTGCGTTAGCTCAAGTGTGGCTTCTAAGTACACGCAAGGTTACAATTCAATAAGAGGCTGCCGAGAGTGTTCGCAAATGCGCGCACCCGCGTCATGCTGACACCTAAAAAAAAAACAAGCTGCCGCCACGCTCCTCAGCCATACGCCCGGACAAATAACGGGCAACCTTCGGAGTTGTCGGTTGGACGTTTGGGTTGTGAGCCCTAGATGTCCATTGAGTACGGGGCGTTTTAGTACGTAAGATACTCCGCTTTGGAGCTAGGTACCGAATCAAACCAAAAAAAAACCGGTCAAGTGAGAGTCTGACTCGCGAATCGAGGGTTCCATACCTTCTTTGCGCGTATTAATGTTATTGATTTCAATTCAATAAGAGGCTGCCGAGAGTGTTCGCAAATGCGCGCACCCGCGTCAATCTGCCACCTAAAAAAAAAAAGCTGCCGCCTCGCTCCTCAGTGGTTGGCCACAGTGAACGCGCGGTGACTTGAGCCTAGCGCGGGCGCGGCGGCGGGCGCGCAGGGTGGCCACAGTGACGCGCGGGCTGTTGTGGCGATAACACTTATTGCAGGTGTCGCAAACCTTTTATGAGAATTCTGTATTTTTTACTGGATAGGCCAATCCTGAGATGGGAGGCGTTGATCATAAGAGATGGTGTGTTGGGTGCGCACTAAATAACTAAAAACAGTTAAATGAATGGAGATTTAAAAAAAAAATTAAGAATTGAAATTGTAGTCAAAAAAGTATATTTTATTTATTAAGGAACATCAACAATATACATATTATACACTTACAATTTCAAATGTCCAAAAAACCTTTTTTATACATGTATTTAAAGTTATTTAATAATAAAAAAAAACTTAAAACGTGCGACAAGACCGAAATGGTTTGACACCCCGCCAGCCGCGCGATCGGTCGCTTGTTGACTAGGCCCGCAGTGTGGCCAGAACGAGCGGATAGGAACGTTTGAAAAGTACGCCCGCTAACTCGCTCAAGCCAGTCGCGCTAGGCTCCCGCCCAAGTGGTTGGCCACAGTGAACGCGCGGTGACTTGAGCCTAGCGCGGGCGCGGCGGCGGGTGCGGTGGGTGGCCACAGTGACGCGCGGGCTGTTGCGGCGATAACACTTATTGCAGGTGTCGCAAACCTTTTATGACGATTCTGTATTTTTTACTGGATAGGCCAATCCTGAGATGGGAGGCGTTGATCATAAGAGATGGTGTGCTGGGTGCGCACGAAATAACTAAAAACAGTTAAATGAATGGAGATTTAAAAAAAATATATATTAAGAATTGAAATTGTAGTCAAAAAAGTTTATTTTATTTATTAAGGAACATAAACAATATGCATATTATACACTTACAATTTCAAATGTCCAAAAAAACCTTTTTTATACATGTATTTAAAGTTATTTAATAATAAAAAAATACTTAAAACGAGCGACAAGACCGAAATGGTTTGATACCCCGCCAGCCGCGCGATCGGTCGCTTGTTGACTAGGCCCGCAGTGTGGCCAGAACGAGCGGATAGGAACGTTTGAAAAGTACGCCCGCTAACTCGCTCAAGCCGGTCGCGCTAGGCTCCCGCCTTAGTCACTTCAGTGTGGCCGCAAGCGGCGGTTTCATATGTTTGATATTTCGCGCCCGCCGCCGCTGCCGCGCTAGGCCTGCAGTGTGGCCGACCACTAAGTCACTTCAGTGTGGCCGCAAGCGGCGGTTTCATATGTTTGATATTTCGCGCCCGCCGCCGCCGCCGCGCTAGGCCTGCAGTGTGGCCGACCACTAAGCCATAAGCCCGGACAAATAACGGGCAATCTTCGGAGTTGTCGGTTGGACGTTTGGGTTGTGGGTCCTAGATGTCCATTGAGTACTGGGCGTTTTAGTAGGTAAAAAAGCGTTATAATTAATGAACGATTGGTACTAGAGCCTTGAATTTTCACACGCAGATGCCGAAAAAAAAAAACAATTACGTGTTTACGAAATATATTTAGTAAAACTAAGTAATTATTATAGCGATACTAATTTAATTCTAATAATTCTACGTGATTTGTAACGAATTATAAAGCCCCAAAATAAATAAAATAAAAAATAAGTTTTAAAAACTAAAACCCGACTACGGATAAAATCGCAGTCTAAAAAGTAGAAAACAAGAAAATATTTCTTGTCAGATATACTTATCTACCAACGCCGTAAGCAATTAATTATCGTCTAGTAAGTAGATAATTTGTATATTTCAATTTAACGTATTATAAGTATAATTACTATAGATTGTAGCCGTAGTCGCATGACACCTTGCTAATGTCGAATATGGCCAATGTTATATTGTCGCGTTGGGAACACAAAATTCAGGATGCACTTCGACGACTAGCAGCTGACCAGAGGGCCTAGACAAGATGCAATCGCTTCATAGCGAATCTATTTCTTCATTCGCTAATGGTGTCAATTCCCTACAATATGTCACGTGATTTTTTGTTGAATGTTGACCTTTTTGGTATTCAGTCAATCACTGTTTGAATCGTCTTTACGTATTCTGTACTACTGTCGTGTCTTACTTTAAAAAAGGAATGACAGGAGAATTGTCTTGTCAACGTATCGCTGTGACTGTGCTCATGTGTATTTTCTAAGTGGTTTTAATTTTACAATTACACCTACTGTTGTACAACTCTTTGACTTTGATTGCGATCTACGAAACCCTCTGAACTCTTCTCACAAGAAGTTAACAGAGGGTTATGGGCCCAGAGCGCCTGAAGGAGAGGAATTGTATCGAGATACATTGACCGATCGAGAGCTGGCTACCATGTCTGCAGAAGGCGGAAGCGTGACTGGATTTTCTATTGAGAAACTGAAAGGGCGAGAAAATTTTCTCCTCTGGAGGTTTAATATGAAAAACCTGCTTATTCATGACGACCTTTGGTGTTCTATCGTTGGGTATCCGGAGGGCGATAAGTCCAGTCCAGAGCTGAAACGACGTAAGGATGAAAGGGCGTTGACTAAGATCTGCCTGTCAGTGGATGCTTCGTGCGTGTCCCACGTGATGACTGCGAAGACAAGTAAGGAAGCCTGGCTGAGTCTGGAGAAGGCGTACGACGATAAGGGCATAGGCAGGAGATTAAAACTGTTGCGAATGCTGTGCTCGGTAAAGTTGGACGACTTCGGCGGCGATATGGACAAATATGTTGGCCAATGTTTATCATTGTCGCAACAGTTGGCGGCTATTAATAAACCGGTTGACGATGAGTTCCTGGCGGCGATAATTCTTCAGGGATTACCTCCTAAATTTGATCCAATGATCATGGCTATGGAGAGTAGTGTAAGCGAACTTACCAGCGACTTCGTGAAGGGGAAATTGCTTCAGGAAACGAAGTGGTCTGATAATTGCAAACATGGAGATTGCCTAGTTGCTGATAAGTCCGGGAAAAGGTTTGGTAAGAAGCGCAAAGAGAAGAAGCCGAGGTGTTGGAACTGCGGAAAGTCTGGTCACGTAAAGAAGGAGTGTACCCAGAAAGGGGCGGCCATGGTCGCGACTCGGTTCTTGGCCGACACGTGGTACGTGGACTCGGGTGCGTCGAGTCACATGACAGGTCGGAGAGACTGGATACACGATTTTTCTACAAGCAGTGTAGAGGTGAACGTGGCGAGTGGGCAGACTTTGAAATGCGTCGGTATCGGTAATGTGTGTTTGAAACTCGGAGATAATGAGTTACGCCTTAAAGAAGTAATGTACGTTCCGGGACTGAGTGTAAATTTACTATCTGTAAATAGTTTAGCGGTTAAAGGGCTTAGAGTGGAGTTTATTGAGTCTACTTGTAAGATTTTTAGGAATAAATCTTGTATAGCTAGTGTTAGGGCTGTTGGCGGTGTATACAAACTGCATACTAACGCGGTAGCTTTAAGTAGTGTAAACAATGAGGTTTCAAAGGAGTCTTGGCACCATAGATTAGGTCACCTGAGTTATGACAGCTTGAAGTCATTGTCACACGTTATTGATTTTCAGAATAATGAAACTGCAAATAATAATTGCGATGTTTGTATTCTTGGAAAACAAATTAGATTTCCATTCAAGAAATCCGGTCGTAACGTAGCGGCTAAGCGTTTGGATCTGGTGCATACGGACTTATGTTCGATTCCTGTTGCGTCCCACTCAGGTAAGCGGTACATTTTAACATTTCTAGACGACCACTCGCGGAAAGTATTCTTGTACTTCTTGAAAAATAAGAGCGAAGTAGCTAGCGTCACTAAAGATTTTGTTAGGCTTGTTGAAAACCAATGTGAATCCAAGGTTAAGGCTATACGCAGTGATAACGGTACGGAGTATGTTAATAAAGAGTTGAGCGAATTTTTCAGACAGAAGGGCATTGTACATCAGGTCACTGTCCCTTATTCACCCCAAATGAATGGTGCGGCTGAAAGGTTGAACAGAACTCTTTTGGAACGGGTGCGCTGTATGTTGTATCACGCGGGTTTGGATCACAAGTTATGGGCTGAGGCGGCTAACACCGCCGGGTACCTTATTAATCGGTCTCCATCTAGTAGGTTAGGTGGGATGACACCCGAGGAGGTTTGGTCGGGTAAAAAGGTGAAGTATGACCACTTGCGAGTTTTCGGTTGCGAGGCCTATGTACACATTGATGATGTTAGCAGCTAAGGAGGATAGCCCGGTATAAGGCTAGATTAGTAGCCAAGGGTTTCACCCAAAAGTATGGTGAAGATTATTTAGAAACGTTCTCACCGGTAGTACGGTACAGTTCTTTGCGACTGTTGTTGGCGATTGCCGTAGAGATGGATCTGGACATAGATCATCTGGACGTACAGACGGCGTTCCTCAATGGTAATTTAGACGAGGAAACTTTTATGTATCAACCGGAGGGGTTCATTTCGCCTGGTAGCGAGAGTAAAGTCCGTAGATTGCCTTCTTCAAGTCGGGTAAAAAGGTGAAGTATGACCACTTGCGAGTTTTCGGTTGCGAGGCCTATGTACACATTGATGATGTTAAGCGGAATAAGTTACAACCTAAGAGTAAGAGGTATATCTTTGTCGGTTATGATGACAATGGGTGTTCTTATAGGTTGTATGACTCAGAGAAACATGATATAACTAGGAGCCGTGATGTTATATTTAATGAAAGTGTGTTCCCAGCCAAAGAGCTAGGAACTGGACACGGACAAGCCACTATAAAAATATTTCTTTCAGGGGAAGAAGTTGATGATTCCACCAGTGAGGGGAAGTCAAGCGTGCCTGAGAGTGAGGTGGTGGTTGGTGATACAGCTCGGGAGCCTGTCACTGAAGAGCCGGTAGCAGTGAATGTTGAGCCGGTTGTGTCAGCGAGCGGTGATGATGGCGGCGACGACACTTTGGTTTTTGAAGATACCATTGCGGAGGTGGTGGAGTCTCCAGAACCGAGGTACAATCTTAGATCTAGACAACCTAAGGGTTTGTACGCACATGATGAGATCCCAGCTGAACCGCGTACTGTAAAGGAAGCTCTGAGTTCAGGGCAGAGCGACTTGTGGCGACAAGCTATGCAGGAGGAGATTGACTCGTTCAATCAGCATGAGGCTTGGGAGTTGGTGGATAAGCCTATGGGCAAGAATGTGGTTCAGAATAAATGGATCTTCAAAATTAAGTGTGACGCCGAGGGGAAGATAGCCCGGTATAAGGCTAGATTAGTAGCCAAGGGTTTCACCCAAAAGTATGGTGAAGATTATTTAGAAACGTTCTCACCGGTAGTACGGTACAGTTCTTTGCGACTGTTGTTGGCGATTGCCGTAGAGATGGATCTGGACATAGATCATCTGGACGTACAGACGGCGTTCCTCAATGGTAATTTAGACGAGGAAACTTTTATGTATCAACCGGAGGGGTTCATTTCGCCTGGTAGCGAGAGTAAAGTCTACAGATTGAAGAAGGCAATCTACGGACTGAAACAAGCTTCGCGAGCTTGGTATCAGAGGGTGAAGGAAGTGCTTCTGTGGACAGGTTTTGTTCAATGCCAACTTGAACAATGTATCTTCTACAAACGAAATGGTAAGTCGGTTGTTTACATTGCTTTGTACGTGGACGATTTCATCGTGTGTTACAATGATGTGTGCATGGCTGAAAAGCTGAAAGAGAACTTGCGTAAACCATTCAAGATTAAAGACTTGGGTGCGGTTCGACATGTTCTTGGGGTCGCGGTAGAACGTGACAGGGCGAACAAAGCTTTCAAGCTTTGTCAGGCACGGTATGTTGAGCGTTTGCTTGACAGTTTTAGTATGTCGGAATGCAAACCAGTCAAGACTCCTTTAGATCCCAATGTTAAGTTTACTGATACGAATGTGTTAGGCGAGGGTACTGTTCCGTATAAGGAATTAATAGGTTCTATTATGTACTTAAGTGTTTTTACACGACCGGACATTACGTATGCAGTTTCATACTTAAGCCAGTTTAATACCTGTCATACTATGGAACACTGGAGGGCTGCGAAACGTGTGTTGAGATATCTAAAGGGGACTCAAAACGTTTGCCTTGTGTTAAATAGGTCGGGTCATGGTAATATAGAGGGGTTTGTAGACGCGGACTGGGGCGGTGATGTACGAGATCGAAAGTCATTTTCGGGGTTTGTTTTCAAGTATGGAGGAAATACCATCTCCTGGGAATGCAGAAAACAAACGTGTGTTAGTTTGTCAAGTACTGAGGCTGAGTACGTTGCTCTTAGCGAGGCAGCTAAGGAGGCACATTTTCTTAGGGACTTGGTGACTGAATTGACTGGTAGTTCTGGGTTAGTGGTTGATTTGTTTAATGACAATCAGTCTGCTCAGAAACTTAGTGTCAATCCAGTGTTTCATAGGAGGACTAAGCACATAGATATTAGGTACCACTATGTTAGGGAGGCTGTAAATAATAATGTAATTAAGTTGAATTATTTGTCTACTCAAGAAATGGTGGCTGATATTTTAACTAAGTCTTTGTGCGCTCCTAAACATAAGTTCTGTGTAGTGAACTTGGGCTTAGGTCTTTAAGCCATTTGAGCCAGTGGTGATGTCTGAGTTCAAACAGCGATTGAGGGGAAGTGTTGAATGTTGACCTTTTTGGTATTCAGTCAATCACTGTTTGAATCGTCTTTACGTATTCTGTACTACTGTCGTGTCTTACTTTAAAAAAGGAATGACAGGAGAATTGTCTTGTCAACGTATCGCTGTGACTGTGCTCATGTGTATTTTCTAAGTGGTTTTAATTTTACAATTACACCTACTGTTGTACAACTCTTTGACTTTGATTGCGATCTACGAAACCCTCTGAACTCTTCTCACAAGAAGTTAACATTTTTCGATGATTTATGTCATTCTCATACAATTTTAAACTTTCTATTAGCGATAGCGCTTGTAGAATGTCTAGGGGGACAGATCGCCGACTTATGTATAAACGACAACGCCACGACGGATCATCAGGCATCAGTGGCATGCGACTACGGCTACAATCTATAGTAATTATACTTATAATACGTTAAATTGAAATATACAAATTATCTACTTACTAGACGATAATTAATTGCTTAAGGCGTTGGTAGATAAGTATATCTGACAAGAAATATTTTCTTGTTTTCTACTTTTTAGACTGCGATTTTATCCGTAGTCGGGTTTTAGTTTTTAAAACTTATTTTTTATTATGTATTGTTGTAGTTGTCCTGTGTAAAATAAAGTATTAATTAATTAATATTTATACTGTGGTGCAGTGCAGCTGACAGTTCTAGTGCCGTGCACTTATGGCGTTGCGTTGCGCATACATTGCAACTTTAGTTGACTTATGGTGACAACTTTATAATTTTTTATATTATCGGTGGCCAATAATTATTACAGCAATGAAAATACAGTTTACGGTTACAGCAATTTAAAAACTTTCAAAATCAATGACAGTACGTAGGTAGTTAAGGGCTCCCTCCCACACATAACTGCGATGCGATGCGATGCGGCGAGAAACAAATGAATTTTCGATACAAGTTGCAGGAACTTTGTCGCAGTTATGTGTGGGAGCCCTAAAGACTAACACAGAGGAGGTCGGGGAGCGACTACAACACAACGAATTTAGTGATATGAAAAGGATGGAGATTTTAATGACGTGGTGGAAACAATGTTAAGTCAGATCTTCTAGGGTTGATTTTAAAAGGTTTTTTTTCTTCGGTTTATCCAGGAAACGTCCTCGCTACAAATACGGGCGACGACTCTGGGGTCTTATTACTTTATTTGGAATAATATAATTTTATTGAATATATGGGGCTCACTGTAACTACGTTCCGTTGAATTGTTTTAAATTGTTTATAACAATTGTTATATAATTTAGAAAAGATGTGAAACATGATTCTTTGTTTGGTTTAAGTAATTCTACTATCGAATATGGCTCTGTGTTAAAATAATGACACAACGCTTCATGGCTGTGCCTGATGGGCATTGCTTTAAAAGGTGGTCTTGATTGTTCTGGGTGGACTGTGGGGTTAAATTATTGCAACTTAATAGGTGCACTCACGGGCCATTTTGGTACCAATGAGCACCTTCACAGAATGAAGCTAAGTACTACTGATACTTGCAGATTTTGTAAAGGTGAAAGAGTCAATGCGACACATTTTGTGTAGCTGCGACGCTCTTGCGAGACGTAGGTTGAGTCATCTGGGAGTAGCTTATCCTACACCAGATGATTATGTACAGCTCCAAGCTGGCGCAATCGTTGCGTACCTGAGGGAACTCTTTGACACGCCAGAAACAGAGTAAGGGCTAAGGCATGCACAATGGATCCAACTGGGTCGAAGTGCGTTCCGGTGGTTACCGGGCCCAATTTATAGCCACCAATAGAATAGAATAGAATTGATTGTTCTGTGGTTGCATCACATGGGCACGCGTCGTTGTCTGTGATGTGAAATCTTTTTAAGTATTTAAGGTGGAAGCCATGGCCAGTTAAAATTTGGGTAAGATGGAATGTGGGCCGAGTGTGCTTGCGAAGTTCACGGATTATTGAGGGAATTGGACACCACTCGCGTGTGTGCGTACCCTCAGAGGCAGTGAGGTGATTTTAAAAGGTTTGCCCAACGTAGAAGACGACGAAGTGAAACTTCATTCTCGCTCAGTCGATCGGTCGGTCCCTCACTCACTCACTCACTCACACACTCACCCACTCCACCCACTCCACCCACTCCACCCACTCCACCCACTCCGCCCACTCCACCCACTCACCCACTCACCCACTCACCCACTCACCCATACTCCACCCACTCCACCCACTCACCCACTCACCCACTCCACCCACTTCACCCACTCCACCCACTCACCCACTCACCCACTCACCCACTCACCCACTCACCCACTCACCCACTCACCCACTCACCCACTCACCCACTCACCCACTCCACCCACTCCACCCACTCCACCCACTCACCCACTCACCCACTCACCCACTCACCCATACTCCACCCACTCCACCCACTCACCCACTCACCCACTCCACCCACTCCACCCACTCCACCCACTCACCCACTCACCCACTCACCCACTCCACCCACTCCACCCACTCACCCACTCACCCACTCACCCACTCACCCATACTCCACCCACTCCACCCACTCACCCACTCACCCACTCACCCACTCCACCCACTCCACCCACTCCACCCACTCACCCACTCACCCACTCACCCACTCACCCACTCACCCACTCACCCACTCACCCACTCCACCCACTCCACCCACTCCACCCACTCACCCACTCACCCACTCACTCAGTAACGGCGTCACATGAGCGCTTTCATAACCTTAACAAATTTAACGCCTATCGCCTATCGTTTAACACCTATCATTTAACGCTTAACAATCATCGCATAACGTCTAACGCGTTAAATGATAACATTTTTGGAAGTCGCATAAGAAGTTTCACTTCAAAAACATTTGAAAATAAAACCGGGCGCGACGAGCAGACCCCAGTGTTCTAGAAAAGAAAAAAAAATTGATGTTAACAAGTTAAATCGCAAATCGATCACGCAAATCACTATGCTGATATTATTGACGGACTAGTGGTTTGACACCCTGCCCGCTACCCGATGGGTCGTGGGTTCAATTCCCACCAAGTGTCTGGGTGTTATTTAACTATTTAGTTAATATCAGTTGTCTGGTTTCCATAGTACAGGCTCTGCCTAGTTTGGTATCAGATGACCGTGTGTGGATTGTCCCAAGATATTATTATTATTTTAATTCTAGCAATATGTATGTAATTACCTCGCAGTAGGTGTGAAAAGTAGTGTATTCTCCTAGGGAATAAAGGTGTCTTTGTCTTGGTTGAACTTAAATCCCTCGCTGTACCCAGGATTCTCCCTCGCTACCCTCGGGAGTTAACTCTATGCTCCCTCGCTACGCTTGGGAGTTGCTAGAATCCTCCGTTATGCTCGCGATTCAATTTAACGCCCGCGACATAAGACACTACTTAATCCCCTTGGTGCATAAACTACTATTAAACTCTTTGACGCTCTCGCTATTTATTTTATGATAAGTAAAATAATAAAAATAACCATAATGTAAAAATAAAACTTTATACGCTTATTGTTCTGCCAGGTACCTAAAAATCTTATACATTATGGGGTGGTTAGACAGTCAGTGACTTAATATATTTTATAAATAAATCATCTAAATAATTAAATCAAATAAACCCTTTCGGCCGCCTTCGCAATACTACCTAAACGATAATTAACTAAATTAAATGCTCTGTCTCATAAAGCAGGACTAAATACAAATGTTTATGAAGCACAAAATCCCAGCAAAATTAATTGGTATGGTCTGTTATCCTCAGATTACATTTCAAACGAGACCTTCAAAGACAACGCAAGTGTAATGAAAGGGCAGTAAGAAGTCATAGACATACATAAATGTGAGTACAAACTAAAATTAAATAACACTTTCCTTGATTTGGGTTTAAAATCACTTGATAATATTATTTCAATGAGAGAGCCCAGTGTTGAAAATAAATGTTGTATTTAACGTAAACTACATGGAAATGGCAGTGGCGTGCACAGAAAGCAGGCTTCGAGTTGTTTATGCTTTATGCTAATTGTTCGTGTTCCAGCACAAATATCCTTAAATTAATCAACATTACCAACATATCGATTTACATTAAAAAAAAAGTTAATTAATGTCCAAAATAAGATATTTTTAAATTAAAATTGTTTAGAGAAATCCTAGGGTAGGCATAGTGTTTTTGTCAGTATGGAGCCGCTAAATGAACCTTATAATGTTTTGAAATGCAAATTAATATGTCTATAGTATTTGCTTGCTTATGGATATTTGAAATGGTATACTAATATACTTAAAATAGATTAAACAAGCCGAATACATTTTTTTTGCCTACCCTCTGTGCACGCCACTGGCAAATGGTAATGTTTGATCTGGTGATTGAGTTAAGTCATATGATTTAATCACCCTATGTTATCTAACCAGACAAATACAGGGTGCAGTAATTGCTTGCATTGTCCTTCCTACCGAGACCACTCGACTCCGACAAGCAACTCAGTACATCCTGAGTTGCTGCTTGTCTTACAATGAATATAATTAAGTCGTTTAATCTGAGATGACCCATCTTCTCTTTGTTTAATACTTCACGTACCATTGTAATATATTTTTTTGTTGGTGAAGGGCGAAAAGGTTGACATGAAGGTGATTGTTGGCCGCAGACGACCATCATAGCTACACCGACCAAAAGGGGTGAGCAATTATAGAACTCCAGCTAGAAGACTGCATCCTTACTGAGAAGATCCAGCATGAACCGGTTTCGGAACGCAGTGATGCATGCGTGGAGATCTCGTACTTTTGATTACTTGCCTTTGTCGGTGAAACCGGTTATCGTTAGAATGTTGTGAATGTTTGCCAACTCTGATAAAGTCGTGGTCCGAAAGTATCTTAGAATTCTTATCTTCCCTGATCCATAGTTTATATGCATATGCTATACTACTATTTTGTAAGCAGAATCATGCGCACATTCCAGTATCGAAGGTTTCTTGAAAAAATCCTCTACAATACCATCTATACAACCGGGACCAATATAATTATAATCTGGTGTTTTGAATTCTGTTAAAACTTTCAAGTTTGAAGCATAGGTCATATAAACTCATGCTTATGTTTTTGAACATACTGCATATACCTAATGTGTTCAAAACTACCTGTTAGTTTTGATCACATCAAACGCATTTCTAAATACGTATCTCTGGGACGATGCATGTTACGACTCTATACTGAAGTAGCGTGTTTACGACCGAACTGTAAAAAGCTTGGCATGACGTCTCGACGACTGAAAGCTAAATGCTCAATAAAGTGCGTACAATATATCCACATCGCCATGTTTGCAATAATTCAGATTTCTGACGCATGTAATAAAGGAGAAAGCTCATATACTCGTATCAAATGCAGTGAAAAAAAATCTAAATCGATGGTATTAAACTAGCAAGATTATTAAGAAATCCTAAACCTAGATTTGCTATCTAGGCCAGGTTATAATAGTAATACCAAGAACAGCAAAGCTTAAATGCTTATCACAGTACTAATCATTTAGATTAATAATAGGTACTATAAGCGGGAGTAATCCGTGCTAGCATTTGGATTAAACGCGATTACAGAAGCACAAGCAAGCCAATGTGCTCCATCGCTCTCTATGATAATAATAATCTTTGATAGGTATATAAAGGTCGTTAAAGCCTTTAAATGCGTATTTTTTTAATAAGTATGTTAATAGAGCCTTAAACTTCGTTAATCAGGTTTAGTATTTAATTGTATACTATACAGGGTGTTAAAACACCCCTGTCCGGTTTTATGGGAAATATTCGCATTGCATTGGTTCAAATAAGGAAATATATTTATAATGATATTCAACAAATGAGCTATATACCTACGTATGGCTTTATTGTGACACCGAATAATACCCTTAGCGGTCAGACTGGGTTTTATTAACACTCTGTTTACAGATTAGAAAAATGATTAGTGGTTATTAATTTTACTGTAAACACTATGAAATCACGTGTAGCAATTTATACAATATACTTACGTTAGTTCCAAATTAGGAACATCTTTTATATCTGACTGGGACTATGAAGCCAAGCCAAGATAAAGTTAAGTGGTAAGAAGAAATATAGTCATTCATTGCTGGGAACCCCATCTAGAGCGTGATTGACGTCACAGAGAAAAATAGGGCAGTTACTGAAATGAGGGTTAGTAAATTGAACGAATAATGGGTCATCGTGAACATGTATTGACATACTTACTTATTTGTGAAGAAATGGAAAAAGCAAAAAAAGCCAGACAACTGAAGATTAAGATGGCTCAAAAAATTTACACCAAAAAAAAAACTAACGCTAGCCCGTTCTAGTTTCGGGTGTAACTCGGGTTCGGGGAATATTATAAAAAAAACAGAGTTTTAAATAAAGAATAGCTCGCTATGAAGGTATAATAAACTTTTATTTAACCTTAATAAGGTAATATTCAAATTATGAAATCAAAACCAGTACTGTAATGACAAACTTAATTGAAATGTCTCATTAAAAAAAAATAAGGTACAGGTCTCGTGACCAAAACGATGCTTTAAAATAACTTATTTTATATTATAAAACACCTTAGATTTTTTTTTCTGGGACCATACTGCCAAGTCTTCAGTTATTCATTCTTTTACCAACCATAGGATTACAAATCGAATTTTCAAGCCCATCTAGTCAGACGTTGTCTTTGCTGGGACGTAGTTATTTGAATTAATTGAGCGCCATAATATTATCTGTTTTGTATTGTAGTTTGGTAGTTTTTTTTTCTTCCTCACCACTCCACATAATTAGATTAAAACACTCGTATGATACGTATACGTATTATGCACAATATGAATAGTATCCCATTGATCCATTCAAAGTGAAATTTGCTTACAAGAGGATTAGAACAATTAACAATTATAAACGTCTACTATTACTACTTAATTTGTTCAAATAGTAAATAAGGTTCTGTAAGATACATTTCCAGAAAGAAACCCACAATCGATTTAATTCATTCCACGTCCCGTTTTATCTGATTGTAGTAAGGCGGGTTGCTACTTGCAACTGAGCTGCGATGTGCACTGCACTCCAATGAAGTTAAGACTTAGGAAACGTTGGGGATTGGATTTTGTGTTCATTATGTTAAACATTGTACTAAAATAATATTGTCCATCAGGTAAAACATGTTTCTATAGAAGTATGTTATGAAGCTATATTAAAGTCTTTTTAATTATATACGTGTGTATTTAAGTTACCCTGGACTGCAAAAAGAACCATCTGTCTGAGACGAACCCTTGAGTACTTCGGTCACATAGCTCGCAAAAATCCTGACAGCTTGGAAAAGTTAATTGTTACAGGTAAGACCGAAGGAAAGAGGCCACGAGGGCGTTCGCCGACACGTTAATCAGACCAGATTCACTCCACTCTCGAAACCCCATTGCACGTAGCGTTCCATGATGCCTCGGATCGTGTTAAATGGAAAACCATCGTCCGTAGAAAATCTGCATCTGCAACAATATGTCACAACCCTCAACATTGAGGTATCGACGCGTGAAGGAAGGAGGATATGTTGTATCATCATCACCAGTCGGAAGACGTCCACTGCTGAACATAGGCCTCCCAGACAGTTGGCTATTTGCATCCACCGGTTACAAAATATGTTGTATGAAGTGTGTTTATTTTTGTTTTTTTTTTATTATTATTTAATATGCAATTGTTTTTCTATTTCAAGCTAGCTGTCAAGTGGCTCCGCCCGCATATAATTATCTAATGTTCTACGCAACTTTGTTAATTTTTTCCCGTAAGTATACCTACTTACGGGAAAAAATTAACAAAGTTAACAAAGTAACAAAGTATACTAGTCATATTTTTTAGTATCCTAATACTTTGTAGACAGTACCCTGTCTACAAAGTATTAGGATACTAAAAAATATGACTGCAATCAATAAAGTCGTTCTTAAGTTATGGGAACATGACCAAGGGAAATAGATGATTGGACCAAAATCTCAAAGCAACTTAAAAATATAGCTACCTTGGTACATGTTCTTTAGTTGGATATAGGATAAATAATATGATGGATGTAGGCCATATCTTTTGTTAAGGGAAAGAATAATTACCTATCTGGGCATATTAACTTTTCACCCTTTAAATGTGCCAGCCCTAAGTACAAACAACAATAGTTGTTCGAACTAAGATCTTGATATCCTCGACAAAGGGCCCCGGGGAAAAAGGAAAAGCTGGTTTAAACAATTCAACAACCTCATTCAATTTATTTCCATTGGATTCAGGAATGTGAAAAAAACGCGGAGTAAATAAATGTGTGGCTTATCTTTGCAACTGCAACTGAAGGAAATGGATTGCAGCCGAGACACAAGCAATTTGTTGCCGTATGTGGTCGTTTTTTAATGTTTCGATTAAGTACATAACGTTATATGTTTATCTTTACAAGATAAAAAATTGAATAATATTTTTTTTTTATATATCTTGGGACATTCCACACACGGTCATCCGATCCCAAACTAGGCAGAGCCTGTACTATGGAAACCAGATAACTGATACTAATACTTATATACTTTTTTTTGTAAATACATACTTAAATAGATAAACAAAACACCCAGACACTTGGCGGGAATCGAACCCACGACCCATCGGTTAGCAGGCAGGGTGTCTGACCATTAGACCAACGGGCCCGTCAATAAATGTATGAACGCAGGCGTGATGACTCAACGGTTGCCGGCAAAATAGGGCCAGTAGGTTCGAATATGACCTATTCAATCCTACCAATTGTCTTCGATCTTGTAAAGAAAAACAGGGTATAATAATAATAATACCAGCCCTTGATTTGTCCCACTGTTGGGCACGGGCCTCCCCTCAAGATGAAGGGGCTTAGACCACGCTGGCGAAGTGCGCGTTGGTGAACTTCACACGTCATTCGAAAGCTAGTTAGGCTTTCTCAGACATGCATGTTTCCTCACGATGTTCTTCTTCAGCGAAAGCTAGTAACAATCGCACAAAGTCGTTTCGCAAATCATTAAAGAAATCAGAGGTGAGAGCCGGGGTTCGAACCTGCGCACCTTGTTTCCAAGGCAAGCGCTCGCCCACTGAGCTTTTACTGTTTAATTTGATATTAATTCGTGTAAGCGTTTTACATAGAAAAGGGTATATTATATGAATGTAACGTGAAATACTCTAATTAATAGAGATTAAAACTAGAAACTGATAAGTCTTGTGGTTTGATACTGATGACTCAGCAAGACGTGCGCCTGAATGGCTACTAGTAAATACATCGAGTTTAGGCTCATTTAATTTGTATTAAAAAGATCTCTTCAATTTGATCATTAATGAGGACCTGATGTTGGAACTGTAAGGTGGGTGACGGAACCCTGGAATGGCTACTAGTAAACTCATCGAATTTGAACTCATTTGGTTTCTCATAGAGTTCCATCCCCGTTGCCCAATAATGAAGACCTGGTCATGGAACTGAAAGGTGGTTGACGGAACCCTGGAATGATTACTAGTAAATCCAACGAGTTGGTCTCATTTGATTTGTATTAAAAACTAATATACACTTTGTCTAATAACGTGGACTTGCTGATGGACACGGAAGGTCGTAACGAAGCCCTTGAATACTACTTGTCAATCAGTTGACTTTTAGCGTACTTTCGACTCTTCAAAAGGTAAATACGTAGTGCTTTAACTTCGCTAGCTCATTGAGATACCTACGCGTAATATCTACTCTAATAAAAATGTTTTGCCACGAATTAACGAACAAGTCAAATAGGCTAATTTTATCCGTAGTTTAGACTAATATTTCTAGGACTGAAAAGTATAAAAAACTATTTTTAAAAAATAAAAACCGACTTCAAAGTAAATTATCTAAAAAGCATAAAATAACGAAAATATATTGAAGTCGGTGCTAGCACATCATGTTAACTAACACTAGCACCAGCTGACACCGACTTCAATATATGTTCGTTATTTTATGCTTTTTAGATAATTTACTTTGAAGTCGGTTTTTATTTTTTAAAAATAGTTTATTTAACACTTTTTAGTGACTTATTTTACCAAAATAGGTATCAGCACTATCACGCAACTCCAACGTCTACGTTACAATAACTTACTGAAAACATAAAAAGTTTATATCTCTTAAACTACTAGACCGATTTTGATGAAACTTGTACTCTACCCTAAGTTGAAAAATATTCTAACTATTGCAAAAAGAATTTTCAAAATCGGACTTGTAGTTTCTGAGAAATCCGTGGACAAACCTACATACATAGATACATACCTACATACATACATACATACATACATACATACATACACTCATAAAATTTGGTAAATTTGTTTAGAAGCCCACATAGACTAACATATATTAATATTACGCATTTTTATCAATATTACATACATACGCGTCGAATAGAGAACCTTCTTTTTGAAGCCGGTTAAATAAATTAATAGTTTAAAAAAACTAAAAATACACGCTTTATTCCTCAATACTGCAATAAAAAGCAATAAATAAATTATAGAAACCGTTGTTTCTTTTTACCCCATGTTTGTGATTTATGGATTATATTTATGTGTAAAAGCGTGTGGCGCTTTTTCTCTGTAAATGCTTAAAAATTTTAAGGTGACAGGGTTACTTTAAAATACTTTTTTTTATACTACCAAGGTGGCAAGAAAGCGTACGGCCGGCCTGATGGTCTGCAGCCACCGTAGCCTATAGACTCTAGCAACACCAGAAGAATCACTAGCGCGTTGCCGACCCTTAAGACGTTAGATGTTAAGTCTATGTGTCTGGTAATTTCACCAGCTACAGTGCCCTTCACGCCGGAACACAGCAATGCTTACACACTGCCGCTTGGTGGCAGAATATCTGACACTGCAGTGGTACCTTTTAAAACGTTTAAAAAATATGATCCTACGTTTTAAAAATATGACCTTTCAAAAGTGCTAGCGTTAAGCCTATTTGAAATAAACTATTTTTAACCGGCTTCAAAAAGAAGGTTCTCTATTCGACGCGTATGTATGTAATATTGCTAAAAATGCGTAATATTAATATATGTTAGTCTATGTGGGCTTCTAAACAAATTTACCAAATTTTATGAGTGTATGTATGTATGTATGTATGTATGTATGTAGGTTTGTCCACCGATTTCTCAGAAACTACAAGTCCGATTTCGAAAATTCTTTTTGCAATAGTTAGAGCATTGTTCAACTTAGGGTAGAGTACAAGTTTCATCAAAATCAGTCCAGTAGTTTAAGAGATATGAACTGTTTATGTTTTCAGTAAGTTACTGTAACGTAGACGTTCGAATTCCGTGATAGTGCTGATACCTATATTGGTAAAATATGTCACTAAAAAGTGTTAAATAAACTATTTTATAAAAAATAAAAACCGACTTCAAAGTAAATTATCTAAAAAGCATAAAATAACGAAAATATATTGAAGTCGGTGTCAGCTGGTGATAGTGTTAGTTAACATGATTAGCTAGCACCGACTTCAATATATTTTCGTTATTTTATGCTTTTTAGATAATTTACTTTGAAGTCGGTTTTTATTTTTTATAAAATAGTTTATTGACTTTGACTTTTTGACCTACCTGGACAATTCCTTGCACAAAGAACCTACCACCTAGTAAAACTAATTAATACTATAGGTAGCTTCGTTACGTCATACAAAACAACGTTTGTTTCACTACTTTTAACAATTCACCTTCTTTATAAAAAAAAAACAAATTTTTCTAAATGAGAAAAAACCTACGCCGTAAAAATGTAAAAATTATATCGCGTTGCCCTGTTCGTTCAATTAACCCTTTTTGCAGCCGCGTTAATTAACTGTAATTGAGTAAAGTAAAAGCAACTAATTGAAATATGTTAATTTTTAAGAGCAAAAAGATAATTAATTACGTACTTTTGATTCATTGAAGTAAGCGCGTTTTTATTATTTAATCTAAAATAGACAGTTCATATTAAAATTATTATAATTCTATAAAAGCAATTTATAGAACATTTGTTTATCCAAGTGATCAAAGCACCGCGCATGGCCCGTGAGGTCTCCAGGTAAGAATAGCACCCCCCATCTCCACCCGTTGGGTGTCCGTTAGAGGCGACTAAGGGAAAACAAGAAGACGGGCAGCAGCGTCTTTCTATTGGATTACCTACTCCCTATACTGTGATCCCTAAGACGCCTGCCAAGCGTGGGGATTATGGCAACCCTTCTAAGGGGGAGGCCTTTGTTCAGTAGTGGACGTCATTCAGCTGATGACGATGATGATCAAAGCACTTCAGTCATATTTTACACCAGCACATCTACAATTTGTACGCTTTTTATTTTTCAACTCGCAACACAAATTGGTTGCCCGTGGTATGTAGCGTCGCCGCTACATAAAAATAATAATATGTAGGTGCGACGCAGCTGCTCGCGCTAATATTCGTCGGCTCCGAAAGAAAGCCAATATCTGTAAAAGTTTCCACGCGCCGCTCCATTATTTATTCAAAGACTTTCGTTACTTCAACTTCTCAAAAGCACAACCCACCAATATTAAGGGAACCGCGATCTGGACAAAATTGGCCGCATTTTTGCCAAGATGGGGCCTGTCCTGAATTAAATTCTCGGCTTCCGCTTCGTCAAACAGGCAGGTATTGGTAGAGTTGAAGTCAAGTAAGTACGGTTTGATATAAAATTTACGCATATTGGCTACATTCTTTTAAAGATATACTACTATTTATTAATGAACATAATGTACAATCATATCAATTTGAATGTCCCTTGTTTCGGAATATTGCAAAAATTGCGATTAAAACCATGGTTTAACAGGTTTTCACACCAAGAATTTAATATGTCTATTTTTTTAACAAGGTATTTATTATATTATTATTATTTTATTATTTTTTTAGGTTATTTAGGTTCCTAATTGAACCACTCTCATTTGTCAAATTCAATTTTTATTTCTAAAGGAATAGAACTGGAATTAACTAGTGCGTAATTAGTGTCATTCAAGCAATATATAAATAGTAGCAAAGCTTCATGCATGAGAACATTTCGCGTAAGGCAATGTGCCTGTGACACGCTTAAGCTGGCTGCGGATCATCACGGGGGTGGTGTAGCTTTCGTACATAAGTAACTTCGCTTTGATGTCGTCTTGTTTTATGAGTACCCTGCCGCGTGCTGGATGTTTTAAAGTACTTCATTATACGTGCAGTACTTCCAGAGGAAGAAATGTATTTCTAACCATATTATGTTGGTGTTAGCGTACCTACTGTGTATATGTAGCACCAACTTCAATAATATTTTAATTACCTTGCTTTTTAGTGTTATTGAAGTAGATTAATTATTTTTTTAATATTTTATTTTATTCGGTAATCATTAGTAGTTTATTCTCACGAATAAAAAAATAATCATCGAAAGCGGTTCATATTTGTCCGAGATAATGTAATAGAGAACCTCAATTTTATGGTTTTAACCAGATAAATACGTCCGCATCGTTGCTGGTTCTCCAGGAAGTTATAATCCGGTTGTGATAAAATTCATACAGGTTCATGATAATGGTTCCTTCTTTCGAATAACAAAAGAATCATTGAGATTGGTAAACATTTACTAGAGTTATGACCATTTTTGTCGTTAAAAATCGACTAAAATGTCATTTTTTAGGCATTCCTACAGTTTTTTATGAGGCTTACGAATAAACAAGAATGGCGTTGTTTATTTAAGAACAACTTATTCGTAAGTCATATTTTTTTATGGGACCCAATCAGTGGAGTGGCCTATCCGCACAAGAATAAATTTTTGAAATCGGTTCATAATTCGCGAACATACAAAGAAAAAAAATTATACAGACGAATTGAGAACCTCCTCCTTTTTTGAAGTCGGTTAAAAAACAAAAATGTTGTCACAATGTCAAAAAACTATTAAGCTTTCCCTTTGTAACGAGGCGTATACACATGATTAAATTTTTCGTATGAAGATGGAAATATGATTTAAAGAGTGGAGTCGGTGACGGATAAAATTGCGCTCCACCCGTGAGCGAGCGAACGCGGGGCTGTGTGTATTGTGCGACCGTTTCACTGGTTGTCGATTCATTAATCGCCGGCTTGATTGATCGCCGTTGTTGAAAGCAATCGAACAGTTATTGTATGTTTCGCTTCTAAAGAAAGAAGTTGTGATTTTTAAAAGTTCGTTAGCCGTGGCGCGGTGGGAATCGGGTCTCGGTTTCAAGTTACTTGAGCAAGAACTTTGTAGTTGTTCTTTACTGCAGGCTGATCATCTGATGGTCTGGAATGTAAAAAGATCCATGCTCCGGATTGGCATGTAAAAAGCAGTGGCGTGCAGTCCATATAGGCAAAAAGTGTTTGCCTACCCTGTGATTTCCGGAACAATACATGATAACAAAAATAATTTATCTGCTCAATAACATTTTGTTTTGAATTATTTCATCATTATAAATAAGCAAAAGCTCGCGAAAAACGGGCATTAAACTATTCCTAGGTACGCGGAGATTTAAATTTCCCGCGCGCCAAACCGCGAGGCCCGCTAATCAAAATTTTAAGATTTTAAGATCGAAACTCTTAATTCCCACACATTCACAGATTTTCTTCTAACAAACTTACACACACCAGTAGACACGCCGACCATTCAAACAGTATAAATGTCACGCACACCATGCAAAAATAGACAGTGCCTCTCGGGTGTGCTCGGGTCTGCTCGGGTGCTCTCGGCAGCAATGACGACCTAGGAGGAAGGACTAAAGAAATGTTGACCAATAGCAGCTCAATCTTAGCCCAATGCATGGAACGGGATGGATGACTGAGAATGGGTGATCGATGAATGAAAAATACTACAAATTATAAAATACCTAGTTTGTTCAAACTTCAAGATTTCATAATGACATCCATTTTTGGTTGGTTTTTATTCTATATTTTTTTATTATACGATAAAATACCATTGATAACAATGATAGTAAAATATAATTGATTGATAACGATTGTTTTCGGTGCAGTAAGTATGTGTATGTGTTTCCAAATTATAAAACTTACTTAGTAGAAAATGGAAGTGGTAACGTGTGATCGATGTTCTGGCCAAGTGTGTATAGAAAAATTAAAAATTCACGCGTTTTCGACACGATAAATAATCTAAAATATTTAGATTTAAAGTATATTTACAATCGGTTAGCCAGCTGGAAACATAGAATCTAAATATCATTAAATTTTTTGATATTTTGAGGTGGCATATTTATAATCATCTTAAGAATGTATGTGTACAAGACAAGTAACTCGCAGTCATATTTGTAAGTTTTTTTACTCTATTATTGTTTTTATTGACTGTGTAGTATGTCTGGTTCTTTAAGACGCTCTGCGGCCTAAATGGCTGGATGGATTTTAACGTAGGTACTTCCTACGTGTCGTCTTAGTAGTGGAAGTGAAATAGAATATATATTTATTCGAAATAAAAACATAAGTATTAGGTACTCATCAAATGTTTTGTGTTCACATCTTCATTAATGTCAATTTAGGTCCCCGTGGGGTGTCCGGGTAAGAATAGCACCCACCCATCTCCTTCCGTTGGGTGTCCGTAAAACGCGACTAAGGGAAAACGAGAAGACTGGCAGCAGCGTCTTTTTATTGGATTACCTACCACCTTTATTGCGATCCCCAAGCCGCCTGCCAAGCGTGGGGATTATGGCAACCCCTCCCTTCTAAAGGGGAGGCCTTTGTTCAGCAGTGGACGTTTCGGCTGCTGATGAGGTTGAAGTCAGTTTTTGCCTACCCTGTCATATAACCCAGTGCACGCCACTGGTAAAAAGTCGGTCCTGCGCCCGACCTCTCCACGGTGGCGCTTATACACGTAACTATGTATATTGACGTCTCTAACTCGTGTCACGCTTACCGTGATAACCGTTATAATAATACTACTATTAGAGGCATGCATGCCTCATACCACCGGATATGAGGCATGCATGCCTCTAACACGGTTTAATAATGATAAACTTTACTGTGAAAAATTTTAAGTTTTATGTTGTTTAATTTTGTCTTTTACGTTTACAAAACATCTTTTAGGAATCTTTTGTCATACATTAGTTATCGGTTATTCTAACTTTGATATTTTTTAATCTACTTTGCATGAAGCTCTACTCAATATCAAAGTATAAATAATTATGTGGCGGCGAGTGTTGAAATAATCCGACTTGAACTGGATTAATGATCATTAAATCTAACTTACGTTTGCAAGTACGGCAGTAACACTACTACCACTAATATAATTATAATTTTCTATAGAATAGAAATATCCTTCAAACACTGTTCATTTTAATAAACAATAAAATAAGCAAAATGCCAAAATAAAAACATTTATTCCTATCTACAGTGCTCACATTTCCTAATAAATCCTTATTCAGTTGGAAGGTCTTATATTTAGATACTCCCCACTCGTATGAGTAGGTACCTTTTCAGTGGTTATACTGCGGCGTAAGGAATTTATTTTCTTTACTTTGAACTATCTCATTACTTACAACGTCTTCACGAAATTGTATTATGTTTCGGTTGTGTGACTATTGAGCCGTTAAGACAAGATCCAATTGTTGTTTTATCTATTTACTCACAAAAATGTCAGTTTCCATTTGCGTAGGCTGGACAAGTGATGAAAGGAACCAGTCATCTCGTTACAAAGGTTTGCACGTCCCTTTACTACCCTTACACGTACCTACAAGTATAGGTATATCTTTTAGAAAATATTATTCTTTATAAAGATTGAGTATGTAATATATCTAATGTAATTCAACTATAAAAATAGTGACGTGATGTGGCTTAGGATTTAAGTTTAAGTTTCTAAACAAAAAAGGATGTATTACTAAAAAGTTATCAAAAAGATGGCACTTTCATCAAATTGAAATGAAATAATTTTACGGATTATATCGCGGTTTATTCTTGATTTTAATTACCCGACGTTTCGAATACTTTACAGCATTCATGGTCACGGGCGGACTGAGGTGGTAGCTGTGGTGTGGTGGTGTCAGTCCGCCCGTGACCATGAATGCTGTAAAGTATTCGAAACGTCGGGTAATTAAAATCAAGAATAAACCGCGATATAATCCATAAAATTATTTCATTTCAATGTGTAGTATTCGCGTAAATATCAGAAATCATTACTTTCATCAAAATCAATTATTTATGTAGTTTCGAAGAAAAGCGAATAAAGAAACAGACATACTCTCTCGACGACTCTTAGAACCGAGGCATTTGTTATTCACCGATAATTTCACTAGCTATCAGTGCCCTTTACACCGAAGCACTGAAATTCAATATATTGCTGCCTGGGCGGCAGAATATCTGACAATGTATTGGTTTAACCTACTTGGACGGTCTCTTGTTCAAGGGACGTACCATCTAGTTTTGATTGTTGTATCGTAATTACGTTAGCTTTCATGCTGCATCGCGTTCAGTAGAAACGTATAAACGGTTCATACGAACAAAAAAAGCAAGAAAAAATTAGAAACCTAATTCAATTTTCGTCAAAGAAATAATACAATACAAAAGAACAATCATTTATGTTTCTGAACAAATTTCGAAGAGAAAGTAAACTGAACAGACCTTTCAATAACGATAACAATTACGTAAAAATACAAATAAACGTTATCAAAATGCTTCCAAAGGGCTAATAAATTTTTAAATATTCAAATTATTTATAAGTATACTTACCTAATATCATCACTAAACCTTTTGGTGGAAATATATCTATTCCACAAAATTAAGTAAGTAAGATAAACCCCGAACATTCACAATTTACTGTTACTAGGTTGTGTTACTGTTACACACTGAAATCAGTTTGCTCTTTCCTTTATTACCAAAAGGTTCAATTTAGACCTAAACTTCGTAATTTATTAATTTAAAACCAAATGCTACTTAATCCGCTGTTTGTATTTACTTTATCACATACTTACGTAGACCTAGTTAATTATAAATAACTGTGAATAGTTTGATGTAGCTATTGATCTTCTCTCACTTTCTTGGTAATAGATATGTATTAGTCTATCATAATATATTATAATATGTAGTTTATTGTTTTTTTTTTTTTAATCCACTTAATTTATTTATATAATTGCACCTGCCCTTAAGAATGCTCTGTCTGTACCCCAAGGTTGACTTGAAGAGATCGCTTTAGCGATAAGTCCGCCTTGTTGTTCACTGTTTTTAATTGTTTTAATTTCAAATGTATCTTTCTTTTGTGTGCAATAAAGAGTATTTGTATTGTATTGTAGTTTTAATAGTAGTTTATGCACCAAGGGGATAAAGTAGTGTCTTATGTCACGGGCGTGAAATTGAATCGCGAGCATAACGAAGGATTCTAGTAACTCCCGAGCGTAGCGAGGGAGTATAGAGTTAACTCCCGAGCAAAGCGAGGGAGTTAATACTAGAATCCTGAGTACAGCGAGAGATTCAAGCTCGCCCAAGACAAAGACACCTTTATCCCCGAGGAGAATATACTACTTTTCACACCTACTGCGAGGTAATGAAATACAAATACTAGGAAGATATTGCTTAGGGTATCTGGAAGAGATCATCAACGTATTGTTCAATTTACATGTAATTTTTGGTGTAAAATCTCAATGGTACAATGAAGTGTATTTATTATTATTATTAAATACTTACTGCTAGAAATAAAATAATATCAACACACCGATTTCCAGCGTTCGCGTCATTGCACCCACACCTACTGCTAGGCGAGACAGTAAAATACAAAACTTCTAGAATTAAAATAATATCAACAGCGTTAGCGCCTTCTTTTTATCTATTTTTTTTTCTTTTCTAGAACCTAGAACAAGGTTCGGCTCCAATTCGGCTCCCGGCGCTCGGTTCGATTTTCAAATGTATTTTTTCGTGCAAGCCTCTGCTTAGAGAGAATGGTATATATACCTACTGTAAAGAGTCTCCGTAGTAAAAAAATATTTGACGTTCGTAATTCAAATGACATTTTAATGAAGAATTGGCTTCAGCCTGAAAACATAAATGGAAAATGACAGCAATTTAATGAAGAATTGGCTTAGGCCTAGCTACAAATTTTTTAATACGAGATTACTTATGACGAGGCTGTATGAGCTAGAACCTTTTGCCTTCCCAATTAGAGAGAACTAAAGGACAAAAAAAAACAAATCTCATTATTACCCAAGGGAGTTTAGTACAACATTATTACCCGGCTAGACTATAGGGATATAATGACCTACTTTATGTCAAGTTTATATGACACATAATGCAACTTTATCGAGCAGGTGGTGTGAAAACGCTATTTATTTATATGAATCAAAGGAATGAACATATAACTTACATTTCTTGTGATGAAAACTGTATCATATCCATTTATAAAACGCCTAAAATTTGTTTCAGTTTTTTTAAACAAAGATTACCTAATGATGCGACGTTTTGTTCACTAAGCAACCAGATGTAGCTAAAAATGTAAGCCCAAGGTAAGCTCCTTATAATCTGACTAATCATCCAGTTTTTGGACGTATTGCGTGAATATAATCTGGAATAGTCTATTGCACTGAGTCTGAGTAAAGTAGAGGGGAGTCGGCATCGGGCATATCGGATCTATATCTATCTAGTCGAACTATTAGATAATGTCAATCCAGACAACGCTGCAGATAGGTATAAGGGTGAAAAGCGTGCTGAATTTAAATTTAGAATCAGCATGATTAAAGTGGAACGGAATCAGCCCACCATTACTTTTACAGATAGGTGTCAGGTGACAGCGTCATAAACAATTAAATACTGTAGTAGGTATTAATGCTAGAGCTTTTTTCTTCGTAATTCTCAAGCATACAAACGACCATTTTCTTTCAGTTTTTGTAGCGGAGTTTTTGCGTGGTTAGGCGAAAGAAAGCGATGTTACATAATAATAGGTCGCCGAAAGCGAAAGTCATTTGCCAAGCGAGTCTGATCACGAAGGTTGGTTTCCATGTGATTTTAAAGGTCACATAGCAACTAGAATGTTGATATACATTGGGTAGTTCATTGTTTAAGCTATCGCATTATGCACGAATGCATCACTCAATATATAAATTTAAATTAATGTAAATTGAAGTTTGTAGAGCTCTGTTGCAAAATTTAATGATTATTATTATATTTATAAACCACTTGGCATTATCCCGTACTCGATGCAATGATACCGGTAATTAATCTTTCGGTTTATTGTTGTTCACAATACAGAAGTAATCGAGGTTTGTTATCGCACCACGTGGAACAAAGCTTTTCAGAGGAATACTTAACGGTTTTAATTTTTCTTTGATGGAAATTTGCATTGCTAGTGCATTAATAAACATTTAGTTAAACTCATGCGGTGTCATGAAAAATGAAAAGTGTAAAAAAAAGGCTCGATCCAACGGCTTCTTATGAATTGGAGCTACCGAAAAGTTGCAGCTTTTTTGCATTTACCATGGGCACAAGTTTGGCTTGCGTTATTAGCTCGAAGCCTATGATACCGATCAGTTCTGATGTGTATCGGCGGCGGCGTCACCGAACCTGTACAATGTCATCCAGGTTGGTAAAGGCTTGGTTATTTAAGTACTTACTTTGTGTCAAAATGTCATTTTTAGGGTTCCGTACATAAAAGGTAAAAAAGGAACCCTAAAAATGACATTCGAGTTCGCCTGTCTGTCTGTCTGTCTATCACACCTAGGTATATATTTCAGGCATCACTGTTTTTTTTTTTTAATTTTTTATTTATTAAGACACCAACAAGATACAAGCTTTACAAAATATGATGCTTATTATAAATAGACTATAGGTAGCCAAGCAAGACCTTAATTACAGGTGCCCATGGATTGTACAAGAAAAGTAGAATAGCAGACGAGATAAGAGATGAGATAGTTAACTAACAAAAGCCTATAGTAGATGAGAAGGTGTAGCCTAAGATACCAATTACAATTTAATTTACAATTTAGAATCAGAATATAAGTGATTCCATATACACTTTTTAAATTGTGCGGGGCTCATAGCAAATACATCAATATTTAGATTCTTACTGATGCTATCGATATGAATATTGGAATAGTTTTAGATCATACTTACGCAACCTCATTGCAAATGGTGTCGTAGTTTTCGGCTTATAATCAAAAATGTCAAAAAAATACCGTTATTATCTCCGAAATTTGTGGAGGAAATAATCTGAAAAAAAAACATGGATTATAAATGTTTGTCTATATTTTACAGGAAAAATAAAATGATATTTCTATCTAGTACAGTTTTTTAGTCATCTAAAAACCTCGACAAACAAACTTAGTTTTGCGGTTTATATTTTTTTGCTGTCTGAGGTGTTACACGAATTGTAAAATAACTTTAATGCGTCCAAAGATAAGGTATGGAACCCACAGTGCAACTCGCACTTGATCGTTTTATTTTTAAAGGTATATTTCAACAGCAGTATCAAAATGTGGGAATACTCGTAGTTTCTAACGTATAGGTCAGAGCCAACGAAGCAGCGGAAACTGAGGCGGAAAACGCGCTAGCGCCGTTTTTCTTTCCATTCATCGTTTTTGTTAAAAATGGGACAAAACAACACACATCCTGCTATGAAAGCCCTCAGGAACTGTGTTCACAAAGCAAATTAGTGTTTTCCGTTCACCCGCTATTCGCTCCTGTAGCTCTAGCTACTATACATTACGTTAAACGCTTTTTCATGCCCGTTAATAGCTATTATAACTTAGCTTTTTCTTTAGGTTGTTATTATTGTTCAACTCACTGTTCGCTACCATCAATTTTAATCTCGTTCAAACACTAGAATCACTTTCAGACAGCTTAATCTAATATCTAAATTGAAACTCTAACACCACAAAATTCTGCAACGTGTGATCGTTTGTTATATATGTGAGCATATTAACTATTGACCTCGATAGAAAAGCGGTGGTTCACAGTATTATATATTATAGAACTGCCGATACCGAGTAGTTGGACTATCGGAAAAGTCAATATTTCGCTGTCGTGTACTGCGTACCAATAGCAGAGCGAACGATAAATTTTAGAGTGCTTCTAAGCTTCATCAAATGAAGGTTGTGGTTTTAGAAATAGGTATGTACACATAATATTTAAGTATAATACTAGACAGTCGATTACTAAAGCCTGCACTAGTGGAAAATAAGCAAAATGCTTATTAACAAAGACTGTCGCTAAATTGGCAAAAACTGGCACAAACTTTTTTTTTTTCGCGGGGGAAACCTTTAAAAGGTCTCCAGGAGGTGTTCTTCACTTCTCCAGTGGAATCTGTAGCAGGAGCGCCTCAGTGCCATGCCTTAGAGCTCGCCGCCGGGGGGTGCATTATAGCCCCCGGGAACCAGACACGGTCGTCACAGGGACGGGGTTCGCAACCCAACGCCGTTCTCCTCGGAGTCGCCGCCGTGCTCAATAGACGTCTTAGGTCGTCGTCCACACCCCGAACTTCCAGTGACTCCGATGGAAACTGGACCAACCTTTTTTTTTCACGGGGAAACCTTCATAGGGAGCTGTGGGGTTCGACCGGGGTATGTGATTCTTACCCACTAAAATCCCCGCGGCAGTCGCATCGGCACATGAGAGGGACCCCAGGGCTCTCCGGTGGAATCTGCACCAGGGGACCCTCAATGCCTTGCATTTGTGCCCGCAACCGGGGGGCGCATTGTAGGCCAGATGCCTAACTACTAGAACGACAGAAACTCGTACTGTAGGTATATACTGATACTGTATCCTATTTATACAGTGTCGACGCCTTTGCTTTTACAACTTCATCACCCACCTATATTATTTGAATTAAGTAAACTACAGTTATACATTATTAATAAATTATAGGTACTTGTACAGCCAATGCTACAATCTTTTTCTCTTCTCTTCTCTTTATTATATAAAAGGCTAAACTAAAACCCACTCATCACGAAATCTCAGAAACTACTACTACTAAGTGCTAGGAGTCTCAAATTTTGCATGGGGGTTCCTTTTAGGACGTAGGTGCTCACTAAGACGGGGTTTTTGAAACAGGGTGGCAAAGTTTGTATGGGAGAACGCGATTCCTTGGCGATATTCACTTGAAATTTTGCACAGACATTCTTTCACAAAATTTATGGGATACGTATTTTTTTAATTTCTCCCTTAACCGGGTTAAAAAGGAGTATTATTCTTCAATAGATGACGTTATAAATTCACTTAATTTGCTTAGTAAGTAAGTTAGGTACTGTATACGGATAACTTTAATATATAAGGAAAATATTATCAAGCTATATGCTTTAGGGACTGAGCACACATATAACAGGAATAAGATCAAGTAATTCGAATGACAAAATAAGAGTAGCCGTGGTCTGGAGGTTACGGAGGCGTCTTCTAAGCGCAGTAGGGTCCGGGTTCTAATCTCTCTTTGGGGTTTTCTTTTTGTACTTTAAAACTTTTTAGTTTTGATAATTTTATTGTTTTTAAATTGTTCACTGAATGTTTATGTTAGTACATAAAAACTGAATTTATTTAGATGTTTTATCTAAGTAAATAAAGGACCATGCCCATATTAGTATGGAGCTGAAAGTCAGAAATGCCATGCAATGCCCAAATTGCAGCTCTATGTCATACATATGATAACTATTTAACAGTATTTGTATGATAACTAGATTTAATGTCATAAAACACCGGTTCAAAAGATATTGGACATTAAACATGATAACTTCCTACTGGTTTTTTATACATTTTATCGTTTACAGACGGCATTGCTTTAGTTTTTCACTAGGAACTTCATGATCATCACATAAGTCAGATCAGTGTTCTTTTATATACGTATCTGTATGTTATCAGATAATATGTAAAACAGTATATTATAATGTCATATAAAGCACCGGTTCAAAAGATATTGGACATTAAACATGATAACCTCCTACTTGTTTTTTAAACATTTTATCGTTTACAGACAGCATTGCTATTAGTTTTTCACTAGGAACTTCATGATCATCAGCACATAAACTAAGCCAGATCAGTGTTCTTTTATATACTTAGTATGTTATCAGATAAACATGTCAGTTATTTGGAATTATCTAGTCTGTCTCCATTGTATAGTGTCAATATGTATGTGAAAACAATTTGGTTAGATACACTGGTACTGCAATGTCAACAGAACGTCTTATTTTTTTTTATGCAGTGCTTCATATGATTTAAAATTAACAACATAATTCTAGTTTTTAATTATTAGAGTATTTTATCTGTGTTTTGTGTGTATGTGTACAATAAAGATTTAAAGAATTAAAGCAATCTTGTAATATACTTTTTTCTGGGGCACAAATGGGCATGGTCCTTTACATAGCTTACGTTGACTATACCTAAAGAGATACATACTTAACAATCAAGTACTAAAGAAGTTCATTCTATATATCATTCTTTAAAATATAAGGTAAATCCGGGATATAATATGCTTGCCCCCCAGCGGCGGACTCAAAGGCAAGTCACTGAGGGACACCTGGTGCAGGTCCCACCGGAGAACCCAGGTTTCCCTCTCATATGCCGATGTGACAGCCACGGGAGTTTTAGTGGGTAAGAATCCTAAATACCCAGCTTGACTACCCCACAGCATCCCGGGGACATATTGAATGTTTCCCCCGCCACCCCCTTAACTGTGACAACGGTGACAGATTTCCGGGGGGCTAAAATGCGCCCCAGTAGCGGCTTGCCTTGCACTGAAGGGGTATACGGTGCAGCCCCCCTGTCTTTTGTGTAGACAGCCGTGGGGAGTTTAGAGGGTAAGAATCCAGTCAGCAGGATCATGGGGCCTATTGAAGGTTTCCCCCGCGATCCCCGTATAAGAATCCTACATAACCCGGTTGACCGCCAACGGGGTCCGGAAGACCTAATGAAGGCTTCGCCCGCGACCCCTGTAACCGTGAGCACGGTGACAGGTTCTTGGGTGGCTTTATTGTGTCATGGTGCAGATCCCACCGGATAGCCCAGTTCCCCCCTCTTATGTGCCGACGTAATAGCCGCGGGGGTTTTAGTGGGTAAGAATTCCCCGGTTGATCCCCGTTTACGTCTTATTGATGAAACCGAACAAGGAATATATATTCCATAAATTGGTAAAGATTTTAAAGAAATGTTGTCCTGTTATTGTATTACGAAACCTTGATCCGCCCAAATTGTGTACCGGTACACGTCTGCAGTTTTTAATAAAATTATAAATACAATTAACAAACTACAAGCACAGAGTTTCAACATTGCAGGCCTAAACCTAAGCGTTGAGTACTTTGCCCATGGACAGACATACGTAGCCCTTTCGCACGTCACTTCCGAAGAAAAGTTGTTTATATTACGTTATAAAAAGTCAGCTACAAACATTATTTATGAAGAAATTCTATAATCAAAGGCAGTAACTTTGAATATCACTTCTATTCGTTAACCTACACCCGTGCGAAGCCGGGGCGGGTCGCTAGTGGCTTTATAAAAGGTCGTCAAATACAGTTCTAAAAGCAATTCAAACTTTAGTAGTTCAAAAATGGCAATATAAAAGTTACGGAACTACGAGTGAACTAGTGAATGTGTTGCTGAAATTCCGAACTGAATTAGAGAATCTATACAAAGCAATATTTTTTTCGAGAAAATTAAAATTGCTGTTTATGTCGAAAGAAAAATTTTTTTTTTTCTTTATGCATAATTTGTTAATTGCTCAAAACAATCTACGGCTCAAAGCTGCAATAAGCATGGTAAAAAGTATACGTTGCTTATACGTCTAACAACTCCTAAATGTATTTTTACCCGACTACGGAACGGAGGGAGGGTCATGATTTTAACAAGAATGTATGTATGTATTTTCATCTTTTCCCGCATATCTTTTAATGTTAAGTAGTAACATCATTTGACAAGTAGGGTGTCGTTAGAAGCGTCTTGATTGTCCGCTGGTTAGATAAAGGCTGTATAATATCACATTATTGGACTGCGATTTTATCCGTAGTCGGGTTTTAGGTTTTAAAACTTATTACTTGTAACAAGAATCTATGTATGTATGTATGTTCATCTGTTCCCGCATATCTTCTAATCTACTTAACATAATTTGACAAGTAGGGTGTCGTTAGAAGCGTCTTGATTGACCGCTGGTTAAAGGCTGTATAATATCACATTATTAGACTGCGATTTTATCCGTAGTCGGGTTTTAGTTTTTAAAAATTATTACTTGTAACAAGAATGAATGTATGTATGTATGTTCATCTCTTCCCGCATATCTTCTAATCTACTTAACATAATTTGACAAGTAGGGTGTCGTTAGAAGCGTCTTGATTGTCCGCTGGTTATAGGCTATAGAATATCACATTATTAGACTGCGATTTTATCCGTAGTCGGGTTTTAGTTTTTAAAACGTATTACTTGTGAACAATGAGCTGTATGATAGCGATAGTAGTCAGGGGCCTGGCTACGAATATAGAGTGGTGCCGCCGCCGGTTCAAACACCATCAGCCTTGACATTTCTAAAATTATTTCCAGTGTGTTTTTTAATTATATATCCTGGAAACATGTGTGCAACAACGTTTGATTTGATTCTGAATATCAAGTTAAATCTGTTAGAAAAATCTGCCCTATCCCCACACTATTTTAACATCCATATTTAATGCACATAAGTACTCGTATAAATAATTTCAGTAAATCTATTAATTAAATAATTCTATGTCTCAAATCAATTAGGTACATCAACTCCAAGTATACTTTATTACTTCTAGACAGTTAACATTTATCTCGATGAGTGAGATAAATACAAACTTTGGAAAACTTGTATAATATTTCTATCTTTATTGATGCTTACTTACATCAAATATCCAATCTTGGGAACTAGAAGTATTCACACCAAATATCTATGTATAGCTAGATTTAACTCGGATTTACTAGTCTGATTGGAACTTTTTAATGTGACGTCAATGTGGACGTACGATGCCGTTGCCTTTGTTAAACCAATACACTCAACAAAATTAAAGAATAATCTAATTCGCCAATTCGCAATTAAGTCAGTATCCGTTAGTCTTGCTAAGTTCTTAAGCTCTTATTTTCACTTCGATTGCTTTGGTAGCCAGATAAATGCATATGTCTGTCTGTTCGCTAACTTCTAAACTGGCACAATATATTTTAAAGTTGTTTTCACCAGAATAAAGAAAATTTATTCCAGTTTTTTTTTTTGTAAAATTATAATATAAGAACATAAAACAGGCCTGGGAAGAGGCAATGGGTTGCTAGTACAATATCATGTTCAAACATCAGACCGGTTATATGATACTTCCCAAGAGGTTTGACAAAGTTTTCTGATAACGCAAAGTAAGCGCTTGGGACTGCTATCTATATAGTAATGTACTTAACACTAAAGGTCGGCAGGGAACTGCTGTAGCCTAATTGGGTTATGTCATGTTAAGTAAGTAGCAATCGTCCTTGTTACAACCATAGAACCATGGGGAGTGCGTTTCTAACTTTGGGGTAAAAGTTTGTACACTCGGCAATGTTTCAAAGTAAATTAACGCTAATTATTATGAAATCACGTGCATAGAGCTCTTAGAAATTCGAATGCTTGGTACAGAGAAACTAACTTGATGAGTTTATAAGTTAAAGGCGTATGAGTTGGTCAGACTTAGGTTTCTTAGGGCTGGCAATGAATTATTGAGGTTTCTTCTACGAACAGTAAGCTACCAGGATACAATTATCAGTATCTAAGCAGGTTGATCGTACAACTGGCTAACTAGCCGATGAGAAATTAAGCAACATTTAGTTTTATTTTTTCTGTCATTCTTATCATTGCCCTTACTCTTAAAAAACAAAATTCATGATCAGAAAAGACATAATACAAATTCAAGGCAAATCGCGGAATACATTTAAGTCAAATCCGCAACGTTTAATATAATAGGTAGGTATAAGAAGTACATACTGAAGGGTTATGGGCGGAAAAATAAAGATTGTGTAAGTATCGAATAGTTTATTGAAACAAAATATTTACAGTTTATTTACAAATATGTACACTTAAACTAGGTAAAAAACTTCCTCGAAGTTGTCGCCGCACTGGGAGGGAAGGGTACCTAAAAGACTGGCGGCATTACCCCTTTGTATGGCCAAGCTTATACGTTGGCAGAAAAAGCTACCAGCCCGGCGGTCTCCTGAGACTTCGATAAGTTTGGATGAAATTTCTTTTACCAAAGTGTGCGTCTCATGAGACCAAGGCCCCATGGTCTCCACCGCAAAGGGCGCAAATATATAGCTCGATCCTAGAGCTGCATACTTGCGTCGCTTTGCATCACTAGCGGTCGCCGCAGCCCCTCCAGCCGCCCTGCAAGTTGCCGGGGTGTGGGACGCAGCAAGTGTGTCGACACATGTCGCATCCGGAGTTGAGTTAAGTTAAATGAAATTAATTTATTAGCGAACCATTGAATTTGCGTTAAACACACATCGTAAGATAGACGTCAGAGCAGAGGTAGTTGACAGTAACGCATACACGAATAAGTGACCAGTACTTAACTATGTAAAAAGTCTAACGGAGCACATAGACAAAAACTAATTTTTTTATTCGTATAATTCATATCTGTGTATCTTTTGTTGGAGATCTTATGTATTAATATTTTAATGTTTATTTACATAGATATGTACAGTTATCATTTAAATTAAAAAGATACCGAACTATTTACAAATTATCAAATAAATCGTGAGCGCGCGGAATGGTGGCAAGAACGCTGGCTGCATTTCCTCGCTGAATTGCAATGCTGATTCTTTGAGCGAGAAAAGAGCCAGCCCTCTTGTTACCAGTGGAGGCGATCAGTCGTGGAGAAATTTGTTGGAAAAAGTTTCTTGTGCTGGAGCTCTATGGACCAAACGTTTCCACAGCAAGCGGCACAAATATATGTGTATTTGCTAGAGACACGTATTTGCGTCGCTTGCCCAGATCAACCTTCTCCGCCACAGCGCCCGCCTTAGACACCGCGTCCCTGAGGTGGGAGGGGGCCAGTGTATCGACACACATGGCATCCCAAACAAGAGCCCGTCCCCTCTCCCAGGGAATCAGTGTCATTCCATCAGGTCTCTTGCCATCATCGCGAAACACTCCTAAAGGCTCCAATAGTGAAGGAACGTTGATGGTGGCAAGAGCCCTCTTGATGATATCGTTGAGAGAGCTGTAGCGGGAAAATCTCCCAGCACTTTTCTGACAGGAAAGCCCATGGAGCGGAGCGGAGCAGACCGATCCACCTCCACTCCGCACGGACATCTGTGCTCCATGCAAACTGGTGCCCCCAGACGGATACCTACCGCAATCCGAAAACTTTCGGAGTCTAAAAGAGTACCAAGCCTGGATGCAGGGATGGTGTGAAGCCAATGACCTGATTCTTTTACCCCTACAGCTAAAAGCCTGGCACGGTCCCGATCACTGGTTAATTTTTCGGCCAAAAATGCATGAGAGATTTGTACCAATGGCGTATCCCAAAGTTTTTGTTCCTTTACTTCCTTCCTTCCTTCTTCCTGTATTAATTAAATTAAATAGACCGAGTAACATATATTTTGCTAGCAATTAGGCCCACAAAACAAAAAAAAAACAGCAATATACATTAAGTGAACAATGTTTTGAATTATCACTAAAGTGATAGCCTCTACCAGGCAAAGTTTCAAATATTCTAGTTTACTTTATAAATGTTCATATGGCTATGATGACGCAGAAAAACCTCCTTGATACACATATCAATTGCACCTTACTGCCGCACTCACAAACGTCAATTAGCGATAATTCCTTTGCCATTTTTTAACTTAATTATTTTGGTCTTCGGAGCCTTTTATGATTATTTTCCATTACTCAGTACGAAATAATTGATATCTCAATTAACTGTCAGTGTACTAAGTACTTGGCTTTAAGTGTCGTAATAATCCAATTTCAAAAAATGGTTTAGTGATAATTATTAACTACTAGCTGTCCTTCGCAGCTCCGCTTGCGTTATTTTCTCATTTTCTGCACAACTTTCTTAATTTTTTTATGTAAGAAACTTCTCCTGGCAATAACAAACACAACAAAAAAAGAATTATTGAAATCCAGCCAGGTCCAGTCGTTCTCAAGTTATAGCGTGACCAGGAGAAATAGGGAATTATATATTAGGAAATTATATATTACCTATAATTGAGATTTGTAGGTGCGCCAGTTAGTCTGAAGTCATCACATCGGCCCTAAAAGATCTTACTGATCAACCAATCTTTCCATTACGACTTTAAAAAATCTAAAAATATAGAATAAGATATCGTACTTAAATGGATGAAATATTTATCTCTCGCCTATTTGTCGCTTCTTTACATATTAAAAACTGTAACACGCAACTTCACGTGACTGCTAGATTGTTTTAATTAGCATTTTGTCACATTAGCAGAATACCCAAATAAAGTTCTGTTTCCCCTTGCATTCGTGACGGAAGTGGGATTCCGTTTACAAAAAGTAGGCAATTATGTAAACGATATTAAAAGATACGCGATCCTTTTCTTTGGGTAATCTATTCACTTAACGAGGCACGAATACTACTTTTTTATTTACTACATTTTTATAGTCGCCGACAGAACATCTACTGCCAGTGAACTAGGACGTTTTCGATGTTTTTTTACAGATTACAGATTATGGTTAAGTGAAAATAAAAATACTATGATGGAATTTAGTTAAACAAATAACATATAGCAATAAACTTACCTACTTACCATAAAATAATAATAATGATAATAACCTAAAGCAATCTAATCTACACAATCGTCATCTAGTACACTAGGTAAAGCTTATGTAATACTATATAATATGAAAGACAAAAACACACATAAGTACATAAATAGATAGATAATTAACAACCAGACACTTGGTAGGAATCGAACCCGCGACCTTTTGTGTAACAGTTAGGGTCTCTAGACCACTGTTTCTAAATCGGTGGTCCGTGGACCACAGGTGGTCCCTGAAATCACCCAAACTGAAAACACTGAAACTAAAAACGCAGTGCGAATGGCAAAGTATTGGGCGGACAGGGTTAGATTGGTTCTGTTGTCGACACGAAAGGAAGGAGATGTTATATTTATAGAATTTCATTATAATGAAGGTATGCTACCATCAAACATTTGGAGGCCCATAGAAAGAATGATCCCTCATCTTTACGAGGTTTAAGAATCATTGCACTAAACCAACAGGTCCGTCGTCCTTAGGGCTCCCACACATAACTGCGAAGCGATGCGATGCGGCGCCGCATCGCAGGAATTTGTATGGAAAATTCATTTGTTTGTCGCAGATATTTGCGATGCGATGCGAATTCGCAGTTATGTGTAGGAGCCCTTAAGGTCCTATCGTTATTTAGCTGTTGTTTTTTTAGGCACTTCATCAATTAAGCTACTATATTTTTAAGCCAGAGCACTGGCTTGTTGTGTTATCCTTCTGTCTTTCTATAGTAATTTTAAAAAACGAATTAACTTTTTTAGATATTGTGGTCTCGTTTATCCATGAGTCTAATTATAAACCGTATTGTGGGTATGCTTTATCTATATATATAAAAGGATAAGTCCTGACTGACTGATTGACAGACAACGCACAGCCTAAACCGCTTGTCCTAGAGACTTGAAATTTGGAGAGTAGACTCTTCACAATACGTAACCGCACACTAAGAACGGAATTTTCAAAATTCGCATCGGAAGGGGTCCAAAAAGGGGGGTATTATGGCTTATAAAAACGGGTGGTACCAGAACCTTGAAATTGTACATGTAGATTCCTTAAAGAAAATAAAGAGTTACGTGTTTTAGCATTTAAAAAAAAATGTATGTAAAAGAAGATACAGGACTACAAACTTGCCTGACTGACTGATTGACAGACAACGCACAACCTAAACCACTGACCCTAGAGACTTGCAATTTGGAGAGTGGATTCGTCACATTACGTAACCGCAGACTAAGAACGGAATTTTCAAAATTCGCATCGGAAGGGGCCCAAAAAGGGGATTTTATGGTTTATAAAAACGGGTGGCACCAGAACCTTGAAATTGTACACGTAGATTACATAAAGAAAATAAAGAGTTACGTGTTTTAGCATTTAAAAAAAAAATGTATGTAAAAGAAGATACAGGACCACAAACTTGCTAAAAATATATTATTTGATTATTTTTTTAGTAATTCTCATTGTTTTTCAACCCAACATGAATAGAATAGAATGAAGAATAGAATGAAGTGAGGTGTAAGAAATGATGAGGTTCTTAAAGTCAAAATATGACCACTAAGTTAAAAATCTCGCGTGTGGTGTCTTCTAAAAGGTAATTGAAAACCTTTTTAGGGTTCCATACCTAAAAGGTAAAAATGATCTGACTTCGTCTGTCTGTATGTCTGTCTGTCACACCTATAATATTTAGTTTTTTAAAGTCGAAATGGGTCATCAAAATTTTAAAGTGAGATTACTATATCGAGTGTGGTATCATATGAAAGAGCTTCATTCGCACGTCTCAAAACAGATTTTTATTTTGGTTTATGTTACGCAGTTTTTGGCTGATAATCTAAAATGTAAAAGAAATACCACCAAAAATCCCATATCTCCGAAGTTTGTGGAGGGAAAAATCTGAAATAATTATAGGTAATAATTATATGTCTATCTATATTTCAAAGGAAAAATAAAATGATCATTCTGAATAGTACAGTTTTTTAGTAATACTAAAAAAACCTTGACAAACAAACTCAGTTTTGCGTTTTTTTTTTGCTCTCTGAGGTGTTAATAACATTAATACATCCACGGATGGTATCCTGCACCGCGCGCACAAACGTCAAGCTGCCGCCTAAAAAAAAAAAGCTGCCGCCTTTCTCCTCAGCCAGCCCGGACAAATAACGGGCAACCTTTGGAGTTGTCGGTTGGACGTTTGGGTTGTGGGCCCTAGATGTCCATTGAGTACGGGGCGTTTTAGTAGGTAAGAATCCCATATACCCCGGTCAAGTCATACAGCTCCCGGAAACCTTTTGAAGATTTCCCCCGCGAAAAAAAAAAGTACCGAATCGAAACAAAAAAAAAACAAAAACCGGTTAAGTGCGAGTCTGACTCGCGCATCGAGGGATCCATACCATCATTGCACGTATTAAAGTTATTTTAATACGTGCAAATAAGGTATGGAACCCTCGATGCGTTGTCTGTCAATCAGTCAGTCAGTCAGGACTTATCCTTTTATATATTGATTGATGATGATGATAACGTTTTTTATTTATAGTAACCCATTTTTTGTCCCTGAAATATCCCACATATTTATCATGAAAAACATATTTCAATTACCTTTTAAAAGACACCACACTCGAGATTTTGACTTTGGGTCCCATTTTGACCTTGAGACCCGCAAAATTTCTCAAACTCAACTTCGTCCTGTTAATACTCTTACATAATAGTAGTGCCACCTAAAAAAAAAAAGCTGCCGCCTTTCTCCTCAGCCATAAGCCCGGACAAATAACTGGCAACCTTTGGAGTTGTCGGTTGGACGTTTGAGTTGTGGGTGCTAGATGTCCATTGAGTAGGGGCGCCGGGCGTTTTAGTAGGGAAGATACTCCGGTTCGGAGCTAGGTACCGAATCGAACCAAAAAAAAAATAAAGCCGGTCAAGTGCGAGTCGGACTCGCGCACCGAGGGTACCTACTTAGCACATATAAATGTTTTTTTTACTATTCTTTTAATACCTCAGATAGTAAAAATCCGAACTGAACCCAACCAAATTTATCCAAAATAACCCTTTTAAAGAGCTTAACAAAAAAAACTCATTTATTTTATGACGCTGAAGCTAGGTACCACCAGAGAGCCCGGGGTTCCCTCTCAGACTTTTTGAAGGCTTCCCTGCGAAAAAAAATGTACCGAATCGAACCAAAAAAAATAAAAAATAAAAATCCGGTGCGAGTCTGACTCACGCATCGAGGGTTCCATACCTTCTTTGTACGTATTAAAGTTATTTTAATATTCCTTTTATAGCAAAAACCCAACATTATAAAAAAAAAAAATATTTTTTAATTTACGATAAGTATTCTTACCCAACAAGTAAGATCTAAAACTGTTCCAAATATCAAATCGATAGCGCCAGTGGTTCTTGAAATATATACATGTGACAGACAGACAGACAGACGAAGTACCACCGTAAGGGTTCCTTTTTTACCTTTTAGGTATGGAAACCTAAAAACATACTGAGTGGATTATGGTGTCATTCGTCAGTCATTCTTGGATGCTTTAAAAAGACAACTACATGTATTTCAGTTTAATAATTGGAAAAATATTCCCGTTGTATTAACAAATTTCACTGTTTGACCTTAAGTTTCCTCCCAAGTTAATTGTCATATAAAAGATCATGGGAAAATATTTTATATTTAATTTTAGATTTTTATTTGGACTGCCTCGGTGACGATGGGCGCGAGTACGACCTTTGATCGCTTGGACCTGATTTTGATTCCCAAGTCGTGCAAAATGGTTATCGGGTTGAGTTTCTTTTGTAGGTATTTCTTCATTAACTACCTTTGCGCGAACGAAGTCGCGGGGGACTGCTAGTGTACATATATATTGCTACACAAATCTGTACGCGCAATTTGACGCCACAATATACCCTCCCGCCGCAAACCTCAGCGACGCCGGGATAAAGCGTGAAGATTAAACCACATCTGACCTTTTTTTATAAGAAAGGGTAAAAAGGTCACGAGGATAGGGAAATGTGTATCGATTGGAAGTCAACCAGCTGGCGATATCGGTTGTTTATGATACACTTTATAGTATAAATAATATAATAGGAGTTTGTGTGTGACTTATAGACTCGACTATCAGTCAATCGATTTGACCCGTTACGAGGAAAGTTCGAAAACAAAAATATTCACTTCGAAGCGGGGTAGGGTTTTGTTAAGTTTAATAAAAATCGAAATTCAGTTTACTTGTAATAATGGTTTATTTATTTAAAAAAGCTCACTGAATTATATTACATTCCGAACCGCAGTTAACTCTTTAACCAATATTCTCGATAAATCGGCATTGGCTAGGTAATCCATCTTCTTCGCTTTATCGCACTCTTGAGCGCAGCCCCGATAGAACTCACTGTCGATGCACTTAAGTCTTGACTCCCCATATAGTTATATGCGTGGCCTAGTTATCTCTACAGGGTGTTACAAAATATAATTAATTATCAAAGTTGTATAGTAATCTGTCGAAAGAACAATAAAAATACACATTAAGTATATGTGTAAGAGAAATATACAGCGATACCAGCTACACTTGTCACCGTCGTGATCACACCAGCTACGATGCCCTTCACACCGGAACACAGCAATGTATACAAATGGAACAATGTAGACAGAACATTAAAATTCCGTGGTGGCAGACACTGCGGTGGTAGGTACCTACCTCCAAGTAGTCCGGTCCTTTAAACAAGTGACCTACCACCTCGTAAAAACCTACCATTTCATATCTGGATGCGCCATTGTTCTTATTGCAAGAACACACACAATGATGTCCAACATACAGTCTATTCAATTATTATTAGATATAAATACTTTTAACTTTAAATATAGAACATCATATTGAAATGAAACTAATTTTACGGATTATATCGGATTTTATCGGATTATTATGTAGAACATCATACTTCCAACCTGGGTAAATTAGCATATTTTATAAATATATATATATGACTTGAGCACAGTATGTATACACTTGTACGTAGTTATTATTATATTCGAATAGAGTGCACAATTCTGGGCCATATTCACATTTTATATATACGACTGAATTCAACTAACGACATCGACGAGTTATAGTGACATAACCTACTTTAGCAGAGCAACGAAATAACCGTCTTAAAATTAACTTTATTCACTTTTAAACGTACAGGAAACAAGCACTGATGTTAACGTCATCCACTCAAAATTTAGATCGAGAATTTTATAGTAGCCTAGCTTGTACTTTATGAGTGGTACTGGCCCATTTCACTTCGCCTTCTGTGCGTAATTGTGCGTGCCATGCGGCTGTTAAATCTAAGCACGGTCCTTTTTAATACAATTTTCCAGTATATCAAGTGTGTATATACGTAGATGGATAATCGATAAACGTTCAACTGTCACCTTGGACTGAAAAACTTGTATTGATTTTCACATTAACCATACCTTTCGCATGGATATACTTATTGCAATACATAAAATTTTATGGAAACTCTTAATGCATCCCTCGATATATTATTTTTAATATATTATGGCCAGAGGGTCACTTAAAGTATTTTACTTGCTAGCATACATGGACAAATACTAGTTTATTATCCAAGTTCTATCAGCTACATTAGATTCATAGAAATAATAGCTTTATGTGTACACCTAGGTAACCAACGCAAGTTCTTGCCATTACCTATTGCAATTGTGTTTCGTCGTTGACTACCGTAATTGGCCCTTTTATTATGAGTTTTTTTTTAAACTGTGATACCATGTATGTATCTGCTTCTAATAAACCTTACCGACTAACAGACAGACAAACGATCATTCAACTTCTTATAATACCTACCCCTCCTTATGCTTCGGGGATTAACACATTTTTCCGAAGGCTTGGTCGCATCGCAATGTATGTTACATCCAAACTCCCTTAATATGTTGTTATAATCTACTGTACTAGATGTACGTGACGTTACCTCTTTTTAAAGGTGCTGTCAGAATAACAGCGCTGCCTCATAGTTTTTGTGGCACAGCAAAATGCTGAGACAGATCTCTTTTTGGCACCACACATTTTTTTGTAAGCTATTAGCTTACATATTCTTAGTTTTGTTTTTAAGGTGTGTAGTCGAATAAGTGTTTTTTCTTCTTCTTCTAATCTACCGAAGTCATTAATAGTTTTATGTGGTTAGACCCCGTTTAAATAAGGACCAATCTAACAGAAAAACTTAAAAACAAACCTGAGCATCCAGCTCATGATGGCACAAACACAGCATCCATACATGACACACGTAGTCTCTTTTATTTATTGAAAGAAAAAATATATAACAAAAAATAAATAAGCACCTAGTCTATTTCTAGAAAGCCTTCAAATGGAGCGTACATATTCATATATTTTCGTTTACGTAATTCTAAGAAAAGAAACACGAGATAGTTCCCGTTTGACGTCACCGAGAACCAACCACCAGTGCTACGGTACTAAAAATAAAAACAGATGCTCGGGGCTGTAAGAAATCGTCTCCAAGTAAGGGAACGTTAATCGAAAGCTTTGTTTGCCTTGACCCCGTTTGGAAGTCCAATGCTACGGCATACTCGCGTATAGGGTTTTTCAAGGACGTACTTGTATTTTGTAGTTCGGCCAGCCAAATAAACCCGGCAAGGGTGAATTAATTAAAGCACCTGACATTCAATGGGGGAGCGTTTGTTGTTCAACTAGTTACGTGCGAAGGTAGTTATTTTTTAATTGTTATTTTTGAGGGCGCTTTCGTCCTATTTAGTTTAAATACCTATATGGCAAGTTTAGCGCGGGAGTAATTTTGAACAGTCATAGTAACAGTAGGTTAACTAAAGCTAGTATCTAGTACATGTTTGATAGTTGACAAAAACGACCACACCTTCACTTTTTTTCCCGACTACGGGGTGAAAGGTTAATGAGTTTAACAGTCTATGTGATGTTTGTAAGTTAGATCGCAGCTCAATAACTCGCTACTTATCCAATTTTGCCCAATGAGGTGTCAATTGACTCGTCTTTACAGTAAGTTTTATAGGCTATATTTTTTTTATATATCAGCATTACTGTATAAAAAATATAAAACGAAAGTATAAAGAATAATTAAATCTACATTATAGACGTTGAAATGGTGCTCACTCAGCTTAATGTGATTGCTTCAAAAAGCAACAACGCTGGTCTTCTGAAATATTTCCTTCGTTTCTGCTTTTCTGTTGATTTATGCCTCACATTTCCCACCAGCGCCTCTGAATATATAAGTTTGGGCTAGATAATCGTAATACAATTTGCTGGTAAGCGGTAATGTCCTTGATTGCGCTCTAGTTTAAAAAAAATCAAGAAACATGTTAGAGGATAGCTGTGCAAACAACAAAAGTGCCGAATGATAGACGAAGATTGTGCTACACTTTGTTTAAGAAAACTGTCTCATCAGACTTCCACTGCAACCCTGTTATCCCTGCCGCTGGTTGATTAGAGACTGCTTAATGAGAATTCGCGCTACCATATTATATGACGGCTGTTCCACAATCTATGTTTGTATATTTAATAAACTTTTTTTTTTACTACTTATAAGCTAGTGCTTGACTGCACTCCCACTTGATGGAAAGCGGCGACGCAATCGAGGATGGCGAAACACACTAGCTTATTAAAAGCCTATTCACTCTAATCTTGAAGACACCCACATTGTAATCGAGCGGGAAAACCGACGCAGGCAAACTCTTCCAGTCCTTAGCTGTCCTTATTATAAACTAGCTGACCCACGCAGCTCCGCCTGCGCTATTTTTACGTTAACTAAACTTTTAATAACAGACATTCGCATCGAATACATAACCTCCTTTTTTATAGTCGGTTAAAAACTGGGACCCACTTTTTACTTGCTCTCCGAAGCACGGACCCGTTTAGTTCAAATGGCGTTAAACGGTCACCCATCTATAAATGACCTTATCTAACGTTGCTTAACCCGATCGATTACAAAACCTTGATAACAACTCTCTATGAGTGTTACCTTACTGATATTTATTATATTATAAAGAAAAATTTATAAAATCGGACCAAGCGTATAACCAACTACCCGTTTTGACTTTAATACCCTCTCCCAAAAGAACCGTGCTAGATTACGGGATAAAAAGTATCCTATGTTCTACCTCGTAGTAAGATCTCAAATCATGCCAAGTTTCATTTGAATCCATTCAGTAGTTTCGGCGTGATGCTCAGCCGTGATACAGACAGACATACAGACATACAGACAGACAGACAGACAGACAGACAGACAGACAAAAATAAAAAAAAATACATTTTCGGCCTCAGTATCGGTTATAGAATGCCCTCCAAATATAATTTCATCAGAGTAGCCAGCCTCTCGGTATTCTACAGGATGCATTTTGGAGAGTGTGCGCAGGAATTGCATGACTTGATTCCACCATCTCCCTTTCATCATCAGACGATGAGACGCACGGCACGTACAAACCCTTATGTGGTGAAAGTGCCTTCAGTCCGGACTAAGCGGTTTGCTTCTTCATCTATACTTATATTAGAACTGTAACAGGTCCAATTCTGTACATTGAAGATATTTTGAAAATTATATTTGGAGGGCATTCTATAACTGATACTGAGGCCGAAAATGTAATATTTTTAATTTTTGTCTGTCTGTCTGTCTGTCTGTCTGTCTGTCTGTCTGTCTGTCTGTCTGTATCTCGGCTGAGCATCACGCCGAAACTACTGGATGGATTGAAACGAAACTTGGCATGATTTGAGATCTTACTACGAGGTAGGACATAGGATACTTTTTATCCCGTAATCCAGCACGGTTCTTTTGGGAGAGGGGATTAAAGTTAAAATGGGTACTTGGTTATACGCTTGGTCCGATTTTATCAATTTTTCTTTATAATATAATAAATATTAGTAAGGGAACACTCATAGAGAGTTGTTATCAAGGTTTTGTAATCGATCGGGTTAAGCAACGTTAGGTAAGGTCATTAAATAGATGGGTCACCGTTTAACGCCATTTGAACTAAACGGGTCCGTGCTTCGGAGAGCAAGTAAAAAGTGGGTCCCAGCTTTTAACCGATTATAAAAAAGGAGGTTATGTATTCAATGCGAATGTCAGTTATTAAAAGTTTAGTTAACGTAAACATAGCGCAGGCGGAGCTGCGTGGGTCAGCTAGTAATATATAAATATCAAAAACAGATAAAACAAAAAGGAAACTTATTAAACTAGTCAATAATCATTATGACCCCTAAGCCATTTGACATAGATGCTGTTGACATATTATTATAGGTCCAAAGATAATGTCACCGAATCACCAACTCGATCGATCTATCGATCGCCGGCGCGCGCGTCTGACGTTGATGACGCGACGATTCGTCGAAGGCAATCTTTAAGTAGTCTGTGGATAAAAGTGGAAGGTGGTGGTGGATAAACTATGTCTTTGACCTCTATGCCATATTGTTCTTGGGTGGGTAAGTATATAATTATGTGTTCTGCGGTTGGTGGTGACATACTCTTACCATCTCTCTCTTATTGGATACCATCTATACTGCGATCCCCAAGCCGCCTGCCAAGCGTGCAGATTAAGGAAACCCCTCCCTTCTAAGGGCGAGGCCTTTGTTCAGCAGTGGATGACACATAAACAAACGAACAGACAGAGGCCTTGAACACATATCAAAATGGAGGGGCATTTTGTATCAAGGTTAAAAAATTTAATAGCACAGCAATAGTAAATTAATCGGTTATCTTTTCTCCTATTCGTTTAAAGCGAGTTTTTAAAGTATGCCAATAGCATGTTTACTACGGAAATTATACCGAGCGATAAAGATGTTATTGAGCTTTTAAAGTGAACAGTAAAAATGCCAAAGTACTAGCTTTTAACAAGAGTAGCATGGGGTTTCTCGTTCTTAATACGATCGCAAAAAAAGACGAGGGCAAATATTCCCGTATAAATGTTCAACTATCCGTATATACTATATTTTTTATGGTGAAATCGATCCAATGGTCTCAAAATATTTTTTATAGCCGCACTAACGGGTAGGTTATAATTTCGTAATACCCAACCTACATTAGTACACGCAACATTTTCTTTGTGTGTATCTTGTATATGTATGTTGTCTTATATTTATTTATATCCAGCGTAAGTACAAATATGTATATTCCTTGCATTTTCATATCTATTTCCATAGAGCTCCATATAGCTTGGAGGCGATGTACGAGATTTACCATTTCGAGATTGCGATTGTATCAATCAACAACTTTTATATTCCATGGTGACGCTGTAATTTGATTGCATTGTTTTTCTGGCTTGCAACAAAGAATAAAAACAAATAGGAATAACGATGAGCACAAACAAACATGATGTGGGTTCAGGAAAAAAGTACGCTATGTGATAATGCAAACAGGAAAATGGTATGCGAAATCCACCTGATTACTTAACTCATATAATGACTGTGTTTTTATCCCGCTTCGCTTTTGTCTAAGTATTTTGTTTAGGAACAAATGACGCAGTCACATTCACCGTTCAATTTGGCCGAAGTTCGCACACAATAACATTCGCCTACAGAAAATATTGCCGGCAAGTTTTTATACTCAAAGTTTCGGTATTTTTATGAGTTCTCTGTTAGATCTATGTACGTTAGTAAAAGTTTTTCCTGTATTGGTGTGGTTGTATACATCTAAATTAAGCCTACAGTATATTTCATTTCGACAGTCGTACGTATGTTGAACTGCCGAAGGGCTAAACTGAAACTAGGCTGGCCGTTCTGCCATACGTTGGATAAGTTTAAAGGTAAAAGTATGGTTCAGTCATATACCAAGCACGACAGTAGGACATATGAAGATTTGCAACCAAAGGCAAATCTGTTTCAGTTAAATTCGCTACACATTTGGTTATTCCGAAACAGTATTTTCGTTTTGCGATGACAATTGTTATTTCAGCCAACTACACTATGTTGCACTTTATCGTGGCGGGCGTCACGTTTGCATTTCAACACGGCCATAACTCTGACGTCAAGTCATACAAAACAGAAAAATTTCGCTGAAAACACTTTATGTAACACTGGGTGTCAGGTTTCACCGTGGACAGTTTGGAAGAGGTTTCCTACCTTTATTCCCTCGTGCTTTACACCATTTCAATATTGCATTATCAGCCTGCTAATACAGAGAGCTATGTCGGCAGCTCCGGTTCTTCAGCGAATTTCTTCATTCCGTATTCTGTCGTTGTGGGATTCTGAGCTTCTCTAAAAGGCAAGCAGTTAAAGACCGCAACGGCTGTTCGTCAATAAAATCCTCACTGATCTGTCCAGGTAAGAATTGCACCCTCTCATCTCCTTCCGCGGTGTCAGTAAGAGGCGACTAAGGGAAAACAAGAAGACGGGCAGCAGCGTCTATCTATTGTTGACCTACCACCGATACTGCGATCCCCAAGAGGCTTGTTAAGCGTGGGGATTATGGAAACCCCTCTCTTCTAAGGGTGAAGCTTTTGTTCAGCAATGATGATGATGATATTTACGCTCCTTGTAGAATACATTGAGATGACCTTACCGTGAGCAAGAACCACCACCATTTTAGGGGAGGGGGAAATTTGGTTGCAGCTATCTGTAAGCTAGGCAGAGCCTGTAATATAACAACCAGACTACTGACACACATAATTATAAGTAAGTACCTACATTTTTATTACATTTTGACATGGCTGTCAGACACCCTGGCCGCTACCCAATAGGTAGTGAGTTCGATTCCTACCTTGTGTCTAGGTTAATCTATTTAAGTATGTATTTTACAAATAAAGTAGGTATATAAGTAAGTATTTGTATCAGTTGTCTGGTTACTATATATAACACAGGCGCTGCCTAGTTTGATGTGGATTATCCCAAGATAATACCCGGATAAAACTGAATAACACCCAGACAAAGACTTGCACACTTTTTTCCAGGGATTGAATTCAAACCTACGACCTACTTGAGTAACGGCAGGGTTTCTAATCACTGCACCTACGGGCCCATCATACATATTATTGTGCACTAAGATCCGCGTCCACACGCCTAAGTTTCTAACATCAAGCAAACAATTTCATGCAAATAGTACGCGGTGTTAGAGACATATGCAGTCCGAAGACCATGCTAGTTGGTTAACATATTAGCCTAGTTAGGAGTTCGCTGGTCGGTCACGCGATCCGCTCTCTGTCTGTATACCGTTTAAAATAGGTGTGTCCAGCAGTCTTCGTGTGTTTAATGTCTAAACTTTTTAATTATACATACAGCTATTTAGGAACGTATTCGCTTGGTTCAGTGATATTATAGACTTAGAAGAAGCAATATCTGTAGATTCACCCGGAGAAAGTCAACAAATGATGCTGGTAGGTATTGGCTTGTTAGCTCTCCTATGGAATTTTATAATTAGGTATAACGCTGAGGGTATAACGTAATAGTTAAAACAAACTGTTTATAAAAAAATGTGCGTGCGTGGAGTCCCTCCGCGCGGAAGAAGTGAATTTTCGCTCTGTACTGTACGACACTGTACGACACCGTACGACACCGTACCACACCGTACCGACGTCAGTCAGTCAGTCTGTCTGTCTGTCAGTCTGTCAGTCTGTCTTCCAAAAATGTTATCATTTAACGCGTTAGACGTTATGCATTAGATGTTAAGCATTAAATGATAGGTGTTAAACGATAGGTGATAGGCGTTAAATGATAGGTGTTAAACGATAGGCGATAGGCTTTAAATTTGTTAAGGTTATGAAAGCGCTCATGTGACGCCGTCACTGAGTGAGTGGGTGAGTGGGTGAGTGGGTGAGTGGGGGAGTGGGTGAGTGGGTGAGTGGGTGAGTGGGTGAGTGGGTGAGTGGGTGAGTGGGTGAGTGGGTGAGTGGGTGAGTGGGTGAGTGGGTGAGTGGGTGAGTGGGTGAGTGGGTGAGTGGGTGAGTGGGTGAGTGGGTGAGTGGGTGAGTGGGTGAGTGGGTGAGTGGGTGTGTGGGTGAGTGGGTGAGTGGGTGAGTGGGTGAGTGGGTGAGTGGGTGTGTGGGTGAGTGGGTGAGTGGGTGAGTGGGTGAGTGGGTGAGTGGGTGAGTGGGTGAGTGGAAGAGTGGGTGAGTGGGTGAGTGGGTGAGTGGGTGAGTGGGTGAGTGGGTGAGTGGGTGAGTGGGTGAGTGGGTGAGTGGCTGAGTGGGTGAGTGGGTGAGTGGGTGAGTGGGTGAGTGGGTGAGTGGGTGAGTGGGTGAGTGGCTGAGTGGGTGAGTGGGTGAGTGGGTGAGTGGGTGAGTGGGTGAGTGGGTGAGTGGGTGAGTGGATGAGTGAGTGGGTGAGTGAGTGGGTGAGTGAGTGGGTTAGTGAGTGGGTGAGTGAGTGGGTGAGTGAGTGGGTGAGTGAGTGGGTGAGTGAGTGGGTGAGTGAGTGGGTGAGTGAGTGGGTGAGTGAGTGGGTGAGTGAGTGGGTGAGTGAGTGGGTGAGTGAGTGGGTGAGTGAGTGAGTGACTTCGTGGACTCCGTTGACTCCGTTGACTCCGTTGACTCCGCTGACTCGGCTGACTCCGCTGACTCCGCTGACTCCGCTGACTCCGCTGATTCCGCTGACTCCGCTGACCCCACTGACTCCACTGACTCCGCTGACTCCGCTGACTCCGCTGACTCCGCTGACTCCGCTGACTCCGCTGACTCCGCTGACTCCGCTGACTCCGCGGACTCCGCTTTTTTTTTCTGACACCGTAAGTCAATTCGGCATTAAACTCTAATAGTGAGAATAGACATCGGTTATTTTGTTCTCATTAATAGAATATAAGCAGCAACGGTACCGAGAGTTGAAATAATTAGATTAAAAACAATCCTTCAAGTGTGAGTGCTGGGGCCTTAAAAACGTCGGTAGAAACCTTGGTGGGTAGCAAGATGAGATAGAACACACACAATACGCAAAAATAACTAAATCCATCAAAACAAACAAACGATACCGAAAAGGATTTAGGTAACGTTCGGATCTAACGAATACCTATTTAGATAACTGAAAAAACATATTTTGTTATGATTTATGTTAACATGACAGCGTTATATAAATGGAAATGCTGACTCCTGTGCCGCAAAGGCTAAAGAAATGTAGCAGTTCGAAAAAAATGATACTACAATATTTCTTTGTACGCTACGATAAGTCCTCCCGTTATTGCGCTGTGTATCACGTCGGCTACACATTGCTATGTGGGTTATAGATCGTGAATTTATCTGCGTAGGGAATTCGCACAGCCTTAAAAGTAACTCAGCCCTTAAGGAAAACTAAAGAGCGTTAGTTTATACGAGGTTGAGAACATCAGTTAGAGTGAAAATGAATAACAGTATCATTTGGTCGTGAGTTGGTTATTTCTTGCTCCTAAACATTTTAACAGACTATAAATACTATGCTGTATAGATTAGATAATGTCATCGATACTTACTGGTATTTCATTACGATATTTGTACTTTCTCTTCTACATATAATTAAATAAAATAAGACATATCTAGCCGTTATTAGCGTATTGTTCATTATGTACCTACCTTTACATGTTAAAATAACAGAAATGAGGAGAATTTTTATTTGTCCAAATTGATATAAACTGTTCAAGTTCAAGCAAGTTCTATTCGCAAAATGTCCTATTAGCATTTTGGTACAGTCAGATACACACCGTCATAAGAACCTTTTTTTTTTGACGTGGGGGAAATCTTCCAAAGATCCCCGGGAGCTGTGGGGCTCGATCGGGGTATGTGGGATTCTTACCCACTAAAACCCCCGCGGCTGTCGCATCGGCACATGAGAGGGGTTCCCCAGGGCTCTCCGGTGGGATCTGCACCAGGGGCTCCTCAGTGCCTTGCCTTTGAGCCCACCGCCGGGGGGCGCATTGTAGCCCCCCGGGAACCTGACACGGTGCTCATGGGGACGGGGGTTGCTACCGCTCCGCCGTCCGTACTCAATGGACGTTCTAAGGGCCCACACCCCGAACGTCCAGCGACTCCGAAGAACCGTCATAAGAACCTACCGTAAGCCATGGCGGTAGGGCCCCAGGTAGGCTACAAATCATAATATGATAAAAAGTTAGGTAAGTATATTGTGTATTTACATACAATGTGTTATAAGATAATAAGTCCTACTTATTTTCGTAACAAATGGTAGGTATTTCTGATCACATATCCTACCAACTGTATCTACAGAGTAATGAACTTCATATAACTTTCATGTCCCGAAAGATTTCTCTAAACAAGAAGTTTTTTGTTCATGTGTTTGCTTGTAATAACCTTGTTGGATACTAATGGAAGTTTTCTTAAGTAAGTTTGTCATATTAGTTACTCTGCGCTAAACTAAATTATCAAGTAAAAGCTAGTTTGTAACTTACAACATTAATTACTTATCTAGAAGTCATATCTCTGTCCTTGCTTATTGCAGACAGGTTATATTGTTATATAAGGTAGAAGCCTAGCCTCCTAGCCAAAGTGACCACAGCTGCGGCCGATCTTTCACAAGACCAGCATTTACGCTGAGTATATCCACCAGTGCCCAAGTTCTTGCGTAGACCGAAGTGAACTCTCTTCTTACTCTCACAATCCGACGGGACTAAAGACCGATAGGACCAGGGATCAGGCGCAGAACCGATATTTAAATGCCCACCCGAAGCATAGATCATCTTACTTTCGAGCAAATCAGGTGATCGGTCTACGTTGCCCTAACCAGTAAGGACACAGTTGTTACTCCCCCCGCTGGATTTCCACCTGCGGCCTCTGCTTTGCAAATTATGTGGTTTCCCGGTGCCACGGAGCATGTATCCAATATAATACATAGTATAGAAACTTCCAAGGGCGGGCCATTGCTGTAATGCTCGGGGAAGGAACGGATGAACATAGGCAAGGACATAGAATTGTGGAAGGTATGGAGAAGGCCTTCATCCAAACAGGGATCCATAACTTGGAAACAAACGAAAACTGATAATATCAACTACTAGAGTCGGTACCTATGATATGGAATAAATAGCTTATTAATAATATAGGGTTATACCTAGGTTACAGTTCATTCTTCATTCAAAATTGTCATTTCAACAGCTATGTAAGTATCTGATAATTACTTCTAGCAATTAAAATGGTTCTTCAGAGGTAAAAGTGACCCAGCAATATGTAGGTACATGTCCATAATTAAATTATTGACTCTTGAATAAATACTTCAGAACGATCAGTCCATTTCCCGTATCTGCTTTATAGTTTAAGTCAAAGTCAAAAATATTTATTTAAAACTAGCTGACCCACGCAGCTCCGCCTGCGCAATTTTTACGCTAACTTAACTTTGAATAACAGACATTCGCATTGAATACATAACCTCATTTTTTATAGTCGGTTAAAAACTGGGACCCACTTTTTACTTGCTCTCTGAAGCACGGACCCGTTTAGTTCAAATGGCGTTAAACGGTCACCCATCTAATTAATGACCTTACCTAACGTTGCTTAACCCGATCGATTACAAAACCTTGATAACAACTCTCTATGAGTGTTCCCTTACTAATATTTATTATATTATAAAGAAAAATTGATAAAATCGGACCAAGCGTATAACCAAGTACCCGTTTTGATTTTAATCCCCTCTCCCAAAAGAACCGTGCTAGATTACGGGATAAAAAGTATCCTATGTCCTACCTCGTAGTAAGATCTCAAATCATGCCAAGTTTCATTTGAATCCATTCAGTAGTTTCGGCGTGATGCTCAGCCGTGATACAGACAGACAGACAGACAGACAGACAGACAGACAGACAGACAGACAAAAATTTAAAAAAATACATTTTCGGCCTCAGTATCGGTTATAGAATGCCCTCCAAATATAATTTTCAAAATATCTTCAATGTACAGAATTGGACCTGTTACAGTTTTATTATAAGTATAGATAGGTTTAACGCTAGCACTTTTGAATGGTTATTTATTAACACTACCTTACAAACAGAAATACTTAGTCATTTGCAAACGGTATTAGTCGGTGACTACAGTTATTCGTTATTATTCTTGGATTTAAGTACAGTAAGAAAAAATCGTAATCCACAAGGAAATAGTTTTTGGTACCTGTAGCTACCTATATACATAAGTAAATATGATTAACTAAAAACCCAGAGAAAGGCTGACTGTCTACCGGAGCGGAGCGAGGCAGTGGAGCGGAGAAACGGAGAAATATTAACCAATAAGATTGCACAAAATCTCCGCTCCTCTTTAGTGTGCAATCTTATTGGTTAATATTTCTCCGTTTCTCCGCTCCACTGCCTCGCTCCGCTCCGGTGGACAGGCAGCCTAAAGCTGTACAAATCAACAGCAAAAATACAATAAAAATCTTTTAAAATAAGAATTTTCTCTAGGGATGAGGGTGTTATTGTTTGGAAGGTAACAAAAACTCGTTTTAATTAACGAAGTTTTCAAACAAACAACAAATTTACTGGAAGCGGCTGCATTTGAAAATATTTTGCGGTCGGCAGACTTAAGGCGCGGTCTTAGTGCTAAAGTAACATTGTTTAGAAAGAATCGTTGAGCCTTGATTACGGCATAACGAGAGGAACTCTAATGAGAAATGTAAACCAACGAACACAATATGCAATGATTATGTAGGTACTCAGTAACCCAATAATAACACCCAGAGTGAACCATTCACAGGCATTGACAGGCCCGTTGGTCTAGTAGTTAGAGTTAGACACCCTAGCTGCTACCCGACGGGTCGTGGGTTCGATTCCCACCAAGTGTCTGGGTTTTATTATCTATTTAAGTTTGTATTTACAAAAATAAATGTATATAAGTATTAGTATCAGTCGTCTGGTTTCCATAATACAGGCTCTGCCTAGTTTGGGTTCAGATGACCGTGTGTGGATTATCCCTCGATATTATTTTTTATTATTTTAGTAATCCAATAAGAAATCCTAATGTGAACCTGTCAAATAAAAGATTGCATTGCTCTGTAGTTTCAGCAGTTGCAACATTAATTTTGATGATTTATATTATAATGCTAACCAGACCAATACTTTGTATATTTTTAGTAAAGTATTATTTATTAAACCAAAAAAAATAAAGGTTATTGAAAAAAAAGCACAAAATGAATTGCTAACTCAATTAATCAGTCATTATAGAAGTTCTTGACGATTTCATCCGACATCACCTGATTTCATTCAATATGCTGGCAGAAAAATGAACTCAAGAAAAAAAATGTTTCTTTTTTCCTCATAAAATGGCAACTTCAAAGGTAAAGACATAATATTTAATACCAGCATATTCATAAAACAATGAGGGCAATATTATGTAGATGGAGCGGATCTGTCATAAAAATATGTACGATTCTGACGCGGGTAGCCGCCTGTCGTGATGCGGGCAGTAAGCATGATAATTTGTAATTTTATGGTTCGCTCCGTTAAAATCCCTCTCTGGCGTAGATGTAGGGCTACCAATATACCATTTTCAGTATCGGGATTTGCTGGTTTTAAAACTTTAGTCTAACTTACCTTAGATGACTGGACTAGTTTGGACACATTTTGGAAAAATCATATCAATTCATATTGTTAATTAATGACGGCTCTGAAATTAAAAAAAAAACAGTCAAAACGGCTTTCAACTAAATAATTCTGCAATCTGTAATTACTTAGTATGAATTTTATTAAGTAATCGTCGCTCTTTCTCTCTCTCTTCCTGACTATATATCTCACATTGTGCTAGGGTCAGCCTTCTGTGTCTTCTCTCTCTCCAATTCGCATTCTCTCATATCCTGCACCTCATTCTGTGATATGATACCTTGCATTCCCTTATCAGTAGATATTTCCATCGTGTCTTTTGTCTGCCTCTGGATCTTCGACTGGAGAAAGAAGAATCGTCGTTCTTTCTATACGATTCAATTACCTACATACTATATTTGCAATAAACATATTTAAAACACAGGATGAATTATTGTAAAAATGAGCACTTGTGTAAAATCTAATCTAATTAAAAATATTTCAGTAGCAAATTAGGTTTTGGGTATTTGCGATATGTTCAAAGACGCGAGCACTTTTCTTCTAATTCCTCAGATATTCTTTTTTCGTATGTAATTTCCACTGAAAATTATCAACCCTACCCAGCACAGAGCTGCTCCCAGCATAGTTGCTGATCCGGTCGCAACCCTTTGAAATATCCCAAATTTTATTTAAAATGTTTTAAACTTGTATCACAGAATTCCCCGTATTGTTACGTACTTAAGCTTATTATATTTTTAGGGTTAACTAAACAGGTTGTCCGCAAAAATGTGCCGTCAAAAGATATAAAAGAACCAAACATTAAAAATTCCTTTATAAATTCAGCTTCATGCGTACATTTTTACGATTGCCCCAGGCTGCGTAGGCGGCACTTGTTTGTGAAAATATTAAATGTATTATTTTATTACTGACCGCACGTTGCAGACTAAAGTGAGAAACTTATCAAGGAAGTTATAAAGCCGATTTGAGAATTTCTAAGGAAGTACCTATATAGGCCCAGTTCGGCGGAGTTTACGTGACATTTCAATTAAACGTCAGATTTCGCTAATGAACTTGCCGTCCTTTGCCGAACTTCGGAAAAACTCCATCGGTGTCCTTTGATCTCAATTGATTCGTGTCTGGCGTACTCTTACCATTTGTAATATACTGAAAACATCGTAATGGTTTTAGCAATTCGATTTACGCCATCTGTCAATCTACCTATAGTAAATACCTACTGGTAAATGCCGTAGTTAGCTATATTTTTATTTTATGTTCAGGCAGAAAGGAAATTCTTCGTTTTTATGACCACCAATACAAGTGCTTACAATTACAGTGACGTGAAAACATTTGGACGAGAATACGAATTATTACTAGGACTATAATTAATCTACATACATACTAAAAGAAGAATATGAAAAACTACTAGATATAGCAGTATGTTTAAAGCTAATTCTACTAAAGTATTTTATGCAAAGGAAAAACATAAAAATATTATAGGACATTGATTGACCCAGCAATTCTAATGAATAAAGGCCTGTCAGCGAATTCCAGGAATCTTGTATATAATAGATCATTATTTAGCTGTTAATAAATTGTTACAAGCCGAGCTCAAAACACGTATCTGCTCTATCTACCTACCCAACCTACAATCATATTAATTATATGTCTTGTAGATACTGAATTCCAATTATAATATAAAGAGTCGTTACATTTCCACTAACAATATATAAGAAATAAAAAAGTCTATCAATTCAAACATATCCAAATCCGTTCTGAAATGGTACAAATTCTAATATTTTGTTTCAAACTTTGCCATCTCCCCTAGATGTCTTTAAAACAAAACGTGCCATATCCATTTCGACCAATCACAGCGCAGTCTAGTTACGCTAAGGCCTAAAATTATTATACAATTCCATCGTCAGTTATTCAAATGTACTTTTTCAATTATATTGGTGATTTTTTAATATTCAATATAATATGTACATTAAAATATCAACATACAATATAAAATAATGTTTGAGCCGTTCAAAAATAATTAAAATGCATGTTTTCTCTGGTTTACGTTATGATGGAGTAAGCCATTTTGAAATTTAACGACTCCACGAAGGTAGGCACTTTATTTTAAATTCCATCAGCCCCATAAATGTTAATAAAACCATTTTAATATGATTACATCCCAATGCAATCCACGTCTAAGATAAAAATCGAGGAACACTCCTTTGCAGTTAAGTTACTTGTAGCTTACAAGATGCTGCCACTGGAAGATTAACGAACTCCTTATGAAGTTTTATTAAAAATGTTCGATCATCTCCCTAATCGATTTCCGTAACCGTCCGTGGTGGCTCTCGATAATATTGAAACTTTAGAAGTTGTCCACATGTTGTAAGCCAAATTAATATTGCTTGGACAAGTTATAAATACATATCGGATGATATCGTTGTGATTTTTGGAAATATCTTATTCCTTTCTTGTCCACAAGTAAACTACGGCGGCGTTATACAAGTCACAGTCACACAAAAGACTTTTCAATTAGCACCATTTTCTAGTTTTAATGATGCAGGATATGCCGGAAAAATACTGAGCAGGTACTGTCACGGCCACGATAGGTGTAATAGTTTTCAATCAAAACCATTTGAACGACGTTACATGCGCTTACCCCGTCCGCACATATTTTTGGGATGGCTCATGCAAGCGATTATCGTCCTAAAAGTGATACACCACTTGTGGCCGCGAGAGTACATATGATGTATTATTTGGTGTTAGTGTAAAATCCGACTAACTAATGTATTAATACAAATTAACTAGGCCTTCTAGTACAATTAAAATAAAAAGTTCCACGGCTATCCAATATTTGGATTTTATTAAATTTCACAATTAACAAAATTATGCCATCCTCAGACGTAACAGAAAGCTGTTCAAGAGAATATAAAACTACTACAGTTGTTTGTCTAACTGATATTTAACTGGCAGCAAATATAGCCGTGGGGTGTCCGGACAAGAATATCACCTACCCATCTCCTCCTGTTGGCGTTGGGTATCGTAAAAGGTGACTAAGGGATAACAAGAAGATGAGCCGCAGCGTCTTTTTATTGGATAACTATTGAATTCACCCAAGACTTTTCCCCCGTAAAGTGGAGGCCTATGTTCAGCAGTGGACGTCTTCCGGCAAAATAACGATAAAATGAAGGGGACATAATTTTTGTATAACTAGTTATAAACCAGTAATAAACCAGTTAGACTAGTCTATTTACTACCTATCGATCTAGACGCTCACCGAGTGGCATTTAATTAGAGTGGCAAACGTTGTTCGCATCGCAATCCGAAGGTCCTGCTAAATCAATAAGTTCAAATTCAGTTAGACTAAGTTTTGGACGGAATACCAATAACCAAATGTGTATGCCCCTAACAACCTCCCTTATTTTACTCATAAGGACCTCTAAACGTACAATTAGTGTCAATACTTCTCAGTCGTAAAATGATGTAATAATCTTACTATTTTTCTATAAAATATATTTCTATATATATATATATATATATAAATATTATCGTGTCTGGCGTACTCTTACCATTTGTAATATACTGAAAACATCGTAATGGTTTTAGCAATTCGATTTACGCCATCTGTCAATCTACCTATAGTAAATACTGGTAAATGCCGTAGTTAGCTATATTTTTATTTTATGATCAGGCAGAAAGGAAATTCTTCGTTTTTATGACCACCAATACAAGTGCTTACAATTACAGTGACGTAAAAAAATACGAATTATTACTAGGACTATAATTAATCTACATACCTACTAAAAGAAGAATATGAAAAACTACTAGCTAAAGCAGTATGTTTAAAGCTAATTCTACAAAAGTATTTTATGCAAAGGAAAAACATAAAAATAATATAGGACATTGATTGACCCAGCAATCCTAATGAATAAAGGCCTGTCAGCGAATTCCAGGAATCTTGTATATAATAGATCATTATTTAGCTGTTAATAAATTGTTACAAGCCGAGCTCAAAACACGTATCTGCTCTAACTACCTACCCAACCTACAATCATATTAATTATATGTCTTGTAGATACTGAATTCCAATTATAATATAAAGAGTCGTTACATTTCCACTAACAATATATAAGAAATAAAAAAGTCTATCAATTCAAACATATCCTCCACCTGGTATATCTGGTTTACGTTATGATGGTGTGCTTTTTTTTGGTTTCTTTGTCTCTATTATAATCTTTTATTTTATTATTTTTTTGTGTCTCATCTGTGGCAATAAATATTTACAGTTTATTTACAAATATGTACACTTAAACTAGGTAAAAAACTTCCTCGAAGTTGTCGCCGCACTGGGAAGGAAGGGTACCTAATATACATATATATATATATATGGATCCGTTTTTTTCTGGTTAGTAAGTTTCTAATACCAACATCTGGAATAATTTCCGGCTTCTGAAGATCAGCTTTTAATGTAGGTACCCCCCGTAATATACCTATTTTAAGGACCCCAGTTCACGCGCGCATAATACATAAAGTTGCTGATAAAATGATAGGTAATATCGCGTACATACACTGTCGTCTATTTGACAGATATTCATAAGTTGTTATATATACAGGTGTCCAAGCATACCAGGTAGCCGGCACGTAGGCATGGGTGTAATTCCGCTTTATTGGGTTTATAGTGCTAGCTAGACTATCCGACACGTGTAGTCTCGGCGGCCATGAATACAAATGAGTCCAATAAACACAATTATTGAATAAAAAAGAGTAAAATATTGAATCCTTGCAAAATTATTTATTGAAAAGTAGTAATATTTTATTTCCGTTATATTACGTGCAATGCAATTTAAACGCGTTTCGTAATACAATTAGGATAATTTAACGCATACCTTAACTAATTCGTATATAAAGGAGCAAGGTCAAGGGTATAGGTCTTTGGTGGGTCTTTGATAGAATCATGACTACCACGGGTCATGCATGGATCACATTTAAATGGTGTTTTTGATCATCAGTTACATCAAAAATAGGCCTAAATTACCTTTATATTTATTGCATATATTTAGTTATTTGTAAATATGAATACACTAGCAATTCCCTGAGGCTACGCCCGCAATTTTTTTTCCACCCCATTTAACCCCTTTAGGAGTGCAATTTTCAAAAATCCTTTCTTAGTGGATGCTTACATCTTAAGAAGAACCTACTGTCCAAATTTCAGCTTCCTAGGTCCAGCGGTTTGGCCTGTGCGTTGATGAATCAGTCAGTCAGGACAAGTAATTTTATATGTACCTATACTCGTAAATGATAAAATGTTCACAGAACCTAATTTATAAGTGTGGAGTAAAATTTTATGAACGAGTAAACAAAGTTCATTTCCTAAAACAATGAGCAATAGGTACTAGGGTAAAAGTGGGATAGTTGCCACACTTTTTGAAATAACTTTATATCTCTCAGTTATAAAAGCAAAATTCTTTACTTGTAATACGGGTAGATACTTTAGTTTATTATCTTCAAACTTATGAAAGGAAAAACAATTATCTTTGATATTTCCAAAGTATTGGCGATTTTTGCGGACCTCTAAATTTTGAGGCATCTATCCCATATAGGGGATAATTGCCTAATCTATGTAAATTACGTTTAGGATAGATGCCCTGCTGAAAAAGAGGCCATCTATCCCGCAAAAACTCCCACTTTTCCCCTATCTACCTAATGATATTTTACTATATCATTGTATCTACCTAATTAGTCACGGTAATCAAACAACGGAAACAAGAAGACGGACAGTAACGTACACAAATCGTGAATCCTAGCCGTTAAACCAGGATACCCTGTGCCATAATCACTAGGATTTCCGATTAATCGATGTATGAAGGACAGCACATGTCACAAATCGGTTAGGCACCCTCTAGCTTAGCCGATAGAGCCCGGCCTATTGTAGTTCAAGAGCTGCTCTGTCGGCGTGCCTATAATTGAGCAACGAGCTCTCGTATGTCGAGGTTTCCGTACTCCAGTAGGTATGCTAACTTATTTCAATTTACATTTCAATGTGTGAATTGAAATACATACTGGAGTACACAGAGGCCATGGAGTATTTGTATTAAATGTCTGTCCTGTCGGACCCGTGTTAACATGATGCAGATCGGAATCATTGGCCGTTGAGTGGATTGCATTTAGGGTTCTTTTCTTATTTTAGTACCGTGACTAATTCATTGTCATCATCATCATCAACAGCCCAACAACGTCCACTGCTGAACAAAGGCCCCTTAGTAGGGAGAGGTTGCCATAATTCCCACGTTTGGCCAGGCGCGCGGGGGTCGCAGTATTGGTAGTAGGTAATCCAATACTTAATTCTTACTAACGTTCGCCTAAGTTGATCCGATATACAAATCCACCTTGCGATGGTTACGGAAAATGTTGATCCGATTTAAATGGGCCAATCAGAGCACAGCAAACGATCGGATTGGCTGAAAGTAGCCGCGACGTTGCCGTTCCGTATCTTTGATCGTACAAGCTACAGATTAAACGGATAACTCAACAACTCGACAACACCACTACTTGTAGCGGATTTCTGGTAGTCATACTAATTTGTCATATCAATATGTCAATAAGGACATACATAACATCCTGTAGGAAAAACCAATGCCTATGCAATAATGCGTTAAACGTTAAGCGTTAAATTTGTTAAGGTTATAAAAGCGCTCTTAAGGTTATGAAAGCGCTCACGTGACGTTGTCATTCAATGTCGTTCAGTGTCTGACTGACTGAATGACAGACTGACTGATAGACTGACTGATAGACTGACTGATAGACTGACTGATAGACTGACTGACAGATAGACTGACTGACTGTTTGATAGACTGACTGATAGACTGCCTGATAGACTGACTGATAGACTGACTGATAGACTGACTGATAGACTGACTAATAGACTGACAGACTGATGGACTGTTTGATAGACTGAATGATAGACAGACTGATAGACTGACTGATAGACTGACTGACTGATAGACTGACTGACTGATAGACTGACTGACTGATAGACTGTTTGATATACTGACTGATAGACTGACTGATAAACTGACTGATAGACTGACTGACTGACTGATAGACTGTTTGATAGACTGACTGATAGACTGACTGACTGACTGATGGACTGTTTGATAGACTGACTAATAGACTGACTGACTGATGGACTGTTTGATAGACTGACTGATAGACTGACTGATAGACTGACTGATAGACTGACTGATAGACTGACTGATAGACTGACTGATAGACTGACTGATAGACTGACTGATAGACTGACTGATAGACTGACTGATGGACTGTTTGATAGACTGACTGATAGACTGACTGATAGACTGACTGATAGACTGACTGATAGACTGACTGATAGACTGACTAATAGACTGACTGACTGATGGACTGTTTGATAGACTGACTGATAGACTGACTGATAGACTGACTGACTGACTGACGGACTGTGTGATAGACTGACTGATAGACTGACTGATAGACTGACTGATAGACTGACTGATAGACTGACTGATAGACTGATTGATAGACTGACTGATAGACTGACTGATAGACTGGCTGATAGACTGACTGATAGACTGACTGATAGACTGACTGATAGACTGACTGCCTGATAGACTGTTTGATAGACTGACTGATAGACTGAGTGACTGACTGACGTCCCGCGCGGAGGGACTCCACGCACGCTATTTTTTTTTCTCAGTAGGAATATATGCATTACGTTGTTGAAATAAGGTCAAATTTGCTACGATACCACCACCACCTCCGCTGCATCCCCCTCCACCTCTACCATACACTGGCGACCGGAGCGGAATTCGTGGTGAAGTTGGAGATAGCGGAAGCGGGGAGAGCGGGGTCGGAGGTGGACCAAGCTGAGTTTGTGGTGGAGGCGGAGGGAGCGGAATTTATGGTGGAGGCGTAGGTAGCGGAGGAGGAGAACGAAGGCTTTAGAGCGGGGGCGGTGCATGGTGGAGGTGGAGGCAGAGGCAACGGAGGTGGTGGTGGATGCACTGGAGTGCAGTACAGTGGGGACCGCGTGAGGGCAAGTGGGGCTCACATTAAGGACAGGTGTTTACATTCGTATGTGGTGGTGGTATCGTAGCAGTATCGTTACTGCTCCATCATCACGAGCCCAAACTCAGTGGGTCTACGATTATTGGTGCATAATTCCTGTGACCACCTTCCTGCTCCATCATCAAACCCTGATCACTATTTTCCTAGCAACTACTCGCCGAGACCTACCCAACGAACCCAAACTCAGTGGGTCTACGTTTATCAGTGCAGAAATCATGTGACCACCTTCCTGCTCCATCAACAAGCCCTGATCACCATTTTTCTAGCAACAACTCGTTGAGGCCTACCCAACGAGCCCAAATTCTGTAGTTCTACGTTTATTGGTGCAGAGATCCTGTGACCACCTTCCTGCTCTATCATCAGACTCTGGTGAAAGGTTACCATTTTCTTAGTACCAGTTTTTTAGTATCATCCGATTTACAAATGTTCTAAATTTCAGATTTTTCGGAGTAATAGAAGTACCTAATGAAAAATGTCCATTGTATACAGATTGTATACGAAATATTCCTATCTCGACTTGAAAAAGAGCTGATGGTCTTCAAACAGCTAAACTGATTTTTAAGGAACATCGCTAAGAACCATCTCCATTAAACCAGCTTTCAATAAAAAAACCGCATACAAATCTGTCTACTCGTTTGAGCCCTGCGTCAAACTTATAACACCACTCGTTTTTGGTCGAGGGTTGAAAAGAAACCATCGAATTCGGTAGGATTATCTGAATGGACTATGACGATTTTGTTGACGAAGATATCATCTATTTTATGGTTTCTAGCAGTTCAATCTCCTCCCTATCACGCATGTTCTTTGAAAAAGTTCTTATCCGATCATGATGAAATTCATACCGAAGCATTGTAATGGTTTATTCTTTCGAATAATAAATGAAATACGTAAATATTTGTAGGAGTTATATTCATTTTGTTGCTTATAATATCATCTTTCATGCATTTTACCGAATAATTCTAACATTCCATTCCTGTTGTTTCAGAAACTAGTGGTTCATAAGGAATAAAAAATTTATGGGACCAACTTGATAGAACGTCCATTAGGTACAAAAAAGAATCATCCAAATCGGTTCATATTTGGCGGAATTATAAGCGAACATACATTATAAAAAAAACACGACGAATTGATAACCTCCTCCTTTTTTGTAGTCGGTTAAAATCTCGCGTAAACGTTTTTCCGCAATAAAATCTGTCAAACGAGTGAGTGAAGGTAATTCACAAATTTTGTTCCTCAAACGCAGCGGCTAACGCATCTTTCTTACCTTATTACTCTACCGAAGTTGTCTACTGGGTTCTATTTCACACGCAGAACGCGACGTTGCCGCTTTGTGTTCGAGTACCTATCCGTCAATTTTGGCTCCGGATCAATTTACTCTAAGTAAATGTCGCTTAGAAGTTAAATATACTCTGGATCTGAGAAATCATATTCAGTATGATTTTTTCGACCGTTAATGGATCAACAAATTGCGGTCGAATCGCTGACGAGTATGTTGAAATCCTGTCAGTGCAGATCCACCGACGTCACACGCTCATCAAGGACGGATCAAAGTACATATATCAGTTTGCGCGACGCAGAGCTGAGTATACACGTAAAATAGGTGGATCAACAATTGTTCTAACTTCCCACTGGATCAGCATTTACCGTGAAAGGTTCATTATATATATATATATATATTTATGTATGTTCGCGCATAACTCTGGCAATGATTAACCGATTTGAAAAAATCTTTCTTCCATTCATTCTTGAATCCATTGATTGGGTCCCATTGTTTATGGTGTAATTATCGCTTACGAATAAGTAGTTCCTGAAAAAAAAAGAATGGCGACTGCGCAGGAAACCTGCAGAAAAGCTTAAAAACATGACATTTTGTCGCTGTTTGAGGACAAGAATAGTCATAGCTCTGTCAAATATTTACCAATTTTAATGATTATTTTTTTATTCGAAAGAAGGAACCAATGTAATGTATCTGTATGAATGTTATCACAACCGGATAAGAACTTCCTGGAGGACCATGAATGATGTGGATGAATTTATCTGGTAAAAACCACAAAACTGATGTTCTCCATTACATTACTCTGACAATTATGAACCGATTTCGATGATACTTTTTTTTAGGGAGAATAAACTACTATGATGATTCCATGCAAATCGGGATAAATTGTTTCTAAAGAAACATGAATTATGTAAACCTATGTAGACGATAATAATAATAATAATAAACAATGTAAATATCTTGATCTTGCGCACGAGGTTGTCGACATGTGGGACATTGATAACGCAATCATTGTACCTATAGTCGTTTCCGCCCATGGCCTTATGGCCAAGAGCCTCGATAAACATCTTAAGAGGCTCACGTTAGACGGCTGGATCAAGGGCCAGATACAGAAGGCAGTGTTACTGGAAACGGCACGCATTGTGAGGAAGTTCCTCTGTCTGGAGCCTTAACCACCGCCTGCTAGGACCCTGTTCCCGCAGCCGGTTGGAAGGTGTTTTTTATATTTTTAAATGTATTTGTATTTTATATTTATATTTAAAAATGTAAAGAATAGTATATATGTTAGGGTTTGCAATTTTGTAGAGATTTATCGCTACTTATTTAATACTTTATTTTAATTGTTTAATATTTTAATATACTGGTAACTACTTTTCGAGTACTGACAGAAGCGGAAGTTAGTCATAGACTCTGCAATTGATTCGTAGCGCCGCCGCCGGCCAATCACGGAGCCGCATTAAAGAGAACTGATGCGGGCTGTGATTGGTCGTGGCGAGTCGTTTGGGGGTTTAGTTTTCGGGTAGGGATTTTTCTGATAAAAGCATGGTCGGTAGTATTGTGAGGTTATTCGAGTGTCAACCACGAGACTGTTAAGAGTTGGAAGTAACTGTTTATTGTGAATTTGATTGTAGTCGTGTATATTCAGTGTACAAAGTGTGTTATATTCTGTGATGATATCTTCTATTATTCTCCTCGGAGCAAGGTCGTCCTTATAGATCAGAAGTGGGATTCGCAACTAACTTCAACAAAACGTAAGTACACGCCCAAATCTACAATTTTTAGACAAGAAGTGTTTTGAATTAAGTAATCTTTGTCTTTTGAATTAGTTTGAATTGATATTTATCTCTACGCGTTGTAGTTTTTCTATATCGGTTTGCTGCTTAAAATTTATCATCGTGCATTGTGATTTCTAAATGAAATTTGAAGGTACCCGCAATACCTGGAAAACTAAAAATGTTTAAATATTTTTAAAGTACCTACCCTCTATTTTTATGTACAACGCTAATTGAGCAAATCAAACTGTTCGTATATTATATTTTGTATTTTCTCTGTAAGTGATTATCTTGTAATCTTTTGCGAAAATAAATGTCTTAAACCGTATAAGTATAATCCGCTATTTTCTGCAAATAAAAACAGCTGACGGTAAGACGGAGAAATTTCAATAGGTAGTCCAATGATTGACAGATACATCCATACCAATTGTATTCTTATAAAAAAATACATAGGTATGTAACAGTTTCGGATAATCTATAACGAATAATATAATTGGGAGATTGTATTTATTTCTTGCATGATATGGAATAATATGGAAGATGATAGCAGTGTCTGTATTGTATCGAATTATATCTGAAGTGCGCAGTATTAGTGTCAGATTGCAGTATTAGTAATGTATTATGGTCTCATCGGTTATTATTGGGTGACCTGATACCAAAATATTCCTACAGTGTATGGCAGTGATTGTGTTAGGTAGTCGTCAATCTGTTTTCTTTTAACTACATAGGTAGTAATTTTAGCTTGCCTATATAAAATGCTCTCTAATATTTACAAGCTACCGTCATAATACGATACACGTGTAAGCCTGTAACATAATATTCACACAACCTTTCTGTTGCGAGTCGAGCGTGAGCTACGGAATGACGGCCACGAGGATGACTAAGGTGGATCGGAATCAGCGTTCACAATCACGGCGGGACAACGACCGTCGTGGAAGGAGCCATCGCAATCGGTCCGCTGACTGCCGGTAGCACAGAGCCACGTGTCGACGCGGGACAATCTAACAGGTCACGTAGTCCTTCATTTTCAAAAAAAAAAATGTTTTCGATATTTTTAAATGCGTTAGGGATGGTTTTGCATCTTCCCAGGACCCAAAAACCTTATATAATATTAGATTTTGGATCCTTGAACTCAACGCATGCATACTTTGTTATATTAATGATTTGTTTACCAAGTGTGCATCGCTATACGGGAGGGTGATAGAACTATCACTGATTTTGGTACTTTGAAGTTCTAGGATCTGGCCGAGGTCTGGTAGTTCGATTCTATTGACCTGGTAGGAATGGCAAGAGAAATTACTGTTTGCTTTTCCTTTCGAGCAGAACATAGTCGGGTCTTGAAGGGGGGCTACTTAGGAGTCTTAGGACGAAGGAGGTTAGGACGAGGTTTATTACGAAGAATTGACACACAATCAACGTGATATTGTAGGGAAAACGTGCGGTAGTGTATTATTCACAGATACAACTATCGAACTTTGAGGTCTGGTTCCCTGGCATCGCGATGCTCATATCCTGATCTGCTCTTGCAATATCTTTGTGGCATTAAATATCATCAGTCCTGTTGCTGACTGTTGCTGACTGTTCCCCAGTAAGTTCCCCAATATGAATTACTGGTGCTGTCCTAAATCTATTAAAATGCATTGCAAAAAGCGATATGTATAGGTTTAATTAAGTCGGAATAGCCGAGCCGTTACTCAAAACTTATGAATGAAGTACGGAAAATAGGACTCTTCACCGCCTTTGTACCCTTTGGCAGTGACTCCACTTTAACGAATGGATATGTTGTGCAAAAATTAGGACTTTGTCTAATCATCTCTCATCGGTTTTACAAAGGACAATGCCCATCTGTGCCCCAGAAATGCCCAGAGAAAGTATATTACAAGATTGCTCTAATAAATAAAATTAGAATTATGTTATTAATTTTAAATCATATGAAGCACTAGATAAAAAATAATAATAATAAGACGTTCTTGTTAACATTGCAGTACCAGTGTATCTAACCAAATTGTTTTCACATACATATTGACATTATACAATGGGGACAGACTAGATAATTCCACATAACTGACATGTTTGTCTGATAACATACATATAAGTATATAAAAGAACACTGATCTGGCTTAGCTTATGTGATCATGAAGTTCCTAGTGAAAAACTAATAGCAATGCTGTCTGTGAACGATAAAGTAAAAAAAAAACCAGTAGGAAATTATCATGTTTAATGTCCAATATCATAACATTAAATCTAGATAACATATACATACTGCTAAAAAGTTATCTTGTGACATAGTGCTATTTGCATTGCTGACTTTCAGCTCCATACTATGGGCATGGTCCTTTGTTAAGTCTGGGTATGTTATCACCTCAACTATGCATAGACGTTACTGCCCAAGTTGTATCAGGGGGTGGTGAATTGCACGAACATACTTAATCGCTTATAAAAACTTGACTCAGTTGCAATTTCTTGATGTAGGTAATAAATTCTCCTTAACCTGAGTTAGACAAATGAGTGAATGTTCCCTTACGGCTTGATCAGTCGATGTCTTTGGGTTGTACGGCTCAGCCACGGTATTGGCTGATTGATCTACCATTTAGTAGCAGTTATGAAAAAAAAACGCATTGCAACTGAATAGTACACATGAGAGTAGAAACAGTAACACATGTCTAAAGGACGTATCAAGCTAAGTGCGGACGTGTTGATGTTGTGATAGTGCAATCATCAGCCATATGTCGGATCTTGATAGATTTTGTATTTTGTCGTGGGGATAGTGCAATTTTCTGACAAGGTCATAACGGGACCACCGTCAAATGTAGTCACAAGCACAGCATTATAATAATCAGGCTCGTGTGTCTGAAGATAAGCAACGTCTATTAGACATACTGAAACTCTAAATATTGTCGACGTCCCTCCATAATTTAGGACGCGCAAACATCACGAGTTGAATAGTTACCACTCAAACAGGTTGTCCCATCACGAAACGCGAAGGCCCGTCTCAAGCTAGTCTTTGCTTGTTCGTAAAAGGGATGGGTCATTTAGGATGTGCATAGATTATCGGCTGTTAACTTGAAATTATCTTATTCCTGTCATTGAAGACTAAATGCCTCTACTAGCTGCACAGGCCTGTCGTCGGTATTACCCGTAGTGCTGTTCTCTAAGCAGCAAGGGCTCGAGCTCGATGCTACGACAGTGGCTTGTCAAGTTTTCGTGTTCACTAAATTTGCTTAAGCAACACTACCGCCACGAGGGTCTAATAGTTTAACGGTCAGCTCTACGTTAAGCAGAAATTCGATAGTGAGTACGGATCCCTGCGGCGTTAGGTTCTACGTTTAATTCGGTGCTGGCTCGACGTCTAGCATGCACTGCTACAATAAGTTGGGTTGATAGCTGGGTTCCGATTTCTGAGTAGAGCAAGCATATCGTCGCTTACTATACTATATCATAGACTTTAGCAGAAGCGAAGCACCTCTACTCAGTTGTAAAGTTTAGCTGTGATTTTCTTTCTGCGAAAGTTTAGGGTTATCTGCTAGGTACCGTATTTTAATAATTACCGGTTAGTGAGCTGCATTCCACATTTCTGTACCGGGGTTAATTCCGAGAACCTTTAGTAGGTGTCTATATGTGTAAACTTTGCAAGAGGTCGATTGTTCTGTAACATAGGACTGGTTCTAAAGTGAGCCATGTCGCCAAATAAGCTACCGCGAAATCCCGTAGCCGTCAATGTGGAAGCCTTTTCTGACCAATTTCTGAGCGTAATAACAAACTTTAGTGACTACTGGTTGCACTGTCCAACTGGGAGACCAATCTGTAGGATCAAAAGTATTAACAGCGATTGTGATGAAAAGTGCCTAAATTACATAAATAACTACGTTTTAAAAGACTGTCAAGTATTATGTTATGTACATGGTAATAATAGCAGTATTCGATGGGTAGTTCTGAGGGATGCGGTGTGGCAACTGTGTCGTATGAACAGGTATGAACCACGGCGACATTGAATATTTCAGTGTCAAAAGAAGACCTTAGAACTGACAATCCTGGTTCGTCAGAAAATAATGTTAAAATTAATAGATTCATATCGTTTATTACATTCCATAATATTTACAAGGTGGTTATTGGGTGGTTATTTATTAAATTGGTAGCTTAAAGCTAAGTATAATTATGGACCGTGTAGGGCCACAAGAAAAAATGTAAATAAAATTAAAATTATGGTACAATATCGTTGGTATATACGATTAAAGTATTAATAAAATAAGAAGCGATTTATGTATTGGCAAATAAAAAAAAGGTATAAACGTTTGCATAGAATTCTCTTATTAAAAAAAAAAAAACATAACTTAAAAGCGAATTACTCCGCAATGTCACAAAAACAAAAGTAGTGGTGCCGTTTCATGATTTGCATGTTGACCACCTTGGGCCCTTCGTAAGATCTAAGGGAGGTTATACTCACCTACTTGTAGTTATGGGTGTGTTTACCTGATTGATTATACCTGTCAAGGAAACAAACAATCTGTGTTCGTTTTTGAAGATTATAAATTACACAATTGGGGTCGATCAGGGGATCGCTTGGCAAGCGATCGCTGTAGTTATTCTGCATCACATGCTTTCATAAGATTTGAACACTGTTTAGTCGGTGTTGACGGTTAGTTGGAAGGGTTCAATCGTACTATCCTTGAATCGCTAAACGAACTAAACAAAATGATGAGCAAGATTGATTTAGGCTTTTGGGGAGAGTTTGTTGGATACTTAAAAACGCAAACAAAAACATAGGTGTATCTGATTCAGAGGTGTTATTTGGTGCCAGCATGAATGGGATAAAGCTCTATTCTTAACGTGATAGTCTATCAAACTCTCCTTAATAGCGGTTTCCGTTATTCGAAATGGGGTTCAAGATAGGATAGATAAGAGGACAGAAATATAAATCCTGCGGGCAAAGCAAAAAGCTATAAACGTGGACATATCCACGTTTATAGAACCCTGTAGTCATTAATGTTTTGTGGATTAGCACGCATGCAAAACAAACTATAAACTAGCAGGCCTTGGAACTACATAGGTGAAATAGAAGTTCACGAAAATGAATCTAAAGTTAATGTAGTAGAATAGTAATGATAGTAATTAATTTGAATCCGTAATTTTGTGTGTATAATATGAGATATTAAGAGTAATGTTGCTACAGAAGGTCTTTTGTATCTTTCCAGATAAATCACAAGCAATCGATCGGTTTGTGCGCATCGGCCCACTGCGCCGTCTCAAGTAATCGATCGGCTTGTGCACGCTGTTGGTGTTAATCTGATTTCGAATTGGTAGTCGGGCGGTCATGCATGGTATCGAATCGATCGTGCCACGTTTTGATACGTTCGGTGCCACGACGGTGCGTCTCCACAAGTAATCGATTGGCTTGTGTGAGCCACCACAATGCATCGACCCACTGTGCGGTATCAAGTAATCGATCGGCTTGTGCCGCCAGTTGGTGTTTCGAATTGGTAGTCGGGCGGTCATGTATGGTATCGAATCGATCGTGCCATATTTTGATACGTTCGGTGCCACGATGGTGCGTCTCCACAAGTAATCGATCGGCTTGTGTGAGCCACCACGATGCATTGTCCCACTGTGCGGTATCAAGTAATCGATCGTCTTGTATATCCGCCAGTTGGGGTCTATATGATTTTGAAATGGTAGTTGGGCAGTCCTGCACGGACTCGATTCGATCCCAATCCCATTAAGTAGTCTCACCTGCGCCGTGTGAAGCAATCGACCGGCTTGCGCTGGTGTGCCAGTCACCAGTCTTTCGTGGACCTGAGTAAGTCCATATATGTACATATTGATATTTCGATGTGGTTTCGATTCGTTGTCTAATAAATTAGAATAGAAATAAAAGTGTACAGTTTCCTAACAGCAATTATTGATATATGTACATATTGATATTTTGATGTGGTTTCGATTCGTTGTCTAATAAATTAGAATAGAATGGAATACTAGATGTTTACAATATAAGTGTACAGTTTTCCTAACAGCAATTAGATAAATGATACATTTGTTTTTAATAAAATAAAAGGAATGGAATTATTATGGAATTATCTAATTAACTAACGAAGTTTATAGTAATGTAAAATACATGTACATAACATGATGTAAATAAGATAAAAATAAAACAGGTTCTAAACTATAGTTTGTACAAATTGTTGATGTTCAATTGATTGTATTAGAATGGACCTTCGTGCTGCTGACCATGTACTCGACACCGATTGTTAGGGTTCCACCTGGGTCGTGTGCGGGGACGCACACGTCGTCAGGATGGTCGATTGTTAGGGTTTGCAATTTTGTAGAGATTTATCGCTACTTATTTAATACTTTATTTTAATTGTTTAATATTTTAATATACTGGTAACTACTTTTCGAGTACTGACAGAAGCGGAAGTTAGTCATAGACTCTGCAATTGATTCGTAGCGCCGCCGCCGGCCAATCACGGAGCCGCATTAAAGAGAACTGATGCGGGCTGTGATTGGTCGTGGCGAGTCGTTTGGGGGTTTAGTTTTCGGGTAGGGATTTTTCTGATAAAAGCATGGTCGGTAGTATTGTGAGGGTATTCGAGTGTCAACCACGAGACTGTTAAGAGTTGGAAGTAACTGTTTATTGTGAATTTGATTGTAGTCGTGTATATTCAGTGTACAAAGTGTGTTATATTCTGTGATGATATCTTCTATTATTCTCCTCGGAGCAAGGTCGTCCTTATATATAAGAAAATAAATAAATGGAATAATAATAATAATATAACCTTTATTTCGGACAACATTGGATCCATATTTTGTTAGTAATACAAAAAACTAACAAAATAATGTGATCATAACCTACCTAGATCATTTTACTGTCTTCGATAGTTCCATCTTTATGTATGAAAATATCACTAAAAAGTATAAAATAAAATCTTTTTAAAAAAAAAATTGAACCGACTTCAATAACACTGAAAAGTATAAAATAATTGAAATATTATTGAAGTTGGTGCCAAATATTCAAAGCAGGTACGCTAACACCAACTTTAAATATTTTATTCTTCTTCTTTTTTATACATTTTCATTAAAAAACACCTAATATCCTTGAAAAGAACACAATAAAACAGGATGGAGAAAAATCTATAAATTAAAGGCCGGGCCGCAGCTCGTGTTCGTCATAGCACATTAAAGGTACGCGTCCATTGGAACGCGCCGGACGTACCGCACGCACGGCACACAACGGATTTTAGTTTGCTTTGTATGATTTTACATGGCGCTGCGTCCATTATCCGCGCCGGCATTTTCCGATGCAGACCGTCAAAATCAAAGAAAGCAAACTAAAATCCGTTGCGTGCCGTGCGTGCGGTGCGTCCGGCGCTGGCCAATGGACGCCTACCTTTATTCGCCAACTAGTGTAAAACAAAATACTCTCACAAACAAAATATATAAAAATGTTCCACTATACATTTGAATTATAAAATAATTATAAAAGTGGCCAAAAAGGTTTGCAACGATGCAGGTCGCCAACAATCCTTTATCCTTGCTTTTCACACGATAATAAAGGAAAGGCCTATGTACTGTGATTTTTTATTTAAATTAGTGACGAGGTGAGAAAAACGTTAGCCTGGTTTAAGCGACACGTCTAGCTACAGACAGCAGCTGCACTGTGATGCCGCTCTCACCCGAGACATTCGTTGATAGCATTAACTGCCGCACCTTCAAACATCAATTATTATAATTAATCATTAACTATTTTTTTTAATTTAGGATTATTTCGACACTTGAAACCAATTAATACTTAATACGCGAATAGTGAGTAAATAATATCTCAATTATCTCGTAATTAATAATCAAAAATAATCAAAGTCCGAAATATTTTCATAATAATTTATTATTCAAAATAGAAAGTTTTATCTCGTATAATCCAAACTTTCAAGTTATTCTCAATATTGTTACCTATTAAGTGCAAAGACTTGAACTATCAGACTCAGGCAATTGTAGTCTGGGCATTTAACTAGACATTTGGCCTCCTCGGCACGTAAGCTCGACGCAAAGACGCGACGGGATCTCAATACACGCAAATTACATTAGAGTGCATTTAACGAGACTGTTTCAGCTGCATACAGTAGATGGATGATAGCTAAGTTGGCAGTGGCACGTTTGCTTCTATGCAGACGGTGACGTAATTACAACTTAGATATAAACATACATGACATGTAAGTTTACTTAAATACACTTAAACACACACTTATTACATAGTACATACTAAGTACTAGTATACTGAAATATTAGGGTAAAAGTGGGACAGTTGCCACACTTTTTGTAATTACTTTATATCTCTCAGTAAAAAAAGCAAAATTCTTTATTTGAAATAGCGATAGGTACTTTGGTTTATTATCTTAAAATTTATGAAAGGAAAAACCATTATCTTTGATATTTCCAGTGTATTGGCATTTTTCCGGACCTGGGGCATCTATCCCATATAGGAGATAATTGCCTAATCCATGTAAATTACGTTTAGGATAGATGCCCCGCTGAGAAAGAGGACATTTATCCCGCAAAAACTTTGATTTCACCTTGCCTTTCCATGCAATCGCACAGAGACATGCAACACGTTCAACTTAGTGTTAGTTGTAGAGTCCTTCGCAAGATAAATAAAATAACATGTGATTCATCCGCCAAACTAAAGAAATTACAATCGAGGCAACTTTACCCCTGGGACAACTATCCTGGTTTTACCCTAATACAAATATACTAATACTCAATAAAGTAAAAAAAATACCTACTTACATATGGGCGATTCTCTGTAAGCTCGTAAATCGCTGTCCGAACCGATTTTTGTTTTAAATAATACAATAAAATAAAATAACTATCAATCTATAATTAAATAAAAGACTGAAACTTTACAGCGCAGTTGTATTTAGAACCATAACAAGTTTAACAATTTTTCTAGAAATTATCAAAGCTGTAAAAATACAGTCCCCTGGCTGTCCCATTCTAAGAATTCCCACTTAGAAGTAATATTTAAAAGTCAGTGAGCAAGACTGCATAAATTTGGCAATTAATATCTAAAAATAGAATATTTAAGTTATAATTTGTTCATAAAACATGGTCTAGTAATGTATTTTTTCGATTTGATAATGCCATGTAAATTTTTACCGGAGTTTTTTGAAACAAAAATTTAAAGACGCAATAGAATAAATCTGTTATGTCTACAAACGTAATTTGGAGTGAAATGAAACGCAATCATTCTGAAGTAAGTAACATTGTCGAGAATGGCGGCGGGACGCCATTTTGTTCAGTGTCCGAGCGTCATCTGTGAGGGTAAATGCGTCTTGGTCACTTCGACACACAGTCCTCTGATGAGTGATTTTACTGATGTTAGTTAGTGTTATTGTGTGTGTATAATATTGATTATATGTATGATTTATGTCCAAATGTAGTGGTTGCTTCGTAACAAACTATTTTTCAATAGTTTTGCAAATATTATGGAAGTAATCTGAAAAACACAGTCCCCCGGCTACAGTCCCCTGGCTGAAAATGTGGCAGGGGACTGTGAACCGCGCCAGGGGACTGTAGATTTCATGTATTGGTCAATGTTTATAAGTTTTATTGGTGTAAATTCGTCACTCGTCTAAGTATAAAAAATTATATGTTTCACGTTATTAATCTTACTGAACGTAAATTACGTTACAGGATGTTAACATTCATTTAAGATGCCTCCTAAAAAAATAAAGGTATCACGAGAGGAAGTCGTAGTTTACCTACGGGATTCAATCCATTCTTTTTTCACAGTCGCTGAAAACATATCGCATTCACCTGCTGCCATTTGGACACATGTACAACCAATTTTCAGGACTCTTCCACATGGCATAAAACGCGTACATTTCTTGAGAGATGGCCCTGTCACACAGTACCGTAATAGAACGATGTTTTTTGTAACGGCAACTACTCGCTGAAGAAATTCCAGATGTTGAAAAATGTACGTGGAACTACACATAAAGTGATCACGGTAAAGGCGCACCAGACGGCTTCGAAGCAACGTGCAAAAGAACAGCTGATTTTGTTGTTAATTCTGGGGGTGATATCAACAGTCTAAGTGTCGATGATTGATAAGTTAGAAATGGAAGCGTCCAATCAGAAGCTTTTCAAAGGCACCTTGAATATGCATCAGGTTGCGGGTGATTATTGCAGATTCATCCTTAATTTCCCAGCTAAATGTAAACCCCTAACAATGAAAAGTCAAAAATCAAACAAACAAAGTACAACACGTTTCTAGTATCTACGGATTTCGCCGAAATCGGTTAACGGGGGACATTCTAGTCGGGAAGCGTTTGCTGTTTCCCTGGATGACAGATGGAGATGACAGAAGATGACAGCACTGTTGTGGAGAGATATATGCCGAGTGCTCGGGCCAGTAAGGATGTTATCCAGTCTGAAATTGCAGCCATCTCTCAATAGAGTGATGCCACTCTTGTGAGATTCAATGCCACCAAAACTCAAGCGTGTCTGTTCACCGCTAAAAGGAGTCCGTTCACCTCGGCTCCTTTTCAGAATGTACCCTTGGAATATACCAACCGCCTTCAGTTGTTGGGAGTTGAAATTTCCTCAAGCCTCAACTTTGGGCGGTTCATTGAGTCCAAGGCCAAGGAATCTGCAAGGAAGCTAGGTGTCCTTGCAAAGGTCTGCCAGTACTACACACTTCGGCAGCTTTTGATGCTATATAAAGCACAAGTCCGGTCGTGTGTGAAGTACTGTAGTCATATATAGGCTGGTGCTGCAAAATGCCATCTTGCAGCTTTGAACTCGGTGGAGAGTCGTGCTAAGATATTTATTGGTCACGCAGGGTTAGTAGCGGCCAATTTACAAAGCTTAGAGCACAGGCGCAGAGTAGCCAGTCTCTTAGTATTCACAGGATGCATTTTAAAGGTTGTGCGCAGGAATTGCATGGTTTGATTCCACCATCCCTCTACCATCATCAGATGACGAGAAGCACGGCACGTACACGTACTTATGTGTTGAACGTGCCTTCAGTCCAGACTAAGCGGTATGTTGATGCATAAATATGGCATAGAAGTAATATGATTGATACTAATGATATGTCTTACTCCTATATAAAACAGTCCCCTGTTGCACCTAACAGTCCCCTGTCATGGATTTTCAGAAAATGACAAATAACTTGAAAAACTCCAATAAATTCAATTGGCCCTCTTATGTATTAACAATAATAGTTACTTTCCTAAGCAATGGTATTATATTTCTGCGAAAATGCTAAAAAAATATGCCAGGACAGTGTTTGTATGGGCCATTGCGAGCTTACAGAGAATCGCCCATATAATATACTAAAAACTGTATACTTTGTAGACTTGCATATTATTTATATATCGTACTATCACTTGCAAAAGGGAAAGTTGTTTAATTCTAGCTCTAAGTGTGGCAGAAAGTTCCAGAGACTAACTGCATGGATGGTAAAATTGCCACTATAATAGCTATAATGGTGTACGCAAACGAAGGGAAGTGGTAACATGACAGGATTTTCTCGAAGGAACTAAATATTTACATTCGAATTATCGAAACATTTTTTTTTATTTGGGTTGGAAGCTTTGATTCAACCTAGTGGTGAGACTAACAAGACCTTTGCCTGATGATAAGCGGTCTGCCGATAGACACGGATGACACCTACCTGGGGCCCTACCACCACCTATATTAGCAGTATTATTATCATCTTATTTGACACGAGGTAGAGACGTCAATATACGTAGTTTATAGCTCTGTCACTTTCTATCGAGAAAGTAAGATTAAAATAATATTGCTATTAAAGGCGAAGGTACAGGCCCTGGGTGGTCCCTTGAACAAGGGACCTACCCCTACCACCTACTAAACTACGTCTAACTTAAAACATCTCTTTTTTTGTTATATTTTAAAATAGATATAATTATGTATGTATCAAACAGAAAGGTCAATTCGAAAATCTAAGGATTCTATTAAAACAGGTGTTCGTTCTCAGGCTTCGGTTCCTGAAATCAAGTAGTCGAGGAAAATTTCATATTCCGAATACTTGTAAGTTTGTCGATAGAAATTATTATTTGAACGAAAATACCTAGAAGTAACTTGAGATATCGTATACCCTTAACCTTTTAGAAATTCGAAGCCAATCAACGTCAATCATATTATGTAGAAGTAGTCTTTTGTAAAAGGGGCTTAACACCTTTAAAGTATGCCTATAAAAAGTCTAGCATCTATTGTGAATAATGCACACAACTCTAAATAATCACCTAGTGTGCTAAAAATTCTAATGGCTACATAAGATATGTTGCGCACACCCTTAAAGCGGGTTTCAGACTACGCTATACTATTGAGCTATATATAGTATAGCAAAGAAGGACCTAATGCTATGCTATATAGCATGGCAGTCATCACTCGTTTCGCTTGCGTGACGGCCGGGGGTGAGGGAGGAAGAAAAGGGGGCCGCGAGATATAGCACAGCATGAACTCAGCACATTGCACCAATTTATAGCGTATAGTAAGCCAATAATATATAGTATAGTACAGTGTGAACGTGTCCATAGCAATTTATGGTGCGCGATATTGTTGTGCTATGAGCTATATACTATATGCTATTATATTATAGCTTAGTCTGAAACCAGCTTTACAATCAGCCCTAGAAGATTATGCTGATTGACTAATCTTTCCATCATGACTAGAAATCTTGTAGTGGGCACTCATGTTGACACGAAAAAGAAGAACATAATCACTGACCAAATGACCAAATGAACACTGACCAAACCAACCAAATTCGTGACTTAATGTAAACTTGAGTAGAGACGCAGATGCACTAGCAAGTAAGTATATTATTAAAATAATGACCTCCTGGTCAATACGGCGACAACGTCCATTATTTGACAAGAATAGCCAATAACGCGAGAGATATTATAGTGCACAAGTTCTTGGGCAGACAAGTGCACTTCTCTTTTCCTCTCGTAATCCGATGGAACCATAGGACAGCTTCCGACTGGGAAAAGATAATCTAAATAATTTAGATTGAAGTGCCAAAGACCGCATTTTTACATGCTCATCCATCGGACAGATCATTTTTCATACAATTAGTTAAATTTTTAAAATGTAATAAGGTAAATTGCACTTTGTTTTTATCCGCATAATTAGAACCAACAATATAGAATCCGTTAAGCAAGAGACTTTCCACTGCACTAAGGTGGCTGTTATATATCAATAAGTAGTGCTGTGCTGTGGCATTAATTAATATACCTAGAGTGGATTGCGTGCAAATTATTGCTGTATATCTATCTCAGTGTTTTATAGTAATAGCAGCACGATACGCCCAAACATTACGTTTCTAGCATTAGTTAAAGCCAAATTAACTTTACAGGAGCGTTATACTTATTTTTAAATGCTATATTTTTATTTAAAACACAATAATAATGTATAATTGTTTGCTCTTTGACGGGCCTGTTGGTGTAGCTGTTAGACTGCCTGGCCGCTACCCGATAGGTCATGGGTTCGATTCCCATCAAGTGTGGGTGTTATTTATCTATTTAAGTATTCAGTTACAAAAAAAGTATGTATGTACAGGCTCTGCCTAGTTTGGGATCAGAAGACCGTGTGTGGATTGTCCTATAATATTATTATTATACCATTTATTTTCCATACAACTACATTATTTACATTTTTTTAAATATAATATAAAAAAATATATATATAAAAATAAAAAAAAACGGCTTTCAGCCGGCTGCGGGAACAGGGCCCTAGCAAACAGTGTTTAAGGCTCTAGAGAGAGGAACTTCCTCACAATGCGTGCCGTCTCCAGGAGCATAGAAGGCAAGTGCTCCTGTCCCTATCTGGCCCTTGATCCAGCCGTCTAACGTGAGCCTCTTGAGGTGTTTATCTTATTATTATTATTATTCTTACTTCTAAATGTACTTACTTATCATTAAAATTAAAATGAGTTTATATATATACTTACCTAATCTCATGCGTCGTAAACTATTATTCTAGAGCATTCGATCTTAACCCGCCATAAAATAATTAAATACTATAAATACTATTTCCTTATGAACTCAATTTTTTTCGGCCCATTTTGGTCCGGGGCGAGCCGTTGTTAAATCATATGCTCCGTTCCAAATAAACTTGAAAACAATTACAATTACAACAGTGTTTCGTGTCCACGCCACTTTAACAATGTAAGTAGCATCGTCAGCTTTTGGTAAGCTTTACGGTAGGCGGTTGAGGATGTATACCTACCACAAAGGGTGTATTGTTTTGTTATTCAGCGCACATCAACAAACTACTATCATCCTATTTTTCAATCCACACGTGACTGGCGAGTTGATTAAGCACACGAATGAACCCTTCTCCAAAACGGCTAACCTGAATACTCAACGTTTTATCTTCAAAAGCGCTTGGATCCTGTCAAGGCAGTCCGCTGCATATTTATTCATAAGGAGCGGAGGCACCCCCTGAGAGCTCGCTAAACACCTCGCATTACACCCTTCGTTCACCCTTTTGACGTATTTACTTTAACGTACGACATTATGTTATTCGGGATTAGATCCTCGTAAACCGAAATATAAATTAAACTTACTTTAACTTAACGGAGGTGATACCGCGCATAGCTACTCTGGTAGTTAGTTATTTGAAGTGGAAATAGGCAAGTCACGGAAAAATGACAACCGGTGGAGAAGAAAGTTTCTTGAGTGGCGACCAAGGACTGGAAAACGCTGTGTGGGACGGCCTCCCAATAGATAGACAGACGACCTCGCCAAGGTGGCGAGGAGTGGTTGAATTCAGGCGGCACCACATCGGTCATAGTGGATATGGGAGCGGTCTATGTTCAACAGAATGTACCCACTTATTAAACTTAAAATATTTTCTGCCAAATCAAATCATTTTAGGGTTCCATACTTATAAGGTAAAAAAGGAACCCATAAGGTGTGACTTCGTCTGTCTGTCTGTCTGTCATACCTATATTTATAGTTTATTTAAGGAACCACTGGTGCTATCGATTTGAAACTTGGAATAGTTTTAGGTTTTACTCACCCAACCTCACCGCAATTGAAAAAAAAGAGAAAAAAATATTATACTTTTTTTTTAATAGGGGCCGAAATATGGCCTTAAAATTTCAAAGTGAGACTACTATATCGAGTGGGGATACTATATCATATGAACGGGCTTCATTTGTACATTTTAAAATATTTCTTTTATTTTAATTTATGTCACATAGTTTTTGGTTTATTATTAAAAATGTCAAAAAATACCGTTGCCTTCATCGATATACTATACCAACAAGATTAGCTGTCACGAACAAAATGACATCGAAAATGTGGCCGCGGTTACATATACCTACACAACTATACACGTACACGCAAAACAATAATATGTTCATATAAAAAGATGACTTACATACTATAAAATAAGGTTCAATAATAATTGCAGACAATTGAGCGACAGCCGTCTCCGTAGCTCTTATTTTCTTATTTTCGTGACCACTTTTCGGGTCGTGACAGCAAATCTAGTTGGTATAGTATATCGATGGTTGCCTTATCTTATCTCTTATCTCTGAAGTTTGGGGAGGGAAAAATCTGAAATATTTATGGGTTGGTTATATGTGTATAGTAGTTAGTGTATAGGTTATGCTTAAAATTATTACCTAACCCAATATATCATAAAACATAGATATGTTATCCCTACTAATATATGCCAACAATTGTGACCTATAATTAAAATATATTTATTTATTTATTATCTCTTATTGATCTTTCTTTTTATTTTTCTTTTATTTATTTTTTTGTTTATTATTATTAGTACTTGGCATGCCGTGATGCCAGTTTTAGGTGCTGCCAGAATACCAGCGCTGCTCTATATACAATATAGAGCAGCAATATGCTGAGGCAGAGCCCTGTTTGTCCACACACAATTATTGATATCTGTTATTATTTTGTTATTTTCATATGCGTTAAATTACTAAGTGTTGGGCAAATAAATGCTTTTCTTCTTCTTCTTCTTCTTCTTCTAATAGGTACATATCTATCTATATTTTACAGGAAAAATAAAATGATCTTTCTACATAGTACCTACAGTTTTTAGTAATCCTAAAAAACCTCTACCACCTATACCTTATGCTATCTGAGGTGTTACATTAATAGTAAAATAAGTTTAATACATCCAAGAATGGTATGGAATCCTCGGTGCGCGAGTCCGACTCGCATTTGACCGGTATTTAATACTCTTCTTTTGCTTTAGCTTGAAATAAAGAATATGGTTTTATATTAGAACAAAGAGATTAAATTGTACAAGAATTACAATAACAATGTACCTATGTACCTATTATAATTTATGGAATGCCTACAGAACAGACCCTACTATTCATTTGTAACTACACACTACACCTACAAAATTTTGCCACCCAATTAATTTAATATCACATAACAAACCATCTTATTAAAAGGCCAAAAGGGCATTCAATTGCAAGAAACATTTGTTCAAAGCCAGGATAGCAACTGCTATAAGAAAACGGCTCATTAAGACATATATTCGCGAGAGCATCGCTTTGTATGGCAGTGAGGTCCTTACCCTTACACAGAAGGATAGAGAAAGGTTGGAAGCATTTGAGATGTGGTGTTGGAGAAGAATGGAGGGAATAAGTTGGACAGAAAGGAAGACAAATGAGGAAGTTTTAGAATTGGTCAATGAAGAAAGAGAAATTTTAAGACCTATTGAGAATATGAGAGGAAAGATGATTGGCCACTTGATACGACACGACACCTTCTTTAAAACGATAGTGGAAGGTAAAATAGAAGGGAAAAGGCATCGGAAAAGGGGAAGAGGAAGATCCAGACGAAGTTTTATGAAGCAGCTAGCAGAAAAAGTGGGTGGAATGTCGTATCAGGAGGTCAAAATGAAAGCATATAATAGATCAGATTGGAAATTGCTTAAGTTGGAGAGAGAGAACAAACCATCAAAGACTATTTATGCGACATAAAACATTCATTTGCTAAATAATATTTTGAGGACAATGGTTATAACGTTTACCTACATTCCGTTAACTAAAGTAGCGATTCCGCGGTGGTTGCGTCGTATTGATTTATAACGGAAGACATTACTTGTCTGGCGGAACACATTGTTTCAATCTTTATGGTGTTCTTATATCAACCCTTTCAATAAATCCCAACTACATACATGTGCGAACTTTTTCCTGTTTAGTTTTTATTTTGTAGGCTTGTATTATTTTGTGGAAATGTTACGTAGTTTTTATTTTATTTTAAATATACCTACACGGAAATTAAATATACAAGAAACAGTTTAAAGCTTAAGCATTCTTTGATTCACTTTTTTTTTTTTTGACGCGGGTGAAATCTTCCAAAGATCCCCGGGAGCTGTGGGGCTCGACCGGGGTATGTGGGATTCTTACCCACTAAAACCCCCGCGGCTGTCGCATCGGCACATGAGAGGGGAGACCCCAGGGCTCTCAGGTGGGATCTGCACCAGGGGCCCCTCAGTGCCTTGCCTTTGAGCCCACCGCATTGTAGCCCCCCGGGAACGAGTCACGGTGCTCACAGGGACGGGGGTCGCAACCCCGCCGCCGTCCTCCTCGGAGTCGCCGCCGTACTCAATGGACGTTCAAAGTGCCCACACCCCGAACGTCCAGCGACTCCGAAGGTCTTAAATTCATCTAGTGTATCCTACCTCTGTAATCCTAATGCTGTCACCGGGTAATCTCTATCAACTAACTTATTTTGCCACGAGAACTAAATGTACACTGCGACTTGATGGGGTCCAGGAAGTATTTCCACAAAATAATATGGATTTTTTCTAAAAGAACGGCAAAATAAAACTGGTAATGATATAGAATTGTATAAAATAGGAATTTTATTCAAAACTAGCTGACCCGTGCAGCTCCGCCCGCGCTTTTATTACGTTTTGCTCGTCTCTCTTTCCCTCCCACTTCGGTCCTCGTCATACTCCCCCTCTTCCTCTCCCCGTTGTCCCTTCTCTGAACCCTCACCCTCTCTCTTCTCCCAACTTGCTCAACCTAACTCTCCCGATCCCTCACCCGATCACCCCCTCCTCAAATCCCCTCTCAGTCTCTCTCCTCTCTTGCTCTCCTCCTCCTGTCCTCTCGTTCTATATATCCTCGTCAATCATGTTATCAGCGGCATGAAATATACTTTACGACCTATTCTCAGACCTACCCCATATGCACACCAAATTTCATACAAATCGGTTCACCCATCTATTTAATGACCTTGCCTTATGTTGCTTTACCTTAACTTACCGAGATAAAAAGTATCTTATGTCCTTTTCCTGGTTCTAAGCTACCTCCCCTACTACTCCTACCAATTTTCAGCCAAATCGGTTCAGTCGTTCTTGAGTTATAAATAGTGTAACTAACACGACTTTTTTATAATTATGTAAAAATATTAAAGTTCTATATTGATTGTTCAATTTCACCGATAGATGGCGCTGTTCATAATGTAAATCACGCTAAAATCGTTAATGATATTCGATAATGAAAGTTCTAAATTTTCCGCATCTTTTATTGTTGCGACTGTAATACCATACCTATACATTAAAACAGTACATAGGCAATTAATTATTATTATTTTAGAAAATAAGCAATGTAATTGGAGCAAAGTACCAGCAAAGTACTTAGAACAATACAGAAATCTAATGAAAATGTCCTGGGTGTACCGGACCAGCTTACCCCTTACAAAAATTTACCCTTCGCCACTGCCATATCTTATGCAAACTAAATGTCTGCTCAGTCTCTATTGTATATAGCGTAATAATAGATATTTTAATGATTAACTGATCAGTTTATAATTACCCTAAACACATACAAAGGAAATTACGTGGTAATTTGTGCAAGTAATGTTTCACTGCTTAGCCCCTATGAAACTTAGCGTGATGTTTTATATACCAATTTATACCCCTACTTCTACACAACACATCAGTGAAAGTCCTATCAGAATCCATCCACGGGTTTTCTAATGATACCTGGACAAACAGAACGACAGACAGACAGACAGACAGACAGACAGACAGACAGACAGACAGACAGACAGACAGACAGACAATAATTCCAAAAAAAATTGTTTTGGCCTCTATGTCGATAGTATAGTATCCCCACATAGAAATTTTGGAAAAATATTCAATGTACAGAAAAAGTGCTCTTTGAATTTTATTAGTATAAATATATTAAGGCAAGAGCAAAAAGGAATAAACAAGCTCTAGTACCATTAAAAATAGTTTCTTTTCCTTCTAGCATCTTTTAAACATGTGTTCATATGCATGCAGTCATCATCGCTTATCCGCGGCATAGAGCCGTTCACCTCACTCACTGCCGATTTAAATATGCAGACGCTAGTATTGATTGTCTCCAAGAATAACGCCCCTTTGACGTGGAACCCTGAAACCGACTGCGCGCCGCCGCCCGCGCCACCGCGCCTTCACTCGATACGTATGGGTTTATTTTCGTATCATTTTATTAATATGATTGTTAGAAACTTCGGAATATTTTATTTAATTTTTCAATATGTTTGTTCACTACTACCGCAGTGTCAGATTTTCTGTCGTTAATTAGCAGTAAATACTGCTTGTCCCTCTGGACAAGCAGTATTTAGTGAAGGGCACTGTAGCTGGTAAAATTACCGGGCTCTAATGTCTAGGGTGTCGAGCGGCAATGCAGTGTAGAGTCTGCAGTCGTGTTGTTTACTCAGACGAACGTCTTGCTTCCCTTGTCAAAAGGTTGATTAAAAGAGTTATTATTCACACAACTGAGATAGGTAAGTTTTTCCTATTATAGTTTTTTTTTTTCTTTTTTTTCTGTCTTATTTTATCTTTTGAACGGCAAGACACACTGTCGCTCTGATCTAATTGTAACATGACCACTGTTTAATAAAAGTGATAAAATGACAAGCCCGGTGAGTTTCTTGCCGGATCTTCTCAGTTGAGGCCGCGTTGTGATCCGGTGGTAGCTTTTTTTTTAAATATGACCTTTCAAAAGTGCTAGCGTTAAGCCTATTTGAAATAAACTATTTTTGACTTTGACTATAACTGTTTTTTGATAGGACTACAAAATCATGTAACAAAAAACTGTATACTTATAGAACAATCATTAAGCACGATCTAGCAGGCTCTGGACCTGGGAGGAGATACCAACAAAAAATATATAACATGTATACAGTCGAATTAAGAGCTTCCTACTCTTTTGAATTCAGTTAAAAAAAGCCTTTCGTTAGTTGTTATGACTTCAAAAAATACTGAAATCGTTATTTGAAATAGGCAAGTGTTGTAAATGCAAATAACGGGTCAGTGGAAATTTGAAAAGTTATTAACAAGACCGTTTAAAGGAAAACAAACTTCGACTCGATTCGAATTTAATTAATAACTTTTTAATTACATTTTCTACTAATAGCTAAATAACTTGTCGTGTCAAGGAGGGTATGTCAACTTTAGCATATTCAACGCTAGCCATGTGATCAAAATTAATTAAAACGGAAATTGGGCATGTTCTCATGTCCGCTTCGGGGAGGCAGTAGCGTTTAGTATCGACCGATATTTTCTGTGATGTACGAGTATATTAAATACTTTATGAAATATGGGGATCGAATGAGTGAGTGGCACGAGAGGAAGCACAAAAATCACTCAAAAGAATTATGTGTTCCGGTGTGAAGGGCACTTTACTTAGGTGGTGAAATTACTGGACTCTAAAGAGTTACTAAATGATATCTCCGATGACTTCAGTGTGCCGCAGGTGTCTATGCAAGCCTGTCGCTTACTTATATAATATCAGGCAAAGGTTTTTTATATTATGGCAATGTGACCTTTCAATACCTGCTCTATCATCAGTGACCACGTTAAATTGTGATGTAGTGAATCATTTAATAAAATAAAGCCTTTATTTCCATAATAACTAAATATTTACAGTTTATTCACAAATGTATATTTGTACTAACTTTATTAAACTAGGTTAAAAATTTCCTCCAAGTTGTCGGTGCACTGGGAGGGAAGGGTACCTAAAAGTCTGACGGCATTACCTCTTTGTTTGGCCAAGCTTATACGTTGGCAGGAAAAGCTACCAGCCCGACGGTCTCCTGAGACTTCGATAAGTGTGGATGAAATTTATTTAGTAAACTAGCTGACCCACGCAGCTCCGCCTGCGCTATTTTTACGTTAACTAAACTTTTAATAACAGACATTCGCATCGAATACATAACCTCCTAACAGTCAGTTAAAAACTGGGACCCACTTTTTACTTGCTTTCCGAAGCACGGACCCGTTTAGTTCAAATGGCGTTAAACGGTCACCCATCTATTTGATGACCTCACCTAACGTTGCTTAACCCGATCGATGACAAAATCTTGATAACAACTCTCTATGAGTGTTCACTTACTAATATTTATTATATTATAAAGAAAAATTGATAAAATCGGACCAAGCGTATAACCAAGTACCCATTTTGACTTTAAACCCCTCTCCCAAAAGAACCGTGCTAGATTACGGGATAAAAAATGTCCTACCTCGTAGTAAGATCTCAAATCCATTCAGTAGTTTCATTTGAATCCATTCAGTAGTTTCGGCGTGATGCTCAGCCGTGACAGACAGACAGACAGAAAGACAGACAGACAGACAGACAGAAAGACAGACAGACAAAAATTTAAAAAAATAATTTTTCGGCCTCAGTATCGGTTATAGAATGCCCTCCAAATATAATTTTCAAAATATCTTCAATGTACAGAATTGTACCTGTTACAGTTTTATTATAAGTATAGATAGATATATTTATTATAAAAAGAGTCTGCAAAAACATTTCTTCTGCTGCCATCCTATCAAGTCACCATCACTATTGGCATATCCATCAGTAAATTGAATTCAAAGAAAAGTAAAAAAAAAAGCCAGCCGGGTGCTGGTATTAGTTTTAACACGCTTGCTTAGCACCGACTTCAATAATTTTTCGTTATTTAATGCTTTCTTTAAAGTCGGTTTTTATTATCTAAAAATAATTTATTGATGGTAAAGTCGCTCAATGAGCTATAAAATTCTACGATCGCAGCTTCTCTGAAAAATCAAAGCAAAAATCAGTTGATTTAGCAGAAAAGTATGGATTCGATTTAGCCAACTGGTTCAGCAGACTGAGATGGCAGTGAGCGGACCATATTTGCTGAATACCGACAAGCTCTTGAACAACGTGATTCGTTAAAAGTAGCGCAAGAATGTTCTTAAGCAATATTGGGTTGAAGAATTTCCAAAAGCGGCAGTTTTTTTATAAAAAAGCTGAAGATCAAAGCCAGTAGCGTACAATTAAGGAGGCCTCTTTGCAGCAATGAATAATAATTTCTTGGTCAATAAGCTAGGATGCGGGATACTATTTCAAAGTTTTTATGTTTAACTATGTTTAGTATTTTTAGCAACGCAGATTCAACATGAGCAAATGGGGTTTCGGGTTCTATAAATTATTATTAACATGGTATAATGCTGTGTTCCGGCGTAAAGGTCACTGTAGCTGGTGAAATTACCGGACACAGAGACTTGATACCTAATGTCTTAAGGGTTGGCAAGGCGCTAGTGATTCTTCTGGTGTTGCTAGCGTCTATAGGCTGCGTCGACTGCTTACCATCAGGCGGGCCGTACGCTTACTTGCCACCTTGGTGGTATAATAAAAAAGCCTTTCTTTTCAGCAGTATTTTGCTATTGGTTAAATTGTATGTAAGTATTTGATTACTAGTTCTGATTACCCATTTATTGGGTATGAACTCAATAAATATGTATTATAATTTGGTATGTGTCATAATCGTAATCATATGAATTATAATATAAGATGCCTATGAGGCATATAGGGACGACAATAATAGCCGTTTATAATCTTCTTAATCTTAGCAGGTAGGTACTTGAATCGTGATCAAAACGGATAAAAAAATATTTCCACAAACTATACTATAATAACTACTCTTTTCCTTACCTGTTCTCGTTAGCATTGACATTAAAATTTTATATACCTAAATACGTACTTACGCGGCAGTGTAAGTTTTGTTTGACTTTTGTCAGTTTGATATTCACCACATGCGGGGTTTATGCGAAGCCTAATCCAGTCAGAGCCAGTGTGAGCACGGCGCCAAAATTCGACATTCACTATTTCCGGGGATTTTTACTCGACACCACAGACTAGCATGTAGGTTTAGCCGACAGCCAAAGACACTAATGGTGTGATAGAATTGGCAGTAATTGGATAGAGTTGACAATCATGCCGTGATCTCATTAAAACGCAATAAGAATAAAGTTAAATCATGGTAAAAATGTTTAAGAACGGTTTAAGTTTTATATAAGTGCCAAGTTATTTGCGCGTGATATCCGGAATGCACCTAATGAATTATAATAATATCATTTCCGAAAAAAAAAAACAATTGAATTGACTAATCTCAACAAAATCAAATAAATTAGTACACGTCATTAAAGTTTGGTTGTTTCTTGATATATCACCAAATGCATAAAGATTCGTTTAGTTGTTTCAATGTTAAACATGTTCTGAATTGGGTCAACGTGTAGATATAATATAGGCTACGGATGTCTTGTCCAAAATCAATATTAACGAGATACATCATTATAATAAAGGCCACTTGAAAGCTTCTATATCAGAAGGATAATAATCAAAATGACCTAATCATTTTCGTAAAAAAACAAAATGTTCTACAAGCATAGTCTTACTTATTAGTGAAAAATAAGTATTACCCACCTACAGGTGAAAAGCGAAGGTTGTATACCTAGACAAAAAGCATAAGAAAAAAGGCCAGGGGTGTGCCGAAAGCGCCTTTTCGAGTGGTATATGTTTGCTCTGCGAAACATGGATGGCCCAAAAAAAACTTGCTGATCTTATAAAATTAATAACATTTTGGTCATTAGGTATGATGAATTTACCTACATATTATCTTTAAGAAAACGAAGAATATCATAACGCAAGTAGGTATTTATTAAGAAATAATATTTTTTTTTGCAATATAAAACTCAGACCGTTGACGTAGTCAAAAAGTCGCTTACAAATTAAAACTGGTCTGAATCTGTTGTAAGCCTTTTTAAGCTTTGTAATAAACTTTTCATATATTTAACGTTAGACTATGATACAAGTACGTCTAAAAAAGATTAAGATACCTACGTCTAAAAAAGATAAAGGAAGAGAAGACAGAACACGTAATAATAGGTACTCATACTTCATTCTAAAACACTCAGACCGTAGACGTAAGTCAAAAAGGCGCGCCGAGTTTCACACATTTCACTGAAGACACAGGTCACACCAAGGGTTACACACGCTGTGAAGTAGCTGTGAAGTTGAGCATAGGGTGACATGAACCAAATACTATTTCTATTGTAACAATGCGTTTAAGTAGAAAGTAGATGGGGAGGACTTTACTGCCAGTACTGTACTTGAAAATACCTAAATTATCAATTTCGCCTTTTAATCTCGAGTCTTTGCGATACTACCATATCAGTAGCATTTTATTCGTCACTGAATGGTTTCAGTAGATAGTTAGGAGGTCGTCTATTTAACACTGATTTGGAAGTTATAGTTTTACTGCAAATACGACTGCAGTTCCTTAAATCGTAAAACTTAAATTAATAACCTAGTCAGGCTTTAGTTATATATCTAGAAAGATGTGCTCTACAAGATTATCCCCGGGAAGTCTCCGAAGCGTTTATGGAGCCACGACATTATATGGGGTTAAAACCACATGACCCGGCCTCGAAAACTAAGCATATGCTTACATAGTTAACTTTCAGGTTCAAATCATATAATTTGTGTCTCACTGTTAAATACAACTGTTTCTACAAAGGCAAGCAAAAAATAATAGGTTCACTTTTTTTACAATATCGTTATTCGCCTGTACCTATATATAATATGTATGTATGTATACCAAAATACGCATCACTGTCTGATTTTGAAGAGCACTTTTTTTATTTATATTCTTTAATATTATTTAATACCCACTGAATTGAAGTAATAACTAAAAGGTTTAGCTTTTACTTAATTTTTTCCGTGATTATGTCAAAAAACCTTTGCAATTATTGGCCAGAATTAAATTCCATGTACCTATTACATATACCACCTACCATAAAAATACCCAATAAGAAATTAATAGAATAAGTAAAATTTATACAAACAATATTTTATTATGGTGGTATGTTATCCTGGAACGTGTATACTGGCGCCCAACGTGGGTCTCTGAAATTGGCCTCGTCTCTTATCGCGCATATTATAAATGAGCAGGGTGTAGTCGAGTGAAGGGTAACTATTAATAATATCACCTGTCATACCTTTATTGAGCCTCGAACCTCATAGTTTCTGCCACACAACGGTCCAAAAATATCGATTCACGGCGAATCCAGCATGTCGGCCGCCCTCTAGGGCAGACGGCTCCTCTCGCTCTACGTACACACAGGACACAACACGTCAAGCGAGATATCAGAACGGTTTCCCGCCACTAGTATTTTATCACATTATACAGCAATTTCGCGATAATTACCCCACTGTCCTCGAACATAATGAATTTAACACAGTATATTTAATTTTTTAAGAGTATTTCACTTATGATTTTCTGAGAAAATGGACTAAAAGTTTCATTATGTTGGTAAATTTCGAGGTGGACACTACCGGCCTCTCGCGCTCGCTCGACCCGACTGACTGAGTTTTCCACATTTTCCCGGCGCAACCCCTTGTAATCGAGCAGGCGTACAAAGATCTAACAATATCTAGATGTACTTACCTATATAATGTAATAATGTCACACACTATCTACAGTACACGTAGATCATCATCATCACCAGCCGGAAGACGTCCACTGCTGAACATAGGCCTCCCCCTTGGAACGCCACAATGAACGACAATTGGCGACTTGCATCCACCGGTTACCTGCGACGCGAACAATGTTGTCTGTCCACCTAGTGGGAGGCCTACCTACGCTGCGTCTTCCGGTTCGTGGTCACCACTCGAGAACCTATCTTCTCCAACGGTTATCGGTTCTTCGAGCGATACTGTATAGAAAATAAAAATGGAGAAAATTTTATTCCATATCAGTTTAGTCAGTTTTTATAAACCACTATCCCTGTGTCCTGTGGTTTGTTGTATTGTCGTTGTTATTGTTGTTTTAGTTTTATCTTTCGAACGGCACGGTTTAAAATAAAATAATATCTACTCATTCCTTGTACTTCTAGCTATGTGCTTTGGATTAGGTTCACTAAATTCTAGGAAAGCTAAAACCTTAGTCATTGTGGTTTAACAAAATAAATATGTAGTTATAAAAATGTAAACCAATGTTCAAAACCCTAAAATTTCTACAATTTAGTCTAATGCAGAAAATCACTCTGCTATCCCATACATTTGACCTGGCAACAATAAAATACTACCATTTATCATGTAGCCAGGCCAACTGGGGATTCTAAGGCAGAACATTATCAACAAAATAATGATGATGATATTGAAAAATTGTTGGACGGACGACATTGTAGGGGAAAGTGGTCACCCTTCGTACACTTTTTACATATCGATACCTCAGGGCTCAAAGGGCGTAAGCACCAAAACTCGACTTCAGGAGAGCCAAAAAACAAAAAAATAATTTTTATTTTTGACATAACTTTTTTGGTTTTTGACCTAAATAACCCATTTAAATACCAAAAGTCTTATTTTTTTCTGATGCAGAACACTTTAATATTATAATTGTATATAATAAATTTAAAAACAACAAAATCAGCTTTCCTATACGCCCCGAAAAATTGCATGTTTGGGGCGGTTACACCCCAAAAATCAATGAATGTGTGATGAGTTATGGTTGTAACCGCCAATTTGCCTACTAATTCTATCAGTTTGTAGACAGTTACTTTGATTTCTACAGTTGATTAAATATAAATTGCAATTTTATTTGGACTTTATCAACGTAGCATACCTATTTATCAGTGGCGTTGCTCGAGTCAACTCGTGCGCGGGTGCTGCTTGGGGGGACTGGTCCGACTACTATCCCTTTGGCTTTTTAGTTTGTTGTACTTTCGTCGTATTTTATTATTTTTTTCTATCTTATTTGATCTTTTGAACGGCAAGACACACTGTCGCTCTGATCTAATTGTAACATGACACACTATTTAAAAAAAAAGTGAAAAAATGACAAGCCCGCTGAGTTTCTTGCCGGATCTTCTCAGTTGAGGCCGCATTGTGATCCGGTGGTAGCTTTTTTTTTTTTAAAAAAAACATGACCTTTCAAAAGTGCTAGCGTTAAGCCTATTTGAAATAAACTATTTTTGAGTTTGAGTTTGAGCGTGCACTCCATACAAGCAAAAAGACTGTACCTACCCTCTTCTTAATGACTATTATTTAATAACTATTTCAAGAAATTTTCTTTTTTGCCTACCCTGGCATAAAAATGTATGCACGCCACTGCTATTTATTAACGAATTATACAAATAATTATTGATATTACCTAGTCCAGTAGATAGTTGCATGTCTTACCTAAAACCTATTCAAATTAATATAATAAAGCTGAAGAGTTTGTTTGAACGCGCTAATCTCTGAAACTAACAGTCGGATTTGAAAAAAATCTTTCTGAATTTGATAGTTCAATTCTTGAGGAAGATATTTAACATCACGCTACGACATTCGGGGGTGAAGCAAAAACGTTTCCCGTGGATGAAGATGACATGGAACAGCTAGTTTTCATTTTAAAAGGAAAATGATAAATAAAAATCACATTATGTAGGTAATTTATTAAATAATCTAGGTATCTTCAAATTTAGCACTAACAACCTAACCATCCAGATAGATCTCATTTAATATTTTATATGTATTCTTTTTATAGTATTAGTTTATTTATTTTATTATAAATATAATAATATGTATGTGTTATTATTATATTTCATTTTTATTAATTGTATACTTGCTCCTACCTTTTCATTGTTTCTTCTTTCTTATAGGAGCCTGCTGGCTCATATTAGGTTAAGTACACCATTGTACATAATATTGTGTGTTATTTTGTATTTTAAAACTGTGTTTGCAATGTGTACATAAAGTATGAATACAAATAAATAAACAAATCTTGAGATCATATAATTAACTTTTTTTATTCTTTTGGTGGCCGGTTATTAGGTAGGTAACTACATAGGTATACCTAGGTATTCATAGGTCTATGTAGATTTAAAGTACCCACCGACTAACAAGTCACCAAAAGACTTAAAAATTACAATAATTGATCTCAAAAGTTCCTTGTTTTTTTAAGATGGTTAGTTAATAGCGTTAAATTTTGTGGCGATACCTAGATTGTTTGATAAACAATATTTTTATTATGTAAAGTGATCTTTATTTATCATTTTCCTTTTATAATGAACTAGCTGTTCCATCCAGCTTTATTATATTAGTACCTACTTATAAATAAAATGTGTTATTGTATAGTTTTTGGGTAAGACAGGTAATTAGGTATAGGTAACATCAATAATTATTTGTATAATTTGTTATCTGAGTTGATAAATAGGTATGCCAAGTTAATAAAGTCCATAATATAAAATTGTAATTGATATTTAATTAACTGAAGAAAACAAAGTAACTGTCTACAAACTGATTGAATTAGTAGGCAAGATGACGGTTACAACCATCATTCATCACACATCCATTGATTTTTGGGGTGTATGTGTCCTTTTATTTTAGACCAACAGAAATTATTAAGGGCGTATCGGGCAAGTTGATTCTTTAAAAATTGATATGTTCGGGCGTAAGCACCATAATGTTACTAGGTATGTCGTTTACGACCCAAAACTAAAAATATATCGTTGAAAATTGTTAGGCGTAAAAGCATTTGTATAATCTACGGTGGCGTTTACTACCATCGCGGTTATGATAATTAACAGTGGTTGCTGTTACGACACATAAACTAAAAATATCTGTTTAATTTTCTACAAAAAAATGGGGTCGTAAACACCATTTTTTGGCGAATTGGAAGATTTTAAATATACAGCACGGCTAGACAAGTGGCACAAACGCTAATAGAATAGAATACTGAATGTATGGGAATGACATAAACATACGATAAGTAATTTGATCTAACGAATAGAATAGAAAATTGGTAGCCAAATGTCATTCTAATCTATTCGATGAAACGAAACGTCGGAATAGTACATTAATTCCCATCGAAACCGTAGCCAAGTGGCAGGTTTGACATTCTACTTCGAATCAAAGCGTACGAAACGAAGCGATCGCCAAACACTTGTAGATAACGCTACAAAATGGCGCATATTTGACCTATTATTAGATATATTACGGAGATATTTTTTTTTGTAGGTGCTATGTACGCTAAGCTTCTTAGCTACAGGGTCCTATCAGAGGATTGTGGGTGTCACGCAACATTTGCCGCTAATGATTGTCGATATGGAATAGATACAAAGCGTTTGCCACTTGTCTAGCCCTGCAATGCCCAAGTGACAGATACTTGGATGACATTTAAGAACGAAACCATAGACTATATTTGTTATTTTTCGTAGCGATCGAATAGAATAAGCGTTCGATAACTCCTAGTACATTTGGCTACCAAACGAAGAACGATATCGCTAAAGCGTTTATGCGTGTTTTATGATTGTCGATATGGAATAGATACAAAGCGTTTGCCACTTGTCTAGCCCTGCAGATCGATAGAGCAGAAAAAACTGAGTAGGGCTGCATTAAAAAGTCATTTTCGCCAAAATGGTGGTTACGCCCTTTGAGCCCCGAGGTATCGATATTATTTTTTTACTCTTTATCAACTGTCAAAATTACCTAGTTTAGTTATGCACCTACGTGTAACAAATATATCATAGTTAGTTACTAAAAACTTTGAAACTACACACATCAAAAGTGTCTAGGGATCAAGCATTTTTAAGCGGATTTCTTGAGATTGAGATGTGGCTTTGTAATAAATTTATGATTTTATAAATTTATATGGATCCTTTTTGGTGCATTTCATAATTTGAATCAGGAACTGTGAATCAAATTCGAGTAAAAGATGAAAATCAGCTGTCAATATTTTCCCTATAAAAACATACAACGCATTGAAGACATTATTAGTGCTACTGTTTCCCTACTACTGATTAAAACCAACGTTATTATGGAGCGGCGACGTCATTTAAGCAGGGAAGAAATGCTCAGAGCCGTGGGAATGATAGAAGCTGGTTCCCGGCAACGTACTGTGGCTTTAGCTCTGAATACAAGTCAGAGTGTTATCAGTCGACTTTGGACACGTTACCGAAGCACTGGTACCGTGGCTGAGCGCCATGGAGGACGGTATCGCTGCACCACACGGAGACAAGACCGATATATTCAAATCTTAACTCGAAGAGCTCCAACAATAACTGCCATGATGTTAGCCGTGAGGCTTCATCACTCTTCAGGGAACTTAATTAGCGACCAAACAGTCAGAAACCGCTTGCATGAAGTGAACCTTCATTCCCGAAGACCGCTACGGGTACCACCTATAGCAATGCACAATCGTAGGATTCGATATCAATGGGCTCTTGAACACAGAAATTGGGCAGAAGAACAATGGCGTTTCGTGTGCTTTTCTGATGAGTCTCGTTTTGGTATGAGACCGGATACAAGACGTATACGACACTGGAGAACCCCTGGACGCCAACAGCGATTAAAATCCTGCCAGGAAGTCCATCCTTATAGTGGTGGAACCATCATGGTATGGGCGGGTATTTGGATCGGCGGAAGAACTGAGTTGATTTGGATCAGAGGCAACCTCAACGCTCAAATTTATGCTGAGACGATTGTATCAGACGTCATCGTTCCTCTACAAGTGCAAATCGGTCCCTTATTTCAGTTAATGCATGATAATGCACGACCGCACACCGCAAGAGTTGTAAGACAGACTCTCGCCGCAGCTAACATCAATGTCCTGCCCTGGCCTGCTCAGTCGCCAGACTTGAACCCGATTGAGCATGCATGGGATATGCTACAGAGAAGAGCTCTGCCGAATATGGAGGGTATCCAGTCGCAAGAAGACCTTTTTTTGTTGTTGCAACGAACATGGGCGGCCATTCCACAGCGTGATTTGGATGAACTCATTTTGAGTATGCCAAACCGATGTTCTTGTGTTGTTAGTGTTCGCGGTAGAAACACGGATTATTAATTGTTTAAGTTACCCAATAAAATTTTAAAGAAAACTGTTATTTCAGTCTTTTTTTCGAACTTTTGTGTTAGTGGTTCAAATGTCAAAAATCCATTTATTAGGAAAATGGCAAATTTCTTTATTAATGCAAAGGTGACTTGGTTTATCGTTACTGTGACAAACGAAAACACTTTATTTGATGAATCCTTAAAGAAAATTTTAATTAATATCAATCAGGAGAAAAGTTATTGCAAAAATATATGTTGATCCCTAGACACTTTTGATGTGTGTATTATGTCAGACGATTAAAGGGTTATAGCCACTATAAGATATTTGTACGAACGCACCCCACAGGTGGGGTACTTTCATACACCATGGGGTAGATTGATACAGGGTAATTAAACAGCCGGTTAAACTCGATAACTTTATTAGATCACAAAGAATAATGTTTTTATCATAAAACTAACTTAACAATGTTTAACTTGACTCATAATTAATCAATTGTTCTTCCGTAAAAAAACGAAGAATAAAATATTTTACTTTTTGATAATTCTAAAATTTACTATCAGTTTGTAACAGATCTATAATCAATATGTGTGAGATCTTTGTAATAAATCTTTGACAATTGAAACTTAAAGTAGGTAAGTATAATAAACATTTGGTTGTAACTTTAGAACTTATTGCACATTTAAATTAACTGCAAAAGTAAAAAGTCTAGCCATTCTAGGTGTAGAATTTGCTCATGGCGGAGGATCAGGGAGGATCATGGCGATGCCACCAAAATAGAAAGTATGTTTATCTTCTACACCAGGGTAATAGAATCGCCATGATGATCCCGGTTTCTTCCGAGGATAAGATACTTTCAGCTCTTCGGTTTGCGTACCCTTTTTTATATTTCCACACCATGATACTGCAAGCAAATATTTTATAAAAGATTTACATGATAAAACTAAGCACCTGAGCTAAATTAAAGGTTTCCGATCGATATACATAAAAAGTACCCTAATTATAATATGCTTAAAACAATTTTTGACGTACCTACTGTATACATTTCATAAAAAAATGAAATTTGATGTACTGGCGGTAAATAAGATATTAAGGGGGGAGCATTCGTATACGTACGAATGTGCCCCCTGCAGTACTGTGCGAATGTGCCCCAAACCTTACTCTAAAATTAAAATTACAATTTCATATAAATTCTAATTTAGTATGAGAAATATTACAATTAAAGCTCAAAATAAACAACAATAACATTAATTAATCATCACTATTTAGTCAAAAACATAAAAATTCTTCCTACAATTACGAACTAAACTTTAGTAAGTAAAATTACTTACCTCGCGTCAACAATTAACGTCTTGTCAGCTCATATAGCATGGCGCGACTGCCCCGAAGTTCCGTTAGTAACATGGTGGTCGGTATGTCTATGCACACAAGCAAAGGCGTGTTTGTGTGCCGTTTAGTTTTTCTTCTAGACTTACTGTACGAATGTGCCCCGCGTACGAAGGGTGACCACTTTCCCCTACGCGTCGCAGGTAACCGATGGATGCAAACAGCCCATTGTCCTATACTGGTAAGGACAAAACATGATTGACTGAAAAGTAAGATCATCCCTGCGTCGGATATGCATGTAAAGAGTCGGTCTGGCTCCTCCTCAGTCATGTAGATCCTCTGTCCCATCGGATTGTGAGAGTAAAGGAAGAGAGAATGTACTTGTGACAACGCGAGCACATCTGTTCTACTGAGACCTTTGCCCAGCAGTGGAACACTATAGGTTTCTTAAAATAAGGTAATCTAGTATCGAACTTTATAATTTTACACAGCCAATAAAACCCACCCCCACCTTACTGGGTGGTCTTACTTTTATAAGACTAATGAAGGTACTTGAATAACTCGTCAGGTACGGATATCAGTCAAATACATCATACTAATAAAAAATGAAATACGTATATTGACTACTGAGTGCGTGTGTGTGCACAACAATATAGTTGTCAAAGCGGCAACGCGCGCACCCGCCGGCCACCGAACACGCTCATAGTTCTTACCTTAATCTGTCTCCATCACACATAAGGTGCCGGTACGTAGCGGACTGCTCACAGCAGCAGCAGACGAAGTGACACTGCGACGCGTCGCAGCGACATGATGCTGCGGTCATGAATGACCGTAGACGGTTGCAGCAGACGGCAGACAGCCAATAAACGCAGTATTTTGTTGTGTTGTTGTTATTTGTAGTATGGGGGTCCCGGTACGATTGTCGGTTATAATTATTATTTATTTGCGTGTAATTGAGTGCTCAAACAATATTTCTCAGTAAAAATAATTTAATGTTGTCTTTTACTTACGCGAATATTACACATTGAAATTAAACTACTTTTACGGATTTTATCGCGGTTTATTTATTGATTTTACTATCCCGACGTTTCGAATGCTTTGCAGCACCCATGGTCACGGGAGGACTGAGATGTTGAACGTCCTTATGTCACAATTATGCCGGTGTACCCTCAGGTCTTCTTAGTTATTATTGTTGGGCCGATCTACGCAGTAAGAGCTTACAGTATCTTGAGGCCGTGCAGTGTTTTGATTGATATTGGATTTAATTATATTTATCACAGGATCCCAAGCCAAAAATAATTTATCTTTATGGATAAATAACTTTTTTCCCTTATTATTGACACATTTGCTGCCATACAATAAAATGATGTATTTTTTACGCTCTTTCATTTGATATAATTATGACAAAAAGTGCTACAAGGGTGGGGGACGCTTTTACCCATTGTTCTTTATGTTATAGTGCACAATTACTTGCGTGTACAGACAGGTGCACTTTTTCTTCTTATATTCTCACAATCCGATGCATCGGATGGGACCAGGTAATCGGCCAGTGTTGTCCTAGTTAGGGGCCAACTTCCCCCGAGTCGACAGGGTTGCAGCGGCCTTGCACAGGCTGCTCCTTTTTTTTTTTTTTTTTGGGAATGATAGACGCTGTTAACCGCAGATGGCTATTGCAGCTTCACCGGACAATAGGAGGCGAGCGCTTGAAGCGCTCTAGCCTTTACGGCAGAAGTAGCGACGAGCACAAGGGCACCTCAGGGAGGCACGGCCTCGGCTTGGGCTGTCGCTTAAGAGAGGGCTGTGTTTACCACCGGTTCACAACGCGCCCCCACTGAGAAGAACCGGCAAGAAACTCAGTGGGGTGATGCACGTCGTTGCGGTCGCATACGTACGACCCTTCGGCCTCGCCGGCACAGGCTGCTCCCCAATCTCGGGGAGCTGAGCGAGGAAGTTCGCCGCCTCTACGCCGGAGTCGTGCAGTTCGTAGTCCTCTACGGGGCGCCCATCTGGGCGCCGAGGCTGGCCATTTGATGCTGTAGAACCAAAATCTACAGTGTCCATCGTAGGATACCGGACGGTGTCCTTTGAGGCGGCGGCCCTTAGACATCCTGGCGGGCATGTACTCGTATGCGAGGGTCTATGACCGGATCCACATCGGCCACCAGAGTGGCGGAGGCGAGCCGGTGGCGCTCGAATCCATCAAGCGGCAGGTACGACACATCGCTCTCGCGTCGTGGCGCGAGCGGCTCCAGCCGGGGCACATAGCGCGCAAACGCGTCGTTGAGATATTCCTGGAAGCCTGGATACAGCGACGGAGTGGACGACTCACCTATAGGCTTACGCAGATAATCACCGGTCACGGTTGTTTCGATGATTATCTGCATAAGATTGGACGTGAAGCTACGACGAGATGCTTCCACTGCGACCAGTCTGACTCCGCCCAACACACGCTAGAGGTTTGTCCCGCGTGCTCGTTGGAGCGTCGAGACCTGGTCGCAGTCATCGGATCGGACCTCTCCCTGGGCAGCATAGTGTCGGCTAAACTCGGCTATGCTGTCCCGGGATGCGGCGTGGGGAGCGATGTCCGCCTTCTGCGAGACTGTCATGTCGCAGAAGGAGGCCGCTGAGCGGGAACGTGAACGCGCTGATCCTGCTCGGCGACGAAGGCGCAGGCCGCGTCAAGCGGCCGCCCAACGTCTCGCTCCCCAGCCCTGAGCCCGGGGCTATAAGCAACGGGCAACCTTCGGAGTCGCTGGACGTTCGGAGTGTGGTGTGGGCCCTAGAACGTCCATTGAGTACGGCGGCGACTCCGAGTAGGACGGCGGTGGGGTGCGACCCCCGTCCCCGTGAGCACCGTGACTGGTTCCCGGGGGGCTACAATGCGCCCCCCGGCGGCGGGCTCAAAGGCAAGGCACTGAGGGGCCCCTGGTGCAGATCCCACTGGAGAGACCAGGGTCCCTCTCATGTGCCGATGCGACAGCCGCGGGGGTTTTAGTGGGTAAGAATCCCATATACCCCGGTCGAACCCCACAGCTCCCGGGGACCTTTCGAAGATTTCCCCCGCGTCAAAAAAAAACAAAAAAGTTAGGGACCAACTAACACAATAATACAAAATTGCTCTCTGCGGGATTTGAACCTCGACGAACGACCTCTGGTTTGTAAAGCAAGCGGTTTCCCACTGCGTTACAAAGGCTCTTAGCGTTACCAGTACAAGCAATCAAGTAATCACATTACCAGTAATGTTAGAATGGCCGTTATTTTATTTTACTAGTAACCGGTAACGGTAATTTCAGCTACTGTAATATTATGCATACTGAGCGCGTTCCACTTGGCGCCCACAACGATCACGCTCACGACCGCAGTTTTTCCCGTTCCACTTGCTTGTGAGCGTTACCGTCGTAAACTCAAATGGAATGATCACTACGACCCACCTTTTTAGATGGGTCGTAGTGAGCTTCGCGTGACCGTAAGTCATGACGTCATGAGTGACGTTTTCGCCGCGACCACAACGACCGCGGTCGCTATGTGGAACGACTAAAGGAGCGTTTTGATCGTTGTGGGCTAACGAACGCAGCTACTGTGGTAATGTCACATGCTTGTCTAGGGTTCCCAACTTAGGGGTTTTCCCCCCAAATTTAGGCGGGGAAATGTGCGATGGGATTTTTTTAGGGGTGTTATATTCTTAGGGGTATTTTCAGGGATTTTTATAACTTCAATTAACTAAGTAATAAACAGTGGGCAAATGTCTTTAATTGAAGTGTTCGATAATTTCTAAATAAAGAATTTTAAAAAATGGTGCTTCTGAATGAAATTATTTATTGATTGTTTAAAATTTATTGTTCGTTCAATATTTCATCATTTGTAATGTATTATTTATTTAAAAATATTTAATTATATTTTATAAACAATATTTTTTTTTAGGGGGAATCTCTAGAAATTGTGGTGGTTTTAGGGGTTTTTGATTGGAGCTTAGGGGGATAAATTTTTGAGAGTTGGGAACACTGTGGTTGTCTGTCACTGTCACAGGTCACTCACTCACTTTTGAGGTTTGTTGATTGTTTTTACTTCCAATATACTTCTTTGTGTTTCACTTTATAATTTTTATGTTTATAAAATGTGTAAGCTCCGAATTAAATAGAAAAGAATAAAGTACTATAAATTGAACCCCAACCAACAACTAATCCGAGTGCCTGTGTTGATAAGTGCCAGTGTTCCTAATTTGTTTAAAAATGGCTCAACCTGAAGATACCGAACTTAGAGATTTAGTCATAGAAGCCTTGGAGAGAAATGGATCACTAGCTAAAATACGTGCGTTGCTAAGAGCAAATATCTTTTTAGCATTTGAAGACGAGTGTGAGAATATGAAGCAGAATCTGATTTTGGACAACATTCTTAAACTACCTGAAGGTACACTAGCTTTATCAATAGTCCACGAGTTTTTAGAATATTGTAATTTGAAAAACTCCCTGTTTGTCTATATGTCGGAGTCTCGTCAAGGCAATCAATACAGTTACGATGGTAAAAAGTCATTAGCTGAAAAGTTGCACATGTCTAAATGTGAAAATTTAAAGGAACCAATATTGATAACACTTTTAAAGAATGCATTTAAATTAAGTGAGAAGAAATATTTAGATCAGAATGACAGTAATAATGTAAAAAAGCAAGTCGATAGTAATTATAAAGATGAACAAAATTGTACTTACATAATTCATGAAGATTCACAAAGCAGTAGCACAAGTAATTCCCAGTCCGAAAATTCATCATCAGATGAAAAAAATAAACTCCACTTAAGTCTACGCTTAGATAATTCTGACACAGATACCTCCAGTGACTCGGCCAGAGATAAAACAAGTTCAGAATATGTGCCAGGTGACCACATAATTGATGCTCAGTGCAAAAATGCTACGATTTTCCAAAAGCCCAATGCCGTTATTGGAAGAGATGTATCTAATTCATTGAAACAAAACAACCAAGATCATTTGCAATCTACCCGTGTGAATGAACTAAAACTGATGACCAATAGCAGTAGTAAATCTACCTCATATATAGATCTGAAACCGTTTAATTCATTGGACGAAAAGATGATAAACACTGCAGGGTTGCCAAGTGGTGATAAAAATGATCAAGTCATTGATGTCAGTACTAATTCTGTTGTTAACATACAAAATAAAATCCAGTCTAAAAGTGATTCTGAAAAGTCAGCTTCTATAAGCAACAGATCATTAGTATCTGCAGGAAATGATAAATTTGAAAGTGGTGATAAAAATTCACATGATTCATTTAAATCTGATGGTGAAACAGCTGACTATAGCTTTGATTTTTCACTGTCTCCAGCATCTAAACATAAGGACAGAGCTCACAAGCATACAAAAGCTTTGGACTCTGGTCAAGAAAATTTAGATAAGCATTCAAACAAACAATCCCATGAAGAAAGCATTCATCAAGCATCACTGAGTTCCCAGAGCTCTGTTTCATTGTCAGATGTAGCAGATTTGATCAGTGAAAAAAGTTTTGTAAGTCATCACACAAGTAATGATAAATCAAGTGGTAACAAATCTTTTTTGTCGGGAAGTAAGAAATTAAAAGGAAAGATAGATAGCAAACAGAGTAAGATAGCTAGTGATGATTCTGGAGATTTTACAGAATCCCCTGTTCCATCTTTGTCTAACCTCAGCCTAGATATTCATAGTGACTGAAGATCTAACTATATATTTAACTTTACAAAATGCTTGTAACGCTGGCATTTTGAGTTTGTGATGGATTCTGTTTCTTTAGCTCATAAAACACTATTTGATAGGCATGTGTGTATTGTGTAAAAAAGTTTAGAAAAGATGACCACATTTAAAGTAGGGCCAATGTAATAGATGACATTTGACACTTCATCAAAATTTGTAACCTTTTAACGGTAGGCATAATTTTTTTTTTTTTTCAAAGTTAGAACTGCACTGTTACAATTAGGTACTTATTTATTGTAATAATGATAAAAGACACAACAAAGAAACTAACAGATGTTAAATGTGATCTATTAACTTGGCCCTACAATAGTATTTGCTCATGATGGTAAGCAACTGGCCCCACACGCTGCCATAACCTGAGATATTTATTATTCTCTTGAGACTAAGCATAGCTGCAGAATATTTGTCATTGCCATGATACCTACCTTGAAAGTCCCATAAACAAGGGACCTTTTACCTGGGGCTACAGTATCTAAATGTAGAGTTGACTGTATTTATATAAAACATTATAGTTTTTTAAACTCCTGTCAGTGATTAAATGCAGTGAGTTGCCTTTGGGTTATGGCCACACTATGCATGTTCCTTATTACACCTTACGTCAAAGATGGATAATGGATATAATCTAACAGTAATATGGTGTAGTCTTTACTATTCATAGAATTAGATAGATATTATTGTAATAATTTAACTCAGGTTCCTCTATTAAACTATACTTGTGTGTTGATGATAAATTATAGATCTAGCAAAGTGAATATGTTATTAAAATGCATTTTTAGTGTAGTCCGTTAAGAAAACACAGCATTTAAAGATATTTCATGCATTCCATTTTACTATAAAGCCTGCTTACATTCTTTGCATTAATTAATATTGTGACTGAACTCTGCTATAATAATTTGTCTATTTTTTATTATATTAGCAGAAAAAGGAAAACAAATTAAGTATGTATACAATTATAACATTTTTCAGGCAAATATTTTAGTAAGTGTAAGATAAAATAACACATCAATAACTATGTGGAAATTTGATCATTTATGCATTGATTAACTACTTATACATATTATGTACCTAATCAAAAAATTACTGTCTCATCTATGATAGAGTTGGATATATAAATGGATGGTGGCAGGAGTAGGTATTCTAATTATATGTACACCTACCGTTCACCTTTTTCTTATGGTATAAACCTATATGCATTTACTAGAGATAGTCCTTTGGGGCTTTGTTTTGATAATTTACGAAATCAATAAAACTGACAGATTTGATAATTACCGCTAGAGGTGCTGGTGTAAAATGGGCACTATTCGGTTCTCCGCACGGACGTTTGCGGTGTGACGACGTGCATTGAGTACGGCGGTGACTGCGAGGAGGACCTCGTTGGCGGGGTTGCGACCCCAGTCCCCGTGAGCAACGTGTCAGGTACCCGGGGAGCTATAATGCGCCCCGACGCTCGGCGTGCGGCGGCCTCAAGCAGCCGCGGAGGTTTTTGTGGGAAAGAACCCCACATACCCCGGTTGACTCTCATAGATCCAGGGGACCTAGTGACGGTTGGACCGCGTGAACAAAAGAAAAGGTCCTCAGATGCCAGCGGATAACTGAATAGTGTTTACGGGCAGATAAAATAGATTTTTATAAACTGATTTCTATCATAGAGAAGACTGATACTGTTTATTTTTCGAGATGGTTGTGCCTTATTTATATTGAATTCAGAAAAACGATTGTTCCTTTTAGTACTCATTGAATAAAGATTCTAGTCCTAAATAAAATACTGGTTCCGTCCAAAATTGCTCCATAGTCATGGCTGTTTCTTGATTAGTATGACAAATCTGTGCTGTAACTAAGTAAGTACTTTAAATAAAATAAAAATCATTTAAAAAGTTATTTTTATTTAGAATCTTTCTAGGTTGTCCTCTTTATTCTTTGCTTTGTAATGGTATACAGTTCGCGTTATTTTCTGATGAGTAGTAGGTACCTAGTGTTCTAACATACCCCAGGGATAGGACATTTACACAGATGGAGACTATTATTTATTGTACTCCAATTGTTATTTCCCGATTTAAGGGGGTATGTAATTAATAATAAAAGTACTTACCTATAAGAGCAAATAGTTATAACACATTGAAGTCCGTTACTCGTAAGCGTAAGTCTTCGTCTTCACAAGTTGTGGTCACATAAATGGATCAGAAGTGGGATCACGCTTAGTGGCTTTGCGGCACCTACCTGAACAAAGGGCCTACCTCCCAGTAAACAGATGCCTACTGAGAGAACACACAGGATATGAAAACGCTTTTATTTCAGGAACTTTAGCTTTGTCAAAGATTTTTGAATTGGTAGGTACAGTACGCGACAGGTCTACATGGTATGAGTATGAGTTGAGACGAGGGGTAGGGGGCGCCCCACATACCCGCGCATAGCCCGCGCCGTCTTACGCGAACGATACGCTCCTCGATTGCCATGTCGACAGTCGACCTATCGCGTACTGTACCTATCTAGGTATTTCTTTTAATACGTGGGATTGCATGTGGTTGAATGAAATATAGTCAATATTTTTATAATCAATTTTTATTTCACATTTTCTGTAAAGCATAGATTGTAGATATCACGTTTCATTTATGCACACAATTCAATCCATACTGAACTCCGTAACACACTGTCACGGTGTATGCATTTCTATACAAAAGTAACGCTGTTTATTGCATAATAGGTAGCGGTTAGTGTACTTGCATACAAAAAGAAAATATATTAAACATATTTACAATATCTTTATAAAGTACATGATCATTAATATGAAAATGGTATAAAAATTACACTTTCATATATTACATACTCAGTAATACAAATGCGGTTCGTATCCTAAATTTGAAAAAATATAACAATAGTAAAAGCCACAATGCTTCGTATAAACAGTAACAGTTCTACAATGTTCAAATTACGTAGGTAGTAAAAAATGGAAAAAATATCGCTCCAGGCACTATGTGGAAGAGACTTTAGTCTCCTACAAGTAGTTGTAGTCATTTTGCGAAATCAAAAAAAAAATAGAAAGGTGTGTATACTCTTGCTAATAATATTTGCTATCGTGCACAAACATTGCAGAGCAAAATCCTTTCGTTGCCATACTGTGTCGATAAAGTAGACAGTTAGGAATGGCCACAATCTAAACAAGTGTATAACCAATAATACACAATAGCAATTAAAACAACACTTACTGCAAAAAAATAAATATAAATAATGAACATAATGGCAAATATTTGGCTTTATATCGTATAATCCACATGTAAGGAACGTCAATTTGTTTAATTTTTCCACGGTATTACAGCTGGCAGCTGTCAAAGAGAATTTATTTAATATGACAGCTGGTTTTAAACAAGGAGTTTTTATTTATAAATAATTAAACTGCTTGGTTTGAACTGCAGTGAAAAGCAAAAAGCTTATAGATAAAGTGGAGGCAATACTCAAAATAACTAAGTGAAGACGACTGTGGTAATCGCTCTCTTTCTAAAAATACATATAAGACCGAGACAGTGATAGGTATGTGATCTCTACATCTTATGTATGTATTTAGAAAGAGTGTTCAACCGATTGTGGTTGGACTTCACGTAGGTCTTTAGAGCGTTGCCTCCACTTTTATCTATGAGGCTTCACGGTGGAAAGTGTTCACTGAGTTCCGTTAGTGTCTCCGTTAAGATATTAATAACTACATGCCTACTATAATGGGCATTCACCTCTTTATAGTTGCTGGACTGGAAATAGAATCAGAATCTGGAAGTAGAGAATTTGATTTTCGCCATTTTGGCGCCGTAGGTACGGCACAAATGATAGTAATATCTTTGGACGCTCAAAGGGCGCTTCAAATCGATTATGTTGTAACGATTTGAAGCGCCCTTTGAGCGTCCAAAGATTAGCCCAATTTAATGGTAAAGCCTGTCCAGAACCTGTCCAACTACTAGAATAATAGAATCAGTATGAAGTGGACAACACAGGTGGATTATTTCAAACTTGCAAATAAGCTTTAGAGTTCCGCCGCACAAACTCAGTCATTGTGAGATAGACTGATAACGGAATGTGTTCGCTGGAACTCTAGAGCGTGTTCCTAGCTGTAATATCGACAGGTAAGTTCGTAGTAGGTATTCAAAACCCAATGAGTCAATACATAATAGTGAATAGGTGGTGTGGCCTCCGTATACTCTGAGCACATCGGCATTATAGTTCGTTGCCCACAGAGCTGTCGTGAGTGAGATTAGAATCCATACTCGCGTTGTCTGAGTCCTGGCTTTGGTTTCCGCTGTAGTTCGCCGCTTCTTGCAGCCGCATCAACATATTTAACTGCAATTAGAGAAAAATGTAAATAATTTTCTCTAAGTAACTACTTACTTTACAGTGTCAGGTATTATTTCATGAAATAGCAATGTCTAAAATTATTGTGTATAGATATGAAGGGCACTGTAGCTGGTGATATTACCGAGCTCTTAATAAGTCTATACAGTTGTCTATAAAAGTTAGCTAACGTAATGTTTTTCAGACTTACCAAAGGGTCTTGATTGTTATTAGTTCCGGCGTCCTGGCTTGACTCTTCAATACCTATGTCCTCGACTGTGATTGCTCTTAAAGTCTGTGAAATAATATTTTAAACTATAATTAATATTTCCACAAAATTATTTTTATAGCTACCTACTTACCTGGACCTGCCTAAACTATTAAATACTTACTTATAGTGAAAGAGAGAGATTTTCAAGTAAAAACTCTATTAGTTTTTTTGAAGTGAAACTTCATAAGCGACTTACAACAAGGTTGCGTTAAACGTTTAACGCTACCATGGAGAGTGTATGAAAGCGCTCACGTGATGCAGTCATTCAGTCTTCAGTCATTCAGTGTCCTTCAGTGTCGATCAGGGTCGTTCAGTGTCTTTCAGTGTCATTCAGTGTCATTTAGTGTCATTCAGTGTCGTTCAGTATAGTTCAGTGTCATTCAGTGTCGTTCAGCTTCGTTCAGTGTCATTTAGCGTCGTTCAGTGTCATTCAGTGTCGTTCAGCGTCGTTCAGTGTCGTTCAGCGTCGTTCAGTGTCATTCAGAGTCGTTCAGTGTCATTCAGTGTCGTTCAGTGTCGGTCAGTGTCATTCAGTATCATTCAGTGTCATTCAGTATCGTTCAGTGTCGTTCAGTCGCGGGGAGGGGGAATAGAAAGAGACAGATCGAGAGCGAAGTTTCCCTTCTTCCGCGCGGAGGGACTCCACGAACGCACATTTTTAAAAGCATACCTTTGTATTCGTTGATTTTAGTACCCAATTATTACTATTTAAACTTTATGCAGGCATGGTCTTTTAATTACTTACATCATCATCAGCCTAAAGACGTCCACTGCTGAGTAAGGCCACTCCCTTAGAACGCCATAGTGGACAACGATTGACTATTTGCATCCATCTAACTATTTGCCTGTGATTCGCGCAATATCGTCAGTCTACCTAGAGGGAGGGTAATGGTCGCCAATCGAGAACCCATTCATCCCTATCGGTTATCAGTTAATTAACAATAGCGTTTATAGAAAGGATGTCACCGGACGTATGAAAGGATGTCTCCGGAAGTATTTTTTCGGATTCGTGAACGGTTTTTATCGACCGTTGTGAATAGTCCTAAAGGATAATTAAAAAAAGATGTTACTAACATGAGAATGGTTGGGTTCCCTCCAAGGGTAGCTGGATTTTATATGCTGCAAGGGGTCGGTGGCAGCATGTCTTCTACGGCCGTATAGCGCGATGCCTTCACGGACCGCTTCCGACGCGTACGGAACAATGCTGTAATTCCAGACGTCTGCAAACCATGCCTGTAGAACAAATAATAATAAATACACATACATACATACATAACATCACGCCTTTTTCCCGTAGGGGTAGGCAGAGCCCAAGGGCCGCTTTTCGCCACCGTGAGAAACGAGACGTGATGGGTGGCGAACCACATCGCCGCCATTTTGGTTAATTAAATTATTTAAATAATTGACCATTGCGTTCTCACGAATAAGGAGGGAAAGGGAAGGATAGGTATTGTGAAAAGGAAGAATGGCTAGTTAGAGTGGGAAATAGGAAAAGTAGGATATTATTAATAATAAATAAATAAATAATAATCTCCTCTTTTATCCCATAGGGTCCGGGTAAGAATAGCACCTTCCCATCTCCTCCCGTTCGGTTTCCGTAAGAGGCGACTAAGGGAAAACAAGAAGTCGGGCTGTGGAGTCTTAACTTTGAATCACCTACTACCTATACTGCGATCCCCAAGACGCCTGCCAAGCGTGGGGATTATGGCAACCCCCTCCCTTCTAAGGGGGAGGCCTATGTTCATTAGTGCACATAGGTCTCTATTACGGCTGCTAATGAATAGCTTCTTGGCCGATACAACCACAGCAGCCAATCTTTCACAAGAACTACGGTGTCAAAAATGCCACATTAAGCGATTCATCTAAAAGCAATAAAATTCATATCCTTAAAAATTTTACCCACTAAGTAGTTTTTGAAAAATGTACACACATTTTAGGTGAATCTTACTCAATTCATTTATTAGCTGTAATTAGCAGACCGAAAGTTGGTGTTAATGCTGCCATTCGAATAAAAAATAAACCGTTAACTACTTACTCATATTATTATGATTCACCTAAAAAAGCTTTTTTAGGCCCGCTATATTGGAAATATAGTGCACAACTGACAGGACCGGGGAGAAGTCAGGCAGACCGACTTTTTATACACCACTTCGACGCATGGATCAACTTACTTTCCAAGCAATGTTGAATCGTGTGAAAGATTGGCTGCTGTGACCACTTAAAATGTATTCATCAGGAATAATGGAGTCGTCATAGATTGCAGCATTACCTGACTAGCTTCCAAGTCCATCGGGCACGCGAGGAAGAGTCGCGGGCCGACTGTGACGTCACTCGATGAGTGAGCTTCTAGAAACGCGTTCAGGGTAGACCACACGCCTGGCAGCCATTCTAGAACTGCCGCTAACGCCGGCTCTCGCCTCCCTAGCCTTAACTCCAGCGTGAATAACTTACGTCGAAGATACCTAAGCAGAAGAAATTACAGTGAATTTAAAATACTAACCTTGATACTGCAATGTAAGGGTTAGGTAAGTGCGGAACCAGCCCTGAGCCCGGAGCTATAAACAATGGGCAACCTTCGGAGTCGCTGGACGCTCGGGGTGTGGGCCCTTTGAGCGTCCATTGAGTACGGCGGCGACTCCGAGGAGGACGGCGGTGGGGTTGCGACCCCCATCCCCGTGAGTACCATGTCAGGTTCCCGGGGGGCTACAATGCGCCCCCCGGCGGCGGGCTCAAAGGCAAAGCACTGAGGGGCCCCTGGTGCAGATCCCACCGGAGAGCCCTGGGGTCTCCCCTCTCATCTCACAGCTCCCGGGAATCTTTAGAAGATTTCCCCCGCGTCAAAAAAAAAAAAGGTAAGTGCGGAAAATGGCCTCACCTAGCCAAGAATCCTTTGACGGGTTCCATGTGGTTGGCGGTGAGGAGCCACCTAAAGTTGTGGTGAAGCTGGAGGTTTGTTGTATTACACGTAGCTTGAGACATTGTACCTGAGAAAAAAAAACAAGATTGTTGCAACTTTCTCTGAATTATCCAATTACTTACCTAGTTTATAAAGTTTGTTTATTATAATACCAGCTTTGATTATATATACGTCTAGATACCTATTAGTCTTGTAACGTTACGCATAACAACCTCATTATTCGTGTGTGCGTGCAGGCCTCGTTGTACACTCGCGTCATCTGTGGTTGTGTGCGTGTTTGGGGATCTCCAGTTATAAATATTTTTCCCATAAATAGCCATAGCGTTATCGAAATAAAATAGAATAGAATAGAATAGAATAGAATAGAATAGAATAGAATAGAATAGAATAGAATAGAATAGAATAGAATAGAATAGAATAGAATAGAATAGAATAGAATAGAATAGAATAGAATAGAATAGAATAGAATAGAATAGAATAGAATAGAATAGAATAGAATAGAATAGAATAGAATAGAATAGAATAGAATAGAATAGAATAGAATAGAATAGAATAGAATAGAATAGAATAGAATAGAATAGAATAGAATAGAATAGAATAGAATAGAATAGAATAGAATAGAATAGAATAGAATAGAATAGAATAGAATAGAATAGAATAGAATAGAATAGAATAGAATAGAATAGAATAGAATAGAATAGAATAGAATAGAATAGAATAGAATAGAATAGAATAGAATAGAATAGAATAGAATAGAATAGAATAGAATAGAATAGAATAGAATAGAATAGAATAGAATAGAATAGAATAGAATAGAATAGAATAGAATAGAATAGAATAGAATAGAATAGAATAGAATAGAATAAATATATTTTATTTCGTTTCGTTTCGTTTCGTTTCGTTGATTTGATTTGATTTGATTTGATTTGATTTGATTTGATTTGATTTGAAAAGAATTGAATTGAATTGAAATTAAATTAAATGGCGTGTCCCATACCATCAGGTGAACGTCTTATTTGCCTCATGACCAGGAAGTAAAAATACTTCTAAGTACTTACCTATATAAAAGTAATTAATTTATCAAAAAAATAAATTAAAATTATTATAATTGATTTATTTCATGTTTTGGTCACTAACTACGTATTAAGTTTCATTGAATCCATTTTTGTCAAAAGAAAAATTACCCCAGACTTAAGATATATTCCCCCATTATTAACTAGCCACACCAGTCTAGTCGGACAATGTACAAATTGTCGTAAAAAACAATCGAGTTTTTATAATATTCCCTCACAGAATCTTAAGACTTATGAATGGAAAATTAAGTTAGGATCTTTATTAATTTTACTTAGTTAATATTTTCACGATTTGATTACACAATTCGGCATAATGTTTTTTTTTTGCGAGCACAAACCATCGGTACAGTTCAAGTGACACTAAACAACCAAGTCGACCAATTTGATGTTTTGGTGTACTTGATATTGTCAAGTGTTTGAATATCGAACACGCTATCTAGACGTATATATAATCAAAGAATACCAGATTATTTTTTTTTGTTTTTGAGGAGGAATCTTTCAAAAGGTACCCGGTCTCCATATGAGCGAAGCTCGGGTTTTGAGATTTCGGATTTCGGTCGGATTTTTACCTAATAAAACCTTCTCAGTGGCCTTCATTGACGCTATGGAGAGACTCTGGGCACTCCGTTCGGGACTTTGCTGAGTTCGAGTCTCATAATCGCCAGACGCTCAATAGAGGTCGTCCTGGGGGGAGCAGAAATGCATGCTCTTCCCGGCATCCTCGTGGTGCTTGCGACGACGCAAGGCTTTTGGGTTAGTTATAAAATACCTAATATCTAGTTTAGTTATTTTGAAATACGGTGCATAAGCATCATCGATATGCCTACTAGTACAGAAGTCATTTATATTCATGATCCTGTTAAATTGTCCGGCAACATCAGGCTAACAGAGATGTGCTGCATGTCGCCGAACGCTGAGGAGTGTTGCAGGTTGTCGAGGATAGTTACCGATGATGACAGGCATGGTCCTGTTGTCGGGAGGCAGTAGGCCGGCGAAGGCGTCGCCGAGCGCTGAGGAGTGTTGCAGGTTGTCGAGGATAGTTACCGATGATGACAGGCATGGTCCTGTTGTCGGGAGGCAGTAGGCCGGCGAAGGCGTCGCCGAGCGCTGAGGAGTGTTGCAGGTTGTCGAGGATAGTTACCGATGATGACAGGCATGGTCCTGTTGTCGGGAGGCAGTAGGCCGGCGAAGGCGTCGCCGAGCGCTGAGGCGTGCTGCAGGTTGTCGAGGATGACGACAGAGGGCAGCGCTGCTTCCTCGCCTGCGGCCGCGGCTCCGCACTGCTCCGCGATGTTTGCCAGGTACGCGCGCAGTTCGTTGCATGATTTGCGGTCCACGCTGTTGTACACAATGTTTCAAGTTAGCTTACAAAATAAAATAAAAAATACCGGTCAAGTGCAAGTCGGACTCTCACATCGAGGGCACAATACCATCTTTGGACGTATAAAAGTAGTTTTACTATTCATGTACCTATCTGAGGTGTCAGATAGCAAAAAAACCAAACCGCAAAACTAAGTTTGTTTGACGAGGTATTTTTAGGATTACTAAAAAACTGTAATATTAAGAGAGATCATTTTATGTTTCCTGTAAAGTATAGATAGACATGTATTACTCATAATTATTTCAAATTTTCCCTTCCACAAACTTCGTAGATAAGGTTACGATATTTTTTCCGACATTTTTGATTATCATCCAAAAGTTACGTGACATAAACCAAAATAAATATCTGTTTTGATATATGAAAATGGAGTCCGTTCATATGATAGCACTTGATTTAATAGTCTCAGTTTGAAAAATATATTTTTTTTCATTTGCGATGAGGTTGGGTAAGTAAGATCTAAAACTGTTCCAAGTTTCAAATCGATAGCATCAGTGGTTCCTGAAATATATATAGGTGTGACAGACGACAGACAGACAGACAGACATAAGGGTTCCTTTTTTACTTTTTAGGTATGGAACCTTAATAACAATAATTTATTGAGCATTTACGTACTTGAATGTAGCAACCGCCTCGGCTGGATTGCCTCGGCGCTGTGTCTTTTGCACATAAAATTCAGCCAGTTTCGCCGCCAAATACGACTTTCCGGTTCCGCTCGGCCCACAGAGTATTATACGCCGGTGTTCCGATAGTAGGGATACATATCTGTGAACAAAACATAGAGCAAGCTTTATAAACTAACCCAAATATTATAATTAAAGCTATTATGGAATAAGAACTCTACAAATAAGTCGTTAGGGACGATTTAGAATGTTTGTGTAATTAAGAGAGGTGTAGGTAGGGCAGGACGAGGGAAGTATCTTTTACATTATACGAACGAAGAACATAGCCAAAAGTTAGGAATCGAAACGGACAACCATAGTTGTTTGGCTCCAGTATTATGTAAAGCAGACGTCCTTTGCCAAGACATACTCATTTGTTTTCTCTCTAACTATACCCTGTCCTAAATTATTATGATATTAAATGCATTTTACCCGTGGTGTGTCCGGGTAAGAATAGCACCCTCCCATCTCCTCCCGTTGGGTGTCCTCAAAAGGCGACTAAGGGAAAACAAGAAGACGGGCAACAGCGTCTTTCTATTGGATTACCTACCACCTATACTGCGATCCCCAAGACGCCTGCCAAGCGTGGGGATTATGGCAAACCCTCCCTTCTAAGGCCTCATTTACGGAGGCGCGGAGCGTCGCGCGTCGCGTGTGGCGTGACGTCTCGTATCTCTCTCTCACTCCTACAACGCCATATGTTTTAACTCAGTGCGGGCCGCGCCGCCTATCGTGACGCGTGACGCTCCGCGCCTCCGTAAACGAGGCCTAAGGGGGAGGCCTTTGTTCAGCTGTGGACGCTTTTCGGCTGCTGATAAAGATTTAATGCATTTAACAGTATTGTACTTACCTATATACAATATTTTTTGGTATAAGACTATCGAACGCCAAGCTTCCGACTCCTTCCAAGCAGATGTAAAGCGTGTTGACTGTGCCCACAATGTATCCACAGGGCAACAGCTCCGGGAATCCGATCTCGGGCCCACGCGTAGCTTCACCCAGGTGATACGACGTTATCGAGTCCGTATTCAGACCGAGATTCGTTCCCAGATCTATCCTAGACAGGTAGTCCTTAAAAGTTTTCCTAACTATATAATCTAAGTTCTGCCAAGTGGTCTTGCCAGATATATAAGTATACGCTATTGTGAATTCATTGCAGTTTATTGTCGAGTCACTATTGTAAACGTTTTTATACGAGCTGCTGTGCGTTGATTTATTACTTTTAAGGCTATTCGTGTTTGATTTATTCATTTGGGTGTAGTCCTGCGCCTCTGTCTCAGGGCTGCGGGTCTGTGACAACCGCGGTGAGTCGAAGCTCGGTTGTTTCTCGAAGTGATTATTGTACGCGCTCGCAGATTGCTTCGCGTAGAATCTGCATTCCGATTCTGTGAGCGTGTCTTGAACTTCTTCGAAGTATCTTTGGAATGTTTCGGGTTGGCCTAAATATACAGCTATTGCTATTTTTTTGCCGTCTGTCGTGTCTCCTTGACTATCTGCGACTCCTGTGAAGAGAATGTAAATAGCATTATTATTAAAGTCTTGCACCATACAATTGTGACGAATTAGTGTTCTTGCATTTAATTAACATTACTAAGTATATGTAATTGTACAAACTGGTCTCGTTGTGGTGAAGTGTAGCTGCTTTAGGATTCCAATCAGGCAAACTGTTATTTATTTGATACAGACACTTCCAACAATTATCATTATATTTTAACCAATTTACTTGACAGATTATATATCTAAGCCTTCCTCATGAATCACTATACCTATTTGTGAAAACCACATGAAAATCCGTTAAGCAGTTTTTAAGTATCTCGCAAACAGACAGACAGACGTGGCATAGGGCTTTGTTTTATAATATGTAATGATTTCCATCATGACTAGATTATATGATTACTATTGATTATGAAGTAGGATGCTTGTGAAAGAAACAGTTACATAGCAGCGCAGTATTAGATAATCTAGCTCTCAGAATGTATGTAAACATTACTGTGTTCCGGTGTGAAATGTACTGTAACTGGAGAAATTCATGAGCTCTGAAGACTCTAATGTCTTAGGTGACGAGCGGTAGCTAACCGGCACCGGCAACCGCAACTGACGTGTCCTTTTCCGCCTGGCTAACGACCTATTAAACGACTCACTAAATTGTATAAAGAATCACTTCCTATGGGATTCACTTTCTTAACGGCACCAAGGCACACACATTTGTTACGGTAACTTACCAATATCAGAGTAGCTCTCTCCAATAGCCAGTTCTCGACTTTTTGGCGGTGGTAACACAGTATTGATATCGTAGTCTCCACTTAGCCGTTCCGACGCGTTGAGTCCATTCGCAAATAAATCACTGCTCCCATTCAGCGGCCCCAGCAACGTCTCGCTGTTCTCACTGAGTTCGCAAGCCGCTTTGTTGCCATATATAGGCTCACCCATGTTGGATTTGGGCGAGCCTTTTTTGGTAAAGTCCATGGTGGGTGTTGACGTCATGCAGTTGAAGTCTAGGTCTAGAGGTTGCGGGTGCATGTCCATTGTTGTCTGCAATAGGAAAGTTTTGATGGAGTATCTTTTTAAATTCAATATAAGGTGCACTACCTTGACCTACTCCTTTGTTAGGTACCGATGCAGTCGCGTATTTATTATTGACACAAGAAACTTATATCAGTGGAAAGGAAGCTGTTCAATCACTGAAAGGGATGGGGTCTGTCAACGTATAGTACAGTAAATTTACATAGCACTGGCATTACATGCCATATGTTCCGTCGGTTCCTTGGGAGTCGCTGAACATTCGGGGTGTGGGCCCTAGGACGTCCGAAGACGGCGACTACGAGACTAGTTGCCGGGGCCCCCCACGGCGGGCTCAAAGGCAAGGCACTGAGGGGCTCCTGGTGCAAATCCCATCGAAGAGCTCTGCTGTGCCGTTACGACAGCCGCGGGGGTTTTAGTGGGTAAGAATCCTACATACCCACCCCGGTCGAGCCCCACAGCTCCCGGGAACCTTTTGAATGATTCCCCCGTGAAAAAAAAGGTTCCGTCACGTCGGTTAGATCGTGTTATTTAGCTTCAGTCGTCTCTGAGTATGAGATAGGTACACTCGTACTTTCGCAGTTGGGCTGATGGCATTTTATGATAATGGCATACATGAGGTATTTTCAACTACCTACTCAAACAATCGATAAACAATTTGTGAAAGAAATCAGTTGATGATATGGTATCAGCAACTAACAACGTTGCTAAAGATACGAAAAAAATGCCATAATTTCATCGGGGGTTTTTTTAAAATAAAATATGTAACAACAAGTTTATAGCCAAATAACATTCAAAAACGAAATAATCGTCCACATTAGTGTTCAGTACTGCGAAGCAAATGGCTGTGCATAATAGTTACACGAAGAAAGAAAGTGGATAATGTACCATTTGCTTTGAATGCAGGATTAATGACCGAAACCGCTAATAGGGAGCGGAAATCTTACATAATGAAATAGAATTTATTTGAATAGGACACATACTAAGCACATTAAGCACTATATTGTGCATAAATATTGGTGAATTGTAATTCACATACCTACTTACTAAATTATTGCATAAACCTTTCCAACTCATACGATATAAAAGACCCTAGCTCAGAGCCAGATTAGGGCCTTAGGTAGGTATTCGGTGGTCATGATAATTTCCACCAGCACAACTCTTTTGTGTTCTTGTTTTCTGTTTGCTAATAATTACTCAGAATATAGAAACAAAGAATACTTCGACGAGCTCTTCTAGATTGGAGCGTGTACCACTTGAATCGCACGCATTATAGAAGTTGTTAAAGCCGATTACCGACCCTGCACTTATCGGGTAGTAGCCTCCGTGGCGCAGTGGGAAACCACTTGCTTTGCAAATCGAAGGTCGCGGGTTCGAATCCCGCTGGGAGCAACAACTTTGTGTTGTTGTTCCTTACTGGATAGGACAATGCAGGCCGATCAGCTGATTGTCTGTATAGTAAGATGGTCCATGCGTCGGATGAACATGTAAAACGTCGGTCCTTCGCCTGACCTCACCCCGGTCGTATCACTCTTCCGTCCCATCGGATTGTAAGAGGTAAAGGAAGAGATACTGCACTTGTATCTACGCACACACTTGTGCACTATAATATCTCCCGCCTATGGCTGATCTTGTGAAAGATTGGTCGCTGTGGTCGTATCGGTCTCGAGGACATTAGTATGGGGTGTGCGTAGCAATTTTGATTATGTAGTACTAAATAATAGAACAATTTCGCCTCTCGGCTTGGGTTTTGGGGTTCAGTGGAGTTATCCACAATCTTCGCACCAGAGAAAATAAAAAGATTAGCTTGCGACCGGAGGTTAGGCATAAGGCGCCCCCTATAGGACAGGTGCGAAAGGAATAGGCAAGTGGTGCGCGTTACAACAATCATAAACGACTCTGACAGTCAAAATAGATTCATATAATGTCTAAGTGAGATTTAATGCTGATTGAAGTTTGTGAGTGTGGGAGTAGTATGGTAAGTACGGTAAGTAAGGTACCTGATGCATGGGTTGGTCAGCAAGGCTGAACCGGCGCGGGTCTTCGGCGGCCGAGCCTGTCCCCAGCGAGCTCTGGCTGCCGGCCAGGGACCGTGACGTCACCAACCTCTGCAGACGCTCATTGTTCTGCTTCAGGTTCAACATTTCGTTCTGCATCAAGGACATTTTACAAAAATAGGACTATATACAATGGAATCTGCTAAAAAGTATAAATGAATCTTTGAAGACCGCGACAGGTAATCCTTCGTATATTGAGAATCTTTGCTTTTAATATATATTATGCTGCCTAAACTCAGCTTATTACACAATCAGTCTCGGTCTCTGTAATAGCAGTTTTCGATCATTAGATTTAAACTTAAATAACAATAATTGGACTTATACTTGATTCAGGGTTTTTTTTTCAGAAACATAAATAGTAGTATATTAATAAGTTCCTCACATAAATACTGCGGACACATTTAGTATACTTATTATAATATTCCTTTTGTGTTTAGAGAAACTGTATTTTGTTATAATGACATTCAATACAGTTAGCTATTACAGTTATTTGAACTTGTAAGTGAATTCCATTAATTAGGTATGCGAATTTAATTGTAATCTCCTTTTTTTAGGGGTCCATACCTAAAAGGTAAAAAAGGAACCCTTATGGTGAGACTTCGTATGTCTGTCTGTGTGTTTCTAAACCATTTGTGAAGCTTACCCTCATTTTAATAACGGTGTCCTTTAGACTTTCAAGTTGATGGGCGGAACTTAAAGCTTCTAATCGAATATCAGTTAGCACCAAATCTTTTTCTCTCAATTGCCTCTTTAGCTCGTCCACTAACACAGCATCTTCTGGTTTATCTGTAAGAAAGTAAAACCATTATATTAATATGAAAATATAATTTCCGCATAATATATATCCGCATATATAATTAATATCTCCGCTTGTTCTCTCACTGATTACAGACAGACTGTTATTTTTACCGGACGTTATGTATATACCTGAGTTGCTTCTCACGTTAAATTATTGTTTTAATGTACTTTCGAAATTTCAAATTGTGATTTGCCTCAGACTGAAAAGTAAACTAATTTACTGTACCGTGCGCTTTGATTTTAAATGGAAGAGCTTATCTAGAGCCCATCTCCTTTGCATGAATACTTTCTATGGAATGTTATAGCAGATACAATTTAAGTACTTAAGATATCAATAGATACATGACGTTTGTGATCAATGTATGATCGTTGAAACTTCACCTGCCTTAAATTCTAACTTAACATATTATTAACTTCAAGCCGCGATACTATAACATTTCACATGGCATTACAGCTTAATACGTTAAAAACGTTAAGGTCATAATTGTTTTATATCTGAAAACCATCTGTCTAATACTAATATCTAGTGTAGTGAGTCAGTGTTCTAGTAGCTACATAGTTTTCGCGTGGAGCTTTCACCAGCTTAACCTAATTTTCTCAGCACCAATTGGCGTACTTTGTTTGTACAACCTATATAGACTTGCGTATCTTATTCAGGGTTGACATACAATTGAAAACATGTTTCCTAAATAGGGTTAGGTTAGTCAGTTGTTTTTTCATTTAAAATAGGTACATATGAGTGCCTATTGCAATGTCTTTCGCCAAATATTTACTAAGCATATAATTTCTTTTGCTGTATTGTTGGCGTAAACAAATTGTGGGTGAACCATTTTTTTATTAAATAAATGACATTAGGTACTAATTACTGTAAATTTTGCATACCAGCATCTTACTGGTAGAATGAAATTGGCTCTATGTACCTACTACACTCTGTGATATATTATGTAGACATTTCATTCGCAAAGAAACGTTTGAGTTTGAAAAGATCAAAAAATAAGAACGAAAATTGAAGTGTACTTTCGCTACCGCAACTATCAAGAAGATTTTCATTCAGATTCGGTTAAATAACAGAACATCGTCAATTCCAGCATATTATTTAGTACTTAATTCAACAAACCGGTATCAAGTATAAAAGTTACTTCAGTTTATTTATTTTTTTATATACTTACTATAAAAATATTTTCTACAAAAAAATAGAACCGCCTTCAAAATGCAACTAAAAAGCCTAAAATAATTTTTAAGAATTAGTGGTTTTTAACCGGCTTCAAAAAGAAGGTTCTCTATTCGACGCGTATGTATGTAATATTAATAAAAATGCGTAATATTAATATATGTTAGTCTATGTGGGCTTCTAAACAACTTTACTAAATTTTATGAGTGTATGTATGTATGTATGTATGTATGTAGGTTTGTCCGCGGATTTCTCAGAAACTACAGGTCCGATTTCGAAAATTCTTTTTGCAGTAGTTAGAGTATTTTTCAACTTAGGGTAGAGTACAAGTTTCATCAAAATCGGTCCAGTAGTATAAGAGATATAAACTTTTTATGTTTTCAGTAAGTTACTGTAACGTAGACGTTCAAGTTGCGGGATAGTGCTGATACCTATTTTTTTGTTGCTAAAATAAAAGTCACTAAAAAGTGTTAAATAAACTATTTTTGAAAAAATAAGAACCGACTTCAAAGTATATTATCTAAAAAGCATAAAATAACGAAAATATATTGAAGTCGGTGCTAGCACATCATGGTAACTAAGACTAGCACGAGCTGACACCGACTTCAATATATTTTCGTTATTTTATGCTTTTTATTAACCGACTTCAAAAAAGGAGGTTCTGTATTCGACGCGTATGTATGTAATATTGATAAAAATGCGTAATATTAATATATATTAGTCTATGTGGGCTTCTAAACAAATTTACCAAATTTTATGAGTGTATGTATGTATGTATGTATGTATGTATGTATGTATGTATGTATGTAGGTTTGTCCACGGATTTCTCAGAAACTACAAGTCCGATTTTGAAAATTATTTTTGCAATAGTTAGAGTATTTTTCAACTTAGGGTAGAGTACAAGTTTCATCGAAATCGGTCCAGTAGTTTAAGAGATATAAACTTTTTATGTTTTCAGTAAGTTATTGTAACGTAGACGTTCGAGTTGCGTGATAGTGCTGATACCTATTTTTTGGTAAGATAAGTCACTAAAAAGTGTTAAATAAACTATTTTAAAAAAAATAAAAACCGACTTCAAAGTAAATTATCTAAAAAGCATAAAATAACGAAAATATTATTGAAGTTGGTGCAGAATATACACAGCAGGTACGCTAACACCAACTTCAATAATATTTTCGTTATTTTATGCTTTTTAGATAATTTACTTTGAAGTCGGTTCTTATTTTTTCAAAAATAGTTTATTTTATTCTTTTTAGTGGTTCCCTTGGTGTATTATTAGGTTAACTTTTAACAACTTATATTTTATTCTGACAAACAGCCAGTTTAACATTTATTTTAAAAACACCCACTACATAACACAACTATGGACCATCACTAAAATATAAGCAAGTCTGTCTAGTTTTTGTTGCCACTACTAGTTTTACGGTTTTAGAAACTGACAACATTGCGACAATTGTCATTTGTTGTTTTCATAACCTAATAAGAATGTTTGTGAATATTTCTGCGTATTTTAACTTAAATATTACCTTAAACTATTAAATATATAAAACTATATATAAAAATAGTGTTAGACAAATCATATAGGTACGACATGATAAGTGAATACCATCAAAAGGAAAGGGAATCCTATGCTGAATTTCATGAAAACGTAAAAATGATAAAATCGACATCGGAAATTACAGGTTAGTCTTGATACTTACTAATAAATTAGGTATTGAGGATTTGTATGATATTGGTGTATTATATGAATATATTTGTTTTTAATGTGGAACTAAGTAAGTTGTGTACACAGCGGAAAATCTTGAAGTAATTAAAATGTTTCTATAATTCCTTATCGTCTTGCTAGTTGGGTAAAGATTATTTATCTTACAGAACGCTTGAAGGATTTTTCTAGTACTATTTTGTTAGTAAGTATGTCTTTTGGCATAATGTAAAATGTTGTATAAGTCTTTGATTATACAACGTGTTACAAAATACCCCGTAAAAATATAATTAATTATTAAAGCCAAAAATTTTGTCAATCCTAGTAAGCTGCCATGTCAGGGAACCAGATTATTTAAGGCCTAGTACCTATTTTACCTAATAATTGTCTACTTTAATAGTTTTTCTATTATTCATTCATAAAAAAATATATGTTGTCAATTTCAAAATTTGTTGACGTATTATGAAAAAGTAAGTGTTCGTTTAGGTTATTTCGTTAGGTTAGGTCTTTTAAAATTTTTGTCGTTCCACGAATTAGGTAGAAATTTAGGTACATTCTACGTAGTTTACTCTTTAATTTTACTGATATAGGGTTTGCACATCAGTGAAAATAATAATATTAATTAATGATATTTTTTACGGGGTATTTTGTAACACGTTGTATATACGTCTAGATACCTAATCGTCTTGTAAAGTTACGTTACTAAGCATCGCAGCCTCATAATTCGTGTGTGCGTGCAGGCCTCGTTGTACACTCGCGTCATCTGTGGTTGTGTGCGTGTTTGGGGATCTCCAGTTATAAATATTTTTCCCATAAATAGCGATAGCGTTGTGGGTTGTGCATTGATATGTACTGTGTAAAAGTGAAATTCCTTTTTTTGTAAAATATAATGTATACTGTTCGTTGTCCCGTGTGAAGTGAAGTGAAGTAAAAGTAAAAAGTAAAAAGACGGCTAGGATAGGATGGATTGTTAATTTTATTACAGAGTTCCGGTGGCCATCTATGGCCTTCTTCATCAGATCCACTTCACCAAATGATACTTTCTGAATGAAAATGCTTGACTAGTTTCTAAAAATACCAAAAACGCTATATGTATGCCTATAATATTTAAGGAGTTCCCTCAGTTACTCATGGTTCCCATCATCAGAACTTGATTTTGAAAAAATGGGACCAATCTGGAAGCATATCCTTTCAATTAAAAAAATAATTTTCCAAATCCGTTCGTAAACGACAGAGTTCTGAGGTAACAAACATAAAAAAAAACATACAACCGAATTGATAACCTCCTCCTTTTTTTGAAGTCGGTTAAAAAGTAATAGGTACAATTATGCATACTGAATGTAACATAAACTCATTGGAATTTAACCGTACATCCGTCGAAAATAATTTAATTTTACTCTGCCATAGTCTGTCCTAAGTACCGTCGCCGATTGTCCGGTGAAACAGCGTCTATCATTCCCAAAAAAAAATACCGTCGCCGACCGTAAGTTTCGAATGTGAGAAACCTGTAACGCGTCTTACCTTTGGTCTGTTCATCAGGCTTGGCCGGAAGGCAAGGCTTGTCCTTTATATCGGGCAGTGCCTCGTGTGAGTGCTCCAGGCTATTCTCGTTGCTGCCCTCTCGGATCGTGTGCGGGTCGTCGTAGTGATGTGACCCCGACGAGCTGTCCTGTGACGAGAGCTGCCCGAGGGACGAGTGTTTTGCGGTCTTCGATATTTTCGCGTTCCGTGAGAACGCTTTCGTGAATGACGACCTTAACTGAAAACAATGAAAAAACAATTTTTCGTGGTAGATTATCTTTTCACGTTTAAAATTGGAATCGCGAAAAATGGAATCTTTTTTATAAAAGGTAATTTGTCTATGATAGAGTATTTTGGTGTAGGACCTAAATTGTAGATCACCCAGTGCGTTTGACTTTACTATTTCAACGCGCTTGGTGACTATATAGCTTCTTGTATTTTTATGATAATCGGCTATTCGATCTGATCAAAGCCGGAACGGATTGGTTTCGAATTCGGATTTCTATTTAAGAAAATATTTCTTGTCCTATTGACAAGAGTAACAAATTTCAATGATATTGTGTAAGATACGCGTTTACTTGAAGTTGTTTATACAACTGTGTGTTGTATTGTTACCGATTCGCATGCGTTATTATAATCGAATAATACTCGGCATATGTATTACACTACACACACCCCCATTAACTTAGGTACACAAAACGTATGACGAACACAAGTGTTCTGATTACAATTTACAGTAAATAATAAAAACTCTAAAAATGAATTAAGTAAGTAAGTATATAAATAAAGTACCTACACTTTATCTTCTTTTTATCAATCTTTTAGTAAAAAATTGGATATTACGAGTATTTTTATGTTTAGTTTTAATTATTTTATTTATTTAAACAAATAGTACACATTTTGTTGTATTTTCTCGACGTTGGGAATGCCCTGTCCAAGTTGTATTTTTCTGAGAGAAATACCTAGTAATACCTTTTTAGGTCCAGGCATGCGCTAGGTTTAATAAGAAAGACGAATCTCCACTGCCACCCTACCTGCCTAATTTGCATTCGGCCAGTGCATTATGGTCATTCCATAATCCATAAATCAATGAAAAAAAAATACGTCCACTTACCCATCCTTTCTTCTTGTGTTTCTTATCGTGCGGTGCTGAGGAGCCACTGCTAAGGCTGTTAATGCTTGACACGCTATCCGTTGACAGGTGACGGGTGATGGCTCCATTGCTGGTCTGAGCGTTCCGCTGCGGCGAACCTTGCTGTGTTTGTGTATTGCTCGGTTCCTGAACAAAACATAACAGCGACTTGATAATTTTATTTTTATGACGAGACAATCAGGTCCGTCCTTCCCTTCACTACATTACCACTCGTCGCCTGAGCCCTATGTTATTAAGTCTCATGAGCCCGGGAATTTTACCAGGTACACAGTCAATGTTTAAACATTTTGCTCGGCAGTCTGATACTGCTACTACCTGCATGATTTCTTATGCAAAGGACTCTCTAGTATTGTAGTAAAATTCTAAGAAAATTGATTACGCTTATCTGTCGCTATAAAAAAACAAGCGTTATTGTGAAATTTACATACAATAGTGCGTGTTGTGTTATTAACGGCTAATATGCTAATATGGTGCTCTTAAATAATCATGAAAAAATATGGATAAATTAAAAATGTACTGAACGCCCGACACAGGATTAGGAATTTATAAAAAAAACAATTGAATGGGTATTATACTTATTATAGATATATAGCTAAAACCATCTAGAATGTTTGTATTAATAGTGCCTTTATGTACCAGGGATTAAAAATGGGTGTTAAAAATAGAGCCATTTTAGTACGGTAACTGTCAACCTATACGAAACTAAACGTATTATAATGTATAATATTCCCAAATTCTGACTAATACCAATCGTACAAAGTCGGAACGTGGCGCTAGATTTCTGTAACTATAAATTCTAATACTTTCAGGCCGGTATTGTTCACTTGACGTAAGCTTTATTACAAAGACTTCGCATGTAGCAACTATGCAACAGCTCTGAAATGTATTATTTAAGCACGCGAAATGTTGACGTTAGCCTAATAACCTAAATTCTAGATGATAGATGTGCGTCATGACTGGGGTTTGATTAGCTTTTAGTAATCTCGTAATATTCATGATCGCACGGTTCGTTAAACAACGTACGCAATGTTTGATCAACAGTACATAAACACATTAAATAAATATTGACAGTAACCTCTGACATTTAGAAACTGCGTTTATTATTCTCCTCCAATAGATATAATTATCATTAGGTTTTTACAGGGTTAACGTTACCACGTCATCCGTGTCGGTGGATGGTTTTGTGTGTGTGTTGGTAAAACCACAACTTAATTAACATTTAAGTGTGAATTACCATTTAAACCGATATTATTAATAACGTACCTATACTCGGCTATTCCACTTTTCCCACCCAGCTATCCCACCTAGGTGCTTACTTACCTAAATTTCAAAGATTTGATTTAACTGAAAAATCAATGCTAGTAGTGTAGGTAAACCAAAGTTAAACGGTAAATGGGTATTTATTTACAGGTAACACTAACCAATTTTCGTCGGTAATTGTAGGCACTAATAACATTTCATCATGGTACTGAAATTTCTGATGCTTGAGCCATGTGTCACAATAAGCGCGAGTGGAGCTGCTGTGCGATTTGCGATGTGAGCAGCAAGCGAGCAACTATATCACATCTCTTTCGTTCACAAGGAGATGTATGATACACCTTTTGTTCTGTTCTTAAGCGCTCAAAGACAAACACTTTCCACTAGCGGACTAGAAGGAGGCAATTTTACAGATCTTATTGAGTTTGCCTCACAGGTATAAATCGAGCGCTTTTTAAAGTGACATTAAGGAGGAGGTTAGCCATGTCACTTGTCTATTCTGGGCGCGTCTCAAATATAGAACGGGGCCGTATCTATTGACGGTCAATTTAATGCTAATGTGCTAACATTGCCTTATTTGTTTGTGCTTATTGAACCTCAAAACACCACAACCCTACCCATTGCGGTATGACGCAAAACAGTTTTTTTATGATCCAAAGCTTTAAGAAATGATTTATAGTATTGCTTGGCTTTATATATTATATTCTTTTTTAATTTACGGCTGCATCGGCCTGAATATCTCTACCTATATCTTTCTATAACTACCGGCTAGATTTTTAAGAAAAAATTAAGTACATCCTCTAAAATCAATCTTACCTAATATACTTATATTAAGTAGAATTGGTATCTTACTGCCGAACCTACAAACGTCAATTATAGTTAATTGTGATTAAGTCATATTTTATAAATGAATTATTTCGACTTTCTTAGCCAAATAATACTTAATAAGCGAATAGTGAGTAGATATATCAATAATATTGTAATTAATACTAAAAGATAATCATAAGAGACTCGGAGATTCGAAATAAATAGATTACAAAAAATTACTTATATGCGATTAAAGTTAATTGATGTCTGTGAGTACGGCAGTTAGAGTACATTATGCTTACATAATTTGTGAAAAAACTGGCCCTTTATGTTCAGTTACGGATTGCGATTAAAATTAAATTTGTTTATTAAAGAAACTACAGAAAGAAACAACAATATGAAAAATTCTATCTTGGTTATAATTTCTAACCCTTATGAAGGACGAAACAAAAACAGAAATATCATGATCAATTCCTTTCCCATGAATGCCAGGAAAGCCGTCAGCATCCGAGCAAAAAGGTTTTTAATTAAAAACGTAAAGCTGTTTACAGACGTATCAATTGCCTTTTTACAACTTAACACATTTGACCACGTCCAAGTAAGCAAATTTGCAATGGAAATAAGATGACCTTTCGTTTAATATTGGAGCTTGTTTAATTAAATTAATTATTTTTTTTTTCTTGGAGGATATAACCACTTAAGTAGGTCATTACGTCTTCCTAAGGACGCATTTCAGCTTTAGTGGAGGGTATAGTCGTTTTATATTATAGTTTATGATCTCATTAGGTACCTCTCTCTATCTAACATACATACAGCATGATTGATGGCTGACATTGGCCAACAACTACGAGTTTCCACACCAGAATACAAATTAAGATGAACGTGTTGCAATATTAGATAATATAAAGTAGGTAAGCTCAATCATTTAATTGATTGTTGTTCGGTAATGGATTAGTTACTTATTATGGGATTATTAAAAAGTTACGAGGTAAAAACCGGTTATTTTATTATGAATTCGAGTGCTTCTGTTTCAGGGGCATTAAAAACAACAATTTAAACTTGCTAGATTACATTCTAATTATGCATTACTTTTGATACAACTTACATATTCATCAAACAGACTTTTAACGTAAGTAAAATAATGCACAATGGATCCAACTGGTTCGAAGTTCGTTCCGGAGACTACCGGGCCCAATTCATAGCCACCAGAATTGAAAAGAAACATGTACCTAATGCAGACTACAAAATATTTAATTGAAAATAACTAATTTACGCAATACCTACCAGAAATGGTGGTTTATCATCGATATATGTATTATTTAAACTATATCGATGTGGTTTATACTTCCCGTAACTATTTATGACGATATCATATGATCTAATAGAAACGCATGATTTTTTATAGAAAGGATTCGCACAAAATGTATTTTCTTGTGAAGGATAAACGTAAAGGATAAATGGCTACGCTGGGTAAGCATGAGGTCACGTTTCTGGTCAATGTTGATGTCATCTCCTAATTGGATTTTTTAAATATCAACATCAGTGTTGATATAATCATCAGTGATTTTATCATTAAAATTTAGAATGTATACTTTTTTTATTACCTGGCCGGTGACGTTGACTCCATCCGCCCGAATGCCCATAGATTGCATGTGTGCCGTCGTAAGCCCCGCCTGGATTGATTGCTTCCTCAGCAACTCGATCGTTTGCCGTAACTCCGTTACTTCAGAGTCCTAACGCAAACAGAAAAATATCAGAACACGTTTTGAGTATAGTGCACACAGTACAACATGCATGGATAAATGAAAGTAATTTGTATCCATAGGAACCGGTTCAGTTTCCGACTGAACTGTTAGTTATTCCGGAACGCACTAATATTAAGTTACGATGCTAATTTTTTTCAGTTGTTATTAATCTGACGACTTATTTGGTAAGTACATAATCTTCAAAATAAAAATAAACTTTAACGATTAATAAAAATATATGGAAGGATGTGTTATTTTACGATGGAAATCTGTTTTTATTTACCTTTCTCTCGGCGGTCGCGGTCAGCTGTTGTAGCCTCTGCGTCATGTTAGACAGACTCTGTTCAAACGCTGACACCACGTGTGCCTAGACAACAAAGAAAAACAATATTAACCCTAATTAGAATTAACGGTCAATGGTGTTCTTTTTTTAAAGTTTCACTATGTTTAGTAATAGAACATTAACTAATGTTCATGAGGAATCATATTGAGAGGTCAACCACAAAGAACCATGGGATAGTTTAGAACTTCCCTGTCTAACTGTTGATCCACATAACTATGATTTCTATTCGCTTTGGCTGGTAATCAGAGTCGACCACAAGCCGGCATAGAACTCTCTACGACTGTAGAAGTAGGGTGGTGAGATTATTATGTATCCAGCTCCCTACTTAGCTAATGACATCAATCGGTCTTGAACCCGTTACAAACAGGTTATGGACTATCTTGACGACAAAATAATTAGTTACGTCATATTTTTAAACATAACAAACTAATAATATTCCCCGCGCCGTATCCGGCCACGGTGGCCAATCTTTTTTTAATTACAAACAGCTTTACAATTTCAGCTATATATTTGCGCCCTTTGCGGTGGAGACCATGGGGCCTTGATCTCATGAGACGCACGGTTTGGTAAAAGAAATTTCATCCAAACTTATCGAAGTATCAGGAGACCGTCGGGCTGGTAGCTTTTTCTGCCAACGTATAAGCTTGGCTATACAAAGATGCCGCCGGTCTTTCAGATACCCTTCCCTCCCAGTGCGGCGACAACTTGGAGGAAGTTTTTTACCTAGTTTAAGTATACATATTTGTAAATAAACTGTAAATATTTAGTTTCAATAAATATCATAAAATAATATTACAAAAACACAGGAAATATTATAGTGCACAAGTGACTGTGTGGACACAGGTGCACTTACTCTTCCTATACTCTGACAATCCGATGGGACGGAAAACTGACACCCGGTCTTGTCAGAGGACTTTTTACATGCCCATCAGATGCATGAATCATCTTACTTTTCAAACAATCAGGCCTATTTTTTCTAGCCATTTTGGAATAAATAAATTAGAGGTGTTGTTCCCCGTGGAATTTGAATCCGCGACTAGGTTTGCAAAGCGAGAGGTTTCCCGCTGCACCACGGAGGTTTAGCATAAAACAAACTATTACTATAACAGCGGCACGCTATGATGGCCTATCTCCTTTTCTCTTGCTATTGTTTGCTCCTCACTGCTTTGCAAACCAATTTCATCAAGCTGGTCTATTTGTATAGTCATAGTGGCTGGTCACAGCATTAAAAAGTAGAATCGAAGTTCAAGAAAGCATAATAGATAGCGGGCTGCATATGTAGATACCTAACACGTTATGAACTGCAAAAGTGATTCATTGATATAAATTGCTTTATAAGCTGGTAACGCGGTAATAGTAGGCGTGGGCGTGTAGCTGGACACGGGACCCTTTGTTTGCTGCCTCACAGGAACGCACTCAGCAAAATTAAACGAGGGTAACGACCCTTCCCCAGCAAAAGTATGACTATAAAGTGAATTAAACCTACCAAGTATGTAGCGTATATTTACCGCATATTAATTTAATTTATGGTTACCATTTTGCCGCAATGTGCTTTAGTTAGTTTTTAGTTCATCGTTTTTATAGGGCAATTCACCTGTCCGACATGCTGCTTAACCAATTATGGTTTCAGAGGCATCATTGATAGACCTCCCTGCGGAACACCTTGAGTGCGTGCCCACGTACATGCTCTAATTAGCATTATTGCCGGCAATTAGGGTCCAGTGATTCGGAATGATAATTAATTTGAACTAGATATAGAGAATCGTTAACAACTACGCAAGTTTATAGAGAAATGTGTGTTTTTTTTACCATGAAAGTGAAGAGGTGGACTATAGAACGATCGTGTTATGGTAAGCAAAAAGTCCATAAACAGTTGTATAATACTGCTGCTCTTTACCCTACAAACTATAAGTCTTTTGACTTCGGTAATTTCTCCAGCTACAGTGTCCCTAACATTTGAACCCGGTTATGTTTTGTTTTATACTACCAAGGTGGCAATTAATGTGCGGCCCGCCTGATGGTAAGCAGTCACCGCAGCGTATAGACGCTAGCAACACCAGAAGAATCACTAGCGCGTTGCCAACCCTTAATAAAATAGATATAAAACCTTTTGTGTCCGTTAATTTTAGCAGCTACAGTGCCATTCACACCGGAACACGGTAATGTTTACACACTGCTGCTTGGCGGCAGTATATCGAACACTGCTGTAGTACATACCTACCTGGACGGTTCCTTGCCCAAGGAACCTACCACCTAGTATCCCCACTTCTGATGTATGGTAAGTAGAATGTAATAAAACTACTATTATTAGGTATCTATCTAACTGGTAATGCCTTGCACCAGGACTCTACCTAAAATATACAAAGCGAATAAAACGTCTCAGATATTCGAGTCTTTAGACTCCGATAATTTCACCAGCTACAGTGTCCCTGACATTGGAACCCGATTATATTTACCCACTTCTGATGTACGGTAAGTAAAATGTAATAAAACTATTAAACTATCTACCTGGAGTCTTGCATCAAGGCTCTATCTAACACACAAGGCGAACAAAACATCTAAGAATTTCGAATTCACTGATACTCAGGTACCTATACATAAGCTTTTCTATTAGATTCACGGAACCACGTAAGTACATAATATACGTAGACAGGTGAGAAGCAACTAAACAGCTGCGAGGCAACGTTTAAAGGACTTAAGACACTGTCAAATAGTCTCTAGTATGCTGCCAAGGATTATGCCGAGCGCACGCTTCTTGGCGTTTTTGCTGGAAAATACCTACTTAATGCAAACGTCGTCTGCAATGGCTTCCAGAAATGGACATCAAAATTATCTACTTACAAGAACAGGTGATGTCATTCAATGAGTACTGGAAATTCTAATCAACAGGCAGGTGGTTAAGACATTAGACTTGGCAACACAACAGCAGTAAAATCCATCAGTCCATTTCAACGTGTTATTAGTCGCAATGACGCAATTCTTACAATGTTTGAAACTAACGCTTTTGAATTTGTTTTAAGCAATAATTAACAAAGAGAATAATTGCCAGCTACAAACTGCAGCTCCGTCAATGGATTGTTTCCGACACTCGCATAATTATGCAGTCACATTGAATGATCATTCTCCAAGTACCTGCTATAGTGCGTGTAAATTATGGCTTACTTATATTGAAACTACAGTTTTAACGTAACGAGCAAATGACATCACTACTGACTATAAATATAAGTACCAACAGCAATCTACAAGCTTTTATTATAATCTAAGTTTGGATTATAAGGATGCTATTTTTTAAAGACACCAACACGATACAATCGATACGCAAAATCTATACTATAATAAAACTCAAAGAGAACTTTTTCTGTACATTGAATATTTTTCCAAAATTTCTATGTGGGGATACTATACTATCGACATAGAGGCCAAAACAATTTTTTTTGGAATTATTGTCTGTCTGTCTGTCTGTCTGTCTGTCTGTCTGTCTGTCTGTCGTTCTGTTCGTCCAGGTATCATTTGAAAACCCGTGGATGGATTTTGATAGGACTTTCACTGATGTGTTGTGTAGAAGTCAAGGTGTAAGTTGGTATATAAAACATCACGCTATGTTTCATAGGGGCTAAGCAGTGAAACATTACTTGCACATATAACCACGTAATTTCCTTTGTATGTGAATAGGGTAATTATAGACTGATCAGTTAATCATTAAGATATGTATTATTACGCTATATACAATACGGACTGAGCAGACATTTAGTTTGCATAAGATATGGCATTGGCGAAGGGTCAATTTTTGTAAGGGGTAAGCCGGTCCGGTACACCCAGGACATTTTCATTAGATTTCTGTATTGTTCTAAGTACTTTGCTGATAGCAATATGACATTAGATCTTTGAAAAGTTAAAATCTGTAAATCCCGAGCGGATCCAAACTAGATTATATATGTATTACAGTCGCAACAATAAAAGATACGGAAAACTTAAAACTTTCATTATCGAATATCATTAGACAGTAATTTACGATGTTAGCGTGATTTACATTGTGAACAGCGCCATCTATCGGTGAAATTGAACATACAATAACTATAGAACTTTAATCTATTTATTATATCAAAGAAAGTCGTGTTAGTTACACTATTTATAACTCAAGAACGGCCTAACCGATTCGGCTGAAAATTGGTGGGGAGGTAGCTTAGAACCAGTAAACGGACATAGGATACTTTTTATCCCGGTAGGTTAAGGTTAAGCAACGTTAGGTAAGGTCATTAAATAGATGGGTGAACCGATTTGTATGAAAGTGTGCATATCGGGTAGGTCTGAGAATAGGTCATACAGTATATCTCATACCGCTAGGTTAAGGTTAAGCTACATAAGGCAAGGTCATTAAATAGATGGGTGAACCGATATGTATGAAATTATGTGTGCATATCGGGGAGGTCTGAGAATAGGTCATAAAGTATATTTAATGCCGCTGATACCATGATTGACGAGGATATATAGAACGAGAGGAGGGTGCACGAGAGGAGAAAGAGGGAGAGGGGATTCGAGAAGGGGGCAATGGGGTGAGGGATCGGGGGAGTTAGGTGGAGTAAGGGGGGAGTGAGAAGGAGCCAGTTCGTAGAAGAATGAGGGGGAGAGGGTTCAGAGAGGGGATAACAGGGTAGGAAGAGGGGGAGTGTGACGGAAACCGAAGCGGGAGGGGGAAAGAGAGAGGAGAGAAAGAGCATATAATTAGATTTTTTGTTATAAGAGGGAGAGATATGGAGAGAGATAAATCTAGGGAGGAGGGAGAAAAGGGGAGCAAAATAAAAGCGTGGGCGCAGCTGCACGGGTCAGCTAGTATCGAATAAAACGTCATAATAATAAGTCAAACATGTGCATACTGGTAATAATATCGATAGCTGAATTCAAATCGAGTAGGTGTTACCTACATGTGCCTTAGTTCTTATTTAAGACCCATTTCACATCCCACTGCTGTCTTTACGAGATATTGCTACGGTATTCTTAACAGGCATCTTATTTGTTCAAGTGTTGTCTTCCTTATTCGGTTTGGAGGCATATGAGTTAAATATTTTTAGTCGATTCATATTGCCCCAGCCACTAGAAGTTAAAGGTTTCATCAAACGTTTAAACTTGCGCACAAATAATGATTTTTGATATTTATGCGATGTAGTATTCGGTTAAAATAATAATAATATATGTTATTATTATCCTGGGCCAATCCAGACATATCACCTAGACGCAAACTAGACAGAGCCTGTATTATGGAAACAACTAATTGATACGAGTACTAATAAATTTTATTTAGGTAAACAAGTAGGTACCTATATAGATGTAGGTACTTGTATAGATAACAGAGATATGAAATGAACCTATGACCTTTAGGGTAACAGTCATGGTGTCTAACCACTGCCCCAAAATAAAGGTTCCTGTTTGATTTAAATTTTCCCACGCTTTGACGATATTTTAGCACCGGCAGTAACGGGAGAACATCACCTTTCGGCCGCCAATGTGGAGTTGTGCTAATTGTTTTATTATGTTAAATTATATACATATTTAATAATATAATTGTAAATACATTAGATTTTGTCACAATACACACATAAAACGAGTCTTGGGTGAAATTCTACAGTAACGGATGCGAGGCTAGGAAAGTGTGCCGTGGTCGAAGTGGACACCACCTTCACGGACATCAATGAGTCCGCACAAGCATTGGATCGATAGATATCTCACGCTCGATCCCAATATACTTATATGAATCACTTTATGAAACCGATCACAGTATCCGCCATCCGTACAAACGTAACGACCATGCCTCTATCGGTTGAAATAATTTCTTAAAAGTGTAATATATGTTTAACTAACTTAAATGTTCTATTTTATGCAACATAAAAAACCGTTTGATCTTAAAAGCTTCATTTGTAATTAGTTGTATAAAAGATTTTGTAAAGATGTTCTTTAAGAATAGGTTCGAATAAAAGAACTTAAAAAGGCTTGTAAAGCGGTAGTATTATTTAACCGGTTAATGGTTATTTTATTAAATGCGTTTTTTAGCAAATAAGCTTAACCATTTTTTAACACCATTTTTAATAAAACATTATACTTATAATTTCGTTGTCATTCTTGCTTGTGAGAAAAGTTATCACTACTTACATTAGTACGTTTAGATAGTTTATCTTTTAGATAATTTTGTCGTAAAACTATTGGAACTTTAGTTAAACTTATACAATAAAATAAAACGTATATGATGAAACCATTGGTTGCTGGAATACCGTGGGAAAGAACATATTTTATGAGTGAGTCGGGAAGATTAAGTCAACACCTGACCGATAGTCGACATAAAAGAGTTTTTTTTTATAAATCTCAGTAGCCAGGTAAAGGTTTTTTTGAGCAACACAATTAAGTATAATTTATTAAAGTCCCAGCATTATACACCTGTTAACATGAAAAAATATATGATATCGTTTTATAAGTCTGTTCTTAAGTTAGTAAATAAATGCTGTACTTTGCCCTATCCAAGATACATAAACACGCTATGTCAGTCATTATTATTTTCCCTATTATTTCCCCTCATATTTTGAATTCATAAATTACTTTCACTGTAATCTATTATACCATTACACGATATAAGGGGGACTGAAAACCGCACCTTCGACGAAAATTAACTGACTCGTACACAAAGCGACACATGCTACGTCTAAAAAATTAAAACACAAAGCTAATCTAAAGATAGTTTCAATATTTTGAACTAATATTATAAGAAACTTACCTCTTCCAGGATTGGACAACTCTTGTAGCGAGATTTCTTGATAGCCAATTCCCACCATGGTACAGGAGGTTTAGAGCGCAAAATTGTTTGACATCCAATTTTCGGATCTTGCGATTCATATAAAGTTCCCAACGTCCTCGATAATGGACTTATTGGCGATTGTTCTGTCGGGTCTTCATCAGCTGGTATACCGGTCACACATTCACAACATTTATGAGGTTTCCTTTGAGGTCTTAGATCCGCACTAAATGAATGCCTATAGTTCAGTCGCTTTGAAAACCCGTTTGTTTCACTTACTGATCTCTTGAAACCATTTCTATTGTTTTGCAGTGCCATTCTTGGGATCTGATGGACTTCACTTAGAATGCTTGGTTCATCGTCTAGACTTACATGATCACCATTTAGAGGCGTATTTGGTTCAGAGTGATAACCCATTCTATTTCGTTGCAAAGTTCCGTAAGCAATATTTTCTTTTATACTAGGCGGCTTAAGATCTATGAATTTTGGTCGCCGCAAATTAAGCGTGGCATATTTTTGTGGCGATCTGTGAAATTTGGATTTACTAGGCAAATCTTTCAGAACATCTTCTGTATCTGTAGACGGTATTGTAGAATTGTCACTGTAGCTGGATATAGGTCTATCATTATCGGTGAGGTAGGAGGATGATTCTGAACAATTATCTCGATCGCTATGACTCCTTCTAGAGTCAACCGATGAACCAGTAAAGTCCGTACGCACGGAATGTTGCTCTCCGCCATCCTGGTTAGCTATGTGCTGCTCATATGATTGCCGTTCGCCGTTAGCTAAGTTCACGATACCATTTTTTTCGCAACCTCTTACATCCTGCTCCACCGATAATTCCAAGCTTCTCAATCGTCTACGTGGTTTGGTGTTTATAGAATCATAATGAACCTCTTGTTTACCGTTTGAACACTTCACTGGAGAATTGCTTTTCGAATGTGGTGGAGTAATCTTAGCGTATACGGGCTCGGTAAAGCTAAACCGTGAAGATTTGTCAGTGTATGCATTTTGTTTCGATGAATTTGCCACATACTGTACTCCACAACTGCCATCAAGGAAACTACTGTTAGGAGTTCTTTGCAACGTGAAGTACTCAGAATGTCTGTGAGGTAGATTGATGCTTTGATTTGGTTCAACCAAATTTCTAATTTTGATTTTACTCCTTGGCGCACGAATTGTAGCGAACCCATCGTGAATAGGCGAGCCATGATATTCGAATGTCGACGAGGTCGTCACAGCCATATCACACTTATTTTTCATGTTCCTATGTGAAACATTTCCATTGTTTATAATATAGAGCTTCACACTAATTCAACAGTACGATATACGTATTGAGGTAAAAAGCAAGATATTTTTCTCCCTATTATCTGGAAAGCGTAAAATTACAAAATATGCCTTGAAGCATGCATCTAGCGAGATACGGTACTTTCAATATTTGTCACGAGTATCTATTATAGGTAATAGAAATCATTGATTCAAAGAATAAGTACGTAAGATAAATGTAATACAGGTTTTTAAGTACTCGAATACTACAGGTACCTACTCAATCATAAAGCTATGATGATTCAGATTTATTTTCGTCCATCCATTAAAGTGCTTCCAATCTGGTTTTAATAAAATCTTTGTAGTTATCCACTTGAAATACACATTGCCGTTGGATGGTAAAAAAATATTTCCATGTGTTTGCTAACTGTTATAATGCCAACTACCAATCTTGTTAAACTTGTGAAAGAAGTTGGGTAATTAGTCTTCAATAATTTTGATTGACAGCTTCTGTAGAGTTGCCTTTATGGATAGATATGTACCTTTATACTTTTACTTATCTGAATTGTTAAGCGCCAAGATGCCTTATAAGAGATAGCAGCTTTCTAAATCAAGAATAGGTACACATGTAACTATTCGTTAAGTGAGTGTGATTGTATGGCTTTGTGTGCCTTTCTTTCAAATATCTCATTGATATAGTTTATATATAAAAATGAATGTTTGTCTGTCTGTATGTCCTTTATAGAATCGTAAACTATGCATTTGTTCATGTCATGATGTTCAGCAAAGTGAAAGAGCGCGAGCGGAGCTGCACGGGTCAGCTAGTAGTTTATATAAATCATTGTTAAGTATTCAGACATTCATTGCGTCATCAGGGGTAGGTATAGCACGAAGTTTTTTTTATAAAAACTTTAAGTATTAAGTATAACGTTTAATTTTATTTATAGTCAGAAATGAGTAGGTAACTCATATGTTTACCGAACCTCCGAGTCCAAAAATGAAAAGAAGATGGTTAAAATTTTAAAGTAGGTAGGTACTTATGTATTATTTAGGTATGTCTTTTTTTTGCCACGGGGTAACGGGACTATTCCCACACGTACCGCTCCCATGTTTTAATAAAAAAAAATACCTAACGTACACAGTATTCAAATTCTAGAATTATAAAAAATAATGAGTTTGTGGCACATAGATTAATTTATAGACGATAAACAAGTTAGCTCATAAAACTTTGAATTACGAGTGCTGCATTATTCATCTGCAATACACAGTACAATAACACGGCAGGCTTGGTATACGCCATCTATGCTCTGTGCATACATATTACACAGACGGGATCAACAACTATTACTTAGCTCAAACGTAGACGGGTCAACACCTCAATATATATATTCGATAGAGCGAAAATCTATAGATTCAGCAGTCATTTGAAATGTATATCTGATATATAGCATATTTAAAATAACAGCTCACAAGATCTTAAATTAAGTCGGTACCAATATCGCCTCGGATATTGATGTGGTGACTCTGTTGATATGAATTTTTATTAAGAATTGAAAAAACGTTCGAAGTTAGCTGATTAAATGAGAAACATAAAGTTGTCTTTTATTTACGCGAATAATATACATTGAAATAAAACTACTTTTACCGATAATAAAATCCGTAAAAGTAGTTTATTTATGATTACATGAGATTGATTGTATAATCTACAACTAACTAATTGGAAGTACCAAGCACAATTTAAAAAAATCAACATTGGTTTATCACATGACTCTCAAAAAAAAGTATCGTTGTTTTTATAAAACTGACCAGGAATTGCATACCTTCGCAAAAAATAATAATAAAAAGACAACCCTCACAGCACAGGGTTCAAGCAGTATTTCAAGAAATGTTATTTGTAATCGAATAGTCTTTCATTTTATTTTAATTATGAGAAATAAATCAAGCATTAGTAGCTTCTGTACATTATAATCATACATCAAAGAACGCCACGCATGCTTCTTGCTCGTATAAGTATAGTTTGAACAATGGTAGGTCATGTGGTGATACGGGTTAAGTCGTAAATTATGTAGGGGGCGATCGCGGCCGCCGATCGAACAACCGAACGTCTCAGACGGAGGGGAGAAATAACAGTCCCTAATAGACCCTATCTAAAGCTATATCTAAAGCTTCGCGTGTATTTGTTGTGTAACCAAAATTATCAACGTATTTCTACTTTTGTATGCAACTTAGTGATAAACGTGATATTCTTATGGTAACCGATACTTGCAAATTATGTAAACTTAACAATAAGCAAGATGAACATGATATTTGCCTCTTGAATTCTGTAAAGGTGAAATAGGCAATGCAAATATTGTGTGGCTGCGAGGCTCTTGCAAGACGTAGTTTGAATCGTCTGGGAATAGCCTATCTTACACCAGATGATTATGTACAGCACCAAGCTGGTGCAATCGTCGCGTACCTAAGGGAGTTGGTCGACATGTTAGCCACAGAGTAAAGGCTAGGACATGCACAATGGATCCAACTAGGTTCAAACAAGTTTCGTTGGTTACCGAGCCCAATTTAGCTATAGCTAATAAATAGAATAGACTATGGTAGGCGGTAAACTGGCCGTTACCCCATAGACATCGGTTTTGCCTAACCTTCAGACATTAGTAAGTATCTTGAGTTCACTAATTTATCCAGCTGCAGTATCCCTTCAGACCACAACTCAGCAATGTTTACTTACACACTGCTTCCAAAACTGCTTGCTTTAAGATGTGTAAAGCACATAGGTATTAAATTAATTCTGACAGCAGTGATATCCTACCGCTAAGCAGCAACAGCAGTTAGCATTGTAGCAGCAATTTGTAAACATTGTTGTATGTATTTGATTTTGATCGTGTGTTTAAAGTCCTACTTTTATTTTTTTGCTGACGGGGAGAAATCTTTCAAAGTCCTAGCCAGTCTTCGTAAGGGCCGGGCCGGGGGCTTTTAGCCACTAACACCTCCCCGTTGGCCTAAATCGAGGCTATGAAGACTCTGGCAACTCCGTTTGGACCTTGCCAGAATCTACACAGACCTAGCAAAATATTTTCGTCATTACGAATATCAGTATGGCACCAATATGCATAAATAATATTTAAGTTGTAATTTAATTCCTTCGGCAATAGTCACCGTTAAATTATGTACACAGTAAATTTTGCACAAACCGAAATAATAATCAATTATACGACGAATTTCTCAATAGTTCATTGAATTATTATCACCGGTTGATATTTATGAGTAGTTCACGTGACACGGCAATGACTTTTCGCTGTTTGGTACACATATTAAAATTTGAGAAACATTGGCGGTACAAAAGAAAAGGATAAGCGAAATGTTTATATACCTTTCTCTCTCTCGCTAATGCGTCTCGTTCGCGTATCAACGACCTGTTTGTTGTGGTGTATAGATTTAGTTACCGAGGCCGTAGTAACAGTGGGCTCAGCACAATATTTTCATTTCATGGTCATTTCGTAACATTTCAATAACCCTGCCCCAGTGTTCGTTGACTGACGTTTGTAAATAAACTTGGATGCTTGCAACGCAATCGCGATACAATAGTCATGATTATAGCAGTCTCAATAGATAACGGTATATTGGCGTAGAATGAATTAACGACAATTTATTTGTGTGAATGCATGCTCTGTCCCACGGGAATTCAAACGAACCTACACGTTGAATTTTATAAGTTAGGCCAGTAAATATTGCAGTGCATAACTAATAACTGATAATACATTATAATAACTGATATTGCAGTATGTACTATAACTCCGTGCCTATAAATTGCTTGAAAAGCAAGGAATCTAATTAGTATATAACTTAAAATTTAAGAACTCCCATGACAAGTATTTAATCTCGTAAACAGATGAGAGGACACAGTAAAGAACTAATAAAACCTCATATCAATTTCAATATCATATTTATACAATAATTCCTTACATCAAAGCGTACAGCTCTACAATCTCTATATAATGTGAACCGATTTAACAAGTAACATTTACTAAATGAGGTAGATTGTTAAATAAGTAAGTAATAGAACCCAAGGCGTATACGTAAGTATATATGTGTAGAAAATAAGTAACAGAATAAGTTTTTATTTGCATAATAAAGTTTTAAATTTTAAGATTGAAAAACAAAATAAGATAGTGAAATCTTAATATTCACTATTTTTTTCCATCATATAAAATGTTGACACTCATCTAGTCTACCATACATACGTACCTACGACAAAATAATATTATTTACAATATAGTTGGTATACATAATACAAAACTTTGGTATATGTATATATTTAATCAGAGGACGGAATACAGCTTCCATTCATCATTATACACATGCAGGTACATATCTATACGTTCAAAGCATATAGTGGATTACAAATATTGATAAGTTAATATAACAACTTGCAAACAACAACAAAACCTAGCTAAAAAAGTCGTATTTAGACACTTACACGTACATCCTTTAATTTAAACATACACCTGTTGTATCGTGGTGTTTTTTAAATAAAACGTTTTGCAACGAGTTCGCGACCCTAACGGTTTCCATTCCCACTATCATTGGCCCCGGTAGATCATATGAGAATCGATTGTTTAGAAAACCAATAGTACGGTGATTATGAACAGCGTTCAAACTGCATATGCCGGGCGTGTCTTCAAAGGAAAACGATAGTTAGGAATGACCCTAATGAGAGGTGAAGAAATCATCCGTTAGGCGGACCATTTTTCATGCAATTGAAGTTCCTATTTACGCGACGAATATGAGCGTAAAATAATAATACCACTTTCTTATACACATTCAGCCTATTATATGAGTTCCCATTAAGCAACAAGCAAGTAATACTGTTACGTTTTCTTATTCTAATGATATGGTTGTTAGCGGGTCGACAGGTATACGTAAGGAAGGTAACCAGTAATTTAAGACGATTCCACGTATAAACTACAGTTTTTACTACGCAGTGGTACTACTCTCCTCGTTAATAAACGGTTATCTATGACAGTGACACCAGCTTTCAATCTGATGATAACCCCGAAGATACGAAATGTTCTATTATTATTGTTGTTGTAACATTAATTACGTAATTATAATGGTTTTTGTACTGTATTTTTACTGTACGTATTTGTTGATACTGGTTTCAATTGGATTAATGATATTCCATACATGGGCATATGATAACAAACTATAAACAAACACAAAAGTTTTAATGGGTATAATAACCACGATCTTACGTGGTGTAAGATCGTGATTATGATCTGATCATTTAATTTTAACTCAACTGTAAAAATCCATTTAAAAGTAAAGTAACACTAGGAAAATTGTAAAATAAACACGTTGCTATTATGTTAACATTACGTTTTCTAGATATATAGTGTCAATATGTATGCCCATCTCACAACATTCAACAGTCATAAATATTTATATACCTAGTATAAATCGTAGAGTAAATGATGCGCAAAACGAACAATATCGTAAAAATAATGATGATCTCAACTGAATGAAGTCAGGAATGATTTTACCACATTGGCCTCCGCATGTAGTGTCTCAGGACACGTTCTTATTACAAGGTAATTGGTTATTTTTGAATTCATTATAATCTAGTTACGCTAATTGGAGAACTAATTAATTTAATCACGGAAATATTGATTGTTGCTTTCCGTCTAGTACTGTACCGTGCAAGCGTAAATATACTCTGTGGTTCAACCAACAGTTTAAAGGCTCAAAGGAAGCATCTGCCGTACACATGGCCCGACAGCGAGCCGTTACAAGAGCGCACTTGATGGGAAGACATTCGATATCTACCTATATGAGGTAAACATGAAAAAATCGTCATCTTTTTTATTAGGCCGAGAGAAACGAGTTCAAGGATCTTTAGATATTTCATGCGCTATCATAAAAAAGTGACAAGTAGGTTATGCTAACAACGAAAACTGCGAAGTAACTATCGAAATAATGTATTCGCTGCTTAATCGTAAAAACAAAACGGCGCTAGGTATATGCAAATTTCAAATTATATTCTCAAACACTCAATACTATGCTCGTATATCAATGTCCCAATTAGCATAAACACGTTATTTCTAAACATAACGGCTATCAACCGAAATTCTAGCGAATCGAAACGTATCTGTTAGTAATAAAAGGTATTAGCAATAGTAGTAGGTATTTCAGAGACACAGCAACAATGAGAATAGTCTTGAAAGTAATACAAGCGCAAATATTACAGACGATGACCGTAACAAGCGAATAAACTGCGTGGGTTGGGCGCATTGTTTGCCGCTCCCGTAAGCACACATTGTACGCACTGTAAATAGAAGTCACATAAATGAATTTTAAGGTGCCATAGTAACCTCCGACCTTTAAGCATTCAATAGGCATACCAATGATGCATCAAATAACTATGTAGTAGACAGTAAGTAACAAAAATAACATTGATGTACAACCCGTAAAGTTGGAATCTTGTTAGAACGATGCCATGAAACTGTGACCCGCAACAGATCAAGCGCCGCAAGTAGAACTGAGTCGGCCACACTCTCCTTAGAGATGCCAGCCATATTCAGGCGTTGGATGATAATCTTCAAGGGAAAAGGAAACGTAGAAGACCCAAACAACCCTAGTGGCGGCGCTCCGTAGTGGACGAAGTGAAAAATATCGGAATGTTGTGGAGCGAAGGAAAACGTGCAGCCCAGAACAGATCGATACGGCGGAGCACTGTGGATGCCCTCTGCCCCATCTAGGCGACTTAGAAAATTAAGTAAGACAAGACAAACCGTAATGCACCACTTCTGGGCAAGGGTCCTTCTTCTCTTCATATGGGTCTCCTGGACGGGTCACTCGGGCGCTTACGTTATTACTGAATATTTTAGCAATCAGTACCATATTTTGGATGAAATTTAGCAAGAGACTGTTTATCTAGATACATATTATAACACTGTGAGCAAAGGATAGGGTTAAAGCCATAATCCACCACAAGGCCCAAGTACGGAATGGTATAAACACACACCTTTTAAATAAATGAGGCATGCCTGGATGTCTTCAAAATGTCTTCACCATTAACGAAATAAAATAGTAAATATTGGATTAGGAGGTGCTATGTTTCAAACAAACTGGAAATCATTGGTTCTTCGAAAGCTTGATTAGGATCGAACCGCCTCTGCATGTCACGACATGCCAAGACTAAGGGTACTTAGCTCCTGTTAATAAGGATTATACCCTGTACTGTTTACGTACATAACGAAAAGCTCGAAAAGATATGACCCAAAAAGCTTCGCAAAACTCTAATGAGAGCAAAACTACCAACTTTAATGTTGGTAATGTGAAGGATACTTAGTTGACTCATGGGATTGTGGTCACCGGTCGTTGTGACAGTCTTATCTCATTTTTTCGTTGAGTTGCGACCACCATGCTACCTTTAACTAAGCAGATTATTGTTTACATTATGTTGTTTTTGTTAAATATAGGCTGCGTTTTGCTCATGTAATTTGAGTCTGATCTGAGGCTTATCATCATTTATTCGTACTTCCTGAATAGATATGGCACAATCCTGACTTGTAGAGCTTCCTTCCGCGCTGGCTATTCAAGTCCACGTAACGAACAGGATAAAGGATACTTAGGGAAATAGCTCTCTATCACAATAGACATAAAGAGGGTATTGTTTACGACCTGGATGGAATAGAGATGGAGTTTTTAATTTTAGTATTAATTGATTGCATAAATCTACAATGAACATTAAAATAGTGTAATAATATGTTACAGTAACAGTTTTTAAGAATCTAACTATCAGTTTTAAGTATACGTGACTTTTTGGCAGGTCACTAATTACATTGGTTACATTCCAAGAACAAATTAATCGTGTTCTGTCCAAATATGAAATCGGGACTCTCGAAAACGGACCAACACATACTACATAATATACTTAATATGAATATTGAGAAAGCCGAGGTAGGCACGAAACAACACTATCAATAGGTATTAATTATTATTTTCGGGTGAACATAGTAAAGTAGGTAAAGCACCTCCTGTCAAGGACACAATCATTTGTCGATGACGCAACCAACACTCGTTTTACGAGTTTTGTATCAAGTTACGCAATTCCTTTTATCAATTTTGAGGCGACCTTTCATGACTAGGTAACCTTTTCATTTCAATGTCTGCTATATTTAATATTATACTCGTGAGTACCGTTACTTATTAACACGCTTTTATTAGCTTGACCTGTATGTATGTATGTAACTATGTATGTATGATGGTAATGGAATCTTGCGATGCAATTTTGACCCACTTCTACACGTCCAAAACATTAGAAATTTTGCACATGTATCAAGGACCGGTGACAATACAATAATATGGTATCATCGAGCTGATCTGATGCTGAGGCTCGAAGGTGGATAAGGGAACCCTTGGATGGCTACTAGTAAACTAATGGAATTTGGGCTCATTTGATTTGTTTTAAAGAGTTCTTTTCACTTTGACCATTAATGAGGACCTGATGATGGAACTGGAAGGTGGGTAACGGAACCCTGGAATGGCTACTAGTAAACACATCGAGTTTGGACTCATTGATTTGTTTTAAAGAGTTCTTTTCACTTTGACCATTAATGAGGACCTGATGATGGAACAGGAAAGTGGGTGACGGAACCCTGGAATGGCTACTAGTAAACACATCGAGTTTGGACTCATTTGATTTGTTTTAAAGAGTTCTTTTCGCTAACTCAATCAGATACCTACGCGTAATATCTAGTCTAGTAAAAATATGTTTTGCCACAACCTGCCTACGATTCAAGCTACGAACAAATCAATACTTGGGCTAATTTTATTCGTAGTTTAGGCGAATATTTCTAAGACTAAAAAGTATAAAATAAATTAATAGTTTAAAAAACTAAAAATACACCCTTTTATAGGGACTACTGCACTAAAAAGCTATAAATAAATTATCTAAACCGTGCTTTCTTTCTTTCTACCTCGTGTTTGTAATTTATGGATTATATTTATGTGTAAAAGCGTGGGGCGATTAGACCACCGGCTTGCGGTCCTGACGTAGTTAATATAATTAAATACAAACCAAACGTAACACTAAGAAAAAAATAAACCACGATTTACTTACCTTTTTCTTTGTAAGTAAGTACCTTTTTCTTTGTCAAAATGTGCAGCGTTCTTGAAAAAGAAAACTTTAATTGAAGGAGATTATGTAGTTTAAACTATATATCATTTATGTATGTATGTGTACATCTGTCACCCGTAACGTTTATTATTTATTGAATCAACCGAGATCGGAAACCAATAACACATGATTCCGAGTTATCTCGTAGGTACAATATTATTACTGTGATTATAAAATGAAAGTCTAGTTGTAGTAGCCTGCAGATTGATTAACTGCGTGTTAAATAGCTATTGCCTTCAATTTGTTCGTGTAATGAACACATAAAGGCAGTCTTTTAGAAGGATGTATCCAAAATTATTATACACACACTATTATTAACACTCGATTTCTTTCCTCTTCCTGTGACTCGCAGTTACCTAATGGATCCATCATTTGTGGATGACTTAAAGTAGTGTATTAGATAATTTTATGCTTATTTTTATTCCATCCTGCCTCTCAAGTTTGCAGACAACCTGTACTTTGATGTCTTTCATATTGGAAAGACATCACTTTCTTAAAATGTTGACTCATTTGAAGTACTTTCAACTTTAGTTATGTAAAATAATTAGCAATTCAATTGGACTGCATGTACGGCATAATATGCAGATTTTTGACGGGCCCGTTGGTCTAGTGGTTAGTGACCCTGTCTGCTACCCAACAGGTTGTGGGTTCGATTCCCACCAAGTGTCTGGGTTTTTTATCTATATAAGTATGTATTTACAAAAAAAAAAAGTATTAGTATCAGTTGTCTGGTTTCCATAGTACAGGCTGTGCCTAGTTTGGGATCAGATGACCGTGTGAATTGTCCCAGGATATTATATTATATATATTTTATTTTACATTGATGTATTTATCTGTTTGCAATTCATTCGTATCTAAAATTAAATATGTTTGTATTAATGCTTGGCTGAAAAAAGACCCTTGCAAGATCAAGTTATTTTATGTGCATTTTACGAGTTCGTTGTCTTTGTACTATAAACACTATTCTCAGTTGGGATGCACCCGAATTAAACCAAACACTGAAACATACCGTTAACGTCTTGTAATAATAGCATTGTAATAGGTACCAATAAATTATTGTGTAACTACCGAGTACAGGCTTTGTCGGACTCCTTTTACGGTAGATCATTGGGTACACCGATACACTTTAAACACTATCTAAATTACTGAAAACAGCATCAAAATCCAATGTGTAGTTTATAAGAAGTAAGCAAACAGACATTTAATTAATTACAGACATGTATGGAACTGAGTTAGTTTCATACAATTTAGGAAAAACATAGAGAAGTAAAAATATCGGTACTATGTTAGAAAGTATTCACTAGGAATACTAAACGAAAATAGCCATGCTATTTATTAAAATGGAGCTGTTTAGCTTATTGAACAAATAAATGATGCAGGGGCAGGCACTATCAAGCGATCCCTGGCAAGTCTCCATATGAATTAACCTCAATTGACAGAGTCGAGGAGGCGCTTCGCTGATTGAAGACGGTAGAGTGTAACTACCAGTAAGTACCGTGCATTGTATTCCAGTTATTTTCTTGCTATATTTGCAATCCCAGAACGTAGCTTTTGTGCCTTCAAAATAAAATATATAAATAAATGTAGCAAATTACATTGTTTAAGTAGACGGAATAAATACATTATTATTTGTGTGACGCACAGTTAACAAGCAAATAAACCGTATGATAAGAGATAAAAACCGCCTATCTCTCATAGGTATTTAGAACATTTTATCGTTTACGTTCCGCGATATCTCGAAAAATTAAAAGCGGTATACTAAGGTAAGGAAAAACAAAAAATGGGTTTAAGCGTAAAGCAAAATGGATCGGAACGGTAAGTAGTCACAGCAACCAACCAACCAACTAAACGTACAATTAGCTTTTTATGAAAAATTTTGTGAAGAGATGAGTAATACGTGAGCCTGTTGGTAAACAAGACAAAGACAACTTGAAACAAAATGTGATATTAGCCCTTTACAGTGCCATTCAGTATCAAGCGCACCGGAATACTGCCTGCTTTGCGGTAGAATATCTGATATTGATGTGGTAGTAAAATAAACTACTACAAAAGAACTATAAAAGGTGCCAACCTCGAAAGAGTATATGATTGATGTGTATAACGTAAACGCTAACACATGAAAGAATTTCACAATCAAATTATTCTAAGAAGAAGCATTAGTTATCTATGAAGTGCGTCGTCATATGCAAAGTAGAGCAGAGTAGAAGATAGACTGTGTTCATAGAGATTATGTTAAATAAGACGAAGATGCTGAAATGATAGCCACAGTGTTGAGTAAATAAGATATTACAGTCTCGTTCACGTCTTGTCCTACTGTGGTGACAAATGCCAGCACGGTTACCCGCTAACCACCACCGCAAACAAGCCGGCCTAGCATACTCTGCGGTCAATACTTTGTCATTACATACATAAACATCCTGTCCGGACAAATAGAAATCAAATCAGTTAATACCTCTTGCTTACGATTGTTGAATATTCTGTTAAACTGATTAGTCTTCGTAATTATAATTTTTATATTGAATTTACATCCGATGACCAAAAGTTCAGGACTGAGGTCGTTAGCTATGTTAATTTATTTAAAAATAGTGATACCGCTTTCATTCAAAAATTTTCTGGTGTAAAAATACCAACTGGTATTTATCACTGTAATAAAATGAGAAATTCAGAAGATTAGCTAAAAGATGAAACGCTTCACTATTTTGACATGAAAGACATAAAATTTCAGTACGTGCGACAGAACTAGGAAAGGCAGCGGGTTATAATCACCATAAACACATCAAACGAGATTAATATCAAACGTTTGACCCCAAATAAAACCAGATACGTCTGTAAACAGATTTTCGGTTCCCGTTTGATGTTAACTTCATCGACAGATGGGACATGCAACCCTTCCCGATTGACATGTTTCATGGTCATCATCATACTGTTTAGTAGCTACCGTTGCTAGTGAAGCACAAACATAATAAAATAGTTTTATGTGCACATATAAACTTTGTAGGTTTAAAAAATATATCATCAATCCCTAAAATAAATCGACAAATATAAATTTTTTCAACTATACAGTAGTAATGTTCAGTGTTGCAATAATGTATGTAGACCAAGAGACTAAATATTTGGTTGAGTAGGCAAGTCCAAAATAAACAATAAGAAATGTATCAAAGAGATATTGTCCACCGCATGAAGGATATTTCAATAATAGGGTCTTTCATACAAACGCGTCGCGTAAAAAAGGGACGCGGTTACCTGCTCTCATATAACTAATGGATGCAAAAACAAGGAGTGTAAATCTGTGTTATGTTTTGTACGTTAATTCTAAAATATTGAATATTCAAAATGTTTATTAGTTAAACAACAGAGATTGATCAGTGATTTCCATTACCAGTACTAATAGTAATTATATAGTAGTAGTAGACCTCGAAGACATTCATCATTTGTTAATCAAATAAAAAGAGCAAATACAAAAGTAACACCCGGATGTCTTAGTAACAAAACAACAAACGATAATCAAACGTGTTTCGCTCATATGGCGCTCAAAAAATATTGAAAGCACAATACTCTAGCACTAGAGTAACTCTAGTAAGTACCTAAACTCGCTTAAAACGCACTATAAACAAGTAAACACTTTTCACAATTTACACACATCACTATTTTATTTTTATTGACAACGTAAAATAACAGTTTGTTTATATCGTCCGTAGTAAATTCAACGTTTCCAACGGACGGGTGGAGAAACGCGCGCGTCTGCCCTCTAACGAGGCTCCGTTCACACTGCTTTTGCTTGCTTTGACTGATGGTACCGTGTTGGTGACCGAATGCATTGAACTAAACTGAGTCACGGAACCCAAGGAACCCGGATCACCGATCAAACCAGTAACACACGGTCTATTGATTACAGACAGGATGGGGACAAGGGGAGTATTTTTAGGGTGTGGAGAAACAACCATAATGCACAGAGTTACATTAATATTAAACGCTGAACAAAATACTCAACTAATAAGTATAATTAATTGAAAATTAAAAAAAATCTCGACACAAGAAAACGATACTTTAAAACAGACAGCCTAAACAGCTGAGCACACAAGAACTCGAATTAAACAAGCAAAAAAACTAAATCTATTCGTTAGGTCGTTTCGAAACCAGAGTCAGATTTAGGCGTTAATCTTATAACACCTCTTCCTTTCGCGTCAGGGGTTAAATAAATAATTCATGGATATTAGGTACTCTCGTTTTTTATGTCTTTGTGTCAAAAAATATTTAAATCAGATAGGAATATGATAGAGCGACAAATTAAGCGGTCGGCAGGCATAGTCTGCTCGTATCGTAAGCGAGGCACTTGTTGCGCAAGTGCGGCAGCCACTTCTGAGGATTTATGGGCCACGGGCTCGAGTTACACTTGATAACGTCTGCACACGCGGCAACTATGACACAAAGATGTTTAAATTTAACCAGAACAAACAGATCACAATAGCTTAGCGTAATCTTTATGCCGACCTTAATGAAGCAATAAGCTAACTCACTTCTACCTCATTATAAAAAGTAAAGTAAGTAAGTAAGTACGTCAAATATATAAAGCTGCATATTAATAACTCGGAGCCCGTTGGCTCGAATCGTATCAAGAAAAAACCGCGCAAAAAAAATAGGCCCGGGCTCCGAAGGGAATTGTATTCTATTGATCCAACAATGATCTCTTGCACTTCGTTCTACTTAGTCTCTAACATTTCTGAGTCATTGTGTACGATTATAGTTTAACGTGAATAATTCTCCTGTATATTAGCAAGTCGTGTATTCAACGCGAATATCCATTTTCATCAAAGATGGCAGTGAGCCAAGCCAACATTGCGATTGTTGCAATACATAAAGTATATTATTAAGCCTATCGTTTAGCATTATAATAAGTACTAATACAAACCAACTAGCTTAGTTCGTTTATAATGCACAATTTGATAATGTAATAACAGACACGCACGGACATCTGATGCCAAACTAGGAAGAGCCTACTTATGCAACCTAATAACTGATACACCCAGTGGCGTGCAGTCCATATAGGCAAAAAGTGTTTGCCTACCCTGTGATTTCAAATATCTCTATTACATGATAACAAAAATAATTTAAGTGCACAATAACATTTTGTTTTGAATTATTTCATTATTATAAATAAACAAATTCGCGCGACATGTTTGAATGAAATAAATCAGCTGAGCGCTCCGCGTCAAAGCGGGCGAGCGCGCAGAAAGTGCAATGAACTATTCCTAAGTACGCGGAAATTTAAAGTTCGCGCGTTCGAGCCGCGAGGCCCGATCAAAAAGGCAAAATCTTTATTTGCACACATTCAAACGAAAATTTACTCACACCTGTAGGCACGCCGACCATGCGAACAGAATAAATGTCACGCACACATGCAAACATGATACTCTAAGATAGGCATAAGATAGGCACTGTCTTTTCGGTGACAGTCGATCCCTGATTGGTCGATCCAATATACTCTTTTAGATGAGTCAACCAATAAGGAGCCCGATGCGTCGAACGAACGCAATACGTTATACTACAAATTATAAAATACCTAGTTTGTTCAAACTTCAATATTTTATAATGACATCCATTTTTTGTTGGTTTTTATTTTCATTTATACGATTGTTTTCGTTCGGTGCAGTATGTTCGAAAAAGTGACTACTCCGTGTATTATTATTTTATTAGTGTTTCCAAATTAAAAAACTTATAGTAAATGGAAGTGGTAACGTGTGTTCGATGTTCTGGCCAAGTGTGTATAGAAAAATTAAAAAATCACGCATTTTCGTCCCTTTCTTACGAAATTAAAAGAAAAATAATTGAAGATGGCCGTTGTATGCCGAATTTGGAATTAATTCAGGTCAAAGGTAAAGTCACGCGAAAATTTAATAATAAAGAATATAAATAAGAATACCTACTCGTAAATATCTATTCATTTTGCAACTGATTGCAGTCACTTTTTTGTTTGTACGCGTACCAATAAGCAATCGGGTCTTTATCAAGGCCACTTCGTGTATCCTTAAATTAATTTGTCTATAAAATCAGTTAATTTTTGGATATTTGAGAGATTAGTGTGTGTGTACATGTGTGTAACTCGCAGTCTCTCTCATATTGGTAAGATTTTTTACTCTACTACAAGAATAGAAGGGTTATGTTTTTAGAGTGTGTATGTATGTCTGGTACTTCCTACGTACTCATTAGTAGTGGAAGTGAAATAGAATATGTATTTAAAAAAAACAGTAGGTATTAGTTACTCAACAAACAATTAAGTAGGTATGTTTCTTTTGTGTTCACATCATTAAATTAAAGTCAATTTAGTTTTGCCTACCCTGTCATATAACCCAGTGCACGCCACTGGATACACCTATACTAGGTATTGTTGTAGAATGTTTTGGGGTGACAAGCGTGAGTCCAATGCAACTGCTTTTGGGCAGGGAACTTCCTACCTCGTCACTAAACTATATAGAAAAACATCTTTACTTATAGATAATTAAATATCCAGACACAAGACAAACGGGCATTTTAATGCGTACAAATTCTAATGTCATAGTTATCAAGTTGATGTGCAGATTTGTATCTGAAGGTTAACCAGATAATAACACAGGGTTGTAATAACAACTTATTAAGAATACTTTTATTTACCAGTTCAAATATTAATAAAGATATACAATATGTAAGTATATTCCCAAAATAAAACTTCTGAACAGATAAATAGTCACAATCGTGTAATAAATCCACAGTGTGCGTACAAATTAACAAGAACATCGCAAGAACAGTGATATGTGAAGCCGGGCGATAACGATCGATACATCAAATTAAAGAACCATTGAAACCAATTGACAACTTGTAACTGCCAGTGTTGCAATGCTTTTTATTTCAATATAAAAGTTATGGAGGAAAGCGGATAGTTTTTATTGGTTCTACTTTGCGCCGGTGCGCGTGAGTGTTGTCGATACATTAATATCGCAGAAAATAGTACAAATGAAAATATTATCCATAATTATTACTTGTTTAGAGTACTATCGTTTATTGAGAAGAGATCTTTTTATACGTAGATCATAATGTCATTGAAATAGCATTGAGACGTGACACTGCGACTGAGTAAAGCACAGTCGTTTGAAGCTACACAATGGCCGTCGCAAGAACTACGGTGGACGTCTGTGCTTTCGTGTTGAATTATTTATGTCGGCACTGCTTTGCTAAGGCAGTAAATTAGACGAACAAAACCTCCCAATCCAGAGACGCTCAATGAAAAGTATACTTTTTCTTTATCTAATGGAATGAAATAAACACGATACGATTTAAACATGAGATCGATAAACATTATTTAGCAAAGTTAATTCATTAATCCGTCTGTATTTTTTGTAGTACTTAATGGTATATTATCGATAGTATAATTTCATTAATACGTACAAAGCCCGTTTAAGACTACCTATTTTAGGTATATTTACTAAAAGCCTAGACCTGATTAGAAAAACAGGGTTATAGATACGTGATACCAAGAATTATTATAACTCACAATAAATACGTACTAGTTATCTTGTCAACATCAACGATTCAAAGTTCAAAGCTGTCATAGGCCGTATTCGCTGGCGTTTAAAAGCGCTTTATCATGTCTGGTCTAAGACGAGAAAGATAATATCTACATAGGTACCTAATCAAAAATGTTTTCATGGTTTCCGAAATACCAATCTCACCAAATTTTAGAGTACTTAGATTGTCTGGTTTAAATATAAATCTTCAAGCGTCGGTTTTTTTACCCGACTCCTCTACAAATAGTGATTGAGTTAGTGGGAAAAACATATATCAAGCATAATATATATTCAAATATTTTTACAAGATTTTCAGTATCACAAAAATGTCCCATTCCATTTAATAATTATTTTTTATCGTTGACTTTTCATGCTGTATCTCAATATGATCTCAAGTTATGGCTACTTTCCGCAACTTGTTCTGATTTAAAATCTTTTAGTTTTGGCTTTGTTGTCATAATGGCATACGTACCTTCTTCTTAAAAAACATAAGAATACATTCATCAAGACGTTTCAAATGGCGACTAAATATAAGATTAAAAGACTCTCTTAGAGCTCAAAAAGTTAAGAAAAAGCAAGTGGTTGAACATAATGTATGTTTCGCTTCTAACTTGAACACGATGCAAAAGATAAAGACAGTTGCAGTTGGCATTTGGCATACATTCCTAACGCCAGATATGGGAGCAAAGCGGGCGCGCGGGCGTCTCACGGTCACGCGGACCTCTGATACTATTCACTGACCCCATGCTAGTGACACTACAGCTATACTTTCTTCAAATAGACTTAGGTCTTAGGCTAATAGGTTATCAGTACGATATGGGGTACACGTAAATGGTATCTTAATATTTTGGGCACAAGAGAAAGTTTCGCTCAAAAATCTGATACCAATTGAAGCGTTGAAACATGACTACCAGAAAATTGGATACGTATAACCATCAAGCAAAACAAAAACAAGTCCAGCTAAGCATCACTGAGCATATCGCCACTGAGATAGATTTACAAGTGGTCGGTAGGTAATCATTATTTTGTCTACGCACCGATAGGATCGTCTTACAGTGTGGGCTTAGTGGCAAATGTATTGTGACAACGAGTTCTATTGAGGTGACATTCAAGCTTTCAACAAACAAACACATATAAAACAAATGTTGATTACAGTAAAATATATGGCTTCTAGCATGACGAAAGAAATACGTGGTTTCTATTTCAGCGATACGATACGTAGTAGACCTTGTGTTAATATTTGTTTTTTTTTTTATATTAACCTTCGCTCAAACTATAGAGGTAGATAATAGTTTAGTGGCATCTGAACTGAGCGTTCCCGTGTTTCGGAGGCGCGACACTTGAGAAATCAGGGAACTTACTTGCTTCCGATTGTTGTCGTATAGACAGTACCTAGTCTTTAAGCTAAGTCGGAGGCCTCTGGCCAGCTGTAATAACTAACAATCTGACACCAGGTTGGCCACCAACAAAACAAAGTTAACGTCGTATTCAACCGACGCCAACATCTTTGGCTGCGGCCAATGCAGCCGGTCTGTAAGTACTAAGTACTTCCTATTTCCACAGTCGGTGCCCGGGGTACAACAATTCTAAATATTAATTTGTTATACCACTACATAAAATTAAATACACTGATAAGTATTTGTACCTACATACCTGTGGAACACATTTACAGCCTTTGATTATTTACATAAATAATCAAACTTTACAACCTTAACCTATAACATTGAGATATAATCCAATATGTACCATGCGGGAAGGGAAGTAGAGGCCCTCTACCTCTACACGTTTATTCTCTCGCGAGTATTCGTATTCCAGAGTATCTAGGATTGAACACGGGAAATATTGCACAATCCTGACCTAAGTGATATTGGCTTAATTTGGTTTAATACGGCAAAGAGCGTACTTGTACGAGTAAAACTAATTGCATAAATCATTCAAAATGTTGTTTTCTTTGTCTTGACTGTAGAGCATACATCCTATAACTTTTCGATATTACTGAGAGACAACCGAGGCTGTCAAACAGGCCAGATGGTCAACGAGTGAGCTATAATTTTACATAAACGAACTTATTAACCAAATTCTACTCACGTTTGTTGTAAGTTGTGTGGTCAGCGTGTGCACTTTTTCTTTGGCATCAGCGAGTTCTCGTCTCAATTTTCGGACCTGTTAAAATCATTAGTAAATTGAATTTCGAAAACTGATTTCATAATTATTTTTATAAGATCGTGACCAAATTTAATTAAGATTTTTAAGACAGTTTAAAGCATGTTGTACAATACTAAATATATTATGTAGTAACAAAAAAAAAACTGAAGCTCGGATCAAATTGACTTTATTTGCTAGAAACAAATAGTGCATACTAGGAAGTATAATTTAAAAAAACAATGACAAATTACACCTACAATTATGAGCAAAATGTATCACAACCTCTCGGAATCTCAGACATTTCCAAAGGTAACAAAATCAATAATACCTCATGCGCTTGTCTCTCTTCAGATCCAGCACCGGCAGCAAGAGAAGATGCCGTTGAGACCAGCGATGCGGTTGAACCATGCACTGCGAGACCAAAATATAAAGATATAATATTTTCTACTACATATGCACAACTACAAGTCCAAAGAATATAAAAAGTTATCGCTGATTATTTTCTGTGCGTACCTACTTGACAACAGCCTGTCAAGGCACACTACAGTGTTAACATATAAATTAAAAGCTTTTATTTAACTTGCAATGTATGTATGTATGTATGTATCTATGTTATGTATGTATGTAATTTGTTCGGGTGGAATCTTGCAACTCAATTTTCACCCACTTCTACACGTTCAATTCGTTTGAAATTTTGCACATGTGTCAAGGACCGGTGACAATACAATAATATAGTATCATCGAGCTGATCTGATGATGGAGCTCGAAGGTGGATAAGGGAACCCTTGGATGGCTACTAGTAAACTCATCGAGTTTAGGCTCATTTGATTCGTCTTAGAGAGTTATATTCACTTTACCTAATAATGAGGACCTGATGATGGAAAATTGTAAGGTAGGTGACGGAACCCTGGAATGGTTAATAGTAAACACATCGAGTTTAGGCTCATTTTATTCGTCTTAAAGAGTTCTATTCACATATCCTAATAATGAGGGCCTGATGATGGAATTGGAAGGTAGGTGACGGGACCCTGGAATGGTTACTAGTAATCAAATCGAGTTTAGACTCATTTGATTCATCATAAAGAGTTCTATTCACTTTGCCTAATAATGAGGGCCTGATGATGGAATTGGAAGTTAGGTGACGGAACCCTGGAATGGTTACTTGTAAAAACATCGAGTTTAAGCTCATTTAATTCGTCTTAAAGAGTTCTATTCACTTTTTGTAACAATGAGGACCTGATCATGGAATTGGAAGGTCGGTGATGGAACTCTGGAATGGTTACTGGTAAACACATAGAGTCTTGCCTCATTTGATTCGTTTTAAAGAGTTCTGTTCATTTTTCTTAATAATGTCCTCATTATGATGATCGTGATGATGGAATTGGAAGGTAGGTGACGGAACCCTGGAATCGTTATCAGTAAACACATCAAGTTTAGGCTCATTTGATTCGTCTTAAAGAATTCTGTTCACTTTGCCTAATAATGAGGACCTGATGATGGAAATGGAAGATAGGTGACGGGACCCTGGAATGGTTACTAGTAGACAATTGGCTATTTGCATCCACCGGTTACCTGCGACGCGCACAATGTCATCTGTCCACCTAGTGGGAGGCCTGCCTACGCTGCGTCTTCCGGTTCCCGGGTTTCCGGTGGTGGCCTGCCCATTGCCACTTTAACTTGCAGATTCTGAGAGCTATGTCGGTAATCTTAGTTCTTCGGCGAATCTCCACATTTCGGATTCTGTCACGCAAAGAAACGCCGAACATAGCTCTCTCCATGGCTCGATGTGTGACTCTGAACTTTTCTAAAAGGCCAGCCGTTAGAGACCACATCTCAGTACCATATGTCATCACTGGAAATACACACTGGTTAAAAACCTTCGTCTTCAGGCACTGCGGTATTTCGGACGAGAAGATATCGCGTAGTTCCTCGTACGCTGCCCATCCGAATTGGATTATTCGGGCGACCTCTTTGTCGAAGTTGGGCTGACCTAACTGGATAGTTTGTCGTAGTGGTTAACAACTTCGAGTGTAGGTTCAATTCTGGGACAATCCACACACGGTCATCTGATCCCAAACTAGGCAGAGCCTGTACTATGGAAACCAGACAACTGATACTAATACATATATACCTTTTTTTTTTTGTAAATACATACTTTTATAGATAAAACACCCAGACACTTGGTGGGAATCGAACCCACGACCTATTGGTCAGCAGGTAGGGTGCCTAACCACTAGACCAACAGGCCCGCCAACAACTACCGGTACGGGTGTAACATGGACATTAGACATGATCTTCGTCTTGTCCATGTTCATTTTAAGCCCCACCTGTTGGGAAACGCTACTGAGGTCGCTGAGCATCGTACTGAGGACGAGGTCCTCCAGCGACTTTACCATAGTGACTACATCATCGGCAAAACGAAGATGAGTGATGCATTCGCCATTGATGTTGATGCCGAATCCGTACCAGTCCAAGAGCTTGAAAACGTCCTCCAATGCGTTTGTGAACAGCTTCGGAGAAATGTCGTCTCCCTGTCTCACACCTCGCAGCAATGGGATTGGTTTCGTACTCTCGTCCTGTAGTCGGATCGACATGGTGGCGTTGCTGTACGAACACACGTACAAACTTCAACACTTCGATGTACCTATAGTCAATGCGGCACCGCTGGAGGGACTGCAATACTGTCCAGGTCTCGATTGTATCGAAGGCTTCCTCGTAGTCCACAAACGCTAGACATAATGGCCGATTATACTCCTCGGTCTTCTGTATAATCTGGCGGAGCGTATTAATGTGGTCTACGATACTAAAGCCTTTTCGGAACCTGGCTTGTTCGGGAGGCTGGAAGTCATCATACCTGCGCTCGAGACGGTTCGTAAGAGTAATAGAGCCATGGAATGGCTACTAGTAAACCCATCGAGTTTGGGCACATTTGATTTACTTTAAGGAGCTTCTATTCACTTTGCCTATATAAGCGGAATTGATAATAGACTTGGTAAGTGGGCGGGACGAAACCCTGGAACAGCCACTAGTAATCCTAACGAGTTTGGTCGTCGTCAATACTATTATTGCAATTATTCAATAATTTCCAATAGTTAGTTAATCATTTATTAGTATAGTAAATTGTAGATTTATATAAACCAATTTTTGCATACCAAATAAGGTAGACCATAGAGGACATAATCAAAATAATAAAAACACCCATGTTAGCTCATGCATACCTATTGTGAAGATAAAGATAAAGATGATTTGATTTGATTTGAGAAACCTATCCAGCAAAAACTAAAAAGTAAAAAATAAATTTAAAGTAAAAAACTTTTTAAAAAACAAGCTTTTATTTAAATGCGCTAAAAAGAATAAAATAAACTTTTCCTTTAAAACTTTTAATATCTATTTATAACGTCATTACACAATTTATATGATATAAAAGCTTGTCGCGAGATTTACCTATAAGAATATAAACAAGAAAATTAATAATTAGATTTTATTGACTTTAAGTTTTAAAATTTGCAAACTATGTAAGTACGAGTAGGTACTATAATCTCGCGACAAGCTTTTATATCATATAAATTGTGTAATGACGTTATAAATAGATATTAAAAGTTTTAAAGGAAAAGTTTATTTTATTCTTTTTAGCGCATTTAAATAAAAGCTTGTTTTTTAAAAAGTTTTTTACTTTAAATTTATTATATTATGATAATGGCGTCGCAGTTTTTTTCAATTGTAATAGATACTAACGAATTTATAATAAAAAAAATATATTCTGGAAATCCGTTGTGACATCGCGACATAAACGATAGTGTTTGTAAAGTAAATTATGTATCCTTCCGGAAGTAATTAAGTATCTTAATTATCTAAAGTAAACAAACAAACAGACACACTCGATTAAGAGGCTGTTTTATATTATTTAGTACCGGTGGAAAGCAATTTTAAATCATTTTATAATTGGAGCACATTAGTTTCATATCGTATGGCGGTCATTCCTATCATTTATACGACGCAGATGTCTCGCGAACGCCCTGTATATGTCGCAACCGTAAACATGTGGCTCGCATCACACTCCGAATTCGAACATTTCGAACCAATTACATTTTATGTCATTGGTCGATGGCACTCGCTGCAGAGCATTTGTATGCAACATAAAAGGGTCATTCAATATTAAAGCTCGGAGAGTCAGAGTATGTGGATTTTTACGTTTTGGAAGCATCGATCCATAATTTGAGTATGCATTGTTCTCAAGGATTTGAAAATATAACTTAAAACACCTACTGCAAAATATCTGCTACTGCTAATAACAGTTTGCATTCTTATTTTTGTTGTACCGTTTTCGAGTTGTCTCAGTTACTGCCGCACTTACAAACGTCAATTAGATTTATTGATCATTGTTCCAATTCTTGAAATCGGATTATTTTGACACTTACAGCCAATTAATATTTTATTTATACTTGAATTTAAAAATTATATCTCGTAGGTACTAATCATGGAAAATAATCATAAACGGCTCCGAGAGTTGACACAATTAGATTTTTAAAAATGGTTTATGTATTAAGATTAAATAATCACTGGCGCTAGTGAGTGCGGAAGTAAATCTTGTTTGGGCGCATAAATTTTTTAAAGTCCCATCATCACTTACCGTCGTCATTCTTTTTGGGGTAGTGGTGCGAATGCCTGGGCGTGTGCATCACATTACCGGGCTGGTGTGTGGGGCTCAGCGCAGACCGCGGGGAAGGCGACGGTGGCTCCGACACACCGTAGTTGATACCTGAACGGAGAATATCGTTAAACCGCAGTGTCAGAAAAAAGTAAGACTACTATATCGAGTGGGGTTTCATATGAAAAAGCTTTATTTGCACATCTCAAAACATGTTTTTATTTTGGTTTATGTCACGTAGTTTTTGGCTGATTTTAAAAAATCTCAAAAAAGATACCCCCCCCCCTTATCTCCGAAGTTTGTGGAGGGAAAAATCTGAAATAATTGTGGGTAATACATCTCTAAGATATCTATATTTTACAAGAAAAATCAAATGATCTTTTTATGTAGTACAGTTATTTATTAATCATAAAAAACCTCGACAAACAAACTTAGTTTTTTTTATAAGTATGTTTTTTGTTCTGTAAATGATATCTAACGATCATTCGATATAAGGTTATTAATTTTGCGTTATTGCCATGTTTAATAGCAACTAAGTATCTACTGTTTTATGTGAAAGATACCGCGAGTCCAATAAGTTATGTCATGCCCAAAGGTATAACATGCATCTCGGAAACCAGCAAATTATTCCTTGACATAAACGCTTCTACGAGCATTAATTACATATTAATAGTTTATTAGTTTGAGTCAATGCTTCACCTATCTTACTATTAAATAACTAATGATTCACTCAATGTATACATGACCCGAAATGTCTGAGACAGGTTTATTGTATTTCAAAGTTGTTTTGTTCGTATTTGCATAATGGCGCATCTACTTATCAATATAAATCATCTGCATACATTATGTATGATTTGTTTGTATGCTTGACTCAATTAGGTATTCATTTTAATAATATACATTATTATAATTTTAAGGATTTTTCTGTCGTTGATCTACAGACGTTTCCGATACGATCCGGTGGTAGTTGTAAAAAATGACAATATGTAAGAGTCCCCGTGAGGCCTATGCATAATAAAGAATTTTGAGTTTGAGTTTCCCTATCTTCTAGGTTTACTCCAAACATGGTTAAATAAATAGACAGAAACGGATAAGATTTTCAGTAATAATTTTCATCATTTCAAAAGCGCGCTAATAACGAAACATCCATTAAAATGTTGAAGCAGTTGATCTTGACTTCAGCCTGGTAGATATACTTCTAAAACGTCATTATGGATATCATAGTATTCCTCATCACAGTATTCTTATGTTAGTGAGACGATAATACAGTTAAAGCTAGTGGTCAAGCTTTCCTGTGTTGTCATTGTACCTATTCCTATTTATCTACTGTATTGCACGTCTGCATTGATAAATATGGACATGACAATTTCATGACATGTAGGTAGGTAGGTACATTTCTTTACAAGATCAAAACCGGATAAATAAGTTAACACAGGAGTTGTGGCTGATTGGTGGCCAGCCAAAGACTACATGACTAAAATGTCTTTGGCTTAATTGTGTTTGGCTGGCCACCACCGGTCACCCGTCACTCTTGTGTTCACATATTTATTGTCAATTGTGGGAATCAAATCTACTAAAACGTATTAGAAACCTTGAATGCCTCAATGGTTAATCAGGGAAAAAGTACCCACTGTTATCGAAATACTATAAATAATGTTTATTTCTGGTAATCAAAATATACTATTCAACTGTCACGATCATAAGCGTAACCAAGGTTAGCTTTTGTATAAGAATACTGCGTTTACCACCCACCACTAGCCTGGTTGTTACGAATAAGTATCATTATATCACAAAACCAACCCAAAACAATGAGGACTTTAAAATAAAATGCAACAATTAAACTTAAAATGAGAGTAAATATGGGTTTACGTGGTCGTTTAATGCAAATAAAGACATACAGAAATGGTTTGATGACGTCGACAGATAACGCACCCACCGATAATACTTTACTTCATTTATTGATACTATAAAAAAATGACTTAAGTCATACTTAATGTTTTATATACTTTTTATTACAAAAAAAAAAATCTACACTATTCGGTAAATGTAAACCATCTCAAACCGAAACAAAGCAGTATCAGTAGTTTATGTGATTGCAAATTTTGACAGATCATACGAGGGTCCCTTTTATAGTGCAAGGTCACTCTCACTGACTCTCAATTCCTGTTACTCGCTGCAGGGGTATATGGCTCTTGTTTTAATTATTTAAATTATTGAATTCATATTTGACATTGTATAAGTTCATTTTGCATTCGGTACTAATTATAATTGTATATGCATGCTGCTGCTACCTACATACTTGTATATGTTTAGGGCAAAACATAGCGAACTATGTCTTTTTTTAATTTAAGATCTTTGTGTAAATACCTATGTTTTACATAATGTTGTCTTACTTACGCGAATATTACACATTGAAATCAAACTACTTTTACGGATTCAAATAAAAAATAAAAATATAATTAAAATCTAAAATAAACCGCGATAAAATCCGTAAAAGTTGATTGATGAAGTTTGATTTCAATAGGTACCTATGTTTTACAAATAAACTTCACGATCATATCTATCGCTATCTGGCTGACTGTCTGTCAAGTCATAGTAATTTAGGGCGCCTGTATAGTATAAGGACGTTCCCTTTTTTCCTTTTATAAAAGGTCATCTGGAATACTGCATTATATATTTCAGTGATAGACTGGCCTCTGTGTTCAGTGGTACACGGGCGGCATCTTTACTTTTTGACATTTTCATATAAATCATATGGAATATAGCGACTTTTTAAACAAATTCTATACACCGGATGGGATCTGTAAGTATAACAGTAAATAAGAAAGTATTATGTACGTAAGTATCTATTACAAGTTTGCCGCCGAGACAGACGAATTAAGATCATGACTCTGACCTCCTACTTCAATTCCTTTAGGTATGTGGGACTTAGAAGGCAGGGAAAAGAGCGTAGGTACCTATTAGGTATAAAGTAATGAAGGTTATATTTACTCAGCAGCAGGGGCATAGCTACCACCGTACTAGCCGTATCAATGAGACGGGGCCCCCGAGCTAGGGGCCCCGTACATGTGTAAGCAACAATTCGTAAAATCCATGTTCTCACATAATCTCTTAGGCCGTACCATCATTTGGGCCCCCCAACAAATTTTGATACAGGGCCCATCTAAGGCAAGCTACGCCACTGCTCAGCAGATACATAAATAGTTAATTATAAAAATAACAAGTTTCCCTGTACCAAGCAAATGCTAAAATGCATATGAAAAATATGATTATTTGTAAAAGCAATTATTAAGTAGTAGGAAAGTAAGTAATATTTCTTTAAATGATGACGTTACGACATATTTCTTTTGAATAGTAAACTCACCTTGTCCAGCTGGTCCATACTGCACAGGTAAGCAATAGTATGGCTCGTAGTCGCTTTCAGAGGATCGTTGCAGCATCGATGGGTACAACTTCTCGGATTTGGTTGATCTGCAAAAACGAGACTTATTTACCTACTACTGCTGTCTTAGTGAACACAATCACTATTTACTTTATAACTGCCGCGTTCACAGTTTGTTAATGAATCATTATGTTGTCGCTTATAGGTTGACTTTAATACTAAATGTATATTATGAGATAATGACTCATTACCAAACTCTGTGCTTACTGCACTTTATCTGCATGGTACCGATTGTTAATTGCATTGGTGCTGATAGAGTTACGACAGTGACATTATTACCTTGGATCTAATATTTTTATAAATCATAAACATAGAATGTATTTTATTGTTAATAGCAGCTAGAGACTGAAAACAGGCTTTCCGAGCATCTTACTTCTAGGGCATCTGGCTTATTCTCTCTGGGGTCTTCCTGAATATTTTTAATTGGTAATAATGTTATAGTTGTAACTAAAATACGATTGCTCTTTACCTGATTGCAGTACAGTGATTGTGAAAACCTTGATGTGTAGCGCACAGTACAACATGACACATTATACGAATACATTTAGCGGATTTGCGACAAAAGCCCGTCAAATTGATTTTCCAATGACACGACACTAGCTTGGCTTATTAATGTTAAACAGAAATAAATTAAGTAGGTATGTAATAAATAAAATTATATTTTTAACAGATACTGAGGTATTTTTAATGTTGTATGCACCTAAATGCCCGTGGGGTGCCAGGTTAGAATTGCATCCCCCCATCTTCTCTCGTTTATTTTATTTTATTTTATTTATTTATTATTTTATCTTCTCTCGTTGGGTGTCGTAAGAGGCGACTAAGCGAGAACAGGAAGACTGGCAGCAGCGTCTTTCTTTTGGATTTATCTTCCATCTATATTGCGATCCCCAAGCCGCCTGCCAAGCGTGGAGATTATGGCAGCTCCTCCCTTCTAAGGGGGAGGCCTTTGTTCAGCAGTGGACGTCTATCGGCTGCTAACGATGAATGATAATGGTAGCTTTAAAAAAATACCATTCAAAAGTGCTAGCGTTAAGTAAGCCTATTTGAAATAAATATCTTTGACTTATAATTTAAAATATTACACCGAATTCGTACCGACAAAAATATACAGGGTCGTATATTTATTTATTTAAATAAAACATTGTAAAATTAATAACTGTATATGTAGCATTATGTTTAATAGTAAAATAAGCCGTGCCATATATATAAATCATGCATAATATTAGATATTAATGTATGGTATTGAAGCGTGCCACCTTGAAGCCAAAACATGAACAAACTTCCAACCGTGGCATACCTTGGGAACGTCCTATCTCTGAGGTAGCTATAAAATTTAATCACAGTCAAGACTTCGTACCAATTCATAATAACGTCTATATATTGCACAATATCAAATTGTTAGTAGTACAAATAAACATATAACAATGATAAGATGAAGAAGCATTAATGAATATGGCTATGAGTGAAATAAGTAATACGCGGTCCAATCCAACACCAGATGCATGATAACTGGAAGTGTAATAAAATATAAATATTTGTCTTAATAATGTGATGGTATATTAAATTAATATACAAATATATTGTATTTTATTTACACTGATAATAGGTGCCCCGGTTACTTCAATGAAGAGTGCTGCCGCAATAGATACTTTTAAGTTAATGTTTGCTTTTAAATACGAGAATATTACAGGTTGAAATTAAACTATTTTTGACGGAGTATATTGCAGTTTATTTTTGAGATTACGTTTCCGGTGAGTGAGACGATTCGAATGTTTTGCATATAATTAAAATCAAAACCAGACATAATAATCTAAGACACTAGGTTCTATACGTTTAAGAGAAGGAAGACCTTACAGAAGTGTTATTTCTTCAAAAATAGCTTACAAGTAAAAAATAACAATAATAATCAAGAAGACTTGAAGATACAGTGTGATTATTCTGACATAAAGACAATCTGATCTTGAGATCATAAGTGCAGCAAAACATTCCAAACATCTGGAATGTAAAATCAGAAATAAACCGCGATAATTCCTAAAATAATTTAAGTTACGACACAAATTAGCACGGCGAAGAGTAGAAATCATCCCAAAAACAAAAACCATTAGGTAACGGGTTTTAATCTTATTAGTATCCACATACAAAACAATAACTAAAAAAAAAACATTTTTCAAACATGGTTGACGTGTATATTTTCACTGTGGATACACGATGAAGGACCTACCTAATACTGTTGCTTCTATTTAACCTGGAGCCCTGTGCGTCACGGTGCATGATGAGCTTATTATGTGTGAGTGAGCTGCGGTGGTGTGAGTTAGGGGAGGAGGTATGGTTGTGCGCCTGCGCCGAATGCAGCGACGTTAGCGACTCCATAGACTCGCCCTCTGACAGGCGACCACTCGCCGAATATGTGTTGCTGAAATGGGGGAAAAGTATGAGGGTCGAAATGGCCAGCTGTAAACTTGTTTAGCTTTCTTATTTTAAATCATAAAGTGCATGTATTCTTTTTTTTAAATTAATACATTTCTTAATAAAACAACGTCACGTCTTGTCGTTCATAGTCGTGGTATTATAAAAAAAATACATATGAGTTCTACACCTGGCCATTGGATAGAGGATTGCCAAAGCATGTGTAGGTTTATGAAATAAACATTGTTGAGTGGTAATTCACATTTAATGACGTTTAACATGACGGTTTAAACATTACACAACACGTAGTTATTGATATTAGAGTTAAATGATTTATAAATTCAAAGATGCAGATTTTTATTCTTACAAGTGTTACTTTACATAATTATTAGGACCCACTGTAGGTTATAGGTTACAAGTTTAGTAACAAATTGTAAAAATAAAATTATATTCGCACAAACAGCACATAGGTAGGTGAGAATTATTATGGCGATGAGGATGATAATGACACAAACAGTATAAAATTCACTTTCACAACAAATCTCCACTCTTATTACAACAGAACACCCAATCATATACAAAATACATATTATTTGGTTACCTGTGTCTCAGCCAGGGCGCGTAAGGAATGCCATAATCGGACTTCACTTCTGAATACGTTTGAGTGTCTGAAAGACTGCCGTCACTGATCTTCATACCGCCTCTCGGCGCTATCCTAAAATTTTAATAATAGTTAGTAAAACATGCTTAAGCCCTTTCACCTCCACGATTTAGGACCCAAGACCCAGTAGACCGGCCCACACGGAAAACAAATTACGAAGACCAAAAACTATCCTGCTCGCTCCTTCCCGTTTTCCCACCGTAAATAATATTATTAAATAGATAGATAACTCTTTACATCACAACAAAAAGAATAGGAAAAAAGATTACCAAAAAGTTATACAATTGTATACATTGGGCGGTCTTATGGCTAGTTGCGATTTGTTCCAGACAACCTTATAATGCAGAGGAACGATTAGTTAGCAACCGAAGGACAGAAGGATATACTAATTATAACCAAACTGTTGTAGTTTTATCCAACGAGGGACAATATTGTAGAGATTTTGAAGGGTTGTTTTCTTGCGTAGATATGGATATGGCTATTATGAAGTACTAACGGCTAAGAGATCATCGTTTCACCTATGCAATTAGTACAGCTATACCTCTGCCAAACCCCTTTGCTTCAGTTCCTAAATAGTTAGTGTTACATCGCCACTTACCATCGGATGGGACCAAGGTCAAAAAATATATTATATTTCATAAAAACCACTTAATTTCATAAATTTCACTTAGATTCACTATTCCGCTTAGAAAGTTATCGATGAAGCTAACACCAAGAACGGGCTAATACTGATTCAAATGTTCCCACGATAAGTGCTTAGGTACTGATAACAACTATTTGCTTACTTGTCACGCTGCATGGTGACTCTAGGGCCTTATAATGATAAACTCTAACAAAAACCCATAGGTATATTTAGAAAAACAAGTAAGTATATAAATGTTTAAGGCCCAGTCGTCTACACTTTACAGAGTACTTCGGCACAGTGCTTATTCAATAATCTTTAATTGCTCACACAGAGACGAATTATTATCAATCATAATTTAAACGAGAGCAACGGAATTTATTTCAAAACAGGTTTCCTTTGTTTCAATAAAAGTCGAATGAAAGTTATCGCCTCATTCTTGAATTATAAGTAAAAGTACTGTTTGCTTTACAATCTAAATAATTACAATTTATATCCATATCGGTAGTGTATTACTGCGGTTCGGGGTAAGGGTCAAATATATCAATCTTTACGAAGGAATTCACTTTGCATACACGAATATCGAAAATAACAATGCATTTATATTCAATCAACTGTCTATAAATGATAAGGAAGGAATGTAGTTTAAACTATGTAGTATAAAATTAGGTTCATCAACGACAAGTTTCTGTCAATCTTTGAGTAACTGGTAAAGGAGGCCCTTTGGATAACAAAGATATTTAATACAATGAATTGTATTTATCTTTAGACTAGACTTTAGTTATCAGTCAGTAATTTTTCAGCTACACAGTGCGATTTACAAGGAAGTTGGGCGGCAGAATCTGAGTTTTCGGTGTTCGCTATACCTACTCACTGGTGGTACATACCACCTATAAAAGTATTTTTTTATTGTTTTGCTTAGTTAAAAAGGATTTTTAGTATTCTAAACGTAAACGACGGTACGGAACATTAATTAAACTAGCGGGATAAGGTATTCTTACCTAGATGAAAAATTTGAGCTCGTTAGGCCTAAAACCTGACCTCATATCTAAAAAAGAAAGGTGCAATAACGCAGTTTTATTCCCAGCCACATATAAACTAAATACAAAACTAGTCTAGTCCATTTGTTTTACTTATAAAATTTATTTCTTTACCAGAATTCCTCCCTGTTTATTCTATGTTTCAGATTAGTTTCGTAGTAATTCATAAGCCCCGAAATTGATATAAATGGTAAGTATATGAATCTCACTCTTATTGTAAGGGTTCTAATGACCACTACGTTACATTATCTTAACTAGGCATGTAATTGGTTGAGTCAACCGAACAATTGTCTCCTATAGCAATTGTTAATTAGATATACATACTATAATACCTACATATCTACTCTATAAAGTGGTATACTATTTTTTATTCAATCTTGTGATGAGATAAGTAAGTCGTTCGTCTGACGTTAAGCGATGTAACTACTCTTAGGTTGTACGCATATTATATCAAAAGTTGTAAATGTAGTTCAATAGATATAACAATACCTGTGATGATGGAAGAGTGCAGCGAACTCGTGTGTTCCAGGCTTCGGCAGCGACTGTGAGCCGAGCAGTCTCTCCCGCACCGAGGCCGACAGCTGTGCAGCTGCTGTGCCACCCAATGAATAGGATTTTGGACCAATACCATTCTCTGCACATAAATTGTATCAAGTGATGCTTTTCCAATAATTTCCTGCATCCGCTACACACATCTAACTACTGGTGTATTACCTATTCTCCATTTTATATGCAGACAGTGGATACTAGGGACCACCTAACCCACAAAAAGGTTGGAAACCTTCAAACCTTGCCTACTAAATCCCCCGCGGCTGTCGCATCGGCACATGAGGGGACAAAAGGTTTTTTCTAACTCTTTATACATTACTTCTTCACTAAGTAATACAGGACCACAACTTCTACCTTGGACTCACACTAACGGATCTGGAGGAATCACATTTCGATCAGAAATTGCAATAGGCTAAATTCCTAAATATATAGTATTGTTGTTGTTAGTTGGCCAATCAAAGTTTAGTCACCAGCAGAAAACGATTTCTACCTAATTAGCTGGGAAAGGTTAATACTGACCTCTACTAATAAATTGAATATCAGCTGTTTGTAAGTTGTACAGAAAAAGTAAGATTTATAGGATTAGACGAGCATGTAATACTTTTAGTGGTAACTGCTTGCTAACGCATGCTTGAATGCCAACTCGATGGTATAATAAAATATTATATTGTGTCTTTTGTCATTCTTCTGGTGAGTGAATAAAGAATTAATTAATAATTTGGCTCCCTATACAAGTACAAATAAACTATATAGATATGTGTGTTTCATTAAATGACTTACTATGTATCTGCAGGTCTTGAGTGCACGTTTGTGTACCTCCTGATACTTTTACTTTCGTTCTTGGCACCGCTGAAACTTGAGCTGTCCTTCCACCTAAAATATCAGAACCACATAAAGACTGTTGTCTCCTACTTACCGCAGGACATAACTTCAAAGATGGCATTTAGATGCGATTTTGTTTTTAGCTGCTATTCTCTGTGATGTATTATTTATTTTAATTTATTACCGTAAAAGTTATTAGTCCTTTAATATCCTAACTATTCAGTTTGATGGTAACTCTACCCTACGTACGTGTCGCATATAACCTCTTACCACCTCCTATTGAGTGGCTCCTGGGTTTCCTTTGTCTTGGCATGATAAGTAAAAATTAACAAGTATTAAAAAGAAGTGTAATTTATTCAGCTCTCAATACTGAAAAATCTAGTTTCAGGTTTTGAGTTAATTCGTTAACACGTTGTATAGCTAGCCATTGTAGGTTTTCATTTATTAAGTATATTGTAAGAGTCCATTATCAACAGCAGCCTATAGACGTCCTGTGCTGAACCAAGGCCTCCTTCATAAAAGAGAGGAGTTGCCCGCTTGGCAGCCGTCTTGGGGATCGCAGTATAAGTGGTACTGTAATTCAACAGGAACACGCGGTTGTCCGTTTTCTTATTTTCTCTTAGTCGCCTCCGTCTCCCAACGGGAGGAGATGGGTTGGCGTGATTCTCACCTAGACGCCGCCTCAGGGTAAAGATATAACATAGCACCCACCCATCTCCCCCCGTTGGGTGTCCACAAGAGGCGACTAAGGAATATCTAGAAGACGGGCAGCAGCGTCTTTCTGTTGGATTACCTACCACCTCTACTGCGATTCCCAAGCCGCCAGCCACGCGTGGGGATTATGGCAACTCCTCCCTTCTAGTTCTAAGGAAGTCTTTGTTCAGTAGACGACTTTTAGCTGTTGATGATGATGCTGATGAATTTACCGTGTGGCGGTGGCCCGTTGGCTTGCGGGGCAGACTGTTGCACCCCATTCTGCCTCTTCACATAACCGAAGCTTTGAGGAACTTTTGCTTTATTAGACGAACAGCTACTGCCATTGCCGCCGCTGTTGACGCTTGACGGACGAGATGATCCACCCCCGCTTGGTGATTGGAGCTGAACAATAACAGAATAGTTGATTTACATTTATAACATGGCTGGTTACTTATAGAAAGAACCGTCCAGGTAGGTAGCACCACATTGTTAGATTTTCTGCAGTCAGCAATGTACAAACATCAACGGGCCCGTTGCACGGAAAAAAATGGTTTAGCTGTGGTCGCTAAATTGGTTTTGCTGCCAATTCATTTGCTGCTCTGTATAATATCTTAGGTACATCAGCAAAGCATTGTGTATTACAACTAAGACCACTTAGCTATTATTGATAACGACATTTAGCTATAAGAACTACAAAAATTAACAGGTGTTACAAATTGTTTAACAACTATCGCAAACTTTTTTCGCTATATCATCAAAACAACATTAGGGGTTGCCCTTAGCTGTGGCTACAAATCATTATTACCATTTATGGATAAATACTTCGTCACTATTGCAAAAAGATAGATGCCTTAAGCACCAAAGACATGTCTGTATCGGTCCTGCTAATAGTCTTTGCAATCACTGCAAATGATTTTGCAACCAGTACTAAATTTGTTTGCAGATGAATCTGTGAAGTTTAATTTGCTAATACTGTTCAAACTCTTAGTAACTATTCCAAATTATTTTAAACACCACAACTAATATTTTGAGCTGTGGTTGCTAATTATAATGTCTTCATATAGCTAAATGGTATTTGCAATCACTGCAAATAATTTTGCAACAAGTACTAAATTTTTTTGCAGATGAATCTGTTAAATTTCATTTGCTAATATTGTTCAAAATCTTAGTAACTATTCCAAATAATTTTAAACAACACAACTAATATTTTTAGCTGTGGTTGCTAATTATAATGCCTTACTATAGCTAAATGGTCTTTGCAATCACTGCAAATGATTTTGCAACAAGTACTAAATTTGTTTGCTGATAAATCTGTTAAGTTTCATTTGTTAATATTGTTCAAAATCTTAGTAACCCTTCCAAATTATTTTAAACAACACAACTAATATTTTTAGCTGTGGTTGCTAATTATAATGTCTTCCTATAGCTAAATGGTCTTTGCAATCACTGCAAATGATTTGGCAACAAGTACTAAATTTGTTTGCTGATAAATCTGTTAAGTTTCATTTGTTAATATCTTAGTAATTTTGTTCAAAGTCTTAGTAACCCTTCCAAATTATTTTAGACAACACGACTAATATTTTTAGCTGTGGTGGCTAATTTTAATGTCTTCCTACAGCTAAATGTTCTTCGCAATCCCTGCAAATAATTTTGCAACAAGTACTAAATGTTTTTGCAGATGAATCTGTTAAGTTTCATTTGTTAATATTGTTCAAAATCTTAGTAACCCTTCCAAATTATTTTAAACACCACAAGTAATATTTTGAGCTCTGGTTGCTAATTATAATGTCTTCATATAGCTAAATGGTCTTTGCAATCACTGCAAATGATTTTGCAACAAGTACTAAATTTGTTTTCTAAATCTTAGTAAGCCTTCCACATTATTTTAAATACCACAACTAATATTTCGAGCTCTGGTCGCTAATTATATGTCTTTATATAGCGAAATATCTTATTAATACTTTCAAATTAACTTAACAGTGAACCATAATAATACCTTGTCAGGGGTAGCAAACTAGAGTTGCGTGAGTTTTATAAGTTCATTTTGGAACTTTATCTAATTGTTCTAAATTTTACAACTATTTTTTTACAGCAAGTTACAACAACGCACAACGGCCAGTGTTCTATAAGCAGTCTCGTAAAGTTAAATATATATCAAAATTTTCAAAACTAACGGTTTCACTGACGGTTTCCATTACGAACCCAAGCGATCAAGGCATAGTGTAAGGGGTGAGCCATTATATCGACACACCCCTCTATATGGAGGGGGTTCTGGACATAGCCCACCAGCTGGCCGTGTGCGGGTTGGCAAACTACACACGTCTATTTTTGAATGATGTGCAGGTTTCCACACGATGTGTACTTACATCGTACACTGCACCATAACACAAGTGATAATCAATATTGAAATTAAGATGACATGAAATAAGAAAATCTCCGAGGTGCAAGGCGTTGTTTGAACATGGGACTCTTGTGTTCAAGGCATGCTTTTTGACAAATTTTCTTGACTTCTGTTGACTAAAATAAATATCTCGATTTTACACGTATGTACTTCATACATGCATCTCATCCGTGGGGTGTCCGGCTAAGTACAACATCCTCCCATCTTCTCCCGTTGGGACTCTGTAAGAGGTGACTAAGGGAAAATAAGAAGACGGACAGCAGCGTCTTTCTATTGGATTACCTACCATCTATACTGCGGTCCCCAAGACGCCTGCCAAGCGAGGGAATTATGGCAATCCCTCCCTTCTAAGGGCCTTTGTTCAGCAGTGGACTACTTTAGGCTGCTGATGATCATACATTTCGTGGATGGTTTTATATATTTAGGTATACATATCTACTTGTTGCCGATTATTATGGATATAATACCTAAGATAATAATAAAACACTGTTTACGGTTACTCAATCTTATGTAGTAATAGGCATTTACTACCTATTAAATACTTGCATTCAAACTAAAACAGTTTGAATTATAAAACGAGCCCGAATTTTTTTGCGACTTTTGCAAATATTATATTTGTAACAATACCATAGAATAATTTGCCAGTACAGCTAACAAGATTAGTGTTTAACTCAGATAACGGGCCTTTAAAAGTATTACCAGATATACCAGATTGGTTTATGGAATCCGCCAAAATAGTGAACAAATGGATTTGACTGTATTCACTCGGTCTCTGAGATGGGTTTTAAACATTGATATGTCCCACAGTGAGTAAAACCGGGATAACATCAGCAGTGCCCACGACTTGTACGCGTGGTCTTTAGTTCATTGTAAATAATGAAGAAAATAAAAAAGGACCAAATGAATCGTACCGAGGACCAAAAATTCTATAGATAGGTACGATAAACGATGAGGAGTTCGAATATTTGTTAGAGTAGGTATGATACATTCGGAATAATATCGTAAGTATATCGTTTCGAATGTATCGTTGTCAATTTTGAGAGTTGATATACGAATCCAAGATCTGTGGTTATTAGACAGACTTTCCTCAATAATGCGCAACTGCTTACAGTAGGTACGTCCGATGGATTATTATGCATTAGGCTTTAGTCCATTGAGATATTGCTTTAGGCTCTCCAAACTTTCGCGCATTCAAGGGTTACCTTCCAGCTCCATCATCAGATCCTCATATTGGGAAAAGTCAATGGAACTCTTAAAGCCGAATCAAGCGAGCCTAAACACGATGTGATTACTAGTACCCACTCAAGGGTTCCTTTACCCACCTTCCAGTTCCATCATCAGATCCTCATTAGTGGTCAAAGTAAATAGAATTCTTTAAAACAAAACAAATGAGTCCAAACTTGATGAGTTTACTAGTAGCCATCTAAGGGTTCCCCCTTATCCAAATTCGAGCTTTATCATGAGATCAGCTCGATAATACTATATTAATATATTGTCACGGGTCTTTGACACATGTACAAAATTCCAAACGATTTGAACGTGTAGAAGTGGGTGAAAATGGAGTGGCAATATTCTATTACCATCATATATACCTACGTACTTATTACAGGTGAAAGTAATAAAAGCGCGTTTAAAAGGCGTTTAAGCTAGCTGCTCATATTATGGCGAACACACAGACAGCAGATACATGCTTAGTACTTGTCAAGACAAATACATCTAGCCTAAACACGACGGGGTTATTTTGGGTATTTCAGTAGTTCCAATGGTCACCATTCCTAATGTTCCTATGGTCCAATATTAGTAAGTAGGTATGTTCTTCGTAAGACAAGAAAGCGAGTTAATAGGTACAAAAGAAACGTTTTAAAACGAGCCCGAATATTTTAACGACTGTTGCAAATATAGTATTCGCTGCAGTAGCATACAATAATTTGGGATGGTAGCAAATTTATTCGCGTTTTGCGCGGACAAATGAAATAACGGTTCTTGCAGGTGTTGCCAGAGTGACGATTCACTTAATCACATCAATTCACTAAGACTTTGCAGCTCGCTTTACGACTCGATGAAACGCTATAATATAACGTGTTAGTTGTTTATTTAATAGGCGATAAATATTGAAAATTATAATAAATATGGTTTTATACTTTTCATAGGGTGATTTTTCGCTAGTTGGGTTATAGTTTTTGAATTTACTTTTTTATTTTTGAAATCTCAACAAAGTTATCAACTTTGAGTCATAGTGTTAAAAAATATAATGGTTCCATGAAATCTCAAACTAAACCTCTGTAAAATACGTTGATGTGATAGATATCGAAATCATTGAATCATTGATCTTGAAATACATAAGATAGTAGAAGTACTTAATAAAAAAATATAAGATGTTATTGACCACTTACAATAACATTCTTCAATATATAAGAATAAAGCTCCTTCAGAAAGTTTGAGGTGTGTGGCCTTAGATGTCTAACAAGTACGACAGCTTGCTTGGTGGATGTATAAAGTGTCTCCAGCGGCGGGCTTAAAGGCAAGACCAGAAAACCCTCAGTTTTCTGGTGCAGATCCCACCGGAGCGTCCACGCCTCCCGTCTCATGTGCCGTGCGACAGCCGTGGGTAAGAATCCCACATACCCCGGTTGACCCCATAGGTCCCGGGACCTATTGCATGTGTCCCCCGCGAGAACAAAAAGCAAGTAGATCACGATATGTAGCTTGACACTTATCGTGTAGACAGCTTACAAACAAGATCAGGGTTACTTGAACAATAGATTTACGGATGTACGGGTACTTAGTAGTAAAATGGAAAAATGAATTTAGGTAATGTCAAAATAGTACTATTTTGTATGTGGCATACCTACACATAATCGCCATCGTAGCTGTCATCATAATAATAATAATGTCATCCAAGCCCCTCAGTACCTATCCGACGTATGGATCATCTTACTTTCTAGACAAAAAGATCCGTCATTGTCCTAACCAGTAAGAAAAAATTACCTACACAAAGTTGTTGCTCCCTGCGGGAATGGAACCCGTGACCTCCGGTTTGCAAAGTAAGTGGTGCTCCGCTGACCGCTTAACTAAGAGACTCTTTATCCCGAAAAATTGAAGGGTTCCTGCAGGACGGGGCATCAAAATATAAGGGTAACGCGCAAAATATATAGGATGATTTTGATATAATTTATGTAAATCGATCGAGTCGAATCGGGTGTGACCACCCGGGACTGGGTTGGATGGAGTCGGATTAAGTTCCTTCAGAGTCGCTGGACGTTCGGGGTGTGGCCCTTACTTAGGATGTCCATCCAGTACGGTGGCAACTCTTAGGAGGACGGCAGCGGTGTTGTGACCCCCATCCATGTGAGCACCTTGACACTGTGAACGCTAAAATGCTCTTTTCTTTTCTTTTCTTTTTTTTAGAGGAGCTGTTAAAGCTATATGCTCCAGGGGTGAAAGTGTTAAAGGGTATAATGCCGCGAGTAACTTCGGAGAAAGGGCAGCACACCTCTCGACACCTGAGCCACCCACACCGGTGTTGCACACCGTCGTCTTCTGACGGCCATATGAAGAGCCCATCTAGTTGGTGGCAAGTCACCGCTTGACAAAATATAATTAGTGTATCTACTAATTATGGCAAATGACCCCGGCCTTTTACAATAGCCCAGTGTTCAGTCCACCAAATGCCCACTTAAGGAAATCAAGAAATCTTTCCATATACTTCAATAGTCCCTACACCTGCCAGAGTCAACTGCTGTTTATATCTTATTTCCAGCAGTTGATTCTGGCAGGTATGTTCCATTTCATTAATTTGTCCTAACAGGCCTATGTGTTGGATTCGTCCCCATGCAAGCTTTTTAAAAGTCCGGGTGTAAAAGCCCGAGTAACCAAGAATGAAAAATAATAATAAAACCTTTATTGCAGGCAACTATGGCCCATAGAAACAATAAGCCTATTATTTATTATGAAGCTGGCTTCAAAATACAGAAACGGTAAATGTTGTCCTTGAGAACTGGGAATGCACGACATCAAAAAGATTATCAATGTCTAAAGGATTAATGGAAATCCACAAATACATGGACGATAGATTGGTAAGTAACAATTTATTACGAACGTTTTAACTAACTTCTACGAAGCTCAATCTATATGGGTGCGTCCCATTTCATATAAATTTATTTGGTCTATTTTCATTTCAATAACGTTCACAAGATCTAATAAACGTGAGATATACCAACTGTTGCTATAATTTCTTTACATATAACATTTATATATTCTAAAACTTATTTCGTATAATGTTAATGGATATAATGTTTATCTAATCGAAAATCATTAGGTCTATAGTTTAAAATGTATATTTATAGGTACCAACATAGTTAACACCTCGATTCAGAGCAATCCGACTCGGATATGTTAGGCTAGAAGCGGAGCTCCCGCCTTAACCTTCGTGGTTATTGTCTTATGACCACCCAGAATTAGGAGCCCCGCAAAGCAGGGCTCGCGAAATTACAAAAAAACATGATATTATTATTATTTTATTTTTATTATATTAGGCTAAATAGGTTTTATATCTTGTAAATGATATCAAATGGTTTTGTAATCAATGTATGTTATGCTTAATAAAAATAGTTATTTTAAAATTATATCAATCCTTTATTATATCAACTGATATGAAATAAAATTATAGATTCAGTTATTATATCTTGTAAATATTAGAAATGTTGTAATTATATCAAATAATACTTACCCAATCTATATCATTCATTTTTTTTTTATTTGTCCACAGCTGGAAATCGATTTTAAAAATTTCTCTACTGATGCTCAAATGCAACTGCATGGAGACGACTCCAGCAAATATTGTGTTTGTATTTTGTAAGTGGTACTGATTTATGAATCCCATATTATATGATTTTACTCAGTATTTATATTATAACCATATTCTGTAAAGGTTCTAGTAAATACATATTACATGTATGCCTAGTGTATCGATGTTGTATACAAGATGGATTTGAAATCATCGGCAATACTTAAGACTATGCTTCTGCATGTGAATTACATCCATAGTACAATCATTTTAGGAATAAAAAAGTTTAATTAAAATAAATGTCAGGGATTTTAGTGAGGACTTGACTTGCGTATAAAATATGATGACTATCATTCTGAAATACGAGAATTTATCTGTAGTGATTCATTAAATGTTGTACCTATTATCATTTTAATGTTATGTAGAAGCAAAGGTTAAAATATTGCCAACATTTTCCAATGCTCCCTGTAGTAGTGTATAAGTGTTTTTGTGCCCTTATGTGTAATCGTTATTTATATTAAGTATAATGTATAGGCTATAAATTATTGTTAGTCTCAATTTGTAGATGCTGCAAGTTAGCTGCAGAATTGTGGTTTAGTCGGGGTATGTGGTTTAGTTGACTTATCTCACTATACGGACAGTGGGATAGTCGGTCAACAGTTTCGATGTAGTTATTTCAACTGCACCAAAACTGCAATTGTATAACTAGCTTGCAGTTTAAATGCAGATCATGTGCATTTACCCTAATAGGGGGTTAAGTATTGCATATTTTAAATTAATATACAGGGTTACGGGAAAAGTCGTGCTAGATCCGTTAAGGGCGTGGAGTACCCATCATTTCTGACTTATTTCACTATGAAACACCCCACCCTAAACTTAACCCTTTTCGAGATTTTCGACTTTAAATTTTTTTATTGAAAATTGCCGATGTTTAGGCTATTAAATTTTATTTTGTTTATTTTGTGTGTATTATTATTATTGCATTTTGACATGTGTAATAAGATGCTTTAGGACGTCAATCATTAAAATAGTGCACAAGTTAATTGAATAGGCCGTAGTAGACAAGTGAAAGTAAAGAAATTACAAAAATAATTAGCAGGTTTATCTTTCTCTAAGGGATATCTAAAAAAAATATTATGGCAGTTGTTCGACAGATGTGTTTTAAAATATCTTCGTTTCATCAGCTTTCTAACGAGGTTTCTAGATAACTATCTAGGGTTCGTATTACATTTCGTGGAAAAAAAGTAGTTGGGACGCTTCAGGTAGCAGTTCTAACGGTCCCGCATCTATTGTCCTTCAAGTTGGGACACACCGTGCGAGTGAGACAAGTGACGATTTATGCAGGTGTGAATGAAAGAAAAAATGTGTAGAGACTGATAAGGGCTGGTAATACAACACAGGATATTGTTTTGGTTGGCAGTCTGCTTTTGTGCTTCGTACATAGTAGATGTGATATCGTTTTGCTCTTTTTCTCGACTTGGCTGTGATTCTGGACTATTTCTTCTGATTTGTGACTACTGTGCTTGTTAACCGGACTCTGATTTGTACTTGTGATACGGAAGTGTTGAAGATGACGTCCTACACACCTGAGGAATATGCTTATTTGTTATGGATACTGCGATTGTGTGTCTGTGCAAGCTCGCAACGAATACATAACTCGCTATCCCGGTCGTCGAGTGCCGGATGTGGGACATTCGCAATGGAGTGTGTAGTTTACAGTGCATACTGCTGGCCTATACCCGTACCATTACACGCCGGTACACGTTATTGAAGAAGGAGACTCCGCGAGAAGGTTGGACTTTTGCAGATTCATGCTAAATGCTGACGTAGAAGACCCAGATTTTCTAAGAAATATCTTGTTGACAGATGAATCCAAATTTGATAAAGATGGCATAACTAATTATCACAACGCTCACTACTGGGCCCCAAAAGAACTAAGGAATCCCAATAAGAAAAGAGTTACGGGGTCCCAACGAAGATTTAGCGTGTGGATGGGTATTATCTCCAATCATTTGATCGGACCTTACTTTCTCCCGGACAATCTAAATGGGGAAAACTACGAAAACTTTCTGAGAGGAGACTTGAATGACTTGCTGGATGATCTGCCACTCAACTTAATAAGGGACATGTGGTTCCAACATGATGGCTGCCCTGCCCATTTCAGGAGAAGTGTCAGAGACTGGCTGGACACAAATTATCCAAACAAATGGATAGGACGAGGTGGGCCGTTGCCATGGCCAGCAAGAAGTCCGGACCTAACCCCCATGGATTTTCATGTATGGGGACGCATGAAAAGTCTTGTATACAGCGAGCCAAATCCAGTTTCGTCTGTGGAAGAATTAAGAGAAAGGATTGTTGATGCAGCAAATCAAATGAGGACAACGTTGACCACTGGAGTAGTGAAGACTGGTCTCCGTAGAAGGATGCGACAATGTGTTAGAAATAGAGGTGGCCATGTTGAACATGAACTGTAGAGAGTGTAGAGTAAGAAAAAGTTGTGTGAAAACCTGATTTAGTAAATGACATTTCATGCTTACCTATTTTTGTTTTACTTTACTTTTTAGGGCTAAGTATTAACTTTCTTCACCACTGTCGCCTATGAAACTAAGTTTTTTTTCCACGAAATTTAATACGAACCCTAGATAGTTATACCTCGTTAGAAAGCTGATGAAACGTAGATATTTTAAAACACATCTGCCGAACAACTGCCATAATATTTCTTTTAGATATTCCTTAGAGAAAAATAAACCTGCTAATTATTTTTGTAATTTCTTTACTTTCACTTGTCTACTACGGCCTATTCAATTAACTTGTGCACTATTTTAATGATTGACGTCCTAAAGCATCTTATTACACATGTAAAAATGCAATAATAATAATAATAATACACACAAAATAAACAAAATAAAATTTAATAGCCTAAAAATCGGCAATTTTCAATAAAAAAATTTAAAGTCGAAAATCTCGAAAAGGGTTAAGTTTAGGGTGGGGTGTTTCATAGTGAAATAAGTCAGAAATGATGGGTACTCCACGCCCTTAACGGATCTAGCACGACTTTTCCTGTAACTCTGTATAAGCTTAATGTTCCGTCCGATTATAGTATAGTATTTCTTTGTTGTTCCGATTATATATAGTATAGTATAGTATTGAAAAAAATTTAAATTGACTTTGCCCTTATTGTCACTTTATTAGATAGTGATTTTATGATCAAGTTAGTTAACACTTGTACTTATAAAAGTTGATATGTTGGAATTACTGTCTTATACCAGTGTTACATAAAATTGTTAGTAAAAAATATTATGTATATAACTTTTCTTTTCAATTATCCAAACTAATGTTTGTTTTAGGAGTAACTTTGTGATTTCAATAAATAAATACTTTCTTTAATTTTGTTTTGTATTGACTTCATGTAACAATTGAGAATGGTGATTAATTTATCATAATTCGTAGCATGTTAGGTAGTTTAAGCAGTACCTAGTAACTAAGGTAATTTATTACTCTATCGTATCACTGTAGCTGCACTTGACAGTGTTTTAAGTGTAAATGTTAGTTGTGTTGGTTTGCTCACCTAAGGATTTCGTTTCAGTTATGTATTACATTTATTTGAAAAAGCTAATGTACAGTAACATGGAAGGTCATTTTAGCTGTTAAAGCTAAGTTAATTTGATTCTGTATCGTTTCACCTTAGCTAGAACTGACAGTATTTTAGCAGTATTAGCTAAGTTAATTTGATACTGTATCGTATCACCTTAGCTGCAATTGACAATGTTTTAGCTGTGGCTACGAATTGTGTTTGTGACTACAATAATGATTATAGTTGCAATATCTAATAAATTTATGAGAGGTAGCTAATATAATCTGTAGTAGCATGGAAAATAATTTTAGTAGTCGAGGCAAACTTAATATGATACTGTATCGTATCACGTAGCTACAATTGATATGACGACATGAATAGAATATGATAAATAAAGTATCACAAAATATCTAATAATCCTGAGTTGCTATAAGTATTTCAATACAAAAAAATGTATTTACGCACTTGATGGCAACAACATAACAATTTATTAGAAAACGAATAACATAACCGTAACATATTTAAAGCTATGTAACCGGTAACCATTTACACATTCTTTTTAATAGTTAAAGAGGTTGAATTGCTTTAATTAAATATGTAAATGATCTCATTATTCGTCTTCTGAAGATTTGTTTTGTTGCCATCAAGTTTAATAAGGACAATCTATCGTATCAAACATACTTCTAGCAACATGAGATAGTGTTAATTCATATTTTGTGATATATTTTTTTATCATATTATATTCATGTCATCGTAGGAATTGTAGCTGCATTAATACTATACAGTATCAGATTAACTTTGCTTGTACTGTTAAAATTACTTTACATGCTACTACGAATTATATTAGCTACCTCTCATAAATTAATTAGATATCGCAACTAAAATAAAATCATTATGTGTAGTCACAAACACAATTCGTAGCCACAGCTAAAACATTGTCAATTGCAGCTAAGGTGATACGATACAGTATCAAATTAACTTAGCTAATACTGCTAAAACAAACCTATCATACTACGAATTATATTAGCTGACACACATACATTTATTTGGTGTCGCAACTAAAATCCTTTGGTGGAGTCACAAACACAATTCGTAGCCACAGCTAACACATTGGCAATTACAGCTAAGATGATACGATACAATAACAAATTAAGTTAGCTAATGCTGCTAAAACAAACCTATCATACTACTAATTATATTAGCTGACACTCATAAATGTATTTGGTGTCGCAACTAAAATCCTTGGGTGGAGTCACAAACACAATTCGTAGCCACAGCTACCATATTGGCAATTGCAGCTAAGGTGATACGATACAGTATCAAATTAACTTAGCTAATACTGCTAAAACAAACCTACAATACTACGAATTATATTAGCTGACACTCATAAATGTATTTGGTGTCGCAACTAAAATCCTTGGGTGGAGTCACAAACACAATTCGTAGCCACAGCTAACATATTTACAATTGCAGCTAAGGTGATACGATACAGTATCAAATTAACTTAGCTAATACTGCTAAAACAAACCTACAATACTACGAATTATATTAGCTGACACTCATAAATTTATTTGGTATCGCAACTAATATCCTTTGGTGGAGTCACAAACACAATTCGTAGCCACAGCTAACACATTGTCAATTGCAGCTAAGGTTATACGATACAGTAACAAATTAAGTTAGCTAATGCTGCTAAAACAAACCTATCATACTACTAATTATTTTAGCTGACACTGTTAAATGTATTTGGTGTCGCAACTAAAATCTTTCGGTGGGGTTACAAACACAATTCGTAGCCACAGCTAACATACTGGCAATTGCAGCTAAGGTGATACGATACAGTAACAAATTAAGTTAGCTAATGCTGCTAAAACAAACCTATCATACTACTAATTATATTAGCTGACACTCATAAATGTATTTGGTGTCGCAACTAAAATCCTTGGGTGGAGTTACAAACACAATTCGTAGCCACAGCTAACATATTGGCAATTGTAGCTAAGGTGATACGATACAGTATCAAATTAACTTAGCTAATACTGCTAAAACAAACCTACAATACTACGAATTATATTAGCTGACACTCATAAATTTATTTGGTATCGCAACTAAAATCCTTTGGTGGAGTCACAAAAACAATTCGCAGCCACAGCTAAATATAGCAAATAATATTCGCCGCTACCGCTAATCTTAGCTATGACATGTACTAATTTTAACTAAAATAATTCGCTACCTTGGCTAAATTCTGGTAGCTAAAAACACTTTGCAACGACTGCTACAAACTTCGCTGTCCCTATAGTTTGTAAGAAAATTTGCAATAGCACCTAAAATTTAGTAGCTGCAGCAAATTTTTTTTTCCGTGTGGTCTCGTGGTTACCTAACCCCTACCCAATAGGTCGTGGGCGAACCCACGAATTGATATTCCCGCCTTGTGTTGTAAATAAATATATCCCATTTACAAAAAAAAACTGTACTTACAAAAGTACTTGTATCAGTTGTCTGGTTACTCTGATTAGTTTGGGATCAGATGACCATTGCCGTGACCATTAGTGTTAGTGCCGTGGTCCAATGTGAAAGGCGCCTCAAGAAACTCAATAACGTATTGGGTAGCTGTGAAATGCTGCTTTTCATAACAGCATTTCCATGGTGTGTCTATAACTATAAGGCGAACGTACTGGCTACCTCAACAGTAAATTGCTATAAAAAAGTATGAGAAGAGTGTACAAAGAACTTCTCGAATCGCGTAATGTTATACATTATGTTTGCTGTACGCATCCTGTACAATCAGCCTTAGAAGATATTGCTGATAGACCACCTTTACATCATGCCATGAATAACCCCGTAGTAAAATTAATTTATTTTTATTTTATTTTTATTTATTTGGGAAACATACGATTACATTTTACTTTTAGACTATACATTATATAAAGTTCATAAATCAGTTAAGTTTCCACTTAAAAATTAACAAATATTATAAGTATTGGCATTAATTAAAATTAGTCAATATTTTATCAAATAAATAAAATAAAATAACATAAATGATTAATTTAGCAAATGATTGAATTACCTGAGATCCTCCACTTCTTGAGGGATGTTGACTAGATGAATTGCTTGCAGCATACTGTAATTAAAACAGATTTTTTTATAGCAATGCATTTTATTTAAAAATAAAGAATTTTGTTTTTGCCGTCATGACTGATACTGATAGCTTTGATACTTGTGTGTAGTAATTCAGGAAGTATGAAGGCGTATATTTTAATTTTAAAGCCAGCCATTCTATCGATAGGTATATATTATTTGTAATTTTGTAAAAAGATTTAAACGTGGAATCCGAAAACTATCAGAGTAAAAAAACTCATACAATTTTTTTTTTCTCATATACCTAAGCTTGACCGCAATCCCGACAATCACAGATAATAAAGTATAGTTGGCAGCATGAGCGACAAAACAAAGGCCCTACCCCCAAATCACCATCGCGGTAAGAACACTAGGCTACCATATCCTACAAACACAACATCACTCAAAGTTGAAGCACAGTATATAGTATATGGTTGAAGGTACGTCCCTAGTCAGGCAGCTTATATATTTTATATTTTTAACGAGTTTTTTTTTTCTGTGCTTATACCTGTGGGTGAGGAGCGATGCCAAGTTGCTGCGCCGCTGTAAGTTTCTCCCGCTTATGGTGCTGCGGCGAGTGGTGGCCTGCACGTCGTTCACCCTTCCGACTGTGAGACGGACTCGGAGGTGCCGGTGCTGACTGGCCCTGGAATAGACATAGGCACCAATAATAATATATTTTATACTTACACCTAATGTATACTTCTCGTAAGCTAGTATTTGATTGCAATCCAATTTGTTTTTTTTTATAGTTATGACCAATCTGGTGTAAGAGTGGTTCAATCTGCTTTTAGCCTCTGACTTGGGTTTAGGACCGGCTTCTTACGTACACCAACCGTTCCTTCTGAAGTAGGCCGCAATGCCACTAAACGGTCACCCATCAATGGACTGACCTTGTCTGACGTTGCTTAGCCAACTGACCGTTTTCTGTGACTGCGGCTGAACTGTCTATAAGCGCTCATCTGATGATAAGTATATTAGATACTATGAAAACGACGTTAAGTGTGACAAACGTATCGCTGTATCGGAAGTAAACGAGATAAACGCTGGTCTCTCAACCACCAGCAGTCACTACTTACAAAGCACTGCTTATAGCACAGTAAGGCCAACAGCCAGAAAAGTACCTTCGCTTTCTAAATGAAAGGAAAATTAATGGGTAGTTGAACCCTTGTGCTTAAGATCATTCAGGTAGGTACCTACCATCACAGTGCAACATATTTTGCTGCCAAACAGCCGTTTGTGAACCGTATATTGTTCCGGTATAAAAAGCGCTGTAGCAGGCGAAATTACCGGACTCAAGTGACTTAATAACTAGTCTCAGTTGACGAGTGTCGACATTGAAACAATCTATTAGCAGGTGTGTCGCTTATCATCAGGTGAAGGTTTCACTCTTCTCGTCAGTAATTTGAATAAAAATTGTCTGGCTCTTACTATATAAATAGTCGGATTTTCCAACTTTGCCCCAGTTCTTACGACAAATCTACCAAAATTACCAATGGCGGTGCCCCTACTCCTGGTGAGTCAGTATATTTCTTCCACGTGGTGTCCTGTCGCGGTGGTGGTTGACGTTCAGTCTGCTGGCCGCAGTCTGCTTTGCTGCGCGTGCGACCCACGACGCGATACACTACGCCACTGCCGCCTTCCATGCCTCTATTACGACAGCCGCGTCTGGAAAATGAATTTATAAGTTTTTTTTTTATATTGCTAGAAAACAACGAAAGAATCACCTCTGTAGCAGTATAATTCATACGATAAACGAGGTAGAAACTTCAATATACGTAGTTATAGCTCTGTCAAAGTTCTGTCAATGCTATAAAAAGAACTGACTGACATACGACTATTTCAATTGGCATTCTAAAGGGTGGTTTCTAGGCGAGCTTTTTGAAACGTCTTTAAAATAGTTAGTGTCAGAAACTACCCGCATGATCCACAAAGAATGTCATGTGGGGAAGCTGAGCACCTCATAGAACCTCCTACGTCAAAGATATTTAAAGGAGTATTGCAGTATAGGGGACTTTTACAAAAAAAGTCGTAGCTCTTTTTCTTAGCAGGTTAATGAGTATCATTTAATACTGTCTCAAACTTTCATGGCGACTAACTATAGGTAGGTAGGTATTATATTGCCTCATGGGTTTTTGCTTAGAATTATTTAAGATTTTCTGCTATTTCAGCGCTGTTTCATTCATCGCCATCTATGATCACGGGATAACATTTACAGTTATCCCATCGATAAATGTAGAAATTACGTATTGAAAACTTTAATTTAAGAAATAATTGCAAGAATATTGCAAGTAAACTGATTTTCCGTTGTTGTACCTTACATAATAATCTAGGGAAAACACAAGTTGTATCGATGGCGTGCCACTTCCCGAGAATGAGTCAGAGCTAGAAACCCTTACACCGCTACAATTAATGTATTATTGAAGAATTCGCAGAAAAAATAAATGCTTCAAATAAGAAACGATATTTGTTTTAATTAAATAAAAAGTGTGGTAACGTATTTCCGGCCTAAGGGTCGTATTACAAAACCATACTCAAGACTCAAGTACTACTTAAATCTAGTTTGAGTTGAAGTTTTAATTTTAGAACCTTACTTTAGCACTGAACTGTCAAACTTGAATCACCCTCAGGTGATTGTCAGTTCGCGATGACGTTTATGATTTTATTTTTAGTTGTTTTGCGTAAACGATATTATCAGAAATTATTTGTAATAGAAAACAGACTGATTGCAGTGTTGCCTTATTTATTCAGAACTCAAGTAAGCAGAGATCAAAATCTCTACTCAAGACTACAGACTCAGTTGATATGAGTGAGGATTGTTTTGTAATACGTTGGGTGCTCAAGTCTTGATTCTTTGCTCAAGCAGTGATCAGTTGAATGCAGTTTAAGAGCTACTTGAGTCAAGTTCTGTAATAAAAACCCTAACTTTAGTAGGAAAATTGATAATTCCAGACATGTGTAGATATTTACAGCTATTGCATTGCATTACAAATTAAAAACAAAGAATTCAGTACCTACCCTAAAATCAGTTCAGTAACCAAAAAGCAAACTGCTACATCGTAAACTGTAGACGAATACAAGTAAAATTATCAAATTCAACGAACTTCTTTTGTGTTACTAAATTAAAAGTAAACATTTTGATAACCATCATAAATTATCAACACGCAATTTTAGCCACAATACCTATATAGGTGGTACCTTTTTAAGTAAATTCATCACAACACTTAAGAAACAACAACAACTTATTGAACAAGTTTATTAGCCTCAGTGAATCTATTTAACCTCACCTCACCTTAGTTCGTAAAGCTTAACTTAACTTGACTTAAACCGCTTACTAATGAACATAATACCTCAATGTTACTAATAGCGTTATTTTGTTTTATCAGTCGCTGTTATTTTACTTTTTTATGTTTCGTAGCTTTAGCTGGTAGACCACCAACGTAGCCATCACTTCAATACTCATTCTAAACAAAAATTAATTAATATCTCATTGGATTTAGCAAATTTCCATATTCTGTAGGCGGGTAAAATCAAAATATCGTTTTTCTATCTTCCCATACCGTATTGAAAAACATTTTTTATTTTTATTTTAAGGGCTTTTTATCACAGAGAAAACAAAAATAAAATTCGTATGATGACTTTATTTGTACTATGCGTTTCAACTATGAATGTGGCCGCCATGATGAACGCGACTGCGGAACTTCACTCGTTTTTTACGTTTTTTGTACCGGCAGCAGAGTAAACACAAAATGATAAATTCGCTCCGGTTTTATTATTTATAGTAATGTATTATTTTGCTATCTATTTTTGTTAAAACATCATTTTTAGTAATTATATATTTGAAATGGCAAGATGGCGGCCACATTCTTAGTTGAAACGCATAGTACGCCTCGATGAGATTCGGTAATGTATAGGTATATTGTAATTTTCTTCAGACGGAGATAAAATAAGATCATATTAATACAGATAACTTCAACCAGCAATTTTAGTTCTGTCCTGCAACAGGTTTTTGTAACAACAAAGTGCAGAATAGAGATAGAATTGGTATCTACGTTTAATCTTTTATAACCATATATGGGATCAAAGGGGATTTGTAACTAGGAGTGCTGTAGAGCACGGCTCGGAGTAACAAAGGGATTAAATTGGTGGCAGCTGATAAAAGGGGTGCTTCACTCCACCAAGGAAGCGCGCAACATGTCGCCACGACCTACATTCAAGATGTTTGGCAATTTGATATACCCGTATTTAGATACGATATTCTTAACACTTTGAAAGACTTGTAAGCAAACCGTTATTATTTTATTGGTGTTTACGATTACTCGTCTTGCGACAAATGGTTTATATTCACAAGCATAGATAATTCTAATTGATTCAATAGTTCTTGGGAGACGCGCTCAATCAGACGATTATTGCCCGATGCCCCCGAAAGAGGACTATGTTTCGAGAGTATGAATGTAAGCATTTAAGTATGTATGTTTAGGTATTTCTTTGGCACGGCCCAGCCTAAACGGATTGATGGATTTTGACTTATACGTCTTTAGATTCGACTCAGTTGTGGGAGTGACATATGTTATATATGCATCGATATAATATATAAACTAGATTTGGTGTCACGGTTCAAAAAGTGGTAGCAAGAAATAGCGCCCTTGTTGCGCTATTTCGTTACAAGCCACATCCTAACAAATTTATTTTTGTCGATAGGAGTGTCGCTACTGTCTATATGAAACTGTCAAACTACAAGTCATTACCATTATAAAATCGTTAGTTCATGTTTCCGCCACCAGCACAGATAAGTTTGCAACCTCCGCGACCACATTTTAGACGTCATTTTGTTCGTGAATGTTTATCTAGTTTATCTCTAACGTTCAGTTTCTTTGTTCTGTCTGTTTCTTTTGTCATCTATACTTATAATAAAACTGTAACAGGTCCAATTCTGTACATTGAAGATATTTTGAAAATTATATTTGGAGGGCATTCTATAACCGATACTGAGGACAAAAATGAATTTTTTTAAATTTTTGTCTGTCTGTCTGTATCACGGCTGAGCATCACGCCGAAACTACTGAATGGATTCAAATGAAACTTGGCATGATTTGAGATGTTACTACGAGGTAGGACATAGGATACTTTTTATCCCGTAATCTAGCACGGTTCTTTTGGGAGAGGGGATTAAAGTCAAAATGGGTACTTGGTTATACGCTTGGTCCAATTTTATCAATTTTTCTTTATAATATAATAAATATTAGTAAGGGAACACTCATAGAGAGTTGTTATCAAGGTTTTGTAATCGATCGGGTTAAGCAACGTTAGGTAAGGTCATTAAATAGATGGGTGACCGTTTAACGCCATTTGAACTAAACGGGTCCGTGCTTCGGAGAGCAAGTAAAAAGTGGGTCCCAGTTTTTAACCGACTATAAAAAAGGAGGTTATGTATTCGATGCGAATGTCTGTTATTAAAAGTTTAGTTAACGCAAAAATAGCGCAGGCGGAGCTGCGTGGGTCAGCTAGTATATTATATATAAATATTATATGTTATCAGAAATATTAAGATGGCGGCCGTTAGTCGCATTTTATTTATTTTTCTTCCGAAAACATCAATGTGGGTTATCAAATGAAAGACCGTAACGAGACGAGTTGAAATGTACCTATATACATGTATATAATATGTATAATGTTCAAATCGCAAAACTGGCAATTTCACGAAACTGACATCCAAGCAAAAGTAACCAAGAAGGAAACTGAAGAATCATGAAAATTTCTAACTAGCGAAATTGTCAACCTACCGAAACTGACTAATGAGTAAACTGGTGAATTTGACGAGTAAGGAAACTGACCAATGGTACGCTAAGGCCTCATTTACGGAGACGCGGGGCGTCGCGCGTCGCGTGTGGCGGCGCGGCCCGCACTAAATTCAAATGTAGGGCGTTGTATGAGTGTGTTTACGGAGAAGCGATTTTACACGCGTTTGCGCGTGTTTTACGGCGGCGCCCGCGGATGGCATCGCCGCGTCTCACGCGGCGTTCATCGCGGCGGCGCACGCAGCGGTGATTCTCGATGAAGCGATGCCTGTGGCGGAACCTTCTGCCAGTCTATTTGGTAATCGTGCAACACAGACGTAGTCACCATCGCAATGGAGTATGATATGATCGATTTTTTTTTTAGAAGAAAATTGTATGTTAAAAAGTGAGTTGCACCGCCGTTGCACGCGGCGGTGCCCGCCGCGGGCGCAGCGGCGGGCACCGCCACTCTTCCCGCCCCGCGTCTCTATAAACAGCATCATATATTGCTATAAGTTTGTGTTTACGCGTGCGATGATACGCGCCGCTTCACGCGCCGCCGCTACGTAAACAATAAAAACGTCCGACGCGCCGCGAGACGCCACGCCACACGCGACGCGCGACGCCCCGCGTTTCCATAAACGAGGCCTAACTCATTTAAGTCCATTTTGTTTGGCAAATTATGTTGTAGGTATGCTTGTATATTTGTTTTTGTTCTTATGCTTTTATATTTGTTATATTTATATTTGTTGTAAATACTATCAATTTATACACACATAACACACTTACATAACCTTGTTAAAAGATAGCGAAATAAATAAATTACCAGCATACAGTCAATGAACTTTTTTAACATCTTTATCTCACCTACTTATAAAGTACGCAATGCGGTTCATTTCAGTTAAAAATAATATCAAGAAGCAAGCTCATACAATGTAATTAATATCGAGATACGTAGCTACCTATTATTAGGAAAGAATGGATGTATTCAGTATGATCATTAATCACTCCATATTGCACTCATTTTGAGATCAATGGAGTCTTTATACTTCAGAACATAGCTTCAGAAGAATAAAGCTTGTTTATTTTAAATCGCGTAAAGAGGTCGGTGTCGATAAGTGAAACAACAATTTTACATTGAATCAATATCGGAGTAATAATAGGAGTCACTGCTGTACTGTGCTGTACAAATAAAATTAACATGCAGGTTCCAGAAAAAGCAAGCAATAAACTTTGAAGAGATTTTATAATGCATAATTAATGAACAAACTCTTGTTGTGTTTAGATATTTCCCTTTTCTAAATAATATGCAGAACTATTTTTATGATTATTTTATCTATTTATTTTTATTATATCAATTCTTTTCCTAGAAAATAAATATTGGGGGCGCAAAATTTAGATCTTCGTAGAGTCCACAACGTATCGTGGTGTATTACGCAGGTGAAACGCCTACTTACCTACTTGTTTTTCCATGTTAAAAAGAAATAACAAAAACATAAGTATTAAGACTTTTTTTATATTAAAATAAGTATAATGAAAAAAATCAAAACACCGTCTAACCGCTGACACATTTATGAGGTTTTTTGAAAAGCTCAGGTCCAAAATTGATAAACCTTCGAATTTCGGATCTATTCACTGACATTTTTGACATATTTTTATTATATTATAACCTCAGAGAATAAGATTATAACACATATTAAAAACTTCTAAATATATGATTATAACATCCTATTCTTTAGAAAATAAGAATAAGAAGAATACAATCACCTAGATCTTTAAAGAATTCTCTAAAGAATAATTAAAAAATAATAACTGTATTACGATTACAATAAGAAACAGTAAAAAAATAGATAGGATACGTATTTTTTTTAAGTTTGCAATTTTCCTGTGTCCCACTTAAGGTAAGTAGCACCAAATTTACATGGAGTGATAAATGCAACTCCCTATAAAGGAGGAAATGGTGCCGAGAAAATTGTTCTTCTGTTTTAAGGGAGGTTAAGCAAACTGTAATCTATTACAGTCGTAGTCGGAGCCGAGCCTTTGCGGTTACAAACGCCGCAGTGTCCTAGTTTATGCCTAACCAGATGCAGTAATCTGCGTTACATTCTATTTTTGTAAAAAAAAATGCGAAGTAACCGTGGGCTGCTCATACTTGCGTACAGTTCGGTATCCCATTAATTTGTTATAATATTAATTTTACATAGAACCTTCGGAGTTCAGTTATAATTTGACAGAATGTTTGTTTCCTTGCGGTCAAATAATAGTAGAACACGCAAAATCAAATAAGTATTAATTATTATTTAGGGTGAGAGAAAAAGTCATGGCATCGAATCGTAATCTATGTTATATTACATAACTACTGAATTTTAAAAAGTTCATAATAGTCTGCAAAAACTAATAGGTGACGCTTGACTGTAATGTCGAGTACCTAACCACTTTGCTACATTAACAATGCAAATTATATCAAGTGCGTGTTGCTTTGATAAGTACGAACATATCTTTTTGTATAATGAACAATAGGCTAGATGACAAAAAATTTTTTTTAGTCCGTCATTTAGATTATCAAAAAATATTGGACACGTAAGTATTTTTTCTTTTGTCGATTAAACTAAAAAATGACGAAGATGTAGTGCTTTGAAATGTTGCGTGACGTCACTCCGGTATACATTTTTTACTGAGGCGTGACGTACAAAGCCCCCACTCCCGAACTTAGACGCTCTATATCTTTGGCAATTTTTATTGATTTGTTAAATAAAAAAATACGTGTCCAATATTTTTTGATAATCTAACTGACAGACTAATTAGAATTTTTCTTTTTATACATTCATCATTATTAAACAAAAAGGCCCTTAGAAGGGAGGGGTTGCCATATACCCTTCTAAGGGCCTTCCCCCTAGAAGCCTTTGTTCAGCAGTGGACGTATTTTGGCTTCTGATGATGATATTTATTAAAAAGTTTCTGTAGAAAAGTTATGAGCTCTGCAGCAACTTGACATTATAAATGAATAAGTTTTCAAGCACACTGTTTTTGTACGGTTTGGCATTAAGCCATCCTTGTTACCTCGTGTTTACCTTTCGTAATGGGCTTTTGCCAACGCGTGAAATATGGTAACATTTAGTTCTGTTTGCATAAACCCTGCCATTCGAAATTTTAGCATGATTGATGTTGTTTTATATGGTTACTTAATAAGTACCTAAATCCATTTTTTATCATTGTGGATCTTATTAAACAAACCAGTTTTGTAGAACTAGTTTTTCTTATCGATTTGGTGAAGAAAAGAGAAAGCCAATCACTTGATGGTTCGCAGTAAGCTTATCCATCAGAAGTGTAGTCTACTGCCGTGCGTCACCCTTCACGACTATTGTGTTGTTAAGTCTTTATTTGAGTCATAAAATCTCAGCTCAGTAAATTTTCCAGCTAGACTCCATTACACTGGAGCCACAGAAATCTAAATAAGCAGAGAATATTTAGAACAGATGGCCAGCGTGGTGGACTATGGCCTAAGCTCCTTCATCTTGAAGGGAGGCCCGTGCCCAGCAGGTACCCCGTACTAGGTGGTAGGTTGCTTGTGCAAGGAACCGTCCAGGTAGGTACCACCGCAGTGTCAGATATTCTGATGATCAAGTAGCAGTGTGTAAACATTGCTGTGTTTCGGCGTGAAGTGCACTGTACCTGGTGAAATTACTGGACACAAAAGACCTAATATCTAATGCCTTAAGGGTCGGCAACGCGCTAGTGATTTTCTGATATTGCTAACGTCTATAGGTTGCGATGACTGCTTACCATCAGGCGGGTTACATGCTTGCTTGCCACCTTGGTTGTATATAACAAAAAAAAAACAGTGGGACATAAACAAGGGCTGGTATATTATTTTTTTATATTATTTAGAACATAAAAATATTTACACACTACAGTAACTGTACTTGAATGGTTTCTTTCACAAGCGATCATCTACTCCAGCTATAAAAGTAGGTAAGTTTCCTGATAAACAAAAATAGTTAAGTATATACATATTGGAAAGTCTATGTAACATATATTTAGGTAGACACAACATAATGATAGGTACATTAATTCGCGACTCCACAACCCCTACCTTTGCTTGTTGTCATTTGAAACATTGGCGTCTTAATGAAAACCGAGCGCCCGGAGCCGCTCGCTAATGATGACGGATCTCCTGAAAGGAACAGTCTCCTACGGTCCTCATTCATTATCTATGAACTGAGCAGCTCTGCCATTATTCTCTCTTTCCTAGCTCATCATTATTTTCGTTCAAATGATGAATGCTCTTTTGTATTATTTGAACGTACAGAGCGTGGTACGCCCCTGTGATAATGTTTTGTGTACCTAAATTTTACGTACTTACAGTCGGTTTTTTTGTAGTTTTTTTGGTATATTGCCTTGCCCGGGCTAATAATAACTAGGTATTACAGGGCTCGTGAAACCTACCAACAAATAGAAAACCATTACAATATGTTTTAGAATTTATTATAGAAATAATAACATGAATCTAGATCCCACACTAGGATACCCTGTGTTGTGAAATCTAGAAATTTTCGTCACAATGTGTGTGTGTTTGAGTGTGTGTGTGTGTGTATAATGAAATAATTAGCCTGATCTTTTGTGCGTCGTGTTACTAACTCATCAAACCAATCAATTACCTTAATTTGGTCTTAACACGCAAACGGATTCTACAGCAAGTATCTACTTTACAGTTGAGTTTACCCATAACCCAACGCACAAAAATGGTGCAGACCAACTAGGAAAGTAACCCTCTACAGAAAAACAATGCCATTATCCAGTGGCATATAATAAATATATTATATATTATGGTGACCTACTACTACCTGGGACAATATTGAGATCTGATGATTCGAACCTAGGCAGAGCCCTTAACTATGGCAACCAGACAACTGATACTTATGGTTATATACTTCTTTTTGTAAATACATACATTTATAAATAAATAAGACACAAACACAGGACGGAATCAAACCTATGACCCATTGGGTGGAGGCCAGGGTGTCTTAACCACTAGACCAACGGGCCTGTCTGTTATGTTTGTGCGGTGAATATTGTTGCTAGATTTCTCTGGCTAAACTAATATAAAAGGCTAGCTTTTGACGCATCTTATACCCATAGGAAATGATATTATAAAACAAAGATATATTATACCTATCCCTACTAATGCACGCCAAAAATTGTGACTAATGTAATTAAAATATTTTCTCATATAGTTAAAGTATATCCCATCCTTACTTTTGTACAGTACTTTCTGCATTTTCTAAATACAAATGAAGGCATTTTACTTGTTTTTCAAAGGCACGCGTCATGTTCGTTACATTTTACTGACGCGTGACTTACTGCTACCCAATTTGGGTTAATTTATGGTGAAAGTGCCCTTATGTGGTGAAAGTGCCTTCAGTCCGGACTAAGCGGTTTGCTTCTTCATTTATAATAAGGACAGCTTAGGACTGGGACAGTTTGCCTGCGTCGGTTTTCCCGCCCGATTATAATGTGGGTGTCTTTAAGACTAGAGTGAATAGGCTTTTAATAAGCTAGTGTGTTTTTCCATCCTCGATTGCGTCGCCGCTTTCCATCGGGTGGGACTGCAGTCAAGCACTAGCTTATAAGTGTTAAAAAAAAAACTTACTTTCTGTGCGCTAATGGCATAGGTACCTAATGTATTAAATATAACTTATATTGCCCGGAAGTTTTAAGTCCTGCGTCCTAGAAGCATCTTACGATGTACATACAGGTTAAAAGTAAAAATCTCATAGAATCTAGTATTGTACAATGTATATTTGGAAAATCTAGGTCCAAATTGTGCGATTATAGTTTAGCACCTATTTAATATGCAAAAGTATGTACTACAAACAATATCAATAAACCCAACTCGAACTACTGAAGTATTCAGACTGCGATAAGAGAATTTACACAAACAGCGACTGAAAGCGCTGAAAGCTATTGAAAGGCAACCGGATATCCTCTCCGTGTATTTCAACTCGAATTCACTTACGTAGTTATCAACTAAATGTGAGTTTATTCGCTGTTTCGATGTTAAAAGCTTGGAGAAAGACTTTAAATTGATATACAAATATTTTCACGAAATTGTTGTATATTATACGATATTGTTGATTATACGATATTGATGGTAACTGTATTAAATACACTTTCGTTTTGCTAATGATGATAGTGAAAAGGGGTTTCCCTAAAAGCCTTATTTTAATAATTCGAATGATGACTATGTTTTATCAAAGTATTATACTTAAAGGTATATGTATATATACTGGTTTTGTGACTGCAGATTCCATAAGTAACAGTACAATATTATAAATACTTGTATTGATTGGAATAGGCGTGTGTAAAGTTTTCAAATACATTTCTAAAGTAGGTACATAGGTACATGTATATTATCTCTGTAAAATCTATCCCTATAAAAACAATTTAAACTAGGTCTAATAAAGCCCAGTGCCTGGGTCGATGAACATTATTTCCGTCAAGCCTTAAGCGTCGAGAGGGTCAAAGAGCAGTTTGTAAGTCTGTTAGGAGAGCTCCCTCATATTTCTTTTAGTTTTTATATCTATGGCAGAAAACATACGTATTTGCTATAAGTAGCTAAAATGTCAAAAATGAGCTTTACAAAGAAAAAAGCTCTAGTTACACGGTATCCATCCAGTTTAAAAAGTTCAGAGTACTTATTTGTTGTAACTTGGCTAGTCCAGTAACCGCAGAATAAACAGCAATATTAATAACATTACGTTGCTCCTGCATTTCCCAATAACAATACAAATACTACTCATCTTTCATGCTGCTCTACCTATTCCTTTGTGTTATATTTCCAATATAACATAGCTGAGTGAATTTTTATGTTATACCCTTGAAAAATGCCCTCAATATCACCTCTCGGTCCATTAATTCCGTTCAGATCCATACAGGCTGAGCGGCTAGGATGTTTACCCTTATCAAACTTAAGACTTGTTTCACTTATAGTTCCGGAGAGACAGACGTTATGTGTATAATATATATATATATATATATATAGATATATAGGTATATACATACTGCTATACGTAGCTTTATGTACCTATATCGAACAGTCGCCAGGAGTTCGGTTTCAACGAGAATGTACAGTAGAGATAATTAATACCAAAACTTTGGATTTGAAGGTACTCGTTTGACAAAAAATTATCTCCATACTATTCCATTATACTCCATTATTATATTCGACATACTAGAAAAGGTGAAGAAGAATGTAGGACTATAACATTGTTTTAGTGCATTACAACTTTTAATATACATTAGTGTATATATACACATAATACACATGCGTGCTTAGTGCTGTATGAGATATCACTGTATTGCCGACAGACGGATTTAGTTTCTCCCTTTTATTGCAGATACCCGTGGGGTGTCCCGTTAAGAATAGCACACTACCATCTCCTCCCGTTGGTGCCCGTAAAAGAAAACAAGACGGGCAGCAGCGTCTTTCTATTGGATTACCAAACCTACCTGCGATCCCCAAGATGCCGCCCAAGCATGCTGATTACGCCCGTACAGTAGACGTATTTCGGTTGCTGATGATTGCAGATACCTCTGAAGTAGGCTCCGTTTCACATTCCCACTTCTCGTTTAGTTCATATTTACTTTTGAGATTAACGCAACAAATCTTATAGTACACACGTAATGAGGTACCACCTCCTTGGAAAAGCAATTATGGGGTGTCAATTAGGTATGTGCTGAAATGTGCTTTAGAAATACCTGACGCGGAATATAACAAGGTATTTCGAACGCTCGACTTTATCTCATTAAAATTTCAAGCGGCACAGCGGAACAAACAGCCGAGCTAGCTCTCGCATTGCAATATCCGAACATGGAATTTAAAAGGTCTCCATTGAGAATAGTTCCACTTTTTGTTTTGTTTCAGTAGATATTGTGCTTCCATGACGTTTACCAGCTGTTACAAATCAGTAGCACACGCAGTATTTTTATCATCGCTGAACTGCGTTTTAGTTGCTTTTTGGAAGCTTAAGTGGCCTTTACTCATGAAACAAGCTAAATTCTAACACGGGGGTACATCAATGTACACATATTTCTGCTTCACAGACAGTGCAGTGGTATCTACCTGGATAGTCCTTAGTAGAAGATACCTTCTAGGCATTGGTATAATTAGTCAGTTGTTGGTAGTGTGGTGTCCGTCTGTATAGGACAAAGCGAAGTGGAGGGAGAAGACACGGAAGACTGACCCCCACCACCATGTGGGATACATAACCAGGAAGAGAAAGCAGTAGTAACAGCCGTTGCAACGCGTTTCGGCCACTGACTGGACTATATAAATGTCGCTCATGGAAAAAGCAACCGACAAGTATTAATTGAAAATTTAAATTCCTCCGATACAAGGAAGAGGACTAATAAACGGCTGAGAAACTTTTTAAACATATTGGTCGCTGTTAACTGACCCCAAGTTAGTTTAACATCACTTACTCATTTGAAATACTTCGTTTGAGAGCTAAGATGCTACAGAAAGACTTAGGCATCTTACTAACAACACTCCTTCTCTATACGCTCTCGTAGATCGTTGATGTATACATACATAACTTAACAAATGTTTTTACTTCAATATTTGACAGACCCCTTTGTAGAATTGTAAGCGTCAGGCCCACTTACATTGTAATTATAATTTCATAATGTAATTCATGTGACATTAAGAATAAAAATAAAACAGCACTGTTACACTCAATGTTAGCAATCAGCAAACAATGTGCATTCATTTGGAGCTTCGCAAATCGGGCGTAAGGAACCCCACTCATGATTCATGATGAACATAGCCCCTTTTAATACTTTCTCGTTGTTTTTAGTGCGCACTGGCGAGTAACGTTCCAAACTTAGGGATATGAATCCTAATGTTTTATAACCGACCTTTTCTAAGAGTCACTGGTTATTATGAGATATCTAAATGGCTAACTTACGTCGTGATTTGGTTGCTTCACCCTTATTTCGTTTAGGGGAATACGTTTAATGTAGTGGATTGAAATTACCATTGATATGCGCATATAATATAGATTTATATGGATCGTATAATGTATCTACCTTTTATTTAGTGCACTGTAAATACCATCTATTATATCTGAAAAACATTTTGCTGAATATTAATAATGTGTAGGTAGGTAATATTGTAGATATATATGGTGTGGAATATATACGTTCAATAGGGTTCGCGGATCCGCGCCCGCCTATGCATTATTGAATCTTTAATAAGATTGCGAATTCATTGAAATTGAGGATCAGTCCGGGGGTAGGCTTAGGGATTCCCGCTCCGGCCCAAACCCTACAGATGCCGAGGTAAGGCCTTACATTACACGGATCAATCGTGTCGTGTTTGGGTCACTAACCTAGCACTTATTATGTATTTTTATTTTTTGTATTCAAGATAAAGAAAAATATCTTTGCATTGTTATTCAAGTTATTAAATTATGTTATTATGTTAGTTAATTATGAGTGCGTGATAGTGTCAGGAATGGTGGCCACATGTGACAAACTAGCGATACGTTGACTTCGCCAACCGCCAGATGTTGGGAAGGTTATTGCCTCGGCGACAATTAACTTGGACGTATTAATTTATTGTAACAACTAGCTGACCCACGCAGCTCCGCCCGCGCTGTGTTTACGTTAACTAAACTTTCAATAATATACATTCGCATAAAATACAAAACCTCCTTTTTTAACGTCGGTTAAAAACTTGGATCCACTTTGTAATTGCCCTCCGAAGCACGGAGACAAAGTTTTAGTTCAAATGGCGTTAAACGGTCACCCATCTATTTAATGATCTTACCTAACGTTGCTTAACCAGATCGATTACAAAACCTTGATAACAACTCTCTATGAGTGTTCCCTAACTAATATTTATTATATTATTAAGAAAAATTGATAAAATCGGACCAAGCGTATAACCAAGTACCCGTTTTGACTTTAATCCCCTCTCCCAAAAGAACCGTGCTAGATTACGGGATAAAAAGTATCCTATGTCCTACCTCGTAGTAAGATCTCAAATCATGCCAAGTTTCATTTGAATCCATTCAGTAGTTTCGGCGTGATGCTCAGCCGTGATACAGACAGACAGACAGACAGACAGACAGACAGACAGACAGACAGACAGACAAAAATTAAAAAAAATACATTTTCGGCCTCAGTATCGGTTATAGAATGCCCTCCAAATATAATTTTCAAAATATCTTCAATGTACAGAATTGGACCTGTTACAGTTTTATTATAAGTATAGATTATCTAATAAAATTAATAAAAGTCTCACCAAATGTACCCTATCCATCTTCAAAGTTCTTGTATCAAAAGTTCCTCACAAACTTATTTCGTCTAGAAGTAATATTACCTATAAAGCACCGTAAGCTTACAACGTCTAACGCGAAAAGCAAAGACACATAGCAAGGCAACACTGATACTATATTATACTCCGCGAAATTATTATCATGATTAGCATATAAAATTGCTGCAAAACAAATTATCGTCCGACTAAACGGTTAGTGCTCCCGCTCACCCGAGATCAAGCGACACAAGGCACAACGCGTATGGTCCACTACATCATCTAGGATACACTTAATGACTAACGCGAACGATCGTATCGAATAAGTCCACGAGATTAGCGTACGACGCGAGCGTACAGCGCGGTCCTTTTTTAAGGCCGATCCAGCTGAATGGCGCCAGCTGTGATCGGCGTGCGAGCTCCGGCGGCTCAACGATCGATGCCGGCAACAGATTTACATTTTCCGTTGTGAAAATCGGGAAAGTTTGTCACGTGCGTGTGTGAACGCGGGCGGCGAGTACGGCGCGCCCGCACGCCTGTACCGCGCGGCGCCGAGTGCCGTGGCCGCCCGCCCTGCCGCCGCCGTCGCTCCGCCTGCGTAGCCGCTACTACTACCCGAAGGAACCGAGCTTACGTTGACGTACGACCGCCGAACGACATGCGACATTGAATCTCACATCTCTCTGATTTTCAAACACTTTCCGCTTATAAGAAATATCGCATGAAATCAATGTACCCGTTATTTATTTTCCGATTCATTTTGTGTAATCGATTGATATTGTTATTGGGAAATGGAGGAAAACATGATAGCGAGTTGAGAAATATGAAGGCAAAAACGTAGGATGACATCTGGGGTAGTGATGAAAGTACAGTTTTATGTAGAGATCGTTAAGGTACCGAATGGCTCGGTGTTGTTGGGGGTGGTTAGGGTCGAGGCGGTGGCAGCAGAGGTGACGGGCGGGGTGAGGCGGCGTGAGACGTAGGAGTATCGATTTTGGCCACCCGCCCTCTCCCCTAGCATTGCGACAGTGTGAGTGCGCTGTGCGAGCCCTCACTGGGAGATCGGCGGTCGCCAGCCGCGGGAAGCAGCGTCCAAATATTAACAAACGCTTTGTTCACACCACAATCTAATAACTAGCGATAAGAAACTTTCTCTTGAGTATATCTACTAAGCTTTTGACGGTACTCCGTTTTCCAATAGCATGGGTATTATTTATATGTATTTACTAATTTAATAAGTATCTTGGGTTTTATATCTTTATACGTATTGTACCATCCAAGATTTACTATGTACTCGCAACCGTATACCTAAGTATTCCTTAGGGGTCGTTGTGTGCTCTCGGCATCGCGTCTCTGTGTTTGTGTCTTTAATTACTTTTCCTCTAGTTGCTAACAGTTTAGATTACACTGCTTAGCGATAGATAGAAAGACAGAAAAACGAATTATACGATTTATAAGAAAAAATAATTACTTTATAGAAACTATGTCTGCTAGAAACTACGCCGCAATGGACTGCCTTGTTAATATTATTGCATTATTTTAGTACATAATCATTTCCTATGTACATTTTCTTTTCTTTATTTTTGAGAATACCTGTCTAATGGTACATTAATGTTGGTATATACTTAACTGATAAACATATCGGAGCTATATGTTTAAACACTGTCAATAGTGTCTGAGGATAACAGAAAACGGGCCGACCACTTGTGGATTGAATGGCTCAGTCGACACTACTGGAAAATGGCTAAGTATCTGAAATCTGAACACCTGCTCTTGTTTTAGTTTTAGTATGGCTAATATTCATTGTCTAATATTGTAAATCATCATAATCTTCTCTGAAAGACAACTAAAAAGTATATTTACATTCCATGCGGCAGGTAAGCAGGTGCTGCTTTAGAATTTAATTTACTTTAAATAACTTCCGCACTCACAAACATCAACATTAAACTTCAATTCCAGGTTAGCCATTTTTGCAAATTTTAATATTTCGATTTTCGGAGCCGTTTGGTATTGAGTATGAAATAATCGATATATTTACTCACTGACAGAGAATAAATTGGCTTCGAATGTCGAAATATTTCGATTTCAAGATCGGCTGATGATGTTGAAATTATCAATAAAGCAGCTAAATAATTTTAGATTTTTATTTATAAAACTGTTATGCATAAAACTGGTAGGTACTGTATTATTTATAATTGCAGATTTTTTTTAGTTAATGTTCCTATTATGCACCTGTACGTTATTAAATTACATACATTAGTTAAATACTCGATGATAGTATGTAATTATTAGAAGAGTAAGGTAGTCAGCAGCCCGCACTTAATACGAAGTTTACAAATAAATAGTATAATAATGACTTTTAGGATTGTTATCAAGTCGTAATAAAAGCAACTCAAATTTAACATAATATAATATGCTATTTCGAAATACCTACGATTAATAGTAGGTGATATAAAATAAAAGGATATGTATTTTACTACTATTAAACAGGAGATATTACAGTTTTTATTGTTTCAATTACGGATCTCAGAAACGGTAATAAAATTGTTAATGTTTAATAGGTATGTAGCTAAAGGGAGCATTCCGAAAACCCTGAAAAGCGTAACCATTACCTGTTCGATGCCAATGGAGCAATGAATCTCACGCCCAAAGGGAGCGTTTTAATTTGTGTTTTATTGCGTCTCAATGAGGGAGTTCGTCTTTGTCTTACATTACTATCAAACTCGGCTCTAATATTAAACATCTCTTTTTATCAGGTCATACTTCTTATACTATAAGATTGAGCCTGAAAACTGTGATATGTGACAAAACATAATGTGTAATAGCATACAATACAAAGAAGTAAAGAGAATAAACAGTATTAAAAATAAGTTCAGTTCAGGATTAAAAAAATTTATACTTTTAATTATAATTAAAAAAAAAATAACTTACCTTTCATCAACTTGCTGCAGTTGAGAAGGCTGCTGGTAGTTGATACGACGGCCGTAGAGAGAAGCTCCGCCTTCCGACATGTAGCCATCCATCATGTCGTTGTTTCTTCCACATTCCATTTCACCAATATTAATTCGTCTCAAGCAATCACCATCAGACATATAACCCGAAGCGATTTCAAGATCACAATAATCGGGATTAGAAAAGCCGGGGCCATAATTTAGACGATCACGCAACCCAATATTTTCTCTGCCAAAGTTGGCTTTGACCGTGTTAGCGTGATGAGGGTAACCAGGAATGTTCTTCTGCGTCAAACCTGAAGTTCTCATCGGCAATGTTAAATGACTATTATATCCACGAAGCAGAGGTCTCATGGGCAATACGTTCATCATTGGGTTCTCATCATCACCCAGTGAATTATCCCGCCCATGTGATGGCGTACTTGAACGGCTATCATTTTCTAGTCTTCTATTAATTTCTGTTAATGTTCTGTTGTGATCGAATGATGGTTTTGATCCAACATTCTCAGTAATTCTGTTTTGAGCTGCTTCCTTTTCTGATATTTCAGCTTCGTTTATGACCTCGTTTATATAAGTTGTGTTCATATCCATTCTCTTATTGGTCGTCGTGCCACTAGATGTAGTTTTAGACATTTCAGAACCAGATTCACTAGATGGACGGTATATTACACTACTATCACTGGAATTTGAATGTTGTCCTGTAGTACTGTGTGTTGAATTTGAATGCGAACTTTCAGACATTTGCGAAGAATGATTATTTCCTGAATTAACTACAGGCATGGGAGAAACTGCTAAAGTTTGTTTTTGCGATATATCTTTGCTTAAATTAGACTGCTCTCTACTAAATGGAAGTGCACTTACGTTATTCGTAGAATTTAAACTAGAATTGCTTTGTATAGGACTTAATTGACTATTTGTACTTTTATGGATAATATGCCTATCGTCTTTCGATATTTTAAAAGTCCCCTTTACAGCAGCGGTTGGCTTAGGAATTCCAGTGTGATTGGGTGTTCCAAAATTTTGTCCCGGTGGAGGTGGAGGTTGATTTAAATGAGTTTTTGATGATGGTGATACATTATCATGATTTTTGTTATCTGTTCCGTTGTCCGGTCGTTTTTCACTTAGTTTCATTTGGCTACCTGATAATTTAACCATTTTCGAGTTGGGATTTCTTGTATGGTCATCGATCTGATTTAATTTTGTATTGCTGATTGATTTAGGAGCAGCCAGTTTGGATTCTTTATCACGTGCAGGGAGTTTCGGGCTATTTCTTGACTTTTCACTATTATTAGCTTTGCAACTGTTTTTACTTAAACTCGTGGAAGATTCTTTTGGAGCTTTACAACTAACTAACTTAGATTTCACATTTTTACCAGATTTGTCTTTTGATAACGTATCACTTTGTTGCCTTAAAGTTTTGGGTCCTACTAAATTAGATGATTTGATATGTGCATTAGGAGTATTAGAAGACTCATTGAGGCTTAAACTGGAATCAGATCTCTCGCTTTTTGCCGAAGAGAAACCACTTGAAGAACTAGTGCGTTTTGATACAGCTGTACTTTTACTATTTTGCTTTTCTGCACTTATTTTGTCTTTGTTGAATAGTTTTAATTTGTCGAGCATGGAATGCTTTGTAGGGGTTCCATTGTGGTTCGGCGGTGTTTGTGAATGTTGTTGTGTTTGAGTTAAACTGGATGGAATTTTGGTGCCCGGTGCCAGTAATGAAGAATTGGGTCGTGATCTGAAATCAATTATTTAAAGTCACATTACAGTTATCATTATAGCGGCATTAACTACGACATAAGCAAAGTCGAATAAATATAGGTAGTATAACATAAAAACATCTATAAGTTTAGACAAAATAAGCGATTTTATAAAACGTAACGTCATTATGGAACTAGACGCACTATTTCTCAAAGAAAAACTAATCGAATGAGTCATTGAGATTTAACAATAATCTAAAATAACTATAAAAATTGTACCATAGTAATTATTTTGTTTATATCTGAATAGAAAATAAATAGCACTGAATTTACTAAACATTAATGCAAAATAAAATACATACCCAGATGACGAGGGTGCTCGTGGTATGAAGCTTACCGCTCCATGTCCCAGCGGGCTCGTGGACCGACTGGAGGCCGCAGATAGACCACTTTTGCCACCTGCAATAAAACAATGGCATACCATAAATGATTACATTATCGGTGACAGTTAAATAAACTACGGGAGCGGCCGTATAGATAAATCATTGCAGTATTTGTTTAAACTATACCTTGCACATCAAGCAGAGTAAATATTATTAATACTGAGCTAACAGCCTCAAGATAAGTCTGAATTTTTATCGGAACACGGCACGGGTGGTCGGTTCATGGTGCGCGCGCGACTGTGCACATAAGACACGACGCGTACCTCACATTATAACTACCGAATTAATTGAACCCTCACGCCCCTTCCGTGCCACTACAAACTAGTCTAAAATAGGGACCATGGTATTGATTGCAATAGGCCAATTTATATCGGTTTGCCATATCGATCGATATGATAGTAACAAAATAATATTTCATGATGTCATTTCATTACACTTACAAATGTATGCGTGTACGTAAAGCGCCCCTAAACAAGGGACAATAATGAGTCAGTGGTGATCATAAATACGATACTTTATAGGTTTGCATTTAACTCAGTTTGTTTTGGCATTGCGTAATGCCGTTATCACATTAAATAGTTTGTGTTCAAAATATGTATGTATGTGCCAACTACAAATTTGTACTAGCAGCCGCATTGTTTGTGGAAATGCATGATAGTCAGCAGTCAAGCACTAGCTTATCAGTGTTAAAAAATATATATATACGAGTACTACGGGTCTACAAATATTACCAGCATAGTCTGAAAATGGTCGAAAATAATCTATTATATAAATAGATACATTATGATATTTAATTTAGTTTGAGATCAGATGATCATGTGTAGTTTATCGAATGAGAAAACTGATGTCTTCAATTTAAGAGCTGTGCTCTTGCCGGCAAAGCAATTCTCATTCCAATCTCTCATCTGCTTTTTTTTTGACGGGCCTGTTGGTCTAGTGGTTAGACACCCTGGCTGCTACCCAATAAGTCGTGGGTTCGATTCCCGCCAAGTGTCTGGGTGTTATCTATCTATTAAAGTATGTATTTACAATAAAATAGTATATAAGTATTAGTATCAGTTATCTGATTTCCATAATACAGGCTCTACTTAGTTTGGAATCACATGACCGTGAATGAGGAATTGTCCCAGAATATTATTATTATTGTTATATATGATAACACGGGCTTTTACACCCGGACTTTTAAAAGGCTTGCGTGGGGACGGATCCAACACGTAGAGGCCTGTTGGGAGAAATTAATGGTATGGAACATACCTGTCAGAATCAACTGCTGGAAATAAGATATAAACAGTAGATGACTCTGGCAGGTGTAGGAACTATTGTAAGTATGTGAAAAGATTTATAGTTTTTTTTTTTGTGAGCATTTGGTGGACTGAACACTAGGCTATTGCAAAAGGCCGGGGTCATTTGCCATAATTAGATTATTAATTATATTTTGGCAACCGGTGACTTGCCACCCACTAGTTGGGCTCTCCATATGGCCGTCCGCTAGAGACAACGGAGTGCAACACCGGTGTGAGTGGCTCAGAGGTGTGCTGCGCTTTCTCCGTAGTTACTCGCGGCGTTATGTCCTTTAATACTTCCACCCCTTGAGCATATAGCTCTAACAACTCCTCTCTGGATGGCCAATTAAGGCAAGCCAGAGCTGAGAGTCCTGCGGCCCGTTGGATTTCCACTCGGCCGACGAAGTCATGCTGAGATGGAGGCCCTGACCGACTCTCTGGAGCACTCGAGTCCGTTGTGTCGTTACGCACCAACAGCTCGCCACAAGCTGCCCTGCGGGCTTATTATTATATTTAGACATCCTGATACGACAGTTCTCCCACTTTAAAAAAAACATTACCTGCCTCCTCGGTATAATGCATATTTTAATGATGATGCATACCTTAGTATAAAAGTAAACAGTCTTATTAGCACCCACTTATAAACACGTATTTTGTTTTGTTTTATCCGTAACGTCTTACTGCTGATCAAGTCTTGTCTCCTATTAAACATCAGAGTTGAAAGGGCTTATTACTTATTCCACCACCGGAGGGACAACCGAGGTACTAATTACTCCTGGGCTAGGGTAGGGATTGAACCAGCCAGTAACTACTAGGATACCATCGCTTGCCCGAGGGAAGCGTGCATTCTCTGCTCTGCCCAGGACGTAGCGAGCGTCTGGCGCTGAAGAGACTGGCGACGAACAAAGTGCCCGATCTCCAAGCGTCCAAGAATGCCACTGGGTAGTTTATATATAAAAATCCTATATAACCCGGCCTACGCTCTTACGAAGATGGGGATCATAGGTTGGAGGTCCTCACTAGAAAAAAAGGCTACCATCGCTCTGACTAATAAAATACACACCACGGGTTCAATGAACTTTTATATTCAGTTCGTCTCAACTCTCAGCATTTCCTCGCTGTATGGAAATAAAAACTCGCTGAGCGAGAAAATGGCCAGCTCTTGGATGTGATGTCGACCAGCCATTTTGATAGTAAATTAAACAGACAATGGTCAGAAGGACCCCATGGACCCAGAATCTCAACTCCGAAAGGCATTAAAAATATATTCGGAGCCGATGAAAACACAAATACAGGATATTTGTGTTTTTTAATCATTTCGGCCACCTGCGCCGCAGCACCAGCTCTCTTACTAGTGTCCTGGACATGCGAAGGAGGCAGTGTGTCAACACACCCGACCCATGCACCAGGGCACGAGTGATACCGGTCTCATATATAACCGGTACCGGTATCATATATAATTATATTACTGACAAATTCATACACTAACAAACTGCTATTTATATAATAAGTTCCCTGGGAATGTAAGTAATTAATAATACTAAGTATGTATCAGACGTGTTTATTAACTCTATGATGTTTGTGTACATGTATGAAAACAATGGGTGCATTCAGGTGGCATGGCTACTGCGGCCGAAGGAAGCGCGTCGTTGTATCGTGCCAAATAACATATAGTCAATCGGCGGACAACATCCGTTCTTTATTCAGGCCGAGACTATCCATCACTTTGCCAGGACGGCAATCCACTTTATAGGTACATGGCATACAAGTAATTGGCAACTGTATGCCTAAAATACGATCAGATTATACTGAATCTTAATAGTGTTGAAATTTTATAAGAAATAAATCAAAATTTGAGTTTCGGTCGTAAAATTAAAATTCACAATCGAACAGCAGAATTTTTGAATTGTGTCGTTTTTCGTTCTGAAGGTGCGATATACATAGTAACTGTACCCTGTTTTTCTTAACAAGATCAAAATTGGAACAATAAATATATGAACACAGGAGTGATGCCTCACCGGTGGCTAGCCAAAGATAATTGGTAGATTATACATATGTACATACATTGTTACTACTTTATTTTATAGTACAGTTGAAGTGAAATCATCATCATCGTCATCATCACCAGCCGGAAGACGTCCACTGCTGAACAAAGGCCTCCCCCTTAGACCGCCACAATGAACGACAATTTGCTATTTGCATCCACCGGTTGCCTGCGACGCGAACAATGTCGTCGGTCCACCTAGTGGGTGGGCTGCCTACGCTGCGTCTTCCGGTTCGTGGTCGCCACTCGAGAACCTTTCTTCCCCAACGGTTATCGGTTCTTCGAGCGATGTGGCCTGCCAGTGGGCAAGTTGAAGTGGCAGTGGCCACTTCAACTTGCATATTCTACGAGCTATGTCGGTGACCTTGGTTTTTCGGCGAATCTCCTCATTCCGGATTCTGTCGCGCAAAGAAACTCCGAGCATAGCTCTCTCCATAGCTCGTTGTGTGACTCTGAGCTTCTCCAAAAGGCCAGCTGTTAAAGACCACGTCTCAGTACCATATGTCATCACTGGCAACACACACTGGTTAAAAACCTTTGTCTTCAGGCACTGCGGAATTTCTGATGAGAAGATGTCACGTAGTTTCCCGAACGCTGCCCATCCGAGTTGGATTCTTCGGGCGACCTCTTTGTCGAAGTTGGACCGACCTAACTGGATAGTTTGTCCTAGGTATACGTAGTGGTCAACAACGTATTTTAAAAGTGAAATACTATTAGAAAAAACCCTGCTGTAAGAAATATAGAATTTTCTAGCTCAGACGAAGAATCACATGTAATTGACTTTAATTGAGTAAGATACCTACTGTTACTAAACATTAGAACTGATACCTATTTTTGTTGTAATCTGTTCTATTATGGGATCTTTTATTATGCTTCTCTTATAAAGGAATGGAATCCACATATTCCCAGCTATATTGGATATCATTTAACAGGGCGCGAATCGACTTGACTTGAATTGACTGGCACACGCTAACCCGGGGCCAATGCTGAAAGTTTTATAGAAGAATTCGTAACAATACCGGATCTGGGAATCAAACCCGGCACGATAATAAAAGTCGCCAAGAGCCACAGTATGGCTTAGTTCTTAAAGTCACTAAGTCCATTTTCCTTATTTCGACATAAGGTTATTAGAAGTCTAAAAAAAAATTAAAAACGAATGGCTAAACAAAACAAATAATAATAATATCTTGGGACAATCCACACACGGTCATCTAATCCCAAACTAGGCAGGGCCTGTACTATGGAAACCAGACAACTGATACTAATACTTATATACATTTTTTTTTTTGTAAATACATACTTAAATAGATAAATAACACCCATAATAGATAAATTTCGAATTCAATAAGACAGTGAAACTCAGCGTAATTTTATTAGAAAAAGAGTTAGGCCATCTCATAGAGAAAAATACGGGGAATATTTTGAGCTGGTAAAGTCAATTTGGATAAAAATGGACTTAGTGACTTTTAGAACTAAGCTGTCCGACCACCGTGACAGAGAGAGACTTTTTACACCTTTTCAGAAGTACATTTGTATATTAAGGACATGACACATGACTAGTATTGGTATTGGTATAGCGGGCTGGTTTCCGCAACTCCACGACAAAGCGCGTATTTTGCGTGAAATGACTAGTATAAAATTACCAAAAACTTAGAAGATAATTAACACCTAAACTACAGCACAGCAGTGCGTGGTGCACTAATTAACACAGTTTTAACACAAGCATGGGTGTTAAACGGCCCCATTGCAGAATTTAATTACAAAAATAGGATATTATACAAACACTTTCCTCGCGTGGACTACTTACAGTACTTGGGAACAGACTTCAAAAGCCCAAAATAATAGCACTAAAACCGTATCTATACCGATCAAACTATAATTGATGATACACTGTACTGGAATGAGTGCACAGCAAGAGCTGTTATAGTCAACTGACGATGCATCTCTGCATCGGACTTCGCGGCGGCCGAGAGATATGACGGGGCACGGCCAGTCTTAAGATAACTTCGTGAGAATCATAACAATCAGAAGATACGCATTCGAGCAGCTACGATAATGGATGTTTGGATTTTTTATTTACTTTAATGAGATAAGGATAAGTTTTAAGAGGTTATATGAAGAGTGTCTTGTAAATACTGAGAGGATTTGTTCAATATTTTATAGTTTTAACGAATTATAAAGCAACCCAACTCCCTCCAATAGCTTTGCTCGGCTTTTTTCACCTCCTAACCCCGTATGAGTTTGATAAAACACATAAAATATAGCCCTTTCATTAAAAAATGTAATGTAATAAGTGATACTGGAAACTGCATCAAAATCAATTGTGTACTTAAATAGATGTAAGCGAGCAAACAAACAGACCGTCTGATGCGGATAGCGACTTTGTTCTAGATTTGGACTAGATCAAGCGTGACTATTTCAAAAACGGTTCTGAAAATTAAATCATAAAGTTCGCGTGTGTACTTATTTTGTCTTACAAAACATTATATTGGTTCAGTTTTATAATAAACTTCTTAGTACATATGTACTACTACATATAAATACGCAACCGCTACTACATATATTTCGGATTGCACTTTGTTTCGATGATAACCTTACTAAAACCAATAATAAATTGATGCAGAGAAGAGATAGAGATATAACAGAAGCTTTGTATGTAGAGTTGTATGTATAGTTGTATGTATAGTAGCTAACTAGCTACTATACATATACTATGGATAACTATCCATTACTTGTTCAGAATGCACTGAGTATATTTTATAAGGTACTCAGTGATGAGAGAAACAGGACGTTCACCTGAAGATAAGCGACATGCCAACTCATAGGCATTTGAATTACATCAACCCTCGTCACCTGAGACATTCGTATTATTATAATTTAAAATGTTTGTAAAATAATAAGTTCGTGTTATATTATCCCAAACAGCTTTTCTTATCATATTATACTATCATCCTAACTTTGGGCAGATAATATGTTGGTACCCTCACACGGGACCAGGCTAATCGAAATGCCAAACTACAAGAAGCGACCCTAAACTAGGCAGAATCTTCACCAATATTTGCAGATCCCAAATGAATAAGGTGAAAAATTGGATGAACAACTACAAAACACAGTTTTTTTTTGCATTGCACATATTAAAAAGTTAATACTAAACATGGCCTAGTAAAAGTAAACCGCAACTTTCTATGCGCTAAGATAAGAAAGTGTGCCAAAAAATATGAAGATAACGCAACGATTCATCACGCATGTGTATCGGTGCCAGTGCCAGACATGTGGGTGAGTAATAAAACTTATGACGTCACTCCACTTATCAGGATGGAGTAAGTGATAAACTTACATAACCTTTAGAAATTAACTTCTTCAGTTTAATGTTAGGTCAATCCTCTCAGGTATCTTTTACCTAGGAGTACCACGCCTCTCTACATATATAAATTAATGCAAATCTAGATATATTACCAGTAATTGCTCATTAGTCAGACATAATCACTTACATGTCCAAAATTATCAGTTAATGTATGTATGTGTATGTATTTGAAACGTATAATCAATCGGTTCTAGTTTACTAGATCAATTGCCAGCCAGCATAACGCTAGAGCAACGACCACAGACGATCAGACGCCAAGTAATTCAGTCAGACATTACAATGAGGCTTCACATCGACGGGAGTCCCATTGCAGCTAATAAAGTAATTCGATTCAATTAATTACGCCCTGCACTTAGCCACAAGAAAACGTAGAATGCGGAGCTAAACTCTGTTAGATGATGTGTCGCACTGTTCAGTACAAGTCTACAAGCTAGTTGATCTGAAATGATTAAAAAGAATCGACGAATATTTTTTTAAACTGACTGTCGTAAGGATTAACAAAGTAAGTTAGGGTACGTAGAAAGAGCCTTCTCGAATGGCTAAATAATATTATAATGATGTTCTCGGGCGCACCCTGGGCAATCAACTTTAGAAGGCAGAAGGTCTTATTGACAGGAATAACCTCGTAGTATTCCAAGTCGACACGAAAAGAAAAAAAATACTAACTATTTACCGAACTATGTCCAAAGATTACCAAGTGTAATGATAGTCTAATTTTGAGCTTACCTGAATGGACCGGCGTAGCTGGAAGAGGTCTTTTGTCGGGCGGGGCGCGGCGAACGGCCGCCGCAGACGCGGGCAGCGGGATTGAGGTCTGCAGCACCGACACTTGCCTGCAAAGATATAAACCATGTTAACAAATACTTCTACTTATAATACAATATGCTAGTTTATTCAAGAGACCAGAGTTACAGTTGGTAGGAAACACGGCAGAGCATATTTTATTTTACCGCAAAGCAGCATTGGTGTAGGCATTGATGTCCTTCTATCTATGTGAAGTGGAGCCGGAAAAATGTACTAGATGATAGGTTCTTTTGTAAAAGACCGTAGTTCGCGTGAGGTATGTTATACCATCGCGGTGTTAGATATTCTACAGACAAGCAGTGCCGCCAAAGATTGCTGTGTTCCGATGGTAAAGGCACTGTAGTGATATAAAGTTAGATGTCACTGTGTCACTTACTTACTAAAGTATTTTTTATTTATTTATTTATTTTATAATTTTTGTACACACAATAAAATTACAGGAAAACGGAAATATAGGAAAGAATAGTACAAAGGCACAGCTTATTTCTAAAGAAATTTCTTCCATCAGGCCTGCGAGTGGAAAGTTGAAAAAAAAAGAAATGGGACGTAGTGTGTTTAAAAAATAAATAAAAATAACTAACAAAATAATTAATGTAAATAAAATACATACACACATATATACATAATATAGTAAAGATGAATACATACTAATAAGTAAAATTACTAATACTATAGAATATACACTAATATACTATAGAAGATAAATACTATACATAATAATATATAACAAAATGTCATGATAAAGAAAGATAGTGCTCTTTAACTCGTCTTTTGAAAACTGTGACATTTACCGACATACGTATATCCGACGGAAGAGAATTCCATAGACGGACGGCATGAACAGTGAAGGAATAGGAATAAAAGTCCGTTTAAAGTACCTCAAATTATATCACTACAGTGCCTCTACCATTGGAATCATTGGCGGCACTGCTTCGAAGTAAATTGAAATTATTTTAGAACTACATAACTATGAAAATAACTATGAAAAGGACCCAAACGGACTGGGACAATATATTTTTAATAGCTTTTTGTTATAAAATTTCATTATTCTAATAAATTACTATAATGATCTAAAGCTCGATAAACATAAAAAAGCATGAAACACATTATCTGAATTTAAAATAGTTGGAAAGATATAACCTAAATGTAAAACGGAACTGAAAATACGATCGCTGCTGGTCACAAAATCCGCACAAAATACGTGTATCTAACTTTGTCCTTGTATTTTATAACTAATTTCCTGGATCACAGACAGAAACCAATAAATCCAACTAGGTATTTTTAACATCAAACACTGATCGGTATATTTTAATTATTTATGGTGTACAGTTATAATATTTCATGGTTTAATATCCGTGCTGTCTCTAGGAATCCTATGAACTCTAAGTATAGAGAGTACTGTTAAAGATGGTTAAGGCTTTAGGCTGTGATATTATTATTATTATTTATTTTTATTTCAGACAGATATCCGTAGAATGTTAGTATTATAACTACAAATTTTTGAGACGCTCATAGCTGGTTGTTTTTTTTTACTCCCTATAAGCCAGTGCTTGACTGCAGTCCCACCTGATGGATAGCGGCGGCGCAATCTAGGATGGTAAAGCACACTGGCTTATTAAAAGCCTATTCACTCTAGCTTTGAAGACACCCAAGTTATAATCGGGCGGAAAAACTGACGCAGGCAAACTGTTCCAGTTCTTAGCTGTCCTTAGCTGTTGTAATCACTGTTTGGTAAACCATCAGTTGGTTAAGCAACGTCAGGCAAGGTCGGTCCTTAGACACCTTCGGAGTCGCTGGATGTGGGCCCAAGGACGTCCATTGAGTACGGCGGCGACTCCGAGGAGGATGGCGGCGGGGTTACGACCCCTGTCCCCGCCGGGGGGCTACAATGCGCCCCCCGGCGGCTGCCTCAAAGGCAAGGCACTGAGGGACCCCTGGTGCAGATCCCACCGGAGAGCCCTGCGACCCCTCTCATGTGCCGATGCGACAGCCGCGGGGGTTTTAGTGGGTAAGAATCCCCCATACCCCGGTCGAGCCCCACAGCTCCCAGGGACCAGGGTTTTTTGAAGGTTTCCCCCGCGTCAAAAAAAAGGTCCTTAGATGGGAGACCGTTCAGTGGTATTTGACCTGAGCGTCTCTGTGATTTGTAGAGCGCACGTAAAAAGTCAGTCCCGGATGACGTCATCTAGACAGCAGTCGCTAAGCCAAGTCAGAGGCATAAGCTTGAATAACCGTACTATTACGAGTAATGAAAATTAGAAAGTATACAGTCTATCGTGTTTAACTTTTAGTAAAGAACAAGGCAACAATGCCTTATATGTTCAGAAACTGATCAAAGTAAGTAGGTTTACTGAATATAAATAGTATGTAATAGAGCATGCAAAGAAACACGATACGCCCGTCGGTGTTACCTGAAGTATAGTCGTGGGTCACGACTTACCTATTAACCACAGGTTAGGAAGCTCTTGCAGCTATTGTTTTGAATTCTAATACGCCGAACGATTAGTTTCAGCGCTCTAAAATTACAGCTAAAGTGCACAAAATCAGGGAAATTGGCAAATAGACGATACCTACACGTTTGCTTGTTAGTCGCTTTGAGGTCTGAAAACATTTCTGTAAATAACATAGTTACTAATCTGTAATTCAGGTAGCAATTATTATTTATTACACGTAGTTACGTACCTACCTATTACAAGTTACTTTACTGTAGAGTGTAGCAAAAGTCTAACCCGTATTCGCAAATAAACTAGAGGGCTTTGAACAATCACAGCTCCGCATTCAATACGTACACGGTATTCGCACAACAAAGGGTCCGTCGAGTATTATTTGTGAATATGGATGGAACACTTGAAATTAATAATTTATTTAATAAAAAAAATTCAAACCGGTTTCAATAGACACCGTACTAAAAAGAGAAAAGTGACTAATATTTTAAGGAACATCCATTAAAAATATTCCGTCAAACTCCTCCTTTTTTAAAGTCGGTTAAAAGTAATGAACACTGACGTTAACTAGGTACAAATTACAAAATTATTATCTACCGACCGAGTTTAATAGGTACATTTTGTTCCTACGATTTCTCAGTCACGAATAGTGAATTAATACGGCTACTCGCCACTAGATGGCACTAGACCACGATGAACTTTTAATATTTTAAATTAAAGAGAACCGAAGAAATGTATCAACCACATTTTCTAGATTTCCTAATATTATTAAATAGTAGAAAAATCCCGACAGATACAGCTTAATCCAATTGTCTGCGGTCTAGACGGAATTGCTCTTTTTTTACTTCCACCGACCGATCCAGACACTAAATTCGAAAGATTTAAAAGTTCTATAGCATTTCACATAGAACTTAGGAATCGCCAATAAATGTAGATTTATTTACTCCGAAATCCAAAGTAATCTTTTACATAATCATAAAAAAGATGAACTAATTAGAGTGCCTACTAAATTAGTTTTTTCTCCGAAAACGGTGTTATTCTTTTCCGTTGCTAAAATCGTGAGAATATAGACGTAAATATACGCATAGAGTGAAAATTGTTTTGAATATTCATGGGGTACGTTCAAAGCTCTGCGATCGATAAGGCAGGCGAACGCCGAACAATGAACATCTGGCGTCGCCGGCGCATGTCACATTGCGTTGTGTTGTTTGACATGCGCGGGGCGGATTGCTTAACTGATACTTGACTCTAGGTCTAGGATCGGGATAGAAAATCATTAGAATGTCGCTTCTACATTTCGTAAACTCATTGATATTATTTAATACATGGATGCGTAACCTAAACAATAACAATTAATTAACAATTTACAAATTGAAATGAAACTAATTTTACGGATTATATCGCGGTTTATTTATGATTTTACCGCGATATAATCCGTAAAATTAGTTTCATTTTAATGTGTAATATTAGCGTAAATATCAGAAATAATGAAACAATTTATAAAACTAATAACTATGGTAGGTATATATAAATAGTAACATGACCCAAAAATGGATCCGATTGATATTTTGAATAATAAATTATAATTAGATAATGATTTCCACAGTTCCCTCCGTTTATCAATGCTTTGTTAGTGTAAAGTTATTGAACAGCAAAAAAATAATGATTCTCAATAATTGATTATAATTGAAAAGATATGTATTTACATTTTTTACTTTGTTTCAATATTTATTTTCGTTATTTTTACACAATACGTCTCTATTCTTTCTTCCTTCTTTCCATTCGCATGTCTGCTGAAAGAAAAAAAATTCAAAGGATTAGGTATGCGATGCGATGTAATTGTCATTGTTTGACAAAACCAACTACGATATATCTACGTTGTATAATTGTAATATGTATTTCAACTCCTTTTCGAAACCACGCACACAATATAACAAACTTGTAACGTTACAGTAAGTATACACAATACCTCAATGGTTACAGTAAGGGAATATAGGTGAATTACAGTAAGGGAATGTAGGTACGTCAACACTCCTGGGTGACACCTCCAAAATAGGAGCTTTAAACGTGATGGGAGCATCCGGCACAGAGCGTCCCATTCGGAAATAGAGGCTGTCTGTCTGGGGACCAGCACCACGTGACGTCACGTCGCTCTATTAACCCTGTATGAAAGGGTACGTTTGGGAATTCAGAGGTCCATTATTGTTTTGCGAGAGAGGTTTGAAATGTTGAATTTAAGTGTTGGAAACTAATATTTATGTATGGTCTTTCTGTATATGTTTATCAGCTTGTTTTATCCCGTGTAGGGGTCGTCATCATCGTCGCATCAACTACCTCTGCGAAGCAAGATCTTTGAGTGGAGAGATATCCTCAATATCTGTACGTACCAGTTGAAAATCTGCCTCCAGGGTTTAAAGAGCCCCGGCCTGAGCCTGAATAGACTAAGGTCTAAGCTAGGCCGCTGAAAACTCTTGTTAAATAGATGGAGATTTAACAGAAGCCAGCATCAGTTGCAAATGTGGGGCACACCCCACACATCAGGGGACACATCCCCTCAAACTACTACCTGTACGATAGAGGATTTGCTTCAGGCAAATCAAAACGCAATTAATGTGGCCTCTTTCTGGGCAAAGACCATATAAAATTGTTGTATTCATTGTTGACAGGAAAAGAAGAAGATCAATTACGTTCAAATAATAGTTATAAAAACAGTTATGAGTTTTAAAGTTTATTTTTTTATTCAACTTGGCGACGAGAGAAGCAAAATAGTTTTTTTTTTTTTTGGGAATGATAGACGCTGTTGGCCGCAGATGGCCATTACAGCTTCACCGGACAATAGGAGGCGAGCGCTCAAAGCACTCTAGCCTTAACGGCAGAAGTAGCGACGAGCTCACGTGCACCTCAGGGAGGCACGGCCTCGGCTTGGGCTGTCGCTTGAGAGAGAGCTGAGTTTACCACCGGTTCACAACGCGCCCCCACTGAGAAGAACCGGCAAGAAACTCAGTGGGGTGATACACGTCGTTGAGGTCGCATGCGTACGACCCTTCGGCCTCGCCGGCGAGACCGGTGTCTGATAGACCCATTAGCAGTACCACCTAGTGAACAGTTCCAATTTCAACTCACTGTTTATATTAGTACCTAAGTTATATTTATAAAAACCAAAGAGAAGGTTAAACGTTGTAATAGGGTGTGGACGAGTATAAATTTAAAAAAAAACCCCACAGAAGGAAAAGAGCGCAAATAAACGGCTGAACAGATTTTCATAAAACATAGCTAAGAACTGCATCAATTTAACCCGCTTTCTATGCACCTAGAAGCCCTCCCTTGTTTCATTGTTTATACTCACCTTCACTGGAACACGTCGGAATCACGAGATCAAAGATTGCCCTGGCAATTTACTTTTACGATATTGATGATGTACTCGCTGTAAAAGACGAACATACATCGTAGCTCAAAGCTGGGTATTTTTAGCTGCGATCGGTAAAGTGAAATGTTCTTAAGCACCCATGTTACTATGTATCGAACAAAGAGCTTTGATTTTACAGAGATCGAAAAGAAGTGTATTATACTTATAGTATAGATACTGGTTTATAATATCTTTTACATTAATTAATGTAAGAAATTGATATTTTCTTGAATTATGTAATGAACTGTGGTTAGGAGTTCTGTGAATCGAATATACCTACTTAATAAACATGAATATAACACGAATAACCCACTTTTTTATAATAAATGCCTATCTCATTAAAATAAGGCTTCATATTTCCTTTGATAACAGCTAGGTAAGTGAAAACAGACACTCGTTGGTGAACAATTTATAACTCAATTTTATTGATGCAGACACTGTTGTTTTTTTTTAAATACTTATGATAAACTTCTAAATTCTATTTTTTTTTGCCTGACGTAGGAGGGTTATTTAATCAACGTACGCTCATACTAATGTAATGTCTGCATTCATTACATTTCCTGGCTTAAAACAAGCAAATATTCTTTCTCTAGTGATCCGAAATGTATAGAGATACTATATGATTCCTGTAATCTTTCCGGAATATAGTACCTACTCCTAGTTAGAACTACAAAAATAATGTAAACAATAAAAAGATTACACAAAAGTGAAGGCTGAGCGCGTTAATTATAACTCGTAGTAATTAATAATAATATCCTTTTTTTTTTTGACTCGGGGGAAATCTTCGAAAGATCCCCGGGAGCTGTGGGGCTCGACCGGGGTATGTGGGATTCTTACCCACTAAAACCCCCGCGGCTGTCGCATCGGCACATGAGAGGGGAGACCCCAGGGCTCTCCGGTGGGATCTGCACCAGGGACCCCTCAGTGCCTTGCCTTTGAGCCCGCCGCCGGGGGGCGCATTGTAGCCCCCCGGGAACCAGTCACGGTGCTCACGGGGACGGGGGTCGCAACCCCGCCGCCGTCCTCCTCGGAGTCACCACCGTATTCAATGAACACTCAAAGGGCCCACACCCCGAGCGTCCAGCGACTCCGAAGGAATAATAATATCCTGGGTCAACCACACACGGTCATCTGGACCCAAACCAGACAGAGCCTGATACAACTACTTACATGTATTTTTTTTTTGTAAATACATACATTGATAGATAAATAACACCCCAGACACTTGTAATTGTACAAATTCCAAATTAAAATGATTAAGAATTGAATGAAAAAATACCTTCTAACTTCAGGCGATGTAGGGAGACTTCTAGATTTCCTATTCTTGCTGTGCTGACGGTGATGACCCTGTCCCGAGTTTGTGTTCCCCATGTTTGGATTGGAAACTTTCTTCAAATCACATCACTTAATGTTATCACAGTATAGAAGGCATGGTACATTTGCAATATTTGAATGCATTTTGGGCGATAAACTGTTCCCATTTTATTGTTTTTGTATGACTTGTCGTAAGCGGAGTTGTCATGCGAACGGTTTTTGTTTTTAATAACTACCCTCATTCACTAAAATTACATGCGTCAGTAATAGTGACGTGCTCAGTGTTGTCGTTGTTTGAATAGGGATAGCTAAAGTAGGAACAATTTAATAGATCACATTTGACACTTCATCAATATTTTACTATGTAACCTTGTAACGGCGTGCATAAAATATTTTTTTTCCGAAGTTAGACACAATTGTTTAACTTTTTTCAATTACGATGACAGATCAAGGAAACTGACAGATGTCAAATGTGATCTTTTAAATTGGCCCTCCATTAACATAATGCATCGCATAGATAAATAGGTGAATCGCCTTGAGCAATAGCGACGGCATTCGACAGAGTCAACCTGGCATATTATAGTACCTACTATAACTGAGGTACACCATGATGGCCATTTTGAGATTTGTCTTGTTTTTTTTATTGCTCCTCTTTTTTCTTCGTTGTTTAATCTGAGAACGAGACGGATGAACGAGTGTATTGTGAGAGGGCGCCCATCATAGCTTGCTTCTGATAAACATTTTAACTGCGTTGTATTGAATGGTATTTTATTTATAATTTATTTATTTGGTATTTGCAATTTGTGTATTGCTATCAGTGAAAACTAAATCCTGTAGAGGTAAGGCTTTGGCCCGAGAAACTTGAGCAGGCCCGCTGGCTAAAATGCTCGGCTTTCAAGAAGACCGCAGCCACCTTTGGATGTTTCTTTTTTGCGGTAAACAAGTCATAATGAGAAAAAAAAAGCTTCATAAAACTGTATCCTTTACAACCATCGATATACTATACCAACAAGATTAGCTGTCACGAACAAAATGACATCGAAAATGTGGTCGCGGTTACATATACCTACACAACTATACACGTACACGCAAAACAATATGTTCATATAAAAAGATGACTTACATACTATAAAATAAGGTTCAATAATAATTGCAGACAATTGAGCGACAGCCGTCTCCGTAGCTCTTATTTTCTTATTCTCGTGACCACTTTTCGGGTCGTGACAGCAAATCTAGTTGGTATAGTATATCGATGTTTACAACCCACTATTTTCTTAAGCTTACCTAACTAGAACATTTTCTATTGATAGCTGACAAACTGCCTCATATTTTTGTTTTACATAAGTACCCAAGTACCGAACGTATATTACTGTTCCTAACTAATATTATTAATCCAAATTTACTTAAAGTTTAAACTTTGCATTCCTAAAGACATTGCGATCAAATTCTGCCCACTTGGTTATAGGTTTATCGTGACTCAATACCTGTCTGAACCACCAGAAATGCCAGCGTCCGTTGTCGCTCCGAACATTGCAGGCATTTCAAAGGTCAGATCGGTTAAATCGCTTGCCCATAACTCACTGACCGCGGTGCACAATCCACATATATTGGGTATTGTCTATAAAATCTCTATTTACAAGGGTACAATGTCTTTCAGCAACATTGAACTTAACAATCTCCAATTAACTTAATAGTAGGATAGAGGGCGGGGACTCAACGATTAGTTATTATTGTCATTGTTCGAAGAACAACAATGAAGGACAATGGAGAAGAGAAGTCTAATTACGAACCCTCTTTCGAGAGTTTAAGGTACATTAACCTTCTCCAGACACTCGTCATTTTGTCGGAAACAAATCATGCCGTGGCGTGGACTTTAAAATATGGAATTAGGACTCAGACAAATTAGGTGCTCGTGAAGTTTATTCTGTGCAAATCGCCTATTGTCAAGTATAACTGGAACTGATCGTCAATGCAAGGGTTAAGTGCATTATCGAAATTATCGTAGCGGGTGCAGTCGTGTACGGCGCAGTGGAGCGAGGAACCATTCAGTTGGCGCGCTGGCTCCGACCAGCTCAACAGTCCATTCAACAGTAACGAGATAGTTTTGATGCAGTTATGAATTTAATGCATCGCTTCTGTGTCTGTTTATATAGAAGTCGGTTAATAAAGTCGGTATCAGTTTCCATGTACGCGTCAGTTATCATAACTCTCTAAACTCTTCTAAGGAAATTCTGTGTAAATGATGGTTCATTTTCAATAAAAATCTTCTTTATTTATTTATACAACTTGCTTTAATTATTACGCAACTTCACCAGCAGCCAGAACCTTTTGCATTAGATCAACTCATACAATACCTAGGAATGTTACACACATATTCATCACTAAAAATGTGTCTACTGAATGTGTGTCTATTGAAGTACTAAAAAGTGTAGTGTCTGAAAGTTGAAATGTAATATAGTTGAAAGATACCGTATCGTATGAACTAAAATTATGTTGGTGTCCAAATTAGCTTGACACTAAACAAGTTGTAATAATAAGTAGTGTCGTAACACATTTGCTCGTGAGCTTTGTCCATTGTTTACCTCTAAAGCCCTTTAACACAATGAGCTTTTGTAACTAATTTATAGGACAATTGTTATGGTACTGTTATAATATGTAGATTTATTTTTATTGCTACTGTCACGCATAAACCGGCTTCTTTAACTTTAATTATAATTCTGTATGAATTTTGTTTCTTGGCGATAGTAAAGTCACTCAGAAATTAACATTCTAAATTAATAATTGATTTAAATCCAAAACCTGATTAGAAATTTTGACTTTGTTTGACGTTTTCGTATGAAATTGATTTGATATGAACATTATGACTACTAAATTTCGATTGTAGATGAAGATCAAATTGTTGGTAGGTATAAGCAAAATTTTAGTTATCACCACCTCACCATCACCTGCCACCTATAGACGTCCACTGCTGAACAAAGGCCTCTATCTTAGCAGGGAACGTTATCGATAATCCCCACTTGGCAAGCGTCATAGGGATCACAGTATAGCTGGTAGGTAATCCAATAGAAAGGCGTTGTTGCCCGTCTTCTAGTTTTCCCTTAGTTGCCTCTTACGATACCGGGTGGGTGCTATTTTTATAACGCTTTTTTGCCCAGACACAGGCTAGGTAGTCATAATATGTTCTAAATTAAGTATATTTAAATTTGTCGGGGTTATTCAATTTCATTCTACAAATACAAGTGATATAATCAACTGATTATTAGCTTAACTAAGCTGTGTTAAATAAAATTGAGTCACAGTTTACAAAGTAGTTACGAGTGTTAAAAAGAGTCCAAAGAGAGGCAAGTAAACATCTCCACGGCTAAGATACCGCGAATGTAAATAATTCATGAGCACTTCACTTAAGCCCAACGCCGTCAAACATAAAGCCCACGACACATAGCCTTATCACAGTCGACTTCTTCGTAGGTAATGGCTTTTTCTTTCCGAGATCTAGCCAACCCAATAGATTCACGTTCATACATAATAATACGTGTTATGTATCAAAGGATGGGTACAAGCTATGTATACCAATTACATTTGCTTACATGTGCTTGTCAAATCAATTGTGATGATACAACAAACTATTGTTCATAATTCTGCATTGAATTGAGATCACAAATAATATTAAGTAGCGAATATATCACTGATCAGCTGGTCTAAAAATGCCACTTTCGGTGAATCATAATATGAGTAAGTTACGGATTATTTTTTACTCGTGTGGCAGCATTAACCTCAAATATGCCAAACTGCTTATAAATGAATTGAGTGTGATTCACCTAAAATGTGTTGCCAGTTTCCGAAAATTACAGAAATTGCGAGGGATCTATAGTCTAATCAATAATTCAGTAGAGTAAACTGACGTTTACTGTGTTACCAGTTTCTGATGAAAAACAAATAGTGAAGTGACGAAATGATTCTATTGATCACTTAGTCAGTACTTGTGAGAAAAAGAAACATTCGTCCACTCGGAGCAGAAGTTAGAAGCCAAATGAGAAATAAGATGACGGCGTGTCGCAGCGTGTATAAAACCCTAGTGAAAAATTGTATATCTATGGTAAAGCCAATGTCAACTTATTCCCACCGACTTGGTGTACGTGTGATGTTTTTAAGATAAAATTATAGCCCATGCAGCCTTGTTGTTCGTCAATTTCACTAGATTTATATAAAGTTATCATCTATTGACAACTAAATATAATTTCTATTTAAAATTATTGATAGTATTAGATATGTTCTCATTAACTTTGAGCTAGTGATTGAATCACTATAGACTGTGAACATCACTACTACTATTAATATGGCAATTTTATTTTACAAAGTGACATTAGCGAAAGTCAGTTTACTCTAGTGAATTATTGATTAGACTTTACTGGGAATACGGAATACGAATTCCTTTTAGATGAATAGCTTATTTGGCTTTTTAGGCCCGCAGATACATCACTAGCACTAGAATACAGCCTCTGTCAGTATGAGAATACTTGGCCGATAGCTCCACTACCAGCCTTATCCGAATGAACGTTATATCAAAAGTCTGACAGTGGACGTCTGAAGTGTGCGTTAACTCTAACACCCGCCACCCATAATGACAATGGACAAAACTCGTAAAAGGCCGGAGTCCGCTCGTGAGATGCCAAATGTCGGATCGTGACGTATAAATCTAGATTCGTGGGTGATGCATTGCGGTTAACTTGATTAAATCCAAGATACTTTGCTATATTCAATGTGTGTACGATGTTCCGAGAACTCGTAGTGACTTGCTTCGATGCGATGCTTTTGTTTATTTTGAGTGAAAAAAGAATACGCGCTCTCGCACTCTCGATACGTATGCATATTAAGCTACTTTCAAGAAACAGTTTATCAATCAGCAACAGTTCAACTGTCGGATTAAGTTAAACATATCTCATTCACATTATTACACAGAATTTGTTGAATTGATGAGTCTTTGGGTGTTAAAGTTTTTCAGCAATTTACTACCCTGAAAGAGTTTGCAAATTTGCCAAAAAAGCTCCTGTTACAACATAGTTATGATTATTTACTGCTTAAGTAACGAATCAAGAATTGAATGTTTCACTTGGTTTTCAGCATTAACACTTATAAACCCTTATATTAGACCACATATGAGAGCAAAAGCAATGCGAGTGTAGGCAAACGTTTTTAACGTGACATTGCCGAATCGATTATAAATCTTTCGTCACAATACAAGCTATAGGTACTTTTACAGCATTGTGTAAGTTATTTAGGAACAAGATCTTGGTTTTAACAAGTTCTCATACATCGTACAATTCTAACAAAGGACCCGCTTTGGAAAGCAACAGCGAATTGTTTTTCGTAGAAGCGACCTTTGACTTGCTCGCCACAAATACGCACACAGTTTATGCTAATTTATGGGCATATTAGTCAATGGGGGATTAATCAGCTACGTGGTACTGTTTTCGAGGTAAGATGCTGATCCAGGCAGCGTTAATGCGATCTTTAATTTAACCACAAGAACGTTATAATTCTAAAAGATTATTCAACAATTTACGATTCCATTGCTATGGTAATTAAAAAATGCTTTAACCAATCATATTATAAGTACAAACAGAGATTTTGCAGTTCTCTTTCTATAAGTAAACTTTAAAATCTTGTGTCGTTTACATTACGTCGTCTGGTGTGTCCAACGACATGTGTTTCTACGTCCTTATCTTACTTTTTGGCTAGATTTCATTGTTTGGTTTTGAACGCTGTTTATTTTTATTGTTTTGGTTTAAACGCTATGTTGGTTTCAGGCCACCTATTTAAGCTTCAAGTTATGTCATCCTTATTCTAAAGAAGGAAAGATGAATCATAACAATTCTTCATAGTAATGTAATGACCGTTCTCTCTCAAATCTCGAGCCGTTCAGAAATTCAACCAATAAATATGTCAAGTGCAAGGTAACCGCTGGTACGTGGAGACAGATTTATATCTCTGCATCCAATGGCTCTTGTTTCGTAAGATAATAACATAAAAGTGATTTGGTATAATGTGAAAGCTATAAACGCTTTATTTCTAGCGTTATATGAGGATTTGTTGGTTGTTATTCGTGTGATCACCCGTGGATACAACTTGAAATGGTTATTCGAATGTGGATTTAGCTAAATTTGTTTGCGTTGTAACATCTAAATACATATTTTATCTGATTTTTTGGCGACTGTATTTTAAATAATTATTAAGGCTAATACTGTGTCCATTTGAATAAATCCCGATCATGCTTCAAGTGTTTGGTCAGTCTTGATTCGAAAATTAACAGAAAACTCTTATGATTATTGAGAATCTTATTACAAGGATATGGAGGAAAAAATAAAGGAATGTGTAATTTGTAGATAATTTCTTTTTACTGTTTTTATGTGTTACCAATAATGGATTTTTTATTTTTTTTATTTCTGTAACTGTTAAAATATTGTACTAATCACAGCACAAGGGAAGATAAAATGAGTAAAATGACATTCCAAATCGATCGATCGTACGAACATTAAAACGCGAAAATATTTTCATCCCATGGTGATTCAACAAAAATATAAATACTGTGCACATAAAAGCAAATTAATTAAGCCTACACAATACCGGGCTATAAACACGGTGTTGTTTGTGTACCGTGCTCGGGAAGTTGCGAGCAGGGGCATTGCTCACGTTGCTCACTGATTTGTGAATTAAGTGATAAGAGAATCGCGTTTATCATTCGCCAGGATATATTTTTTTGCTGTTTACGTCTCACATAAAAATTATCTTTATTACTTTTGCAACACGCTATGATAACCGCCCCGACGCTCGTCTCATTCCCTCAATGATCCTATCTTATTGCTACTTTGCAGAAACAGACTAAGTTAATGTTCTTTCAAAATTATTTGCCATCTTCCCGAAACAACGAAGAGAAAATAAAAACGTCAAAACGGCCATCCATCGATATACTATATTGATGCAGCCATCATAATAATATATTCCAATAATATAGCACAGGTTATAGGTTTGACTACCTCCATTTTACATTACATTTACTAACGAGTAAATCAGAAATTTAAATATTGAAATCAAACTACTTTTACGGTTTATATCGCGGTTTATTTTAGATTTTACTATCCCGACATTTCGAATGCTTTGCAGCACCCATGGTCACGGGAGGACTGAGATGTTGAACGTCCTTATGTCACAATTATGCCGGTGTACCTTTAGGTCTTCTTAGTTATTATTGTTGGTCCGATCTACGCAGTAAGAGCTTACTGTATCTTGAGGCCGTGCAGTGTTTTGCTTAGTATTGGATTTAATTATATTTATCACAGGATCACAAGCCGGTGTTAACACCCAACCATCTTCTCTATTGAAATTAGGATGGTTTTTTTAAATTTCAATAGCCTCACAAATCATCCTAGGTAGGAATCGGTGTTCTTTTGCAAGGATTTGCGATCAAATCTGATATAATGGTGGGTGCGATACTGATAGTGTTCACATAACAGACTTCGTACAACATCGTAGTTTGATTTCAATGTGTAATATTCGCGTAAGTAAAAGACAAGATTATAGAAATTTAAATAGTTTAGATTTCTGTGACTAAGGTGTATGAAATCCTTAGTAAGAAATTAACAAACTTGAAGGGCAGGTGGAGGTAGTTAAACCTATAAACTGTGGACACTGTGGTAGTCCGTTGACTAGGAGTGCAGCAGTGAGACGATTAGATTCATAGAATGTTTTCACTATGACGCGACGCCTTGAATGTGGTAATGACAAATACCACATTCTATTTAATTATTACGAGTATGTAGCTTTTATAATAGTATATTGCTGTCAGCTAACACGCTAGTTCTTACATTTTGCGCCGCATGTTACGCAGCAGAATCGGCTTTTAATAACATCAGTGTCGTTAATTTCACAAAACCTTTTGTGTGAGATACCAGTGCGAAAACCCACATCTGGTGTTATGTGGCTAAAGAAAGGACCCGATAAGCTTTCTATTTTTAGATATGGTTTATAATATTTTACAAAATTGTGTTCTTGAACTCTATCTAATTGCAATCTTTTCCCGGCTTTTAGGTACTTAAGCGACTATGCAAGCTTTCAAAAGCGGCAATTAATTTAAAATACAAGCAATCAAATAATCAAATGTCAATTCTTAATAGCATCAAATTATGTGACAGATATAATTATTTAAATATATTCTATAACGAATCATGGGTAGTATACCATTTGTACAGGTTAAAACCAATTCGCCCAGTTCGCAGGTAAAAAGAAAAATGTAATAATCTTATGTTTGTTTATTCAGGAGAATGTGGAAGATATTGCCAGTATTTTATTTAATCTGTTTCCATATTTTGTCTGCAAATAAAGGGAGAGAATGCAAGATTAGATTTGTGACAGGGCTGCGACGTCCGCGTTATAGCAGATGTTTGTTATCCCCGACACAAAACAAGAGTATTTAAATTTATTTCATACATAAATGTCTGCCCGATTCAATTTTATTGATTCAATAAACTAATTTGAACTACAGCGTGAGTTAGTTTGTGTATATACTTTCCTCAAACATATGTTTGTAATTTGGTTGGATCATTTCACCAATCAATGAAAGTTAAGTTATGTTTTTACATTATTTTTTGTGTATTTAATATTCCCACACACTGCGTCATATTTCCTTCTTTTATATTTCTCGCTTGGGCCTACCGGGAGAGATTTCATATGAAATAAGTAAGTAGCACCTTTGTACTTGTTATCCTAAGGTTTATTTTCACTGCCTTGGGTTTGTGTGTTCATAAATTGGTAAAAAAATAAATTTAATTTGTATGTATTATTTTATGAGTAGGAATATAATGTATTTAGGTAAATCAAGAGTAACATCACGCTAAGTCTTTGTATGGACTACGATAGTGTTAGTTATTCAACTGAAAAAGTTAGTAGTTTGTTAAAAAAAATGTGTTTTTTGCTTTGAAGGACACTGTATCTTGAGAATTTACTAGGTTCAATATTAGAGACTATCTGCCGCACTCACAAGCGTTAATTATTGTTCATTGTCATTTAGCCATTTTTTAAAATCTAATTATTTTGGTTCAGGTGTTGAACCATATCACTTACAATGAGGCGAAGTAGTACAAGTTTGATAGTTAATGAAAACGTTCAGACTTCCTTTTTAACCGACTTCACTCTTCGTACATTTGACACTAGGTTCAGTCTGTACTGGTCACAATAATAAACGAGTAAAACGTTAGAAATAAAACTGAAACTATGAACTTAAAAATTGTACAAGGGGACTGCTGGCCTTAGCACCAAGTTGCTTTATACTATATTTGCTTTTTGTGCGATTCAAAGTGCATTTAACTTTTAACATAATGCAGCTAAGTATAAAATACAATATATTTTCATTAGCAGCACGTACCTGCGGGCAGGAGCTGCCTGCTCATGACACTAAGTCAGATTTATCACGGGTCGCCCCTCTGCCCTTTTTCACTGTCATTCAACGCAGGCGGAAAAGTTTTCGAAACTTTGTCACTTTCACAGTGATAACTTTTTTTGCTTTTCATTATTATACTCAAGCAAAGATAAATGAATCTTCTTTATCTATATGAAATTAAGACTTGTGATCAGTTAGGTATAGTTACAATCAGGCTGCCAGCACTTAAATTAAAATTTTGAATTTCGATTTTTTGAATTCATAATTCAATTTTTGTTGTTTGCGTATCTCGCCTCGGTTCTGAATTCTTTTTCGTTAAGTTTAAAGTTATCTTTGCAAGGTACTACTCGTATTTATTTTAGTGTTATATACCTACTTACAAGTTTTTTTTATACTAAAAGTAGTCTGATAATGTTATCTTTGCAGAAGTTACAGTTGACACTCTGCAGCTGTACTTTCTCGATAAACTTGGCGACCTCGATACGCCACGCGTGTGATTGCAAGTTATCTCGGCTTTCGAGCATTACGCCCCATCACCCTTATCTCTATAAGAGCTTTAAATTAATTGGCTGCATATAATGAATGAAATAACCCATATTCTATCGCGGTAAGTAAAAAAGTAGTATTTTGGTTCATGAATACCTTGAGAACCCTAAACACCTAAAAGCTTAACTGGTATAAAGTAACTTCTATTTTTTGTATTCATACTTTATGTTAATTTGTGTTATGTGTTAATACAATAAGATAACGTGGCCAGCAGCATAAAATGTTCGTCAAAAACAGTGCACGCGCATGTGAGCATAACACATTTTGAAAAGAGGGTCTCCCTCGATCATGCCGTTATGGGTGCTATCGATTATTTCGTGTGAACTATTGTTGTGCTCCCAGACGGGGGCGCAGAATCCTTGGGGGAGACGCCCCTACGCCCCTCCACGCTTATACCCGGCAAATAAACACTACGCAGTTCAACTTACATTAAACTATTGTGGCGATCACAAACTAATGATAATGAGGAAATGCAAAGAAATTATTGCAGAGGAATCAATTGTTATTGGAAGAAGAAATATTCAAGAATTTTTATTTGACCTTACCGAACGCGTCACTATATTTTCAGTCTCCCTTTATTTTTTGTTTTGTCGCCTGTATCGGAAGGTATTAATTTTGAGGGTCGCTCCATGAGCGTGACAACGGGACATTTGTGTAACATTCCCAAAGTTATTTTTCGTGTGCCATTAAATGAAGTATTTGAAAGAACTGTTTATTACACATAAACTTATTTATAAGGATTATTTTGTACTTTAAGTGTTTTGTTCTTGAATGTTTGGAAGTAAAATAACTAGGTAGGGGCCAGATTAAACGAAATTGGTGCGGCTTTTGTAACTACTCACACAAAATTATTACCTACCTAATGGTTTATTCGCAGATCATTTATACGAATCGGCGAATTAATTCTTTATAGTCCTCCTTCAGATTAAATATTAAACTTACTTAAAACGAGCTTCAATTAAAACATTTTTCAAGCCACCAAAGAAGATTAGTCAGTTTTTACCATCAGTCAAGTGCCATGTACCTCTACAAGATGCAGGAGTATACAAGCTAGATTGTGATTGTGGGCTCTCATACATCGGGCAAACAAAGCGAGCAGTAAATACTCGTGTAAAAGAACAAATGGCTGACGTTAAACATTGACGCTATACGAAGTCTGCAGTCTGTGAACATGTTCTGGATCACTCCCGCCATTATATTAGATTTGACAATCCACAAATTCTCGTGAAAGAACAGCGATTCCTGCCAAGAATGATTCATGAGGCTATTGAATTTAAAAAACATCCAAATTTCAATAGAGAAGATGGCTGGGTGCTACCACCAGCTTGGGATCCCGTCATAAATATAATCAAATCCAAAGACAAGCATTCCACTGCAAGACCTCAAGATACTGTAAGCTCTTTTTGCGTAGATCGGACTAACAATAATAATAATTAGAAGACCTGAGTACCCGAAGACAACTATGACATATGGACAGCTACCACCTCAGTCCGCCCGTGACCATGAATGCTGTAAAGTATTCGAAACGTCGGGTAATTAAAATCATAAATAAACCGCGATATAATCCGTAAAATTAGTTTCATTTCAATGTTAATTAAAACCTTTTTTTTATAGAAAGGTAAGGTAAGGTCTCTAATGCGAAGGACCATCTAAGTAGGTACCAGCGCAATGACAGTTTATTATACCAATTAGCAGTGATGTGTAAGCATTGCTATGTTCTGGTGTGCAGGGCATTGTAGCTAGTAAAATTAACGGGCATAATAGACTAAATAACTAATGTCTCGTGCCAATCCAATGCAGATTTCTTTAAGCAAGCCTTTGTGCAAGACGACCTATGTGCTAGTCTTATCAATAAGTGGGTAAAAAGAAGACAAAGGGCGATAGTCGTGGACATACCCGTAATAGTTTTCTCGTGTAAGAGGCTTTTGTATTAAAATTTATTCCAGTGTTGCATTGCAGTGAACTGCGTTGGGCTCGTACGCCCACTCTTGTCCAGCGGAACTGGTTTAGCGATGTACACGCTCACACCGGCAGATAACCATGCTAACAATTTATACAGAAATCAGAAATTCCAATCAACCCGGCTATTATTCCCGCAAATAAATAAACGTACGCTAAGTCTGATAGATTTTAAAGGATTAAAATTCCATGTTTAATTATCTAATCCGAGCTTACCTACCGAAAATGCCTATTAAGCATAAGCTTTATAGGTATTTTCGTAACTCATGCCATTATTTTTCAGGTATTAACACAATTTTCGTATATTATACATTACACGTTATTAATATACATTGGCATAAAATTATTTTATGGTTTGATAGTATGTAGTTACTATCAAATGTTCTAAAATGACCAGAATATAATTATCAGCTTTTAAAAAATACATTTATATCCGTCCATTCGATCGAGAGCTATGGTGCCACAGACAGAAAGACGTCAACTTATAACTCACTATTTTGCGTCTGGAGTTAAAAATATATATATATATATTTAGATCAATAAATGTTAGTGTATTATGGTACAGTGTATAATATTACACTGGAAAGATTACAATTACTATGTGATTGTATCCAACCACAATACATACACGTTTTTAATAGACATTTCATGTTGTTTACACAAAAAAAGAGCATAACCGCAGCCCTGTCACAGAAATAACATTTTTATGATCGTTGGAACAGTCCTTTTCATAAAACACGGAATGTTACTTATGAGAAGTTGGGCATGTTCAACGTCAATGTTTCTGTTTATTGTTTCTGTGTCATGTGTTTGCTAACTTTGTTAAAGAGACTGTTCTCTGAGAATACCAAAATGATATTCTGAGACTATTAGGTACTAGAACTATTTACGGCGCAAGATAATAATATACAGAAACACATATTTATTATTTAATTTAGTACTACTGTTGAAGGAATATCTGTCTTATTGTATCAACAATGTTTCAGAAAATGTAGTTTAATTTTTAAGGATGTTGTGTGAGGCTATCGATTTTAAATAAAATCTTATTTCTAACCGACTTCAAAAAAGGAGGAGGTTCTCAATTCGTCTGTATATATATATATATATATATATGTATATTTTTTTTATGTATGTTCGCGCATAACTCTGGCAATTATGAACCGATTTGAAAAAATCTTTCTTCCATCCATTCTTTAATCCGTTAATTGGGTCCCATAAAAAAATTATTGCTTAGTAATAAGTAGTTCCTGAAAAAACAAGAATGGTGACTGCGCACTGAGAGTTGGAGGAAAGCCTATCTAGATGACTTTATGTTGCTTTTTAAGGACAAAAATGGTAATAACTCTGGTAAATATTTACCAATTTCAATGATTCTTTTTTTATTCGAAAGAAGAAATCACTGTAATGAACCTGTATGAATTTTATCACAATCGGATAAGAACTTCCTGGAGGACCATGAATGATATGGAGGAATTTATCTGGTAAAAACCATAAAACTGATGTTCTCCTTTACATTTCTCTGACAAATATGAACCGATTTCGATGATTCTTTTTTTATTCGAGAGAGTAAACTACTATGATGATTCCATGCAAATTTCATTACGATCGGATAAATTGTTTCTGAGTTTCTGAAGAAACATGAATTATGTAAAAGTATGTAGACGATAATGTGAAATCATAATGATGTCATAACCTACCTAGATCATTTTACCGTCTTTATGTATGAAAATATCACTAAAAAGTATAAAATAAAATATTTAAAAAAAAAATTGAACCGACTTCAATAACACTAAAAAGCATAAAATAATTTAAATATTATTGAAGTTGGTGCCAAATATACACAACAGGTACGCTAACACCAACTTCTTTAATATTTAAATTATTTTATGCTTTTTAGTGTTATTGAAGTCGGTTCAATTTTTTTTAAAAATATTTTATAAATATAGAAGACGGATAAGCGTCACATAGATGGGATCCTGTGCTAATAAAAGCCCAAAGAAAGCATCCTTACATAGTCTATAACAAAGTCGCTTTCCGCGTCTTTCTAAGTATCCGCTGACTCCTCCCAAACTACAACGGATTTTAATGCGGTTTTCACCATTATAATTTTTAACTGCGGGTGTATAAAAAACTATATATACCCCCGTGCGAAGCCTTTTGAAGAAGTATTTCTAATTATCTCTCTCTTTTGCTTAATATTAAGTTGTCGACATTGCATTATAATAGTGTAACATGATAGGTACTCAATTCAATATTTAATCACATTAACCTTTTGTTATGGTTAACATAAGTTTTAAACTTAGTGATTCAAATCACATGTCACAAAAGTTTATTGTCATTCATATCACTCATCAACTATCATAGAAATTATAAAAAGTTCAGCATGACATATCGGCACGACATGAATATGTTAAATGTTAAAACGACATGTTAAATGTTATAAATAGACATTTGGAATGAATTATCTTGATATTATGTTCTTGCACTACAACACAACACATTATTTATATTGTGTAAGAATTTGCTAATATCTGAAGGTTTTGTTTTGACTTCTCATATACAGGCAACACTCTTAAAATTATTTAAGATCTTTCAATCTACTACAAATACAACAATCGTTATTTGTTTAACTTAAAGAGAATTTAAGGCACCTATTAGGATGACAAAAATAATCAGACATTTATTGTGTGCCGTGCCGTCCAAATACTTTGCTATAAGGATAGTCATAGAAACTACGTACTTACCTCGATCACGATACATCGATTTTAGATTGATTAAAAATTATACGGACAGAGATAGAAATAAATCGATAGTAGTAAGATTGTAGAACACATAAATCTATGTGAACTAAAATTATAAACGTATCTATTAATGTTGTAAATAAATATAGCATTTTGAACAACAGCAGATTGATAAGAATTAAACTGGTTTGTGATGGTAGTTTGTGCCTACAACTATTGGTTGTGTACCACTATTATTTTTACGAATACGCATTAAATTCCTACAAAACAACGTCTTCGTTTTGGTTATTTTTTTGGGTTATCATAAAATTGAATTAATGAGCGTTTTACTGCATTACCTGTTCTAATAAATGTAATGTATTTCAAATGCTGTAGGTTTAGACCAAAAGTAATGCCACTTCGTCACATTCTCAACGGTGATATGAAATACGGCAGGCAAAGAAGGCGGGCAGGCGGGTGACAAGTTACTGCTGGTGGATTCTGTCTTCGCAAAACGGCTAGAGTATCTCTTCATATATTCCTACTTGAGGATCACCTCAAGTAGGAATATATGAAGGTATCAACCTTGCTAATATTAACCAAGCAGCTCCCTCCACTGAGATCGACTTTGTTGTCTCTACTCTCAACCAAGCGATAGGAGGTAGATTCAGATTCGTCTTATTACTTGGAAAGGTGTCAAACTGTTTCTTAAATAGAGCCAGAGTCCAGTCAACATGCAGTGCAACTTTTTGTATCGCGATTCTATTTCAAAACTCAATCCTTCTCCTTGCATATCCATTAATCACATTCGCGCAGCAGTTTAATGGGCTCGAACCAGCTTTATGCTCAGATACCGTCGTCCGATTGACGTGTTCCGTATAACTTGAGTCAACAATTGCAAATAAATAATTGCGTGTTTCATTTGCATGTATATGAGAGGATCAATAATATTTTGTAGTGTCTGTACGGTCAAAATTTTGATGAATTTTCTCGTCAAACTCAAGCTATTTAATAGTTATATTTATAATTTTGGATGTAGCTGTATTCTATCAAGCTAAGTGGTTTGCTTCTTCATTTATAATAAGGACAGCTAAGGACTGGAACAGTTTGCCTGCGTCGGTTTTCCCGCCTGGTTATAATGTGGGTGTCTTTAAGACTAGAGTGAATAGGCTTTTAATAAGCTAGTGTGTTTTGCCATCCTCGATTGCGTCGCCGCTTTCCATCAGGTGGGACTGCAGTCAAGCACTAGCATATAAGTGATAAAAAAAAACCTGTATTTTATGCTCTCAATTTTTTGGATGACTCACTCATAACCTCATTTAGAATAATTTCGTATTCTATCCAAATATGTAAGCTTTTATTATAAAGAACATTAAGTTATATTGGAAATTGAGTAATACTATAAAAATACAATATATACATATGTGGGCGAGCTACGCAAAAGTTAAGTTACTAAATTAATATATCTGCGGCAAGTTATTATGTTCGTCTTTTCTGTTCATTGTTTTATGGAAATTGACACCCTTGCCAATTAATCTGTGCCCTTGCGCACTGATAACAACGATGCTCCTTCAAACTAAATTTGAAGGATCAACTATTGTTCCTTCAAATTCAGTTAGCAGATTTGCCAGATGTAGTGACTAGAAAGAAACGGCAAGGGAACGAGACAAGGCTCTGTATGGCCATCATAGCGTGCCACCATATGCCATATTAATATAGGGGCTTAGGATCAGTTAAGATAATAAACTCCGACAAAAGATAAACAGTGATAAACTTAAATTGTTTTCCATCTCCTAATTGTATAATCACACATCTTGTCAATAAATTATCACATACTTAAGTATCATTAATTTTGTGATACAGGTTGTGGACATTTTAATAAGTTTTTGTACTCAATTGAATCAACAAACAATTGGTTCGTACACATTTTATTGATGTGTTCAGACTTTTTGTGTAGTATCTTAGCTCTGGGCAGTAGCGACGTTAATAGTTATTAGCGAGTTACTTGCTATCGTACTTACATACAACTTTATAGTAGTGTATCTACTTTGAGGATGGGTTATTGGTAGGTACCTCAGATACAGGAATCTCCTAGTTCGGGTGCCTTTTGGTAATTTATACTTAATTAAGATACACCTATAAAACTGTTTATTTATAAGTGAGCAAAATGTGTAATTTATTTGTGAAATAAATATATTATTATTATTTATTATTATTGTTAACGGATCGTGTTATTTTATCCCAAAGTTTCTTATCGATATTCGTGGAACCCTATTAGCTGTAGAGATGAAACGGAGTGAAGAAACTGAGTAAATTTAATCTCCTAATGACGCCGTCTAATCCCGTTTAGGTTGCATGTTTGAACGCTTTTTTGTAAGACGAGATGAGTAAGTACTTAATCTTAATATCATAGTATTAATTAGTCTGCTTATCTTATAAACATAAATATTCCAATGTATTTAGAAATTTTACAATTTTACCAAAGTTTTCACATTTTTCCTTCCTACATCTCGTCTGTCATCGTTTTAAGTTCATCATCCGTAGAAGATTGACTTATTACAACATTTTAAGAGGTGAATAAAAAATTTAAACATTTAATTGGGACCTGCGGCCGACGCGACGATGTGGTTTGCCTGTGGGCGGGAGACATGTCAGGACCAGATAACCGGGTCCTGCTCGCCCGCGCACGCCCTCGCTACAATGCAGGCTTTGCAACAACTTAAATGCAAATCTTGTTTCATTACACTTGCATTTGACATAACCGAGGTGCGATTGCGAAAGCCGGAATTTATAGTAACTTTATAGCCAGGTTCTAACGCAAGACCGATAGCTGTTGGCACTAATGATTTGGATACATGTCCAATGCTGTAATAGGACAATGCGAATACTGAAGTTCTATTGTTTAAAGTTCAATTTGTACGTTAACACATTAAATTATTTCTCATAATAGCATTAAATGTATTATTCCCTTTAAAGTTGATTAACGGGAAAGTTGTTCTTAAGTCACACCTCTGTTATTCATTTTTGAGTAATTCACCTCTAAGTATGCATCAAGAGTAAACATTGTTAACTTATCCGAATTGAACACGAGTGACATCAATACAATGGAATGTTTGACAGAATAGTCACATGGATTTATTCCCGTTTAGAGAAAGGCTTGACTAATTGGTAAACGAATGCCACGCGAGATAAAATTAAATTTTCACAAAGCTCACGTTGAGTCCGAAGAGGGAGACGTGATTCACGCGCGTAAACAAAACAACTAGCCGCTCGAATTAACTACAAATACGGCATAAAACGTAAACATGGAAACGATCGTTGCGTCCACTTAAACAACTCCGATTAGGACACTGCTTTGCGCGAGATATAAATACATGACCGCAAGCTTTGCACACCATAAACAATAATCCTTAACACGATTTGTCACAGAGGGAGAACACTCGCGGTACAGACGAGAACAGAGACGCGGGCGCGTGCGACCGGCGGCGCACGAAAACGTGCACGCGCTACCATTGCATCCGCACGACAGACAAAACAGTCGGCTTGGCCGTCGAAAGCGCAAGGGCCTTCGCCCCTTCCGAGTCCGTGATCGCGCGGCGGGATGCAGCGAATGCTAATACTGTACAGGGCTGCCCACTCGCCGAGCCCGCATCGGCTTAAGACTCAATTGCCGTAATGACGATAAAACTGTTGCTACGCACACCACGCTAATAATATTTTAAAGGATGAAGTTTAAAATCTGATCTTCTTTGTTCTTTTAAAATCAAATCAAATAATATATATTTCACGAATGGTTAGTGGTTAAACTGGTGTCAGAGTCGTTCAGGGTGCCCTTAGGCTATTGGCTTAAGAACTGGTGTCTAGATGAGTATAACCGGGACCGACTTTTTACGTGTCATCTGAAGCACGGAGACGATTAGACAAATGCCAAAAAACGGTTACCCATCTCTCAACTGAACTTACCTGACGTTGTATTTGTAGTGATCACAGCTGGCTATGAGGAATATTTGAGTAGGTATGCTAAACTAGAATTTATTAATAAAAATATAGGTATGACGAAAAAAATAAAGGCAATAACGGACCATAAACTTGACAATAAGGGTTGAATCAGATTATAAGATACAGCACAGCCCTGGCTCGAAGATGTATGAAAAACTATGGCACGGGTGCCATCTGCGTTAGGGAGGGGCCCTAGCATTAGCGGGATGACGTTATGCACTCCCAGAAGGGTTCGTGGCTTATCTCGTTAAATCACTCGACCCGCGTGTTGCGGCAAATTTAATTCTATTCTACATTTACCTATAATTTATTTGCTGAAGGGCCGGTAAATATACACGTACGATAACTACGATTACCTTTCGGCAAGCCTTCCATTTATAGCCTGTTCTGTCCGTTCTTGTCGACATTTGTAGGGGAGGGTATAAAATTATTACCTAGATAGGCCCGAGAAATGATCTTTAATCCGTACGGATGCTAAATACTTAACACTAAGTTTCGTAGGTACTATAAAACTGAAATGAACTCATATTTCACAAAAGTTTTATTCATCTTTGTAAAATATAAACACATCAGGAAAAAAGTTAAACTGAAAGAAAGATTAGTTGTTGTGTGTTTAAGTTTAATTTAACTTTTAATAATAATAATAATAAGGATTCGATTGCTTAAATGGAAGTGGGCAGGTCATGTTTGTCGGATGGAAAATAGTCGATGAGCAAAAAGAGTGACAGAATGGATACCGAGAGATGGCACTATGTAAGGGTCGACCAAAGAAAAGGTGGACAGATATTTTTATAGAAAAAGCAGGATCGCAGTGGATGACAAAGGCTCGGAATAGAAATTCATGGAAGAAAATGGGGGAGGCCTACGCCGAGGAGGCGACTACTACGAATAATATAATTAATTAAATGTAATTGTAGATTGTAGTAGAATAAAGGCTAATTTTATTTTTTTTATTTATTTTATAATAATAATAATATCTTGGGACAATCCACACACGGTCATCCGATCCCAAACTAGGCAGAGTATGTCCTTAATATGTTAACCAGACAATTTAATGACAGACATACCTATATTTTTTTGTTAATACATACTTAAATAGATAAATAATACCCAGACACTCGGTGCGACTCAAACCCACGGCCTGTTGAATAGCCGTCAGAGTGTCCACTGTGTAACCACTATAGAGGCCCGTCCGGCTTTCTCTGCAACATCCCAATATAGACTAATACTAGTAATAGACTGCTAAAAAAATATTTAAGCAATAAGTCCGTCTATGTACAAATAGAGCATGAAGTATTAACTAAATCCTTTACCAGTTAACTCCGGATCACAAGAATTGTAATTAACCTATCTATTAGATTACTATAACTGCTAAATTAACTCACGTCAATGTAAAACAGATTCTGCGTTACTGTTGTTTATTACCATTGGCTACCTTCTCTTGCTAACTGATCTATTCTTTTCATCCTAAGGTTGTCTGGAAGCAATCGCAACCAGCGATAAGACCGCCGAATGTATACCATTGTATAAACTTTTTGTAATTTGTATTTCCTGTTCTTTTTGGTGTGTAATAAAGAGTTGTCTATCTGTCTATCTATATTTCGCTTATTTAACTCATGACTACATCGTGCATAACAATAAAATTTCGTATTGTAATAATGGGAGGGTGCAGCCAATCCCTCTTACGTCACTATGAATTTATATTTATCGATAAATGCTATAAATACCCCATACGCTGAGTTCACGAGCTGTTAATAGACAAAAATAATTTAATCATTTTGGATCGTTTTTTGTATGGGAATAGTTCACACAGTTCGTAGCCATTACATTTTCCTTAATCACATCATCGTGAAACACTATTTACCTCTGAATAGGATAACACAATGATTTTTCAGTAATTTATGTTGTTTGCTTTTTTTGTTCGAATACTATGTATTCGACGTACGATAGCTGATCGATTGTGTGTAAATTATACTAGGCAGGATATCAATATTATTATTAATTAATTTCCATTCTCACAAGGAACGGCTGCCAATAATGCTGGCTCTTCTCAGTTGTCGATATCACTTATATCATCGTCACAACTAAAATTATCTCGACACATTACTTAAGTAAGCCAATGCCCTTTTTAACAAAATTATTTCTTAAGTGAAAATAATTTCTAACCCACTTCTCGATTTTATGGCAACACAGTAGGAAGTCTTACTTATACTTGCAAAAGAAAATATTTTCGGGGTTACTTTTGTTTACATATTTCGTTGTATCCTGGGGTAAGTTAAAAAGCAAGCCCTATAAAGACCAACAAACTGTTACTAAACATACAATGTAAATCAAAACGTTACATGTTTGGGTAAAATGTATTTTTGGTAATCTTCGTGAATTTTTGATTTGTTTCAGTTTATAATTTAGTTAATAAACGTTGTTTGTTTGTGAACAAAGAAAATTATAGCCGATTTCAGATTCTATCTAACCTGTATTAGTCTACACCCTTAGGGCTAACAATAAAGTTAATTGTATACGTTGTTTGTTTGTGGACAAAGAATATAATACCTTCAGATTCTTTCTAACCTGAATAAAATTAGTCTTCATACTTAAGGCTAACGATAAAGTTAATTGTATTCAAGTTAAGTCTATTATACATGGACTGAAACTGGAGATTGCATTTTGTAATTAAAGTCTTAATTTATACTTACCTCTTGTCTAAATCAAAAAATCTAAATAAAAAAAAATACAAACGTCCTATGATATTAACCTTTAAAATAAATGAAATAACGTAGACGCATAAATATGAATAACAATGAAAACACAAACATGAACCCGACATAAAAATAATACCAACTTTGCGATTAATGTGAAGCTAAGTACGGGAAAAGTAACCAAAACAAAGCTACATTATAACCTAAAATATGAAGTCCTAAGTTCGATAAAAATAAGAACCTCCAAATACAATGCGGAAACGTTCTGCATCGGTTAAGAATCAACTAATTCTCCTTTCGCCTGTAAAACCGGATTAAACTATTCGTGGAACTTCTAAAAGCATCCAGTGATTTATAATGGAAACGTGAGAAAATATGAATGATATTTTTGAAGCAGAATTGACAGATGAAGGGACGATTCCCTTGCATGAACAGGAGTGGGCATTAGTTTAAAGTGGAGATATTGTACTGTCATAATAGTACGAATAACACATCTATCTAAAAGAAGATGTAATCGTGTAGTCATTTATATTATGTATGTGGCATTTTTTAGTTATTTCTTGCTGTAATGAAAGAAAATATAATGTAATAAATGTTTCAAAAATATCAAAAAGTCGACGACTATGGCTCAAAAGATACCTACATTCTTGGTGAGAATGCTGCTAGTAAAATACCTTTCTCCTCAATCGAACACATTTAAATCTATCTATGCGCATAGTCTATGCCTCTATGGTATATTTTCAAAAACTCATCACGTGTCATCCATGTCTTTAGCACCGTCTGGATTAAACGAAGCGTTGAACTCATAATAAACAATTTACGAGCGCATAAAGCGAAGTCTAATAAGTGGAATTTTAACAGAGCCTGACTTTAGACCAAAGAAAGGTTGTAAAGTTAACCAATGTTGAATTGCTGCAATAAAATACAGTAATAAAAGGAACATATTGACTAATTATAATCGACAGAAGCGAAGCAGAAGCAAAGTACCCAACTAATTTGAAGTTTTTTTAGGATTACGGAAACTGGCAAGCTTGCACAAGACAAAATTTTAAATGAGGATCCACAAGATCTGTGTTACTATAAGGTTCTCTCTGCTTCTCCTGGACTTGGTTTGACGGTGAGTTACTTTATAGTTATGGAAGTTGAGTTATATAACTTAATGATGTGACGAACGAGACGCCTGATGTGGCCTGATGACAAACGACACGTCCTACCATAAGCAATTGTATTGTACTGCGGTTCGTCACCTGAGACCCAGTCATTTCTACAGCTACTTGCCCGCTAGTGCTCTATAAAGCGTCGTATTACTTTCCTATGTCTGAAGTCACTTTATATGCAAATGATATGAGTTTGTTTCGGATTTTCTTAAGGGTATAAATATGCTCTATCTAAATATTACGTCAGGCAATAGTAAAACAGCCCTGCGCCGCCCCTGTTTAAATAACGTTCATCATTTTAAGTATTTTTTAATACAAATCAAAACCTAAACATACCTAATCAATGCGTGCTTGTCAAAATTAATTTGACTGTGTAACTGAACACTTTTTCTAAACTTGTTTAATGATGCAAGTGTGTCTGCGTTTGCTATGGTTATCATTGGCGGCCCTATAGCGACCATGTTTTAAAAATATTCGCTGAAACTACGTAAAGTTAACTCAATCAAGGTACAAAAGTAAAGCTTCCATGGGTTGTCCGGGTAAGAATATTATCCTCCCATCTCCTTCCGTTGGTTATCCGTAAGAGGCGACTAAGGGAAAACAAGGAGACAGCAGCTTCTTTCTATTAGATTACCTACCACCTATACCCACTACAATCCCCTAGACACCTACCAAGCAAGGGGATTATGGCAACCCCGCCCTTCTAAGAGGGAGGTCTTTGTTCAGCAGTAGACGTCTTCCGGCTGCTGATGATGATGTACAAAAGAATGATTATGTGGCTTGAAATTCTTATACAAGCTGGAATTTGAAAGATAAAATACCTATGATAATCTTACTAAATAAAAATCACCCATGGACATGGATTTGTGTTCGAAACTGTGTCAAGAAAATAAAAATAATGCTCAATTGAATCAGTAAAATTTGTTTAACCTACAATTCTATGAATGAATATGAATTTATTTTAGCGACCCATCTAAACTTACGCACTCATTAATTCAGCCCATGTTTAGGTTTCAAGTACATTTGATGTACACAATTCTAAAAATTGCTACACATTCCAAAAACACTTAAAACAGAGCTGAATCTCATTACAGTGGCTACAGTATTTGTGTACACCATTAAGAGTCGAGAAAGAGAATTATGTTTGTTGATGGAATGGATAGGCGATGGTGACGAGCGCGCTGACGGAGATGTAAACAAACACACCATGACAGGCTACGGCTGTTGACCGGGTTGAACCATGCTAATATACTGTTGATGGTAAATATTATGGAATTTAATTCTTTGCACGTTTTTGTGCACGCAAAGCGGTTTCCCGGTGCGCAACAGAGACTACGTATTATAACTAATAATACAAACTTGCTAAAAAGTTTAGGCTATCGGGTCTATGCCTTGTATAGACAGACATATTACCTATGTACTCGTTTATACAAGAGACATTTTATGTAATGTTGTCTTTTACTTACGCGAACATTACACATTGAAATCAAACTACTTTTACGGATTTTATCGCGGTTTATTTTAGATTTTACTATCCCGACGTTTAGAATGCTTTGCAGCACCCATGGTCACGGGAGGACTGAGATGTTGATCGTCCTTATGTCACAACTAGCTGACCCACGCAGCTCCGCCTGCGCTATTTTTACGTTAACTAAACTTTGAATAACAGACATATTCGCATCGAATACATAACCTCATTTTTTATAGTCGGTTAAAAACTGGGACCCACTTTTTACTTGCTCTCCGAAGCACGGACCCGTTTAGTTCAAATGGCGTTAAACGGTCACCCATCTATTTAATGACCTTACCTAACGTTGCTTAACCCGATCGATTACAAAACCTTGATAACAACTCTCTATGAGTGTTCCCTTACTAATATTTATTATATTTTATAGAAAAATTGATAAAATCGGACCAAGCGTATAACCAAGTACCCGTTTTGACTTTAATCCCCTCTCCCAAAAGAACCGTGCTAGATTAAGGGATAAAAAGTATCCTATGCCCTACCTCGTAGTAAGATCTCAAATCATGCCAAGTTTCATTTGAATCCATTCAGTAGTTTCGGCGTGATGCTCAGCCGTGATACAGACAGACAGACAGACAGACAGATAGACAGACAGACAGACAAAAATTAAAAAAAAATACATTTTCGGCCTCAGTATCGGTTATAGAATGCCCTCCAAATATAATTTTCAAAATATCTTCAATGTACAGAATTGGACCTGTTACAGTTTTATTATAAGTATAGATTATGCCGGTGTACCATCAGATCTTCTTAGTTATTATTGTTGGTCCAATCTACACAGTACGAGCTTACAGTATCTTGAGGCCGTGCAGTGTTTTGCTTGGTATTGGATTTAATTATATTTATCACAGGATCCCAAGCCGGTGGTAACACCCAAAAATGGTAACATCTTCTCTATTGAAATTTGAATGTTTTTTGATTTCGATAGCCTCACGAATCATCCTAGGTAGGAATCGATAGATTGATAGTGTTTTTACGACGGAAGCTGTTTAAAGTTGTTGTGTTTTATTTGTTTATATTAGCAATCCAGTATGAAATTCTATACTAGCTCTCAAGTACGCGTCAAACCAGCGACCCCGCGATAATTGGCTACTTGAGCTCCAACACCCTCAGCAGTAACTTAACACTTATCGCGATGAGATGACGGGGAAACACAAAATGAATGATCACTCGGATGATAACAATATCTAAAGAATTAACTTGGGGACTTAAAATCCACTAGAGCGTAGTCCATTTATCGATACCGGGAGCGTTAGAACTTGTTTAATCAGTTTGTTTTTCTGTAACTGCTTATTTTTTTGCCCGAATGCTCCAGGAGGAGGGTTATTTTTTTCTAAACGGCTCGATAGAATTTGACTCGTAGTTGTGGGAGTAACAGATAAATAAATAAAATCTTGGGACAATCCATACACGGTCTTCTGCTCCCAAACTAGGCAGAGCCTGTAGGTACTATGGAAACCAGACAACTGATACTAATACTTATATACCTTGTTTTTGTAGATAATACACACATAGATAAAACACACCCAGACACTTGGTGGAAATCGAACCCACGACCCATCGGGTATCGGAAAGCGTGTGAAACCGCCAATTAGGAAAGTTGTTCAATAAACAACATTAATAATTTTATCATACACACAGCTCTCTCACCAACATACTTATAGTATAAAGAAAATATTAGGTGCATACGAGTATATTATCCAGTCTAAACTCCTCAGCTTAATATAAAATAAAAGTGATATTAAAAATCAGCACTCTTCCATTACGGGAAACAAACAAAATCCCAAAAGCCTTGTGTTGTGATCTCGTGTAGCAAATAAGTTGATATTACACAATTTACATCATAACAGAGATAATAATCTACGTAAATTGTTTACCCAGTCCGTGGCGAGGTATTCTTTGGACGTCGGCTGCGGGCTCCGTACATGGGGCATGGGGGCTCCCTGTAAGGAAAGTGGTCCCATTGTGGCGGCCGCGCCGTAGGTTGTTCACCTAAGTGAAAAACTGGCAGAATCCTAAATGCCAAGGACCGGTCCCTGCTTGGAATGCTCTCACTTTTAGATTTTACTAAATTTGACAGCAAAAATTTATTACATTGTCCTCAGTAAATAGTATAGGTACTTGCTATAACAAAGTCGTTAAAAGCGTCCGCATGACTTGTTTGGTCTCTTGTTACATCAACTACACAATGGTTGTAAATGCGGTTTTGAATATAATTATGTAATTTAGAGAAGATTTTTGTAAAGGTTTTTATGATAGGATCTAATCCTTACGTCCAGGGCTAACAGACAAGAGTCATTGTGACTCCTGTCGGACAACCCTGGACACCAGTACAAACTCGTCTTGAAATCCATATCAGGCTAGAAAAATAAATACAAGAAGACAAGCTCATTATAAACTAGTCGTTTAACAGATTGTCATCAAATATAGATAAAGCTAAGCTATGCTATTACAAGCTGGTTTCAGACTACGCTATGTATAGGTACTTATAATAAAACTGTAACAGGTCCAATTCTGTACATTGAAGATATTTTGAAAATTATATTTTGAGGGCATTCTATAACCGATACCGAGGCCGAAAATGTAATTTTTTTAATTTTTGTCCGTCTGTCTGTCTGTCTGTCTGTATCTCGGCTGAGCATCACGCCGAAATCTCGAATTATGCCAAGTTTCTTGGCATAATTTGAGATCTTACTACGAGGTAGGACATAGGATACTTTTTATCCCGTAATCTAGCACGGTTCTTTTGGGAGAGGGGATTAAAGTCAAAATGGGTACTTGGTTATACGCTTGGTCCGATTTTATCAATTTTTCTTTATAATATAATAAATATTAGTAAGGGAACACTCATAAAGAGTTGTTATCAAGGTTTTGTAATCGATCGGGTTAAGCAACGTTAGGTAAGGTCATTAAATAGATGGGTGACCGTTTAACGCCATTTGAACTAAACGGGTCCGTGCTTCGGAGAGCAAGTAAAAAGTGGGTCCCAGTTTTTAACCGACTATAAAAAAGGAGGTTATGTATTCGATGCGAATGTTTGTTATTTAAAGTTTAGTTAACGTAAAAATAGCGCAGGCGGGGCTGCGTGGGTCAGCTAGTACCTAATATAATAGCATACAGTATATAGCTCATAGCAAAACAATATCGCGCACCATACATTGTTATGGACACGTTCACACTATACTGTACTATATATTATTGGCTTACTATACGCTATAAATTGGTGCGATGTGCTTAGTTCATGTTGTGCTATATCGCGCGGCCCCCTTTTCTTCCTCCCTCAACTCCGGCCGTCCCACAATGGAAACGAGCGTTATACTATAAATGCTTGCGATAATATCGCGTAATGTGAACGCCATGCTATATAGTATAGCATTAGGTCCTTCTTTGCTATACTATATATAGCTCAATAGTATAGCGTAGTCTGAAACCAGCTTTATAAAGACAGAGAGAAAGTGTGAAAGAGACAGGGTGAGAGATAACGTTACTCACACTTCAATATTAATTAAATCTATATATAGGACAGGTACATGTAAATCGAAGTAGTTATAGGCAAATGCATCAAGATTGACGACCGCAGTTACGCTCAGCCGCAGATGCTCAGAAACGATAGGGTTGAAATTGATAAATGATAATAACACCTTTACAAATGAATGTCGAACAGGGTTATCAGTAGCTATTAAGTCCACATAAACAGGACATAATTCTGTAGTATTCATATTTCTTCTTCTTCTTCAGCCTGTATCGGTCGTCCATTTCTGGACATAGGCCTCCTCCATTTCCCTCCAGTTCCGGCGATCTTTTGCCCTTCTGATCCAGTCAGGGCCTGCGTGTCCTCTGATGTCGTCCACCCAACGTCCACAATCTCCTGTTCGCTCGAGGCGTCCACTCCATAAGACGCCTTGTCCACCTATTGGGCTGCATACGAGCTATGTGTCCTGCCCACCTCCATTTCCTTTGGGCAATTACGTGGATGACATCCCTCAGTCTGGTTTTGTTCCTGATCCATTCATTGGTTTTGTGGTCGCGCAAGCTTACTCCGAGCATCGCCCTTTCCATTGCTCTTTGCGCGGTTCATATTTATGTTTTTGTAAATAAGAAAAACTACATGATCTACCTAATAGGTCTCATTCTGTAGTTCTTTTCATGTTACAAACAGAATCAAGTGCAGCATAGTTTATTATGTTTTTGGGAAATTATCTATACATAAGCAAATTTAAAGTTAACCGCTTGCGGTCTTCTTATTGCAGGCGTTGATATTATGCACCTAGGTACTAATAACTATTGTATGTGTCAATATCTTTTAGGTAGATACTAATAAATAATTTATTTACAAATAAAAGTAATAAGTTTGTATTTGTATCATTTGTCTTGTCTGCTTACTATAGCACAGGCTCTGCCCAGTTGTATCCCAGGATAATATTATTTTTTATTTATTAAAAAAACCTCTAAAATCATTGTAACAAGACTGTTAAAATTCCAGATTGCAGCGTGGTAATTTTGCGCCAATACCTTAAATTCGAAGGACTTCTGTTCTTTATTTATCGACAGCTTTTTCTCGTATTTTAAGCTGCTGAGGTGAAAAGACACCTATTTTTCATCACATGCTAGAACCGTGAGTGCACATACGAAACGCCTACCGACTCAAGCGACGCAACAAATAACAAACAATGGCTTGTTATCCCGTTGTCGTGAGCAAAGTTCGGGACTCCGGTGTGACGTGACATCCTCGCATTGTGTCACTAATCAGACAAGCATTGACCGGGCGTCTAGAGGGTTGAGCCTCCAGTTATTAAAATGGAAATAGGTGCTTACTTAAGGTGGTTCGACTACTTGTTGGTTGTTTGGTGTAACGTTTCGGTTACAGCCTATTGTTATGAGTATTCTTTGTAGTTATCCCTTTGAAACTAAAGTAAGAAGAAGAAGAAGAAGAAAAACAAGAAAAATATTTAATGTGACAAAAATAAATTACGGCAATAAAACAGAGATATAACTATTAAAATAAACCGAACTTACACAGTACTAAGAAAATATCAACACAGACATAATTATTGCCACATAGGGCCCCACCTCAGCGACATGCTGGTTGCTGGTTGACACAACCAGCGCTGGTATTATGGTAAGGCCTTTGTTGTAATCACGGACACAATAAAGCGTTATTGTGTAAACTGTATATTCTATATATTTTTTTTATTATTATCTGCCTGTGTAGCGACACAGGCATATAATAATAAAAAAAATATATAGAATATACAGTTTTACAAACAGTGGTGTTTACGTCTCGTAGGTATTTTATATTTTATTTTATACACGTCGGTACATAGCTAAGAAGGTCAATAGCATGGTCAGGTGTATTTAGAAAACATATAACGTAAGGTGTATGGATGTTTGTAAAAGTCCTATTTAAAGACTCAGCAAGATTGTCCTGTGTTGAAATTGAAACGGCCCGATTGAGAATGAACCTCCATCTAACAGAAGACCGCAGCTAATTATAACGACAAGACTGGCATTTTGCTCCTGTAGCAAGGGTTTCATTTAGTTACTATGCTGGCACTGTTGATGTAAGTCAGCTAATCTGCTTTACTACCCCCATCTAGATGACCGCTTACTATCAGGCTACCTCTATCAATTACAGCAGTATAATTATATATACAGAGTGTAAGGGACTACGTACTGAAAACTTTTTTAGAAGATTTCTCATATTGTCCGTTACAGAAACCATTTACTTACATGGAGAATGACAAATGACTAATAACTTGTTAATTTTTGAGCATGTAGTGAATACGGGCGGAATAATATTTATTTTTCAAATTACAATGCTAATTTCAATCAAGCCGCCTGCCAAGCGTGGAGATTATGGCAACCCCTCCCTTCTAAGGGAGAGGCCTTTGTTTAGCAGTGGACTTTTCGGCTGCTGATGATTGCTAAGTTTGCACAAATAAGTAAATTATTATTTTTAAATTGAAATCATTATTATACCAATAATGATGTTATCCTAATTTAATTAAAAAAACTGTTTTTTTATTGGAAAGTCTTTAAAAAGCCGATGAAAAATTTCAACACTAGAATGAATCATGTACTGGATCCCTGGTATCGGTTTTCAGTACGATGTCCCTTCCACCCCTATGTTTAGTTGTCTGGAAGAAATCGCTATTAGCGAAAAGACCGACATTTGTATCTAATTTATGTTATTTTCTACGTTTTCTATATGTGTTACTTTGGTGTGCAAATAAAAAGAAGAGTATTCTATTCTATTATATTTTTTCGCGAGAGCAAGAAACGCAGCTATAAACTGCGTACCTATATCTTCGTCTCTTTTAAAAGTCATCATCATCATTAGCAGCCGAAATACGTAAACTGCTGAACAAAGGCCTCCCCCTTAGAAGGGAGGGGTTGCCATAATCGCCGCGCTTGGCAGGCGGCTTGGGGATCGCAGTATAGGTGAAAGATAAATCCAAGAGAAAGACGCTGCTGCCCGTCTTCTTGTTCTCGCTTAGTCGCCTTTTACGACACCCAAGGAGAGGAGATGGGGTGATGCAATTCTAACCCGGTATCCTACAGGTTTAAAAGTAACCTAATTTAACACTGTCATAAGTAGGTACTGGTGGTATTAAGGTCGAGTAAGTACAAAATAACATAGTAAAATAATGGATATGTACCTGCTCGAAAATATTTAGCTATTTGGATACTTAGTTAATATTATGTAAAAAAGTACCACGAAATATGATGCTTAGCCTTTGCACTATTATTACAATCCCGTGGGATAGATTACCAAACTTTAATGTGCTTAAAGTATCTAACTAATGAAAATTAATATAATTAGGAGGTCCCTATAGCACTCGTAAGCCTTGGAAACTATAAGGACTTTAAAGTTGTAGCTGCTTAGGTGAAATTTAATTAATAAACCTTCTGGTAGAAATTCTTTAGATGATGGTGCAAACCAAAACTAAAGTTGTAACGTGTTACATATGCTTCTTTAATTTTTAGTACCTTTTGAATTTTTTGGGTCTTGGTTAGGTGAAATTTTGTCAAATGATGACAACATTTTTTGTCTATGACATAGAGGATCATCAAAATAGACGATGGGAAGAGCATTTTTTGTTTCGATCTGTCATTTAAATAGGATTCACTTTCCTCAGTTTTCTTGTAAAGAATAAACATGTCTTGAGACAATTTTTTGTTAAGCGTATTAAATCGCTTCTTCAAGTAATGTTATTTTGAAATAATAAAGGCCGGTAAGTGTCCTCGCCATCGGGGCAACGTATTCTGCTAAATATTTCGAAGATTCGAGTTCGTAAAAATGAAAAAATTCTTTTGTTTCAGCGTGACTCGCGGCTCTTTTTTTACCTTTTAAATTTTATATCAAATTTTGATCCTTTATCATGCGTTAGCGCATTGATTTGGCCTTCCGTCCATTCGGCGAGACATGGCATTTATTTTCCTGTGAGCGGCCGTTGTGGAGATTTCGCCGACACCGAACAGGATATACAGGATTTGGAGGCATGGATCCCCACGGTCACGTAAACCTTTTTTTATATCTATTCCATCATAGATATGTACTGAGGTAAAGCAATTTAATTTTTTTTTTCCTAAACTTTTTGTACCATTGAACATAGGTAAAAATTCTTGTAATTAGTATTAGGAGATCGGCCTAAATTTAAACTCAAAATTGTATCCTCAAGAGCATTAAAATTTAAGATTTAACCTGTTTCGGTTTTTTGCATCACCCTCCCTTATGATTAGAAGTCTATGCTAGACGCTGTGTTATTCAGGTAACTATTTTTTATATATATTTCGGATATCGACCTGGCGCCCGTACTTATTACTTTATCTTAAATAAAACACATTACATCACATATATATATTTTTTTTATTTTTTAATTTTATATTACAATTGTCGCCTAGCGATCAGGGACATGATTGAGGATTAATATGTTTCAATGGTACAATACTTAATTTTTGAACGCCTGTTCATAACTTTTGTTTAGACAGCCTTGTCTAACTTTATTTTATACTATTTAGTATAAGCCTTTTGTGTTAGATGTATATTTCTACTGACAACCATTAGGTAGGTAACCTTTTTATTTTGTTTTTTAAAGATAAACTTGTTCCTTCGACAGTTTATTATATTTTGTTGTCCGTACAGAATCTACTGAGCAAACGGATTACAATGTTTAATGTCTTTCTTTAGCACTTCTACGGGTTGGAGATAACTGTGTTGTTTCTTTCCATTTTTGAATTGTATCGAGTCATAGGTTTTAATAAAAACTACTTCTACGTGTAATTGGAGAGTCTGTAAGTAATAGAATATAAGTTTATAATTTTTCATTCTGGTGCACATATACACTTCATAATGCTTGATGGTTCTTGACCTTTGAACTTTGAACTTGAATACTAGAGTTTATTAAACTTTAACCTTTGACATACAGTGAATTAAACTAATAAGTTAATAATTTACAAACAATAAACATTATTTTGTGATAATAACATACAAATTATACAATTCTTAATTATCCCTTCATTTAAACCTTGTATTATTTTAGGTTTTGATTTTTGGTTGAAGTTTGGTTTAGCTAAAGATTTATTAAAAAATATAACTCTTGTTCCTGTCGACCATGCTAATATTTGTTCTATTACTGCTGCGGATTCACTTTCTCCCTCTGAGAAACAGCAATTATCTGAAATAATTTCCCTTTTTGAAGATATTTCTTATGAAAAGAAAGGCTTAGGTCTTACTCACTTAGTAGAACATAAAATTAATACTACTGGTGAACCTTTTAAACAACGTTATTGGCCCTTGAGTCCGGCTAAACAAAAAGAACTTTATGATGAAGTAGAAGTTTTATTAAAAGAAAATATTATTCAACCTTCTAAATCTCCTTGGTGTTCTCCAGTCCTCGCGGTTGAAAAGCGTGATGGCGGCACACGTTTGTGTTTAGATTCTCGTCGTTTAAATTCTGTAACTATTAAGGATTCATACCCTTTGCCTTATCCTTCTAGAATACTAGATAACCTTAGAGGTGCTAAGTATATAAGCACCATAGATCTTTCTAAAGCTTTTTTACAAATTCCTCTTGAAAAATCTTCGCGTGAGAAGACTGCTTTTGTTGTACCTGGAAAAGGACTGTTTGAATTCATCAGAATGCCCTTTGGACTTTCCAACGCACCTGCTGAACTTCAAAGATTAGTAGATAAATTATTTGGACCTGAATTTGACCAGGTAGCCTTATTCTGTTACCTCGACGATTTAATTCTAGTAACTTCTGATTTTAAAACACATTTAGAGTATTTGCGTAAAGTTTATTGCATTCTAAAATCGGCTGGTTTAACAGTGAACTTAAAAAAGTGTGAATTTTGTAAAGATAAATTGCGTTATCTTGGCTATATTGTAGATGAGAATGGTTTGCACACTGATCCATCGAAATTAGATGTAATTAAAAATTTTCCCCGTCCTGAAACAGTAAAACAACTTAGAGGTTTTCTTGGTTTATGCTCTTATTATCGTAGATTCATTAATAATTTTGCTGATATCGCTTCGCCGTTGACTAAGCTTACTGGTGGAAGTAAAAATTCTAATAAAACTATTGTTTGGAATAGTGAAGCCGAAAATGCTTTTGTAGATTTAATATCTGCGCCAGCTTTGATATCTGCGCCAGTCTTAAACTGCCCAGATTTTGAAAAACCTTTTTTCTTGCATTGCGATGCTAGTGCTGTTGGCATTGGAAGTGTATTGACTCAAGAAGACGAACATGGTGCACAACATCCTGTTGCGTATTATTCTAGATCTCTTAATAAATGTGAAAGGAATTATAGTACTACTGAGCGCGAGCTTTTGTCGATTTTAGATTCTATTGAACACTTTAGACCTTATGTCGAAGGTATGAAATTTAGTGTCATTACTGACCATGCTTGTTTAAAATGGCTTTTAAAACTTAATAATCCTTCTGGTCGTCTCGCACGATGGGCAGCTAGGATATCTCAATTTACTTTTGATATTATTCATAAAAAAGGATCTCAACATTTAGTTCCTGATTTTCTTTCTCGTATAGAGGTTGCTGCTGTTAATTTTGCGCCTGTTAATGTAATTTTTCCTGATGAAGATATTTATGATCCTTGGTATAAAAAGATATTTATTAATTGTCAAAAATCTCCTTGTAAGTATAAAAATTTTAGAGTAGAGGATAATACTTTGTATAGGTATTGTAAAAATAAATTCGATCAAAATAGTCGTTTAAATTGGAAAATTGTTGTTCCGAAGGAACATATATTAGATACTATTCGTGCTAATCACGATGATGTGAATTCTGGTCATTTAGGAATTCATAAAACTTTGCATAAAATAAAACAACATTATTTTTGGAAAGGAATGTTTAATGACGTTCATAAACACATAAATTCTTGTGAAACTTGTAAAGCTTATAAAAGTTCGACTTCTGCGCCTCACGGTATTATGATAAATCCTAAAAAAGTAGATTACCCAATGGTAATGCTTTCTATTGATATTATTGGCCTTCTGCCTAAAGCTTATTCTGGACATAAATATATATTGTCTATAGTAGATGTTTTCACTAAATATTGTTGGATTTTCCCTATGGTAAATGCCACTTCTAAAATAATTTGTAAACTTCTTGAAAAAGAAATTTTTCTTAAATTCGGTGTTCCTAAAATATTAGTTTGTGATAACGGATCTCAATTTGTTTCTAGAGATTTTGTAAGTTTTTTGAAAGGTTTTAATATAACCAAAATTTTTTACAACGCTTTGTATACTCCACAGAATAATCCTGTAGAAAGATACAATAAGACTATTGAAACTTGTATATCTTGTTTTGTGAAGAACGATCAAAGGACTTGGTCTAAGTTTTTGCCTCATGTACAACTTGCTCTTAATAGTAGTATTAATTTAGCTACTGATTTCACTCCCAATTTTCTTATGTTTGGACGTGAACTTATTTGTGATGCTTCTTTACATCGCTTTAGTAATTCTTTTGATAATTTGGAACAATTAGAGCTAGGTGATAGACACACTTTTGTGGATAATTTAAAATCACTTAGTAATGTTTTTTCTAGAGTTCAGGCTCATCTTTTAAAAGCTTATAAGCGTAATGCTCTTTATTATAACAAGAAGAGGAAAGTCATTTCTCTTAATGTTGGGGATATGGTATGGAGAAGAAGTTTTGTTCAATCTAATGCTCCTGCTTTTTTCAGTGCTAAACTGGCACCTAAGTTTATTAAATGTGAAATAATTGAAAAAGTTTCTGATAATATTTACATTTTGAAAGATTTAAGTAAAGGTACTTCTGGACGATATCATGTCAAAGATATTATTAAATATTAAATTTTCTATTTTTGGTTATTAAACTATTAGGCTTTTGACTTTTTTATTTTGATAGAAGCCTCGGCTCGTGTTTGTGGATGTATGAGATTTGATGTATGTTAAGTTTTGGCAACAATTGAAAGGGATGTATGTAGGAAACTTCTTATCATTATATAAAATTCGAACTTAATTTTCTCTAAAAATAACTTAGGTAATTTTCGGTTATAATTAGTATACTTCAGCTTCATGCTAGATTTTTTCACTCCAACATTAACAGATCTTATGTATATTTTTGTTTGTTTTTGTACATGGTGCATGTTTGTCATTGTTGTACAAAACAATTTTTGTTTTTGATTGTTAGTTTGTCTTTCGACAGCTACATCAAAATATTTTTGCTGCATTTTCGTGTAGTATTTTTGTAAGTTTTTCGGATAGTTTTAGTTCTCGAATAAGCTTAGTTTAGTTTTTGGTACTTTGCTTTCGCATTGTTTCCACTTTAGACTTTAAGTCTCGGATTTGACTCCCGGATTTTTCTCTTTTGTTGAACAATTCTATCGTTTTGTTATAGAATTGTCTCACTTGGTTTAGACAGATTTTGATTTTCGTCAAATCTTGTCGCATTTTGGGTGCTATTCGCCTCTGCGGTAGTCACATTTGGTTTTTGTACTGTTCACTTTCGTGACAGTTACACTTTTGGTTTTTGTATTGGTTCGTCGTTTTGGTACGAACCTTGCATTCTTTTTGTGCGTATGCGTAGGGAAAGTTGGTGGAGTTGTTCCAGCCGCTGTACGTCACATTTTTTTGTTGAGACACTCTTTGTTGTCAAAACACCTTTTTGCCCTTGTGTATGGAAAGTTGGAGTTTGGGTTGCACCAGCCACAAGTGGACATATCTTTTTCTATGCTTTTGTGCTCAGAAAGTCAGTGGGGTTGTACTGGTCACAATTGTCATATTTTTTCTCTGAATTTTTTAGTTCCTAGACTTCTTGGAACTAGGTCTGTCTTTCGACGGATGCGTTTTGTTTGTACTAGTTAGTACTGAACGTTTTGTTAGTTCTTTGCTCTCTGGATAGATGGCGTTATTTTTAATCGGCGGTTTATTTTAAACTTAACCGAGGGGTTTTGGGGATTTGTAGTTTCAGACAGTAGCTAGGAGGCTCAACTGTTCTGTGGGTGTTAACTGTTTTGTAGTTGGAAGTGTTTGGTGGATGTGGAGGTTAGTTGTTGTTAGTTGATAATTGCTCGAGTCAGTGGCATATGCTTAACTGGTTTCTTGTAAGCAAGTTGTTGGATGGGAAAGTATTGTTTTAGATTGGGGTTTGTATTGGGTTAGGAGAGTTTGGGTGTTTGTTTTTTTGGATTTTTGTTTTCTTTTGGGTTTATTACCATTGTTTGAGATGGCGGTTTTTTACCTAGTCATTCTTTTGGACGTTTTTGTTTTGTCACTTGACAAGATTTTATTTTGGTTTTCTTTTGAGTTTGAGACAGTAGTCACTCAACTTAACTGTTCTTTGTTTGGGTATTGGTTTTTTCATTTTTATTGTAATTCTATTTGGAATTATTTCTTTTGCCTTAGCTTTCTCTTTATCTTATATAAAGATGAAATCTGTCGGAATTTTACAGTTTAGATTTTTGTGCTTTTAGTCAAGAATATTTCATTCTTTTCTTAAGAGTTAACTTTGGTCTCTACCTTTTTGTTTCTTTTACATCTTTTGGTGTTGGGTTAAATTCATTTGAGTTTAATTGTTTTGGTTTTTCTTTAATTGTAGTTCCATTTGGAATTATATTCTTTGGGTGATGGTTTGAATTCGTTTGAATTTGATTGTTTTGTTTGGGTTTGTGAAACTTTTGGTTTTCAATTTCGGTTTTGGATTTTGGGTTTGTTTTAATTAAAATCTTTTGGTTGGATTTTGGTTTTCGCTGGTCTTCTGGCTTAAAAGAAAGTTCCTTTCTTTTAATTTTTTGGGGAGGGATGAACTGTAACGTGTTACATATGCTTCTTTAATTTTTAGTACCTTTTGAATTTTTTGGGTCTTGGTTAGGTGAAATTTTGTCAAATGATGACAACATTTTTTGTCTATGACATAGAGGATCATCAAAATAGACGATGGGAAGAGCATTTTTTGTTTCGATCTGTCATTTAAATAGGATTCACTTTCCTCAGTTTTCTTGTAAAGAATAAACATGTCTTGAGACAATTTTTTGTTAAGCGTATTAAATCGCTTCTTCAAGTAATGTTATTTTGAAATAATAAAGGCCGGTAAGTGTCCTCGCCATCGGGGCAACGTATTCTGCTAAATATTTCGAAGATTCGAGTTCGTAAAAATGAAAAAATTCTTTTGTTTCAGCGTGACTCGCGGCTCTTTTTTTACCTTTTAAATTTTATATCAAATTTTGATCCTTTATCATGCGTTAGCGCATTGATTTGGCCTTCCGTCCATTCGGCGAGACATGGCATTTATTTTCCTGTGAGCGGCCGTTGTGGAGATTTCGCCGACACCGAACAGGATATACAGGATTTGGAGGCATGGATCCCCACGGTCACGTAAACCTTTTTTTATATCTATTCCATCATAGATATGTACTGAGGTAAAGCAATTTAATTTTTTTTTTCCTAAACTTTTTGTACCATTGAACATAGGTAAAAATTCTTGTAATTAGTATTAGGAGATCGGCCTAAATTTAAACTCAAAATTGTATCCTCAAGAGCATTAAAATTTAAGATTTAACCTGTTTCGGTTTTTTGCATCACCCTCCCTTATGATTAGAAGTCTATGCTAGACGCTGTGTTATTCAGGTAACTATTTTTTATATATATTTCGGATATCGACCTGGCGCCCGTACTTATTACTTTATCTTAAATAAAACACATTACATTACATTGATATTTTTTTTAATTTTTTAATTTTATATTACAAAGTATAGTTTAGAAAAGTACATAGTTTAAAAGAACAAACACACGCGGATATCTATTTGATTTTAATTTACTTCTAGAAGAAATGGAGGACTCAGTATTCGCAAAAATTCAAGATTACAGTTAATTAAAATAGGCACCTACTAATTAAATTACTTGCAGGTATTATTAAATCTAATCACGAACTTACGTACCTAGGTACATCTCGTAGGGTTTCTGGGTGAGAATAGCAGCCCACCTATCTTCTCCCGTTGTGACTAAGGGAAACAAGAAGACAGGCAGCAGCATCTTTCTATTGGATTATCTACCACCTACCCCAAGACGCCTGTCAAGCGTGGGGATTATGGCAGGCAACCCAAGCCAAGCCCGGGTAAAGCAGGAGGGTTTTTCGTAGGGCCAACAACCCTACAAGGTAAAAACCCGTTCGGAAGTCCAAGAAGAATCCGGATTGCTTAAAAACCAACGACCTCGGCGAGAGAGAAATATTGTGGAGGTGGCCAAAACCTACATAGGATTCTAGCGCCACCGGAAGTAAGTAATAATATCTTACTGGCCAATCCACACACGGTCATCCGATCCCAAACTAGGCAGAGCCTGTACTATGGAAACCAGACAACTGATACTAATACTTATATACTATTTTTTACTTACCCTCCCTTCTAAGTGGGAGGCTTTTATTCAGCAGTGGACGTGTTTCGGCTGCTGCTGATTTCCCTTGGCCATGATGGCAAGAAGTTATGGAACTTGAGAATGAATTTAACGATTTCATCCATTTTCTTTTTTAAGTTTTCTAATAATTATACTTTTTAGAAGTTTCTTACTGAAAAAAAGGCAGTTGCACAGAAAATTGGAAAATAACGCTGGCGGAGCTGCGCTGGACAGCTAGTCACTTAAAGTTACGGGTATAATGAATGTTTCAGTTGACTGTCCGGAGTTGCTGAGCAAATTTGGATTGCGCACTTCATCCACATTCCTGAGAAGACTCACTACTATGTCCCAGCTACTAAGTGTATTTATCGACAAAATTCTTTCAACATTCGAGTTAGCAGGTCATTCAACGCTGTCGCACCAGATATACCTAGACCTTGATCTATTTACTACTAGTGTTAAAATTTAAAAGAGATTTAAGTAATCGTTTTTTCTTATAACTTTCCTTTAACTCTATCTTACTGTCTGTACCTATACCAATTCTGTTACTTTCTATACGTTTTATTTATATGTGAAAGCTTGTAACTGGCTGTTAGTTTTATAGATAATTAAAATATATTTTGACGTCGGTCAAGTAGCAAGTTCATCAGGGGTTCATATTCCTATCGCCAAGTGCGGTCCTTTGTTTGTTTACTAACATAGAATATGAGTAAACCAACTACACGTGATCTCGGCAACTCGCCAATAGAGGGCGCTAGGAACATAAATAGAACTGTCACTGGGCTGCCGGTGCGCAAGAGTTACGGCCGCCTCTGCGGTAGGCATTTCCGATCTTGCGTATTAATAAATTTTACTATTTAGCGTTACATATAGCTTTGTAGCGTCCACGGCTCAGTGGGAAACCGCTCGCTTTGTAAACCGGAGGTCGCGATTTCAAATCCCGCGGGGAGCAACAATTTTGTGTTAGTTGTTTCTTACTGGCTAGGTAACTGCAGGCCAATCACCTGATTGTCTGAAAAGTAAGATGAGCTATATGCGTCGGATGGGCATGTAAAATGTCGGTCCTGCTCCTGACCTCTCCCCGGTCGTGTCGGTCTTCCATCCTATCGGATTGTGAGAGTAAAGAAAGAGAGAGAGCACCTGTGTCTACGCAATATCTCCTGCGTAGTTGACTCCTTGTGTAAAAAATTTGCTGCCGTGGCCGGATGTGGCCAAGTAGGGTGAACCTATCATTGACATAAAAGCGCGTAACTTGCAAAAAAAAATATTTTATGCTACGTAATTTTCGACTTATTTCTGATAGTCAAAAAAAAAACTTTTTGACGAAATATTTTCTCGCTAGGCAGTCTAGATGATAACATACTTTCTTTTAAACGATCGTATAATAATTAAATTTAGCATTGCTGCATGTATAAGATTATTAGGCTGTTTGTAGGCTTATATACGTAAAAGTATCTAAATTGCCAAAGGCAAGTTCATATAACTATTAATACCTAAAATGAAAAAAAAAACCTTACATAATATCGCCAAAAGTCCGGCCACCATTTTTTAATGACCACATTACAAAAAAGGAGTTGAAGCGCCATCTACCTTAGTTACCTATAGGACTTTTTAAAGTAATATCTACTAAAAAAGTAAAAGCTATTGGTCGCTAGATGGCGTGATTGTCATAAAATAATTATCTTAACCTATTAAAACTTTAAAGTCTATATCTAATTATGACTCGAATATTGATAAAAATCAACGTACCTATTAGCTGTTAACGTCGTCATTTCGATGTTATTTCCGCACGCTGTTAGAATTTCATCGCAGCTGCTGCCACCTGTGATACGTTGTACGCCGCTTGAAGCATCTTCAGTTTTCCCCGAGTTTGTACTATTTCCACTAGATGGCGCTATTCTCTGTTTTGAGGCTTGTTTGTGTCGACTAAGCGCGAAAAATAAAGCTAACACTGCTTTTAGCTTTGCATCCCGGATGTCTACAGCTGTTACTTGTTCTAATCCTTGGACTTTTTGGGCGTGCAGGAAATCCAAACAGCATTGAACGTTTTCCAACTGCAAGGAGAAAATGATTTGAATTAATCTCTTTGAATAATAATCGTTATTTTGCAGTATCATTATTAATCATTTCTACCCGGTGAACAAGCCAATCAACGGAAAAATTGACTTTCATATTTATTGGGTTAGGTAATAATTATAGAGATCGGGATAAAAATCACCTGAGAGAGAAACGAGACATTTCTTCATAATTTTCAAAAAACAACTCAACAAAAAGCACTCGAGATTCCTTTTTTGGTCCCTTTGTAATTATGAGACCATCTATCAGGTCTAGTCCAGATTGGATAATTATTTGGAGCATTCGACCCTTCGACCATTCTTTTGATCTGAATGTGGGACAGACTGGGGTTAAAACCGGTTCTACATTGCAAGGCATAGCGTTCGACGTGTACCTATCCGCTATTAAACCACCATTGTTCTCGTTACTTGCTGTTTTAAAATGAAACAGTAATTTAATAAACTAGGTATCTTTAGTTGTTTTATCCATTCGTCTGCTTGGCTCTGCGGGAAACCCTTGCCATCATCATCATCACCAGCCGGAAGACGTCCACTGCTGAACATAGGCCTCCCCCTTCGAACGGCACAATGAACGACAATTGGCTATTTGCATCCACCGGTTACCTGCGACGCGCACAATGTCGTCTGTCCACCTAGTGGGAGGCCTACCTATGCTGCGTCTTCCGGTTCGTGGTTGCCACTCGAGAACCTTTCTTCCCCAGCGGTTATCGGTTCGCCGAGCGATGTGGCCTGCCCATTGTCACTTCAACTTGCAGATTTTAAGAGCTATGTCGGTGACCTTGGTTCTTCGGCGAATCTCCTCATTTCGGATTCTGTCGCGCAAAGAAACTCCGATCATAGCTCTCTCCATAGCTCGTTGTGTGACTCTGAGCTTATCTAGAAGGCCAACAGTTAGGGACCACGTCTCAGTACCATAATATGTCATCACTGGCAAAACACACTGGTTAAGAACTTTCGTCTTCAGGCACTGCGGTATTTCAGACGAGAAGATTTCGCGTAGTTTCCCGAACGCTGCCCATCCGAGTTGGATTCTTCGGGCGACCTCTTTGTCGAAGTTGGACCGACCTAACTGGATAGTTTGTCCTAGGTATACGTAGCGGTCAACAACTTCGGGTGTATCGTTCCCAACCACTACCGGTACGGGTGCAACATGGACATTAGACACATGATCTCTTCCACATTAGACATGATTTCTTCTTTTCTTGATGAGGGTCTTGTCCATGTTCATTTTAAGACCCACCTGTTGGGAAACGCTACTGAGGTCGCTGAGCATCGTATTGAGGTCCTCCAGCGACTCTGCCATAATGGCTATATCATCGGCAAAACGAAGGTGAGTGATGTATTCGCCATTGATGTTGATGCCGAATCCGTACCAGTCCAATAGCTTGAAAACGTCCTCCAATGCGTTCGTGAACAGTTTCGGAGAAATGACGTCTCCCTGTCTCACGCCTTTCTGCAATCGGATTGGTTTAGTACTCTAGTCCTGTAGTCGGATCGACATGGTGGCGTTGCTGTACAAACACTTCAACACTTCGATGTACCTATAGTCAATGTGGCACCGCTGGAGGGACTGCAATACCGCCCAGGTCTCGATTGAATCAAAGGCTTTCTCGTAGTCCACAAACGCTAGACATAATGGACGATTATACTCCTCGATCTTCTGTATAATCTGGCGGAGCGTATGTATGTGGTCTACGGTGCTAAAGCATTTTCGGAACCCGGCTTGTTCGGGAACCCTTGCCAAAAAAAACATAAATTAAAAAGTCGGTCATACGCCAATTTTTGCAATATCCAATGACCAGCCCACTGAATTTCTTGCCGGATCTTCTCAGTTGCGGCCGAGTTGTGATCCGGTGGTAGATTTTTTGTACATTTTTCGATAAAATATGACTGATGAATTGACTAATGAATTCGAAAGAGCTAATTTTGGCCTATTTGAAATAAATGATTTCATTTTATCGTACCGATCATCTATTCCAAAGTATTGGCGCATGTGACTACACAAGCCCTTGTTCACCTTCTGCATAGTATGCTGATCTAATCAAAGATTATCCACTGTGGTCGTTTTGGTCAGGAGGATGTTCTTATGTTTCTGCCTAGTTATTTTCAGTGCCAAATATCGAACACTATAAATTCAAAATTTGGACGCGCCAGCTTCGCCTTAACAATGCAAGATTGTAAAATCCAAAATTGGTACCGGTGCATAAAATCACGGTGTTATTACATTATTAATTATTAATAGCACGAAACTTTACGTGCGCTGTCTTCATTGGCATGCGCACGCGCTTCCGATCTTACACGATGGGAGTGACAATGAGCTTATCGCCTAATAGTCCTTGAAATGACATAAGGTGTTTGGACAGTACGTGCACTTATTTCGTAGTATGGTGATGGAAGTCAAATAAGTGTCGGTTCTTTTTTGCATATCATTATAAATGCCTATGGCGCCCTGTGAGCGCCAGCCAACCTCCATAACTATGTTAATATCTATGAGATTCCTTATGTAATGGACAATTTATGTTATACGATAGTTACTTAAGGGCTTTCTACCAGAATATCCGATATAGTAGGTAGGTACACCTAGTAAATCCTAAATATGGTATATAAAATATGGTATTTTGTTTACAATCAAATGCACATCAGTATCTTATTGCCTTTATCCCGAAATCGTCTGCAGAGGTATGATACTGTACACACATTTCACTTACTATATTAATTCCTTTATAATGTAAAGGTCACTAATTGCCATTAACCAAACATGGGCACTTCTAGAAACCCCCGAAAACATCACTCGACCTCGGATATGAACTTTTACACTTTCGCTGATCCGTAGATTTTTTTCAAAACAATTTGTTGTAAGTATGTCTTATTCTGATATTGCTGGGTGCAGCGCCAATTATATTTAACCTTGAATAACTTCAATAACTTCCAGATTCAATTTGTGACCTCAATGGGGCTTAAAGCTCACCGAACCAGCATCGTGCTCGCTCGTTGCGACACGCTGGAGGCCGGCGCCGGTCCTTAAAAGGCATGTCTCCTGAGCTCATAGGTCACCGGCACAACCACCGGCTGAGCCGAGAGGGCCGCCTTTGTCGACTTACCCCACTAGTACTCTATACTGTGGTGGCGTGGATAGTAAACCTGTCGCTTGTCACCACAGTTGACTGACATACCTAAGCTAGAAAAATTTTTGAACAGTAAATTCACTAGTCGGAACATAGCAAAGTACCTTTTCGGCGAACTATCTAGCACTCCACTGTTTCCTTTTTTATTTCGAGGGGGGAGGCCTTCAAAAGGTCCCCGGGACCTGTGGCGCTCAACCAGGGTATGTAGGATTCTTACCCACTAAAACCCCCGCGGCTGTCATATTCGCACATGAGAAGTGAGAACTCAGCACTGTAGTGGGATCTGCACCAGTAGCCTCACAGTGCATTTCCTTTGAGCCAGCCGCCGGGAGGCACACTGAGCCCCCCGGGAACCACCCGGGATACACAGCACCGTGTCAGCCAAGTGTGACTGCTCTTAGAACCAAAGTTCAGATCCGAGGTCGAGCGATATTTTCAGGTTTCCTAGAAGAAAGTTCTATGTTTGGTTAATGGCAATTAGTTCCCTTTACAATACAAAACAATTAACATAATTAGTGAAATGTGTATCATACCTCTACAGACAGTCAGAATAAAGGCAGAAATATTGCATTTGATTGTAAACAAAATAACATAAATTCTGTTTTATACTTTTCACAGGAATTTATAATAGGCATCCTTACTATATTAGGTACTTACGGGTATTCTGCCATGATTAAGTCGTCCAGGTAATGGTGATGACCCAACGCGGGTGCACCAGGACATTTGAAGTTTTTAACGAATACAATAATTATACACATATACCACTGAGATATTCTAAGGTACATAACACGTCAATAACATAAACAGACCGGAAGGAATTCTATAAACTCTAACTAAATAATGGCAAAAACAGGAACACAACTGTAGAGGCTATGTTTTATATGGTAAATTATTAGTATTTTTCTATCGAAGAAAATATTTACTAACTAGAGGCAACAGAACAATAAGTATTTGTAGGTACTATCGTGGATACGAACGATGTACCAGTTTTCAATCAAAATCGTTTGAACGACGGCGACGTTTCGTGCGCTTACTACAAATATACTCTTATCCATAGCTTACCCCGCCTGGATGTATTTTGGGCCAGCTCGTGCAAGTGACTATCGTCCTAAAGATGGTACACCGGTCGTGTTTTTTTTTTTTGGGAATGATAGACGCTGTTGGCCGCAGATGGCCATTACAGCTTCACCGGACAATAGGAGGCGAGCGCTTGAAGCGCTCTAGCCTTTACGGCAGAAGTAGCGACGAGCTCAAGGGCACCTCAGGGACGGCACGGCCTCGGCTTGGGCTGTCGCTTAAGACAGGGCTGAGTTTACCACCGGTTCACAACGCGCCCCCACGTGTCCGCGAGAGTACCTATTATCTACATAGTTCAATTCCGAAGTTGCTATCTCGGGAGTTAGCATCATAATTGACCCTGATTTCTCAAGTTTATTAAATAGTTATCATAATCATACAAAGTGCTAAAGATTTTTAATAATGATAATACTAGTTATCTGGTTGCAATTGTACCTGATTCACCTGGGATCAGATAATCGTGTGGATTGTCCCAAGTATTGTATTATCATTATTATTCACAACTTCTGTACAGTATTGTATCTCGAATACGTTCGCTATCTTATTTTATGGTTTCGTGTTATACATTTGTTGCTTTTTATCTTTTGCATCAGTTCGCGTAGCCGGCCCGCCACCAAAGCCCTCGAGCCCTCCCACGAAACGTGTTCCATGTTACAAAACATCCGTAACGACAACGGAGAATTCCGCTGACGTTTCGTTTTAAACCGCGAAGCTTTTTGAGTGACGTTGAAAAATTTCGTTCAGCTAATATAATGGAATGTTTTCCTTGACGCTGAAATTGTTAGTGGTATAAAAGTAATTATGAATTTGTAAGGTAATCTTTTTAGAAAGTATAGAGCTAGATATCTACGAATTATCGTAACCCAATTCCGTTACGGGGTAAGTACCCAGAGAAATATGGGTGCAAATGGACTAGACTTATTTTCCGCTAATGCATACTTACTTATCATAAAATACATATCACAGGAAGTTATTTATCCTCTAATTACATTCTTAGGTAGGTACTGTTTTTACTATCTTCTTTTCCGATTGTAAAATTTGTTCTTTTTTATAGTGAAAATATAAAAACTTTATATTTTTACTTAAGATTAGGACAGCAAATTAAAGCACCTAGATCCTGTTAGTTTAATTTAACGATATGTACTTATTTCCTAAAACTGTTTTTGAATCTGAACTGAATATACCTACTTGATGTTTATTTAAATAGATAGTCTCAAATATATCAACCAATCAGCTATAGTTGATCAACAATAGTACGAGTAGTTTTGATGCTGCCGGAATAAGAAAATTGCCAGTGCCTTGTGGCAGGATTGAAATTGACTTAGGTAGTCCAGAAATAGAATGAGAAAATTGTCTCAATTATGCCACTGCGTTATTTCAATTAGACAGGAAATTGTTGTAAAGTCGAAGTACTTACATATATTGCGATAACTGTGTGGCTAGAGTGGGTTTAAAGTTTATAGGAAAAGATATTTAAGTAGCTCCTAAAGGTTTATTATGTAGGTACATTATAAACTAGTAAAGCGACCCAGTATATACATTCGTTTGTTTTAGTCAGAGAAGTAGAATTATTTAGGTAAAGGAGGTCTGAGTAAATTTTAAGTATGGAAATATAACAAAGGCGGGTTAGCTACACCATTTATAACTCAAGAACAGCTTGACCTATTTGAATAGTCTCTGATTTGTTGGATTAATCTCCACCCTGAATAGCAGAACAACTATTATAATATCGAAAAAGATGCTGAAAAAAAAACGCAGGTGGAGCTACGCTGGTCAGATAGTTTTAAGTAAATCTTTGTGTCGCAGTGATGAACTATGTATACAAGATTATCGTAATCATAATCAGCCTACATCAGTCCACTGCGACTAATAATAATACTCATTTATTTAAGATAACAGGATCCTTAAAGGTTAATAACAAATAAAAACTGATCACTAATGATAGTAATACATTAAGTAATTGGACAACAACTTAAAAGATAAGTGGACCAATAAGTAGCACCCAGACCAAGACAGGTAATACATATGTGGTGTTGTGGTCTTGTTGTCTTAATTAGGCTATAAAATATGTCAATCAAGGCTTGTCCGCTCTTCTACTCTCCTTCTCTAGTCAGTCTCCGCTCCTCGTATAATTATCATCACTGATATTTTTTTGAAGCCTAATTCATAACTATTATCAAGTATTATTAAATTATTTGTACAATTTATTTAGCTACGTATACTTTAAAGGAATTTGATATCATAATAAAATTGACTGCGGCTTTACTTATCAATTCAGATAGTCTCCATATTGTCTGCGTTGAACGTGACAAATCTATTTATGTGCAGCTTGATATCGGAATCGTGCGGGCGAACCTATATTGCAATTCTAATTAGGTTATGTTTATCAACATACAAGTAGCTGATACGAATGGTAAGGAACTAATATCTTTGCACATCAATGATACTAAAAAGGATTAATTTTTATATTGAAATTATTATAGGTTAGGTATTAGTGATAAGGCTGCCATTATAACTAGATATAAAGGGTGTAAGAGACTAAGTACCGAAAACTTTTATATAAGATTTCTCATAATGTCCGTTACAGCATTACAGAAACCACATAAATGGAAAATGACAAATGACTAACTTTTTAATTATTGAGCATGTAATGAATACGTGCGGAATAATATTTATTTTTAAAATTACATTGCTAATTCCGCAATCATCAAGCCGCCTATTAAGCGTGGAGATTATGGCGACCCCTTCCTCTTAAGGGAGAGGCCTTTGTTCAGCAGTGGACTTTTCGGCTGCTGATGATTGCTAATTTTGCACAAATAAGTAGTTTAATGTTTTTAAATTGAAATTAGGCTTTATTATTATACCAATAATGATGTTAGCCAATTTTAATAAATAAAGCGGCATTTTTTTTTTAAATTCATGAAAAAGCCAATGAATAATTTCAACACTAGAATGTTCAGAATCATGTACTGGACTGGACTCCCTGGTATTAGTTTTCGGTACGATGTCCCTTACACCCCGTATAGTATGGTTCCTTATTTTTTCGTTATTTTTAGAAAAGGTGATTGCAATATAGCATTGTCTATCTATTATACTTCCGTGGGCCTGTTGGCGTAGTAGTGGATAATAATTACACGCTGCTTTATAGGTCGTGGGATCGATCCACACCAGGGATGAATATTTTTGTACATGATCATGGCTGTTTGTTTAGTTCTAGGTGCTTTTATCTTTATAAGGATGTATATTTAGACGGGCCCGTTGGTCTAGTGGTCAGACACCCTGCCTGCTAACCGATGGGTCGTGGGTTCGATTCCCGCCAAGTGTCTGGGTGTTGTTTATCTATTTAAGTATGTATTTACAAAAAAAAAGTATATAAGTATTAGTATCAGTTGTCTGGTTTCCATAGTACAGGCTCTGCCTAGTTTGGGATCGGATGACCGTGTGTGGAATGTCCCAAGATATTATTATTATTATTATTTAAAAAAAGTTATGTATTTATATAAATTGCCTGGTTAACATATTACAGACTTTGCCTAGTTTGGAATCAGATGGCCATGTGTGGATTGTCTCAGGATAATATGATCATTTCTAATACAAATATAAAATATTATGACCTTTTTCATTATTTATTAAAATGTTAAATTACACCATTGAAATAATTGAGCTGTTTTATTTCTCATACTATTTGAGAAAAAATACTTAAATCCACCATATCGAAGCTGAGGCACGTGTGCAATCTTGATATTCATAACGTAAGGTGAAACCTTTGGCCTTTTCGACGACAAAATGTAGAGAACGTATTTTGATTAAGTATTTAATTTAGACGTGTTTATATTCCACAGTAAGGAATAAGTAAGTACGCCTCTTGTGAGCAACTACTAACTATTATAAGAGAAAAGTACTAATTATTTGACAACAACTGTTATTTATTCTCACAGAATATTATTAGAGAGCAACTGCTATTTGCGAATACATTCACAAAGAATAATGTTTAAAAGCAACTACTATCACAGAATAGTATCTGAGAGCAACTAATAACTATTTTCACAGAATAGTGTTTGAACGCAACTAATAACTATTCTCACAGAATAGTGTTTGAACGCAACTAATAACTTTTCACAGAATAATATAATATTAATAATATTCTGGGACAATCTACACACGGTCATCTGATCCCAAACTAGGCAGAGCCTGTACTCAGGAAATCAGATAACTGACACTAATACTTGTATACTTTTTTTTGTAAATACATACTTAAATAGATTAATAACAGATACTTGGCGGGAATCGAACCCACGAACTACTGGGTAGCAGCCAGGGTGTCTAACCATTAGACCAACAGGCTCGTCAAATACGCAATATCATTGGAGAGCAACTAATAACTATGCTCACAGAATAGTATGTATTTGAAAGCTACTGCTATCTATTATCTCAGAATATTATTTAAAATCAACTGCTATCAATTCTCACAGATTTTTTGGAGAGCAATTACTTTATAAGAAAGAAATTTCTTCCAGCAGGCCATCGAGTGGAAAGTTGGAAGAAAGAAATGGGACGACGTGTATAAGAAATATAAATATCTAACAAAATAATTAATTATAATAATATTGAGAGCAACCGCTATATTATGTATTTTTACAGAATATCACTTAAGAGTAACTGCTAACTAGTCTAACAGAATATTATAAGACCGCAACTGCTATCTATTCGCACACAGAAGAGTCTATTCTCTCAAATTCATATACGTAAATGATGGAAATATTTTTATAGGGATTAGTAAAATCTTCACTATAGACACCGATAGTGACTTAATAAAATTGCATGACTGATGTTTACTTACATCATGATATATTTGACATACAAGATCTTTGTAATATCTTTACTGTTATAAATGTTTTTGTATGTGTTTCTGTGTACAATAAAGGATAAAGGATAAATAAGATAAAAATATAATCTGTTCAAGGTCTTATTAATAAAAATAGTAACTGATGCTTTAGATAAACAATGATGATCGATGATCAATGTCAATCAATTATGCCTTGAAGTTCTATTTAAATTTACAGTTAGTAGTATATTACATTTGAAGACTACTTAGTCTCTAATTTACACTACCATGATAACTGATTGCATTTGCTAATAGCAATATTATAATTAGCTATTTACGTATAGCCTATGATATTTTATACAATAGATATGCCATTAGCGGACTAGAAGTGAAACCACGAAATTCACCCAAATTGGGTGAACTAGCAGTAAGACACGCGTCGGTAAAATGTAACAAACGTGATGTGTGTGTGTCTTTGAAAGTCAAGTAAAATATTTAGAAAATGCAAAAAGTACTGTACAAAAGTAAATAATATTAAATAAGCTAAGTAAATAACAAGTTTAATTAATTATTTATATGAGAAAATATTTTAATAACATGCGTCTCAATTTTTGGCGCGCATTAGCTGGCATATAAGATATCTAAACCTCCTCCTTTAGCCTGTATAAACCTCCGTGGTTTTTAATGCTATATTAAGCTAACAGCATATTATATGTATTCTTCAAACGTTAAATAAATGAAAAAAAAAAAATCCATGGTTTAGAATATTATGGTATATATAGTCTTAGAGCAAAGGGTATAGCATATAAACCCAAGTCAAGTGCATTCCGTTATTTGGTGTTAGGTCACGGCGCACTGGCCGTAGTCAATGTTGCCAACTATTCAAATCACGTACGTTTATTGTTTAAAGTAGACACAACTAGCGTGGTTAATTAACTAATGTCATGTTAAATTAATTGTCACATTTTGAAATTCTAACTCTGTAACAAAATCTTGAACTTTTATTAGCAAAAAATAGAACAACATTTAAAGCTCTACCAAAAACCATATTGTAGTAGATTATTAGGCAGTTGTTATTTAAAAATTAAAGAAAAGAACCCTTGCCATGCTAACAGGCGTGTATGACTTAAAAAAATTGTAACCCCATACCTATTTATTATTACAAAAAGGATTTAAATACATGATAAATAAATACACTACGGAAAGTTATAGCACAGGTAATACGTGTAGTATAGTTATGTATGACTGACAACCCGGTGTCCCGCATGTGTGTCGAGGCCTTGTCCTGCCCGCGACAACTGGATCTCGCTTAATCTGCGTATGCGCAACCATTCGCACCTTGTAGCGTTTAACAATTACATCTTGTTCTTGAAGGTGAATAAGCAATAAATGTAAGTATAATGATAAATTTGAATGAAATAAGGATGAAACTGAAATATAAACAATTCCTTCTCTTTTATTGCATGTCTTATTTCTTAATGTTTATTTTTAACTTCGTGAGAATTTGTGTGATTTCTCTTTTGAACATCTGATTAAGCAATATAGTAATGAACACGAAGACAGTGTCAGCAATTACAGTCATGTTATTGGAAATTATCAACAATTTCAATAAGTAAACAATGTCAAAATGTTCTTGTTATTATGCGCAGGTGTAAAAAGAGATCACGAGCCTTACCTGCTCTTATGGCGGTGTTAAAGTAACCTTACATTTACGTGTGAAAGAGACCCAGATGTAGGCAGTTTATAGCTCTACTTCTTTCTCTCACGATAATAAGGTAGAGTTTTATTTTTTAAACTTTAGCGAGATGTGCTAGACATTCGCTTAATCCTAAGCGTCACGCCTAAAGTGCCTGCCCCGGGTCAGTAACATTGCATACCGCTGCTCGTCACCTGAGACATTATTTACATAGTCTCTTGGACTTAGTAATTTCACCAAATACAGTGCCCTTTACGCAGCAGTTTTTACACATGCAGCTTTATGGCAGAATATTAAACACTGCTTTGGCTTAAATCTGGACAGTCACACGCACAAGGTATCACCTAGTACTGTTAATTATTACACGTGTCTCCTTACTGTCACACAATAAAAATTCCAAACAGCTAAGTCGGCTATTAAGCGTCCTAATAAATCACGATAACGGGCCACTGAAAAGTGCGTATAATCATTTAACAAACATTTAACAGAACACGAGTGTCACGACGCGTAGCGGTCACGCGATGGACTTGCCCACCACCAATGAACGTATCTACTGGAGCTTGTACTTAATACGTAGGTACTACTTACTAGGTAGTGACGTAGGTTCCGTATGTGCACAAGCAATGACGGACAGTAATTCAAATTCGATATTTTATCAATAGGTACAATTAATAATAAGACAGGCCCAAAAACCTGCAGTGCATACCGCTCGTCATCGGAGACATTGGCCCCAAAACAACTACAGTGCCCTTTATACCGGAATACAGCTGTGCTTCTTGGCAGCAAAATATCTAACACTGCGTTGGTGCCTTTCACAAAGGACCTACAATAGTAGATTGCTCAGAAAGCATAAAAAAACCAATACGACGAATAACGGGTAAATAGAAACTTTTTAGTTTAGCTAACTAGGTTTAGCTAAGGTTACAAATTTATATTACGGAAAAATTTTAATGTCATTGATATTTATTGTATACTGAATATCTTATTTGTCCAGTCCAATTGAAGAGTAGTCTTTCTTTGTGTAAAATATTTTTGTGTATCGAAAAACAATGCCTAAAGAATTTATGTACATATTTAAATGTTATTTTGTAGAAGGGAGCTGGATTATTAAAGACAAACAACGCTATTCTTGATAAAACAATATCGGATGTTCTTTCTATCCATAACATAATACTCTCGATCATGTAATCATTTTCTAAGGAAGTATCTGTATAATATCCACACAAATTATAAAATATGTACACATGCCAATGAAGTTATTATTATGTACCTACATAAAAACTTCCTCAAAGAGATCTTAAGAGAATTTCCATAACATTATTACGTAAATTATAATTGTATGTAGCATGCTGCATGCATAATAGATATTAATAGAGAAATTATTATGATGAGTTTTACAGCGATGTACCCCACTGCACACCCTGCCTTCAACTTGGTTTTGGTATTTTGTAAATAACAAATTTTATTGTTGAAAAGTAATTGCTATCCAAAATAATAGAATATGAGCAAATAAATATTAGATATGTTGATAAAAAAATACATACACGACGAATTGATAAGCTCCTAATTTTTTGAAGTCGGTTAAAAATTACGCACAATTCACGTATCTACGTGACCCAAAATATGCAACTACAATTTCTAATAATCTATTATCATTCTATATCTATACGTTACAAAAAAGGTACTCATTTAATTTAGAAATTCACATATATAATTCTGTAATTTTTTTACACTTCGTTTACCTATTATGTAAAAAATAGTCATACGTGCAACCTGCCTTATTCTCACTCATTAACTACTTTCCTACTTTCGCTTACAATGTACATACAGTACTTTAACCGTCATAAATCTGTCGTACATTACAAATTAGCCCACTTACATTTGGAGTGAGGTGCGCCGTATTCGACAGCCGGAACAAATCACTGTGAGAGAGACGTGTTTTGTTTTGTATAACGAACTCTCAACAATGTTGGCGCCCAATGAAGTGACGTGAGATATGGGCACTCATTTCTTAAAAGATTGTGCGACGAATTGATTAAGAACTCATTCTTCATGTAATTCGACTAACCATCATGAAATAAACATGCTATCGACTTTGTAGCCTCCGTAGTGCAGTGGGAAACTCCTCGCTTTACCTTTAAAATCCAGAGGTCACGGGTTTAATCCTATGGGAATAACAATTTTACGTAATTGTTCTTCACTCAGGTTGTCTGAAAAGTAAGATGATCCAAGCGTAGGATGGACATGTAAAAAAGTCGGTCCTGAGCCTGACTCTCCGATCGTAACGGGCAACCATTCCATCCGATTGTGAGAGTAAAGGTTGATGGAGCACACCTGAGTCTACGCATGCGGTTATGTATCTCCTGCGTATTTAGGTTGTAGAAGATCGTCCTCAAAGTAGCTTTGTGGAAGATAGTCCACTGTAACAGTCAAGACATTATTATTACCTTCTAACTGCCGCACTCACAAACGGCAATTAACTTTAATTGTAACTAACTCCCTTTAATTATCTGTTTATTTCGAGTGTCGGAGCCGTTTATGATTATTATGTATTAATTGTCTTCGAATGTCGAAATAATACGATTTTAAAAATGGATTAATGATCATTAACTATAATTGACGTCTGTAGGTTCGGCAGTAGATCATTTACCCGATATCGGTAACGGACATCGATGCGATGATACGTATAATGTACGAAGTATTTCGGAACCGATATCCGATATTAGACTAAACAATGTGAAAGGCAAGTAAATTCTTTCATATGTTTAACTTGTCCCAATATCGGATCGGCGTCCAAGTGGCGACCGAAAATGTGTAAAAGTGTTTATGGCCGAAAATAATAACCGATCTACAATAATAAAGCTGTTGTAAAACTATGTATGTAAAGTACAGATATAGAGTTTTATTTAAGCGCGCGTACGATTGACCGCAAAAGATTTTTCTTGCTAAAAGAAAAAAATATGAACACTAAGTCAATATATGTACATACATACATATAATGTGAGATGTGAGTATGTTAGTTAGGTACCGAGTTCAGGCCTCGAAAAAGTACTGAACTAAGAGCATAAACATGACCGAGAAACCTCATATAATTCGTAGTCCCCTTGCCCTTTTAGAAACACTTTTTGAACAAAGGCATATTATGACACTAGAAAGATAACAAAACATAGCCTACATTGAGACTCCCGTAGAATTAATTTCGCCACATTTCATAGATTCATAGCGACAATTATGTTCATACCGGAAACTCATAACTATAAACCTAGACTTATTTTCACTGCCGTTTATGTCTTCAATAACATCGATTGCCTTTATGGACAGAATAACCGTTCATATACTTTGGTACTGCGTATTCATGTCAATACATATTTTACACGCCAAGCTATCAGATGCCATGACTTTTAAGGGAGTAGGTCGGCTCTCAAATACATCTGGCTGGCCCTGAAACTTTAGTAGGGATTCCGTATGGAACATGTGACCAAGCATTATAATATGCATGCACACGCTAATAATTAACACAAAAGTAAGAGGCCTAAACAAGGAAAGACGGACGGACGGAAAAGGGTTAAATTATTAGCATCTTACTGCCGGTCCCAATCACCTATCGATCCCTTACTATAAGTTAAAATAGTTACCATCGTTAGCTATAATGACATATTTCCGTTTCAGTATACAAAGACATAAGAAATCTACCTTTACTAGAAATGACAGTCTGTCAGGGTTTTAGTTATCGCTCCATTTCGGAGGTTTATCGCGGGATATCGATGACTTGATAGATGATTTTAACGTAATTAGAGATCAATAGGATATTAGGACCGGCAGTAAGTGCACTCACGGAAGATTTTGGTACTAACGTGCACCTGCACAATATAAACTGAGTCAATGCTACTACACATATCGTGTGCGGTTAAATCGTCTGCTAATAGTAGTCTACTCGTACAGCTCCATGCCAGCGTATTCGTGTAAGTACCTTAGGGAACTCTTCGTCATATCGATATAGCTTTGACACGTCTACAACAAAATAAGGGCTAGAGTATGCACAATGGATCCAACTGCGTTCCGATAGTTACCGAGCTCTATTTATGACCAACAAATATAACAGAACTAGCTGTAGCCCGCGGCTTCGCCCGCGTTTACTTTGTTACTCAAACGTGTTTTGAATTATGGATCGAGGTTTTTTAAAATATTGTTTACACTAATGTTGTCTTTTATTTACGCGAATGCTATACATTGAAATCAAACTACTTTTACGGATTTAATCGCGGTTTATTTTAGCTTTTACTATCCCGACGTTTTGAATGCATTGCAGCACCCATGGTCACAGGACGACTGAGAGAGATGTTGTATGTCCTTTTGCACAATTATGCCGGTGTATCCTCAGGTCTTTTTAGTTATTATTGTTGGTCCGATATTCGGACGATCGATTTCAATATTTTTCATATTTTTATTAACCCTGATCTAGTAGGTATCAAGTATGTAGCCTGTATTTTTATGTAAGCTATCATAGCTCCCATTTCTTAAATATTTACTTCTTTATTTAAAAAGATACTGTACTTATTTTGCAATTCCATTAAAAAACTTATGAGGTTGTTAAGTGGAAACCATTTGGTAACGCCATTGGTAGATGCCCTTAGCGGTTGATTTTCGAAAAATGCTGTAAATTAGTTTATTGAATAGTTTTGTTCAGTTCATTCACGGAGTTTCGTTACCATAGTTGCATTATAGCATTAAATGGAGATCTTTTTTCACGCAAACTTTAAGGATTTTTCGAAGAATGCCGGAAACGGTTTCTTAGATTCTTGTATGCAATACATAAAATATGTCATGTGGCTGTAGGAATAAAATATTTTTTGGAACTCAATTGAACGCTTTTAGGGGTTAATTTAAAAAAATGTCATGGATTACTTCAATATGACTAATGTAAAGTGTCATCAGTGCAGCAGGATTTTTTTTTTTTGCGTTTGATACTCCATCGCCATGCTAAAAACCCGTTCAGGGTTGATTTTAAAAACAAATGTGTTAGATGTGTTTCTCAATTTTGATGAGTAAACTGACAAAGTTTCGTGTCCTTGATAAAATATTTTTTACATACAAACTTTGATACCTCATTTGTCCCACGGGTTGATTTTCGAATAAAACATTGCACACTTTATCCGGTCCTATTGAAATTTGCATAAAATCATTACATTAGTTTACTCTCCTGAATAAAAAAAGAATCATCGAAATCGGTTCATATTTGTCAGAGTAATATAATGGAGAACATCAGTTTCATGGTTTTTTAACCGATTTCAAAGAAGGAGGTTGTATATATTCTTTTATTTACCAGATAAATTCCTACACATCAATCATGGTTCTCCAGGAAGTTATTAACCGGTTGTGATAAAATTTATACATATTCATTACAGTGGTTCCTTCTTTCGAGTAAAAAATAATCATTGAAATTGGTAAATATTTGCCAGAGTTGGACCATGTTTGTCCTTAAAAAGCGATAAAAACATCATATTTTAGGCATTCCCACAGTTTATTCTGAGTCGCCATTTTTGTTTTTTCAGGTACTGCTTATTTGTAAGTAATATTTTTTTATGGGATCCAATCAGTGGAGCGACCTATCCGTACCAGAAAGACTTTTTGAAATCGGTTCATAATTGCCAGAGTCATGCGCGAACATACATAGAAAAAAAAATATATGTACAGACAAATTGAGAACCTCCTCGAAGTCTGTTAAAATGCTGAAAATTAGTTTGATTGTTGGGTTGAGTTTACTTACAGAGTTTCGTAACTGTTAGCTGCATTATAACTTAAATGGAAATCCTTCTGCATGCAAACTTTGAAACCATTAAATTTAATTGACCTTAGGGGTTGTTTTTAGATGAATGAAGGAAACAGGTTTCTTAGATTCTTATGTGCAATACATAAAATAAGTCTTGTGACCGTAGGGTAAAAAAACATGATTTGGACCCCAATTAATCCCTTTTGGGAGATAATAAAAAAAAATTGCACATGGATTTCTTTAATTTCATGAATGTGTTAAATTAAGTCGATATATCTGTATTAATATATCAGGATGCATAGCCGACTATGTAATAGTCTAGATAATTTATAATCTTAGTTCTGAATAATGTAGGGTAATACTTTATGAAAAGAATTCTTTATCAAATTATCGGATATTTATTACTGGTTTGGAGGTAGGTACCTTAACACAAAAGTCTCAAATATCAGTATATAATATTTATTAAATAACAATGTCGATTATGACATTTGCTATCTCAGAACATAAAGTAATTATTTCATAATACTGTAAATGACGTGAGAACCATATAAAAATATATGGGACTCTCCTAGTGGTCTCCGCCAGCCCCTACAACCACTTCCAGCACCAGCTCCAAGTCATATATCATATTATATGACTTATCATAAATATAACATAATAACATTATACACAATATCATCATAACAATGTAAATTAAACAATACTAAATATACTTAGCTTTCTAGAGATCCGTCGCCGACTGAAGACTGTTCAAGACTGTTCAAGACTGTTCAAGACTGTTTTAAGACTGTTTTAAGACTCCCCGTTCTAAGCGGTTACAACGTATTTATAGCAATCTCAATCCACTGAAGTAGTGGGGGTGACATTGTCAGTTTCATTACTCGTTATACAATATTTTATACAATATCAATAATAAATTATTCTAATCGCATAGGGCTTCAAATAACAATTTTACATTTGTTAATCAATAGTTAAATACTACCATTAATAAGCCATTTCATTAATACAACACTTTTTCAAAGCATAGTCAATTTCTACTACCCTCAATCGTCGCTGATAAAAGGAATAAGTCAAATTATAATCAAATTACTTATATCTACTTATATAAAAATATCACCGATGCTAACAAATGCATCCGCAGTGTCCATGATTTTTTTTCGCATTCTTACTCAAAAACCGTACTAAAACCCCGTCAAGGGTTGATTTTTAAAACAAATGTGTCAGACGTGTTTCTCAACTTCTTTTGATGGCAAAGTTTTGTGCCCGTCTGAAGAAAAATATTTTTTTGCAAACTTTGATACCCTATTTGACCCACTTAGAGGTTGATTTCCGAAAAATGCAGAAAATTTGTTGTTATGTTGAGTTTATTTAATGAGTTTTGTGACTGCAGCAGCATTATAGCTAAAATGAAAATCCTTCTTCATGCAAACTTTGCAACCTCATAAAATGACCTTAGGGATTGTTTTTTTGAAGAATGTATTGTGTGCAATGCATAAAATAAGTCCAGTGACTGTAGGATAAAAAAAAAAACACTTCTTGGACCCAATTGGACCCTTTTAGGGGTTGATTTTCAAAAACTATTTACACATGGATTGCTTTAGTTTGATTAATATATTTGCAGTTTCATCAATGCAGCGTAATATTTTTCCGCGGTTCAAACTTAAAAACCATAATTAAACCCCCTTAAGGATCGATTTAAAAAAAGTTGTGATACAGGTGTTTCTTCATTTCTTTTGTTTAGTGCGTTGACAAAATTTCGTGTTAGTGAGGTGAAAAAAAAAATGTTTTCCATACAAACTTTGAGACCTAATTTAACCCACTTAGGGGTTGATTATCGAAAAACGCTGAAAATTAGTTTATCCAATGTTTGTATTGAGTTTATGTACCGTTACTGTATGTATTCGTTACTCTAGCTGTATTATAGCATTAAATGGAAATCGTTCTACGTGTAAACTTTCCAACCCCATTAAAAGACCATAGGGGTTGTTTTTTGCAAAATGCCGAAAATAGCTTTCTTACATTCTTGTGTGCAATACATAAATTAAGTCTTATGACTGTAGGTCGAAAAACATTTTTGAACCCCAATTGGACCCCTGAAAGAGGTGATTTTCAAAAAATGATTATTTATAAAATAATTGCTTTAGTTTGATAAATGTATTCGCAAAGTTTCATCAAAGCAGCATGATATTATTTTCCCGCGTTTCATACTCAAAAACCATGCTAACAGTAAAGAGGTCTACGCGTCGAATTTGAAAAAGTTGTGATACACGTGTTTCTTAATTTCTTTGACTTAGTACATTGACAAAATTTCATATCCGTGTGATGAGAATTTTCTTTTTCCATACTAACTTTGGGAGCCCATTTGACCCACTTAGGAGTTGATTTTACAAAAATGCTCAAAATTAGTTTTTTCAATTGTTGTGTTGAGTTCATTTACCGAGTTTCGTTACTCTAGCTGCATCATAGGATGAAATGGAAATCCTTCTTTGTGCAAACTTTGAAACCCCATTAAAAGACCTTAGGGGTAGTTTTTCGAAAAATGCCGGAAATAGGTTTCTTAGATTCTTGTGTGCAATATATAAACTGAGTTTTATTTCTGTAGGTCTAGAAAAAAAATTTGGACCCCAATTGGACCCCTTTAGGAATTGATTTTCAAAAAATGATTATTTGCACTTGAACTGCTATAATTTGATTAATGTATTCGCAAAGTTTCAGCAATGCAGTATGAATTTTTTTTTCCGCGTTGCATACTCAAAAACCATGCTAAAATCCCTTTGAGGGTCGATTTTCAAAAAGGGTGATATACGTGTTTCTTTATTTCTTTTGTTTAGTACACTGACAAAGTTTCATGTCCGTGTGAGGATTTTTTTTTCCATACAAACTTTGCATACAAACTTCCATACAATTATTTTTTTCCATTTGACCCACTTAGGTATGGAATTTCGAAAAATCCGTTCTTATTGTTCACCTAGACTATTTGAATAATGTTGGTTCCAAATTTCAAGATTGTACGTTATATGATTTTTGCTGTATCGTGATTCCTAGAAAACACCCTGCTCTTTTATTAATATAGATAGATAGAAGGAGACCATAGTGGAAAATGCTATAAATAATAATAATACCAGCCCTTGTTTATGTCCCACTGCTGGGCACGGGCCTCCCCTCGAGATGAGGGGGCTTAGGCCATAGTCCACCACGCTGGCCAAGTGCGGGTTGGAAAATGCTAGAAATGTAATGAAATATAATGTTACCTTGATGGAGAAATACGGCGATGACTGGAATAATTGCAAAAATAAATATACTTATTCACCTACATATTATACACATGCACGTATATTTTTAATTAAGCAGGTGTCCCTTTGCATTATCTTAGTGAGTAATTACGTAAAGTTTCAAGAACAAATCTCAGATTACACATATACGTGAAGTACACATGTAAACTTCTGCCTTGATTATAGGCTTTTGATTTCTATTTTTATATATTTTTTTCTAATGTATTCACTGTGAGTTTATATTAAATATTTTAAACACCCGCAACAGGAGGAGTTGATTTGATCGTTCATGTATGTCTATCTATCTCCGGCACGTTGATATCGTTGGGAGCTATCCCAAACGAATAGAAGGATTTCAATGTGTTTTTGTTTATTTGAAAGTTGTTTTAATCGAGACGGTTCTTAGCTATATTTGGTGAACATTGTTTATCCGTTTACTAATAATTATAAGTAGGTATAGATTGCGATTCTTGTGTCGGTGTTTTTTTATACACCTAAATATTTTTTGACGGTTCAAGATACTAAAACTTAGTGGAATATTTAAATTAAATTTAAAACAACTATATTATCATCAAAAATAACGATTATGTACTCTTCTCCTTTCTCTACGCCGAAACCTTAGCAGTAACTTTTTGTCCACGTATTAATATATGACCATTTTTTATACTACTAAGGTGGCAAGCTACCATATGGCCCACCTGATAGGCATCGCAGCCTATAGACGCTAGCAATACCAGAGGAGTCACTAGCGCGTTGCTGACCCTTAACATTTTGATATTAAGTCTTTTGTGTCCAGTAATTTCACTAGCTACAGTGAACTTCACACTTACACCTGGACGGTTCCTTGCACAAGGAACCTACCACCTAGTCATTTGTTAAATCTTAAATAAAATGGCACAAATTGTAGCGAAAACACTACCGAGTTTTAAAGTTTGTTTATAAGTTTCTTTACTATGTCAAAATTAATATAATGTAGTATGACAGAATAAGCGTGTTTATATCTACCTACATGTTAGGTACAGCAAAAACAGATAACCTCAATTGACATTTTAATAAAGTCACTAATTGGATGCCGTGTTAACGTTTTTCAGAATAAATTGTGTCAGTTACCTCTCTACAATGATAACAAGTTTTAAAGGTTAATATTATTGCTATGATTAACTTTTCCAAGGCCCTTTATCTGTGGATTGGTATACAATCTTTATATTCTTACTAACATTGCAAAGGGGTGAAGTTTGTTAGTTTGGATGTTCTGGGTAATCTCCAGTACTACTGAGCCGATTTTGAAAATAATTTCACCGTTTGAAAGGTATATTATCCCTGAGTGTTATAGTCTGCTTTTTATTTAGGTAAATGTAAAAGAAGGGCGGGCGGAGCTGCGCGGGTTAGCTAGTAAAATATAAACTATATTGTTGGTGCATGTTATATTTCCTAATGAATAATTCGTTTTTAATCATTAAATAGTACTTACAAAACAAATTAGTAGTAACTTAAGTACTTCTTCTAAAGAAAAGTCAAGTCCAATGTTGTATACACTGAATTTTGTAGCGGTTAACACTATTAATTACTAAGAGCATTTCACACGAAAGCTTTATGTGTGTAATTAATGCTACATAAAGTATATTTGTGAATAACTACTAACACTTTTAAAATCCGTCATCAAAGAAGATGAAAAGCGGATAAAACTGCGACTAGGCACTTCTAAGATATTTTCTTCTGTGAAAAGGTTGGTCAACCAGCAAGATATTTTAGGGCTGTCCATGGCGCGCCATGCGAAAATGCTTATTATTAATTCACCATTAGACGATACTCTTTCTGCGCACCCCAGGTGGTATGTATAAAAGTACCTAACACTTCATTAAACAGCGTTGTTATACAAACAAGTCGAAGGGAAACCTCGCACAGTTCGGCGCCAACGCACAAAAGAGCATCTGTATGTACTAACAATGTATTCGAACAATTGGTGGACTGTTAGCATCCGCTTTATAAATTGAAACAAAGGTTCTTTTTATGTATGTACAATGTACATAACTACATAGTTTAAGATATAATATGTCAAACGACGATTGATTGACATGATCCCGAAGTGTAAACTTGACCTTCAAATGAAGTTCACGGTCAAAAACGCACATGCCAACGTCGGCATTTCATACAAATATATCCACTAATACAAAACACATGGCTTGATTATGTATGAGATTTTTAGATTCGACAGCCGAGGACAGGACGAATGTGATGTGGAATAATTAAACGCAAGTTATTATAACTTTTTTTTGGGTGCCATTAAAACTAATAATGATGCTAACTTCCTTCTATTCAATTCATGATCTTAAGAAGATGCGAAGTACGTACTTAGGGCTCCCACACATAACTGCGAACTCGCATCGCATCGCAAATATCAGCGAGAAACAATTGAATTTTTATATGGAAAATTCATTTGTTTCTCGCAGATATTTGCGATGCGATGCGAGTTCGCAGTTATGTGTGGGAGCCCTCAGGTGACAAAAGTGCGTATTAGCAAATAATGCTGCTAATGCTTACGTCAGTAATGGATGGGCGTTAACAAATAAATCCCTCAATTAGCTAAGCTAAGCTACAATAATGTGCCTTACTCTCTAGCTAGTTATAGTACCTATACCCAAATTATCTGTGCGCTTTCAGTGTCGCCACTGTCTATGCAAATACGTCAAACTGATTGTAATTTTCATGAGAATATTTTAGTTCCCATTTCCACAACCCATACAGATAAGTCGATCGATAAGTTGGTCGATCTGTACTAGCTTTTACTTAATACATATAATAATGGTACTAAATAGTAAAGTAGTTGGTAGGATATTTAAATATGAAAATAATGTAAAACATTCCCAAAGAAAATTGGTCAGATAGAATATTTACTTACAGAACATTTTCGGTTAATTTCTGGAAGAGTTTATTTTCTTTATTATCATAAGATTTGGTAGGGTTTAAAACTACAGTCAACAACACAGCCCAAGTGCTGATTGGTGGTTTAGACATGTCTTTCCGATAAATTCTAGGGCACGCGTTGGGTTTCATCTACAGAGAATGGAAAATCAGTCGATTAGTATTTATGATTTATCGCAAAATGGAAAACACTTCGGAACTGTCAGGATGGGGATATATAGCTACTGCTGCCAGCACTATTTTTAGAAATAATATACCTAGTTACTTAAGCTTTATTGTAATTTGGTCTTAAATACCAGTATAAAATAAAAGAAAATAATGCAAATGTAGTAATTTGTAAACATTTCTGTGTTCTGGTGTAAAGAACACTGTAGCTGGTAAAATAAATGCATATATTGTAACTTCACGAACCTGGTCCATGATAATTACATATGGGCTGGTTTTCCATTAGCTGAAAATCCAAATCGTTTCGTGACTAAGTAAATTCGTAAATAAGAATACCTATTTGAAGAAACTATTAGGTTTATTCAAATAGGTATCTTCAAAGACTAATAGTAAAAGATACACATAATATCATAGATACTTTTTACCTAAATATTGCGGTAGATAAAAACAAACAAAATAAGTATGCCAAATGATAACAGCCAATTTCGCATGAAAAGATACTACGGCTTTGTTCCATATTGTGTACTATTGGCATTGCAATCGTTGTGGGTAGAATAGGATTTCTCGACGGACGTGACAATTGTGCCGGCGACGTGACGCCGACACGCCGTGATCTCACCACCGGCTCTCAGGAATTGACAACTCAAGCCAATTTCGTGATGAATCCAGCCTTAACCCAATTTAAGTTTTGCACTTTCAGCGGATATTTTTTACCACGGGACGTTGAACTTCACGCTCAATTACGTACAATTTTATGACCCGTGATGTTGACCGTCCAGTTACATTTTATGTAGGTTTATAGGAACTATATGTGCCTTTCCTTGTACATAGTATGTATACCATAACTATTGTTTAGCGCCGGGAATTTACACTTGGGAAATATTCGTGTGTAGAGATGTCATCAATCCTTTTGTGATAAACAATGTGTAGTTTCTTTTATTTTTTATAAATGGTCAATATCTTTTATTTTATGCTGACTCTTTTATTCTTTTGTCTTGACTGGGTTATTCTTATAGGGACCAATAGTAATAATTGTTTTTCCTACGAAAACCCACACACAGCCTGATTCTAAACTAAAGAGAGCCTGTAATATTGCTAACAGGCAACTGATAAAAATATTTTATATGCTTGCAGTTAAATTATTATAGGTACATATAAGGACTGTTATATAAATATACATATAGATAAATAACACCTAGATAGAACAGAGTGTTTAATGTTTATAATTCAATTATTTCTGTTCACAGATCAAACAGGTAAAACATTAAGAAATATCCGTATATATATAAGTAGGTACGTCATTATAATTCGTGTTATGTTATTATTATAATTCATATAAATGATTCATTGTGACATAAATACTAATTGTAAACAGAGGTAATTGATCTATTTTAGTAACACTCAGACCGCTAGTTCTTGGAATCGAAGATAATTCGACTGAACACATTGTTGTTAGCCTGCGGTTCGAAGAACACGGACCTCTAATTGCGCTCAGCAAAAACATTACTACCAGATTGTTATGCCCAACGAGTTGAGTAAGATCAACTTTTTAAATCCTGACTCATGCTTTCAGAGGTAATGCAGGCACTTATTGGCCTTCGCACGGTCTGAAACGGGGAAAAGTTTGTTTAACATGACTTGAAATGTAGGGTTAAGTCAGCAAAAATAAACGATATACTTATCTACTTACTGAAAATATTTTATTACAAATAAAAACACAGAATAGTTTATTTTATATATTTTTACAGTGTTTTGTGTCTGTTATGAAATATCTAATATGTACTTATAGTTTTGTCAAGTCAGATTTAGCCAGAATGCCATATTAATAAAATACTAAATGTCATAGAGAATTGAGACTTCCAACAACAAAAATACACAATTTTATTATAAAAGATAATGATTAAATATCGTATGTTTGGTACCAAAGGATGTAATCAATATCATCTAAAATGACGTGAGATGTTATTAATTTACACAAATGACAGCCGGTTTGTGAGTCTGACCTGTTTATTAGCTGAGTAGACTACAAAAAAATATCTTATAACGTTGACTTCAATCAGTGCGTCCCAGTTGTAGTCTGGTTTTGGTAATTAAGATTTTGTAATGTAGGTACAAAATGTTGAATTTATAGCATCCGGTAAATCAATCTGTCCTTGCTCTTCGTTATAAATGCTATAGTAATATACATACATATTATATTCAACATAATATTATGTTCTTATTTTTCAAGTAGTTTGTAGATTTATTAGTTGTAAATTCAATTGACGGTCCATAATGACGGGCCCGTTGGTCTAGTGGTTCTTAGACACCCTGGCTGCTACCCAATCGTGGGTTCGATTCCCACCAAGTGTATGGGTATAATTTATCTAATTTAGTATGTATTTACAAAAAAAAATGTATTTATGTATTAGTATCAGTTGTCCGGTTTCCACAGTACAGGCTCTGCCAAGTTTGTGATCGGATGATCGTGTGTGGATTGTCCCAAGATATTATTACTATTATAATTTAAACCATCGTCTCATATTGGTGCCTTATTGACCCATTCCACACTTAGTCTTGCAGTTTGTACTGGTACCAGTCGGTATTACACGAGATGATGGCAAGAAGCCTGATGGTGTCACTTTAGTACAATGGCAACATGGAAAGCCGTTGGTGTGGGATGCGACATGTGTCGACACACTTGCTACGTCCCACACCCCGGCAACTTGCAGGGTGGCTGGAGGGGCTGCGGCGACCGCTAGTGATGCAAAGCGGCGCAAATAAATGCAGCTCTAGGTTCGAGCTATATATTTGCGCCCTTTGCGGTGGAGACCATGGGGTCTTGGTCTCATGAGACGCACGGTTTGGTGAAAGAAATTTCATCCAAACTTACCGAAGTCTCAGGAGACCGCGGGGCTGGTAGCTTTTTAACCTTATTGGAATAAGATTATTTTTTTGACATAAGATTAAAAACCAATAATATATCTCAATCAATACTCGAATGATGGTCTAGGAATCTACCACAGAAACTTGATTTAAGTAAAACGTATTTTTTTTTTTCGAAAAAGATTGTCGACTACAATCGTATTAATTAATAAGGAGTAAGGGAGGAGGAAGGTAAGGAAGGTCTTTGCCCGGCAGTGAGACAACATATGTAGACTAATAAGATAAGCTCGAGGTGTTGATATTATTTAAAAACAACTTATTAAACATACTAAAGGAAGCCATTAATTTACGTAAAGAGCGTATTTTTATCGTAATTTGTCTACTCTGCTATCACTATAACAAACGCATTTTTGATATTATTCTTTGAATAAACATAGGTAAAAAGAAAATTGGAAGTTATGTTTTATTACACATTGAAATAAAACTAGTTAAGTTATAATAATAATATACGATAATCCTAGTTTTATATCAATAACTAAGTACTTATAGAGATAACTTTTACGGATACGTATTATAATCCGTAAAATAAGTTTTATTTTGTATTTACTAATGGGAGTAGGTCATTGTGTCACCAATTAAATACATAATGTTTAGATAGGTACCTACCTACGTTACAATATCGTATGTTATCTCATTGATAGCTTATCTATCACGCTTATGCAATTTGATTGTATTACGGGAAAGTATTGAATTCGCGAAGTAGACAAATTAAAAATTAATGATTTTTGTATCCATTCTTTTTAATGCTAGTAGGTATATCGCGACATCCTTAAACATTAGAGAACGCCAGCCCAAGAGAAATACGTGAAGAATTAGAGCAACTTTTGTCGTATTACAAATTGACACACAGCAGGTTGCTGTTAAATTAAGTTTTACAATGTAATTAAAAAAAATTTTACTCGCCCTTTTAAACGCCTCTAAACTTAATAGATCCCTACACTAGTAGGAAGAAATATTTAGTCCAAATGATTGTAAAAACCACATCAAACTAAGTAGAGAAGTTAAAAAGAGTAAGCGAAAATACAAAAGTAGTTAGCGATTTAGTTTACTTAGTAAAATATTATTAAGAGAAGAGATTAAAGATACCAAAATAAATATAATCAAAGCCTTATAATATATTTAATTAAAAATTAATACAAAATCATAATTATTCTTATTTAGTAGGAGCCGAAGTCTTGGTAAACAATGTTATATAGCTGTCATTAGAAATGGACATTTTAGACTGACAGGAAAAAACAGTTCTCACAGAAAAAGAACTATAAAACGATCTGTAAAAAAATATATTAGGTCAAGATAATAAAAATCTTCGGCCATTTGTACTTGTTAATTTGACATTACATGTGCAAGTCTTTAAAAACACGTACTGTGACAGTTCAAGGTGGTCGCGTTGATGTGAATTGTGATTGTGTGCGGCCGGCGCCTGCGCATCGTGCATCAGTTCAGGGTGCATTGTAATATTTACAGCTGCACACACGATCACGACTGATTTACAGTGAATTACGATGCTTTTGTTTTTATTTGTACACTGGTTCTCTCTTGACAGTGAGTTAAATAAAACAAATTAAGTATTTAGATTTTTTGTCATGTAGTTGTAGGTAATGTTATTTTAGTTAACTTTGACGGGCCCGTTGGTCTAGTGGTTAGACACCCTGTTCGCTAACCAATGGGTCGTGGGTTCGATTCCCACCAAGTGTCTGGGTGTTATTTATTTATTTAAGTAAGTATGTATTTACAAAAAAATGTAGTATATAAGTATTAGTATCAGTTGTCTGGTTTTCCATAGTAGGCTCTGCCTAGTTTGGGATCAGATGACCGTGTGTGGATTGTCCTAAGATATTATAGTTAACGGGGCCGTTGGTCTAGTCGTTAGTTAGATACCCTGGCCGCTACCCAATTAGACGTGGGTTCGATTCCCACCTTCCTGTTATTTATCTATAGGTTTAAGTAATGTTGACGGGCCCGCTGGTCTAGTGGTTAGACACCCTGTCCGCTAACCAATGGGTCGTGGGTTCGATTCCCACAAAGTGTCTGGGTGTTATTTATTTATTTAAGTAAGTAAGTATTTACAAAAAAAATGTATATAAGTATTAGTATCAGTTGTCTGGTTTTCCATAGTAGGCTCTGCCTAGTTTGGGATCAGATGACCGTGTGTGGATTGTCCTAAGATATTATAGTTAACGGGGCCGTTGGTCTAGTCGTTAGTTAGATACCCTGGCCGCTACCCAATTAGACGTGGGTTCGATTCCCACCTTCCTGTTATTTATCTATAGGTTTAAGTAATGTTGACGGGCCCGTTGGTCTAGTGGTCAGACACCCTGCCTGCTAACCGATGGGTCGTGGGTTCGATTCCCGCCAAGTGTCCAGACACTTGAAATAGATAAACAACACCCAGGTGTTGTTTATCTATTTAAGTATTTATTTACAAAAAAAAAGTATATAAGTATTAGTATCAGTTGTCTGGTTTCCATAGTACAGGCTCTGCCTAGTTTGGGATCGGATGACCGTGTGTGGATTGTCCCAAGATATTATTATTATTAATGTATTTACAAAAAAGTATATAAGTATCTGGTTACCATAGTACAAGCGCTTTGTCTAGTTCGGCATCAGATCACTATAGTAGGTTCTTATTCTCATCTATGCATCAGATGACCGTCAGTGGATTGTACGCTGATATAAAAAAAAAAAAATTAAACTTTATTTAAGGCGCTTGCAAGTAAGACTTGTTATCGTAGTGGATGGATTCTAATGCCAGGATAGCTTAAGAGTTGTTTTGTTTTATATATATATATATATATATATACATAATATATGTAAGTAAGGTTGCGCGGAAATAGGCTTATCGAATGGCAAAACAATATGAGGTTCGCCTGGCGCTTTCTGAACAATGACAGCCCTAGAGAAACCTGATTGTAGATCGTAGTAAGAATACGTAAGTTTTGAAAAAAAAAGAAGGAGGTAGGTAGGTAGTGATTTCGAAAAATCTGTTCATGTACCTACCTATGTACTTCGGCGCTTGCTCGTTTCGAAATATTTTTGAACAAGAAATAAAAATACACAGTGGGTACATTTGTACCGTATGTGGGGCATATGGTGTTTTAGTATTTTCTCATTTGATAGATAAGAACAATATGCCTAATGAATTAATTTGATTCAGAACAGATGGTGTACCTACCAAAACGGCTCATCTTGCTTTAAATATCTATTTATAAAGTGACTATCAAATTTAGTCACATCAAATTATATCAAATTTAGTCATAAACTTCAAAATATTTTTTTATTTAAAAGAATCCTTAAAAAATAAAATAATTATGTAAGTACCTATTCAAAATGTCAAAATTTTACTTAGTAATACTATTAATTTAAATTCTATTTCAATTGCAAAAACCATAAAATTCACATTCCTATGGACTGCATCACAACGCAAATCTAAAGATAACAAGTCTTGTACTAGGGCAGGTTATTTTGTAAATTTTACCAATTTTTTTTAATGTTCTAGATTATTATCCATGTAAAAGGTAAACACCCATAAAGTACTCAAGACAGATTTATTTCCACACACTAAGATGAAGAGAGCTCTATTTAGATCCATTCGATAGTTCGTTTGAATCGAAAATTAGATAATATAGCGGTAGGTATACACTTTAGTAATGAAGCTGCAAATGTGATTAGGTAGGTACATACCTACCTATCTAAAATATATTACATTAAAACAACTTAAAATAAATAAATAAACAAAATTTTAAAAAACTACAAAGCTATCAATATCCTTGAAAAAGTAGGTACCTACAAATAGCTAGTGAGCAAAAAACCAAAATTTGCACAAATTATCATGTGTCTGGCCAAATACGATAATATTGTAATTTTTCGTAAGTATCGATAATCATACTGACCTGTATTTAAACTGCTATAAACTGTAAAATAAGAAACGTAAATATTCACTAATCAAAATGTTTTAGCACTTCACATTTGCACGTCGTACAAATCACTGCACCAACACAATATCGCACAAAGTCCTAGATATCTTTTTACAAAACTTTTCAATCGATTGAAAGAATTAAATACATCGATACGGCATACATTGCGTACGATGTTCGAGACTTCGAGTCGATGGACGCAGCCGTTACAGAGCAAGGCGTGCGCGCGAATGAATGGTGCAAGACTGGCTGTATGCTGTATGACTGGAACCTTGCTCGTAGTCAAGTCACTACTCACGTCATGTGTCGAAGATACGTGATTGAAAAGTTTGATAGGAGGTAACGAGCTAAAAGCGCACGAAAAGGCACCTAAAAAAATGGGCAAACTGATATTAAAATTTTAATAAGGAAAACAGTGGATAAAATTTTGTCCCATAACCATAACGGTTTAATGTTGGAACAATGGCGCACTTGTGCATCGTCATCTCGAAGATCAGGCGAGATGATTATCTGGAAGCCGCGTCCGGGTAGGTCACGGCCAGTAAACGATTATGCACATATGGCTTAAATATGGCAAGATTTTAGATTAAAAGATACAAATTTTCATGAGACCGATAAAGGATATCAGGAGGAAGATTGGCATAAATATATCCATTTACCTACAAATCACATTACGTCGTTTTTAAAGAAATAGTGTTACTCGTAGGTATATATTTACATGAGTCATGGTAAATAAATAAAAAGATAGTAGGTGCAATCAAATTAATTCGGCTGGTTCCATCGTACACCAGCACCAATAACATATTTTAAATAAAGAAGACTCAGTCTAAAATGCATCATAGGTATCTAATCTCTTAGATTAGATGATAGTTTTTGTATTGAATTACACGTAACAAGATAATGATTGATTAACGGACTCGAAATGCAACAGTGCAATGCTTTTACTAGAATAGCATTGTCCATATATATGACTAAATAGTCATATAAGCTGCTGAATAGCAGCTAATTTCTTTTATAGTTTACCTTGTAAGTCTAGTAACGGCATATCTAAGAGGAACACCCAGATTTAATGCGCCTAATAACTTCCCCATTGTTAAGAGACTAGTTTTACTTATCAAGTTAAAGATCAAAACATTAACGAGATAGGAATACGCAGATCAGATAAAACCAGCTACTCCGTAATTTATTAAACTGATATTCGAATTGTTGTATATTAAATATTATAGAGCGAAGTGTGTTCTTTCACCTGTTTCACCTTGATACTCGTATTAACACGTTTTTATTTTTAAATTAGCTTTGATTTCCATTGAAATGTAGTTGGTAACTTTTAATTAATATTAAACAATAAATTTACCCGAGTAACAAATAACTTGTTTATTTCCCGCTGTGTTCAACGAATTACCTATGGCTCTACTGATATGGGTTATAAATGTGGTACTTATACTATTAATTATTTATTTATTTACGAGTTTTTACCAACCCTCCAATCTAAAAAATATTGATACTAAAAAGTGTTTAAAAGCTTTGATGGGACAAAATATAACCTACTTACTGATATTACGTAGACCATAATCATAAATTAGAGCATAGAACTAATAAAAATTAAATAAACTTAAAACAATACGTAGGTACATACACCGAGTACTGGGTTCTCATAGACATCAATGCAAAATGTTTACTATCTATAATAATATCTTGGAACACGAATCAAACAAACAATATTTTTAACAATATACATACACTTTTTTGCTTTGTCGGATCAAAAATTAAAGGTCTCCATGATTTTATCTTGTCAATATATCACATCCAGCTCCTCTAATGATTGATATCATAACCGCTCAAGTGGGTGATATATTTGCGTTACTATTTATCTATATGTAATAGCAGTTAACCCATAATAAATCACATTGTTAGACAAGCAAACAATTCATTTGTTTGTCAGTTCCCAGTCATCTCGTTAACGATCTATCACAGATGCTTCGCAAAGAAACTTTTTAGATATTTAACTATTTAATTTTTTGCCCGCTTGGTGTGGCCGATGAGTGGTCTCTCTAGGAGGGCTCGTAAATATCTAATTAACCGTTTAAAGGGTGTCTTTAAGGAAAGTCAAAAATATCGTATTGTTTGATTTGGGATGGAATTTATTTTATTTGGGATATACCACTTTTTTGTTCCCTTTTTACATCAATAGATCTTAATTAACTGTATCAATTTCATTAATAGGATTCATTTTATAGTATCCGTTTCATTGATGTTTGTATATTAAAAGTTGAATATACTTTCTAAAATGCACATTGCAATCTGTGAACACAATACAATGTATTGAGTTCTTTATCTTCGTCTGATTAATCACCTGTGATAAATTTTACTGACTTAAGATGGAGACGCAATTTATTGAGTAGGTATAAAATGTTGAATATTTATTATAGAAATGCTTTTATATATCTTTACTTCATATTTTGTGTGAATACCGAGTAAACCTAAATAATTCCCGATTTTACTCTACCTATTTTCCTAAACTCCAAAACCGGTATTTTATGTTGCGTACTGTATATTTTAACAGCAAATAAACAGTTTATAGTAGTAATAATAAACCCTATTACCTACTAACCTACCTTGATTCCATCTCTATTTTTTTACTAACGCATAATGGAAGGGGTTTGGTTACCTATGCCTGTCACTCACTGCTCCCAAGCCAAAAACGGATGGATTTGCATACGAATTTAAAAACTGTTTTAAACTATATGCGTCCACCAGTATGTTTGACGAATATAATTTCTAGTGACAGGGGTTTTAAAATTTTAGTAATTTGTTACTTTTATCACTTGTATTATATGCTCATGAAAATATGTCGTAAAGTTAAGTCACAGGACCTATGAGGTCAACAGCATATAACAATCAGTTAGAAATCGACGCAAAGCGCGTGCGCAGACTGGCTGCTTATGCTGGCTCATTTCCTTCAACACTTGCTCAAACAATGCTCTACTTCCGATCTTATGTACGCAAACAAGGACCCAGGAATGCCGTGTTGCTTAAGTTAATTTGATTCTAGGATTTTTCTCTTTATAAAAAGTATTAGAACATGGATATTTGTAGTTATGAAATAATGAATCTGCGTAGTTAATCTGTGAAATTGTTAATTTTTAACCGACTTCAAAAAAAAAGGAGGAGGTTATCAATTCGGTTGTATGTTTTATTTTTTATTTTTTATGTTTGTTACCTCAGAACTCTGTCGTTTACGAACCGATTTGGAAAATTATTTTTTTAATTGAAAGGGTATGGTTCCAGATTGGTCCCATTTTTTTCAAAATCAAGTTCTGATGATGGGAACCATGAGTAACTGAGGGAACTCCTTAAATATTATAGGCATACATATAGCGTTTTTGGTATTTTTAGAAACTATAGTCAAGCATTTTCATTCAGAAAGTATCATTTGGTGAAGTGGATCTGATGAAGAAGGCCATAGATGGCCATCGGAACTCTGTAAAAAAATTAACAATCCATCCTATCCTAGCCGTGCCTACTAAACGTAGAGTAGTTGCTAGAAAAATGGAGATCAGGGTCTGATGGTGGAGCAGGAAGGTTGTCACGGGATCTCTGCACCAATAAACGTAGATCCGCCGCGTTTGGGCTCGTTGGGTAGCTCTCGATGAGTAGTTGCTAGAAAAATGGTGATCAGCGTCTGATGATGGAGCAAGAAGGTCGTCACGGGATCTCGGTACCAATAAACATAGACCCACCGAGTTTGGGTTCGTTGGGTAGCTCTCGACGAGTAGTTGCTAGAACAATGGTGATCAAGGTCTGATAATGGAGCAGGAAGGTCGTCACGGTATCTCGGCACTAGCAAACGTAGACCTACCGAATTTGGACTCGTTGGATAGGTCTCGACGAGTAGTTGCTAGAAAAATGGAGATCAGGGCCTGACCATGGAGCAGGAAGGTCGTCATGGGATCAATGCACCAATAAACGTAGATCCGCCGAGTTTGGGCTCGTTGGGTAGCTCTCGATGAGTAGTTGCTAGAAAAATGGTGATCAGGGTCTGACGATGGAGCAAGAAGGTGGACACGGGTTCTCCGCACAAATAAATGTAGACCCACCGAGCTTGCAGTCCATGGTTCTCGAGAACTACGAGTATAACACCTAGATATCTTCGGTTTATGGCAATTGGTTAGTTTTATTAAGATATTGTCACATCTACATTTTTTAAAATTTTTGCTTAAGCTTATATTTTAGTGATGGTCCATAGTTGTGTTATGTAGTGGGTGTTTTTAAAATAAATATTAAACTGGCTGTTTGTCAGAAGAAAATATAAGTTGTTAAAAGTTAACCCAATAATACACCAAGGAAACCACTAAAAAGAATAAAACAAAAATATTTTTTACAAAAAAAAGAACCGCCTTCAAAATGCAACTAAAAAGCCTGAAATAATTTCTAAGAATTAGTGGTTTTTACATCTAAATTGTTGGACTTGGACTACAACATATTATAAATACATATTACTATCGAAGTCGGCGCCTAACGTCTAGCAAATACTTACAAGGGCAGTAGGTACCTAACTGTTTTCCAGTTTGGCGCCGTCTTTGATAGTAATATGTATTTATAATTGTTGTAGTCCAAGTCCAACAATGTAGATGTAAAAACCACTAATTCTTAGAAACTATTTCAGGCTTTTTAGTTGCATTTTGAAGGTTCTTTTTTTTGTAAAAAATATTTTTTGTTAATAAACTCGCGTTTAGTCTTCCATAATAAGGCATCAGGGCAAAATGCATTTTAAATATGATTTGTTGAAACACAAGTAAAACATAATTTTCCTTCGCATAGATTTTTTGTATCGGTTTGCTCTGATAGTCCTCCCTCAAAAAGTCCAGTCTCCGTAGGGGGCAAAGGCTGATGTGGGATATTATCCACTAAAATCACCCTGGTGGCTTAAATCGACGCAAAAGAGAGACTCTGGACATTTCGTACCACCTCGCCATAATCTCTACAGCGTCAGAAGCTCGCTAGGGCACGTCCCGGTAGGAGCAGAATTTGCTTTGAGAGTCTTGAAGTAAGGCTGTCTAAGAAACAAGAATTAATTTATTCGGTATACTTAAATACATTTTCTTTTAAAGAGGCTATCATGCTTCTGCTGTATGAAATGGCTTATTGAAACCTACATTTGGATTTTGGATTGCATTGCATTGTAGGACAGCGAGACATGTACATTGATACAGAGGGATAGAGAAAGAGGCTTTTGGTGAAATTTGGTGATTGGGGAGAATGGAGAGAATTAGTTGGAAATTAATTAAGATGAACGAGGATATTTCAGAACCAAACAAGAAAAAGACAGCTTACAAGAATATTTGCAAATAGGTGAGCGAAGATGATTGGCCATTTAATACGATACCACACTTTCTTATAAACAATTTTATAAGGAAAAATAAAAGTATGATGGGGTAGAGAAAGACTTACACGAAATTCCATACAACGAAGAAGCGGAAAAAGTGGGAGGAGTGTCATATCAGTCGGTGGCGGAAAGTTGATCAGAATAGATTAGAGTACACAAGAGCATAGCTCATAAATTAAATAGTAAATATATTTTCTTTGTAAGTGTATAGTAGGTATATTATTAAGAATGTAGTTTTTTAGGGTTCCATACCTAAATGGTAAAAAAAGGAGCGATTAAGATGATCCTATGTCTGTATGTCTGTTACACCTATATATTTCAGGAACCACTAACGGTATCGATTTGAAACTTTGAATAGTTTTAGATCTTACTTACCCAACCTCATAACAAATTTAAAAAATATATTTTTGCCTTTAGCTTTTTATCAATGGGAGTCGAAGTCGGGCAAGTCGATCATAATTTAAAGTGAGACTACTATAATATGGAGTATCATATGAATGGGCTTCATTTGTACATGTCAAAACAGATTTTTATTTTGGGTTATGTTAGCTTTTGGCTGATAATAAAAAATTACAAAACAATACCCCTCCCTTATCTCCGAAGTTTTTGGAGGGAAAAATCTGAAATAATTATGGTTCACACAATTAACCATAATTCAGATTTTTCATGTCATGTCAATCTATATTTTACAGACAAAATATAATGATCTTTCTAAATAGTACAGTTTTTTAGTAGGTAATCATAAAAAACCTCAACAAAAAAACTTAGTTTCGCGGTTTGGTTTTTTGCTATCTCAGGTGTTAGACGAATAGTAAAATAACTTTATTAGGTCGAAAGATGATATGGAACCCTCGGTGCGCATGACCCACTTGCACCTGACCGGTATTTTATTCTATTAATTACCAATTTGTTATTATTTATTTCAGTGAACAATGTTTTGTGTTATAATTAAATACATCGTTTTTCTGGGAAATAATCTATACTTATAATAAAACTGTAACAGGTCCAATTCTGTACATTGAAGATATTTTGAAAATTATATTTGGAGGGCATTCTATAACCGATACTGAGGCCGAAAATGTAATATTTTTAATTTTTGTCTGTCTGTCTGTATCTCGGCTGAGCATCACGCCGAAACTACTGGATGGATTGAAACGAAACTTGGCATGATTTGAGATCTTACTACGAGGTAGGACATAGGATACTTTTTATCTCGTGGTCTAGCACGGTTCTTTTGGGAGAGGGGATTAAATTCAAAATGGGTACTTGGTTATACGCTTGGTCCGATTTTATCATTTTTTCTTTATAATTATCTATATTAATAAAAGAGCAGGGTGTTTTCTAGGAATCACGATACAGCAAAAACCATATAACGTACAATCTTGAAATTTGGAACCAACATTATTCAAATAGTCTAGGTGAACAATAAGAACGGATTTTTCGAAATTCCATATCTAAGTGGGTCAAATGGGCTCCCAAAGTTTGTATGGAAAAAAATATTTTTTTCGTCACACGGACATGAAACTTTGTCAGTGTACTAAACAAAAGATATAAAGAAACACGTGTATCACACTTTTTGAAAATCGACCCTTATAGGGATTTTAGCATCGTTTTTGAGTATGCAACGCGGAAAAATAATTTCATACTGCATTGCTGAAATTTTGCGAATACATTAATCAAATTATAGTAATCCAAGTGTAAATAATCATTTTTTGAAATTCAACTCCTAAAGGGGTCCAATTGGGGTCCAAAAAATGTTTCTCGACCTACAGTCATAAGACTTAGTTTATATATTGTACACAAAATTCTAAGAAACCTATTTCCGGCATTTTTCGAAAAACTACCCCTAAGGTCATTTAATGGGGTTTCAAAGTTTGCACAAAGAAGGATTTCCATTTCATCATATGATGCAGCTAGAGAAACGAAACTCGGTAAATAAACTCAACATAACAATTGAAAAAACTAATTTTGAGCATTTTTGTAAAATCAACCCCTAAGTGGGTCAAATGAGCTCCCAAAGATTATAGGGAAAAAAAAAATTTTCGTCACACGGAAATGAAACTTTGTTACAGTACGGAGCAAAAGGAATAAAGAAACACGTATATTACAACTTTTTGAAAATCGACCCTTAAAGGGGTTTTAACATGGTTTTTGAGTATCCAACGTAAAAAAAAACATACTTACTGCATTGATGAAACTTTGCGAATATATTTATCAAATTATAGCAATCTATGTGTAAATAATCATGTGTTGAGAATCAACTCCGAAATGGGTCCAATTGGGATCCAAAAAATGTTTTTCGACCTACAGTCATAAGACTTAGTTTATATATTGTACACAAGAATCTAAGGAACCTATTTCCTGCATTTTTCGAAAAACAACCCCTAAGGCCATATCAAGGGTTGCAAAGTTTGCACAAAGAAGGATTTTCATTTTATGCTATGATGCAGCTAGAGTAACGAAACTCAGTAAATAAACACAACATCACAATTGAACAAACTTATTTTGAGCATTTTTGTAAAATCAACCCCAAGTGGTTCAAATGGGCTCCCAAAGTTATTATGGAATTTTTTTTTTCATCACACGGATAAGAAATTTAGTCAATGTACTAAGCCAAAGAAATTACGAAACACGTGTATCACATCTTTTTCAAATACGACCGAGTTTTTGAGTATGAAACGCGGAAAAAAATATCATGCTGCATTGATGAAACTTTGCGAATACATTTATCAAACTAAAGTAATGATTGTAAATAATTATTTTTTGAAAATCAACTCTTAACGGGGTCCAATGGGGGTCCAAAAATGATTTTCGACCTACAGTCATAAGACTTAATTTATGTGTTGCACACAAGAATCTAAGAAACCTATATCCAGCATTTTGCAAAAAACAACCCCTATGATAATTTGATGGGGTTGTAAAGTTTACACGTAGAACGATTTCCATTTAATGCTATAATAGAGCTAGAGAAACGAAACTCGGTACAGAAACTTAATACAAAAATTTAATAAACTAATTTTCAGCATTTTTCGATAAGTGGGTCAAATGGGATCTCAAAGTTTGTATGGAAAACATTTTGTTTTCACCGCACATACACGAAATTTTGTCAACGTACTAAAAATAAGAAATGAAAAAACAATGTGTATCACAACTTTTTGAAAATGGTGGTGTGCATCTTATTTAACTGAAAGATCAGCAAATGTTGTAATCAATGGTTACACTTCAATGGCATATATGACGTCTTCAGGAGTCCCACAAGGTTCGCACCTCGGCCCACTATTTTTCAACATTTTTATCAATGATATTGCATCTTGTTTTTATCATTCTGATATCTACTTATATGCGGATGATCTCAAGGTTGTTAGGTGCTTGGTACAAGACTCTGATTGGAGTCTACTTCAGGAAGATCTGGATCGTTTTTCTGCATGGTGTCATGAAAATAATATGATCTTAAACAATGACAAATGCAATTTTGTACACTTTACGAGGAGAAAGGGACCATATTTTCGTTCTTACAAACTAAACAATCTGGTGATCGAGGAGGTGGAGTTCATTCGGGACCTAGGTGTTTACATAGATAACAAGCTTCGCTTCCACCTTCACGTAGATAAAATAGCTAAAAAAGGTTTTAAATTATTGGGGTTTGTACTGCGAAATTGTCGGGAGTTTAAAAAAGCTACAAGTAAAATTGCTGTTTTCAACTCTATAATAAGATCTGGGTTGGAGTACTGCAGTGTGATTTGGTCTCCATTTTATGCCGTACATAAGGAAAGACTGGAGTCTATCCAAAAGAGGTTTCTCAAGCATCTTACGTATCGCTGTGGATTAACCAAACGTCTTACTTCTTATGACGCCCGATTGAGATATTTCAAACTTAATAGATTGGAAACGCGCAGGAGGATTCTTGATCTTATCTTTCTTTATAAATTAATAAATGGCTACATTCATTGCCCTGAGTTGTTAAGTCAAATTAATATCAATACTCCCTATAAACTAGCCCGACCTTCTAGGTACTCGTTTTTCCGTGTCAAAGGATTTAGGACTAACATGGGTCATTTTTCCACCATTAACAGAGTTCAGTCTCAATATAGTCAGTTGTCACGCATGCCCTCTGTCGATATTGATCTGTGCTGTTCCTTGTCTAAATTTAGATCATCTTTGCATAAATGTTTAGCTGACTTTTAGCTCTCCATACTTGCAAATTACAAAATTATTATTTCTTTTTCTAATTATTTTAAATTATGTTCTACAATTTATCTTTAGTAACTTCGACACTTTGTTTTCATGAGCTATGATGCATGTCAGGGCAACCTATAATTAAGTCTGCAATGTTCAATGTATCCAACTGACGATGTATTGTATTTACTTTAAGCCGTTGTGTGACTTGTTGGTTGTTTAATAAATAAAAAAAAAAAAAAAAATCGACCCTTAAAGGGGTTTTAGTATGGTTTTTAAGTTTGAACCACAGAAAAATATTATGCTGCATTGATGAAACTTTGCGAATACATTAATCAAATTAAAGTAATCCATGTGTAAATAGTTTTTGAAAATCAACTCCTAAAGGGGTTCAATTGGGGTCCAAAAATGTTTTTCGACCTGCAGTCATAAGACTTAATTTATGTATTGCACACAAGAATCTAAGAAACCCATTTCCGGCATTTAGCGAAAAATAACCCCTAAGGTCATTTAATGAGGTTGGAAAGTTTACACGTAGAACGATTTCCATTGAATGTTATAATGCAGCTAGAGTAACGAAAATCGGTACATAGACTCAACAAAACAATTTAACAAATTTATTTTCACCATTTTTCAAAAATCAACCCCTACGTGGGTCAAATGGGGTATCAAAATTACCATGGAAAAAAAATATTCATAGCACACGGACACGAAACTTTATCAGTGTACTGATAAAAAAACACGTGTATCACATTATTTTCTTAAATCAACCCTTGAAGGGGTTTTAGCATGGTTTTTGAGTATCAAGCGCGGAAAGGAAATCATGCTGCATTGATGAAACTTTGTGAATAAATTGATCACGTTAAAGCAATTTAATTATTTTGAAAATCAACCCCTAAAAGGGTCTAATTGGGTCCAAAAAATATTTTTTTGTCCTACAGTCACAGGACTTATTTTATGCATTGCATATAATAATCTAAGAAACCTGTTTCCTGCATTCATCGAAAAATAAAACCCCTAAGATCAATTAATGGTTTCAAAGTTTGCATGCAGAAGGATTTCCATATAATTTATAATACAGTCACGAAACTCGGTAAGTAAACTCAACACAACAATTTAACAAACTAATTTTTTGCATTTTTAACGGACTTCAAAAAAGGAGGAGGTTTTCAATATGTCTGTACATATTTTTTTCTCTATGTATGATCGCGCATGATTCTGGCAATTATGAACCGATTTCAAAAAATCTTTCTGGTACGGATAGGCCGCTCCACTGATTGGGTCCCATAAAAAAAAAACTTAGGAATAAGCAGTTCCTGAAAAAACAAAAATGACTACTCAGAAAAAACTGTAGGAATGCCTAAAACATGATATTTTTATCGCATTCTAAGGACGAAAGTAGTCAAACTCTGGCAAATACGAGTATTTACCAATTTCAATAATTCTTTTTTATGCGAAAGAAGTAACCACTGTAATGAATAGGTATAAATTTTATCACAGCTGGATAAGTACTTCCTGGAGAACCATGATTGATGTGGAGGAATTTATCTGGTAAAAAAAAGAATATATACAGACGAATTGAGAACTTCCTCCTTCTTTGAAGTCGGTTAAAAAAACATGAAACTGATGTTCTCCATTACATTACTCTGACAAATATGAACCGATTTCGATGATTCTTTTTTTTTCACGGGAGTAAACTACTGTAATGATTTCATGCAAATTTCATTAGGACCGGATAAAGTGTTCCTGAAGAAAATATACACAGTAGGTACGTCAACATCAACTTCAATAACGCTTAAATTATTTTATGCTTTTTAGTGTTGTTGAAGTTGGTTCATTTTTTTTGTTGTGTCGTGTGCAATGTTTTATTTGAAAATCAACCCGTGGGACAAATGAGGTACCAAAGTTTGTATGTAAGAAAATATTTTTTCAGACACGAAACTTTGTCAGTGTACTCATAAAAAAATTGAGAAACACGTCTAACACATTTGTTTTGAAAATCACCCTTAACGGGGTTGTAGCACGGTTTTTGAGTATCAAACGCGAAAAAAACATGCTGCACTGATTACACTGGATACATTCGTCATATTGAAGCAATCCATGTCATTTTTTAAATTAACCCCTAAAAGCGTTCAATTGAATTCCAAAAAATATTTTATTCCTACATCCACATGACATATTTTATGTTCTGCATACAAGAATCCCTAAAGTTTGCGTGAAGAAAGATCTCCATTTAATGCTATAATGCAACTCAGTGAATGAACTAAACAAAACTGTTGAATAAACTTATTTCCAGCATTTTTAAAAAATCAACCGCTAAGGGCATCTACCAATGGGGTTACCAAATGGTTTCCACTTAACAACCTCATATGTTTTTATAATGGAATTGCAAAATAAGTACAGTATCTTTTTAAATAAAGAAGTAAATATTTAAGAAATTGGAGCTATGATAGCTTACATAAAAATACAGGCTACATACTTGATTAGATCAGAGTTAATAAAAGTGTGAAAATATTGATATACGAAAGACCTGAGGGTACACCGGCATAATTGTGACATAAGGACGTTCAACATCTCAGTTCTCTCGTGACTATGGGTGCTGCAAAGCATTCGAAACGTCGGGATAGTAAAAGCTAAAATAAACCGCGATTAAATCCGTAAAAAGTAGTTTGATTTCAATGTGTAATATTCGCGTAACTAAAATACAATAAGCTTACTTAATCTACATTTAGTTTTTTGTCACCTCAATACCTAACCCATATTCGCAATAAATTATATGAATTGAATTACTATTTATAAAGCTGGCTTCAAAATACAGAAACGGTAAATGTCCTTGAAAACTGGGAATGCACGATATCAAAAAGATTATCAATGTCTAAAGGATTAATGGAAATCCACAAATACATGGACGATAGATTGGTAAGTAACAATTAATTATTACGAACGTTTTAACTAACGTGAATGCTACACATTGAAATCAAACTATGATTTCAATGTGTAGCCTTCGCGTAAATAAAAGACAACATTAGTGTAAACAATATTTTAAAAAACTTCGATCCATAATTCTAAACACGTTTGAGTAACAAAGTAAACGCGGGCGAAGCCGCGGGCTACTGCTAGTAATAAATATTTGTAAGTGAACACTCATAGATAGTTGTTAACAATGTTTGGAAATCGATCAGGTTAAGCAACGTTAGGTAAGGTCATTAAATAGATGGGTGACCGTTTAACGCCATTTGAACTAAACGTCTCCGTGCTTCGGAGGGGAAGTACAAAGTGGTTCAAAGTTTTTAACCGACTTTAAAAAAGGAGGTTTTGTATTCTATGCGAATGTATATTATTGAAAGTTTAGTAAACGTAAACACAGCGCGAGCGGAGCTGCGTGGGTCAGCTAGTAATTTATAAATCCGCAACTATTTATGACCATACTCGTATTTCATTATTTGTTAAATATAGGTACTAGAATGACCAGACAACTATGTTATCAGGCACCTTCTTACTCATCAACTTAACGTCACCATAGGCGCCTGCGTTGCCGTAAGACAACGAAACTAAGGGAATGGACAAACAATTCCACTCTTTTTAAATTACTCAGAATTATGATGACGATTTTATACGTAAAAACAAAAATAGTTATGGTTTTACGTATAGTTTTATATTTACCTCTGGTGTGGTAAACTGAAACAAGTGTTACTATATAATGCTAAAAGTAACTTACTGCAGTATTAGATATTCTGCCGTAAAGTAACAGTGATTATACTTCGCTAATTTCACGAAAACAAGGCTTCTTTACATGCAGCAGACGGGAGATTATGCTCCTTTTTAACCGACTTCAAAAAAGGAGGAGGTTCTCAATTCGTCTGTATATATATATATATTTTTTTTTATGTATGTTCGCGCATAACTCTGTCAATTATGAACCGATTTGAAAAAATCTTTCTTCCATCTATTCTTCAATCCATTGATTGGGTCCCATAAAAAAATTATTGCGTATTAATAAGTAGTTCCTGAAAAACAAGAATGGTGACTGCGCACTGAGAGCTGCAGGAAAGCCTATATCGATGACTTTATGTCGCTTTTTAAGGACAAAAATGGTCATAACTCTGGCAAATATTTACCAATTTCAATTATTCTTTTTTTATTCGAAAGAAGAAACCACTGTATTAAATCTGTATGAATTTTATTACAACGGGATAAGAACTTCCTGGAGAACCATGAACGATGTGGAGGAATTTATCTGGTAAAAACCATAAAACTGATGTTCTCCATTACATTGCTCTGACAATTATGAACCGATTGCGATGATTCTTTTTTTATTCGAGAGAGTAAACTGCTATGATGATTCCATGCAAATTTCATTACGACCGGATATTTTTTTCTGAAGAAACATGAATTATGTAAAACTATGTAGACGATAATGTGATCATAACCTATCTAGATAATTTTACGGTTTTCGATGGTTCAATCTTTATATATGAAAATATCACTAAAAAGTTTAAAATAAAATCTTTTTAAAAAAAAATTGAACCGACTTCAATATCACTGAAAAGTATAAAATAATTTAAATATTATTGAAGTTGGTGCCAAATATACACAGCCGGTAAGCTAACACCAACTTCAATAATATTTAAATTATTTTATACTTTTCAGTGATATTGAAGTCGGTTCAATTTTTTTTTAAAAAGATTTAATACATAGGTATTTTTCATAAAACATTTAAAAAAAAAATTGCTCCGACTCGACCGACAGAAGTTGGTGTTAGCGTACCTGCTGTGTATATTTGGCACCAACTTCAATAATATTTAAATTACTAGCTGACCCGTGCAGCTCCGCCCGCGCTTTTATTACATTTTGCTCCCCATTTCTCCCTCTTCCCTAGATTTATCTCTCTCCATCGAGAGAGAGATCTCTCTTATAAAAAAAATCTAATTATATGCACTTTCTCTCCTCTCTCTTTCCCCCTCCCGCTTCAGTTTCCATCACACTCCCCTTTTTCCTCTCCCTGTTGTCCCCTCTCTGAACCCTCTCCCCCTCTCTCTTCTACGAACTTGCTCCTTCTCACTCCCCCCTTACTCCACCTAACTCCCCCGATCACTCAACCCTCCTCAAATCCCCTCTCCCTCTTTCTCCTCTCTTGCACCCTAATCTCGTTCTATATATCCTCGTCAATCATGGTATCACCGGCATTAAATATACTTTATGAGCTATTCTCAGACCTCCCCGATATACACTCAACATTTCATACACATCGGTTCACCCATCTATTTAATGACCTTTCCTTATGTTGCTTAACCTTAACCTAGTGGCATGAAATATACTTTACGGCCTATTCTCAGACCTACCCGATATACACACAAAATTTCATAGAAATCGGTTCACCCATCTATTTAATGACCTTGCCTTATGTTGCTTAACCTTAACCTAGCGGTTTGAAATATACTGTATGACCTATTCTCAGACCTACCTGATATGCACATTGCACACTTTCATACAAATCGGTTCACTGATCTATTTAATGACCTTACCTAACGTTGCTTAACCTTAACCTACCGGGATAAAAAGTATCCTATGTCCGTTTCCTGGTTCTAAGCTACCTCCCCACCAATTTTCAGCCGAATCGGTTAGGCCGTTCTTGAGTTATAAATACTATAGTGTAACTAACACGACTTTCTTTTATATCATATAGATTAAAGTTCTATAGTGATTGTATGTTCAATTTCACAAATACAAATACAAATATATTTATTCATATTAAATGGAGTACAAAATTAGATCTAGTACATGTATACAAATTTATGTCCATTCCATTTAGCCTATAATAGGCATGTGAATATATACACCGATAGATGGCGCTGTTCATAATGTAAATCACGCTAACATCGTAAATTATTGTCTAATGATATTCGATAATGAAAGCTCTAAGTTTTTTGGGAGCGCTGTTCATTGTGTGTAATTGTAGTTGTACATTTTATTGTGTTAGATCACTTCGAGTCATTTTAGGTATTTTACCTAAGTAAAAATTTAGCAATTTCGTATTCTCAATTTCTACCTACCTATACAAATGTAGCCTTGGTGGTGCAGCGGACCTAACCGCTGGCTTTTAAATGAAATGGTATTTTTCCCTTGCCTATTTCTTTCCTAATCTAGTTTGGACTTGCTCGGGATTTACAGATTTTAACTTTTCAAAGATATAATGTTTATTTTTTATTTTTTTATTATATTTATTATCATACAAACAACTATCTTTACAGGCAATCCCAATTCGATAGTGTAGGATCCTATTTTAAACAACACATAAAATATACATAAACTTATACCTAAACATAATAACATATTACAAACAATGACACTCTTGTGAATTCCCCCAGTGAACAAGAAAACAAATCCAGTCTTTCGGCAACGAGGTTTAGTGTGCGCAACGTTCGTGTCAGTGATATCTTCTGCAGTAATTTAGTGCGACTGCGTGGTACTGCGAATAAGCAGGGCCGAAGTCGCCGGTGCACGTATCTATCAGGAACTGATAACTTTATCCACTGCAGGACACCCGGATTGTTTATTTTTCCTGTAAATACTTTAAATATATACGACGCCATTGCCAGATCTCTCCTTGTCTCCAACTTATTGTATCCAACCATGCCTAAAACAAACAAGGTTGGATACATCAAGGGATAGAAAGGGTATACGCCATAGTATCTTAAATACAGGTATCTCGTGAACTTGTTCTGTATGCGCTCCAACATGAGACAGTATTTGGTTTCGTGTGGGGCCCACACAACACAGCTATTCTCTAGTTGACTCCTTACTAGTGCTTCATACAGTAAACATATTGCTTTAATATTTGTAAAAGATCCTACAGTGCGAAGTACAAAACCTAACGTTTTATATGCCCTTTTACAAACACTAGTCACATGCTCCCGGAATGTTAACTGCGAATCCATGCGAACACCGAGATCGCGTACCACCGATTCCCTTTTTATAGGCAAACCCTCCAACAAGTAGTTGTAATGGCGAGGTTGCCATGAATGTGGAGGTTGAATGTCATATTGCTATCAGCAAAGTACTTAGAACAATACAGAAATCTAATGAAAATGTCCTGGGTGTACCGGACCGGCTTACCCCTTACAAAAATTGACCCTTTGCCACTGCCATATCTTATGCAAACTAAATGTCTGCTCAGTCCCTATTGTATATAGCGTAATAATACATATATTAATGATTAACTGATCAGTCTATAATTACCCTATTCACATACAAAGGAAATTACGTGGTAATATGTGCACTTAATGTTTCACTGCTTAGCCCCTATCAAACATAGCGTGATGTTTTATATACCAATTTATACCTTGACTTCTACACAACATATCAGTGAAAGTCTTATCAAAATCCATCCACGGGTTTTCAAATGATACCTGGACAAACAGAACGACAGACAGACAGACAGACAGACAGACAGACAGACAATAATTCCAAAAAAAATTGTTTTGGCATCTATGTCGATAGTATAGTATCCCCACATAGAAATTTTGGAAAAATATTCAATGTACAGAAAAAGTGCTCTTTGAGTTTTATTATAGTATAGATTTTATACTTTTCAGTGTTATTTAAATTATTTTATACTTTTCAGTGTTATTGAAGTCAGTTCAATTTTTTTTAAATAATTTATTTTATACTTTTTAGTTATATTTTCATACCTATAGATTGAACTATCGAAGACGGTAAAATGATCTAGGTAGGTTATGTTCACATAATTCATGTTTCTTGATCAACCATTTTTCCGGTCGTAATGAAATTTGCATGGAATCATCATAGTAGTTTAATCTCTCGAATAAATATCATCGAAATCGGTTCATATTTGCTAGAGTAATGTAATGGAGAAAGTCAGTTTTATGGTTTTTACCAGATAAATTCCTCCATATCGTTCATGTTCCTCCAGGAAGTTCTTATCCGGTTGTGTTAAAATTTATACAGATTCATTACAGTGGTTCCTTCTATCGAATAAAAATAGAAATCATCGAAATTGGTAAATATTTGCCAGAGTTATGACCTTTTTTGTTCTTAAAAAGCGACATAAAGTCATCTTATAGGCATTCCTGTAGGTATCGTGCGCAGTCACCATTCTTGTTTTTTCAGGAACTACTTATTCCTAAGCGATAATTTGTTTGCGGTTGTCCCTACCTGGAACCATCCAGGTAGGGACAACCGCAGTGTCAGATATTCTGCCGCCAAGCAGCAGTGTGTAAACCATAGATGATACTTAATATACTGAGAGTGTAAACATTGCTGTGTTCCAGTGTGTAGGGCACTGTAGCTGGTGGAATTACTGGACACAAAATACTTAATATCGCATGTCTTAAGGGTCAGTAACGCGTATACCCACGCTTGCTTGCCACCTTGGTTGTATAAAAACCAAATGATCCATGACGACTTCTATGTAGATTTTTAATTTTGTAGCTGTTACTTTTAACCCTTGATTTCAATACAAAACGTTAATAACGTTCAGGCTGGTAGCTTTTTCTACCAAAGCATAAACTTGGCCATACAAAGAGGTACCCAATGCCGCAAATCTTTTAGGTACCTCCCAGTGCGGCGTCAACTTGGAGGAAGTTTTTTACCTAGTTTAAGAATATTTGTAAATAAACTGTAAATATTTAGTTTCACTAAAACGTTAATGCTTGAATTAAATTACAAAAGCTAAGCTACGATTGTGGCAGCATTTACCGTATCGTAAGTTCATGTTTAACAACCTGTCAGCTTATCGTGTTGGTCTTTACGACTTATTCTTTGTCCCATGGTGGTGTTATGCTTGTGGTCAAATACGTATTTAACATCGGGCTATTATAAAGTCAACAATTCCGTCAGAATGGTAACAAATCAAAAAGTTTTCTGGTTTGAATACGTCGTAAATCTTGTATTTGTCGACATTTTTAATTACACACTTCAAAAAACATGTTCCTTCGTATATATTTTATCGTGTATGCATATAAAATGCGTTACGTATGCATGATATATTTTTGTTTTTTATTACACTCTTATATTTTTATACCATAATATCAGAAGGTGTAAATGGACCACTTTCTTAATTTGTGTGAGAATATATATGTATTTACGATTCATATTATAAAATTTATAACCATAATCACACTAATGATTTCTGATATTGACGTGAATATTACACATTGAAACGAAACTAGTTTTACGTTTTATATTGCGGTTTATTTTTTATCTTTTGTGAAGGGGCCGGTTTAAGTGATAATAGTTTATCCATTACAAAACTGATGTAATTATATTTCACCCTATGCGTACAGATTCAATCTTCAGGCCGGGCTGAGGGCCTGCTATCCAAAGGATGCCACTCGAACACTTACTGCCGCACTCACATACCCCAATTAAAATTAATTCTAATTAAGTCACTTTTTGAACTCTATTTATTTCGACTGTCGGAGCAGTTTATGATTAATTTCGATTACTGAACACGAGATAATTGATATCTCTACTCACTATCTACGTATTAAGTATTAATGGGTTTCGAGTGACGAAAGAATCCGATTTTAAATAATGGATTAATGATCATTAACTTTAATTGACGTTTGTAGGTTCGGCAGTAAGACACAAAAAATATATACGACAGTCATAGAGTAATATGATGTTATATCGTTGATAATTAGCGAAACGCACACTAGGTAGATAAAGCAGACAAATTAATATAGCTAATCAAAATATCTATGGTTGCGTGAGTGATATCTGTAACACTTTACCTTCCCGACATCTTCAAAACTTTAAAGCATATTTTATCCTTGGTCACAGGCTCACAGGAGGAGTAAGCAGATGTCCATATGTTAATTGTTGTCTCAGAATACCTTCAGCTCTAATGCATACTTTATTGGCTCGATTTTTACTCTAAACGACTGATAGATTTTGATCAAAGAGATTCATATATACTAGTAGACTCCGTTAAGATAGGTTGGTACCTAAGGTTGGTACCGCGGTGGTCCGCGGTGTCATATATTTTGCAGCAGTGCATTGCTGTGTTATTGTATCATCAAAGGGCACTGAAGCTGATGAAATTACCGGGCTTAATAGACTTAATACGAGTAATTGATGTAGAAGCGGTAAGTAGTGCATTGCACCTGTTTATAGACTAACTTTATTGTTTATACGTATTAAATTAAAAAAATATTATGTACTTGTTATTTTAACATTAGGTACCAATCAACAGGTTACGTAATATCGATAAGTAGGTATCGTCCATTGTTGGCGGATGTGGTCGCTAGAGCTTGGCCTCAAGCCACAACGGGTCACATTACCACTGTGTAAATAAAATCTAATAGGTAACCAAATCCTATCAGTACCTACGTATCTTTGTTTCAAGAAATATTTGGCAGAATTTATAGTAATTTATTTCGAGCACTTTGAACACTACTTGAATGTATAGAATATGAACGAGTAGGTAACTATTTAGGATTGAGGCTATTATTTATCAAAATTAACACCCATCTAAGACGTATTCTGTCTCCTTTCACGGTAGCGAGCCATGAATGTTATCCAAGTATTTAGACCAAACTCGTAAGCATTAACCTCTGAGTAAAATGTTAGATAATTTATAGAAACACATTAGAAACATAGTTTCATAGGTAGGTAGCGCCCAATCTTTCATAACATAAATCAACTGCGCGGGAGATATAGGTCACAAGTGCGCAGGCACAAGTGCATTCTCTCTTCCTTTACCTCCACGACCCGATGGGTCAGAAAACCGAAGCAGGGAAGTGCAACGCGACCACGCGGCAAACCATAGAAATGGTACGATAATCTGCCCCCCTAGACAATGTAACATTCTCGCTCAAGTTCAATCGTTATCGCTAATAGAAAGTATAAAAATGTATGAGAATGACATAAACCATCGAAAAATCACGTGACAAATTATAGGGAATTCACACCGTTAGCGAATGAAGAAATAAATTCGCTATGAAGCGATTGCATCTTGTCTAGGCCCTCAGGACGCCTTTCTTGTGGATTGGTGGACAGCTTCCGTATGCACGACCAAAATAAATGGAATAAAAGAAAAAGAGGTATTTTCAGTAAGACACAACTAATTTAATAGTCTAATATAATAATAATATCTAACTACGTAGTGCATTTCTATCCACGGCTGGCAATGCCAGGTCCCTGTAATCAACAATCCGTCATTCGTCACGTCCGCCATTCGTAATCTAGTCACTGCTAACGAGTCATATAACTGTCATATTGTTTCACGAGACTTTTTGTCAAAAACTGTTTCAGCTAACGTCTGTTAAAAAGTGTTACTGTTGTTTACTAAAACGAGTCGTTTTATAGTTACAGGAATCCGCATAAGTAGGATCGCGATCAATCAAGTAAGTACTAGCCAATATTGGGTAGAAAAATAATAACATTCAATGACAATAGTTTTATTCGCGCGTAGTCATATTAGTGCCGTTGATACTTTCACACGCACCGGAAATTGGGCGTTGTCGCTGCGTCGCCGTCTTTTACGCGCAGGATTCGGGTTTCTGTGCTAGCTATCACATCAACGCACCATGTAAGGTACGGGCTCGGCTGGTGGACCGAGGCCTGAGTGTGTACCTGCTCGATTGATTTGTGAGCCGATAGCTATTTCGGTAAATCAAATATTCCCGTGCCGCTTTCATTTTTGGCCGTCAATAAAAACAAACAAAATACGCCGGATATTTGAATGTTATGTTTGGACAAACGATGATTGATTTTTATTGATTATTGGGAAATTAATAACGACTCGCTCTTGAACAATTCATAAGAATACTGGCATAAATGGCAGTTTGTTTTTAATGTCCCTAATTAGAATAGAATCTAGTTAATTTGCTAGCGAATCTGTAGTCTCCAATTCTCAATCGCGTCTGACTGTAATTTGGATTACTAAGGTTATTGACATTGTTAGCTTAGTGCGATCCATGTGGCCGTTAAAATGATATAGTAGGTCCACCTACGCGCCAAGCCCAAGTTAATTAATAGACTGAACCGCGATGACATATTTATGAAGTAATGTACAATGGTGGCACGGGTTGAAGTCTAAAATACCTTTGATTCATGCAAAAAATTTCGAATCTCAATAACCGACACATTACCACATTAGGGGTTCGGGGTCAGCCTTACTGACATTTGCTTGGTGGCTTAAGGTAACATACCTTAAGCCGCCAAGCAACAATGTGTAGGTAAATATTAGATTATTACTTACTTAAATATCGAATAAAATATCTAATTCAAGAGACTTATTAACTAATGTCTGTAATGACAAACAGCTGTGTAATTCAACTAGTAAACATGGGCTGTCATGTTGCTTATCATCAGGCGGATGCTTACCAGGTCTACAACAGCTTAAGGTTTTGACAGAAAATTTATTCACGTATGTTGAAAACTGCGCCCCAGTGACGTCATACTTACATCGACCTGCCAGTCTAGCTATAGCCGTGGTAAGTTTACTGTTGGTCTCAATTAAAAATACTCACCATTTGTTGAGGGTTCCGTGGCTTGCGATGAGCTCGCGGGACCTTTAGGCCGGTGACTCCTTCCAGTACGTCCGCAAGTAGCAGACCGTCAGCACAATCTCGCGCAAGCCCGCCGCCGGTCGCGCCCGCGCGCCGCCTCGACCGTGCCCGCTCCAAGTAGTGGTTCGCCCAGTCCGTATATATCTGATCATAAAACGAACAACTATGTTAAAAACGCAATGTCTCTATCTTGGGGGACATAAAACAAGCATAAAATTAAGATAAGATTTTTTTACATCAACAGTGTTTGATTATTTCCGCGTTCTGGTGTCAAAGGCGCTGTGGCTAGAGAAATTACTGGGCACGTGTAACTTAATGCCTTATTTTTCAATTAGTGATCAGTAGCAGTCTCTAACAGGCGTTTCGCTTCAATTAGGCGAACATCTTGTTCATATCAGCACTAAATAATACTAAGAGAACTGTAAGATAATTAATATTTTAAGAAAATAATATTTTTTATCTTAGAAACTAAATAACACGTCACAATTATAGCGGAGTGGTCAGCTCAGCGTTAGCACAGAATACGTAGGAAATTACTTAGCAATTTTTCTCTATCGTACTAATCTTATCCGTATTACATAGAGTTCAAAGTCGTATGGTTATCAATTATTGCGGATGTTTTACAGGTTATTATTGGGAAATTTGAAAACTGTAATTATTATTTAAAAAAATGATTTCACACTTGCATCGATGCATCATCACTGTTTGGTAATATGCAAATAATGTCGACCCTTTCTTTTAATTTACATAATTATTGTATCGGACATAATGTGACGTGAATACATTAATAAACAGACGGATTTCAAGACGACTGACTTTACAGACTTATTACCAGTCGGCCTGGCCTGGGGTAAACATCGACTAATGACTAACAAAGGATCGCAGATAAGGTTTTATTAGTCTTAAGATGCGAAATTACCGCTAAAACTTTAACGACAATTTCACGCATGGTACTAAGGATCCGTCGTGTGAGTAAATACCAAATTTATGCCATGAGAAATCCCGATCGCACAATGTCTGCTTCTGAATCACCATAGCAAAAAACTGCGAAAGAAGCTAAATAGCTTCTACAGAGCGAACAAATCGCAAATGCGATTTGTTCGCTCTGTTTTTTTTATAGATGTTTTTCGTAAGTTATTTTTTTCTAAAATTAAATATTGTGAACTTAAAATACATAAGCATGTTTATTTCAACTCGTCTGAAACCCATATTGATGTTTTTGAAAATAAAAATACAAATTAAGGACTTAGGGCTGCCTGCCTCATTTTTTTCTAATAATATATCCTATATATCTCCTAACTAGCTAAGCTAAGACGAATTAAACGACACATCTAATGCGTTTAGACTGCAAGGCCTAGGACGTAGACAGATATTATGCTAAACATTAAGTATAAGTAATTTATATACAATACGCTCGTTCTGGGGCAGTCAGTCAAAAAGGATAGAGGACTTTTATGTTCCAGCGTTTTGAGAAGCACTTAACTCGCAAGCGTATGGAAAAAAATGCCATTGTATTCAGGACTACATCATGAGGTCATCCGTAAGTTAATGAGTGAATGTTATGCTCGGTGCTATGAATTCTTAAAAGGATTAAGTCATATTCGAGTCAATTTGCTGTAGAATGGGGACAAGTGGCGCAGACGCGACTGTGAGACGCCTCGGTTCGTCGACTGGAGGCTGAGTGACTACAAATACCTATGTACTGGCTATACGGTACTTACGCAATAGCCACTCCACTCGCTCATCTCACACGCTTAGTGGTTTCAGTGGGCGGGTCGTTGTGATGACTATTAATAGTATTAATTTCGCCTAGATTAGATATTTAATTACAAATAGATAAATAATGTTCTCCAGGCTGAATGTGACGGCTCTTAATCTTTTTTTAACACGATTAGTCAACTATACAGGAAAAACTATAATACACAAGTGCTTGCATAGGCACAGGTACACTCTCTCTTTCAATCCGATGGGACGGAACATCGACACGACCGGCAACCGGGGGGAGGCCAGGCGCACAAACAACTTTACTTTAGACTTTACATGGATCATCTTACTTTCCAGACAATCAGGTGTTCACACAAAGTTCTATCTCACTAAATAGGTATCTATTGTACAAATAGATGTCAGTGAACAAAAACATTTAACTGCCTATATAGGAATAGACCAGTTATGTGCGGTCTATTCCGCATAACTAATATAACATAGCATATTATAGCAAGCAAAATTATCGTCACAAAACTTGTTATATATGTATGTGTATCAAGTTAGTACAAAAGACAAAAGATCTTTTGGAAGGAAATATGCCTAATTTCGTGTTGTTATACATAATATAAAATGACTGAATGAGGTTACAATTTATTTTCATTTATGTATTTTGTATTACTGAAGAATGTAATAGGATACATAATAGGATGTTATAGAAAGTGAAGACAGTTTCTGCATACAGACACTGTTTTCACTTTCTATAACTATAAAATACGCCAAAGGCCACATCATGGCCTATCCATAATATAATAATAATATCTTGGGACAATCCACACACGGTCATCCGATCCCAAACTAGGCAGAGCCTGTACTATGGAAACCAGACAACTGATACTAATACTTATATACTTTTTTTTTGTAAATACATACTTAAATAGATAAACAACACCCAGACACTTGGCGGGAATCGAACCCACGACCCATCGGTTAGCAGGCAGGGTGTCTGACCACTAGACCAACGGGCCCGTCATATATTTGATCTTTTTGTCCGTGATAGATATAATAATAATATCCTGGGACAATTCACACACGGTCATCTGATCCCAAACTCGGCAGAGCCTGTACTATGGAAACCAGACAACTGATACTAATACATTTTTTTTTAAATACATACTTATATAGATAAAACACCCAGACACTTGGCGGGAATCGAACTCACGACCTGTTGGGTAGCAGACAGGGTCACTAACCACTAGACCAACAGGCCCGCCGATAGATATATCACCAATCTTTTCGATCATCGATAGATATAGTATACATAAAATCAATGCATAAAATAAAGACGCTATCCATATCTGTAGTTTTGGCTTTTCGCTTTGTTCTTTTAAACTACACACTCGATTTTGATGACGTTTCACTATCACTTAGAAAATTTATTACAGGTTCGGTTCGGTTCATGTCGGATTACAGTTATGTACACGGTTATGTATTATTATGTAAAATATCTTAAGAACCTTATAAATACCACAAATCATTTACGACATCCTTTTTTTTTCAACTAAATACTCCTGTGTATCGATTGAATAGATAGCTCCCATACTAAAAATTCATTATCATAAATCAATATTCCAAGATCTTATCTGGTAATCGAACACGTTAATAGAATAATCATGACAAGATATATTGGAAGGTGCTTCAGATAGTGAAGTTTGTTCGTCTCAATTCGTCTCTTATCGCGCAACTGTTTATTCAAATCGGTCGAACCAAATAGATTTCGATTGTAATAAATCTGGTGGACCGGATATTTTTATCACCGTATGGATGAATATATCGAGAATAACTGGTATCCGCTTCTGCCACGGTGACAAGATATTATCATTTTTAGGGTTCCATAGGTAAAAAGGAACCCCTATGGTGCGACTTCGTCTGTCTGCCTGTCTGTCACATCTATATACATATTTCAAGAACCACTGATGCTATCGATTTGAAACTTGAAATAGTTTTAGATCATGTAAGATCTAAAACTACATCAAGTTTCAAATCCCAACCTCATCGAGTCATCGCGAATATTTTTTTTATTTTTCTTTTCAATAGGGGTCGAAATGCATCACCAACATTTCAAAGTAAGACTATACTATAGTTCTACTGTATTAAGTGGGGGTAATGTATCATGTAAAGGGGCTTCATTTGCAAATTTCAAAACAAATTTTTATTTTAATATTTGTCACGTAGTATTTGGCATATATTCAAAAGTGCCAAAAAATACTTATAATAATTATAGGTAATACATGTCTATATTTTACAGAAAAATAAAACGATGTTTCTAAGTTGTAAAATGTTTAGTAATCTTAAATCTCAATAAACAAACTTAGTTTGTAAATAATAAAATAACTAATACGTCCAAAGAAGGTCCGTAGGTCTCGATGGGCTAGTCCAACTCGTACTTGACCGGTTTTTTTAATACTTAAGACGTGCCGCAATTAGTCCAACTTTGTTTAATTCGTCCAATTTTGTTTAAGGTTCCAAACCTGAAAAAGTTATTAATAAACAACCCTTCCAAAAGAAATTATCTAAATAATGATGAACACCGCGCGGCATCATACTGTTATTGAAAACTGTGATTATAAAGTAAAGATATGTATGTATATATAAGTACTTGATTACAATCCCACTTCTTTCCTGATTTTCAAAAACATGATATAACTATTGACCTGTAAACTCAGCGATTTTGTCAATGAGACGAATGGTTTTAATACAATTATCCTAACAGTAGCCTAAACGGGATACGGCTTGAAAGCAATCAATACAACGTTCAAAATCAATAAAGCAATCAACCGTAAGAGTCGGCAAATTCAAAATGCGGCAATGAAAGATCGGTGCAGCAAAATGTTATTGCATTATGGCGATGTAATAAATACGTGGGTACCTACAGTTCTAAAATAACTTAAAATGCAAGCAATACGCTTGTTAAATAATATACGTTGTACTTGTTAAATTAATTATAATTCAAATTATAATAATACTACGTGGGTTTATTTGCTTTCGACAAACGTAATTTACGCTCACAATGTGCCTACGTAATTCGGCCGTGCCTAAACGAGACCGGCCAATGTAAACAAATGTTTGGATTCATTCATTGTGCACGGTGCATGCGTATGGCTCCCTTGTTTTCATAAAACATGTAGCTACTAAGTGGTATTTTTTAATTAGATTAACATTGTAGTATGGTATAGATACTTGTAAGTATATGGAATTAATTTAATTTTTAATCGATTAAATAAAAAATCTTTTACTGTACATGTTTCAGCCGCTTTTATCTTCTTTCTTTACATAGTATGAAATGGATTAGCTTTCTGTTTCTCTTTGTATTATATCTAACTTCTCCTAAACCACGCAATTAATTGTGAGTTAGATACATAATTTTTCACTGAAGTTGACTTTGTTTTACTTTTATTACTTAATATTTATAAAAAAAGCACTGAGGTAGGTATTACGTATAAAAAAACCCTAATTATGTTTTTATGTAAGTAGATACAAATAATATTTGGCAACCTAGTCTATTCAATTACACCCGTGTGTAATATAACCAATTCTCTCCTGCGAATAAAATTAATCACATGCAGCATCTAATAGCTCTATTTATAAAATAATTATTCTGAAGTCAATAAATTACTACACAAGTAATTTAACATCGGCTAACGGCAATACAAATGAGAAACTTCTGAAAAATCAGCCATGAAAACATTGACTCACCACTCTGACTCATAGCAGGGATCTTTTCCGGACAATGAACCAATCGTTATTTTTCCGATCAGGATGAATTTACTTCTATATCCTTTACATTACAAATAAATATATTTAAGCATCCATAAAATATATAAACTAGATAAACATTCACTACCAAAATGACAACTAAAATGTGGTCGCGGAGGTCGCGAACTTATCTGTGCTGGTGGCGGAAACGTGAACTAACGGTTTATTATGATAATGACGTGTAGTTTGACAGTTTCATAAAGACAGCAGCGACACTTCTATCGGCAAAAATAATTTTGTGAGACTGTGGCTTGAAAAGAAATAGCGACGCAAGGGCGCTATTTCTGTGTGCCACTTTTCGGACCGTGACACCTAATCTAGTTTATATTATATCGATGTATCTAATGGTAAATTTTAAAAGCAGAATTATATATCAGAAAGTACTACATAATTCTTAATGGTTACTCTTTTGTGTGTTCACAGTTGGGCTTTTTTGTTTCTTTATATTATGTTTTTCAATGACTATCATGTCAAGAAGTATTCTCTACCGAGTATAATCTGCAGCAATTGAGCCAATAAAAACTAATCGAGGCTAAGATATAATAATAGCGATTGTGTTAATTTGCATATTTTTGACTTGACTTTGACTTTGATTGTGGTCAATTGAAAGTCATGTTCAATAGCCGACTAACTATGTGTGTCTATATTATATTGTCCCCATCGCCAGCAATTAATAAATATAAAATGTTTTTATGAAGACTTCAGTTTTAAACGAAGTCGTATTTGGGTCAATCTATACTTAGCCATGCGTAGTAACTATTCACGTTGGAAAATACGTTGAAATGTTTATTTATAATTAATCATAATATACGTCTTAAAATTTTTTATATTTCACAGAATGGGCGATAATATAAAGAAATGCATAAATTAATCATCTTCTCTTATGCCTATCTCTGCAATAAAATGCATTGGATTACCAAACTTCTAGAAGTTTAATATTTACACAGTAGGGAATTCAGTGTATTTGTTTGCGTTTACTAACATTGCTACACATATGTAGTTTCTCCAAATAAATTTAATAATCTAATAATATTATATTATAAAGCATGTCTGCGGCGGTAACTTAGGAGCTCCACATCATTCCCCTCGCGGAGGATAGCGTGCTGAAGTGTCCCAGCCACTCCACCGGATGAGAGTCTGCGGGCCTTTTTCACCCGCAGACAGATCCGTGGGCTTTACACCCACGGAAGAGGTAGGGTTTGATACAAAGTGAATAGCAGCTAGCGGGTTCGGACGAGTACACGCGTATATACCCAGGGGGCCCGTCAACATAGATGAGGGCACCGTGGGGGTTTAGTCAGAAGGAATCTGACTCACCCACACTGCTATACCCGTGGCAGTGTTGGTATCCATGGCGTATCACCACATGTAAAAATAGGAGTTCCACATCAATCGCGGAACGCTGCGGCGCAACGGCTGGGGTTAACTGAATGCATTTTGCTCATGCTTTATATGGGACAATAGAAACTAAACGCAGTGCGATTTCAACTTTCTAAAGGCTTGTCCGCATTTGGGCGACGCTGCATACTGCGTGTCATATTCGCTCTAAAGGCATCATGCCGCGATGCGCAGTTAGGTACGTGCACTACAACGCCCCGCTCTAGTGCAACATGCAACATATAAAACAATATTTTATGCTTTTTTCGTACGGTGCAGCATCCTTTAATAAAATCCTGCCTTAGCTATCTCTAACAGAATCACGACGTTCTTTAGTAGAGCTCTTTAGAGGCTAAGGAAGGCGCCACTTGGTGGGCGGCCGGGGCGCCACGCCATAGGACGCTGCGCTCAATGGTTCGATCACCCAGTTTGGCAGTACCAATGTGATTACTTTATCTAAATCATTAGGATAAGATGTTTGTTATTTACTTAGTGAGAACGAACACGCCCTGAAATCCAAACATGCCCGAGGATATTATATTCGAAATACAAGAAGCATAAGGTTCACGATTTTCTTTAGGTCCATGTGACGATGATTCCTGCAACCTTCCTTCATCTCTCATGACAAAAAACCCTGGCCCATCAGTAGAGTATAAAAGAGCTTAAAAGAATCTGATCGTGTTTTGCTAATCGTTAACTAAAGATAAAAAATGTCAAGCTTTAAAAAGAGATCCAGACTCTATGCATAGTCTAAAACACACTCTTAATGCAAAATATAACTTTATACGTAAGCAAATCTCTCATCATAATGTTTGCGGACGAAAGCCTACAATTTATTCATAGAAAATATGAACGAATACGAAGTAATCATATTAACTTAATTTCACGCTAAATACATTGTATATACCTATTACATTATTGGCTACACTTCTAAGCGTCAACACCGCCAATGATTTGATGTCAATCCGTGCGACGACGTTAGGTGGGAGCTTAAAAGCGTTTAGTTAGTGCGGAAGCCGAATGAGGTCGCGGGGCTTTTAATATCACCGAGCTGGTGACTAGGTGCTCGGCGAACGATCTTTACTAGCTCCAGAACACATTACAAAGCCAATATTTTGCATTATTCTAGTGCGAGTTAGATGAAAATAAAGAGTGCGTTATAAGATAGCGGATCTGAGAATAGTAAGATTGCATCAAGCAATGTGAATGTAATGTTTGTTTTGATTTGCATGACTTATTTAAGAGCAAAATGTTCAATGCGAATATTGTCCAACTATGTGTCTATTCCCTGTGGGGTGTCTGGGTAAGAATAGCACCCACCCATCGTTGGGTGTCCGTAAAAGGCGACTAAAGGTACGCGTCCATTGGCCGGCGCCGGACGCACCGCACGCACGGCACGCAACGGATTTTAGTTTGCTTTCGATGATTTTACATAGCGCTGCGTCCATTATCCGCGCCGGCATTTTCCGATGCGGGCCGTCAAAATCATAGAAAGTAAACTAAAATCCGTTGCGTGCCGTGCGTGCGGTGCGTCCGGCGCCGGCCAATGGACGCGTACCTTGAAACAAAACAAGAAGACAGGCAGCAGAGTTTCTTTATTGGATTATCTAGCACCTATACTGCGATACCCAAGCTGCTTGCCAAACGTGGGGATTATAGCAACCCCTCTCTGCGAAAGGAGAGGCCTTTGTTCAGCAGTGGAAGTTTCGGCTGCTGACGATGATGATGTGCCTATTAATTTATTAATATCACTTGAAAGTTAAAATAAAACCAAAATGTAGAGATGTGAGCTTAGAAAATGCTTCTTCTAAGGATAATAATTGGTTCAGGTTAACTGTAGACACTACGAGTAGAAAAGCATACGAAATTAAATTGTTTAATGGCTCTAGCGTATTTTATAGTCTGTGCAAACGACATACTTACTTACATATAACGCACTTGCAATTTTCCCTCTCTTGTGACCCATTAACAAAACTAGAACAGATTATTTGAACTAAACTTTTGGATAGCGTGATTGAGTGCATTTTATATCACTTAGGTACCCACTGCTTTTACTACTCGCCCTATAGCGATTGTGGTGGCATCCTTCATCATAAACGGGAACGGGGTCAGTGTTGAAAACGTTTTCTACAAAGTTGTTAGTCAAGCGTTGTTAGTAATTATCACTTTATTAGCATTATACTGAGTAAATACAGCATAAGTGCATTGTAAACAAAGAACATTATTTTTTTCTCTAAATAACAGACTCAGAAACGCACCTATATTTCTGCCGACACTTAGCTGAAATTAGAATAGTTTTTTTAACTTCGCAATGTTAAAGAAGAAGTTATAAATATTAAAAGGTAGGTTTTACCTGTACTATGGAGCGAGTCTGCCGAGTGACGTCATCGGTGGAGCCCTGTATGGAACGCGGGGCTCTAATGCATGTCGGAATCATGGTGTCACACTTTCACTAATTTTCTAAACAACAGTTTATCACCATTGTAAAGACAATGTAAAATCCACACTAAGTACATTTTGTTAATTTAGGACAGGTCGTTAAAGCTATCCTGTCAACGCTGTGCTTAGATCTTTGGGCAACAACAAATTGTTTGGTTGTGGTTTACTTAGAATCTCGATCGAATCGAATCCCAAACTGTTACTGAATTTGCTAAGGTTAAATGGTTACGGTATATTTGTATGTCGAATGATTTCAGTTGCCGCCAGGAAGTAAGTGATTTGCTCCCATATATTTCAAAAAGCTGCCCATATTTTTCCTTCTTGTTCGTATTTAGAAATGTGCCGACACAATGATGAATGAGAACCAATTTATCGTGACCTACGCGGCCCTTCGAACGTTTATACAAACTGAACACAAACACATAGACACACGCTGAGTTACGGTTCATGAATGAATGGCTACGTCTACACGTTTGTGCGATAAAGTTCTGAGAATATTTACTCTACGACCGGCGCCGGAGTCGCCCACGCGTGGCACTACGTAGTTTACACTGGGTCAGAGAATCGATGGACATGGCGCTGTAATAGATATAACTGCCAAGTACTGCCAACAGAAGTTTCGGAGAAAACATCAGTAAAATCGGAGCGATTCGTTTGGTTTAAATGAATTTGGACACCAATAAATCTCGCTGTGCCATTGTAAACGAATAATTCTACGAATGAACGGGATGAGAATCTGACGTGTTCATGTGGTGTACGTGTACCTACTATGAGTAATTTCAGTAACCACTTGGTAATTTTGATTTCGACAGTGATTCACTGATTTAAAAATAGAAAAACCATAGTTGGGTACTAATCTTCTTTGGATCGGCACAGAATTATTTAAACTATAAAGCAAAGACAATGTGTTTTGTTAGTTGTGAAATAATCAGGGTGTATGGTAATATCTGAGATGGGTATCAAGAAACATCTGAGTGTAGGCGCCACACAATTATATTGAAATGAAATAGTACATGAGCACGTTTGAAACAATGACTGTGAACAGTATAGTGGGTGGGCCTGATAATATTTTATTTATGTATTACTTTTGTCTTTATACGTGTTACAACCCAATGAAATATCCAACGATAATCTGTATACATAGAATACCACACATTCCACTGTCTATGTAGGTATAGCGCAATCCTTCGGAGTCGCTGGACGTTCGGGGTGTGGGCCCTTTGAACGTCCATTGAGTACGGCGGCGACTCCGAGGAGGACGGCGGCGGGGTTGCGACCCCCGTCCCCGTGAGCACGTGACTGCTTCCCGGGACTACAATGCGCCCCCCGGCGGCGGGCTCAAAGGCAAGGCACTGAGGGGCCCCTGGTGCAGATCCCACCGGAGAGCCCTGGAGTCCCCCCTCTCATGTGCCGATGCGACAGCCGCGGGGGTTTTAGTGGGTAAAACCCCCGCATACCCACATACCCCGGTCGAGCCCCACAGCTCCCGGGGATCTTTGGAAGATTTCCCCCGCGTAAAAAAAAAAAGGAGGTATAGCGCAATAATAATAGGATAAATTTACATGGACCTGGGGGTCCACCTCAATCTGTTAGATAGAGCAGTATTATTGTAATATTATTTTCAAAAAGAGGAACAGAGCTATAAGCTGCGTAAATCTGCGTCTTTCCTACAGAAAATTAACATTATTTTAAAAAAGCTTATGACAGGCCTTATCATAGTATCGAATATGGAAATGAAATACTCGTGAGCACCGAAACATATAATCAAAGTACCGAACATAATATGTGGCCACAAGGAAAAAGGATACCATAAATATCACTGGGCCTCCGCCGACACGATACTTTTTGCATCCGCGTTCGGCAACTCTGTTGCTTTTCGGAAGCTTGATACCGCAGCCGATCGCGAACCCCCGCACACTACTAGCAGATAGCGACCAGCGATTTCGACGCTTTCCGGTCGCTGGATGCAGCAACCGCGCGCTACACCACGCACACTACAGATGCCAGTCGCCGCGACTTTGGTAGTTCCGGGGTTCCCAACTTTAAGGATTTCTCCCTAAATAAATGGAGCATAATACATTGAACTATTTGTATTCTGATTACGTAACATTTATTAATGGGCAATGTTATTAATCTTAAAACCGACTTGTAGTTAAGATCTTAGTGTAAAAAACTTGCTTCGAGGAAAATATATTGAGTTTGATTAATTTTGTTAAAATTTTATTCGTTGAAATATTTTTTCGTACCGTGCAAAGCCGCTTGTAGTGTATGAAATTTAAAACAATCTAAATAAATAGGTACCTAGGTACTTATTAGATATAAAATCAGTCACTATCCGTGTTATACGTATAGTCGCTCCTGTTTGTTTGTTTCCTTAATCTAAACTAAACATTGAATTTTGACCCAATTTCTACAATCATTTTGAGGGTTTCGGTACGTTTTAATATTATACGTAGGTATAATTATAATGTATAATTATAAGGTTTAAAACTCCGGCGAGGGAAGCTGATGTCAGTTAATATGTTATGTTAAGCACCGACTTCAATACATTTTCGTTATATAGTACTTTTTAGATCATAATAATATCGTTAAAGTCGGATTTTAATATACTAGAAATATTTTATTTAATCTTTTTATTGACTTTACCTATTATAACGCTCTGAATGCATGAAACTACCACGCAACTAGAACAACTATGCTAGACTTTACTAGGAACAAAACAGTGCATTATATACTAAAGTACCGAACTGATTTTGATGAAGCTATTACAACAAGAATTACCGCAATCGGATTTGTAGCTTCTGAGAAGTATGGGAATAAACATATATACATACACACACAGACACACATATAATATGTATGTATATATGTCGCAGCCGGGTCATTAGTATAGGCTGTCAATTAATACTAAATGTCCTGTTAATTCTAAAATGTAGGGTATGTGTATAGGTCCCACGGAGGCTTACACAAAAATAATTTTTACGCGACCGCTACTGAGAAGATCTTTTTTTTTTTTTTTTTTATTTAAGGACAGCCAACAAGACTTACACTAATACATTGCATTTTTTACATTGGTGAACTTAAAACTAAGTGCAAGCTTAATTATAGGTCGCCACAGCATGCAAAAAACGCGTTAATCTTGGAAGACACTCAGCGGGCATGTCCTATTTTGTATTTTTTTTTTAACAATAGTGTAAACAGTTTTACTAATTATGTATAGGTAGCCTTAAAATTCTAAGCTTACATGATTTGAGCAGTTCAAGCCCACGCAGTTTTATCCTCCAGGTAAATCGAGATTTTATAATAAGCCTTTTTTGACAATCGGCTTCAAAAAGTTTAAATTTCTTCATTGGAAGATCTCGGATATCCTGTGGCAGTTTGTTATAAAAGTGTATACTTTGGCTCATAAACGATTTGCCTGTTCGGTGGAGACGCGTAGCATGTACAACAAGATCGTGTTTGGGTTGTTATTTGACAAGTAAAGGTCAATGTCTTGTTGTGTCTTAAATGGAAGGTAGAAGTATCGTTTTCACAAATTGTAATGGGAAGGGAGACTAACAATAGCCTAAGGGGTTACTCGGATATACATATGCTTAGATGCCCATATATAGTCTAACATATGTCAATTATTATAATATGTATACGCGTCGAATACAGAACCTCCTTTTTTAAGACGGCTAAAAAATAAAGTATAATTGGTGATCACTTGATTTGATTTAGGGAGGAAACATTTATAACCGACTTCAAAAAAAAGGAGGAGGTTATCAATTCGGTTGTATGTTTTTTTTTTATGTTTGTTACCTCAGAACTCTGTCGTTTACGAACCGATTTGGAAAATTATTTTTTTAATTGAAAGGATATGCTTCCAGATTGGTCCCATTTTTTTCAAAAACAGGTTTTGATGATGGGAACCATGAGTAACTGAGGGAACTCCTTAAATATTATAGGCATACATATAGCGTTTTTGGTATTTTTAGAAACTAGTCAAGCATTTTCATTCAGAAAGTATCATTTGGTGAAGTGGATCTGATGAAGAAGGCCATAGACGGCCACCGGAACTTTGTAATAAAATTAACAATCCATCCTATCCTAGCCGTGCCTACTAAACGTAGAACTACCGAATTTGGACTCGATGGATAGTTCTCGACGAGTAGTTGCTAGAAAAATGGAGATCAGGGTTTGATGGTTGAGCAGGAAGGTTGTCACGGAATCTCTGCACCAATAAACATAGACCCACGAGTTTGGGTTCGTTGGGTAGCTCTCGACGACTAGTTGCTAGAACAATGGTGATCAAGGTCTGATGATGGAGCAAGAAGGTCGTCACGGGATCTCGGCACCAACAAACGTAGACCTACCGAATTTGGACTCGTTGGATAGGTCTCGACGAGTAGTTGCTAGAAAAATGGTGATCAGGGTCTGACAATGGAGCAAGAAGGTGGACACGGGTTCTCGGCACAAATTAATGTAGACCCACCGAGCTTGCAGTCCATGGTTCTCGAGAACTACGAGTATAACACCTAGATATCTTCGGTTTATGGCAATCGGTTTGTTTTATTAAGATATTGTCACATCTACATTTTTTTAAATTTTTGCTTAAGCTTATATTTTAGTGATGGTTCATAGTTGTGTTATGTAGTGGGTGTTTTTAAAATAAATATTAAACTGGCTGTTTGTCAGAATAAAATATAAGTTTTTAAAAGTTAACCTAATAATACACCAAGGGAACCACTAAAAAGAATAAAATAAAAATATTTTTTACAAAAAAAAGAACCGCCTTCAAAATGCAACTAAAAGAATTCTAAGAATTAGTGGTTTTTACATATACATAATACATTGTTGGACTTGGGCTACAACATATTATAAATACATATTACTATCGAAGTCGGTGCCTAACGTCTAGCAAATACTTACAAGGGCAGTAGGTACCTAACTGTTTTCCAGTTTGGCGCCGTCTTTGATAGTAATATGTATTTATAATATGTTGTAGCCCAAGTCCAACAAAGTATATGTAAAAACCACTAATTCTTAGAAATTATTTCAGGCCTTTTAGTTGCATTTTGAAGGCGGTTCTTTTTTTTGTAAAAAAAATTTTTTCAAGAGTAGTAGTCGGCCCGGTGCGGAACGAGACTCGTGCAATATGTGTTCAGTGTAATAATAAAAATTGACGATGCTAAACGTTACCATGGACTCTTATAAAGCTGCACTGCTTCTTGCTTTACTAATAAAGTGAAAATATAAATCACGGTGAAGGCGGTACTGGCTACATCCAATTACCAGTTTTCAAAAACCTATGTGTTGAAGCAAACATTATCATTCAATCATTCATGTAGATTTGTGTTAAAAATCATGTAGAAGGTGAAATATATATTTTTGCAATACGTGCTTTCTTTGAAATTAAAAACCAAAGCAGCAATATTCCTTAAAAAGTGGTAACTTAAATCGACCCCGAAAATAATCTAGAATACCAGAAAAAGTTGGTAACTCCCCTAAGTCAAAACATGTCACACCAGCGGTACCGTGTGAATCCAATACACTGTAACTTCAGATACAGTGTTTTGAATTAACAACGTTCATTCGATTTCTTTTAACCTGTTTGATGTTATAGCATTCATAGTTTTTTTACTTTGTATGAAAAATACTGAGATATTGCAATGCAAATTACACTGTTTTTACTAAAAACTACAGGCCTGAAATAGTAAAACACGGCAATTGATGATGCAGTGCATTGTCCAAATAATCTGTGTTTTGTCAAAACAAAGTAGAAGGGCTAGCACGACGCGGCTGCGCCAATCAGATTGAGGCTGGGCTATCGATTTCAATTATTATTGGTCGATCTGGCCGAGAGCGACGGCGGCGCAGTGGCTGGAAAGTATGAGCTGATGAACTAATACGTACTGAAATTTAAAAATAAATATAGTATTATAAATACACTAAATATTAAAATAAATCTATCTGGAGAGGAAATGTTGTTTTTTAAATATGACTAAATTACAGCTACTACGCAAGGAATGTGGAAGCGAATTCCATAGCCGCACTGCTTGCATGGTAAAAAAAAACATTATAGCTACTATAATAATGAGGAGGAACTTCAAAATGCAGGGATATACTGGAACGTCAAGGCTTGTCACAAGACACGAGCAAGGAATAACGCTCACAAAGATAAAGAGGAGATTAAGGATTGTTAAGTATACAATTTAGAAAATAAAAAATGTACCAGTTCCGCCGCTGACGGATTGGCAGACATTTATTTATTTATTTATTTATTTATTCTTTATGCACAAAACAGTACATAGGCGGACTTAATGCCAGAGGCATTCTCTACCAGTCTACCTTAGGGTGATGCAGAGACAAATCGTGGTAGGTGCAAACAAAACAAGTGAAACTAAATAATCATAGATAAATATTTTAAAACTATAATTTAACTTACAATAATTAATATAATACTAATACTTATATATTAGAAAATAAAATATACTAATATATATTTTAATATATATATTATATACATAATTATCTTCGAGAAGAATCTGCCATTTTACTGCGCAAGTATTCCTGTAACTTTGTTTTAAATGTATAACGTGTTGTAGCCATCCTGAGTTCTAGAGGGAGCGCATTCCAGAGGAGAATGGACTGGACGAAAAAAGAAGAATGTATAAAATCAGTTCTGTGAGAAGGACATAGAAGAAGACGATTATTAGAAGAACGAAGAATTCATTCGAATTCGAAGACATTCTAGTTGAGCCCGAAATTCCGACACGATCATATTTCCGCAGACCAAAGATGAAATGAATACACAAATTTTACAATTGCTCCAGTTTATTAAGAAGCTCCTCAGTTGCATCTAGAAACATACATCAGCATAATCGAAAAGAGCTAAAGATCAAGCAAAAAAGATTTTTGTCTGACGCAGAAGAAATTTTTGGAGACGCTTGTGAGACTGATAAGAGTAAAAGATCTTCTTACTTATACCTATCTCCAACATGAGATTCCCAAGAAATATTATAATCAAACAGAACTCTAAGAATTTTAACTTTATTTGAGTATGCAATTGGTACGGAATCGAAAACTAAACTGGAGAGTGAGTTAATGTCAACCAGATTCATCACGTATCCGCCACCAAATATGATAGCCTGAGAATTAGTAGAGTTCACTAACAAGCCAATTGATTTTGCCCACTGACTTATGCTATCTAAATCTTTATTAAGCGTATATATCGCTTACCGAAGCTTATCAATATTGGCATGACGATAAAGCTAAGGATGATCATGCATAGAGATGATAGTTAGAAAACCCTCGCGATAACATTCATGAAAACTGAAAAGAGGAGAGATTACGCCACCCAGTGGAACACCCGCCTCAAGCTCACACCACACAGATGATGTCTCCTCAAAGCGGACAGACTGGGAGCGCCCACGATGATATGAATATGATCAAAGCAATTGATAGCTGAAAAAGCGACACAGAGAGAGGAAAGAATGCCTAGAAGTATGTCAAAATAAACAGAATTGAAGTCACTACCAAGATCCAATAATACCAGAATAATCAGTTGTTTGCTTTCTATAACCAAGCGTCAAACATCACTTATTTTTACTAAAACTAAGGACTAAAAGACAATTAGGTGTAAAATAGTCTGTCATTTGTTTGTAAACAATAAATACCTTCTAGGACTTCCAGAACAGAACAAGGAGTGTAGATATAGGACTAAAATTTGTAACAGAAAAATTTGGCTGTTTGGGAAAAGGAATGACAATGACAAGCGTTCTTCCCAAGACGGGAAAGAACAGGATTCAATTTAAAAGTTTAAGAAACGAGTGATTATTGGACAAGGATTGGTCAAGGTTACTTCAATGTTAGGTAACAACAATTTTAACTGAAGACCATGATGATATAATTCCCAACCCCCTCAGTAACCGAACTCAAAGAGAAAGGAGAAGATAAAGGCAAAGATAGCTAAGAGAGACAATTTAAAGTGGACAACTTAACATTATCAAGAGTAACAAGTGACTTCTAAAAATGTGCATTAATTGAAATCAAGATCTAAATATGGAGCATTCTCAATAGAAAATACCAAAATATATCAAGAACTGCCACGTCTGTGCAGTATTATGGTTCTCCAACTTATACCTACCAATACACTTTTAGGCCCTGTTTTCCCAAGTCAATACACTGTAACTATATGATACTGTGTATTGCCTTAACAATATCTTCCTTAGCTTCTGACAACTATTAGAGCAACACAAGTTATCGACGATAATTCATTATGTATACTCTAAATATATATAAAACTTAATAGGCTGGATAACTTATAAAATTATTTTTAAATTGGCAGCAAACACTAAAAACTTTCTAACGAAAATTTTGGAGTAATCTTGAAAAAACTAAAAAAATCTATTTTGCTTATTTTCTCAAAATCAATTTTTCGTAGTTACAGTGTATTGGATTCACACGTTACAGCGCACAGTGGGCGTTAAAACAAGCTTCTCTTTCATAAGATTTTTGATAATGTATTTCTTGTGGTTTTTAAATTCAAACAACCGTATTCATAATCATAACGATATAAGATCATTGCGTTCGATTACCACAATACGTAGGTACTGAAAAGACTTTTTAAATAAAATAAATAAATAAATATTTCGCAAGCTTTAAGTGATTTTAAAGATGCACTAGGGGTTATGAAAATGGAGAAAATTTTATCCCGCAGTTCAATCAAGGTTTCATGAACTGGCCGTTTTTCATTTATGTAACTTACTTTGTTGCTTCGGAAGCGCAGGGAAACCGCTTGCTTTAGAAACTGAAGAGCTCCGGGCTCTTCTTTACACTTTGCTAAATGCGACGAAACGCGAAACGCGCGAAGTAAGTTATTTATTATTGGTTTGGACAATACAGGCCGATTGAAAATAAGATGAAAATGAAATGACGACGTGTAAAGGACGAAGTTTTCTTGCATGAAATTATTGCATGAATATGCGTTGTTACTGATTGTTTAAAATCTATAAACAATCTATACCTAAGTACTAACTGATGACGGGCCCGTTGGTCTAGTGGTTAGTAACCCTGTCTCCTACCCAACAGGTCGTGGGTTCGATTCCCACCAAGTGTCTGGGTGTTTATCTATATAAGTATGTACTTACAAAAAAAAAGTATATATGTATTAGTATCAGTTGTCTGGTTCCATAGTACAGGCTCTGCCTAGTTTGAATCAGATGACCGTGTGTGAATTGTCCCAGGATATTAACTAAATATGTGCAAGCGATGCTGCAGGATAAAGCTAGTACATAATATACAATACAATACAAATACTCTTTATTGCACACAAAAGAAATATACATTTGAAATTAAAACAATTAAAAACAGTGAACAACAAGGTGGACTTATCGCTAAAGCGATCTCTTCCAGTCAACCTTGGGGTACAGGACAGAGCATTTTTATGGGCAGGTGCAGTTATATAAATAAATTAAGTGGATTAAAAAAAAAAATATATATATTAAAAAAAAATTAATAAAATAAAAAATAAACTACATATTACAATATATTATGATAGACTAATACATATCTATTACCAAGAAAGTGAGAGAAGATCAATTTTTTTAAAGCTAATGTTCAAACTTAAGTGCATTTATTTGAATCATACTGTAAAAACTTCTACACTTGCCAACTCTGGACAAATTATAAAAGGAGGTCATTGGATGGTATTCGTGTACAATATAATAACATTTTCAGACACCTCATGGGTTTTAAATAGGTACTGTAGTGCCTCTAGCAAGTTTACGGAGGCGCGTCTGAACACGTTCAATGCCATTCAGAGAAGCTGAATTGCTTCATATATGGCCAGGGTTGGTCAGTGTAGAAACGGTATTATTAAAGAAATCGCGGACCGTTGGTCTATAACGAACATGTGTAGACGTTGGCGTGAAATAGCTGCTTAAAATTCTTTTTTTTACTGGAATGTCTGTTTTTTTTTTGTTTAGTTTGGTTATTATTTATTTATTCTGTTTGGTTTCTTCCTTTTTTTTGTCAATGTGTCTTTGTATTTTTTTTGTATGGATCAAGAGTCTGAAATAAACGTATATTATTATTAAATACATTGGTTTAATTAACAGGCAGATGAAGTTCTCTTTTTATAAAAAAAAACTACGCATTTGTAGTTTTTTTTCTGTCTAAATTGATCTTATTGTGCTTGTTTATCGTAAAGATTATATAATTAAATAATACCTGAAAATTGTTTTGGGTGAAGTATATAATATCATTTTTTTTATATTTCATTCAACTTCTTGATTATGTATTTGCATTTCAAAGTTCTTAAGCGATTTTACCATTATTCAGAAGGATTAGTCAAATCCTGGTGACTTAGATGCAAAGCGAACTTGTTTTTTTATAAAGTACCTACTGGGTATTAGTTTATACATACTTATATGTATATCAACATAATAACAACGACATCTATAATACCGCAATAGCAGCATGTGATATTTGTAAAAGGGTTAAGGTTGAAACTCAGACGGTTTTGTTACCATAACCGTAACGTGACCAAAAAGATTCAGCTTTACAATTCAAACACAAAAAAAAGGGGAAACAAATTATATTTTGATACATTTGGAATGTTGTTACAACATTTAATGTTGTTAAGTTAAAAATAAAACTTGTGATTACTAAGTAATTCGATGTTATGGTAATTTTAACAAATCCGTGTATTTGAACTACATAAAATATATTTCATTTTTCAAAAAAATTAAGCTAGTGAACCTTATTTTTGGCCCACTGTGCATCGATGACAGCAGTCGCTAAAACGCGGTGCAGCATTGATGCGGTTGCTAAAACGCGCGACTCCGATACAGCGACCGAGCGCAAGGAGTAGCTCAATGGTCGCTAATGAGTTGCTAAAACGCGATGCAGTCGCAAAGTTGCCAGTCGTTGCAGCTAGAAAACGCTAGTGGGCGGAGGCCCTATTGGAGGCGAACCAAACACATGTAAATTACCTATCGTTCTCACAAACGTCAATTAGCTAATTAAGCAATTTCTTTGAATGTGATTATTTCGCGTCTCGAAGACTTTTATGCTTATTCCATTATGTCGATATTTACTATATGTTTTCAGAGTCATCATCATTATCATCATTAGCCGGAAGACGTACACTGCTGAACGTCACAATGAAAGACAATTGGCTATTTGTATCCACTGGTTACCTGTGACGCGCAGAATATCGTATGTCGACCTACGGTGCGTCTTCCGATTCGTGGTCGCCACTCGGAAACCTCTCTTGCCCATCGGTTATCGGTTCTACGTCCGATGTGGCCTGCCACTTCAACTTGCGTATTCAAAGAGCTTTGTCGGTGACCTTGGTTCTTCGGCGAGACAATACACATTAGTTAAAAACCTTCGTCTTCAGGCACTGCGTTATTTCGGACAAGAAGATTTAGCGTAGTTTCCCGAACGCTGTTCATCCGAGTTAGATCCTTCGGGCGACCTCTTTGTCGAAGTTGGACTGACCTAACTGGATATCAAAATATAAAGTTTTTGGCTTCGAGTTTCGAAATAATTCGAATTTTAAAACTGGATTTGTGAGTTCAGCAGTTAGTCATTTAAAATGATCAACATAATATGTAGTTGTGTAGTTAACGGTTAAATCGGTAATTTTGTGCACATTTAGTTAACCGAATGGCAAAGGTTGAACGTTACTCCCACGATAATTGTCTACCCACGAGATATAAACTAAGGTCGTCCAATCACTCACCTCTTCCATCTAAATATAATCTTGAGCTAAATAATAATGATTAATTATTAGAAAAAAAAAGTTATAATATGTAGATAAGTAAAGGTCCCCTGCACATCACTCTCGGGATATTGAGTAAGGGACGATAAATATAAAGGTCAGGTTTTTTATACACGCCTGACAATATCGTTATAGATAGATATATTAATAATTTTTATCCTATTAACTTGAAGTCCTATCGAACTACATACGTTTATGGACCACAGGAATATTAAAGAATAGGACTTCAATTGAACGTTAATGAAAGCTTAATGTTATTTGGATTGTTCTTTGATACGTAAATCGGGCTACTGGACGACCTACTGCACAATAACTAATGCACCTAGTGATTACACATTTGACACTTCATCAAAATTTAATAACGTAACCTTCTAACGTGGGGCATAACATTTTTTTTTTTCGAAGTTGGAACTGCACCATTGCTTTATTTCAATTACGATTACATATGTAAGTATGTATTTATTGTAATAATGACAAAAGAAACAAATAGAACAAAGAAACTGACAGATGTCAAATGTGATCTATTAAATTGGCCCTATAATACATTATATACATTAACTACGAACAGATGAATGATTTTTGTTTTTTTTTAAAGTCGGTATAATCGAGATGACAATAACTTCAAGTAATATAAAACAGTTAATTGATTAAAGACTAGCGAATGATGTAATCTTATACCTAATGTGGGATATTACATAGCATTCGTTAAATTAAAAACAAAATGTTGATAGTTGTTGAAAAGTTACGATCGCTGAAATGTACCTAACAGCCCATCCGTTGCCAAAATATAATTAACCCATAAGGAAGACCATAGAGGATGAGCAACACCGGACACGTCTCGTCTACGAGGCGCTTTCGTAATTTTATTTTTATACCAAGCCCTCGTTAGTGCAACGACAACGGAAACTTACAAAAGAGAAAATAATAAAAAAAAATCTAGTCAGTTTCTCCTCAGAATATGCTGTCATTATTGTTAAAGAACTTGTGAAACATAAAAACCGATAAAGCACAATAAACATTTACAGGTTGTAAACGAAGAGATACAAAGGGGAATAAAACTTAAAGAAGCATTGACGGCACCGTTTTACCGTTAATAAATATCGGGTATTTATGTTTAACAGTATCATAATATCGTTTAGATCGTTTGAAAGCTTACGTAAGCTGGTGTAAAACGCATAAAAAGCTGGGGCGAGCGCGGGCGGCGTCGCACGGTGCGTCCGCGCATCCGATCCGCGTTGTTTATTTACACGCTTGTCAAAAGTTCGACACACGCTGCTATATTTATAACCATGCGGAAGGTGCGCCCCGGAGCAACGAACTTTTGTGACATAATCATAAAACATGGACATTTACAGCAGCAGACAATAAGAGGCAAGCGAGCCATTAAAAGAGTTGTACAGGATTCCCGTAAAAGGGGATATGTGGCAGTTAACATTGTGCTAACCAAAAGTATGTGTAATTACGTAAATCAATGTAAGTGATATGTTATAACTTACGTGAAACGTACATTTGAAGTACGTGATCTTACGCTATCTGATCCGCAATACTTAGTAGAAATATCAAAGTTATCTATCACCCTTGTGTATGTGCGTGGATGCCAAATAAAGCGTAAATCTTTACCAAATTCATTTCAAGCCGTTATTTGATCCGATGTTTGATAAAAGGATGCATCGACCTTGGTTGAATTTGGGACACAGATGTGCGATCTCGCAGCCATTGTCGCGTGATTGAGTGCATTGGAGTGGCGCCGGCGGCGGCGAGGTGTCAAATCCGCATCGCCTTGCCAAAGTATCAAAATATGCATGTATCTATTTTTCAAATACGTAACAGGTATTGTCATCCACACATAAATAAATATTGAATCATTTCGAGACTTCAGATCCCACTTTTTATAATTTAGACGTAGGTTTTTGTTATCTACACTAATATTATAAAGAGGAAAACTTTGTTTGTTTGGTTGTAATGAATAGGCTCAAAAACTACTGGACCGTTTTAAAAAATTCTTTCATCATTCGAAAGCTACATTATCCACAAGTAACATAGGCTAAATTTTATTTTGGAAAAAAATAGGGTTCCGTAAGATATTTGGGTTTTTTCGGACACAAGGTGTAAAAAATCAACCAGAAAAGTTACTTATCTTGCGTACGCTGCCTAAACTATAAAAGATAGAACCAAAAAATGTTCTAATTAATTGTAGATCTTATAAATATCTACAAAAAAGTCCGCGGCACACTATCTATGTCGAGGCCCAACAACCATTTTTTTATTTAAAAATCTTGAATTTTGTTTGGACTACATTTAAACGCATTTATTTTACTCATGCTATTAATCCTTATCAAAATAAATTATTTCATCAATAAGTATAGTTTATTTAGATCATATTTGGTCTGTGAATGATTAAAATTGGACATTTGGTTTTGAAGTTATGGCGAAATTAAAATATTACGATTTCTGCTGTCTGCTGCACGGCCCGTTGCGAAGTGAGCGTCACCAAGGCGGGGGTGCGCATGCGGGAGGGGAGTTTAGATCTATGAGTAAGGTACCCGCGCGGCTCAGACGCGAGGTCGGCTCCCTCTCGATTTTTTTTAGATTTCTTCCTTAAAACTAAACCTACGCAAAAGTTCTTCTCAGAGCTAATCAACAGTTCTTTTCAGGGCTAACCAACGAGGATGAATGATTGACGAGGATATATAGAACGAGAGGAGGGTGCAAAAGAGGGAGAGGGGAGGGTGATTTGATCGGAGGAGTTAGGTGGAGCAAGGGGGGGAGTGAGAGTGAGCAAGTTGGGAGAAGAGAGAGGAGGGAGAGGGTTCAGAGAGGACAACGGGCAGAGGAAGAGGGGAAGTGTGACGGGGACCGAAGCGGGAGGGGAGAGAAATAGCATAGAATTAGATTTTTATTATAAGAGAGAGAGATGGAGAGAGATAAATCAAGGGAGTAGGGAGAAAAGGGGAGCAAAATGTAATTAAAGCGCGGGCGGAGCTGCGCGGGTCAGCTAGTGGTGTATATAATATCAAGGGGTTTTAAGATTATAAATATTTAGACACCAAATTGTGATCTTTAATACGGTCTAAATATCATTTTAAGGTTTAAAACTGTTCTGTTGCAAAGCCATGAGTAATCTATACGGAAGGTCAGGCTACAAGTATCTGTCTATCTATCTTCTATCTATCTATTACTATAATAACACAGTATAATTCAAAAGTTTGTTACCTCATCACGGGAAAACGGATAAATGCATATCAATCCAATTTATATAGTTAAATAGGTATTATTCCAACTTAGAAGATAGGCTATATTGTATCAAAATCATTAAGTAGATTAAGAGCTACAGCTTGACCCTTCTATTGTAGGCATCCGCATACAAACAAGGGGTCAGGGTTAGCTGGATGTTATGTTTAGGAATGTAACGTATTGAGTGGTTTAAGCCAAGGCTGGACTGGGGTTTGAATAGACTGGATAAGTGAGCGAAGCCGCAGGCGCTGCTAGTTAAAAATGTGTTATTATGATAATTTTAAACAATTAGACTTTCGCGTTCCTTTGTTAAAAATAAATTTTAAACAATATTATAATAGAATATCACTCCATACCGTAAGGCCAATTTAATAGATCACATTTGATGTCTATCACTTTCTTCTTTCTTTCTTTATTTCTTTCTAATAAATACGTAATCGTAATTGAAAAAGGTTAAGTAATTGTGTAGTTCTAATTTCGAATCTATTAAATTGGCCCTACTTTAATAATTATGTAGGTATCATGGTGACGTCACGTTCTGACACTAAGATACAAATGTTATATGTAGGGTATATACCTTATTCTAGAGACCTTATTATACAGTAGCATGTCAACAGTCAACTAATATTAAGGATATCTTGCGGTTAACATGTTCGTGCCAAATAACAGTACTGTCATTACGATCCATTAGTGCATACATATGCAAATGACTTATATTCGCTAAGTGCCTACCAAAAAGGCATATTTCGAGGAAGTATTACTGAACTGAATTTTTAAGCGATAATCAATCGGGTGATCGACCGAATATGTAAAGCCTGAATGTCGTTTAATGTAGTTAACACCGGCTTGGGATCCTGTGATAAATATAATTCAATCCAATATCAATCAAAACACTGCACGGCCTCAAGATACTGTAAGCTCTTACTGCGTAGATCGGACCAACAATAATAACTAAGAAGACCTGAGGGTAGACCGGCATAATTGTGACATAAGGACGTTCAACATCTCAGTCCTCCCGTGACCATGGGTGCTGCAAACCATTCGAAACGTCGGGATAGTAAAATCAAAAAATAAACCGCGATAAAATCTGTAAAAGTAGTTTGATTTCAATCTGAATGTCGTTGTTTTCATTAGGAATATTTAAACATAGTGTAGGTGTAGTGAAGGCGTCTATCATAATAGTGACTCAGGCGGCTTTTGTTTTTGAATTCTAATTTAAAGGCAGAGTTATTTCTGTTTATCAATCGTTGTAAACGAAGTAACCTATGAAAAAAATGTCATCTAAATTAGTGAAAGACAGGTGAAAATGCAGTATAAATTTATCAAATAATACAATATCCGATTTAAACAATTTATTAGAGATCGAAAAATCAGTCCTAAACATTGCCCTAAATCTAATTCTCCTACCACTGTAGCCGCTGGGGCCTTATCAGAAAATATTATTATTATTACAATTCTGAACAATACGACCGCTGCGTTTATTTTTACCTGACTACGGAGAAGGAAGGGTAATGATTTAATAAAATCAGCCAACTATGCAAATGATATTATAGTGCTTACGCAGTCTCTGATCCTTTCATTTGGGCTGACTTTGAACATGACCATCCATGGTGGTTACACGTAGAGTATGTAATATTACTAGAGTGTACACATAATAAATATTCAAACACCAGGAACTGATACCATCCGCCAATCAAGCAGTGATTATTTTTGTATTAGTAGAAGGCAGATCAATACGCTTTATTAGCATGCAACTAGGGTGATAACTCTTTACTGTAACATGCTCTTTTAATGAGTATTTTTAGAAAGACCGCAATACACTCCCTGACTACAAACTATGTTGATTTAAGAAAATTTATAGCAAGAAATTAGAGATTATGAGGAAGGGACCATATTATTATGCTTAATAATTATTCTTTTGTAAACTTCATATGTGGAAAAATTGTAGTCACATGAACTGATTCAATACGCTGTTCACATAACAATTCGTTGAATTTTATAAATAGTCCCTGTGTAGGTAAGTAAACACACTATGGTCGCTACGCTCGTATTAGGGTTGCCTCATGGAAGCCAACTTTATATCATCAGATATGAAATTAAGAAAATTACGTTACTTAATAAAAAAATATGTTTTTCATGATTAGGAACAAAAATAAAACTTGCGAATTTGGAATTCATCCCGACTCTGTTGTGTTTTATTTATATAACTAGCTGACCCGCGCAGCTCCGCCCGCGCTTTTATTACATTTTGCTCACCTTTTCACCCTCCTCCCTTGATTTATTTCTCTCCATCTCTCTCTCTCTCTATTATAAGAAAAATCTAATTCTATGCTCTTTCTCTCCTCTCTCTTTCCCCCACCTGCATCGGTCCCCGCTACATTCCCCCTCTTTCTCTCCCCGTTTTCCCCTCTCTGAACCCTATCCCCCCCCTCTCTCTCTCCGAACTTGCTCCATCTCACCCCCCTCCCCTTGCTCCACCTAACTCCCCCGATCCCTCACCCCCTCCTCAAACCCCCTCCTCGAATCCCCTCTCCCTCTCTGTCCTCTCTTGCACCCTCCTCTCATTCTATATATCCGTCAATCATGGTATCAGCGGCATGAAATATACTTTACGACTTATTCTCAGACCTACCCGATATGCACATAAAATTTCATACAAATCGGTTCACCCATCTATTTAATGACCTTACCTAACGTTGCTTAACCTTAACCTACCGGTATAAAAAGTATCCTATGTCCGTCTCCTGGTCCTAAGCTACTTCCCTACCAATTTTCAGCCAAATCGGTTGAGCCGTTCTTGAGTTATAAATAGTGTAACTAACACGACTTTCTTTTAATTATATAGATTAAAGTTCTATGGTGATTGTATGTTCAATTTCACCGATAGATGGCGTTGTTCATAATGTAAATCACGCTAACATCGTAAATTACTGTCTAATGATATTCGATAATGAAAGTTCTAAATTTTTCGCATCTTTTATTGTTGCGACTGTAATACAATACCTGGACTTGGGGAGTTTCATTAAAATTTCATAAATCATTTCATGATCTATTGCTATCAGCAAAGTACTTAGAACAATACAGAAATCTAATGAAAATGTCCTGGGTGTACCGGATCGGCTTACCCCTTACAAAAATTGACTCTTCGCCACTGCCATATCTTATGCAAACTAAATGTCTGCTCAGTCCCTATTGTATATAGCGTAATAATACATATCTTAATGATTAACTGATCAGTTTATAATTACCCTATACACATAAAAAATAAACTACGTGGTAATATGTGCAAGTAATGTTTCACTGCTTAGCCCCTATGAAACATAGCGTGATGTTTTATATACCAATTTATACCTAGACTTCTACACAACCCATCAGTGAAGGTCCTATCAAAATCCGTCCACGGGTTTTCAAATGATGCCTGGACAAACAGAACGACAGACAGACAGACAGACAGACAGACAGACAGACAATAATTCCAAAAAAAATTGTTTTGGCCTCTATGTCGATAGTATAGTATCCCCACATAGAAATTTTGGAAAAATATTCAATGTACAGAAAAAGTGCTCTTTGAATTTTATTATAGTATAGATAGATAGTAGGTAGGTTACAACTAACTAACTTACTACCTACAACTATTATATAAAAAAGGGAACGAAGGGACCTCATGTCGAACTAGGTAGGATCTTCTGAATTGATGGACAAGAAGAAGAATGAATTAAATTGGCCACATGAAAAATACAATATAATACTTTAATGCTACATAAAAATAAGCTCATAAATTACCATAATGAAGGATACATTTGAAAAAACTAGCGTTTTTTTGCATCAATCATATAAAATAATCTAATATTCCATGTGCCTTGGCATATTGATCTGTTCTCAATTCCAAGAATAGAAACCACAAAGCTGTTTACAAACATATAAAAAACCATCATCTAGGTAAAGACGTGACGGATAACCCTAGTTCGAGTTCATGCCAATGTTATTTTTCGCTCGCTCAATTCGCAGCTGAATGAATCTCACATATAAATCGAGATACAGTCGTAAAGGAAGCATGTAATGAAGCTGAGGCCATTATCGATGCGTAGGAGTGGCAATCAATGCGCAGAACTAGAAACTAAGAGAAATATCATCATCTATACTTATAATAAAACTGTAACAGGTCCAATTCCGTACATTGAAGATATTTTGAAAATTAGGTTTGGAGGGCCTTCTATAACCGATACTAAAGCCAAAAATGTATTTTTTTTTATTTTTGTCTCTGTCTGTCTGTCTGTATCTCGGCTGAGCATCACGCCGAAACTACTGGATGGATTGAAACGAAACTTGGCATGATTTGAGTTAATACTCCGAGGTAGGACATAGGATACTTTTTATCCCGACACTCGGCACGGTTCCCTTGGGAGAGGGGACTAAAGTCAAAATGGGTACTTGGTTATACGCTTGCTCCGAATTTAACAATTTTTCATTATAATTATAATAGATATTTGTAAGGGAACACTTATAGACAGTTGTTAACAATGTTTGGAAATCGATCAGGTTAAGCAACGTTAGGTAAGGTCATTAAATAGATGGGTGACCGTTTAACGCCATTTGAACTAAACGTCTCCGTGCTTTGGAGGGCAAGTACAAAGAGGGTCCAAGTTTTTAACCGACTTTAAAAAGGAGGTTTTGTATTCTATGCGAATGTATATTATTGAAAGTTTAGTTAACGTAAACACAGCGCGGGCGGAGCTGCGTGGGTCAGCTAGTATTATATATTATCATTATCGCAACTACATATATAAATATACCATTAAGATGTAGTAGATCCTAGTGTAAGAGACCATCCAGGTAGCAGGTACCAGATCTTTAACGCAAGGCAGTATTGTGTAAGAATGCTGTGTGTGGTGTTAAGAGCACAGCACTCAAAATTTAAAGACTTAATAACGTCGTAAGTGACAGAAACTTGTGGCTTTTTATTGGGCCATTGTCTCGTTTATTTCATCATTAGTAACTATTAATAATAGATCAAAGCAAGCTTGTGTAAGTTAGTATACAGGTAAACTAATCTTCATGAAATCTCCTACCTATATGAAAATTAGCGATGTAAAACAGGTCATTACAAGGAGTGGTAATTCGTTACATCCTAACGTTTATTATTTCATTACAATTATAGTTTAATGCGTTTTTGATGTATTTATAGTTACTAACACACGAGGAACGGATGACATTAGATACGTGGTTAATTGAGCTTGTTTGCTTGTTTTCAGTTTAATTGATATGGCCGATAAATCTTCTTTACCAGTTACGGTATATTAACTGGGCTGAAGTAATCTCTTACGAACATAATTATTAATAAACTCAATCATAGTAACGGTAGGTTGATATAACATTAGAGCTTCGCACATGCAAAGATTAGGTAAGTATGTATCTGTATTAATATAAAGTATACAAAATAAGAATTAAAAAAATATATAATAATAATAAGTTTCTATACAAAATGTAAATTTATCGTTGAGACTAGTTCAGTGTTATGGTGCCTCTAACCATGAGAAACCATTAATAATATTATATAGCTTTCAGAACCTACATAAAATTATAAGCCGTTACGATATTCCTGTTATCTGTGCCATGGACATTTAAACAATATTTAAAAAAACCTGTCACTTTAGTTACTGGCTTGCGTTATTTAAATTCAGTGAACAATAGTGCTCGATACGAATGAATGAGTGCGACAATCAATGGGAATACCAATCCATATCGAGATGTAGTTACAATAATGTAGCCACCGTTCTTGGGCGATCCAAATCCATTTGGTGAAGCAGAAAGCTTAAACACGCCAATGTAATAAATCTTTGAATGCACTCACAATTTAACATTTACGATTTATCTCAAGAGACGATTTGGAATAACAGTATTGAAATTGAACTTTGCATATCATGCCAAGGCCAAAAGGCTTTACGTCGTGTAATATTTGTGAAATTGATACTAAGCTAGCTACTGTTTATTTACGCAGTTCGTAAGTGCTGCTGCTGCGTAAACTGCTTTCAGCTGTATTTTTAATTACTATTCAAAATCAGAATTTTATGGTACATCATTAAGATTGAATGTTGCCCAGAAATCTAAACACACAATGAAGGGTAAAACAAACACTTGTAACCGTAGAATCGTAACAAACTGTCTGCGGTAGTCTCGACAGATTTAGCCGCGTGCGAGGTAACCCTTCGCATGCTGGTGCACAGTGACATCGCGGTGCGAGCACGCGCGTGTCCCGTGCGCGCGCGCTTCTGACTAACCTACCCAGCTTAGCCGAAAGCGCTTCCAACCATGCTAAAGCTCTCGTTAGAGAGGGACAGTTGCAAGAGGATGGCCTAAAAGACCGCAACGACACAAAGGAAAATTAGAAACAATTTTGTCGAATGTTAAAGTATTTGTGGAACTTTATGTTTAAAAGTAAGAGCTTTAGTCTTTTACGTCTACACGATAGCTTTCCACAATACAAGCATTTCCTCAACAAATGTATTATGTTTGAAAGGTAAAAGATAAAGCAGTGAAATATGATGTCAAACTAGTATAAAATTATAAACTGCGAACTAAATGGAATCAAACTTGGACAACATAATATGTTCACTCTAAGTTTTATAAGATTGGCCGCTGTGCTGGTATTGGCTAGGAAAGAAATTACTATTGTTATAGCTACTTTCTCAATATATTTATACGGGGTGTAAGGGACATCGTACCGAAAACCGATACCAGGGATCCAATACGTGATTCTGAACATTCTAGTGTTGAAATTTTTCATCGGCTTTTTTTTTTTAAAAAATGTCGCTTTTTTAAATTAAATTAGGATAACATCATTCTTGGTATAATACTTAAGCCTAATTTCAATTTAAAAACAATAAATTACTTATTTGTGCAAAATTAGCAATCATCAGCAGCCGAAAAGTCCACTGCTGAACAAAGGTCTCTCTCTCCCTTAGAATGGAGGGGTTGCCATAATCTCCACGTTTGGCAGGCGGCTTGATTGAAATTAGCAATGTAATTTGAAAAATAAATATAACTCCGCACGTATTCATTACATGCTCAAAAATTAACACGTTAGTCATTTGTCATTTTCCATAAAAATGGTTTCTGTAATGTTGTAACGGACAATATGAGAAGTCTTATAAAAAAGCTTTCGGTACGTAGTCCCTTACACCCTGTATATCGATGGTTCAATTAGAATGCAGTAAGCGCTAATTTTGATTTATAAAACCCTCAAATTGACTGTTAAAACGGGTTACTTTCTCTGCTTACACTGCACCCTCTCGACCTGTCACAAAACGTTTGGACTAAAAAAAAGTGGTCCTTTGTTGCACGGGCATGACGAGGTCTCACGTCCGGGAAACCGACACTTGACCTACCGACGTATTTAGATCTTTTGTATACGGGATAAAGGGAAGCGTGACTTATCCTATTTGGGCTCCACAAAAAAAAACTATAAATAAAACCTTTATTGTCGTAAATTTTATGTCACTTCGATCTTTTTATTCCGGTTGATCGCCAGCTTCTCGACTTCTAATGAATAGTTTATTATAAAATTCTCTTTAATTTTGTGTGTGGTCTATAAATATGTAAATATGTGAAACGTTCCGGTGTTGGGGTTTTACGACATAAGTTTCAGAACGTTTATTAATATTGAAATACTCTTTATGCCTAATACATACAATAATATTAAAAACGTACCTACGTATACTACTATATAATATTTCATTTGTATTTTAAATAATTATATCGTAGTGCTATTAATAGTGTAACAGTAAATACCACTCGTCCAGACTATTGCCAGATACAGCAATTTATATTTTAAAAATAAAGTACAGTAGTCAGACAGTGCTCCAATTCAACTTAAATGAATAGGAATACAGTTACAGGTGAACTTCGGTAATATCCACATCATAGATAGGTCCTTTTTTCGTATTAACATCCAAATATGTATGTATGTTGTTTTTCTGTACCTTAATATATTTATGCCATAACAACTAATGTGAAGAGGCAATATTTAATTATACATGTTGTAATAAAACTACTTTTATGGAATATATCGGGTTGGGTTGGTTGGTTGGAGTGGGTGCTGCAAAGCATTCGAAACGTCGGGAAAGTAAAACCTAAAATAAACCGCGATATTATATTCCGTAAAAGTAGTTATATTACAATGTATAGTATTCGCGTAAATAAAAGACAACATTATACATATTTTAATAGAACATTTAAATACCTACATGAAAATATTGATGAGTTCGGTGTTCGGTCGGTGTAATTTTAAGTACCTATTTAATAACCTGAACCAAACACAAATTTTAGTTGGTAAAGCTAGTGCTGGCCAAATCCCATCATGTCCGTTAGAAGTCTTAAAACCAGCTTGACATTGAAGATACTCACATTATACTCGGACGGATAGACTAACACTGGCCGGGAGATTTTCGACAGGTTCACCCTGCATTACGTAGAACTTACCAACGAGGCGATGACAAAATTTTGTGTACTGCTGTTTTACGTCCATACACAGATCTTAAAAGCCACAAGTTTAGTATTTAATTTAATACAAACATTATACTGTTGTTTATTTAGGGCCCAGTTTATATAACGATTCATTTTGTAGGGCAAGGGGCGCTCCCTTGCCCTACAAAATTCGCTCAGGTGCGCTGCGGAAACGAGCAACCGAATTTAGCTCTATTTATATACTTCAATGTATTTTGCTTGTATAACTACCACAATGTATACTAAATGTTTAATTTAATAAATACAATTGATATTGTTTTTACTCAGATGTTTGGTGCGTAACCTCCCTTGTTTAAATATTTTGTGCCGTATAGCAATTGCCCTACGAGGCAACATGTTTTAAGGACAGCTCGTATAACGAATACCTATACTCCGTTTGGTTGAATATGCCTTAAGGAATCCTACCAATTATCTTTGGATGGTTCACAGGTCAACCATCACTTGTATACAAACATTTATTGCAACGATTTTAATCTTGTAAAGAAAAACGGGGTATAACCTACCTATTTTTAATCAGATCAATAACTATTTCTGACATTTACGCGAATACTACACATTGAAATGAAACTAATTTTACGGATTATATCGCGGTTTATTCTTGATTTTAATTACCCGACGTTTCGAATACTTTACAGCATTCATGGTCATGGGTGAACTGAGGTGGTAGCTGTCCAAATGTCATAGTTGTCTTTGGGTACCCTCAGGTCTTCTAATTATTATTGTTAGTCCGATCTACGCAGAAAGAGCTTACAGTGTCTTGAGGTCTTGCAGTGGAATGCTTGTCTTTGGATTTGACTATGTTTATCACGGGATCCCAAGCTGGTGGTAGCACCCAGCCATCTTCTCTATTGAAATTTGGATGCTTTTTAATTTCAATAGCCTCTCGAATCATCCTTGGTAGGTAGCGCTGTTCTTTTGCGAGGATTTGTGGTTTGTCAAATCTAATATAATGGCAAATAAAAAAAACCAAGAAAAATTAAGAATAAACCGCGATATAATCCGTAAAATTAGTTTCATTTCAAGATCAATAACTCTTAGATGATGTTTCTAAAACAATGTTAAGAACCCCTAGTAACAAGTAAATAACATATGTTTTGATGTGCAATTATTGTTTTAAAAAATACAATCAATTTATAATGTTCACCAGTCACTGTATTAGTAAAATTAAAATTTGGTTTGGATTAAACTTAACATGAGTTTTCTGAATAATCCTACAGGTTAAAGTAGCACCTGTGGATACAGGTGGGTAAAGGCAACGGTGCATCCAGCTTTATTTCCATACGATGTCGTATCGTCGCGAACGCCCGCCGACGCCCCACATCAATGAGTGCTGCGCCCAACTACTCACTTCTCCGCCCTATGTTGCCAAATGACGATTGGTTCTCTTTGATACTTTAATTTTTAGCAGAGGTATGAAAGTAAACATTGAAGTATATGCGTACTAGAGGAGATATCACATTTATATCAGGTATTTCCAATTTTAGTTTAGATTAGGTGAGTCAATCGTCAGTCTATGTGACATAGACTGACGAGTAGGTATATGCGCCGTAACTTCTAAGCATGTTTGAAATAATCTAGTTTTCTGGTCTAGTAAGTTATTAAAATTATTTTCAAATAAATGCGGAATAAAAGATTCAATATGATATAGCTTAGAAAGTATTTGAAACTGATTTTCGATAAGAGAATTAAAGCAATACGTGAGCTTTAATTCTAAATGGACAGTAGCCATATTTTTTAAATCAAATAAGTGTTTATTACTATTTTTTTGCTATCTTTATTTCAGTAATTAAAATTAAATTGATTGATAAACATAATTAGACAACTTAAAATATTTTACCAAGTATCAAGAGCATTTACGTCGAATAGAGCCGCAAATATAAATAGGTGGTCTTATTTTCTTATTTACGACTATTTCGGTCCTAAACGTGCAACTTTTTATGATAAATTCAGCTATACGACGCGGCGCGTCGCCGGGCGGCACTCGCGATTGATGCCGCTGCATCTTGCGCCTGCGCCGGCCGCGGCCTCCTGAAACTGGGTTTATGTGCGGTATATTTGTATTTATCACTTTAATGATTCTTTCTTCATAGGATGTTCCAACGAAATGTGTGCACTTTATTGCGTAATATAAAATTATACCAGACGCATCGCTAGTTTATTAGATTATTAGATCTGTGATATAATCGTATGTTTCACGTCCATGTGCTCGTAATGATAAATGGGAATCGAATTAGGGCGCAATTAAATCGAGGATGTAACGGTTGCTATCAAATAACAGAGAGTTTTGAAATGATTTATAACTTAGAATAATAACGCCTAGAATGATAGTTTCATACGAAAAAACTGTCTCGTTTGAGGCACAATATCATAGATGTAGGCGTAAGTCACGCGTATTGACGCTCTGCGACACGCACACAAGTGAGCAAATAATGTTGTTAGTGGAATCAGATTTTCCCTAAAATTACGGAAATTGGAATTGCTTCTTCCTGAGGTCATTATATAATTTTTAGAATAATCTACTATTATTGCTGTCAGTAAGGAAATACTTTTTAATTTAAAAGATATAAATCTGAAATAACAAATCTACTATTTATAAATCTCGTGTCACAGTGTTTGTGGTCGCACTCCTCCTGATCAGCTCGAGCGATTCTTATGATTTTTTAATGTATATACTTGGTAGGTATGAGAATAGTTCGGAAAGTATATTTCCGACCTATTCTCATACCGATGGGTGACCGTTTAATGTCATTTGAAAACGTAAGTGTGTGCGGATCATCAAGTAATTAAATAAATCTTTTCTTACTAAACAAATTTGGGGTAGCCATTTTCCTTTATTGGCAACATTTTGATATAATGTCTGTTGAAATTTAAAATTATTGTTTTCACTTTGGCGATTGTTTTAAGTTAAAATTTTAGGTTAAATGTAATACTTGCAGGTGAAATGTTATGTTACAATGTTTCTTAAGTTTTTCCGATGTACTGTGATTTCCGTTTATTCCACAAATGGTTTGTGGAATAAACGGAACGAACATTTTAAAATAAAATATCGGGAGCTACCAACGCTACGACTCGACTATATTCACTGACGCTGGCTGTTCGATACCAAGCCATTATGGCTTGGTTTTACTTGCCTCACTGTGCGTGCATTTTCTCGGTTTCTAGGCGTTATTATTCTAAGATTTATAAACAATCTGGTCTAATATAATATTAGAAAGCACTTAAAATACGGCTATTAAAGATAGATGTTAATCTGTTATTACTGGATAATATAATAATAATAATATCCTGGGACAATTCACACACAGTCATTTGATCCCAAACTAGGCAGAGCCTGTACTATGGAAACCAGATTACTGATACTAATACATATATACTTTTTTTTGTAAATACATGCTTATATAGATAAAACACCCAGACACTTGGTGGGAATCGAACCCACGACCTGTTGAGTAGCAGACAGGGTCACTAACCACTAGACCAACAGGCCCGTCAAATGCTGCTAGGCATGCTGTATGCTTAATAATTCGAATGCAAAATTCAAAAGAAAGGTTTGTTTAGAAACAAAATTGTTTTTAATGTTTTCGTTGAATAAAACAATTCACCGTACAATAAACAGGAACATAAACGCATAAAAATAATTCTTCCATAAAAATGCTACGTTATGAAGACAGGACGCTTACTCACGCGGTCTGGGACTCATCTCGGGCTATATGAGAACGATTCAATATTTCGTGTAACCGAACTAGACGGCTAGCCAAGTCGCAGGAGAGCAGTGACTCACCGGTCCTGATTCACCAGCGTCTCACCTAGACGCCTGAATTATATGTTGTAGCAGAGATAGTAAACTAGAAACCCAGGGTGTTTAGTTTTGTGAAAATCACCTTTATTTTCTACTAGCTGACCCACGCAGCTCCGCCCGCGCTGTGTTTACGTTAACTAAATTTTCAATAATATACATTCGCATAGAATACAAAACCTCCTTTTTTTAAAGTCGGTTAAAAACTTGGACCCACTTTCTACTTGCCCTCCGAAGCACGGAGACGTTTAGTTCAAATGGCGTTAAACGGTCACCCATCTATATAATGACCTTACCTAACGTTGCTTAACCTGATCGATTTCCAAACGTTGTTAACAACTGTCTATGCGTGTTCCCTTGCAAATATTTATTATAATTATAATGATAAATTGTTAAAATCGGAGCAAGCGTATAACCAAGTACACATTTTGACTTTAGTCCCCTCTCCCAAGGGAACCGTGCCGAATATCGGGATAAAAAGTATCCTATGTCCTACCTCAGAGTATTAACTCAAATCATGCCAAGTTTCGTTTCAATCCATCCAGTAGTTTCGGCGTGATGCTAAGCCGAGATACAGACAGACAGACAGACAGACAGACAGCCAGACAGACAGACAGACAGACAAAAATAAAAAAAAATACATTTTTGGCTTTAGTATCGGTTATAGAATGCCCTCCAATCATAATTTTCAAAATATCTTCAATGTACAGAATTGGACCTGTTACAGTTTTATTATAAGTATAGATGTACTTTCTAATAAACTTATCACTGACACTCGACGATTTATTATCTGTAATAGATTAAGTGTGATTACTTACTAGAAATAAACTATTTAAAAAAAAAAAAAACCGACTTCAAAGTAAATTATCTAAAAAGCATAAAATAACGAAAATATATTGAAGTCGGTGTTAGCTAATCATGTTAACTAACACTTTCACCAGCTGACACCGACTTCAATATGTTTTCGTTATTTTATGCTTTTTAGATAATTTACTTTGAAGTCGGTTTTTATTATTTTTTAAACAGTTTATTTAACTCTTTTTAGTGACTTATTTTACCAAGATAGGTATCAGCACTATTACGCAACTCGAACGTCTACGTTACAGTAAGTTACTGAAAACATAAAAAGTTTATATCTCTTAAACTACTGGACCGATTTTGATGAAACTTGTACTCTACCCTAAGTTGAAAAATACTCTAACTATTGCAAAAAGAATTTTTTAAATCGGACTTGTAGTTTCTGAGAAATCCGCGGACAAATCTACATACATACATACATATATACATACATACATACATATGATACATACATACATACATACATTCATACACTCATAAAATTTGGTAAATTTGTTTAGAAGCCCACATAGACTAACATATATTATTATTACGCATTTTTATCAATATTACATACATACGCGTCGAATAGAGAACTTTCTTTTTGAAGCCGGTTAAAAATGTTAAGAAAATAAGAATCAAATTACGCGCATGTCGTTATTTCGAATTCTTATTTCAAATTGCTGTTTTCACCCTTATCTTATGTATGTTTTAGGTTTAGAACATTAGAAATGTTAAGCATACGGGTCCACAAGGTTGTCCTTATCCAAAAACTTACATCGTATTTTATAAATATAATTTGAGGACGCAGCAGTTAACTGCTGCCTTCTTAATTAATTGTATTAACACACAAAATAAATTGAACTAACCAACATTGTTGACTACCCCTGCTCCACACGAATAGGCGTAAACGACGCACTTACATTGTAATAGCGCCGTTGTGCAATACAAAGCATTTGCAACCACTAAATATAATTTCCGTCTTGCAAAACGAGTAATAACTTGGTAGAAGTATCTATAAATATCCTCTTTTGGCACAGATAAATTACAAAGTGGGCTTTTTCACTCAACTCCTATAAGCAAATAATAAAAAAGAATAAAAAAATATGTGTACAAAACATACCGGTAATGCTGTATTCATAGTGTTAATAACTCTTTTTTTTATTCACGATACATAAAGGATATTGTTAAGAAATTGTAGTAGCTACCTTTATACCTTGTTTGTCCCATTGTGGTTCAGTTGTACACAATGGCCCGCAATCTTTTCTTCCGCAGCGTTCCACTTCACAACTGGACCTAATTTATTTTTCATTTCATTCAATTTGGAGAGCAACAAAGGCCCTATATAATCGAGTTGCAGCAATCACAAAGCCATAAATCAAAATAATTCGGTGTGTTCGAAACAATTAAGCGCCCAAAAGGGAGAAACGGGATCGCGTGCGAGCGTATTGGAACGTACCACATTAATAATTTTGGGATACTTGAATTTTTAAAATGGTCTGCCTACACGTTCCACATAAGTATATATTGACTATGTACTTGTTTCCAGTTTAGTACAGACATTTATGCTTGTTTTACCGCAAAAATTTACGCATCGCCACTGGCGATCGGAAGAAGAATGTAGGGGTCTTCCATTCTGATATTTTGTGATTGCAGGTATATAAAAAATAGGACCTTCTGACTCCTTATCAAAGAAAGAATCGAGTAACAATTGTTTGATAACTGAAAACTGAAATCCATTTATTAAGATGGATCTTAATGAAAACGATTCTCTTGACAGTGATAAGTATTTCTTATTTTATCTTCATTTTAAGCAAATAATGTGCGTAAAATATGAATTGATTGTCGTATCGCGAAGCATAATAATTAAACCTAATTAAAAATGTTGTGACTGTCATGGTGGTCTTTGGTTAATAATACATTTAGTATTCGACGAATGCCCTATAAATGCTAATTTAACATTACTCATGTTTGGTCACTTGAACCATGCTAGAGATAAGCCACTATATCCCTTTGACATCGCTTTGATGACTCCAAAATTGATTACGGTTTTGATTCAAAGCACGATACGCAACGGTACGCCAATTAAGCCTGCGGCAAATCGTAATGAACCGTTAATGACGCGCACGACGAATACTAACAAATGATTATGGATCCATCGCCGCTGCGTATTAGCGTTAAATATTTAATTAGCAAATAGAACACGCAATTGATCATGCCCGGTATGGATTATGTAGGGAAAGGTAATACGGGTGATTTTTGTCCTTTCATATCAGATTCCCATTTTAAATCGCTTAATCTAGATCTAAATAAACAATAAAAAGGCTTTTTCCATAAATAGTAAGCTTGATAGCAAACTTAGCTGTTAAGTTGGTGAGTAGTGTTGCTTGAAGTTGAGGATGTTATAAGATGGTTAAGCATAAGATACGCGAAAGAACCCAAATTCAGAGAAAACTATTTTCGAACTAATGCATCTCCAAAGATAAGACATAAAGCATAAGAATAGTCAAAAAGTAGGTATACAGATTCAGAAGACGATTTAATTGAAGAAGAAGAAGAATAGCATTTATTTGTCCAATGCATTTATATGCGTAACACGTATAAGGGGTCGTCCATTAATCACGTGAGGCGCGAAAGGGGGGGGACGGGTTCCGAAAAAATCACGAAATATCACCAAGAGGGGGGAGGGATAATGAGACATCACGTGTATTTATTTTTCGTTGAATGCACGATTTCTAAACCAAACAGCGACACGTGGCCTTGACTCACCGTTGCCGGCAACGACTTCCCCTTCAACATTTAATCAGTTAAGTACCTGTATTTAAAAATAATATTCCGAAAATTTCAATATAAACTATATTGAAATTTTGAACAAAAAAATACACGTGATTTTGTAGTTTAAAAACCTCACCACATATAACCAGGAGGGGGGGAGGGGTTAAAAAGTTGTTAAAAAACATCACGTGATTAATGCACGACCCCTAACAATAACGACGATGGAGTATCTTCAGTTGTGTGAGGACAAACAAGGCTTGGCCTCAGCATATTGCTGCACTAAAGTAGGTATATATAGTGCAGCGCTGGTATTCTGGCAGTACCTAAAACTGGCATCACGAAATGCCAAGTAAAATAAAATTGGTTACTATTACATCTTCTGAGATTGACTAACCAAATCTTTCGAACTTTCAAAGATTTAGCTAATATTTGTTATTATGGCAAAAACACAGGTAGAAGAAATAACTACGGTGCAATTGTCACAAATAAATAATAATAATATCTTGGGACAGTTCACACATGGCCATCTAATCTAAAACTAAGCAAAGCCTGTACTATGGTAACCAGGCAACTGTCACAAATACTTATAAATTTTGATACTTACGAGTATACTTTAAACTTTTTTGTAAATACATATATATACATACATACACAATTAGATAAATAACATCTAAACTCTGGGTAAGTATCGAACCCACGACCTATTATATAGCCCAGGGTTTTTTTACTACTTATAAGCTAGTGCTTGACTGCAGTCCCACTTGATGGAAAGCGGCGACGCAATCAAGGATGGCAAAACACACTAGCTTATTAAAAGCCTATTCACTCTAGTCTTGAAGACATTATAATCGGTTTCTAACAACTAGACCTACTCGCCTGTCAATACGTACGTACTTAATATGTAGTACCTACTATTGTATTAAACAATCAATCCAGATTGATCTGATTTACTTTCCAATAACACAAGGTTTAAATGAATCTAATCAAATGAATGCGGTTTGATTGAGAGTGACGTGTATTTGGGACGCGGAGACACGCGTGCCTGCCGTGATCCCATATATCCTTACCACATTGCTTTGGACCTCCATCAAGATTACGGGACCGAATTATAAATGTAACACAAATTATATCCAAGTTAAGGTTTTTGAATATATAATCGCATATGACTGCAATCTCACTTCATGGCTATATTTTTTTAACCGACTTCAAAAACGGAGGAGGTTCTCAATTCGTCTGTATATATATATATTTTTTCTGTGTATGTTCGCGCATAACTCTGGCAATTATGAACCGATTTGAAAAAATCTTACTTCCATCCATTCTTTAAACCGTTGATTGGGTCCCATAAAAAAAATATTTCTTATGAATAAGTAGTTCCTGAAAAAACAAGAATGGTGACTGCGCAGGACAACTGCAGGAATGCCTATAAGATGACTTTATGTCGCTTTTTAAGGACAAAAATGGTCATAACTCTGGCAAATATTTACCAACTAGCTGACCCACGCAGCTCCGCTTGCGCTATTTTTACGTTAACTAAATTTTTAATAACAGACATTCGCTTCGAATACATAACCTCCTTTTTTATAGTCGGTAAAAACTGGGACCCTCTTTTTACTTGCTCTCCGAAGTACGGACCCGTTTAGTTCAAATGGCGTTAAACGGTCACCCATCTATTTAATGACCTTACCTAACGTTGCTTAACCCGATCGATTACAAAACCTTGATAACAACTCTCTATGAGTGTTCCCTTACTAATATTTATTATATTATAAAGAAAAATTTATAAAATCGGACCAAGGGTATAACCAAGTACCCATTTTGACTTTAATCCCCTCTCCCAAAAGAACCGTGCTAGATTACGGGATAAAAAGTATCCTATGTCCTACCTCGTAGTAAGATCTCAAATCATGCCAAGTTTCATTTGAATCCATTCAGTAGTTTCGGCGTGATGCTCAGCCGAGATACAGACAGACAGACAGACAGACAGACAGACAGACAGACAGACAGACAGACAGACAAAAATTTTAAGAAATACATTTTCGGCCTCAGTATCGGTTATAGAATGCCCTCCAAATATAATTTTCAAAATATCTTCAATGTACAGAATTGGACCTGTTACAGTTTTATTATAAGTATAGATTTCAATGATTCTTATAAACCACTGTTAAGAATCTGTATGAATTTTATCACAACCGGATAAGTACTTCCTGGAGGACCATGAACGACGTGGAGGAATTTATCTGGTAAAAACCATAAAACTGACTTCTCCATTACATTACTCTGACAAATATGAACCGTTTTGATGATTCTTTTTTTATTCGAGAGAGTAAACTACTATGATGATTCCATGAAAATTTCATTATAACTTAATTTTTTTCTGAGGAAACATGGATTATGTAAAACTATGTGGACGGTAATGTGATCATAACCTACCTAAATCATTTTACCGTCTTCAATGGGTCAATCTTTATGTATGAAAATATCACTAAAAAGTTTAAAATAAAATCTTAAAAAAAAAAATTTTTAATAATATACCAAATATACCCAGCAGGTACGCTAACACCAACTTCAATAATATTTAAATTATTTTATACTTTTCAGTGATATTGAAGTCGGTTAATTTTTTTTTTATTTGGTTTTTTTAAGAAACTAAGAACAAGACACGTTTCCCGTGGGGTGTCCGGGTAAGAATAGCACCCACCCATCTCCTCCCTTTGGGTGTCCGTAAGAGGCGACTAAGGGAAAATAAGATACGGGCAGCAGCGTCTTTTTATTGGACTACCTACCAACTATACTGCGATTCCCAAGTCGCCCGCCAAGCGTAGGGATTATGGCAAACCCTCCCTTCTATACGTAAAAGACCAGTATCGCCGCGTTTTTCAAGCGATACTAGCAAGTTTAAAATTCTTTCACACTGAAAGTGCGCTGCCGGCCGCTGCCGTTCTGGTGTGTATTGAGCCTATCAGTTACAACTAATATCTCGAAAGAAGAGCGGCAGCGCAATGCAGCTGTCTATAGGGCACCTCTTGCTTGTCTCGTCACTAAGCTGATTAAAAAAGTTGTTTTGAGGGGCGTTCTATTCAGGAACAGAACAAGTTTACCCGCAGAACATATTCTTCTGTGAGTTCTCTATGATGACTCCTTGTTATTAACCTATGTTAGTGACCAGCAGCACAGCGATTTTGCTGTTGTTTATAAGCTCAATAGCTTAACCAACACTAGATCGATATATACAGCTCCGAGCAGATCCTAGGCTAGCTCTAGCTAGGTTAGCTCCTAGCTCCGAGCAGAATGTCTAAGGCAATAAATCTAACATGAAGTGCGTTCCGATGATTGCCGGGCCCAATTTACAGCGAATAAGAATAGAAAGATACTACTAGCTACTGCACTTTACTATTTATGACTCCGCTTACAATTCGTTCGGATTGTGTTCAAGCACTAGCTTATATACCTACTAATTAAAAATAAACTTTATGACCAGTTGGTATAAATCTAAATGAACGCGGTGGACGTCGAGTCTTCCTAATTGATACGTCGGGTTATTGGAGCGTCGCTGTGTAACCTGATATGTATCCATATGTTTAATTACAGCGTGACAATCTGTATTATTACTGAATCTTCTGAACAATGGACCAGCTGAACGCATACGAATGTCTAGACTCATCGCGTAAAAATATTTTGATCATTCAGTCAATTCAACTTGTTAAACTGGGTTTCCGAATCAACCAACCGACCAACATTTTACATAAAAACATCCACTTTTAATTCATTTAAAATACGGTGGTTGGACAGTTTTCCTTCATATGAGAGTATGAAAGTAATAGCAGAGAAAATCCACTTGTTTCTGTGCAAAAGACTTGTAAGTTGTTGACTTGTAGTTAGCTACGGGCCTAAAACTGCCACATAAAGCATTTCATCTAAAAGGAATTCGTATAATGCATTCCCAGCAGATCCTGTAGTATATTCACCTCATTTCATCTCATATATCAACCTTCATTGTCATACTCATTATTTTCTTAAGATTTTTATATTTAATTTTAAATTTAGACAACGGAGCTGTCAAGTTTGAAAAGCAAGAAAATGAACTTCAGTCTGAGTCTGAGCTGGAGTCTGGGAGAGTCTTAGCCTGAGCTGGAGTCTGGGAGAGTCTGAGCCTGAGCTGGAGGCTGAGAGAGTCAGGGTCTGAGTCTGAAGTCTGGAGAGTCTACAACAGAGGCCACGAGATACGACGACGGGCGCTGCTGTGGTAGCGTGATGACGCCCGAACTGCCTTGCGTCGGACGGCCTGCTGGCCGACTTTTGTGGCCGGCGTCTGACGGCCTGGTTGCGGCGGTGCCATCGCCCCTGCGCGATCTGGGCACGCCGCCTCGCTCTTGCAGGCGCTAGGGCGCCGTTCTCTGCGCCCAAGGAACCCTTACGTTCAAGTTACGTATTTGTGATCTATTACTTTTATAAGTGTTCGCGGTCTCAAATTAGGGTGAAAAACTGTGAACTGTATACTGAACTTTAAGTAAATATAGTGTAAATGAAAGTCCTTCTGTGTTCTCATTCCTCTAATTGCCACTTTCCCTTAGGTACCTACCTGTCGTCGTAGTGGTATCCGGGCTTTTCCTACCTCATCTCTACACCTACACCTATACCTATACTGTAACGTGACAACCTACACCCTTATACACTAAACGTTACGTGACAATCCTTATCACTTATGATTCAACGAAAGTGGCCTTTTTAGACCCGCTGATCTTCTTGAAGATTTCCCACTATTACCGCATTAGTGCAAAGAAAAACCAACTAAATTAATAACTACGATTGGTATACTAATCCTTAGATAAACATAAAATGAACCTATTACGATAAAACTGTTTTTCTGTCATACACGTCGTATGCTATTTTTTATAACCATTGTAGAAAATGTGTTTCAGATAGATACTTCAAATTAAATACAAAAACAGAATAAGTAATTTTACAAAATCCACACTCAACACGAATGTTTTTTTATGATAACACTTTTTTCATTCCACCTTCAGTCATCGCATGTAAAACACAATAGGGGAACAAAAACTTATTTTCATGGGCTCGTTTTGTTTGCGGTAATGCAAGAGCAACAACGGGTGGGTGGCTGTGGGGATCCCCTCATAAACTGTTTGGCTGAAAAGGATCGCGTCTCTCATATCGCGTTGGTCGCATGCCACTAAACGGATGCTGCGGACCGACAGCGCGGAAAAGCCACGGAAAACCAATTTCCACAGCCCGATTCATATATCGATTTATACAAATTACGTTAGCTGCCGTATTACACACAATTTATGTTATGTTTTTGGCAGTCGCCCTTTTTACAAAACCGCACTATGCCAACTGCTATATTATTATAATACAGAAAGAAGAATACTTACGTTATGATTACTCAGAACCCGGTCAATGAACTTTAAGCTCGCTAAACCATATATCATTAATGCACTCCAGGCCATTTGAGAGGCCTAATCTTTTGAAAAAAGAACATAAATCAGTCCGTGATTAACGTTCAGTAATTTTAATACCTGCGTGAAATAAAGCTTTACTTCTATCCATACTTATAATAAAACTGTAACAGGTCCAATTCTGTACATTGAAGATATTTTGAAAATTATGTTTGGAGGGCATTCTATAACCGACACTAAAGCCAAAAATGTATTTTTTTTTATTTTTGTCTGTCTGTCTGTCTGTCTGTATCTCGGCTGAGCCTCACACCGAAACTACTGGATGGATTGAAACGAAACTTGGCATGATTTGAGTTAATACTCCGAGGTAGGACATAGGATACTTTTTATCTCGACATTCGGCACGGTTCCCTTGGGAGAGGGGACTAAAGTCAAAATGTGTACTTGGTTGTACGCTTGCTCCGATTTTAACAATTTTGCATTATAATTATAGTAAATATTTGTAAGGGAACACTCATAGACAGTTGTTAACAATATTTGGAAATCGATCAGGTTAAGCAACGTTAGGTAAGGTCATAAAATAGATGGGTGACCGTTTAACGCCATTTGAACTAAACGTCTCCGTGCTTCGGAGGGCAGGTACAAAGTGGGTCCAAGTTTTTAACCGACTTTAAAAAAGGAGGTTTTGTATTCTATGCGAATGTATATTATTGAATGTTTAGTTAACGTAATCACATCGCGGGCGGAGCTGCGTGGGTCAGCTAGTGTTAAAATAAAATAAAGCTCGGATCCGACTTGCACGCAAGCCGATATATGTATTTGCGAAGCGATTTTGGTAGAGCCCGGGGCATCTTCACAATCCCACCTGTCCAGAATCCGAGCATGCCGTAGGTAATTTATTCGAACCTGGCCCGTGGCCGACAGGCTGGATGACGTCACAGGCATGAGGTATTTATTGCTTATACATATATTTAAGCGAAAGTTGAACGAGTGGCAGTTTTAAAATTGCTATACCGGTCCAAAACAATGTGTTTGTAGCTGATAGGTGAAGGGTTATGGGCGGAAAAATAAAGATTGTGTAAGTTAAATGAAATTAATTTATTAACCGAACCATTGCGTTAAACACACATCGTAAGACAGACGTCAGACCATAGGGGTATGACAGTAACGCACTCACGAATAAGCGACCAGTACTTAACTATCTAAAAAGTCTTTAGTTTATAATATATCCAACACTAGCCCTTAAACTAAAGCAATTTATATAGATCACAAAACTGTATAATAAGTTAGCAAATCAGATAGGTGTAACATAATGTAAAACAATTCAATCTTATATATAAAATAAAATAAAGTTATATATAAGACAAACCTAGCTGACTGATAAATTTCTCAGTTTTATCCTTCGTGAGAGCTTTAGTTAAAATATCTGCTATCATTTCAGAAGTTGACAAGTACACTAAAGTAACTAAATTGTCTCTTACTATTTCACGTACAAAATGATGCCTCACATCTATATGCTTTGTACGTGCATGATACATAGGGTTCTGACACAACTTATGTGCTGACTGATTGTCATTATATAGGGTTACACAAAAATGTTTACCAAATAATTCAAACATTAAAGTACGAATAAACAAAGCTTCTTTGCTAGAATCTGAGAGAGCCATATATTCGGCTTCAGTGCTAGAAAGTGCCACCGTTCTTTGTTTTCTACTTTCCCATGAAACCGTACTTTCGCCTATCTTAAAAACAAAACCCGTATACGACCTACGGTCTATCTCGCACGCAGCCCAGTCGGCATCAATATACCCACGAATGTCTAGGCCACCCTTTCGAAAAACAAGATAATGATTTAAAGTACCTTTTAAGTACCGCAGTACACGCTTCGCTGCTTTCCAATGAAGCTGACTGTAACATTCGTTGAACTGACTTAGTTTGCTTACCGCGTAGCAGATATCGGGCCTTGAGCACACTGCAACATACATTAAACAACCGATTAAATTTCTATATTCTAAATTTTCTTCCTTACTCTCGGCTTTTACAAGTTTCAATCCCACTTCCATTGGAGTCGGAGCTGCCTTGCAATCGGTCATATTGAAACGAGCTAAAATCTGTTTAATGTAATTAGACTGATCAAGCAATAACTTGTCTCCTTGCTTTGTGATACGCATGCCGAGTATGTAACTGGCTGGCCCTAAATCTTTCATTTCAAACTCTTTCATGAGTTTCTGTTTCACAATATTTTTCATTTGAGTTTTTTTTGTTGAGAACAACATTATGTCATCAACATATAATCCAATAATAACTAATTCTTCACCATTATTGATGAAATACACGCAGGGCTCAGAAGATAATCTCTTAAACTTCAACTTCTTTCGTAACACGTTATCTATCTTCTGGCGTTTATTCCTTCCCTGTTTTCTGATGATTGAGGAGTTTCAGACTGTGCTCCTTCAACATGAGAACTCACGCCCTCAGTCTGAACACCGTTTGTCATCACAAAAACCTCACCGCCAGAACAATTCATATTCTTTTTATAGAATTTGTCTTCCATAAATGCAATGTCTCTAGAACTAATACATTTACTTGGGTATTCCGGATTAATTAATCTATATCCCTTGCTGTTTTCGCAATAACCCACAAATATGTAAGCTTTACACTTCGAATCTAATTTTGTACGATTCGGTGTCAAGGCGTAGGCCAAACAACCAAAAACACGTAAATGGCTAAGATTCACCTTTTTATTAGTCCATTTTTCCTCCGGTGTCAATCCTAGGACAGCTTTTGTGGGACTTCTATTTTTCAAATAGACAGCTGTGTTAACAGCCTCCGCCCAAAAACAATCATCCAAACCAGCATCCCGTAGCATACAGCGAGCCTTTTCAACTATAGTTCGGTTCGCTCGCTCAGCAACTCCATTTTGCTGCGGCGAGTGCGGGATCGTGGTTTGGTGTATGATGCCATTATCCTTCAGATACTTCTGGAAATGAGAATTTACATATTCACCTCCGTTATCAGACCGTAACACCTTTATTTTTTTATTTGTTTGATTTTCGCCTAATGCCTTAAAATGTTTGAAGTTATCGAAAACTTCACTTTTATTCTTCAGGAAATAAATAAATGTTTTCCTACTATAGTCATCGATAAAGGTCAAGAAATATCTCGCACCACCAATAGACTTTGTTGGCATTGGTCCACATAAATCAGAGTGTACAATGCCTAAAAGCTCATTAGACCTACTTTGTGTACTCTTAGGAAAAGGTAATTTAGTTAGTTTTCCTTCCACACACGCTACACACGATTTAAACTGAGAATTATCGTATTTAATGCCAGTGACCATACCTTGTCTTAATAGATGCATACTTCTAGAGTTCAGATGACCAAGTCGTTTATGCCACGTCTCTTGAGAGACAGCACCGGTATTAGCTTCAAAACTCATCTGTGTTACCTCACAGCTAATCGGTGACATATCCTGCACTGAATCCCGAGTCTTGTTCACCTGAGTGTTGGCCTGGGTCGATGCCAACTTACGGGTCACAGCTGTCACTCCATCAGCTTGTGAATCCTTCTGCACGCCCACCTTACTAGTCTCTGTGGAAACAGAACAGTTTGCACTTCCTAGCACACCAGAATTAGACTTACTATCAGATTCTGCAGTTTCAAGTTGATATACACCATTAAAATGTTTTGCTAAAGCAACTAAAATATTACCATCAAAAATTTTACAATATTTTTTATCAAAAACAACTTTATAACCCTTTCTTGTTAATTCGCTAACTGATAACAAGTTCGTGGCTAACTTAGGTACATGATAAACCTCACTAATTGTCTTAATACAATTTTTCAAGTGCACCGATACATTACCACGACCGGCAGTATACAGTTTATCACCATTTGCCACCTTAACTTCAGTTACATAACCGGGTACGAAGTTATTCATCACCTTCCTGTCATTACACATATGACAACTTGCTCCGGAGTCGAGTAACCAGACATCACTTCTTACACACGCTGATAGTGCAGTTAACATTACCTTGGTAGAAGTGTTGACACTCTCCTTCTTAGTCATAGCTTGTTTTTTACAATCTTTAGAAATATGACCGACTTTCTTACATTTGTAGCACTTAACCCTTTTCTTATGTGCCACCAAAGCTGTCGAGCCCGTATCATCCTTTTCTTCTCGTCGCTGAGTCTCCTGCATTAGTTTTGATTTTACAAACTCACTTGACAGTGTGACATTTGAGTTCTCTAAAGCCATTATTAGAGGATCATAGTCCGAAGATAAGTCACTCAATAATAGGACTGCGACAAAGTCATCATCTAAAGGCGAACCTATATCACTAAGCTGCTGACTCAAATCACACATTTTCGTGATATAAGCTTCCATGCTTTCAAAGTTGCTTAATTTTGTTGCAAATAAAAGCCTCAACAAGCTAAGCCGTCTTGACAGTCCTTTGTCCTCATATGCTCTTTGCAAATTCGTCCAAGCTTCACGCGCCGTGTTTGCATTCCTGACATGCATAAATACTGCAGGCATTACCGACAAGCAAATTTTAGCCAAAGCTTTTAACGTACGCTTCTTATAATCAGCATCTGGCTTGTCCGGCGGTTCGTCTGAGACGACGTCCCATAAGTCTTCATGAATGAGCAACATTTTGAGGTGAAATTTCCAAATTGAATAATTTTCCATACCTCTTAGCTTCTCCATTTGTACAGGAACATTGGACAAAGACGCCATGATGTGTGCACGGAACGGTATTTTATTTTGACAAACACAATAAAATATTTTTTCCACCGCAACGCGAAATACTATTATATTTCGGGCAACAACGAAGCCCTGGGCCCATAACCTGAAGGGTTATGGGCGGAAAAATAAAGATTGTGTAAGTTAAATGAAATTAATTTATTAACCGAACCATTGCGTTAAACACACATCGTAAGACAGACGTCAGACCATAGGGGTATGACAGTAACGCACTCACGAATAAGCGACCAGTACTTAACTATCTAAAAAGTCTTTAGTTTATAATATATCCAACAATAGGTACCTAGAATGCGACTGAAAGTTAAGCAAGTTTATTTTTTTACCGATTTCAATACCAGTTTGATTGTTGTTTTATTACCATTTTAAAGTTGTCAATATTATATGGAACTGTTTCTTAATAATTATGTGCATAGAACTAAATTTTATCTAAAGTCTATTGATTGTTGGCATAGTAAAGAAATTTGTTTGTTTCGAGTGATCTAGATGGGACGTATAAATGACGTCACTAGGGATTAGTCTGTACTGAGGCATCCCTAAGAAAGGTATCGCATACAAATACTTAAAGGTCTACTCATCCGGGCAGGTTCCCACAGAACATTAGCATGATTCATCTCTACGTCCAGGGTCCAGGTACTGTAATATTTTGTAACCTTGACAATATACCGTACGTAAGTTACATAAAATTTAGACCCATATTTATTGCTTACACATAACTGTTAAAGCTTTTTTAGTATCTTAGGTCACATACTATGGCGTCCCTAAATGATAGTTGAATTTTAAAAAAATACTTAAAAGGTAGCATCACCCAAAAGGTGTTTTGTGCCATGCTTTCATCTACGTTTCGCTTCTTTACAGTCCGGTATGAAGTAGGATGTGGATTTGAAGTTAGATAATTCATACAATCTAAATAAATCTCATTTTTTTTTGTGGAAATCTACGTTATAGTGATGACAAAGGCCACATACCAATCTATCAAGATTTACACGTCGTAGGAACTTAAGCTTGCGTCTATAGCCAATTACATGTCATAGTTTTAATGGGTTAGTAACCCATTTAAACATTCCTGTACGAAAAGAAAAGAACTCGTAAATAATTATAAACGGATAAACAGATTTTCAATAAACGGACGGGCATGGTGGCTATACAAACCTGGCCGCTACCCAATAGATCGTGGGTTCGATTCCCACCAAGCGTCAGAGTATTTACCTATGTATTTAAGTATGTATTTACAAAAAAAATATATAAATGTTAGTATCAGTTCTCTGGTTTCCATAGTACAGGCTCTGCCTAGTTTGGGGTCGGATGACCGACCATATGTGCATTGTTGTAGAATATTATTATTAGTATTATTATATTCAGTATGAACCAGATTTTTTAAAAACTGTCTATTCGTTTAGGTGCAATGATGCCACAGACAGACATGCAGCCACACATAGGTGTCAAAGTTACGTTAACATTTCTCCTTTTTGCATCGCGTAGGGATTTCATAATTGGTGTTCCACTAACGCACGCACATAGTACAAACCCCGTGTTACAATTCAATATTCCATGCCAGCCGAACCAATTTAACCAATTAATCTTATTGTCAACACTTTTTACAAGCTAACAGACAGATTGTATCCCATGTCCAGCGTTAATTCGTAACCTTATTATGGTTCAGCTATAACAAAAAATATAGTTAATACTGTTTGTTAATAAAATGTATTTATTTATTTTATAATTTGTGTATTTAAAGGAAAGAAAACATATAGGGCAGAATAGTATAAAGACGCGTCTTAATCCTAAAGAAATTTGGAAAGTTGGAAGAAAGAAATGAGCAGTATAGAGATAAGAAGTATAAATATCAAACAAAAGAATTAAATTAAATGTTAATATGTATGTCTTATTATATTGTATACCCTATAGTCTCAATACGAGTGCACTATTTCATTTAAAAATAAAACAAGTCCCGACGTTACAAAGACCCAACTGCTAGGATACTTATACCTATATAAAATAAATAAAGAACATTTTTAACGCATCCCATAAAGAGCATTTTTGAAAAAAAAACAGAATTTTTAGTGACTAACGGCTCCAATATTTAATTATTAAAAATATAGATAAAACATATAAACGTTTTACGTCACTCCTACTACTAAGACAAATCTAAAGAAACCACGTACGTTACATAACGGGTGTAAGGGACATCGTACTGAAAACCGATACCAGGGATCCAGAACACGATTCTGAACATCCTAGTGTTGAAATTTTTCATCGGCTTTTTCATGAAATTCCAAAAAAATAAAACCTTTTTTTAAATAAAATTAGTATAACATCATTATTGGTATAATAATAAAGCCTAATAATAATAATAATAATAATAGCCCGCAGGGCAGCTTGTGGCGAGCTGTTGGTGTGTAACGACACCACGGACCCGAGTGCTCCAGAGAGTCGATCAGGGCCCCCACCTCGGCGTGTCTTCGTCGGTCGAGTGGAAACCGAAGGGGGCCCGAAGGACTCTCAGCTCTGGCTTGCCTTAATTGGCCGTCCAGAGAGGAGCTGTTAGAGCTATATGCTCCAGGGGTGGAAGTGTTAAAGGGCATAACGCCGCGAGTAACTACGGAGAAAGCGCAGCACACCTCTCGACACCCCTGAGTCACTCACACCGGTGTTGCTCTCTGTCGTCATCGGACGATCATTTGGGGAGCCCATCTAGTGGGTGGCAAGCCACCACTTGCCACAAAATAGTTATGAATGTAATTATGGCAAGTGACCCCGGCCTTTGCAATAGCCCAATCGCCAGTCCACCAAACGCTCAACCCCATAAACCTAGACTTCTTTTCACATGCTTGCAATAGTCCCTACCACCTACCGAGGTCAACTGCTGTAAGGAACATCATTGTGGCAGTTGACCCCGGGAGGTGTTTTACACACCATTTACTTCTTCTAAAACGGGCCTCTACGTGTTGGATCCGTCCCCACGCAAGCCTCTAAAAGACCGGGCTAAGCCCGTGAGTAAATAAAACATGAAAATAATAATAATAAATACACTTTATTGTACACCAAAAGTTACATGTAAATTTAACAATACGTTGTAGATATCAATGTACAAAGGCGGCCTTATCGCTAAAAAGCAATCTCTTCCAGGCAACCCAACTAGAAAATGAGAGAGAAAAACATAATGGGCAGTTGAGGGCCTAATTTTAATTTAAAAACAATTAATTAATTATTTGTGTTTTTATTTTATTTTTATTTATTTATTTATTCTTTATTCACAAAAACAGTGCATAGGCAATTAATTAATAGGCAATTAACTATTATTATTTTAGAAAATTAGCAATGTAATTTGAAAAATAAACATTATTCCGCATATATTCATTAAATGCTCGAAAATTAATATATTAGTCATTTGTCATTTACCATATAAATGGTTACTGTAATGTTGTAACGGACATTATTTGACGTCTTATAAATTTTTTTTCGGTACGATGTCCCTTACACCCTGTATAAATAACGTGGAAAGTTTTAACTTCGTGTAACAATGATATTATAAAATATTTATAAGTACGTCTAAATATAAATACTTTGATGTGTATATCATTAAATTGGTATTTACAGTAAAATATAAATTATTGTTAGCGAAATCCGTTCTATGAGAAAACTTTGTCTTCAGTAGGTACGGCCGGATGGCATGACGGGCCTGTTGGTCTAGTTTAGTGGTTGGACAGCCTGGCTGCTACCCAATAGGTCGTGGGTTCGATTCCTACCAAGGGTCTGGGTGTTATTTATCGATTTAAGTATCTATTTATAAAAAAAAACATATAAGTATGTAATAGTATCAGTTGTCTGGTTACCATAATTCACGCTCTGCCTAGTTTGACTGTGTGTGGATTGCGCTAGGATATTATTATTATAAAAATAGTATATTTTAGTCGAAATCTAATTTCTTTAAATATTTCATGTGCCTGTAACAATGTAACAATAGAAACTGTATTTCTATAATTATAATAAAACTGTAAGAGGTCCAATTCTGTACATTGAAGATATTTTGAAAATTATTTTTGAAGGGCATTCCGCCGAAAATGTAATTTTTTTTAATTTTTGTCTGTCTGTCTGTCTGTCTGTCTGTATCACGGCTGAGCATCACGCCGAAACTACTGAATGGATTCAAATGAAACTTGGCATGATTTGAGATCTTACTACAAGGTACGACATAAGATACTTTTTATCCCGTAATCTAGCACGGTTCTTTTGGGAGAGGGGATTAATGTCAAAATGGGTACTTGGTTATACGCTTGGTCAGATTTTATCAATTTTTCTTTATAATATAATAAATATTAGTAAGGGAACACTCATAGAGAGTTGTTATCAAGGTTTTGTAATCGATCGGGTTAAGCAACGTTAGGTAAGATCATTAAATAGATGGGTGACCGTTTAACGCCATTTGAACTAAACGGGTCCGTGCTTCGGAGAGCAAGTAAAAAGTGGGTCCCAGTTTTTAACCGACTATAAAAAAGGAGGTTATGTATCCGATGCGAATGTCTGTTATTAAAAGTTTAGTTAACGTAAAAATAGCGCAGGCGGAGCTGCGTGGGTCAGCTTGTTTATAAATATATTTCTTTCTTAAATAAATTAAACCAGATCTTGTTTGATGGGTTTTCCAATACTCCAGATTTATTTAGGAGATGCGAGATCCCCTCCGCATTTCCGCCGCTCCCTAACTACTTCCTTTGTATAATTAGCCGGCTAATAAGTCTCTCGCTCTCTGAAATATTCAGTGAACTGGGACCTCGGCGAATTGTGAATGGAGCTGTCGATACCGATTACAGAACCACTCGATATTAATTCCGTAGGGAACGGTGCTTAGGTACTCATGAGTATCATTATAAGATTTTACGGAAAAATATAATTCCATAATTTGTGTAGCGGAGAATTGAGAAAGAAATAATACAATATAAGCCTGAATGTGAACAAAATGGATTGAAATTTCTATTTGGTACTCAAATCTACAATAAATAAATTTAATTTTATCTGGTGGTATGCTGGTGGTCTTCAAATATATAGGAATTTCTATAAACTATTACTCCTATAAATAAGATTAATCTGACAACACTTATTTAATTATTGTTAAAACCATAATTTTGTTTAGGCTACAGAGAGTGCTAAAAAAATAAATCATACATGCCTCTTTGGAGCAGATGAGTAAAAATATAGTTATTTCTGATATTTACGCGAATATCACATTGAAATGAAACTAACTTTACGGAAATTAACCGCGGAATAGTAAAATCAAAAATAGACTGCGATTAATCCGTAAAGATAGTTTCATTTAAAAAAAAATCTTGTTAATAGAAACTATAAACAAACGCTTTCCAACTTGAAAATACTGAAGTGGCAAATTGATTTACAGACAAATTTCCCCGTAGATTATGAGAAAACAAATGGAATAAGCGCATTCGAGAAGCCATTTATCTTCAATCTTGTAAGAATAAAATAGCACAATAAATCTAAATTACGATTCAATTTTCTTTATTACACATACATCACAAACCTAACACTTCATAAAATACGCAGTAGTCACGTACGTTTCAAATTCAGAGGGTGCATTACTGATGCACACTTTTGCTAACGAAACAATTTGGTGTGCTAATAGGGGAACTGATAACTCTATTATAAATGTTATTTTTCCCCCATTTCCTCCTCGTAAACTTCACTAATGACGGAAACTAGTAGAAAAATATTGTGTTTAGGGAGGACTAATAAATACCTCAAGAATAAACACGGATTTTGTTTTATTTTTGTTTGATTTTGTTTATTTACTATGTATTATTACACTTTATTTCTTAATTTTAATTTTATGTTCCCATATTTATTGATTTTTAAACATGCTTTTCGGCACTCAAAGTCCATTAATCATCCATTATCTCATACTTAAGTATAGTATTTGTATTGAACTCTAAAATAAATATTGGGTGAGATGTTTGACTAAAGTACTCTAGGTGCCATAATATAACAAACGCTAAAAACTTGAATATTTCAGATCATGTTTGTATAGAATTTGTTTTTTTTTTAATAATAATATTTTTTTCTTTATTTCATGATATGACACCCATAATAAATATATGTACAATTATAAAAAATAAAATAATTAGTAAAATGTAAGTAATTAGTAAATATGAGATTGCTAGTAAAACTTCTGTTAGCTAGCTTATTAATCCTTAATTTGAAAAAGCCCTAATTATATTAATACTAGGTTTTCACCACTTTATACTTCAACTTTGTAAGACGTCCAACAGATCTGCTCCTAAAAACATCTCAATCAAAAGCAAATCAAAACTTACTCAAGATTTCTATCGCCCCACTTCACCCTTCTATTTAACAAGCGAGTATAATTAGCATTCCGCTTGACATCGACCCTATCATAATATCGGTTCGCGACAGGCGTCAAGCGCGATCTGGTCTTCATGCATATTCAGAAGTTCCCCTTTCTCCCCCTGTGGTGGGCTTGCATGCTTCTAATGAACCTTGGTCTATTGTCAGACACAGGTTTGAACTTTTGTTAACATGAAATTAGATTTGTACGTGAACGTTTTGTTGATATAAAAGTTCGTTTACGTTTTGTTTGATAGAGAACTTTGTACTATATTGTTTCTGGTGCATTCACGTTGAAAACTATTTAAACACGTTAAATAAATATTTAGATTATTTAGTCAAAGTAACGCATAGGCAAACTAGGATAAAAACATTTACGTAATACCTCAATGGATAAAAAGAGGTTTGAAAGCTGAGCCATCGAATAGCTGACACTTTCCTTAAAGGAACATTAAGGAAAGTGTCAGCAGTCAAAGGAAAACTACACTGCTATAAAAGGCTATCGGCAATGTTCATCTCCCCACTTTTCCGGCTGGCAGGAGAAAAGTAGGAAAATATTGTAAACGCGGGGGTGGCGAGGCGGCTAATGCGCCTGATATTATTATAGTGGCCAAAACGTCGGAATGAAGCCGGCAATATTCGTCGTCACGATGATTAACCGCCGAAAACCTTGACAGACTTTACTTTGCACGGATTTAATGAACCGGAAATTAATAATAATCTTACATACATACGAGTATATCGGCTACTTACATAATAATTACTGATATTTACGAGAATGTCAACATATTTACAATAAAACCAATTTTACAGATTTTATTTTTTTAATACCATAGCTTACGCACCTTTACTTAATAATAATAATACCAGCCCTTGTTTATGTCCCACTGCTGGGCACGGGCCTCCCTTCAAGATGAAGGGGCTTAGGCCATAGTCCACCACACTGGCCAAGTGCGGGTTGGCGGACTTCACACGTCATTCGAAAGCTAGTTAGGCTATCTCAGACATGTAGGTTTCCTCACTATGTTTTCCTTCACCGAAAGCTAGTAACAATCGCACAAAGACGATTCGCACATGATTAATTAAAGAAATCAGACCAAATCACCTTTACTAACTTATGCAAATTTAATACGAATTCAAATAGGTATTTAAAAACCTATCTAACAGAATAAAGACCAACGCGACGGTCTTCTGTGTCTGATAATTCTCTAGGAGGATTTTTCGTCAATATTGAACAACTAACTATAAAATGATAATAAATAATTTAAAAAAAATACATTTTAAACAATTAAATTATTAAATTGAGCGAAAACTTACGTAGAAAACAAAGTTTTCACTCACTTTTTTGCGGGACGGCCCTTTTTCAACACCCTCACCTGAGGGCGCGTTTAGATTGAAAGTCTCATTTTCTTCTTAAAAAACCTACCTCCCTCAAGCCGAACCCCTCCACCCTGTTAACCACGGACGAATAGATTTGCATGCGCAATTTCTTCTTTCAACTTTTTACAAGTGAATCGAATAACATTGCTAAGAAGTGCGTCTGAATGTAGAGATAAAATCCATATAATATTTTAATTAATATCATAATCACTTTCTTTTTACTTCAATCTTACCTCTAGGGGTTACACCATATATCCAAGCTATAATTTAAAATTGGATGCGGATTAAAATTCACATTGGGTTTCAAAGTAACCCTACTCTGGTCTAGAAACAGTACTTATAAATACATAAAAATAATAAAAGTGGATAGGTACCTCTATAGTGGTTTTCCCGGACTCCTGCCATTTTATAAGATGTTCGCCTTTGAGGGACCATCCCGGTGCGTAGCTGATGAGCCCCCCACCCGCTGCGGCTGCCGGTGGCCCCTTCGCACCGGTTACTACGTCGCTCGCTTCCGATTTCGACTTCTTGGGACTTGTCTGTAGCCGGAAAAAGCTGCGCCCGTGAATCTTACAACTTTTCGAGGGCGAGAAGAAAAATGAGCTTTTCTTTGGCGATTTCTCTTGTTCATCGACAGATTTAGACGTAGATGCGGCAGCTTCCGCGGCATCTTGAGTGTCGCTATCTACTTGGTTCACGGTACCACTGCCGCTCGGCTTTGGTCCAGTACTCTCATCGGCAACAAACAATAGGGTCCTTTGAACGAACGGTGTTGCTTTGTTGTAAAATTCGTAAGGCTCGGGTACTTTAAAACTGTTTGGTATAGTGGTGCGTTGCGATTTTGAGAAGCGTCGCTCCATGTATTTTCTTGCCATACCATTCCTTCCACGCTAATTTTCATTATTTTCCATTTCTATAAATTAATTTGAATGAAGTTTCTTTTATAAATGTTCGTATACATACTTGTACAACTGTTCTTTCAATAGCGATTCCTCAATTTTCCTACTATCGTATGCGCTTCACACTCAAGGTAAATATCGAGAAGGAGCAAAATAAACCGTGCAGAATGAATCTATAGCGTCCCCTCATCGGCAGACGGCCAGATAGCGGGTGGATTCGTAAACTATACCGACCCCACCTGGCGGCAATCATCTGAGGGTGGACTAGTTACTGGATAAGTCATCTCTTCGATTTGAAATTATACTAAGATAGGATATATTCTGAAGATAAGTGGTACACATTCATCTATCAGTCCGTCATTATTAAAGATTAATAAACCAAATTGAGCAAAAAAAAAATTATTCATGCGACTTAGCGACGAGACTAGAAGGGAATTTGATGATCACATCTGCCTATAAAGTTATGCATTGACCATCAAATTAAATCACTTAACCACGTCTCTTACACCGAAACAAAGGTATTTTAAAAACAACTGTTTTTAGTTTATTTACCTGAATAGTCTCTTAGACAAGGGACCTCATAATATTTCATCTAATAGGATGCTAGGAACACAAAAACTGAATTCTAATGGAATATATTAATATATTCTATAACGACAGATTAACCGCCTCCGTCCTTTAGTTTCAAGTTAGTGTAGTAGTTAGTGTCTTGTTGTAAGTAAGCATTAATTATTATTAACTTGAAAACTGCAAAATTCACTAGTTTACGCTCAATATAACTTTTTGTAAATATTTTCATTTTATCTCTTTTCCAGTAATTATATTACTCTTGTTCGCAGCGACGGGTTGCAATTTTCACGCGGAGGCTCTACGGCCTATCGATCGCTGTGCGTGAGTAAACACAACCACCCTAACCTTGCTGCACAAATAATTGTGTATTCGTTAAGGTGCCTATAGCTATACGCGTAAAGTCGAAAGTTAAACGTGTCGCGTGTTATAAAAGTTTGTAGAAACTTTCCCGAGTTAAACAAGGATTTAAAATTTTCGTGTTTTGAAAATCTTAGCAAATTTCAGTTCTGTAAATGATGTTAAGTTTATATTACAAATTCTACCCAAAAAAAATATATATATGAAATTCTAATATTATACAAGATCGATTAAGACTTTTTTTCTATATCTTTTGAAAGCTGGAATTTCAGCAGTAACTCTTAGCCGAATTCGGCAAAAATTATAGCGATTTATCAACAACGCAACATACCCAAACGCACGTACACTGTATGGTGCCTAATTTATTTTGTAAATGAACATCTGATACACTAAAACGCCTATTCGGCAACATTAATCAAATATTTCTGGTGGAATACACCAAGAATGATTAATTTCCTTCCGCATTTACCACGGTATAATTTTCCATACAAAGGAAACGCGACGAAACGCCGCTCGTATCGAAAGTAAAACACGTAACCCTCTACATTTTTCCCACACGCACTACACTTCACGGCAATCAAGTTGACACGCCGAATGCTTGAACGGTGAAATTTACTTGTAATTACTATATTTTCTGAAAGTAAGACGTAAAAATCCGGAGCTGCACCTTATCATTTTCTAATCTGTCTATTATCCTAACGGTTTTTTTAAAAGGAGAAACTGTACACTAGTGTCTGCCGCAAGCACTAATATTATCTTCGGATTCCTAGATTATATCTGCACTAATAATATCTCCTTGACTATATCGATCCAAACGTACTGCTTCAATTTCAAGCGGCAATCGATAAAATATTTACCTATTTTCGACAAACTAGCAAACCAAAGTGGTATGTATGTATATTTTTGTATGACTAACTCTGATTATTTGTCATTACAATCGTAAAACAAATATAAGTCACTGCGGATTCATATTCATAAATGTAAATCAAATAGTCGGTTTACGAGCAATAACTGAGCTTTATGATTTATAAATAACGCGTGAAATATCTTATGCATAATTGATAAGCTTGGATCTGTGAATGTGTAAAAACAAATGTTATTTTTTTAATATTCACTCAAGTAAAAAAGATAAGAACTAATATTTTTCGTCCTCTTTAATAGGCATGATGACTAATTTTGAAAAAATAATCTATAATGTACTTATGGGTCTACTATTGCCGAAAATAATCATATTTTTGTATTAAGTTTACAATTAATAGCAATATTTTCAATTTTTAAAATAGAGTTTGAATTTCGTTCCAAAACGATGGCCGGTGCATGGCACCATGTTGTGACGTCACTACGGCGGTGTAAATAAACATCTGTCTAGGTATAAAAGTGAATCATTGTATGAAAGAAAAAGTTGAGATGACAGTTTGACAGTTGTTTATTTACACAGGATTGACGTCATTCACTCTGAGCAGCGTTTATTACAAAATGGCGATTAGCTGTATTTGAGTAATTTATTTGCTTAAATATCACGAAAATCTCTCTATTATTATGAAAATGAGATGCATTTTTGGAATCAGTGCAATCTGTTCTAATATTTAAAACCACAATTTATTGGTATTGTGTTACAGTCATCATGCCTATTGTCAACATATCCATTAATCATTTTCCTAAAGATTTACTACTCTACCTCAACTACGGTTATTCTCAGTTTCTTAACTGCAGACTATGCGGGATTAGTTTGAAGATGTAATCGGGCCTACATTTAAAATAACATTCTGCAGATGTTTTTTTTTAATCAACATAAGCTTGTTCTTGAGTACCACTTGGTAGGAAGCGGCGGCTCAGTCAATAATGTTAACGCCTAATTCACTGTAATCTTGAAGACACCCACATTATAATCAAGCGGGAAAACCGATACAGGCAAACTGTTCCAGTCCTTACTAAATCAAGAAGCAAACCGCTTGATCCGGCCTGAAGGCACGTTCACCACATATTAAATTCAATTCGCTTCATTGCAATTGTCCATTTCGTTAGACCGAATTTGCTCTATTTCTTGTCCTTAAACAAGAATGAAGAACTTCGAACTCTGCTGTGTCTCTCATTTGATAAGAGAGCCGCTATAAAAATATATATTCATAGCACAAACCAGCGTTTGAATTTTACATCAAACCCGTGTAATGATGCGAGCTACCTGCTGTGCTTTTAGTTGTCGTTCGGTGGTCGTGCCTGCGATTATCTTTATCGGTGCAGCCGGTCAATTGCCTATAAGCCGGCTCTCACTGACCTCGTCGTGTTATTGTCGCGGTAAACCCATGCTTGACATACCTACCATATTTTAAATAGTTGCTAAGCTATGCTATATTTCAGAGATTTACTTTCCCATAATTTTATATTTAACACGGATTAAAATCACCTATAAAGTTTGTTTTGGGATACAGAATATTTATTGTAGACAAATGATAGCGTCATCTCACTTTAAAAAAAAAAAAAAGTCAAAAATAGTTTATTTCAAATAGGCTTAACGCTAGCACTTTTGAAAGGTCATGTATTTTTTTTTTTTTTTTAAAAGCTACCACCGGATCACAACGCGGCCTCAACTGAGAAGATCCGGCTTACTTTAGTGTATTGTTTTTCTCTAAACTTGCGCCTCCTAAATTCCTATCAATATTATATCCTGTAATCGATTTTGATGTAAAATGTGGTCGTAGAACGAAACGATTCAGCATTTTAATACTAGTTTTTTATTTGTAAATTAAAAACGGTCTTTAAAGGTTCAACGCCACGCTGCGTACAATTTTATACTCTTAAATGATATACAAACATTATAAATCTCCCGAAAAAAAAATCTACTTAATTTAGAATACAGCAATTGTAGCTCTCATAGCTACAATTGATAGCCTCTATATTTATATATGTAGTAAACCGTCGCCATATCAACTTCGTACATTAAAACTTCTGCCAACGTCAACAGATAACATTGAAACAGCTATTCGATCAGAGCTATCCCCAGTTGGTTTTCTTACGAATTCATAAGAAAGTGCGCCCCCAACCCTAAGTGTCCCCGGTTTCTTTGTAAATAGCTTTCCGATTCCACGTCGGTCGCGGGGGGAATTATTACATTTCGATGACATGACGAATTGGAGATGACATGCGAGGGGCCCGCACTTGACCCTATCATGCATGGGCAAAATTTACTTCTGAAGTGATGGTCTTTATTAATTCTCTCTTCAAGGACTTAATATCAGTCTGAACAGAAGAGTTAAGGAACTTCTTAAAAATATCTTGATCTTTGAGGCTCTATAATTTCGTGACAATAAAAATTATAACTTCCTGTCAATAATCTGAAGAATCATTTTACGTCATATGATTTAGAAATTCAGAGCTATAATGGATACTAAACGAGTAACTGTTAATAAATAGAGACATAAACTGAATTAAAAACAAATGATATACTAAACGGTATGCCCCTTGTGTAAGTGCCTTCAAGGGTGAAATCACCGTATCAATGTGCTGATATTCTGCCACTAATCAGTAATGTATTAACATGGCGGCATGCTCCAGGGTATAAACGGCACTGCAGCTAGAGAAATTAATAGACTCATAAAATTTTATAACTAATATCTCGGGTGACTAGTGGCTGTGCAATACAGTGTTCTCTGGGTCAAGTCCACGCACTTTTAGTATCCAGTGAACATCCTGCTTATTACATCAAAAAGTAAAAAAAAATACAGTCGGTCAGTGATAAAAGCTTCATGAGTACTAACAATTTCTCTTCTTAAATCACTTCAGACAGTAATTATTTCACACAACAGATTAAGAGGCATTTCCATGTTCCTGTTTCCGACAAGCAGTTCAATGAACTTATTATGTTCCGTACATTTGGTAGTTGTCAACAAAATAAATAGAAATAATGGTGCGGCTATAACTGCAGCGCAACCAAATCAGAAATAGACGGGCTCCCCCGTGCTCCACGCGAACTTGACAATTTACCCGCCTGTTATTTTTACCACTATCTTATTGTATTCGGAAATAAGAGTCGAGACGTTGAAGGTTCAGTTCGAGTCTATTTACGCACAACTGAGGTAAAGGTATTGGATTCCAAAAGAGAAACGAAATAGAATTATATCACTGGCTGAAGAATATTACATATTTACCGTAATACGGTAGTTTTAGTTTTCTTTTCTTATATGTATATATTTACAAAAAAAAGTATAAATTTAGGATCAGATGTCCGTGTCCGTGTTATTATAGAAGTAATATCAATAAAAATCCATTTATGCTTGGAAAAAGTGTTATCAAAATGTTTATTGGTAGAACGTCGGAGTATTTTTTATAAATAAACTAAACTCAAGGTTGTAACTCTTGTACGTTAGGTTCTAAAATGGCCACCAAGGCACAATAATTCACAAGATATTCAGCTCTCGCTAGGTCCCTGGAAAACAATTGACGGACACAAATTAGAAAATTGGATGAGAAATATGTTTCCAAGTACACTGGTAATTCAAATATCTTATTATACTCGGCAACAAGTCGGCTACCGCAAGCTCAAGCGTTCTCATCTATCCACTTCTTGGCGAAACTTAGCAACCTCGGCATACAGAACCCGCAAGTCAGTCGAGCTTAATTAAGACGTCGCCTCAAGTGAAACCGAATTAAGTTTCACGGGACTCGGGGGTGGTGTCGCACCACACCACACACCTCCACACCGTAATACCGTATACATGCGGTGTGGTGCGATGCGACTTGCCACGGGTATGAGATATTGTTCCGGGTAAGTAGGATGAGCATGATGTATAGCTGATTATTGTGAGAAAATTGTTTCTTAGACATAAATATGACAAATGGAATTGCTACGTAAGGTATGTATGGTAGGTTATGTACTTTTGTAGGTAACGTTATTATAGTGTATTTCACACGTAGATACTGGGACTTTTGGACATTAAAGGCCGGTATTCAAAATATGCTGAAGAAACTTATCAAATTTTTGTACTCAATATTACCTAGTGCTTGACCGCAATCCCACCTGATAGTAGATGGGAGTGCATTATATGATTAAACCCCCACAACCAAGCAAAGAGTTGCTAAAGCTGCCTTTAGGCCTTTGACGTAGCTTAACGACTGCTGTAAGGGCTCCCACACATAACTGCGATGCGATGCGATTCGGCGCTGCATCGCAGGAACTTGTATCGAAAATTCATTTGTTCTCGCAGATATGTGTGATGCGATGCGAATTTGCAGTTATGTGTGGGAGAGCCCTAAATGATATGATAACTAGGACCGTATTTTTACGTTCTTTCCGAAGCACGAAGACGCTCAGTACAAATGCCACTAAACGGTCACCCATCTATGGGCTGACCTTGCTTGACGTTGCCTAACCAATTGATCATTTACCGTACAGTGATTTCAACTATAAGCACCTCAAAAGGATATTTTGTTAGAGGTATGCCAACGGCACAAAGGACGAACTGTTCCCTTAACCACCATTACAAAGACTCCAATGCCGCATGAACACAACGCTATGAACGCATTCTTTTGATTTGATACTCAATATTTTTTTATTTTATTTATTTATAATACACAAAACAGACCGCGAGAATACTAAACAGAATTACAACATCATTGTTTTGATCTAGTCACAATCCTTGACATGTGTATCTGGCTAGCACAATAATTCCAGACTATTTAATGTTTATTAAGTATAACTTATGAAAGAAAAATGAAAATTTAAAACAACAATACGATAAATCCTACATTGGGCAAACAAAACGTGTAATAAAAACTCGCGTTAAAGAACACATAGCTGATGTGAAACACGCTGTACGAAGTCTGCAGTATGTGAACACGTTCAGGATCGCACCCACCGTTATATTAGATTTGATAAAGCTCAAATCCTCGCAAAAGAACACCGATTCCTACCTAGGATGATTCGTGAGGCTATTGAAATCAAAAAACATTCTAATATCAATAGAGAAGATGGTTGGGTGTTACCACCGGCTTGGGATCCTGTGATAAATATAATTAAATCCAATATCAATCAAAACACTGCACGGCCTCAAGATACTGTAAGCTCTTACTGCGTAGATCGGACCAACAATAATAACTAAGAAGACCTGAGGGTACACCGGCATAACTGTGACATAAGGACGTTTAACACCTCAGTCCTCCCGTGACCATAGGTGCTGCAAAGCATTCGAAACGTCGGGATAGTAAAATCAAAAAATAAACCGCGATAAAATCCGTAAAAGTAGTTTGATTTCAATATGATAAAGATACTTTTCACTTGGGATGCAGTTGGGAGGTTCAAATGTTCTATGGCCTTCCCGCTTGACTGTATCTTTTAAAATAATAATGGTTATCTTTGATTGTTTCTTATCCTTTGTCATGTAAATAGAAGTTCACGACTCCCGTTCCACACAGGTACAGTGTAATCTACACATGCACGTAGAGGCATTACTTCAAATCAACGCGTGATTAAAATGCAAATCACCGGCCTTTGCCCGCACGGTGGCCACCGGCCAATTATATGAATTATTTACTACAAAGCTAGGGGATATCTCATGGGTGACGCCGAATCTATCAACAAAATGAGGGTTGGTTAGGCTTTTTAATATTATTCAGAGGTTTTTGTTAAGTTAGTTGGATTATAACCATTTTTTAAACAAGTAAAGCATCGAACTACATGCTACAAACTAAATTCGACGTATGTACTTACACTAAATTATGTTATTTGCAATACCTATAGCAAGATCTAATTCTGTTCTTTCTAAATTATTCCGCAATAAAAGTAACATTTTAGCGCAGTATCGTTGTGATCGTTATATATATATTTTTTTATATTTCAAAAAAAGATCTCTGACGAAATCCCATAAAAGAAAATGTTAAATAACGTACGAAAATTAACAAGCAGATAATGACAAATACTTCGTTTGTAATTAGTAAGTACGTGATAAATAAACATGACATAATAATTTAGGTATTTATTAAAACTGGGAGAAGCTACTGACTTTCTGACACACAGTTTACAACTAGTGCGGGAGGCTACGGATACATAATAACTTGTGTATATTAAAGATAGGCACTGTGCCTATGACCAGGCATATTACCAGCCTCTTGAAGGTTGCCCCGCGAAAAAAAAAGAAATAAAAAAGCATGTTACTAGACGAAGAATATACCAAATAAAGAGTTTGTTACTAGACGAAGAATACCCCAACCAAGTCTTTACAAATAAAGTAAAATCGTCTACATTCCGTGGACCGGGACTTTTGGTGGGCCTGCATGTGGACACGAGTCCGAGACGCGTAGGCCCTTTACAGAATTTAAATTAACTTTGTTATTTATGGCAACTGCAGGTAATTCAAGGATCAAACATTTTGTATTCAGGAGAGGTCTTCGCGACTAACTATTTATGAGTATAGGTAATTTGATGCGATTGTAATGTAAACAAGACATTTATTTCTTTATTTGCGTATGTTTATTGTCTTATAATTATGATTTACCAATATCTATATGCCATGACTAAACATAGTAATGGCACGACAATACGTAAAATAGTTTAGTAATATAGTAAATCATGTAATTTTGTTACATAACACTCCACGTCGATAACTACTAAATTAAATAAGCAATATTCAATAACATAAACTCGTATAAAATAATCATAATGGAACCATTTACGCTGTCTTACAGATTGCCTAATCCTCATACAAAGGTGTGTATCTTTGTATGAGGATTAAAATTTGATAATTCAGTGTATAGATAAAAATAGATAACACATCATTGTTCAAAATAAAAAGTTTCCAGTAGTATCCGTAGCAAAAGACTGAGAAAGGGGGAAGACAGATTTCTGTTTCAAATTTATTCTGCACACACCCGCATGTTACAGTTATTCCGTAATCATGGCGCGTGCAACAGACCGCTGAAATTTCGAAAAATAATAGCAAATTATCCTTGCAGTAAACCCGTGAGTCAAAATAGTAAAATATAATAAAAGTAACTGAACTATGTACAATATTGCAACAATGAGCGGCCTTATATAAATATTATACAATTACAGCTAGGTATATGGTTGGTATATACCTAGCTATATAACTTACAGTACAGAAAGTCATTGAAGCGATATCAATCCGATTCAGAATATCTTTGAGCTTAATGATTCCAGCATCCCTCTAAATGCCCGGAACCGACGCGACGCGTCTCAACTCTACATCCGTTCTATGTTTATCATTCATGTTTTCCTAGAATAACAATCCTTTTTATTTTTGAATAGATTTACTGGAAATAGCACCATAAAGTAGACACAAACACATTTCTAACAGTACATGAAAGCGAATCTTTTTACCCCCGTCGAAAGGAAATAAGTCTATTTTACCTTACACGCGTTTTTATTGAAAGAACCGGTTTTTAGAAAAATCAATAATTGTAAGCTCTCTTATACTTTACATTTATATACATATATGTGGGTAGAGTTCAAATATTTTTATTTTATTCAGTTTCCAACATAATATACATGATACACACATCAAAAGTGTCTAGGGATCAAGCATTTTTAAGCGGATTTCTTGAGATTGAGATGTGGCTTTGTAATAAATTTATGATTTTATAAATTTATATGGATCCTTTTTGGTGCATTTCATAATTTGAATCAGGAACTGTGAATCAAATTCGAGTAAAAGATGAAAATCAGCTGTCAATATTTTCCCTATAAAAACATACAACGCATTGAAGACATTATTAGTGCTACTGTTTCCCTACTACTGATTAAAACCAACGTTATTATGGAGCGGCGACGTCATTTAAGCAGGGAAGAAATGCTCAGAGCCGTGGGAATGATAGAAGCTGGTTCCCGGCAACGTACTGTGGCTTTAGCTCTGAATACAAGTCAGAGTGTTATCAGTCGACTTTGGACACGTTACCGAAGCACTGGTACCGTGGCTGAGCGCCATGGAGGACGGTATCGCTGCACCACACGGAGACAAGACCGATATATTCAAATCTTAACTCGAAGAGCTCCAACAATAACTGCCATGATGTTAGCCGTGAGGCTTCATCACTCTTCAGGGAACTTAATTAGCGACCAAACAGTCAGAAACCGCTTGCATGAAGTGAACCTTCATTCCCGAAGACCGCTACGGGTACCACCTATAGCAATGCACAATCGTAGGATTCGATATCAATGGGCTCTTGAACACAGAAATTGGGCAGAAGAACAATGGCGTTTCGTGTGCTTTTCTGATGAGTCTCGTTTTGGTATGAGACCGGATACAAGACGTATACGACACTGGAGAACCCCTGGACGCCAACAGCGATTAAAATCCTGCCAGGAAGTCCATCCTTATAGTGGTGGAACCATCATGGTATGGGCGGGTATTTGGATCGGCGGAAGAACTGAGTTGATTTGGATCAGAGGCAACCTCAACGCTCAAATTTATGCTGAGACGATTGTATCAGACGTCATCGTTCCTCTACAAGTGCAAATCGGTCCCTTATTTCAGTTAATGCATGATAATGCACGACCGCACACCGCAAGAGTTGTAAGACAGACTCTCGCCGCAGCTAACATCAATGTCCTGCCCTGGCCTGCTCAGTCGCCAGACTTGAACCCGATTGAGCATGCATGGGATATGCTACAGAGAAGAGCTCTGCCGAATATGGAGGGTATCCAGTCGCAAGAAGACTTTTTTTTGTTGTTGCAACGAACATGGGCGGCCATTCCACAGCGTGATTTGGATGAACTCATTTTGAGTATGCCAAACCGATGTTCTTGTGTTGTTAGTGTTCGCGGTAGAAACACGGATTATTAATTGTTTAAGTTACCCAATAAAATTTTAAAGAAAACTGTTATTTCAGTCTTTTTTTCGAACTTTTGTGTTAGTGGTTCAAATGTCAAAAATCCCTTTATTAGGAAAATGGCAAATTTCTTTATTAATGCAAAGGTGACTTGGTTTATCGTTACTGTGACAAACGAAAACACTTTATTTGATGAATCCTTAAAGAAAATTTTAATTAATATCAATCAGGAGAAAAGTTATTGCAAAAATATATGTTGATCCCTAGACACTTTTGATGTGTGTATTTGAATTTTAAAAGTATCATTGTCCGCGCTTATTGCTTGTTCGACATAGGCTTTTTGTGATTTGCTGTGGTTTTCACCATCCGTTAGCGTAAGATTTCTTTTAGAAGACTTTATATACCTATTGGGGTATCCGGGTAAAAATAGTAGCCACCCATCTCCTCCCGTTGGGTGTCCGTAAAAGGCGACTAAGGGAAATCAAGAAGACGGGCAGCAGCGTCTTTTTATTGGAATACCTATATTGCGATCCCCAAGCAGCTTGCCAAGCGTGGGGATTATGGCAACCCCCCCCCCCCCTTCTACGGGGGAGGCCTTTGTTCAGCAGTGGACGTTCTGTCGGCTGATGATGATGACCTAATTGTATAATATATTATTTTGGGTTGAACACAGCTATATCAAAGCAAAGCGATCGAATCGTCTTCGACTATTGTAGTATACAAAAAAAAACAATATTCTCAAATTAACGTAAGAATAAATAAAGCGAGCGAAACATATTATATTACGTAATCCAATTATATTTATTGTATAAGATTGCTATTATATTAACTGTCACGCGAACACGATTAATTAAATATAAATAATAATGTACGTAATTGTGTGCGGGTTGCGTGATGTAGGATTAGGCCGGCTACAGACGCTGCGACGAGTCGTGCGGGCTGGGGACGCTAATCGCCTCTGACAAGTTCCTGATGGAACCTGTGCGACACGCTCATGCGGCTAAGGATTTACATTAATTTGATTATGCATGAAAATATAGTATAGGTCGTATCGTATAGGTTCCAGGTCTGTGGAAAAATTTGCATAAGTATTAATGCTTTTTTTGAAAGACTATCTGTATTATATTGATATTGAAGTAATCTATACATATAAAACTACTTGTCCTGACTGACTGATTCATCAACACACAGGCCAAACTGCTGGCCCTTGAAAGCTGAAATTTGAACAGTAGGTAGGTTCTTCTTATGGCGTAAGCATCCACTAATAAAGGTTTTTGGAAATTTCCACTCCTGAAGGGGTTAAATGGGGTGTTTTCATTTGTATGAAAAATTTTATTTTATGGTTCGATCGACCTGAAATTGCCTAAAACGTGTTTTATAAATAAATAGGTGTTTCGCGAATTTTCAAATACTACCTTTAGGGGTACGCTAGGAGATGGTAAACTTTGTATGAAGAAAATAATAACCTGCGGCTTCACCTGCCAGGTGAGGCCGCAAAGAATTGCTAGTATTTCTATAAAGTTGACCTACATTCTTTCCATCCAAGAATAAGCGGACGATTTTTTTATTTTTTATAATAGGAAAGGCAATGCCTAATTATTATTATATTTTTTATGACATTCGAAATAGGTATAGTTGCGTTATCGTAATAAAATGCATGCATATTCAAATTAAAATGTATTAAAAAGCCAGTATGAAACCCATGTGGTGAACAACTTCAATAACTTATATCTTCAATAGTATATTAAAAAGTAATAAATTATAAGTCATGCACCGTTATTAGAAATCAACTGTTAATAACACGAACGCATTGAAATAAAAACGTAAGTAGTAACATCTGCCCACGCATTGTCGCCGCAACGAATTTGTGACCTTAAACTTAGTCATAGTTCATAGACCCCGGCAAGTACAGTACTGAGTGACAAATTTATCAATAGGCAACTTATTTATTAGTAAGTTAAATAAGTAACATTGAGATCTGCAGTATGGTAATTTAGTAGTTATATACATAGTGTTTTTTTTCAAGTGGGCGTGAATGGCCAAATCCGAAACTATAATGAATAGAGAAAAATACCCAAAGGAGGTACGGGCTCGATTTTGATGACAACTAAAACTGCATCATTGGATTATTGAAAAAATAATATTCCTAGCCAGGAATCGAACCGTTGATTTTGAAAAAATATGTGGAAGTACAAACAAGATTTTCCGCAATTATTAATGATACTGTATAATAAAATAAGAAACTACTGACTTAATTTCAATATAATTCCAATAGAATTGCCGACTAACAATCAAATAGCAAAATGATTTAATTACTTTACGAGAAAATAGTAACCGACATACAATTACAGAATTATTAAGCGGTAGATAAAATTGACCAAAGAGAGAAGACGAGGAAGCTTTTTAATGTCATTTATCAGCAGCCGAAAGACATTCAGTGCTGAACAAAGGCCTCCCCCTTTAGACGGGAGGGGATTGCTATAATCCCTACGCGTGGGGATTGCAGTGTAGGTGATAGATAAATCCAAAAGAAAGACACTGGTGCCCGTCTTCTTGTTTTCGCTTGCTTCTCGCGTTCGTCGCCTCTTACGACACCCAACGAGACGAGATGGGTAAATGCTATTCTAAGGATTTTATCTATATCTATACTTATAATGAAACTGTAACAGGTCCAATTCTGTACATTGAAGATATTTTGAAAATTATATTTGGAGGGCATTCTATAACCGATACTGAGGCCGAAAATGTATTTTTTTTAATTTTTGTCTGTCTGTCTGTCTGTCTGTCTGTATCACGGCTGCGCATCACGCCGAAACTACTGAATGGATTCAAATGAAACTTGGCATGATTTGAGATCTTACTACGAGGTAGGACATAGGATACTTTTTATCCCGTAATCTAGCACGGTTCTTTTGGGAGAGGGGATTAAAGTCAAAATGGGTACTTGGTTATACGCTTGGTCCGATTTTATCAATTTTTCTTTATAATATAATAAATATTAGTAAGGGAACACTCATAGAGAGTTGTTATCAAGGTTTTGTAATCGATCGGGTTAAGCAACGTCAGGTAAGGTCATTAAATAGATGGGTGACCGTTTAACGCCATTTGAACTAAACGGGTCCGTGCTTCGGAGAGCAAGTAAAAAGTGGGTCCCAGTTTTTAACCGACTATAAAAAAGGAGGTTATGTATTCGATGCGAATGTCTGTTATTAAAAATTTAGTTAACGTAAAAATAGCGCAGGCGGAGCTGTGACCCACGCAGCTCCGCCTGCGTGGGTCACTAGTTTTCAAATAAATACCATACAATTAATTTTTGTATACTTAAATACAGGCAAGATGGCACCATGAACTTATTTTACCATGAACTTACTTTACCCCAATATTACGTTAGCAAAATATCGCCAAATTAGATCAAATATTTCAAAATAAACTTTGCCGATTCTGTGATAAACGAGACTTGTAAACTTTGTGCATTTGGGGGGACAACAAAGATTAGACGCAGGTACTGTAATTTATTCGGCTCTTTCGACAGTTACTACCTAAGGAAATTGATATAAATTTTATTAGACCTAAAGTCTAATTACTCCCAAGTATCTTGAGAAATCGCTATTGAAAAACTTCTGTTTGTAGTATTTATTAAAATATACCGAGAATTACTAAAAATATATCTAAAAATCAGTTTATCCTCTTGAACAGCTGTAAACTACCCCTAATCACTTCACGATCCACAAATGTCAACCGAAACACTTATGTTCACACTAATAATTCATACTGCGTAATGTCCATTAAAGAACACCTCGAAAGTCAATGTATGAAATATGATGAGAATGTTGATAGACGCGTTCCCGCCTAAACGCGAAGGCTGCGACGGCGGGCGGGATGTCGCGTCGTGCTATTCACGGGGCGCTCGGCACGCTACTGGGGCGGATCGATCCCGCCCTGCTAGCCGCCGGCACAGCCAGCCACGTCCCGCGGGGATGCAGATGCACACATTCCGTGTACACCAGAAATGCTAGATAAGCCACATCTCTGAAAAGTATACAACAAAGTCGCCATCCGCGTCTGTTAGCGTACGTCTTGAACTAGCGTGAATTTTGATGCCGTTGTTACGATGCAAAATGCAGCGTACCTTACCTTTGAACATTTCTTACAACTTTCCTTGGTTCTAGTAACATTGTCACTGTAATTGCAATTCACTTCACTCTATTTGTTAAGTAATAAACTAATTTTAACACCTTTAAAGTAATTTAAATTCTTTTCCAAAGATTGTTTGTTTACATTCCGTCATGGTCTAATAATTCAAATGTCAAACTCGAAAGGGCTCAGTAACGCCATCTGACAGTCCCGAACAAAATTACGTCGAGTTCACAGACAATAAAGTAAATAAAACTTAAGTAAAACTTTATTTGCTGTCCATTAAAACTAATTTACAAGGTATATTTAACTTATAATCACTCTCTAGTGAAAATCAATTAAGATTGACCAAATTAACGGAAGTCTAACAATTTTTTTTATATGAAGTATTTTCTAGATACTTCGATTTAGCCGAATTATATTTAATCTGTGGATATGTGATGTTTGTCTTTGGACTAAGTGTGGCAATGGTACTAAAACTAATTTCTCCAGTCAATGACCGGATAATTTTCCCCAGATAAATGTTTTTATCGTAATTAATTCACTGGGAATTGTGAATTCCAGTGATTTATCAATGTTGTGAGTCTGATTGATGTCAACTTTGTTGACCAACGCCAAGTTGCAGTAGTTTGAGGATCTTAATTGTTGTAATGAAATGCATTGTGAGGAGTATTGGACTTTAATTTTACCCTTATTTGGGCTAATCGCCACTAGGTGGTATTATTCGTTTTTGAGGTAGGATTGGAGGGGTGGAACCCCAGGCAGCTCATTTGAGCACGAATCACCGCCTAGACACCTAGACTACACCGAGACACAGTGATCCGTTCGTTCTTCAGGTAATTAGCCTGTGCCAGTAGTGGCATTCTAAAGTAACCATCGCATAGGTTGTTGTATCAGTGTTAAATTCTAACAATCGTTCCAGAATTCCGATGCTCGAGTGTTAGGAGCGCGGACCGGCCTACCGTACAGCCACGCCAAATACCATCCCCAAAAACTGTAAGTAGTCTTGGAAAGTCTATAATTTAGTGGTGTCTAAAACCTTGCTGATGTTAGTGTGAATAGTGTCTCATGAGGGGTCCGTATTGTCCGTTCTAGGAGTGAACTCCGAGGGCCCGTCTCGACGCCACGAATCAGGTCGTGACCGGTGCCTTCGAGTCCGTAAGAACCCCGGGACGGCTGTACGGACACCGAGTGCGCCTAGCCGAGAGGCAGGCCAGACGGTTTTTTTTTATTTCAACGATTTTTTTTATTATAACGGTTTTTTTTTATTATTACGTTTTTTTTTATTACCACGTTGTTTATTTTATTTACAACGGTTTTTTATTAACCTAGTTTTTTATTAACTGGGTATATTTTTATTTAACATTTTGAAATACCGGTATTTAACCGGTTAAATTTAACTGGTACTTGTGGAGTACTTTTTAACCGAAGCGTCGAGTGTTCATCGCCTCGTCACCTCCGGATTTGGGACTGAAACAGTCCCTGGCGCCCCCCTTTTGTATTAATTATTAAGGCTTCCCCACACGGTTCTAATACTTTCGTATACTTTAATACTGGAAGGGGTAACTCTAAAACTTTTAACTATATTGGCTTTATTCCCAACCACCCACGACCATAGCTCCCACCGCTGAGTGAATAAGTAATATAAGCTGGCTATTTTCAAGTAGGGTTGCATAAGCGTCGCCTAGTGTATGGCACTGGGCCTAATACAGTGTATTACTTTTAATAATTATTAAATATAAGGTTTAAGACTTAAGTAGGGAACAGTTTGTGATTTTGACAATAAACAGAACATAATTGTACCACAACATATGTTTTATTCCAAGAGCAGCCCACCTACAAATCATAAATGTAACAGTGGCGCACTCAACGTGTGTTTTTGTTGGGAATAGAGGTTACGTCAATTGCTGTAACTTACAAGCCAGTTTTTTAATCTCCTTCCAGAACCGTGGGTGAATTTTAGATATAAGTAAAAAAACCGTCTAGCGTGCCATAGCACGGAATTCTGACAGAATTTTTGTGTATGTTGTTGTTTGTTTTTTTTTTAATTTACATTTTTAACATTTATTATTTTTATATACAGATGCTCAATTTTTACAATTATTTTTTTTATTTGATATTTAAAACTGACAATTTTATATTACCAATTTTTTTTAACATTTTATTGACTACTGAAATTATTATTTTTTTATAACTGTGATACTTGCGGATTCTAGATGACAGACTGATGTTATTACTTATTTTGAAAGCCAGCTTATATTTTAACGCGTTTTCTACACTTGACTTAATGAAACACCCAATTTATTTTAATAAGGTCGCGCTTACTAATACACACAATCGCAGTGCTCGTGATTAAACATTTAAATAACGTTCTCTTTCCTTCACCTCCGTATTTGTGGCTGTATATGCCTCCGTGTTGGACTACTGTGTAGGTTTGGAGAATTATTATTTTTCTTTTTGGGGTAACAGGAATATCGACGTTTATAGGCATTGGATGTTGTGGTTTGTGGTTGTGTCTAAGTGACTTTAGAGGGCTGTATATGCCTTGGGGTCGCTGGACATTATTTTCTCCTTCCTCCTCCTCCACATGAGTGGCTGTATATGCCTCCGTCTGGACTATTGAGTAGGTAGGGAGATTTCTTTTAAAAGTTTATAGGCTTTCGATATTTCGGTTTGTTGGTTGTGTGTTGTTGGTTTTAGAGGGCGGAATATGCCTTAATTTTATTTTTCATTTCCTTCCTTCTCCGCATTTGTGGCTGTATATGCCTCAATGCAGCACTATTGGGTTGGTAGGGAAATCTCTTTTAAATTAGTTTGCAATCGTGCTGGATGTTAGTTTACATCGTTTTAGGGCAGATTACCAACAAACTCTGGACTGCTGGTTAGGCAGCATCTTGATTGTCCTGAGGCTGGAGGCCGTTTGGCGGGAGTGTAGGATACTGTATTGGAAAGTGATAGTTGGATTTGTTAAAGGGGTCGTACCAGTAGTATTTAGATTTTTTTTTTTTTTCTTTTAATTTGGTTGAGGGTGTTTTTGTTTTGTTTTTGTTGTTTTTTGTTTTTTGTACACACTATTTGTGTTTGTTGTTGAAGGCCTGACTTGTTTGTTTGTTGTTTTTTTTTTTCGTTTTAAAACTTATTTTTTTTTTACACCATGTTGGAGTTTAACCAATTAGGTCTAAGTAGGGTTGATTGATAGCTGGAGTACTTTTCGTTAGTGAATAACATGGATACCAGTGTACGATTTGGTTGTTTGTTCTGGCTTAACTTAGGTATTATCACTTAAATATATTTATCTCCACAATTTATTTGGGTTCGTCTTTTCAATGTTTGTAAATTGATTAGACTTACTTTGACAGTACTCAGTTTCATTTATTTAAAAATAAGCCTTAACACCCCTGTCAATGGCGGGAAATAACAGTGCGGTCGGTGAACACTGTAGTTGAATGTTAACTGTATATCTAACCCTGGTTTTTATGTATATGTATTAGTATCTCATCACAAACAGATAGGCCACATGGATAATTAAAAATAAGCCTTAAAACACGGGCGGACTTGTAGACCCGACACTAAAAGCCTACTACAATGTCGCCTAATAGAGCGGTTTGTTACTCTATACGTGAAGTGTGACTAAAAACCTATATATTATATTGAAAATTAAAACAACCACTTATATTTTATAATTTATTAGTATATTTTTATCAGGTACCATTATTACATGTTAATCGTACACAGGTTTGCATTGTGTCCTCTTACTTTTTCTATCAGGAATCTATTGATGTTGGTGCACGTTAGTTGAAGGATTATGTGGATTAATAATTTATGTAGCTAAGCTACGCTAGTTTGGAGTGGTGTACCTACTGCTTTTGAATGAGAGGTCTTGTTTGGTGGTATTTTGGCAGGTATTACGCTGGAGGGCCAGCGTCGAGATTTGCCTAAGTCGGTCAAATCTCTGGTGGTTGGGGAGGTACTGTTACGATGCAAAATGCAGCGTACCTTACCTTTGAACATTTCTTACTACTTTCCTTGGTTCTAGTAACATTGTCACTGTAATTGCAATTCACTTCACTCTATTTGTTAAGTAATAAACTAATTTTAACACCTTTAAAGTAATTTAAATTCTTTTCCAAAGATTGTTTGTTTACATTCCGTCATGGTCTAATAATTCAAATGTCAAACTCGAAAGGGCTCAGTAACGCCATCTGACAGTCCCGAACAAAATTACGTCGAGTTCACAGACAATAAAGTAAATAAAACTTAAGTAAAACTTTATTTGCTGTCCATTAAAACTAATTTACAAGGTATATTTAACTTATAATCACTCTCTAGTGAAAATCAATTAAGATTGACCAAATTAACGGAAGTCTAACAATTTTTTTTATATGAAGTATTTTCTAGATACTTCGATTTAGCCGAATTATATTTAATCTGTGGATATGTGATGTTTGTCTTTGGACTAAGTGTGGCAATGGTACTAAAACTAATTTCTCCAGTCAATGACCGGATAATTTTCCCCAGATAAATGTTTTTATCGTAATTAATTCACTGGGAATTGTGAATTCCAGTGATTTATCAATGTTGTGAGTCTGATTGATGTCAACTTTGTTGACCAACGCCAAGTTGCAGTAGTTTGAGGATCTTAATTGTTGTAATGAAATGCATTGTGAGGAGTATTGGACTTTAATTTTACCCTTATTTGGGCTAATCGCCACTAGGTGGTATTATTCGTTTTTGAGGTAGGATTGGAGGGGTGGAACCCCAGGCAGCTCATTTGAGCACGAATCACCGCCTAGACACCTAGACTACACCGAGACACAGTGATCCGTTCGTTCTTCAGGTAATTAGCCTGTGCCAGTAGTGGCATTCTAAAGTAACCATCGCATAGGTTGTTGTATCAGTGTTAAATTCTAACAATCGTTCCAGAATTCCGATGCTCGAGTGTTAGGAGCGCGGACCGGCCTACCGTACAGCCACGCCAAATACCATCCCCAAAAACTGTAAGTAGTCTTGGAAAGTCTATAATTTAGTGGTGTCTAAAACCTTGCTGATGTTAGTGTGAATAGTGTCTCATGAGGGGTCCGTATTGTCCGTTCTAGGAGTGAACTCCGAGGGCCCGTCTCGACGCCACGAATCAGGTCGTGACCGGTGCCTTCGAGTCCGTAAGAACCCCGGGACGGCTGTACGGACACCGAGTGCGCCTAGCCGAGAGGCAGGCCAGACGGTTTTTTTTTATTTCAACGATTTTTTTTATTATAACGGTTTTTTTTTATTATTACGTTTTTTTTTATTACCACGTTGTTTATTTTATTTACAACGGTTTTTTATTAACCTAGTTTTTTATTAACTGGGTATATTTTTATTTAACATTTTGAAATACCGGTATTTAACCGGTTAAATTTAACTGGTACTTGTGGAGTACTTTTTAACCGAAGCGTCGAGTGTTCATCGCCTCGTCACCTCCGGATTTGGGACTGAAACAGTCCCTGGCGCCCCCCTTTTGTATTAATTATTAAGGCTTCCCCACACGGTTCTAATACTTTCGTATACTTTAATACTGGAAGGGGTAACTCTAAAACTTTTAACTATATTGGCTTTATTCCCAACCACCCACGACCATAGCTCCCACCGCTGAGTGAATAAGTAATATAAGCTGGCTATTTTCAAGTAGGGTTGCATAAGCGTCGCCTAGTGTATGGCACTGGGCCTAATACAGTGTATTACTTTTAATAATAATTAAATATAAGGTTTAAGACTTAAGTAGGGAACAGTTTGTGATTTTGACAATAAACAGAACATAATTGTACCACAACATATGTTTTATTCCAAGAGCAGCCCACCTACAAATCATATATGTAACACCGTTTTCATAGTTATTTAGATATATTTTCTAGAAGGTTTACGAGCAAAATAAATTTATGTGTTTAGAACCTTAATTATTCGGTACAACCACGGGTCTAAGATTTTACTAATTGAATTTAATCTCTCATAATAGATTGGGAGGCTATGCCTAGCAGTAAGACATATCCTAAAGAAACGCTATCCTTCAACATTTACATTATAAAAAAATATAATATGTTGAAGTTGAAAGCTTCAATAGCTTTCTTTATACAAGTCTAAACCACATAGATTAAAGTTTGAAACTGAACAATCCTCCTCAACACAATTAGTTTCTTCCCGCATAATAGACCGCTTCTAGTAAACACAATATCGCTGTAGATACAAATTGAATAACTCAAAGAAGATCTACGTATTCGGATCCAAAGTACGATGGCCCATCTATTTGAGGTGACTGTCCCTTTGAGCGCTGGATTGAGTTACTCAAAGTGCGGGCGAACAAATTCGATGGCACTGCCAATGTTTTTTTGCATGCAAGCCGGCTTCACTAACGGAAAGCCCTTTGATTTTTCTTCTAGCTTCGAATCCTTTTAACGTGGATCTATTTCCTGTTCCTACACGTTGCAGTTTCAAGATGTTTTTATCTTTTTGCCCGACTACTACAGAAGGCTATGTATGAATGTATATCTATTTCACTTTGGCACTGCCTACAGGCTAAACAGCTCGATGAATTTTGACGTCTTTCGGCTAACGATAATGTACCTATTATGAGTATGGAGGTTACTATCATTAGCCGAACATATCCACTGTCGAACATATGCCTCCCATTTGGAACGCCATAATAAAGGACAGTTAGCAATTTGCATCTATCAGTTCCCAGCGATTTTTACAATGTCATCGATCCACCTAGTGGGAGGCCTGACTACGCTGCAACTTCCGGTTCGTGGTCGCCACTAGAGAATATTTGTTCCCCATCGGGTGTCCGTTCTCCGAGCGCTGTGTGAACTATAATACAGGTTCTACCTCGTTTGGGATCAGATCAGTACGTGTATATCCCAGGATATATTTGTTTCTTAGCAGTCGGTTTTCTGTGCTTCTATAAACCTACAGCCCTTTAAGAGATACATTACACTGTTATTCGTGCAAACTTCATCGATAACTTATAGGATTGTTTCCAAGATTCTGTTTCATTTCACGGTGCAATTCACTTTCTATTACAAACCGTTTGTATTGCTAAACTACAAATTTTCAAGTAATCTCGCCATTTCCTTCCGCTCCCTTCTTAAATAACAAAGTAGCTTTAGGTCTGTTTCTTTATTTATATACCTATATTTTAGATTCTCTGTATTTCCAGGATAATTTCATTTCGTTTCGGCAAGTTTTTGGTTTACATACATACGAACCAGACGGCCAACATTTAGCCTAATATATTGTTTTATTAGTGACGAGTAAAGCAAGACTCGGCTGAGTAATAATCGGTAAGCGAATCGCTTGCCTGCTGCTGCACTGCATTACTGCTCGTCTTCCGAGACATATTTACTAAGTCTTGTGAGCCCGGTAATATCACCAGCTATAGTACCCTCCACAACACAGCGATGTTTACATTTAGCGTAATATTTGGCACTGTGGTTGCATACTAATGCACTGTGATTTTGGTTCGGTCATGCTCGCCATCGAAAAGTCTTTGCTTGTGGCGGCTTCGTGTGGCGGGTCACCCCCTTCCCTCTAATATGGTTGAGGGGAGTGATGGCTGCTGCTCGAGTCAACTCGTGCGCGGGTGCTGCTTGGGGGGACTGGTCCGACTTCTATCCATTTGGCCTTTTAGTTTGTCGTAATTTATTGTTTTCTTCTTTTCTCCCTTGCTTTATGTTTCGAACTGCAGGACACAATATCGCTAATGTCGATTCATTTGTAACAAAACAATGTTTAAAAAAAAAAGTGAAAAAATGACAAGCCCGCTGAGTTTCTTGCCGGATCTTCTCAGTTGAGGCCGCGTTGTGATCCGGTGGTAGCTTCTAAAAAATGACGATTCAAAAGTGCTAGCGTTAAGCCTATTTGAAATAAAGATTTTTGAGTTTGAGTTTGAATAGTATTTAGTAGCTGTTTGGTCTCTTGGGTCCGTTTGTTGGGATCGTCCATATACCACCGCAGTTTTAAATATTCTACCTCCTTCTCCTCGCGTCGTATTTACTCATTTTTGAGGGTCGTATCTACCCCCAAATGACACTAGATTAAACAACTTGACACCATTTTTTCCAGTCAGCGGCGTTGTGTAGCGTACTATAGATGTTAGTGTCTGTAGCCTTGCGGATCTGGTCCACCTGACGTATGGGACAGCGACCCCTGGGCCGTTTACCAGCTACTTTCCCAGTTACCATAAGCCGTTCCAGGTTTTAATTACTTCGTCTGGCAATGTGGCTGAAATAAACCAGTACTTTCCGGAGGCAGTCACTGGACAACCTTGTCGTTATGTTGAGTTGTTTGTGCGGAAGGCTGTCCACGGAATCTGCAGCATTTTTCGCCAGAACCACATTTCAAAAGCATCGATGCGGTCTCGGTCTGCTTTCTTCAGCGTCCATGTTAAATAATCTACCACATAGCACCAATGTGTAAACATTATTCCCGTGTTACGGGCTCTCTGGCTGCTGAAATTACCGGACTCAAGATAATTGATAACTAAATTCTTGGGTGACAGTTGGCAGTTCAGGCAGACGTGGCGCTTACCGTCAGGCGAACATCTTGCTTATCTCGTCACATCTCGTCGAGACTCGCGTACTGAGGGTGCCATACTTTCTTTGGACTTACTGCCGGTCCCAATATCCTATCGATCCCTTACTATAAGTTATAAAATCTTTAAAAAAAAAATTGAACCGACTTCAATATCACTGAAAAGTATAAAATAATTTAAATATTATTGAAGTTGGTGTTAGCGTACCTGCTGTGTATATTTGGCACCAACTTCAATAATATTTAAATTATTTTATACTTTTCAGTGATATTGAAGTCGGTTCAATTTTTTTTAAAAAGATTTTATTTTAAACTTTTTAGTGATATTTTCATATATAAAGATTGAACCATCGAAAACCGTAAAATTATCTAGGTAGGTTATGATCACATTATCGTATACATAGTTTTACATAATTCATGTTTCTTCAGAAAAAAATGTCCGGTCGTAATGAAATTTACATGGAATCATCATAGTAGTTTACTCTCTCGAATAAAAAAAGAATCATCGAAATCGGTTCATAATTGTCAGAGCAATGTAATGGAGAACATCAGTTTTATGGTTTTCACCAGATAAATTGCTCCACATCGTTCATGGTCCTCCAGGAAGTTCTTATCCGGTTGTAATAAAATTCATACAGATTCAATACAGTGGTTTCTTCTTTCGAATAAAAAAAGAATCATTGAAATTGGTAAATATTTGCCAGAGTTATGACCATTTTTGTCCTTAAAAGCGACTAAAACGTCATCTATATAGGCTTTCTTGCAGCTCTCAGTGCGCAGTCACCATTCTTGTTTTTTCAGGAACTACTTATTACTAAGCAATAATTTTTTTATGGGACCCAATTAACGGATTAAAGAATGGATAGAAGAAAGATTTTTTCAAATCGGTTCATAATTGCCAGAGTTATGCGCGAACATACATAGAAAAAAGAAATATATATATATACAGACGAATTGAGAACCTCCTCCTTTTTTGAAGTCGGTTAAAAATAGGTACGATCGATAGCTATAATGTCATATTTCCATTTCAATAATAACATATTAGCAGCTTACTGTTGATTTTTCAAATGACAGTTGGTCAGGGTTTAAGTTATCGCTCCATTTCGGAGGTTTTCGCGGGATATCGATGACTTGAGCGATGATTTTAACCTATAGTAAGGGATCGATAAGATATTGTGACCGGCAGTTAATAAAGTTATTTTACTATTCGTCTATCGCCTCAGATAGCAAAAAACCCAACCGCAAAACTAAGTTTGTTTGTAGAGATTATTTTAGAATTACCAAAAATTTTACTATTTTAGATAGATAGACAACAGATAGATTGATGCACACCAAAATAACATAAAAATACAAAAAAGAATAATCATGGTTGGTATTTATTGGCTATTTAATTTAACGATTTTATTTTTCCTGTAAAATATAGATAGACATGTATTACTTATTTAAGATTTTTTCCCTCCGCAAACATCGCAGGTAAGGGCGGGACGGGGACGGTACTTTTTAGACATCATAATGATGACCCATTTTGACCCCACTAAAAAAAATAAAAGAAAGAAAATTTTATTTCATTTGCGATGAGGTTGGGTAATTAAGATCTAAAACTATTCCAAGTTTTGAATCTATATTATCAGTGGTTTCTGAAAAATATGTATATAGGTGTGGCCATAATATATCAATGGGTGTGGCAGACAGAATACGAAGTGGCACCATAAGGGTTACATTTTTAACTCTTAGTTATGGAATCCTAAAAAGGGACTAAATGAAGGTCCTTGAAACAACACAGTGAGTTTCCAAAGAGCATTGGCAAACTTACTACCGCAAAACCACTAGCCAACACAATTCTGCTAGGACATGTAATTTGGCCCCAGTATTCAGTAACTTTTTTATACGGGAGTTCCCATTAACGTGTTTCCCCATAAAATCTATTCTAAACTTCATTAGTAAAGACATCCGTATGTGATTCGGTGGCGCGAAGGCACAGTTTGACTGATTGGGCCATTTTTAGCCCTCACCGAGGAAGGGCAGCGCCGCTCCGCCGCTCAGAATAGCGCGATCATACTAATTATCGCCCCTGTCATCCGTCACTAGCATCCGTGCAGAGGGAGATAGATAAATTCTGCGGCAATTTATCTGCAATCATAGCTCTTACAATTATGGAATGTTGCAAGTTTCATGTATAATATTTAATTTGGGATGTTCAATAACAATAAAGATAATTGGGTTTTAATATAAACTTATCTTAAATAAAACACCCAAAATAACGTCAGTGTTTTAAACTTTAATGGTAATTTAAAATAGATACTGTATTGAGTTGGTTTTTTGCCGAGATTATTATCACAAACTCGCACTAAGATAACAAGCCCGTCCATTAAGAAAGTGATGACTTTTCGAAGAATTTGATACATTCTGCATTTTAAACTATAAAGGCAACAGCCAAAATAATATGTTACTAGCACAGGATATTTATTTAAAGGATTGAAAACACAATTTTATAAGGATCATTTATTTTTAGATGCCATAAATCCTTACATCTTTCGACTTGAATCAAAAATAATTTAGTCGGGATTACACCTTCAATGGGTTGTCTGTTCTGCCTAATTGGTAAGAGAGCCGAGCACCCGTCAAAGTATTAATTGTATTTTTCTTCAAAATAAGCTTACAAGCTTATCAAAATGGACACAAATTTTCTTGCAAACATTTTTTATGAAAGTTATTGATACTTAAGAGTTACGTGCCGCTTCACGCGCCGCCGCTACGTAAACAATAAAAACGTCCGACGCGCCGCGATACGCCACGCCACACGCGACGCGCTACGCCCCGCGTCTCCGTAAGGGGTCGTCCATTAATCACGTGATGTTTTTTTAGCAACTTTTTAACCCCTCCCCCCCTCCTGGTGATATGTGGTGAGGTTTTAAACTACCCCCCCCCCACCTATCCAAAATCACGTGTATTTCTTAGTATATATTGAAATTTTCGGAATATTATCTTTAAATACAGGTACTTAACTGATCAAATGTTGAAGGGGAAGTCGTTGCCGGCAACGGTGAGTCAAGCCCACGCCGCTGTTTGGTTTAGAAATCGTGCATTCAACAAAAAATAAATACACGTGATGTCTCATTATACCCCTCCCTCCTGGTGATATTTCGTGATTTTTTCGGAACCTCTCCCCCCCCCCCCCCTTTCGAGCCTCACGTGATTAATGTACGACCCCTAAATGAGGCTTAACGCCTAATGATAACAGACATGACACCTATGACACTAGTTATCCTCTAACTAAACTCTAATAAATTCTTTAACTACCACGTCCTTCACACCCAAACACAGAACTGTTGATTGTCGGCAGAATATCTGACATTGCGATGGTGTCATTGTGTAATTTGTTTAACTTTATTGTACGCATAAATAACACAAGAAATATGTTCGAGAAAATAATGTGCAAAACTGAAAAATCAATCTCTTCCAGACAACTTATAAGATAAAGATTTGATTTTTAAATAAAGAAGACACCTGTCTTTAGCTATATTTAACGGCGGTCATCATACTAATTAAAAGTTAGTTTAGAAGATTACCTTAAATAGATGCGTTATATTTAAAAAAAACTACAACTAAAAATGATATGTCACCCATTAAAGGCGTAAAACAACGGTCTATCACCCCGGCCGGCTATAACTCAGCCTAAAGAAAATAATTTACGGCCCCTAATCCTTGACAACGAGAATAAATTCCAGACAGGATGCGAACAAAATTACTGTTCTTTATATGAGCTGTTAAGTTTTTTAAATAAACAGATACCAATGCGGTGTGTTATCACACCTGGTTGAGATCATTTATGGTCATATTACTTATGTTTACGCAAATATTACTAAGTGATAATGAACAAATTGTGGAATTATCATAATATTATAAAGTATGTCAAACTCAAACTCAAAAATCTGTATTTCAAATAGGCTTAACGCTCGCACTTTTGAATCGTCATTTTTTAAAAGCTACCACCGGGTCACTACGCGACCTCAACCGAGAAGATCCGGCAAGAAACTCAGCGGGCTTGTCATTTTTTTCACTTTTTTTTAAACATTGTTACAAATGAATCGACATTAGCGATAGTGTGTCCTGCCGTTCGAAACATAAAGAAAGGGAGAAAAGAAGAAAACAATAAATTACGACACAAGCAGCACCCGCGCACTAGTTGACTCGAGCAGCAGCCATCACTCCCCTCAACCATGTTAGAGGGAAGGTGACCCGCCACACGGTGTGTGTCACTTAATTGTTTTGCAGTTGAAATTATAATGAAGCTTTTTTACGGAATTATTTCGCTAGTTGCGCCTGCTTGCCACGTGTGAGGTCTGGATAGGGCTTCTATTTGACCAAAACTTTTCGGGAAAAACTACAACTGTCAGGAAAAAAAGGGAAACAAATGTAATAAAACGCACGTAGGTCTATTCACTAGTAGCAGTGCGAAAGTAGTGTGCGCGTTAAGTGCGAGAGATACGCAACATTTACAGATTTGCGTGCAACGCAAATTTAGGTAAAATGTCCGAAAAGCTTACCGAAAACTCAGGCATCTCTGGAAATATGCCCGACTTTTAGTAGTTCTTGAAACTAAGTAGGTAGTTAGGGAGGCGTCGTATTCGTTACGTATTGGTACTAGGTACTGTGCTTCATTACATGGACATGTGTGGGACATTTCTTGGTCTAGGACGTTTTCGAATCTTCTGCAGAAGCAATTTTAGAATGTTTTGTAAGTTACCCAAGGACTACCGGCTGACCGCTCAAAGCAAATTCGCTCTCCGTTTTATGTCAGCATCGAACGATAGTAAGCACGTTGTATATCCTTTATATTACTAAAATATACCTATTTATATGTAGTCGGAGGAACGAAAAGAAAACAACTATATACCTACAAGTACAATAGTTCTTAGAAATGATGCAATGAAACCGACGTTCCAAGTGAAGAGAAATTTTCATACCCCTGCTGGCTTAATATAATCTATACTATAATAAAACTCAAAGAGCACTTTTTCTGTACATTGAATATTTTTCCAAAATTTCTATGTGGGGTACTATACTATCGACATAGAGGCCAAAACATTTTTTTTTGGAATTATTGTCTGTCTGTCTGTCTGTCTGTCTGTCTATCTGTCTGTCTGTCTGTCTGTCTGTCTGTCGTTCTGTTCGTCCAGGTATCATTTGAAAACCCGTGGATGGATTATGATAGGACTTTCACTGATGTGTTGTGTAGAAGTCAAGGTGTAAGTTGGTATATAAAACATCACGCTATGTTTCATAGGGGCTAAGCAGTGAAACATTACTTGCACATATTACCACGTAATTTCCTTTGTATGTCAATACGGTAATTATAGACTGATCAGTTAATCATTAAGATATGTATTATTACGCTATATACAATAGGGACTGAGCAGACATTTAGTTTGCATAAGATATGGCATTGGCGAAGGGTCAATTTTTGTAAGGGGTAAGCCGGTCCGGTACACCCAGGACATTTTCATTAGATTTCTGTATTGTTCTAAGTACTTTGCTGATAGCAATATGACATTATATCTTTGAAAAGTTAAAATCTGTAAATCCCGAGCGGATCCAAACTAGATGATTTACATTATGAACAGCGCCATCTATCGGTGAAATTGAACATACAATAACTATAGAACTTTAATCTATATATTATATCAAAGAAAGTCGTGTTAGTTACACTATTTATAACTCAAGAACGGCCAAACCGATTCGGCTGAAAATTGGTGGGGAGGTAGCTTAGAACCAGTAAACGGACATAGGATACTTTTTATCCCGGTAGGTTAAGGTTAAGCAACGTTAGGTAAGGTCATTAAATAGATGGGTGAACCGATTTGTATGAAAGTGTGCATATCGGGTAGGTCTGAGAATAGGTCATACAGTATATTTCATACCGCTAGGTTAAGGTTAAGCTACATAAGGCAAGGTCATTAAATAGATGGGTGAACCGATATGTATGAAATTATGTGTGCATATCGGGGAGGTCTGAGAATAGATGACCTATTCTCAGACCTCCCCGAAAGTATATTTAATGCCGCTGATACCATGATTGACGAGGATATATAGAACGAGAGGAGGGTGCACGAGAGGAGAAAGAGGGAGAGGGGATTCGAGAAGGGGGCGATGGGGTGAGGGATCGGGGGAGTTAGGTGGAGTAAGGAGTGAGAAGGAGCAAGTTCGTAGAAGAGAGAGGGGGAGAGGGTTCAGAGAGGGGATAACAGGGTAGGAAGAGGGGGAGTGTGACGGTAACCGAAGCGGGAGGGGGAAAGAGAGAGGAGAGAAAGAGCATATAATTAGATTTTTTTTATAAGAGAGAGATATATGGAGAGAGATAAATCTAAGGAGGAGGGAGAAAAGGGGAGCAAAATGTAATAAAAGCGCGGGCGGAGCTGCACGGGTCAGCTAGTATTATATATTACAGATAGGATGCTTACTTGATTGACACGATTTTTGTTTATATTATGAATGCAGACGTGGTTCGAGGTTCTACCAAATGACTTTACACTACGAGTGTTGTCTTGAAAGTAACACCTATTATCCTATTTTAAGCCGATGGGTGACGACAAAGAGATGATGAGCAAGTGAAAATAGCAAAATTTGTTTTCTTGGTTTAGAACGTAGGGTTTGAAAACAATGGCCAAATCCAGCGCAGTAATAGTTTACAGAGCCTGCTCGCTGTTACTACCATATTAATGGTTGAATCTATTAGGAACAAAAACGAAGATAGGCGGTGACCTAAATTCCGCCCAAAAAACTCCAACACCTAATAACGTTGTGTATTTTGAAGTTTATGAACAATGAGCGATTCAATGTTATATATTTATTAGATCAATATCCAAATACGACACAACGTTTTTATATTCATTTTATTTCTTTATCTACCATTTTTTTTCTTCACCGTCAAATGACTGAAGAAAGTTAGTTAGTGGGAAAGTTCTTTCTATTTATCCTTATGACTTTAAAAGATTATAATGACTTATTTACCCCTAATTACTAGCCCCTAAAAGATCTCTGTGACTAGGCCAAAATATTATTAGTTATTAGTTAAACGAACACACCTACAGGAATTTAGCTTGAAATATATAACATGTACAGATACCACACGTATTTTATTCAAAGTATTATGTATGTCTCGTAAATACTAATGAGATGCGCTGTGTTGTGCATTTTTGCGAACACAATGTCAATTTCGTTACCAAACGTGCACGGAATTTGCGAAATTTTACCTAACACATATACATAAGCCTTTCTCAGAAAACAAGGATCAAGTGAAAATAGATCAAGTGATGGTTTAAGGGTGGTATTTAATAATGTATAGTGTTCCGTGTGTATTTATAAGGACAGAGGGTGAAGGGGAAACCAACTCATGCTTTATTAACATATCACAAGATTTAGTGTGCCACGGTGCAATGTTTCATTTAGAATTTTATACAATTGGAAGAAATCATTAGATTATTAATGTAAAAAATCAAATGGTATCGTATTTTAATGGTACGGTAAGTAAAGTTATGGAGTTGGAACTGGTGGTTAAGATACCATCCATCGTCCTTTTTGCTAGCAACACAGAAATATCTTCATTTTTATAAGACCTGCCTTTCTATAGGTACGAAGGTGCGAAATTATTAGATTAGTAATGTAACAATTCAAATGGTATCGTATTTTAATGATACGGTAAGTAAAGTTATGGAGTCGGAACTCGTGGTTAAGATACCATCCATCGTCCTCTTTGCTGGCAACACAGAAATATCTTCATTTTTATAAGACCTGCCTTGCCAGGTACAAAGGTGCCCTCTACCCGGAACGTTTAATAATCTGTCTTATAAGCCCCGTCATTTCACCAGTTACAGCGCCTTTTAACTGGTGGGGGGGGGGGGGTAACCCGACGGGAGAATATCTGTCACTGCGATGGTACCTACTGGGGACCTTCCACCTAGCAAACGTCAGACAAAGTACTGTGTTTTTTAAATAAGCTGCACCATATAGACACATAATTAGAATACTCTTTATTTGTACACCAAGTATAAGGGAGTGTCCTAATAGAACGCGATCACGCGATCATCGCGCGAACGAACGACGCGACCATCGCGCGACTGGCGAATGTACTGGCGATGACGCGATTCGCGCGACCGCCAGTTAGGACACTCGTTCGACGTCCATATGTTTGAGATTTCATCGCGCGATGGTCGCGTCGTTCGTTCGCGCGATGGTCGCGTCGTTCGTTCGCGCGATGATCGCGTGATCGCGTTTAGTTAGGACATCGCCTAACCCACTGTGGATATTACTCATTTTTATCTATATTACGCGTCGAATGCAGAACCTCTATTTTGAAGTCGATTAAAAAAGAACCACTTACATTATAACGTGACAATTGCAAATAAAAATTATTCTAGACCAATGATATTTTAAGCCATAGATATTTGATATCCATACTAATGCGCGCCAAAAATTGTGACACATGTAATTATAATATTTTCTCTTAAATATTAAGGTATCCTTTCCTTATTATTTACTTTTGTACACTACTTTGTGCATTTCCGAAATACGCATAAAGGCATTTTACTTATTTTTCAAAGGCACACGTCACGTTCATAACATTTTACCGACGCGTGACTTACTGCTAGCTCACCCAACTTGGATGAATTTTGTGGTTACACTTTTCATGCGCTAATACATATAGATATGCATATATCTATTGTATAAAATATCATTGTTCTAGACTAACTATTCCGTCGTTTACAAATGCGACAGATTTTTCTATTTGACTGCGACATGTGTATGGTACCGGAACGTAATCCAGATCGAGGCGTTTAGAATATTTATGTATCTCCCGACTGATATACGAACCCAGCATCCGGTGGATCTTACTTGTGCAGGCAAATAGACGGTACCGACACTTTTTTCTTACATCCTCGTATGCATAGCCATACATCTTTCAGAACAATGTAAAACATTAATTTCTCCACAAGTCCCTAAATTATGCGGCTCGCATTCGTGTGGGTAACGTCTGGGTTGGATACATTGTGCCACCCTCACTCAATCGACAAATAGGCTCTTTGGGGTCCAAGATTCGGCCGGAAGGAGACTTGATAATACCATAGAATGACGAATGACTAGTACCGCATTTTAAAACGGGTAATGGTCACCTAGAGTCCTCTGAACTATAATCTAGGGACTGGCTTCGCTCTATAGACTTCAAGTGGGTACGCCTTAAGACATTCAAGAAGTCTTCAACGAAATGAGAGAATTATAAATTACTAGCTGTAACCCGCGGCTTCGCCCGCGTTTACTTTGTTACTCAAACGTGTTTTGAATTATGGATAGAGGTTTTTTAAAATATTGTTTACACTAATGTTGTCTTTTATTTACGCGAATGCTACACATTGAAATCAAACTACTTTTACGAATTTAATCGCGGTTTATTTTAGCTTTTACTATCCCGGAGTTACGAATACTTTGCAGCACCCATGGTCACGGGAGGACTGAGATGTTGAATGTCCTTATGTCACAATTATGCCGGTGTATCCTCAGGTCTTCTTAGTTTATATTATTGGTCCGATCTTCCGACCCTCGATTTCAATATTGTTCACACTTTTAGTAACCCTGATCTAATAGGTATCAAGTATGTAGCCTGTATTTTTGTGTAAGCTATCATAGCTGTAGATACTGTACTTATTTCGCAATTCCATTAAAAAACTTATGAGGTTGTTAAGTTACCAAATGGTTTCCCATTTGGTAACCCCGTTGGTAGATGCCCTTAGCGGTTGATTTTCGAAAAATGCTGGAAATTTATTCAATTGTTTTCTTTAGTTCATTCACTGAGTTTCGTCACCATAGTTGCATTATAGCATTAAATGGAGATCTTTCTTCACGCAAACTTTAGGGATTTTTCGAAGAATGCTGGAAATGGTTTCTTAGATTCTTAAAATATGTCGTGTGGCTGTAGGAATAAAATATTTTTTGGAACTCAATTGATCGCTTTTAAGGGTTAATTAAAAAAACTACATGGATTACTTCAATATGACGAATGTATCCGCTAAGTGGCATCAGTCTACTGATGCCACTTAGCGGATACATTCGTCACCATAGTTGCATTATAGCATTAAATGGAGATCTTTCTTCACGCAAACTTTAGGGATTTTTCGAAGAATGCTGGAAATGGTTTCTTAGATTCTTAAAATATGTCGTGTGGCTGTAGGAATAAAATATTTTTTGGAACTCAATTGATCGCTTTTAAGGGTTAATTAAAAAAACTACATGGATTACTTCAATATGACGAATGTATCCGCTAAGTGGCATCAGTAGAGCATGAATTTTTTTTGCGTTTTATACTCAAAAACCGTGCTATAACCCCGTTAAGGGTTGATTTTCAAAACAAATGTGTTAGACGTGTTTCCCAATTTTTTGATAAGTACACTGACAAAGTTTTGTGTCTTTGAAAAAAAATTTCTTTGCATACAAGCTTTGATACCTCATTTGTCCCACGGATTATCGAATAAAACATTGCACACAACACAACAAAAAAAAAAGAACCTACTTCAATAACACTAAAAAGCATAAAATAATTTAAATGTTATTGAAGTTGGTGTTGACGTACCTACTGTGTATATTTTCTTCAGGAACACTATCCGGTCCTAATGAAATTTGCATAAAATCATAACAGTAGTTTACTCTCTTGAATAAAAAAAGAATAATAGAAATCGGTTCATATTTGTCAGAGTAATGTAATGGAGAACATCAGATTCATGGTTTTTTAACCGACAAATTGAGAACCTCCTCCTTTTTTGAAGTCGGTTAAAAATGTTGAAAATTAGTTTGTTCAATTGCTGTACTGAGTTTACTTACCTAGTTTCGTGACTGTAGCTGCATTATAACTAAAATGGAAATCCTTCTGCATGCAAACTTTGAAACCATTAATTGACCTTAGGGGTCATTTTTCAATGAATGCAGGAAACAGGTTTCTTAGATTCTTACGTGCAATACATAAAATAATTAATATCTATTCGTAGGGTAAAAAAACATGATTTGGACCCAATAATTCAATTAGGGGGCCAATTTAAAAAAAAATGCACATGGCTTTCTTTAATTTCATGAATGCACCCGCAGTGTCATCAGTGCAGCATGATTTTTTTCCGCATTCATACTCAAAAACCGTGCTTAAACCCCGTCAAGGGTTGATTTTCAAAACAAATGTGTCAGACGTATTTCTCAACTTCTTTTGATGACATAGTTTTGTATCCGTGTGATGAAAAATATTTTTTTTTGCGAACCTTTGATACCCTGACCCACTTAGGGGTTGATTTCCAAAATTTGTTTGTTGTTATGTTGAGTTTATTTAATGAGTTTTGTGACTGTAGCAGCATTATAGCTAAAATGAAAATCCTTCCTCATGCAAACTTTGCAACCTCATAAAATAACCTTAGGGATTGTTTTTTGAAGAATGCCTGAAATAAGTTTGTTAGATTATTGTGTGCAATGCATAATATAAGTCCTGTAACAGTAGGACAAAAAAAAACATTTTGGACCCAATTGGACACTTTTAGGGGTAGATTTTTAAAATAAATTTCTTGAACTTGATGAATTTATTCACAAAGTTTCATTGGTGCAGCATGATTTTCTTTCCGCGTTTAATACTCAAAAACCCCTTCAAAAAATAATGTGATACACGTCTTTTTTTATCATTACACTGATAAAGTTTCGTGTCCATGCGATGAATAATTTTTTTTTGGCATAGTAATTTTGATACCCCATTTGGCCCACTTACTCGTAGGGGTTGAGTTTCAAAAATTAGTTTGTTTAATTGTTTTGTTGACTCTATGTACCGAGTTTCGTTACTCTAGCTGTATTATAATATTCAATGGAAATCGTTCTATGTGTAAACTTTCTAACCCCATTATACGACTTTATGGGTTGTTTTTCGCTAAATGCCGGAAATGGATTTCTTAGATACAATGGGTGTAAATAAATAATAATAATAATAACAGCCCCTGTTTATGTCCCACTGCTGGGCACGGGCCTCCCTTCAAGATGAAGGGGCTTAGGCCATAGTCCACCACGCTGGCCAAGTGCGGGTTGGCGGACTTCACACGTCATTCGAAAGCCAGTTAGGCTTTCTCAGACATGCAGGTTTCCTCACGATGTTTTCCTTCACCGAAAGCTAGTAACAATCGCACAAAGACGATTTGCTCATGATTAATTGAATAAATCAGAGGTGCGAGCCGGGGTTCGAACCTGCGCACCTTGTTTCCATGGCAAGCGCTCGCCCACTGAGCTGTTACAGCTTACAATGGGTGTGCAATACATAAATTAAGTCTTATGACTGCAGGTCGAAGAACATTTTTGGACCCCAAATGGACCCCTTTATGAGTTTATTTTCAAAAACTATTTACACATGGATTGCTTTAGTTAAGGTATTCGCAAAGTTTCATCAATGTAGCATAATATTTTTCCGCAGTTCAAACTTAAAAACCATACTAAAACCCCTTTAAGGGTCGGTTTTCAAAAAGTTTTGATACATGGTGTTTCTTCATTTCTTGTGTTTAGTACGTTGACAAAATTTCGTGTATATGTGGTGAAAAGAAAAATGTTTTCCATACAAACTATGAGACCCCATTTGACCCACTTAGGGCTTGATTATCGAAAAATGCTGAAAATTAGTTTATTCAATTTTTGTATTGAGTTTATGTACCGAGTTTCGTTACTCTAGATGTATTATAGCATTAAATGGAGATCGTTCTACGTGTAAACTTTCCAACCCCATTAAATGACCATAGGAATTGTTTTTTGCAAAATGCCGGAAATGGCTTTCTTAGATTCTTGTGTGCAATACATAAATTAAGTCTTATGACTGTAAGTCGAAAAACATTTTTTGGGCCCCAATTGGACCCCTTTAAGAGTTGATTTTCAAAAAATGATTATTTATACAATAATTGTTTTAGTTTGATAAATGTATTAGCAAAAATTTTGCAATGCAGCAATATTTTTTTTTTTCCGCGTTTCATACTCAAAAGCCATGCTAACACCCCTATACGGGTCGAATTAGACAAATTTGTGATACACGTCTTAATTTCTTTGGCTAAAATTTTGTCAATGTACAAACATTGACAAAATTTTATATCCGTGTGATAACGTAAAAGAAAATTTCCATACTAACTTTAGGAGCCCATTTGACCCACTTAGGGGTTGATTTTACAAAAATGCTCAAAATTGGTTTGTTCAATTGTTGTGTTGAGTTTTTTTACTGAATTTCGTTACTCTAGCTGCATCATAGCATGAAATAGAAATCCTTCTTTGTACAAACTTTCCAACCCCTTGATATGACCTTAGGGGTTGTTTTTCGAAACATCCCGGAAATAGGTTTCTTAGATTCATGTGTACAATATATAAACTAAGTTTTATGACTGTAGGTCGAAAAACATTTTTTGGACCCCAATTGGACCTATTTCGGAATTGATTCTCAAAACATGATTATTTACACATGGATTGCTTTAATTTGATAAATATATTCGCATAGTTTCATCAATGCAGTACGTAAATGTTACTTTTCACATTTCAAACCCAAAAACTATGTTAACTCCCATTTAAGGGTCGATTTTCAAAAAATTGTAATACACTTGTTTCTTTATTTGTTTTGCTCAGTACTTTAACATAGTTTCGTTTCGGTGGGACGAAAAAAATTTTTATTTTTCATACAAACTTTGGGAGCCCATTTGACCCACTTAGGGGTTGATTTTACAAAAATGCTCAAAATTAGTTTTTTCAATTGTTGTGTTGAGTTTATTTACCGAGTTTCGTTACTCTAGCTGCATCATAGGATGAAATGGAAAACCTTCTTTGTGCAAAATTTGAATCCCCATTAAAAAACCTTAGGGGTAGTTTTTCGAAAAATGCTGGAAATAGGTTTCTTAGATTCTTGTGTGCAATATATAAACTAAGTTTTATGACTGTAGGTCGAGAAACATTTTTTGGACCCCAATTTGACCCCTTTACGAGTTGATTTTCAAAAAATGATTATTTGCACTTGGATTGCTATAATTTGATTAATGTATTCGCAAAGTTTCAGCAATGCAATATGAACTTTTTTTTCCGCGTTGCATACTCAAAAACCAGACTAAAATCCCAATATGGGTCGATTTTCAAAAAGTGTGATACACGTGTTTCTTTATTTCTTTTGTTTAGTACACTGACAAAGTTTCATGTCCGTGTGACGAAAAAAAAATTTTTTTCCATACTAACTTTGGGAGCCCATTTGACCCACTTAGGTATGAAATTTCGAAAAATCCGTTCTTATTGTTCACCTACACTATTTGAATAATGTTGGTTCCAAATTTCAAGATTGTACGTTATATGGTTTTTGCTGTATCGTGATTCCTAGAAAACACCCTGCTCTTTTATTAATATAGATTTAGGTATAATATAAGTTTAGCAACACATTTTGCTGTCAATGCTTACTTGTTTCTAGTTTAGAACGGATTTATATCAAAGTCCACCCATACTATACATATACTACAACATACATATTAGCGGGTAGCTGTAACAGCTCAGTGGGCGAGCGCTTGCCTTGGAAACAACAAAGTCAAAGTCAAAAAAAGTCAAAATATCTTTATTATGTATAGGCCCCACGGAGGCACTTACACAAAAATCATTTTTACAAACTACCACCGGATCGTAACGCGGCCGCTACTGAGAAGATCCGGCAAGAAACTCAGCGGGCTTGTCTTTTTTTGACATTTTTTAAAAAAAATAGTTTTACTAATTTTACTTATGTCAGCCTTAAACTTCTAAGCTTGCATGAGTTGAGCAGTTCAAGCCCACGCAGCTTTATCCTCCAGGTAATCCGAGATTTTATAATAAGCCTTTTTTGACAAACGGCTTTTTATCAAAGGTTTAAATTTCTTTATTGGAAGATCTCGGATATCCTGTGGCAGTTTGTTATAAAAGCATATACTTTGGCCCATAAACGATTTGCCTGTTCTGTGGAACATGCGCAGGTTCGAACCCCGGCTCGCACCTCTGATTTAGTTAATTAATCATGACGTGTGAATCGTCTTTGTGCGATTGTTACTAGCTTTCGGTGAAGGAAAACATCGTGAGGAAACCTGCATGTCTGAGAAAGCCTAACTAACTAGCTTTTGAATGACGTGTGAAGTCCGCCAACCCGCACTTGACCAGCGTGGTAGACTATGGCCTAAGCCCCTTCATCTTGAGGGGAGGCCGGTGCCCAGCAGTGGGACATAAACAAAGGCTGGTATTATTATAAAAATCAATCAATAAAATTAGAAAAAAAAAAATAAAAAAATATATTAATTATTATTATCAATAAAATAATAAAGATTACCGGATCAGAAATGTCAAGCCAAACGATGTTTGCGTCCGTTCACCAATATGCTACGTGGATCATTTTTTCCCCGGGGGGAAACCTTCAAAAGGTCCTCGGGAGCTGTGGGGCTCAACCGGGATATGTGGGATTTTTACCCACTAATACCCCCCGCGGCTGTCGCATCGGCACATGAGAGAACACTCGGGCCCTCCGGTGAGATCTGCAATAGGAGCCCCTTAGTGTCTTGCCTTAGGCCCACCATCTGTGGGGACGCATTATAGCCCCCCGAAAACCAGTCACGGTGCTCACGGGGACGGGGGTCACAACCCTCCGCCGTCCTCCTCGGAGTCGCCGCCGTAATGCTACATGGTTCTAAGCTAACCATTCACAATTTCCAATGCTTCTATTTACTGCTACGGATTTAATTGCAGGTCACACAAGTCATATAAAAATTCCTGTAAAGAGGTATGTCTTTCAAACGACTAGTTCTGCGGGCAAAAGTAATTAGGTTAGAGTCCCGCGCGTGAGTGGCGTACCGACCGGAGCGCGCGTTGCCCGCGGCCCCGCTTTGATTCCACTGAGCACACAACCACGCACACTTTGCTACAAAATTGCCAAAATATGTACGAGCTACTTGAGTTTATAATTACTCTTGTTTTTTTTTTAGAAATGACTGCGTAGCTTAAAGCTTAGCTATAAAAATAATTTATTTTTTAAATCTTAAAAGAGACCGACGGACGGCGACGTTGTCTACGCACGTCTGGCTGGAAGCTCTAAATTTTGTACTATAGGAGTTCCAGAAACAACGTTGGTAAAGCAGAAATAAAAAAATTGTAGTATTCTTAAAAAAAAATATTAAAGCGTAGCCAGCCTAAGCCTCACCTAGAGAGGTTGAAAGATTTTGATGATATTTGGCACAGTATCTAACTAATATAATATTTAGTATAATAAGTTTACCAAGTTTTAGGACACCTACTTCAGGATAAAAATATTCTCACAGAACAAATTTCTGACATCATTAAGTCAAAAAAGAAACTTGGAGGTTTTATTTAACAATTTGACAAAGTGTTAACCCATAGATGGCTTGGAAATACTCTTACGCCCGGTTTCTGAAAGGCTATTCAAATGGATATTCAACTAACATGACTGTTAACTTGACAGCTTGTTCAAATCAATTCGGGTTTCTGAAACGTTAATTAGAGAAAAATTTACTAATCTATCATCATTTTAATTTGACATGAAGAATATTATTTATGTATGGCTACATTGCCTATTTAGTTCAATATTTCATTCAATAGCTCATTCAATTCAAAGATATTATATGGATATTATAATCTGTAACCATAGATGGAGGATCTACAGGAGGGATGGTCACTTTCTTTCACATTCGCACAAGAAAAGAATGCATTTATAAAGGTTACATGTGATAGAAAGAAACAGAGTATTTTTTGTCCTTCACCTTGTGTCACGATTCAAAGAAAAAGCACCTCCACACTCTATTTCGTGGGTTTTCATCCCGCGCGGATGTGGAGTGCGCATTTCACTATCGAAAATTTCAAAAGTAGCAATTGTTAATACAATCTTGGTATTTATGTTGCAAAGGACCTTTTATACCTAATAATTACATAATCTGTCATAAACTGGTAGATTATCCAAAACAAATAGTATAATTTAATACTTAATTCGTCGACCATCACCAATTAGTTGACATTGTATTTGACAAGAGAATAATCTTTGATCATGGCTTAATTAGCCTTTCAGAAACCCAAATTTGCTTTGACATGAACTTTCTGAAGCAAAATTTAACAGCCGTGTCAACTGACAGGATGTTCAAATTAAAATAGTTGATCATGCTTTCTGCAACCCAAAATACGCTTGACAGGAGATTTGACATCTTGTTAGTTGATTTTTGCGTTGATCATCCTTTCGGAAACCGGGCGTTAGAATCAGAAAATAAAAACTCAACTCACATGAAACCATTGAAAATACCTTGGAACTGCCATACAAATAGCGCTACAAAAGCTTTGAAATATTAAATAAATAATATAAAACAATCGCGGGTAAAACATTGCAATCCTGTAGAAAGGAAATTAAAAATAAGTTTTTCATTACTTTCGCCCGGTTTCTGAAAGGCTATTCAAATGGATATTCAACTAACATGACTGTTAACTTGACAGCTTGTTCAAATCCATTCGGGTTTCTGAAACGTTAATTAGAGAAAAATTTACTAATCTGTGATCATTTTAATTTGACAAGAAGAATATTATTTAAGTATGGCTACATTGCATATTTAGTTCAATATTTCATTCAATAGCTCATTCAATTCAAAGATATTATAATCTGTAACCATAGATGGAGGATCTACAGGAGGGATAGACACTTTCTTTCTCATTCGCACAAGAAAAGATGCATTTATATGGGTTACATGTGATAGAAAGGAACAGAGTATTATTTGTCCTTCACCATGTGAAGAAAAAGCACCAGTGGTACCCCATAGACATAATATTTTTGATTGTCAAGCGGCTCCACACTCTTATTTCGTGGGCCTTCATCCCGCGCGGATGTGGAGTGCGCATTTCACTATCGTAAATTTCAAAAGTAGCAATTGTTAATACAATCTTGGTATTTTTGTTGCAAAGGACTTTTTATACCTAATAATTACGTAATCTGTCATAAACTAGTAGATTATCCAAAACAAATAGTATAATTTAATACTTAATTGGTCGACCAACACCGATTAGTTGACATTGTATTTGACAAGAGAATAATCTATGATCAAGGTTTAATTAGCCTTTCAGAAACCCAAATTGGCTTTGACATGAACTTTCTGAAGCAAAATTTAACAGCCGTGTCAACTGACAGGATGTTCAAATTAAAATAGTTGATCATGCTTTCTGCAACCCAAAATACGCTTGACAGGAGATTTGACATCTTGTTAGTTGATTTTTGCGTTGATCATCCTTTCGGAAACCGGGCGTTTGTGTTCTTACAAAATAGCTTCCATTTTTTCAATAGTTTAACGTCGCAGAAAGAATTCAGTTTGAAGATATTAGAACGTTACGATTGGAACGGCCGATGCGATTGCAATAACCATATTACCGCAAAAGCTTTATTATTCATTTATTTTATAAAGATAAAACATATCTTTACACATACGTACCTACTGTTTTTGAAGTAGGTAACTGTTCTAGTAGCCACATACCTAACTACAGCATAAAGTAATTATAACATACTCGAAAACCCTCACTGAAACAGTCGGGACGAGACGCATGGAGTCAAAATTAAGTGATAAAACATTTCAGGGGCGCGGTGTGAGCGTAAAAGCGTTTACCCGTTTACGAGGAAGGACCCTTGCGGGGAGAGGCGGGCTCCTCGAGCCGGGAGCCAAGTGTTTATACTCTTAACCCCATCCTACCTTTGCACTCATTAGCGTACCATGCTGCTCATAACCGAGTAATATAGTTTTTTTGTTTTTCTTTTGCTTAGTGGCCTATCTGATGTCATGCTGCATTAGGCTAAATGACAGCTGTAACGACTACTGACTAGATTACAACAACCGGGATCGACTTTTTAGGTGCCGACCTAAGCATAGAGTCATTCAGTGCCAATGCCACTAAACATTCACCCACTTGTGAGCTAACCTTGCCTGACGTTGCTATAATTATATTAACAAAGTTTTGCACAGTACTTCACAGTATGATTGTTACAAGTCTGTATTTGTGTGTGACCAACCGTTAACTTTGCGCGCGAATCTCGCTCTGACCTCTGCTTGACATCTGTCAAATGTTATGACAGTCAAGCGTCAAGTGCGAGTCGCGCGGTCAGTGGCAAATGCCACATTAACGTACTTATCTTTTTCAAAACTCTAATTACAACTACCGAAGCTGAGCCTTGCAACATATTATTTGCAAAAGATTATTACATACTGTGATTACATAGCCCTCCCTAAGGCACGCCACTGAGCGTGATCTTCGGCTATCCAATTTCTGCCAACTGCAAATATCGTCTCTTCACCTAATCATACGTCATGGCGTCCTACGCCGCGCTTCCCAATTCACGGTCTTCACTGCAGAGTCAGTTTACCCCAACGGTCATCGGTTCTGAGGCAAATATGACCAGTCCACTGCCACTTCAGCTAGCTCATCCTCTTATCTATATCAGTCACTTTGTGAAACATCTAGCCGAAAGACATCCACTCCTGAAAAAAGGTCTCTCCCTTAGAAGGGAGGGGTTGCCATAATCCCCACGCTTGGCGGTCGGCTTGGGGATCGCAGTATAGGTGGTAGGTAATCCAATAGAAAGACGCTGCTGCCCGACTTCTTGTTTTACCTTAGTTGCCTCTTACGGACACTTAACGGGTGGAGATGGGAGGTTGATATTCTTTCCCGAACACGCCCTAGGTTAACGTAAAGTTACAAGTAAGTTATATACAGTTACTATGCGTTTTCAACTAAGAATGTGGCCGCCATGATGATCGTGACTGCGGAACTTCACTCGTTTTTTACGATTTTTGTACCGGCAGCAGAGTAAACACAAAATGAAATATTCGCTCCGGTTTTGATTATTTATTGTATAATGTCTTATTTTGCTATCTATTTTTGTTAAAACATCATTTTTAGAAATTTTATATTTGAAATGGCAAGATGGCGGCCACATTCTTAGTTGAAACGCATAGTACATATTTCTAATCTAATCACGAGTGACGTTAATTCACATAAACATTATGTTTAATACATATAACAAGAGCCCGGAGACATTCTCGCAATTATTACTAGTGGATGCCACTGATTGCGAAATGTGAATAGTGGAACATCGTGCTTAATGAGTTCTTACGTCACAGTCCGCGCTATCAATAAGCTATGAATAAGCCATGAAATATACGTTTCATGTGGTGAATGTACATATGTATAAACAATATTTGTAATCAATTTAAGGTAATAATAATAATAAATAATAAAATGTTTATTTATTGAAAAAGAAAAATTGTACATTGAACAGCATGCTCGATAACGTCTACATTAGTATACACTGTGTCGTAGACGCTAACATCAAATGAATAGTAGCAATATTTTCATTTAGTAACAATAAATTATACTGAAACAGAATGTTGTTTTCATCTTCAATTAAACAAAAAAATACAAAAAAAAAATTAACTATTGAAAAAATAAATGTTATTATAATCATCATCATCATCACCAGCCGGAAGACGTCCACTGCTGAACAAGGGCCTCCCCCTTAGACCGCCACAATGAACGACAATTTGCTATTTGCATCCACCGGTTTCCTGCGACGCGAACAATGTCGTCGGTCCACCTAGTGGGAGGCCTGCCTACGCTGCGTCTTCCGGTTCGTGGTCGCCACTCGAGAACCTTTCTTCCCCAACGGTTATCGGTTCTTCGAGCGATGTGGCCGGCCCACTGCCACTTCAACTTGCATATTCTACGAGCTATATCGGTGACCTTGGTTCTTCGGCGAATCTCCTCATTCCGGATTCTGTCGCGCAAAGAAACTCCGAGCATAGCTCTCTTGTTATTATAATACCAACGTAGAAAGGTATGTTCCTGGTGAATGTGTGTTTGTGTGTGTGTTTGAAGGTGTGTGCGTGTGTGAACACACCATGAACACAGGGTGTGAACACACCCTGTGTTCATGGTGTGGTGTGTATGCATTCTTGCTTGTATGTGGTAGATGAATTTATTCGCAAGTCCATTAGTTATCTAATAATTTTAAGAAAAGTTTCGGTGTCATCATATGTGAGACTTAATAACCATTTGGTAATTATTATTTTGCATTCACGTAGGGTATGGGAATAAATATTCAGTATTTTGTTTGCTTTATTGTAAATTCTGGGAGCAAGGCAGTAAAAGTGTTGATTAGAGAGAATTGTTCTACTAGTTTCTGTTTTACAAACTAAATCGGCTCGTCGTTTGTTAGTAATGTGAAGGAAGGGCAATTGTGAATGTTTTCGAAGAATTAGATGCATTATAAAGAGTTGTCTTACAGTTAATACATTTGCTATATTGAAGAGTTCTGTAGTAGGGAATAATATAGGTTTAAAATAAATGATTTTTAATACTGCTCTCTGGGCTCTTTCTAAACTTAATATTTTGGTTTTACCTGTGCTACCCCAAACAGTGATACAATATGATATGACTGATTGTACTAATGTAAAATAAACTGTTTTAAGAGTTTTTTGGTCAAGAATAGGTCTAAGCTTTTTAAAAACATACATTAATTTTCTGGTCCTATTTGTAGTTACTTTTAGTTGTTCATGCCACATTAAATGATTATCAATCCATACTCCCAGATATTTGATTTTCATAGTAGGTAGAATTTGTGAACATTTACAGATTGAGCTTGGGTTACAATTTTCATGAGCAATTAGCGTAAACGTAGTAGGCAGTGTTGAAGATTTAGGTGCAAAAGACATGTATTTAGTTTTGGATAAGTTTAAGGTCAGTAAGTTGTTTGATAACCATTTTAGGACTATTGAAAGAGCTAATTCAGCATTTGTTTGAGTTTCTTGCCAGTTCTTTCCATGAACTAGTAAAACTGTATCATCAGCATATGTTATGATTTTACAATGGGGTAAAGATAGTTGGCAGAGATCGTTTATATAGATATTAAATAAGGTCGGACCAAGTACACTGCCCTGAGGGACTCCAAAAACTATTGACTCATCTTGACTAATTAAATCTCCGATCTTGACACACTGTGTACGGCCACTAAGGTAGCTTTTGAAGATATCGAGGGCAATGCCTCTGACACCTACTATTTCTAGTTTCCTAATAAGGGTAGGAATAGAAACCGTGTCAAAAGCCTTAGTTAAATCAAGAAAAATACCTACAGTTCTTAATTTATCATCAAAATTTTTTACTATTGCTTCGGTTAAGTTTAATACAGCGTGTTCAGTTGATCTACCCTGTCTGAAACCAAATTGATTATTGGAAATTATATTATTTAAGTTTAGGTATTTTATTAGTCTATTATTGAGTATTTTTTCTAGAATTTTTGACAGTATGGTGAGAACAGAAATAGGTCTATAGTTGTTAATATTATGTCTATCTCCAGACTTGTATATTGGATGAACAAGACCTTTCTTAAAGACATTAGGGAATACTCCAGAGGACAGGCAAAGATTAAAAACATGAACTAATATAGGTGTTAATTTATGTCTAATAGCTTTTATAATTGAGGTAGGTATCCCATCCCAACCAGTAGAAGAGGTATTTTTAAGGCTAAGAATGATTTGCTCTACTTCTAAGTTATCAGTGTCAAAAAGTGACATAGAGGTTAAGGTAGGAGATGATAAAGAATTTTTTAATATAGTCTCATATTTATGGTCTTGAACGGGTTTATTTATTTGTGTCGCCAATTTTTTTCCTATATTAGCAAAATGGTTATTAATCGAATTTATGACAGATGATGAATCATTGGCCTCAGCTATAAGGTCGGTGGGAGAAACATATGACTTAGGAAGGTTACCCAACTTTTTAATAAGATCCCAAGTGGCTTTTGGACATTTGTTTACTTTAACGAATTCTTGACGTTCATATTCCCTTTTGAGTTTTTTGAGAAGATTATTACAGAAATTTCTATAACGACTGAAAGTAACTCTAAGCGTTAAGTTATCGGGTTCTTTCTTTGCTTTATAATTTAGTTTGTCACGATGTCGTAAACATCGTAGCAAACCGGGTGTCATCCATGGTTTGAGAATTTTTTTTTTACTAGAAATAACTTATTTGTATGTGTGGTTATTGATAACAGTTGATATAGTATTTGTTAATAAAGTTGCAGCTTGATTTGGATCTTTACACATTAAAATGGACGAATAATCAGTATTATTAAAAACTTTGATACAAGTTGCTTCATTAACACGTTTTGTCAAACGGTTAATTTTCTTACTTATTATTTTTGTGTCAGACAGAAGAAGAATTGGTGAATGATCAGTTATGGGGGAATCTAAAACTAAAGTAGTAGCAATACATTTTGTTTTCAAAATTATATGGTCAAGACAATTTGTATTTCGTGTTGGTATTGTATGAGCTGGTATTAAGCCATGAAATGCAAGTATGTCTAAATACTGGTTACAATTTGGATCATTATTATTATCCTGCATAATATTAATGTTAATGTCTCCAATTACGGCTATATTCTGAAAGTTACTTAAGTTTTGTAAAGTGTAATTTAGGGAAGTCATAAAATTGTCTAAGTTTTTATATGAAGGTGAGCGATAAAGTGCAATGTAAGCTATGTTCTGTTTATTCTTAAGGATTAAACAATTAGCGTCCAAGAAGTTAGGGGTCTCAACTATAAAATCCAATTCCTGTTTTATATAAGCCACAACACCATCATTTTGATTACTATAACTTGATACAAAAACATTATAGCCAGGCAATTCAGGTACATATGGACACTTACTTAACCAGCATTCAGATAAAATTATAATATCTACTTGAATTTTAATTCTGTGTAATAATATCTTCAGATGATCAAAATTATGATTTATACTTCTTATGTTAGCATGGAGTACATTTAAAGAGTCTGTGTTATTTAAGACATGTAACTTACATTGTTCAGGTGTGCATATATAGGCTTTCGAAACCTCTATTTGTTCAATTTCGTTTATATAATTAATATTACTCATCATAATGTTTTAAAAGTTTTAAAATATGAACATGGTTTAAGACTTCAAAAAATTAGAATAATAAATATCATTTGTAGGTTATATTAGAATTTATAGAAACATTTAGAAGAAATATTATTATATCCACAGCCACTTTAAATATATTATGAGTAGAATAGAAACTTGCTATGTGTATTTCCAATATAGTAACTAAGGACAAGCTGAAGAATGCCGTATGTATGTGTGTTTTATATGTGTATTTGTATAAAGTGGGGTATAGTGTATGTGTATTTGATTTTTGAAATGGTAATTTTGTTATGTTTACAAAACATATTAAAAAATACTTAAATGAAATTAAACATTTCTTATTAAAAGATATTGATAACAACAAGTAAGTATGAACTATTGCATGATGTCGACATTGGTAGTACAAATAAAAAGTCAATAAAGATAATAACTTATATCTAAAGTACATGGCACTTAAGGACCTGCAGAAAAATAATTTTTGTATATGTTTTAGATAGGAATCATAAGTATTAAAGGATGGAAGTAAATTATTATATTCTTTGACAAAAAAATATATTTTGTTTAAACTAAAGGATATTAATTTGAGATCAAAACAAAAATAAATCATGAAAATCAAATATGTCTTTTTGATTACTATTAATAGTGTCCAATAAGTATTTATTACAAGTTGCTGATTTAAGCAGTAGTAATGTCGGCTGAAATAATAATAAAATAAAAGTAATATACGCTTAATGTAATCTGAAACTAAAAATATTTTGGAAAGTAAAAGAAGTATAATTAATGTATTTAAATTGTGATGTTTTTTATCAGATGTACTTGTTATATTAATATACAATAATATCAAATTCAATGACATCAGACAATTTATTATAATTAAACTTAATAAACTTAATAATAGCAAGTAATTCGGCATTTCTACATAAATCAGATATAAGCAGAAATGTTTGCTTAAATTATCAGTAAATAAAAGTAGTAAAAAGTATTGAAAGCAATAGGTTATCAAAAAGACAATAAAACCAAGAACAGAAACTGAACCTTTACATAACTGAGTATATAGTCAACCTCCATTTATACTTTTCAAGTCATTCTCACATTTAATTAAAAATAGTGGAGAACCATCAAACTTGCGTAGAAAAATCTTCCCGTGTGATGTCCAACAGTATCTGAATTCATTTACTTTTGCAAAGTCCCGAGATAAGAAGAAAAGCCTTTTCAGTTTAGCGCTTAAATTTTCAGATATGAAAATAGGTTTACTGGGTCCTTTCATTTTGATGCAATCAGTAGTCAACTTAGCATTATTTTTGTTGTGCTTTTTATACATTTGAATAAATTTATCTTTCTTCAGAATGCTTGTGAAATCCAGTATGATTGGTTTATTGTCTTTATCTTTACTATTTATGCGAAAAACGTCTCTAATTTCTTGTAATTGTATGGGAACATTTATAAAGTTTCCGATGGTGATAATTATGTCCAATAACGACTCCTTTGTTTCTTTTTGCTGTGTAGGTATATTTCTAATTTCAACACATGTAGCTCTTACACTCGTTTCGTATTTATCTAGTCTATCTTCAAGCGATATTATATATTTTAGGTTAGATTAGCGTTCTAATTCCATATTGTTAATTTGTTGTTTTAAAGTATCATATGTGTTAGATAGATAATCAACAGAATGGCAAATGTCAGAGTTTTGCTTCTTTATTTCCTCAAAAGATGAATAAATTTTATCGAACTTCTGTTCTTGTTGATTTTTAATATCGAGAAACATTTGCTTTAGTTCATCCATTTGCATTAACATTTGAGAGTTACTATTTTCATCAGTCTGCTTACCTTTTTTACGAACAGATATATTATCCGACGATGGTGTTCGATTTGGCGGCATTTTCTTCAAAAAATTATAGCTAGCCAAGAGATTGTATTGAGTTTAGGCAGTAGGTAGCAAGGCTAGCCGCGTCAGGTACTTATGTACAAAAACTGGTGCGGTAGGGTTTATCACGAAAAACTGAAGCTAGGTATGGCAAGAAAAACTAATATTGCAAACACAGGGCACACTTTTTGAGCTTTGTAAAACACATTAACTGTATTTTAGATAAAAATAATCGGAGTAAAATTTATAGCGTCATTTCGCCATTTTATCGGTGTTGCCAGTCAAGGTCGATATAATCAAGACTTTTGCCGCCGTTTGCGTGGTGGTGGATAGTTGATGGTAAGCGATGAGATCCCTACATAGACTTACATATACATATGTACATTTTCAATAGTATTAGATACACATACGCGTCGGATATATAAAGCCCCTTTTTTAAAGTCGGTTACAAACTGTTACTCACCTTTTTACTTGCCCTCAGAAGCACGGAGGCGCTTAGTTCAAGTGGCATTAAACGGTCACCTATCTATGTAATTAGCTTGTCTAGCGTTGCTTAACCTAGTACGAAATATACTTTACGATCAATTCTCATACCTACCAAGTACACATACAAATATAATAGAAATCGATCGAGTCGTTTCTGAGGAGTACGACCACAAACATTGTGACACAAGATTTTTATAAAAAGAAGAAGACGTATTTAACGCGAACTAAAGCGGACGCCAAAGCTTGTATTTAAATGCCTCTAAACTTACCTGAATGGAATGCTCTCAAAGCCACGTTCCTAGGCGTGAAGCATTTGTATTCAGGAGAGGCTTCGACTGTAATCAGGCAGGTGATTCTCACAGGTCGCATGCATCGATTGCGATTCGACTTGCAATTGCACATTAAATTACAAACAGCGCCACGACACCTCCTGACAGCCTGACACTCACTGGGACCGTTACAATTGTAAAATTTAAATTTTATTGTATTGATTACAGCACTGAATTTAATTTGCAATTGATTGTGCATTCACTTTGGGATTGAGAATAGAATTTATGCGACATTCACAGCGGTGAGCTTTACATTCCTTAATTTAGATTTAAACGTGTGAAAAACAATTTTCCTAATTTATACAGCATTTATATGAAATTTTAAATGATTATTGTTTAGTGACTGAAGAATTTCATCGGAATCAGGCCGGCCTGGTAATTAACAATATTATGTAGCGAAATACATGAATCTATACATATAAAATTAAGAATCAAACGAACTTACCTTGTGAAGTTTGATGTCTAATTATATGAGTTTATTGAACGAAGACAAGACTGATTTACATGCAGCAGACGAGAGATTATGCTGCCCAAGTCACTGATTTAAAGATATAAATACATATTTTTTAAAATAAAATTCACTATTTTGACTCATTTCTCGGCAATGGCATGCAACCGGTCGCTATCTTCATTACTTTTAGAGCCAATTTTTTTTCGATACTTTTCGGGAGTATTGAGGGAGGGCGGGAGTATCTTGTCTTCGTTCAATAAACTCATATAATTAGACATCAAACTTCACAAGGTAAGTTCGTTTGATTCTTAATTATACTTCGTTTATTTCACGAAGACAAGACTGATTTACATGCAGGATGTTTAGAGCATCGAAAAAAAATTAATTAAAGATATTAAGACATATTGCCTATCTATATACTTAATAAATTTCTTGTTTAATTTTCATGGAAGATATACAAGTTCATACTAAATACCGCGACAATGACCTTCGGTTCTGTAATGGCAGAGATATACATCTCTCTGCGGTATCTCTAGTTTCCAATTTTCAAACAATATGGAAATAAAGACTCCGTCCACGTCTGTCAGTCGTATACTTTATCTAAACCCAGACCGCGATGCGATCTCCAACCCCATTCAAAGAACCTGCCCTGCAAGGTTCATTATTTATTATTCAATTTATGCACACAGAAGGAAACAATTACGTAAAATTAATAGGAAAAAATGTACAAAGATGCTGCTTGTTTCAAATGAAATCTCTTCCAGCAGACCTGTAAGAGGAGAGTTGAAAAAAAAAGAAGAGTAATGTGGACACAGTGCACATGGAGAAATAGAAAATAGATATGCATGTTTCCATATTTATAATATATACGCATCATACACATAAACAAACATATCGAAGGATATTGACGACCCATGTATACTTCCCACTTTCGTATACATATAGGTATGTTTAAAATTATAAGTAGGTATAGTAAATGTAGGTCGATGAGTTGGAAACAATTCATATTTTCTGTTAAATATTGTGGAACGTAGAGGTTAACATTTGATTAGAGCGCAGAAATATATATATATATTATTATTATTTTTTTAGAATAAGCTTAATCTGGAGTGAACATGTATACGAAATACAGCACATAAACAAACATAATAAGCAGCTGAAAAATTTGTAATGTTGTACAGTTTTGAGCACTCATTTTCTAAGATAATATAATAGCCAACTTGTATTCCAAATAAACTTTCATAGTTGGTGCAATAGTAAAAAAAGTTTTACTTTACTACTTTGAAGAACCTTATTTGTTGGGTATATAAGTTCATTATTATAATATTATTGTTGTCGTTGTTGTCGATTAGGGTAACAATGATAGATTCTGATTTCAGTTAAAGTAATGTGAGTGTAACCAGAATAATGTCTTTTAAAATAAATGATAGCGTAGCAATTATCAAGGGATAGCGGTATAACCACCCTGATCACATCTATAAGGCTATAATATACCCAATTATCATAAGGCGATTCACATAAAATTGATGATTCTAAGTCTGTATTAACATCTTTTACCATTAGACTACAGTACTGCAGTTAAAATGTGAGAAGAAACGTTAGGTAAAATTCGATTATAACACGAGTATTATAAGTAGGTACATCGATGCTAATAAGTCAGAATTACATAAACCAATAATTGATGTGAGTAATTATTATGATGGTGGACATAGACATCTAGAGTTTATCATTTTATTCTGTATTACCATCTATGATCGATCAATCGAATGATCTTGTAACTTATTATATAAAACTAATGTTTGACGGGACGGATAATGCGGTGGCTAGAAACCTCAACCGCCACCCCAAAGTCGAGGGCTGCCTCCCAGCCAGGATAACTGTTTGGATGTACACATCCCAGCATGAGGTTGTTACAATAAATTATGTATTCATATTTGTACATACACATGTCATTGTATGTTCGTCGGCGGCCGGATGCCGCCGTAGCACAGACATTGCTCAATGTTTGCAGTGTGTGGCTTAGGGGATTTTTTTATAAATTGAGAATACAGGCAGCTACTAATATAGTATTCCAAAGCATACCTGTAGCCTATACAGCTCGTAGTGTTTTTCTGCGTAGTTACTGGACTGCGGGCATGATGAAAGCGATGTCATCGATGTGCATGGATCTGCACAGGCCTGTGGTAGGGATAAACTCACGGCTTCTAGGCTGTCCACCCTCATACGTTAAAATCTTCTGCAAAATTCGGTGCGAAATTAAATTACGAATAACTAATATTCAAATTTTTTTTTTTACTGTATACGCTGTGGTTAGTAACATTTTTCAATTCAATTCAATTCATTTATTGCAAAATATGAGTACCTAGTTAATTTCAGGTGTTATACAAATAAAGTCCATCATATTTGACCTTGCGGTATGCAATAATATTTGTTTCACAGTTCTAAAGTAGACGTTGTTACTTGATACGAATTTAAAATATTTGAGCTGTGCAGGCAACGCTGTTGAACCTTCTTGATTTCCCTGCCTTGCCAAATTTACAAAACTGATATTGTTACTACCTATAGGTACAAAAATGTCATAATATAGGTTTAAGCAAGCTTCCGCCGTACTGGAATTAATACTACTACTGGTACTGAATTTAAGCATTCTATAAATGATTTATTTTACGCAGGGCCTTGGCCCTAATAATTGCTAAGTATAGTATGTCCTTGAAAGTGGTAAATCTGATTGATTATTAAGATCTCGTAATTTACAAGATTATGTTTTGTATACGCAAGTTATGCGCAATATTATTATTCATAACCAGTAGTCACAATCAGACTCAATCAGTATTATTATTTATACCTTTTTACTTGATTTACGCTTTCTGGGAGACATACTTTGCTATATCTCGGTCTATGCGCTACCTCCTCAGGTGGCGCTGGGCTACCTAGCTGGGATTCATAAAATCCATATCTAGCAGTATGTGCCTGACAATTTGATATTATGTCTGGTACTATACAATGCATTAAAGAGTGTTGATGTGATAGGAACAATACTCAGTGTACGTGAGGATCGAACAATAAATACACGTTGTAAGATAGTTATACGCCATAGGACCCATACACGATTTACACGAGGATCAATCAATAAACACATATTGTGCATTTTGTCACAGGACCCATACACGGTTTACATGAGGATCAAGTGAGTACTCGTTGCAACGTAGTTGGATATCTGGTACTTACACGGGATACTTACACGATGTCCATGAGGATTAAACAATGAATGCACATTGTAGTGTGGTTGGACGTCATATGATCCATACACGATTTACGTGAGGATTAAACGATGAATGCGCCTCGCGGTGTAGTCAGACGTCAAATGATCCTTACACGATTCACGTGAGGATTAAACGATGAATGCGCCTCGCAGTGTAGATAGACGTTAAATGATCCTTACACGGTCCACGTGGGGATTAAACGATGAATGCGCCTCGCAGTGTAGTTAGACGTCAAATGATCCTTACACGATTTACGTGAGGATTAAACAATGAATACACATCATAGGTAACATTGTATAGGTACATATGTCATATGATCCATACACGGTTTACGTGAGGACAATACGACTAACGTCTCTTGACCAAATCCGAAGACGATGACCGCTTCTAGCTATTCACAAATACCACACAAAAAAGACATCACAGAAAAGTATGGTTATAATTATATTTATTTATTTCATGGCACCTTCCGTACACTATATACGTGTATTGTGTATTCACGTAGGTTAGGTAACACATTTTCATAACACAAAGTATGTAGAGTATGCATAAATATTTTCATAACATTGAAATTGTGAGGTCGAAATGGTATATCTGATCTAAGATTAATTGGTGGGATCAAATAGGTAATTATCTTATATCACATCATCCCCGCGCAAAATACATACGTTGGGATATACGATTACATCATACGATGAGCATCGAATAGAATATGGTTCATGATAGGTACCTACCTTAATTATTTATGTTCTTTCCAAAAGCCAAAGTACACAAAAGCGCGCAAACGCCCTTAAGATACTGTGTTGGGACACACATACGATACACGTTTTGTGATACTGAGCAATTTACGTACGACATACATTGGCGTATTTATGATTGAGATGTTTTAATCACTATGCAGATTATTTAATTGATATAAAAATATAATAAGATGGTAGTTGAAAAAAAGAAAAATATTAGTCTGTACTTTGAGATATAATTTTTTACTCACCTTGAAGTTTTACGACAACCACAACAAGTAAAGAATCAACCAATATTATGCTGGCACATCTCACGACGATACAATATCTTCACTAGCGGAAACTTTCTTTAAATCCATTCTTAATTGATTTACTTATTTAAGTGGAGGCAAATTCACGCGCGACTCGGGCATCACAAAATCACGTAATGAAGATGGCGACCGGTTGCATGCCATTGCCGAGAAATGAGTCAAAATAGTGAATTTTATTTTTAAAAATATATATTTATATCTTTAAATCAGTGATTTGGGCAGCATAATCTCTCGTCTGCTGCATGTAAATCAGTCTTGTCTTCGTGAAATAAACGAAGTATAATTACTTGTCCTGACTGACTGACTGATTCATCAACGCACAGGCAAAACCGCTAAACCTAGAAAGCTGAAATTTGGAAAGTAGGTTCTTCTTATGACGTAAGCATCCATTAAGAAAGGGTTTTTGAAAATTCGACTCCTAAAGGGGATAAATGGGGTGTTTTTTATTGTATGAAACTTTTTATTTTATGGGTCGATTCACTTGAAATTTGCTGAAAAGATTCTCTAAATAAAATAAATCAATACGTATTTCGCGAATTAAAAAAAAAAAAGAATTGAGGGTATATTAGGGGTTGGTAAACTTTGTAAAAAATTGCGGGCGAAGCCGCAGCAAATTGCTAGTGTATTATACATGAGGACGGAAGAAACTTGTACCTTAGTATATTGAAATTATTTTTTTAGGCTTCTGTGTTCACATTAAGATTCCATTATTATTATATCGCGAAACTAAAGTGTAGTTATCTCTCTTCACAATATCTACGCACCCCTTCGGAAATAACGATCTGTGTATATTTGATTCCAAATGCAATATATGCTGAGGAATGAGACCATAATTACACATACTTACATATTACGGATTCTATTAAATGATACGAAATTTGAAACTCTAATTTCTTAAAATACCATCACGAATGAATTATCTTTTAACGATAGCATCTAAAGCGGCACATCATCAAACACAAACAATAATGTCCAGACAGCAGAGATTCGGTGGCCTATAGTAATTGCTCCATACATACACACAAACTACGGCGATTACAAAAGTCAGCCCCGGGCACACGCCGCCACTCCGTTCGTTATTTTCGCTAAATGGGCCCATTTGAAAATTAACTGCTCGATTGCTTCCGAATAACGTGGCAGTGTGGAGCCGATATATTTTTCAACAATTTCTAAAATAAACAGAAAGGAAGAGCGGTATTTGTGAGTACAACGCCATCTACGAGAGAGTAGCAAAACTAAAACAGCACATAGACAACAATAGCTGCCATTTCGGGTACACTTTTATTGCATAAATGTGACATTATAAAACAATCAAGTAAATATTTGCCCTCTTAAACATAATTACTGATACAATTTTCCACAGATAGATAAAAACTGTATTACATGAATATTTAAAAAAAAACTGATGGAGAGCAGCATAGCTAAGTGTTACTTCTATATGGCGCTAGATGTCGCTATATATCACTGTATGTTACATATTTTTAAGATAGATGGCACTTGTATCGTTACATACAAATCCTCCACGTCTTTTACAATTATAAAAGATGATTAGTAAAATAAAACAAAATTGACAACTTTCTTGGATAAATACAACTATAACTGATAACGCACACTTTTTATTGAGTGTTCCGTATTAGGGGGAAGAAGAATTGTTTTAAATTTTTCGTCTAAATGCACTTGCAATTTCCAGCGCTTGACTAATAAGCAGGGCTTTTTAAGCATAAAAATAGTTATTTTATGCAACTATTACCGCGTGATATAGGTAATTTTAATATGAGTGCTACTTATTTTATGAAATAAATTCCTAAAAATAGCGTGAATAAATAGAATGACCTGGAGTTGAAACATTGGTGGATGATGTATTCTTCATTCATGGATCTACATACAACTAGCTGACCCGCGCAGCTCCGCCCGCGCTTTAAACCTTTTCCAATGAACCAAATTGTGAATCTAAACCATTCTCGAATCCCCTTGAACACACACAAAAAATTTCATCAACATCGGTCCAGCCGTTTAGGAGGAGTTCAGTGACATACACACGTACAGTAGAATTATATATATAAAGAAGATGAAATATTAGAACTTTATGTCAAGGGAGCATACTTTGAGCAACAAAATATTGTATAGTAGGTACCTACTATCAAAACCGGAATACTACCAAAATATATTAACATATTCAACATATTTTTGTTATTAAATGCTTCTCAATGTTTGATAATTTTCTTTAGTTATTCTAAAAATAGTAGATTTATAATTACTTTTATGTTACCAAGATGCAGCAAAGATGCAGCCCGCACTATTATATATCTCGAACGGCTAGAATAACTTATGAATGAAATTTGTAGGTCAAGGCACTGAGGGGTCCCTGGTGCAGATCCCACCGAAGAGACCTGGGTGCCTCATGTGCCGATGCGACAGCCGTGGGGGTTTTAGTGGGTAAGAATCCCACATCCCCCGGTATAGACCCACAGCCCGGTATAGCCTGGTTTAGAATACGAACCTTTAGGTACAAATAATACTTTGCTAGTTTTCTATTAAATATTAATAATTGTTGGAACTCACCTGAATCTGCTCTGTCGCTTTCTTCGCCAATCCAGGATCAAGAATAGTGATGTCAAAATCTGTACACTTTCTCGCTGCTTCACTAAACGTCGCTGCATTTACGTAATATGCGGATCCTTTCTCGCTAGTTTCTACTGGTGAGTTCGGTGATAAGATACCGCTGTCAGTGTCACTAACATTTGCAGATTTACGCACAAGCCCTGAATTTTCACCCACCGGAGATTTCAGCGGGATCCGAGATTTTTCCGCGTTAGGAGATTTAAGAGGTATTCTTGACTGCCTAGGTTCCGACGAATGGAAACCTGTGGCAGGATCAAATATTACATAGTTATCTTTGTCGCATCTTACTTTGTTATTTACTGTGACTGTGTACTTTTTGTTTGGACTTAAATTTAAAAAAGGATCTTCACTATCTACAGGACTTTCTGGTATAATAGATTGTATCTTTGGTGTAATCTTTGGCACGGACTTCCCGTCAATGGTTCGTCTTGTCACGGTATCGTTCGCAAATTTTAGACGGACGTACTCATTGGATATCGTCCGTCGTATTGGTGATGACAATAAAGGCGATGGTTTGCAGTCTTGAGAGTTAATTTTGTTTTGAAAGAAATTTATTTTTGGTTTTTCCATAGTTATTGCTGGTGAAAAAGGAAGTCTTAATTTACCATTAACTTTTTTCTTTGGATTCGGACTTAAATCAATATTTCCTTGAAATGTACTTTTGTACACTGGTAACACACTTGACTTTTCGGCAGATTTTACAGGAGGTTTAGCTTGCTTTGAATTTATTTTACTAACGTCTAATGATTTGTTTAATTTCTTTATAGGTGCTGGAGTTTTAAGTTTCCCATCTTTAATCTTTTTATTCTGAGGAACTTTGCAAACAGCAGCAACACTTTTTTCATCAATAGATAATGCTTCTTCTTTGATAAAAGTTTTGCCACGATTACAAAGGAATTGTCCATTTTGAGCGATATCAAAAAGTTCCTCATTAGAATTTCCAAAAGCACAATCTAAGAGGATATCCACCTCACTCGATTCAGAATTGCTTTTAGAAGATCTACTCTCATTGATTATGCATGATATCCTTTCTTCCACCTCCGTAAGGGAATCCGACTTATCATTGTCATCTATACTCCTTGAAGTACCACTACCCGAGTCCGACGGTGTTTGCACTTCAAATATAGCCTCATGTGCTTGTACCGTATGATTGGACGAATTCTCGGGGCATGATTGTCTTCTTTTAACTGTTCCCGTAGCAGCAGACGGTGAGTCCCAGTCTAAAGTTTGAGTTGCACACGGGCCGTCACTTTTTTTAGACCGTCTTGGGCTTGTCATTATAATAAAATTGCATTTTTGTAACACTTTTCTAATTTGGTATTAACTTCTTGATCCACTCATGTTGTATTTACTTATGGGAAAATGAACTGATTAACATGTCGGAACATCGCCTGCAGGTAATATCATACTGGTGTAAGAAAACAGAAGTGTTCTTAACATTATATGCATACATATAAGCTAACTCGTTCCGATCATTAATGTAACAGACACGGACATGTATTGTATCGAGCTCGATCGTTATCTAATTACAAACTTGACGCGAGTGCACGTGGGACCGACGATATCTATGTTATTTTCTCTAATGGAACTATTTGTTTTGTATTCTGTGACACGGAAAGGGCTGGTTTTATAAATGGTGCATACAGACAATAACATGTATTTTAGACCTTATCGATTAAATAATAACTATAATATCCAGGGCCGTTCCACACACGGCCATCTAATGACCAAACTAAGTATAAAGATCCTGTCACTATATTTTGATGGTATCAATGCATAGATATAACTTATATTTCGATATAAATACTAAGACCCAGACATAAGACAAACATAAATATTTCATGGACAGAAATATTTATTTTAGGTAGAATGGAACCCAAACTACTTCACCAACGGACTCGGCAAATATATTAGTAATCTTGAGAACACGGTTTTATAGCGAAATTTTCCGCAAAATACACGAAAAAGAGAACTAAACACGAACAATTCCTTTTATGGTCGTTAAATGTGCATATTTCAAGACTACTTGAACAAAACTCCCTTCAATTTAATCAGCACTAGGGCCAGAAAAACTTGGAGCAGCACGTTTTATCTGTTAGAAAAGAACGTTTAGGTAGTAGTGGAGACTACGAAGTACTACGTAAGTAGATAGCGATTCAGACAGTCCGGTGGCGCTGCCGGAACGGAAGGTAGTTTTTACGTTCCTGACCTCGACTCGCCGGTATGTGCCGCCTTGGGAAAAACTACGTCTTGTATAGTACAAGGTATTTTAAATTCAAGCATTGTGATAAAAACAAGAATTTTTAAGGTAACATTTTATAAGTATTTTATAAGTTTATTTATATGTACACATTTATTTTCGTTACCCATTAATCTCTTAACTCCCACTGTTAGGAAAATGTTTTCTTGTCTTAGGATATAAAAATTAGGTTAAAGGATATAAAAATACGTAGGCCGTATTTCGTGATTTTTTATCAAACGCTTTCCAATAAAATATTATCTACATGATTTATTGTTGTCTTTTATTTACGCAAATACTCGCGGTTTATTTTAGATTTTAGTTTCCCGACGTTTCGAATGCTTTGCAGAACCCATGATCCTCCCGTGACCATCCGCGATATAATCCGTAAAAGTAGTTTTATTTCAATCTACATGATTTATTTCTTTCATACTTTATGCACATTGGCAGTGTACGTAGGCGGACAATACCTAAGGCACGATATACCTAATTAAATATTAGGGTATCATGAATACATATGAAATTATTTTTTTGTTAATGATACCTATATAAGGTACATCCAGTATATATACAAAAAGGACAAAGCAACGATGAACCATTAATTTAGCTGTTATCTAATTTTACAAACGAACCGCGATAACTAATTTATCCCACGTCATAAACGAACAAGATCAGAACCAGTGGCACAACAATAAAACGAATCGGAACCAACTCACAAAGTTGGCGGGATTCTGACAAATTGTCCCCAAGTGTCTGGTAACCTAATTACACAATAAGTTAGTACGATAAATAACAGGCGAAGGGCGAGGACAAGCAACTTGCACTATCGGAATACACTATCGTAATGACTATCTACCTATAATTATATCTGGTGGGGTATAATACCCAGTTATAAGTATGTGCAAGTTTAGCAGCACGTAATTTTGTGAGTGGAACGATGTGAGAACACACGACACCACATAGAAAACCCTAAAATATTCACCTAGGCATACCCTATTTCTCTTTACAAGATCAAAATCGTAGCAATAAATGTATGAATACACTAGTGATGACTGATCGGTGGCCAGACAAAGACAATTGGTAGAGTTAAATATGTCATAAACAACCCTAGCAATTTTAAAATGGGGTATACCTACTCTACTTCTAGATATATTCAAGAGTCAAGTTCAAAAGTATGATTGAAGTCAAAGTTAAGCTATTAATATTCTCCTTATTAGAGTGTTTTTACCTTAATCAAGCTATAGCGAAGTAACTTTTATACTTCCAAAACAGGTACAAAACTCTTGGTGCTCGTGTCCAACTGGAGATTTTTTCAGATTAATATCTGTGTACATTGATATGTAGACAGACAAGTCTATTTACACAGAATCTTGTTGTAGAAGTTTCCCTGCATGGTTATATCGAAGCTAGGCAGATTGTCTTTGTAACTTTATCGGAGCCGGAGAATTGTGTCCACCCGGCTCCGGCTATCGGTCTAAATTTATTGCAACAACATATTCCCTTTATATCCAACACAAACTTTCTAATCTGTTGACTTGGAGCAAGTGTAGGGTTGAAATTGGATACACCTGGGTTTCTTCATGATGTAGTGATTGACTGTTAGCGAACGGTTTCACCAGGCTGGGGCGAAGTTCAATCTCATGGGGTTAGCTCTTTAAGCAACCATAAGCTTACAAAAGATTCGATACAAAAGATCGTTTGGTAGCATGGTGCCAGTGCATAATAAAGATACATATTTTGGATTTGAATTTGAGTCACCCAAAACTGTTCCTATTAAGTCATTTGGGCTTGGTAACAACAGGTGGCCGAATATTTGTCACTGTGGTGGTCCCTTGTACAAAAGACTTACCGCTTAGTAAAAAATAAATTCTTGAGTTAGGAGACAACAAAAATTCTAATACACAAAATAACAGAAACTGCATTCGTTCAACAGACACATTACGTTACAGACTTGAGCTTTCCTTAACGCCAAGGTATTTAGTATTCCGATAAATAGTTCGGCATCCCTAGTTTCCACCAAGCCACCAAGTGCATCGGAGGTGCTTTATTTACCGGTACTTTATTGTGCATTCTCCTCAAGGACCAAGTTTACAATCGAAGTTTGTGTTACTGCATGCACCACGAACTTAGAGAATGCATTACTTAGCTAAGTCTGCGCAATGTAGATACCTGTAACTAATATGATAGGGAATCGTTAGTGATTAGAAACTAATTAATTTACCATAAATATTTTCTGAAAAAATTAAAACCGACTATAAAAAAAATGATCTAAAAGTCATTAAGTAACGATAATATATTGAAATCGGTGCTAAGAATAGGTTTATGGTGTGTTAACTAAAATCAGCACCGATTAGCACCGATTTTTTTAGTGAATTTAATGTTATTATTTTTATTTATTTATTCAAGAAAAAAGTAATAATAATAATATCTTGGGACAATCCACACACGGTCATCTGATCCCAAACTAGGCAGAGCCTGTACTATGGAAACCAGACAATTGATACTAATACTTTTTTTTATAAATACATACTTAAATAGATAGATAAATAGCACCCAGACACTTGGTGGGAATCGAACCCACGACCCATCGGTTAGCGGACAGGGTGTCTAACCATAAGACCAACGGGCCCGTCAAAACATCAATATGAACTAAAGGTGCATCATAAACTCGTTCGAGTTTTACCGTACACCAGTAATGTCGACATTATTTAATCAAGTTTTAAGTATTAAGTTCGCACAAAAAAAATATTATGCCGTCATAAAAACAACCAACTTTCTAGTTAAATACAAAGTACTCTGTGCAACCAACCTAAAAGGAAACACATTTTCCATATAGGAAGTTCAAAAATAAATATCAGATTGAATCAATCGCCCGATACATAGGATGCTACCATTTGTTTGCATGCTCTATCGTTAAAATATAGAGTATGTATATACGTAATATATAGAAATATGTGTATGTAAAAGTGAAAAGTATGTATGTGTATGATTGTATGTGCGTATGTCTGTTCGTGATTTTATTTAACTGTGTAAGTTATTTAAGAAAAACTCATTTAACTTAAATTTTATATTTTTATTTGTTAGTTCCTCTCTTAATTTGATAGGTAATTGGTTTATAAGGTAAGGTTATTAAGATATCAGCAGTACGTACGTGGGCTGCATTAAATCAGATAATATAAACTGTAAACAAAAATATACTTCTGGCGACCTTTTTCAGAATATGTTCGTGAATTCCAAAAATATGACAAGCTAAATGCAATTCACTATTATTCATCATTGTAATTTGCGTTCACGTTATCACGCAACTCGAACGACTATGCTAAACTAACTTGCGGGAAACATTCCATATCTTTAAAACTTAAAAACCGATTTTAATGAAATTGATACTCTTCTCTAAGTTGAAAGATACTAAAAGAATTACTTACCACAATCGGATTTATATCTACAAATTGGAATTGAATACTTAAATAGAAATTAATTATTCAACTATTTGCTTTCAGCTCTGAAAAGAACAAAGGATATCCATATCCTAAGAAAAATACATCTGCCGTCTAATTTACGGGACCCATAAAACGAGGTTAACGCATACTGTTTCAAATATTCCTTATCGTCGCATTCCCGTTCCCCGGTGAGCAAAAACAGGAACTTTAACTGCTACGGACCCCGATTCCGTCCGTCTTAAGTGATTTACAGGCACCGAGCGACGCAGCCTTCATGGGGAGAGAACCTCCTTGAACCGGGTTACTAGACTTATCACCAGAAAATATCCCCCGTCCCTCTCCCACATTCAAAACCGGAAAAGGACAGAGAATTTTAAGGTTGCAATAGAAATTTCAAACGTGTAGGTACGCCCCAACAATATCCTACTAAATGGGTCAGGAAGGCGAAGTTTACGTCGCATTTCCGCATTAGGGAAACCGAAACGCAATAAAATCTGCACCGTGGAGGCGGAATTAGAAAATTATGCGCCTTTAGCTAAGCTATTTCTGAAACGATTAGATTTATGAAAATGAACTCTCTCGTTTTCAAATGAAAATAATCATGTTGAGGTAATTTAATAGAACTTTGAGAGTCAGAAGCTACAACTTTTAAGTGACTATAAACTTCAGCTATAAACCAATGGACAAACAACTGAAATAAACCAATAAGACTGAGCTACGATTATGGAATTAAATGATTAATATTTTAGGTAGCGGTCTCCACATTTCAGAAGATCTAGCCATCCTTGTTCTTCTCATTTAAGTTGTGTTGTATTAACAACGGTGAGTAAGGTTTCCATTACTGTTGACCAGCCAGCTGCGGGACCAACATTTTTCTCTATTGTTGCCGGCGTAAGAGTTCTTAATAGAAAAATCTCTCTTAATTCGGTTTAAATCCATATATAGATCTTCTGAAACTTCATATAAGTTTGATGTATATTCAGATTTACAATATTCACTATCATCTATTTCAGTTCATATTTTAAAATGAATATCTTTAAATAAAGTCCAATGACTCTCTAAATTCTCCTTTCTAACTTCTATAGGTATAAGCTTTAGTAATTCGATCTTTCGGTGACTATGAAGTTTGACCTGGCACTTCAATAAAGGTGTGATTCACGTGTATTTTTCTAGCAAGGACTATTCACGAGATTCTTGGTTTTATCATAAAATACTGGTACACCTACATTATATATTCATTTTTAAACGCCTATAGAATCCCTTTAAAAACAAACAATAAAACAATTTAATAACAATGCGTCACAAAAATATATCATAAAAAATTTAATTTGAACCAGTGTAGAGCAAAGGCCCGATGCCCTTTCCGCGGCCAATAACGCAAACTAATAAAACCGAATACGCAACGCACACAATGGGGCGGCGTAAACATTTTAGCGTGGCATTAACAGCAATATTTTGTGAGGAAAGAAATATTATTTGCATTGGTAATGCTGGGGCGGGCCCCCACGCCACGCGGGCTCTGCAGGAATGCACCGCGCTGCACTTGTCTTCACTCTTTTATACTCACACATACATATACATAGTAGGTATACTCCAGGCTGGTACAAAGACCGCACGTTTTTATTTATTATGCGTTTTTTTTAATTATACTCTTTGCACATTATATACATATGTGTACGTAAGTATGTATGAGATTGTGAAAAAGTACTGTATATTACTCAAATTATAAACATATGTATTTAACACACTGACTTATAAGTCTATGATTTAACACTATAAGCAGTTTACGACGGATTATCATAATGAAAATGTTTAAAATACTTAACGACGAACAGGCGACTAGGTTCGCAAAACATTATGTCCGGTGCAATATTAGGTAAGTACTTTGAAACGGAATTCACGAAAAAGAAAGGCTAGGCCCATACTTACTCGTTATTGGTACATTCGGCAGGCTTTAAATTTTATCTATTAAACAATAAGTACATATTAAAAGTTAAAACTAAGTTTATCTTAAAATCACTAGTGTCACATCAAGCAAACCGTTAGTTTCACACACACATACAAACAGAAGTGCATTTGTAGCAATGCAGGGGAATTTTCCATTAAATATTTAGATTAGATTTTTCGTGTTCCATTTATCATGGTTTAATTGTGTTGGGGTGATGGCTTCTACGTTGATGAAATTGTTCATACAGTTGCTGAAGATTTGTTCGATAATCCTTTGATATGATAATGTAATAAGAATACGAGCCTTGTCTTGATCCCTTTAGAATACTTTAGATGCTCCCAGAGAATTGTATCACGCTGTAAGACTTTTGTATTACCATTTCAATTGCCCCTTTATTTGAGAGCTGAAAAGAAACGGATATTATTCTAGGAATTGTATCAAAGATTTGTTAGTTATATTTGAAATGTACTACTAACTAAGCGTTGTCAAAAGTGTCAGTATAATTAATGTGATAATTCTAGTATTTATATGCACTAGTAAATTAGATATTTCGTAAATTGGGTATGATGTTGTCTTTTATATACCCGAATACTCTACATTGAAATAAAATTACTATTAACAACGATATATTTTTACGGTTATATTTTTATAAAAATATATCGATGTTATACTGATACGGTAAGTATACTTGCGTACACTTGCGGAAAGTAAATTCTAAAGTAAACCGCGATATATTCCGTAAAAGTAGTTTTATTTCAATTACAATAATATGTCCTTTAACGATATTACGAGGTAAATGCCTACATTTTAAGCGACTTTTATGGATACCAACACAATTATTTGGGGTGGTCTTACCTAGACAAATCGCTAGTCTAGTACAAGGTATCGTAGATTGTAGTAACCTTTAACACTGTCTAGATAGCTTACTCCATTTCAAACAAATTTTTAATAATAATTAGGTAACATAGATTTATGTGATGCTAACCTCTTAGAACTGACGCTACTTACGCTGAGTTATCTTTGCAGGTAGATATTGCAGTTACTAATCCAGACGCTAAGCAATTTATATGAATTATGAAATAGGTGCACTAGCGTCCCATGCGCACATGATGGTATGTACGCATAATTGCATCAAGCCATTGGGAGCGTCCCACAGGCTACACAGACACCGTGGCGACGTGTTAGATAATGTAGCTTAGTTAATATACACTGGTAGGATAAGCTCGTCAGGTATTGTGACTTTAGACAATGACAAATACAATAATTAGTGGTTCATTGTGGTTGACCCAATGTAGTGAGTTCGATTCCCACCGAGCGTCCGGCTGGGTGTTGCCCATCTATATAAAGTATGTGCTTACGAATAGTAGGTACTTATATAAGTAATAGTATCAGTTATCTGATTACCATAGTTTGCCCAGTTTGGGATCAGACAACCGTGTCTGGATTGTCCAAGGATGTTGGGAATGGTTACTTTACTGTGACGAATGACGGATGGTTGAAAATGAGAATCAGGCATAAACTATTTTAGAACTATGATATGATTCAACGTATTGAAGTTGTGTCACATTTGGGCATCGGTCGTCAACAGTGGACATCTTCCAAATCTTGGAAATCGGTATGCTCGCGTTTGCGAGATAATTAGCAATTAGTTGGCTTTCGAAACCCTTAAAAACTGTTTTTCTTTGGCCAATTTCGTTACGCATAATAACGTTGTTGGCACGTAGACGTCAATGTTTCTGTACAATTTTTTCTGTACATAGTCTATCTGCGAATTTACATGTAAGTACAACTCTAATGGTGGTAAGAGAGACCATCATATATCTATATAAATAAAAATGATGTAATTATGCGCTTAACTTCCGAACGACTGCACCAAATTGGATATTTTTTTTTCTGTTCGTTATTGTCAGGAGAAGGTCTTACGGAAAAAAAATAGAAAATTACGCGGGTGGAGATGCGCGGGACAGTTTAATATAAGTCTCCTGCGGTCCTCCTGAGCTGGCGGGAACTCCACTAATATTAGGCCGTGATAATTTTGGAAATTTGTTATTTATATCCAAACGCCCGCTAGCTTATTTGTTCGCTCGGCTTCTAATTTTAGCTCATACACTCGGCAAGCTTTTTAACTTCGAAATAAAAAAAAACTAGTGTATCTATCGCCTTAATTTTTGGTAAAAAATTGAGGAAAATAGATTCCAAACTTCTGTACGTATCTGTTCGGTGTAACTCGGTGGTGTAACCGCATTCCGGAGCACATACGTTCCATTACAGCGGATCACCATTGCCACCGGCTCCCGCCGACCATAAAAGGCGTATTTTCTGTATTATGTGCGCTCCTAATATGGTTTACCTTGTTTACACTGTTTTTGTAACATTACTCTTTGCTCAGAACTTGTTTTTGGACGTAAAATGGAATGTAATTTTGTTTTGGTACTATTGCTTTTACTGTAGTCTCTATATACTCTAGCATGAGTAGGACTAGATGTGGAAATGTAATGCAACTACACACCGAGATAAAATAGAAGAAGTTAGATGGCTCAAGATCTAAAATAGAAAAAACTTGTTTTGGAGGTTGTTTCAAGTTACCTTTAGGGTATTTCGCAACAAAAGCGAGACGTGTATATTTTTTCAACACTTAGTGATAGTTCAAGCAGAAAATTTGCCTGATGGTAAGTGACACACCGACCCGTGGACAACTGCAGTGCACTGCCGCTCGTCACGCAAGAAATTATTAGTTACTATGCTTGAGCCATATAAATTCACTAATAATAATAGTAATAATACTAGTAACAACAATAATAAAACTAGTAAACTAGTAATAATGAGTTTGCTGGATGAAAACTCATATTGAGTTAAGTTCGCCCTTTGTAATACCTTTTCTTTTATAACTGTTTTGTGTGTATATGTGTACAATAAAGAATAAAATAAATAAATAAATAATACTAGTAATAACTAATAATAATACTAGTAATTTTGGGATGCATAACGTTCACATTTTAGGTAATATCACTTAACGCAAACTAAGTTGCGATTCCACAATTCCTAAACTTGAAACTCGGCAACCGTGCGTAGCATATCAGCGCTTCGACCTTCCGAACCCCTCACCGAAACTCTTTCCTATTTATATGCAGATTCCATGACCGACCATAAGTTATCCGCTCAGAGGATCATACCCTTAATGACACACGGATAAACTACGATGGGGTGAGTTTTTACACTTATAGAACTCTGTCGTACCAATGGCATCAAGAATCAACGGTCCGGAATTAATTAATGTGGGGCGACATCTTGTTTTATTATTGAAATGTGGGGATTAGTCGGATTAATATCGGCAGTGCTAGTGGCTATCTGTGTTTTATGTGGTATGAGCGAACGAACTGTTGCAAATTAATTACTTTTAATTAAATTTATTAAAACTTCATTCCCATGTGTGTTTTTGCCAACAACTATACGTTTTATTATAAATTATTATAGATACATCATCATCATCAGCCTTAGAGAATTAAACCAACTCTCTAAGTCATCAGCCCACATCAGTCCTCCTATGTCCAGCATAGTCATATTTCTAAATAATTTAAAGATACCGTTAAAATTAATTTGACAATAACTTCGGAGATACCATATATGTACAACATTTTTATATGTACTTTTTTTCAATTCGATCATATAAACTGGTCTTACTGTTACAATTTTTATGTCCACGATTTTAAGCTATATCTAATTTAATGAAACACGTTACTTCAGCAAAATACGGCTGTATTTATAAATTCTTGTGTGCAAAATTGCGGCTGAAGATTGCTTACTGAGTAAGCAGAATTCTGATTAAATTATGCGATATTAAGAAGGGGAAAGGCGTCTGAGGGAAAATAATGAAAATATTGCCAAGGGTGATTAGCTCGTTTTGATTATAAATTTCTAGTGCATATACACGTATATATATACCTATATGTAGGTATGTATTAGGTCATCATCATGTATTAGGTAGGTATATACAATATGTATGAATGCTACATTTCTTAGGTAGGGCTATGCGACTTTTTTCCTTTATATTATATATACTTATTTTGTTTTATTAAATGTATGTGCTTATAAATTAATAATTTCTTGCGTGTACTAATAATACACTGAACACATTACATACTTGTGTGTATAGAAAGTAAGAAAAACTAAATACAGAGTTTCTTTCTTTCTATATTTATTATGTTTTTTGTAATGCAACATAGTGAGAAGACATGCGATTATATTAGTCTAATAATTGGCTTGTCGTTCATCAGCTGAGACCTGCTCGAAGCCTGAGACATTTATATTGTTTAATCTCTTGATCCACTGAGAATAGTAGTAGTAGATTCTCCAGCTATAATGACTTTCACACCAGAACATATATCATTATTGCACAAGGGTCGTCCAACTTATTTAACTAATAATTCCTCTAGCAAATAAGTATATCAAAGTGAAAATAAAGCACCTTTCTCAGTTTTCTCACTCACAGTACATGAGAGAGATTGCTAAAACCATTAACGGCCGTTATTTACACTTTACTCGTAAAGTGACAATAATGGACTGCATAAAATGAAAGCACTAAAAATATTCTCTACTTCAAGTTTTCACATCCGACAATAGATAAGCAATATGCAAATAGTGAAGTATCATCAATCGTGTTGGCAGCAAGATGAATAGTGCCTCTGACACTTGCACACTGCAACGGAGCCGCTCTGAAATAGGGAGCGAAATAAAAAATGTAACTACATAGTATAGTTATTAAATCCTTCAAACCTTCAAACGTTGGACAAAGCTGATACATTGAGTTTAAAGATTGACCTTAGCTTGCCGAAGGGTCTAGCATACACGATACTATACAGCTACAGTGCCCTTCATGTCGGAACACAGCACTTTTACACACAGCCTGCAGGGCGCAACGGGAATCCACTTGTTTGCAAACCGCATCATGGGTTTAAATCCCGCGGGTGACAATAACTTTGTGTAGTTGTTCCTTACCGATTAGGATAATGCGGTCCAGTCTGGAGAGTAAGGTAAGATGGTCCATGCGTAGGATGGACGTGTAAAAAGTCATCTTGCACTCAGGTGCAAGGAGGTCAGCCTCTCCCCGGTCGTGTCGGTCATCCATCTCACTAGATTGTGAGAACAAAGGGAAACAGAGTGCACCTGTGCCAACGCAATCACTTGTGCACTATGATACCTTCTGCGTAATTGGCTCGCGCGGCAGTCTCACGGCGTGGTTTGTGTAGACGTCTCTCAGGGCCGTTCAGGCGCACGTTGCCTCGGCTGAGCTTAGCTCAACCAACCACACATTTGCCTCGAGCTTCGGCGAGGCTGCTGCGCGAGCCCGTGCGGCCGGTGGAGACAAGGCTAATGGCTAATTGTGTTAAAAATAAGCCACCGTGGCCGAATACGGCCTAGAGAACATTAGGTATACCTGTTTTTGCAAAAGTGATCTATAACTTAATGAGCAATGTGACAAATAACTTAGCACGGCACGATTATTAATCCGATACCCCAATCAGCTCAAATCCAAGTCAGTTGGTAAGGGTCAACGGTGCAGGTCACGGTAATACCGGCCGTAACTCAACAGGTATTACCGTGATCCTGAATGACCGGCGCCCGGTCATGGGCGGAATTAACATACTGCTCGGACCGGGGATCAGAGATTTATGGCGCTGTTAATGACCTGATGCAATGATAACTGTTTATTTATGAACTGATACTAGATAGAGTTGTTTTATTAGATTAGGGCAGTGGGTTTTTTTTTTTTTTTCATTTATTTCACATTTCACAATTTTGTTACAAACAAGATTAATCGCATTACAAAAAACCACAAAGGTTTGTCCTTAATGCTAAATATCATCTACATCGAGCGTACTTATGAAATAATTTAGTAACTTATTTTTAATGTTTTCAGTTGTCAGTGTATTGCGTAAATCTGTCGGTAACTGATTTATTAAAACCGGTAGTTCTTTCACCATACATATTATTTGCGCGCACTGTTCGTAACTGGCTGTTAGCCACTGCCCGTGTATACACAGTATGTTCAACTTTTTTACATAAACAATCCTTATTGAAATAGTTCTCTTTTAAAAATACATATTTAAAACGTTGTTGGATAGGTAGAATTTTACAATATTTAAAAAGACCTAATTCGTCATTATGAAATTGCACTTTTACTTGAGGGGAAACTATTGTTTTTAAAATTCTCAATTGTGTGGGTGTTTATTTGATTACTTTTGTCCGGAAAGGATACAATACAAATGAATTTTGCAGTAGCGATTCTGCTCTAGTTTGACATCCAAATCTTCTTTGTCGGCTGTCAACCATGATAAATGTGCTTTACTTGTAACTGCCTTTTAGGTAAGAATCCCATACATACCGGTAGACCCACACAGGTCCCGGGGACCTTGTGAAGGTTTCCCGCCGCGAACTATAAAATACAAGGTATTGTTACGACCGGGAGATAAAAGTGTTAATTACTCCGTTAATTATTACTTAATTGCAATGATCTCAAAACGCATTGTTAGTCTATAGGTCTACTATCGATTCGTACCGAAAGATCTCGAATTCTCAATAGAAAGTAGGTCCCTCCAATTCGCATGTACTTGTGTAAGTACCTACCGCTCGCTCGCTCACGGGTCACTGCCCCGCCTATTGTTAGTTCATTCTCGAAGGTCACGCCGCTATTGTATCGGCTCGAAAGTACTAGACTATACAAGTACTTACGACTACATTCGAGAGAGTTCCACCCCTCTGTTAATTTAGGTATATAAGCCGACGCATAGAGGCGCCCAGACAGTTTGTGTTTACAAGCGACAGCGGAAACATCTTAAGGAAGCGATCGAAGAGAATTGTACCAGCGACCCTTGCGACGACTTTGGACTATTGTGAAGTACTGTGCGACTCGGACTACTGTGCCTTGTGTGTATACGGCGTGTATAGTGTATACAGTTGAGTGTACGTGGAATAAAATCTTCTTTTACGTTAATCGGCGTTTTAATACCCACCCGCACGTAACAATTGGTGTCAGAAGTGGGATGCCGATTCTGCCGCGTGAAGAAGAAGTGCGTACTCCGCGAACAAGAAGACAGGTGGAGATGGATGCTGCACGTCGCCGTGGTCAAGAGGAGGAGGTCCAGCCTGAGAACGCTACCTCGTCTGGTACCGCACCAGTGGGAAGCTCGACAGAGGTAAATCTCTAAACCCTGCTGGCTGCTATCCAAGGTATGCAACAGGCTATCCAGGATAACCAAGAGACTACCCGCCGCGACATCCAGGCTATCCAAGAGGCCACCCGCCGTGACATCCAGGCTACCCAAGAGGCCACCCGCCGTGACATCCAGGCTACCCAAGAAGCTATCCAAGAGGCCACCCGCCGTGACATCCAGGCTACCCAAGAAGCTATCCAGGAGGCTACTCACCGCGAGATCCAGGAAATATATAAATTACAAATAAGGTTACTAAAAACTATTGTTCCATTAAAAATTAAGTACAATAACAAAGATAACTATCATAACTTGTTTCATTATTGTAAAGTTCTCAGCGTATTTGATAAAGTTGATTTGGCAATTGTAACTGAGTACAGTAATAACATGGGTAACTTAAATAAGATTAAGCGACCCATGACTTTACGTAACTTACAGTATCTTCCAACTTTTGAAATACCCAAATGTAATAATGCTTATGGTGAAAGAAATTGTAAATGTATTCTGCCAAAAATACTTAATAGATTGCCTAAATCAGTACTTGAAAGGATTGTAAGCAAAAAACCAGGCCAAATTAAAAGTATACTCAAGAGACACTTCTTAAATATGTAATAATTTTCAGACTTAAGCTGCTACTCCTTAACTGTATAATCTTTTCTCATTAAGATTTTAGTTAAGAAACATGTCATTTTTGTTATATTTTTTTTCCGATATAAACAGTTCATTTATTTATTTATTTTTTATTTAGGCGAACCAGGAGGCTACTCGCCGTGAGATTCAGGCCAACCAAGAGACCGTCCTGTGCAAGATTGACGCCGGCATTTCTATACTCGGTGAGAAAGTCACAAAACTGGAAGTGGACGTCAAAGAGGTTACTCTTAAGACGGAAAACCTGGAAGGCCGCATCGATGAACATGATAGCCGTATTCATGTACTGACTAATAAGGTAACTAAACTAGAGACTCGTCAACCGCTAACCGTGGCCTCATCATCACCATCAGCAGCAAAACTCGACCTTCCGCACTTTGACGGGTCTTCATCATGGACAGCCTTCCGCTACCAGTTCGAAACACTGGCCAACGGGAACGGCTGGACTGATGGCCAATCTTTTATGGTCCTGACGCTTGCCCTGCGAGGAGACGCTCTGATGATATTGGAAAACCTGCCACTTGAAGGACGGACCTTGGATGCTCTCTTGGAGGCATTAGAGACGCGTTACGGTGAAAAGCACCTGGAGCACGTTTATCGAGCACAACTCCGCGATCGGACACAAGAAGCCGGAGAAAGTCTCCAGCAGTGGGCGCTTGAGGTGGAAAGGCTGGTGCGTCGTGCATACTCATCGGCACCGGCGACTGTGGAGGTGAATCTTCTACAGTCATTCGTGGATGGCATACGGGACGCGGAAGTCAGAGCTGCCGTTCGTCTGAGCCATCATTCGACGCTAAAGAGCGCATTGGCTCATGCTCTCGAAGTGGAAGCAGTACGTCAAGACACCCGAGTACATAAAATCCGGGAAATAGCGTCGGATGACAGGAAGCCTCAGTATGTCCCCACTTGCTATGGCTGCGGAGAAAAGGGGCATATTCGACTGGAATGTCGTAAAAAGAGAAAGAGGGTAACGAGCTCCGGGACCCAAGTGGACCAAGACCTGTCGTTAAACTAAGTGTCGCCAGGACCGCGGGGCGGGTGCTGGCTGGTAACAATAAGGCCCCCACCATCACCATTACTCAAGTTCGCAACGGAAACAGTCTGACCATCGAGGGCACATTAAATAATCAGACATGCACTTTGACAATAGACACTGGAGCTTCGCGGACTATTGTCAGACCAGAACTACTAAAACGCACCGTTATGTGGAAAAGGCGATCCCCACCGTGTCGCCTCCAGACAGCAACCGGCCAGCCAGTCTCCGTCCTCGGTGATACAGATGTAGAGATTAATATTGGTGACCGAACATACATCCACTCAGTTCTTATCGCGAATATCACGGATGATTGCATTCTGGGCCTAGACTTCTTGAAGGATCAGCGATGTGTTTTGGATATTAATAAAGGAGTGTTAAGGTTCCCTGATCAAGAAGTTTGTCTGCAAGGATCACACACATGTAGTCTTTATTGTTTAAAGGATTTCATACTGGCTCCAAGATCTGAAAATTTAGTACCAGTGAAATTCCCTAAGAAGATCAAATCAAACAAATGTGTTATAGTAGAAGACGCCGGCAATCATCCACATATAATCACGGCCAGGACATTACTTATGACAAAAGGAATAGCAAAAGTAAGAATTTTAAACTTGAGTAATGAAGAAGTTCGTCAGAGGAAGAATAGCCTGATTGGAAGATGTGAAGAAGTAAAGTACCTGAAACGGTTAGACACTTCCGCAGTTCAGCAAAATGTGAGTTCGACCAAAGACGATCACATTCGACAGCTTTTGGAAGATTGTAAGAAAAATTTATCACCACTGGAACTGCAGCAAGCCAAAGAGCTTTTGGTTACATTCAGGGACATTTTTGCAACCGGAAGTGACTGTGGTAGGACAGGCCTTGTAAAGCACCAGATTGACACAGGCGACGCCAGGCCTATTAAACAGAGGCCTCGACGTATACCGTGGGCAAAAGAAACAGAGGTGGCTGAAATGATAAAAGACATGGCTGAAAACAAGATCATCGAACCCTCTACAAGCCCATGGTCATCACCTGTGGTGCTAGTAAAGAAGAAGGATGGAAGTACGAGGTTTTGTGTTGACTACCGAATGTTAAATAACGTCACGAAAAAGGACAGCTATCCCCTGCCGAGAATTGATGATACGCTGGACATGCTCAGTGGCATGAAGTGGTTCTCGACCATTGATTTGAAGAGTGGCTACTGGCAGGTGGAATTGAGTCCAGAAGATAAAGAGAAGACGGCATTTAGCACTGGAATTGGGAATGGACTATGGCATTTCAATGTCATCCCTTCGGTTTATGTAATGCTCCAGCAACTTTCGAACGCCTTATGGAGAGGGTTATGGTAGGCCTCCTTGGGGACGTATGCCTGGTCTATCTCGACGACGTGATTGTGATGGGACGCAGCTTCAAGGAGAACCTGAAGAACCTAGAGAAAGTGTTCACCCGGATCCGAGAAGCGAATCTGAAACTGAGTCCAAAGAAGTGTGCTCTGTTTCAGAAGGAGGTCAGTTACCTAGGACATGTCATCTCGGCGGATGGAGTAAAAACCGACCCTGAAAAGATAAAAGCTGTTCAGGAATGGCCTGTCCCGAAAAATAAGACGGAAATGCGAGCGTTCCTTGGGCTTTGCACTTACTACAGGCGCTTCATTAAGAATTTTTCGGACGTGGCAAAACCATTACATCAATTAACAGAGGATAAACGCGATTTCATCTGGGACTCGAATTGCGAGAATGCTTTTAGTGAACTTAAGCAACGGCTTTGTGAAGCTCCTATATTGGGTTACCCAAGCAGGGAAGGAAGATTTACTGTGGACACGGACGCTAGTAATACGGGAATCGGTGGAGTGTTGTCGCAAACACAAGGGGACCGCCAGGTGGTAATTGCATACTTCAGTAAAGCACTTTCAAAACCAGAGAGAAATTACTGTGTTACCCGCCGTGAATTACTTGCTGTGGTAAAGACGTTACAACATTTTCAGAAATACCTTATAGGAAGACAGTTCACGGTTAGAACCGATCATGCAGCATTAAAGTGGTTGTTACAGTTTAAAAATCCGGAAGGACAGGTAGCAAGGTGGATAGAGCAATTGCAGGAGTTCAACTTTGTAACCGAGCATCGCAATGGAAAAGGACACAATAACGCGGACGCTCTGTCACGAAGACCGTGCGCTGACGACTGCAAGCACTGTGGTAAAAATGAAGCCCGAGAAGAAGTAAACCTTATAAGGATGCATGGCTTATAAGATGAGTAGACTGGACCCAATATGAGGAAGGCCCAAGAAGAAGATGATGACCTTGGACCAATACTGCGCTGGAAGCAAAGTGGAAACAAACCCCAATGGAAGGATGTGTCTGCTTACAGCGCGACTACTAAAAGTTATTGGGCTCAGTGGGACAGCTTAGTTCTGGAAGGCAATCTGTTATGCAGGAAATGGGAGTCCAACGACGGAAGGGAAACCACTCTGCAAGTGGTAATACCACGAATCATGGTGGCCCCTCTGCTACGGCACGTCCACGATGGTGTCTCTGGTGGTCATCTTGGAGTCAAGAAAACCCTCGTTAAAATCAGACAGCGGTTCTACTGGCTACGATGCCGTGAAGATGTCGAAGATTGGTGCCGTAAATGTACTGCTTGTGCCTCGGTAAAAGGCCCGCAAACCAGAAGTAAGGGACAGCTGAAGCTGTATAACGTTGGGGCACCATGGGAGCGCATCGCGATAGATGTAGCTGAGCCGTTTCCACAGACTGACGATGGGAACAAGTACATAATAGTAGTGCAGGATTACTTCAGTAAGTGGCCTGAGGTGTTCGCAACACCCAACCAAGAAGCAATAACCGTAGCCAAGAAACTGGTCCAGGAGGTGATATGTCGATTTGGTGTACCCATGGAAATTCATTCGGACCAAGGACGTAACTTCGAATCTGCCGTATTTCAAGAAATGTGCAAACTTCTTGGGATCCACAAGACCCGTACGACACCGGCACATCCGCAATCAGACGGAATGGTCGAGAGATTTAACAAAACTCTAGAGAATCACTTGGCCAAAGTAGTGGATGATCATCAAAAGGACTGGGATCAGTACATCCCTTTGTTCCTGATGTCCTATCGTTCTGCAGTACATGATAGTACGGGGAACACGCCAGCCAAGGTGAACTTCGGCCGAGAGATGAGACTTCCGGTGGACGCAATAACGGGTACCCCACCTGACAGTCCTAAACCCGTTACGGACTATGTGTGCGATCTTCAAAATCAGTTGGACGAAGTGCACAAGAGAGTGCGGGAGAACAGTCTGAAGACCAGCGAAAGGATGAAGACCCGCTACGATCGAAATGCGAATACCAACGGTTTCGATGAAGGAACGCTAGTGTGGTTTCACAATCCGCTTCGCAGAAAAGGGAAGTGTCCGAAACTTCAAGCCCGCTGGGAAGGACCCTTTACTGTTATTACGAGGATCAACGACGTCACCTACCGCATCAAGAAGGGACCCCGAGGCAAACCTAAGATAGTTCACCTGGACAGATTGGCACGTTATCATGGTGATAATGATGCTCGGGACGAGCATAACTAAGAGGGGGGTAGTGTTACGACCGGGAGATAAAAGTGTTAATTACTCCGTTAATTATTACTTAATTGCAATGATCTCAAAACGCATTGTTAGTCTATAGGTCTACTATCGATTCGTACCGAAAGATCTCGAATTCTCAATAGAAAGTAGGTCCCTCCAATTCGCATGTACTTGTGTAAGTACCTACCGCTCGCTCGCTCACGGGTCACTGCCCCGCCTATTGTTAGTTCATTCTCGAAGGTCACGCCGCTATTGTATCGGCTCGAAAGTACTAGACTATACAAGTACTTACGACTACATTCGAGAGAGTTCCACCCCTCTGTTAATTTAGGTATATAAGCCGACGCATAGAGGCGCCCAGACAGTTTGTGTTTACAAGCGACAGCGGAAACATCTTAAGGAAGCGATCGAAGAGAATTGTACCAGCGACCCTTGCGACGACTTTGGACTATTGTGAAGTACTGTGCGACTCGGACTACTGTGCCTTGTGTGTATACGGCGTGTATAGTGTATACAGTTGAGTGTACGTGGAATAAAATCTTCTTTTACGTTAATAAGAGTGTCACATATTTCTCAGCAAACCAGTGTGTGTATAATGTGCCTGTCTATGTTCGGTTGTAAGTGTTAGTGTTAAATAGTAAAGAAAGGATATCAAGATCATTGTATTTAAAAAATTGTACTTACGAAATAAATGTTTATTCTGATACTGATCAGTTTCATGGTCACAAGCAATTATAGTCGCCACCTACTAGCCCGGTGTCGTAACTATGATGTAAATAAAACTAAATTAGACTACAACACATTAAGTGTACGCTAATCAATTTAATAAACCTTTATATAAGTATTGGGGACCCGTAGCATAAATTAGCAGCTCGTATGAATGAATTAACTAATTTTAATTACTGAGGAATGTTTATTAAATTCATTGATTTTATACGTACAGTGTTTAATTTATACAGAAGTAGCGACCCACTACGGCTTCGCAATGGTGTTGTACCTAATTTAGAAGACTCTGTTGCAAAATAGTTTTTTTTCTACTTACATAAAAACCTAGTTAGGTTTTTTATTTCATGTTAAACCTTCAGTGAAAAGTTATCTACCTGATAGTGAAAATCCATTGCATGGTTTACGAGAAGGAGAAAATTCGATTCAGCACCTCTTCCCGGTAGTGTTCCGACCCATTGGATTGTCAGAGTAAAGTAAAAGAGAGTGCACTTCTACGCAAGCACTTGTGCACTATAATATCTTTCGCATAGATCTTGTGAAAAATTTACCGCTGTAGACGGTATCGGCCAGGAGGATATTATTTATTATAACATGAAGTTGAGCTATACATAAAAGTGACTACTGTATAATATGAATACAGTCTAATTAAGAACATTCTCCTTTAAAAAATAAAGGTACGGAACCTTAAGCACACGAATCGTAAATTTATAACCGTTATTCATATAAAAGTAAAGAATTTAAATAGACCAATTAAATCTTTCCTGTATGGAACAAACAAATGAAAAAATATTTCTAAGAATTTCGCATTGGAACTGCACGAACTCTTGGAAAATTGGAATAATTTAGTGCATTCTATTCACTTACTTTAGAAAACGCAAGTTTGCATTGAAGTACTTTCCACTCTAAGTTTAAATTGGCCATAATTAGCGAGTAGTGAACTTTATCGGTTTTACAAATCTTCTAACGTTCCTTTAACTTCTGGCATAAAAATCTTACCAGTTATTTACTACTGTAGGTACTAAGAATAGATTGTTGGTTATTTGGGAAATCATTATTAAAAATTTTCGTAGTTACTGTTGATACAGTATTTATGTTGTTATATGATAGTTTCCCATCCAAGCATGGCCATCCATATGGTAAAGAATATGTAAACATGTTAGTAATATAAAAATAAAGCTTTTAAAATATTTTGATAAAATTATCACAGCAGATAATTAAGTACGTATGTTTATTATAACTTCCATAGGTATTTGACTAACATCCAGAAGTTCAAACTCAAGGTATGCCAATGAAATATGGAGCGCAGTATTCTTGGTGTAAAATTAACGGATCATGTTTGAACACCACACTGCACTTCAAAACACAGATCACCGACGTAGCAGAAAAAGCTGAAAAACTGCAATGGGACTGGACAGGTCATGCCGGTTGTACATGTTGGACGAGCAGTGGGCCCACAAAGGGGCATTTTGAAGCCCCGATACAGGGACGCGAAGACACGGCAGACCACGGAAGATATGGCGCGATGACCTAGATGCCTTCCTTGTAGATTGGCCGATAGAGGCGGGTAATAGACAAAGATAGAGGGGAAGGAGGGAGGCCTTTGCATAGCAGTGGGACAGAACAGGCTGACATAATACCCTATTTTCTTTTTCAATCAATCAATCAATCAATCAATCATTTATTGTTCACAAATATGGGTATTATACAGATAATATACATTAATAAGTCTCTCCATATTTTGCCAAGAAAGAAAGCATGTAAACACTACAACATAGTTAAGGGAATCACAAAAATTGCATATAATTCACTGATCTGCTAAAAAATCGGACACTTTATAGTAACATTTATCTACTAAATATTTTTTAAAATGCTTTTTAAATAGGTTTAATTCCATGTTTTTAATTTCTTTTGGAATCTTATTGTATATCTTAGGCGCCATGCAATAAATACTTTTATGTAAAAGAGCTGTCCGAGACGATCTTAGACATAATGTGTTATTATTTCGTCTATTCCTATCGCAGATATCATTTTGTTGTGTAAATAACTTTTGATTCATTTTTACAAAAACTGCTGTTTCAAATATATATAGAGAAGGTAAAGTTAAAATTTGGTATTTGATGAAGAATGGTTTACATGAGTCAGTACATTGTAGATTAAACATGGATCTAATGCACCTTTTTTGCATTTTGAAAATAATGTCCCTATTTGTTGAAAACCCCCAGAAGATTACACCAAATCTTAAAACAGAAGCTACAACGCCGTGATATGCTTCACTCGTCTACTTCGCCTGCCTATCTTACATCTCATTTTCAGTATCTCTGTTCTAGTCATTCTAAATCTCTCTGCTCCTCACATAATCTTCTCCTCAAGTGTCCATCTCATCGTTCTAACTTCATACATTCTTCCTTTTTTGTGCAATTTATTCTTCTCTGGAATGCATTTCCTCAGGAAATCAGGATGGCTAAGAATCGCATAACATTCAAGGCTAATGGGGCCCACACATTGAGAAACTGTCGGGTAGGCTAAGTTCAGCGGCTTATGCAGTTAAAAAAATTAGATTTTTCACCGATGTCGAAACCGCTAGAATTGTATATTTTAGTTATTTCCACAGTGTTATGTCTTATGGCATATTGCTGTGGGGATCTTCTGCAGACCTTAACACTATTTTTATTCTGCAGAAAAGAGCTGTGAGAGCTATCTACAATCTGGCTCCTACGGATTCATTAAGACAAATATTTAAAGAAATAAACATTCTAACGGTTATATCACAATTCATTTATGAAAATTTGATGTATGTAAAAAAGAATATAAGTACTTTTGCTAAGGTTAGTGATCGACATAATATAAATACTCGGAACAAACACAATCTTGCTGTACACTCCACGCGTCTCCACAGAATTGGCAATTCCTTTATGGGCCAAGGTATACGTTTTTATAATAAACTGCCCCAGGAAATACGAGATCTACCAATAAAAAAATTTAAAACTACCATTAAGAGCCATTTGTCTAAAAAGGGCTATTATAAAATCTCGGATTACCTGGAGGATAAAGCTGCGTGGGCTTGAACTGCAGTACTCTTGCAAGCTTATAGTTTAAGATATATTTATTTACTAGCTGACCCACGCAGCTCCGCCCGCGCTGTTTTTACGTTAACTAAACTTTCAATAATATACTTACATTCGCATAGAATACAAAACCTCCTTTTTTAAAGTCGGTTAAAAACTTGGACCCACTTTGTACTTGCCCTCCGAAGCACGGAGACGTTTAGTTCAAATGGCGTTAAACGGTCACCCATCTATTTATTAACCTTACCTAACGTTGCTTAACCTGATCGATATCCAAACATTGTTAACAACTGTCTATCAGTGTTCCCTTACTAATATTTATTATATTATAAAGAAAAATTGATCAAATCGGACCAAGCGTATAACCAAGTACCCATTTTGACTTTAATCCCCTCTCCCAAAAGAACCGTGCTAGATTACGGGATAAAAAGTATCCTATGTCCTACCTCGTAGTAAGATCTCAAATCATGCCAAGTTTCGTTTGAATCCATTCAGTGGTTTCGACGTGATGCGCAGCCGTGATACAGACAGACAGACAGACAGACAGACAGACAGACAGACAGACAGACAGACAAAAACTAAAAAAATTAAATTTTCGGCCTCAGTATCGGTTATAGAATGCCCTCCAAATATAATTTTCAAAATATCTTCAATGTACAGAATTGGACCTGTTACAGTTTTATTATAAGTATAGATTGTAAATTTGTTTAAAGAAAATCTTATATAATTGAAAAAAGACAAGCCCGCTGAGTTTCTTGCCGGATCTTCTCAGTGGAGGCCGCGTTACGATCCGGTGGTAGTTGTAAAAATGACAATATGTAAGAGCCCCCGTGAGGCCTATGCATAATAAAGAATTTTGAATTTGAATTTGAATTAAGCTTCGGGAGCATCTCTATCACACACTGGCAGAATGGCATCCTTATTCTTCTTCATTTATAATTATTGTATATATAATTAGTATAATAATCACTTTTGTATTCGTTATAGTATATATATATATATATATATATATAGTATTTTTATTCATATTTTAGTATGTATGTATAATATATCTATGTTCTTCAGTTTTAATTTCACACAATTTGGCACCTACCACAAAATATTTCTGCACTACCCTAAGGTTAAGGTTAGGTTAATGATTTCTGATACTTACGCGAATATTACACATTGAAATGAAACTAATTTTACGGATTATATCGCGATTTATTTTTGATTTTAATTTCCCGACGTTTCGAATACTTTACAGCATTCATGGTCACGGGCGGACTGAGGTGGTAGCTGTCCATATGTCATAGTTGTCTTAGGGTACCCTCAGGTCTTCTAATTATTATTGTTAGTCCGATCTACGCAGAAAGAGCTTACAGTATCTTGAGGTATTGCAGTGGAATGCTTGTCTTTTAACCGCGATATAATCCATAATGATTTCTGATACTTACGCGATATAATCCGTAAAATTAGTTTCATTTTAAGGTTAAGTTGTTAGAAAATGCCTAAGGCATTAAGTCCGCCTTGTACTATAAGTGCACAAAGTTAAATAAATAAAATAAATAATAAATAATAATACCTACCTAAGAAAGTGGCTCCCATTTTTTTTACAATTTACGGTTTGGTGGGATAAGTATCAGTTTCAAAACAATTAGACAATTATGAGATAAGCTAGATTTTACTCCAGTGGTAAGCGACATGTGCCCATTGATAGTTGGATTGTGCTGCCGGTCGTCATCATAGGACATTAGCTTTTATACCCCTTGAGCCAATAATTTCTCCAGTAACATTTTAAACATAGCATTTATGTTCATCATCTTCATCACCAGCCATACGTCTACTCTTGAACATAAGCCTCCCGCTTGGTAAGGAGGGGTTGCCATATTTCCCAAGGTTGGCAGGCGTCTTGGAGATCGAATCGAAATCATATAGGTGGTAGGTAATCCATTAAGAAGACGCTGCTGCCCGTCTTCTTGTTTTTCCTTAGTTGCCTCTTACGAACACTCCACGGGAAGAGATGTTAGGGTGCTATTCTTACCCGGACACCCCATGGGTCCTTACGGGTATATGTATATGACTTAATTGATTGGCGGCAAAATTTCTGACACAGGATTCTGCAGTCGACCTACCTTGGCTATCTCTTCCACATGGGAAAATTAATTAATATGATGTTTCTTGAGTAACCTTAATAGCCCACACATTACTCTTCCATTCACGACACGTCTAACAGGCAAGACGAGGAGCGTGCGTGCGTAACACCAATTAAAGGTGCCGTAATTAAAACAGGATATATTTACGAGCGTTGAGACAACACGGCGAGGGGGTGAGCAGCGAACGATAATTTACGACCGTCCTTGATTTCAACCCCGTTACACTAAACTTCACCACTTTTAGGGTTCAGATGTTTGACCGAGTTTGGGTATTTCATGTTTGCCTATTGGGTAATATACCTACGTAGAGCCATTTTCGCATAACTTTTTTGGATTCATGATAGTTTTAGCTGTCCCAAAGGTATTATTTTAAAATTATGCAAACACGTTAACATGAATTATGTCATATCTAGATTGGACCTCCTGCGAGTTAACGCGATGAAAGGTTAAATGGAAATGAATGCTTAAAATAATTAAATGGATTGACTTAACGGCTTTGTTTAAAGCAACTCCCAATGTGAAGTTAATAAGACTTCCGTTCTAAATGTTTGTTTTTAAATGTTTTTCTTGTTTCTAACTTTCGTTCTAATTCGCAACTACGTTCTAATGTAAGTACAACTATAACTAATTATAAATGACGTTATCTTAATATTACATTCTTAGGTTTTTTTGGGGAAACGTTTGGAATATAAACTTACATGTTTTTAGGGTTTCGTACCTAAAAGTTAGGAACCCTTACTCATGATGCGACTTTGTCTGTTTGTTTATAACACTGTTTATGCAACTACTAATGCTATAGATTTAAAAATTAAATATTCTTACCCAAACTCATCGCAACTGAAAACTGTAATTCAGAAATTTAATATTACAGTAACGACATTACCAATAACGCTATCCAGTATTATCCCTTCAAAAATTTCTTATATAACACCATCCTTAATAGCCGAATTGCGTTAAATATTTAAGATAACGACTAAAGCTTGCTTCAGTAAACAAAATAACGACCGAGCACCTATCGATTTACCATCAGAAATCGACTCGTTAATTTTTAACGACACATCCTAGCTCCCTAATTCTGGTGCGATCATATCTACATTATTTCATCGATATTTCCATTTGTCATCAAAATGCAGCGCAGACACGCTCCACCGTCCGCTTTGAATCTAAATTATTTTACCTTTTTGAAAGAATTTTCATTTCTCGTCATACCCACCGCCACTGGAGAATTGACAGACTTTTGATTATAAGTGAATTAACAAAGCCACGTGATCATTATTCAAGAGACTCGACTCAGCCGTGAAATGAATCCACGTTCGGTAGATTACTTAAGTTATAATTTTATACAGAAATTAGTTAAACAGGATTTGGGGTGTTATGTAATGATTAACTTAAGTAATATTATCATATTACTTAAGTTGAATAGATAGGAAACCTAAAAAAGATAATAATAAGGATTTGAGATTATAAATGTACAACTATCATTTTTTCTTGATAAGACTAATGATGGTGGCTACTTGATTATAATAGGGGCTTGACTAGACGCCATGATACGTGCGGGTTGGCGGGCTTCACACGTCATTCGAAAGCTAGCTTTCTCAGATATGCAAAACACAAAACAAAATTATGTAATCTTTTTTTCTTAGCGATCAGATAGCATTACAAATATTGTGATAAATACCGCTATTTAACTGCTACATAATTAAGAAACATTTTTGACTAAAGTATGTTTTTGGGAATAAGCACATTCTACAAATATATAGTTGTTTCGGAGAAACAAAAGAACAATACTATTGTCTCAAAGTCCGTGTGTGCCTACACCTAAGTATAGCTTAATTACTCCCCAGATGTCGTATACCATTTTAATGGTATTCGCGTGTACGAGTTAGTAATAATGTTCCTGTGACAATGTTGCCGTTGCGTAAGCCAAGGAAAGCTCGGCATCTAACCCTGCGCCCGCTGCGCTCCGCGATAAATAACACCAAAGGGTTCTCAACGCGTCTAATGTTATTTGCTCACGCGACGACAACTTGGCGAAACTGCTGCAGTGGCTCGCGTACACTGCTAACACTGTTATTACAAATTTTTATATGTAGTCTGTAGTTAAAGGCCATAAACTAATAAATTTTGATACCTATACAGGGTTAATTTAAAATTATTAAAAACTCACGGGTCGCTTCTTTATAGGTATCGTACTGAACTTTGGAGTCGCTTTAAGTTCGGTTTGTGTGCCCAAGGACGTCTATTGAGTACGGCGGCGACTCCGAAGAAGACGGTGGCGGGGTTGCGACTCCCGTCCCCGTGAGCACCGTTACTGGTTCCCGGGGGTTACAATGCGCCCCCCGGTGGCGGGCTCAAAGGCAAGGTCCCTGGTGCAGATCCCACCGGAGAGACCTGGGCTGACCCCGCGGTGGTCGCATCGGCACATGAGAGGGGTGCCCTTGCGACAGCCGCGGGGGTTTTAGTGGTTAAGAACCCCAAATACCCCGGTCGAGCCCAAAAGCTCCCTGGTTATTACTACAAAAAAAAAAAGGTATCGTACTGAAAACGTTTACTCTAGCAAAAACAAAGTCAGTAACTTTAATTAATTCTTTTTTTTTTCTATCTAATATCAATTTAAATATTTTAATTTTATTCTCATATACGCATGCGGTTCAAAAACTATATCGTCTCTATATCGATTTATCCGTTTAACCACCTATTTTCGCCCACATAAAAAAAGTGTCTATTTTACGACAAAAATATGATATTGATATACCCAATGATATTTTATACATATGCCACTAACGCACGAAAAGTGGAACAACGAAATTTGCCCAAATTGGGTGAACTAAGTAGATAAGTCACGCGTCGGTAAAATGTAACGAACATGACGTGTGCCTTTGAAAATCAAATAAAATGCCTTCATGCGTATTTAAATAATGCACAATGTACTGTACAAAAGTAAATAATAAGGAAAGGATGAGAAAATATTTTAATTACATGTCACAATTTTTGGCGCGCATTAGGTAGTAGGGATTTAACATATCTATGGTTTATAATAACATTGTAGACACAAAAAAGTGGTAGAACAAAATTCAGTTGATGTGAAGAAATTGCCCCTAGGATTTAAATTTAATCTACTTTTAAATGTACATAGTTTGTAAAAACTATTTTATAGTCTCTAGGCTCGGGATATTTCTTAAATCACATCAAACAAATTGAGTAAAAACAAAATAAAATCCTTACCTATTAACGAACATTATTTTACCAGGAACTAACGCGATTTTCCTTCAATTTGGCTCCACGTTTCGATGGGGTTGCACTAACCGTGGTCTCGACATGATTTTGGAATGCGAAAATCTTTAACTAAAAATTCATATCATTTCCTTACACGTTTAACATCCAGTCTTGCATATTTTTACGCAACTTAACACAAAATATTCACAATAATGAGATCAAAAATGTCGACTGCATTGTACGTGCACCGATACTTTATTTTAATGTCTGCATCCACCAGTCCACAGAACAAGAACTCGTAACTTTAATAATTTGCCAAAACTTAAACTTTTATGGTTAAATGTCATACAATCGTAGCCACTTTATGTCATATTTTTTACTGTGCATTTCTTTAGCAACTTAGTGACAAGACAAGTAGGACATTGACCTAATGGTAAGCGACAACTGTCCATGGATTGCTGCACTGCACGGTTGCTTGTCACCTGAGACAAAGTATATTGCACGTTTATTTCACCAGTTATAAGTACCTATAATACACCAGTAGCTACACATTATTGTTTGGCGGCAGAGTATCTGACGCTGCGGTACCTTTTTGACTAGCTTGTTTATAATAACACATTTATGTATTATCCATAGCATATGAGGAGGCTATATGCTACGTGAGAACCCGATCATGGGTGAGGGCTGGTCTAAGCTCAAACTATCTGAATATGTCGTCATGAATGTACTTATTATTAATTAATAATAGTTTGATAAGTTATCATTTTTACTAGAATTTATTCAAATAAGTAGATATACCTAATACTTAAAATGGTTGAATAGACTTAGATTCTAGATTTTTCACGAATAGCAAAATTGAGTAGCTGCCTCTTCTTCCGCTTCAACACAGACCAAGATTCTGATCATAACGACGAATCTAAGCATTTGCTATGGCTTATCATCTATCCAATTTAACCTGAACAAGAGAAAAAAAATACCGGTCAAGTGCGAGTCGAAACTGTACTACTTAGAAAGATCATTTTATTTTTCCTGTAAAATATAGATAAACATGTTTTACCCATAATTACTTCAGATTTTTCTCTCCACAAACTTAGGAGATAAGGTGGGGACGGTATTTTTTTGACATTTTTGATTATCAGCGAAAAAGTTCGTGACATAAACCACAATACTATAGTTTGAAGACCCATTTCAACCCCCATTATAAAAAAAAAGTAAAAGAATTTCTTATTTTTCATATGCGATGAAGTTGGGTAAGTAAGATCAAAAACTACTCCAAGTTTCAAAATCGATAGGTTCCTGAAATATATAGGTGTGACAGACAGACAGACAGACGAAGTCAGACCATAAGGGTTCCATTTTTACCTTTTAGGTATGGAACCCTAAAAACAACAATAGCCAGTGTGTTTCCACAGAATCAAGCCTGAGCTTCAAATCGCTCGGTACGCTTGTCAGGTGCAATGGCAATTTCAGCCGGATGAAGGCACAGCCTACCCGAAGGTGGAGGGGGTCCAGACAGGAGGCCTGTTTGAGAAACGGTTAGCTGGAGCATTTACTTTTATTGCTTTCTCTCCTGAAACGGCCCTTTTCTATCTTAGGTTAATGCACGTTTCGCGTTTATTGGACATTTTTATCGAATTGGCATGTAGAATATATTTGTTTTGATTGTAGTTCGTAATATTGGGTAGAGAAATGAAGATACATTTAATTTTATTGTAGCAAAACACAACACATTGTGTACATGTTTTTGTACAACACAGCACATTTTGTACAAGTACACATAATTTTACGTATATATACGTATTGTAACGTAATAAAAAAGACACATTCACATAATTCAAGACATAGGTACTTACCTATATACATTATTTTAGTTACAAAAAAAAACGAATTCATGAAATATGAGTGTACGGCCGTTGGCAAAAAAGGTGACAAAAGTTTCAAACTTAAGATCAATTTTACAGAAGTATGAGTTTATTCCTGTAAAAAATTGTTCGGAGCAAATAGGATGAAACTGTAAATTTCATGCAAAATAAACTTCCTTATTTAGCTTTCACCAGATCCTAATAATCAACGCCTGCATACAAAAATAGTACAATAGCTTTAAGTAATTTAACTTTTGATTATGAGTTGAAGAACGCTTGCTGCTTTTTTAATATTACCCAACAAAATAAAAGTAACGTAATGTAAGAAATGAACATTTTGTAAAAAGCAACCGTCAGTGTCGAGAGGAAGCAACTCAACCTAAAACCTCTATTCTAAGGTTTGCAAACCCACCTTTAGCGATAGCCTAGCTAAAATGGAAATAGCTATTTTAACCCAGCCAAATCGATGTCACTTATCTAACTTCGCATGCTAAAACTGGTGCACGTATTTTCCGCTACTCTTATTTTGCTCTATTAAAGTCAAGACTAAACCGGATCAATGGTGTCATAACCCAACCTTTCTCATCCAGTTATACGGAACAAAGTCGCAGCTAAGAGCGGGAGCGTGCGCGGGGGAGCAATAAACTGCGCGGACAATTTGTTTAATCAAAAATGAATGTAGGCCTCCCTGCAGCCGCGGCCATCCCCCGCGCCGGCGGCGGGTTGAGTAACGTGACACTCTCTTGTTTTTGTTTTTGTCCTGATGGGGATCCGGATTTATTATGTTATGTGATAGCATCTAAACTCTTAATAATAAAAAAGTCCAAAAGTGAAATAGGGGCTAATATAAGTTTGTTTAAGCCAGGCCCGAAAACATTGTTCATATCTGAGTCAAGTGCTTGGTATAGTCGTTTGAAGACAAGCTTAAACGGCTATGTAGACGATGACATTACAAGACGCAAAACTGCTATTGAGATAATATTATGATAGTTACATATTCCGTATTTTGATAACATTTAATAGATTTTCTTCATATGCAACTGTGATTGTTTGAATAACGGTCGTATTGCAGAAGCAAGTATTAGATTCTAATAAATGGCATGGCACCATGATACAGGAATAACGATCGCAGATACAATTATAGTAACCACTGCTATACAGAACAAATTTTCTGCGTGTTAGTTCAACGTAGTACCTAATTGTGGATGTGATTTTAATAAGTTCATAAATAACAAATGAGATAAAAAAACAGACTACGGGTTGTTGTAGGAACTATTATCTAGAGAAACTAGTAGCTACGGCTGGGGTAAAGTAGACAATGGGAAGCCCAGAACAAATTGGCGAAGCCTTGGTGCAGTGCGAATACTGATATTATGTACTATTTGAAACGGTACTTTATGGTATTATTTAAAATTAGTTATAAGACTTATTAGCAGGAGTATTCGCTTTACGCTTACGATTTTTATAGAACACCTACATTATTATAACTGAGAATGATGTTTGTTGATAAAGAAGTATGTATGTAAGTACCTACAATATATATTTAGGTTTAATTATTTTAATATGTATGTCATTACAATTTTAGTGTTCATCAGTAACAAAATTTATTAAATTAAAATAAACTACTTCTATAAGTAGTTTATTTGAATTTAAAGATTCTAGGTCAAGGCTATTCTTGACCTAGAATCTTTAGGATAAATCATCCTAAAAATTCTAGGTCAAGAACTCAAGATAATAGTCCGAATGAATCCAATTCAGATCAATCAGATGTCCTGTTACACATGATCTCCTATGAGAATGACTTCTGGAATCACAGTGAAAGGAGGCGGGAGCTAAGTTAAATTAGTGATATGAATAATTAGGGCTGTTAGCTTTATCTTTCTAGACTGCTAAAGATAATTTGAGTCATGAACAAATACTCAAATCACTTCTTAAAGAAGGAAAGAGAGTAGTTTGAAATATTTAATAGTATACTTAAAGTTTTTTTCTATGCCATACCAATATTAGATTTAGTTTATATGACTTAAATAGTTTTAAAAAAACTTACTAAAAAACTTTACTTTTTATTTTCTTGTTAATAGACTTAATATACTCACATGATATAATGTACCAAAATCAAGCACCTTGTTTATGTCCTGTTTGTTTAATAAATACTATCAACAGCTGGACATACAAAAATAGGAGGAAATAACAAAGAAGATATTTCCAAACTAAACACAAAACCTTTTATCTCATACAAAGCCTTTGTTAAGTTTATCGAATATTTAACGCAAAGACGTCATGTGACGAGAAACACGAACGCACACTGTGTTGTTATTCTTGTCAGGAGAGCTGAGATGTAACCACAACTCAATCCAAGTGATAATGAGGATGGCAACGTGACGGAAATAATGGATATACAAGTAATAGAAAAGTTTGATAATTAAAGTAATAGCAATAAACATACGTAATATAAACTTATAAGCATAACGAGAATACTTAGGAAGAGTATTGTTTTAAATAGGTATTATACAACACTACACACTACTATATTATACTACAAGTACTGTATACTATAGATGTAGATCCTCTCCATCCAAAGATTGCCTGGTAGAGATCACGTTTATTGATAAGGCCGCTTATTGTTTAATTTTACTATACCGTTTTTATCTTTTGTGTGTGTTTTTTTTAATGGTGGAACCATCGATGTACTATACCAACTAGATTAGCTGTCACGAACAAAATGACATCGAAAATGTGGTCGCGGTTACATATACTTACACAACTATACACGTACACGCAAAACAATAATATGTTCATATAAAAAGATAACTTACATACTATAAAATAAGGTTCAATAATAATTGCAGACAATTGAGCGACAGCCGTCTCCGTAGCTCTTATTTTCGTGACCACTTTTCGGGTCGTGACAGCAAATCTAGTTGGTATAGTATATCGATGGGTGGAACAATCAAGTGTCACCTATCTATATTTCTACTATTCGTCAAACCCTGTTTCTTTTCTCGGTCTGGGTTATTCTTCTCAAATAATGAAGATGGTAATGTGCTAGAAATAAAAGTAATAGAAAAGTTCGATAATAATGTAAGAGCAATAAGCATATGACAAAGAATACTACTACTATAGAGCGTCCAACCGTTTATTTTCTTTTTGACAGCACCAATAGAACGTAACTGCGTCATGTTACGCAAAAGTTCACTTTTAAAAGTGAACTTCACTTTAAGTGAACTTTTGCGTAACATGGCGCAGTTACGTTCTATTGTTGCTGTCAAAAAGAATATAAACGGTTGGATCTATTATAATATACTGCACTAGGTACTAGCAAACTCTGCGGATTTCCTCTTTTAATGATTCTGGACCTTCACATAAACATTTCGGAACAGATTTTCTAAATGATAAATAATATAGTATACGTGTAAGCTGAACATGAAGTCAGCCATCTAGTAAGCCTCTATAACCCAGCTTGAGCCGTAGAAGATTGCTTAACACCCGTACCTACACACTCGTAGTATATGGGCTTCGTGTTTGGAATTTCAAAGGAAAAAACAACGAACAATTTCGTACAAAAACAAAAAGGCTCTCTTAAACTTCCACCCTAATAAGGGTAAGTACAAAAGAACACACGTAACACGCGTTCTTCTATGCCAAACACTGTCGCAGCATCCGTTTTATTCGCATCACGCGGTCCGGTCACGTCTCCGTCCAATAATTCTGCTGTGACTCATCTCGCGCCTGCTGCAATTTTCGCCGGAGAATACCAATGGTTCGGTATGAAGATTTCATATCGATATGTTTATACACCTGATCCCTTATGTTGTATCTAGCCTGATACCCACAAGGTACGAGTTGGAATACCTATTTCAATATTTATTTTAGGAAACAAAGTTACTATGCGCGTCTGTTCGTTTAGATACTGTAAAATGGATCCTATAGCAGCTTTGGAAGGTTAAATAGGTACCTTAACTGATACCCAAAAGGTCGTAGGTTCGATTCCCACTCATGAAATACATTTGGATCACATGTCTGTTTGTCTTGTGTTTTAGTTGAACTATATAAATATGTATTTAAAAAAATGTATTTGAATAATACCACAGAACAAATCTGTCTAGTCTGGATTTAGATGACCTTGTGTGGATTGTCCCAAGATATTGTTATTATTATTTATGAATACCAACTATTCAAGTTAGGTTATGTTAGGTCGCTATTTTATTTATTTCCAACTTTAATTAGGTAACTATTTGAATAGTATAGTGTGTATGTTATGTATGTATGTTATGTAAGAATGTTTTTATAGTAACATATATTCTGATTGAAATGAAACTAATTTTACGGATTATATTATTATTAAAAATAAACCGCGATATAATCCGTAAAATTAGTTTCATTTCAATGTGTAATATTCGCGTAAGTATCAGAAATCATTATACATTCTGATGTTATATTCCAGCTATCAATACGTCTTGAAAGATAAGGAACAATGGCTGCTGTTTAACTTAAAATAGATAAAATTGTAAATAACTTTGTTTTCGTGAGGAGCAGGAGATGCATCGATAATAAAGCTTTCTATAGAACAGAGATCGTTGCTTGATGGGATGTAACCTGCTACAAAAAAGTTGTATTTTCTAAGTTTACATAGTCTACATCTAAGGACTGTGTAAACTTGTTTAAGTTTACACAGTCCTTAGATGTGGAGACTGTACAATGAAAATATACAAAACCACCACGTTAATATTGATCCTGTTTTGTCTACAAGGAGCAAGTCAATGAAACCAGTGAGCAAAATTAAATATATTATGTAAAAGTTAGAAAGGGTTAATGGGCGTAAAAACAGAGCCCGTTAGCGTTTACCTCTTTCTACCCTTTAAAATGTACCTACGAATATATAATATATCTTTGTAGCTAAACCATCTTAGCTATATGGTAGAGATTATTGTATAGTATCTATATCCTTATTAGTTCTTACATGGTAAAAATTTAACATAATTCTAGTTTAAAATCGTTCTATGTTTCCAACAAAAGGAAACAAAATATGAATGATAAGTCTTAATTAACTACAGGACTGGCGCTAAAACGCCGCACTAAAGCACCGCTGAAGTATTTACCACGCTGAGTCACAAACGTGGCCAGTCATCTATCATAATACGATTACGTCCTTCTGACTTGTCGCTTTAAACCCGACCCGCTGTCTACCAGTTCATAACCTCGCCCTTTCCGCACAAGAGAGCCACGAACACATATATATTACACGCCTAGGGAACCCAATAACATAAAACAGAAAACTGCAATCCCTAAAATATATCCCTTCAGCCCATTTAAGCCGTAAAAGGGAAACCGAAAAAGTTTTCTCTTGAAAATATGACGTACATAAATAACAGCGCCTACGGACGATGTTCCGAGTTCACGCGTGTATATTCGGAAAGTTTTAATTTATACTTAATCCGTGCACTTAATCCAGAGATCACGTGTCAATGTTTTGTATACAAACACACTCACACGTTCACATTTTTAACTACTTTTCTCGCGTATATATATAAATATAAAATATATATGTGTATATGCGAGAGGTTCATCACTTCGCGTTACTATGTATAAACTAGTTCTCGTAAGTCCGCGAGAGGGCGCACGAGGCGACTTCGTAGTCGAGCGCGCGCGGCGCACTGGTGCGCTACGTCGGGAAAACAAGTTTCCGTGCAGCCTCCACCCGCCTCCACCCGCCCCACGGCACCGACCCGCTACACGATGCGCACTTGCATTCGCCTTTTCTTATCTCTCCGCCGGAAATATACACTTACCGCATTATTAACAATATCCGGTCCTGGTAATTTGATCTCACTGTTTGTACACAAAAGTAAATTCCTCTGTGATCTACACCATGGCCATTTCTTTTTTGTTGTAAAAATAATGTTGGTTATGAATAATTCAGTCATGAGCCAGAGCCATGCCAGATGCCAGAGCCGTGAAGTATACTAGTAAGTTTATATCTTTAATTAAAAATCTTATTTTTAAATTGATCAAATATTATAATATAAAGATAATTATATATATTTAAAATATTTAAGAAATTATAATATTAAATATTCGTGTTTTAGGAACAAAATTGACACGTTCATGTTCAGTTAACACGTGCAAATATTACTATAAGCAAGGACAATTTACCTTTTTAATATAAGCGGCGTTGTTATTTATATGTGCGAGCGTTGCGATAAGCTACGAGACGACGACGACGGTAGGTATTCTGCCTCGTAGCACATGTGAACATCCGTAGCCGCTCGTAGCTGCTATGTCAACGACTTCCTGCCACCGCGCCGTACGCGAACGCTTTGCTCTATACGTGCTGTTATGGTAATAGACTATTCCGGATGAACCGTACTTCTAAACTTACTTTTTCATTCCAGAGTGAGTGCGATACAGGTTTGTGAACCTTACTTACGCAAATCAGTTTTTACCAATATTTTGAAATACACACATCAAAAGTGTCTAGGGATCAAGCATTTTTAAGCGGATTTCTTGAGATTGAGATGTGGCTTTGTAATAAATTTATGATTTTATAAATTTATATGGATCCTTTTTGGTGCATTTCATAATTTGAATCAGGAACTGTGAATCAAATTCGAGTAAAAGATGAAAATCAGCTGTCAATATTTTCCCTATAAAAACATACAACGCATTGAAGACATTATTAGTGCTACTGTTTCCCTACTACTGATTAAAACCAACGTTATTATGGAGCGGCGACGTCATTTAAGCAGGGAAGAAATGCTCAGAGCCGTGGGAATGATAGAAGCTGGTTCCCGGCAACGTACTGTGGCTTTAGCTCTGAATACAAGTCAGAGTGTTATCAGTCGACTTTGGACACGTTACCGAAGCACTGGTACCGTGGCTGAGCGCCATGGAGGACGGTATCGCTGCACCACACGGAGACAAGACCGATATATTCAAATCTTAACTCGAAGAGCTCCAACAATAACTGCCATGATGTTAGCCGTGAGGCTTCATCACACTTCAGGGAACTTAATAAGCGACCAAACAGTCAGAAACCGCTTGCATGAAGTGAACCTTCATTCCCGAAGACCGCTACGGGTACCACCTATAGCAATGCACAATCGTAGGATTCGATATCAATGGGCTCTTGAACACAGAAATTGGGCAGAAGAACAATGGCGTTTCGTGTGCTTTTCTGATGAGTCTCGTTTTGGTATGAGACCGGATACAAGACGTATACGACACTGGAGAACCCCTGGACGCCAACAGCGATTAAAATCCTGCCAGGAAGTCCATCCTTATAGTGGTGGAACCATCATGGTATGGGCGGGTATTTGGATCGGCGGAAGAACTGAGTTGATTTGGATCAGAGGCAACCTCAACGCTCAAATTTATGCTGAGACGATTGTATCAGACGTCATCGTTCCTCTACAAGTGCAAATCGGTCCCTTATTTCAGTTAATGCATGATAATGCACGACCGCACACCGCAAGAGTTGTAAGACAGACTCTCGCCGCAGCTAACATCAATGTCCTGCCCTGGCCTGCTCAGTCGCCAGACTTGAACCCGATTGAGCATGCATGGGATATGCTACAGAGAAGAGCTCTGCCGAATATGGAGGGTATCCAGTCGCAAGAAGACCTTTTTTTGTTGTTGCAACGAACATGGGCGGCCATTCCACAGCGTGATTTGGATGAACTCATTTTGAGTATGCCAAACCGATGTTCTTGTGTTGTTAGTGTTCGCGGTAGAAACACGGATTATTATTTGTTTAAGTTACCCAATAAAATTTTAAAGAAAACTGTTATTTCAGTCTTTTTTTCGAACTTTTGTGTTAGTGGTTCAAATGTCAAAAATCCCTTTATTAGGAAAATGGCAAATTTCTTTATTAATGCAAAGGTGACTTGGTTTATCGTTACTGTGACAAACGAAAACACTTTATTTGATGAATCCTTAAAGAAAATTTTAATTAATATCAATCAGGAGAAAAGTTATTGCAAAAATATATGTTGATCCCTAGACACTTTTGATGTGTGTATATATATTGGTAAGCAATTATCTATGACAATAGATTACGGCACGTGAATATAGAAATCAGTAATCAAATCAAGTCCCATTATTTCTTCAGCTACAGCGCCCTTCACACTGGAACGCGGAATACCTGACATCATGATGGTTCTGACAAGCCCGTCCGTTTAGTGGTTAGACATTCTGAGCGCAACCCGATAGGGGCATGGGTTTGTTTCCCACCCAGAACAAACATGTGTAAATTATGGACATCTTTTATTTTCATAGAAAATTTGATAGATGACAGTTTCTAAGTTTATTTTGGCAAACATCTATAAGACTTAAGTCCGACATGTTTGTTTATACATGGTAAAGCAACGAAACATATTAAAGGATTATGAACTAGAGTCTAGTCTATTATTATGTTATATTTATATTCTATTCATCAGATCATTCATTCATCAGTCATATTTAGTTCATTATCAAATACATAATTTCGCCAGTTCGCTCTGGAGTGATTGCACGGTCAGACGCGTGCTCGAGTCGTGTGTGTGAGTGAGAAATCAATCGCCTCGCTCGACTTACCTACCATTGTGATAAAAACATAATTGTGCTAACAGTCAGTGTTCCTTATACATAATAAATTAATAAAATAATATCTAATAATGAGTGTAAAAAGGAGCCCACCCCACGGAGGTTCTGGATCACAGCCAGATTTGTCGAAATTGCGAGATGATACCGGCTTGACCACCACCCAACGTAAAAGAAAAGTACCGGACTGTCATTGTAATTATCAAGATTTTTTGCTGGATTTCCAAAACAAAATGATGGATACTATAAAATCTTCACTTGAAGTTCAAAATCAACATATTAAGGATACCTTAAATGCATTTCACAACGATTTTACCATGTTTAGACAAGAAGTATGTGCTATAAATGTTACTGTTACTAACCTGTCAGCGGAACAATCTGCAATTAAAGAAGATATCTCAGAGTTTAAGTCGTTAAATACATTAAATAACAGCAAGATTCAGTCTGTGACAAATGAGGTCAAGGATTTGAAGTTGGCTGTAAAAGACCTTTCTGAGCAGCTTCGAATAAAAGAACAGCAGGGGAGGATTAATAACATTGAAATTACAGGTGTACCTTTCTTAAAAAGTGAAAATTTGGTTAACATCCTAAGCAACATAACACAGAAGATTGGTTTTCCTCTGATGAGTACCGATATTGATTATATTCACAGAGTTCGTCGATTTAACCCCAAAAATACGAATAATTCAACCGGGGAGAGAGAAATATCTTCTATACCTAACATTGTCGTCAAATTCACCCAGAAGAATCGCAAAAGCGATATGCTTGCAGCTGTACGTGCGCGTCGTGGATTGACCACAAGCGATGCAGGGTTGGACGGCCCGTCCACACCAATTTACATTAATGACCATTTAACGCCTTCTAATAAACTGTTATACAAACAAGCTCGCCTTCTGGTTAAAGAAAAGGGATTTAAGTATATTTGGTTGTCCGAGTGTAAAATTCTAGTACGTAAAAATGATACGTCCAAGGTGTTATTAATATCTAGTGAATCCGATCTTTTAAAAATAAAATGACTGTATAATTACCTGTCCTCGACGTTAAGTTTACTTCTATACGTAATATTTAAACCTATAAAATTACTATGTTACCCACACGAGACAAATGTTAGTTTAATTGTTGATATTAAATTTTGTTTGATCGTTTTATTTTATATGAATTTAACCTATATAGTATATTGTTTTCTACTATTAATATTAAAACAGTTGCCTCTTTGTCATAAACATACTGAGAGAAATATATCATTTAGGAGCTTCACACTCAAATATCGTAATTGGATAGTTAAATTGTATGTTGATGGAACTTATTTACTATTTTTATTAAGCACACACTTTTATTACAACAATGTTCGATAGTAATAACTTCTGCATTTACTATCAGAACGTGAGGGGTTTACGCACCAAATCACACTCTTTTCTACAAGCTGTGCTAGGCAATAACTTTGATGCAATATGTATCACCGAGACATGGTTAACTGACAGTTTTAATGACTCCGAATATTTTGATGATCGATATCAGGTATATCGCTGCGACCGAAATGCTGTGGCCACCGGACACAATCGTGGTGGTGGAGTAATAATTGCTGTACGTCGTGAATTCTGTTCGTGGCACCGCGCGGACATGTGCGCGCCACCGCCCTCCGAGGAGGTATGGGTGTCTGTGCCGTTGCGCGCGAGTCTTAGCCCGAACACTGTGATGAAGTCAGATACCGCTGCTGCTGCTGGCCCTCGCTACTTGCACATAATATCTACGTATATAGCACACGGTAATAATCATGATTCGCTGCTATCTTCTTTCTACGATAGAGTGAGTGAATTTGCGATTTGTAACCAGAATGATATTATTGTCGTACTCGGTGACTTTAACGTCTCCCATGCAAACTGGTCCTATAATATACAATCTAATTCTATGGATATACATACTAATAGTAATAATTTAGCCTGTCTCACTGCCGATTTTATGAATTTGTCTTCTTTATCCCAATATAATGACCAATTTAATGACAATGGCAGGCTTTTAGATTTGATTTTTACGAATGTATCTTGCCAAGTCTCTTCATGTGATCACCCTTTAGTCCCACAAGAACCACATCACAAATCCTTGGAAATTGACCTCAAAATTAACGCCTGTGCCACTCTCAAGCCTTCCTCTACTATGAAAAGACAATTTCATAGGGCCGATTACGATGCAATAAAGAATCGTCTTAGATCTATAGATTGGGAGAAGTCTTTTAGTACAATGAGTGATGTTAATGCTATGACGAGTTATTTCTATGAAGTCCTCGATAATACTATAAACACATATGTACCAACATATAATATGAATTTAAAACAAAAATATCCACCATGGTACACAAAACCACTTATAAAGCTATCAAAAGAAAAACTTAAATTTCATAAAAAATGGAAAAAATACTGTAACCTTCGCGATTATCAAATTTTCTCACTATTAAGGTCCCGATTTAAGAAAATGGAAGAAGACTGTTACAAATCTTATATTGCGCTCTCGGAAGATAAAATTAAAATGAACCCCAAGTTCTTTTGGTCATTTGTAAAATCAAAAACAAATAGCAACAATATGCCGGAGAAGATGTTGTATAAAGGTAAGATTCTTTCAAATGGTAGCGAAATTTGTAATGCCTTTAATGAATATTTTCATTCTGTATTTGTACCACCTTGTGCTCAAATAATACCCGATGACCCTAGTTCTCCATCAACCGTAGATATCAACACTATTAATATTACGGTAAATCTGGTCCTCAACGAATTAAAACATGTTAACACTAACAAGGGTGCAGGTCCAGATGATATTCACCCTATTTTTATATCAAACTGCGCTGAAGAACTTGCTGTACCTTTAACGTTAATTTTCCGTGCTTCTATTGAAACTGGTATCTTTCCAACTAGATGGAAACAATCATTAGTTACTCCAATTCCCAAAAATAGTAGAAGAGATATTATTACTGAATACAGGCCGATCTCAAAGTTATGCGTCTTAGGAAAAGTCTTTGAAAAAATAGTGACATCCCAAGTTGCGCTAGCCTTCCGTAACACTATATCTCCGCAACAACACGGCTTTTTCAAACATCGCAGCGTTGAAAGTAATATGGTAATATTCACAGATTTCTTAGTACAAGCTATGGACAATAACTTACAGGTGGACGTCGTGTACACTGACTTCTCGAAAGCATTTGACAAAATAAACCACGATATGCTCATTAAGAAGCTTATGAAGGCTGGTGTACACGGCTGCCTCCTTCGATGGATCCAGTCTTACATTACCAATAGGAGTCAAGCAGTTTGTGTTAAAGGCTACTCATCACAATTCCTCCCCGTACCCTCCGGTGTGCCACAAGGTTCGCATTTAGGGCCTTTTCTATTTTCGATCTACATTAATGACATAGGACAATCAATTAATCACAGTCATCACCTTCTGTACGCTGATGACACTAAGTTATTTACAGTAGTACAATCCACTGACGACTGTAATAATCTACAGAAGGATCTAGATAATTTAAATCGTTATTGTAGATGCAATCAATTATTCTTAAACATTGATAAATGCTCCATTATGTCATATACTCGTAAAACTAATCCAATCTACTTTAATTACAGCCTACAAGATAGCGTTCTTAAAAGAGTTTCAACCATCAAAGACTTAGGTATAACTATGGATTCAAAATTAACTTTTAATAATCACATAGACCACATAGTTGCTACCGCGTTCCGCAGTTTAGGATTTATTCTCAGAGTCAGTAAGCCATTTCGGAATGCAACATTACTCAAAATTCTTTATTTTTCATTCGTTCGTTCCATTCTTGACTTCTGTAGTACTGTGTGGAGTCCATGCTTCCAAATACACATAAATAGAATTGAAAGAATTCAAAAAAAGTTTTTAAAGTCACTGAACTACCGTATCAATATCGAAGATTCTACCTATGAGAATGCGCTGCGTAGGCATAATTTGCTTAGTCTTAGCGATAGGAGGAAAATGTTTGATATTGTCTTTCTTTATAAAATAATTAATTCCTTGATTGACTCGACTACATTACTTGGAAGAATACCTTTTGTAGTCCGTACTCGCATCCCGATGCGCTCCTCACGAACATTGCCACTTTTTGTTCCTCCGCGATTATCCAAAACATATACTCGTAATTCGTTCCTATATCGTTCCACCAACATATACAATAAAGAATTTTATGATATAGATATCTTGAATATTTCTCTCAGTAAACTAAAATTAAGTCTAAGACAAGCCTTAAGTAAATAAATAGTATTCTCGCTTTACAATATTACTTGAACCTACCATACACGATTTTTGTTTATATTGTTCTAACAATTGTAGGTATTAATTTTCTTTTAAAAACCGTGTCTTGCTAACACTCCATAATATTGTTATTTCTTATAATTAACACTTAATTGGTACTGTAGGTCTGTAATTTATAATTTAATATTAAGTTACCTCAGTTTTTTGTATTATGACCGTTTGTTACCATGAATAAATGAAAAAAAAAAAAAAAATAATAATTTATTAGGCTTTATTCGTGGCGTCATGAAATAGATTAAAAACAAAAAAGATATAACTCTTTATACGTGTTAAGTTGCCAAGAAGGGGCGCGGATTTTTATACGCTGCGCTGTATCCATATTTACGACACATAATATTTTCCAAATTTTTCGGAGCTGTTCCCATTTTAGCTTTATTTATCTTGCAAAAAAATTAAATGGGGCTCATTATATCGATGATTAATATAATAAAAAAATCTAATTTTTACATGTCACTTTATACGTAGGGACAGTCGATATATACAAATATACTTCTCTATATTATCTCCAAAGGCCAAACACTATTTTAATAAAACCAGCGCGTTGCGCAACTACTTTTGATTATTTAACAAGCTAGTTATGTTAGCCCCTGGACGACTAATTCGAACTGCTTTTGTTGAAAGTGCTAACTAAGCAGAATAACGTTAATTCAATACCGTAGATGCTACGCATTAAATAAATAACGTGTGGGCGTTCTTAGACTAAAGAGTGACCATGACCGTGTAATGCGCATAGTCTTAATATATAAGATTTTATTGTAAACAGATTCGTCATTCGTCTAGAGCATCAAATTCTGTTCGGATGTCACATTAGGTTAGGATTCGTCTAGAGCATCAAATTCTGTTCGGATGTCTCATTAGGTTAGGATTCAAAGATTCAAGATTCAAAGATTCAAAATTTTTATTTCAAATAGGCTTAACGCTAGCACTTTTGAACGGTCAATTTTTTAAAAGCTACCACCGGATCACAACGCGGCCTCAACTGAGAAGATCCGGCAAGAAACTCAGCGGGCTTGTCATTTTTTCACATTTTTTTTTTAACAAAGTTTGTCTTTTTACAATTAAATCAGCACCAGCGACAGTGTGTCCTGCCGTTCAAAATATCAAATAAAAATAAAAAATACGACGAAAATACAACAAACAAAACTAAAATGCCAAACTACTATCCCAGTAGTCGGACCAGTCCCCCCAAGCAGCACCCGCGCACGAGTTGACTCGAGCAGCAGCCATCACTCCCCTCAACCATATTGGAGGGAAGGGGGTGACCCGCCACACGAAGCCGCCACAAGCAAAGACTTTTCGATGGCGAGCATGACCGATCCAAAATCACAGTGGCTCACGTTTAACATTTACCTTCTGCTGTTAAGCAGTGCCTCGTCAGGCAAGACACAAAGCACTTTAACATATTAAATTTTATCACAAGTCGTCTAAGTTAGATACACACCAAGAATAATTTACAAGCTCAAGTGAATTGCCTTCAGAACGTAAATAAATCAACAATCAATTTTGCTGCTAGACTATAAAAGAAAATAATAAAATAAAAAAAGGACAAAAGGACAGCGGCCGGACCAGTCCCCCCAAGCAGCACCCGCGCACGAGTTGACTTGAGCAGCAGCCATCACTCCCCTCAACCATATTAGAGGGAAGGGGGTGACCCGCTACACAAAGCCGCCACAAGCAGAGACTTTTCGATGGCGAGCATGACCGAACCAAAATCCCAGTAGCCTTGCGACTTGAAATAAAAAACAAAATATATAAAAAAAATATATAAGACATCATCCAGCAGAACACTTTTCACTTTGACATTTGCTGTATTCAGTCTTAAAATTAGTATTCTAAAACTATTTGAGCAGTTCATTCCCAGGCTGTTTTGTCTTCCAAGTAATCGGAAATTTTGTAGTAGCCTTTTTTTATCTAGTTTAGATTTAACTGTGCATTTGAATTTATTTATAGGCAGTTCTCTGATACCATTGGGAAGCTTATTATAGAAGCGTATACACTGTCCCACAAAAGAATTACTTACTCTGTGGAGACGAGTAACATGTAAACTAAGGTCATCTTTACCACGTGTATTAATCGAGTGAATATCACTTCTCTTTTTAAAGTTATTAATATTTTTCTTTACATACATTAAATTTTCAAAAATATACTGTGACACCACTGTCAAAATATTTATCTCCTTAAACTTTTCTCTAAGCGAATCTCTAGGAGCCAGATTGTAGATAGCTCTAACGGCTCTTTTTTGGAGCACAAAAATAGCGTTGAGATCTGCGGCATTACCCCACAGGAGTATTCCATATGACATAATACTGTGGAAGTAACTAAAGTAAACTATCCTAGCAGTATCAACGTCAGTCAAAAGTCTAATTTTCTTAACTGCATATTCGTCTAGAGTATCAAATTCTGTTCGGACGTTTCAATTAAAATGTATTTTTTTAATTAAATAAATTCATTTTAAACAATTTTATGTCGTTTTAAAAAAGCAATCCGCGCTCCCGAAATCGTTTCTAGCTAGCAAACAGTTAAAGTTTACAGTAAAACAAACAATTTAAAAAGCGTCTATTTTGGTCACTAGTTTCTTGATAATTAAATAAACCTAAACCAAGGCTTTCTTCGTACCATAATAAAACAGTAGCAATAATATTATCAAGACCTTTATCCAAAACAAACGAAATTCCGAAAGCTATAAAATAAACTATTTTCATTGGAAACCCGGGGTCCGGTCACGTAGTCCACAATAACTCGAACTGACATCTTAAAGTAAGGGGAAATGGCTTTTTGATCTTGTTTCCAAAGTTCTAGGTCTGTAAGCAAGACTGGCACGATCAGACAACGGGATAAAGGACGGCGGATCAAGACAAGGAAATATTTTATAGACGAAATGCAAAAACTTATGGTTATAAATAATTTAGCGTAGGAAAGAAATATGGTCAAGATTTTACTACTTACTTTTTGTTTTACGTCGTACGACAATACGAGTACCTACTTGAAAATTAGAATGTTTAAAATAAATATTACATATTTAACATATGACATTAATGTTTAAACATAGTATACATATTTACATAATAACTAAATTATTACAGCTTATTTACAAAACTTAAACTAGTAAGTAAAAAACTTCCTCTAAGTTGTCGCCGAACTGGGAAAGAAGGGTACCTAAAGGACTGGCGGCATTACCTCTTTGTATGGCCAAGCTTATACGTTGGCAGAAAAAACAGCCCAACGCGCGACGGTTGGCTTCGATAAGTTTGGATGATATTTCTTTCAACCGTGCGTCTCATGAGACCAAGGCCCCATAATCTCCACCGCAAAGGGTGCAAATACTTGTATATAGCTGGAACCTAGGGCTGTAACCTTGCGCCGCTTTGCATCACTAGCAGTCACCGCAGCCTTTCCAGCCGCCGGTACATTAGAAAGTTAGATATTTATCCATTCATGATAAGTTACCGCATAATAACTTATTCTTCTTAGCCGTGACCTCGCAACTGAGGGACGTGACTTATGCAAACTTTTGCCACCTCTCTTCTCCACGCCACTCTAGGCATAGAGACGACGTTCAGTAACCGTTGTGATAGTGCCTGCCTATCGAACCAGCATGCGTACTCTGTTTCTCCTGCCATCTATTTTGCACGATAAGCCTGTCTAGGCTATGCAGGCTTCTCCTGACCGTGTGCCTGAAGAAGTTGAATTCAATAGCACTTGATTGTTGTTTCATTTTACAAAGTTAAATAAACTCAATTACTAATTCAATCAAATAATAATCAATTGGGTTCTTTTTAAATAATAGTGTACGTTTATAATACCTTACCTATAACTATAATTATGACAAGAATGCCCTAATAAGAAAAAAACCGGTATCTTTAAAAAATAATATTAACACTTTAACAGTCGTATGTTTTTAATTTTTAGACCACTTTGTGTGCTTATATTTATATCGATGGCTCATATAGTCGAACTTGTTTTTGTTTTATAATTTAAACTTATTTAAGTCCGTTACAAAGTTTATTCCACAAAAGTGGCACCGCCAACCCACTTCTGAAAAGTCACCCTTAATTGAAGTAGTTGCTCCGAAGCTCATCCATTTTTACGCATCGCCGCTTGTATAAATTACAAGAGAAGTGCACCCCGCCCTAAACAAGGTACAACCCACCCCGTGACTTGTACTTTGAATGCACATTTTAATGGGTTTGTCCTCTCAAAGAGTTCGACTTTAATTGCACGCAAATACTACAAAACATATTTGAGGAGATTAGTTCTGCACCTGTCAAAATGATACAGGTATTTTTTTTAATAAGTATATGAAATAGTCTCTCATAGTCGGTGGGCACCTAATTAAAAATATAGTACTTACTTACATATATAAAATGACTATGTATCTAAATTTCGTGCAAAAAATTGTAAATCTGTAATGACGACATAGTTCTTTCAAGCTATTAATACGATAGTTGTGTTAATATAAATGACAGTTTAGGAGCCTAGATACCTATATAATATATTTATGTTTCTTTGTAGTTCCATACACCTATTAACTAATCGTAGTAAAAAATATTAAAAAAAGTAATGTAATTCATGGTAGTAACCACCTCACTGTTTGTCAAGTAACAGCACTTTTCCAAAATAATTCTGCAAAAGCTTTGTTTCTCAAGTTTAGCGGTACAATACACTGCCCATTGTATCGTCCAATATAAAATGTGAGATCCAATGTAAGCACTTTCGATAGGGGATCGCCCGAGCCGCCCTACGACTTGAGATACATACGTTTGCATTGCATTTGGTTATTCTGCAACTAAATCTGCTAAGATAAAAATCAGTATAGAGGTTTAAAATCTCAATAAATCGTTGTTCTCTAAATAGCACAAATTAAAGTCACTATCAGAATGTATCTGAACGCTTACTTTTTACAAGCTTGTATTTACATTCACCTGTCCCGTTGTCTGTAATCAAATCTTGTAAGTTAAATTTGACCCATTTCCCGATGTGCGATTGAGTTGAAATTTTACATGCATGTCAAGCTTCATTGACAATACAATATTATGGTGACAGCGAGCTGATCTGACGATGGAGACGGAAGGTAGGCAACGGAACTTCAGTAACTTACAGTAGATCGACGGTGTTTGGACTCATTTTGATCAGCTTACATTTTGTAGTTAATTGTACTTAAATTACTTGACCAATATCGTATGTGGCAAATTTCATAATTAGACAAAAAGCCAATTGGCTTTTTGTCTAATTATGAAATTTGCCAACGACGAACTACCAATTAGACCAATATCAAATTTGACGAATTCTCGATTTGACTAATATAAATATGTCGTTAGATTCGTCTTAGTTGTGGGAGTTGGGGTTAAGAGGCTATATAGAAAGGTCTTAACGAGACGAGTTGAAATACGTATTGTGTATGTATAATGTTATTTAGGACCATTTTGTTTGTTCGCAGTCGGGCTTTTTATGGTTTTATAATTTTTATACTTGTTTTCGAAAGGTTTAAGTGGTTACATTTATTATTAACCTATTGTCCCACTGTGCACTGCTAGCCAAAGGTTGTCTACGTAACTTCACTTTGAATAATCAATTTGTAATACTCGTTTATAGTGCTGGCTTTGAAAATATTGCAGAATGCGCCTCTCAGCCCACTAGTGCAGTGTGGCGGGCGATCATAAATTGCTTGGGTTTGATTAAGGCGACGCGGGCGCGATGCAGTGGGTGCAGTCCCCTACCTTGCACCGGTGCAACCACTATACAGGCTGATCTTTTCTTCTTTTACACAATTATGTCTTCCATCAATTATAGGCTGATCTTTTATACTGTTGCTTTTATTTAGTACCTACAGAATGGAGGTGTCACAATTCTTCAGCAGTCATGTACCTCAGTTACAGTTCACGGCAAAGAAGAATAATTTATTATATCTTTACCTTTCACCATAAGTCTGAATGACAAATGACGACGCATTTTCAAATGGTATAATACAATAACCGATAAATAAAGTTTATCTGGTGATTGAAAAATCAGCCCTAAATTATGTGGAAAATAGTAAGTACCTATACTACGTACGTACGTACCTACTTATTCGTAAATCATACTGTTATCGATGCTTAATTTAAAAAAAAAACTCTTTATTATTATTTAAAAAAAAGTGTTAAATATGTTTTTAATTTACAATCTCAACTGGAACAACTTACCACTTACAATTCAATATAATAAAACGAAGATTAAGAATCAACGCTGGATATTTCGACGAAGTTCGAGACTTCTAACAAAGTCCAGAAATACAATCGGTTCGGCATCCCGCTGTAGATAAATTTCGCCACATTGCCATCTACTTTCGGGATTACCGTTGTAAGAAGGGGATCGTTTATTTCCTTTCCATTCAATGGATTCTAAAAGTTTCTCGTCACAGCTCGTTCATTTTAAAGTTGCGAAATATGTAACTTGGCTGTGTAATAAATTCAGTAATTTCGTGGAATTATTAGGAATTAAATGTGTAGGAAAGTATCTGTTTCATGTTGTTTTTAAATGCTGGAATTATTAATTATTAATGGAGTTTAGAATTAATTGCTAGAAAGTCTCAATGACTGATATAATTTACGCGAATATTACACGTTGAAATGAAACTATCTAACTTTAAAATGAAACTAACTTTACGGATTATATCACGGTTTCAATGGCGTGCAGTATATACAGGCAAAAAGACTATTCTCTAAATGACTATTCATATTCTCTCTCTAAATGGCTATAGTATAATATATAATCTAAGTTTGCTTTTTTGTCTACCTATACCTACCAAAAGAATAGGAAGACCAAAGCTGAGATATACTGATTGTATTGCAAAAGATTTGCAGTTCTGCAACGTTTCTGAAAATGACCAGTCGGATAGAGCAAAGTGGAAAGCAAAGACGGGAAGAGCAGACCCCACCATCAGACTGGATTAATAAGAGCTAAGGAGAGAGAGAGTCTACCCCATCACAAAAGTATATACACGCCTCTGCGCGGTTTATTTGTGAATTGAAAAGTCAGGACAGTAAAATCAAAAATACACCGCGAATCCGTATGGTTAGTTTCATTTCTAACTTAATGATAGTTTCAAGTAGGTATTCGATAGATCATACATTACATAACAACATAATTGATTATCTTTCAAATAAATAAACAAATATTCAGTCGTAAAATGTTACTGATGTTATTTAATAAAAACGATTCAATCACTTTTTTGTACTCGTAAATGATAGTCAAGGATATTTATGAGAAAATAATAAATCTCTAAGTATTGCAGGTTTGAGCACCGTTGGCTATCGTGTGAAGAATCGCACCGAGCAATGTTCGGATTTGATGAAAGAATCCGAGGTCGCCCTGGGGAAGAGATGACGTCATCGGTAGCGTTTTCCGACGCCTTTTAAGATTAGATGTATTGGCCGCGATGTTATACGTTGCCGATATCCGATTACAGACAAAATATTTTACAATGAATTTCGAATCATGATAAAAAATGTCGATTATTTAATAAAATTTAATTAATGCACTTCAAACTTGAATACATTACCTATTTTAAATGTGCGATTGACTATTAGGTATAATAGAAACTTTTGAAGCTTTTAACTCAGTTTTCGTATGTGCTACGAGTATGTCGGTTTGTAAGTATGTGACATCATAATATCCCATAACAATCGACAGTTTAAATGTGGTGGATTTTATTTGGTGTATATTTTTTTAAACTCAGTTCAGAAGGATTTGTTTTCGTCTCTCATTTTTTTTTAATTTTTAAATCTATGTAAGTATATTCGCTGCACCTTAGGTTTTAAAGCAAATTAGATTGAACATATTAATTTAAGATGTTTTTTATCGGAATGACATTTATTCCGTGCTTCTTGTACCTTGGTTTCAGTAAGTACTTCATCATGGAAACTTCGGTGCAGCAGGGTCAACTTGTGACGGTGGCAGCATGCGATGGCATGTCAAGTGATTTAGGGCCGCGCGACGCACCGCGGCGGGCGCGGGGGACCATGGCAAGGGGGTGGGGGGACCTCGACGAGATTAACCATCGGCTGTTAATTACGACAAATGGTCATTGAACAGCGAATAATGGTACCGCGTAGTTAGCAGTGTTTTATTGGTTCAGACTGCAATTTTTGGTCTCATCCCGGTTTGTTTAGTGAAGTCGTGTTTTGTTACTTGTTAATACAATGTGTCAATAAATATCTTTCTGCTTCTACTTTTTCACAATTATAAAAACTAGGTAGGTACTTAACGTATCATTTAGATAAGTCGGTACTTTGAAACAAATGAAGTGAACGTCGAGAGTTCAGCCAGTTAGCGCTTTAGACATTATATACCTAACACTTTTGATGTCAGTGTTTGGAAATAGATAAAGTAGAGAGTTTTGTCATAAGTGCGTATGGCAAGAGAAAAATAATAGGTATTCCTAGTAACTTCGCAGTCAAGTAAGTCTGTGACTGAAATATGATACAAAAGTATTACATTGTTACTTCAATCGTTAGTCGTTTATCGTCGTATTTTAGAGGTTTTTTATAAATTATCAAGTTTTTATAGAATTCGTGTAATCCTTACAATATTGAATGAACACAATTTTTAAACTATCCTAGCACACAAAACAAAAAAGAAAGTAGGCCATCTAGTATCGAGTAGTGGTAATAAAAAATGGATACTCGGCCGTTACAATGAATTGTCTAAAATCAAACTAGATGGCGTGTTCTCACCACAAATACGTTTTCGTTTTGGTTTATTGCCCTTTCTTTAACTTACCCATTGATCGAATAAATCTCCACATCTTTTCTTTTAGCTTTCAGCACCTTCCTTATATTTCTTTATTTCACAAAAATACATGTGAACAGTTCTTAAATAATATTATGAAAATACGAAGCTAAACATTAATAAAAAGAACTGATCCGGTATTAACTACTCTTTCTTAATTTTTAGGGTTTCATACCTAAAAGGTAATAAGTTTTAAAAACTAAAACCCGACTACGGATAAAATCGCAGTCTAATAATGTGATATTATATAGGCTATAACCAGCGGACAATCAAGACGCTTCTAACGACACCCTACTTGTCAAATTATGTTAAGTAAGTAGATTAGAAGATATGCGGGAACAGATGAACATACATACATACATTCTTGTTACAATCATAACCCTCCCTTCGTTCCGTAGTCGGGTAAAAAAGGAACGCTTAGGACTTCGTCTGTCTGTTTGTCTGTCTGTCTATCACACCTATACAACGTGTTACAATACCCCGTAAAAAATATTATTAAATAAATTTATTATTTTCACTGATGTGCATACCCTATTTTAGTAAAATTAAAGAGTAAACTACGCAGAATGTACCTACTTTTCTACCTCATTCGCGGAACGAATAAATTTTTAAATGACCTAACCTAACGAAACAACCTAAACGAACACTTACTTTTTACCCGACTACGGAACGGAGGGAGGGTTATGATTTTAAAAAGAATGTATGTATGTATGTTCATCTGTTCCCGCATATCTTCTAATCTACTTAACATAATTTGACAAGTATAGGGTGTCGTTAGAAGCGTATTGATTGTCCGCTGGTTATAGCGTATATAATATCACATTATTAGACTGCGATTTTATCCGTAGTCGGGTTTTAGTTTTTAAAACTTATTGAATGATCAAACGAACTTACCCTAAGTCAATTGATCGATCGATCGTAATTCTCTTAATTATCCAGTCCTTGACGAGAAGATATTCCACCACTGGTAGTAGTACCTCGTGGGTACGATCCGGAGATATCGCACAAGTTTCAGAGGTTAGAAAGAGAAAACAACATTATTATCTCTTTCGTATCCACCCCGCCTCAGCCGAGCGACAGCCACCTCATTATCTTTAGAGTAAAATGAAATACAGCTGCAACATTGATTTAACAGGGTCATTAATGGGTAGGGAGGGACCTTATATCTTCTCGTCAAGGACTGGATAATTAAGATCGAACTTCACTTAGGGTAAGTTCGTTTGATCATTCAATTATCCAGTCCTTGACTCCAAGATATTCCACCACTAGTAGTAGATGTTTAGAGATACAAAATCAATGTTGCAATTAAAGAGATTCGAGAATAAAACAAAGTTAACTTAACTTGTTGCTTAAACTATTAGTTATAATAAAGCCAAATATATTTTGCAATTTTTTGCAGAATACATAAACACGTAGGTACGTATTAATTAATTTGATATAAGTAATTATGTTTTTATACATATTATTTGATGAATTAAACTTATTTAATATACAATGATTTAAAATTTTGCCTGCTAATCGTGCAGACTATCTTGCGACCAATTTTCTAATAGTTTTAATAATAAAGGCGTTCTGGACAGCTGCTGAAGCCAGTCTCGTCTCGTATTGTAAGTAATAAGATAGAAGTATCGATTGTGTTGTTAAATAATATCTCTTTTATACATCGTCCCATGGCTTGAGAAGACATATACTTATAATAATATACCATTTATTTTGTTTGCTGTATAGCAAATAATATACCATATTTGGGACAATCCACACGCGGGCATTCGTCCCCAAATCAGGCAGAGCCTGCACCACGACAACCAGACAAACGATATCAATAGGTAATTATACCTTAAATACCTTTCCTTCCTGCAAAATATATCAACCCAAACAGACAAACTACACCCAGACAAGGTGGGAATCAAACCCACCACACATCGGGCAGCGGACAGGGTGTCAAGATGTGAGCCATGTCATGGAGAATAAAACTGAAAAGTTAATGTTGTTACCAGACAAGTGGGAAATAAATAGGTCTTTGAATGAATTGATGCAGATTTAAAATGGGTTAACATCTACAAATTCCGTACCTAAGGTTTTTAGTCTGTGTAAACCTTACAACACATTTGGTAAATTCTAATAGTTTAGTTAATGACAATTATTTGCATATTTTGTTTACTCTTTAGGCAGAGAATTAAAGGTATAAATATGTAATTTTTTTGGTTTGAATAATATTTTCTAAACTAATAAAATCAGTAACTTTATGGAATGTTTTTTAAGTAACTAAAGTTATTGTGACTAAGTAATCTAGTAATTAGATCCTATGCAATGTAGAACATAGCGAGGAAAGATTGGTTTCAATTTACAGGTTCCTTGAAATAACCGTTTTTGCTTCTAATAATATTGCCAATTTTATTTGTGGATATCAAAGAAATAGCTGGTTGTAAATAACCATACAATATTCAAAAAACAATCTAGTCCAGAACTTGTTAAAGAAATAACGTAATTGTCATCATCAAATCAATGTTGTTTGTTTGAAACTAGACTTATGTTACCAGTAATGGGTGAATTAGGAGAGAATATCTTCAAAAGCTGATTGTGGTATGTGTTGTCTACGAAAATGTACCAGACTAACAAACATCCTGCTAGGGAAACATGTCGATGTAGTGAATCCAATACATTCACTACTTGAATGCGTTGGATTTTGAGGAAGAAAGAAGATATTAATTCGAAGGATTACTGAATTGTCTCGAGAGATGTAAAGTGTGATACCAGGTTAAGACAGCTATAATAGGATAACTCCTAATCACGTTATCTACAGGTTAATAAAGGTTTATTAGCGTTTATAAAATATTCACAGCATTGGAAGATTTTTCCATGACATTTAGTGTCATGGAATAACATACTCTGCCCGGCAGAGTATAAAAAGAAAAAACCCTGAGACTGCAGACAATATACAAAAGGTTGCAATATTTTTGTAATAGGAACCGAACACAAGCGGAAATATTACAATTGTGACTCATAATAATGTCTATAATAATAATAATGTAAGGCCTGCTGGAATAACTCTCTTTAGAAATAAGCTGTGCCTTTGTATTAAGAATAGTATCTTGCCTTTATTCCTTCTATCTTTTATTGTTATTGTGTGTACATAAATGATAAAATAAATAAATAAATGTCCCCCTGGCTGATAGGTCCACAGCGGCCGATCTTTCATCAAATCAGCCTACTACACGAGAGATATTATAGTGCACAAGTGCTTGCGTAGAAACAAGTGCACTCTATATTCCTTTACTCTCACAATTCGTTAAGACGGAAGATCGACACGACTGGGGTGAGGTCTGGCGCAGGACTGACTTTTTACATGCCCATGTGACGCATGAATCATCTTGCCTGCATTGTCATAGCCAGCAAGGAACAACTACACAAAGTGGTTGCTCTCCACGGGATTTCAACCCGCGACCTCTGGTTTGCAATGCAAGCGGTTTACCGAGGCTACAATAAGATTCATAAATAGAAAATAAAATAAAGGCCTCTTTGAGGTCAATTTTTAATAAAAACCGCCTTTTGTAGTAATTTTGGTAGTGGTTATGACGCTTGCTCGTCTTTTCTTTGTATAATCTCCATCTCCAACTCACTTAGAGGATCATGAATATGGCTAGGTAAATCTTTCCCCTTTCATAAAGATTAAATTTTAATACATGCCTCATTTCGATCCGTATCGCTAAAGAATAGTCTTGGAAAAAATTACATTTTTAGTTTCTTACCCTTGCATTAGGTTTTTTTTTTTTTTTAATATGAGGGTACCCCCCTAATTAAGTCGAATATTCGCAATATTTTTTGGTTTAATATTATTGTTTTAATTGTATTATACATAAATATAAATATTTTTTATATATAATTATATAAAAAATATTAATATTATATAATATTTATATATAAAATAATTATTTTTTACACACGATCTCTCGTTCCGTGTCTGCATTTATCCTATTATTATTATATCATATCAGGCTCAATAATATAATGAAGAATGAATATATATATGATGCAAATATGAATTTGTTAATATGTGCACTCCAATTCCAAATGTTAGCCTATCCCAATATTAGCTAGGGTAATAAACTCTACTTATTCTGTGTGAATAAGAAAAGGCAGTGGTATTAGGTATACACACGAAAGTCACTTTTCTTTTTATTTTTTTGTCTCCAGAGACTAAATCAATATAACAATGGATTACCATTACTTTTAGCACACTGTATGTAGACCAATGCTCACCAGTTTTTACGAACCACTTGCTACGCTCCAACTTTAGAGTTTGAGTACAGATGAGCACGCTACTCGTTAGAAATGCGTCCGTGAAAATCTGATGAAAATATTTATCTTGATATCAAATTAACGACTAAAGTAAACGTAAACTATGTGTCAACGTCATAATGATATCACAGTTATCATTCATATAAGCAGGAGCTTAGTATCTATTTTGCTATAGCGACATAGTACAGTTACATTCTAATTGTAGTTAATAGTTATAACAACATTCCCCAAATCCCCAAGCCAAGCCAAGCCAAGCGTGGGGATTATGGCAACCCCTCCCTTCTAAGGGGGAGGCCTTTGTTCAGCAGTGGAGGTCTTTCGGCTGCTAATAGTTATAAGTCGTAATGAAATTAATAATTATATATATAGGTTATATATATATATATTTTTAGAATATCTGTTGCGCGCCAAATCAAGCAAAAGTATGGACCCAGCATAAAACTTACTTTACTAGAAGTTTTTGAATCAAACATTATACTGGTAATTAATGATGAAACTGAGAGGTTCATTGAATTGTTGCGACGCTTGGACTCGTGGCGGACACGGTCGGCAATCAGTCAAGCGGAGGCGATGATTACAGTCCTCGACGCCGCGCTAGTGGCGGTTAGAGTGCACATTAAAAACTTCACTGGTTTCAGACCACTGACTTTGTCAGTGTAGTGTGTGACTTTGTCGGTCATCGCGCTGGTGCTAGAATCGAAAAATAGTTTTTCGGAGCCTTTCCCGTTTAAATTTCCAATAAGTATGAAATGTGGGCAATTTTTTTTTGTTTTTTTTTTACAAAATCGCCTACCTACTTGTTCTAAAAAAAAAAGAAATCTGTTTTACAATCTTAAAAGGATCTGTCAAGGTTTGATCGATCTGTAGAATGATAACCGACTAACAGGTATCAGTTTCGGCATAGTGAGAATAAGCCAAGAGTGGCCCCTTCGTTTAGAGTACGGATATTATCCGGCATATCATATATTTTTATTTTTTTTAAGATTTAAGAGGCTTGTCCACCTTTCATGAACCCAATTAAGCTTTACTGACTAATAGCCTTATAACTATCAATCAGCATGGTGCAAACTCCAGGTTCAGAGTAGCTATTACAAATTGAGTAATGAAGATTCATAAAACTAAGTGAATCAACTTCGTTAGAGATTCCTTCCACCACACCAACAAAACTGATCAGGGACTATTCTGTGGCAACATTTGTAACCGTGATTTGTTGCTTCCGCACCTTCGAGCACAAATTCCGATACTACGCGAAGCTTGCATTTGACTGATGATTACCATTAGGTATCTATGCATAGATATAGAATTTTTCTTTCGATTATAATTGAAGGTACAACAACAGCGAATATTTATTCGCTTTTATCTAAAAATAGACGAACTCACCTGTAGTAGTAAATAATGCGGGTAGTTAGGCCAAGAAAAAAAATGCAATATCTGAAGAATACAACAGATAAGCTGTATGATTTCCGATGAATGCAACTGTCGTATTTAGGACATTGTGATAATTAGGCCAAATAATATCCGAAGAATACAACGGATAATAAAAATTAGTGCTTCCCAATGAATGCAAAGGGTACACAAACTCAGCTCGAGCGTATAAATCTTCGCAGGTACAGCAGCAGCAGGCAGGCAGAATAATATTTAGGCACAATAATATCCGTAGAATTCTACGGATTAAACAGTAGTGATTCCCAATGAATTCAAAGGGTACACTTTAGCTCGAGAGTATACATCTTCGTTAACAGCGACACGAACGATGTTCCACTTTTAATTTTATGTCTTCTTTATTTTCGATTTTTCATGATTTCAAAGATCCCTTGTATTTGAACTCGTGCGAACGCCGTGATCGCACGGACAAGAATGAGGTGGCTGTCGCTCGGCTGAGGCGGGGTGGATACGAAAGAGATAATAATGTTGTTTTCTCTTTCTAACCTCTGAAACTTGTGCGATATCTCCGGATCGCACCCACGAGGTACTACTACTAGTGGTGGAATATCTTGGAGTCAAGGACTGGATAATTACTTGTTCATAATAAACTTCAACAGATTTGAAATTGACAACATATTTTTTTTTTTTCATTTTGTCATTTTTTGAAGTACTTGAGTATAATGACATCCTTGTATTGAGTAGCAAACATTTATGAATGAAAAATAGAAAAACTATTTAAGTAGACAATTATTAGGTAAAATAGTTAGGTAGGCCTTTCTGTTAAATAATCTGGTTCCCTGACATGACAGCTTACTAGGGTTGACAAAATTTTTGGCTTTGATAATTAATTATATTTTTTACGGGGTATTTTGTAACATTCTGTATATAATTTATAATAGCGGTCGGTCAAAATGGGTCATCAAAACTTCAAAGTGAGACTACTATATCGAATGGGGTCAGATGATGATTTGCACATCTCAAACAGATTTTTATTTTGGTTTATGTCAGGTAGTTTTTAGCTGACAATTAAAATTTCTAAATAATTATAACGTATCTTATCACCAAAGTTTGTGGAGGGAAAAATCTGAAATAATTATGGGTAATACATATCTATCTGTATTTTTTTTTTCAGGAAAAATATTATGAATTAAAATATAAAAATAATATGATCTTTCTAAATAGTACCGTTTTTTAGTAATCCTAAGTTTTGCGGTTTGGTTTTTTTGCTATCTGAGGTGTTACATGAACAGTAAAATTACTTTAATACATCCAAAGACGGTATGGAACCCTCGGTGAGCAAGTCCAACTCGCACTTGACAGGTATTTTTTTCAACTATAAAAACCTTTTTTCTTGATACTTAATGATTATTTTTTTATTATAGAAATAATCATTTTATTAGACCACCTACTGTGAATGATCCTCATTTAAAACCAAATCATTTTACTTTTCTATATGTGCTTACATAAATTCTCGCTGATCATAAATTTGTAGAGTCGACTAATATACAGGACAGGTACTAAAATATCAGGGAAGCCAATGTAAGCTCTAGATTTCCCGAACTTTGTCTACACTATGGTACATCCCAACGGGTCCCTAAAGTACTCAGCAAAGTACACGGCGCCGTTTCAGTTACAGTGGGGTTTCAGAAGGCTCTCAGGGATCGTAAACCTTCTGTCCGCAGTTTAATCTTTCGGAAAATTTGAATCCAGATAAAGGCTCGTTCGGAGAGAGGCGAGAGCCTTTTAATTAACTTCGGACATAAATTTTCATTGAGTTTTAGCCGTTGCTGGTGTTCTTGATTTTCACTTTAAAAATTGTGAAACGAGTTTTGTTGACTTATTTTATTGAAAATATCCCGTTTTACTGTACAAATACCTACTATAAGTCAGTACTTACATAGTTTGTGTACCTTCATGCAGTTATTAAGGTACTTTAATAGTCTAGAACTATGTGAATGAATAAATGGACAATAGATAAATAAAAATAAATACTTGGAATAAATATTTCAGGAATGTTTACCATAAAAAATTACGCGTAAAAAATAACCATAAAAAGTAAAATTAAGCACTAAAAGAGAAGGGTACCTATACACAAGCTTACATACGTAACAAAAGTAGAATACATTCATAAATGATCCGTAAGTCTATTGTCGCCTTTGTATATACAGATGAGCTTGTAAACGGATGCAGAGGATACGCTCCCGACAGTCATAAAGCAGCAACATTTTATCATCCGGAAAATTTAAATTCAAATTAAATTTGACCCTCTTGAAAAAACTCGTTTATTGTAGGGGCTGAAGTCAACAGATATATACTTTTTTGGAGCAACTTACTGACGATGTAAGCACCACGATACAAATCCATCAATTCCGGTAATTTTGCCAGCCATAGTACCGTTCACTTCTGAAGAACACCTGACATTTCTATATAGTACCTACCTGGATGGACGCGTTAGTAAAAATCAGTTAATAATATTGTTTTTTCAACATCAAATTACGTAAACTTATGAAATTAAGTTCTTGGCCAAAGAATAAAACTTGCAAAGAATACATATGAAGAAGAAAGAAGAAGAAGTATACTTCATTTGAATGCTACAAGAGGACAGCAGTGCCTTTGTGTCGTTGTGTGTATACGACACGCCCTAAAAATCCCGACAAAGGTACGCATATGCGAGCCATAAGAGCAGAAAATTCGATTTTCTGGCCCGCGCCTCCATAATGCGTCGTGGTCCACGCATTAGGCCCAACCCTTGCCGCAACGGAAACAGTCCGTTAATCAAATTCACTAAGCCAATCTCCGCCGATACAGATAGCGAAATCACAATATATTGCCGACGGGCCTGATAAACAATCGAATAAGGGTAGTGCCCGGAATATTGGTTTCCCATTCTGCGGTCTCTACATAAGAAAAATGTAGCTACTAACCCCATTGATTTAGATTTAGACGGGTTTGAGACAAACGGGTGAAACGTCTATTTTGTAGGACCTATAAATTGCAATCACAGAGCATACAAAATAGGGTTAATTAAAGAATACAGAGTAATAAATAGTAGTAGTAGAGTAGTGATAATGTGAGTGAGCGTTTAATTAGTACTAAAAATATATATTTTCTAATCAAGTCCTCAATATTTTCTTTTAAATTGTTTGCAATAAATAGCACTAACTTTACACGGAGCGGAGGTAAAAATTCTCATACTGTATCATCACACAGATCGTTCGCCCTTCCCTATCCAACAGCATAAAAATATTTTCATGTAGAGTACTCAGTTCAAATATATTTTTTACAAAGAAAATAACGAATTAATTAACGTGGTAGATCATACGTTGTTCAATTAGCTGTAAAAAATCTACCTATAAGAAGTTTAAATTTTTGGCTTAGAGTCAAAAACTTAAACTTCTTATATAGTATTTTTAATGAACCAAGTGCACTTTAAAGTGTTTAAAACACGCTGCCACATAAATCTTACTCAATCTCGGTAACAAACGATGAGAAATAAATTTAGAAAAGAAGCATGGAAACAATAAAGGCAATATGGCATCTGAACGGAACTACTTACTCACAATAATGCTAAAGTAATCGCAACGCAATATAGGCGAGGCGGGCAGCCGGCAGATGTGGGGGGCAATATGGGTCGACGCTGATAAATGTCTGCTTGGGCAAGGGAACGCCGCGCCAAGGCGGAGGGCTTCCACGCCACCTAACTGCTCGCAACATCTGATAAAGACTTACTATTTAAATTATATTATATGAACGGTAGTTACAACAATTGAGCTTGGCTCCTTGAAAATACCTTACCAAACTATTTTTAATTTTACATCCAGCAGCGTCCGGAATTTGTTACAATAAGTTAATCTGGGACCCATTTGAACTCGCGTCTTTGGTGCACATAATATTATGCAATGTTCTTCTAGTCTTATTTTTTCTATTACCTACCCATGGAATTTTTTTAAATTTAATCTAGGCAATATGTGCTTCAATACGGTAGTCAAATAACTGTCAAGTTGCAAATACTTATAACACACGCTTGATGGCTGCTGGCAAACTCATTGTACCTAAAATAAATAACTATTACGGAGATAGAACTCTTAAAAAACGTATACCGTATTTGCTCAACAGTTTGCCAACAGACATTTCGCAAGAGGTAAATAAAGTATTATTTAAAAATAAGTTACGACATTACTTATCAAAATGTTAAGAGTATTATTATTAATTTAGAATAATTTTAAGTTAATTTATAATTGGATGAGACTCGCCAGAAACCCACAGTCAAACCGAATGACGGTTTTGTGGGACAATGTGTAATTAGGTATACAAATTTGTTGAAAGTAATAAATAAATAAACTTGTTTTTTTTTATCATTTGACCCATATGAAGCTTGTACAGCGATACCTCTGTGAGCCTCTAATGAAGCCGTATTTTCCTTACATTGTTACGAAGCTATAACGCTTCTCTTGACGTCTGCACTTAGCATTGTGAAGCACAAGTTTGTATTAAATATAAAAATGTATGCCTTCGAATCTGTAGGCTTAAAACCAGATTTATACAACGAGTCAATGGCGATGTCTGTTACTACGATGTCTATCTACGTTAATGGTAGTTGGTAAGCCAGGTTAAGCTACGAGACCATGTGCAGTTTGACTAAACTGTCCATGCCGATAGCAGCGTCACTACTGTCTATGAAAATTGTTCAAACTACGTCATTCTCGTAAACAGACAGACAAACTCGTAACAGACAGGTACCTAGTTCTTACTTACTGTTACTTTACCAGAAAAATAAGTCCGCTAGTTCAGTCACTCACTAGATATTTAAGTCTGCCTTTCAATCTAGCCTTTAGATAACTACGACTGATGACAACGCTCTGGTTAATGCACACTAATTATCATAACAGAAATCTAAACCATTATGACCAAGGTTTTTGTAAGAGTTCTAACTGTATTAAATATAAGTAGGTACATTGTGGTATTATGTACTAGATATATAGGAATTAATATAGCAACAAAATTGGAACCAAGTTAGTTTTAGCGTAGCTACATGACAGTTAGTGTGGTTCCATAATATGATAAAATGCACATCTAAATCAAGTGATTAGACTTTTCTCATCTTGGATCGGCAAACCCGAATGCGGTTAAAAGGGCACTAATAGGTAGTTAAGTGTCGGTAGTTCACCCATTGACCCGGTCATAACACATCGAGAGCAACTCCGCGCGGGTAAGCGCCGAGGCTTGTACCGCATTAATAAAGGTAAGTGCGCCCGTGTCAACTAATGTGTCGTTATGACCCGTCCTGAAAAACTTCTTCCGTACCCCTGATACACCCAAGTACAATAGAATCTAAACGCTAATGTAACAAATATAAGTTTGACATTCCCGCCGTACAGTCCGGAATTTCGCGTTTACGGGCCACCGTGAAGAGCCTGCAGTTTTAGCACTTTACGGTTCGCTAACTAAATTTGAGCTTTATTGTGTACAATTTCAAGTTGACATTAGTGTGACAGTTAACATTTCGATCGTAGCGAAAGTACTTGGTGCGTTTGAATGTTTGTCTGCGCCTCTGAAACTACGCAGCCTAGCTGAAAGTGCTGCAAACGCGAAATGTTAACAGCCATGAATTTTAGAGGCTTGAATAATGTTATTGTTTCCATTTGTCGTTCGAAAGTGGAAAATTCGAAATGGCTGTATTTTGTTGAAAAACACGACTGTATGCAAATTTCAGCATGACTAGAATAGTGAATGTTTGGGGTAGGTTACATACATACCTGTATGGTTTCATCATATGAGTAGTTGCGGCTCGAGGCCGCTGTGCTCATCTCACCGGTGCGCGCACGATTGCGGCGACATCTGTAACCAAAATGTAACCAGTTTCTGTATTTTAATACAAGACTGATATACTAATTACTGTCGTTAGTTAGAAAATCATGTAACGATTTCTTTATTTCTAGTGAACGTTAAATTATTTGTAGAATTATTATATTTATTCTGTGGTAGAAGCTTCTTTAGCCAATCATAAATATTCAGCCATTGGGTTTTTACCCGTGGGGAGTACGGGTTATAGAAGCACCCTCCCATTAACTCCCGTTAGGTGTCCGTAAGAGGCGACTAAGGGAAATCAAGAAGACGGGTAGCAGCGTCTTTTTTAACCGACTTCAAAAAAGGAGGAGGTTCTCAATTCGTCTGTATACATATATAATTTTTTTTTATGTTTGTTCGCGCATAACTCTGGCAATTATGAACTGATTTGAAAAAATATTTCTTCCATCCATTCTTCAATCCATTGATTGGGTCCTATAAAAAAATTATTGCTTAGTAATAAGTAGTTCCTGAAAAAACAAGAATGGTGACTGCGCAGGAAAGCTGCAGGAAAGCCTATATAGATGACTTTATGTCACTTTTTAAGGACAAAAATGGTCATAACTCTGGCAAATATTTACCAATTTCAATGATTCTTTTTTTATTCGAAAGAAGAAACCACTGTATTGAATCTGTATGAATTTTATCACAACCGGATAAGAACTTCCTGGAGGACTATGAATGATATGGAGGAATTTATCTGGTAAAAACCATAAAACTGATGTTCTCCAGTACATTGGTCTGACAGTTATGAACCGATTTCGATGATTCTTTTTTTATTCGAGAGAGTAAACTACTATGATGATTCCATGCAAATTTCATTACGACCGGATATTTTTTTCTGAAGAAACATGAATTATGTAAAACTATGTAGACGATAATGTCATCATAACCTACCTAGATCGTTTTACGGTCTTCGATGGTTCAATCTTTATATATAAAAATATCACTAAAAAGTTTAAAATAAAATCTTTTTAAAAAAAATTTAACCGACCAATATCACTGAAAAGTATAAAATAATTTAAATATTATTGTAGTTGGTGCCAAATATACACAGCCGGTAAGCTAACACCAACTTCAATTATATTTAAATTATTTTATACTTTTCAGTGATATTGAAATTTTTAAAAAAAAAGATTTTATATTGGATTACCTACCACCTATACTGCGATACCCAAAACGCCTGTCAAGCGTGACGATTATGGCAACCCCTCCCTTCTAAGGGGGAGGCATTAGTTCAGCAGTGGACGTCTTTCCGCTCTTGATTATGATGATGAAAGGTTCAACGGCAAGCATATAGATGTTAAACACCAATGTGTAAATTGCTGTATTTTTGTGCGAGATGCACTGTAGTAGGTACTGTAAGATACTACTCAGTGGCGTGCACAGAAAGCAGGCAAAAATATCTTCGAGTTGTTTATGCTTTATAATAATTGTTCGTGTTCCAGCGCAAATATCCTTAAATTAAGCAACATTATCAACATATCCGTTTACATAAAAATATACGTTAATTCATGTCCGAACTAAGATTTAAAAAAAATAAGATTGTTTAGAGCAGTGATTCCCAAAGTGGTCTATATCGACCCCTAGGGGTCTATGATAACCTGCAAGGGGTCAACGTCAGCGAAAAAAAATTTGGGGGTCCATGAAATGAAAATTCGGGTCCACGATAGTGGATCTCAACACATACACTGATAGTACCTATTGACTTACATCATACTATCTTATAATATCAAGACATATACATTATTTATAAAATTACCTATGAAGTAAAAAAATTAGTATATATGGCATATGTTCGTTTTATTATGAATCAAGAAATCTACGAAGAACTGCTCTTCGCAAGAACTTTGATAACCGACACTAAAGGTGATTCAATATTTCATGTTTTACATTTTAAAGGATTACTTCATTGAAAAAGCAATTCCTTTATCAAATATAATATCAATAGCTAGCTGGGGGGGGGGGGAGGTAAGTAGGGGGTCTACCGAACACGGAAAAACATGGCAAGTGGTCTACGACACAAAAAAGTTTGGGGAACTCTGGTTTAGAGAAATCCTTGGGTAGGCAAAGTATTTTTGTCAGTATGGAGCCGCTGAATGAACTTATTAATGTTTTGAAATGCAAATTAATATGTCTATAGTATTTGCTTGCTTATGGGTATTTGAAATTGTATACTAATATACTTAAAATACGGCCGAAACGTCAAGCCAAAATATAAGGTAAATCGCGTTAATTCCCGATAAAAATAAAGTTTAACAATGGAACGCGAAAGTCTAAAAGTATATACTTAAAATAGGTTAAACAAGCCGAATACATTTTTTTGCCTACCCTCTGTGCACTCCACTGATACAACTTAGATCTCTGAGTTTGGATCGCTTGTCAAACCGTTAAACTCCTTACAGTACATTTGGACCAGATTTATATTACCCCTGTCGCGAATGCGAGGTAGTTTTAGATTGATTGTCGTGAATTGGAGGTAGTTTGATTGATTGTCGCAAATGTGAGGTTGTTTTAGATTTATTTATTTCTGTACCGACTATGACGGTACCGCCGCCGCTATAAAAGCGCGCGCAGGCACAATTTACGGACTTGTAGTGAACCAGCTGGCAGAGAAGCAACATCAGTAAGTGAGCTTGATTTATTTCTGTGCATTATCAGATTTATTGATATTATTGTGTGCCATTTATTATTGTTGTGCCATTTATAGGTGTAATAATATTCGATGCGTCGGACTGTTTGCGAACAGTAATCAGATTGGTTAATCAGTAATCAGATTGGTTAATCAGTAATCAGATTGGTTAATCAGTAATCAGATTGGTTTATCAGTAATCAGACTGTTTTATCAGACCAGTATCAGAGACAGATTAGTATCAGAATCAGACCAGTATTATTATCAGAATCAGTTCTGTTGAGTGTGGATCGGGGTGGCTATAGGGGAGGTATACGGAGGCCACTTTTGGGGGAACAGCCCCGTGTGTGTGTGTGTGTAAAATCAGTGTATCAGTTACTCAGTTAGCGTATCAGAAAATCAGTGTATCAGTCACACAGTGTATCAGTGTACCACATTAATACATGCTCTTGGTGGGTGTATTAATGCGTATCATTAGTAACGTATGAATCAGCTCAGATATTCGCCATATAAGTAGATAATCGTTATGCAATTGGCGACAACCTCTATATCATCATGGTTGTTCCTGTATACATAAAATAATCATTTTCTGTAGCTACCAACTGGATACATATTATCAACCAACGATTATGAACTGGTTTCGATGGAACTTTAAAGTAATCTTGGCGAAAGCCATCGATCGTTTATTGGCTTTACTGCGTACAGACAGCCCAAATAAACCCAACGAATGGGTTCCTTAGCCTTCTTTAGTTCTGGACATGTTTATACTTTTAACTATCAATTGTATAATTAATTAAAATGTAAAGCCAAAAGCACAGCCTTAAAGAAGTGGGTGCAAATTATTTAATAGAAACACGCCAGCTGTTGGTCTGAAGTTGCTGAAACTTGTCCGGGGTAGGACTCATGAATAATTAAAAGCCGGGACAAGGCGATAACTCACGCCACGGCCTGGCCCGACACGACGATGTCACAAAATAACACTTCTGAAGAGGAAACGCCGGTTTTTACAGCTTAATTAGTAGCATCTCGGCTATAACAGGGTTGCCAGACTGACCAATATATCACACCATTTCGGCTATGCTGCTGTTTTTGAAATTAGTCGGATTTTTGTTTACTCATAACTTCTTCATCAACACTTCGTCTTCTTTGGTTACCATTCTTAATAAATAAACTACCCTTTGGATACCTTTTATCGATGACTAGTTACCACTTATAAAGAAACATAATGGTGTGTGGTGTTCGCACTATATAGAACCCTCACGATTGTAACTTTTTTTTACGACTGAACTAGAAGTGCTTAAGATGGAGATAACAATTGCTAGTGCAATGACGTAGAATATGTCGATTTAAATAACTAACCATATGAATAGTAAGTACACTTGGTTAATAAGAGCTGACCACCAATAAAGACAGACACACATACACAAAACTAGTCTTTCTCTTCCTTTACTTGAAGTTGAAGTTTGTAACAGCTTTTGAAAAAACATCCCTTTTTACTTGGCGTTAAATTATGACCTAACATGCTAAGAACTTACTAAGTTTATACCATATTTTTACGACTAATCTGGCAGCCCTGTCTTAGGGAGGTGTTTCGGTATGCGGAAGCGTGTGTACTTCGTTGTTGAAGCCGAAATTAACTTAACAAGGGCAAGTAATAAAAACGCGCAGTCATTCCGAGTTGAATACGTGTACGCAAATAGCGTAGTGATGGTACACGTCCCACGGCTTTAGTCAAAGAACCGTGTCGCACTCTTGAAAATGTTGATGATTTTAATGCCCCTGAAAGGGAATTTGGTGTTAGATTTATTTGAATTTTTATTTTGTCGACATTAACTTAAAGTTGGATTTTTTTATTCAGCCTGGTGGCGAAACATAGACAACTGCATTACACTGAACCGCTAGTCACCCTGGCTAATAAGACTCTTGGGTTCAGTATTTTTATAAGATACAGTGCCTCTCAAACTGGAAAACAGCAAGGTTTACACATTGTTGTTTGGAGGCAGAAGATCTGACACTGCAATGGTACTAACCTAGACGGTTCCTTGCAGGGACCTACCACCAAGCGCTATTCCGACTATCATATACCTATACACTTGTCTGTTTCATATAAAATACACGTAAGTCAGTAGGTACAATCAGGCACAACCGTTTAGCCCTTTATATGTCCCACCGATGGGCACGTGCCTCCTCTCAAGATGAAGGGGCTAAGGCCGTAGTTCACTACGCTTGCCAAGTGCGGGTTGACGGCATTCACATGTCATTCGAAAGCTAGTAAGGCTTTCTCAGACATGCAAATTTCCACACGATGTCTACATTCACCGAAAGCTAGTAACAATCGCACAAAGACGATTCGCACATGATTAATTAAAGAAATCAACTGTGCGAGCTGAGGTACGAACCTGCGCCTCCTTTCCAAGGCAAGCGCTCGCCCACTGGGCTGGTACTGCATTCGATGACTGCATGTGTAAATTTCATTACTATCTTTTAGACCTGTGGCACTTTTACGCTCGAGTCGTAATAATTACGTTACAATATTCTAACTTAAATAGACAATGTATTATTATCGGTTAGGGTTTTTTTTTTTCGAACTAGGATTTCTTTAACAGAAGTGTTTTCTATCTTCATTAAATTACAGCCGGGCACAGTAGCAACCCTTTCGCTGAGAATGGAATCCAGATATAATCTGAAAACGAAATTGGACCAACTAAGCTCATTTATATTCAACTGGTATTTAGATAAGCAAAGATATCCGAATTTAAAGTGTTCAGGTATTTTCTCCACGGTCTCTAAAGTGGTTTGGGCCCTGACTAAATTGAGAAAGCTGAGATAAATCCATATTGATGAACTAAAAACAGGCTCTTTATGACTGATGCTTTGTGGCATATAAGACAATGCTTGGGTCAGCATCTTGATACGACGGTTGTGTGAAAAAAGCTGTGGAGAGCGGCATCGATCCATCCGCTTGACATTCGCGTCACGATGGTGCAGGCCTACTGCGCCGTCGCCATGGCAACGCGCTCCGACCCGCGACCGCCAAAATATCTAGTCATTTGTTACCATCTAGCACCAAATTAGATTTTCTAAACAGTTTCTGTTGTATTACGAAAAGCAGTTTAAAAATAAACCTAGGTTTTAAGGAACAATTTCCTTAGTCTAAACCTGTGTTTATTGTTTGCTGCTATTCGTAATAAGAAAGCTTTAGTTTCGAATTTCCAGAGCAGGTTTTGCCATAAACACTACAAAAAAAAAATTAAAAAGAGATACATCTGCCCCTGGATAGCTGCACTCAACTGAACTGCCGTTCGTCACGTAACACCTTTGAGGTAATAGGGCAGTCCAAAAAGCTTTTGCCTATCCTACGACTACCTTACTTGATTATCTTTACTATTCGCTTCGCGGCGACTTCTCTGATTGATTATAATATACCTACTTACTTACTAAATAAAAAATCTAGAAGTTTCTTGTCTATATATATCATAAAAGTGTGTGTGCACGCACGCCACTTGGCCCTAAGACATAGATTAATTTCTTGAGCTACTTTACTATTAATTTGGTTTATAACAGCTATTTGATACAAGATTATAGTCCTATAAAGACTTATGTATTATTGAATATCACTATCTTTACTAAATTGCTGCTACAATCAGGTTAGCACTTTTTCCGTCCTCAAAAAAATAACATAATTGCACTGTAAAAGTTATAAGACCCAATAGTAATCATTGTCCCTTAGCCTAGCCGTCATTATCTAAGAATATTCAATCATGTGTGCTCAGTACAATGAAACTAATTTTACCGATTACATATTTCAATGTGTAATATTATTCACGTAACAACAAAACAAGTGGTAATAAATCGATCGCACTTCTTTTGTTTACAAAAAAAGTTAAATAATTTACAAAACATTAATTATAACAAAATAATAGTTAAGTATACTCTAATTCCTTATTAGGGCTACCCTTATCATGTTTATTTTTATTCCCCTTGAACTTTAAAATAACGATTTTTTTAGACAAACTGTTAAGAAGATTGTATAATCTATAATTATCCGCCTTTCTGTTTTACATTTAAATAAGGTTGCTCTACTTGCGATCTAGATGGCGGAATACCGGTGTAAATATTTACGTATTCACTATAATTCATCTCTAATGTACCATTATGCGTATGTCCGTACTGGTTATTCCCTTTGCTCAGTTACCAATGATATTAGAAGATTTTCAGTAACGTATAAAATAACAAGTATTTTGTGATTTTCAGCGTAACCAGTACGGGTAGTATCAGAATTTTCATTTAATACGCGTTATATTAACGCTATTGAGATAGAGTGGTCGGAGCTCGCTATAGACCGGGATACGTGGAAATTTGTGAGAGGGTTTGTACACCAATAACGTTGTTGGTGTCTACGTATCTCTCATAAATTCATGTTAATATCTAAATCTAACCTTTATCTCGTTTCACCATAAGTACTAACTTAATGCATAATATTAGTTACATTCATAATTACTATCGGCCGTATTTAATCACATATTTTGATCCGTTATTTTAGATTTTGGTAAGAAGAGTGACTATAATAAGTAGCGATTCTGGAATACTTTGACATTTATATAAAACCTATGTTTTACTAGGTGGTGTGCAATGGATTCTCCAGGCAGTGTCAGGTCAGATATTCTGCCACCAAGTAACAGTCTGTAAACATTGCTGTGTTCCGGTGTAAAGGGAACTGTACTTGGTAAAATTACCGGATACATGAAACAAACTAATGTTTCGGGTGATGAGCGACAATGCAATGTAGCTGTATATATATAGATAAGAGGATCGCTTACCATAACGCTTGCAATTATGTTACAGTCTTGCTTGTTTAGAAGCTGGGTAGAAATAAAAAAATGCTTAGATCGGATATGTCATACAATATATCCTATATATCATACAATATATATATATATATATCCAAGTGAAATGCAGCAGCGTGCGAAGAATAGACAAACATTTAAAAGACTAAACTGACTGACTGTGAATATAAAATTGTCTATAAAACACTTGACCAGAGAGATACATGTGATGTCTGCAAGTTAGAAACGAAACGTTAACCATAGGTTATTTTTATTGTGATTATTTATTTAGAGAAGTTTGCAGAGTAGCAATGTCTTTATATCGGTAAGAACTGCGCCCCTCTGATTAAGTAAATAAAATAATTTAGCATTCATTTAACAGAACACACTCTATTTTCATTCAAGTTTACGATACTTACCTAACGTCCCATTACGTAGTTGTGTTGCGCACACGCACCCCAAAACGATCACCCCTGTCAAAGCATCGATCTATATATAGACAGGACGCCAGGAAGCACCGGCCTTCCTTCTACTAATTAAACTTTAGACACTTGTTTACCTTACCGTCGGCTTTTAACCCTGCACTCATAAGCGAAGGGTACAATGACCTCAAACTATAAACTTACATTGTTTTTAATGGGAGAAAACCTCGTATGACACGCTCGTTTGATTCTTGAGAATGGTTCTATAAATATGTAACTTTAACAATTAGTAATATTTTTGACAGCATGCAACATACAACAGCAGTATGTTAGCAGCAACATGTTATGACAATAGTCTTTCAAGACTATACCGCACTCAGAGTCCTATAAGAATTCATTATTTAATTCCTAATTATACAATTTTTATTAAAATTTAATTAATTAATTTTTAATTTATACTTAAATGACGAGATTATCTTTGATTTAATGACTCTGAGTGCAGCTTTAAGAGAAGTAAGACTAAGAAATGTAGAGCACAGTGAGAACATCCTTTCAAAATTAAAGCACACGGCGTGGAGAAGCATCTTTGGAGAAGATCGTAGCAACATCTTTGGAGAAGCATCTTTGGAGAAGATCGTAGCAACATCATTGTGAGTGGTGTTGTATTCCCGCAGTGTTTCAACTAATTAGTTTGGTGGTCTATCTGTTGTTAACTCATGTTTACTAATAAAATTATTACGGAGCTGCTACCTGTAGTAGCAATGTTTTTGAAAGTATTTTTTGCACCCACTTCTATGTCAATATAATTTTACTATCGTCATTTAACTATCGTGAAACGACAAGTTATTTCTAAGTTTTGAAGAAATATTAAAAACAAACAACGAAGAGAATGTAACCGATTGTAACCAATTCTTTAATTTGTAGGCAATGATATTGTAGGTAATTTAGGGACTATCCATACTCATGCCCTAGGCAATGAAGTAGTAATAAATTAAAGAGTCATGTTTTGAACGTATCCTTACGTGCAAAACATGACTCTTTAATTTATAATGCTCTATATTGCCAATTTTATGACTACGAGATCAGTGTTACGGACTTTGCGCGCGGCTTGAGTTTTTAACCGACTTAGGAGGAGGCTGTTTGTTCTCTGTAACTCGTGTATGTATTTTTTTTTTTTGTGAGTCAAGTCCGCAATTGTCACGTGTAAACGATGTTTTAAAAGCTAGTAAAGCTAAAAATACGAAACCTTTACCAATACTCCAATTTGTTTAATAGGAGAGTGTGATGTAATATTACATATTTTGACTTTAGCGTAGGTATAAAAACTATGGTACTTTTTAATCTCTAAAAATTTTACCCACCCCTGTTGTCATCGTTTGAGAGAACACCACATCTCCGATCTCACTAACACCTTGTCCAAACACGACATACAACTGCGACACCGGTGTCATAAGAGTTAAATTCACTAAACACAAGTGATTAAGTCATTACCAAAATACTAGTCAGTAAAACATAAAACTTTTATAGGTTTGTTGAGAATTTTATCTAATATCTGTCCAATCTTCTGGGAGACGATTGTAAGTTTTAATCAGTGTTTACCTATAATGCCGGCTGATTTTACGTAACGGGCAAACACCGCCCTTCAGGCAGGGAGCACCGAAAACTGAACCGACTGAAAGATGTTACAGCTCTAAGCACCCATACAGAAAATAGAAAGATGTGAAATATAGTTCGCACTGCGCCATCTATTATCGAATAGCCATACTTCTTAGTATTTTAATGCCATCTATTTATGAAAAGTTATACTAAATAAAATGTTACCGCCATCTATTATTTTTAAAGATACTTATTATGCTTTTGTTGTATTTATAACTTCTTTTTTTCTATACTAGATGGCATTGCTACCCATTCTTCCTATACAAAAATATTTTTAGTTCTTTAGATTTACGTACATACTTTATTTTACTAATTAGTAAAAATACTTAGCTATTTTTATCTATTAAAAAAATATTCATTTCCAATTCCAATTTCTATATTTCACCAACACGACTTGACAGACCGACATTATAATAGTGACATTGACATGTTTGTTTGATTGCCTTTGTTTGACATTATGTCGACAACTAAATTATGATTTGTTTTTGTTTTTATAAAAATTTAAAGTAAATAAAAATATCTTTATTTTAGTAACTCCTAGCTATTAAAATTAGATCCATTTCATACAATATTTAATAACAAAATGGTGAAGGTTTGGAAATTAGGCCTCATGAGTTATGACACCGCTTTGAAGATTCAACTGGCTGTAGCTAGAAAACACTTGGACGCTATGATGAAAGGGCTGGACGTTAATTACGACACATTACTGCTTGTAGAACACAAGCCAGTGTTTACCGTCGGTGAGCAAAATTTTATGTAGATACTTACTAGACTTATCATACTGGCCCTAACTTAATATACACCCAGACCTCACAAAATTATACTAAGGAACCGTCCGTTTGGCGCCCCCAGAAAGCGGAGTTTCATTGGGTGCCAAAATCATGATCTAATATGATTAAAAATAAAAAAAATTGCTCCACAAAGCGCCTAACAAACCTAACATACGGAAGCCTGATTGGCTCACCTTCGACATGTAAAAAAGGCGCCACACAGGCTCACACCACAAGTGAACTTGTGAAGGGCCCTTCAGCGTTTGAGAAATTACTTAAGAAAACTCAAATTTCAAATGGGAATCACTATCAAGTTACTGCCCGGTTTGAAAAAATCTTAGATCCGGGGCTACAAGTAGGTACCACCTCACTGTCTAAACATTACTGTATGCCGGTGTGAAGGGCTATGGGCTGATGGACTGGTGAAATTACCAGGCCCAAGAAACTTTATGACTAATATCTTGGGTAGCAAGTAGCAGTGTAGCGCCACTAAGTTAAAATATAATATAAGCAGTGTGTAAATATTACCTACTGTGTTCTGGTATGAAAGCCACTTTAGATCGAAAACTTACTGATCTCCAAGAAAAAAACTCATATCTCTGGCCAAGTGCTATGCACCACTTTCATATCACTTGATGTAGTCTAGTTTGTAGTCAAGGACAATATCATGTAAACAGTTCTGTATATTTTTTTCTTAACAGGAATTCGTGATGAAACACCAAATGAAGAAATTCTCAGACTAAGAACCCTGGGAGCTGAATTCAGAAAGACCAACCGTGGTGGGCTTATCACATTCCATGGCCCTGGACAGCTTGTTGCATATCCTGTTATTAACTTGAAACACTTTAAAACCAGTGTGAAGTGGTATGTGCATAGCTTGGAGCAGACTGTGATCAATGTTTGTGAAGAACTAGGTAAGATAAAAAAATACACACAGATTCGTCATCCACCTCCTTAGCATTTTGTTTACTTACTAAACTTCACAATGGATTTTGAAACAGTTTTCACCATCATTAAGACTACTTCTTTTGGGAAGTCCAATGTATTTTGTGTGTGTATTTTATGTATGTGTATGGAATATATAGGTTTAGAACTATTAAAACTTCAGGCAAAGTTGCAACAGGTTACTTGTTCTTCATTATTTCTGTATAAAAGTTAAAGCAAAGGAGCAGTCACTTTATTTAACTTGGCTATTAACTTATTGTCTTAGGCTTGTGTTAATTTTATACTTTTTGGTTGTGAAATCTTACCATAGATTAAAAAATTAGTTAATTCTATTTTGTGACTAGAAAGCAAGATATTTGCCTAACGTCAAACGCTGCACTATTCTGCTACAATCACCTAAGATCTTATTTTTTAAGCCCCTCAAGCATGGTAATTTTGCTAGCTATATAGTCCTTCATACCGAAACACAGCAATGTTTACATATTTCTGCTTGGTTGCAGAATATCTGACACTTTGGTAGTACACACCAGGACAGTCCTTTGTGCAAGGAATCTAGTAAATTCATAGCGTTTTGTTATATTAGCCAATGCTTACAACTACTTTTATCTTTTACAGGTATAAAAGGCAAGAGATCACCATACACAGGAGTGTGGGTGGATGACAACAAAATAGCTGCTATAGGTATCCATGCGTCAAGGTATGTCACTACTCATGGCATTTCTCTCAACTGTGATAATGACCTGTCGTGGTTTGACAATATTGATCCTTGTGGCATTGAAGACAAGGGTGTTACTTCATTGACAAGAGAATCTGGCGTGTGTTGCTCTATAGACAAAATTACGCCGATATTTCTAAGGAATTTTGATAAAGTTTTTGGATGCCAGACAGAAGAGATTGACACTAATACACAAGAAGAGATATTGAATACTATTTACAGCAAGCTGTTAACTCAAACTGTGTCATAATTAAGGGCACTCTCTTGTGTTGTCATCTGTCTCAATGTGTCACAGTACCTCATTGTTGAATCTTAGAAAAATTTATTAGTGTTCTAGTTATGTATATTAATTTATGAAAAGAGTTTATTCAGTGTTTAAATGGATGAAAAATAAAAACATGTTTAATTTGTACAATTTTCATTTATTTTGTTAATTAAAATAAAAAATAAATAGATAAATTAAAAATTAGTTCAAATAAATAAATAAGAAATCTCAAGTTGAGTTAAGAGAAACACAAGTTGACATTATGTACCTGTCTAAAATCAAGTTCTAGTCATATATTTATTTCATCAAAACTCAACTGAAAGTTCATGATATAAACTAAATGCGCAGTTGATTAGGTAATAGCATATTTACAATTGTTTTAGCAATTTACCATAATAATGAATGCTTAAATCAAATGTATGATGTGATTACCAAAAACTATTATGATAAAAATAATGCAAATGATGATAAATATGACTAAAATTATACTTTATTTCCCTAAAATCTAATTACCAATGTAATGTGTTCAGAATAATCCCCTAAAATTGTAACATGAATAATAATATGTATCAAAAATAATTTCATAAATTTTCCAGGGATTGTTCCAAATCTTCATGTGTTATAAATACTAAAAACTACTAAATAATCGATGAGTACTTAAAAAATTGTACACAAACTGGTCATCACTTAATCATTAATAAATGCATTGTCTCATATCCTTAAATTTATCTATATAGTTGCAAAATTACCTCTGCAATAAAATGGAATATCAAGCCTAATGCTAAATATTTATCTGTTTAGCTTACATTTTCATACTCTACTTAGAAAAAAATAAATGCTTCTAAATGCAATAAATTACTCTCTAAATTAAATTCAAAACGCGCGGTGGTTACAACAATCATACCAAATAATGGGCCACAGAATCCTTTGCAATATTTCCAAATTCTATACACCACGAAATTCACTTAACCTAAATGGACGGGATGCCTGAGAATATTGTTGCTGTTTCCTAATGATGTCTCTTCATCAGTCATTCGTATCACATCTTGTCATTGCAAGACAAGCACTGGACCGGTTACTATTGTCTAAAATATCGATAGCCTCCATGATAGACGGGAAATTACGAAAGGTGTTTAGGTGGTGCGAGCCACTTGCGCATGTAGTAGCAGAATATTGTGGCGATGTAAAGAAGCACCAGTAATGCACAGGCCACTCCAAGTAGGAGAACCGACGATTTACTGGGGCAGGGCTCGACGATCGTCACTGTTTTCTCTGAAAGCAAAAAATATACTTTTAGTTCAACGATCTTCGTTTCTTGGAGTTCAACGATGTACAGTATTTTATTTTGTATCTACCTCCAAAATTAGTTTCAGAAGCTACACCTCCGGGTTTGTCAGATCGAAGGAAATCTGTGCTCTGTCGGTCGTCGCCGAAATCTAACACGAGAATCTCTTGCGATATGTTCATATCCTCCTCTTGACTGGGCCCCTCATTCGTCTCGTTGTGAGGCAGCGAACGTTTCTTTCTTCCCCAGGACTCCAGAGAATCTCTGCCCCATTCGCAGACGGCCTGTGAAATATAGTTATTAATACATACATGTTTATCGAACTGAAGTGATATAAGTATTAAATAATGCGAATGATATTTAAACATACCGGTTCACAAGGCCCAAGACAGTATTTCACGTTGCACTGGAATATGACACCGTAAGATTCGGTGAACCTAAAAGCTTCGTACACGGACTGAAGTGCGTTGCCATCTGGAGTAAATGCTGGGAAGATGGATGGATCCACGGGACATCTATAATTAGAATTTCACAATATAGTATTCGACGTATTCAAAGGAAAAACTGGATAAGGAAAGCCGAGGATTAAGTTAATGGCATGCAATTGAAGAGGCCTATGTTTTGCAGTGTACGACTATGTATATGAATACTAGGTATAACATTTAAAAACAAAATTATTTAGTGCATACCCCTCATCATCGATAATCTGGAATGTGCTCTTCGAGTCCTTAGCCATAGCGACACAACTGCGTGCGAAGATTCCATAAGGAGCTGTAAAGGAAAGATTGTTAATATTTGTATTCTTTATTCCAAAATTATGTACTTAAATAAATTCATGGATTTTTAAAGTAACAATCTTACTGTCTTCGGGGATCTCGATACGGAAAGTGAGTCGGTCTCCAATGCGCACTGTCTCCACCTCCCTTTGGCGAGCATCCAAGATACGGATGCGTGGCGGAGGCGCCTCTGGTGCTGCCGTAATGGAAATCATCTCCGGGTCTCTGCAATGATGTATTGGTAAATCAACAACTCACTAAACTGCCATTTTAGGCATCGAACATAAATGTAATATGTAATGGGTATATCGCAATTCTTTAATTAAGCGCAAAGTAGTTAGCCTCTCGGTATTCTACAGGTTGCATTTTGGAGTGTGCGCAGAAAGTACACTTGAAAGGACTTGATTCCACCATTCCATTCTATCATTGGACGACGAGACGCACGGCGCGCAACGGATTTTAGTTTGTTTTCTATAATTTTGACGGCCTGCATCGGAAAATGACGGCGCGGATAATGGACGCAACACTATGTAAAGTCATACGAAGCAAACTAAAATCCGTTGCCGTGCGTGCGGTGCGTCCGGCGCATGCCAATGGACGCGTACCCTTATGTAGTAAACGTGCCTTCAGTCCGGACTAAGCGATTCGCTTCGTCATTCAAAGTCAAAGTCAAAATCATTTATTTCAAATAGGCTTAACGTCAAAAGTGCTAGACTTTTGACGGTCAATTTTTTTAAAAAAAGCTACCACCGGTTCACAAGGCGGCCTCAACTGAGAAGATCCGGCAAGAAACTCAGCGCGCTTGTCTTTCATAATAAGGACAGCTAAGGACTGGAACAGCTTGCCTGCGTCAGTTTTTCCGCCCGATTATAATATGGATGTCTTCAAGGTTAAAGTGAATATGCTTTTAATAAGCTAGTGTGTTTTACCACCCCAGATTGCATCGCCGCTTCCCATCAGGTGGGACTGCAGTCAATTCAATAAAAAAGACTTCACATTATGCAAAGCTTTAATAATATTGCCTCATTGAGAGCCAGCACCATTATGACCTAATAATAAGTAGGTAAATTGATTAATACGTGGAGTAAAGTAGCATGTTAAATTACCCATCACGTCCCATGACCGAACGTCTTTTATTTGAATCTAATTGACTATCTACGGCTACTTTGCCTACATGTTTACAATGCAACGTCGATATTAGTCAATGGAATTTAGAATAGTCTTCGCATGAAGGCATGTCGAAATTGCTCCGTTTGTCATATTACACACACATCACGTAACATTCCTCTTTTCAAGCAAGAATAAATTATACGGTTTATTTTGTTACTGCATTTTTGCGGTATTCATGAATGAACCTCATTGAAACGCCCATGGTGATATGATAAACTATAATGATGTAGTGTGAGTGGCCGACTGACCTGATTGGCACCATTCCAAATGTGATGTTCTTCGAACTCATGTCGTAGGTACACTTGACTTTGTAGATCTTGTCCGCTTTTGTCATCACTACGCTGTGATGTTGCAGGACAACTGTGTTGGAGTAAACTCCAGTCTGGAAAAGCATCATATCCATCGTACAATGTTCAGAAAAATAAATATCTGTATATTCAAGTGAAATTACTTATTATTTTTCTATAGATACTTACAACGCTCTGAGTATTACAGTCCTGTCCAGCCATAGTTAGGTCGAGTCGGAACAAATCGCTGTTCACGACGTCAATGTTGCAAGTCTCCGAACGTCCCAACGCGTAAATTCGTCCGTTGAACGGTTTGTTAGTGCGCACTTGAACCGCTATCCTGGTGTCCTTGCAGAGAACCGACACTGGAGGATAAAAGCTCTATGTTAATGAAAATTTAAAAGCAATGAAGGCGAGTTTGTCACAGACAATACCAATGTTCTTTTCAAATCTTAATTACTAATCGAAAGATTTAGCCTTCGCTAGCGGTAAGAGAAAACATCGTACAAGAACTAATGTTCAAACAAGTAGGTATATAAGTTATCAAAGTATAAAAAGCCCGATTGCGAACAACAAGCATAATGAACCTAAATTACATTATACATACATAATGTACATGTGTATACCTATACACATGTACCTATATATTTTAACTCGTCTCATTAAGACCTTTCATTTGATACATCTTGATGTTTTTGGAAGTGAAAAAAAATGGCTGGCGGATGCAATTTTAATTTTTTGAAAAAAATATATAGCCTGTGTCAAGAAGCAGCTTCTTGGCCTGTGTCATCAACATCGACATATCTAACGACATATTATAAGTCAAAATCCATCGAACCCTTTACCTCAGCTTTAAACTGTGGCCGTGTCAAAGAAATAGACATACGTACATGAGTACATACATACTCTCGAAAAACATCATAACCCTCCTCCTGGGGCTATCGGGCAAAAAGTGTGCAATGATATGGGCGAAGAATGTCGACGACCATCTGGGGCCAAGATCGATGTTTCACCGAACCATACTTCTGCTGATCCCTGCGATTATTACTATTCAATTTACCTATTTCGTAACCCATGACTAATTAATGAAAGATGATTAAAGTGATATGTTACCATCATAACAAGTTCCAGTCTTGTCGCAGTTTGCGTCGTTCCTGGTCATGTTGTTCGACATGTTCGTGTCCTGTTGATGTTCAATGGTCACGGGGAGCTCTCCGGGCGGGTTGGCGTTGCTAGGTGGCTCTGTAACAAAGACATTCTAATTCTAGTATTGCTCAATAAATCGTATAATAACGACCGCTAGCGCAACAAATTACAAAGTCGGTTAATAAAGCCGAACAAGTACGACTCCCGTTGGGCACGTCTCTGCCGAGCCTTTGATTAGGCGAAATAGCATACGTACGTGCGTGCATCATAATAAGGTAATCAAAACAAGATTGCAAGATCACATCGTGAGTCTGAATGCGACCTAGGAGTTTTCAATTACTGTATGTACCAACCACGTACGCAAGCTCCTCGTTTTTATCCAAAGTATTTTTATACGCAATGGGTCGTAAGTTTTATTATGTTATACGAGAGCAAGAGTCGCGAAGCCCCTGAACTACAGACTGAACTCCATATTCGTTTCTAAAATATAATCTACCAACTTGTTGGATACCAGTATATTCTGCCATCCATCATTATGTGACATCTAGCATTCCGGACGATAATCCAACAAAAAAGCAGCGCTTTGTTTCAGATCCGTGACCCGTCACCCGCTGATACTAAGCCAGTCGTCCGATGACCGTTCCTAATCGATTCTTTAATTCCAATTCTAAAGTTGCCAATGTCTGGACATACGACCGACGACGATGCCCCGCTAATAAAACGGTGACGTAAACTGGTGATTTAGGACATTGACCGCTAAGTGATTATTACAATGGAGAATCTTATTCCACTGTCCTGACGCTATACAGTCCTTTTAGTCGCCATGAGTAATTATTGAACTGTGGGTTTTTCGAGAAGACTGGTAATTTACAAGCACACCCAAGAAATATTAAGCCACGAGCTTTTTAATTTCACTTTATGATACATTTTGCAAGGACGATTCCAACATTATTATAAACTGCAGCTAAATTAAGTTTGTTAATTTAGCTCAACTATCCCTCAAAATTACCATTAGAAAAGTGTTGGTTGAAGGTGTTATTCCGCGTGTGTAAGTATACTTGACATACTAAGTAGTTAGGAACGTGGAAGACGTATAAACACAGTGTGAACATGCGAGTTAAGAGACCAATTTAGTTGTCATAAATTGCACATGTTTCTGTGTCCCTGGTTTCCTTTAGTGGTGGTTAGAGCCAGTGAGGCCCGAGGCTGTATTTGCGTCTAATTGAAGGATGTTTAGTCATCTCGGAATAGAAGGGCGCCATAACGAGGTGGTCTAGGCCATACTATCCGTCCTGGCCCTTGATTGGGGCGTAAAGTGAAGGTATAATTTGTGGTATGCGACGCGATGCCACCGAATTCGGAGTAAGCGGAGAAGATAAGCGCTGACAACGATAGTTTACAAAATACAGTACATACGTATGAGCATGTCGTGGCCACAAAGGCTCAATGTTTGTCTAATTTATACCCGTCTCATGGATTTAAAGTGCAAAACAGTCCCTAAGCTGCATCTTAGGTCTTAAAATTCAATAGATAAAACTTAAACCTAAATCCCGCCCGATACTCTCAAAGAACTTGTTGCATTTGGCAAGACTGCATCAATTGTCAATCAAAATAGGTATCGAAGTCAAGATCTTAATGATACCCAAAGGATTATGAGCGTCTCTGCAAAAGTTATCTACTTAATCATGATTAAGCTTGCAACTGTTTCAGTTTAATTATCTTGTGTTGCGATGAATGAAACTGATTACGTTGTTATTCTGCCAGTGCCTTTAGCATGCATGACTCAGGTTGTCATTCGTAGGCTGAGAAACATGCCAAAGAATTATGATAATTTTAATATGTATACATAATATTATAAGCGGCAAAATGGAACCAGTTTATTAATAAATCTGTTTATTGTGCGGGTCGTGCCAGTGTTTCCGAGTTGGAGTCGATGACACCGCTGCACCAACGACCGGCATATTTGCAACGCTTCACCGAATTGTAAAAACTTATCAACAAATTCCCACGCTCAACAATAGTAAGGGAATACGCAGAGTACTTATTTTAGGGAAAGCATCGATATATCGATATAATATCGATGAGGGAAAGCCTCAAAACATTGAACATCTAACGGACTCTGGATGGGCCTGTTAGTCTAGTGGTTAGACACCCTGGCTACTAACTAACAGATCGTGAATAAGACTCCAATGCAGAGCGAAATTTTTGGTCACTAAATATATGTCTTACTTTAAACTTGTTTAAAAAAATAGGTATGAAAATGAATAATGGAATCGCTTCATGAACAAAAAACATGTGTATAACTTTCCAAACAAATATAGGTACCCACACTCTGTAAGTAGGCTTTACTTTTTGTAAAGAATCCATCCGGTCTTATTCTTTTGTAATAAAAAAGCGTGTTAAAAAAGGAGAATTCATGACGTTTCGCTTTTTTTGTACAGTTGATAACAATTTGTTCATAGCTTACCGCTAGATTAGGTCGAAGATTAGATGTGGTTCCGTGCTCAATGAGAGGTTTTCGACCATTAATTCAAAAAGGAACAAAACGTTCTCCGTACATTCGCCACAATCGTGTTCTAGATTTGAAGAATAAAAATATATAGCTGTATAAATATAAATTACTAAGTACGTAATGAAAATTCCGTATCATTATTAAACTTTATACAGTTGCGTTCGATCGGAACTGCTCCTTTAAGGATAACGGGCTCCTAGATTATCCAGTCAAGGGTCCGAATGCAATCTGGCTGCGGAGATGCAATGCCGTTATCTACTACAAGACCACTAGCTGGTAATAACTTGCTTACCTATTTGCTTACTAAATCGACTTGCCTCTCGTTATCTGAACCTAGAAAACTAAACCGATTTATCTTAACGGGGAAACACTATTTGATATTATTTATAACACACGGTAATTATAGTAAAATTAATTAAGCGTCAATACGGTTTGTACATATTTAATCACCTGCGATTAGTTAGCTATCCGTTCGATTAGGCAGATGCAGAGGTTTCTTGGTCGTTGACCCGAGCCGCGGATCAGCGCGGTGGCAAGGTCGGACAAGGCCGCTATACTCGCACACAACACGATCATACACATACATATGCAATCAATACCATTACTATTTATAACATACATACGAAATTATTAAACATTTCAATTAGGATGCAACAATAATATTGCTCAAAATAGTTTCTCTTCTTTATTAAGAATTATTTTGTGTGTGAATTTCCGGACAATCGTACGTTTAATAAATTTACATGTACACAAGCATAGAAATGTATAACTGACCATCCATAAAACCACCGATAGCTGACTACTTGCCTCATTACCTTACCTATCATAGGAACCAATTTACTTAATTATTGCTTAGCGCTTATTGCTTAAACGCGCAATCTAAAATGCTGTAGGTACAGTAATCGCAATTAAATACGAGCACGGTTAGCTGTTACTTCCTTTGATGCATTTAAACTCAATTTTAGGGCCTCACGAGACGAAACTGGCTTTACTGGGTGGTGCAAAAACTATTGGGTTTGTGTATCTGGACCGTTACGAGGGCACGCACGACCGCCGACGTGCCGCCGCGCCGCCTCACAAAGCCACTTCGCTTAGTGACTTTTTGCACCAAAATGCAGCAAATGTTATCATGACTCTGCACATTCTGCCATTGTAAACATCACTAACGAAATTATGCCGATGTCTCATCCGCCGGCGGTGTGGCTATTCACATTGAATACATCAATTACAATGTTAAATAGATGGCGTCGAATGAAGTTCCGCTCGATCCACTTCGTAATGAATATCACTTATCGAATATATTAGTTTGGCAACGTGTATAGGTAGCTGACTTTTAAGGTAGCTGAACGTTGTTTTTTTGGAGGTACAGTACTTACATACAAAGATAGAGAATTCATAAAAAAGATAGTAATGTCCGCTAGACATACGGCCACAGCATAAGTACCTGGTAGGTAAAATTGACAACGTCAGCCAACTACGCTGGATATACTAAGTTATACAAATTGCTTTCGCAGACATAGGATCCCTCTGTTCCTTTAATCTCCCAGTTTCTGATTGTATGTTTTATGACTGGACTGTATTTTACTTGAAAGCGAGAAAAACATGTTGTCGCTCTGTGCAGGATTTGAAGTCATCCCCATATCCTCATTTTTGTTGTTCTTAGTTACACTCTGTTTATACACTCAATGTCTCCCTCGTATTATTTCAAATGTCTAATACCTACAGATAAGCGCATAGAATTCCGCGCAACGGTATCACCGCTGGAAGATATCTAAATAACTTATTAATGTATGTTTCCCCCACAGCATACAATGATACCGGCTGCCGTTCGATTACAATCTCAACGCCATAACTACAGGTTTACGTAATGGGGGAGCAAGTATCTCGTGCGATTATAGCGGAACGGTTTCAATGCCTCGAGATAGCCATAACTAGGTATTTGTAGCAAACTTATATTGCAGGAAAGTACTAAATTACCGCTCATAAAACCCATGGCGTTTACGAAGCGAAGTCGGAGTAGATAGACTAATAAAAAAACCGAATATAAGCCTGCTCCTCTATCCGAATGTTACAATCGAGTCACGATCTTTCCCATATAACAACATAGAACAGCGTTATTCTCTCTTAACTACTAGCGTCATCTCCGCTCGTAGTTGCGAATCGATTGTATCGGTTAGATCGAGTCTGAGTCAACTCGATAAAGGTACATCGAACGCTTTTGACCCTGACCCCTGGCTGCATGCGCGTCGTGCAATATGGTTTCGCTGTGTTATTACAGGATCAGCATCACGAATGGTAAGCATCATATTTTTTGGTAGCCAGTTAATCTTGTAATAGTCCTATAATAGTAATTAAGTTCCGTGTTTAATCCATTGTCTAATCTTGTAATACTCGTAGGTGCCTATATTTTTTTAACATTGATGCTGTTATAAGCTTAAAATATAAGTCTGACTGTGTCTATCTGTGGCATCGTAGCACCCAAACGACTAAACAGATTTGGATGTGTATTTGTCATTTGTGAGCTGGTTTAATCTGGTGTTATTTTTTTTATCAATTTATACAGAAGATCGTTGATTCACGTCCGTTCACACTATTCTATTATGTTTGGTCTGATTATGGTACAAAAACAAGCTTCATTGTAAGCACACTTCTCACGACTACTGAAGGTGAGAAGTTACTCATAATTGCACCGGGAGGCGCACCGACTAACAATTAACTTCCGTTGGTTAGTGTAAGCTATAATGGCGTCGTTATCTAGATTTACTTCTTTATTTTAGTAAATTTACATCAGCCAGCATCTACTAGGACGAAGTACTACTACAGTATAAAAAATACTACACATTATTTCATCATTTCTGCTCTGTTAGGCGAAACTATCGTTAGACGTAAATTAAATCGAATTGAATTCCATATTAGGTATCGTCACAAATCTATCGCATTGTTGGTCCAGGATCGTGACGTCAGCAAATACGGGTGCCGTTGGACGTTAACGAGCTCTAGTAATAGCTTTCTTTGAACAAAAATTTTGCTTAGTTATTAGGGGCTAAAGTGATTAGGCGGTTTTGTAACGAAGCGACCACGCGCAGACCGTTTAAAGACCTCCGACGCAGACAAGCCAGTGCCTAGAATAATACGTTTCGATCCTGGAACTCTTAATCATAGTTCGATAAACTCTGGTAACCTGCACGTAATTTTCTACAAAAAAAGACTTCGCAACTAGTAATTGACACTTAATCTAGTTTCAGTTACAAATACGGTACAGTATTGCCAGTAAACGACCGTTTCTAATGTCTTTTATATTCCCCCGACAATCGTTGAGATCGTCGGAATCGCAAAAAAAAGAGATAGGTAATCACACACTTTTGGTAAAAAGCTCTTTTCTGTCAATTGTCCAATTTAAAAGTAGTGATAAAACAAAACTCGCGACTTTCAACAAAAGTGCGGTAATGCCGACCCAACGTGTAACTGTATCCGACATTCCGCTTATTACGTCCGGAACAAAATTGTTCGCACGCGGATCGATGCGCGTTGTGTACTTCTCTGCCTACTCTATTGCAAAGTGTCATGCAACACGCTTGGAAACAACGCATCCAATTTACATTTTATTGTCTCGCGTGAAGCCAGAATTCGATATCCTTAACAATTATAAAGGAACCGCAAATTGATCAATTAAACAGACTTCACTCGTGACCGTAAATGGAGAACGTTGATTAACGCATAAAGAAAATTGCTCTTGATGCAATCCAAGTGGTGTGATTGAACAACAGAATTCCAATTTAACTAAACTAATCTTTATGTATAATAATATTTTGGGACAATCCACACACTGTCATCTGATCCCAAACTGGGCAGAGCCTGTACCTACTATGGAAACCAGACAACTGATACTAATACTTATATACTTTTTTTTATAAATGCATACATAAATAGATAAAACACACACACTTGGTGGGAATCGAACCCACGACCTATTGGTCAGCAGCCAGGGTGTCTAACCACTAGACCAACAGGCCCGCTGCCGGTATATTAGCTACATTGGCCACATGATAGGTATATCCATATTGATACAATGCATGTTATTTAGGCTTATGTACGTTCGTAGAAACGTATCTTGACATACAAATTTCTTTCACGTACCTACCTATTGTATACTACCACTGAGTTGCCCGAAGTTCGCGCGTGAAAAATATTAATCACATCCTCTTTGCAAAGTTTGTTGTGTTAACTACTCCATCATTCAACGCCGTTTTTATTTAGGATGATAATGTCTGGCAGTACAATGGCTCAACTCTTTTAACGCATATATTGTTGAATATTTTAACAAAGTAATGTCTCTCATTAGTATTTAACTAACGCATGATATTTATTTTATATTTCACTGCATCGTTAACTCCGTGATAGAGTACACTCACCTCAGCCGGTGTACCAACAAGCCTTATTACCTTTTGATTTATTTGTGGTACCTTTTCCTTCACGGAATGCCTTTGGAGCACAGGATTCCTTTTCTACTTTACCTTCATATCTGTAAACACTGTCGTGAAACGCAAATGGTATTCCCAGTTCCCATAGAGACTTTTTTGAAATAACACGCATCTGCTAATACTTGCTAGACTCTTTCAATAGGCTGTATTATCATCATACAAAGTACCTTTATGATAATCGCAAGCTTTATCGTTTCTGTAAGTACTTACTACATTTTAACCGTGTTTTATGTGTCGAAATATTGTATTATTATAGTCTCATAGACACATTGTTACAAACTTGACTCATAAACACACTATTATCTTCGCAAATCATTGCAAATTATGGCTATCCTTATATTACGCAATGTATAATTACGTAATTTAGGGCTGTAAGATTTTTATTATAATGAAGTAGTCAAAAGTGTAAGTTTTATTTAAGCACATCTACAAGCAGATACATACGTAAATTTTCACAAGTTTGTACAAGAATGCAACTATGAATAATACGCATTATTGTTATACTCACAGATAAACTAAAAATAAATCTGAAATTCATATCAAAATTATATTACTTTCAAATATAGGTATCGGGCTAGGCCCTAACTGTCTTGTGTCTGAACTAATTTCAGTAATAAAACAACAGGTAGCAGTTTTCTTAATCAAGTTTCACTATAAAAGTAAATTAGTAATCCCTTTTTACATTTCTAGGTCCAAATAAATATTTATAGTTATGACACTATTTAATTGTACAATTTTATGTTATAGCGCTATTAAATATGCGTAAAACTTCGAGCGCCTTGGATGTTTGACTTTATTCTTTAGACGCACCTACTAGGTGCCGGATCCCTTATGCAGAAAACCGTCCAGGTCCAGGTTCCACCAGTATCAGAAATTCTGCCGCAAAGCAGCAGTTTTTAAACACTTCTGTGTTTTGATGCACCGTAGGTGGTAAAATTTCTGGACTCAAGCTATTCTTAGTAAGTATCTCAACTCAGGTGACGAGCGATAGTAGCTACTCAGTGACATAGCTACCGCCATATCAATGATACGCCGGGGGATCCTGGCCTACAGAGGCCCCGAAAGTGGATAGGCTAAAATTGGTAAAATGCTATTCACAATCTTCTCTTAGGCCGTACCTTTGTTTGGGCCACCCAACAAATTTTGATACATGGCTTGTCTAAGGCAAACTACGCCACTGTAGGTACCGTACAAATTTCCATGTGTAGCGCATCGTTTACAATCAGGGGGACATTCAACATAGTGACTTAAGTTATCTGTGTGACTGGACAACCAAGACGTTCGCCTGATACCGACACGTCTGCCTATAGACTCTGCTGCTCTGCACAGTAATATTTACACACTGCTGCTTGGCGGCAGAACATCTGACACGTGGTGACATGGACGGTCCCTTGCACCAGGACATACTGCTTACGTCAGTAAGTTGAATTTATCGAAACACTACTGTGTATATTCAAACTAATAAATTACATGACTTCCTAAGTATTTTATGTAATTATGCTTGGAATTATCCACAATCTATCCCAGCGTATAAGTATAGTGGGCTTTCTGAGTGGGGGTTATTCACCGTCATTATTGCGCGCATCTTTTAATGTGATTGAAGCGCAGTCGGACGCCTGCGCTGTCGTAATTATTGCCTATATGGAGTCATTACACAATTTTAATTGAAGCTTTGTGTTTTTTCTCATTATCATTTTAACTGTCGAAGAAAAAATGTAAATAACACGTGAATGTCAACGTTTTTTTGCAAACTTGTTGAAGTGGTCCATCCCCTTTTCGAGTAGGTACAAAATAATTTTCTAGATGAGTCCTTAAATGGCTAAAAGTGATGCAGTATTACATTGTCGCTATCACTTTAACGGTAAACGAACGATGTTTTCAACAACTAGGTCACTCGTTGTTTAAAACGTTATACGTGTCTACTATTATTTATTATTTTATAACACAGAAGTAACAAAAGCTAATTATGTTTATGCTACACTTGTTACATATTACATAGTAAGGCAGATAGCTGCTCCCCTGATCATAAAATATTACGCAATTACACCGCACAAAGTTAAATGAATATTCACACGTTCAACGAATGATAAGAAATCCAATACTTATGAGACTCTCATAGCCAGTGGTAACCACTGTTCGGTAAACGATCAGCTGGGTAAGCAACGTCAGGCAAGGTCAGTCCTTAGATGGGTGACCGTTTAGTGGCATTTGAACTGAGCGTCTCCGTGCTTCGTAGGACACGTTTAAAGTTGGTCCCGGCTATTGTCATCTAGACATCAGTCGTTAAGCTAAATCAGTACTTTTTTTTTTGACGCGGGGAAATATTCGAGAGATCCCCGGGAGCTGTGGGGCTCGACCGGGGTATGTGGGATTCTTACCCACTAAAACCCCCGTGGCTGTCGCATCGGCATATGAGAGGGGGACCCAGGTCTCTCCGGTGGGATCTGCACCAGGGACCCCTCAGTGCCTTGCCTTTGAGCCCGCCGCCGAGGGGCGCATTGTAGCCCCCCGGAACCAGTCACGGTGCTCACGGGGACGGGGGTCGCAACCCCGCCGCCGTCCTACTTGGAGTCGCCGCCTTACTCAATGGACGTTCTAAGGGCCCACACCCCGAACGTCCAGCGACTCCGAAGGAAGTTAGAGTCCTAAGGGCAGCTTGAAAACTCTACGTCGCCGTCGTCAGGTTGGCCACTACCATACGACAAAAAAAAGGTACTTACTTTCGCAAAAGTTTTCGAAGTATTTTCCGATCGGTTCGCCGTCGTCGATGAGGGGTCTTTCGGCGTTGAGGTATGCGGAGGGTCCATCGGGTAACGTGTGGTGGTCCAAGTGGTAGAGACGGCAGTTGTATGCGGCCGAGTGCGGTGGTCCCATGTACAGGTAAGACCGGCACAAGAACTCCGATTCGATTTCGCATGCGAGTCTACAAGCCGCCTCGGATGTCACCTGATCGAATACAAAACAGAGGTCCATAATCCGAACAATCGATGAATAATTTATTGTGATTGCTTTGACATTTATTACTTGAGCTTTAAATTGATTGCGGTACGTGTCAGTAAATTCTTTACTACGTCATAAATGTACCGTGAAAATTATATTTCCTGCTTATCCTTAAACTTAGTTTACTACTTATAGGCTCTACCTAATTAGTATCACCTTTATTTATGGTATTTACCGCAATCAATTTGTCCAGTGCCTATGAATATCTGTTATCGATATTAGTAACGTTTTACGGCTATCCATAAATTTACCTAAGTTATATATTCTAAATGCAAGCAAACTAATATATATAGATAGACAATTCTTTATGGCGTACAAAAAAAACAGATACTAAAAGAAAAAGATACAAATTAATAAGACATGCAACAATGCGGGGCCTTATCGCTAAACGCGATCTCTTCTAGGCAACCTTTTACTATATACGTAGGTACACCCTCACTTGCAGAATAAAGCTCCCTACATTTTCTAATATTAAAACATCCTTCGTTTATTACAACTCAAGTATAATTGCCGTCTGACAGAAATGATTATAATATACGCGCGTTTCCTTTACTTCATTTATACTTGCTTCGCGAATAGACCAAACTGGTATTTAATTGCCACATCCGTATCGGTTTAGGTGTAACATGCAATGGACCTTGACAGATGGGAATAAGGTATAATTTTGTGTAAAATGCTCACCTGCAATTCCTTGTCCGTGTAATAGTGCAGACCAGCGTACTGGGCCACTTTGTCTTCTGCGACACCGATGCGGGGCGCGGTGAATACTCGCTGGCCCTTGCACGCCTGCGACGCCTTCAGGCACAAGTTCTGCGCGACCACACAACGACGAAACCACGTAAAATACCACATCAACATAGTAATAATGCTAAATGAATTGTTTATTTACACATAAGTTGCTATACACACAAGTTTACCGCAATCTGGCCAACTGTTTTCTATGAATCACTCAGTTTGAATTGTCATTGAAAGATTTTGGAATAGGCTATTTTATGAGTACATTGGCGGGACGTCCATTGAGTACGGTGGCGGGGTTGCGACCCCCTTCCCATGAGCACCGAGTCTGGTTCCCGAAGGGCTACAATGCGCCCCCCGGCCGAGGGTTCAAATGCAAGGCATTGATGGGATCCTGGTACAGATCGCACAGGAGAGCCCAGATCTCTCATCTCATGTGCTGATGTGACAACCGCAGGGAGTTTATTGGGTAAGAACCCCACATAGCCCGGTTGACCCCCCATGTCCCGGGCCATATTCGGTTTCCCGCGCAAAAACATAAAAAAATGATACCTACGTGTCACTACACCAGTGACGTCACCTCTAAGTTTGTCTTATAGTAACTCCTAACTTTGAAGAGAAATTTTACAAAATAAATAAAATAAAACATTGTAAAAAATTGCCTATTGTGAAACGGAATTCGATTTACTTTTACACGCGCGAATGGAACATTATGCAGCCTCGTTTCTAGTAGTCTTAGGTACTGTCGCGGACATTTCCGGTGTACCACTCTTAGGGCTATAATCGCTTGCACGTGCGTCCAAATGCAGAGCTAGTTCCGCCTCGGTTTATGGCAGCGGGGCGTACCCGTATTGCCGCAATAAATGCCATTGTTATTATTGCATTTTGAAAGGCGTGCGCCGGCATCGCCGTGTTACCTGTATTCAATGAAATACAAGCCGAGTAATCATAGTCGTGTAGTTAATTACTTATGAGATGAGAGTCGGTGTACTATCGATAACCCTTTAGAATTGGCATATATAAGTAGTTACTGATAACAAGAAATTAATTAAAAACACATAATCTTTGAAAACATAACTTTAGTTCTATTTGGATTGATTTGGAGACATCTTTATATATAAAGAAGATAATTGAGCTTTTGCCTTATATCCAATTTATTTTATTGAAGCAAAGAATACACTCTAAGATCCGGTTTACGGATAAATAATCTATACTTATAATAAAACTGTAACAGTTCCAATTCTGTACATTGAAGATATTTTGAAAATTATTTTTGGAGGGCATTCTATAACCGATACTGAGGCCGAAAATGTATTTTTTTTAATTTTTGTCTGTCTGTCTGTCTGTCTGTCTGTCTGTCTGTCTGTATCACGGCTGAGCATCACGCCTAAACTACTGAATGGATTCAAATGAAACTTGGCATGATTTGAGTTCTTACTACGAGGTAGGACATAGGATATTTTTTATCCCGTAATCTAGCACGGTTCTTTTGGGAGAGGGAATTAAAGTCAAAATGGGTACTTGGTTATACGCTTGGTCAGATTGTATCAATTTTTCTTTATAATATAATAAATATTAGTAAGGGAACACTCCTAGAGAGTTGTTATCAAGGTTTTGTAATCGATCGGGTTAAGCAACGTTAGGTAAGGTCATTAAATAGATGGGTGACCGTTTAACGCCATTTGAACTAAACGGGTCCGTGCTTCGAAGAGCAAGTAAAAAGTGGGTCCCAGTTCTTAACCAACTATAAAAAAGGAGGTTATGTATTCGATGCGAATGTCTGTTATTAAAAGTTTAGTTAACGTAAAAATAGCGCAGGCGGAGCTGCGTGGGTCAGCTAGTCTATAAATAAATGTGTTCCTATCAGGAAAAAAAAAGATTGTTATTTTATTAGTATTTAGATTTACAATGGTGCCGATTCTGTTGTCACCACTACACTAAACTAGACTAAATTTTAGTTTAGTGGTGTCAAACAATGATTAAGTGCTTAATTTGATTTCGACAGCTACTAAATTGAGTTGATAGTGAGGTTTTCATTGGTCAAATCATGTTAGTTGAAAACAATTCTCTTGTTCATCTGATTACACTAAACTAAACTAAAATAATTCTCCGGCTACGATACTTATATTAATTTTAATATTAATTTTATTTTAATACATACACAACAACACAATAACACAAAATAAATATGAATATAAATAATAAAATAAATATTAAAATATTAAATATTTTTTATTAATAAATAAAATAAAATGTTAAAATAAAATAAATATGAATAAATCTTAATAATAATTAAAAAATATATATAAATAATAAAATAAATAATAATAAATAAAAAAAAATATATTAACAATATTAAAATAAAATAAATATTAATAAATATTAAAATAAATATTAATAAATATTAGAATAAATATGAATATAAATACAATAATAAATATTAATAAATAAAAAAATATTAAATAAATATTAAAATAAATATTGAAATAAATATTAAAATAAATATTAAAAAATAAATATATAAATATTAAAATAAAAATAATATTTTGTTTTTATAATATTTATTAATTTTTTTTTTTAATATTTATTAATATTTATTTTAATTTTAATTTTTTATTTTTTAATATTTTAATATTTATTTTAATATTTTTTTTATTTTAATATTTGTTAATATATTTTATTTATTTATTATTATTTATATTACTTTCTTAATAATTATTAATATTTATTGTAATATTTATTAATATTTAAAATAAATAAAAAATAATAAATAACAAAATAATAAATAAAATTTTAACATTTTATTTTATTTATTTATAAAAAATATTTAATATTTTAATATTAATTTTAATATTTATTTCATTCTATTTTAGTCTATTCTATTTTATTTTAATCGACGTCTTTTAGATGCCGACTATTTTGATCTAATTTTAGTTTGAAGTTTCTAATATTAGGCATAAATGACGTAAACTGTGCACAACAGAATAGCAAAATACGTTTAAAACTAAGTTGAGTAACTAAAACCATTATATTCTATCAAACTATACCTAATTTAGTTTAATTCATGGATCACTGAATAGGAATGACACGACTAAACTAAAATTTAGTCTAGTTTAGTCTAGTGTGTGACAACAGAATCGGCACCTGTGTTACTTAGCTTGGACGATAAAATCAAATTATTTTTTTTAGAAAAAAAGCAAAATGAACTAAAACTGGTTGCATTATAGCTTTGACCAAAACAAAAAATGAACCTTATAAAAATTGGACGGGCCTCTTGGTCTAGTGATTAGACACCCTGGCCACTATCCAATAGATCGTGGGTTCGATTCCCACCAAGTGTCTGTGTTTTTTATCTATTTAAGTGTGTATTTACAAAAAAAAGTGTATAAGTATTATTATCAGTTAACTGGTCTGCCTAGTTTGGGATCGGATGTAAATTGTCGAAGATAAAATACAACATTTAAAATTCCATCGCATTGCTTCAATCTATTGTTTCCATTTTTTTCACTGATACTTCGTAGCTTCGAAACATTTTGTTTTTTAAAGCGGTATTCTTTTGAATAGTAGGATTACCTGCGGCGGGTGTCGTTTCATGTGGTGCACAAATATGTTTTATTGCTTATTGCAAAGCATTGGCAGACAATACTAGCAAATGATTCGCAAGAGTATTCGTCATTACAAGAGTATTAAATTCAAACATATAAATCAGTACAGTTTTTAAGATGGCTCTGGGGGGCAATTCAACTAATTTACAACGGTTAAAGTTTAGTTTCGGTTTAGTAATCGCTCGATTGCAGTTGTCATTCGATAATGACGTAAAAAGTTATTCCATTATCTAATTTAACAAACTTAAACCAAACCACAACTAAACTTAGACTAAACCCAAACCAAACTCCAACTAAATCCAAACCGATCTGCGATTGATTGAAACCAGTGTTGCAAACTTGAATTTTTAAAAAGGCGTAGGCCAGATTAGAAAATTACGTAGATTTAGTAAAGTTTGCCTATGGAATGTTTGTAGATCTACTTACTTACCTACTTTTTTTGTGAAATATAGAGCCTAAGGTAGGTGAAATTAAATAACTGAATAAAAAATGGTAATCTCCTTTGTTTCTTTTTTTAACCCGACATAAATACTTTTTGTCTTTTTCCCGTATGAATATCCAAGTATGAATATATTTGTTCATATTACAGCTTTATTTAGTGGGAGTAACATTCCGCTCAGTGTTGCCAACTAGACTTAAGGAAAAGTCGCTAGACCGAGGGTTCTAAAGTCGCCAGATGTCGCTAAAATAATTTGATTGACTTGACGAATTTACTGCCGCACTCACAAACAACAATTGGCGATAATTTACAATTAACTATTTTGTCAAATCGGATTATTTCGACCCTCGGAGTATTCATTCACTTCCAGTGTCGTCACAAATAAATATTATGTCTTCTGCATCTATCCTTTGTGCAAAATTCCGATTGTCCTATTCCCATTATTTTGGTTCCCCTAATCCCCACATATGCAACAATACTTTGATTTAGCAAATAAGTTTGACATTGGCAAAATAGAGACATGTGAAGCCAGAAGCAATATTAAAAAAAAAAACGGCGGAAAGTTCAAATTAGGTACCTACTAAAAGTGAAGTCCCAAGTACCTGCCTCACAGAGAATTGTAAGTGTTTATTAAGGTTCCAAATATCGATAAAGTACTTGTTTACTTTTAATTTTATAAGAACGGTTATTAATTTTGCATAGTCGTATTCCAGACATTATGGAATTAACCAGCCAAAGAAGGTCTACGTCTGTCAGGCAGCTAGAATTGCGCATCCAATTTTTATGGAGTATCACAGAGATCTTGCTATGGGTCGTGTACGCTCCAAGGAAGCACGGGCCCTAGCAGTTCGGCTATGGGAGCAATGCGCGGACAGTCTTAACTCCGCTGGTGCAAGTAGGACACCAAAAGAGTGGATGAAGGTACGAGGTAGTGTTACTTAAATAAAAGATATAATTATGTATGCATAACTTTTATTGTAATTTAGTATAATTATGATTTATCTTCGTGTTTAAAGTTATTTTTTTTTTACATTTTTCGTGACTGCATTTTATATATACGTAGTGAAGCACGTACCGGGCCGCTAGTACAATATACAAAATATGTATATGAATACAAAAATTTTGATTTCTAATTTTGATTTCTTTGTCTCCACAAGCGGGACACCAAATCCTGTTGATAGATACGCCCTCGTTGTAATTGATCATTATGTCTTGTCCTTCTTCGTTCCATTATTGCTAGGCGAGCAGGATCAATGCTGGCATCCCTTGCGCACTAATAAACACCTGTAATATATAATATCATGTATGTATTCTAACAATAAATAATTAATAATAAATTGTTTATATTTTTATTTTACTGTAATGTATAATAGTTTGTATACCTAAATCGTCCTTTTAAAATACCAATACACCTCTCCACAACATTCCTCACTGTCATATGCATGTCAGTATAGAATGCTTCAGGAGTGTTGGGAGTAGAATTTAATATTGGGGTCATCATAAGCCTTCTCAATGGATATCCAGAATCACCTGGAAGGAAATATTTTATTATTTAGAATTTACAACATTCAATCAAAGGTTCAAAACAATGTGTGCAACTAATCTACAAAGTACCTAGTAAATAAAAATCTTCTGCAGAAGTATTGAGTACTCTGTCTAATGCGTTTTGTAGTGGGTTGTTGTTCCATGCAGTACTATCATGTGTTGATCCAGGGTTGCTAGAATCAACGCACATTATCCTAGCATGACAATCACAAATCTGAAACAAACTTCTTTAATGTAAACGGTAAACTAATGTAAACGGATATGTTGGTAAAATTGGTAAATTTAAGAATATTTGTGCTGGAACACGAACAAATAGCATAAAGCATAAATAACTCGCAGATATTTTTGCCTGCTTTCAGTGCACGCCACTGCTATACCTATATATTTGTTATATCTTCAGTACATATACAGTAAAATATTAATAAAGAACTTACAATTAAGGTATTTAAGGAATGATAACCTTTCCTGCTATAAAATCTTTCTTCATGTTCTGATGGTGGAACTATAGCTACGTGTGCCATCAATACATCCTAGAACACCAGGCATGCCAAATTTATTATAGAACCTGCAAACATTATAGCATTAAATTTATTATAGAACCTGCAAACATTATAGCATTAAATTTATTATAGAACCTGCAAATAATATTGCATTAAATTTTTCTTTGACAAAAACTGATAGTTCAGTACTTTAAATTAACAATGTGATCTACATACCTCCTTTTTATATCATCACGGTCTTCTTTACAAGAAGGAAAATTCACATATTTTTTAAAAATGTGTGGTAAATTAAGCACCTCTGTTACTTGATGTATAGCCCGAGAAACAGAAGGTTGTGATATTGAATGAGACTCTGTTTGACCAACTAGTGTCTGGTATGAGCCTGTCGCATAGAATGCTAGTGCCACCAAGATCTAAAAACACATACATTTTTGTTTTTTTTTTTGCTTTTGCCTGGGTTTTACTGGTATTTGTTAGCAATATCAAATAAAATTTTATTTAATAATACGTTAAATTCTTACCTTTGTCTCCGTATCAATGCTATCGGTACGAAGTCGGGCTGGCATATACGGGCTGATCTCCGCAATAAGGGATCTTGCCAGGCTTTTATTTAGTCTGTATGACTTTATAAATTCTCGATCAGTTAAGTTGAAAGCACAGTTGCGAAGTCTCGAAAGAACATTTCTACGTCTAACTTTTCTTAAATCAGCCTCATGGGTAATTTCAATAACGTTCATGTAAAACATCATTTTTAAGTTGGATTAAAAGTTAAACAAACGTGATAGCAGACTTTGAAACACTAACAGTTTAGTTTCGTTTGAGAAAAAGTCTAGGCACATTAACGTAAGTTCAACCGTTAATTTTGACAGATGGAGCGCTTAGCTTCGATTACGTTTACGTTTAGTTCGTGTTCTAACAGAATAGAACTTGTTAAATTTTAAACCGATCGTTGACTGAAACTGAATCTAAACTTAACGTCGATCGTTAGCACTTAGTAGAATAGGAAAACAGTCAAACGCTATGGTTTAGTTTCGTTTCAGTCAACATTTATGTTAGTTGAATTGCCCCCCTGTTGCTGTAAAAACCTGAATCGTACTTCTTTATCGTACTTTTTTCAAAAGTTAGAGTTACAAATATAAATCAATTGATGATGACGATCAGAATGTTATAAATGAGTGCACAATATTATGAACTATAAGTGGATATGTTATCTTTAGTGTGTGTATATGTGTGTACAGTATTACAGCTTAATATACAGCTTAACATACAACTTAATATAATAAGATTTCTAATTCTATTATGAATTAAATACATTTACAACACAATAAAGCATAGAATATAAACGATCAAAATAAACATAACATGAAGTGGGTTGTCAACGAAAAGTAAGAAAGTCTAATGTTTTTTTAGTAATGAAAAAATAAACTGTGCCTTAGAATAGTACTACAAATTTCGCCTTACATCGCTAATGCCTGTTTGGTCTGGAGATCATCGGCGATATTTGCAGTATAGAGCAAGTGCCATGGTTCGAACCCCACCGGCTGTATCGCTTTTTGTATAGTATAATATATTTTCAAAGTGCATTCGTCGACATATAGCAATTCATAGGTGGAATTGAAATATACTGTGATTATGTTAAATTAATAACATAAAACTTTTTATAGGTATTCCATTCCACATCAATTTATTATCACTGCCGCAGTGTTCAGGTTTTTTTTTCAAGCATAGTGTGGTTATTATGATTTAATCATATTTTTCTATTTTACTTTTGAATAAAATAGAAAAATATAATTAGATCATATGGAATGTGAAATCGGAGGCGTTACAAACTTCTGGTACTAAACTTGGCAGACCTTGAGTTATGAATACCCAGACAATTCCTTCAAATAGTTTTTTTCACATTTTTATACTTGTTTTTGTAAATACGTCTAAATTATACCCAAGTATAAGACAAACTGCCGCACCTACAAACGTCAAATATAGTTAATTGTGATTAAGTCATATTTTGTAAATGGATTATTTCGACTTTCGAAGCTAAATAATACTTAATATACGGATAGTGAGTAGATATATCAATAATCTCGTAATTAATACTAAAAGACAATCATAAGAGACTCGGAGAATCAAAATAAATAGATTACAAAAAATTACTTAAATGCGATTAAAGTTAACTGATGACTGTGAGTGCGGCAGAAAGACAAGTAAATACATTAATTAACATTCAGGTTATTTCTAAACCTCTCATAGTCAATTGTAATAACTGTTCGGTAAACGACTCAGTTGGTTAAGCAACGTCAGGCAAGGTCAGTCTTTAGATGGGTGATCGTTCAGTGGCATTTGAACTAAGCGTCTCCATGCTTCTGAAGGCGCGTAAAAAGGCAGTCCCAGTTGTTGTCATCCAGACAGCAGTCGTTAAGCCAAGTCGGAGGCCTAAGGGTAAAAAGCCCTACACACGGCACTAAAATCAGTGGCAATATCGGGACAGTGGTGGGGAGGACCCTAAATCGTCCCTCGTGTATAGGCAAATCGTATCCAATTTTTATTGTTTAGAAATCGGGTCTGATATCGCTTCGGGCGAGCTCCCGATTTAGGGGCGATTATCGTCTAGGGAGCGTTGTCGGCACGTGTGTAGCGAAATCGGGACTGATTTCTACGCAGTATGCGCTCGAGTGCTGCGGCGATACGACGTGCAGGCGCTTCGCTCTGTGCGAAGAATGAACGAATGAATGGGTATAATAAGGTATAATATAATATAATATCCTGGGATAATTCACACACGGTCATCTGATCCCAAACTAGACAGAGCCTGTACTATGGAAACCAGACAACTGATACTAATACATTTATATACTTTTTTTTGTAAATACATACTTATATCAAATCAAATCTAAATCAAATCATATTTTATTGGAACTAAAACATATGTTAACATTTACTTATGTACGATAATAGCTACATTAGTTAAAAACTGTGTCGCAGCTATTAACGCCCACCTCAAAAGGATAGATAGATAGAACACCCGACCAACAGAAGAAAATATAGATAAAACAAACAAGTGTCTGGGCACTTGGTGGGAATCGAACCCACGCCTGTTGGCACCATAGTAAGTGCCAAGGCAATGCCTTTTTTTGCTGTTTTGATAGTGTCGGCGGCATCTCGGATCAACGAGCAGTCTGTTGCACGGTCGGTTCTGTACTAACTGGTAGGGTCGTGTGTAGAGTAGCAGCCGATTTCATCCCCACCACCGCTGTCCCGATATTGCCACTGATTTTAGTGCCGTGTGTAGGCCTTTTTACTTAAACAATTGACATCAGGTTGGGTACTAACCATACGACAAAAAAAGGTTATTTCTCTTGCACTGGTAAATTAATATACAACAAGCTAATAATTGAAGAAAAAACAATCTTATCTCAACGCACTAATACTTATTTTAAATATTAATGTTTTGGTCAATGCAATTCTTAAAATTAAGGTATGGGAGCGAGCAAAACGTGTTCAATGTAATAGTTTTATTACCTATTGTTCTAAAATTCCTTATCTAGTTTTCTTTGTTATCTTCCATATTAAAATTAAGCCATTATTAGCACATGTTTATATTGTAATTTCATAATTTAAATGCCATAGATCTACGTATTTTAGTAAAACTCAATATTCAATTTACCTAATAAAAGAAAACATATTAGTATAATAGATTCGAATTACGATGATTAGTTCAAGTTCATCAAAGTAAAGATATTCATGTTATAAAAAAAAAGATTATGAATAGGTGAGTTTTATAGTAGGTAGGAATACAGACATAATATTATATAAAACTAAAAGAAGATAATTATAGTAATAAATCATACACATGCATTTTATAAAAAATACTTTTAGTAGATTAACAAAATAAAAATATTCAAAAACTAGGAATAGTATAGTTTATATTTTATATATTCTAAGATATTTGTGTTATTTGCAGTCCTTGATTGTGAAGAAACAAACTTTGGTTTCTTTTATTTTGTATTAAAGGGTTTTTTAGCATCCATAAAAACATCTCACAGGTAAGTAGGAAGGCAGTCAACAGTCCGATGAAACAAAACACGAACCATAAAAATTCATTCAATTCTCATTCATAAAATTTACAATCGCGCAAACGGACTTATTAACTATCACTAGCGAATAGTAAAACATCATTTTTTTAAATAATACAATATCCCGTTACTTTTACAATTGGCCTGAACACACCCCAACCTGTCATTGGCCCAAACTACGTGTGGGCGGGGTTTTCCCGCTCTTACGCACTTAACGCCGTTCAAAGAAATCTCTTTGCTAAATGGGCTACCGTCCGTGTCCGCGATAGTACATTAGCAAATTGTTCCATTTAAAATTAAAGTCTATCTTTTATTTGATAGTCCGATAAGGGGTTCCGCTTCTGGGCCAAGGCTTCTTCCTTACTGTTGAAACAGTAAGGAAGAAGCCTTGGCCCAGTCGGAGATGGCGGTGATATGTGAAATCACATATCACCGCCATCTCCGACCAAGTACTGTTCGTAGAGATGTATAATCATCCCTCGATCTTCTTGACCTATCTGCCTTTATATTTGACTGAAGTAACGACTTCAGTGCCTCTCGAACAATTTCTAAATTACTTTTTTCGGTAAATAAGGCAAGATTTCTTATATTACCATGCGTAGCACTCAAGATTTGTCAACTAAAGCATTATATTACCTCGAAGTAATCAGTGCCAGGTGTGTCAACCAGCTGCACGAAGTGTTGTGCGGTGCGACGGTCCGAGTCGCTGAGCGAACACCTCATGCTGCCGTACTCATACTCCGCTGAACGGCATGGAAACTTTTTCTAAAACAATATCAAAATAAGCAATATTTAAACATAACAATTTTCACTGCATGAATCATTACCACGTATGGTTTACGAGATTTCTCAAGATTCGCTAAACGTAACGAAATTTTAATACGTAGAAACAAAACCTAAATCTAACCTTTCCGTAAAATCCTTATCAGGGTCTAAAATATTTGTATGTATGTGTATTCTTCACACGCTAACGATAACTACAGTACATATAAATAAATTATTATTAAGCGCTGTTCCATTAATCTGTATAAGACTTGCCAGTATCACTTGCCTATGATACTCGATCGAGTATATCTTTAATGCCGTTACAACTATGTAGGGCGAAACTATAAAGTATCAATTAAATAGATAACATGAATATCGCTTTTAACTTTATTGGAGAAACTATTCTTGATATGGTCTTATAGGTCTGCTATGGTCTTATCGGCCAGGAGGACATTATTATAACAAAAACACACCGTAAAATAGTCATTTTATATTTGACCAGAGTCGCTAAAGCTTTGTGTATGTATATGATGGTAAGAATAATAACATAATAATTAAGCTCTACTTCTATACACAAACGAAAAAGATAGAGATAGAAAGAAAGTAAAAGTACGAACTTAATTACTAAAACATAATAATAATAATTACAATGTAATACAGAAGATAAAGATGTGTAAGAGTTTCGTTCAGTTTTATGCTCTATATACACTCTGTAAGGGACTACGTATCGAAAACTTTTTTATAAGATTTCTCATATTGTCCGTTACTACATTACAGAAACCATTTAATGGAAAATGACAAATGACTAACTTGTTAATTTTAGAGCATAATGTACCTAATGAATACGTGCGGAATATTGTAATTTACAAATTACATTGCTAATTTCAATCAAACCGCCTGTCAAGCGTGGAGATTATGGCAACCCCTCCCTTCTAAGGGAGAGGCCTTTGTTCAGTAGTGGACTTTTCGGCTGATGATGATTGCTAATTTTGCACAAATAAGTAAAATATTGTTTATAAATTGAAATTAGGCTTTATTATTATACCAATAATGATGTTATCCTAATTTTATTAAAAAAGTGGCAATTTTTTTTATTCATGTAAAAGCCGATGAAAAATTTCAACACTAGAATGTTCAGAATCATGTACTGGATCGGTTTTCGGTACGATGCCCCTTACCACCGTTATATTTATTAAAACAATATAATATAATTCGTTCTTAGATACTGAAATAAGTACACCAGCCTAGCCAAATTAAATTCTTTAAAGCCGATACGATTAAATGTCACTATAACTTTAAATATTCGTCACAAATATATATATATCTCTCTTCAACTGCCGCAGAATATAAAAGTAGCTATTAGTTTTACCGTACTGTAAGGGTACCTACACGAAGCCATTGGCATATTTATTATGAGGACGCATATTAAACGGCTTTCTAGATAATATTCTTGTGTCAAAAGCCCACTTAAATTACTCGGTTAGTGTAAAACGCCGGATGTCTTAGACCCGACAAGATAAAATCTAATATCAGTCTCTTCGGTCAGTAGAATGATTTTAATTTGAATCTTGCGTAAACACCTGTTCAAGCCGGTAAATTAATAAATGTTTTTAATATGACGCACTGATTGCAAACACGCAAGAACTACAAACAAAAAATATAGAATATAACACTTTACCTCATTAAGGCAGGCAGCTAGACAGGCCTCCTTAGTAGATGTGTAAATGACAGTGTTGTCGAGCCCTCGGAGCGCCTTCCCAGGGACGCGCTCGAAAGCCCAGGGCCGCAAACACACACTCTCCGAGCGCACTTGCAGCTTCACCATGTAGTACGTATTTACTGACCGCTGCGATAAAAATATACTATATTAATATTATATTAAAGACTATTTCACAAAACACCATCCTTACAGAAATAATCTGTACAGCCGCTGCACCAAATTATAGTGCACCTACTACGGCGTCCCGGCAACACATTTAAATACTTTTTTCGTCTCTTTATTGAACCTAGTGTACCATCACATCTAATAGCAATATTATTTTCACCTTAGTTTCTCGATAGAAAGTGACAGACGTACAATGTTGACGTCTCTACCTCATGTCAAGTAAAATGATAATGATACTGGTGGTGGTAGGGGTAGGGTCCCTGATGGTAAGCAATACACTGCAGCCTATAAACAGCTGCACTACACTGCAGCTCGTCCCTCGGAACACTAGTTTTTAAGGCTCTTGAGCGCAGTCATTTCGCCAGCTATGGTATCGTGCACACCGGAACACAGGGATGTTTACACACTGCTATTTGGCGACACTGCGGTGGTAACTACACTAATACCTACCAGATAGACTGAAATCAATGCTCTTAGTTTTTTGCAGGATATTCTATAAGGTAGCCTGATGTACTGAGCAGAGGAAAAAAAAGAAAGTGAAATTAGATTCAGATACGGTATTGTATAATGTTGTCTTTTATTGGAGCCTGTAATGAGGTGAATAACCACACAATCAGACCGAAAAGCCATCGTCTATCCAACTAAGGGCCGATACGAATTGGTCCCTAGTGATAAAAACAACCAGCAAATATACCGGCTTAACAGTCGTCTAAATTAGTATAGCATCAACCATTTAATCTATACTTATAATAAAACTGTAACAGGTCCAATTCTGTACATTGAAGATATTTTGAAAATTATATTTGGGGGGTATTCTATAACCGATACTGAGGCCGAAAATGTATTTTTTTAAATTTTTGTCTGTCTGTCTGTCTGTATCACGGCTGCGCATCACGCCGAAACTACTGAATGGATTAAAATGAAACTTGGCATGATTTGAGATCTTACTACGAGGTAGGACATAGGATACTTTTTATCCCGTAATCTAGCACGATTCTTTTGGGAGAGGGGATTAAAGTCAAAACGGGTACTTGGTTATACGCTTGGTCCGATTTTATCAATTTTTCTTTATAATATAATAAATATTAGTAAGGGAACACTCATAGAGAGTTGTTATCAAGGTTTTGTAATCGATCGGGTTAAGCAACGTTAGGTAAGGTCATTAAATAGATGGGTGACCGTTTAACGCCATTTGAACTAAACGGGTCCGTGCTTCGGAGAGCAAGTAAAAAGTGGGTCTCAGTTTTTAACCGACTATAAAAAAGGAGGTTATGTATTCGATGCGAATGTCTGTTATTAAAAGTTTAGTTAACGTAAAAATAGCGCCGGCGGAGCTGCGTGGATCAGCTAGTCAATTATAATTAGGATATATATAAACAGTTCAATTATTATGGTTTAAACAGCTGTTATAGTTCACGTTTTCACTTTAATCGCATTAATTCATAATAAACAGCAGCCCCGATTCGCATCGTTTAACATCGTATATTTACTGCCTTCTCCGTCCATTAGGCCTGAAAGCGATTAAGGCTAGACGCTACTAGCCTGAACAGTTACATACCATGTTTCTGGTTAGATTTCTCTCGGATTAGTCGACCGATTTAATCTGAATTGTTAATCTCATCTCCGCATCGGCGGGCTAATTGACAGAAGCTACGGAATACTCGCGGACGAAGTCCAAAGCAGATTTATTTGGCTATTAACCAGTCTAATTGTATGTTCATGTAATTAACAATTTGCTGTCCATTATAAATTTGCATACAGCAAACGTAGTGTTATTCCAATATGCAATTTATAACTTTATCTCTGCTTACAAATAGGTTGTTTTGATATATACAATGTTACATACTTTAGGATAGTGTTATTAATATTTCTGTTACTACGATTAATAACAAATATTAATTGAAATCTTGTTTAAGGTGTTACTTATTCTTTATTGCACACAATAATATTACAAATCATAAAATACAGAATATTAGTGCATAAAGGCGTGCTTAACCCAACATTGAGTTTTCTTACAGTTAACCTTTGAGTGATGGAGAATTTGGAGAAAACTTTGTGCGTGTTTATTAAATATACCTACTTACATATGTTTGTACTTACAAACTATTTAATGTCTTACCTGTGGTGTGGCCATCGGATTGTTGGCTTGTGTGTCATTTTGCAAAAGACAACGAGTCTCTTGTACTGGCGTCAATGGATTCAGCACAAAACTGTAACAAGTGTACTAAATTAGTCACGTATTTCAGTATAAATTACTTACTTGTTTTTTTTTTAATCATATTATATGAAATCAGATTGATGTAAGTATATGTAAGAAGTGGATACTGCGCCTGATTTCGCCCCGGTTGTATCGGTCTCACAGTAATCTCCAATAAGAGAGTAGAGGGAGAGAGATTGCGCCTATACCTACTGCGCAAACCATTGTGCAATGTAAGATATCCTGCCTACTTGTCCAATATTTTGGAGATTGCCCGCAGTGTTGGGGGTCATGAGAATATATTTTTAAATTTCTTAAAATCCACCTCGGTATCAATTCATATTGCAAAAAAAACAAGCTTGTTATTTGTGTGAACCTACGCATCAAAAGTTCTTCAAATACCTAACACCGTTTAGAATTCGAAACCATTTGCGAAGACAAGAAATAAAGAACAAATTAATTTTCCGTAAAAGAGAACAAATGAGTAACGGTTATTTTAAATAGATAAAATTTACTATTGACATCCATTTATAGCACACGAGAAGCCATGACGGCGGCGCGGCACCCTGGCATCGTTTTGCAATATACAAATATAAAAGCGTCTAATTACAATTTATTTTGACTCTTTCTTTTTTTTCAGTAGAGCACTATAACTGTTGTAATACCTCCTATTTTAGTAAATTTTCCTTAGCATATAGTGTTGCTAATTGCAAAGTTAAACATCTGCTGTAGCACCGGAAATTGGGCAATTCTTTAATTGTATACAATGTTTCCTTATCAAGACACTTCCGGCCTACGTGTACCTAATATGGGATTATAAATATTATTAGCCAGTTGTAATCACAAACAATCCGTTGGTTAAGCAACGTCAGGCAAAGTCAGTCCTTAGATGGGTAACTGTTTAGTGGCATTTGAACTGAGTGTCTCCTTGCTTCGGAGGGCACGTGAAAAGCCGGGCATGGTTAATAATAATAAATACCCTTTATTGTATACCAAAACTACTTTGGTACTTTGTTGGTTGTTTTACATTTAAGCAGTAGTCGTTAAGAAGCCCAAGGGCAGCTTTATCCTAACACTTAAACCTTAAGACTAACCAGAAGACAAAAAAAATGTAAGTATATGGTATGGTATTATAATTATACTATGTCCGTTAATTCAATCTGAGTTCATATTATGAATCTAATCTAAATGAAAGTTCTGTAATTCGTCATATATATATCGTCTTATTAAGGTTCATGTTTTACAATTCGTCAAATTCTCCGGTCGAAAAATAGTTCACAATAAGAAATTCACAGAAATATTTCATGCCACGGTTATTTCAAATCATCCTTGGATAAAGATATTAACGTAAAAAAGAATATAACTGTACATTAAAGAGTAAAAATCAACAGTTTATAACTATATTCAGTGTCGTTCGGGAGTATCATGACGAATCGTTTGATATCTCATTCATCGGAATTCATTCAACCGTTTCGTTACAACGTGGGAATGTACAGTCATAAACACTATAATCCATACATTTGCGATCAGCCAGCGTGAATGTGTTAAATATTTATACGTGCAGTATTGCAATAAAATCATGGCGTTCCTTCAAAGGAATTGGCAGAGTTATGTTACTATGGTTCCCATATAAGATGAACCATGCACAGTTGAAAACTTTGTGCTACTAATGATTAAATTCTCATCCTAGAGCCTACATAAGGCCACTTAGGTATCTGGTCCAGAACTAGGCAAAAGTATAATCATATAAAACTGGTCCATATCTTACACATACGTAAGTACTTATAGATAAAGTACGATCGAAACACAAGGCAGACAGTTATATTACCTGTTCATGATTCAGGTGGAAATGGAACCCTAGACTAGAACGTTTGGGTAGCAACTATCCATATCTGGACTCTTACCACTACACTAACTAGCCATCAACAAATTATTAATATATACTTTATCCGGCTAGATAATCGAATTACCCATCTTAGCAATCAGCAGGCAACCAGAGGGAGCCAGTCAGAAAATAAATAAATTTATCTCATGATTCTATAAATCATCTAAAAAGTTACCGTTCCTCGCTTAAATAGATTTAAAAAAACTACCTAAACTATATACACCGAATAAATCTATTGAACATTTAAAATTAATTACTCCAAGAAAGAGGATGGCTTTTTGCGTGAATGGTAAAAAGTAGCAATTGTTAAGCGGCACGTAAGCAGATAGATTTTTTTATTCGAACGCCTAGACAGACCATTGCACCAGGAAATGTCAGGGACCGGCCACCCGAGAGCAGAGCACCTCGGGTATCTTAATAGCGGGACCGCAACTACGTACCTGCCTATTTAAGGAATTTAAAGTTACCTATACTTATAACGTTTCATAATTTCACGGCCGCTAAAAGAAATGATAAGCCCGCTAATTTTCTTGCTGGATCTTCTCTGTTGAGACCCCAGTTTGATCCGGTGATTGGTTTAAAAATTACTTCACATTAAAAAATGATAACGCCTATTGAAATATATAATTTCATTTCATTTCACTGCCTTTATTGTCGCAAGTCCAACTGTTTGCGTTATACTCGTAAGGTTTTGGTATCTTTGTCTGGGTCCGGCAATGTATTATCAGATTTCTCTATATGGTAATTTTCAGTAGCAGCCCTTAGGACTTTGGAGCGTGAGTGTAATGATACGCTACTGAATATTTGAGAAATAAATTTTCATGGTATGTATTTAAAAGTCTGATTTAAGTATTTTCAGTTCCATTTTATATTTATTTTAGTAGGTGACCTACGCCAGTACCGGGACGTTGACCCATATTTCTATTAATACCTACCATCCAACCAATACTGACCGTGAAATGCGATGCTCAAGTTAATCTTGATAGGTTTATCTGTATATTTATCGTTGTGTAGTGACACTGAGCGCACTGCGCTACGCTTACCCGCAGCGGGTAACGGCTTAGTTACCGTTCGACGCAATATTTCGTGTTTTATTATAAACTTGGCTTACGAGAGTTGTGTTATACCTTCTAATGGCAGGTTATAACGAGATTGCGCTCATTTCCTGAATTGATCTTGAGTTATCTTTGCCCATAATCCTACGTTAAATAAATAACAAGAGAAATTGGATGTTCATACAATCTCTAGTGGGCTTTTGATTTTCGCGTTACGTACTGAGCTTGAAATTATACCGGATGGTATATCTGGTTAAAATAATAGTCTTCAATTAAGAAAAACTACCATGGTGATAAAAATATTTTGTTAGGACTACGTTGACTCCCGTGGGATGCCGTGTTAGAATTACTTAGAATATCTTCTAGTTGGGTGTCATAAAAGCGAGAACAGGAAGACGGGCAGCAGCGTCTTTCTTTTGGATTTATCTTCCACCTATACTGCGATCCCCAAGCCGCCTGCCAAGCGTGGAGATTATGGCAACCCCTCCCTTCTAAGGGCCTCTGTTCAGCAGTGGACGTCTTTCGGCTACTAATGAAATGATGATGAATACGTTGATAAGACTATAAAATATGCACAGTACAATCTAATTAATGTTCCATCATAAGCGAAGTCGCGTGTAAACATACCAAGCAGCTCACACAGCCTAAAACATGAAATACTCACTCACAATCATCAACTATCGACTTTCAAATGGTCATTTCATTGCCTCATCACAGACTGACAAATAACTGAGCTTTGCGTTATAAATTACTGTTTGTGCGCCTACTTGTAAACAAAGAATTCATATAAAAACATTATGATTAATGCAACGACAGGGCCCTTTAACTAATGACATTGCATTTCGCCTCGGTTTCACAACTGGATAATAAATCTTTAGAACGGTTCTGTGCCACAGAAGTAATTAAGCAGTAGAATTACCGATAGTCCCGCCTACGGAAAGCTACGGGCTGATTTGGAATTCATCAAAGATAAGTGCGGATGTGCGATAGTATCTTATACGTTATGTACTTTGATTGCATAATCAGTTTTAGATTGTGTGAACATTTTAATTTACTAATTAGTTAATTTGCAGTAGATACGTAGTAACGACTTAATTTCTTTGATTTTCGTGATTTGCAGTGCTTACAGATTTGGTTTTTTTTTATAACCGAATCGTAATTTCCTCGGTCACACCGAGTCGTAGCTTTTAATTCAAAAACGAATCAGGGGCACCCTAAGCCTATTTTTTTTTTCCTCATAGATATTGCAATATTAGCAAAAAAAATGTTTATTATTTAAAGACCTGATTCTAAATACTAACCACCGCACTCAGAGTCCGTTAGTTAATCATTACCATTAAATAATAATATCCTGACACAATTCCACACGGTCGTCTGATTGGGATTAGTAAGTATGTGTATTGTCCCTAGTCAAAGCCTGTATGGTAACCGGAAACGGACATAAATACCTTTTTTAAAAACCATATATACTTAAATAGATTTTGTACTGAAAACTACGCGATAATCATACAATATCGGATCGGCCTGCCGGCGTAGACTATTTTTGTATATTAAAACTTACATTTTCTATTTTAAAATATTGTAATGATGATGCGACGCCGATAAACCGGTTTAAAATATCACTAATTGGCCGCCGTAGTAGGTCGTTGCCTTACATAATGATGGAATAAGCATTTGTGCCAACGGCTAACAAGGACGTCAATCAATACGTCATACTAATACTCGGGGTTGCATGGAGAGAAACTTTTAGAGTAGCGTAATAACATATGTTCACTCGGCGCTCCCTAGATAGTTAGTCCTTAACGGTCTTGTGGATTGGCCAATCTTTCTAATACGACACGAATAACCCCGCAGTGATGATAACGATGAAGATATCGTCCTCTACGTGGCGGGCAATGGCGAAACGTGTCAACTTCGGATAGGCGACTGAATGTGTAACCCCGCAGTAATAAGATCATGTCATGACGGAAAGATGAAGACTAATTGGTAATTTTAAAGCAATATCTTTTTCTATATAAAAATACAGTTTACCCTTTTATACCAAACTGCCACAGGATATCCGAGATCATCCAATAAGGAAATTTTAACCTTTGGTAAAAAGCCGGTTGTCAAAAAAGGCTTATTATAAAATCTCGGATTACCTGGAGGATAAAGCTGCGTGGGCTAAAACTGCTCAACTCATGCAAGCTTAGTATTTTAAGACCACTTAGGTTGTAAAACTGTTTATATAACTGTTTAAAAAAAAATGACAAATAAGACAAGCCCACTGAGTTTTCTGCCAAATTTGCATTTGGATCTTCTCAGTAGCAGCCACATTACGATCCGGTGGTAGTTTGTAAAAATGTTTTTTGTGTAAGTGCCTCCGTGAAATTATTTTAGTCAATAAACTCTACATCTAGAATTAATCAGTAGAAATATAATGTATTTTATTTTACTATACTTTGGTCTTTCGCTGTTACAATCCCGTGGTAATAAGACCCCATGTTATAAGTTTGACGCCTATGTCTGTGTGTGGCATGGTAGCTCCAAAACGAATATACGGATATGAATACGGTTTTTTTGTTAAAAATGTTGCTTTAATCATGCTGGCTCTTAGCCATGTTCGATGGAATTGTTTAGCCGTTTATTATGAATTCGTCTTTGTCAGTGTGTTTTTTATTTTCAATTTATACTTGTAATCAAATATATTGTATGCTATACTATTGCTATACTATTGCGAATAAACATTAATTTTTCTTTATATTTTTCGCCAATTAGTGGCGAGGTGTCATGTAATGATTCATAGTCATTATTCAACAGATGAACGATTATCGATATCTTGAACCAAACGCCGCGGGCCATGTTCGACAACTCATTACATGATGGTGTCTCGTCACTCGCGAACACATGTAAGATAATGTTCGGTATTTATCATGTGTATTGTTATGTAAACATTGCGTTATTTTTGAAAAATAATTAACAGTTTCTTTATTGTACAATTATTTATTTATGGAGAATCCGGATTGTAGTATAAATAGTGCTGTTCCATATTCCGTCTTGCAAAGGCGTGTAAATATGGTCTGGTAAAACCGGGTATAAGTAATAAGTGTAGAAGGAGCGTATATTTATATTTATTATATAAGTACACACTAGAAACAGAAACAGTTTTACAAAAGAACATAAAACATATGTACAATGGCGTGCGTAAAGAATATCCTGCTGGGAAGCTGTGTCGTTTTACCCTATCATGAGATGCCTTACATGAGAGGCCTGTTGCTTTAGTGGTTAAAAGTCCTGGCCGCTACCCAATAGGTCCTGGGTTCGATACCTACTCAGGAAAAATACCTGTGTTTATGAAAATGTCTGTCTATTGCCCGGGTGTCAGTTATCTATATTATGTATTTATTTACACAAAAAGTTCAACTCTTACTCAAGTATATGTATATATATATTTGTATCAGTTATCTGGTTAATATATTATAGGCTTTGCCTAGCCTGGGATCAGATTAGCGTGTTTGGAGTGTCCCAGGATATTATTATTACTTAACACTGTTCGAAAACATAAATATATTGTAATATACACATTTATTCGTCTGACAAAATGCGTGGGTGTGGTCTGCAAATTGCATGCCATTTATTACCTCTTAGTTTTATAAGCTAACGAGTTATTACTTTCGACTGAATGTAATAATTCTTAGTGATACAATATTAAGATGTTATTCATAGTGTCTAACTATCCTTTTTTTGTAATTAGATATCTCATGCTAATTTAGTGCTAAATGATGCCTCGTGCTAATCTTGATTTTATACTCATATATTGGAAGAACTCTATAAAAAGGTGTCTCTATAAAACTAGTAGGTAGCATAAACTATTTTTCAAAAAATAAAAATGAAGTCGGTGCTAGCACATCATGTTAACTAAGACTAGCACGAGCTGACACCGACTTCAATATATTTTCGTTATTTTATGCTTTTTAGATAATTTACTTTGAAGTAGGTTTTTATTTTTTGAAGAATAGTTTATTTAACACTTTTTAGTGACTTTTATTTTAGCAAAGTAGGTATCCCGCGCCCGCACTATCCCGCAACTCAAACGTCTACGTTACAGTAACTTAGTAAAAACATAAAAAGCGTATATCTCTTAAACTACTGAACCGATTTTGATGAAACTTATACTTTACCCTAAGTTGAAAAATACTCTAACTACTGTAAAAAGAATTTTCGAAATCGGACTTGTAGTTTCTGAGAAATCCGCAGACAAACCTACATACATACATACATACACTCATAAAATTTGGTAAATTTGTTTAGAAGCCCACATAGACTAACATATATTAATATTACGCATTTTTATTAATATTAGACATACATACGCGTCGAATAGAGAACCTTCTTTTTGAAGCCGGTTAGTTAAGGTAGTATGTATTAAGTACATATTACCATAATAGTAGTAGGTATGTTTAAATACAGCAAAGAAAAACGATGATGAAACCTGGTCGTCTAAAACAAACTAACTAATGGGGTTACGAAAGACATGTGGTACATTGGAAATAAAATATATACACAACTGTGAAGCCTTTAGGAATTATGAAAGCGTGATAAATCAGTTTACAACACCTTAGCTAAACAAATACTTAGCTACTTATTTTTTTTTTACTACAAAATATGTAAAATATGAGTACATTTCCTTGTTTCCAAATATAACAGTTTAACGTTAAATCGACTTATATGTATAATTGATTTATTTGGCTTGGAGTTATAAAAAAGATAATACTATTCAGCCCGGCTTTTAATATCCAGAACGTATGATCCAACTGCATTAGGATCGACCACAGAAACCCATTTCAAAAGTGATTACTTTGGTCTTAAGAATTACAAGTATAATAACACAGGCGTGATATTCTCCGCTTCTTGGTTAGAATGTAGAGCTTGACTTCTGTGAGTTGGTATGTAGAGAGATAAACTATCGGTAGATAGTATAGTAGCACATTTTTACTTTAGTCATTCAGCTTGAACAAATTGTTGTTGTACAAATCTTGTAATCATTGATTTGAGAAATAAAGCATTATTGTATTGTATTGTTAGAAAATGGAATTATATGTATAAATTTTCAGAGTCGTGTTATTTAAAAAAACATCTATTATTCACCAGCAAATCGAATGTAAAATTTATTCTTACTAAATTAGTTTGGGTTTGGTTTAATTTGAAACGTGCGAAAACTCTTCTTTGAATATCGAAATAATATTATATAGTTACTTGAAATAGTACATAATAAATAGTACATTTTTATCTTATTGACTAATCCTTATTTTTCGTCGTATGGTTACTGGCCAACTTTATGTCAGAGTTGTTTAAGCTACACCTAGGCCTCTGACTTTGCTTAACGACTGCTTTTTAGATAACAACGACTAAGGCCGACTTTTAACGTGCCCTCCAAAGCACGGGCTTATTCCACTTATCCCCCTTAACACGGATACGCTCAGGTTAAATGTCATTAAACGGTCATACGTCATCTACCCACTAATGAGGACTAAGTAGAATTGTCATAACGCGTCAGGGCGAGGGCGAGAAAGCTTGGTTGGAATTGCTTGTCGTATATTGCGATAAAGTATTTTCAATTAAAAAAAAACAACTTATATTAATAAAGGGAACTTCTCATTAATATGTGCAATAGGTACATCTTCAGAACCACTGTTTAAATATTTACTCAGTCAAGTATACGCAACACACTACGACTATGAAAGGTACGCAGTGTTCAACTTTGCTTACATATCTCTCTCATAGTTCTCTTTAGTAACAAATAATTCATTCCGTATTTCATCATCCATTTTTCATCATCAGCTTACATTCGTCCACTGCTGGACATATGCCTCACCCAAGGCATGCCAATGAGTGATCTTCGGCTCTTTTATTAATTTTTATTATTCTTAAAACATTTACCAAATAACAGATAGTTATGTGATGTTACAAAGCGATATTTGAAGTCGCCACTGCTACACCGTATCAATCACACGCCGACTGCTAGGCGGCTGTGGAAGCCACGAGGTGGTTAGGCAATCTGAGATAACATCGATGTATTTAATTAAACACAATAAACTGCGTTTAAATATTTTGATAGGTGAATTAATGAACGGCTATCTCCGGTGACTGATGTGAACCTGGTAAACGAAATAGTAACGAGGAATTAATCGGTTTTCTTTTTTTTTAATAGTGAAAATATAATTTGCTGCCGAGCAACTTGTCAGTGTAGTAAACAAATGACTATAAAATATCTTACAACAGAAATGAAATTGGATATTATCATTATGCGATTGGCTGAAATATAAATAATACATCTTAGCTATATGTTACAACAAAATAGACAGAATATCATGAAGTGGAAGTTTATATATAATTAAATAAATAAGTAAGTATAAGAATTATAGGTGGTAGATAATCAAATACAACTACTGCGATCCCTGAGACGCCTGCCAAGCGTGGAGATTACGGCAACTCGTCCCTACTAAGGGAAAGGTATATTTCAGCAGTGGACATCTTTGGCTGATCATTATAATGATGAAAAATATTTATGCTACTAATAAATTTATTCAGCAGAAGATTTGGGTAAAATCACTTTCTTACTATAAAATAAATGACTCGATAAAATAATATTAATAGCAGTAATTCATTTAATAATGAACGTGTGTAACAAAATTTAAATTCTATGATACTTCTCACTTTCATTTTTTATTAATTGCTAATAATAAAGAACATTATTTTAAATTTGTAGTACGTATAGCTATAGCTGTTTTATCTGCCTGCAATATCTAAAACTGCAATTTCGGACATTGACTTTAATAATAATATACAAACTCCTAAAATAATAAGAATTATTTTTAAATTAAATTCTCGTAAGTAAAGATATGATCAGATGATTTTGACAATATCAGATAGCAGGGTCACGATCCATGATGATACTAGGTATTTTAGCTATTTAATCTGTGATTTACTGTCCAATATCATCCAGTAAGCGTAGTGTCACTGTCTGGGGTCACTGTGCAGGTTCTTCAATGCCGAATACCGTAAAATGTTTTCCGATGGAGTCAGTGGCACCATCAGTGAACAGTTACCGATTGTTAAAATCTCATCCGTTCCATTCTTTTGTAAGATCGCTATTTCTTTGGACAGATCGATTCGAGATACGTACACGTTAGTAAGTTACAATGGTAGATTAGAAGCGCGGGAAAGTTCCGTCTCGTTAATTGAATGCCGAATTGATTTTCGATCGATCCCGTTCAAATTGATTTCGAGGAATCTAACTAGCGTTTTAATACTGTTACACGGTTCACTTAGCTCTAATTAAATTAGATTTTTTGCACTGTACGTTAACAGCTGTGATAATGATGGCAGATGCTTAACTATTGTGCTTAACTTTATTTTTCCGACGTATTATGCTTACAATATCTAAATAACATTTTTCTGTTAGGCTCATTCAACATCATCAGCAGCCGAAACGTCCACTACTAAACTGTACTGTTTAGTAGTGGACGTTGCCATAATCTCCACGTTTGACAGGCGGCTTGGGATCGCAATATAGGTGGTAGGTAATTCAATAGAAAGACGCTGCTGCCCGTCTTCTTGTTTTCCCTTAGTCGCCTTTTACGGACTCCCAACGGGAGGAGATGGGTGGGTGCTATTCTTACTCGGACACCCCGCGGGGAAACTCAGCTCATTAGACTCTAAACGCAGTGCATCGTCAAAACATGTAGAGTTCGCGTAGGTATGGTCTAAAATCGTTATACATAGTCATAATTAGGTTACGACTCTACAAACTGCGAAACAGCGTGAATCAGAATGCGGCAGACAATAACAATAAATTAAAATAATGCATTCAAAACCACCAACAATGAAAACTATCTGAATTGTTTGAAAATGTTCGTCTGTAATAATCCATTGAAAACGTATGCGATCACTTTTACTGTTATCCAATTTGGAACGCGGCGAGGTCGGTTTCCGCTTTTACACGGTTTGTGGCTGGCGTCGCTTGGTCACATTGTTATTAACTAATAGCGTATCGAAGGCATGCCGGCACGACGTAGGGAGTGTGGCAGACTGACACACATCTCTGAGCCGACCTTAAGCGGTCGCAAGGCAAGAGGCAAGTAACTTATACCACAAATAGGAACATGACTGAATAGCAATCCGCCGCAAAATAACTGAGGTTATTGTTAACAGAGCGGGAGAATACAGTAAGTAGCATTTCTCGGTACGCCTACATACATAAATGTTCATTCATGCTGTGTACAATTTATCTTGGAAAAAACCTGGATGTCATTATTTAACGCCTCAGTGATGCACGCAGGACGTTTGCCTGGTGCCTAGGAATAGTCTGCTCATAAACAGCTACACTGCCACTTGTAACCCGAGATTTTAGTTACACGTTCATTAGCAGCCGATAGAACACTGCTGAACAATGGCCTCCCCCTTAGAAGGGAGGGGTTGCCATAATCCCCACGCTTGGCAGGCGGCTTGGGGATCTCAGTATAGATGGAAGATAAATCCAAAAGAAAGACGCTGCTGCCCGTCTTCCTGTTCTCGCTTAGTCGCCTCTTACGACACCCAACGAGAGGAGATGGGGGGATGCAATTCTAAACCGGCACCCCACGGGCACAGTTACACGTTAGAGATTTTAAAATGAAGTCGTTAAATAAAATAGTAAATAGTTAATTATACCAGCTATAGTGTCATTACACATTTCTGCTGTGTGACAGAAAATCAGATAGTCCCTGTCATAGGATTTACCGTATAGAGAACAAGCTCTGCTAACCGATGGGTCGTGGGTTCGATTCCCGCCAAGTGTCTGGGTGTTGTTTATCTATTTAAGTATGTATTTACAAAAAAATAAGTATATAAGTATTAGTATCAGTTGTCTGGTTTCCATAGTACAGGCTTTGCCTAGTTTGGGATCAGATGACCGTGTGTGGATTGTCCCAAGATATTAAATTATTAAATTAATTTAAATTAAAGCTCAAGGTAAAAGAAAGTTATAACATATTAGTACCCCAATCATAAGCACCACGCTTCGTAAATCGTGCGCGCCGGTAATAAGGGTCGCGGGCGCAGTAAGTGGTTCAAAATTCTTTTGCCCCTCAATAGCATAGCCAAATTAGTAAATCTTCACGTCAATCTTATCTTAATCTTATACTTTTGGGTCAGGAACATCTAGATCGTAGATACGGCAGCCACATTGATTTCTATTTGTTTCGTGATCGGTCAGATTGACGAGTCATGTCTTTGAAGTGATATTCGTTGCTAGATGTGAATCCGCGTCACTGGGTCAGTTGTACGCACGGATTGATTATTGACATTATCTTAATGTAAGTAGTCAATATAGAACTGTAAAAGACTCTTTATGTGCTCGTCTATACAAATACTTCATATATATGTATATTTGTTGCAAGCAACGATCAGCAATGTTTATGAACAAAAAGTTAAAACAGTAAGATTTTACTATTTTGGGACAACCCAAACACAGCACATTGACCACGAACTAGGCAAATCCTGTACTATGACAACTATATACCTTATATGTAGTTAAAATATGTATATATAGACTAGCTGACCCGCGCAGCTCCGCCCGCGTTTTTATTGAATCTAAACCATTCTCGAATTGTCTTGAATACACACAAAAAAATATTTCATCAACATCGGTCCAGCCGTTTAGGACGAGTTCAGTGACATACACACGTACAGTTGAATCTATACTTATAATAAAACTGTAACGGGTCCAATTCTGTACATTGAAGATATTTTGAAAATTATGTTTGGAGGGCATTCTATAACCGATACTGAGGCCGATAATGTAATTTTTTTAATTTTTGTCTGTCTGTCTGTCTGTCTGTCTGTCTGTCTGTATCTCGGCTGAGCATCACGCCGAAACTACTGAATGGATTCAAATTAAACTTGGCATGATTTGAGATCTTACTACGAGGTAGGACATAGGATACTTTTTATCCCGTAATCTAGCACGGTTCCCCTTGGGAGAGGGGATTAAAGTCAAAATGAGTACTTGGTTATACGCTTGGTCCGATTTTATCAATTTTTCTTCATAATTATAATAAATATTAGTAAGGGAACACTCATAGAAAGTTGTTATCAAGGTTTTGTATTCGATCGGGTTAAGCAACGTTAGGTAAGGTCATTAAATAGATGGGTGACCGTTTAACGCCATTTGAACTAAACGGGTCCGTGCTTCAGAGAGCAAGTAAAAAGTGGGTCCCAGTTTTTAACCGACTATAAAAAAGGAGGTTATGTATTCGATGCGAATGTCTTTTAAAAGTTTAGTTAACGTAAAAATAGCGCATGCGGAGCTGCGTGGGTCAGCTAGTTATATATATATAGATATAAAACAGTACTAAATTAGACTAAACTAGCAAACTATTAAACTAGCACTAAATTAGAACCGAACCTTCCACCTTTGGGTAGCGGGCAGAATATCTAACTAAGAACTGACTCATAATAAACGGCTGAACAAATTTTCAACCAGCCTCAAGGGAAGGTCCCGATTAAACCCGTTTTAATGTAAAAACGCATTCAAATCCGCCCACTTGTTTGGGAGCTCGATGGCATGCATACACCGGACAGGCAAACTTATAAAAAACTCCTTTTTACATACAGATGTAAATATGTATATTAAAAGCTTACAGAACTTAATCACCAGCTATCGTACGCCTGCGCTGAGACGCTCTGCGCATTTCAAACGAGTGATACACGGGCATCCGCGTACATTAATATCAGTTAGCTCGTATCTAAGCAGTGTAGCTTCCGTTTCTGTGTCCGTGAATATAGAAGAAGATATAAATCTCACCTGAAGGATGCGGCTTGACAGTCGGGCTCCTCTCGACACCATCCCTGGCACTCGTACAGCGATAGATTGCGGACTGTGTAATACGCGGTGCCGGAAAAGTCCACATCCGTCAGCTTTTCAAAAGCCGTCCGACCTAGAATAGATATAGTTGATTAGGCAATGATTGTTTAATTGCAGATCAGATGGTGGAATTAGTCCAAATAAAAGTTTTCTTGCAACAGTGAAGAACGAGCGAGACGTTCGACTGGTAGTAAGAGATACGCCTGACCTTTAACAATATAGGCTTAAGAGTTTTTATTGTTTGTTTGTTTTGTTGTTAAACCCATTTTTGGCGACCCGTAGAGATTTACAGCAGCTAGTCTTAAAGTTTTATTTTTTAGGGATGTAAAAAGTAGTTTTATCTCAATAAAATTTAAGTATTTTCAATATACCAAATAAATAGATACATATATTTATTTCTAATACTCACTGAGCACAAGGGTAGCTTGCAGTAAAAATAGCGCTAGCCGCGCCAAGCGCAGCGCATCACCCTTCATGACGAACTACACAGCACCTACGAAAGAAAATAATTTTTTTTATTCAAAATATTCATCATCATCAGCAGCTGAAGGCCGTTTGTCCACCGCTGAACAAAGGCCTCCCCCATGCAGGGAGGGGTTGCTAATCCACGCGCTTGGCAGGCGTCCTGGGGATCGCAGTATAGGTGGTAGGTAATCCAACAGAAAGACAGTGCTACCCGTCTTTTTGTTTCCGTCACCCAACGAGAGGAATTGGTGGGAGATGATTACAAAATATTATCTTGAAATAAATCTACAATACGGCTCTTTCTTGTTTTTTATTATCGCGATGCATGCTTTGCAGCACCCATATTTTATTTCAATGAGTAGTATTCGCGTAAATAACAGATAACGGTATACATAATATTACCTCTTGAAGAACAAAACCGAGCCAATAATTTAACGAGGACATTACGGGCTTATTCATTTATTAGTTATTATTTATGCATGACTGTTGGTTGCCTGAAGATAAATCAAATTATCTAGATATGTATCAATCAGTGTGATGCAAACATCCGTCAACACATTAGATGATATGCTATCTTATCAGTTAGTCTATAACATAGCAGTGGCAAGCAAAAACCTATCGTCTAATAGACGCGTAAAAGTTTGTATATAGGTATGCCTAGAATCGCCAACTCTACTCAAGATGAATAGTATTGCAATGTGAATGAAAGCAACATCGGCATGTATTGAAAGTTAACAAAAACTACCTAAGTAAAGTAAATTGAAATAACTTTTGTAGTTTTCTTAAAAAAGTGTATTGAATGGTTTTTCTGTGCAATAACAAAGCGAACTCTTACCTAACAACAATTTGCGAAGCAATGTTAAGTAAATCTGTCTGCCTTTACATACATTATAAAAACTTTGAAAGCATTTCACAATGCCACTATTATTATTACCTAACTTTTTTTAGAGTGTTTTTTATTAATATTTATATCTAAAACTAGCCACTCTCCTTTAGCTCGTGAGCTTCTGGTTTATAGGTGTAGATAGTAAACTAAATAGCAATACTTTTACCGGATACTCATTCTACTGCAAGTGATTAATTATGCCCCTAATTTCCACCGAGTATTTCGATATGGTGATGTACATAAATTATGCAAACATATTGAATACATTGACCGAGTAATTTTTTTATTAACATAATTAAATTTGTATGTTTTATGTCTTGATTTATGATCTGCAGGATGGCTCCGAACATCATCAATTAAAAGTGTTAATTTAAAACTAATCTGTCCAGATTGTTTAGTTATGGTTTTAAATCTTCAAATAGAAGGCATTCTAGTCCGTACTTTATTAATTGTGGCACCTACTGTGCTACAGTCAAATAGAACAGGCGTCGTCAAAGTGACGTAAAAGGAGAGTCCTTTTTTATCAGGGGTAAAAAATAAGGTACAAATTTTATTATAAGTAACTTTTACCCGATTGTCTTATAAGGCGGATTATTATTTTGCTAATTATCACACATCTATTGTCTCCGATTTAATCGCAATGGCGACGGTAACATGTCACTCGCAGAGCGTTAGCGTCTGAACGCATGATTGCTCTCTCTATCGACTTCAATGCAGGTCAAGTTCAGCTTTGCATGGACCCACGAAAGCTAATAGGAAAGTCAGTGACACGAATTTTCATTTGCTTTTTTGCATCGCAATATCGCTTTCACTAGATGTTTTTTATCAAATACAATGAATGATCATTTGTAAACGTGAAAGTACAACTATTGTTGTGCATTGGATGCTGCTCTTCAAATCGAATCAGTTCTTATGCATGCTCAATGAGACGAGCAGCTTTCAACCAATTCATTATGTTTGTGCTCGGTGAAACATGTTCGATATTTAAATTAAGATTTGTAAACTACACCCCGTAGGTATTTTATTCGCAATCAAAAGGCGGAAATCAATTACACACTTGAAAGCGCCCAAAAGTAGCCATATACTTTAATTGGGTCCCTATCCCAGGCGACAAACATGGAAATAAGACATCTTTTAGAATCCGGTTACGTAATAACGGTGAGATATATCGGAAACAGTTGGTAGTAAATTCTGTCAACGCCCGGTTTTATTATGCGAGATTTTGATATTTGTCTATACTAACCTACCTTTCAACATGTATGCATATATGATGTTATTACTGAACGAAAAAGTTTTGCCATTGTTGCATTAACATAGATAGAGGTGCACTGTTCTGTAAAAGATCAGTTGGTTAAGCAACGTCCTTGGATGCATAACCATTTAGTGGCGTCTTCATACTTCGGAGGGCATGTAAGAAGTCGGTTCCGGTTGCTGTTGTCTACACAGCAGCCGTTAAGCCAAGTCAGAAGCCTTGAACAACTCTAAAACGAGGTTGGCCACTAACCATACGACAAAATAAATGCTAACATAAGACAAGATTTTTAATAATTTTGTTTATACTAAATTCAAGCTAAATAGAATGTAACTAACATAAGCTACGAGTACTGATTGAGCACGTTTTTTCTCCTAAGTGGTGAAGTGCTGAAGCGCAACAGCCTAATGGAATACACAGAAAAGGATCCTATGTCACTGACATAGGATCCTTTTCTGTGTATTCCATTAGGCTGTTGCGCTGTGCAAGCAATGCCTCTGACATAATGTCAGAGGCATTGCTTGCACCGCGCTGGCAGCGAAAGGGAGAACGATGGACTCCATAAACCCATAACAATACTCACCAACGTTCCGAGTTCCACTATTTACCATGTGAAAGCAGTAGAACCTGTGCGTTTAATCTACTAAACGCTAAATGTGTACATGTAATTGCACTTAGATACCGTTTTGAGCACTCAAAACCGTAAACTATTATGCGAAGTGAGACTCAAAATTTAACGGACGAGGTGTTTTTGCGGTACTGATTATTAAACTTTAACAAACCACCGAGTTCACAGGTGTTGCGGTAATGACAGTTGGAGACAATTTGTCCCCATGATACACTGAGCGTGAAGCGAACAAAGTGTCCCGTAAATAGGTTGCAGATCCCGTCAATGAGGTTACACTTTAAATTATGAATATTAAAAAAAAAAGTAGTAAAAACCTAAAACCCGAATTTAATGTGACATCATATAGCCTTTAACCAGCCGACAATCGAAACGCTTCTAACGACACCTTATTTGTCAAATGATGTTAAGTAGAGTAGAAGATATGCGGGAACAGATGAAATCTAAACGCTCCCGAACGGCGGGAGCGTTAAGATTAGTAGTCGGGTTAAAAGTAAAATTTACACTTTTATAAAGTTTTTTTTTTATTTGACTTTCTTAGGTCAAAAGTATGTTGTCATACTCTCTACAAAAAGCAATCTACCGTAATAGCAATATTTGTGATTTTCATCAAAATTAATTCTGTTCGTAAAAGTATCTATCACTTATCACTTTGTAGGAAGAATATTCGTTTTAAACAGATGATAAGTGATGAATCGATGAACGATTGTGTAACTGATGTCACTACTACAGTGGCATCACTTACACACAAGGTCTATATTTTTAACTCAGAAAGTGATAAATCAGTAAAATTCAATCAATCAAAAAATCCAATATAAAAAAATTGTAAGAACACAGAAGTTAAGTTTAGACAGTTGAAGTTGTGTCATACCTGAGTAACCACAACTATTAAACCCCCTCAGCTCTCAAACAGAGAAGAAAAACCACTTGCCGAGGAAAGGGTCGACAAAATATTTTAAAAAGTGATAGCCAGAATATAGAATGTTAAACATGATAAAAACCCGTTAACGTTCAATTTCGATAAGGAAGTCAAAGGTTCATAGCATAAAGATCGTAGACAATGTGGTTGGCGACGTTTATGACTGCCGTATATGGTGAGACAACGGAAGGAGCCTGCGATACAGTTAGATCACCTATAACACCATTGCGATAGCCGAGATGCTTTCAGGGCGGAACATAACTCCGAGATTGGGTCACTCGCCACTACAATTCACACCATTGTGTGTGAGATTTACACGCGTATGTGGGTGAGTTGTGTTTATGTGGTACACTCGTATTTGGCGCCATTGGCTTCTAACCTTTTGTTTTGTTCACACTTGATGAGTCAGTCAAAAAAAGAATAAGAACTCATTAGTCGGCTTTAAACAATTAATGGGTATAAAAACTGAACATAATAAATGCCGAAAAGGATTCAGATATTATTTTACGAAGTAAATATAAATCCGTGGATATTATACACATTAGATTTGTAATACATTGTATTATTATAAGTAATAATAATTAATACCGATTTAAGGACTCGTATAAGGACACTTTGTAGAATAACAGGAGAGTCAACCGTGAAAAATATATAAATCACAATTCAATGAAAATACCGTTGCGCAAATGCAGAGCGCATTTGCGACATCATTACCGACCCACACCCCGTTCTTTCCACAAAAGAAAAATAAAAAGCCGCATACATTCCGTTAAGCGTGAACTGCGAACAATTATTGCGCAATAGCGGCATATTCACGTGATACATATGTCACATAATGATCGTAACGGTTATAATATCACGATGCGCGCTTGGCGTGTCTTACCAAGATCGCACGGCCCGCGGCGCGGACGCAGCCACCGTCCTATGCGCTCACAAATTGCCCAATTTAACGGTGAACGTTAGAACCGGCGGGATCCACGCACAACTTAACATTTCTATCGTTCTGGATGACAGTGATGAGCTTACTTAATAACAGAGCGAATACCAACGGGTAACATTCGTAGCGTAGCGATGTTGATCGTCGGTTTTTCGCTTTATTGTTTAAATTACAGCACCTCGTCATACCAGCTACTGCGTACATTTATTAATATACAATATCTATTAAATATCAAATCATATTCTATGATATTCTGAGTATATATACATACGGTAAAATTTATCCAATTAATTTATGTTTGTAATAGCATATTAATTGCCATGCCCCATCCCATTAAAATAAACATACTTAACAAACAGAGAAATTCTTAACAGCATTCAATAATTATTCTGGAACTTTAAGAAATCGTCAGAGGGAAATTTTATCATTTCCAAATCTCCTTAATACATGGCATGGAGTATGAAATACGAATGTGTCAATAGCCTACTATAACTTACGTTATTTTTCATGTTATCTTATAATTAGAATACATATTTTCTAATATAAAAAGACTTTTGTGATTCCTGTATGATATGGAGCCAATAATAATAAAGCTATATTTAAATGAGCCAGTACAGGTAATAGCGAGATTGTAGATTTATTCTCACCATAAAATCTGTTCGAAAGATGCTTAGGTAGGTACTGTCTGCATCTATAATTTACTTTTAATTGCTCGTGGAAATTGCTATACTTCAAACTAACATCATCGTAAAACTCATTACTCAACAATATTTTACTGTATCATTAATGTTACAATAAAAGATTCCAATTTTAGGTTGGATACGGTAGGTTTTACGTCTATTATTATATTTATAACCCTAAATGTATACGGACGAGGTAGCATATGTGGTTGTAGGACCAACAACATTCCCTAATGTGTATCCCTAACGGTATCTCGAAATTAAAGTCTCATTATTTCCTATGAAGTAATATGTATTTGATTTGAAAAGAATGCACCGCTTGACCTATTGCTCACATTTGACCAATCACGCTCCTAATAGATGTATTTGTGTTTGCAACTGCGAGAGAACAATAAATGGCTTAGTGAGACATTCATTGAGTCGTTAAAAACGTGGGCAGCATTTAAATAAAAGTAAAAATATTCAAATCTTTAATACTTGGACAATCGGTAATTTCTATCGAAAGCTTAACATTTATTTATATAACTGGTAATACACAATCAACCACTACTGCATTTCTATTAGTTGGGGTTACATTAATCAAATTATTTATTAAGACAATGCCTATTCCATGATAGTCCATTATTAAAAGAACTTTTCCAATGTTGTTTAGAAGTTTTTACAAAATATCGATCGATATTACAAAATATCGATATTCGACATCCCTAGGATTATTAAAAGTAAAAAAAAATAACACGGCCTCAACGGTCTTTGTTTGATAAAGTATACAATATAAATTGCAATAACTTTCCTGCGCAATCTCATTTGCTATCTATTAGAGGTCACCAGTAAACCAATCTTTGGAAGGCACGAACAAAGACTCCGACCACATGTCTGGCATTAAGATCTTTTGATGTCCCGCGGGGTCAGAAACGCACGTGCCCGTCCGCCTACTTTGAACATCAGATAAGATCACGTAAATAATAAGTATTCAACTTATAATGTGCACTTATTATTATAATATAATTTTCTACGGTCACAATAACGACTATCATACTGGATAAAAGTCGGTAGATAAATTATTATAACTATAAAAAAGCTTTTAAGTTAGAAATGCGGTTACATTTGATAAGGTGTTTTATTTTTGTTTTTGTAAATAGGAGGTCAAAATCCGTTTCTCTTTTTTACAATTAAATAGAAATTAATATCAGAGCTTATTTGACAAACGTACCGTCAGTCGCCGCGTTGGGAACAATATTAACTTTTTCGTTGTAACTTATTAGGTGTTGTTATGAAATATATATAAATAAAATCGTTATTTATATATTTCTTGATTATTATATGTATAGTATGCCAAGGTACAGAAGTTTTAACATATTTTTTTTTCGAATAAACAGACTTTGCTTTACAGAACAGAGCTTTGAAAAAATAGAGCATATTTTGGCTCAAAATCATGAGATAATGTATTTTTTTAAGATAATCCAAGTATATCAGGTCTCATAAATCCGTATGTGACAAGTAGCAGTCACGTCACAATGGGCCGAACTTGACCGAGCGCTAACGGTACTGCGCCGACGCACCGAGACGCGAGACAATGCGTGCGAGCAGGCCGACACAGGTTGCTCGCCTGACCCAATTATCTGCACCAACTGGGTCATTTGTTTTCGAATGCGTGTGAATTTTTATACGTACTTTCACACATAAGTACATTTCATTCAGTTGTAGCGTTCAAGTGACATGCATTAACCTTAAATTTTATGTTTAAAAAAGCGGGCATTAAGTATACTTTAATATATTTTTGGCCCAAATTTTTTATTGCACCTTTCGGAAATATTTCAACATGATTTCAGCCCTGGATCTTAGAAATGGTGAAAAAAGACATTTAATAACAAGATACATTTGTTCAAAGCCAAGACAGCAGCTGCTGAAGGAAAACAGCTGATTAAAAACTATATTTGGAGCATCGTATTTTATGGCAGTGAGAAATGGACAAAAATTTATAGAGAAAGGTTGGAAGCTTTTAAGATGTGGTATTGGAGAAGAATGAAGGGAATAAGTTGGACAGAAAGAAACACGAATGAGGAAGTTTTAGAAATGGTTAATGAAGAAAGACAAATTTTAAGAACTATTAAAAATAAGAGAGGTAAGATGATTGGCCACTTGATACGATATGACACGTTCTTTAAAACGATAGTAGAAGGTAACATTGCTATGTTACCTTCTACTATCGTATCGTATCCTGCTGGATAAAGGAGAAGAGGAAGACCAAGACGAACATTCATAAAACAGGTAGTAGAAAAAGGGAGGAGTGTCGTACCAGGAAGTCAAAACAAAGGCTAATCGGAATATAATCGGACCGGAATGAAAATTACTTCACTGACTGAGCTCTTAAATTGGAGAGATAGAACACCACATCTCTCCAAACACTTACCACCGATAACCAATTTGATATTGTTAACCTACTTAATACAGTCGTTACAAACTTTATGTTATATATAAGACGGCCATTGTAAATGGCAACTAAACATTTCACACACAACAAAAACACATCAGAGAATTTTGGGACTGCATTGATCTGAGGCATCAATGCTGCATCACATTTTGATGACTCGCTGCGTTTAATCGATGTATCGATATCGCATTTTTTACCTGCTGCACCTAGCAGCTATGCTGTATGCGTCGCGGTATGCGTATTCGAGACTCTATAGTGTGAGTGTAGTTTCATGCTTATTTTAGCGAATATAATATAGAGATATAATAATATCAAATTTCCAAAAAAATAAAAATGTTGGGACGTAACTATTCGATAGTAGTGGTGTTAAAAGTATCTTAAATGTCGTAATATACTTATTCTATTACCTATATGATAGTGAACATCAAAATTAAGAATCTTTGCCAAATCGTACGAGTATATACATGACATAAACATAAGCAGAGAGTTTGTTTAATTTTACAATTGTGGTTTTTAAAAGAATTACATAATATGTTGTCGATTTTAATGACTCGTTCAATGTTTCTTTACAAGAATAAATCATTTACCTAAGATCAAAATATCCCATGCCTCCCAAGTTTAAATGTCGCTTCTATAGAAACTCGTTTGCATGTCAGCTCCATAATTTGAAAGTTCCTTTTATTTGAACGCTCTATTCTGCGTAGGGTTGACAATATAGGAAATACGTTTTGGAAACTACTTTTATTAGATAGAATACACTTTCGGTTATCAGCTTATAGTGAAATCACCTGAAATATGGTTAATTCATCAGCATTATCTATTAAATAATAATACTATTAAAGAATAATTTACCATAAATTTAAAATAAATAATAATTAATAATTTTAATTTTAATAAATGAGATAAAATTTGTTTTCAAATATTTTTAATGAAATATGTTCTCATGGAACACTTCCTTATTCAACTCATACAATAATAGTATAGGTAGTATTCATATATGTACATACATATAAAGTATATATATATATATATATACTTTCATGCACCACCCAAAACATTCAACCAACCAACAGTTAAAAATAGTCAAACCGATAAAAAGCGATCCCGTAGGCTTTATTGCAAGTTTTATTGCAACGTAATTAATAAAGTAAAAAAAATCACTTCTCTTTGCCCATAACCGACATTTCTGGTCCCAAACCACAACTTAATTGAGGTAGTTTACTAAATTAGGTCACTATATTGATTTTTCCTACGTTTTGTTTTCATCAAAAGACCTAAACTGAATTTAACCCTACGGTGTCACTTCTGTATCTGTTTTTTTTTTAAATCTGCACCTCATCCGCTTAAAAGAGAATGTGATAATAAGAAGCGTAGTATTCTTATGTGTACCGAAAGAGGCCATGCTATGACTAATTTACATCGTCCGCGATATCCCACAGTAAGAATACAACAACCGTCAACTGATCAAACGACGACCAATTACACCAAACATTCCCAGGGAGCTGCGCACACAACCCTGCTGGTTTCGAAGGATTGCGTGTTTATCTAAGCGGGCAGGCCGGGGCCCCGGCCGGTCCGTGTCGCTGTTGATCTGAACGACTGCAGGCGGCCCACGGTGTCCTGATCACTGATGGTACACGACGCAAGCCGCAAGCGACAGCGGACCGCATTCAACAACATAGTTGCATATACTGCTGTGACGTGGAATATGGCCACATGATGTTAATTATTTTATACAACACAGTGGGAAGACGAGTGGTACGTTAGAATAGTATGCGGCAGGCAGTCTTTAGACAGTTGCACCGCGACATTTGAGCCCAATTATTTCTCCAGTTCATCCAATCGTATCCCGCATGCCCTCTCAGGTCGTCAACCTATCGTTTAGGTGGGCGACCTCGTGGTCTTTTGTCCGCCCATGGTCTCCATTCAAGGACTCGTCTAGTCCACCAACGATGACGAAGGCGTGGGACCGGATTTTGTGGAGGAAATTGGGAGAGGCCTATGTCCAGAGATGGACCAAATAGGGCTGAAGAAGAAGAAGAAGAAGATTTCTCCAATTGCCATAGTATACACTACTGCTTGGCTCGTCTTTTGTACAAGGGTCTTAATACTAATAAATATATGGAAATAATCTTAGTGAATTTTGAGGAGTAAAGCTTGCAGGACTGTGCCCGGCATGGAAAACCACAGACGGGTCTGGGCTTTACACCCAATCGAGGTAAAGCGGACAAACGCTTGGTGGGACTCTGAAGAGTACAGACGTACGTTCCTGAGACCCAATAGTGTATTAAGAGCCTAGTTTCAATTGCTATATCAGGTCTCATGTGTCAATGCTATTTACGGGAGTATTGAGAATGTATCTAAAAGAAAATTCCAAGAACACTGCTCTACCATATTTTAATATTTGTCTCTCTTTAAGTTAGAAGCGGTTTATTAGTTTAGTTTTATAGAAAACTGATGTTTGTTTATTGGTAGTAAGAAAAGAAGATATTGTTTATAATTTTTTCTATTTGTTTTAGGTATTTATATTTGTAATATTTTTATTCGTACATATATGTTTTTGAGTTTTTATAATATGTATTATTATTTCGTTTTACTTGGTTTGCTTGCACCTACCATAATTTGTCTCTGCATCACCCTAAGTCCGCCTATGTACTATTTTTGTGCATAAGGAATAAATAAATTAAAAACTACTTTTATTCATATTATATTCAATATCGTTCTGCAGTTTTGTAATCGTTATAGAGCGTCCAACCGTTTATTTTCTTTTTGACAGCACCAATAGAACGTAACTGCGTCATGTTACGCAAAAGTTCACTTTTAAAAGTTCACTTAAAAGTGAACTTTTGCGTAAACAAACTTTTGCAAAAGTTCACTTAAAAGTGAACTTTTGCGTAACATGACGCAGTTACGTTCTATTGGTGCTGTCAAAAAGAAAATAAACGGTTGGACGCTCTTTTTTTATAGCAGAAGAACATTATCTGAAAGCAAGTGTCATGAAAACTGAATAGTTCAGTGCCCATTTATAATTATTTTAACAAAAACCTTAGTCTTACGCCAAGGTGCTATAAATACACGACATCGTTAACTAACAGACGCCGCCCGCGCCGTCGACCGGCCAGGCGGGTCGTGAAACTGTGAACAACTCGATACTAAATCGAAGTGCGGTGAAATTCTTGCCCGCGAGGAAAGCCGGCCACTGCCACGCGTCCCAGACACTTACTTCCATAAACACATCATTTTATAGTTTCAGATATAGGTTAGAGAGCCTCGTAATGTATTAAAATAAAATCATATTCCTACGACGCTGCTTTACATAATGCCTCTCTATATTTTATGTAACACGGGTTATTTTTGACATCGTGTAATTTTACATAAATATTCGGGGCTATATGTTTTCTACTTATACCACAAAAAAAGAAAAGAACGAAAATACATTTATTTGACACACACACAATAACTAAATAGGTAAAAAATAACAGAAAGGAAAAAAAACAGAAGTTGTGTGGAGTCAAAAAGGATGCTGCCTCAGCATGTTGCTGTGCCAAAAATTAATCTGACGCAGCGCTGGTTTTCTGGCAACTCCTCAAACAGGTGACGCCACGGCCGTTAATGGAAAAACAGAAAAAATAAATAAAAACTAAACAAATGTATAGGCAAGAACACAAAAAAAAATACTACAAAGGAGGATGTGTGGCTCTTAAACGAATAGACGGATTTAAAATAAGTTAAATCGGGGTGGTTTTTAGCTACGAGTATGTTTGATCAAAATCAGCTCAACTGTTAATCATGCAGCTTATTTTCTAGTGACTTTTTTAGGTCTTTTTTTTATCTTATCCTTGTTATACAAATAAAATACTTAAGGTAATCAACTACCTTATACGAATACTTATAATGATTCAAACACTTATATCCATTAAACAATTACCACAATCGATAAACAAAACGTTCTACTCAATTTATTTCAAATTAGAAAGTTTTGAACACTAAGTAAAAGTTTTTCAAATATAAGCTAGCCAACAATCCAATACGAGCTACATCTTTTATTTATTTATTTTATTTATTTATAAATTTATGTACACACAAACATGGTTAGAGAAGTATTAGGAGAATACAGGTACAAAGGCAGAGCTTATTTCTATAGAAATCTCTTCCAGCACGCCCAGGAGAGAAACGGTGAAAGAAAGAGATAGGGCGCAGTGTGTATAAAAATACATATTTAAATAATGAGATGAAAAAATAAAACAGAGCTACAATCAATATAATAAATACATAATTAAATAAAAATAAATACCTATGTATACATATATATATATTATATATATAAGTAACTACATATATACCAATAATATAAACAAATAAGAAAGCATTGTATTTATAGGAAAATAGACAGAGACTACAAAACAGAGGAAAGATAGTGCTCTTTAACGCGATTCTTAAATATGGATAAAGATTGACAGCCACGTATATCATGAGGCAAAGAGTTCCACAGTCTAACTGCATGCACGGTGAAGGAGTTAGAGTAGAAGCCAGTGCGATGCTGAGGAACTTTTAAAAGGGTACGAAGATGGGATCTACAAAGAACGTCAGGTGAATAAGCAAAGGAGAAACGTTGTTGTAGATAGGAAGGGGATTTGGGATTATGTAAAATGTTGTAGAGAAGACAAAGTATGCGAGTGTTCCTGCGAAGACGAATTGGGAGCCACTTGAGCTTCTTGCGAAATTGAGAGACGTGATCATACTTTTTGAGACCGAATATGAAACGTATACATAGATTTTGCAAACGCTCAAGCTTGTTTAGGAGCTCCTCTGTGGCATCCAAATAACAGGCATCAGCGTAGTCGATAATGGGTTGAATTAGGGCTTGGGCAAGAGTAATTTTAGTATCTAAGGGCAGGAACTTTTGAAGATGTTTTAAAGAGTGAAAGGAAAAGTGGACCTTTTTGCTAACTTCCGATACATGAGATGACCAGGAAAGATGAGAGTCGAAAATAACACCGAGATTTTTAGCAGTTTCTGTAAAAGCAATGTGTGAGCCATTAAGTAACAAAGGAGGAAGGGCTGATAAAGCTATGCCCCTCCGTAACTGTCGGCTACCAATTATCATGGCCTGGGATTTGCTAGGGTTGATAGTGAGGCCAAACGCTTTAGCCCAACGACTAACACACTCAAGATCACGGTTCATGGCGTTGATAGCCTGAACAGCGTCGTCTTTAGAGAAATGATAGTAAAGTTGCAAATCGTCTGCGTAGAGATGGAAATTGGAAGAAATTACCTTGGTAACAGAGTTAATAAAAATAGAAAAAAGCAAAGGAGAGAGAACACCACCCTGGGGGACACCAGCGCTGAGGTCACACCAATCAGAGAGAGACTCTTCATGCCGGACACACTGCGAACGTCCCTGAAGATATGAGTAGAACCATGCAATAGCAGAAGGAGAAATATTAGCAGATTTAAGGACACCTAGAAGAATGTCAAAATCCACGGAGTTAAAAGCGCTGCTAAAGTCGAGGAGTACAAGGATAGTTAAGGACTTGTTCTCCTCAGCCCACCTGATATCGTCAGAAACTTTTATAAGGGCAGTCACTGTGCTATGACCTGCACGAAACCCGGATTGAAAGGGGCTGAGGAGATCGTTACTAAGAAGGTGGTTAGAGAGTTGTCTATGAACAATGTGCTCAAGAACTTTAGATAGGTATGGAAGTATAGAAATAGGTCGGAACTCAGAGAATGAAGTAGGGTTGGGAACTTTGGGCAAAGGAATAATGAGCGCTTGCTTCCAAGATGAGGGAAAGGAGCTAGAGTTAAGAGAGTTGTTAAAGATATGGGTCAGAATTGGAAGTAATGAGGGAAGAATGGGAACGATCATTCTTGAGCACAGATTGTCAAGACCGGTAGACGTAGAAGAAATAGAAAGGATAGATTTTTCACACTCTTCCTCGGAAATAGGAGCAAGGTAGAAAGTAGGGCATTGAGCAGGCGGTAAGCTCTCGAGGTGAAGTAAAGTATTAGCCCTAACAATAGGGTCTAAAGTGACAGGCGGGTGAGCAAAATGTTTATTTAACTCATTAGCATCAAAACCACTACAAGAAACATGCGGTGATTTGCCGATACCCACGGACTTTAAAAATCTCCAAGCATCAGATGAGTTAGAATTTTTAAGTGTTTTTTGGAAGTGACGCCTTTTTGCATCTCGGCACAAACGATTGCAACGGTTACGCAAAGTTTTGAATCTATCCAGGTTCGCTTCTGTTGGATTGCGCTTATATCTTCTTTTAGCTTTGTCCCTTAGACCCATAAGCTTCTTTATTTCTGTAGTAAGCCATGGTGCTGGATTATGTTTTACTTTGACTCGGCGTAGAGGGGCATGTCGATCATACAAACTAATAATTGTGTCAGAGAACAGTTTAACCTTTACATTAATGTCAGCACTCTCAAATAAGTTAGACCAGTTTATATCGTTAATATCTTGCTGCACTAATGTTAAATTTATATCTTTAAAATTACGGAGGAGAAGATATTGCGCCTTGCGCTTAGGAATTTTGATGGAATAGGACAAATAGACCAAATCATGGTAGGAGAAGGGAGCCGAAAGCTGACCATGGGAAATAACGTTAGAAGGCGAGGAAACAATCATAAGATCAAGAAGGGAAGGTGTACAATTAGGAGCATGATGTGTAGGAGAAAGCGGTAACGTGTGAAGATTGAGAGACGACACAAGAGATTGGAGCTTATTAGACCGGGAATCATTTTTAATTAGGCAAGTGTTAAAATCACCCATTATCACTACGTGATCGTAAGAAGGACAAAGATTGTTTAGGAGCAACTCAAATGAGTCAAAGTAGTTAATATTCATGTTGGGACTATAGAAAACACCAAGAAGGAGCTTAGAATGATGAAAGCATAGTTCCAAAAAAAGATACTCGGCGGATTGAGAGTAAGGAGAAGGTGAAGCGCTGACAATTTTAAAAGGAATATGTGATCTGATATAAATGGCAACTCCGCCACCACCTTTACCAGTGCGATCATTACGAACTAACACAAAGCCAGGCAGCACAAAGTGAGCAGAAGGGAGAGAGGGTTTTAAGAAGGATTCAGAGATTAAGAGAGCATCAAGATTATTACTGTCAAAGGACGCCAAAAAGTCGGAGTAATGACCAGGAACACTCTGTGCATTAACGTGCGCAATGTTAAGGTTATTAGGGTAAACAGTCAAAAGAGAAGAGAGTTGGTCATGCAGAGTCAGAGGCGTGGAAGTCTCACTATCATCAAAACTGACGTAGCTGTTAGAAGTAGAAGAGCAGGAGACAAAACTATCATCGCCATCTAGAACAATATCACTGAACATAAGTATATGCTATCTGTCTGAATAAAAAAAAAATTATAATATAAAAATAAATATGCGTATAATAATAATACAAAAATAATAATAATATGTATATAAACTATATTCTAAATGCTAAATGCAATGAAATGCGAGTATAATAATAAACCGTTCACCAACACTGGGTAGTTGAAAAGTGGAAGAGAGAAAAATTAATACAAACTACCGATAGACTAAATTCAAAGTTGCACAAAAAAGAAAAAGAGAAAAGCAATCACAACATCAAGAAAACCTATAAACTTAAATCGGTACACAGTAAGCACTGGGTTCTTGCATGGTACACACGGTACACACACTCACATATAGTTGATAATGGAAACAAAAAAACTATTGTTTACTTACAACTGAATGGAAAAAAAAGTGCAGAATAGTAGCATCCGTAATACGTCTGTGCAGAATAGCTATTGACATTGGCTTAAACCTCTTGGTACCAAGCCATAAAATACAAAAAAAAAAAAATAGCTATTGATTGACAGCTGTGCAGCTGACAGATACAATACAATGACAATTACCTACTTTTGATGTGATGATGTGAAAAATACATTACAGAAATATGTAAATATCTTTAGGAACATGGCAAATCTAAGTATGAGTTTGATAAAAAACAGGTAAATAAACAATAAAGTGCATTAATTAAGAAAAAGTAAAGTGTACCGAATAGGTATTGTTAACAATGATGAACAGGGTTGACCGATTAAATGAAAAATATACAGAATACTTAGACTATGAATAGAACATCAGCGCCGAATCTTCCGTGGAGCCCTCGCTGACACTTTTGCATCACTCTTTACCGGTGCTTCAGGGCGAACACTGTCTTCGGCGCAGACGGGGGTGGATGGGAACTTCGAAATTAATGCCTCAAGTTCCATTACAGTTTCTATCTTTGTACGCGTTTTATCAGGGGTCAAGATGATGATTTTGCCTTCACTTGACCAGCAGTACTTGATACCGAAATGCTTACGCGCAGCTAAGAATAGTTGGTGCCTGTATCTGGTCAAAAATTCAGATACTGTTATCGCCGTACCTTTCAGGGATGTTTTATTATCCCACACCAAATCTCGATGTTCCATGGAGTGGAAGCGAACAAGGAGAGGTCTAATTTTGCCCTTGGCAGTCCCGAGAAGGTGACATGCATCAATATGATGGCTAGTGATGTCAGGCAGCTTCATTTTAGAAGAAAAAATGTTAATCAGAGTATCCCGAGGTTTCTCATTTGCTGCTTCTGGAACGCCATGAAGTAAAAGAACTTTCCTTCTCATAACAGTTTCGTGTCGGTCTAATCCAAGTGAAACCAGCTCCATATGTGCCTTCAACTTGTTAAGTGCTTGCCAAACAAAGGATTTGAAATCATTATACTCACGAGATAAAGCAGCAATCTCAGTGAGCGTGGAACCTGATGCTGATGCAGCGGAAGCTACATGCTCTAGCCTAGCATCATAATCCTTGAAGCGGGAGCTGAAGAGCTTCTCAAGGTCGTTCAGACTATTCTCCATAGGGCCGTCCATACTGATGTTGTACACAGGGTTAACTTAGTGGTGTGTAGATAGTTTATAGGATTAGTGAAGTAGGTGAACTTGGTAAACGTTTAAAACATTGGATGTGATTAAAAACACAGTAATTATTAAATAAATACGGAAATAAGTAAGAGCTTAGCACAAATACGTCAATACGTTGCGCCTACCCGCAAAAAAAAAAAGCTTTTATTTTGTTATCCAAGATGGTGGAGAGAATTCTACTGACAAAACGACCATAACGAAATGTAAATTTATGTTCCGACAGCATTTACTGGTATTCAAGCTACAGCCTTCCGCCGCGTAATGGACTCAGGTAAGAAGTTAGTGACTGGAACGTATGTGTCCAACGTACTAAAATCTTAGTATTTTTATTAAATCCTGCATTATTACATACTACCTCATTATTCGCATTTAAACATACCTACTACGGCTACTAACTTGAAAATTACAAAGGACAGTTTTCCCACCGACCGACATGAATAGTCCTGAAAAAATTATAAGCGTCGCTTTATATAGCACCGCGATCAATACAGCAAGTAATAATATGCATATAATATGGTGCCTATGGTGGCATGGTATTATCGAAAATGAAGCATTTTTACATAAGTAAGTACTCGTATACTGTGTTCGTGTCAAGTATGATATCGGAGTTACCGATATTTTTTGTAAATCCCAGGCCACAAAATAATTAGTGATTATTTTGTGTCCGGACTTAGCAAAAAGCTACCTGTCACTCATACTTACGGAAGTAATAGTGTTGTTTTCGGATGGTAACAATTAGCTGAACTAGTAACTAGATGCTGTTTGGTATTATATGAATAAATATAGTTACTAATAGTTTTCACGCGATAGACCACTTCAGAACGCTAACAATAACCAACTTTCTTCCGGTGAAAGATATCTCACGTCCCAATTAAACATTTCAATCGAATGTAATTGAAATTCCTTATATTTCAAATGGTAAATACTTTATTTGTTGACTATCTACTTTCTCTTCAATATTGTTGAACAAGTAAATTATATTTTACATCTGTTCGTCAATGGCCGTTTATTTTCTTTCAATCACGATAACAAAAGAATCACCTGCGCGAATTCAATATCGATAAATCATCTATCAATGGGAGCTGTCTCGCCGCCCACGTGGCATTCGGCCGTCGCGCTACCATGTATACATAATATACATACTTATGTATTATTATACACCGGGTATTATTATTGTGCTTGATAATATTATTATGCTTAGTATCCTCTTTCTATTATTTACTCGAAGAGCAGAGGTAGGGAGGCTTTTATTACGTTAGTCCCATTCTATAAATGTTGTTTGCAATATGAATTCTTGACGGAGAAATACTCGAACACTTGTTAGCACAAATCATTATTGAGTAGGTAGTCGAGGTTCACAGCCAGCCGTCTCACGGACCATAGGCACTGTGGTGTCACCACCAATCTCTACAATCAATTGAAACGTATTTGGCATCACGAGTAGATAAAGGCAAATTCACGACATAACCGTCACAGGAAAAAAACATGAGATCATTGTAAATAATAAAATTGGGGGCATAGAATTGGTATTTCATAATTTTTACCTGTTTCCAACGAGGAGTGCTTAGTTCGTTGAAACTCAAGATATAGTTCCTGAAACAAAAACAGAAAACAATGTTAACATTTTATCAATAGAGCAATTATCACCTACCAGTAGGTCGAACAATTTGTACCTACACGTATATCTCATTAATATACGAACTGGCAACTCTAAATTAACATAAAGATATAAACTGTAACTACCGTTAAGGCCACAGATAACATGTGTCGGAAGTGGTTTTAAACTTGCAATATTAAGTACGCGGAATTTTGGTATCGAATCGGTGCAAAAGTCAACACAGCCACTTTCTACGTTCCAAATTTAGCTGTCAATAAAGAATCGTCAGTAAACGATATCACTGAATTAATCATTCACAAAGCGATGCGTGCGCATGTATCACTATACACTTATTGACGTATCAAGAAAGCAACTGTAAATCTCGAACTGGCAATGAAAAGTCTGCCATGCAGCGATGCTGCAAATTTTTAACTTTCAGGACTTAAAGGTCTACCTAATCGTTGCAAACACAGCGGCCTATATTTTCAAAAGATATACGCGTGCACAAGTCCACTCTCTCTTCCTATACTCTTACAATCGTATGGGACGGAAGACCGATACAACTGGGGAGAGGTCTGTTGCAGGGCAAACTTTTTACATGGCCACTCGAAGCATGGATCATATTACTTTCTAGGCAATAAGGTGATCGGCATGTATTGTCTTAATAGTAAGAAACGACTACGCAAAGTTGTCGTTTGCCACAAGATTAGAACCCGTGACCTTCGGTTTGCAAAGCAAGTGGTTACCGACTGCACCACAAAATCTACATCCTGCAGGATAATATATCAGCACGTCCTGAAGACCGTCTCCGAGACGTGCTCTGGTGCTGAAGATACTGTGGCTCCAAACGGTGCGCTCAGAGACTCCATAGCGTATATATAAGGCCACTGGGGAAGTTTTAATGTGTGAAAATGGCAAATAATCAGGTGTTCACCCCTTTTGAAGGTTACAACCCCGAAAAAAAAGGTACCTGGAATTCTAGCCAATTTGTTTTACTCCACCATAGCACAGGTGCATATAAAAATATTTAAACGAGCGCGCGGTAGAGACTACTGGCGCCTTAAGCTAATGATATGACATCCGTTCAAACCTGACTCATACAACGCGCGATTAAGCTCGCGTATAATTAACACTCCATTAATCACACGTAGAGTGAAATGGCATTTCTTTTTCTAATTAAATAACGCATGCCTATGGAAATTATGCTTATTTATCAATGATGAATCTAATGCTTGATTTGTAGATTAAAATGATTAACACATCCAAACATCTTATATTTTTTATAAAGTTGTTCTAAATAACTTTCTTTAGGAATAGTAATGTAAACTGAATCTATCACTTTTATTTGAAGTGTTTTTTATAAAAGAAAACAGTTGGTTATACGTTGTTATCTTTTTCTTAATTCAACAAATTGAAGAACGGTAAAAGAAGTGAAAGTACAATTTCTGTTGCAATTTAATTTTTCTACTGAAAGCATTTAGTAAAATTGTGGAATATTAAACTGACATTAACCAATTAGTCGTAAAGCGAGCAAGAGTGACCTACCTTGTGATTATTTCTGCCTGACTACTAAATAACTGCAGGGACCTACATTTCCTTACCTATGCATGTTTTTTAATTCCATAATGTGTGTGTATTAATAATAATTCTTATTTTAATTTACATCGATAAATTTACATTATTTCTATTACCCACTTAATTACGTAACCGTATTGTACAATATTAAGTCACAAATAGCCACGTCCTTAGGACAATAGTTTCAGTATAAGATAAATTTTAAACGATGTTAGCATCGTAAAATGGCTCTAATATCTAGTTTCTTTCCGAAAGCTTACAAAAGAGCGCATAGTATGTTAGAACAATACGACTCGCCACCGCCGCGCCTCGTGCCGGGGGCTTTCGGGCCTTGTGAACAAGCGAACAAAATGGATAAATAAATTCGCATTGAAGTGGTTGCCATTGGGTCCAGACGGTTCCCCTTTATCCGCAGCTGATCGCAATAGACAATGTGGTGGTGGGTGCGGATGAAGTGGCGGGGAGGGGCGGGGGCAGGGGCGCAAGCGCATGACCGCGCAGGGCGCAATGACCTTGCGCGCGCATTCCGCCCGCTCTTTCGAAGGCTCCCGCGGCCCTCCAGGCTGTCCCGACTCTATCGTAGTGTATCGTAAACAACCTAGACATGCCGTATAGCGAAGTGTTCGCTCGTTCGCTTTCTGACTAAGATCAGCGTACTGAATAGAGCCGCAGAGATAACATCTGCAGGCATATAAATTTAGTGGCAGTGATCATGAGAAGAAAACACAATCATGTTGGATTTTCTAGTAGGCAATACTAAGAACATGGCATCCACAATAGTTCATCTGGGAAACTAGGTTAATAACCTTTGGAAAAACGATCGAGTCGAACGTACCCGTAGAAGTTGCAAACAGGCTGAATAAACATAGAAAAAAACGTTCTCATCAATGCATTTACAACCGGCAGCGAGTTTTAAATTTGTAGTTATATGTAGTAAATTGTTTAATATAGGATAACCGTTATAAATATATTTATGATATTGTATTCCATACGTCATTATGAAAGTAGAAAACGTAGTACTTTAGCAATAAACTGTTATTTAAAAAGCGTATGTTACTTCTTCATGTTTTTTGTAAATTAAGTTATTTGGTTACTCCTGTTACTCCTTACTATTTGTATTATTGTATTGAATGTGTGTGTTGTATGTGTTAAATAAATCTAACTTTCATTCAAATCACAAATTATACCATTCCGCCGTGTTGGAATATAACGGGTCCGGTGTCAAATAAAATCGGATAATCACAAACGCAGGAACCGTTCGATGCGACTAAGATTGGCGTAAACCCACGCCAGCGGACCAAATGTCCACTGAGCGTGACATAAACACACACTTAACGACTTTATGCCTTTTGTATTTACTTAGACGTAACCTACATTGTAGTTCTATTATCCTCTAATGTCTCTTCCTAATAAAGTTTTACCATTTTTAAAAAATGTTTTGGGTATATTGGTTTTATTTTCTGCCAGCCTAGTCCGTTTCACTAGTTCTGTGGGTGGATGGTCATGACTGTACAAGTAGTGATCCAAATTTGGGTGTCCTAGAAATGGGGTATCAAGGCACTAATGACGCATTGTGTAACCAACAGGCAATCAATTTGTGAAAGAAAATCATGAAAAAGTCAAGTCAGTTTTAGTTCAAAATTTTGTTATTTATCCAAAAAATTCTAATAAATAATCCGGCGCAATCAATAAAGAACAGTGGATCCATAGGAGTAAGCACAATGACACATGGTTGCATAGAAACAGTTTTAAGATGATATAAATACATTTTGTATGTGGTAGCCGTCATTACTTTCCATCAGGTTGTAGTTGGGACTACAGCCAAGCAATAGGGTGGAGCTTAAAGATAGGAACCAATAACTAAAAAATATTATTATTGTCGCCAATTATACTGTTCCGAAGACCACAGATATGATAAAAAGCGATGACATTAAATATTTAAACTGTTAAGAAAGATATTGAAATAAATACAAAATGTTAGATATTCTACCATAAAACAGCAACGCATAAACTTCCCCGTATTCCGGAATGTAGGATATTGTAACTGGATAATTCACTAAGCTCAAAAGTCTTAACTACCAATCATTTTCAAAAATGACAAAAAAAGACAGCCCGCTGAGTTTCTTGCCGGATCTTCTCAGTAGCGGCCGCGTTACGATCCGGTGGTAGTTTGTAAAAATGATTTTTGTGTAAGTGCCTCCGTGGGGCCTATACATAATAAAGATATTTTGACTTTGACTTTGATTCAGGCAAAGAGCGTCAGTTCATAGTGTCATAGTTATAAAAATGTACTTACATTTAAAAGTAACTAACTATTCGGCTTTTGATTATATTTATTTAATCTAAAAGTTGACGAGATAAGAACCTTCGGTTATGGTAAGTCTGCCAATGAGCAGCTGCACTGCACAGCCACTGGTTACCCGAAACATAGGTACTTAGTAAATATGTTAAGCTCAGTGTTTACTCATTGCAGCTCAGAAGCAAAATATTTGACACTGTGGTGGAATCTACCTTGACGATCCCTTGCTTAAGGAACTAACCACCTTGTAAATATAAGGATTAAGTTCCCTGAAATATAATTGTAGAGATAAATACCTAAATGTTTCACGAAATAAATGCAACACAGTACGAAATATTTGTTGTCTTTATAGCGAAAAACTGGCGAATGATGATTGGTTCACAACCGGTCATTGTACGTGGATTACATTCGAATAATAATTGTACTGGCTGTATACGACCACACAAGCCTTATAAAGAGCACATGGCGGGAATTGCATAAGCTATGACGCCATCTTATGTTAAACATCGTGTTGACTAGTTTTTATAGAATCGAGGGATTAATAGTTTTGTAAGAAAAATATCTTAGTACGTTATCGTAAAGACTACTATTTTAATTTACTGTTGATGTTACATTAAGTGCCTTAATATTTAGTAAAGTGCACATCGGACAGTCCTTGGTTTAGAATACCAATCAAGAAATTGATCTCATAATACTTAGTTGTACATACAAGTATGTTACTATCTATACCCGCGAAAAAAATGTTATAGAATTGTAACATAACATTGAAAAATGTATCATTATGTTCTTAATTCTAGTATTGATACTCAATACTCAATTAATAATTTAATGCTACTACAAATAAAATAAAACTACATAAAGTGGAGCAGCTTATCTTATCTGACCAGTTTCATTAACTCAAGTTAATCAGGTATAATTAAACAACTGATTAACTGAATTAAGATCTATAATGAATATAATATATTAACTTTAAAAGGGTCGATAGACTACGTGCATTATAAATAGATGTATGTACTTCTTGCATCGCAATCGATGCAGGATGCGGTTATTTTATTTTCTAATAGGTATAACGTGTGTAGTGAAGAAATTTTATTAAAATAATATATATATATATTAAATAATATGTATCACTTGACTTAGATAGACGCACTCGCAGAATAATTGACGATAATGATTAAACAATTGAAAAACTGCAATACTTGGATTATCATCACAATTGTCGCATGTTTATCGGTTTCTTACAAATTGTTCCACGGTTAATGCGCTCAATCACTAAGCGATACTCCAACTTGCCGCACTAAGCGTTTCTATTCCTCTTTCCTCAAGCGCACGGCTAAGCTGTGGAATACTCTCCCGAACACCGTTATCCCAGAAAAATATAACTTGGGTTTATTCAAGTGTAGAGTGGACAGGTATCTTATGAGTAAGCGCGATTCATCCTAGAACACATTTTCACGTACCATCATGTGAGATTGTGGTCAAGCGCAAACCTACTTTTTTTTTTATTGTCTCTTTACCAAATAACTTGTAAACAAAACTTCAATCTGATCCAATTTTGAATAAAAAATACAATATACTGTACACAAAGACGCCACTGATTGCATTAAGAAAGGCCGCAGTGAGAAAAAGACATATTAATTCAATTATGTAAAGTACTTATAAAACTCCCGTTGCTCCACTTACATCGTGCAGTTTCCTCTATCCACAATTAAAAGCTTTGTCATGATTGTGGCCACTAACTGTATTAAATTCCCGCGCTTGAACCAGTCCCCATCTTCCTCGTTGCGTTTGTGTAATGCTAATCCGTGCGAACGTTCCCTAAGACGATGGATAGAAGCTTTGTAATATGTAATAACATAATTAGGTGTATTTTAACCTTATAATACGAAGGTGAATTGGGTAATAAGTCACAAGAGGCCATTTTATTTATTAGTCAAATTAAGCTAGTTATTGCCCGTGATGGTAAATGGTGATCCCGGTTTTGTCAGTCTACCGACTACGTCGTTACAAAAGACGACTTTTGCTAAAGTCTTAACGACAAAAAATAAGAACAATGACTTACGCCACTTAGCTCTGCTCCTTTGGTAGAATTAATTTTAGGGCCTTTTGATATACAGCATACAGCAACTCGGATTTATATTTACAGAAATTTGCAATACTGGGTGATCCAGGTGTGGATTGAATCACGGTAGCCGTTTAATAACAACGAACAGGACCTTGTGTCAAAACGACCGTCATACTGGTAGTAAAGGGCACGAGCGATATCCCTCTGCGGCCAATACGGTGACTCCTCATATAGCGCTCGCAACACTATCGATAAAGTGGTTTAAAATTATAAAAAATATCAATTGTACATACATACACTGTAAGTTTTTATTAAATTACAAGTCATTAACGAAAATAGCACGAAATGATAAATTATAAACCCTCGACACTAGAATTGAGTAGTCATAATAAGTATAGTGTAATTGCGGGGCTTAAAAGTCTTAATAACCAATATCTCAGGTAACAAGCAGTAGTACAGTGCAGCTCTCTATAGGCATGCATGTCGCTTACTATCAGGCGAACATCATTTGTCTCGTTAAGTTGAATAAAAAAAATAAACAGCTAATCAGATTTTCATTAATCGTTGACAATAAACCCTCCTTCATTCATCGAGGCTTAAGAAGAGATTTTCGTTTTCTAATATGATTGTATGTAGGTGAATCTATGCGCATGATACGATGCATAATGCAACTTGTCCTAAAATTTACAACTTTCTAATATTTGTCTTTTAACAAATCGGGTCTTTTGCTACATTTAAAATTCATGGGTGTGAATGAAATGATCATATGAAACCTACATTAAATTTATGTATAGCGACACGTATAAGTCGTCGCTAATATACATAAATACAAACAGTAACTGTATCAGGAACGTGGTCAAATCTCTAAATAAACCACATTTAATTTTATGATATTATGAACAGTTACGACGAACCCAGAATGTTAATGTCTTAATTTTATGGTATCTTTCTAGTCACTTCTAAGAGACTTTTTGTTGTAAAATCAAGCTACAAAAGCAAGTATTTTTAGTCACCATACTTTTACTATTTATTAAGATCTTATTGTGGGTGTTTAATTATCCATATAAGTACGTATTTAAATATATGTAGGTATATACATACATATATGCGGTAATGATCTGGTTGCCATAGTGTAGACTGTGTCTGAAGATGACATTGTACATCACAGTCGTCAAGAACTTCACCGTGTGAATAGTATACTTTATACCTACCACAAGAGCCTTAAAAACTTCATAGTAAACAATTTTCTCATAGCCAGTTGTAACCACTGTTTGGTAAACAACCAGTTGGATAAGCAACGTCAGGCAAGGTCAGTCCTTAGATGGGTGACCGTTTAGTGGCATTTGAACTGAGCGTCTCCGTACTTCGGAGGGCACGTTTAAAGTCGGTCCCGGCTATTGTCGTCTAGGCAGCAGTAGTTAAGCTAAGTCAGAAGCCTAAGGGCAGCTTGAAAACTCTGACATCAGGTTGACACTAACCATACGACAAAAAAAGAACAAAAAAAAATGTGATGAAGTAATATGACACGCGTCAGCTATCTCTATATCATCGGTCATCACACGATTATGTCCATTTCACTGCACAAACAACGGCTAATCCTTATCTGAGCATCGTCCAGTCGGTCACTCTTTGTGTTTTTATCTTGTATCTGTCGGCTGCATCCAAAGTCCAACTAGGCTACATCGGTAATATACATACTTCCGAACTGTATTTTTTGAATTTTGTAAAAGATATCCAATAACGTTTACTACATACATATCGTCGCTATATAAACTTTCGTTTCTAATCGCTTACAAATATGTATGTATATAAATGTATGTATGTATTTAAAAAAAAACATTTATAAAAAATATTAAAAAAAGAATCCGTTAACAGTTATGACTTCACCCAGTTCTGCCTTGATGTCGATTTCCTAGACACGCTCTATATTATCCTTCTGGGGCAGTAAGGTAAAAACATTAAATATTTAAAATTCGTATCCACCTTACAGAACATCGTAGCTAAATAAAACCACCTTCGGATGACGTGTTTGGGTAGAGTGCAGTGCTCATGAGGAGTCACTCTACTAGCGGCTGAGTAACCATCGTTCGTCCCTATTACTATTGGCAAAGATGACTCTAAGACGCCTTCTATTGTGGTATTAGCTAGTGCGTTATTACCAATTATCCTATCCATTCATTTTCGTAGAAAAATTAGGCTCCTCCAGGTCATCTATCCGTGACATCATCCTCCAATATGGAAACGGTCCCGTTAGCATTCTTCTCGTAAACAACTGACCGCCACGAATCGATACGCTATTATACCAAATTTTACGCCTATTATATACAATCAAACGAACTTACAAGTGAAGTTCGATAGATATTATATGAGTCACTTCATTCGAAGATATAAGGATAATTATGGATCTTACAACGTAGTCCCTTAAACCTACAAAGTAGCTCGCACGATTATTTAAAGAAGAATCGATTACATTTTCTAATCGATCTTTTCTTTTTTTTTTTTTTTATTCTCTTCCCTAGTCTACTAACAACGCTATGCCCGATATTCCTTCATTTACTTTAGAGATTATTATTATTTTTTATTTTAATACAAAACTGTCCTTAGGGTATTTTTGGGAGGGTGGGTTCTTATATCTTCGAATGAAGTGACTCATATAATATCTATCGAACTTCACTTGTAAGTTCGTTTGATTGTATATTATATTTCGTCACTTCATTCTCGATATAAGGATAATTATGGATCTTACAACGTAGATGTTTAGAGTAGGAAGTTTTGTATTAATAATAAAGGCGTTGAATATGAACAAATAATTTTTATTTATTAAATTAAAAACATAAATGCTAAATATATTTCCCATTTTGATTTTTCAAATACCTTATCTAGACAATCAGCATTTTAATCAGATCTAACTTAGTACAATATTATTTAGGCTGAGAAAAACAAACGGATTTTGCGAATTCACTATCGTCAACTATGGGCCGATTGTAAAATTTGGCGAATGTACATGAGGTGTTAGACCACCCTGCTGTCTGACATCCAGACGTATGACATCTATGCAGAGTCCGGCAGCACACTTGCCGTGGACGTTGACGCATGGCGAGTACTATGGGCTTTATATATTCCAGTGTTTACGCCACTTTCAGACAGCACACTTTTAATCCATTTACTGATTGTTTGAGATGTCACATTCTTATAAGGACGTTTGCACGTTAAGAACAGGTTTTTATTATTATTTCTAATATCATTTGTTCTTAACAAATAATCATTTAAAGTTGTGGCCGGACATATTTTAGGATTTTCTTTAAAGTAAGGCAGGAAGAGTACGGGTTGATCACGACCCGGTCCTGAAGTTTTAATGGTAGATGTAATATTGATTTGAATACCATTGGGGTTGATATTAATTTCATCTATTTTAATTACAGATAAGGTCTGTACCCTATGAGCCGTACAAAGAGCTAGTAGTACTGCTAATTTTTTAGTTAATTTTTTAACAGAAATATCTTTATGCGGTACCCATTCTGAAATTTTATTGAGAACTAGCTGCGGATCCCACGTTGAACTGTACCGTGGTACTGATGGCTTTAACTTGTACGCCCCTTTTAGCATACGCTTAATACGATCATCATCTCCAATATTACTATTTATCAATAGTGATAAAGCCGAGCGATGATTATTTAACGTACCGTAGCTAGCTCCCTTGTTAAATTGCTGGGCAATAAATGACATGACTATTTCATTTGACTGATTAAATGGTTCTATATTGAGATCTGAACAATACTGCCACCACAACTTCAGAGATGAGCTATATTGTTTAAGTGTGTTGTCTGAAAGTGAAGCAAGCATTAACTCTAGGGCAGCTGTCGGTGATTCACGTCGGATGAACGCTGCCCGGAGAGCCTCGCGACACCCAGGGTAAGTTGTTTGTGGAGCGGATGATGAACTCTGAATGGAGATTGCAATAATTTTTTATTTGGCTCAAAAAATTAAATATCGGAATCCAATATACTTTTAAGAAGGGGGAACCATGGCTGTGATGGCCAATATGGAAACACTAATAATCCGTTTGCTTTGTCTTCTATAATTTTTCTAATGCATTTTAGTATCAACGAAAAAAGACGAAATGCATAGAAGTCAAAACGACTCCAATTAAGAGTAAAAGCATCTATGGCTACTGCGTCAGGATCTTGTTTCCATGACACGTAACAATCACATTTCGCATTGGTACGAGAAGCAAATATATCTATCTCTGAATGCCCAAATGATTTTAATATTTTTTGGTAAGCCGACTTCGAAAGTTCCCATTCTATGTCTGGATTAATCCTTCGAGATTCTTCGTCGGCTTCCGTGTTTTCTCTGGTGTTTATGTACGATGCATACAACCAAATGATTCGCTGCTCGCACCATTGCCAAATTTTTATAGCAATGTTATTAAGGTGGTGGTGAGGGATGTTGGATTCCCCCCATCCGATTAACGTAACTAATAGCCGTAGTATTCAACCAAATATTTGTATACATAATATTTGTAACCAAAATTTGGTATTTGCTTGTATTTGTAATTTTTTATGATAAAAATGGCATAATACTTTATGTAAGTATTTATACATATTGGGAGAAGCCACTGACTCCCGACACACAGTTTATTACTAGTTCGGGAGGCTATGGATCCATATTAACTTGTGTCAACTTATTATGTCACAATAAATCATTCTTATTTATTCGTAATAATATCGCTACTATTTTGTCCACGTAATAAATTTTAAAGCCCCAAAAATACCACTAATAGCTCTAAGTAATTAATATGAAAATTTCTTTTTCTATTTTCCAACTACCATTAACTCGTTCACCATCGCAGAATGCGCCCCAACCCGTTAATGAAGCATCTGTAAATATTTCTTTATTATAGCTAGAAATCCTCATGGGACAGAAAGTTATAGGTATATTCTTTAACCAACATACTAAATCTTGCTGAATCTCGTTGGAAAGAGAAATTATTGCTTCGTAATTGTTATGCTTCTCTAATAGTAGGTATTTCTGCCTTTCTAAAATTTTTGTATACAGCCAGCCATATCTGACTGCTGGGCAAGCTGCAATTAATACCCCTATGAGCTGAGCAAATTCTCTGATCTTGCAGCGGGACAGGCTCACATTTTTTTTACTAATTGTGCGATATTATTGCTAATAATAAGCGGGTAATGATAGTGTTGGATTCTTAGTGTGAAAGATAAAACCAAGAAATGTGCGTAATTGCAGAGGTTGTAAACAACTTTTTTCATAGTTCATAAAACCTAGACATTGCAACAAATTAACTGTCTCAGTTACATTCTGCAAACACTCAGTATAATTATTGCCTATGCATAAAATGTCGTCCAAATATTGGACTGATTTAAAGCCACGACTTCTTAGAATAGTTACCACTTCTTTCATAATTTTACTAAATACTCTTGGTGCTACTGAAAGGCCATAAGGCATAGCCGTAAATTCATATGTTTTTAAAGGTGAACCCTCAAATTCCTCAAATTGAAACCGAAAATATTTTCGATCTCGATGGTCTAACGGTATCAAAAGATAAGCTTCTTTTAAGTCAATAGTGGCTATAAATCCATCTTTAGTTATTAGTTTTGAAGCAGTTCGATGATCTTCCATTTTAAAATGCTCCGTTGTTATAAATTTATTAAGTAATTTTAGATTTAAAATGAATCTTTTGCCTCCGGTTTTGTAGCTAAAAATATTTTTGAAATAAACTGCTCTGGAGTTGGCGAACATGTGGTAACTGCCCCTAAACTTATTAAGTTTTGTATTGCTAAATACATAGCAGATGTTTCTCCTGGTGACAAATTATTTTAAGGAACAGTGTATTGTATCACTGGTTTATATATATACAAAAGGTATTGTAAGACCATATTGAATCCACTTCAAAAGTAATGAATTTTGGGTTATATTTCTCCAACAGTTATAATAATAACTAACACGACCAGCGTGAGGTACCTGTTCTACTGTTGTATTTGAGCACGGGGTTGTGATCTGGTCTGCTTTGCTGCAGCAGGGAAGGAAGAAGGCGGCTGGCGCGACGTCGATGGCGGTGGTTTCCTGATGCCCCTCCCTCGTTGAAAGTTGTTGTTTTTGTTGAGATTGTAATTATCCCGGCTCCCAACTGTTGCTGTCCGTATGTTAACTTTTTATCACGTAGACGGCTAGGATCTGTTATTGCTGCTGCAATATCCGGGTTTAGTTTGGGTGCCATCAACAAAGGACAATTTTGTGGAACTTAGTATTCTTTTAGAATCTTCTCTTTTTCCTATTTCTGCAAACCTTTCTTTAATAGAGGAAGCCACAAATCTGCTAGATTTAGGTGGATTTTGTCTCCATATTCCGGTTCTTCGCTAGTTTTTGCGCTAAGAGCGAGGAGAATGTCTGAACAAAGTTCATGTTCTGGGATATTATTTTCCTGTGCCTGTACTAAATCTAATATTTCTGGATTGACGGTAATAGATTCTGGTGAAATCTTATCTACGCGTTGTGGTTCTGATGGTACCTCGTCAATTTCTTTAGGCACTTCATCGTTATCTAAAAATAAAGATTACGATAAAAATGCTGGAAACGTAATAACCATCGTCTCTAAATAAGAAAGGAGGTACCTACATAAAATACCTTCGTGTTGATTCTCGACCAACCCCCAGGTTTTATAACAAATAATACGCGTAATTAGTAATTAATTGGTTCTCGACCAATCATTAGGTATATATTTTGCAACCTTTGTGTTGATTCTCGACCAACCCCTAGGTACTTTATATAACTTTTGATGATTCATGATCACCAGCGCTTAAGCGTGTTAAAAATGCCTTCGTATTGATTCTCGACCAATCCCCAGGCTAAGTAGTTTACATACTGGCCCAGGTAATATCGAAGGTTTGTAAATAAAATACAAAAATACATACTTGAATCTTCTGAATCCGAGAAATAAATGATGAGCCTTCGGCGTTTTATTTTTTCTGTGCTTCGACTGCGTTTACTACATTTTCGACTTCGCTCCGGCATTTTTCAAGTCAGTCTTGATATTTTATTATATATTTTTTGTGGGTAGTTAGTACCCTCAGGCTAATTTTAAGACACTAGTGCGTGCTACCTCGCACGAAAAAGGAATGAAGGAATATCGGGCATAGCGTTGTTAGTAGACTAGGGAAGAGAATAAAAAAAAAAAAAAAGAAAAGATCGATTAGAAAATGTAATCGATTCTTCTTTAAATAATCGTGCGAGCTACTTTGTAGGTTTAAGGGACTACGTTGTAAGATCCATAATTATCCTTATATCGAGAATGAAGTGACGAAATATAATTACAAATTAGATGCCAACCAATGCCGATATAACAAAACTGTTTTGTAGTAGGTTAACACAATTATTTTCTTTTTCTTACGCCAAATAACAATGTGATCGGTTAGTTATGTCATTATAAGAAGTGGTTCTTGCCTTTTAACCGACTTCTTTTATTGTACCACAATTAAATAACGGTTTTTGATCTCGATCAACGCGTTTATAGCACATACGCTCATACTTTTCGTAATAGCACTGGTACACAATAAACACTTGAACAAATTTGTAAGCTTTTTTAATATACTATTGAAAATTGATATTCATAATAAATTATTAATATTCATATATTATATAGGTTATGTTAATTTTATTAGCCTCTTGAATGAATCGTGACAGTTGCAGCGCGTTGAAATCTTTTGTATGAGACAGCGACAAATCGTAGCACTTTTTTTCGTAGACCATTTTCGAGAGTATTTTATATTGAATGTTTTAAACTCATTATACCTTGTTAAATTTTTGCTAACGTGTAACTAAGTGGTTTTCGCTAAACCGTGTTAGTAATGGATATTACTTTCCTTAAATTTTATTGATTTACCGACTTCTCCGATTGTCTCTCAAAAGATGCGTAGAAAGTGTCGTGTTGCTCACAAACTTTCGTGACTAAAGACGTAATGTCCGTGTTTGAAAAACCAAGCAATCGGCTACGTGGCTTATTGGTTCCCGCGATCGTCGATAGCGTGGATAATGTTATTGCATTGTTTTCTCAAGGGAGCCGAAGTGGAAGCGGCGGGACGATCCCGATCAGGGTTTGCGGGGGAAAAGTATTAGGAGCGCGGGGTGGGGCCGGGGTCGCCGACCGCCTAGAATGATGTCGCCACAATTACTATGTAATAAAAAATAATAAGTGCGGCATAGACTACAACCGCGACCGGCGTGCCTATAACTAATAATACGTGCAAGGATCTTACTATTCTACTGCTAACATCGTGTCCTTATACTTCCTTATTTTAACGCAAAATACAGTTTTATCTGTTTATGTCCACGGAACAGTTGATGTAGTGGAAATTTCATGTAGTTGTAATGCTATCTGAAGTAAATGGTCGTGAACTCGATTCCCACCTAGAACAAGCATTTGCGTATAAGTTCATGTCTTATTGTCATGTGTATGGGTATTATTTACCGAATACAAATATGTAAAATCATAGATAATATATAGTTTTTTAATTGTCTGGTTGCCTAGTATAGGATTGATCATTGATTTTTTTAAGGATAAGATGACCGTGTATAGATTATCCAACAGTATTACTTTCGATAGTTAATTGATTTAGTACACTGCACAATAAGATAAGTGTTTATGCAGATCTACAAATTATTTTAACACTCTTTTAAATATGTTCTCATCAGATACATTGTCATGTTAACCATTAAGATCACAACACATTGAATGTAACCGGTATGCGGCATCGCGACTAATCGCATCGATTGAGACGTCGGTCGGGCGACCCGCCCAATGGTTACAGATCACAAGACAAAACCATTTGTAACGGGCGAGCCTTCGATCGTTCCGCTTCGTTTGCATTTCAAACAAAACAAACATGGTTATGATTTGTTACAACATCACTTACTATCTGTTTAGTGAGTTTGTAATCTGACATATACATGGCTTAACTAACATGTAATGCATCGCCACACAGATAGATTTAAAATAGTGTTTTTAAGTTCATGTTAAAAGTGTCATCGACATGTAACTGACTTTAAAATTCAAAAAACCCATTCCTTGCTTGATATGTGCCGGTATGTTACTTTACGACAAATGCAATGCACAAAGTATATATGACACGCATTGATACCTACCCGGACCGTTCCTTGGATAAGACTGAATCTTTGAAACCTACATCTCAGCTCTGTAAGTATTCGGTTTTTTCTTTGGCACAAAACCTTGCAAAATTAAAAGTATTATATTAAAATTATTAAAACCATGTAGTACATTGACACTGACCACACAAAGCCAGAGTGATGGGCTTAATAAAATGTATAATGCGATGTACGGCACGTTGCAGCGCTTTCTTAGAAACGTTAATATGCATACTGTGTTTATGTTTAGATATACAGTGGATAACAATTAATGTAGCCATTTGTGCGCTATAAACGCTAAACAGGTGGTAATTCAATGTTATTTATTTCGTACGTATAAAGGAACATAAGTTCTTTATATTCAATTAAATATAATATAATATCCAATTAATATTAAAATAAAATATTAATTCTATTAAAGGTTTCTCAAAATATGGTTATTCCGCCAACTTTAAAATTCCTACACATGAGTGCATAGACTTCACTGTCTAATATGTTTGCTCCCTTTTGCTTATGCGTAATATATTTTGCTCAACGTACATACATATATGTATGAACGCAATAGGTTCTATAAAATTACATTATCATTTTATATTATTCTAAATGGAATTTTTAAACTCTACGATGACGGATTTGTATAAACGAATAGCTTTAATTATCGGAAATGTTTTAATTGGATACAAGAGCGTGAACCTACTATCTAACCCTGCGGCCGTCTTACGTTTTAATTTTGTTAGTTTCATCAGATCAGGACAACATTTCTATGGGACCCCAAGTAAAAACAGCAAAAACGCAATCAATTCTACTCAAATATAATAGTGTGTAACGTTGACACTTTTTTTGTTTCCCTGTTGTGTAGCTTCGATTATGTAATAAAATCTTCAGCCGCTTAATCAACCATTTCAGTGACACTTTTAACGGGCACGTCTTATTCTAATTTAAAGCATTCGATGGTCATGCTCGATTGGCGCGTGTTGTCGTGTGCTGAAGCGGATGAACAGACGCGGGTCCCGCGAGGGCCGTGATGGCATGGTTCTCAGGAAGCCACGCACCAGTAACTGCTGCCTGCTGGCTCAAATGACCGCCACACTACTCCACTTAAAGTGATATTGTAGAAAATAAACTAAAGGTGTATTTTATATAATTGGGACAAGCACTCAAATCGTGGGTGCTGCATAGCATTGGAAACGTCGGGAAAGTAAAACCTAAAATAAACCGCGATATATACCGTAAGAGTAGTTTTATTTTAATGTGCAGTATTCGCGTAAATAAGAGACAACATTATTTAGCACTCATCGTATTTGTAGCACAGTTAAAACTATATTTAATAATTAATTTCCTTGGCAAAGAGAAACTAAACCTGTTAATTAAAAAATAAACAAAAAACGAAAGCTGTTGATGTCACGCGTATTTTCGTTGCAGGTTAATTTTGCGGACATAGTGACAGATTTAAAAACTTGTTATTATAGTTTATTTACATATAATTTTGTTTTAAAATTATCAAATTATAAAAGCACAAAAAGTCCGCTGCGAACAAATAAAATGATCTTAAATTACATTATATACAAATGTAACTTATTTTCTTATTGTATTAAACGGCGGCTGGCGACCGACACTTAAACTTTACGAAAAACAGTATAATAGCCTATGAAACTCCCACAACTGAGACAAGTCTAACTACATATTATGGTCAAAATCGCTGTAGCCGTGCCAAAGAAATAGACATAGTACATACACGCTTACATATGTACATACATACTCTGGAAAAACATAGCCCTTCTTCTGGGGCATTCGGGCAATAAAGTTACACTACATACATTTTTAATTAAGAGTGATCAACAAAATTTAAGATGCAAGCTCTCCTATATCGCTGAATAATTAACTAGTTCGGGGTCACAGATTGGAATATGTTAATAAAATTTATTGGTCTACCGGCCGGCATCCGGGCGCAAAAGCGCATTCGCAGCGAACGCACTTTCTCGCTTATTCATCACCTTAGTGGGTCGCGAAGCCCATTGCGCAGGCGATAGTATCTTAACATCCTCAAGGTAAAATTATTAGGTTAAATTATTTATTTACTTCATGTAAATAGATTTTGATAATTCTGAGAGTAATATTAACTTTCCACAACAGTAAAATTGAAGATCTACGAGTATATTACCAATTTCAGTGCATATCGAAGTATTTAGGTAAATAACTTTCCCGGAAGTCATAATCACGTTTTTAATGCTAAAAACTGAACCCGAGCCTAACACAACATTAATCATTTGAATTGCTGATTCGATTTCGAGCATAGAAATTGCGTAGTAGAAATAAAAGGGCACGCCTACTGGCTAAAAGCCCCTACAACAACACACACACACACACACACACACACACACACAAACACACATACATACATATGTAGGTTATCACTTGTGTCACTCAACCGACAAATAGCGTGGAATTTGAAAAATTCTGTTTAACTGTTGTTAGTGCGAGTTAGAATGAGATGCATTTATGATAATGTCCCCGTGTTGCTCTTAGCGCCGCGCCGCCACCGCCGCGCGAGACGTGACGATGTCTAACATGTGTCCAAGCAACAGAAATGAACGTAGCTTTATGCCCACCAGATTTATCATTGGTTAACAATCTCCACTTTCTGGTTTTTTAATCGAGTTTACCAGTACTTTAATGTGCATGTTTATCATTAGACATGGGCTAATCGAGTGAAGGGATCGTTGCATCTGCTCTAGTCTTTTTGTTGGATGTGAAAATTACAAAACGTTAGATTATCATCAGATGTAAAATAAAGTAGACTTTATAAACTTTTAGAAGTTACACACTACGCTACAAAAAACTTTAATCTAATTTTATAGCGTGTTATAAAAAATTAATCAAATCAATTTTCATCTTCGTCTAAACACCAATACGAATGTAGTTGCATCACTTATATAAGTCCTGGAGTCAACGTCTTGCCTTCTCCAGCAGCAATCACGAATGTTGATTAACTTTTTTTTGCAAAAGAAATCATTTTCTTTTACATAATACGATATCGCAAGAGCTGCGATTGAATTACACGGCTGTTAGAGCACATTCGGCGCGGATGCGCGGGCGCCGCACGTGAGCTGTCGTGTCGGCATCCCACACCTGCACATCACCATTTACAATGATCAGATGGAATAGCTAGCTTTATAGAAGTCAAAAGTTTTCAATTAATATAATATTAAATTAGGAAATACTCATATGGCGTAATGATAAATGGTGGTCAGGCGCATCCTGCCCATTCAGTCCTAGAAAGTCTTGCTAATTGCCTAAAGTTCCTATTACGATATGCTTATCTCCGCGGTATCAATGTGATATTCGTAATGACTAAAAAAAACAAAGAAAATTGTTATAAAATTACATATTTTGTAGGAGCATTATAGAATAGACTGCTCGACTTCTTTGTGAACATTTTTTTTATACATATTTCTTACAAAATCATCGCTAACTCTTGTTTTACCAAACGTGCCAACTGCTCTTTTTAACAACAATAGATAGGAAATTTGGCCTTGTCAGACTAAAAAGCTCTTTATGTAGCACTTACGCACAAATATAAGTTGAGAATCTTCCAACAATTGAACATTTCACAAATGAAAAAAACATAACAATTCTGTAGTTTCGTTAACAGAACACAATAAACATCATTAGCTTGTATACCTATGTAAGTATTATACGTAATATGTATTTTGTCTATGTATGTATTATAAAAATAACAGTGAATTTCCCACAACACGGCATTTGCTGAAATCCGTTCAGAAACATTAAACTCGTGACATATTCGACCGCACAACGTTACTTAGCAGCAATTACTTAGACGTACGTCAGAGTGGACAATCATACAGATGTGTTATTAGATGTAACTGTAAAAGTGACGTGTAATGAGCCACGGCAAATCTCAAATAAAATGTGAAACATTACGGAATTGTACGGTTGTGGGTCGGTTGCGCCGGCGCAGGGAGGGCACTAGGTCGGGGGAAAGTAGTGGGCCTTATGTGCGGCTGCACGGTGCATACCGCAGTTACACCCACAGAATCCATGGTGATATTTTAATTTGGGTGAACTCGAAACAATCTGCACTGTATACCTATATGCAGCATATACGAATGTTGAGCGAATTGCTTACTATCTTATTTCTTTATAATTTTTCCTACACTTTGCAACAACAATTCATGAAGAGCAATCGTCTCAGTTTAATTATAATGTTACACGACTAAATGATAATATGGTATCGTCAGGAAATAATCACTAAGGCATATAATCCGAATTTTGACAAATATAACAAAATGTTAGTGACACTGTACCCATCGGCGAAATACCTAATAAATGACTGCAAAACAATTTTCTTATGTCGCCAAAATAGTTTATCCAACCATTACTTGCAACGAGAGTTTATTGAATGAAGCATTTTACTACTTAGTGTAAATAAGTCTATGTTCCATGAGCCAACTATCACTAATGAATAATACATAACGCCTATAATTTGCAACTAACATCAATGCCACGGCTATAATGTGGCTATATTCAATTTAGAAATCGCATGCGACTCGGCTCGGCCATCTTGACACTGAACTTGTATTCAATATGTTATATACTTGGACACCAAGTTACACTCATGCTTGGCCTTGCACCTTATGGCTATGTTTAGTTTTCTATTTACAAACCTAACTAGTGACTTACTTCCACGATATGATTAGTATCAAATTCTAGTTTACAAAAAACAATACAGCAACACTTAAAAGAAATGCCATACTTATTTGCTAAATGTGAACCATATTTTTATCAAATTTAAATTCATGAGTTTTAATTTGTATCTTTTATTAAAAAAATGTCAAAGTCTACATGTCAAAAATGTCATAGTATGTTTGGGCCAGAAATGATTTTAATTAATAGTATACGTTGATTACAATTGATCATTTAGTCTGCGGTCAAATGCAACAAAACAAAAAAGGATTATACTAAGATAAAAAAAAATTACTGCATCTTATCCCCGTCACTTATGTAAAAAAAACACACAGTGAATACACTCCATGGCTTTCATCATTTTAAAATTTAACAGAGGTTGCTTTTTCCATGTCTTCATGCATTGTGCAGTCCTTGCCACAAGTCTGTCTAGTCTAGTGCGCATGCTTAAGTACGAGATTTAGCTGCATTACAAGCTAAACATACCCAATTAATCTGCACTGCTGTTAAGTTATAGCTTTCGTAAAAAAATCTAATGTTATAAAAGTGTTTTCATTTCTTTTTCTAAACAAAACTTCATAATTAGCGGCCATAACTATCATAATAAAGACATAATGAACTGCTTTAAGTGGGCCGATCTATGATTTGGACGCGCTTACACCCGGTCAAGGCCGCTTGCACTTGCTCGCAAAAAACATCCAACTGGTTGTTGTGTGCCCACGCATGCGGTTATCATAGTCGCATTTTTTGCGGCCACACATACTTAATGCTCGGGCCATTGATCGCTTATACTATTTACATACCGGTTACATGTTTCACCGAACCCGTCAAATTACGTCTTCGAGTTAAATGTTCAAAACAGTTAACAATTTACAATTCTTTATGCAACGTTTTTGTTTTCCGCACGTATAAGAAAATTAATAATAATAATAATAATATCCTGGGACAATTCACACACGGCCATCTGATCCCAAACTAGGCAGAGCCTGTACTATGGAAACCAGACAACTGATACTAATACTTATATACATTTTTTTTTTGTAAATACATACTTAAATAGATAAAACACCCAGACACTTGGTGGGAATCGAACCCACGACCTCAAATAAATAAATCTGAATTGTTTTACTATCCTTAAATTCCGCAGCTCAGCCATTTTGACAAATTATGTTTCTTTAACGTAGGTATATGTGGGCTGGTTCAAAAATATCGATGCATTGATTTTATTATTCATATCATATTATACGAACCAAAATTGTAATTGACATGTATTAAGTTATGATGTTACTTATTTTGTGAATGAAGCCGTAAGCTCCCCGAATAAAATAAAATAAAACACTATAAGAACCCATTTTATTTTGGAAATTTTTAATTTCAAATTGGCAATATAGAATATAAGTAAGTATATTTAACATTTCGTTACAAAATACTAAATATTTTTTATATTTACTTGAATAGTTGCTTAAAATTATTTTTTATCGTTAACTATAAAAACTATATTTTTTTATAAAACTATATTTTTATCTTCATAGAGGATAAAAATATTTAGATATTTCTATTGGATATTATTCAAATTCAAATTATTTATTTCAAATAGGCTTAACGCCAACACTTTTGAACGGTCAATTTTTTTAAAGTTACCACAGGATAACAACGTGGCCTCAACTGAAAAGACCCGGCAAGAAACTAAATTGTCATTATTATGAAAATATACTAATATATTTTATCTACACTTTAATAATATCTTGGGACAATCCACACACGGTTATCCGATCCCAAACTAGGCAGAGCCTGTACTATGGAAACCAGACAACTGATACTAATACTTATATACTTTTTTTTTTATAAATACATACTTAAATAGATAAACAACACCCAGACACTTGGCGGGAATCGAACCCACGACCCATCGGTTAGCAGGCAGGGTGTCTGCCAACTAGACCAACGGGCCCGTCCGGCCGGACTTTTAACGTAATATTCAAATTATGAACTCAAAACGAAAACTCTATTGACACACTTTATTCACATGCCTCTTTAAAAAGAATTATAAAGTCTCCCGAACAAAACGATGATAAAATATCTCTTTTTCTATTATAAAATACCATAGTTTTTTTTATCTGGGACCATACTGCCAGGTCTTCATTTATTCATCCTTTTACCGACCGAAGATTTATAAGCCCGATCTAGAAGGAGAAGGCCGCGAAACACTGTCTTTGATGGAACGCAGTTGTACGCATGCGCATAGATGGGAGTTATTTGAATTAATTGAGCGCCAAAATAATACCTGTTTTGTATTGTAGTTTGGTGGTTTAAACTTTTTTTACCTATTAAAAGAGTGTAGATAACGTAGTGTATGAAACTGCACATAATTAGGTATTAATACACTCGTGTGATACTATAACCTCCCCTTCGGCTCGGTTTACAAACACACACACTCGTGTATTAATAACCCTAATTATGTAGCCGTTTCGTCAACTACTGTAAAAGCAATCGATAAGATTGTATTTTGACGCTCTTATATCAATTACGTGAATCATGTCCATCATTCGGTCAACACCTAACGTTAAGCTGGGTCAATGTCATGGGTCATGGAAGCGAAGGCCGGAAGGTGAGCTTTTTGTTCAAACGTTTTTAACACTTGCTTTATCACTTCAATGCTAATAACAAAAGTTGTTTATTTCACTATCGCAGGTTCTGTCGTAGGACGGTTATTAAAATTTTAATTATGAACATCCTGCGTTAGCGGACGCGAAGGTAAGTGTAACCAGTTACCGAACAAGTCTTAGGAGCCACGCTCGGGTGTACGTGCAACTTGCTTTTTTGTTACGTATTTCTAAGTGCGTTTTAATTTTCAATGTTAGTGTGTACACATAAATGAGGCGAGTTCGAATTTTTGTGTGTTAAGTAATCTCTTCAGAGGTCAATAGAAATATCCTTGACTTTGAACAGAATTGAACTTTTTTTTTATATTTCAGTAAGTAGGTATATTGGCAGACACTGGATGAGGAAAGCCGAAGATCGGGCTCAGTGGCGTGCCTTGGGGAGACCTAATGTCCAGCAGTGGACTGATGTGGGCTGATGATGATGAAGTAGGTATATGAATTTTTACTATATTTTTGAAAATAAATAATTTTGTTGGTAATTTAATGACTAACGAACCCTCCAAGAAAAACGCCGGTTATAAATGACTCCAGTCCATCTACATAATATGTAATTTCCACATTGTTTAATCTGTATTAAAAGTGAGATTAATCAGCATTTAGCACATGTGGTAAAGTCTAATTTTTCCCGACTGCCCCAGGAAGAGGGCTATATTTTTTTCCTTAATGATAAATAGTGATGTAGCCTTCGATGTAAGCATACCTACTAGTTTAATACCAAAGACATAAGTTATTAAGTGTATTAAGCCGAGTCGATGTTTACACGCTGCTGCTTGGCAGCTCCCTTGGATAGACACTTGCACTTGGCCCTCAAGTTATGTAGGGCTTTACTACATAACTTGAGGGCCAAAATAACCCGATTAACTGTTACTCTTTGTAGGGTCCCGTACCTTGAAGAATAAATACCCTTAAGATGCCTATTTGTCTGTCTGTCACACCGACATATTTTAGCATAACAACTACTAATGCTATAATTTGGGAATTGGAAACTGATGAACGGAACAAATTAAATAGTATTTTATTTTCTGTTCAATATGGCCGAAATAGAGCGCAGAAGTTTCATAGTGAGACTACTATATCAAATGGAGTAAAGGTTTCATTTGCACATTTTAAAACTGTCTGTTAATTAGTGCTGATAAATGAATTGAGTATGAATCACCTAAAATGTGTGACCATTTTTCAAAACGCAGTTGAAATTAAGGATATGCTTGAAATTCAAAACATGAATTGCTTTGAATTTTTTTTTTTTTTTTTTTTGGTTGAATTGGTTAAAGGTGGCCTTTTTAGACCCGCAGATATTTATTGTATTTTATGTCATTTTTCAGGGGAAAATCTGAAGAAGCACAATTTTAAAAATCATTAAAAAAAACTATGACATACGAGTACATACGTACATAGTTATACGGTTTTAACTTTTTGGAATTACATGTGTAACGTGAATGAATAGCAAACTTAACTTTTATAAGACCAAAGAAGATACAGAACCCATGGCGTGCGAGTCCCACTCACGCTTACTGGTTTCTTTTTTATTATTGGGTGCAAAAATTCGTAATCCATTAAACCCTGGGCAAAATATGGTAAAACAATAGCAAAACGAAACGAGCGCTTAGTATCTCACGCAAGTGCACATAATGATCGGGCAGACCAGCGCGTCTCCCTCTCGTAATTCTCCTGTAATGACGGTAATCATTTTATCATCTTCTTACCAATAACGTACGTTTACCTAGCGCAATCCGGTTACGTCGGCAGAGCCGTGCGAACAAATGATAGATGACAGTCTGTATGTAATTTAGTTATTACGAATAACCTGCTGGTTGTTTCCCGATATTTCAGGCGAAAGATTGGATGGTTTAACATTGATGATCGACGCGTGCTCTTAAAGCTAAGTTATGTATACTTAATATCTTAACTCTTGCATTTTATGAGGCATCATTAAACTTGAAGAGGAAATTGTAATCCCGTTGGGTGTCCGTAAGAGGAGACTAAGGGAAATCAAAAAGACGGGCAGCAGCGTCTTTCTATTGGATTACCTACCACCTATACTGCGATTCCAAGACACCTATCAAGCGCGGTGATTATGGCAACCCCTCCCTTCTAAAGGGGAGGCTTTTGTTGAGCAGTGGACGTCTTTCTGCTGCTATGATGTACATTTAAAGAGGCAAAGCTTATACAATCCCCTGCTCTGTAAACTTAACTATATCTAGTGATGGTTCTTGTTCTTTGAGGTCTCTTAAATCTTTGTCAATTATTGATAGAAATGGTAATATATGAATGTTTTATAGTTAATATGATGATATGAACGGTTATCGGTTCGCTCGAAGAACCGATAACCGTTGGGGAAGAAAGGTTCTCGAGTGGCGACCACGAACCGGAAGACGCAGCGTTGGCAGGCCTCCCACTAGGTGGACAGACGACATTGTGCGCGTCGCAGGTAACCGGTGGATGCAAATAGCCAATTGTCGTTCATTGTGGCGTTCTAAGGGGGAGGCCTATGTTCAGCAGTGGACGTCTTCCGGCTGATGATGATGATGATGATGATGATTACGTCTCTCATAAATTCCGGACGCTTAGTAATAATAATTTACTGAAGCAGTAACAGTGTGGCCGAAGCACAAGGAACTGAAATTAATAACCGTATGCGTTTTGTATTTGAGTGGTATGCCAACGCAAAAACGCTTGCATGGGCTCTGGCTGGGTTCTTCTGTAAGTAACTACAATAGAAGAACCCAAGAAAATATCGCTACAATTGATTGTTGTAATACATAAATTTCTGAGGCGATTAACGTTGCCGTGCGGTGATGAGAAGCCGGCGGCTGAGGAACTGTGTTCCGTCCCTTTTGTTTCTACTATAACGTTACCTCTGACTCAGTCTATTTCCTTGAGCTAGTGCGCTCCCATCCCTGGCTGCGTCACCACTTATCATCACGCGGGATTGAGGTCACGCACTAGCTTATATTGAGTAAATAGTGTAAGTACTTATCAGCATTAGAAAGGTAGCAACTAATGATAGAACTGTTTTATTTATTAAAAACTTAAAATGTAGAGTTTGTTATATTGTATACATAGCTGTGCGAATAAACTTTCATCAGGAGAAAAACCTTCTTAAGAAATCTTGTAGAAAAGCTTGCACATCCAGTTACCAATATTACGTGTCTTTTCGATGGTAGCATCAAACATTTATCGCACGAATAAGCAAACAATAAATATACGTGAGCAATAATAAAAAACTTAGTTAAAATATTACGATTATGAAGAAACTTTTTTAGTTACGAAACGTAGCAATAAAATAAACGTTACTCTAAGGAATTATAATTACCGAGTAATGATTCGGAATGCTAATAACAAAAATTACATGAGCATAACTCTGTCTTATTATTAACATTAGTAATGGTAGGATATAAAAGGGTTTCTATGATAATTGGATACTTAACGTCAAATATTTAAATATTTATGTAAATACCTGAGCAGCCACGCGCTTTACTGTCTTCAACTATCTCACGGTGCGATGATACTGTTCAAATGTTCACAAAACAGAACTGTGTCCGGGAACCAAGCGCGAGCACTCGACCTGAACGAACGCACCGGCTAATGAATGGGAGGAACGAGTGAATACCGGCGCAAATGTTCCGAGCCGGGCATATACCGCGTATCAACACACGGCACGAAACCAGCCGAGTGTCTCAAACCGAATGAAATGGTGAAGAAGACGCCGCGGTCTTATATAGACGTGGCCGTAACCTGACGCCGGATAACGGGCTGCCGCCGGCAAACGTGCCACTCGACAATAGATCGTGGTGCGCGCGCGCAAGAGACACATTCCCACTCTAATCACAACCCTTCCCAGTGTAACAGATAGATCGAATTTTCAATAAAACGCCTGGAGCCGAACGCTGCAATTTGCCAGCGTTGGCGCTCGAGCCTTAGTTACCCCGGCCGACGACCAAGACGACAGGACAACGGAACTCTAAATGGCTCTAATGGGCACCGGCAACGATTTTCCGATCTATAAACTTATAATAGGTACTCAATAATCGTAATATTTATACATAGCTTATACTTTTCTTTTTCTCAACATCATTAATAGTAGTAGACTAACAACTCTACTATTAGAACGATGTTACATACAAATAGCCAGCTTCCGGATTATGATAGTCTTAAAAAATTAGAACCTCCACTTTATTTACGTCGCTTAAAAAAAATATTTAATTAAATATAATATCCAAGACGAATGCGGACCTCTACAATCACCATCGTCATGAAGTATAAAAAGAAAAAAAAAGCAATCGGTACCTACAGCAATTTCAGCCCGAAATAGTAAAGTATATCTTACAATATATTTCATTTATAAGCATAAAAAATATTTATAATGGACAGCTAATCTCATACTCAAGACAAGTCAAAAGGAAAATAAAAGATCCTACCGCGCAAGTAAGCTTAGATAAGCAGTAATTTATTAAAGTGAAGCTTTTGTAATTGAATTCGTACGAAGGATTTACAGAAATGTAAATAAACATCTATTACGAAGGCATTTGTTTTTTGAATGTGGTTAAACATTTTTTTTTTGTTTATAAGAGAATGTTTGTATTAGTTTAGTACTCTTGTTCCTATAAGATAATTGCCAGACCTCTTTGCCCTTGAAACGCTACCCGTCAAATGCAGCAGCCTTCTTTTACCTAGCCTAGTACAGGTTACATACATACCGCCAACTTCAATAGTAGTATTAATTATTTTTATCCTACTTGACACGAGGTATAGACGTCAATATACGTAGTTATAGCTCTGTCACTTTCTATCGAGAAGGTATGTTTTAAATAATATTGATATAAGAGGTGTAGTAGGGCCCCAGGTAGCCAAATTTTATATTTCATTTAAATAAAGGGTTAGACCATGTTTTCAATGTCATGCCTCTGTATCAATAAGCATTTCGGCTTTTAATTACTTACTACTGCTATAAAACTGCCCTAAAAGCTTATATTTATTGCGCTCACTATACATATTTATATTTGTGATGATCCAAGTTTTATTCACAAAAAAAGGATTCTCGTAACGTGACATAAACGTACACATGACATGACCAGGAACAACCGGTTATATAAATTAATAAAATTCAAAAATTCAAAATTCAAAATTCTTTATTATGCATAGGCCTCACGGGGGCTCTTACATATTGTCATTTTTTACAACTACCACCGGATCGTAACGCGGCCTCCACTGAGAAGATCCGGCAAGAAACTCAGCGGGCTTGTCTTTTTTCAATTATATAAGATTTTTTTTAAACAAATTTACAATAAATATATCTTAAACTATAAGCTTGCAAGAGTACTGCAGTTCAAGCCCACGCAGCTTTATCCTCCAGGTAATCCGAGATTTTATAATAGCCCTTTTTAGACAAATGGCTCTTAATGGTAGTTTTAAATTTTTTTATTGGTAGATCTCGTATATCCTGGGGCAGTTTATTATAAAAACGTATACCTTGGCCCATAAAGGAATTGCTAATTCTGTGGAGACGCGTGGAGTGTACAGCAAGATTGTGTTTGTTCCGAGTATTTATATTATGTCGATCACTAACCTTAGCGAAAGTACTTATATTCTTTTTTACATACATCAAATTTTCATAAATGAATTGTGATATAACCGTTAGAATGTTTATTTCTTTAAATATTTGTCTTAATGAATCCGTAGGAGCCAGATTGTAGATAGCTCACACAATAGAATAATACTTTCGTTTAGATATAAACAAATCAACATGTTGAATCGATTACTTAAATAAGAAGTAAGAGTGAGCGTCGAAGCTAGTAAGCTAGTAAAGTATACTCGTAAACACCGAGAAATACTCTCTCGGTACTCTACAGTAGTACGTTTCACGCGTTGGATCACGAATACGTCACGCATACGGTATTAAGGCCACGGCACACCAAATGCATAGACGTAAGTTTGACGTTTTTGTGCACGTACTATTAGGTTGTAATGTCTGCAACTTCATAAGAAAGGGAAATAAAACCTTAATCACTCCAAAATCGAGCGTCTTGACTGGGAAAATAATTCCAGATTACAGAAATTGCAGTGAACAAACTCCACCTTTGAGTGACATTGTGTTGCTGCAGCTTGCGGCGGTTTGTTAGTACCCACAGACTACAGCCAACTACATCAACTACTATTAGGGTAATCACAGTAGTCTGTGTAGTTGCTTTGGCTGATAGACCCCGATTTTATCCCTTTCGCTATGCCCTTTACTATCCATAACTACATCTCCACTAATCATCAAATAAATATTCAATACAAAATTTATTTTAAATCACACAATTATCACACTAAACTTGCAACAGTCAACCTTTCTTCCCAACTCATTAAATTGTCTTTCAGTTTTAGTGTTCCAGTGGATATTTAATCTAAGGAGCAGTACCGAGAATCTTTAAACCAAATAGTAACCAATAAAACACTAACGATTAACCAGGTTCTTTTCACACCTAATTATCAGTTAATGGCTTTAACGCAAATAAAAACATTATTAATGTTATGCGAGGCGTTTTTGATCTCACTTCCTGCGGTTTCCCAATGGAGGATTTAAGGCCAGCATTGATACAACAGTGAAAGTTAATGTTGAATCGCATTGGCTCTCATTATCTGCGCGATGAAAATCTTAAATTACACTGCACATGCCAAGTTGCGATCTATTTTTATTTGTGTAAGATTCAATTACTCGTCTCCTAATGACGTACAGCGCCGTAGGCTTGGCTAAGAAAATAACCACTTGTTTTGCAGCCGTTTAATGAGTGCGCACTTCGTTCACAAAGAAAACAATTATGTTTGTGATGAGGAGTCGTAATAATCCATTATTTAGTTTTTGCAACTATTTAAATGTTATAATACAGCTCTAACACAAATAGTCATTTTCAGTTTTCTTACAATGTATGTACATAATCTCATTACACATTGATGTATTAAAACTAAAGGGGAGCTTTAGATTTCCACCAAACTACTTAAGTATGGTGGAACTCTAAAGCTTCCCTTGTCTGTATAATCATTACAACAATTTTCAGTTGTAATCACTGTTCGGTAAACGATCAGTTGGCTAAACAACGTCAGGCAAGGAGGGCACGCAAGAAGTCGGTTGTCATCTATACAAATATCGTTAAGTCAAATCAGAGACCTAAATGTAGGTTGAACAACTCTGACACCAAGTTGGCCACTAACCATACGATAAGATAAATAAAATAAAAACAATAATCTACCTAATAACTTCGGAGAAAGCGCAGCGCACCTCTCTACACCCCTGAGCCACTCACACCGGTGTTGCTCTCTGTCATCATTGGACGATTATTTGGTGCCCATCTCGTGAGTTGGTAGTCACCGCATGCCACCAAATACCTATACTAATGTGATTATTGCAAGTGATCCAGGCCGTTTGCATTAGCCCAGCTGCCAGTCCACCGAATGCGTAACCCCATAAATCTGGAACTCTTCACATACTTGCAATAGTCCCTACCATTGCCACCATTACCATGTCAATTGCTGTTCTTAAATAATTTTAGCAATTGATCCCGGGAGGTGATTTACACAACATTTATTTTTAAAAAGGGCCCGTGGTGGATCCGTCCCCGCAAGCCTCTCAAAAGATCGGGTTAAATCCGTGAATGAAAATATTAATAATAGGTATTCTAGGACAATCTACCCACAGTCACCAGATCCTAAACTAGGCAGAGCCTGTACTATGGAAACCAGACAACCGATACTAATACTTATATACTTTTTTTTTCTAAATTAGATAAAACGCCCATACCCTTGGTGGTAATCGAACCCACGACCTATTCAGTAGCGACCAGTGTGTCTAACCACTCGACCAACAGGCCCCTCATATTTAGCCTCCTCCTAATGATAAGGATGATACAGTTATGAATGCTAGGCGCACTAGATCGTTGATCATAGGGAAACGGATGAACATTTCTCTCAGCCACTAGTACCCAGATGCCTCATGAAGCCCCGGTACTTATTTACCGCATGAACCCAACACGACTCAAATCCTACCAGGATCGCCATGTAAGGAAGTTGTCTCTAAATTAAATCACCAATACTTGATACGATGTCTCGATACCCGAAACTCGATATAAAAATCCTCACCTAAAATTACTAACATTACGTATAATGTAAGATACCGTGAGATACCTGTGGGATGTCTGGGTTCGAATAGCACCCTCCCATCTCCTCCCGTTAGTGTCCATAAGAGACTACTAAGGGTATACAAGAAGACGGGCAGCATCGTCTTTCTATTGGGTTACCTACTACCTTTACTGCGATGAGATGACCAAGACGCCTGCCAAGCGTGTAAATTATAGCAAGCAACCCTTCCCTCCTAAAAGGCAGGTCTTTGTTCAGCAGTGGGCGTTTTTTCGGCTGCAACTGATGATGGTGTTTTTTTTATTTTTCATAAATATTGTCAATCAATCGCTTAAATACCTATCTTATTACGCGGATATCTTACGACTGTCCGTTTCATTTCATTTTCACGGCTTTTATTTGTATTTAGATGGATGTTTTTGTAAGCGATCAACAGTTCAATAGATGTAGGTCGCTCGTCAAAACTTCGATATAATACACAGCACTTTTACTTGTGCCAGTAATCCAAGTTATTAATTGGTAACTTTTTGCTTCATAATAATATAACGTGCAAAAATCTTTTTGTGTGTTTGAAAACATCAAGTAAGTATATGTTTTGTTTTAAATTGTCTCTATCTAATTTTTATATTGAACTCTATTCTTATTATTTGTACCAAGAAGATAATGAAGTGCTTTACAAATTGTACTTAATAATAATACCAGCCCTTGTTTATTTCCCACTGTTGGGCAAGGCCCTCCCTTCAAGTTGAAGGGGCTTAGGCCATAGTCCACCCCGCTGGCCAAGTGCGGGTTGGCGGACAAAATGTACTTAACTTTACTAAATAAATTGGTTTGTGTTGTAGAATTTCATCTTTTATCTGTTAGTTTCCTTTTTATTTGTTTTATCATAACTCAATGGTGTCACTAAAAATAATCATCGAAATAGTTTTATACCTTTATGCCAGATAGTGTACTGAAATTCAATATCAATTACACACTGTAATACTTTGCATATAATTTTATTTACATAATAATGATAACGAAATGCGTTATAAATCAAACCTACCACATTTTTTTTGACGCGGCGGTAATCTTCGAAAGATCCCCGGGAGCTGTGGGGCTGGACCGGGGTATGTGGGATTCTTACTCACTAAAACCCCCGCGATTGACACATCGGCACATGAGAGGGTCTCTCCAGGTCTCTCCGGTGAGATCTGCACCAGGGGCCCCTCAGTGGCTTGCCTTTGAGCCCGCCGCCGCATTGTAGCCCTCCGGGAACCTGACACGGTGCTCATGGGGACGGGAGTTGCAACCCCGCCGCCGTACTCAATAGACGTCCTTGGGCCCACACACGCAACCTACCACCTTTTAACATTTTTTTAACACATACTCATACAATTTAAAGTCAATAAATTATCGACATTTGATAAGTAACTTAAAAACTTTTAAGAAAATCGAGGACATTACACCATGTTTTTCTTTGCAAGATCAAAATCGTAGCAAAAAATGCATGAACACCGGAGTGATGGCTGACTGGTGGGGTTCAATATATTTCAATAGTCTCTAGCAATAGTCTTTTCTTTATACTACCAAGGTGGCAAGCAAGCGTGGGACCCGCCCGATGGTAAGCAGTCACCGCAGCCTATACACGCTAGCAAAACCAGATGAATCACTAGCGCGTTGCCGACCCTTAAGACATTATATATTAAGTCTTTGTGTCCGGTAATTTCACACGCTACAGTGCCCTTCACGCCGGAACACAGCAATGTTTGCACACTATCTGACACTGCTCTGGTACCTACCTGGACTGTTCCTTGCATAAGGAACCTACCAGGTGGTAGGTACTAGGTAGTAAAACGGGTCTTTGGCTTGCAACAACTGCACTACACATCCGGTCATACATTAGTTATTGGAAAGGATGTCTCTTGCGCCGGGTAATCCCACTAGCTATAGTATCTACTTTTTACACCGGAATACAGTAGTTTCCACACTCCTGCTAGGCAAAATATCTGACACCGCAGTGATGATCTTAGACGGTCCCTTACACAAAAGACGTAGTACCGTCTAGTGAACCTAATTACGGAATACGAGTATGCGTTGTTGACAAGTATTCCGTGGCGGCGGGCGCCACGCGCTGGCGCAGCGTGCCGGAGGACGTGAGCTGCGCGTGCGCCGCCTAATCGCCGCGTAACGGTGGCAAACTGTAAAGCCCGCCACGGACCGCGGGCCGCGTGCTAAATTTGCCGAAACACCGCGATCTCTAGCGGGAAAATCTTAAATCACACTGAATCCGTGTCGATGCTCGCCCATAAAGGTAAAAAAGACAATTAAGTACCTAAGAATGTTGTGGTCCCCAACCACTAAACTACGAAAAAGTTACAGTTTAATGTAGTTTTATTTTAAATATGGCTTATTATAGCCAAATGTGTAAGAACACAACATTTTACTCTTGTTTTAATTGTTTCAGTTGTCTGAACGGATTTCGTCAAAGGTTGATGTACCTTACCCTATTACTTGATACTTTACGCTTTAGATTAACTTATTGTCTATTTCGAGATTTTCATGTACAGTGAGTAATTTCTCTAGGATTATCACTAACCATGTGAGTTGTCTGAAAGAGATTGCTTTTTAACGATAAGGCCGCCTTCGTACATTGATATCTTCAACGTATTGTTAAATTTACATGTAACTTTGGTGTACAGTAAAGTGTAAGTATTTATTATTATTATTAACCATTATAATAAATGAGTTCATAGTGACAAAGCCGTGTGTGATTGGCAGGATCTCATACAGTAAAAAAAATATATTCGATAGTCGCTTATAGGCAATAAGAGTTATACGTATTTTTATAAGTTATCATCAAAGCTCCATGTGATGAAAATTTAAAGGAATTATTTGAAACTTGATAAAAGTGAAAAATGTAGCAGCAATGCGGAGTGTGATTAGATTAAGCTACTATTAACTATTAGATAAAATATGTTACAGTTGTGTACTAAATACCTACTCTCTGAAGGACTATCTTATAAATTGATGATATTATAAGATTATAGACAAAAAGTACCTACTATAAACCTAGTGGCTCTTACAAGATACCAAAGAAATGGAAATCACTGAGATAGAAATAATAACCATAGAGTCTTTCTCTAATCTATACTTCTATACTAAAACATTTATTGAAACTAAATATTTACAGTTTATTTACAAATATGTATACTTAAACTAGGTAAAAACTTCCTGGACCCGGACGAGTACCATGTACGTTCCCGGGGCCCGTCGACACAGCGGGTTGAGGACACCGTGGGGTTTTAGTCGGTAGCTGACACTCTGTCAGTACTCCGACATAACCCGCACCGCTACCCCCGTGGCGGTGCGGGTATCCGTAATGGATTTCACCACGTAAAAAAAAAAAAAAAAAAAAAAAAGTAAAAACTTCCTCCAAGTTGTCGCCGCACTGGGAGGGAAGGGTACCTAAAAGACTGGCGGCATTAGGTACCCCTTTGTATAGCCAAGTTTATACGTTGGCAGAAAAAGCTAGCAGCCCAACGGTCTCCTGAGACTTCGATAAGTTTGGAAGAAATTTCTTTCACCAAGCCGTGCGTCTCATGATACCAAGGCCCCATGGTCTCCACCGCAAAGGGCGCAAATATATAGCTCGAACCTAGAGCTGCATATTACGTCGCTTTGCATCACTAGCGGTCGCCGCAGCCCCTCCATAGAATTTAACTTATACATATTCTAATATTCTAAGAAAATAACACATTAAATATAATATTTTTCCTACATATTACAATGTTTATCTTAAAAAATCCCACAGTAATGTTGGTGTTTTAGTGTCATCATCACCAGCCGGAAGACGTCCACTGCTGAACATAGGCCTCGCCCTTGGAACGCCACAATGAACGACAATTGGCGACTTGCATCCACCGGTTACCTGCGACGCGCACAATGTCGTCTGTCCACCTAGTGGGAGGCCTACCTACGCTGAGAATTCCGGTTCGTGATCGCCACTCGTGAACCTCCACTTCAACTTCACTTGGTTTTTAGTGTACTACATAAGTATATAGGTTAGTACCTATATACTTATGTAGTACCTATATACTTAGTGCATATTGTGTTGTCGAATGAAGAAACGCGCGCTCTTTATTACATTAATAAAAATTTGCAAATTATTAATTACCCTTACAAGCTCGCGTGTTCGTTACGATGCAATCTGTTACCGCGACCATTGTTACTTCAATTCAATCATCTTCACGCCATAAACCATATAATATATTATGTCCCATTACGGTACAACTCACCCAGACACGCACCTTGTGCAGATTTAACTTAAAATTGATTTTCACATTTTAAAACAGTGATATATGTACTTATATATATATATAAATATATACTTATATATATTATATTCCTTTAGTTAGCATTAAATATTCTTACAAACAACATATAAATAGGTGATATGAAGGCGTAAACTTCGAAACTTTGCGAGTTACAAATTCTACCACCACGCCTAACGATCAGCTGTTTAAAATAATAAACTATTTATCAATTTCACTGTCTATATATTTTCGTTCAAATTTTATTTGGGTCAGACAGTTTTTTGAGCTAAGCTAAGGGTCATTTAGCGAAAATGTCGGAGGTCAAAACAGTACAAGCAAGACTACAAATAGATAAATCTTTGATTCTGAGCACATTTTGCATGCACCTGCTTGGACTCTCGTTTAAGGAAACAAAAAACGCGTCATCATATTATCGCCAGAAAGTGACGTTTACATTATGTGTATGCATTATTGTCTACCATATAACCAGTGATTTTGTCTTCATAGGTCTCACTTTCAGCAATTCGCCTCGAATCGAGTATGTCATTCCATTCTTTCATACTTTTGGCTACGGTGCTTTAAGTAAGTTTGTTATTACAAGTAATATTTCTAACATTGATGTAAAAGTGTAAAATTGTCTCCACATTTCTTTACGGAGAACTACTGTATGAGAAATGTTAAGCGTATTAAATAAGGGGTTCGGTATATGTCAAAGTCAAAGTCAAAATATCTTTATTATGTATATGCCTCACGGAGGCACTTACAAAAAAAAAAAAATATTTACATACTACCACCGGATCGTAACGCGGCGGTTCCGTAAATACCTACCGAATTAACCCAAAGGGCCACCAATTCATACCTAGACAGATAAATACAACAAATAATTACAATCAATATTAATGTAATGAGATTAAATTTAATGAAATGTAATGCAGTCATGAAATGTAAATATTTATAAACTATGGGTAACCTGAAATAAATCATTATTATTATTAAAATGTCAATAAGTACAATCGTTTAGAAGATCATCGTCGTAAGCTGGTTTATCGATATAGTAGCTATCTCTTCTGGACAACTGGTTTGGCACCGAAAAGTTCTTAAAAGAGACGATAGAGTAGTGAAGAAATTATACACTCCTTTGCAAAAAAAACGGGCACCTTACAGTCATTGGCTTTTCTATGGATAATATTAATATTTTTAGTATTTCATTAGCTTAGATGACTAGAAATTTCTTATTATCAATGAGAATATAGGTTTTAACACTTAAATCCTGGAATCGGTGTTTCAGTTAATGAAAACAGACAGCCGTGTTAAAATTAACATTTTTATGGGTATAGTGAAATTAAGACTAAGAGATTTATTTGTAATTTTAATAAAAAAAGACATTAAATAATAAAAATTAATAATGTGTGTGACCTCCTCTTGCAGCAATTACGGCATGTAATCTTCTTGGCATGCTTTCCACTAGACTTTTGATGGTGTCCTGTGAAATGTGTTCCCACTCAGCCGAGATCACACGTTTCAGCTCCCTGATGTTTTGTGGAGGTGGTTGGACAGATCGTACTCGCCTTTTTAGGAGGTCCCAGACGTGCTCAATGGGGTTAAGGTCGGGACTCCGCGCTGGCCAATCCAAACGACGTATACCGACCTCTTGCATATAAGCATCTACAGCGCCAGAACGGTGGGCCCGAGCATTATCGTCCATGTAAATGGCATCTTCACCAATTACAGCCAGTGCGCGTTGTACATGTTGACAAATGATTTCTGTTATGTATCTCAGTACGACAGAACTTACGCCCGCCCAAAACATAACGGACCCCCCACCATAAGGTGTGATTTCTTCAAAACACACGTTGGCATAGCGTTCTCCTGGTCTTCGTAACAGTTACTCGCCGACGTCGGTCCTCACCATGCAGACAAATTCGAGCCTCATCCGAGAAGAGTACGTTACTCCAGTTACGTAGTGTATAAGATGTGGTGATTAAGTGCCAGTAACATAGTTTGGCTATTAAAACCTCCTTAGAACTAAATTATTACCAATAATGTAGAAAAATCAAAACCGCCCGTTTTTTTGCAAAGGAGTGTATTATCGACTAACGGGTGTAAGGGTAATCGTATCGAAAACCGATACCAGAGATCCAGTACATGATTCTGAACATTCTAGTGTTGAAATTTTTCATCGGCTTTTTCATGAATTTCCAAAAAAAAAAATGTCGCTTTTTTTTAATAAAATTAGGATAACATCATTATTGGTATAATAATAAAGCATCATTATTGGTATAATAATAAAGCTTAATTTCAATTGAAAAACAATAATTTACTTATTTATGCAAAATTAGCAATCATCAACAGCCGAAAAGTCCACTGCTGAACAAAGGCCTCTCCCTTAGAAGGGAGGGGCTCTACGCTTGGCAGGCGGCTTGATTGAAATTAGCAATGTAATTTGAAAAATAAACAATATTATGCACGTATTTATTAGAAAGAAGAAAGAAAAATGAAAGTATAAAAAATAACTAAAAACTACATTACAGACGTTGAAATGGTACTCACTCAGCTTAATATTATTGCTCCAAAAAGCAACAAGGCTGGTCTTCCGTGCCATGGGCCGCGGGCATTACATGCTCAAAAATTAACAAGTTAGTCATTAGTAATTTTCCTTATAAATGGTTTCTGTAATGTTGTAACGGACAATATGAGAAAACTTATAAAAAAGTTTTCGGAACGTAGTCCCTTACACCCTGTATGTAAATGTTAACTGAATATATGGAAAAGGAAGAACGGGTAAATATTTAGTTTATATACGGTATTGGTATGACATGAGAAAATCACTCAAAACTATAGACGTGATAGAGGTAAGTAACACCCTATACGAAGAAAAAATATTTTGTTAAAATTGTTGAAGTCATTTTCATGTAACCTATAAATACTTCCAAAATTCATGCGCAAATCTTTAAATATTGGTATGGCCATCAGACTAACCGGGTCAAATGGCGTGATCAATTTTCTGATGAGTACAGGTTGAAGTGTGGGGTGAGACAAGGAGGTTTGACTTCTCCTTCACTATTTAACCTGTATGTTAACGAATTGATTGTTGAGCTCAGTAACACACGCGTTGGCTGTTCTATTGATGGACATTTTGTAAACAACATCAGCTACGCGGACGATATGGTGTTGTTGGGCCCAACAGTCACTGCGATCAGAAAGTTAATTGCCGTTTGTGAGATGTATGCTTTGAATCACGGTCTCCAGTATAACACTAGTAAAAGTGTATGTATGGTATTTCGAGTGAGGGCTCGAAGCACAGTTCGCGTGCCACCTATAATGTTGAGTGGTACTAACATCGGCAGAGTTGCGTCTTTCAAGTACCTTGGTCACATGGTTAATGAGGACTTGAAAGATGATGATGATATTGAGAGGGAAAGGAGGGCTTTGGCAGTCCGCTGCAATATGTTGGCTCGCAGATTTTCTCGGTCCAGCGTAGAAGTAAAAATAACACTTTTTAAAGCTTTTTGCCAAAACCTGTACACCTGTGGCTTGTGGGTTAATTACACGCAGAGGGCTATCAACGCACTCCGAGTACAGTACAATGATGCCTTCAGGGTGATGTTGCGGCTCCCTCGATACTGTAGTGCATCTGCCATGTTTGCGCTGGCTCACACAGATGGTTTCCATGCTGTAGTGCGCAAACGTATTGCATCACTGATGCGTACAGTGCGTGGGAGTAGCAACACCATGCTGAAGGTTATTAGTAGTAAGCCAGATTGTCCAATTATGAGGCACTGGGTACATTCACATGTGCATGTACCCGGTGTGTCAAATAGCGCGGGCAGGTACTTAAACTGAAATTATGTATGTATTTAGTAATTAAATTCTGTATATATCCCATTATGGACCTTGTCTGTGTCTGAAATAAAAGTATTTTATTTTATTTATTTTATTTTTAAATCAAATCTTTCAGTGTTATTATAATAGTTCTTTCAGATGGAACTGCTAAACAGTTTTAAATTTGTATTCCACCGCCATATGCCTTAACAAGCAACACACAAGTAGGTAGGTAGGTGGGTGATAGGGTTGGAAACCATCAACTTCAAAAGTTCATAAGTTAAGAATTCTAGCACCACGCCCAACGATCAGCGGTTTAAAATAATAAACTATCACCTTCACAGTTTACTTGTATTCGTTCCGGTTTTATTTGAGCCAGACTGTTTGCTACCGCTTCCTTGAACAAAGGGTCATTAGTGAAAATGTCGGTGGCCACAATAGAACAAGCGGGTCGGCAAATTGATGAATCTTTGATTCTCAGCACATTTTGTATGCGCCGGATCGGGCTCTCGTTTAAAGAATCAAACAGTGCGTCAACATATTTTCGTCAGAAACTAATATTCATTTTGTCTGTGTGCGGTATCTGCTACCACGTATTCAGTGAAATCGCCTTCATAGGTCTCACGTTATCTAATTCGCCACGAGTCGAGGATGTCGTTCCACTTTTTCATACTTTTGGCTACGGTGCTTTGAGTAAGTAACTATGTAAAAGTAAAAACTCTATGTCTAGTTATCTTTCTGTACAGAATACTGCTTTAGAGAACTTTTGTTTTGGAATCTGGCGGTTTTTACCATTTCGAAAAGGGGATTCGGTTAATATTAATAGGTACATAACCATAACAATGGGTAATACATACCCAATTGTCTGTATAAGTAACTAAACAACCTGGCGCAGTTTTTACAACCCTATATAGGTTTTTAAGGTATTACGTAAAGGTACATCTTCCACAATATAATTCTTGAAATATTTCTATCTTTCGCAAATTGTTAACTATTCAGGTATTGCAAAAGTGTTCGTGCTGTGGTACAAGCAAGATGTATTCAGGCAGTTGCTCAACGAGCTGGCGGAGATCTGGCCAATGCCTCCGCTGGATGATGAAGCGCAGCTGATCAAGGACCAGAGCCTCCAAGCGCTGCGCATCACTCATCGCTGTTCGTATACTGCTCACCGGTTATGTATACCACATTATACAGCTATTATTTCGGTATCCCGTAAAGTAAAAATTAGTTGGTTCGTCAGAAAAATTCAATCATTGATAACTTTAACAAAATTACACCAAATATCAAAATTCTATCTAAAGAATCACTTTGCCTTCTCGGTGCCCCTCTACTCGACGATGGTGTAGAACCATTTTTGGAGGATAAATTTAATAACTTTTTAGATAATTCTTCCAGACTGGGCATACTAAATTCCCACATAGCATACACTATATTAAAGTACTGTTTATTCGTCCCAAAATTTACATACATTCTTCGCGCGAGCCCTGTCTGGAAATTTTCAGGACAACTTAACCGTATGGATGTTGCCCTTAAAAACACCCTCGAAAAAATTCTAAATTTACCCTTACACGACCTTTCCTGGCTCCAAGCAACTTTACCCATTAGATACGGCGGCATCGGCGTGAGGAAAATTTCGAGTGTTGCTCTTCCAGCTTTCCTTGCCTCTGTACACAGTGCTCACGATCTTTGTTCAAAAATAATTAACTACCCAACAATTGCTGGTGTTACAGAAGCATTGGAAACCTGGAAATGTATTTGTCCCAATGTCGATATCCCGAAGGAAGTAAACGAACAAAAACTTTGGGATACGCCATTGGTACAAATCTCTCATGCAATTTTGGCCGAAAAATTAACCAGTGATCGGGACCGTGCCAGGCTTTTAGCTGTAGGGGTAAAAGAATCAGGTCATTGGCTTCACACCATCCCTGCATCCAGGCTTGGTACTCTTTTAGACTCCGAAAGTTTTCGGATTGCGGTAGGTCTGGGGGCACCAGTTTGCATAGAGCACAGATGTCCGTGCGGAGTGGAGGTGGATCGGTCTGGGCTCCATGGGCTTTCCTGTCAGAAAAGTGCTGGGAGATTTTCCCGCCACAGCTCTCTCAACGATATCATCAAGAGGGCTCTTGCCACCATCAACGTTAGGAGTGTTTCGCGATGATGGCAAGAGACCTGATGGAATGACACTGATTCCCTGGGAGAGGGGACGGGCTCTTGTTTGGGATGCCACGTGTGTCGATACACTAGCCCCCTCCCACCTCAGGGACGCGGTGTCTAAGGCGGGCGCTGTGGCGGAGAAGGCTGATCTGGGCAAGCGACGCAAATATGTGTCTCTAGCAAATACACATATATTTGTGCCGCTTGCTGTGGAAACGTTTGGTCCATGGAGCTCCAGCACAAGAAACTTTTTCCAACAAATTTCTCCACGACTGATCGCCTCCACTGGTGACAAGAGGGCTGGCTCTTTTCTCGCTCAAAGAATCAGCATTGCAATTCAGCGAGGAAATGCAGCCAGCGTTCTTGCCACCATTCCGCGCGGTCACGATTTATTTGATAATTTGTAAATAGTTTGATATCTTTTTAATTTAAATGATAACTGTACATATCTATGTTTATAAGTAATATAAGCGATTGCAGTGTTTATCAACTTATATTTACTTGATTATTTTAATTATGAATCAGCTGTCATCGCGTGTATCGGGTGGTCAGTTATCTACTGCCTTTTCCCAGCCCTATCCCTTATAACTTAGGGGGCGTCCATTAATCACGTGAGGCTCGAAAGGGGGGGGAGAGGTTAAAAAAAAATCACGAAATATCACCAGGAGGGGGGAGGGGTATAATGAGACATCACGTGTATTTATTTTTCGTTGAATGCACGATTTCTAAACCAAACAGCGGCACGTGGCCTTGACTCAACGTTGCCGGCAACGACTTCCTCTTCAACATTTAATCAGTTAAATACCTGTATTTATAGAGAATATTCCGAAAATTTCAATATAGTTTGGACAAATTGTAAAAATACACGTGATTTTGGGTGGGGGGGGGGGTACTTTAAAACCTCACCACATATCACCAGGAGGGGGGGAGGGTTAAAAATTGGCTAAAAAAACATCACGTGATTAATGGACGACCCCTTACCTACATTCTCCGTGAGCTCCACCGCGGCCTATCCAAATTTCTACGCCTTTTCGCGGAGTAAACCTTCAAAAGGTTCCCAGGAGCTGTGGAGCTCAACCGGGGTATATAGGGTGTCCTTACCCACTAAAACCCCCGCGGTTGGCACAAAAGAGAGGACACCCGGGCTCTCTGGTGAATAGGCTCGCCCAACATTAAGGGCTTCCCACACATAACAGTTATGTGTGGGAGCCCTAAATCATGACAAGAAATGCTTTAAGACTCCTTGGCCAATGCATTTGTGGAAACGACGCGCGAGACGTGAGCGTGACGCGTGCAATGTTTATTTATTTCCCCGTACATATTCCCATTCGAAGAAAAGTACTGAAAATCATCATAAATGATAAACTTATCTACTTGCAGGGTACTTTTCTGTAAGTTTTTTAGGAGTTTGGTTCTACAATGTGACGCCAATCTGCATCTACCTGTACCGTTTGTGGCGGGGTGTCACCGCAGAGGTCGGATTTATTTGGATGTCTTGGTATCCATTTGACAAACATCAGCCAATCGTGCACATCGCTGTTTATATATTTGAAATATTGGTCGGTAAGAACAAAATACATACATACTATAATTCATCAACATCAGCAGCAGCCAAAATACGTCCACTGCTGAACAAAGGCCTCCCCCTAAGAAGGGAGGGGTTGCCATAATCCCCACGCTGGGCAGGCGTCTTGGGGATCGCAGTATAGATGGTAGGTAATCCAATAGAAAGACGCTGCTGCCCGTCTTCTTCTTTTCCCTTAGTCGCCTCTTACGTAGACCCAACGGGAAGAGATGGGAAAATTTTCACGAATAAAAGGTAATATAAGTCACGATCTGATCTCGATGAAATTTGATAATCAAAAAGTGTGCATTATTAGGACATAATATGCTTTAAAAAAAAACTCCACGCGACTGAGGTCGCAGGTAACTAATTTTTCTACCATACACATCCTATAATAAAGAAAATAATTTAAAACTAAAATAAATAAAATACGTATAAGACTTACAGTATAAAACACTTTAGCAGTAATATCACTAGTTAACATGACCTCGACACAGAAACACATCAACAGTAATGTTTTTTCACTTCCTATAAACACCGATTCATTGCTGCGTGATCCGCAACTTTAATAACTTAATCGCACATGTCAATAATAAATTACTTGAGCAAGAAGCCGCAAAATAATACCCCTGATTTCTTTTAATAAAATGTTTCTTTTATCGACACATAGAGAGAGTGAAAGTTTTGATGATATAGCACTCAAATCCATTATTATCACGTTGAGAGCCACACCACTTACATATAGTGGACTAGCAATTAATCTGGTTTAAATATTTGATTGCACGCCCGATGTGCTTCTAGACAGATAGATAATCACAATAGCGTGTTGATCTCAAAACAAATAGCGTTTACCGCGTATTATTATTACCGTTCTTTGCAAAATCGGCTTGGGTGAAATGAATCTGTCATGATGAAATTATCATTTGAATCGGAATGATACCTACTTTAACGCAGAATAACGTTTCTCCGCCCGCTGGCTTATTATAGTAGGTAGTAAAGTTAATGTTATGGCATTTTTCACAGACAGTCAATCTAAAAGCGGGGTAATGTATTTATGGCGAATGTGGGTGCATGTTCGCTCATATACGCTGTGATGAATAGTTTTATGCCGCAATGCTCATAAAACAAGCTACTATGTTAGGTTTTTTTTAGAAAATCATATAAGTAAGAATGTTCTAAAAGCAGAAGTAGGCAATGGTGACAACTCATTACGAAAAAGATAAAGAGGAAGATCTACTCACTTATAATTTAGATCTTAACATTAATACAAAAATATATTTAACTGCAGGGCATTGCAAAATAAATAATAATAATAAAAATATATGTATATTCTGGGACAATTTCACACACGGTCATCTGATTTACAAACTACGCCGCCGAGCCGCTAGGTACTACCTATAGAAATATGCTTTTTTTGTAAATACATACTTAAATAGATAAATAACACCTAGAGACTTGGCGGGAATCGAACCCACGACCTATTGGGTAGCAGCCAGGGTGTCTAACCACTAGACCAACAGGCCCGTAATTGCACAATTAAAGCCTATTTACATCAAGACTACATCAAAAAACATACTACACCAACGTTCGTTAAACGGCATTGTGCCTATAGGTGTCAGCTAAAAAGATAGCAATGTCCCCGCAAAATTGTTTGCATATTGAACAAAAAGCTTTATGTAGACACTGCTACACAGTTGTATGTATTTATTATTATGAAAAGATGGTTTAATTTTAACTGAATACATTATGGTCTGAAGTGGCACATGGTCTGGCCATGTAATAATAATAAATAATAATACCAGCCCTTGTTTATGTCCCACTGCTGGGCACGGGCCTCCCTTCAAGATGAAGGGGCTTAGGCCATAGTCCACCACGCTGGCCAAGTGCGGGTTGGCGGACTTCACACGTCATTCGAAAGCTAGTTAGGCTTTCTCAGACATGCAGGTTTCCTCACGATGTTTTCCTTCACCGAAAGCTAGTAACAATCGCACAAAGACGATTCGCACATGATTAAATAAATCAGAGGTGCGAGCCGGGGATCGAACCTGCGCACCTCGTTTCCAAGGCAAGCGCTCGCCCACTGAGCTGTTACAGCTATTTGGTCTGGCCATGTGCCTAGCCAGAATTTCCCTCTAGCGACTCGGAACTACGCTCGACCGTTTCCTACCTCATAGCTTTTATTAGGCTATCAGCCACCACTGCTCATGACCGTCAGTTATGTAGTTTGTGATACGACAGCGAATTTTTATACCATTTAAAATCCTTCTACCGTACCACTACCATTACATACGAAAACAAAACAAAGCGTGGGAAGCTTTGAAAAACTGTAATCTGACTCTATTTTTAGGCCAAATCTGCGTATGGATAATGCTCTGCACAGACCTCCTATTCTCCGGCATGGCGAGCCATATCAGTCTATTACTGAAGTTGTTAAAACTCCGGCTCGAATCACTAGGCGCTACTGAGCGAACTGATGAAGAATATTATGAAGAAATAGTGGGAAACATCAAACTGCATCAACGACTCATTAGGTGATTTAATTTATGCTATTTGTAGTTAAGTGCTTACAAATACAACCACTATACTAACGCATCATTTAAAAACGCCTCAGGCAGGTCTACCGTTGCGCCAGTGACTACTTAAATACAGAGACGTGGATGGCGCCCTGCGATTATTAAGGCCTTCGAGCTATTATGTTAAATGATGCAGTAACTTGCTCCACAAACAGATATTTTAATTATCTGTAGTTATCACATGTACTCTCGCGGTCACAAGCGGTGTATCACCACTAGGACGACATTCCTATGCACGAGCCGGCCCAGAATACGTGCGAACGAGGTAAGGGCACGTAACTTAACGTCGCGAAGTTCAAACGATTTTGATTGAAAATTGGTACACCGTTCGTGTCGGCGATAGCACTAACGAAAAATTTTAAGCTGATTTCAGTCTTATTTTGAAGTCAAGATAAATTCCATAGGGTTTATCATTCCGTGATGGAAAATTTGGTCAATCGACAAGATCTTCTATAGGCCTCAATGTTCAGGGTACGCCCGGTGGGCAATTTAATATATCACGCACCCTAATTTATTTATAAAAATACATCTTATTCATTTATTTATTGTATTTTATTATTATTTAATTGACTGATTTAAATTTAACAGTTAATTTTTATTTTTACAGATACTGTAATGATTTGGAAAATGCTTTCTCGTTGTCCAATCTCGTGAACATTGTATTAAGTTCCATAAATATTTGTTGCGTGGTTTTTGTCATCGTTGTGCGTAAACAATCTCACATTCTTCAGTTATATTGGTCATTTTAATAACTACAAAATGTAATTATGTATATTAATTATTTTTTCAGTTGTTGGAGCCTTTTATGGCTGTGAGCAATAAATTATTTTTAATATCAGCTTTAATACAAATTGGAATGTTATGTTGGTACGCGGATGAAATTTTTCATGCCGTAAGTAGTCGTACTTTTCTTTTAAATTTTTGACAATTTTTACATGATTGTTGCGAATTTTACATATTTAATGTCTCCAAGAATTTTATTTGAATGTAAGATTAACTTTTGATTCATAAGGTTAGAAAATTGTAAAGCATTTTCAGCCTTGGAATCTTTTAATATATACCTGAACTGAACCAATAAATAATTTTAAACATTTTTCACCATCGAGGAAAGTGTAATACAACCAAAAATGCAAAATATTACACCAAGAAAATCATTCATGGACCAAACTCTCATGTCGAGGTCCTCATAGTGAAGGGCAAAAACCTGTCAAGTTTTTATAATAAATGGTGGATTTCATATAGAATGCAGACGTGGCGGCCGCGGCGTATAATAGCGGATGGTACCGTACTAATCCTCGCAGCAGACGTGTCCTGCTTTTCCTTATACAGAGGTCAGTTATACCACAAATACTGTGTAAGTATACAACAATGTGCACCTAATCAATTTAAAACTTAATATTGACCAATCCCAGTTTTAAAGTCCAAACAAATACCCTAATTATATTATTAATATACTTACTAACCTTTTTCAGAGCTCAAAAGCCGATCGCCTTCACTGCTATGAACTTCACAAACATTACCCTCGTCACTTATGCATCGGTAAGTCTTATGCGTTAGTTCAATGCCTGCCTACCACCACCAGTAATAGTAGTATTATCGTAAGGTTACTTTGACGGGGCTATAACCAACGTCATCATCATCATCATCACCAGCCGGAAGACGTCCACTGCTGAACATAGGCCACCCCCTTGGAACGCCACGATGAACGACAATTGGCTATTTGCATCCACCGGTTACCTGCGACGCACAAAATGTCATCTGTCCACCTAGTGGGAGGCCTACCTACGATGCGTCTTCCGGTTCGTGGTCGCCACTCGAGAACCTTTCTTCCTCGGTTATCGGTTCTCCACATTGCCACTTCAACTACGTAGGTATATGGACGTCTCTACCTCGTGTAAAGTAATATAATAATAATACTGCTATTAGAGGTGATGGTAGGGCTCCTGATCATTTTAGCGCCTATCATAATAGTAATATTTACCTACTACCGTACTCAGATATCGTTAATGAACCATTGACACGTCATTTATTATAGATTTCAATAATTAGTTTTGTCCTACATAGTTGAATTTCTTTTTCAGATTCTTACAAGATCTTATTCCTACTTTGCGTTGCTATACACAATGTACAGTGAAAAGTAGAGCAGAACACATAACATGTTTAGACGTTGTAATAGGCATTATTTAGAAAGATAGTATTTTAGCGCTTATAAATTTAGCGACACTAGAAAAAAGTTGCAAAACGGTACAAGGCATATGGAAGCACTATCCACTTTTCTTTGTTAGACGCTTGCTGTTTAGATAAAAGAGAATTAAAGTACTTGCTGCGATAGGCTACGATGAAGAAGACACTCCTCTTTGGTAGTAGGCACATCCTCTTTGGATATGATAGAGGCCAGAAGTCAAAACAGCAGTTCTTCATATCTTCTCTCTTCTCAGAGTGTATTATGTATCGTCTATGGTATTGTGCGTTGTCATTTCTCCTATATACCTACTGGCAAATATCTGGATTATAAGATTTTTCGAAGTGTTCCTAAATGTAATAACTACTATAGTGAATACTTTCAGGATAAACGTTTATGTGAAAAAAACAGACTATCCATGTTTCCTTTAGGTAAAGCAATAATGTCACCGAAATCAATGAAAACAGATTCAATTGAGAATCAGAGCTTACCTAGTCTACCAGTACATCATCAGAATGCTCTTAATACAGAACACAGTTCATCAGAAGCAAACAGTGAACTTATTCTAAATATCAATGACTCCAACAGTGAAAAGCAAGTCGAAAGGAGTGAACAAGAGCTACAAGAGTTAAGGAAACATCGCATCGAAATTAAGGCATATTCGGAACCAAAATTCAACAACTCCAGTAGTTTCCAAAATTCAATACATAACTACTTACGGGTTACAGAAAAAAGTAGACCTCCTTATTTAAGAAAGCCAGTGGCATCAGGAAATAAACAGAAATTTCGGCGACATGACAACGTTTATCGAATGCTAGAATCGGTAATAAAATAAGTACTTGTTTCGGATATTTTTTTATTCAACTTTTACGTTCACCTGATGATTATCGACCTTACCGGGCATAACCTATTAAAAAATTGTTTAAGATCTATTTTTTAAAGTTATCGATTTATTTCTAGCCAAGTGAAGAAGTAGAAGACATTGAAATTAATTCCATGAGCTGCATACATCTGCCGAAACTGCAGCCGGACGAGGTACAATTTCTGCAGCTCGTATCGGCAGATGACGTCAACTCCTTAAAGAAATATCTAGATGATCACCCGACATTGAATGTTAACTGTATAAATTTTCAGGTCAAAATTCCGGTTTACTTTACTTGCAGTTAAATAATAAGAGAATGGATAATAATATTAAAGTGTCACCTTACAGGGCATATCGGCATTACACATAGCCGTACAAAACAGATCGGTAGCGATGGTGGGATTTCTCTTGAGATGTCCGAATGTGGATATTGGTGACACAGTGCTACACGCCGTGCGAGATAATAACATAAAGATACTGGGTAAATGGTCGTGTTTACTTTCACTTGCCTTTTATAAAGATTTGCATGCTAGCCAGTGGGTGTTCATTTACAGTAATGTTGCTGGATGCTCTGAAGAAGGTTTCGCCAGGTTTAGAGTTCGCGGGTGCAACACATTCTGTTGACTTCGCCCCACATATCACCCCAATTATACTTGCTGCTCAGATGGGTCATTATGAAATTGTAGAACTACTTATGCGTCGCGGGCACACTATCTCCAAGCCTCATGCCCCCGACTGCTCGTGCGTTCCTTGCAAGTATGTACATACCTATTTGTTAGCTTGAATTACGAATCCTGTCACTTTTACTCACTTACTTTGTATCTCAAACGATGTTATTCATTTAAACAACATCTTATTTTATAAGAATATATTAATATCATTTCTGCCTTTCGTTGTTAATCCTAAACTGTTATGTTTTATGATATTAAAATTGATGTATAACAATAATAATATCTTAGGACAATCCACACACGGTCATCCGATCCAAACTAGGCAGAGCCTGTACTATGGAAACCAGACAACTGATACTAATACCTAAATACTTTTTTTTTTGTAAATACATACATATATAGATAAACAACACCCAGACACTTGGCGGGAATCGAACCCACGACCCATCGGTTAGCAGGCAGGGTGTCTGACCACTAGACCAACGTATAATGTATGTATGTATGTATGTACGTGTAATGTATGTATAACTTACTAATTGTTCAAAAGTGTTTTATAGTCGAAATTGTGTGGCTATTTCTCTATAGTTTTACTACTACTTATTATTTTACTTTGAGTCAATCAATTTTGTAGCGTTTTGAATTGGTAGCCCCATTTCAAAATGGTACAAAATTGATTATCTTAATTATCTACAATTAATCCTTTGTTAAAATACAAATTATTTGCATGAGTGGAAACGACTCTACATCACATATACGTACTTATATCATTCATTGGTTTTCAAAATTTCTGTTGCTACTGAGTTTCCTCTGTATTATGATCGTTTCTTGAATGTTCAATGATTTTTTTTCTTAGAAATTCATTGATGAACAACGATCCCCTACATACGTGCAGCGCTCGTTTATCTGTGTATCGAGCTATCTCCTCACCATCCTATCTAGTCTACGTGTCATCAGACCCCATACTGGACGCGTTTTACCTGACTGCGGAACTAACCGCCAATGCCGCCGCCTGCAGACAATTAGCTGCAGCATACTTGCAACTGGGAGATGACGTTAGCTCGTTCGCTGTTGACCTCATAGGTGAAGATATGCTTTCACTGTACATAATCGTAATTTTTATGCTAGAAAGCCAAAAAATAGCCTGATTGTATTTATTTTGAGTAGGATGCTGCCGTACGTCTGAAGAAGTAGAATTGATATTGAAGCAACGGTCCGGATGTGAAGGCCGCCGTCATTTTGTTTTACCGAGACTCCTAATGGCTGTTGATTATAAACAAAAAGAATTTGTTGCTCATCCAAACACGCAGCAGGTATAAAAAGGTGCCAAATATATGTAGGTACATGTTCAAATGTGATTTATTGACCTACTTCGAACAATAATTGTTCAAACTATGTCGGTCTTATTGATATTTCTGTTCTTAAAAATATTAACAATTAAATCAAAATTCAACAATGCGGTTTAACAATTATATTCCATGACTCTATAATTTTAAGTGTGTCACTTATTTCAACGCAGGTATTAGAAGCGTACTGGCTAGGCGATTGGCACAGTTGGAGGTGCAAATCTGCGTTAACAAAGGCATTAATAGTTCCAACCCGAGTGCTCATTACACCAATTATTTTGTTCGTTTGCATGGTGAGTTTATTATTTTCTTATTGTACGCGCGTCAGTAAGAGTGTATGTCTAATTGTTACATTCTCAGTTAGCGCCTCGTCATCGCGTAGTCACGCACTGGCAGATACCGTTGAACAAACTGATTACTCACGTCGCGGCGTACTTCGTATTCCTCGTCCTGGTCTTCTACATCTCTAATCAAGATAAAGCCGAGCTGAAACGAGGACCGCCAAACACAGGTTCGCGCTTTTTCTGATGACTCTGATGAGATGCTTTGTCAAGATTATCGCAATTAATTGCACACGATATTGCGATCTGTTGCGGTTGAATAGTCTATCATTATGTGCTACACAGTTAGTTGCTGTGTGTACTACAGAATAACGCTTTTTCCTTTTCAATGATAACAGTAGGTAAGTTCATCTATCACTTGCTTGACGAGGCACTGCTTAACAGCAGAAGTTAAATGTGAGCCACTGGGATTTTGGATCGGTCTTGCTCACCATCAAAAAGTCTGCTTGTAGTGGCTTCGTGTGGTAGAAAGAAAAGAAAGAAAGAAAGAAATTTTATATGACTGACATAGATAGGTAATTAATACAACAGAAGTTCGAAAAGTAATAACAACACACACAAAAAAGTAACAAACAACAACAAGAAATACAAAAAACAAAAACACATATCCATGTCAGTCATAAAAGGACGCACTCAGCTCATGCCGGAGGTCTTGTGTGACCACCGACGCTGGTTTTCAGTGCGCCCTTAAGCCTTTCAGTGGGGGTAGGTCACCCCCTTCCCTCCAATATGGCTGCAGCTCGCGCGCGGGTGCTGCTTGCGGGGGGGGGGGGTGTGTAGACTGGTCCGACTGCTATCTCTTTGGCCTTTTAGTTTTTAGATTGTTGGATTTTCCTTGTTGTTTTCTGGTGTTATCTTTCCAACGGCAGGACTCAGTCGCTGATGTAATTAATAACCGGTGGTAACCTTTTAAAAAATACCGTAAATGTGTTAATCCTATTTAAAATAAATAGTTTGAATTTGAACTAAAGATGAGTTAACATACCTGCACATTGACGATATTATCATCGATAGTTATTTCATAAAATACTTATGTAAAAATTGTCATGCTCTTAGATATATCTAAAGTTAAAATTCCGTTTGTATTTACTAGGAGTCGAAGCTATACTAATTCTGTACGTGTGTGGCTATACGTGGTCAGCCATCCGGATGTGCTTGATGCAAGGTCCACGGCGGTATTTCTCTAAAATGTGGAACTGGGCCGAGATCATAATGCTCTCGCTGTTCGGACTCACTTTCGCCTTTTGGGTAGCTGCGGCTATAGACATTGCTGTAAACGGCCAGGATGACTTAGGTGATAATCATTTCTATATAAATTTATTATAATTACCCTGCTTCTATTTTTTTCGCGGTGGAAACCTTCAAAAGGTCCTCGGGAGCTGTGGGGCTCGACTGGGGTATGTGGGATTCTTAACTACTAAAACCCCCGCGGCTGTCGCATCGGCACATGAAAGGGGACCCCAGGGCTCACGGGTGGAATTTGCACCAGCCCCTCAGTGCCTTCCTTTGAGCTCGCCGGGAACCAGACACGTTGCTCACGGGGATGGGGGTTGCAACCCCCCCTCCGTCCTCCTCGGAGTCGCCGCCATTCTCAATGGACGTCCTTGGGCCCACGCCCCGAACGTCCAGCGACTCCGAAGAATTACACTGCTTCTAAACCAACACTCCCACCACCTCCAGTATTATTGTAATCACTCAGATAAGATTATTACCTCTTTGAATGGGCATTAGGTAGGTGTATCTTAATCGCGTAGTTAATGTTGAAACGAATAGGTACAACCCTAAAGGGAAAAATTTAAAATAATTGCTAAACCCTAAACATTGCTTGCAATTAACCTACACAATAACATGTTTAAGCAAACTTATCACCAATAAAGGAAACAGATTTTCTAAAATAGGTACCTACCAACTGCATAACCTAATTGAGATAATTATGGGTATCTAAGTAAGTCAGTGGTATCTAAGTAACAATGCTCAGACAACCATTAAACAATCGATTGGTTATCTTCACCTTAATTAAATCATACAAACTTTCAGACCCAAATCGAAGTACTTAGTCATGAATAATAGAGTAAGATTTAAAGATACATAATAACTAATGTTCTTTTATTCAGAACGCAAATATTGGAACCCATATGACCCAACATTATTGGCTGAAGGCACGTTTTGCCTAGCAACCATATTTGCTTTCCTCCGACTCATGTTCCTATGCCAACTGAACTACCATCTGGGTCCGCTGCAGGTATGCACATTTTACATTTAAATGTCTTATTGATTCCTTGCAAGAATGCCCTCGTTAGAAAATGTTGCGCACGCCTTCATTTAAATTAGATGCCCTTCTTTGGCATAGAGCTACCTAGAATAGTATTACGGATCCCAGGAACGATTTATAGCCATACTATTATTATCTAGATGTTATTTTGGGGATAAATTTCCTATATTAATAAGTCCACAGAATTTATATTATTGTGCATAGAAAAACCGTTCGTTTTACAAAATGGTTGATCATGCGTTCAAATCCTGCGAGGAGAAACAACTTTATATAATAATAATAATAATATCTTGGGACAATCCACACACGGTCATCCGATCCCAAACTAGGCAGAGCCTGTACTATGGAAACCAGACAACTGATACTAATACTTATATACTTTTTTTTTTGTAAATACATACTTAAATAGATAAACAACACCCAGACACTTGGCGGGAATCGAACCCACGACCCATCATTTAGCAGGCAGGGTGTCTGACCACTAGACCAACGGGCCCGTCGTATATTTTTGTTTCTTACTAGTTAGAACAATGAAGGCCGATTATTTGATTGGCTGAAGAGAAAGACGATCTATGTTATGCGTCAAATGGGTATGCCGGACGTGTCCCATAAAGGAAAAAGAGTGTATCCAGTTTAGTTAGCCGTTGTGAAATGATTACTTGTTGGCAGGGCCCTTTTACAGTAGCCCTTCCAAATTAGAACCACAGCAGTGTCAGAAAATATTCCGGCAAGCAGCAATGAGTAAACATTGTTGTGTTCCAGTGTAATTTAAAAATTAACAGTCTAACTGCCGAACCGACAAACGTCAATTAAAGTTAATGATGATTAATCCATTTTTTGAAATCGGACTATTTCAACACTCGAAGCCAATTAATACTAAATACGCGGATAGTGAGTAGAGTGACTTAATTAGAATTAAAGTTAATTGGGGTTTGTGAGTGCGGCAGTCAGTTGTCGAGTGGCAATATTTAGGAATATTAATTTTAAAAAATCCAATGATGCAGTTTTAGTTTTCATATAAATCGAGCCCGTGACTCCTTTTTCGCTATTCCCTTATAGTTTCAGATTTGGCTATCTAAGCCCACTTGAAAAATTCGCCCTGTAGGTATATAGCCGTCGTTCACCAGCAGGCAAACGTCTTGATTGTCTCGTCATTAAGTAAAAAAAAAATATGCCCCCTATATGTTAATAAATCGGTCAAGCTAGACTGTAATATTATACAACCACAGAATAAAACGTATGTCATAAACAATACATATATATTGAAGCAGTAGCGTTAATAGGTCTATTTAATAGTATTAGTTAAATGAGACTCATGTTTTTACAACTGGGACCTGGAATCTCTTAAGATAATAAAGTGAATGTCACTATTATCTAGGACAGACAAACTCAGGTAATGATTCGTCACGTCCCACCAATGTCACCTAAACTAGGAAGACAAGAGAAAGTAAAAAGCATTTTCTAGTAGTAATACTTACCTACCGACTAAAAAATATCTTTACACATCGAGCACGAATCTGATAGGTATCATATTAGGTATATGTTGCGATTGTCGACGCTAGGCGAATCTATCTATCTATACTATAATAAAACTCAAAGAGCACTTTTTCTGTACATTGAATATTTTTCCAAAATTTCTATGTGGGGATACTATACTATCGACATAGAGGCCAAAACAATTTTTTTTGGAATTATTGTCTGTCTGTCTGTCTGTCGTTCTGTTTGCCCAGGCATCATTCGAAAACCCGTGGATGGATTTTGATAGGACTTTCACTGATGTGTTGTGTAGAAGTAGGGGTATAAATTGGTATATAAAACATCACGCTGTGTTTCATAGGGGCTAAGCAGTGAAACATTACTTGCACATATTACCACGTAATTTCTGTTGTATATGAATAGGGTAATTATAGACTGATCAGTTAATCATTAAGATATTATTACGCTATATACAATAGGGACTGAGCAGACATTTAGTTTGCATAAGATATGGCAGTGGCGAAGGGTCAATTTTTGTAAGGGGTAAGCCGTTCCGGTACACCCAGGAAATTTTCATTAGATTTCTGTATTGTTCTACGTACTTTGCTGATAGCAATATGACATTATATATCTTTGAAAAGTTAAAATCTGTAATTCCCGAGCGAGTCCAAACTAGATTAGGAAAGAAATAGGCAAGGGAAAAATAACATTTCATTTTATTTAAAAGCCAGTTCATGAAATTTTAATGAAACTCCCCAAGTCCAGGTAGTGTATAGGTATTGTATCACATCCGCAACAATAAAAGATGCGAAACACTAAGAACTTTCATTATCGAATATCATTAGACAGTAATTTACGATGTTAGCGTGATTTACATTATGAACAGCGCCATCTATCGGCGGAATTGGACATACAATCACTATAGAACTTTTATAGCTCAAGAACGGCCTATCCGATTCGGCTGAAAATTGGTGGGGAGGTAGCTTAGAACCAGGAAACGGACATAGGACTTTTTATCCCGGTAGGTTAAGGTTAAGCAACGTTAGGTAAGGTCATTAAATAGATGGGTGAACCGATTTGTATGAAAGTGTGCATATCGGGTAGGTCTGAGAATAGGTCATACAGTATATTACATACCGCTAGGTTAAGGTTAAGCAACATAAGGCAAAATCATCAATCAGATGGGTGACCCGATTTGTATGAAATTTTGTGTGCATATCGGGGAGGTCTGACAATAGGTCATAAAGTATATTTAATGCAGCTGATACCATGATTGACGAGGATATATAGAACGAGAGGAGGGTGCAAGAGAGGAGAAAGAGGGAGAGGGGATTCGAGGAGGGGGTGATGGGGTGAGGGATCGGGGGAGTTAGGTGGAGTAAGGGGGGAGTGAGAAGGAGCAAGTTCGTAGAAGAGAGAGGGGAGAGGGTTCAGAGAGGGGACAACAGGGAGAGGAAGAGGGGGAGTGTGACGGAAACCGAAGCGGGAGGGGGAAAGAGAGAGGAGAGAAAGAGCATATAATTCGATTTTTTTTATAAGAGAGAGAGATATGGATAGAGATTAATCTAGGGAGGAGGGACAAAAGGGGAGCAAAATGTAATAAAAGCGAGGGCGGAGCTGCGCGGGTCAGCTAGTCATAAATAAATTAGAAGGTATTTTATTGATATTTGAGGCAAAGCCCACATCTTGAAATTTTGCAAATATTAAAGAGAGTCAGATATTATTATAATTAAGGTTTTTTAAGATTTGATTTAATAGTCTTGCAATTATCCAAATAGAAATATTTTTAACCGCAATGATTAAGACTTCACCTCATCTCATTTGCAGGTTTCGCTCGGAAAAATGACTATCGACATTTACAAATACATAATAGTATTTGCAATAATCTTAAGTTCGTTTACTGCTGGTCTTGCGCGGTTCTATCAATACTACAACGGAATGGTATACGAGGACGAATTCGGGATGAAGACAGTGCAGGTAAGCACACAGATCTCTGTGACCTGATCAAGGACCCCAATTAGACGACCGCTATGAGCAATTTAAAAAATTGCGCCCGCCAAATAACAATTTGACCCGAAGAGATAGCATCGCCCATAACGAGTCTCAAAATACTCTGTCGTAATGGCCTATCATATTTCAAGCACGTTAAAACAAAAGCTAGAGAGTAGGTTAGATTAGCCAACATCTTTACAATTTTGCTTTTCAAACAAACAAAGGGACGTCTAGTCCTCCCATTCTTCTAGTTTCTGATTAGGTATAATGTAATGTTTTCCAAATGGCTATCATTGTCAACTGTCTTTTTGTTCTCGCGGGGGAAGCCTTCTATAAGTCCCCGGAACCAGTGGGATTCAACCGGGGTATGTGAGATTCTTGCCCACTCAAATCCTCGCGACTGTCGCATCGGCACATGTGGGCTTTCCAGAGAGATCTGCACCAGGAACCCCTAACTGCTTATGCTTCGAGCCCGCTGCCGAGGGGCGCATTATATCCCCCCAGGAACTTGACATGGTACTCAAGGGGACGGGGGTTGCAACCCCACCGTCGTCCTCCTCGGAATCGCCACCGAACTCGATGGACGTCTAGGGCCCACACTCCAAATGTTCAGCGACCCCGAAGGGTCTACATGTCTGTCATCTAGTCTAGCTCCACTTAAATTGTGGTAGATACAATAAAGCGTGATATTTAATCGTGGAACTGATGGCCTCTTTACTGCAACGTAGGCGTTTCATGTTCAAAGGTCATCCGATTTACTACCCAGCCGCGATTTAATGGTCGGGTCTTACAACCCGTGTCTCTAGTTTTACAATTCAATACTGAGAATTTACCGACACAGCCGTTAACCTAATAACTACTTAGGTACGCAACTATTGCAGCTAGATAGGTATCTACAGGCTTTTGCATTGAATCATTAGTTCACATTATCTACAACTTATTTCATGGACCATTGCAACATACAAAGAAAGCTTTACGGTTAGGTACGGAAAAACTGGATGATAAGGTACTTGCTCGAGTTCCCGTGACTATAAAGAGAGTATTCAAAGTCGCTTTATATAACATTTTAGAGAAGCTATAATACAACTATTAAATATATATATATGTAAGTACCTATATTTCTACAACTATTTCGATTGGGATCGACAGGTAGGTATCACAATTCTCTAGTTTCTAACTACATTCTTTTAATATGTATCATACGTTCTACATTCATTTATTGTAATTCGTAGATGTCTCGAATTCGTTTTAGGTTTCGTCATTTACGAGTTTGTCAGATACTTTGAACACATTATTCTGGGCCCTATTTTGCATGGCGCCGTTAGAAAGTGCAGATGTTGTTTTGGAAAATACTAGAAACTCTAGGGGCTTAGATAAACCCCACGAAAACAGACACGCCTTTACTGAACGCATCGGCTATTTCTGCTTCGGATGTTAGTACCTAGATGTTAATTATAAACGCTTACTACTGCCTTATCGCACATACCTATTTGGGTATATAAGTAGGTATAATGTCATTATTGTCTTCCTGACTGTTACGTTAAATATTTGACGAAATGAACCAATTACGCAGGACTACTTGCTTTATTGTCAGAATCCGATAGGACGGAGAAGCCACACGATAGGTAGTGATCATGCGCTGGACCAACTTATTACATGCCCATCCGCCGCATCAATCGTCTTACTTTTCAGACTATCAAGTGACAATGATAATATTAATAGGACAATAGTCCATAACCCAGTAAGGACCACCTACACATATCCGGTGCAACCATAGGTTTGGGATTTTTTTCACGGAGCAACATATTCCAAGATTTGAAACCGCAACCTCCGGTCTGTAAAGCAAGCGCGTCCTCTCGGCTGCGCCACGGAGAATTGCATGGCATTTAGTTGCTGCATAATAAACTTGTTCATCGAAGAACTAATCATAACTAAGTATATTAACTGTGTCAATACAAGAATGACTAGTTACATGGTCAGCTCTGAGGTATTTAAACAAGTTAGTAGTACCTACATACAAGTGCATAGGTAGAGAACAACTAATTATTTTTTAACAGGTTTTGAAGTGATATCTGTCATCGTTGTGTTAAACATGCTCATAGCAACAATGTCCAATACTTTTCAAAGAGTTACCGATAATGTGGACATAGAATGGACCTTCGGAAAAACTGAGGTAACTATCTTGAAATACATAAACGAGTTAGGGGTTTGTTTGCGCAAGCGCACTTAGGTACGTATTACATTATATTTTAGTAAGTCTATGAGTTAAGTTAAGTAGATCATCTGGTCCCAACTTGAACGCTATGACCTGTGACCGTATTTGTCAAAAAGACAACATATTCCCATCATAATTTAAGAAACACGTAATTTAAACTTCAAGCTAGTAGGTATATTATGATAGGTTTGATCCTAAAACAAGAATAATCGTGTAATGTTAAGTAGATATACTTTTTTCGTTTAAACCTTATAAGTACGTCCCTGTTTCTGCATGATTGAAGTCTTTCTTCAATTTTACTACTACTTTCCCGAATACAAACTCAAAAAGTTTATAACCAATCCACTCCTTCACTCAAGAACATTTCTCAATATCTACAATTGTACCGACAAGAGTATAAAACTGTCACTAAATATTTAATGACCCTATATACAGAAAGAGGGTCATCACGTCAGAATTCAAGTTATATTGCATACCGACCCGTAAAACGATAGTATCTCCGTATTCAATTGAGAATGTCCAAGACAGTTAGCCTGTATTGCAATTGATTGTTTCAACTATGGACGTATTAGGCTGGCGTGGTGCGTTCGTGGGGTCATAAGGGCGCATTTTAGCTATCCCCAAAATATCAAAAGCTCTCCCCTTACCTGGGTTCATACATTTATTGTTCCGAATTTGATCTTGTAAAGAAGAACAGGGTACTGTGCTGGGGCCTTGCCTTAAAAGTGACCTGTGTACAGTGTACTAAACATGAGCACACTAATTAGCAGGCCACCCAGCTATTACGTAACCCAAACAGGTGAGTGGCCACGTGACAATATTATTGTCACGCTATTATGTGCGCTCATGGTATAAATTTGTAAGACAGGTCACTTTTCGTGTTAAACTGCCCTGCTATAAGAGTTCATGGTAAGGCCTGGTATGTTCAAATTTGTCGGAAGGTAATTCGTGTCGATGGTAATTTGATTTTTTACATCAGAGATAAATGAGGCCATGCTTGAAGAAGAAGAAGAAGAACTACATTTATTCGGCGGAAAGCAACACTTAGAAATATACAAAATAAAAGAAAGTACTTATACAGATGCTTGGTGTCATTATCGTTAGCTTTGTAGTTATATACCTACGTATAGCAAAAAGGGCATTTGAATTCCAAACCAATTCAATATTAAACTCAACGAATAGATACCTATCTACCCATTAGTAACGACGGCGGCGTTTTCGATTGCTGGAATTTAAAAATGGATTGAAATACAAAATACAAGTAAATAATAATATCCTAGAACAGAATGATCTCTTCAACGGCCGGCAGTACGGGTTTCGCCGAAATCGTTCGACTGCACTTTCTAGTGTATGCCACCCATTTATGGGGCGAGGTCCTGGAGAAGAATGGGGAATCGCTCGCCGTTTCCCTGGACGTCTCGAAGGCCTTCGATAGGGTTTGGCACGCTAGCCTTTTGAGCAAGCTTCCAGCATACGGCATATCCCATGGTCGGATCGGCTGGATAAAGGACTTCCTGAGTGACCGGTCTCCGAGTAGTTGTCGGCGGTTGCTCATCGAATGTCGATGACGACTAATGCCAGAGTTCCTCAGGGGTCCGTACTCTCCGCAACCCTCTTCTTGCTGCATATCAATGATCTGTTAATGCCCGATATCTATGGGTATGCAGATGACAGCACTATTGTGGAGAGATACATGCTGAGTGCTCGGGCCAGTAAGGATGTGATCCAGTCTGAAAGAGTAGCGATGGTAGAACGTGCCAATCGCACACTGCAGGCGGTCTCCGAATAGGGTGATGCCAACCTTGTGCAATTCAACGCCGCTAAAACACAAGCGTGTCTTTTCACCGCCAAACGGAGTCCTTTCACCTCGGCTCCTAATTACCAGAATGTATCCTTGGAATACACCGACCGCCTTCAGTTGTTGGGAGTTGAAATTTCCTCAAACCTTAACTTTGGGCGGTTCATTGAGTCCAATTAAGGCCAGGTAGCTGCAAGGAAGCTAGGTGTCCTTGCAAAGGTCCAGCGGTACTTCACACCGGGGCAGCTTTTGATGTTATATAAAGCGCAAGTCCGATCGTGCGTGGAGTAAGTAGGTACTATAGTCACATATGGGCTGGTGCTGCGAAATGCCATCTTGCAGCTTTGGACTCAGTGTAGAGGCGTGCTAGGAGGCTTATTGGTGACTCGGGGTTAGTAGAGACCAATTTACAAAGCCTGGAGCACAAGCGCAGAGTAGCCAGCCTCTCGGTATTCTACAGGATGCATTTTGGAGAGTGTGCACAGGAATTACATGACTTGGTTCCACCATCCCCCTTCCATCATCGGACGACACACCCTTATGTGGTAAACGTGTCTTCAGTCCGAACAAAGCGATTTGCATCGTCATTCATACTAAGGACAGCTAAGGACTGGAACAGATTGCCTGCGTCAGTTTTTCCGTCCGATTATAATGTGGGTGTCTTCAAAGCTAGAGTGAATAGGCTTTTAATAAGCCAGTGCGCTTTACCATCCTAGATTGCGTCACCGCTTTCCATCAGGTGGGACTGCAGTCAAGCACTGGCTTATAGTGAGTAAAAAAAAACCTGGGACAATTCACACACGGTCACCTGATACCAAACTAGGCAGAGCCTGTAGGTTCTATGGAAACCAGACCACTGATACTACATAATTAATAGTTATACTTATATTTTTTTTTGTAAATACATACTTAAATAGATATATAACACCCAGATATACAACCCACCCACGCTTGGTGGGAATCGAACCCACGACCTATTGGGTGGCAGCCAAGGTGTCTAACCACTAGACCAACAGGCCCGTCTTTGGTTTCCAAAGTAACCCTATGTTTTACCACTACTCTATTAAATAATTGGTCAAAAACAACTACCTATCACAGAGTATTTATTTGGGTCAAACGGTGTCCCAAAAGCGCGTTGAGCCCTTTTTTATTTTGGGACAAGGTATGACCCAAAAACAGGTTAAAAATGATCAACAATTGTTCTGCTTTTAGGTGCATATAGACTATATGCTGCAGACAACTCTACCATCACCGTACAACATGATCCCCACTGCTTCTGGTATAAGTAGTACTATCGAATGGCTCGTTACCAAAATTGCTAAGCCTGTGGGTGCTTACGCACGCTGGTCTCCATCTTACTGCTGTTACATCGTAAGTATAATGCATGTCATAGCCTCCGTGGCATATCGGATCATGCTTTTTTATTTATTGCCGGTCCCAATATCCTATCGATCCCTTACTATAAGTTAAAATAGTTACCATCGATAGTTATAATGACATATTTCAATAGTAACATATTAGCTGTTGTTCAAATGACAGTCTGTCAGGGTTTTGTTATCGCTCCATTTCGGAGGTTTATCGCGGGATATCGATGACTTGATCGTTGATTTTAACTTATAGTTAGGGATCGATAGGAATTGGAAGTTTGGAACCGGCAGTTAACCTAGTGAAGACAAGCAAAACGTTCGCCTGATAGTAAGAACGCCAGCCTATAGCCAGTAGCAAGGCTTAGCACGACGTGTAAATCTTAACACATTGGTGTGAGTATGACGTCATTATGACGTAGGGTTTAAAAATTTTGTATAAGGAATAACATTTCGGTGTTAAAAACTACGTCATATCTACACCGATCTGTCAAGACATGCAAGTCGTGCTAGGCCTGCTGCAGAGCACTGCCGCTCGTCGCCTTAGTTAGAGCATTAAACCAACTGCTTTAAGCTCATCGCCCGTGATGTTAGTTATATTTTTTTTTTGTGTCCGGTAATTTCAGCAGCTACAGTGGAACACGTAAATGTTTACACACTACTGCTTGCCGGCGGAAAATCTGACACTGCGAGAAGAGAACTGGAATTTATATCGTTCTAACTCTTCTGTACACTTTTCGAATTGATTCAAGTTCCATGGCAATTTAGCGTTTCGCCGGACTCTTCAGTGGTCAAATCTCGGGATCTACACTGGTGACCACTGTAGATTTTGGCTGACAGAAGTCACAGTGGTGGGAATGAGTATTGGGATTAGTCCACGGATCACTTGATTTTATTATTCCCTTAAAATGAATTAAGTGACACGACACAAATAGGATGTTCGCCTGATGAGAGAGATACGCCTGCCATACACGGTTGTATTGGACTGGCGCTCGCCACTTGAGACATTAGTTATTAAGTAAGTAGTAATAAAGTATCTTAGCTCCAATACCATCGACTCTGGTACCTGGTACATGCCTAGACCGTCCCTTGTACAAGACCACGCATGAAATTGTACGAGCGCTGGCACGTGGAAGAAATAATAATATTCTTCGACAATCTACACACGGTCATCCGATCCCAAACTAGGCAGAGCCTGACTATGAACACCAGACAACTAATACTAATATTATCATCATCATCATTCATCATTAGCAGCCGATGGACGTCCACTGCTGAACAAAGGCCTCCCCCTCAGAAGAGAGGGGTTGCCATAATCCCCACGCTTGGCAGGAGGCTTGGGGATCGCAGTATAGGTGAAAGATAAATCCAAAAGCAAGACGCTACTGCCCGTCTTCCTGTTCTCGCTTAGTCGCCTCGTACGACATTCAACGAGAGGAGATGGGGCGATGCAATTCTAACCCTACACCCCGTGGGGAGACAACTAATGCTAATATTAATATACTTTTCTAAATACATACATACACAAGTCTAAATTATAAAAGCACAAAAATCCCGACTGCAACCAAACCAAACCAAGGAAAATCCACCTCGATTCATGAAGACATTTCATTTGATACCCATATTTATGTTCTTAGAAGAAAAAAACACTAAATGGCGGCATACACATCTTAGAGGAGATACCACTGGAGAGATCATGATGCGCTAACCCCTCTGCCAAATTTTGGTCATATGGTCAGGTCATTCTTTATTTGTGTGCGTAACTTTTTGAATGTGTTGCGAGTTTATTATAGTGTGGGTATGCGTAAAATTGTATCTGTGTGTGTTTACTTCGCCTCCCGCACCCCGCAAAAGTGCCACGAAAAATTTGTTCGGGGAATCGACGCCATACTAGCTCCATTCTAATTACTCTGAGCATACACATACATACTCTCGAAAAACATAGCCCTCTTCCTGGGGCACTCGGGCAATAGATAAAACACCCAGACACTTGGTGGGAATCGAACCTACGACCTGTTGGGGAGCGGCCAGCAGGTCCGGATCTAGGGGGGGGCAAACCGGGGCAATAGCCCCGGGCAGCAGTTTCAGGGGCGCCAGTCATAATATAGTTAAAAACAAAAACTTGCTCCACAATGCGCCTAGAATACGGAAGCCTGGTTGGTTGACTTGTAAGGAAAAGGCGCCACACAGGCCCACACCACAAGTAAACATGTGATGCCGATTTAAGATTTGAGTTTTTTTCACTAATTTCTCTGAAGCCACTATGAAGTCTCTGCCCCGGTTTGAAAAAATCGTAGATCTGGCAGCCAGTGTGTATCCACTAGCTTGACCAACATATCAACGGCATTGATCAAATCAATTATAGTTATAGCACATGTATAAGTATACCGCACAAAGTTTATAGGTAGTAGTTATCTACTTACACACTTATAATTATTTTAATGCTCACCAAAGAAAATACTATTACATACACTTTAATTCGCGTTCCAAACATGCAAAAGACCAATCTGAAATCGATCTCACATATTTCAATGAAAGTGGTAAACAATGACTTACACGATATCACAAATCGCATGATGCGTACCTGTTCAAGGTTGTAATCGTTTAGAAATAATTATTTTTGCATTAGGAACGCGATGTGGAGGCGAATGTGCAGAGAGAGTTCCCAGCGCTGATGTCTGTGCTCGTGCAAAGATACTTTAGAGATAAACAATCGACACGGATGTGTGTCAACGGCGTCGAGAGTGAACTAGAGGGAATTGGTCGAGACCTGGCATCACTGAAGGCCGCCATGGAAAGAAAAATGGTTTAAGGAAAATTATCTATGCTGTCAATGTAGCTATTTACGAATAATAAATGTAGTATCGATGTCTGAATTTCTTTTTTCTTTTAATCATGGTAGGTACTTACATACAATAAAACAATTTTAACATTTTAATGTTTTATGTATGCATACTTAAATTAACGATATTTACATGTAAACATAACAAAATGTAAAAAATATGTTGACCTGACCCTTGATATTTAATTTAAAAACAACAAGAACTACGTGCTCTTTAATCAGTTACGGCCAGGATAATAACCAAAATTGTTTTTTTTTACTTGTTTAGCAATGAGATGGCGGCGGTGCTAAAGGGAGGATCCTCCGACCGAGCGAGGTGTGATGCTCGGTCAGGGCCGAAGCCCCCGGCAGTTGACTGGATGTTGTATATATTCTCCGAGTTGGAGAAACTTCGCTTGCGAGATTCAGGATTCGGAGGTGGCGCCATCTATCGCGTTGTATGAGGTACTACTAGCTTCTGATCGCGGTATACCACATGTGGCGACATCTGGTTATGTCGCGTCGCCACATCACTCCCCCCCGAAGACTGGAAGTCGATGAACGGTCTTCGTGTGCCAGCTTGTCCTTGCGCTCCAGTCGCTATGCCAGTGCCAGTGGATGCAGTCCCAATGAGTCGGGCTGCTACTGCGTCGTCCTCAGTGAGTCGAGATGTGCAGTGGGTTATGGCTGGCGGCTGCTAGACGTACCGGTGAGAGAAATGCGCTCTTCTTACGTGAACCGGCCATAGTGCAGAGGTGCTGTGCCAAGTTGTGGCCGAAGGTAGACCAGGCTTGCATCTGCAGCTGCAATGCGGTGGTCGTCCGATGAGGCCGGGTACTGGCTGGCTTGTGACTCGCTGGTTGTTACTGGAGAGTTGCTGCTGTGGGGAGAGAGCGATGGCGAAGCTGCGCTGTTGTCCGGATCTGAAGGCTGCGTCGATGTTCTGTGCGGGGTCACCAGTTTAGCGATGCAACGGCGGCGGTGCTAAAGGGAGGATCCTCCGACCGAGCGAGGTGTGATGCTCGGTCAGGGCCGAAGCCCCCGACAGTTGACTGGATGTTGTATATATTCTCCGAGTTGGAGAAACTTCGCTTGCGAGATTCAGGATTCGGAGGTGGCGCCATCTATCGCGTTTTATGAGGTACTACTAGCTTCTGATCGCGGTATACCACATGTGGCGACATCTGGTTATGTCGCGTCGCCACACTTGTATTATCTGTTGATATTGTGCCTCCTATTGCAATGTAGCAGCAGATACATATTTTGAAGTGGATATAATCAGCACTTCATGTTATCTTGATCCCAAGTAGTCGCTACCTTGTTCAATTTCTTTACATATTATTAAATATTTTCTTCTTTTTTGAAAATCTATTTTATTTTTATTTTATTTACATGTTTAACCCTTAGACTGACGTCAGGCAACATACCAATAGAAAAATCCATTGTGTGTCAGGCATTTGGCGTTCTATGTGTTAATAATGTCATTCTAGGTGATAATGACAGCGAAATCATCCAACAAACACGTTATTATTTTGGCCGTTTCATCATCAGAAGGGTTGTTAACATACATAATAACAATAATTGCACGTATTCACTGTACATACACAGTACAAATATTTCGATACATAGATTTTTTTTGTAAAACTGTTACAATACAAAATATTCAGCTAGGCAGGCCCAAATTAGTCCATTTTCGTCGGCGTGCGCATCCTATCACATCCTGACATGGAACTTGCCCGCCTTGGTGATGTACTTGACGCCCTTGAACGGCTTGTACTTAGCGCCGTACATGTCCAAGCGACTCACGCGCAGCCCGCTGACAGCCAACTGCGCGATGGTGAAGTGCACGTTGATACTAGGATTTGCCCCTGTCGTGTCAGCGCCTGATGCCACTGAAACCTATAATTGGTATACTGGTGTAACAAACCGCGTGGTCCAAATGTTTTTTGTTTCGTCGTAGTTAGTAGCCAACCTGCAGGCCCAGCACGACTTGCAATCTCGACAGATTGGTGTGGAGTATGACGTGGTTTTCAACACCGAAACTTCGGTTCTCTATACAAAAGTGTGAAATACTACGTCATCGTGACGTCATACTCACACGTATCTGTCAAGATTTGCACATGCTAAGCCTGCTGACAGTTGTTCAAGCTGTCCTTAGGCCTCATTTACGGAGACGCGGGGCGTCGCGCGTCGCGTGTGTTACGTAGCGGCGGCGCGTGAAGCGGCACGTATCATCGCACGCGTAAACACAGACTTATAGCAATATATGATGCTGTTTATAGAGACGCGGGGCGGGAAGAGTGGCGGTGCCCGCCGCTGCACCCGCGGCGGGCACCACCGCGGGCAACGGCGGTGCAACTCACTTTTTAACATACAATTTTCTTCTAAAAATAGACTGGCAGAAGGTTCCGCCAAAGGCATCGCTTCATCGAGAATCGCCGCTGCGTGCGCCGCCGCGATTAACGCCGCGTGGGACATGACGATGACATCCGCGGGCTCCGCCGTAAAACACGCTCCATTTCAAGCAAACGCGTGTAAAATCGCTTCTCTGTAAACGCACTCATACAACGCCCTACATTTGAATTTAGTGCAGGCCGCGCCGCCACACGCGACGCGCGACGCCCCGCGTCTCCGTAAATGAGGCCTCAGGTGTCGGACTTGGCTTAACCACTGCTGTCTAGATTACAACATCCGGGACCGACTCTTTACGTGCTTTCCGCGAATCACGGAGACGCTTACTTAAAATGCCACCAAACAGTCACCCATCTATGGACTGACCTTGCTGGATGTTGTTTGACCAGCTGATCGTTTACCGAATAGTGATTACAACTGGGTGTGAGCGCCTCTAAATGATAATGAGTAATAAGATGCCTTACCATGAATTCAAAATAAATACTTATGTATCTAAAAAGGCATTTTTTTTTTATTTTACCCTCACATACAAAAAAGTAACTAGTGCTTATATTCTCTGCTATTAGTTTTTAAAAGACTTCAAATACAAAAAACGTTCTTAAGGTAAGGTGTTTCGTTTTATCTTATTCTTATCCCTTCTATAGACTTACTGTCGTACTCACAAACGCCAATTAACTTTAATTCTAACTAAGTCAATTTTGCAATCTATTTATTTCGACTGTTGGAGCCGTTTATGATTATTTTTAATTATTGAATACGAGTCAATTGATAGGTATATCGACTTACTGTCTTGAGTTTTAAGTATTAATTGACTTCAAGTGTCGAAATAATCCGATTTAAAAAAATGATTGATGACCATTAACTATAAATGGCGTTTGTAGGTACGGCAGTTAGACACAGTAGTATTGCAAGCAGTATTCGCCAATCTATTTATCATACTTACAGTTCCTTTTATATTTGGCAGTTTCGGCAACTCAATGCGTCCGATGTCCCATAGTAGCACTTTACTCACAGGATCGTACGAGTATTTCCCTTGGTTCGCAGTGAGAGAGCAGTTTAACACACACTTGGGCATACAGATCTCAAGAGCTACATCTGAAAAATAATTTATATTTTATAGCCAATTTCGTAAGGGTTCGGTTAAGAATTACAGCACCCACCCATTTCTCTTGTTGGGTGTTGTAACAGGCGACTAAGGGAAAACAAGAAGACAGGCTGGAACGTCTTTCCATTGGATTATCTATTACCTATACCGCGATAACCAAGACGCCTGCCATGCGTGGTGACCATGAAAACCCCTCCCTTCTAAGGGGGAGACCTTTATTCAACAGTGAACGTGAAGTCTTCCGACTGATGATAATAATGACAAAGATGTTAGGGGTCCTCGAACAGCGAAGTAATACATCTTAGCCATGCGCACCCTGGTCAACCAGCCTTTAAGAATACGTCATATATAACCCCCACATTATTCATGTCGACTGGCAAATAAGAAGTCCAAGATGTTGTTTCCGCTTCGAAAAAAGGTATTTTTTTAAGTACACAGGAGAGGCGGACGCACTCAGCGAGGGGTTCTGCATCTTCTTTGGACGTAGGTATAAACGTTAGTTTGCTATATTCATTCTATACCTCAGGTAGCAAGACCAAACTGCACAATTAAGTTTGCTTGTCAATGTTTTTTCATAATTAAAAAAAAATGCTACTTAGAAACATACTTGACAGAAACAATTATTAACTGTAATTATTTCGGATTTTCCCCTCCACAAACTTCGGAGATAAGGAAGGTGGGAGGGAACAATATATATTTTTTTTATTATACATAAGCCTCTTACACACCATTTATGTCATCTTTTATACAACTACCACTTACTTTCTAATCCCCTTCCCATGGTTTGCTTGGGGCCAACAGTGAGGTCTAACCGTCCTTGGTCCCCATTAGACCTGAGCGTTAGATTATGTCGCACGTACAACGGTATCGCGACGACACTCTGCGACCCGATGTGATATGACATCAGACGGAAGTTTCCATCGGGCGGGATGAACGATAATATTCTTTCTGACTGAAAATAAACATATAATATACCTCATCCTCAGCCTACATTAGTCCAGCATACACGCCATTAAGCCCGGTCTTCGGTTCTCCTCATCCGGTCACTGCCAACTGCTTTGCGTAAATCGTCACTCCACCGGGTCACAGGGCGTCCTACGCTACGTTTTCCAGTTCGTGGTCTCCACTCCAGAACCAGTCTTCCCCAACGATCATCGGTTCTGCGGCAAATATGACCAGCCCACTGCCACTTAAGCTTGCTAATCCGTTGAGCTATGTCAGTAACTTTTGTTCTCTGGCGAATTACTTCGTTTCTTATTCGATCCCTCAGAGAAACGCCGAGCATAGCTCTCCATAGCTCGCTGAGCGACCCGTTAGTGACCACGTCTCAGCACCGTACGTCATTACGGGTAGGAAATGTACCTATTTGCAGATAATATAGAGAGTTCAATTAATTTGAAGACGTCCTCCGTAGTGTCAGATATATTTCCGCGAAGCAGTAATGCTGCTCGAGGATATAATGGCTTAATGACTAAATATGTCTTGTTAGTTTTTAAATGCCTGGTGTCCTTATATTTTTCTAACCCCTCATAAGTCCCCTCTTCTTAAGTTTTAATTAAATTTGTTGCGGGTTCAAAGACAATTTAGCGCTTCCCCGGGATTCGCCGAGGGATCAAACCTCGGTGTATTCGCTGGTGACCACTGTAGATCCTGGCTGACAGAAGTTAAAATGGTGGGTATGGGTAGCGGGATTAGTCCCAAGTAGTGTCTGGTGAGATGTAATAATGAAAATTTAAAAAACTTGTTAAACAAACATGGCTGTTTGCTTATGAAATCGTGGAGCCATAAACCCTTCAGGAAAAGCTTTCGGGAAAGAAGCGTGATACTATATCATTATTTACGTGCTGTTTGAAGTCTTTCAGCAATTACGTGAAATATGGATATTTCTGATTTTTTTCCTAATTTGCTGGTATAACTTGCCAGTGTTAAATCTTTAAGGAAAATATTTTTTTTTCATTGAGAACTTACTTCCCATCTTTTAAATCTCACACAAGGGTGGAATGATACATCATCAAACAGCCGTGGATTTACAAATGTGAGTGTCAGATCTGGCATACCACTCAGTTTGATGCAGCAATCAATCTGAAATGAACACTTAAATTAGCAATGCAACAGAAACGGTTAAGATAACTTTGACTTTATTTTAAGATTTTAGATCACAAATCTTATCAAGTCATTATGGGTTTAAGGGATGACATATCAAACCTCATGTCTTACACCTGAACAAGGAACTATTGTGTAAAATTAAAAGCTTACCCACCTTCGTTGTGTTAAGTAGATTTCTTACAAAATTCGTAGCGGAAGAAAAGGTTTACGTTAATAAATTAATAATTAACTTAGGGACTAAAGTCCCTATTAGCTAAAAAGAATACATGTAAATTAACAGATTATTGGTACAGCGCCCTCAGCTAGTAGAGTTCTGATATTCCCGGATCTTCAAGAAGCCATAGTTAAAAGCAAAAATATTGTAAAACTTCAAATACAGTCTTTGTTTAAGACCCTCACGATATCTGTTCAAGTATGTTTATTAAGTCTTTACTTACATATCCCTGTATTTCAGCAGAAACGGTGGCTCCACTCTTATCGATAATAGCGTCAACCTCTTCGATAACGTCGAAATAAGCTTCGTTGTTTGCATATTTAACGCCCGAGCGCCGCCACGGCACATTAGACAGCTGTCCGGATGGCAGAATTGAAGACACACTGAGGAAGGAGTGTTTATATTGTTAATCTGTTGATATTGCATCTAATTACTTGCTTACTTTTTCAATTTCAAGATTTCGATGCGAATTCATCTGGCTGTCTGTGACACCGATATATTTCAGGAACCACTGATACTTTAGCTTTAGGAAGCTTACTAAAAGGAGAAGAACCCTGTGTCAGAGGTATTGCTATGCCAGCAGTATCGAATGTTCCTCAACTTCTCAAGGGGCACCGTTGTTTTGCTGTTTTTTACTAGGTGGTAGGTTCCTTGTGCAAGGAACCGTCCAGTTAGGTACCACCGCAGTGTCAGATATTCTGCCGCCAAGCAGCAGTGTGTAAGCATTGCTGTGTTCCGGCGTGAAGGGCACTGTAGCTGGTGAAATTACCAGACACAAAGACTTAGTTTAGTTAGTTAGGGTCGGCAACGCGCTAATGATTCTTCTTGTGTTGCTAGCGTCTATAGGCTGCGGTGCCTGCTTACCATCAGGGGGGCCACACGCTTGCTTGCCATCTTGGTAGTATAAAAAAAAGATTAAGAGATTAGGATCCTAAATTGTATGTATTACATCTTTGCTAAATGAAATTTTATTACTCACTTAGACTTCCCAGTCACTGTATTAGCAATTGTTCTTAAAATATTTGGTGGTTTTATCAACTCCTTGAGAATATTACTTTCAGTGGCGAGAGGGAAACCATTATCCAACATTTCATCTAACAGCTGCAAAAAAACAATTAGAAAGAGACATCTCAAGAAAAAAAGAAAACACAGATCACACAGACTTATGTGTGTAGAACAAAAATAAATTACCTCATATACAACTACATAATTCTCTTTTATAATAGTCTCAGTGCAGTCCGAAAAATAATCCTGAAATGTAATGACAATGAGTTGTTTGCAATACAATATTTTCAATACACACAATCATTCTGTAGCTATCACTAACCTGGAATGTGTCAACAACTCTGTGCAAGAATTCTATAACAAATAGAGGTGCAACCTCCTGTTTGCACACAGCAACAAGTGCCACCCCACCTCTTTGAATGGAAATTAAATAGTGATGAGGTGCAGCCAAAACTGGAGGAACATCCTAATTCAATAAAAAAATAACATTATTAAATAAGCTTCTATAACTAAGAATGACTAATCTATGCATAGTATAAATCAATTGCTTTCTGAGTCTGTCTGTCCGTATATCCGCTAACTACTCCTAAACCACACAATGGATCTTTAAGCGGTTTTCACCATCAGTTAGATAATATTTCACTTATGGTTATGTATGTAAAAAACCCTAATTAACCTGTGTTGGATTATGCTCAGTGGAGGTATCCTGTTAATGCCTAATTTGTTGACTCATTGTATATAATATGTAGCACTTGTAGAATCTATGTTCGACAATGGCATACAGTCCACTTAGGCAAAGAGACTTTATCTACCCTAGGACCTCTGAATCATTGTATACTATAATTTAAGTAAAGAATTATTATTTAGTTTTTAGGTAGTTAGTTTACTAACTTTATAGCACTACTAAAATACCTTTATAGATTTGTATTGTTGAACCAATTAAAAAATGAAAATTTAGTTACAGATATTTCGATAATTTGATTTTGCTTTTGTCATTTAAACTTGCGATAATTATTTCCTATTTTATAAAGTCAATGAAGTTGCCGAATATATTAACAGGTGTATTATTATTATTATTTTCACGACCTATCGGGCGTCGTCTATTTACTTTTTTTTTTTCATTGTCCCGGTAAACATGTTCTATCCTCTTGTAGCTTATTATTTCAGCGTTAGTACGTATTTTAAGTATGCGTCTATATAAAATACTAGCTGACCCGCGCAGCTCCGCCCGCGCTTTAATTACATTTTGCTCCCCTTTTCTCCCTACTTCCTTGATTTATCTCTCTCCATCTCTCTCTCTTATAATAAAAATCTAATTCTATGCTATTTCTCTCCCCTCCCGCTTCGGTCCCCGTCACACTTCCCCTCTTCCTCTCCCCGTTGTCCTCTCTGAACCCTCTCCCTCCTCTCTCTTCTCCCAACTTGCTCCCTCTCACTACCCCCCCCCCCCCCCTTGCTCCACCTAACTCCTCCGATCACTTACTCCATCACCCTCCCCTCTCCCCCCCTTGCACCCTCCTCTCGTTCTATATATCCTCGTCAATCATGGTATCCGCGGCATAAAATATACTTTATAACCTATTCTCAGACCTACCCGCAAAATTTCATACATATCGGTTCACCCGACTCTCGTGCACGTAACTCAGAGGTTCTCAGATTTTGTTGTGCAAGGCGTTGCGAACGTTCGACACTCGACTCTCGTGCGCGTACCTGAGAGTTTCTCTGATTTTGTTCAGCAAGGCGATGTGAACGTTCAGGTGAAGATTCTCCCATACGACGTATTCTTGCTGCCCGTGCTTGAGAACTATGTTTAGAAAGTTGAGACCTGGCTCTCTTAGGCATTTTCAAATGTTTAAGAAAATGCTAATAGCGTGTAATATTCTAGCTCTGAAAAGAACTGTTGTTTAGCCCTGAAAAGAACTGTTGTTTAGCCCTGAAAAGAACTGTTGGTTACCCCTGAAAAAATCTGTTGGTTAGCCCTGAAAAGAACTGTTGATTAGCTCTGAGAAGAACTGTTGTTTAGCTCTGAGAAGAACTTTTGCGAAAGAAATCTAAAAAAAATCGCACGAAAATTATTAGAATTCGCGCACGACCGCTGCGTAGGTAGCCGGTAATATACTCTTATCTATGGGTAGCCGACCTCGCGTCTGAGCCGATCCTACCTTACTACCTACCTTACTCATAGATCTAAACTCCCCTCCCGCATGCGCACCGCCTTGGTGAAGCTCACTTCGCAACGGGCCATGCAGCAGAAATCTTTTAATTTATAAGCAGTAATATTTTAATTTCGCCATAACTTCAAAACCAAATGTCCAATTTTAATCATTCAAAGGCCAAATATTATCTACATAAACTGTACTTAATGATGAAATAATTTATTTTGATAAGGATTAATAGCATGAGTAAAATAAATGAGTTTCAATTTAGTCCAAACAAAATTCAAGATTTTTAAATAAAAAAATGGTTGTTGGGCCTCACTCGACATAGATACGCGCATGTGCTGCATACTTTTTTGTAGATATTTATAAGATCTACAATTAATTAGAACATTTTATGGTTCTATCTTTTATAGTTTAGGCAGCGTACGCAAAATAAGTAACTTTTCTGGTTGATTTTTTACACCTTGTGTCCGAAAAATCTTACGGAACCCTATTTTTTTCCAAAATAAAATTTAGCCTATGTTACTCGTAGATAATGTAGCTTTCGAATGGTGAAAGAATTTTTAAAAACGGTCCAGTAGTTTTTGAGCCTATTCATTACAACCAAACAAACAAAGTTTTCCTCTTTATAATATTAGTGTAGATATAATATTATATAAGTACATTTGAAGTTATTATTGGAGCAATTTTTTATTATTGTTAAGGTACACTTAGACCTCCCTGAGTCACTGGAGGTACTGGCTGAAAACCAGCGTTGGTTGCAGTTTGTGACCAGCACATGCTGAGCCACGTACCTATTCGATGCAAGTTTCCTGGGGCTGCAGAACATGCAGTTGTCTTATATTTTTTTTTTTATCTCTACTTGGTAAACGTTTCTTTGTGTGTGTTTCTCTGTATTTTGTTTGTAAGTACTTTGTGTCAAAGAAAATTTTTACTTACTTACTTATAGCATACCACTAATGTTGGGTTCCTATACTTATTCAAAGAACTCATTGTGTATCAAGTAATGAGGCATCACTCAATGCTCCACAAAATGTTACACAAAATGTTCACTGCGTTTACAAGAACATTTTTGGCACTAAAACAACTTGTTTCATAGATTTAGGAACCGGACGTAAATGTTTTACAAGAATAAAGTAAGTTCAGAAAACTTTTACCCACATTTGGAGATGCTCTCTGTGCTTCTAAATAATAGTCACATACTGAACGTGGTATAACACTACGCCAGTGTTTTTCAAGGAAAACATCCCTGTAATAAAAACAAAATATAACTGTATGTAACACAATGTAACATTAGAAGAACTAAGTAAGAGAAAGCAGTAAAAAGTATAATGATATATCCTGGGGACATCCATAGTGATCTGATGCCAAACAATCAAGTATATCCATAATCTTTACCACCCAGACAGAAAATATATGTGTATCTTACTACTTCTACACCAACTGGCCCGTCAACATAACGAATGTTATCAGTGAAAGTTATTGCAACAAAAAAAGAAAATAGAAAGAGATACTCATAAGATAATTGATACTGTATAATTGAAACTTACCCAGAGGGATTAATGATGAATAAACTGTGAATCATTACAGCTTATACTGAATAATATAAACAACAACAAATACCTAATTAAAGAATACAATTTAGGTACCATAAAAAAAATATTTCCCCACTCCCATTGCAAGTTTCAAATTTTAATAGTTTTTTTAAATATTTTATTTATGGCTTGGTATCAAGACCTTTAAGCCAACTTTTAATAGTTCATTGAACCAAAGACTAGGAAAACGATAAAAGTACTTAGTGGAGATACCACTAATTACTCTGAGTCTCAGAGTAAGTACCAATGGATTTTTATGGAATTGGGATGGATCTCAGAGTGGTATCTCCTATAGGGGGATGGATACTTTGTGGTATCGAGTACTTTTCCTTTCGATACCGATACTTTTGTACGCGATACTTTGTATTCAATACTTTTACTCAATGATTACTTTTTGACTGATATCGTATCAAATAAATCTCTAAAGTAACTGGCGCCATTGACTGGTGATGTCTGATGACCTTAACTTTTTTTTGGCCATTCTTGCTTCATCATGCGAGCGCTCTCAGGCTAAAGATGCGCGACCATGAATGATTCCAGTCGAATTATTCGACTATACTATAAATCATTTGACTTAATCGAATGATTTACGAAGTTAGTAACTATCTAACTTGATACCTGCTCGACTTTGATAATTCGGCGGATTGACTGATTACAGATTGACCAACTTACCTAGTGGAAATAAGAACTAAAATATTCTCATTAAAATGTTCATCAGTTTCACGTATTTGCATAGACAGTGGCGACACTGACAACTCACAGATAAGTTGGGTACACTCCTTAGACTATATTCGCGCCAGGACCCGAACGGAAAATTAGTAGTAGTTATTCGATTAAGTACATTAGTATATTACTAATATTCAATTCAAATGCGTAAATTATTAGTTGTAGATGATTCGAATCGTCGGATTAGTAACAGTCGCAGATTTTTATCTAATGCTTGTACAGTAAGACTTTTTTAGCTATTACTGCGACGCGCGATGTTATGAAGTGAAGTACTCGATACCTTGAAGTATCAATACTCTTGTTATTGTTATATTTTTCGATACTACTCATGATTAAAGTATCAATCAATACCTACTTTCTATTCGATAAGATCATGGAAGTAATAAGTACTACGTACAACCATGGAAGTAATAAGTACTAGTACTTATTACTTCCATGGATAAGATCTATTCGCCAAGGGTGCGATTAGGTATTTATCATAGATTTAGGATTTTTCACTTATACATTATCTTTGTATTTTATTTACATTAATTTTACAACCTTCGAATATTATAAACCATAGGTTTACAATACAACAAATAAATGGAAAACATCGATGAGTTTTCACGTTAGGTGTCGTCGATTTATCTATAATCGATGTTCCGAAATATAGATAATCACAATCTTGGACAGGCCTATTGGTTAGACACCCTGGCTGCCACCCAATAGGTTGTGGGTTCTATTCCTACCAAGTGTGGATGTTTTATCTATTTACAAAAAAAGTATATAAGTATTAGCAACAGTTGTCTGGTTTCCATAGTACAGGCTCTGCTTAGTTTGAGATCAGAGGACTGTGTGTGGATTGTCATATAGAATATTCTACTTCCTATCTGTTACACTTTGAATTAAAATGTTTCTTGGTTGGCAAATTAGACACAAATACAAAACCTCTGCGACTAAGCCTAATACAAAAAAATCCTACATCTAGCAGAGTAAATTCCTACATAACTACACTACCAGCCACAAATTAAACTCAGAATAATAAGAGAACTGTGTACAAAAAATTAAATTAATTACTATTTCTTACATGGTGTAAATGAAACAAACAAATTTTTGTTTTTTTTTATTAAGACATGTCTTATTGTATAAATTTTAACGGTTGGACTTAGCAACACGCTCCAGTTCGTCCTTCTTTTTGATGGCATAAGAGTTAGATGAACCCTTTGCTGCGTTAATAAGTTCATCAGCTACACACTCAGCGATGGTCTTAATGTTCCTGAATGCAGCCTCACGCGCTCCTGTGCACAGTAGCCAGATTGCCTGGTTCACACGGCGCAAGGGAGAGACGTCCACAGCTTGACGGCGCACCGTACCAGCACGACCGATCCTGGTAGAGTCTTCTCTGGGTCCCGAGTTTATGATAGCTGTCACAAGAACCTGAAGAGGGTTCTCGCCAGTCAACAGGTGAATGATTTCAAAGGCGTGCTTCACGATCCTGACGGCCATCAGTTTTTTGCCATTGTTGCGGCCGTGCATCATCAGGGAGTTGGTTAGACGCTCAACAATAGGGCATTGAGCTTTACGGAAACGCTTGTGCGCGTACCTACCAGCAGAATGAGGCAAATATTTAGCGTATTTTTCCTTTACAGAGATGTAGTCCTGTAGCGACATATCCGAAACCTGTACATCATAGCAGCTCCATCTCCCGAACAATTTGATTTCGGGAATATCAGCCGCCTGTGGCAATGGCATGGTGTCAAGAGCCATGCTGCCCGCTTCGACAGTATCGTCATTCCAGTTCTCCTCAGCCATTATAAATGCCTAAAAACAACCAATAAATAGTTATAACAAACTATGATATACTAATTACACAAAACAAATCACTTTTATAAGAAAAATACATACTTTTGCAAGCTAAATGAGGAATTATAACCTCGTATTGTCAAATGAACACGAGAAAAAGGAAGTTCTTTAGCGGAACATTGGCATTGTAGATAAATGTTGCCAGTAGCAATATTTTTGATTACTAACAAACAAAGCCATCTTTACCTAACCGGTATTTTACAATTTACCGCTATTTTCACGTGACGATAAAACGTACCTACAACGTAACGAGCACAGTGATTAATCTATACAAATTTTTTGGTATTAGGATAGGGTGTGGCGACTGGAACCTCTTTGCCACTTGGAAACGTGTGAACGTATTTTCTATGTGTTTTGAATGCCGAACAGCTCGGTTTAGAACGTCGCTGTTTGACTAACGGTTGACACATTCGTTGTTATTATTTAGTAGTGTCAACAGTGTAAAACATTCCTTGTATATATTTAGTGGAGAACAGGCGTGCATATTATAGTCAAATCGTCACTGTATTTTATAACATAGTGATAGTTGAATTACTAGTCGTAGTGTAAACGACACCCCAGTGCTTTGCAGGTGAATAAATGTTTTGAAACCTCGTCCGTCTTACTCATTTGGAGCAGATGAATAACGAAGGGTCAACCGACCCTCAAGGGTATACTTTCATTATATTAGTCCTCAGAGTAATTAGAATGGAGCTAGTATCGCGTCGATTCCCCGAACAAATTTTTCGTGGCACTTTTGCGGAGTGCGGGAGGCGAAGTAAACACACACAGATACAATTTCACGCATACTCTTGCAAATGTCTAAGGCGATGGCCTAATTGAACGCGATCATCGCGCGAACGAACGACGCGACCATCGCGCTATGACTGGCGGATGTACTGGCGGTCGCGCCAGTTAGGACACTCGCTCGACGTCCATATGTTTGAGATTGTGTCCACATGTTTCTATGAGCCCACACTATAATAAACTCGCAACACATTCAAAAAGATACGCACACAAATAAAGAATGACGTGAACATAATATGAACAAAAATTTTGCAGAGCGCATCATGGTCTCTCCAGAGGTATCTCCTCTAAGTTAATAGAGTCTGTCTCGTAGACAGATTATAATACAGACACATACCAAGCGTGCCGCCGATAAGGACAGAAAAATAAGTACATACTAAATTTAGAGTTGCCACGTAAGGGAAATTTTACCCTTTGTGTAAAGCAAATACGGAGGTTGTTGTAAATTATATTTTCTTTCCTAACCAAAAACCACTTTTTTGACACATTTACTTTTCTTACATTATATCGTCTTAATCTATGACAGTCTGCAAAAAGTACGAAAGTGATTGTTATAATAATGTCCTCCTAGCCGAAACGAACACAGCGGCCAATCTTTCACAAGATCAGCCATGTACGCAGGAGATATTATAGTGCACAAGTGCTTGCGTAGACACAAGTGCACTCTCTCTTCCGTTATATAATAGGTACCTCTCATAATCCGATGGGACGGAAGACCGACACGACTGGGGAGAAGTTAAGCGCAGGACCGACTTTTTACATGCCCATCCGACGCATGTGTGGCGTATCTCGGATCACGGTTTCGGAACGCCAAAGGGGCTGTCAAAAAGATGACAGCGCGCTAGTATCTATGGCAGAGACATGTTTTAATTATTACGATTACTCCACTGTATTATAAGTTGTTCTCTCTCAATTTGATTATAAGAGTTTATTACCAAAGCTCGGCGTTTTAATTTGACGGACAGGAGTCGGGCATACGTCCTATCGCAAATCCCGACACATGGATCATCTTACTTTACAGACAATCAGGTCATCGGCCTGCATTGTCCTAGCCAGTAAGGAACAACTACTCAAATTTGTTGCCCTTCGCAGGATTCGAACCCACGACGGAGGCTACAAAGTGAATGTACTTTTAATATCATATATGCTGTAGCTAAGGTCTATTCCGCATTGTTCACCTGAGTGATATCACGTGGTGATTAAAGTGGCTAAGAGCTGTAGATAATTATTAGCCTCATACAAAAAAGTTAAGAGATAAAAACAATAATATGCTATTTCCCAGAGAGGTAGGCAAAAATTGGCTTTCTTATAACTTAATATAATACATACTATGGCCATTTACCGGGTAAGTAAGTTTTTAGTAAATTTCTCCAATATATAAATCTATAGTACTAGTATCTTGGGACAATCTACGCTTGACCAATGACCACCTGATCTCAATCTACGCAGATCCTTAAGGTAACCAGATAAATGATTACAAATACTTGTAAACTGTATAAATACATATTTAAATAGATAAATAGCACCCAGACAATTGTTCGGAATCCTTCGGAATCGAACCCATGTCCTATTGGGCAGCGGCCAGGCCCCTCAGATCGTCGAACAGCCGTACATCGCCGCCGTCCGCGGCATGTACTGCTCGACCCACCCGACCCGATGTCCGTCCTCCTGGACCATGACACAACACCAAAACCAACACCGACAACGATGTCAAGAGTCGTAAACACATCAACACACAGACACCGGTCTCGCCGGCGAGGCCGAAGGGATCCGTACGCATGCAACCCCTCGCTGAGTTTCTTGCCGGTTCGTCTCAGCGGGGGCGCGTTGTGAACCGGTGGTAAACTCATTTTCTCTAAGCGGCAGCCCAAGCCGAGGCCGTGCCTCCCTGAGGTGCCCTTGTGCTAGTCGCTACCCAAACCTTTCTAGCTGGAGCGCTTTAAGCGCTCGTCCTCTTGTCCGGTGAAACAATACTATTCCTACAAAAAAAAAAGTGATGATCAATAAAGCAAAGTGACTATCAAGCTTCAGTTGTCCACCAAACTTTGATGTCTACTGAAAGTGTGTTTGGTATGTATTGGTGATTCAAGTTAGGCAATGCCAAATGAAACATTTGATAGTTATTTAATAGTCACTTTGCTTTATTGATCATCACTTTAATTGTCAAACGAGATAGGTACATAATAGGGGGGTAAATGAAACAAACTATTCAACGTCGGTACTATTTATTTATAATTCAGACAAATTTACCAATAAATTGTAACCAACAACATACATACATATATTTAAACAACATGCATATAGTAAAAGCACGATTAAATGTACAATGACCATTGTGCCTATAAATAACGAATGAATACGTCCTGCGCAGCCTTGGACGAATTACTTGAGCACTTACGTTATTTCTGAATATTTAAGCATTCGGGAATAACTTTTAGCAACCTAATTAATTCTTTTTGTTGCTGCTATCCACAGTATACAAATATCCATATTTTCAGAAAATCATTAAAATAAATTCGGGAAATCTGAGAAATTCTTCGATGCACCCAGCATGTGGGATCGTGTATGATGCACTTAATAATAATTTACCACTTATTTATGGTAGTCTTTCTTTTATACACTGGCAACACTGATAATGGCGATCAATAAACTGAAAATTTTAGGTTATGGATGAAAAACAAGAATTTATCGATCTTACACGTAACTTTCAAGTAAAATAGTAACAAATTTAGAGCAATAAGATCTAAATAAGTCGTTTACATGTATTAGTTTCTAAATGTAATCTCTAAATTGGCCATAATAATTCACGTCTACCTGTGAAACGATACTCCACTAATTTTACGTTCACTGTCACTTTTACAGCCTATAATACTGCACTGCACGATTCTTATAGGATTTCCACAACACACAGTAATGTCACAGTTAGTTTTTTATTGAATTTTAAGTTATTTATTTAATATTAAAACCACGATAAAATTGTCACGGAGCAAAGTGGGAGCAAACGTCAAATTTGTTTCGCACCCACGGCGCGGAAAAATCGAACACATGCTGAGGGACAAAAAATCATATACACTGTTTCTTTCTATCACACGTAACCTACATAAACGCATTCTTTTCTTGCGTGAATGAGACAGAAAGTGTCCAGCCCTCTATTGTTTTCTTCCTCTAAGGTCTGTCTAGTCAAACTTGAGAGTGGAAAAAGGCGGCAAATTTAAAAAAAATAGGTGTTGCAACCCTGTTTAAACTAGGAATAATCATACTTGATACTTTAATCTATTCGTTATACTTTAGAAGACCAAGGTCTCTATTGTGCTGATGTCGATGATGCCACTGGGCTGTTTTAATGGGTAAAAGTCCAACGTTACCCGGCCTCCACCCCTACGTAGACCGGGTGCCTTTTGAAGGTTTCCTCTCCGACAAAAAAGAGGTTAGGTCCCTTGTGCAAGGGTAGGTACCAACCCTCCAGGTAGGTACCAACGCAAGGTCAGACAATCTGCCACCAAAAAGCAATGTGTAAACTTTATTTTGTTCCGGCTTGAAAGGCTCTATAGATGCTATAACCCTCCTTCTGGGGCAGTCGGGCAAAAATTACCGCTTCAAAAGACTTCATAACCCATGTCTCGGGTGATGAGCGACAGTTTCATATATAAAACACTAATATACTGAGAAGCAGTGCAGTGTAGCTGTCTATAGGCACGTGTGTCGCTTACCATCAGGCAAATATCTAACTTGTTTCGTCATTAACTGCCACACTCACAAACCCCAATTAATTTTTATTCTAATTAAGTCACTTTTTAAAATCTAATTAGTTCGACTGTCGGAGTCGTTTATGATTAATATCGATTACTGAACACGAGATATTTGTTATATCTACTCATTATCAGCGTATTAAGTATTAATGGGCTTCGAGTGTCGAAATAATCCGATTTCAAAAAATGATTTAAGCATCATTAACTTTCATTGACGTTAGTAGGTTCGGCAGTAAGTCGATTAAAATAAAAGAAATAAGGTGAATTAAGATTAGATATTAGATTTTAAATACTTAATTGCACCGTATACATATTGCTTATCATTAATCTATGCATTAGAATAGAATAAAAAAATAGAATACAACAAATTTGTTATTTATTTGTTTAATTTAATAATCATCATATCAAATTACAGGATTTTAAACTCAAACTCACAAATCTTTATTTCAAATAGGCTTAACGCTAGCACTTTTCAAGGGTGATTTTTTAAAAGCTACCACCGGATCAGATCGCGGTCTTCACTGAGAAGATCCGGTAAGAAACTCAGCGGGCTTGTCATTTTTTAACCTTTTTTTAAACATTGTTTTGTTACAAATGAATCGACATTAGCGATAGTGTGTCCTGCCGTTCGAGCATAAAGCAAGGAAGAAAAGAAGAAAACAATAAATAACGACGAAAATTACAACAAACTAAAAGACCAAAGGGATAGTAGTCGGACTAGTCCCCCCAAGCAGCACCCGCGCACTAGTTAAACTGGACTATATTATTAACGAGGCACAGTTTTATCATAATATTTTCTTTTGTTCTTGTCTTCGGAATTTCATAAAACTTATTTTTCATTTACCATAGAGTCATAAAGTACTTATAAGTACTAATGCCTGAAACAAAATATGCAATTATACTTTATTATAATTCATTTCTATGCCTACAGATCATAACCTTACTTGTAATATCTGAGATTCCATAAACAGATGACATACTTATACAAGTGTTTACATTAACCCAACAGACATACATAATAACAAAATAGTACTAGAAAAATCCTTTAGGCGTACTGTATTTTTCTCAAATGTACTGCTACTAGAAAACTGTATCTTTACCCAACTACCAAGCCGTTATAGAAACATTTAATTTAATTTAATTACATCAAGATATTCCGCTGTATGCGCAACTTAGTTCCACGTTAAAACAGTTATATTCATATAATACACCAATCTCATACAAATCCTTAAAATTTATTTGTAAGTATCAAGACTAACCTGTAATTTCCGTTGACGTTCCGAACAATTTTACGTTTTCATGAAATACAGCATCGGATTCACTTTTCCTTTGATGGTATTTACTTATCATGTTGTATAACATTGCTCTGACACTGCATTTAATAGTTTAAGGTAATATTTAATTTAAAATACGGAGATTTATTCACAACTATGTTTACTCTAGAGGTTATGTAAACAACAAATGACATTTGTCGCAATGTTGTCAGTTTCTAAAACCGCAAAACTAGTAGTGTCAACAAAAACTAGACAGACTCTACTTAAATCAAATGACCGTTATATTAGTTCCTTCATGGGACTAATGTCCCATGAAGGAACTAATATAACGGTAAATTGATTTCACCGTGCACGAGCCGCATGGACAATAAAAAAATATTATTAGCTCCAAATAATAGGTCGCGAAAAAGTCTTTTCGTATTTTGTACTTTTTTGCTTTGGTACTGTCTGTTTGTATCAGGCTGGTTTCGATGGCAAAACATAGGCTAGCCTCACACGTACAATATTATTGTCAATACAATATTGACAATATTTTTCATCAATAATGAGCTCCGCACACTACACAATATTATTGTCAATATTTCGTGGTATAATTTGACTAAGTCGTTTAGTGGCCAGATTCGTGTGCACACGTTTCATATACAAAATAGCAATCCAGAAGGAAACGATGAATTAGACATGGTTGAGAAAATTACCTAAGCTAACATATAGCATTTCAATCTAATAAATGAACTACGAGTTACAGCAGAACATAATTTTAATAAAAAATAGCAGTCTTAAAAAACTATTACATTGATAATTGATAGTTTTTGTAGAAAATAAATATGATTCTATATTTCCGGGAAAGTTTCCCATGTGATGATAAACATCATCATCAGAAGCTGAAAGACGTCCACTGCTAAACAAAGGCCTCCCCCTTAGAAGAAAGGGGTTGCCATTATCCCCACGCTTGGCAGGTGTCTTGGGGATCGCAGTATAGGTGGTAGGTAATCCAATAGAAAGACGCTGCTGCCCGTCTTCTTGTTTTCCCGTTAGTCGCCTCTAACGGACACCCAACGGGGAGATAGGAGAGTGCTATTTTTACTCGCATATCCCACGGGGAATGTTTTATAAATTTTAGTAAATATTGGTTTTGGGTTCCACAATTTATCTACGTTTTTAGTTTTTTATCTACAATATTTTTATTTTTCTCGTCCTCCATTTAGAATAAAAACACGAACGTCTGCTTGCTTAGAAATCGTTTCTTCAACTAAAATATGGCCGTGCGCCCGTACACGTCAATATTATTGACAATACCCATGCCTCCCTCCGATATTGTCGCGACAAAATCAGAATATCTGGAAATCGACAATAAAATTGATCAATACCGCAATACGGCCGCACACACACAATATTATTGACAATATGCACTATATTGACAATAATATTGAGCGTGTGCGGCTAGCCATAGGGTACACTCATCTCTAGTACGTCTGTGGGTACACTGAAGGTTCTGTGCTCCTGGCCACTCATAAAAATTTGAATTACAAATGCTATTTTTTTAAACATACCTAAGGCTAGCCACACACACTCAATATTATCTTCTATACATCTATATCTATACATATTATAAAACAAAGTCCTCCGTCGCATCTGTCTGTCCCTATGCATGCTTAAATCTTTTAAACTACGCAACGGATTTTGATGCGGTTTTTATTAATAGATGATTCAAGAGGAAGGTTTATATGTATAATACATGCATGATAAAGTAGGGAAACACTGAAAATTTTAGAAGTTTCTAATGTAATGTCGGAAATAAACACATTTGTTTGCGCTTACATTGCAAACGCTGGCTGAACCCTACGAGATAGATCAAAATAATGTTTTGCAGTATTGTACACCTTAACAAGGTCTACAAAAAAGTCTGCGATGGTATATGTTTAACTCTTAGGGATAACCTACAATAACTATTTTTTATCCTTTACTTTTTATGAGAAATAATTAACTATAGGTAATTAAATTGTTGGTAGCATGAATTAGTCCCTTCGTCTATATAACGTAAACCTTACAAATATTTACACCAATGACAAAAAAGCTGTGAACGTTGTTCTTTCCGCTAGGTTAAGAAACATAAGGCAAGGTCATTAAATAGATGGGTGAACCGATTTGTATGAAATTTTGTGAGCATATCGGGTAGAATCTGAGAATAGGTTGTAAAGTATATTTCATGTCGCTAGGTTAAGCAACGTTAGGCAAGGTCATTACATAGATGGGTGACGGCGGTGACTCCAAGGAGGACGGTGACGGGGTTGTGAGCCCCGTACCCGTGATCACGATGACAGGTTTCCGGGGGCTATAATGCGCATTGAGGAGTATTCGGTGCAGATCCCACTGGAGGGCTCAGGTCCCCCCTCTTATGTGGCGGTGCGACAGATGCAGGGGCTTAAATTGGTAAGAATCCCAGCTACCATGATTGATGAGGATATATAGAACGAGAAGAGGCTGCAAGAGAGGAGGGGGTGAAAGAGCGGTGATGGGGTGAGGGATAGAGCGATTAAGGTGGAGCTATGGGGGAGTGAGGGGGAGCAAGGTGGGAGAAGAGAGAGGGAGAGGGGTTCAGAGAGGGGACAACGGGAAGGGGAAAGAGACAGGAGAGAGAGAACATAGAATTAGACTTTTTTAGAGAGAGATGGAGAGAGCAATAAATCAAGGGAGGAGGGACAAAAGGGGAACAAAACGTAATAATAGCGCGGGCGGAGCTGCTCGGGACAGCTAGTTGTCAATATAGTGCATATTGTCAATAATATTGTGTGTGTGCGGCCCGTATTGCGGTATTGTTCAATTTACTGTCGATTTCCAGATATTTTGATTTTGTCGCGACAATATCGGGGGGAGGCAGTGGGTATTGTCAATAATATTGACGTGTGCGGGCTCGTGGCAATATTTTAGTTAACGTAACGATTTTTAAGCAAGTTGACGTTCGTGTTTTAGTTCAAAATGGAGAATGAAAACCGTAAAAATATTGTAGATTCTACTCCCACCCAAAACCAATATATATCAAAATTTATAAAACATTCCCCGTGGGATAGATATCCGGGTAAAAATAACACTCTTGCCTATCTTCCCGTTGGGTGTCCGTTAGAGGCTGTCACGTAACGTGTAGTTTAGTATAGAGTAAGTCGTCAAGTTACGATATAAGTGTGAGCATATCTGTAGAGGTCAGGTAGAGAAAACCCGGAGACCACTACGACGACAGTTAGGTACCTAAGGGGAAAGTAGCGATTAAAGGAATGAGAACACAGGACTTACATTATCATTATAATATATTTACAGTTCTCTAATAGGCTCACAGTTCGTTTGACGGAGTCGGGAACGCGGACACTTATTAACGTAAAAGGTTCCTGGGCGCAGGGAAGCCTGCCCTAGCGCCTGCAGAAGCGAGGCGGCGTGCCTAGATGGCACAGCCGCAGCCAGGCCGTTAGACGCCGGCAGGTTCAGCACCGGCCACGAAAGTCAGCCAGCAGGCCGACCGATGTAATGGGGTGCGGGCGTCAGCACGCCACAACAGCAGCGCCCGTAGTCTCGTGGTCTCTGGCGTAGATAGTCACCGATCCCGGCTCAAGACCAGGCTCAACTCAGCCTCCAGTCTCACGATTTCAGAGTCTCGACCCTCGACTCTCCAGCACAGCCTCTAGACTTTCAGCTCCAGCTCAGACTCTAGACTCTAGACGGACGTTTATTTTTTCCGTCTTCAAACTTGACAGCTCCTTGTCTGTCCAATTTTGAAATTGTAATATTAATTTAAGAATAAATACAAATATTTATAAAATCTTGAGGTATGACATGGAGGTTGATATATTAGGAATGAAATGAGGTGATACACTACAAGGCGACTAAGGAAAAACAAGGAAATGGGCAGCAGCGTCCTTCTATTTGATTACCTTCCACCTATACCTGCCAATCGTGGGGATTATGGCAACCGCTCTAAGGGGGAGGCTTTTGTTTAGCAGTGGACGTCTTACAGCTGCTGATAATGATGATAAAACAAGGGAATCTTTCCCAGAAATATAGAATCATATTTTCTTCAAAAACAATAGTTCAGACGGTTTTTTTTACAACGTTTTTTTTTATTTACATAGGTTTTTCTTATTTATTAACATTGCTTTTTTTTCCCTTGGAATTTATCTTATTTAACGTTATTTAAAATAACGGTATTTAACCGGTTATATTTAACTGGTGTTTGTGGAGTACTTTTTTAACCGAAGCGTCGAGTGTTCATCGCCTCGTCACCTCCGGATTTGGGACTGAAACAGTCCCTGGCGCCCCCCCTTTTATTAATTATTAAGTCTTCCCCACACGGTTCTAATATTTTCGGATACCTTAATACTGGAGGGAGTAACTCTAAAACTTTTAACTATATTGGCTTTATTCCCAACCACCCACGACCATAGCTCCCACCGCTGAGTGAATTAGTAATATAAGCTGGCTATTTTCAAATAGGGTTGCATAAGCGTTGCATAGTGTATGACACTGGGCCTAATACCGTGTATTACCTTTACTAATAATTATATATAAGGTTTAAGACTTAAGTAGGGAATAGCTTGTGATTTTACCAATAAAAACAACATACTTGTACTATATCTTATGTTTTATTCCAAGAGCAGCCCACCTACAAATCTTATATGTAACAGTGGCGCACTCAACGTGTGTTTTTGTTGGGAATAGAGGTTACGTCAATTGCTGTAACTTAAAGCCAGTTATTAATCTCCTTCTAGAACCGTGGGTGAATTTTAATTTTAAGAAAAACCGTCTCGCGTGCCATAGCACGGAATTCTTTGTGTATCTTGTTGTTTGTTTTTTTATTTACATTTTTACTATTATTATTTTGATATACAGGTGCTCAATTTTTACATTTTTTTTTATTTAATAATTATTGATACTGACAATTTTATATTACCGATATTTTTTTTAACATTTTATTGACTACTGAAATTATACATTTTTTTATATAACTGTGATACCTGCGGATTTTAAATGACAAACTTATGAAAGACTTACTGTGAAAGACAGTTTATATTTTAACGCGTTTTTCACACTTGACTTAATGAAACACCCAATTTATTTTAATAAGGTCGCGCTTACTAATACACACAATCGCAGTGCTCTTGATTAAACATTTAAATAACGTTCTCTTTCCTTCACATCCGCATTTGTGGCTGTATATGCCTCCGTGTAGGATTACTGTGTAGGTTTGGAGAATTATTGTTTTTTTCTTTTTGGGGTAACAGGAATATCGAAGTTTATAGGCATTGGATGTTGTGGTTTGTGGTTGTGTCTAAGTGACTTTATAGGGCTGTATATGCCTTGGGGTCGCTGGACATTATTTTCTCCTTCCTCCTCCTCCACATGAGTGGCTGTATATGCCTCCGTCTGGACTATTGAGTAGGTAGGGAGATTTCTTTTAAAAGTTTATAGGTTTTCGATATTTCGGTTTGTTGGTTGTGTGTTGTTAGTTTTAGAGGGCTGTAAGGTAAAACCCCCAATTATCGACACTTTAAGGATCGCATATGAACATTTTTTTAAATATCTAATTTATTTATGATATCACACGATACTTTCATGCACTGGGTATAAGTTTAGGGTTCATTTTATATTATCTTAAAGTAAAAACGAGTGCGATACTAATAAGTAGATCAATAAATCAATTTAGATTAAGGCTGTTTTTGGGCTAGTTATCGACAATGAAATTCCATATATCGACACCCAGTAATCGACATGATCCAATAATCGTCATCTAGTAATCGACATGTTCTATTTATCGTCATCCAAATATCGACCTAATCCTAACACCATGCCCAATAGGGTCTTATTAAGTAAATTAATGATTTTAATTATAATAAACATACAGGGACATGTACTGATGTACATGTGTGTGACAAACTTACCTCAAGTTAGGTTATGACTTTTTAATGTTGTTTTAACAATATTTTTTTACTCAAAAATCCCTTTATTTTGAAAATAATCTTTAACTTAGAAAAAATCCCGTTACGTACTTTCACTATTCTTTTTTCACGTTTGAATTATTTTAACTAATCAAATATTTAAAATAAATTGTAGATCTATTTTTAATTGGTATTCGTCATCATCACCAGCCGGAAGACGTCCACCGCTGAATATAGGCCTCCCCTTCGAACGCCACAATGAACGACGATTGTCTATTATAATAAAGGGAAATAAGTGTCATCTGTCCACCTAGTGGGAGGCCTACCTACGCTGCGTCTTCCGGTTCCTGGTCACCACTCGAGAACCTTTTTTCTCCATTGGTTATCGGTTCTTCGAGCGATATGGTTTACCCATTGCCATTTTAACTAGCAGATTCTAAGAGCTATGTCGGTGACCTTGGTTCTTTGGCGAATCTCTTCATTACGGATTGTGTCACGCATAAAAACTCCGAGCATAGCTCTCTCCATAACTCGTTGTGTGACTTTAAGCTTCTCTAAAAGGCAAGCTGTTAAGGACCACGTCTCGTTACCATATCTTCATCACTGGCAACACACACTGGTTAAAGAACGTTGTCTTCAGGCACTGCGGAATTTCAGATGAGAAGATGTCACAAAGTTTCCCAAACGCTGCCCATCCGAGTTGGATTCTTCGGGCGACCTCTTTGTCGAAGTTATGCGGTATATAGCTGCATAGCGGTCAACAACTTCGTGTGTATCGTTGCCAACAACTACCGGTACGGATGCAACATAGACATTAGACCTGATCTTCGTCTTTTCCATGTTAATTTTAAGACCCACCTGTTGAGTTAACGCTAATGAGGTGGCTGAGCATTGTATTGAGATCTTCCAGCGATTCAGCCATAATGAATATAATCATCGGCAAAGCGAAAGTGAGTGATGTATTCGCCATTGGCGTTGATGCCGAATCCGAACCAGTCCAAGAGATTGAAAACGTCCTCCAATGCGTTCGTGAACAGTTTTGGAGAAATAAGGTCTCCCTGTCTCACGCCTCTCTGCAATCGGATTGATTTTGTAGTCTTGTCCTGTAGCCGGATCGACATGGTGGCGTTGCTGTAAAAACACTCCAACACTTCGATGTACATATAGTCACTGGGGAATCGCTGGAGGGACAGGATTACCACCCAGGTCTCGATTGAATCGAAGGCTTTTTCGTAGACAAACACAAACGCTAGACATAATGGCCGTCTATACTCCTCAGTCTTCTATATGATCTGACGGAACGTATGATTGTGGTCTACGGTACTAAAGCCTTTTCGGAACCCGGCTTGTTCGGGAGGCTGGACGTCATCACAACTGCGTTCAAGACGATTAGTATTGACTTTCAAAAACAGCTTATGCACATGGCTCAGGAGTGAGATATATCTATAATTCTTTAATAATGTGTTATCACCTTTTTTTTGAAGAATGTCACTACCACACCCCTGTACCGTGCTTCTGGCGTTGTGTCTTCGAGTAAGACGGAATTAAATAACTTCTGGAGGACTAAAAGTATCGGTTTTCCATTCGCTCCCAGAATTTCTGTTGTGATTCCGTATTCACCCGGACCCTTGATGTTCTTAAGCTGTTTGAGAGCCATTCCAATCTAGTACAGCCTGATGTCTGGGACGTCCTCAGTGTAATGTCGGGTTGGTTTAACTCTGGTGTCCTTATATTTTAAACACTGTTCCATTCAGTCAAACCATTTTTGAAAACATGTGGACCATTGGTTTAAGGGCGTTTTTTTCACGTGCTGGTTATAAGCTATCACGGCCTCTTCCGGACCCGTAAAAGACATGACAGTAGCCATATTTTCCTCAGTGAAAGCAGTTGAAGGCCGAACTTCACGAATTTCATAATGGAGAGAAACACGGCCACGATAAAATTCTGCGTAACAACGCATTACGGTGCTCAAATGACGTGCTTTCCACCCAAAAGCATTTTGAAGACGAGCAGACTGACTGCTTCTATCGCCTGTCCCATTTAAAAAGGCGTGTATGTTTTTAGGCGCCATTCCTGAAAACAATGTCGGTTATTGGAACACATGGAATATCCAATCATCGACACAACAGTCGATCGCTGGAAGCAGTTTGACGATTTAAATGAAAGAAATATATTTTTAATGTGCTGAAGAAACATAGCTAGGTAATAAAATAAAGTGAAAAAAATAATAAAAAGAAACGATTCGACATTTGACGAAGTTTGGAACAAGCGAAGAAAAAAAACTCCAATTACCGACAGGCGTATTTTCGTATCTTATTATAACCTCACCCTTGTAAAACGTTTATTAATAACTAGTCAATTTATGTCCTAATTTTATAAACAAACAACATTTTTGATACAGCAAAACAATTAAAAGTTATGAGCAATAAATCTTACTCACCTCCTTAACGATTTTACTAGTAAAACTAGATATACGATGGAGGATCACTTGCGGTCGAACCTTATACCGAGCCATTTTCTACAAAATGGCCGAATGTGTAAAACGTCATTTGCAATGACAAATAGATGACCCGCGTTTATTGTTTTACATTCCACAACCACAATCTTGTTTTACATTCCACACGTCTCCACAGAACAAGCAAATCGTTTATGGGCCAAAGTATACGCTTCTATAACAAACTGCCACAGGATATCCGAGATCTTCCACTGAATAAATTTAAACCTTTGATAAGAAGCCGGTTGTCGAAAAAGGCTTATTACAAAATCTCGGATTACCTAGAGGATAAAGCTGCGTGGGCTTGAACTGCTCAACTCATGCAAGCTTAGAATTGTAGGCTTACAGTTTGTAACACCTCTTAATCTGGTGGATTACTGATGGCTGTTTCACAAGTCAATTGATTGATAATATAAAGATTATGTGAAAGTGTTTTGTGTCTTGCCTGTCGAGGTACTACTTAACAGCAGAAGTTAAATGTGAGCCACTGTGATTTTGGTTCGGTCATGCTCGCCATCGAAAAGTCTTTGCTTGTGGCGGCTTCGTGTGGCGGGTCACCCCCTTCCCTCTAATATGGTTGAGGGGAGTGATGGCTGCTGCTCGAGTCAACTCGTGCGCGGGTGCTGCTTGGGGGGACTGGTCCGACTTCTATCCATTTGGCCTTTTAGTTTGTCTTAATTTATTGTTTTCTTCTTTTCTCCCTTGCTTTATGTTTCGAATGGCAGGACACAATATCGCTAATGTCGATTCATTTGTAACAAAACAATGTTTAAAAAAAAAAGTGAAAAAATGACAAGCCCGCTGAGTTTCTTGCCGGATCTTCTCAGTTGAGGCCGCGTTGTGATCCGGTGGTAGCTTCTAAAAAATGACGATTCAAAAGTGCTAGCGTTAAGCCTATTTGAAATAAAGATTTTTGAGTTTGAGTTTGAGTTTGTTTAACCTTGAAATCCTTTCAGAAAGCAGAAAACTACTCTTATTTTTATTAGTAAACTTTTTAAATGTCGGACAATGGTGCTGTGTCGGACACTGGGTGTTTTACCTTATATGCCTTAATTTTATTCTTCCTTCATTCTCCTCCGCATTTGTTGCTGTATATGCCTCAATGCAGGACTATTGGGTTGGTAGGGAGATCCCTTTTAGATGTCTATTAGTTTGCAATCGTGCTGGGTGTTAGTTTACATCGTTTTAGAGTTGAACCAACAAACTCCGGACTGCTGGGTAGGCAGCATTTGGAATGTCCTGAGGCTGGAGGCCGTTTGGCGGGAGTGTAGGCTGCTATGATGGAAATAAGATATGTATTTGGATTTGTTTTAAGGGGTAGAATACCAACAAACTCCGGACTGCTGGGTAGGCAGCATTTGGATTGTCCTGAGGCTGGAGGCCGTTTGGCGGGAGTTTAGGCTGCTATGATGGAAAAGAGATAAGTATTTGGATTTGTTTTAAGGGGTAGAATACCAACAAACTCCGGACTGCTGGTAAGGCAGCATTTTGATTGTCCTGAGGCTGGAGGCCGTTTGGCGGGAGTGTAGGCTACTGTATTGGAAAGCGATAGTTGGATTTGTTAAAGGGGTCGTACCAGTAGTATTTGGTTTTTTTTTTCTTTTATTTGGTTGAGGGTATTTTTAGTTTTTTTTACACACTATTTTTGTTTGTTGTTTGTTTTTGAAGGCCTGACTTGTTTGTTTGTTTGTTGTTCTTTTTTATTACACCAAGTATGTGTTTAACCAATTATGTCTAAGTAGGGTTGATTGATAGCTGGAGTACTTTTCGTTAGTGAATAACATGGATACCAGTGTACGATTTGGTTGTTTGTTCTGGCTTAACTTAGATGTTATCACTTAAATATAATAATAATAATAATAACAAATACACTTTATTGTACACCAAAAGTTACATTAGTTACATTTATATTAGTTTATGTTAGTTATATTTATTTCCATAATTTATTTGGGTTCGTCTTTTCAATGTTTGTAAATTGATTAGACTTACTTTGACAGTACGACAAGTTTGTAAAAAACGCAAGTAGGTATTAGATGAAAAATGATCGGTTAAAAATATTGATTGAGCGGTAAACACGAGAAAGGAAAAAACAAATAGCTGTTGAAAATCTTTCTTTCTTCAGTTTTCACTGTTTGTCTGTTTCTGTCAGAATGAGTGTCAGTCAAACATTTTCGTCAATTGTGCTCTACGTTGTCTCTACATCTCTACATAGATTCTAAGAACGAGCATTAAAGATTAAAATAGAAGAGAGCAAAAAGAAAAAATAGTATTTATATTAATTATAGTTTAATATTATTTACACTAATAAATTTATAAAGGATTTTAATAAAACGAGAATGAGCCAAAGATAAAAGAAAGGGGATATTTACAGGGCGAGGGATGTCATCAGTTAATAGATTATACAGTGGTACTATAAGTCTAGAGCAGGAAAAAAACATATGTTCCAAGGAACCTTCGTCCAGTCCACATTCGCACAAAGAGTGATCCCGTACCCGAATCTTAGCCAGGAACACTGGCGTGCACACGAATCCCAGTCGCAGTCTAATTATTATTGACGTTGCCAATTTATTAATATTTTTATGTTTGTAAAACCAAGGTTTTGCCGGTATATGAGGTTGTATGGATCCGTAGTATTTGCCTTTATTTTGACGGGATGTTTGCCATATGTTGTCCCAAGATTTCATAAGAGCCGGTTTAACTAAAGAGCGAAGATCGCGAGCCATACAGTAGCCGTAGGTGAGACACCCAGAAACAGCTGCAATTTTAGCGTAAGTATTGACCGTTTCATTGCCATTGATGCCAGAGTGGCTAGGGATCCAAGCCAGGACCACACGGATATTCGCGCTGTAACACCTGAATAATGCCTCTCTGATTTTAAGTGTTAAAGGAGATGTATCGCGTGAATTAAACGGAACCTTAATAATATCCTGCAAGCAACTTAAAGAATCGGAGAGAATTAGTGTTCTATTTAGTTTATGGGACTCTACATATATAATTGCCTCCAGAATAGCTATAGCTTCGCCTGTAAATATTGAGCAAATGGGAGGGCACTTAAAAGACAATATTATTTTGAATTTAGGAATCCAGACAGCTGCACCAACATTAGCACCATCTGCCAATTTGGAGGAATCGGTAAATATAGTTAGCCAGTCAGGCCAGTCCGATTCTAGAATGTTGGAGAATACTTGATTTGCTCCAGGACAGTATTTGTTGATACCCAAATTCAAAATAACTTCGGGTCTGAAAACTAGGGAAGCAAAATCTGTTTGAAATAGTGGGTGTTTATTTTGTTGATAGACAGGTGTAGGCACATTTTTAAGCGTATCAAAGCTGGTAACAAGCGCAGGAGGGTCTTTATGGGACCAGTAACTCGAAGTTGATAAGGACTGCGAAAGCGAGTGAAGAAGTGGGTGGATAGGATGAGATTCTAACTGAACCAATTTGAAAAGAAACCTATCTGATAAATATTGTCTACGTAGAAATAAGGGAGGCTCTAAGCACTCGACCTGAAGGGCATTGATGGGTGAACACTTCATAGCTCCAGTAATAATACGAAGGTATTTTGATTGAATTTTGTCCAAACAGGCAATAGCAATTTTGTTGCATGGCTCTAAAAGGAAACTTCCATAATCAAAATGGCTCAAAACTGTGGTAGAATACAATAGTTTTTGAGTTAAAGGATGGGAGCCCCAGCGAACACCCGAAAGTACTCGCATAACATTAACGCTACTCTCACATTTCTTAACTATGTAGTTGAGATGATGTAAGCCAGATAATTTGGAGTCCAGAATCATACCTAAGAACTTAACCCGGTCCTGAATAACAATTGTTTCTCCATCTACAGATAAGGAGATGTTGGGAATATTGCGCTTTCTTGAAAAAACCACAGCGTGACATTTTTCCACCGACAAACTAAGACCATGGTCAGTTAACCATTGGTTGAGGTAAAATAATGCAGAATTAAGACGGGAAGAGGCGTCAGGAAAGGAAGGCGATTTGACATAAAGGGCTATATCATCCGCGTATTGTAAGATCTTACAGAAGGAATTTACTGATGAGTCGAGATCTGAGGTGTATATGTTATATAGGAGAGAGGAGGCTCAGAACCGAACCCTGAGGGAGTCCTTTCCAAACCAGACGTGGAGGGAGAAGACGATATTGATAGCGGATTGAAATAGAACGGACCATAAGTAAGTTGCATATAATATCAATTAACCTCGCGGGAATTCTCAGCTTAAGCATTTTCTGCCTGAGAAGAGGAAGTTGAACGTTATCGTATGCAGACGAGATATCTAGGAACACGCCAATAACATTTTCATTGTTGGAGAATGCAAGACGGATTTCGGAGGTGAGAATGCTAAGACTATCCAGAGTACCTTTACCCCTCCTAAAACCGAACTGGCTGTCTGGTAGTAGACCTTTGTTCTCCAGAATCCATTCTAACCGATTTTTAATAAGAGACTCCATAATCTTAGCTAGAACAGATGATAAGGCAATCGGTCTGTAAGACGATGAGTCATCTGGGTTTTTGCCCGGCTTCAGAATCGGAATGATAATTTGGGTTTTCCAAGTTTCTGGAATCTCCCCAGAGAGAAATATGGAATTAAGAATGTTTAAGAGGTACTGCTGGCTAGTAAGAGAAGATTTGCGAATAAAGGAGTACGGAATGCCATCCACGCCTGGAGTAGAATCTCGGAGTTTATCTAGGACGCAATATAGTTCTGCAAAGGAGAATACCTCGTTCAACTTGTCAGATATAGGGCTGTGGGAAATAGGGGTAATAAACGAATCCTTGTCGGGAACGAAGGGAGGGGCTAACTTAACAAACAAACAAACAAAACAAACAAAATTTCTTTATTTCGATAAGAATGGGACAACATACAACCAAATACTGCTAAACACAGTGAGCTATACAGTTAGTTTGCAAAAACGAGTATTTAGTGTGAAAACCCTGGTACCCAAGGTAAGATTAAACTTGTGTTATGGATACCAGTTATTTCTCAAATGTGAATACAAAAGTGAAAGTGCGTATGAGTATAGTGTAAAGTCAGTTGAACTTGAATATAATGTGGTTGTTTATGCATAGATTCTTGGTATGTATAGATTATTATGTGAAGTAAGTATGTAAGTATGTGTGTGGGTGTTAGATTATATAAGTTTTAGTAGATATCAGATTACATTAAAAATTAATCATTAACAGACAGTTTCGAGAATCTTTTCAGTATTCTCATAATTTTGTTCAAGTAACCAGTCTCTTAATCTAATCTTACATTCAAATTTATTTAAGGAGTAAATATTACAGTGCTTGTTAATCCTGTTATATACTCGGTTACTGCTGACACAGTAGTGTCGCTTTGCTAAGAACGTTCTACAAGAGAGTACAGGACAAGGTCAGAACGTCGTCGATTCAGAATATCCTTATTATATATTAATTGTGAGTGCTTTTTCAGAGTCATATGTAAGATATAGAGTTGCCTTACAGTCAACACTTTACACTCGCTATAGAGACGTACTGTCGGATACCTAAATGATTTTGAGTTCATTACTTTTAGGACAGCCCTTTGGGCTCTCTCTAGGTTAAGAAAAATAGTTTTAGCGGCCCCTCCCCATGCTGTAATACAGTATGTGATGATAGATTGACAAAGAGCGAAGTATATTGTCTTCAATGTGACTAAGTCCACAGAATGTCTTAGTCTCTTAAAGATGTGAATCAATTTTCTGACTCTCGAAGTTAGGCATTGTATTTGGGATTTCCAGTTAAGAAGGTGATCAATATATACACCTAGGTACTTTACTGTAGAAGATTGGAATAACAGAGGACAGGTACAACTCGGGGTGGCCTCAACGCACGTATGAGCCTTTAAACTGAAGATATTTGAAGGGAGGGTATTTGTTTTTAGGGAGAAAGGTATGTACGAAGTTTTGTCGGTATTTAAGGTTAATAGATTACTGGAAAGCCATTGGGACACCACCCTCAACGCAAACTCTGATTTGGAATAAGTATCCGCCCAGTCGACCCCATGAACTACAAGAGCGGTATCATCGGCGTACACAAAGATAGAGCAGTTGGGTAGCTGGAGATTGCAGAGGGAGTTTATATAAATTAAAAACAAGGTGGGGCCTAGAATGGAGCCTTGAGGCACACCGTAGTTAATAGTACGCTCACCACTAATAATTTGGTTTATCTTGACGCATTGCGTACGATCTCTAAGGTAATCCTCATAAATTTTCAGACTATGACCACGTATTCCTATTCGTTCCATTTTTTTCAGAAGGTGTGGTATAGAGACAGTGTCAAAAGCCTTAGAGAGGTCTAAGAACATACCAAGGCATTTATATTTTTTATCCAACTTATCGACTACATGACTGGATAGTGCTAATACCGCATCTTCTGTAGATTTACCGGTTCTAAAACCGTATTGGTTAGGAGATAGAATGTTATGAGCCTCTAAATACTTTGTTAATCTTATATTGAGGACTTTTTCTAAAATCTTAGCCAACACGGGGAGCACTGATATAGGTCTATAATTGTTTACACTGCCTCTATCACCTGCCTTAAAAATAGGATGAACAATGGCCCTTTTCAGTAACTTAGGGAAAGTACCGGTGGATATCGATATATTACAAATGTGGGCGATAATAGGGCCTAATTTGTCACAACATTTCTGTAGGATTTGTGGAGAGATGTTATCCCAACCTGAAGCGCTATCTTTACGAAGAGAGTGGATAATATTTTTTATTTCCGTTACATCAGTAGGAAATAGGGCAACTTGTTAGTAAACTGTTCTAACCAGGAGGAAGAGTCATTAGAGGTAACGTTAAAATCTACATACGATCTGCGGAATGCTCTTATTTTACGCCATATTAGGGAAGGGAGGGAACGAGGAGAGAGTGATTCGCAGAATTTATGCCAACCCAATTGTTTCTTTTCTGCAAGAAATCTACATGATTGTGCTGCAGTACGCTTTAAGTTTATATAGTTATCCATGCTTAAATCTGCTGCATATCTTAGTTCGGCTTCTTTGCGTTGTTTAACGATTTGGCTGCATTCTGAGTCCCACCAGGATAACATTAACGCTACTCTGACATGACTCTGGAGATGACATTAAATTACCTGAGGACTTTTTAAGCGGTATAGATTTATCCGCGGCCCGAAGAAGACAGGATATAAATTGGTCATATATAGGAAGGAAATTTAAGGAATTGACAGGAGGAAGCGCTGCAATTTCTTCGTCTAGGGAGGATGAGAATTTATCCCAGTCAGCCTGAGCAAGACGGTATTTTAGAAGAGGATTAGGCTGGAGGGGACTATATGCAGATTGGAGACATTGGATTAGGATAGGAAAGTGATCACTACCAAAGGTGCTAGGAAGGACAGACCAGGATAGGGTAGACACTAAGGAAGGGGAGGCAATGGATAGATCAGGAACACTTGTGTTCTGGGAGGGGGAAACCCTTCGTGTAGCAGTCCCATCATTTAAAATACAGAGGTTAATCTCATCTAGGATATCTAACAACAAAGAAGATGAGGGATCATTAATTTGACACCCCCATAAAGTATGTCGACAATTAAAATCACCGAGGATTATGAGGGGACCAGAAATATGAGAGAGGATCGATTTAAGTTCTGCGAGAATAGATTGGTTGGGACGTGGAATATAAACAGATATGTAGGAAATATGGACTTTAGCAGCGACAATGTGTAGGCCAGGATCATGAGCAGGAACAGGAATTTGAGAAAAGGTGACTGATCTATTAACTAGCAAAGCGGAACCTGCTTTACCATCATCTCTATCATCCCGCAGACACGAAAAGCCCGGAATCCGAAAACGAGATCCAGGGGTAAGCCACGTCTCGGAGATGGCAGTAACTACTGGTTTATGTCAATTTAGTAAGTAGATCAACTCGTGCTTCTTCTGACGAATGCTTCTACAATTCCATTGAAGGATTTTGTGAGCCATTTTTATCAACCAAAGATTGTAAAACCTGTTTAACCAATATAACAACATTGTTCGGTAGGGATTCACTAAATTTCATAATAATATTAATTAAACTACAAGTTAGTAGTTCGATAAGATTATCATTAGGAGTGGGGAGAGGGGTTGTATCTGTATAACTAGGATAGGCACATCCATTAGATTGGGAAGATTTTGGTGACTGGGTTATGGAGTGATGAGCCGCTACATCATAGGATTTGCCTAGTACAGGTTTAGGCTTGGGTGACAAAAACACAGTTTTCGTATAAGACGTTTTAACAGGAGAAGAATGAGCGGAAGGAGAATAATGACCAGAAGGAGGTGGTGAGGGGGGAATGGCAGTATACTGGGTAGATTGAGAGAGTGACACAGACTGAGCATGCCAAGAACCAGCTGCAGCATCAGCAAAAGATATTTTATGGATGGGAGGGAACCTCACAGAGGCTTCTCTATAGCTAATATTTTCCTGAGACATCACGACTTTGATGGACTTTTGTCTCACATGTTCAGGACACTTATTGTCAATGGCTTTGTGGTTTCCACCACGACAGAGTAAACAGGTCGAGTCCTCGTCAGATAATAAGCAACTGTCTCCAGGATACTGTTGGGCGCAACGGTAACATCGAGGTTTGGATCTACACTGATTCTTGGTGTGACCAAATCGACAGCAATTATAACAAATAATCGTAGGAAGGTGGTACACAGAAACAGTAGTGTTATGCGCTAAGCAAAATAACCTCGAGTTCGACGCCGCGGCACCGGCGAATTGCGTTTTCGCATTCACTAACTTTGCTTACGCAGCACTAGCGCCACGAGAATTAACGGCGTTTTGGTGGAACTACTTGCGGTCGAATAATTTGATTGTTCGTAGGTGAAAATCGTATTCGTTAAGCAAAATTTGTCAATCGTCTTGCCCTCGACTTCGCCCATAGCCTCGACATAACTTGTCAAAATAGAAAGCTTGTATTTTGCAGCTTTTTGTAGGCGAATTTGTGAACGAATTGCCACCGCTGCTTTAAAAGTTTTTGAATTGTATTATTATACGTGGATATTTATTGTTTTTGTGTTTAGAATAGTGTTAAAGTAGCTGTACGTGTGTTGTGCATCGTAGATTTACTAAGAGCCAAAAAATCTGATGATTTCCTTAAGCGTCGTCAAGTTCGTGAATTACATAATTCAATTAAAGGCTTTTTGAAGATTTACTAATATTTCAACATAGAATAGAATACTCTTTATTTGCACACCAAAGTAAAACATACAGAAAACTTAGAAAACATAATTATCTACCTCGACATAGAAGATGACTAGTGCATTAACTAATAAATTGAAGGAAAGAAGAAAAAGGGTATCTATTTGAATCTGTCAATTCGTTTTCATATAAGTAACTAACTTGTCTCGTAACTAATTTATATTTTTCTAACTCCTATATATACCTGCTGTACTGTGTACCTATCTATTTCTTTGTTCCGTTTCCCTGTTGTTTCGTTTCCCTGGGACGTGCCGTGGGTTAAACCTCGGTGTCTTCTACTAGCTGACCCAATTGTTTATTTGTATTAGATATGTTATTCAAAATATTGTGCATAACCTATCTAATATAAATAAACAATACAATGCCAGTGAATACTTACTTATTAAATGCAAAAGTACCTAAATAACTTGTTTGAGTTGATTTATGTTATTAAAATAATTACTGTTTTCAGATTCTATATAAGTATCATCTCAGGCTAATGGAACGAGGAACTTACAAGATGCTAGTGGCCACAAATGTGGATTACTACCTATATATCGCAGTCCTCTCACACAAGTTATTCATGTTGTAAATGCAAGGCTAATATTGTAAAAAGGAATTCACGAAGTTTCTACAAAATACAGGAGAGTGGGTGATAGCCGGTTTCATTGTAATAAGAAAGAATTAATTTAATAAAATATTTAATATTAATTATGTATTGTTTTTTCAACAAATAAAATATTTAAAAAAGAACTTCATACCTTATTTGGAAACAAACAAACAATAGTTACATAAACTGGTAAAATTTGTTTCTTTACAAAAATAATATTAAAAAAAATATATAACAGGTGAAACCGCAGGAAAAAATCTTACCTATGGAGGGCAAAGTTTAGGATTGTAGAATTCATTAATTCCACAGATTACACCTACATACAAAAAACTACTTAGATTAGTATTAACAAACAAACAATTATTATTTACAATAAAACATTTATTAAAAATATTACACAGTTAGTAGACAAATACTTAGATTAGAACTATCCATGTAAACCCCTGTTTTTCTTTAGAAGATAAAAGTCAATAATTCATTTTCTTTCATCATTACACCTGTGTTCATACATTTATTGTGATATTGATAGCACCTAAACACAGCATGTTACAGTTGATGTCATTCTAAGATTATTTCTTATATTGACTTCCAGAGCCCGCAAAACCTGCTATGTTGTAAGAAATCCAGGCTGGTGTGATCGAAACTTTGAGCCATGCTCACCAAAATTTAGGCATGCATCAGTTCTATCGCTACACTGAATTCTTCCAATAGCTTTCAGTCAAACTAGCCATTTATAAATTTCTGAGCTGGTGCACTACGATGCAATAGTCGCCGTCCTGTGTTCCTTTACAGCTGTCTCTCAAATGGATTTCCTCCACTGCAACCGCCATCAATATATGAATATATCTCAATGAAGTTGACAAGGACATCCTTCTTATCTTCCCTGTACTAAAATAAATAAATTGTATTAGTTTAGTTCAGTGGTAAATTATACCTACAGTAAAAGATAAAGAATTATCAAAACACAACTGACCTTAGCTCATCGTTGTTAACTTTTAGTCTGTGACTAAGGTTTTGATGCAATCATAGTATTAGTAGTATTCAGGATTCATTTTTCCTTGAGTACGGTGTGTGGTATGAGGAGTACGAGCAAGTCCAGTCGCGAGAACCTTATGCTTTTCTAACGTTTCAACTCGTTCACTTCACATTTTAAGAAAAAAGTCAACTTATTGCTAATTTTATCGATTGACTATACTTTCAGTATATAATAATGTACTCTGTGGACTATACCATATCCGTTTTCCCAAAAAATTAAATGTAAACACATCGATATACAAACAGTTACCTAGACAGGGTATCCAGGTCCTGCATGTGAAATTTCCCCAAATCAGGTTTTATTTTTCCCCAAAAAGATACATTTTTATACAATTTTCCCCAAATTAATTTCGTATCTAATCCTTCCTTAGCTATACCTAATAATTTTATAAAACTAAAAACGAGTTAGTTTCTTAGTTTATTTGTTACGCTTTCACGTATTTGGCTGATTTTTTGTCATATAGAGATAGATGGGAACTTGTACGTTAGAGGCTACTCTTTGGAAAAGAATTATTAAACTGTTCCAGAGGGACAAGAGGAACCAAAATTCACATATCTATACTACTAGTATGAGATGAAACTATAGCGGAGATTATTAAAATAAGATCTCTATCCATCAAAAAACACACCTTCCCCCGCCATTCTGACCATTAGCCATGAGTATTTTATTGTTTTACGTGTGATTCTGAAATACACACATCAAAAGTGTCTAGGGATCAAGCATTTTTAAGCGGATTTCTTGAGATTGAGATGTGGCTTTGTAATAAATTTATGATTTTATAAATTTATATGGATCCTTTTTGGTGCATTTTATAATTTGAATCAGGAACTGTGAATCAAATTCGAGTAAAAGATGAAAATCAGCTGTCAATATTTTCCCTATAAAAACATACAACGCATTGAAGACATTATTAGTGCTACTGTTTCCCTACTACTGATTAAAACCAACGTTATTATGGAGCGGCGACGTCATTTAAGCAGGGAAGAAATGCTCAGAGCCGTGGGAATGATAGAAGCTGGTTCCCGGCAACGTACTGTGGCTTTAGCTCTGAATACAAGTCAGAGTGTTATCAGTCGACTTTGGACACGTTACCGAAGCACTGGTACCGTGGCTGAGCGCCATGGAGGACGGTATCGCTGCACCACACGGAGACAAGACCGATATATTCAAATCTTAACTCGAAGAGCTCCAACAATAACTGCCATGATGTTAGCCGTGAGGCTTCATCACTCTTCAGGGAACTTAATTAGCGACCAAACAGTCAGAAACCGCTTGCATGAAGTGAACCTTCATTCCCGAAGACCGCTACGGGTACCACCTATAGCAATGCACAATCGTAGGATTCGATATCAATGGGCTCTTGAACACAGAAATTGGGCAGAAGAACAATGGCGTTTCGTGTGCTTTTCTGATGAGTCTCGTTTTGGTATGAGACCGGATACAAGACGTATACGACACTGGAGAACCCCTGGACGCCAACAGCGATTAAAATCCTGCCAGGAAGTCCATCCTTATAGTGGTGGAACCATCATGGTATGGGCGGGTATTTGGATCGGCGGAAGAACTGAGTTGATTTGGATCAGAGGCAACCTCAACGCTCAAATTTATGCTGAGACGATTGTATCAGACGTCATCGTTCCTCTACAAGTGCAAATCGGTCCCTTATTTCAGTTAATGCATGATAATGCACGACCGCACACCGCAAGAGTTGTAAGACAGACTCTCGCCGCAGCTAACATCAATGTCCTGCCCTGGCCTGCTCAGTCGCCAGACTTGAACCCGATTGAGCATGCATGGGATATGCTACAGAGAAGAGCTCTGCCGAATATGGAGGGTATCCAGTCGCAAGAAGACCTTTTTTTGTTGTTGCAACGAACATGGGCGGCCATTCCACAGCGTGATTTGGATGAACTCATTTTGAGTATGCCAAACCGATGTTCTTGTGTTGTTAGTGTTCGCGGTAGAAACACGGATTATTAATTGTTTAAGTTACCCAATAAAATTTTAAAGAAAACTGTTATTTCAGTCTTTTTTTCGAACTTTTGTGTTAGTGGTTCAAATGTCAAAAATCCCTTTATTAGGAAAATGGCAAATTTCTTTATTAATGCAAAGGTGACTTGGTTTATCGTTACTGTGACAAACGAAAACACTTTATTTGATGAATCCTTAAAGAAAATTTTAATTAATATCAATCAGGAGAAAAGTTATTGCAAAAATATATGTTGATCCCTAGACACTTTTGATGTGTGTATGTTTGATGAAACGATATAAAATGATATAAACTTTCTGAATTAGACTTTTGTTTCTCCACAAGCTTTCGCCAAGCAAAAATGTGTTCCCCAAAATTTTCCCCATAGTTTTCGTTTCGCCAAAAGTTCCCCGAAGTTTTTATTTTTCCCCAAAATGGGAAAAAACCCCCAATCTGGAGACCCTGTACCTAGACTAGATAGACACTTGGAACGCGACATGACATTGACAATGACAGTCAAAATGTCCTGCGTGATTTTTTGAATTAAAATCAAGCAAAGGTATCGACCACATACTGCCAAACACAAATACATATCAAGAAAAAACAATGTATAGTGCATTCCTGTGCCTAAAACTGAAAGTATGATGTTCATTGAACCATCTTTTGCATCCAGAAATTTTATTATTGATGGCATTTCCATTAGAATCGTGTTTAAAATAAAAACCGATTTTTACCGAAAAAAACTTTGAGCAGTCCTTAACTCGCCTTAGATAACGGCAGCGAACGGCACGGCCTCCAGTTCGTCGTCGAGCCGAAATGTGATAGAGAATGCGGATTTATGCTCGACGTCGAAATGAAGACTAATTCGACATCGAGCTTGCTGTCGAGCGTAGTCACGATTGGTTACTTTAATGAATTGCATAGCAGGTAATGAGCTATTATAACAATAGATTCTCTCTGGGAGGGTTTGGCCTAAAAATGTCAACATGACAGTAGAAGAGGGAACCCATGAAACGCTGTTATCTTTTTTAGATTGTATATTAAGACGTCTAGCTTTTATAACCTCACCACAGTTTATTGGAGTTTCAATTCCTGCAACCAGGTCTTCCAAACTCCAGTCTGTGGGGATGTCCCTGACAACTCCCATGCGGGATATTAGGAATTTTGGGATGTATGCCTTGTAATCGCCAAAGAGAATATTGTTGGACAGGAATACATTGGCGTCCTTAGCAGTTTTAAATTCGATTGACGCCTTGTTTCTGCCGATCGACTTGATACCACCCTCGGAAATACCGTAAACCTTGTTTTTATGTAAAAATTGGGCGAATTTTAGCAGTTTCAGTGTAGTTCCCGATGCGGGATCAGACTCTGAGCGAGATACGTAGATAACAAATGGAGCCTTGTCACAGTCACTGTATTCTTGTTTGCTACCATTCTCATAACCACATTTAGTATATGTGGATTGGATTGATTCAGCAGGGGAACATTTTTTTTTCCATCAGGTGCCAATTCAGACTCAGCGGGTCTTTTAGAGCCTTGTCTAGTAGAACAATCCATGTCGATATCCGGAGGGATACCACCACCCCCATAAGGAGGGTCGTTTGCGCTCATTTCCATATGGAAATGAGCGCAAAGTGGTGCTTACTCACAAGTTAAAGATCAAATTATCAGTCTAACACAAATAAAAACAAAAGAAAAGATACTAAAACAACACTAGTTTTATGTTTTGGAAAAAGATAACCTAAAAATGACTAACCACAATGCTTGTCAATGACAGAATCCCCGTTTGTTTACATTCCGTCATGGTCTAATAATTCAAATGTCAAACGCGAACGGGCTCAGTAACGCCATCTGACAGTCCCGAACAAAAATTACGTCGAGTTCACAAACAATAAAGTAAATAAAACTTAAGTAAAACTTTATTTGCAGTCCATTAAAACTAATTTACAAGGTATATTTAACTTATAATCACTCTCTAGTGAAAATCAATTAAGATTAACCAAATTAACGGAAGTCTAAAAATTTTTTTTATATGAAGCATTTTCTAGATACTTCGATTTAGCCGAATTATATTTAATCTGTGGATTTGTGATGTTTGTCTTTGGACTAAGTGTGGCAATGGTACTAAAACTAATTTCTCCAGTCAATGACCGGATAATTTTCCCCAGATAAATGTTTTTTATCGTAATTAATTCACTGGGAATTGTGAATTCCAGTGATTTATCAATGTTGTGAGTCTGATTGATGTCAACTTTGTTGGCCAACGCCAAGTTGTAGTTGTTTGAGCATCTTTATGATTGCCATGGAATGCATTGTGAGGAGCATTGGACTTTAATTTTACCCTTATTTGGGCTAATCGCCACTGGGTGGTATTATTCGTATTTGAGGTAGATTTGGAGGGGTGAAACCCCAGGCAGCTCATTTGAGCACGATTCACTTCCGAGACACATAGACTACATCGAGACACAGTGATCCGTTCGCATAGAGAAAAGTAATTGTCCGTTCGTTCTTTAGGTAATTAGCCTGTGCCAGTAGTGGCATCAGGGGCTGGAAAGTGGCTTACATATGATAATGTAGTTTTGGACAGTGTCATCTTTTACCTTTTCACCTGCACTAAGCATAATAGTTCGTCTGAGGTGGCGTCACTGGACTCACTGGCGTCAGCGCAGCGTCAGTCAGAGTCTGATTGCAAATGGCTGACATTTGTGTTTTTCGGATTACTTTCTGTTTTCGCACGATAGTTCTGTTGCAAGTACATTGAGTCGAGTAATTTCTTCTCCGTCTTCTCATATAATTATTGATTTCGGTCTGTGTTTTCGTCGAGTTGTGTTTAACTTCGCGCTTAACGATCGGCACCACGCCGGCCGGCGTTTTGTGAATTTGCGATACAGACGATATTAGTTAAGTTTAGATAAGTTTTTACATATTTATGTTAACAGTAAGTTTGAAACAAAATAAAATAATGAAATTCAAAGGTTTATGTGGTTTTAGTTTACCTATATAATGCTCGTAGTAGTTATGTATATATACCTAGTGAATTATGGGTATATGTATAGCTACCTATAGCAGCACGCTCTACGATAGTACTTAGTTTGAGGTGAACGTCTAATAGATGGCACAGGTTCATATTGAAATTCGGGTGACATAAAAATTGAGTCAGATGGTTCTCTATTTCCAAGGTATTACTTTTCTCTATGAGTGGCATTCTAAAGAAACCATCGCATAGGTTGTTGTATCAGTGTTAAATTCTAACAATCGTTCCAGGATTCCGATGCTCGAGTGTTAGGAGCGCGGACCGGCCTACCGTACAGCCACGCCAATTAACATCCCCAAAAACTGTAAGTAGTCTTGGAAAGTCTATTAAATTAGTTGTGTCTAAAACCTCGCTGAAGGTTAATGTGAATAGTGTCTCATGAGGGGTCCGTATTGTCCGTTCTAGGAGTGAACTCTGAGGGCCCGTCTCGACGCCACGAATCAGGTCGTGACCGGTGCCTTCGAGTCCGTAAGAACCCCGGGACGGCTGTACGGACACCGAGTGCGCCTAGCCGAGAGGCAGGCCAGACGGTTTTTTTTTACAACGTTTTTTTTACATAGGTTTTTCTTATTTATTAACATTGTTTTTTTTTCCCTTGGAATTTATCTTATTTAACGTTATTTAAAATAACGGTATTTAACCGGTTATATTTAACTGGTGTTTGTGGAGTACTTTTTTAACCGAAGCGTCGAGTGTTCATCGCCTCGTCACCTCCGGATTTGGGACTGAAACAGTCCCTGGCGCCCCCCCTTTTATTAATTATTAAGTCTTCCCCACACGGTTCTAATATTTTCGGATACCTTAATACTGGAGGGAGTAACTCTAAAACTTTTAACTATATTGGCTTTATTCCCAACCACCCATGACCGTATGTAAGTTGGAGGGCCGAGTCGGGGGCGCTTTCACGGTTTGGGGAACGGGTGAAGAGTCGGCGCGCGGTACTTTTATACTGCCGGCATACTGCAGCGTGTATCAGGCCGAACTGTGTGCTATCCTGAAAGTCCTGGAGCACCTAAAGAGCCGACCACGCATAGAAAGCGCGAACGTGCTAAGCGACTCGCGTTCGGCACTGGAGGCGCTGAGCTGCCCATCTGCCCTGCATCCACTGGTTTGCAGGATCCGAGAACTTCTGGATCAGTTAGAAGAGGACACCCGGACTGTCAGGCCGTTCTGGGTGAAAGCACACATCGGAATCCCAGGTAATGAGAGGGCTGATGAGCTTGCTAAGGAGGCAGCGATGAGAAGACGTACAGCGCCATATTATGACAGTGTGCCCCTCTCCTACGCTAAGCAGGTCATTAGGAATGGGTCCATTGACGCTTGGCAAGAAATATATCAAGCGTCAACGACAGGAACAGTCACTCGGAAGTTCTTCCCAGCGGTCCGAAGTGCCCATAAGATCGTAACCGACATCGGGCTTATGAGCAATGGGCTTGCCCAAATATTCACGGGGCACGGAGGATTCAAGGCATACTTGTACAGGTTCAGGCTGGCGAGTGACCCATTCTGTGCTTGTGACGGCTCAACGGATGAGACTGTAGAGCACTGTTTACTAGAATGTCCTCTGTACGTCTCCGAGCGATATGAATGTGAGCAAAGAATGGGTCACCGCCTTACGGAGGGCAGTTTGCCCGCCATACTCCAGAACGACCACAGAAGGAAGGCGTTCCTCCGTTTCGCACTAGAAGTTGTTAATAGGACGGTGGTGCGAAACGGGGGCAGAAAGTTAAAATAGACAGCAGTAATAGGAATAACAATTAAGGGGAAAAAAAAAACAAAAATTAAAAAAATTAAAAAAAATTAAAAAAAAAAAAAAAATTGGGTTGATTTATAGCATATTTACATAGACTAGATGATGCTGCATCAGCAATAGCAGCAGGTGTGTATTTAAATAAAAAAAAAAAAAAAAAAAAACCACCCATGACCATAGCTCCCACAGCTGAGTGAATTAGTAATATAAGCTGGCTATTTTCAAATAGGGTTGCATAAGCGTTGCATAGTGTATGACACTGGGCCTAATACCGTGTATTACTTTTACTAATAATTATATATAAGGTTTAAGACTTAAGTAGGGAACAGCTTGTGATTTTACCAATAAAAACAACATACTTGTACTATATCTTATGTTTTATTCCAAGAGCAGCCCACCTACAAATCTTATATGTAACAATTTCTAATAATCAGAATTCCAATAATAATAATTGATAATAATCAATTTAATAAGGATAATTTATAGTTTTTGAAGGCTGCTATTTCTCATTCTCATGGATTTTTGGTAAAATTATGTTCTTCTGTAACGCGCAGTTCATTTATTACATTGAAATGATTGAGCTTAGGTAATTTTCTCAACCATGTTTAATTCATCGTTTCCTTCTGGATTGCTTTTTTGTAAGTATATGAAACGTGTGCACACGAATCTGGCGGTCTATTCCACTTTGATCACCTGGGTGATATCACCTGGGTGATTAAAGTGGAACAATTTATTCCACTTTGATCACCTCGGAATCAAATCACCTGGGTGATTTGAGCTGGGTGATTTGAGTGGAATTAATTATTCCACTTTGATCACCTAGGAAACAAATCACCTGGGTGATTTGAGCTGGGTGATTTGAGTGGAATAAATTAGTGGACTTTGATCACCTAGGAAACAAATCACCTGGGTGATTTGAGCTGGGTGTTTTGAGTGGAATAAATTAGTGGACTTTGATCACCTCGGAATCAAATCACCTGGGTGATTTGAGCTGGGTGATTTGAGTGGAATAAATTAGTGGACTTTGATCACCTCGGAATCAAATCACCTGGGTGAACAGTGGCGACTACTATTTTTATTTTTCATTTTGTGTCTTTAAATCACCTGCTTTCAGAATTAAGTATAATGGAAATATTCAAAGTCAAATAGTGCAACAACCAATTTATTATTATAAAAATATTTAAAATGTTAATTAACAAATATTAGTTTTTGAGACATATCACAATTACATTGGACAATCATAGAAGAAATAATAAAAAGTATACGTATTTATTTTGTTCTGTGTGGACACACCTTCTTAGTACGCATGTACTGCAAGTGCATTGCGTATTTTTACTAGATATTTATATAATATGCGTACGTATGAAACGCGTCAAACTGAGGAACTTTTTAATTGAAATTGCTTAAAAATTATCTTAACTTCTCTAGAAAATGACCAACCGATAGGTGGCCTTCAACAAGTGCTGTTTGGCAGTCATTTATAAATTTATCTCTAATTCTAGCCGGACTTCGTTTAGACGAAGACGAGCACTCTCCTTGATCAACATTTTTTTTTTTCAAGGACATGGTATAAAATGATGCATCTTTTTGCAATGCGTGCAGTAAGTGAATGATGTTGTTTTTTCGGCGATACACGGATGAGTTCAATTTATAGTGCCAGCCTTCTAGAAAATTCGTAGTCCGGTGACGCTCGCCCCACACGCACCATATTTTTGGCTTACATTTAGTCATCCATTGAGATTCAAAATAATGAATAATAGGATCAATAGCTGGGTGATTACTGTACTCTGCCTTAATATATTCTAATCCCTCATAAATACGTTCTTCTGGGAGCAAAGGCAAAGCAATTAATAATGTTACGCAACGTCTATTGTATTTGTCACAATTTAATTTTAGCGCCTTTGATTTCCTCCATAAACATTGTGCAAAGTGAAAGTGACATCCTTTTATGTCTATGTCTGGGAAAACACAAGATATCGCTCGCATTGGTGCTTCTTCGAAGTCAGTCGTAAATTTTGAAGGATTCCAATTAGGAAATTGCGACTTAATCATTGCAAAAAACAAAATATATGCTTTATATGTCTTCTGTGACATCAGACAGTATATTAACGGCACAATATTTGTAGAGTTCGATGTGCTCCCTATGTCGCCGTGAACTGTATACAATTGAGAAAAGGGAATATCTTTACATACTTTAAATGTACCATCACCGAACACATGTGACACTGTATGAATCTGTGTCTTTACTTCCTCTGAACAAAATAAAATTATTCGTATTCCATCGGAGTTATAATCGGCCAATAACAGTTGACTGAGTTGTTCTGGTATATGTAACTCTTTTGCGTCCTTAATGATTACTTTTTCTATGCCAAAGTATTTGTTTCGCTGTTTATATAGGCCTGATTTGATTTTTTTAAAAGGAGGTATTTCACTTGTTAAGTCTAAACCAGCATCCGCTAGTTCAGAAATTACTTCGTTGTATATACTCGGTATCGGTTTACATTCTAAATTTTTGACCATCTTCTTACAATCGTTAATTTTTTCCAGAACTATAAATTTTGAATGATTTGCCATACATTCCGGGATGTGGTCAATACTTTTCGTTATCTGTTTCTCCTTAAAATGAAGATAAAAGTTGTTTAATTAACTTGATTAGATGTTCTGTAGGTACTATATATTATTACGTAATATACCTAGCCGCAAATTAAGAAAATAAAAGAAAAGGAAAAGAAAATAGGAAAGAAAAGAAAAGAGAAAAGAAAAGGAAAGGAAAGAGAAAAGAAAAGAAAAGAGCCCCTCACAAGAGAGGGAACCCCTCACGGGGACTGGGGTAACCCCGCCGCCGTCCTCCTCGGAGGGCAGGTCGAGTCCTGTCCTGTTGAAGATATAGATGGAAATCCATACAATAATCAGCCCCTGTACTATGCGTTTCAACTAAGAATGTGTCCGCCATGTTGCCATTTCAGATAATATATAATTACTAAAAATGATGTTTTAACAAAAATAGATAACAAAATTAGACAGTACAATAAATAATAAACCGGGCCGAATTTTTCATTTTATGTTTACTCTGCTGACGGTACAAAAAGAAGTTGCCGCAGTCGCGATCATCATGGCGGACACATTCTTAGTTGAAACGCATAGTACCTCTAATAGCAATATTACTTCCACCTAACATTCTCGATAGAAAATGACAGAGCTATAAACTACGTATACTGACGTCTCTCTCTACCTCATGTCAAGTAAGGTGGTAGGGCCCTTGATCAGATCACTAACACATTGTTCAGTCCAGAAGAGCCAAGCTCCATCCAAAAGCTTCGCGGAGCGGTCTCACTGCTCCCAGAATAATTGATCGCGTAATCGATAACAGTAATATATACACATACCTCTATAGTCACGGATCCAGTGCATTTGATTTTAAGTGTATTAGTACACCGCCACCAAACACCTCCAGATTTATACTCTTTTTTTTTTGAATATTCATAGCCATTATGTATTAAAACTTTTCCTCGACCCTTGGTAATAATCGCAAACTCATTCATTCCTATGTCTTAGCTTAGCCCGTTTCGTGTAAATAAACAAATTAACAAATATGTTTATAATAATTTACTGCACAGCGACAAACACGCCAATAAAATATGAAAATTATGGGAAATGGCGCGAAAGTTTTTTTTTTCATGCGCTTTATTCAATGGGAGTGAACGAACATACATCCTACTGCCAAATTATAATTTTATGTGATAAAATACAAATATTTTAATATTTTTTATCAAACTATTGTGAATTATGAATAATTTGATATAATAAATGTTTGTTTGACTTAATTAAGGACGTACACATTTATTTCAAAAATGTGTAAGTATAGATTTTCAACGGTATAAAACCTGTCGTTACAAAAAAGAAACTGTTTATCCCGATTAAATTAGGAATGCTTTGAGTGAGTGGATGAGTGAGTGGGTGAGTGGGTGGGTGAGTGGGTGGGTGAGTGGGTGAGTGAGCGGGTGAGTGGGTGAGTGGGTGAGTGAGTGTGTGAGTGTGAAACCTATAAAACAATCAATAAGTACTAATTAACCGCAAGCGAAACTGCGCGGGTTAGCTAGATCCCGATTAAATTAGGAATGCTTTGAGTGAGTGGATGAGTGAGTGGGTGAGTGGGTGGGTGAGTGGGTGAGTGAGCGGGTGAGTGGGTGAGTGAGTGGGTGAGTGAGTGAGTGAGTGTGTGAGTGTGTGAGTGAGTGTGTGTGTGAGTGTGTGTGTGTGCGAGTGTGTGTGAGTGGTACGGTGTGGTACGGTGTGGTACGGTGTGGTACGGTGTGGTACTCGGACTGACCGGGACTGACCGGGACTGACCGGGACTGAGCGGGACTAACCGGGACTGAGCGGGACTGAGCGGGACTGAGCGGGACTGAGCGGGACTGAGTGGGACTGAGCGAGACTGAGCGGGACTGAGCGGGACTGACCGGGACTGATTCAGTCAGTCCGAGTCAGTCAGTCAGTTTAAGTCAATGAAGTGAAACTTCTTAAGCGACTTACGTTCAGCGCTCCTGGGGAGGGGGAATAGAATGAGACAGAGCTAGAATGAAGTTTCACTTCTTCCGCGCGGAGGGACTCCACGCACACACATTTTTTATTTTATTTGAAAGCTAGTTTAAGTGAGATAGCTCTTACTTAGCTATAATAATATTCTGGGACAATTCACACACCGTTATACCAGACAACTGATACTAATACTTATATACCTTTTTTTGTAAATACATACTTAAATAGATAAATAACACCCAGACACTTGGCGGGAATCGAAGCCACAACCTATTGGGTAGCATCCAGAGTGTCTAACCACTGGACCAAGAGGTCTGTCAAGCTATGTTTCATGAAAATCGGTTCAGCCGGTTAAAGATCATCAGCTCTATTCCAAATCGATGTAGGTATATAAGAGAATTTATACCACTTCCATTCCTCCGAAAGTCAGGTAATTTTGTACATGTGCATAGTATCTGTTGATACTAATAAAACATTTAAAAAAATTGAACCGAATTCAATAACACTAAAAAGTATAAAATAATTTAAATATTATTGAAGTTGGTGCCAAATATACACAGCAGATACGCTAACACCATACTTTTTAGTGTTATTGAAGTCGGTTCAATTTATTTTTAATGTTTTATTTTATACTTTTTAACCATCGAGGACGGTAAAATTATCTAGTTAGGTTATGATCACATTATCGTCGACATAGTTTTTTCCATAATTCATATTTCTTCAGGAACAATTTATCCAGTCTTAACGAAATTTGCTTGGAATCATCATAGTAGTTTACTCTCTCGAATAAAAAAAAGAATCATCGAAATTGATTCATATTTGCCAGAGTAATTTATTGGAGAACATCACTTTTATAGTTTTTACCAGATTAATTCCTACACATCAATCATGGATCTCCAGGAAGTTCTTATCCGGTTGTGATAAAATTTATACAGATTCATTACAGTAGTTCCTTCTTGTGAATAAAAAAAGAATCATTGAAATTGGTAAATATTTGCCAGAATTATTAATAGAATTATTACCATTTTTGTCCTTAAAAAGCGATAAAAACATCATCTTTTAGGCATTCCTCCATTTTTTCTGAGTCGGTGTTTTTTTTTCAGATACTACTTATTTGTAAGTAGTAAGAATTTTCCAAATTGGTTCATAATTGCCAGAGTTATGCGCGAACATACATAGAAAAAAAATGTATATACTTACAGACGAATTGAGACCCCTCCTTTTTTGAAGTCGGTTAAAGATTATGTAACCTTCATCAGGATGCGTTACTAATGATTGTTTGAAACCTATAAAACAATCAATAAGTACTAATTAACCGCAAGCGAAACTGCGCGGGTTAGCTAGTGAGGATAAACTTATAAAAAGTAGGTACCGATGCTTAAACATTGAATTTTGTAAATCCAAATGTAGGTGATTTAAAGACACAAATGAAAAATAAAAATAGTAGTCGCCACTGTTCACCCAGGTGATTTGATTCCGAGGTGATCAAAGTCCACTAATTTATTCCACTCAAATCACCCAGCTCAAATCACCCAGGTGATTTGATTCCGAGGTGATCAAAGTCCACTAATTTATTCCACTCAAAACACCCAGCTCAAATCACCCAGGTGATTTGTTTCCTAGGTGATCAAAGTCCACTAATTTATTCCACTCAAATCACCCAGCTCAAATCACCCAGGTGATTTGTTTCCTAGGTGATCAAAGTGGAATAATTAATTCCACTCAAATCACCCAGCTCAAATCACCCAGGTGATTTGATTCCGAGGTGATCAAAGTGGAATAAATTGTTCCACTTTAATCACCCAGGTGATATCACCCAGGTGATCAAAGTGGAATAGACCAATCTGGCTACTAAACGAATGCGCCACATTATACCACCCACGATATATTGACAATAATATTGCGTAGTGTGCGGGGCTCATTATTGATGAAAAATATTGTCAATATTGTATTGACAATAATATTGTACGTGTGCGGCTAGCCTTAGTCTACAGATTCGTGTGCGCACGTTTTATATATAAAAAAATCAATCCAGAAAGAAACGATGAATTAAAGATGTTTGAGAAGATAACCTAAGTTAAATCATTTCAATATAAATGAACCGCGAGTTACAGCAGAACATAATTTAAAAAAATACATGAGAATGAGAGATAGCAGCCTTCAAAAACTATTACCCTTAGTATCAACTTATTTGAAAAAATATGATTCCATGCTTTTGGGAAAGTATCCCATGTTTTATCATCATCATCGTCAGCAGCTGAAAGAAGGCCACTTTTAAACAATGGGAGGGCTCCCCCTTAGAAGGGTGGGATTGCCGTAATTCCTACGCTTAGCAGGAGTCTTGGGGATCGCAGTATAGGTGGCAGGTAATCCAATAGAAAGTCGCTGCTGCCCGTCTTCTCGTTTTCCCTTAGTCGCCTCTAACGGACATCCAACGGGAAGATAGGAAAGAGTGTTATTTTTACCCGGATATCCCACGGGGAATGTTTTATAAATTCTGATAAATATTAGTTTTGGGTGGGAGTAGAATCTACAATATTTTTACTGTTATCGTCCTCTATTTTGAACAAAAACACGAACGTCTGCTTGCTTAGAAATCGTTTCTTCAACTAAAATATTGCCGCGCGCCCGCACACGTCAATATTATTGACAATATCCCTGCCTCCCCCCGATATTGTCGCGACAAAATCAGAATATCTGGAAATCGACAATAACATTGAACAATACCGCAATACAGGCCGCACACACACAATATTATTGACAATATGCACTATATTGACAATAATATTGAGCGTGTGGGGCTAGCCTTACACCCATGAAGAAATAGGGTCAAAGTGGAGTCCAAACTCCAAATAGTTGATTGAGGCATACGCTATCCCTTTCATTGAGGCCGGATCTCTCTTTCTAAGTGGTCCAATGTGTGGTCCATGTAATAATTTAAATTACCCGAGAAATGGATACCTTAAAAATGCTCTACTTCAACATCAAAAGATTGTTTTCCACCCGAAAACATAAAATACGATGACAATCATGTCTAATAAATTTTTTTTTGGTATTGTTCTGCGAGTACGATTAGGATAATGCTATATTGTGTTTTCGCCAATTGTACTCAAATGCAATTTTAAATACCGATTTTAAGGGTTCGTATTTTGTGGCAACACTGGCGCTTATTGTCAGCATGAAACTGTCTGTCATTTAAATCGATCCAACATTTAAATACCATAATTTCACGATAAAGTGAATTTAACTAATAAGAATGGTGATAAAATGTGTAGTACTTAGTTGCAAAAATATGTTGTACCCCTTAGATGATACCGAATATCACTCTTAAGTCCGATTTGTTCAATAATGTACCTACCGATGATCCCTTTGGATTATGCACCATATTTTCAATCAGTTCTTTCGATAGGCACATAACACGTTTTCAGTTCGTTTGTTAGTATTGGGTTTAACTTTCTGTTAATTTGTAGTTGAAATATCGAATTTAAAATATTTTACATTGTTTTCATAGAGTAACCATGGTAAAGATTTTTTGAAGATATTTCCGTTTTGGGGATTTTTTTTACCGCCACTTTATGATAAAAAATATACGATGTAGGTATTTAGTTTAAAGGATTGATATGGAAAAAATATTGTATGTTCAAGTGTGTATGTAGTTTTAAACATATTATTAAAATCATATTTATTCTTGTCGCCTCCTAGTCCTGTCACGTCTAGTAGCCTCCGTGGCGCAGTGGGAAACCGCTTGCTTGCGTACCGGGGGTCGCAGGTTCGAATCCTGCGGGGAGCAACAACTTTTACTTATATTTGTTCCTTACTGGCTAGGACAATGCAGGCTGGTCATCTGATTGTCTGTAAAGTAAGATGATCCATGCGTCCTGCGCCTGACCTCTCCCCGGTCGTGTTGATCTTTCGTATCACTAAATTGTGAGAGGTAAAAGGAAGAAAGAGTGCACTTGTGGCTACGCAAGCATTTGTGCACTGGCTGATGGCTGATCTTGCGAAAGATTGGCCGCTGTGGTCGTATGGGCGGGAGTACCTATATCATTCTATAAATATACATATAATCACGCCTCTTTCCCGCAGGGGTAGGCAGAGACCACTTCTTTCCACTTGCTACGATCCTTACATACTTGTTTCGCTTCGTCCACTTTCATTATTCCCTTCATACATGCTCTTCGGTTTAGGGTACTCTTGACCTGGCCTTTTTTCAAGACTTAGGCGGACGTTTCAAGACCAAATCAGGGACGTCTTGAAACGTCCGCCTAAGTCTACCCGTTCCAACACTTTCATTCACACTCGCCTTATACACTATTTTCGTCAATCGTTCCTCATTCATTCTCTTGACATGGCCAAACCATCTCAGCATACCTCAATTTTTGTCACAACATCTTCTTTCATACCACAACGTTTTCATATGTCACTATTTCTTAACCTGTCACTATACCTGTCACCTGTCACTGTTTTATTTACCCGTGGTCAATATTAATACATTTTTTATTTTCTTGTAGATTTCCTAAAGATATTGAGCGAAGGAATATTATGACTATCCATTGTCCCATTCGAAAATAAATTTTATGAAGCTGCAATGATCTGCAGTTGGTCCATGGAAACCTAAATTTACTGCAAATGCTTTTTCTATCGTCTAATGTGTGGGTTTACAAGGTGTTTTAGTTGTTTGCATATAATGTAAATTGCTATTCAATATCTTGTGATTAATCGGAAATCGTTAAACGTACTGATAATGATCTTGTAATACAATTTCTTTTTATCATAACTTCATATGCTTTTATTTTCACAACCATTAACTTATTACTTATTTATTACTTGATTGTCTGTAAAGTAAGATGCTCCATGCGTCAGATAGGTATGTAAAATGTTGGTCCTGCGCCTGGTCTCTCAACGGTCGTGTCGGTTTTTCGTCCCGTCGTATTTTGAGAGTTAAACGGAAGCAACTAGACATATTTAATCGGTTTAAACTTAAAGCTTAAACAAGCCAAGTAAGCGACGAAGTTAAAAAGATGTCCTGATTTTTCATGAAACATCAAGGTTACCCTCTTAGAAAGGGAGATTCGACCTCAATAAAAGGGATAGCGTTGACCTCAGTCATGTATTTGGGAGTGTTGTCTCCACTTTGACCCTATATCTTCATGATTCAAACACATTGTTATCAGGGCTGCCAGATTAGGCGATTTATCGCCATTTAGGCTACCTTGGGAGGTCAAATGGCGACCAAAAAATCCAATCGGCTACCAGTAGCCATTTAGGCTACCTAGAAAAAAAGGAACGGGCGCTTTAGGCTACTTCAGGATTACCTCAAAAATAATTAATTGTATGCTTTGACGAAACGTAATCCAACGTTCTTGCGTCACTGAGGAAAGGATTCTGAGGAATCCTTATGTTCTTTCCATGCACTATATTCTGTGCAATTGACAGTCCAGTTGGTCTAGTGGTTAGACAGCCTGGCCGCTAGCCATAGGTCGTGGATTTGATTCCTACCAAGTGTCTGGGTGTTTTATGTAATAAGAGTATGTATTTATAATCAGTTGTCTGGTTTCAATAGTACAGCCTCTGCCTAGTTTGAAATTAGATCGTGTGTGGATTGTTAAAAAACAACAACATATCCTTGCCTTAAACTGCCATAAGACGACACGTTACGAATCTAGGGGCTGTATTCACAAAACTTGGAAACGTTCCGATCCCGAAAATATCTACTACCCGGTCGAGTTAACTTGCACTTTGCGGCAAACACGCTCTAAACTAGCGAGGTGCAAAGTTCCAGAAAAGCGAGCTTGTGTCAATTTAAATTACACATTCCAACTCGCTGTAAAACAGAGACGGGTACATGGTATTTTTAACGTGTTCTCTTTCTTCGGCTAAATGTACTTAGCTCAAAATGTTAGGCAAATTAGGCTATTTGTAAAGAAAAAATATATTAGGCGATTTAGGCTACTCGGTAGGCAAAATTAGGCGAATTGAGTTAGCAGATATCTGGCAACCCTGATTGTTATGGCAATACTAGGTACCTACCTTGGTGTCAGGACTTTTTGGCGGGAAGTCAAATAAGGCGGCAACTTAAATTTTCACTCCCGAGTTTAAAATTATTTTTTTGCACTTATTCGACTGATACCTACTCGTTTTATATCGCAAAATATTCTGGGCATAGCGTCCCTCAATATGAGTCCCCACAGCGACGGTGAAGATCCTGGAGATGGTAAAAAGAAAAGAAAATTTCAAGCGATTTCTGGCGGCGAAAAAGAGAAGTATAACATTTTTACTAAACCAAACTATAAAAGATTATTTATTGAAAATGGCAGCAATGAGTTTGTCGTTTTCGTAGAGTCAAGTGAACAGGAAAAACTAGGTAACAAAAACCCGATTACCCTTACAAAGATACTTACTGACAGTGTTATAGGCATTGTGGGCGTTCACCGAGTAAACGCCAATAAAATAGGAATAACATTTAAAAAGGCAGCTGCAGCCAACAATTTTCTTAAAATGGAAGAATTCTTGAACAAAAATAAAATGAGAGCATTTATCCCATCTTATTTAACTGAGAGAGTTGGTGTGATAAGATATGTACCTAAGGACCTATCCAATGAAACGATTTATAAGAATATTGTTTGTGATACCGAAGTCATATCAGTAAAACGTTTTATGAAAAAGGTCGATGGAAAACTTGTACCATTAAACACAGTTGCAGTTACCTTTGCCTCAACCAATTTGCCCCAATATGCTTATATTAAACTTTATAGATATGAAGTACACACTTACATTGCTCCACTTCTGCAATGCTATAAATGTTTAAAATTTAACCACTCCGCTAAAGTGTGCAGGGGTGAACAAAATTGTTCTTCATGTGCTGGACGTCACTCATACAAAGAATGTGATGTTGAAGAGATAGTTTGTATAAACTGCAGCGGCAATCACTTGGCTGTGTCAAGAGATTGCCCTGTGAAGCAAAAGAAAATGGAGGAAAAAAAGAAGAAGTCGCTTCAACAATCATATGCCACTGTTGTGAGTACACCCACACCGCCACCAGTTAGTGAAACTTCCTTCCCACCATTGCCTAGCAAACCTTTAAAAAATAGCGATAATTTTAATATAAAGCAACTTGCCGAAAACGATATTATAATAAATGCAATAGTAAAATCTCTCGTAGCCCTTGGCAATATGTCCAGTACCCCTCTTACTACTAAGAAAATAAAAGAAATATTTTTATCTAATTTAATTTAATGGATAGTTACTTAAATATATTACAATTCAATATACAAAGTTTACAGAGCAAAAAAGCCTTATTACAAAACTTATTAATAGAAAAAAATATTGATATATGTCTTATAAATGAAACTTGGCTTAAGTCTACTTCTATTATTCCTCATTTTCCTCAATATAATTTTATTTATAAAAATTCTAATAACCCCCATAATGGTGTTGGTATTTTAATCAAACAAAACTTAAGATACTCTATAATTTCTACAGTTTTTTATGAATCCGTTCAAAACATATGCATCTCAGTAGAAACAGTTTCTGGTCCTTTAGCTATAGTTTGTGTATATTGTCCTCCTAATAATAGATTGGATACAACAAAGTTGAAAACCCTTATAAATACTATACCTAAACCATGCGTTATAATGGGAGATTTTAATGCACATCATATTGCATTTGGATGTACACACATCAAAAGTGTCTAGGGATCAAGCATTTTTAAGCGGATTTCTTGAGATTGAGATGTGGCTTTGTAATAAATTTATGATTTTATAAATTTATATGGATCCTTTTTGGTGCATTTCATAATTTGAATCAGGAACTGTGAATCAAATTCGAGTAAAAGATGAAAATCAGCTGTCAATATTTTCCCTATAAAAACATACAACGCATTGAAGACATTATTAGTGCTACTGTTTCCCTACTACTGATTAAAACCAACGTTATTATGGAGCGGCGACGTCATTTAAGCAGGGAAGAAATGCTCAGAGCCGTGGGAATGATAGAAGCTGGTTCCCGGCAACGTACTGTGGCTTTAGCTCTGAATACAAGTCAGAGTGTTATCAGTCGACTTTGGACACGTTACCGAAGCACTGGTACCGTGGCTGAGCGCCATGGAGGACGGTATCGCTGCACCACACGGAGACAAGACCGATATATTCAAATCTTAACTCGAAGAGCTCCAACAATAACTGCCATGATGTTAGCCGTGAGGCTTCATCACTCTTCAGGGAACTTAATTAGCGACCAAACAGTCAGAAACCGCTTGCATGAAGTGAACCTTCATTCCCGAAGACCGCTACGGGTACCACCTATAGCAATGCACAATCGTAGGATTCGATATCAATGGGCTCTTGAACACAGAAATTGGGCAGAAGAACAATGGCGTTTCGTGTGCTTTTCTGATGAGTCTCGTTTTGGTATGAGACCGGATACAAGACGTATACGACACTGGAGAACCCCTGGACGCCAACAGCGATTAAAATCCTGCCAGGAAGTCCATCCTTATAGTGGTGGAACCATCATGGTATGGGCGGGTATTTGGATCGGCGGAAGAACTGAGTTGATTTGGATCAGAGGCAACCTCAACGCTCAAATGTATGCTGAGACGATTGTATCAGACGTCATCGTTCCTCTACAAGTGCAAATCGGTCCCTTATTTCAGTTAATGCATGATAATGCACGACCGCACACCGCAAGAGTTGTAAGACAGACTCTCGCCGCAGCTAACATCAATGTCCTGCCCTGGCCTGCTCAGTCGCCAGACTTGAACCCGATTGAGCATGCATGGGATATGCTACAGAGAAGAGCTCTGCCGAATATGGAGGGTATCCAGTCGCAAGAAGACCTTTTTTTGTTGTTGCAACGAACATGGGCGGCCATTCCACAGCGTGATTTGGATGAACTCATTTTGAGTATGCCAAACCGATGTTCTTGTGTTGTTAGTGTTCGCGGTAGAAACACGGATTATTAATTGTTTAAGTTACCCAATAAAATTTTAAAGAAAACTGTTATTTCAGTCTTTTTTTCGAACTTTTGTGTTAGTGGTTCAAATGTCAAAAATCCCTTTATTAGGAAAATGGCAAATTTCTTTATTAATGCAAAGGTGACTTGGTTTATCGTTACTGTGACAAACGAAAACACTTTATTTGATGAATCCTTAAAGAAAATTTTAATTAATATCAATCAGGAGAAAAGTTATTGCAAAAATATATGTTGATCCCTAGACACTTTTGATGTGTGTAATAGTGATAACAACAAAGGAAGAAACTTATATAACATAATAGACCAATATGATTTGTGCATTTTAAATGATGGTTCATCCACAACTGTCCCATATCCTAATAGACAGGCCTCAGCTATAGATCTGGCTTTAGTTAGTCCTTCCATTGCTCACTTATGTAACTGGTATGTACATGATGATCCTATGGGTAGTTATCATCTTCCAACATTGCTAGAAATTAATATTCTTCCATCCACATATGAGTCGTCTCCTGTAAATAAAGATAAATATATTTATAATAAAGCAGACTGGAATGCATATTATACCTTGTCTGAGACTTGCTTTTCTGAGTTACATTTAAATAGTAATGATAGTGCTATAAACTTGTATGATAACTTTGTAAATACATTAAATGATTTAAGAGACAAAACTATACCTAAGCAACATACAAAACCCAGAACTTGTATATCTAGAAAACCAGTTCCATGGTGGAATCAGGAGTGTACTGACGCTGTGACTAAATCAAAAGATGCATTAAAAGACTACTTCTCCGAACCCACCATAGAAAATTGGATAAAATACAAGAAGTTAGATGCCAATAAAAAAAGATTATTAAAACAAGAATGCACTACCTCTTGGCATAACTTATGTGGTAGTTTTAATAGATTAACACCTATTTCACGAATATGGCAATATATTAAAAAATTTAAAAGAATAGGTGAGAGTGCTCAGAACAAAAATATGAATGAGGAGTGGATTCCAAGATTCTTAGATAAGTTATCAGATTCAACTCGTACTGATCAAGAAAAACTTGCTAATTTCTTTGAAAATGCTATAGAAACAGACAATAATCACTTTCTTAACAATAATTTCACCTTAGATGAGTTACGAGTATCATTAAAAAGTAGAAAAGATACTACACCAGGATTGGACAACATACCTTACATATTAATTAAAAAATTACATTTGAATGCACAAATCATATTACTCAATATATATAATAGTTTATGGCAAGAGTTAATAATTCCTGAATCTTGGAAAACCCAATGTGTAATACCAATTTTAAAACCAGACAAGCCCATTAATGATGCCAATTCATATAGACCTATTTCATTATCATCTTGCTTAGGTAAAATTTTTGAAAACATGTTAAAGTTGCGATTAGATTATTTTGCTGAATCTAATAAATTAATACCTGATGCACAGTTTGGGTTTAGAAAAGGTAGAAGTTGCTCTGAAAGCTTTGTATCATTGATATCCGATATAAAAAAGGTTAAGCTTAGTCATTCTAATATGATCTGTGTATTTCTTGATGTTAAGGGTGCTTTTGACAATGTCAATATTGAGGGCCTTATTCAAGTATTAAGCAATATTGGTTTACCCAGGCATAATTTAAAATGGATATATAACTTTCTTAGCAATAGAACTATATTTGTTAAATACAATGATCAGTTACATGGGCCTAAAACAGCTAATAAAGGTACCATGCAAGGGGCGACATTATCTCCTCTTCTATACAATTTGTATACTTCTGAAATATTAAAATATGTAGATACAACAAATATTAACATATTGCAGTTTGCCGATGACTTACTTTTGTACAGCATTGATCAAAACATTGAAACAGCAGTAAACAATATGAATACCGCTCTTAACCAATTGTTCTGTTATTATCATAATACTCTCAAATTAGACATTAGTCCAGCAAAAAGTGCAGTTTTAATTATAAGTAGAAATCCAGATCAAACAAACAGTCAAATACTTTATGATAATACTGAGATCCCTATTGTAAAACAACATAAATTTCTTGGAGTGATCATTGATAATAAGCTTAAATTTGATGAACATATTAAGCATATTTGCAAAAAGGCTTTGAAAGGTATAAATATTTTGAGACATCTTGCAGGTACCTTTTGGGGAGCCGATCCTAAAACAATGAGTATGCTGTACAAAAGTATTGTCCGAAGTCACTTTGACTATAGCAGCCTAGCATACATGAATGTCAATAGCACCCTTCTTAAAAAATTAGATGTAATTCAAAACATTGGATTAAGACTTATTTGTGGAGCAATGCGCTCAACTCCTATTAATTCATTAGAAATAGAAACATGCATACCTCCTCTGGCATTGCGTAGACTGCAGTTGGCAGAGAGATTTTATTTAAAAGTTCTTTCCATGGGCAATAGTCCTCTGCATGACAAGCTGACTCTACATCCAGATATCTCTCAGTCAATTTCATCCACCATAGTGTCAGCATCTTCAATTATTGACAGAACATTGCCTGAAATGTCAACAATTTTTACACACATTAAAAACAATGCTGAAAATATAAAAGTATATAATATTTGGCCACTATACAGCTGTACATACAAGGGACTGGTTAACAGTTCATCAAAATTTTATCTTGATAAAGTACATAATAAAACTGATTTTGAACAATTTAAAAATGAAAAAAGTAATTATCACTATATATACACTGATGGTTCTAAAAGTAATTGTGTTACAGCAGCATTCTATGATCCAAAATTTGATTATAAAAAATGTATAAAGTTAAACAATGTATGTAATATCTTCACAGCTGAGAGCTATGCCATTTATTGTGCATTGCACTATGTATATATAAATTTTACTGTAAATAATGTACATAACATTTTGATAGTATCAGATTCTAAGAGTGTCCTTTCTGCAATAGCTAATGTAAATATGTCATTTAAGTTAAATTATATTATTTATAATATTAGAAATTTGTTATGGCAGCTAGTTATAGGAAAAAATATCAATGTAGAGTTTGTATGGGTGCCTTCACACAGTGGTATTTATGAAAATGAAGTTGTTGATACAATAACTCGTATGAGTCATGATGAAGATGAGTCGGAGACACTCAAAGTTCCATTTACGGATTATTATACCTGCTATAAGACTACGAACAAGGAATTGTGGAAGCAATGCTGGAATATTACACTTGAAACGAAAGGCAAGTGGTATGCAGAAATACAAAGAGAAATACCTTCAAAGCCATGGTATCATGAGTTCAAATACACTGATAGAAAGTTTATCACAACGATATCTCGCATGCGAATGGGACATTGCTTAACGCCAGCTCACTTGAACCGATTACATATAGTCAATAATAGCCGATGTACTTACTGCTCACAAGAAGAAAACGCCGATTTGGATCATATAATTTTAAAATGTCCAGCTTTCAAAATCCAACGATTAATTTTAGTGAGTGACATTTGTGACAGTGTCAGTGAACTGAGTGATGAACGTGTACCCCGCCGCGTTCAGGAATTACTATCGAATTCAGATTATTTTGCACCGCTATTTAAGTTTATTTGTAGCACTGTTGAAAAGATTTAATTCATAACTTAACATGATTTATTTGTTATTTTTACTTTTTATATTTTTTGTTTATTTTTAAAGTTAGAATTGTTTTCCTTTCTTTTTTTGTCACTTCGTTGATCTATGATGTATTACTACTGTTTCTGTTTCTTAATTTACATATAATTTTATTTTATGATGTAAAATGTATGCGACTGAAGGACTCTGTATCCATGGTCATGAATAAATATTATTAAAAAAAAAAAAAAAAACCTTGGTGTCATGCGTCAACTGTCCGTCAATGTCAAACTGGTTATTTGATTTACCTACACACGCACGCACTTGGCACCCGTTTGCTTGCGGATTTTTTTCGGCCGGCCGTCGTATCAGCCAATTTTGAGTTTTGTTTGGAATTCAAAATCTTATCCAATTGGATTGGAATAGTCTGTTTTTGTTTATTAGCTGGTAGGTAAATTCAGTCTTGATAACATTGTTTTAATATTATTCATTGTATGGAGTTTACTCTCATTGAAATTTTACTTTTAGATAAGTTGGTGGACAAAGTTCGCTATGGCTGCGATAAAAAATAGTAACAGATTTAAAATATTGGCCGTGTTGGGTCCAAGGTACAGCCCTCAAGTTACAGTGAAGAGAAGTCTAAACTTGCAAGAATTCCACAGTAAGGACTTGTTACGGAAATATCAGGTTGCAATTCAAGACTTCCGCGTTATTGATTCAAAATTAGACCCCAAAACCTTATCGGACTTTAAAGCTGACGAGTACGTAGTGAAGGCGCAAATATTAGCTGGTGGCCGCGGAAAGGGTCACTTTGATAATGGTTTTAAAGGAGGAGTGCACCTGACTAAGAATAGGGATGACATTTTCAAATTGGCTAAAAGTATGATTGGTAATAAATTGATAACCAAGCAAACGCCCAAAGAAGGTATACTAGTAGACAAGGTCATGGTGGCAGAAAGCGTGAACATCGTTAGAGAGACATACTTCAGCATAGTTATGGAGAGAACATACAATGGTGCCGCAATCGTGGCTTCTCCAGCTGGCGGTATGGACATAGAAACTGTCGCTGAGAAGACACCTCACTTATTAAAAACAATTCCTGTAGACATATTTGAGGGTGTCACAGATAAAATAGCGAATGAGGTTGCCGAATTTTTGGAATTCAAAGGCCCATTGAAAAAGAAGTGTGCGGATGAAGTAAAGAAGCTTTGGGAATTATTTTTAAAGGTACACTACTTGGTACAAAGTACTGCATATTTGATATTTTATTAACAACAATAATCAACATCTTTTATATCTGCAGCATGCAGTTGCGGGCAGTCCATACAGGAAAAAGACTTTGCCTACCCTATGACTCCTTTGATTGACTATAATTTAATAAATATTCTAAGAAATTTCCTTTTATGCCTAGCCTGGCATAAAGGTGTATGCAAACCACTGGCAGCATGCTATGATTCCTGCCCTGATACCTATCATATGATGCTCCTTGCTAAAACTGACTATATTAATTTACTGTTTAATCAAGTTTTGTTGCCAACTAATCAATGAATGAGGTGAAAGGATCTGGTGGAGGTGTTGCTTTAGTTTGCTAATGAAATGTTTATCTTACGTATAGGTTGATGCAACACAGCTAGAAATAAACCCTTTAGTTGAAACAGATGATGGGCGAGTGATCTCCGTGGATGCAAAGATCAACTTTGATGATCACGCTAAATTCAGACAACAGGAGATCTTTGCACTTGACGATGTATCTGAAACTGACCCTAGAGAGGTAAATATTTCACGATTTTTTATTATATAATAATAAGTATTATAGTTATAGTATTGTATATAGATAATGTTAAGTGGATCTCCTTATCAATGCTCAAAGAAAATATCAAGGGTATTTGTTTATCAAGCATTGCTGCCATCACACTAACCCCTCTTATCTTAATGTCAACTTTTTATTTATTGTCATTTTTATATTCCAAACATATAGATAATTATTATAGAATAGAATTTTCTTTGTAATACACCAAACAAATGAACAAGGAAATTGTACAACTTAATACATACAATAACAATATAGGATAGTACAAATAGCGGCCTTATCACTAATAGCGATAGCTAGTGCAGCAATTTACAAAACTAGAATACTACAACACCATATTACGCTTGCAAAGCACTTAATGACTGAGCCAACAACCTTGTAGATTGAAAAGAAAAATACCCCAAGATCTTTTAGTTTAATTATGACCACACGGACATATGAGTGGGCATGTACTGTACAAGTCTATTTTCTAATGCCCCAAAAGTTTCTGAATGTCAGACATTCCAAAAAAAAGAAAATTATGGGCAACGTAGTTCATACACCTCTCTTCGTAGTAGTTAGGAATGACATGTACAAAATGTGTTAAGAATTTCATACACAAGTGTAATCATTTATATGATAAATAATACCACAGTGTATAGTGAATAACTAACAATTTCAGCGAGAAGCTGCATCACTGAACTTGGTGTACATAGAAATGGATGGCAGCATAGGCTGCATGGTCAATGGTGCTGGTCTCGCTATGGCCACCATGGACATTATCAACCTAAACGGCGGCAGGCCCGCTAACTTCCTCGATCTTGGAGGTGGTGTTGGACAAAAACAGGTTTCAGCTGCTTTGAAGATATTGGAATCAGACCCTAAAGTCAAGACCATATTTGTCAACGTTTTTGGTGGTAAGTGTATGGTTAATGCTAAAATGTTTCAATTATAGTTTTAAAATATTTATGTATGATTATTTCGTTTCACTTGTTTTGTTTGCACCTACCACAATTTGTCTCTGCATCACCCTAAGGTAGACTGGTAGAGAATGCCTCTGGCATTAAGTCCGCCTATGTACTGTTTTGTGCATAAAGAATAAATAAAATAATAATATAATAATAAATGCTCCTTGTTGTATAGACTAAGTATGCTACACAGTATCAGTAGCAGCAGTAGTGTTGTGCAGACTAAGTCGCTTCTCAGCCTTTTGGCTAAGATCAAAGTGTAGTGTATGTATCTATTTTCCAAATTACATACATAACAAAATATTGCTAAAACCATTTTGTTTCTGGCATTTGTGCTATGTTTAATGTGTAATAACTGCCCAGTCCTTAGATACTAGTTGAACTTTTCTATTGTCATAATATAATATCAATATCAACAAGTATCAGCTAACAGTATGGTTGTTGGGCTGTTATGGTAATGTTGTTAAAGGTGATGGTCAAAAAAATAAATGTGATTTAGAAGCTTTCAAATAGTCACATACCTTAGAACAGGGGTTCCTAAACTTTAAAGATAAGAACACCAAACAAATACCTTTTATTTTATGGAACCCTATATCAAATTATTACCTATAAGTCAACACTGAAATTTATATAAGAATTTTATTTTGGCGCAACCCTGGTGGCTATTCTACGGAACCCAGTTTGGGAATCCCTGCCTTAGAAGATTTAAAATATTAAATGAAAGTGAAATAATATTCTTGCGCAAAGTGTTATCAAGGTTCAGGTGTTAAATTGTCTGAGCACTTTTTGGGGTTGCTTAGCCAAAATCAGAAAAAAATGGCGTAGTGATGATCTTTTAATCTAATTGTGAAGAGTTAAGATAACATAGGCCAAAAACTTTTTCCAGGTATTGTCAACTGTGCCACGATTGCAAACGGAATTATCGGAGCGTGCAAAGAAAATCCGCCAAAGCATCCACTCGTCATTAGGCTGGAGGGTACCAACGCGTCACAAGCGAGAAAAATGCTTGAAGAGTCAGGTTTACCTTGTAAGATCATTAACGATTCTGACGAGGCAGCTAAAACAGCGGTCAAGTTAGCACAATGAACCAAATGGAAGATTATTTGTTAATGGTGAAGGATTGTAGGACCTTGATTTACATTGAAATATTGTTTGATTTCGAGGCATTCATATTGTAATGTTGAACCAAAGAAGCTATGGGACTATTCACAAGACTATCTTTAAGTAATCTCTGCATCTTAAGTAGTAAAGTCTGTTACTAATTTTCTCAAGGTAATGTAAGACAACAATACAATTTCCATTTGAGTCGCATATTAGGTATTGAAATGCGTTCTCTCCTACTCTAGTTGAACTAGTTTGCAATCACGGTGATCGGCCAGATTTTTCGACGCGGAATCCGTTTAAGCCGATCGGAAAAATTATAAGGGGTAAAGGCGCCAGTCGAGATGAAGCCTAAACCTTTTCCGCCTCGTTAAATAAGTTTTTCATAAACTATGACACTTCCACTTCCTGTGTAAACAAGTTGTTTAAGGGCATAAAAATGAACTGGAAATTACATTGAAATTTCATCTTTCGCACGTACTATATCCGGTCTCGCTCAAGAAGACGCTTATCGCAACGCGTGCGGCTGAGGACCGCAGCCGATTCTTCTAAACTTGACTTACTATAGGAAGTCTAAGATCGGGCAAGAAGGAAATCTTTTGTTTTTTAGTACGCCGCGCATACCGCTATACAATATCTTCTGAAAGGCGTAACCCTGCTACTTGCGTCGAATTTCAAATAATACGCGCGGAAATAAAAGGAACTGGATATCAGTTTTCACCTAGTATTAGTGGATCCCAATTTGTCTTATTCTGTCTTATTTATATTGCGGATTTTTTTAATACGAGTTGAGAGATTCAAAACAGATGTTTATATATCCGAATTAATGATAGTAATAATTATATTGTTTCTATATTAAGACTGAGTTTAAAAAAATACTGTACTAACATTGTTTAAAATGAAATTAAGTGTAAATCAATTGTCTTGCCAGTACTAATGTAAATGTTTTGTTTTTGTATATAGAAATATAATCTATAGTAGTATACACACAATACCGTTGGTGTTTAATTTGTCCCTTCAAGCCGCTAACAGTTTAGTTATGCTTGGTAATTTTATAGTTATTGAGGCCAGTTGCAAAATCAAAAAGCTTAGTCATATAAATGTACAGCTTTATTGTAATTATTTCTATAAATTTATCACTACAATAGAACATTAGCCAGATAATATTAACCTAAACCGAATTATATTAGTATATTTATGCGCGGAATAAATTAAGTCTTCGTCCCTGTGGTGGCGCGTCACTCTTATCGAGTGTCATGTTGGCTTGTATCTCTTCAAAGTTGGGAAGGTGTGCGAGCTTGCCCCGCGCCGCTACTGTCGGTCGAACACCCAACATCCGTCTTGCAACACGAACGATGTCGTCAACGGTGATTTTTTCTATAATTAAAAATAAATACATGTCCACGGCTTTGTTTACAAAGAATATATGGTTTTGTGACTCCTTGCAACAGCAGCGCCGTAATATTGTGAACTGATAACTAACTTATTTTTATACATACAAGGTGGCAACCAAGCGTGCGGCCCGCCTGATAGTAAGCAGCCACCACAGCCTACAGAGGCTAGCAACACCAGAAGAATCACTAACGCGCCGACCCTTAAGACATTAGATATCTTTGTGTCTGGTAATTTCACCAGCTACGGTGCCCTCCACACCGAAACACAGCAATGCTTACACACAATACAATATGTACTCTTTATTGCAAACACCTATACGGAGAATTATTTAAAACTAGATAAAAACAATGTTACAATATAAGGCGGTGTTATCGCTAAAGCGATGTCCCCAGACAACCTTGGGGTACAGGGCAGAATATGGAAGGGTAGGTGTCTCAGACATATACAGTACACACTATTGCTTGGCGGCAGAATATCTGACACTGCGGTGGTACTCACCTGAACGGTTCCTTGCACAACGAATCTAACACCTAGTAAATTACTGCCGCACTCACGTCAGCTATCGTTAATTCTAATTAAGATTTCGACTCTGAGCCGCTTATGATAAAATAATAATAATATCTTATCACGGTCATCTGATCCCAAACTAGGCAGAGCCTGTACTATGGAAACCAGACAACTGATACTAATACTTATATACATGTTTTTTTTGTAAATACAAACTTAAATAGAGAAATAACACCCAGACACTTGGTGGGAATCGAACCCACGAACCATTGGTTAGCGGACAGGGTGTCTAACCTCTAGACCAACGGGCCCGCCATGATTATTTTCCATTATTGAGTACAAGGTTATCGATATCTACTCCTTATTAGAGTATTAATTGGCTGCGAATGATTCGTCACTAGCAGCCGTATCCGATCCCATATAATATATATAATAACCATAATCTGATTATAAGAACTGGACTAATAAGCATTAACTCTAATTGGCGTTTGTAAGTGCGATCGTTAGTTCTAGCAGAAAAACAATTAGTGTTAATTTGGAATTAATATTAACACTCAACGCCGATCAATACTCTACACTCAGTGAGTAGATTGGTCGTTTTTAATAATCGCGCGGTAATATCTATACTATAATAAAACTCAAAGAGCACTTTTTCTGTACATTGAATATTTTTCCAAAATTTCTATGTGGGGGTACTATACTATCGACATAGAGGCCACAACAATTTTTTTTTGGAATTATTGTATGTCTGTCTGTCGTTCTGTTCGTCCAGGTATCATTTGAAAACCCGTGGATGGATTTTGATAGGACTTTCACTGATGTGTTGTGTAGAAGTCTAGGTGTAAGTTGGTATATAAAACATCACGCTATGTTTCATAGGGGCTAAGCAGTTTTACATTACTTGCACATATTACCACGTAATTTCCTTTGTATGTGAATAGGGTAATTATAGACTGATCAGTTAATCATTAAGATATGTATTATTACGCTATATACAATAGGGACTGAGCAGACATTTAGTTTGCATAAGATAGGGCATTGGCGAAGGGTCAATTTTTGTAAGGGGTAAGCCGGTCCGGTACACCCAGGACATTTTCATTAGATTTCTGTATTGTTCTAAGTACTTTGCTGATAGCAATATGACATTATATCTTTGAAAAGTTAAAATCTGTAAATCCCGAGCGGATCCAAACTAGATTATGTATGTATTACAGTCGCAACAATAAAAGATGCGGAAAACTTAAAACTTTCATTATCGAATATCATTAGACAGTAATTTACGATGTTAGCGTGATTTACATTAAGAACAGCGCCATCTATCGGTGAAATTGAACATACAATAACTATAGAACTTTAATCTATATATTATATCAAAGAAAGTCGTGTTAGTTACACTATTTATAACTCAAGAACGGCCTAACCGATTCGGCTGAAAAATGGTGGGGAGGTAGCTTAGAACCAGTAAACGGACATAGGATACTTTTTATCCCGGTAGGTTAAGGTTAAGCAACGTTATGTAAGGTCATTAAATAGATGGGTGAACCGATTTGTATGAAAGTGTGCATATTGGGTAGGTCTGAGAATAGGTCATACAGTATATTTCATACCGCTAGGTTAAGGTTAAGCTACATAAGGCAAGGTCATTAAATATCTATTTAACCCACCATTCATTCATTTTATATTTATTTATTTTATTTCATACATATCGGTTCACCCATCTGGGTGAACCGATATGTATGAAATTATGTGTGCATATCGGGGAGGTCTGAGAATAGGTCATAAAGTATATTTAATGCCGCTGATACCATGATTGAAGAGGATATATAGAACGAGAGGAGGGTGCACGAGAGGAGAAAGAGGGAGAGGGGATTCGAGAAGGGGGCGATGGGGTGAGGGATCGGACGAGTTAGGTGGAGTAAGGGGGGAGTGAGAAGGAGCCAGTTCGTAGAAGAGAGAGGGGGAGAGGGTTCAGAGAGGGGATAACAGGGTAGGAAGAGGGGGAGTGTGACGGAAACCGAAGCGGGAGGGGGAAAGAGAGAGAAGAGAAAGAGCATATAATTAGATTTTTTTTATAAGAGAGAGAGATATGGAGAGAGATAAATCTAGGGAGGAGGGAGAAAAGGGGAGCAAAATGTAATAAAAGCGCGGGCGGAGCTGCACGGGTCAGCTAGTTAATTTAATAATTTTCTAATTAAGCAGTAAAGAACAACTACGCAAGTTGTCGCTCCACTTGCGTAGTTATTCTTAGTTAGTGCTAGCTTCATGCTAGCTTAGTTAGAACATTGCAGGCCAGGACATTATTATACTGTTGCCATTTTAATAAATAACAATTTAATCATAATTACCAATTTCATTAATGAAAAAGGAGGGTGGCTTTCTCTTGCCCGTGGCGAGTACTTGTCGTCCGACGTCTTCAAACACTACAGGCCTGGCTTCTAAGTTCATTAGCAGCATGGACTGCAGTTGTGTCTTTGCTCTCTGCAAATGACAAGTGCATATTAAAAGCATTCAGATCATCTCTACTTTAAGGTTTGTCTCATCATTACCTGCTGAACAAAGGCCTCCCTTACAGGCCCTTACAAGCTCCCCTTACAGGCCCTTACAAGGGAGGGAGTTGCATAATCCCCACATATGGAACGCATCTTGGGGATTGCAGTATAGTTAGTAGGTAATCCAATAGGAAGACACTGCTGCTCATCACCTTGTTTTCCCTTAGTCGCCTCATGCGAACACCTAACGGGAGGAGATGGGAGTACCCCCCCACGGGTAACGGGAGGTTTGTATGGTGCAGTCTTTCTCAAAGTGCAGATGTGGTACAAAGCCTAGAGAAAACTATATGGCGCTTCTGTTTGGACTGGTCACTGATTTAAAGAAGGCGAAAAGTAAAACAATTAACACAAGCACAAGAAATGATAAAAGCCCATTGCAAATGCACAGTATGAACTTGGTTATAGGAAAAAAATTAAAAACGTCTGGATGGTTTCAATGCATATGAGCATTAATAACTAATGTTTATTGTGCAGTGCGGCTATCCATAGTATATCGCTTGCTAGTAGTCTATTAGAAAAAGTGTGCGACATGACAGACCGATGAAAGTAGTCGCGTCATCCAGTATCATTAATATTGACCATAGATTAAATATCTACTGACCTTAAGTTCAATTTCACCGACTTTTCCGGCCATGTTAGCGAGTTCGCGTGCGATCACTAGCGTCGTATCATAAATGCGGCTAGGAGGCGAAGCGGCATGCACGCAGAACAGACCAGTGTCGCCGTACGCGTGGTTGTATGCCGTGGCATTGAACATCCAATGATATCTAAAAAAGAAATAGTTAAGCTGTAAGTAGTTATCGATTTGTTTTGTACTTGAACATTTAGGTGTGGCCACTCGTAAAAATGGGCAAAAAAATAACAATACTAAGTAGGTAAGTACGCGCGTTTTTGTATTTAGAATTATGATTTCAAATTATCTGCAAATGTTTTGAACCTTATATCGTAATGATAAGGTTCTATTTAAGGTCAAGGTGGGGAAGTCCGTCGATGGGGAAAGTTCGTACACCGACCCGTAAGACTCTTTTTTGAATTGCTAGGAAGACGAGAGGCCAGTTGGTAAAGCGGTGTTACCATATAGTTCTATGATTAAATTGTAGATGGCATTATGTTACAATCAAAAGCAAAAAGCACGGCCATTTTATTTTTTGTAGTCGACAAGTTAAAACCCGAGTGAGTTGTGCCGTGATTTTAAATTCAGTTACATGTGGATTATAACGGATTTTAATGGTTTTTATTGGTAAGTGGCCAGCTTTTATTACGTTTTATCACTACGTTAGCTTAAAATGTGACATAAAGCTACATATACGGCATTATTTGTTGTTATGCAATTCTAACCTCTAGATTAAATGTTGGGGTAAGATCGTCTAGAATTGAAGGGAAAATTCGTCATATGCCGATCTTGCCCCAAAGCAGAAATTGTAAACATTTTTATTTAAAATTTTGTAAGATAAAAACTTAGTACTTATTAAGTAGTAAGTAAGTAGGTATATAATTATTTATATGTATGTTTTATATATTGCTTATAAAAACTACTTTTGGTGTATTGTAATTCATCTAATAAGGCTACTTCGTTAAATATATATCATGATATAGAATTCTTATTGTCACTGATAAAAAAGTCATAGATCTGATTTAAACAGTTAGTTTTATTTTTCAGGTACTTCAGGTAGGAGGCTTTTCTCATAAAATGACTCGAAACTACAAAAGAAAAACAAACAAATCATCGTACACCAAAGAAAAATTGCACTTAAGTGCGTATAAGGCTGCTCGTATTTATAACATACCAAGAATGACAATCATGGATCATGTCATGAATAAAAGGTGCAAGTCAACTACACTTAGAAGTCGTTGTGTTGTTTTAAATAAGAAAAATATTTTTTTTACGTAGGTATTTACTTATATGGTACTTACAATTCCTTTCGCATTTATGTAACATAAATAAGTTTATAATTCATTATTTAACAATTTATGCATAATCCATATTAAACTACATGTTTAGTAACCGTTTACCTGTTTTGTTTATTGTAAAAAAATATATAGGTACTCACGAATTGAGAACCTCCTCCTTTTTTAAAGTCGGTTAAAAACAAAGTTGCAGTTGACTACCCCTTACCTTGCAAATATGACGAACTTAGCCTCCTGTTTGGTTTTAATGCAATAAATTATGACTGCTACCTTCTATCCTAATGTTTAAAGCATATATTTGTCTAACATTCATTTTTAAATATTTATTGAATACGGGTTGCTCAGAAATCTCTCAAATTACATAAAATTAATGCTCTTGACGGAGTTTCCCCCAAAATTCGGGAAAGTCCGTCAACTTACTAAGTTTTAAAAAACATGTTTATTTTTAGTCTGTTATCAGTTACATGGGTGTTTGAAGAAGTAAATGATTAAGAATTAATTTGCAGTCATCATTAATAATGAATACATGTAATTAAGGTAAAAAATCAGTCCTAGGGTGTTTATCAAATCGAGCTCACTATAAAATATGCCGGACTTCGCCACCTTGACCTTATAAATTAATTTATGTTTTATAAGTATTTAAAACAATTGAATGCTGCATCTATTAAGACTGTATCTATATTGAGTTTATGCAATTAGAAATGTAATAAGCATTGAATCTGCGGGAAGTAACAACCTTGTGTATAGTTGTTCCTCACAGCAGAGCTGCCGATCCGCTAAATCCTTTCAGGCTAATTGTCTGATTAGCAAGATGTTCTGTGCGTCGGATGGGCATATAAAAAGCATTGAGTTATTAAATACGTAAATGAGAAACACATATTATCTCAATGGTAAAAAGTGGGTTCTGCGCCTTATTTCTCGTCGGTCGTATCCCATGGGATTGTGTAGATTTTATGTTCCTGTGGGTTATTTTTAAGTCCAAAAGAAAAAAGATACATAATAATATGCCTACCTATTTAAAACATTGGTATAGAGTCGCGTGTACATCCCCTTGCCGGGACCACCAGCAGAGAATGAACCTCCGCCCCCCATCATCATGTTCAACACGCATGTAGCCACAAAGTCTGGATCACTGTGAGAACAGCCTGAAACATGATTTTGACAGATATGTACATTTTTATAACCATAAGTTACTAAGTTCGTTTTCCACCCAGAACTAACATTTGTGTTACAATCTGCCTAGACGTCCATCCGTTCATTCAGTGACTCAGAGGACAGCCCACCGACCGGTCCTAATGGAACTAGGTCCGCCACCCATTTCCCAGCCGGTCACTAGGACCGTTCTGGACTGGCATCAGCTAAACACCTGTTTAGCCGATGCCGACTCTCCGAATCTTGCCCGCTTCCCGGCGCAAATCTCGTCCCCTCAGGACACCGACCAAGCAATCGGCGCTTTCACCGATCATCTCAAATCGGCCATCAGCCAGTCCTCCCGGCAGGTTGAAGCGGACAACTTTTACGCTGTGCGCTTCAAGCTGCCCGATGACATTAGGGAATTAGTCCGCGCTAAAAACGCGGCTATTCGCGCGTACGACTCCTACCCCACCGATGCCAATCGGGTCCGCATGCGTGCTTTGCAGAGGGACGTGAAGCGCAGCATCGCGGAACTCAGGGAGGCTCGATGGGGAGGGTTTCTAGAGGAGATCTCGCCGTCACACCAGGCTTACTGGCGGCTCGCGAGATCCCTCAAAACCGACACAGTAGCTACCATGCCCCCCTTGACCCGCCCTTCAGGCGACCCACCCGCGTTCGAGGACGACGAGAAGGCTGAGGTTCTCGCTGACTCTCTAGAGAGTCAGTGCACACCCAGCTCCGCTCCCGTCGATCCGGCGCACCTCGATCTTGTGGATAGGGAAGTAGAGCGCAGGTCCTCACTCCCTCCCACCGAATCCCTCTCCCCGGTCACGCAAACCGAGGTGGAAGACCTGATCAAAGGCCTTAAGCCGAAGAAAGCACCGGGCTCCGACGGCATCTCCAATCGCGTTCTCAAGGTTCTCCCTGTCCATCTGATATGTCTTTTAGTGACTATCTTCAACGCAGCCATGTCCCACTGCGTCTTTCCTGCCGAATGGAAAGACGCGGATGTAGTAGGTATCCCTAAGCCGGGTAAGCCTCGCAGCAGCCCTGCGAGCTACCGGCCTATCAGTCTTCTCAAGTCTCTCGGCAAACTCTATGAGCGCTTGCTATTAGCGAGACTCAAAGACTTTGTCAGTTCTAATAATATCCTTATTGACGAGCAGTTTGGCTTTCGAACCAGACACTCTTGCGTCCACCAGGTGCACCGCCTCACGGAGCACATCCTGACCGGGCTCAACCAGCCCAAGCCCGTCTACACAGGCGCCCTATTCTTCGATGTTGCCAAGGCCTTCGACAAGGTCTGGCACAACGGCTTGATATACAAGCTCTTCCAGTTAGGAGTCCCCGATAGGCTCGTACTCATCATACGAGACTTTCTCTCGAATCGTACCTTTCGATACCGGGTCGAAGGTACGTTTTCTTCGCCTCATCCTATACAGGCCGGAGTCCCTCAGGGCTCCGTGCTCTCTCCCCTCTTGTTCAGCCTGTTCACGAACGACATTCCTCGTTCGAGCAGAGTCCAACTCGCCCTTTACGCGGATGACACCGCTCTCTACTATTCCCATAGGAACATGTCCTTTTTAACGCGTGCTCTTCAAGCCGCAGTCGACGCCCTGGGTCAATGGTTCCGTACGTGGCGCATAGAGGTGAACCCGGAGAAGAGTGCCGCGGTGGTCTTCTCCCGGGGACCCGCCAATATGTTCTCCGCGCGGAGCCTTCGGCCCAACAGACGACTAGCTCCAATATCCCTATTCAATCGCCCTATCCCCTGGACTAGGAAGGTTAAGTACCTCGGAGTCACCTTGGACTCCCGCATGACTTTCGGCCCGCACATTAGGTCCGTCCGCAATCGAGCGGCTTTCGTATTAGGTCGCCTGTATCCCCTTCTCTGCAAGCGGAGTAAAATGTCGCTTAGAAATAAGTTGACATTATACAAAGCTTGCATTCGCCCTATCATGACTTACGCGAGTGTAGTTTTCGCGCACGCCGCCCGCACCCATATCGATAGCCTCCAAGTTATCCAGAATCGTTTCCTCCGTCGCGCCGTCGGTGCCCCGTGGTACATGCGGAACGTAGATCTGCATTCCGATTTCAAATTAGATCCCCTTCGTAAGTTCCTCAAAGAAGCGTCGAAACGCTACTTTGAATCCGCGTCCCGTCACGCGAACAGTTTAATCCGCGCCGCCGCCGATTACGCCGCTAGTCCTTCTGACTCGCGCCGCAGACCACGGCACGTACTGCTCGACCCTCCTGACCCCATGACGGTCCTATTGGACCGGGATGCGCCGACCCCTCCCCGACAACCGTATGCTACACTAGCTATCAGACACCGGTCTCGCCGGCGAGGCCGAAGGGTCGTACGTATGCGACCGCAACGACGTGCATCACCCCACTGAGTTTCTTGCCGGTTCTTCTCAGTGGGGGCGCGTTGTGAACCGGTGGTAAACTCAGCCCTCTCTTAAGCGACAGCCCAAGCCGAGGCCGTGCCTCCCTGAGGTGCCCTTGTGCTCATCGCTACTTCTGCCGTAAAGGCTAGAGCGCTTCAAGCGCTCGCCTCCTATTGTCCGGTGAAGCTGCAATAGCCATCTGCGGTTAACAGCGGTTCCGGAGTCTTGTACCCGGGGGACTACAATGCGTCCCCCGTCAGCGGCGTGCTCAAAGGCAGGGTATTGAGGGGTTCCTGGTGCAGATCCCACCGGAGAGTCCAGGTCCCCCCTCTCATATATCGATGCAACAGCCACGGGGGTTTTAGTGGATAAGAATATACATATACACATACCCCGGTTGACGTCCACAGGTCCCTATCCCAGACGTATTGAAGGAATCAATGGCGTACCTATTAATCAATTTTCAGGCCTCAGTCCTCTTTTTGATAGACCTATCTATTATGTCATATGTACTGTCACGGTCATGAACACTTGACTACTTTTCAAACTAAATCGCTTGAACGACGACGTGACGTGCACTTAACCCGCCTGCACGTATTTTGGGCCGGCTCGTGCACGCGATTATTGTCCTTAAGGTAATTAACCCGAAATATTTCTCACTGTACCTTAGTGGTATTAATTTCGACACGAAAACAATGATTTAGGTACACAAAGCCAAGACTTAAAACTGTACTTACTTTCTAATCCAATAACGATATGAGATAATTCAGGTAAATCAGATCCTGGATACAGTGGAATTTCACATTCTTCCTGAAAAATAACATAACATTTTACCAAACTACCCCTCGTTAAGAATTTGAAAATTGAAATTCATTAATATAAAATTATTACCTGTTCTAAACCACCTGTGTACTGTGCAATAGACTTATCCACTTTAGGTGTGAATGTGGCACTATCCTCAGAATGCCAGGTTGGTTTCATATCTACGAAATATTTCTGAACAAACTCTACAAAAGGTTCATGATCCACCTATAAAATAGAAGGTAAATAAAAAACTGTTTGAGACATAAAACATGAAATTCAGAGTACTAAAAAATAGTATCAAGCTTACCCCTACAGCAGCAACAACCATTCGGTCAGGTGTGTAATGGTTCTTAAGATAATTCAATATAATGTCACGATCTATTTTGTGCACATTTTCTCTTGGACAAATCTTTGGCAGGCCAAGTGTATTTCCCCTGTATGCTGCCTATGGAAATAAAAAGAATCGCTATATTATTTCACTCCAATATTATTTATTTTTGTAGCCTCCGTGGCGTGGCGGAAAACCGCTTGATTTGCAAATCGGAGGTCGCGGGTTCAAATTCCACAGGGAGAAAATAATATGGAGCAACCACTTTGTTGTTCCATATTATTTTCTCCCCACCTCTAACCACTTTGTTGTTGCTCCTTACTGGCTAGAAAAATTCATTCCGACAATCTGATTGTCTCTAAACTAAGACGATCCATATGTCGGATGGGCATGTAAAAAGTCAGTCCTGCGCCTGACCACTCCCTAGTCTTGACAGTATTCTGTCCCATCGAATTGTGAGAGTAAAGGAAGAGAGATTGCACTTGTGTCTACATAAGCACTTGTGCACTATAATAGCTTCCACATATGATCTTGTGAAAGATTGTATCCACCAGGAAGACATTTTATTTCAGTAGAATGCAGATTATGCAGCCTATGCATATAAAACAATAGTAAATTTTGAATAATTACTGAATGTATCATGTCCATCAGAATTGTTTCCTGTTCAGGTCGCATTGATAGTGTCTCCAATTCAAATGCTACTGCCTGTCTGGCTGCTTCTATTTCATCAGTAGAGAGCTGTGGTCTTAAGGTTACTTCTGCCAAGACCTGAAAAGAAGATGATGCCACATATATGTTCACTTTTTAAGTTTAAAATGAAGCTTATATAGATTAAACAACTTTATTTTGAATGCAGCCTAAAGCAAAATGTAGTTTGTTAAGAATTTGTGCTATAACAAACTGTAATGTATTTTTATCCTAAAACCATACTATATATTGTATATAAAATATATTCAAGTTGGTTACCCATATTATTACGTAAATAAGGTAGGGTAAATACTTTTGTGCCTAATATATGAAGTGTGTAAAAATTGGAATGCTATGGACTTCTACACCCTCCCTGGGGGACGTGACCCCCCCCTCACCCCTTGTGAAGTTCTGTGTTATATATTATTTTTATTTGTTGAGTTATGGCTATAGGATATACAAAAATACGTTTTTATGTATAATTAAATTAATAAAAACAATACCTGAGTTACAGCTTCCAAACCTCTAGAATCAGCACTGGTAGCATATACAGTTGTGTCACGTGAGCCCTGACAATCACAAATGCCTCCGTGTCGCTCCAATTCCCTCAGCATCACATCACGTGTGGCGAATTTATGTGTAGCCTGAAAAGTTTATATTTCAAATAATATAACGAAAATAAGAAAAAGAACCTTCTCTTTTTTTTAAGTTAGTTAAAAGGTATTGTGGGCTAATACTTACTCCAAAACTTAATTTTTCCAGAAAGTGACATACACCATTTGGGTATGCCACTTCATATCTTGGACCAGAGTCAATAACAACTGAAAAAAAATATTTTTATATCATTACTCTTCTCATACTTTTATCCAATAAAATAGTCCACAGCGGTTTATTACATACCCCCAGCAGTACAAAACTGTCCAAACTTCTTTTCTGAAGCAACTCTCAGTCCATTGCTGAGGACAGTTACCTCTGTGACCGTATCTTCTGCTTTAGCCGTGGAATACACAACCGGGGGCAGGTTTGGCATTGATTCAGACAGTGGAGGCAGCGGGGTGACATTCCCCCTGTTTATTTTACCCACATCCTGGCTGTACTTTCTAATGCCCCATCTATGATTACTAAACCTAGAAATTCACAATTTGCGAATGAGAATTTATGTTGTGAACTAAGTAAGTGAAGTAAGTTAAGCTTTTAAGTCGACATAAGTCTAGATTTCACAATACAACTTGTATCTTACACTTGACGGGTATTAGCTAATTTCTCTATCGGTGCAAATAATATATTGTAAAATCGCAATCTGTACGTCTGTACGTTCCCTTACCTACTTCGGACGGACCTAGCAGCTAGGTATGGATTGCATTTCGATGAGCTTTTTACAATCATAATAGAGGATTTCTTCCAAGGGCTAAGTGTCTCATATAATTAGGTATAAGAACTTCATAACCGTGAAAATGCCATGCGAAGCCGCGTCTAGTCGTCAGTATAAATATATACATATTTACTTACCCGCTTTTCAAAGAAAATAACCTAGTAAATAGATATTTCATATCCGTGACATGCGACATCTTTTTGTAACACAAATTTCACAGCTCACGTTTCTAAATATATTTTCGACTGTTTGTTTGTAGTGTAAATTATTTACTTACAGCCAAAAAAATAAACTGATTCTACATTCTACTTTTCATTTGTCAAAAGTTGTTGCAAATTTATTCCAAATTTTCATCGATTTTGATTTGAATGGGAGAGAGTTTATTTTGATGATTGGACGTTTCTACGAATTCTACGATACGATTACGAATTAGACCATAGAGTAAAGCAAGGGGTATGTGTTCTTGAATTTAGGGGAAAAATTTTTCAAATGATTGCAACCTAGCTTTACTCTTTGGCCCAATCATTAAAATAGATCAATAAATAGATGCGACCGGCCGTCTTTGTTTTTGAACGATTTGCTTTTTGTTGTAAATAAATTGTAAATATTTAATTTTATTTGGTAAATATTATCGCAAAACGTACGACTTTTCTATTTTGTATATACTTATAGATAGACAATTCTTTATTGCGCTCAAACAAACGGATACTAGAAGAATAAGATACAAACAATTAGTATGCAATCACTACGTTTTATACAAATTAATACTTACCAAAATGAATTAACAAAATTAATTTCGTATAAACTATTTATTTTAACAATCATTTAAACTACTTTTAGAGTTCATAATACATACGAAATAAATTCATTACTTTAGTATTCACAGGACAGAATAATTTTCAGAAGACATTTTCATAATTTATTCGGAAACCGCTATCGAAGGCAAGAGCATATGTACAGTTCTGTGAAGTGTGGTGTGCGTGCGTGTGTATTTAATAAATAAAAATGACTTACAAGGTATTAAAAAGAATGTGTAGTTTATCATTATCAAGGACCCCTCAAGTATGTATCATAGGAGCAGGCCCTGCTGGATTTTATGCAGCTATGCATTTGACTAAAAAACTTGAAAATGTACATATTGATATCTTGGAGAAACTTCCAGTTCCTTTTGGTTTAATAAGGTACAGTGAATTCTTTTTTGACAAGATACATATTATTGTTAAGTTCTAAAACTGCAAATTCTTAGTTAATAACTAAGAATTTGCAGTTTTAGAACTTATATATGTACTTATACTTTATAATATATATACGTATACTTGGTAAGAGGTTCATCTGTTTTCTCTAAATATAAGTTATTATTCATTAGGTATGGAGTTGCTCCTGATCACCCAGAAGTAAAGAATGTAATAAATCAGTTTACTAAGGTAGCGCAAAAGCCTAATGTGAACTTTTATGGAAATGTAACTTTGGGAAAAGATATACATTTGAAGGAACTGCGTCAACATTATGATGCTGTTTTGTTGGTAATTTACAATTTTATTCACACACATAAATCTACGAAAATTAAATTAAATCAAAACCCACTGTGAAAGTTGAAGGAATTAAGCAAACAAACCATTACCACTTTGTGTTGTTTGTACTATGTGAAAGTGTTATGTGTCTTGCCTGACGAGGTACTGCTTAACAGCAGAAGTTAAATGTGAGCCACTGTGATTTCGGTCATGCTCGCCATCGAAAATCGCCGTTGTCTTTGCTTGTGGCGGGTCACCCCCTTCCCTCTAATATGGTTGAGGGGAGTGATGGCTGCTGCTTGAGTCAACTCGTGCGCGGGTACTGCTTGGGGGCACTGGTCCGACTGCTATCCCTTTGGCCTTTTAGTTTGTTGTAATTTTTGTCGTAATTTATTCTTCTTTTCTCCCTTGCTTTATGTTTCGAACGGCAGGACACGCTATTGCTAGTGTCGATTCATTTGTAACAAAACAATGTTAAAAAAAAGTGAAAAAATGACAAGCCCGCTTCTTCTTGCCGGATCTTCTCAGTTGAGGCCGCGTTGTGATCAGACGATAGGTTTTAAAAAAATGACCATTCAAAAGTGCTAGCGTTAAGCCTATTTGGAATAAAGATTTTTGAGTATGAGTTTGTTGTACTGTTTAGTCGATAGTGTGTACTTGGATTAACCAGAAATGGTTGTTAAATTATTATGATAAACTATTTCCCACAGAGTTATGGTGCTGAGGAAGATAAAACTCTGGGAATAGAAAATGAAAATGCAAGCAATGTCATTGCAGCCCGAAAGTTTGTTGGTTGGTACAATGGTCTTCCTAGTGATAAGGACTTGCAAGTATGAATTTTCAATTAAATAATAGTTGTTTTATGGTCACTATTATTGGACCTCACTAATTTCATGTTAATTTTTTTCAGGTTGATTTATCTTGTAAATCTGCCGCTATTTTTGGTCAAGGCAATGTTGCATTAGATGTAGCACGGATACTTCTTACACCAATTGATGAGTTAAGGAAAACTGACATCACAGAACATGCTCTCAATGCTTTAGCAGAGTCTAAAGTAAAAAAATTGTATCTTGTTGGAAGACGAGGACCTTTACAGGTTGCATTCACAATTAAAGAACTTCGTGAACAGTTAAAATTAACTAACTGCCGCACAGTGTGGCGTGAAAATGATTTTGATAAAGTGGAAGAAGTAGTTGCAAACCTACCACGTCCGAGAAAACGACTGACAGAGTTAATGCTTAAATCATTAAAAGAAAGAAACACAGAAACTGATGAAATATATAACTATTTCATGCCCATATTTTTTAGAAGTCCAAAAAAATTTTTAGCGGATGATAAAAATCAACTAATTGGAACAGTATTAACCTGCAATAAATTAGTGGGACATACATTAGAAGAGCAGAAATGTGAACCTACAGACAATATAGAAATATTACATTGTAATTTAGCCTTCAGAAGCATAGGCTACAAAAGCATTAGAGCTGATGAAGATTTAGCGTTAAATAATGGCGTTGTTTATAACAATAAAGGAGTAGTAGACACATCTACAAATCTTGCGAAATTGTATGTTGCTGGGTGGTTAGGAACAGGCCCAGTAGGTGTTATATTACATACAATGGGAAATGCTTTCCAGGTTGCAAAGACCATGTGTGAGGACCTAAGTAAAATCAGCGATAATTCAAAAGGCGGTTTTGAAGAAGTAAGAAAAATAATAGAAAATCATAACAGTAATATAATAAACTGGCAAGGTTGGGAAAGAATTGACAAATTTGAAATTGAACAGGGTAAATTAAGAGGCAAACCTCGTGAAAAAGTTTGCAGTGTTGATAAAATGATAGAAATTGCTATGAATCAGTAATGTAAACTTAATTAGTTTATTTATACTATTTTTATATTAAGCTTGTCAATTAATACTAAGACCAAATAAACTTAATATTACTAATAATGTATGCGCGACTTACTGCTGTGCCTAGAATCTTGACGGGCCTGTTATTATAGTGGTTAGACACCTAGCCGCTAACCAATAGGTCGTGGGTTCGATACACACCAAACGTCTGCGTGTTATTTATCTATTTAAGTACATACATATGTATACACAATAAAAAAAATATTAGTACCAGATCACATCGGATGCGAACACGTAGTCGTGTACGTGCACATGGACGTACCATTACGTGCAGGACTCACTTTGGCCAAAACTCTTCCTTCATGAAGGTCTGCAGCTGGGCTGTAGGAACTCGCACCACAAAGGAGTTGAATGACACTTTGTGCCACGAGTTGAGTTTCATAGGTTTGCGTTGAGAATTCTAGATTGTCAGTTGCAATTTATGAAGTTCTTGTGGAAAAATGTCTTCAAATCGCATGTATTTTGAAACACAGATGTATAATATGATGTTATAAATACGTAACATTTAGGTGATCTACTAAATAAATTGCTCAAAATGACCGCCGTTTTCTCGAATATAGGTTCTAAGTTCACTCGAATTTGATCCTTACTAGCGACACTATCGGATGGTGTAATAATACAGGCAGATTTTTTTTTTTTTTGAAACCCTGTCTAGTAGGTGATATTAATGTTTCAAAATCCAATGATGCAGTTTTAGTAGTCATCAAAATCGGGCCCATAACTCCTTTGGGTATTTTTCGCTATTCCTTATAGTTTTGGATTTGGCCATCCACTCCCACTTGAAAAATTTACCCTGTATAGATAACAGTCAGACACAAGCAAGAAAAACAGGCATGTTTGTTTATGCACACAAATGTTTTCCCCAGGTGGGAATCAAACCCACGGGCTATTAGGTATCAGCGAAAGAGTCTTAAGTACCTAGAAAATTAATGACAGGAGATCGAGACACCAATGAGTAATAGTGTTCTGTGCACCAATGCCACACCCCACGATACCGTAAACCTCCAAGCCGTAAACTGTCGCAACTTTACCATCCATGCATAACTTTGCCTAAAATATCCTAATAAAACTTATCTTTTGCATTTGGTAAACAATAAAATAGTAGTTTTAGGGTCAATATATCTGGCAACCCATAAAGCAAACTGACGTTTTGTAAACGTCACGTCCGTCAGGCTCAGTGTGACCGTTTTTGGTATATTCGATACCAAATTGGTAGAATTTGGGCTTCACAATTTTGATTTAGTATTTTTTTGGTATAATTTCAAATGTTAGTATATTTTGGTAAAATTTTAACTAAAACGACATTTTGTAGTGTATTTTTTGGTAAATTTTCTGGTAGCACAAACATTCATTCATACAATTTCACTTGCGTAGTTTTGTCTTTGTCTGATGATTACCGAAACTGTATGATTTATCTCTTTTGTATAGTTTTTATATTAATATTTTACTTTTAGTTCCACAATGCGTAATTCGTTGTTGTATTACTTATTTCTTGCACGTTCGGGTGGGTAATTAATGGATGGAACATCATAACACTGCGGCTACTCGGTTGGCAACAAACGATCCCGATTGTTAAGAGATGTGTAAGAAAATATATTGAAGTCGGTGCTAGCACATCATGTTAACTAAGACTAGCACGAGCTGACACCGACTTCAATATATTTTCGTTATTTTATGTTTTTTAGATAATTTACTTTGAGGTCGGATTATTTTTAAATAGTTGAATTAACACTTTCTAGTGACTTTTATTTATCAAGATAGGTATTAGCACTATTACGCAACTCGAACGTCTACGTTACAGTAACTTACTGAAAACATAAAAAGTTTATATCTCTTAAACTACTGTACCGATTTTGATGAAACTATTTTATTATACTCTAAGTTGAAAAATACTCTAACTATTGCAAAAAGAATTTTCGAAATCGGACTTGTAGTTTCTGAGAAATCCGCGGACAAACCTACATACATACATACACTCATAAAATTTGGTAAATTTGTTTAGAAGCCCACACAGACTGCCATATATTAATATTACGCATTTTTATTAATATTACATACATACGCGTCGAATAGAGAACCTTCTTTTTGAAGCCGGTTAAAAATACCATTCCCTTATCTCCGAAGTTGGTGGAGGGAAATATGTGATATAATTACAGATAATACATGTGTATCTATATTATACAGGGAAAATAAAACGATATTTCCAAAAAAAACTCGACAAACAAACTTAGTTTAGTGTATTTTTTTGCTATCTGAGGTGTCAGACGCATATTATAATAACTTAAATACGTCCAAAAATGGTATGGAACCCACGCCACGGTGCTCGAGACCGACTCGCACTTGACCGTTTTTTTTTAGTATAATTTTAGTATAATTCTGCATAAGTTTTATAGTATTTTTAGTACTGAAACTTAGAGGAAGAAAACAATAGAGGGCTGGACACTTTCTTTCTCATTCACGCAAGAAAAGAATGCGTTTATGTAGGTTACGTGTGATAGAAAGAAACAGTGTATATGATTTTTTGTCCCTCAGCATGTGTTCGATTTTTCCGCGCCGTGGGTGCGAAACAAATTTGACGTTTGCTCCCACTTTGCTCCGTGACAATTTTATCGTGGTTTGAATATTAAATAAATAACTTAAAATTCAATAAAAAACTAACTGTGACATTACTGTGTGTTGTGGAAATCCTATAAGAATCGTGCAGTGCAGTATTATAGGCTGTAAAAGTAACAGTGAACGTAAAATTAGTGGAGTATCGTTTCACAGGTAAACGTGAATTATTATGGCCAATTTAGAGATTACATTTAGAAACTAATACATGTAAACGACTTATTTAGATCTTATTGCTCTAAATTAGTTACTATTTTACTTGAAAGTTACGTGTAAGATCGATAAATTCTTGTTTTTCATCCATAACCTAAAATTTTCAGTTTATTGATCGCCATTATCAGTGTTGCCAGTGTATAAAAGAGAGACTACCATAAATAAGTGGTAAATTATTATTAAGTGCATCATACACGATCCCACATGCTGGGTGCATCGAAGAATTTCTCAGATTTCCCGAATTTATTTTTATGATTTCCTGAAAATATGGATATTTGTATACTGTGGATAGCAGCAACAAAAATAATTAATTAGGTTGCTAAAAGTTATTCCCGAATGCTTAAATATTCAGAAATAACGTAAGCGCTCAAGTAATTCGTCCAAGGCTGCGCAGGACGTATTCATTCGTTATTTATAGGCACAATGGTCATTGTACATTTAATCGTGCTTTTACTATATGCATGTTGTTTAAATATATGTATGTATGTTGGTTACAATTTATTGGTAAATTTGTCTGAATTATAAATAAATAGTACCGACGTTGAATAGTTTGTTTCATTTGCCCCCCTATTAAGTACCTATCTCGTTTGACAACTAAAGTGATGATCAATAGCAAAGTGACTATTAAATAACTATCAAATGATTCATTTGGCATTGCCTAACTTGAATCACCAATAAATACCAAACACACTTTCAGTAGACATCAAAGTTTGGTGGACAACTGAAGCTTGATAGTCAGTTTGCTTTATTGATCAACACTTTTTTTTTTGTAGGAATAGTACTGTTTCACCGGACAAGAGGGCGAGCGCTTAAAGCGCTCCAGCCAGAAAGGTTGGGGTAGCGACTAGCAAAAGGGCACCTCAGGGAGGCACGGCCTCGGCTTGGGCTGCCGCTTAGAGAAAATGAGTTTACCACCGGTTCACAACGCGCCCCCGCTGAGAAGAACCGGCAAGAAACTCAGCGAGGGGATGCATGTCGAGGTCGCATGCGTACGGATCCCTTCGGCCTCGCCGGCGAGACCGGTGTCTGTGTGTTGATGTGTTTCGACTCTTGACATCGTTGTCGGTGTTGGTGTTGTGTCATGATCCAGGAGGACGGACATCGGGTCGGGTGGGTCGAGCAGTACATGCCGCGGACGGCGGTGATGTACGGCTGTTCGACGATCTGAGAGACCTGGCCTATTGGGCAGCGCAATAGGACATGGGTTCGATTCCGAAGGATTCCGAACAATTGTCTGGGTGTTATTTATCTATTTAAATATATATTTATACAGTTTACAAGTATTTGTAATCATTTATCTGGTTACCTTACTAAAGGATCTGCGTAGATTGAGATCAGGTGGTCATTGGTCAAGCGTAGATTGTCCCAAGATACTAGTACTATAGATTTGTATATTGGAGAAATTTACTAATTAAGTTATAAGAAAGCCAATTTTTACCTACCTCTCTGGGAAATAGCATATTATTGTTTTTATCTCTTAACTTTTTTGTATGAGGCTAATAATTATCTACAGCTCTTAGCCACTTTAATCACCACGTGATATCACCCAGGTGAACAATGTGGAATAGACCTTAGCTACAGCATATATGATATTAAGTGTACATTCTCTTTGTAGCCTCCGTCGTGGGTTCGAATCCTGCGAAGGGCAACAAATTTGAGTAGTTGTTCCTTACCGGCTAGGACAATGCAGGCCGATGACCTGATTGTCTGTAAAGTAAGATGATCCATGTGTCGGGATTTGCGATAGGACGTATGCCCGACTCCTGTCCGTCAAATTAAAACACCGAGCTTTGGTAATAAACACTTATAATCAAATTGAGAGAGAACAACTTATAATACAGTGGAGTAATCGTAATAATTAAAACATGTCTCTGCATAGATACTAGCGCGCTGTCATCTTTTTGACAGCCCCTTTGGCGTTCCGAAACCGTGATCCGAGATACGCCACACATGCGTCGGATGGGCATGTAAAAAGTCGGTCCTGCGCTTAACTTCTCCCCAGTCGTGTCGATCTTCCGTCCCATCGGATTATGAGAGGTACCTATTATATAAAGGAAGAGAGAGTGCACTTGTGTCTACGCAAGCACTTGTGCACTATAATATCTCCTGCGTACATGGTTGATCTTGTGAAAGATTGGCCGCTGTGGTCGTTTCGGCTAGGAGGACATTATTATAACAATCACTTTCGTACTTTTTGCAGACTGTCATAGATTAAGACGATATAATGTAAGAAAAGTAAATGTTGTGTCAAAAAAGTGGTTTTTGGTTAGGAAAGAAAATATAATTTACAACAACCTCCGTATTTGCTTTACACAAAGGGTAAAATTTCCCTTACGTGGCAACTCTAAATTTAGTATGTACTTATTTTTCTGTCCTTATCGGTGGCACGCTTGGTATATGTCTGTATTATATTCTGTCTACGTACTGAAATCATATTCTTTTAGTTGATTACCTTTTTATGAAACGGTCACACTGGTCAGGCTGATATGTAGTGATGGGTTTGATCTGTGATAAGCGCAAATGTCGATAAATACAGCTGACGGTATAGTACCTATTGTCGTGTACCTGCTGATATTAATGTATTTTGATGTTCCTTCGATTATTTAGTTTTAACTTGTGCCTACTGCCTACGTGTTCTTACTTGAAATAAGTATTCTAGTAAAAGTGCTATACAGGGTAGCCAGAACAGTGACGTCATAAATTTTTTTTTAGGTGCCTCGTGTTGAGAGGTATCTGAATCACCCTATGTATAGTTCTACGATTCAAAGTTTTCGAGTTACGATTTTATTTATGATTTTTTGCAAAATTGCGACCGGATCAGTTTGAAACATTTCTAAAAAGAAAAGTAGAAGGTTTCTTCGATTTTTTTTTCTTGCAGCTAAATCTCTATGAACTACATTTATGCATAAAATAAACAGCCTCAAACTATAATGGAAGTTACTACTATTATCTATGGTTACTACATGGCGCGGTAAAATCGAACAGATGCTGAGGGACAAAAAATCATATACTCTGTTTTTTTCTATCACATGTAATCTACATAAATGCATCCTTTTCTTGCGCGAATGAGAAAGAAAGTGCCAGCTCTCTATTGGTTTCTTTCCTAAGCCTCCAAGGCTCAGAGTAATTGGAAATCTAAAAGAAGTGGTATCTCCTCTAAGTTCCAAGGCTTAGAGAAAGAAACCAATAGAGAGCTGTATACTTTCTTTCTCATTCACACAAGAACGGAATGCGTTAAGTAGGTTACATGTGATAGAAAAAAACAGAGTATATGATTTTTTGTCCCTCAGCATCTGTTCGATTTTTCCGCGCCGTGGGTGCGAAACAAATTTGACGTATGCTCCCACTTTGCTCCGTGACGATTTATCGTGGTTTTAATATTTAATAAATGACTTAATATTCAATTAAAAACTAACTGTGACGTTACTGTGTGTTGTGGAAATCTTATAAGAATGGTGCAGTGCAGTAAGTATTATAGGCTCTAAAAGTGACAGTGAACGTAAAATTAGTGGAGTATCGTTTCACAGGCAAACGTGAATTATTATGGCAAAAGAGATTACATTTAGAAACTAATTTATGTAAACGACTTATTTAGATCTTATTGCTCTAAATTAGTTACTATTTTACTTGAAAGTTACGTGTAAGGTTGATAAATTCTTGTTGTTCACACATAACCTAAAATTTTCATTTTCTTGACTGCCATCATCAGTGTTGCCATTGTACAAAAGAGAGACTACCATAAATTAGTGGTAAATTATTATTAAGTGCACCATACACGGTCCTACGTGCTGGGTGCAGCGCAGAATTTCTCAGATTTCCCGAATTTATTTTTATAATTTCCTGAAGATAAATATGGATATTTATATAGTGTGGATAGCAGCAACAAATGGAATTAATTGGGTTCCAAAAAGTTATTCCCGAATATGTAGTCTGCACATTGGTAACGAATATTTATTGAAAGGAAAAAATAGGAACTTTCTTGTACCCACTGCCGTTCCGAATATGGTAGCAGAAGTACAGGTAACCATGGAGGTTACCAGATATAACTAGAAACAGTCACCTACTAAATTTGATTCAAGATATGGTACTGACTGCTTAAATATTCAGTATTAACGTAAGCGTTCGAGTCATTCTGTGCTATCGGGGATCGGAGCTAAATGAAACGCGGGTTCACGGTAGCACATGCAGTTTATTACTGGTGAAATAGTCGTGCATGTAATCGTGCACAATGCGCATACACATCATTCCTTCACCTTTAATTCGAAAACCTGTTAACAATAAAAAACTAGATTACTAATTAAGCTAAGAAAACACATTTTTATTCATTATAGTTAATGACCTTAGTTCTCGGTCTCAAGTTATAGTTATGGCGTGGTTGTCTTATATCTACATCTGCGGTGTGCTGTGAAGAAGTAGGCACACTGACCGCGGGCGCAGACTCAGTTATCGCCCCCGCCGCCGGAACTATAGCTTGCTCGGTGAGCGGCGCAGCGCTCACGCCGACAACAGCGCTCGACTCGCACTCCATCCCGTTATCTACATTAATACTAACGTCGCCGTCGGCGTCACTTTGAACATTTGCATTTCCTCCTTCCGACCCATTTTTAAACATCACGGGTGAAGATTGAGCCGAACTCTGTGTGGATGATACTAATTCATTATTCCCTGAATAACGTATCAACTGATCGACATGCCGTTTAAGTATTTCATCCCGATCAACCGATACATTATACATTCTATTACCTAAACTGCTAATGATCCGTCCTACTTTCCAAGTAGGTTTCTTAGCAACGAAGCATTTGACCCATACAATCTGACCTACGCGAAACAGTCTACTTCCTGTAAGGTTTTTTTCAGTTTCGTCTGTCACTGAGTGAGGATTTGGAGGCAAAATAAGATCTAGTCGGCCGCGTAGCTGTCTATTGAACATTAATTTAGCGGGTGTCTCACCCGTAGTACAATGGGCACAGTTCCTGTATTCGAATAAAAATATTAATAATCTGTCTAAAACTTGATTACAATTCATTTGTTCACTGCCGTAAAGAATGCGTTTTATCATCATCTTACAATTTTTAACCGAATTTTCGGCTTGGCCGTTACTACTAGGATGATATATTGGAGATGTCAGATGGGTAATGCCTGCATATTTACAAAATGTTTTAAATTCTTCATTACTTATTTTAGGACCATTATCGGATACGATAACTTTAGGTAGGCCGAATGTAGAAAATAAATATTTTAATTTCTGTATAAGTGCTGCAGTAGACAGTCCTGCGTGCATATGAACACACTCTAGCCACTTGCTATAAGAGTCCACTACGACCAGAAATACCCTTTGGCCCACCTGCATATAGTCGATGTGGAGCCTTTCCCAAGCCACGGCGGGGCGCGGCCAGGGCGCAGGGGGGGCGCGCGGCGGCGAGGCGCGCGGCGGCGAGGCGCGCGTCGCCGCGCACGCACCCACCATGCCTTCTATATGGGCATCGATTCCAGGCCACCACATTCGATCTCTTGCTAAGCATTTCGTTTTGACAATACCAAAGTGGCCCCTATGCAACTCATTTAACATCTGCTCGCGCACCGGCGGCGTTGGAATTATGATCCTATGTCCTCGCATTAACACCCCGTTCTCGATTTCCATATCTGTTTTGCAATTAAAATATGGTTTTACGTTCTCACATTTTATCTTGCGGGGCCAACCATTAATTACGTATCTCATAACAGTTTGTAAAATTTTATCTTTGCTTAAAGCTAACTTTATATTTTTGAACGAAATTGGTATTGACTTGAGGTCTATAAAATTCAAATAAGTAATTTTATCGTCCAAATTCGAATCATGAAATTGACTGAAAATCGGTGCTCTGGAAAAATAGTCTGCTACTACATTATTTTTACTTGAAGCATGGATGAATGACTTCATTCATCCATGACTTAACAAATAAAGGATAAATTTATCAAGGATATTTGTCAGCTTACATTAGCAGCAGCTTATACTTTAAAACAGAGGGACTATGACCCAGACAGACCAGGACACCTTCTAAATAGTGCTGCACCATTCTATATATCACAGCCATGTATGCTTTATTTAATTAACAGTTATATGAAAAACATTAAATATACAGTTGAGAAAAAAGAAAAAAAAATGTAAAAATGGTTGCAGTAATATGTGAGTGCTTTTGTGTGAGCGTGTGTGTGTGTGAGTATATGAATGTGAGACATGAATTATGAGTGCACTTTAATTTAATAAAATATAGACAGCAACAGTAAAGACTGACTCAACATTTATAGAAATATGACAACAATTATACATGAATTCAAGGAGAATTTCGTAGAAATGTACAGTCCTGGCAAACGCTTTTACCGCAACCGTGTATTTGATTATTTTAATTTAGGATTGTGATTAAATGCTTACAAACACTAGCAAAATTTCCATGTAAAATGTTCTCCATTACCGACTGGCTTGTATAATAAATGTTATGAATGTTAGTAAATGATTTAAGATATTGTTGTTTTTCATTTCTATAAAATCTATCCATGCATTCATCAGGCGAATGACGTCAACTGCTAGACAAAGGCCTGCCCCAATGACGTCGAAACTTAACGGTCTTTCGCCACTCGGCCACGCATCCACCGGCTTCCTGCCACGCGTGTGATAACATCGGTCCATCTTGTGAGGGGCCATCCTACACACCACTTTCCGGCTCGTGGTCGTTATCTAGAAACTTTCAGCCCAACGGCCATCGGTTCTTCCAGCTATGTGCCCCGCCCACTGTCACTTCAACTTGAATATTTTCAAAGCTATAGGGGTACTCTACTACAAATACGGCTCTTCTACGAAACTATAAGGTTTCGCTACGTGATAAAATCAGAAATGAACAGACAATGGAGGATGGATGAATATGCTTAGGCATAGCAAACTCCATTGCTTGCTCGGGTTTTCTAATAACAACCGACAGTAAACAACCAAGTCTCTGTGCTTTAAGTTATCACTGACAGCACACGATTTCCCGAACGCTGCTCTTACCTACTATAAAATACATTTTATATGATATATTCCTATCTTACGTTTTTTTTTTCCGTAAGTATTTATCCTAAACTTAGATACGTCGTGGTCACCCTAATGAAAGAGACAAAAAACATAACTGAAATGATTCAAGGCCAAATTTCTTGTCTTCAAGACATTCTTTGCGTTGCATCCTCCATGTGTATCTAACCTCCTTGTTTTGAACATTATGCCAATGTCAAGTTAAGACTAGACGTCTTGTTATAATCTGTCTACGCTTCAAGGTCTGTGCTACATTCATAACCTCAAATTTTAGTAATTGTTAGTAATTCTGACTGAATTGAAAATGTCTAAAGAAGTTGTGAAAGTAGGTGATTACATTGTTATCCAAAAACAGAATTATAAAAAACTTCACAAATTTAATAAACCAGACTCTACAATAAGTTTAGGACGCGATACAGTCCATTTAAATGGTGTGGAAGGTTGCCCATACTTTTCAATGTTTAAATTGATTCCTAAAGCAAATAAGAAAAATAGAGAGTACGTTGTAGAAGTAACAAGTGAAGCCGTAAACATAAAAGATGAAATTGACGTGAAAACATCGGGCAATGATAACAGAAATATAATTGATGATGGACGCTCACAAAAGTTAACCGCAGCAGATATAGAAGAGTTGAAAACTGATTCATATAAAGCGTCTGATATTGTAGAAACATTGATAAGTAATTCCAATACATTTCACAATAAAACTGAGTTCTCGCAAGATAAATATCTCAGAAAGAAAGAAAAAAAATATTTTCAATATTTCCAAATTATTAAACCAAACCTGAGAATAATAAGTGAAGTCATGTACAGACTAGAACCAAATAAAATTCAAAACTTAAGATTAGATACGCTTTCGCAAATAATGACATTGTCAAATATCCACTGTGAAGGTAATCATTTGCTGTATGATTCTGGTTCCAATGGCCTACTGGCTGCTGCATTATTGAGTATGATAGGAGAGCAAACAAATAGTAAACTTGTACACTTGCACCCAGGCAATATATCACAAAAGCAAGCCTTGCTGGCTATGAATTTTCCTGAAGAACAAATGAGCAGGTGTATTTCTGCAAATGTTTATTCTGCTTTACGGCAGTTCTATCAAGGCTGTGATACAAATGATGATGTAAGTTGCAAAGAAATTAACTCAAGTAATGATAATTCATTAAAGAGAAAAAGTGATGACATACTTTCAGGTGAATCCAAAAAACTTAAACAGGAAATTGAAGACACCTCACATGACAATATAATAGACATCGATAGCAAGGATATTAAAAATAAGCATACAGAAAATAAAAAGCCAAAGTGGCACTATGACAATATAGCTGCTTCAGAATTGCTGCATAGCAAAATGGATTCTTTGATCATTGCATGCAAAGAAGACCCACAAAATATTTTTAATGAATTAGTGGCATTTGTTAGACCTGGCAGACCCTTTGTCATATACTACTATGTTGCAGAACCTTTACAGCAGTTGTATATGAAATTAAAGTCACAAAGCAATGTATCAGCATTAAAATTGACTTGCAATTGGATGAGAAATATTCAGGTTAACTGTTTTAATTAGAAGTTTATTTTTATTGTTTTATACATAATTTTACTAAGTACCTAATTCATCATAATTTGAATCTCTTTCAGGTGTTACCAGATAGAACACACCCAGAAGTAATGATGAATGGATCAAGTGGTTTTCTTTTAAGTGGATATATTTTGAAATAATAATTTATTATAATTTCAATAATAGGATATTAAAATCGGCAGGGCTCCTACCGGTAGAATTGTAAATAAAAAAAAGAAATCCTTTTTTAAAAATTTATTTATCTCATTTACTCAAATGAACATACCATGTCTAAATGCAATACAAAATTTTATGAATCATGGACTTGCAATGAACTGGCACTGCCTTTATACATACATTTTTGGAGATCTTGTCCAATTTTGATTACAATTCTGATTTTTGTTTACAACCTCAAATCTTTGTTCACAATGACTCAAAGGCCTTTTTGGATCATGTAACTAATTTTTAAGTATATTTTGCGTATAAAATCTCAAAACTTTTATATAATGATCATACAAAATGTGAATGAAAAGAATAATTGAGTAGTTTTTGGATCATTCAACAAATTGTATGAGTAGCTCTATATTGCCACACTATCATATGGTGAAGGAATGTATATCAGTCTATTGTGGATTGCATTTGGTGTGTTACTCAATTGATATAACATTACATGAAAATAACTTAATATAGTTAGAAATAACATTATTCGAGAGGAACATTGATTGCTGCGACTGCGTGATTATAATAGATATAGCATCAGTGGCGTGCGCACACTTTTTGACAGGGTAGGCAAAATAGCAAATTTTTCTGACTACTATATTATTAACACTCGGAGAAGTGGTAGGGCAGGCAGTCTTTTTGCCTGTATGGACTGCACGCCACTGTATAGCATGGAAATGAAATGAATTTGGCACTTATCTAATTAATTATTTACGTCACCTTTATATCACCTTTAACTCCTAAGCAAGCAAGCATAGCCTGATTTACAAAACGGTACGGCAAATACAGGCGACAAGTAATGGTACACGTCTGCAGGCTTAGCACGATTTGCCAAGACTTCGTAATCTTGACAGTTCGGTGTGGAGTATGACGTAGTTATCGACCTAGCTAATACCGAAAATTACGTTTCTACGTCAATAACTACATCATACTCCACACCGAACTGTCAAGACTACGAAGTCTTGGCAAATCGTGCTGACTTCTGGTAATGCATGATGAGCATTGAGCATGTGATATGGAACAATTATGAGCTTCATTTAGTTTTTCTAAGCCCACTTTTTATTACATTTATATCTACTGTTTAATTCACATCAAATGTGATTATAAACTATCATTATTGCATCGTGTTGTTGTACAGAGTGTGATATGATTAGACACATTTTAGAACTGTTGGCGTTACACGAGATAATTAGTTACTAATTACAATCCTGTCTAGTACAACAAATTTTCGCTGTCGCTAGCACCACTTTTTGTAGTGTATCTAAATATTTATGTAGCCCCTGTTTGTCATTGTTTGTTTTCAGGGGAATGTAATAACAAAAAAATAATTATGATTATGTTTTGAAAGCAGTAGCTCGAATATGCCTACAAGCAGTTCAAAGTTCATATTATACAAAAATAATTGAAACTAACTTGCATTATACACTTGTAAATATGAATTCATCGAATTATATAAATAAGATATATTACTCGTATATTACAGAATATTATCGTAAAATAAAAATATTTGCTATAAATAAGGTATATTTTTAAATCTAATTATGTATTTTCAATCTAAGCTTGAGAAGTTAACAAAGCAGTAATAACTAGATATCTTTATGTCGTAGATTTAATGTATAACAAGCAAAATATTATAAAATAATAATTGTATAATATTGTACTCGGTAAGCTGACATTACCTAGCAACTGAGCAGCTATATTTTATTATATAAAAAGCATAAATCCTGCACTCGCAATCTTGTTATCACTTGTGCAGGCAGTGGTCGAAGACATTATTGCTTTTAGCAGCTAGTAAGCTGTACGCTACGATAACAGGCTCTATTATTATTTAACAATAACAAGAATCTGCGAAGTTTATCGCGTCCTACTATAGATATACGGCAAGGAAACAATTTCAAGAATTTGTCTTACAATAGAAAAATATAAACACAATAATTCAAAACCGAAACGATAATACTGCACCAGTGTTCGCACCAAACAATATATAAATACACAAACTATTAATGCATGCAGTATCTTTAAGTAAAATATATGTTAAAAATAACTTTGGTATTGGTGTTATCATATCGAAAGGCATATGTCGCTGCAGTTACAGCACTAGGCGCTAAACTGTAGCGTAGTAGATTCAATTGGGCTCAAGCTCTGGCCAGACAGAGAGTCGTCACAAGGGCGCTGACAACGAATCGCGCCGACAGTCGGCCAGCTATGAAGAGTCTTCGTCGTACCACGTGCGAAAGTCGCAGCTCTCGTCATAATCATCCTGAAAATGTATTATTTATTAATGAAAATCGAATTGGAATTGTTGTCTGCTCATAATTTCTCAAGCAGAATAAAATAGCTGCTTGTCTGATAAAAACAACCAGAGTTAACTGTAAAAGATAAACAACTTATAAAACGTACAGATAATGCCATTAAATCTATAATTATTATGTATAAATGTATTAATGGCTATCTGCCTATTCAGTAACTTTGTGTGTTAATATTGCAGTGCTCTGCAGCTTGAGAAATTAGTAGGTACAAGATACTTAATAACTATGTCTCGGTGTGACTAGCGACAATAAAATGCATATTCTCATGGGCATGCACGTTGTTTACCATAAGGCTAATGTCGTGCTTGTCTCATTACACAATAATAATAATTATTATTAAAACACACTTTTGGACTAAACCAATAAAATTTAACCTGTTCTGTCTACCCTCCAAGGGAGCAATAGCAGTAATTTTAAAAAGGTATAATATTTGAGAGTTAAACCGTGGACCATTTTTTCTCACTCATAAACACAAATTATTCTAATGAAAACGTAATAAAAGCATTATATACAAACGAATTTAGAACCTCGTTTAGAAGTCAGTTAAAGAGGATGAAACAAATAAATGTACTAACAGCCATCCATGCGTGGTCGAGGACGTCTTCGGCAGCGAACCGCAACTCTGGTTGGGGACGCAGCATATTGGCGACGAGGTCGATCGCGCCCGCAGACACACGCTCCCAGTGCGGCGCGGGGAACTCCAGCCGAGCCGATAGTATAGCGTCGAACAACTTCTCCTGGTCACCGTCCGGTGAAGAAAACGGCGGGAAACCGCACAGCAGAATGTATAGGATAACGCCGGCCGCCCATACATCAATCTGCCGGTAAAAAAAAAACCAGGTCAAGTGCGAGTCGGACTCGAGCTCCGTGGACGTGTAAAAGTTAGTTGGCTATTCATCTAACACCTTAGGTAGCAAAAATACCAAACCGCACATCTAAGTAGTTAACTAAAACTGTACTACTTAACACTTCCGCTGCTAAGCAAAAATCGGGCGCTCGGCGTATGCGGTTCAATATAGACAAAGTGAGTTTTGCGCACAGCCGTTTGCTCAATCAACGCGTGTGCTAACCGTCTAACACGTTCGAGTCGGGCGTGTCGCGATGGCTATGCGCATCGACTCACTAGTCTAGTCGGCCGGTGGCATTACGTGTATGCGGCTTCGACTAGACAAGCGAGTTCCGCCGAGACACGACGGCTATGCGACTGGTAGTGGCCAGGGAAGTCGAACGCGTAGCACAACGGGTGTGCGAATTAACTATCGAGGGGAGTCTGAATATTTACGAATCAATGTCTGTGTGTCTGTGTTTCTATTCTATTTGTGTACCTATTCAGTTTTATCGATATACTATATATCCATGGCACTTATATATTATTGTCAAGTTTTTTGAAATACCACAGGATGACAACGCGGCCTCTACTGAAAAATTTTAAATTAAAATTATGCTCTATTATTATTACCAATAATGATAATAGACTAATTTTATTAAAAAAAAGTGGATTATTTTTTGGAAATTTATGAAAAAGCCGATGAAAAATTTCAACACTAGAATGTTCAGAATCATGTACTGGATCCCTGGTATCGGTTTTCGGTACGATGTCCCTTACACCCCGTATAAAGGAAATGTGTGGGGGGTTATTTCGAATTTCAAATGATGATGGTGATGAAGATGTGGAAGATGATGATGATGAATGGTGATGATGTGTTATGATGAAGATGTGAAAGATGATGATGATGGATAGTGATGATGTGTGATGATGGTGATGAAGGTGTGAATGATGATGATCATGATGAAAGGTGATGTGTGATGATGATGGTGATGAAGATGTGGATGATGAATTTTGATGATGGTGTTAAAGATGTGTATGGTGATGATGATGAATAGTGTTAAAGATGATTAATGATGACGAAGATGTAAATGATGATGAAGATGATGAATGGTGATGAAGATGTGAATGATGATGATGATGAATGGTGATGATGGTGATGAAGGTGTGAATGATGATGAAAGGTGATGTGTGATGATGATGATGAATTTTGATGATGGTGTTAAAGATGTGTATGGTGATGATGATGAATAGTGTTAAAGATGATTAATGGTGACGAAGATGTAAATGATGATGAAGATGATGAATGGTGATGAAGATGTGAATGATGATGATGATGAATGGTGACGATGTGTTATGATGGTGATGAAGATGTCAAAGATGATGATGATGGATAGTGATGATGTGTGATGATGGTGATGAAGATGTGACTGATGATGATCATGATGAATGGTGATGTGTGGTGTTGATGTGATGATGGTTATGAAGATGTGAATGATGATGATGAATTTTGATGATGGTGTTAAAGATGTGTATTGTGATGATGACGAATAGTGTTAAAGATGATGAATGGTGACGAAGATGTGAATGATGATGATGATGAAGATTTACATATGTAGACTTGAAAAAAGACACGATATACTTAATTCAATTTGTAAATAAAATTCGTTGATCCACCGATCGGTTATCGTAAACGAAAAGACTAAACTAGTTTATGCCCAATTAGATCACAAAGTATAGAATGGATCTATACTGTCTTGTTTTAGTCGAATGTAACACTTTCGCTGCTAAGCAAATATCGTATGCGCACGACGTATACGGCTCAATATAGGCAAGGTGAGTCTTACGCACAGCCGTTTGTTCAATCAACGCGTGTGCTAACCGACTAACACGGTCGAGACGGGCGTGCCGCGACGGCTATGCGCATCGACTCACTAGGCTAGTCGGCCGGTGGCATTACGTGTATGCGGTTTCGACTAGACAAGCGAGTTCCGCCGAGACACGACGGCTATGCGACTGGTAGTGACCAGGGAAGTCGAACGCGTAGCATAACGGATGTGCGAATTAACTATAGAGGTGCGTCCGTCGAACTAAAACAGCAGTGCGCATTGCCTCACCTGGCTAGTCGTAAACAATAGTGCTTTCGGTAGGTGCTAGTTTTCAATATAAAGTAAATATTTAAGCATCAATGTACTTTATATTCAGTTTTCGAATTGTTATTGTAAACTACGTTAAATAATTATACTTATCATATTTATTTATATCAATCAGAAGGTGACGGTTGTATAGAAGTCTGGTCAAGTGGTTCAAGGGAATGGTCTTCGGCCTGCATCTGAACTTGTCTGATTCACTTGAATTACTTATAGTTGTAATTTATATATAAAATCTATGTAACCTCTACATATATTCACACTTTATGCAATGGACCGACCAAATCAACAGCGGTGGGTGGTCCCTTGAATGAGTGTACCGATTCAGCAAACAGCGAGATATGGCGACATGACAGCCACCACGACCTCTCTCTCAGGAGCGTTTCCTAATTACTGAAAGCTCAGACTTAAAGCATTTTGTCGAAAATTTTAAATTCGGGAGACATGCACTTAAAAAAAATATAGTGGCATGTGAATAAAGTGTGTCATTAGAGACTACTTGTTTTGAGTTCATAATTTGAATATTACGATTAGGAGTGTTCGTTATATTAGATAACTGAAAAAATAATCTATTATTTATAAATAATCAAATCGCTTATTATTTATTATCTTAGGCAAGCATTATTTTTTATCCGTTATTTAAATTACATAGATATTGTACGACTACCACAGCCGCCTGCCACGACGCGGCGATGTTACTAACGAATATATTAAAGGCTTATTACACCGTCCGTTATTTAGGTAGCTAAATGAGTTAGTCACTGAATTCAATGAAGTGTAATCGCATTTAGGAAGTTAGGATTCTAAATTCAGAGGCAAGGATGGTTTCTAACTGACTAAATCACTTAGAATCCTAATTAGAAACGCATTTAGGAAGGTGTAATCGCATTTAGTCACTGAATTTCAACTCAGTCGCTGCGTGGCTCTCCGCGCGTGAGGACGTTGTTATCAAATTTTGGCAATCGCAGGTTAAGCAACGGTAGGCAAGGTCATAACAAAGATGGGTGACCGTTTAATTCTATTTGAATTAAGCGTCTCCGTACTTAGGAGGACATGCAAAAGTGGGTTTTAGTATTTAACCGACTACAAAAAAGGAGGTTATGTATTCGACGCAAATGGATCTATTTTATTGTTCAATAAAATCTTTTTAAAAAAAAATTGAACCGACTTCAATATCACTGAAAAGTATAAAATAATTTAAATATTATTGAAGTTGATGCCAAATATACACAGCAGGTACGCTAACACCAACTTCAATAATATTTAAATTATTTTATACTTTTCAGTGATATTGAAGTCGGTTCAATTTTTTTTTTAAAAGATTTTATTTTAAACTTTTTAGTGATATTTTCATATATAAAGATTGAACCATCGAAAACCGTAAAATTATCTAGGTAGGTTATGATCACATTATCGTCTACATAGTTTTACATAATTCATGTTTCTTCAGAAAAAAATATCCGGTCGTAATGAAATTTGCATGGAAACATCATAGTAGTTTACTCTCTCGAATAAAAAAAGAATCATCGAAATCGGTTCATAATTGTCAGAGCAATGTAATGGAGAACATCAGTTTTATGGTTTTTACCAGATAAATTCCTCCACATCGTGCATGGTCCTCCAGGAAGTTCTTATCCGGTTGTAATAAAATTCATACAGATTCAATACAGTGGTTTCTTCTTTCGAATAAAAAAAGAATCATTGAAATTGGTAAATATTTGCCAGAGTTATGACCATTTTTGTCCGACCGAGCGAGTCCGAGCGACTAAAACGTCATCTATATAGGCTTTCTTGCAACTCTCAGTGCGCAGTCACCATTCTTGTTTTTTTAGGAACTACTTATTACTAAGCAATAATTTTTTTATGGGACCCAATCAATGGATTCAAGAATGGATGGAAGAAAGATTTTTTCAAATCGGTTAATAATTGCCAGAGTTATGCGCGAACATACATAAAAAAAAAAAAAAAAAAAAAATATATACAGACGAATTGAGAACCTCCTCCTTTTTTGAAGTCGGTTAAAAATTAAAAATAAACGACCATATTAATTGCCAATGCTAGGCAAATGCCAATTTTTTGGTGTTTGGACAAGATAATTCTATTATACATTAGAGTGCGGTAATGTACTAATTTAACTTTGTAGGAATAATTCTATTATACATTAGTGCGGTAATGTCATTACGCACGCGTGTCTTATAGCTATGTTTATGACCCTAAAAACGATGTAATAAGGCTCACTTTACGAGCAAGTGTGTTGAAAACTTTATTACAGTCGTATGCAACGCAGAGCAAGTAGCTAGTCTCATCAGAGCTAAATTATAACAAATGCCCTGGATGTTATGTTCGTTTTCTTCCCGGATCTTCTCAGTTGAGGCCGCGTTGTGAACCGGTGGAAGCTCTTTTTTTTTTAAAAAAAACATGACCTTTCAAAAGTAGCGTTAAGCCTATTTGATATAAACTATTTTTGTGTTTGAGTTTCTAAACGAAACGGAATTTTATGTCCATGTAGTAAAATATCATAATTACGAGGGTGAATCAAAAAATTCTTGGAATCAATATTAAATAATGCAAAGATTTAAATAATAATATTTTATTTTTCTACATAATCTCCCTCCAATGCAATGCATTTAGAATAACGCGTTTCTAACTTCCTTATTCCTTGTGAAAAAAAAATATTTTCTTGACTCTCGAAAAAGTCCTCTACGGCAGCTATAACCGCGTCATTATCGTGAAATTTTGTTCCACGAATTTCCTCTTTTAATTTTGGAAATAAGTGAAAATCACTTGGGGCTAAGTCCGGAGAATATGGTGGGTGGTCAAGGAGATTGAAGCCAGCACAGCGGATTGCGTTGAGCGCAACTTCCGATCGATGAGCAGGAGCGTTATCTTGAAGGAACAACACGCCCAACGACAGTTTTCCACGACGTTTTTCTTTAATCGCTTCACGCACTTTCGGGATTAAATTTGCATAATAGGGTCCAGTAATCGTCTGGCCTTTTGGCATGTAATCAATAAAAAGGATTCCTTCACTATCCCAGAACACAGAGGCCATAACTTTGCCAGCGGTAGGAGCAACTCGAAATTTCTTAATGGATGGAGAGGATGGTCGTTTCCAAGACATGCTTTGTCTTTTAGTTTCAGGATCAAAATGGTGGACCCACGTTTCATCCATGGTGATAAGACGACGGCAAAAATTATCCGAATCACGCTGGAACATTTCGAGATTACGCTTGGAAATTTCCAAACGTCGCTTTTTGTTTTCGTCGGTTAACATTCGTGGCACCCATCTTGCAGACACTTTTTTGAACCCCAGTGAATCAATTAAAATGGATTGAACGCTACCAAAAGATATCTTTAGGATCTCAGCTATATGTTTTATAGTCATTCTTCTGTCTTCCAAAACCAGATTCTCAACCTTTTTGACATTTTCTTCTGTAACGGAGGTTGAAGGCCGCCCAGAACGCGGGTCATCTTTACAGCTTGATCTACCTCTTTTAAATTCAGCCACCCAGTACGCAACCGTAGAATAGGGTACAGCATCACCCCCTAATGTCTGCTGAATGTCCAAAAAAATTTCCTTCGTAGACATTTTTTTCAAACTGAGATATTTTATCACCGCACGTAACTCACTTTTATCCATAATTTTGACTTTTTAGCAACTCGTTGCACAAAAAAAATTATTACATGCGAACGAACTGACAAAAACAAGTGACAGTCTGCATAAATATAGTGTGATAGACACTCTTTAATTTGAATATCGAACTTGATCCAAAAAGGTTTCATATATATGCACTTCTAAGAACTTTTTGATTCACCCTCGTATATGAGTACACTGTGAAGTAAAGGAGCTATAATTTAACGATAACGCTTAAACTAAGGTGTAAAATTGAATTTGAAAAAAAAACTGTATTGCTGTATTTTGATTGATCATAATCGTACGTATGTACACGTAAACATTATATCTCTCCAACTTAAGAGCTGGGTTCTTGTCGGTGAAGCAATTTCCACTCTGCTCTATTATATACCTTCATTTTGACCTCCTGATACGACATTCCACCCACTTTTTCTGCTACCTGCTTCATAAAACTTCGTCTGGGTCTTCCTCTTCCCCTTTTCCCTTCTATTTTAGTAAACATTATATATATTATATAATCGTACGTGTATACGTTATTGTAGCCTTAAGACATTAAGGTCAATTTGACAATAAACTTGATTTTTTGATTGGGTTATTGTAATGTCGGTGACTACTATTGGCAGATCGATATGTCTGTTATTTTTAATAATGTTAATTATTTAATAATAAAATAAAGAATATTAATATTAAGAATAATGCATAAATTAAATGTTATTGAATATAACGACCAATACTATACACTAGTCCCGCGGGTTTGGCAGAAGGTTCATCCGCATGATGTAGGGCTAAGGCATGCAACCTCGACATGTTCTCGTTGCCCCACTGAGTTTCTTGTTGGTGCTAGTAAATGAATCATGGGTTTTCAAATTGAGCAATATGATTCGTTAGGAACATTTTTGTTTATGGCTGTATTCCCGAGCGTTTCCAAACTCGAATAGGAAAATAATACCACTTCACTTGAGCCATAAACCTGTTGATAACTAATAAAATATTTGCAAACCCCGTTACGACTTTTGTAATCAATAGTTTACTTCTATTCTATTTGATTGTTAAAAGAAAACGTTTTCTCGCGTAAGTACACACATCAAAAGTGTCTAGGGATCAAGCATTTTTAAGCGGATTTCTTGAGATTGAGATGTGGCTTTGTAATAAATTTATGATTTTATAAATTTATATGGATCCTTTTTGGTGCATTTCATAATTTGAATCAGGAACTGTGAATCAAATTCGAGTAAAAGATGAAAATCAGCTGTCAATATTTTCCCTATAAAAACATACAACGCATTGAAGACATTATTAGTGCTACTGTTTCCCTACTACTGATTAAAACCAACGTTATTATGGAGCGGCGACGTCATTTAAGCAGGGAAGAAATGCTCAGAGCCGTGGGAATGATAGAAGCTGGTTCCCGGCAACGTACTGTGGCTTTAGCTCTGAATACAAGTCAGAGTGTTATCAGTCGACTTTGGACACGTTACCGAAGCACTGGTACCGTGGCTGAGCGCCATGGAGGACGGTACCGCTGCACCACACGGAGACAAGACCGATATATTCAAATCTTAACTCGAAGAGCTCCAACAATAACTGCCATGATGTTAGCCGTGAGGCTTCATCACTCTTCAGGGAACTTAATTAGCGACCAAACAGTCAGAAACCGCTTGCATGAAGTGAACCTTCATTCCCGAAGACCGCTACGGGTACCACCTATAGCAATGCACAATCGTAGGATTCGATATCAATGGGCTCTTGAACACAGAAATTGGGCAGAAGAACAATGGCGTTTCGTGTGCTTTTCTGATGAGTCTCGTTTTGGTATGAGACCGGATACAAGACGTATACGACACTGGAGAACCCCTGGACGCCAACAGCGATTAAAATCCTGCCAGGAAGTCCATCCTTATAGTGGTGGAACCATCATGGTATGGGCGGGTATTTGGATCGGCGGAAGAACTGAGTTGATTTGGATCAGAGGCAACCTCAACGCTCAAATTTATGCTGAGACGATTGTATCAGACGTCATCGTTCCTCTACAAGTGCAAATCGGTCCCTTATTTCAGTTAATGCATGATAATGCACGACCGCACACCGCAAGAGTTGTAAGACAGACTCTCGCCGCAGCTAACATCAATGTCCTGCCCTGGCCTGCTCAGTCGCCAGACTTGAACCCGATTGAGCATGCATGGGATATGCTACAGAGAAGAGCTCTGCCGAATATGGAGGGTATCCAGTCGCAAGAAGACCTTTTTTTGTTGTTGCAACGAACATGGGCGGCCATTCCACAGCGTGATTTGGATGAACTCATTTTGAGTATGCCAAACCGATGTTCTTGTGTTGTTAGTGTTCGCGGTAGAAACACGGATTATTAATTGTTTAAGTTACCCAATAAAATTTTAAAGAAAACTGTTATTTCAGTCTTTTTTTCGAACTTTTGTGTTAGTGGTTCAAATGTCAAAAATCCCTTTATTAGGAAAATGGCAAATTTCTTTATTAATGCAAAGGTGACTTGGTTTATCGTTACTGTGACAAACGAAAACACTTTATTTGATGAATCCTTAAAGAAAATTTTAATTAATATCAATCAGGAGAAAAGTTATTGCAAAAATAAATGTTGATCCCTAGACACTTTTGATGTGTGTATGTACATTTTAGTACCAGTATGTATAGCCTCCAGTAGTAGTAATAAAACGCCACTGTTTAAATAACAAAACAGAAGCACTAATGAGCACCATAAACAAATGGCGGTATTTTTTACTAACGAATTAGGGTGAAAGTGACGGCAATAATTGTGTACACATCGAACAATAGAGCATAGCTATTTATACGTCGTAACTTCCAAAACTACAACATTGGTTTACTTGCAAATTTACAAAAAAAAAGGTACTTATAAGTACTTAAATAACTTGGTCTTTTGTGTTTATATATTCATGCAATAGTATAGTTGTTGGTCATAGAAAAAACAGTTAACAATACCTGCATACATTAGAAGGATTCCAATTATTATTTGAAACAAAACTTGTGAAATATTTAATAATGTTTGAACAACACTCAAATAGCTAACTACCTAATTATAGTCTTATTGTTGGTTTTATGGTAATAAAAAAATCTAAATATGTTATTTAAGAGTACCGGATCATCATATCAATATGTTACTGACCTAGTTTATTTAGGTACCATCGGTAGCAAACAACATAGTAAGTAGATAGTTCATTCTTTATTGTATGTGCAACCAACATGAAACTTACACACACGGTTATTTGATCCCGAACAAGACAGAGCCTAAACCATGGTGACCAGGCAAAATTTGGCTGGCCTGTTAGTCAAGTAGACACCCTCGTGGTTATCCTATCCTATAGGTCGTGGGTTCGAAAAACACATACACTAATGTTCGTCCCACCCAGGACAAACATTTGTGTCTGTTTGTCTTATTAAGTATGTCTAGTAACACCTAGGTAAGATTTACCTATATAAGAGTGTAATCTATCTTCTATCTATATACCTACTATAACAAAACTCAAAAAGCACTTTGTCTGTACACACTATATTATATTACACTATACTTGACACTATACTATCGACATAGAGTTTTTTTGCATTTATTGTCTGTCTGTCGGTCTCTCTGTTTGGGTATCCAGGTATCATTTGAAAACCCGTGGGTGGATTTTAATAGGACTTTCACTGATGTGTTGAGTAGAAGTCTGGGCATAAACTAGTATATCACGCTATTTATCATAGGGGCTAAGCAGTGAAACATTACTTGCACATATTACCACGTAATTTCTTTTTTATGTGAATAGGTCACTTTATAATTTATAAAACTGATCATTTAATTATTAAGATATGCATTATTACGCTATATACAATAGGGAATAAGCAGACATTTAGTTTTCATAACATAAGGTATTTCGCTATATATCGCATGCGAATTGTGGCCAAGTGGTTACTGAAGCATCTTACCAGCGCAGTAGGTCCCAGGTTCGAATCTGACTCTTTTATATTTTTAAATAGTTGTTTTTTGTGGTGGTTTCAATTTATTGATGGCGTCATAGTGTAAAAAAATATAATGTTTCCATTAAATCTGAAACTTCTGTACCTACTATGTTGATGTGATATATTATCATTATTTAATATATCAAAATTATTGAAGTAAATCTTAAAATTCAAAAGATAGGTAGGTAAACTAAGTATACAAAAATGTATAAGAACTAATTGACCACTTATAAATATAAAATTTAACATACTCCATTCTCTACACAATATGTACAAACTTTATGTAAGGTTATTTCTGTCGTCTTCAGTTTTGCAATCAAGCTGGAGCTAACAACGACTTTAGTCAGTGCCTACCATTTCACTTAGTAGGTGGCATGTACGATATGGTTCCGCTTAATGTATTTCGTATAAATTACAAAAATCTTATCACGGTACCTACTTACATCCTTCTGGATCCGTAAATTTATATAGTAAAAGGCTTTCTAACTATTCTTAGCCACTCTAAACCATTTATCCCGCTAGATGGCTCTATACCATTTCTGAATCGCGATATGGTTTCGTTTAATATAGATTCGGCTCAATAGATTACTTAGTAGATTTAATATACTGAGAATGCAGATTATGGTCTCGCTTAAAGTATTTCATAATAATGTATCATGTATCAAATTTTTTATCGCGGTACTTATAACATAAGCGCAGGCGCAGCTGCGCTGGTCAGCTAGTTGCCTGCCAAGCGTGGGGATTAATTATGGCAACCCTTCACTTTTAAGGGGGAGGCCTGTGGGTAGCAGTGGATGCCTTTGGGCTGTTAATGACTAATGAATGAGATATCTTTTGCAAGAAACCATCCAGGTAGGTAGTGTGACACATTCAGACACCAAGTAGCAGTGTGTAAACATTGCTGCGTTCCGGTATGAAGGGCACAGTAGTTTACTTTCGAAATTACCAGACATAGGCAGGTGTGTCGCTTACCACCAGGTGAACGACTTGCTTGTCTCGTCCATTTATTGAATAAATAAAACTTTAATGAGTAAATATTTACTTTATTCTGAAACTAGAACCTTCTGAAAACACTATTGTACCTATAAACTAGCCATGTGAGTCAATGCGCACTGCTGTTTTAGTTCGACGGACGCACCTCTATAGTTAATTCGCACACCCGTTTTGCCACGCGTTCGACTCATCTGGTTACTATCAGCCGCATATCCGTCTTGCCACGGCGAAACTCACTTGTCTAGTTATTGCGCACAGCCGTTAAACTTGGCGGACGCACCGCGTTAGTTGAGCGCACTGGCGTATTGCTTTAGCGCCGAACTATACAGGCAAGTCGGCGCGCACAGCCGTTACAATTTCACGGACTCACGGCGATAGTCGATGCGCACTCGTGTTCCGACATTTCGTTGGACTAGACAGGTGAGTAATTGCGCACACGCGTGATATTTTCTTCGACTCACCGCTATAGTTTTCAGCAGCGAAAGTGTTAAAAACATCATTTTATTATTCCTATTGAATAACCATTTATTATCTGTAAGATTTCATATTATTCCCTTAGCAAACTTCAGAGCAGCGTCTTTCTATTGGATTACCTACCACCTATACTGCGATCCCCAAGATGCCTGAGGACGCCAAGCGTGGGGATTATGGCAACCTTCCTTTCTAAGGGGGAGGTCTTTGTTCAGCAGTGGACGTGTATCAGATGATGAAACTTCAGAGATAATGGGACGATATTTTTTTTCTACTAGCCATTTCGGCCCCTACTGAAAACTTTCAAATCTATAACGTAAGTAGTTGTTGAAATATATTGGTGTGAAAGACAGACAGAATTAATTGCACCATAAGTGTTCCTCTTTTACCTTTTAGGTGTGGAACCCTAAAAATACCACGATCCCATCTGATGGTGGTGATGATGCAGCTACGGATGGGAATGACTAGCTTATTAACAACACAATGTAGGGCAACAAAGGGATGAACAATGGTCACTGCATCGCCAGCAAAGCGACTAAAATAAGTACTCCACATAAAGCACTGTCAATTTTACTCAGTGCAGGGACACAACGCCGAAACTAGCGTATTTTGGATGCGAGCTAAGGTGGATGTAATTCCCTAGTTGAGATGCACTCTCTACGGTTTCCGATAGTTGGGGAATGAAGAAAAGAATTTGTAATCACCACTCGAAATTATTCCAAAATAATAATTATGTTCAGGGTGTTACAGGCTGACCGTTTAACTCGCGTATCGCCTGCGCGGTAAGAAGGGAGCGGGGGCGGGTAACGCTACACACTGAGTCAATAATCCAAAGATTTATCTCGAGATAGACATTGTTGGTAAAGAATAAAATAATAAGTATCTTTTTTTTAAGTATTTATTTTTAAGTTTTACAAATATGTTATAATAGCTTCATAGGTACAAAATCATAAAACAATAATTAACTCCGTTTAAGAAATATTTAACCACAGATAATTTTTTTATAGGACTATTCGTCACTAATATTCATATCGCTTGAATCATCATCACTGTCTGTGTAGCTTGAGGAGTCAGAATCTTGCAAATTAATAATAAATCGGTCCATCTCTTCATCAACGATGCGATCGTGCAGACAATATTCATCTTCAATAGTTTGTACATGTTTATCGCAGTTAACCCATTTTTCTACAGAGAATTCGGCAAATAACTGCTCCAGTGTATATTTCTTTTTCTCTAAATTAGAATCAATTTCAATTTTTGCGAGCTGTCCTTTGATATCCCCCCAAACCAATTCGATTGGGTTCAGGTCTGGGTGATATGGAGGCAGTCGTAAGACTTCATGACCTGCCGCCTTTAAAATTTCATCGATTTTGTAAATATTTTCTGTCGCGTGTTGTTTGATTAAATTCAATAAATCACATTTTCTTAGAGACGTATCAAATTCAACATTGTGTCTTTGCAGCCAGGTTTGCATGGTGGCTTTTGTGGATGTCATTGTAGGCTTTTTGTCCTCTTGTACCGAGTGGTATGCGGCATTATCCATAACAATAACTGAGCTTGGCGGTAAATTTGGCAATAGCTTTTCTTTAGTCCATTTGCTGAAGTTTACAAAATTCATATCGCTATGATAATCTCCGGTTTTGCTTTTGGATTTAAAAATTAAAAGAGCTCCATCGATAAATCCGGCTTGTCCACCAGCATGTCCAATAATTAAACGTGGCCCTTTGCCAATATGCGACAGCACCCCTAGTTCTTCATTGGATTGCCAACACGCCGGTACATTTAATGACGAATTAACATATGTTTCATCGAGGTAAACAATGTTTCTTTGATCTCTTCTGTGCTTCTTTATCGCATTAAGATAACGCCACCGCCACGATACGATGTTTGGTTGTTCAATCAGTAATTTTCTTTTTGATTGACATTTCTTAAATCAAAAGCCAAGTTTATGAATCAATGTTCTCAAATATTCTCGGCCACAATTTATAATTCCTTCTTCTCTGAGTTTCGCATTCAAAATTTTTAATGTAGGAACCTTCTTATAAACCGTATAAAATTGAGTTATTTTTCTTCTAACAAAGCCCTCTGTAAAACTGTCAACTTCAATTTTTTTCTTTCGGATTTGTTTCAATTTTTTTTGGTGATTTAAAATTTACATTATTTTGTTCATCTTTCAGTTCATTTCCTTCTTTTATTATTTTACATATGGTAGTCACCGAAAGTTCTGTAGCTTTAGCAACAAGTTTGTTTAGGTTTACGTCTTCAAGATACTCTGTAGAATTATGATCTTGTTTTCTGGCTTTAAAAAAGGAATATACATTGTATGCTATTTGTTTAGCTTGCTTGTTAATTTTGTTCGCAAAACTGGAAGAGCTATTCATCTTGAGATTTATCTTGGCAGTCGTATACCTTGTGCGTTTATCTTCAAGCGTCCGTAACAAAAACACCAACCGCGCGCTGCGAGCACAGCCAGCGCACTGCCGCACTTGACGTAAGCTCTCTGCTCCGCGTACCCCTTTCACCCATCCGCTAACATCTCCCCTCGCTCCCTTCTTACCGCGCAGGCGATACGCGAGTTAAACGGTCGGCCTATAGCTACAATAATCTCTAATTGAACGATCGTCGAGGAGTGAAGTGTTTTAATAGTTGGAAATTGTCAATAAATTGCTTAGTACAAATGAATGTTGTTTTTATAGCAATTATATAGAAACATACGTCTATATGTAAATAATACATTGCCGACGTGCGACTTTTGAAATAAACAGATAAAGTTCAAGTTCAGTAACGAACAAAGAATTGTGGGAAATAGGTTATCTTCGCTTTTCCAAGAGAGCTCACTCTGACATAATCTGTTGAATTCTAAAAATAACGTGTTTAGATTGAAACGGAAAAACATTGCAATTGACATTCAACTAAGGCTGTTGTAGGTCACATTTGCTGTAACTTATTATTGATATTTTATTGCTTGATAATAATTTAGCTGTGTCTACGTAAGCAGTTTCTTATTTGCTATGATAAACACGACCGGATAATTATGCCGTACTTATAGCATGATTCTCAAATCACAAACTAGTAACACACACAGTATGTAATATTTCTTTGTTATTGTAAGACAATATAGAAAAAGACCCTCCAGGGAAGGGGAGGCTAGATACATAGGCTCCTTAACCACTAAAATCATCTCTGAATACGTTTATTGGCATGACCTCAGTATGGAATGCACCAATAACCTTAGCTTAATGAACATATAGACGTGCTAGTGTTGATTAAATGGTAATATCTTATTTAGTTTTACATCAAAATTTAATTAGTTCAATTTACAACCATGGTCTAAATTTTCTTTTCATATGTTACAGTTTAATAATATTATTTTTTGGATTAAATACCTTCAATCCATATCCAGTTTCTAAAAGGATCTCTGGTGCTACGTATGTGGGCGTGCCGCAGACGGCGTGTAGGGGTCGCCATACTTCCACAGCCAAGCCAAAGTCAGCCAGCTTCAGGCCGCGTATGCTGCCATCTGGACCGACCTCTACCTACAATATTTAGACACAATATAATACAATCGAATCTTTAAAAAATCCAATATTATCAAATCACGAAGTCCGTCCCGTGAGCACCGTGACAGGTTGCCGGGGGGCTATAATGCGCCCCCCGGCGGGGCGGGCTCAAAGGGTACCCAGGCTCCCCTCTCATGTGCCGATGCGACAGCCCCGGAGATTTTAGTGGGTAAGAAGGGGAGAGTCAACACCCCTCACAGGGTCCCGGAGACTTTTTGAGAGATTCCCCAGCGAGAAAAAAAGGTCCCTTGTGCAAGACCGTCTAGTTAAATACAACCTATAAATTGCTGTGCAAAAGTTAGTAGCTGGTGAAATTACCCGGCTCAAGAGACTTAATAATATCTCGGGTGACGAGCAGCAGTGCAGTGACGTTTTGTCGCGTCACTAAGCTAAATAAAACAAACTCAATAACAAATAATAATTTGCAATCATATTATTATCCTGATATAATTACCATAATATATCGTAAACAACAAAATAGAACTGATAAGCCAAACTTAACAACACATGCACGTAATCTGAAAACAGTGATGCCATGAATATGATTCGTAAGTTGATCAACTTGAACGTTGGTTAGTCGTTCGCTTACCAATAGATTCTCGGGTTTGATGTCACGATGCACTATAGAAAGCGAGTGTAGATATGCGATAGCGGATGTTAGGTGGCCGATTAGCAAACGCGCCTGTGGCTCAGAGAATTTGGAAGCGGCCGCGATACTATCAAACAAGTCTCCACCTAAAAATATAAATAACGTTCAAGAGGGCTATGTAATACAGCGTGCTCCAGAAATGGGGTATCAAGCCGGTAATTATGCATTGTGTAACCCACAAACAATCAATTTGTGAAAGAAACTAATTAAAAAGTCAAGACTTAGTGCAGTTTTTTTTTTTTTTGGAATGATAGACGCTGTGAGCTCATTTTGTTCAACTTCTTATCAGATGACACAAGTCAGGCACGCAAACAAAACCGTGACTCCATAGAAGTAGGCACGAGGACACAGGATTACTTAGATACAGTTTTATTGAGACGATACAAATAAATATTGTTCGAAATTCAAAAAGACGATTTCAATAGATTTTGTATGAAATTTAGAATATAACATTTTGCAGTATTTTACATTTTTTTGGGGTATTTACAATCAATAGTATAAATACGTTTTAGCCTGATATACCCTTTCCGAGACACCCGGTATAAGCGATGTTTTATTAAGGGCTGAAACACTGTTAATAATGATGTGATTGAACTTTTATTGAACTGTATTTCACGTACCACCAACTAATTCCATGACAAGGAAGAGCCATTCAGGGCTGTCCTGCTCTTCCATGAGCGACACAATACGAGGGTGACATAGCTTTCTCATAACTCGTACCTGTAGATAAAGTATTCAGATTATTGATAGTGCGATTGCATCAGTACCCCTTAGTGTGGCTTGATAGTAAAAATGTATGGAGCAATGTCGCAGCTGTGTGATTTGTTCACACTAACACTACTCACTAAATTGATATTTTACATTAACAGATGTGACTGTTAAGTAACTTTTTTTTTATGTTACATAGTATGTTATTAAAGCGCATGTTTGGCTTCCGCCACCACTATTTTCCTATAGGTATTAATATTCGATTCCATATGTTACACATGATTCTAAAAGACACCGTTAGAGGCGCTGGTGTGGAATTTACGGAAACAAGATACCGTCAAATTGTTTATCATGAAAAGGCATATTATGGTTACAGACGTCATGCGTTTGAAGATATTTAAGGGAAATATTGACGTTTTTAGTGTAAGTGTAGATTTTTCAGAAGCTAATACTAATAATTACCTCCGCTTCCACATAGTGCTCCTTGCCCTTGCACTTCGCTTTGTCTATCACTTTGAGTGCATATTCCTGTCCGGTGGTCTTGTTTTTACATATCCGAACTACAGCGAAGTTGCCGTCACCTATTGGCGATAAGAAAAACGGAGAACAATGATAAACTTTGTGAGATATATGTTTTTGTACGAGAGAGAATAATGTAGATGTTTTGTTCTTCAATATAGGTTGCCTGGAAGAGATCGCTTTTAACGATAAGGCCGCCCACTGTTGCATGTTTTATTAATTTGTATCTTATTCTTCTAGTATCTGTTTGTTTGTGCGCAATAATGAATTGTTTGTCTATCTATCTATAGGCTAGGTGCTTCATTGACGCGGTGTAGGCCCTGCGTAGTAGCGAGCTCTGGGGGGAGCGTGCATTTCTGCTACTCTTTGGGACGTGCTCTAGTGAGCGTCTGGCGCTGGAGAGGCTCTGGCGAGGTCCGAACGGAGGGCCCAGGGTATCTCCTTATAGCGTCGATGAAGGCCACCGGGGAGGTATTAGTGGATAAAATTTTCACATAACCCGGCCAATAAAGTTTTGGTGACGGCGGGGGTGCTAAAGGGAAGATCCTCCGACCGGCCGAGGTGTGATGCTCGGCCAGGGCCCCAACATTTGATGTTGGACTGTTGTATACAGGCTGAATTTTTCAAGTGGGCTTGGATAGCCAAATCCGAAACTATAAGGAATAGCGAAAAATGCTCAAAAGAGTCACGGGCCCGGTTTTGATGAAAACTAAATCTACATCATTGGATTTGTGAAACGTTATAATTATATTAATATTCCTAGCCAAGAATCAAACACCTGTATTATTGCAGGTTTAGTTTTCATCAAAATCGGGGCCGTGACTCCTTTGATTCCACTTGATAAATTCACCCCATATGCAGTTCATGTACGGTGAAACATCACTAGCGCGATTCAGGATCATCTTTATTTCGTCATCTTTACTGTGACGCGTTAAGTAGTACTTCGCTACAATTTGAATTGAATGTGTATACCTATGATACGTCCGACGGTGTAGTTGACTCGCAGCGGGTGCGGTAGTGGGGGCACGGCCTCGTCTGTGGTAGAGTCGCCCGCAGCGCCCGCGCCAGCCGCGCTCGCCGCTCGAGCCGCGCCGCCGCCCGCCTTCACAGGCATGCGCGGCTTGGGACCAGACCTACACACCACAACACCACCTCACACTCAACCTACGTTTACACCCACAGAGTTTGAGTTGTTTTCAACAAAACATGTTCTGACCCTAAACTACTATTAATATTGTTGTAATCATGTGTGTGTTTGTGTTGTTATGTTCACATACATGTCAACAAGTATTTCTACATTGTATAATAAACGTACGTTTTGTTTTTAAATTTAGGCTACAACATGTCATGTTCTACTATGTTATAGGGATACCGTTTCACACCAATCAAACATTGTCATGTCAAAGACAAGTTACGTAATAACGAAAACTCACGTGTATAGTGACAGGCTACGAAAATTGGAGAGCGGGCGGCAGGGCGCACGAGGGATGTACGGAAGTGGGTAGGAATAGTGCGGGCGCAGAGGAAGGTGAGGTCACTGACCGCCGGACGCACGCGCCCGAGAACAGCTGATTTACGTAATAATAATGGGTAATCCACTACCTTCTGCTTTATGGTATACCAAAAATAAAGTTGTATACATATTTTCTAAATAATATGTAGAATTTGTACATGCTACTATTCAATAACTATTGCGCAACGACCATTACTAATGCATGCTCCGGATTGCAGGTATTCGCGAGATTTCCTGTAAAGGCTATTGACGGGTTCACGACTCGGATATATATCAAACAGGATATGCGGGCGGCTGACCATGCACGGCGCCTAGTTGATGATCAGCCGAACATACTGTGATTGTGTAAATTTTAAGTACAAATTAAGAGTTTTAAATTACAACCCACTCAGCTGGTATAGGTATCATATAAGAAGATTTAGATCAAAATTCATTACTTGAGTGCAAGATCATACAAAATTATATCCGCAGACCACTAAGACTTGTCGATCTCAATTAGTTTTTCGACTATATCGCACCATATTTTCACTAAGACCGGCGCGTCGCGTCTTATGCAATCATCATAAGTGTACAAAAACTATTGTCCTTAACATAAAACACAGAGAACCAATTATCTTAAGTGTAAATAATATTAATGTAATGTAAAAATTACCTTGAATTTCTCGTAATAGGAGTTTTTCGACATTGTAACACAGCTTTATTTTCTTCGAATTCGAGTTCAAAATCTTCTTGGTTAACCCTGAATAGAGCAAATTATCTATGTTATAGTAAAACCATAATACGGTATAATAAGGTCAACTGTTAATTTTACTGCACCTTTCGCTTCCATAAGCGAAGAATACGTCTTCTGTTTCAAAGAACTGGTTGAGCGATGTGACAGCGGAGCCCGTTCTCGTGAAGACTTTGCGAACGCATCCGGTGTCGAGTTTCACACATTCAGTGATCGAGGCTAGCGCATGCTCCAACGTAGGACTGTTGCGTTTATTTAATAATAATCTGCACACCTGAGACCACATTATACTAATTATTTATAAATGTAGGCAATTAATTAAAAGTCGAATATTCCCTAATTAAACACTTCTTCTTCTTCTACTTCTAAATCAAACTGGCGATAAATACACTTTATTTTCATAATTGTAAGTGTAGACATCACAGTCAATTAAAAGTGGACTATTCACTAAAACATCAACTTGACCTGTATTAGGTCAAACGTGTGAAATAAAACTGGCAAGATATTAAAGACACATTACACACATTTTCAATATAATTTTGTGGTAATACATATATGTTGTCATTTTCTTCGTTTTGTGTCGACATGAATACTGGAGTTATTCATGTTAAAAATTGCTCAATCAACAATAACTTGAGGTCTGATAATTTACGGTACGCTAAGCGAACAAAAATTGTGTTATTACTCTAAAATGGCTTTTTTACCATCAGCCTTTTCCAAGTACAACATTGTATGTTGCGATGAAATTACCTTAATGCGTTTATTTCAAAATGTTTTAACCTTTATATTATGACGTAAATATGGATAAATCTGCATGTTAGGTATAACGGTATTACGTAACAATCAGTACGTGTTAGAATGGCGGTTGCTGGTAACGCAATTGCGGTAACTACTGAATACCGGGAAATAATATCATTTTATTTTTAAGCGCAGTAAATTCCATTTCTGTCCGTAGTACCACCAGTGGTCACCAGGTACACTCCAAACCAAATAAGCTTGAACGCGATTACAACTTTATTATGCAGTCGTAAAACACCCCCGCTGTATATTTGACCATTAACGCGGCTGCGAAAAAAGGTTCGTAATACAGTTGTTTTTGCTGACGCGCCTAGTTGACAATGTATGCGTTATGTAGTTATTGAGCCACAAACGAACTTGTAATCGCATTCAAGCTTATTTGGGATGGAGTGTATAGTGTCCTTCCCTGCGAAGGGCGCGAGCACTGAGAGGTGATCTAGGGACCGTCTGGCGAGGTTCACAACGGAGTCACAGAATACATATACGGAGTGCACAGAGTCTCACCAAAGCGACGAAGCCATCGTGTCATCGGGTAGGTATTAGTAGGTCAAAAATCCCCCATAACCCAGGATGGGTTATAGGGCTCCCTAACTTGTTTGCGATGCGATGCGAATTCGCAGTTATGTGTGGGAGCCCTTAAGTATACCAACCCAACAGAGACCGGGTTCTCTTTGGAGGTTTTCACCCCGATAGCAAAAAAAGGTACAATGCGTGTGTAATCTTAGTAATTTGTAGATTCGAATTAAACTTGGTTGTATGTGGCAAGGGACCATCCAGGTCTGCAACAAAGCAGCAATGTGTAAACATTGCATTGCTGTGTTCCAGTGTAAAGGTTATACCTTGCCACCTACAACCAAGTTTAATTCGAATCTACAAATTATTAAGATTACACAATATTATATAATGTTTACCTTTCGTGGTTTCACTCCATTTCTGATGATAGTGACTATGCGCGGTCTGACCACATTTTCCCCAGCTGGACTGACTCTTGCTGTCCCGTTGCCAGTAGTGCTACTACCATTTGCCTAAAAGAAACAATTTATTTGTAGTAGGTATTTAATTGGATCACTACTAAATATTATAAAAACACAGTGGCTTAGTAGGACATACCTGCAAATATCGGGACAACCGGTTATTAGCGCGTGCTGGGGATGGACTTGATGTATCGCTTAAGGACTCTGGGCCACTCAGTCTAAAGGATGGAGGAGTCGAACTGGCTTCATAATCTAGACGTTTGAAAGGCTCACCAAATCCACTACAGACATATGATTGCCCATCTTCTAGATCGTCCAATTTACCTATCTGTGAAAACATTAAGACATTAATTTAAAAAAAAAAACAGTTCCAATTCTAAAAAGTAGAAAATATATTGTTGCCCCTACACCCTCAGTTAATACCGTTTTTGCCAGACGACAGTTTTCAATGATGCAGCACACTTATATAATCAAGTAAATAAACACCTAAACATCTACCCCTTAACTCTGCATAAATGTAAAAAATCTATAACTAACTGGTTAAAGAATAAAAGTTATGAAGATATCGAAGAACTCTTGCAAAAACAATACAGTTAGAAAATATATATTATCCACACACACATCACACAGTCATGCATCACTCTCACACGCCCTAACATTACATACATATAATCATAACATCACACACTCATGCATCACTCTCACACACACTACACTTTCTTTCTATATACTCATATCCCCACACAAACACTTGTACATATTTTTTCAATTTTTGTTTTGATAAACTTTTTTCTTTAGTTTCACATTATATAGTTTTATTTCTTGTTGAACAATAATCAGATATAGTAGTTGCCTATTATTAAATATGTAATAGAAGAGCGGAGATTTCTAACACAAGTATATCTATGCTTAAAAGAAGTCTTCGGCCATTGTTAACCAATTGTACAACCTTGTTTCTGAATAAAACATTTTGAATTCTCTATAAAAAATTGATGACAAATTAATAATTGTGTGGTAATGTTTATACAAGAGAAAAATTATTATTATTCCAAAGCTGCAACACTAGTAAACTGCCATACCTTGCTCGGCCTTAACCCTTGCATGAGGCATTTGACATCTAAAAGCTATTCATGAATAATAAAATCATATTTGTTATACAAAATATCTATCCAGTGTCAAAATTATTGTGAAAACCATATCAAAGAAGTATGGAAGGCATTCAGAAACTTAGTTTAATACTACATATTTCTTTAGAGAGTTACATGGACTACTTACTTTTCTACCCTCAAGTGAATATATTGTCCTCACACCACTGGGCAATGTTACATTGTCAACTAGCACTCTCGTTAAATCAGCTGTGAGACTATCAAAAGACCTGCAATTGAACTTAAATTTATGATTGATTCACAATGTATACAACTTTACATGTTGTATTAACGCTATGAAACATGTAATTAATAATAATATGGAACTCTACATTTTTAAATACATCAGTGATTAAGAAAATATAGTTGCTCTATTTGTGTTTGCCTTTCAACTGTGTTTCTGCTTTCTAAGATAATCATGTAGCTATATGACTATGGAGGGATTTTTTAGAGTGTGCAGGCAAGTTGCATGGCATGACTCAATGGATTAATATCAACATATTAAACTAAATATGAATATTTATTGCTAGCTAGATTTAATTATAACTAGCTTATTAATATGTAAGACTTTCTTTCTATTATTTTTTTAGTTAGACAAACATACATACAGATCTATACTAACATAAAGAGTAAGGCCTTTTTTGCATTACTTAAAGATATTTTTGCTTAAGATTATAATTTTATCTTTAGAAGATAAAAATCTATAAAATATTTCTTCCACTCAAGGGAAGTCGGGGCCTGTGGGAAAATATCAAAAAAATATTTTTGTTTTAGTGGTAAAGTGCAATAACTTTTTACATGCTTTAATATCTAATAATTGAAAAAGCAAAGTGTAACATGCTAATAGATGTGCTAACAGTTTTTGTTTAAGCACCAGCAATTAGCACTCAATTTACCTAAGGTATTTATAATACAGGAGAAAGGAAAGCCAATATTATCAACCTATTATAGGTTGATATCACGGCATCCTGTATAATCTTATCAAGGCAAAATTAATCATATTACAATGTGTGTAAAAGTCAATATAATCTGAATCTGCACTAGTCTAAAACTATAGCCATATTAATAATTAAAATCTTAATATGTTGGTATTGGTATAGCAGGCTGGTTTCCGCAACTCCACAACAAAGCGCATCTTAATATGTTAATTTTTAGAAGAACAAAACATATTTTAACTATCAAATTACAATACTATTCTACTAAAGATAGATACCAATACCAGTGTGTAACAAAAACCCTGTTGTTCAGGGAAATAAAATATGAGATAATCAATAGCGGTTTGCTTCTTCTTTTATAATAAGGACAGCTAAGGAATGGAACAGTTTGCCTGCGTCGGTTTTCCAGCCTGATTATAATGTGGGTGTCTTCAAGACTAGAGTGAATAGGCTTTTAATAAGCTAGTGTGCTTTACCATCCTCAATTGCGTCGCCGCTTTCCATTAGGTGGGACTGCAGTCAAGCACTAGCTTATTATTAAAAAAAAAAAAAAAAAAGATGAGTTACATACATATTACATTGATACACTGAATAATACCCCCAGTGGAACAACTGGGTTTTTGTTACATATTGTATATAGGTCTATCTACAATAATTGTTTTGATACAACACTAAAATGGATTTTCATATTAGTAAAATTTCAATCTGATATGGGATGGGATTTTAGATTTCTATTTGTTGGACTATGAGCAACTTTTCTATATGCCACTTCTGTGGGTTACACCATCTTGCCTAGACTAATTTGTAACATTAAATAAATAACTATACACATGTATGTAAAATAATCAAGATTTATCACACTTTTGGTGTCTGTGGATGGAGGACGGTGGTTGGCTAGGGAAATAGTAGATGTTTGCTTGGCCCACCCTTGTACAATCAGGCTTGCCAATTGACTAATCTAAGACAACATGACTAATCTCTAAGTGTTGTTCATGTCTTCTTGTAAAGCAGTAGACTCTTTCTTGGCCTACCTCAATCTTAGCTTTTAATATCAAATTATTATTGGTGCCGGGTTAGAATTGCATCTCCTCATCTCCTCTCGTTGGATGTCATAAGCAAGAACAGGAAGTCTTTCTTTAGGATTTATCTTCCACCGCGATATATACTGCGATCCCCAAGCCACCTGCCAAGCGTGGGGATTATGGCAACCCATCCCTTCTGACGGGGAAGGCCTTTGTTCAGCAGTGGACGTCTATCAGCTGCTAATGATGATGATGAATGATGAGTTCAAACTATCTTTACCTATATGTATTGAATTGCACAGGCTTTCGTTTTAGATCTATTATTCTTGATGATACCTACGTACAATAAGGAAAACAATCAAATGTAACAAAATTTACAAAAAGATCTTTAACGGTTGCAAATGAAATTTGTAACACCAGTATAAAAAAATATTGCAACACCCTATCACAATGTAATGGCATTGCAATTACTTACATAAATAGTTTATGGAAGCCTAAATTAGTCTTATTGCCTATAGTAGTACTTATGCATAAAAGTGAAAGTGTTTTTAGTCAATATTCTAACAAGATATAAAACTTTTGCAAACTGATGTTGTAACAAACTATCACACACCTGTATCTTTCCGGCAAGACTGGAATTATGACTCCTGAATAAAATTTATCACCATTTCGAAAAAATCGGACCCGTTTAGCTTTCCGCGCGGGTGGAGTTCGGAGAAATACGTTACGTCGGTTTGTCCTAGTTTTCATAATTTCCATATCGCTAAAGTCTTTTTCTAGCTCACACACTGAGCTCGATCGGCTGCCACTGCGACTTAAATTGTTCTCCATCTGGAAAATAACGAAATATGTAAGGCATCTTAGATGATACCGCATAACGGATAATCTTTACACGGTCTAACCCTCACCTTTTCTCTTCGGTTGAACAAACTACTATCGTAACTTTATACGGAAGTCATCACTCTTAATATTTTCTCATTTTGCACGTTTATTGTGAAAACTGTAAAAGTAGGAAGGAATAACTTCTGTAAAATTCATGAATCACACAGAAACACAGAAATCAACGCAGACAGCCACCACCACCATCACAAAAAAAAAAATTACTTCACCATAGACCATGTTACATGTCATCTCAGAGTAATTAGAATGTGGTATCTCCTTTGCATGTCATACAAAGAAACAGAAACAGAGCATATATGATTTTTTGTCCTTCAGCGTGTATTTAGCATCTGTCACGGACTTGAAGAAAACCGCACCAGTGGTGCGTTTTACTTTGGAAGTTTTCTCGGTTACGAACAAGCATTGGTGTTTGTTTATGTTTGAGTTTGTAATAGAATTGCATTAAAAATATTGTTAGAACTACATTTCAGCCATATCTGAACAAATATCCATAACATGTGTTTCATGTAAGAATGCTGATATTCTGTCCTTATCTGCGGCACGCTATCTAGAAGGTCTTGTCATTTTCTATATACGTATATCATCGATATAATATACAAGTATTCTTTCGCATAGATATAGAATTTTTCACTACGTTCTTCCGTAACCCTCACTCCAGGCCCGTGTGTCGATTTCCAGAAATTCTGATTTTGTCACGATTTTGGAAACAAGTGTTTGGAGGGGTTTTCTTAGGGCTTTATTTTATGGGTATTGTGATTAAAATAAACTTCGGAATATTTCTGTTCAAATATAATTGCTGCAATGAAAATGTTTTTGGTAGGCTTTTATGCCTGATTTACACGTATTAAGTTGCAAGTTGGTAACTAAATCTTTACTAAAGTTTAAGTAAATTATTGCGTGTAAACAAACACTTTAGTAGTAAGTTCCAAGTTAAAATTTAGTACTTAAGTGAAAAAGTAAAAATTTTTGTTTACACGTATTAAGTTGGTAACTAAATCTTTACTAAATTTTAGTAAATTATTACGTGTAAACAATCACTTTAGTAGAAAGTCCCAAGTTAGGAGTTGTTCCAGAATTGTATGGAGCCTGGGCCAACACCATGTACACTATATGTATATATAACTATTCACTATAGTAACTGTTTTGTAATGTTATCTTTTTTTAATATTGCTTCGTTTTATTGTACATTTAAGATATCTTAGTCAAGGAGAGCAACACCAAAGAGAATATAATACTACTATAGCAACACCCCACAATAATATGATGGGTCGGAAATACGTAACTAAAATGTCATTTTGACAACTGACTATACCTGCGATTGAACTTGTTGCGGATTCCAATCCAAATCACAGGCGATAATCAATACAATAAAGCCCCGGGTCAAGAAAGAAACAGTCAATGAATGTCCGCAAACATAAATAATCACTAGAAACTCCGAAATACATTATGTACTCCACGCGTAAATAATCTATTACGAAATGTCAACTATAGCATTAACTGTCAAGTAGTAAACCAACGTCAAACACAACTGTCATGGCTGCCCTAAAAACAGGGTGGACATACTAAATAACTGCAAAAGTAAGCATTTTTGTACAATTGTACTCTGCTTCAAATTAATTTATAAGTATTTTTATGAAACTCTCCTATGTTTTTCCTATTTTTCCATGTAGTGTACATATTGTTGGCCCAAAATGGAACATCTCCTTTAGTACGCAACTTATGAAGTAGAATATAAACTTTTCTATTTTTCGGGTAAGTAGGTGGGCGTGGTTTATTCTTGATACGTTTGGACACACACATGTAATGCACGTTTGCAGGAGTGCATGCAAAGGTATAGCCATAGATCATACCATAGATAATATACAAATATATTATGAGCGAAGTCGTTTTCGTCACGTTTTCGTTGTACGTATATTTAGGGTTGCCAGAAATACGGAATTGTTCCAGAATTTGTATTGTCCTGGAATTTTTAAATACCTACTACGCTGTAGGTATTAATATTTGCAATCAAATGTATTTTTTTTTTTACTTTTCCTAGTATACTGCCGTATAATTAAGTGATTCGAGAGCTATTTGGCTAATAGTCTCGGGATTTTTTAGATCAACGGAGAAATTTAGGGGTAATTTAAGCCTGTATCTCGCATTCTTTTTTTTTAGCGGCGAATTGTTCAATGGGTCCCAGGTCCCAGGACCTGTGTAGGTCAACCGGGGTAAATGGGATTCTTTCCCATTAAATCCTCGTGGTTGTCACATCGACACATGAGAGGAAACCTGGGCTCTCCTGTGGAATCTGCACCAGGAGTCCTTCAGAGCGTTTCCTTCGGAGCCTGCCACTGGGGGTGCATTGTAGTCCCCCGGAAACCAGACACGGTGCTTACGGGGATGGAAGGCAATAAACAAGTAAAATGGTTAAATATTTACATCAAACACAAATTCAGTAATCAAGAAAGACACGAAGTCATTTACTTTTCTATATCTAATATTATAATTATAGTACTATATATATTATAAAAAAGAAATTTTAAAATAATCTGTATTTAGTTGTCTATATAATTTAATCCTAAAAATAAATTCGTTGTCCGTCGCTACAAAGTACTATGAAATCGTCACGGATCGTGCGACCGTCCATTGGGGCGAACTAAAGAACTAAAGATTTTAACTAAAATTTAGTAAAAACGACGTGTAAACGCATACTTAAAATTAAGTCACTTAAAATTTAGTTACCTACTTGACAACTTAATACGTGTAAATCAGGCATTAGGGATATTCTGAGTTCTGACTTGAGTTTAGGAGGATTTTTTTCAAATGATTGCAACATTACTCTATGGTTCTATCATTAAAATATAGGATCGGCCACGAACGAAATGAAAAACAGATGACGCATTTATCAAATCACTATCAAATTCGATTTATGTCAAATTGAAGACAAAGAGTGTGATTATTTTGTAATTTTCCACATTTATACAAATTTTTGTGTACAATGTCGTCAAGGAAAAAGGTACTGCTGAAGGTAATTATCCTCGGTGATAGTGGCGTTGGAAAAACATCGCTCATGAACCAGTTTGTCAACAAAAAATTTTCTAATCAGTACAAAGCAACAATAGGCGCAGATTTTCTTACAAAGGAAATAATAGTAGACGATCGAATCGTCACGATGCAAATCTGGGATACTGCTGGTCAGGAACGGTTCCAGTCATTGGGAATGGCGTTTTATCGCGGAGCCGACTGTTGCGTCTTAGTGTTTGACGTAACTGCCCCCAACACGTTTAAGTCCTTGGAAAGTTGGAGAGATGAGTTTTTGATACAGGCTTCGCCACGAGATCCGGATAACTTTCCCTTCGTCATCTTAGGCAATAAGGTTGATTTGGACAACCGTGCGGTATCAGCTAAGCGCGCACAACAGTGGTGTCAAAGTAAGAATGATGTCAAATACTTCGAAACCAGTGCAAAAGAAGCTGTGAATGTAGAGCTAGCATTCCAAACTGTAGCTCGAATTGCTCTTGCTCAGGAGACAGAAGCAGAACTGTACAATGAGTTTCCTGACCAAATCAAGCTCAACGCTAATGACAATGGGCGTAACAGGGATGGTGACAACTGTGCTTGCTAGGCCTTAACCATTCTGCTTCAGTTATGGCTATTTATTAGTCTTTGATTATATGAAGTAAAATACTTTCAAGTATATTAATATTCTGTAAGTAATGTTTTCTTTTATAATACCAATCATGTAAAAATGTATAGAGATGTTACTCATCACATACAGCTTTAGTTTGGTTGTCACTGGCATCATGGTTATGGTCTATATGAGTGCAATCTCATTTGGAAAATTCAATCCTTTGTTTACAAGTACAATACTTTTGAAATATATTTAAAATAGCTATTTAAAAAACATGTTAATTTATAATTACGTATTCATGGGTAAAACTTGTTTATTATTTATATCAATATTCTACATTATAACTTCAAATGTATACCTTGAATAATTAAATAGCAATGCAGATTGAATTGTTACTATTGCCAATATATGATTCATGACAACCATACAATGTTATTGCTTTTTGGCAAAAAATATGGTATTTTTGTTAATTTTGTGGAATTTGCAAATTTTGACTAACATTAATGAAGTCATGGAGACTATTTTGGTTTACATAATGCGGGTTATGGATGACTCTATCTTCAGATATTGAACACGTCATAATGTTATTCACAGTTTTAAATTACCATAAAAATATTATGTTAATGAAATACATTGTCTTTAAAATATATTTAATGTGGTTTTTATGCAAAATTTATTGTCAACAGATCCAAATGCTCTTTGGAAAATGTTTTATGATTATAAGAGTGTGTTAAGTTTTACCATTGTGGATTTAACATAGTACTATGCCACACTTCATTGAATTGAAATTTTGATTACAGTTAAAAACAACCTGAAATATTTGCATGAACACTATATAAAATATTTCTGTATATATTTGGATTTAAAAACATTAGTTGTAAGTAGTTAATGGTAACATCTTTAATTATATTTGTTATTATTACTCAGCATTAACCTTACTATCTAGCTAGTGGACTATGAGAACAAAGAGATTCTTACAAGTTATAAATTAAATGTGTGTGTTTTGACCCATATAAGGAAAAAAGAGCAATAGCAGCTTGCAGCTGTGCATACTGCAAAAATTAGCTTCTATCTATAGAGTTTAGATAGGAAAAGCATTTGTGCTAAATAAATATTGTTAACATTATGAGAAACAATCATCTGCATCATAATATCCAGCCAATAGCTATTTGTCTAGATAGATATAGCAAATATTTTAAACATTTTCTTTTGTTGTAAACCTGAAATTTTTGTTCACTTATGTGACCTTGCCTGTTCTGTGTAATGCCTTTGTTCAATCAGAGATTTATATGATTCTCAATTGTTTTAAAACATTGGATATTTTGTAGCTATTAGAACCTATGATTAAATTGCCTACTAAACAACATAAATTAAGATCTAGTTTTAATGAAGGAAGGTAACAAACAATGTATGCTGTAATAATAGTTGCTTTTAATTTTATATTAATAAAGTAAAAATTATCTCAAGTGTGTGTTTATTTTTAATTAATTACCTAAATTTATAATTACATAGTATTTATTCTAAATATTAATAGTAGCAACTTAAATGGCTAGGCTGAGTATCTTAATCAGTCCATATCTGTTCAACTCCTGAACTGATTTTGATGAAACTTGATCTCTTCCCTCTGTTGAAAGATACCAAAATTATTGCAAAAAGAAAACACAATCGGATTGGTAGTTTCTGAGAAATACATGGATGATACTCACTTACATGCATCCAATCATATTACTCATGAAATTTGGTAAGTACATTTGCTTAGATCCAGACTTCCCAATCGTGGGGGGGCGTAGAGATCGCGGGGGGGGGGGGGGGGTGTTTGCGAGATGATTGATGGTATCAAAAGAAAAATCTAAATGCCAGTCACAAAAATTCGTAAGTTGGGTACAAAGTTCAGCTATGGTCCAGGGGGCGTGATGAAAAAAAGAAAACCCCTGGTTTAGATGCTCATATGCCTGGTATAGACTAAAGTGTTTAAATATTTCGCATTTTTAGGGTTCCATACCTAAAAGGTAAAAAAGGAACCTTTATGATCTGACTATCTGTCTGTCTGTCACACCTATATATATCAAGAACCGCTGACGCTACCGATTTGAAAGTTGGAATAGTTTTAGATCTTACTTACCCAACCTAAGGGCAAATGAAAAAAAATATTTTCTTTTTTGTTAATGGTGGTTGAAATGGGTCATAAAAATTTCAAAGCGAGACTAGGTACTAAGTACTTCCAGTGGCGTATCATATAAAAGGGCTTCATTAAGACATCTCAAAACAGATTTTTATTTTGGTCTAAGTGATGTAGTTTTTGGCTGATAATAAAAAAATTACAAAAAAATACCGTCTTTATCTCCGAAGTTTGTAGAGGGAAAAATCTGAAATAATTATGGGTAATACATGTCTACATTGATATAATGCATGTCTATCTATATTTTACAGGTAAAATAAAATGATCAATTACCACAGTTTTTTAGTAGTGGATATAATTACCACAGTTTTTTAGTAATCCTAAAAAATCTTCGACAAACAAACTTAGTTTTGCGGTTTGTTGTTTTTGCTATCTGAGGTGTTGGATGAATAGTAAAATAACTTTGGACCTACCAAAGATGATATGGAACCCTCGGTGCGCAAGTCCGACCGCACTTGACCGGTTTTTTATTAATATTGTAACTACACCAGGTACACGTCGAATAGAGAACCTGCTCCACAGAGTAGGACCCTCTCGGTAGGGCTGTAAGCCAGCTAGCTATAAGAGTGTGGTTGGCTCGAAAACACAGCGTGGCACGCACTTGAGGTTTGCAGCGCGGCGGCAATGAGTAGGTACATTCGAGGAGCCTTGGAACGTAAGGAGTACCTTTTAAAATGAGTGGCAAGGAGGTCGGTTACGTAGAATCAAGCAATGTCGCCCTCACATCTACTATTTATTTTTCAATTCTTACTTATCAGTGGAATGGTTCTCTTGGAAGTCACTATCTAGATTTTTTGATATAAAAGCTAGAGTGCCACATGGTTCTGTCCTGGAACCAGTGCCTTACTCTCAATATATCTACACTATGGAACTTGTAACAAAAAGTCATAACACCACAGCCACATTGGGCGCTCATAGCCAGTCGTAAACAATATTCGGTGGACGATCAGTAAGCAACGGCAGGAAAGGTCAGTCATAAATTGGTGACCATCTAGTGGCATGAACTGAGTGTCTCTGCGCTTCGGAGGGCACGTAAAAGTCGCTTTCCGTTGTCATCTAGGCAGAAGTCATTGTTAAGGCTTTTTTTTTTTTTGTTTTTTTTTGACGCGGGGCAAATCTTCCAAAGATACCCGGGAGCTGTGGGGCTCGACCGGGGTATGTAGGATTCTTACCCACTAAAACCCCCGCGTCTACCGCATCGGCACATGAGAGGGGGGACCCCAGGGCTCTCTGGTGGGATCTGCACCAGGGGCCCCTCAGTGCCTTGCCTTTGAGCCCGCCGCCGGGGGGCGCATTGTAGCCCCCCGGGAACCAATCACGGTGCTCACGGGGACGGGGGTCGCAACTCCGCCGCCGTCCTCCTCGGAGTCGCCGCCGTGCTCAATGGACGTTCAAAGGGCCCACACCCCGAACGTCCAGCGACTCCGAAGAGCTTGAACAACTCCTGCATTAAGTAGATTGGCCACTAACCAAACGATAAATAAATAAAAGCCACATTTTATTTTGCTGATGGTTCTGATTAGCCAGCCTCAGATTTACGATTTTTTTGAACCAGGGTAGAGACTTGATAGTGGTGCCCCTCTCTCCAGCGTTTGAGATAAATTACTTAAAAATACTCACAAATCTCAAATCGAAATCTCGAGTCCACAAGTTCACTTGTGGTGTTTGCCTATGTGGCGCCTTTTTCGGCGGTGAGCCAACCAGGCTCCCGCATGCTAGGCGCTCTGTGGAGAAAGTTTTTTATTCTTAATCAATTATGATTTTGTCACCCTCTGAAACTGGCGCCCGGGGGCGGGTGCCCCGGTTTGCCCCCCTTAGATCCGGGGCTGTTACTAGCCATGGAGATGCTAACTCTGTCACAAAGGCGCAGCAAGAAAGTCTAATGCTATCCGCTCTTAGCTCCAGCGTGTAAAATAGAAACTAGCACGCACAGTCAAATCCCCATCTATCCATCCCAGGCAGCAGGCAGGCAGGTTCCCTATCCATATGCATAAAATTGTGAGACAAAATAGAACATGGTATATTTTTAACCGACTTCAAAAAAAGGAGGAGGTTCTCAATTCGTCTGTATATATATATATATATTTTTTCTATGTATGTTCGCGCATAACTCTGGCAATTATGAACCGATTTGCAAAAATCTTTCTTCCATCCATTTTTTAATCCGTTAGTTGGGTCCCATAAAAAAATTATTGCTTCCGATTAAGTAGTTCCTGAAAAAACAATAATGGTGACTGCGCAGGAAACTTGCAGGAAAGCCTATATAGATGACTTTTTGGTCGCTTTTTAAGGACAAAAATGGTCATAACTCTGGCAAATATTTACCAATTTCAATGATTCTTTTTTTATTCGAAAGAAGAAACCACTGTAATGTATCTGTATGAAATTTATCACAACCGGATAAGAACTTCCTGGAAGACCATGAACGATGAGGAGGAATTTATCTGGTAAAAACCATAAAACTGATATTCGACATTACATTGCTCTGACAATTATGAACCGATTTCGGTGATTCTTTTTTTATTCGAGAGAGTAAACTACTATGATGATTCCATGCAAATTTCATTAACCGAATATTTTTTTCCGAAGAAACATGAATTATGTATAAAACTATGTAGACGATAATGTGATCATAACCTACCTAGATCATTTTGCGGTCTTCAATGGTTCAATCTTTATATATGAAAGTATCACTAAAAAGTTTAAAATAAAATCTTTTTAAAAAAAAATTGAACCGACTTCAATATCACTGAAATGTATAAAATAATTTAAATATTACTGAAGTTGGTGCCAAATATATACAGCCGGTAAGCTAACACCAACTTCAATAATATTTAAATTATTTTATACTTTTCAGTGATATTGAAGTCGGTTCAATTTTTTTTTAAAAAGATTTTATTGTTTATCCTAATAATATTTACGCATAACGCATAACTTTTTTTAAGCATAACATCCTAAAGCATAAATATAACAAACAAAGTAAGATTTGTTAATTTATTATAATAATATGTAGGCATCGATATACTAGTTTAGATAGTAGGTATATCGACGTATGTAGGCAAAACAATTGTGGAAAAGTATTATACTTACCAGAAAAAAAACATGCACAAAAAGGGATCCCCTGATACGGCACGGGAACTGTAGACCATCTGTAGACCAGTAAAACTAAGACGCTACTCCGCCACAACTTGACTGTGTTAATATATTATTAGTATGCTTAGAATATTATTCTAAGTTAGTAGGTAGGCATTTAGATATGGTATGGAATCATTAAACATCGTGTCCCTGTGCAGGTGGTATTATTTGGACTACTATGGAAAAACACTCACATTGACTCTGGTACAATCGCCTCGATCGTTGTGCCCATGCACGGAAAGCGAGTGAACGTCGAAAGTCAAGGTTTTCCCCTACTAATTGCTGACAGACTACTCGTCATTTTGTGGACCACGCGATGTCCACTCGTTGATCTCGCGGCAGGCAGATAATCAAAACTTTTTTTTTTTGACGCGGGGGAAATCTTCGAAAGATCCCCGGGAGCTGTGGGGCTCGACCGGGGTATGTGGGATTTTTACCCACTAAAACCCCCGCGGCTGTCGCATCGGCACATGAGAGGGGAGACCCCAGGGCTCTCCGGTGGGATCTGCACCAGGGGCCCCTCAGTGCCTTGCCTTTGAGCCCGCCGCCGGGGGGCGCATTGTAGCCCCCCGGGAACCTGTCACGGTGCTCACGGGGACGGGGGTCGCAACCCCCGCCGCCGTCCTCCTCGGAGTCGCCGCCGTACTCAATGGACGCTCAAGGGGCCCACACCCCGAGCGTCCAGCGACTCCGAAGACCCCGACTAACCTTTTTTTTTTTTTTTTGACGCGGGGAAAATCTTCGAAAGATCCCCGGGAGCTGTGGGGCTCGACCGGGGTATGTGGGATTCTTACCCACTAAAACCCCCGCGGCTGTCGCATCGGCACATGAGAGGGGGGACCCCAGGGCTCTCCGGTGGGATCTGCACCAGGGGCCCCTCAGTGCCTTGCCTTTGAGCCCGCCGCCGGGGGGCGCATTGTAGCCCCCCGGGAACCTGTCACGGTGCTCACGGGGACGGGGGTCGCAACCCCGCGCCGTCCTCCTCGGAGTCGCCGCCGTACTCAATGGACGCTCAAGGGGCCCACACCCCGAGCGTCCAGCGACTCCGAAGGGACCCCGACTAACCTAACCTAACCCCCCAGCTCGCACCTCTGATTTCTTTAATTAATCATGTGCGAATCGTCTTTGTGCGATTGTTACTAGCTTTCGGTGAAGGAAAACATCGTGAGGAAACCTGCATGTCTGAGAAAGCCTAACTAGCTCTCGAATGACGTGTGAAGTCCGCCAACCCGCACTTGGCCAGCGTGGTGGACTATGGCCTAAGCCCCCTCATCTTGAAGGGAGGCCCATGCCCAGCAGTGGGACGTAAACAAGGGCTGGTATTATAGCTAAGAACCATCTCGCTTAAACTAGCTTTCAAATAAAAAAACCGCATTCAAATCCGTTCACTGGTTGGACCGCTACGATGCCACAGACAGACATACATAGAGACACAGACAGACTTCCGGACATAGGCGTCAAACTTATAACCCCCGTCGTTTTTGGTCGGGGGTTAAAAACAAATGAATAGATTGCTATGTTTTTCACACAGAAATTATTACTGAATATTGTGAATGAACTCAGAACTTTCAATAGACAACGAATCCATACCCAAGGCAGCCCAAAACATTATAGTTTGTCATGGTATCCCATCGGTGATATGGTATCTAGTTTACTTATCTTTTATCACACACGGAGTAAGAAAGGAGTTGCATTAGGTAATTGACTCGCAACTCTTCGAAAGACATCATTCTATCTAGGAACCATTGGTACGTACAGTAGGTACAGTATACCTACTCACGTACCTACCTATGTAGTTATATTGTAATTGAACTTCATATCCACCACAATGTCTCGTGTCTCTACCCACGCCCGTAACATAATCTGTAGTGGTGCAATAGTCAGTCGTTACATGACAATAAAAGAGCTAATTTGTATTAGACATAGATTTCAGTGCCTGATACAAATGACACCGCAATTTGGAATACAAGCCTCTAACTTAATTTAGTCAGGCGATCTAAGCAGGCCAATTGGTATTTTGCTAGAGTCATTCATTAGTGAGTTGTTACTTGGAGGAATAACGGTTGTAATTCAGCCTGCGCATGCGGGGAAGTGAGGGGCGGGTGGGGTGCCGCTCTGTGTTTCAGCCGGCTTTGCTGACCGCTCGTAAAATTCAGCCAGTCTCGCTTGTGACATGAAAGGGCGCGATCCTTTATACGTACCACGGTGCTTCGAGCAATGCATCAACATGAACAGCCGCCAGGGAATGCATGTAATGGTAAGTCTGAACAAAATGATATTATTTCACGCCTAATACCATATTATTTCACACAACATTTAACATTTTTTTTTTAACATTTGTGATTTCTGTCGCTCAGAAACTGTGGTACTCCAATAATATTATTTGTAAAAGAATAGAGTGACACGTCGTCTCTGTTTTGAATTTTTTTAATGATATATTTTCTAATTGAATTAGTTATTATTATTATTATACTTTATTGGGTACACTTAAAAACAGAAAACAATACAATAAACACTTAACAAAAGACTAAGGTATCGCAAAGGGCGAGCTTAACTCAAAAACGTGAGTTCTCTTCCAGAAAACCCGGGCATAGAGACAAAATGTTATCGGGTAAAACCAAGTGAATTAATAGTAATTTTAAATAGTATGTAGAAAATTGGATGCTTTGAACGATGGCCCTAAACGTATCTACGTTTTCATTAAAAGGTAGGTAAGTACTTACCTATCAAATACATATTTTAATAACTTTATTGGTGATTTCGGCCTGCAATAACTTAATACTTAGGTACTATATTTATTGGTTTAATTGAGTAACTTTTACCACGTTTCATGATTACTAATTAATACTTTCAAGTTCACGTTAATAATTTTAATGTTGAATTTTTTTTATTAACTATTTGCTCATTCTTCTCTACAAATGTATTACTTTAAAATATCAGGTTAGGTTAGTAGGTACCAAACGGAAATTGACACAGATATAAGATACCCGTCCGTAGCTTTATTTCCGGTAGGTACTTATAAAATCAGGTATAAAGATACATACTTATACATACAAAGAAAGGATCAAAGAATACCTAAGAATATCTAAGTATGTATTTACAAAAAAAAAAGTATATACTTAGGTATTAGTATCAGTTGTCTGGTTTCCATAGTTCAGGCGCTGCCTAGTTTGGGATTGGATGACCGTGTGTGGTTTGTCCCAAGATATTATTATTATTATAAAGAGGATTTAACACATAAGGTACCTACTAACTCTCTCTGGACCTGAATTGGAATTGGACTAAGTACAATTTTTTTGCCTAGCTAATAACTTTTTGTACTGTAATATTGGTTGTATAAAGGTCACTATGAAACAGAGCTCTTGAAACCTCAGTCAAGGTTATGGAACACCAATAGCTGTGCCTTTTAAGAGTTATTCACGGAATTAGTAAGAAATACTTTTTTGTATGACTGTTAAACGTTTACCAGTACCTACCATTACTAAGGTAACCACTGTAAAAAACTCTACTCACAGTAATTCCTCAGTAAACTGGGGATTGGGAAAGTGATATTTTTCTCTGAACGTCATAGTTGAATCTGTTAGACTTTGCATCGATTTATTTATTGAATTTTAGTCAAACTTTTTAGAAGCGCAATCTTAATTTTTTTTTTTTGCTGATGCGGAGTAAACCTACAGTTCTGGGGCCCACATCCCAAACGTCTAGCGACTCCGAAGAAGCGCAATCATTCCTAATGATAACTGCTGACGCAGCTTATTAACAACATAAGCCAAAGGATAAAATTGAGCTCTGACAGTAGCAACATTCTGAATGGTGGTCCTCCTCAGCAGTGGTAGCTTTACTCGCTATATGAGCACAATGCTACTTATACGTGTCATTATTTCTCTGCGATCTGAAGGTCTACTGCGAGTTTTGATTGTTTACTACCACCTACACATGGTTTACACAAACGAACAAACTGTAACTTTTCTCCATACATTTCATCACACCAGCGCCTCTAGCGGCAACTATAAAAAACGAGCAACATATACATATAAGCCAGAGAAAACTTATAGTTTGGTCATATCCCGTACTATATAGTACTGGTGTCAGGAAAAGATACTTTCCCAGTAAGGCTGCTTCATTTTAAGGGGGCCTTCCCACGCTGTACCTTTCCAAAAAGACTAATATAAATATTATTCACCATTATTTTTTATACCCAAAGATATTCTGTGCCCAAAGTAACTAGGCACCCAATAGCATGGAGTTGTTATGAGACTAAAAATATTGGGATAAGGGCGTAATCTTGTGATAAAAATGGCTTCATTATTTTGGGTAGAGCTCGGGAGCTAAAATGTCGGTTTCATATTTTTTCTTCTAGTGTACCTAAAGTTATACTGGTAGGTACTTATATTGATTTCCTTTAATCTAATTTTAGACGCTAGTATGTCTAAAATACTAGGTGCTTAATATTTTGATTAATATTTGGTTGGTGCCTTTCGCAGCAGGTATTTTTATAATAACAATAAATAATTGAAATGAAACTAATTTTACGGATTATATCGCGGTTTATTTTTGATTTTAATTTCCCGACGTTTCGAATACTTTACAGCATTCATGGTCACGGGCGGACTGAGGTGGTAGCTGTCCATATGTCATAGTTGTCTTAGGGTACCCTCAGGTATTCTAATTATTATTGTTAGTCCGATCTACGCAGAAAGAGCTTACAGTATCTTGAGGTCTTGCAGTGGAATGCTTGTCTTTGGATTTGACTATGTTTATCACGGGATCCCAAGCTGATGGTAGCACCCAGCCATCTTCTCTATTGAAATTTGGATGCTTTTTAATCTCAATAGCCTCACGAATCATCCTTGGTAGGTTGGTTGGTAGGTTTGTAAAGTATTCGAAACGTCGGGAAATTAAAATCAAAAATAAACCGCGATATAATCCGTAAAATTAGTTTCATTTCAATGTGTAATATTCGCGTAAGTATCAGATAACAATAAATAAACTAAGTACCTACGTGATTTTAAAAAAAATCTCTGTCTTTTGAATACATCCATCTAGTACACCAATATGTACAATAAACAGTGTCCCAAAATGGTCCAATCATTATCTGCTCACGAAATAAATTGACATCTACTCTTGCAAGTATCGATATTCCTATTAATGGTCGTTGCCCCAATTGTTCTGTTGTCATGGACCACGAGGATGTCTAGAGTAGAATAATAAGCTTTATACATCACTATTGTTGGGCTTTGTTTTTAGTATGTATGAGTATAACATTTACATAAACTTCTTTATTATTGTAATTTTGTTTGTGTCGATAATACGTTCAAATTTCCTTGGAATTCGTTATTAGTAGACAGACACACTATGTTGACATTATTACGTTTCTTTTTTAATTATTAGAAGATACAGGCATCAAGCCATAACAGCAGCTCATACCACTTTAATTCTTAAAAAAGTATAGGTAGAGCTGTTTACTCAATTACGACTTAATCTTAGATAGTAAAATATTTATATACTTCACTACATTTCAATAATAAAGGCGATTTTAATTTTATAGTATAGAAATTGTTTTGCACTTCTACCAAACTGCAATTGTTGACGGGATTTCAACACATTATCATAGAGTCTCATCGCAGTTGTGTACCTTCTTCATGAAATCACGCAAAGTCGTACGTGAAGTCACTTATTGCTTCTAGGATTCACTTTATCACCCTCGTTTTACTTGCAACAGCTGATTACAGTGTTTAGATGATAGTTGCATCACTCTATCATTATCTTTATTTTTTAAAGTATTTTATAACCTATGTCTTACTTATTGGTCCGTTTTGGCGTGATGACTGAATGGCCCAAAAAGCATAAACTAGGACCACGATTGCATAGAAATGGCAATTACATCTTAATTATTATTTTTTTATTTTACAGTTATATATTTACAGTTATAATTTGCTAGACAATTGATTACATAGATTTACTTATTACATAGATGTACTTATTCTCCTCAAAAGTACATAATTATAATACAATCATAAAGTCTAATTATTAACAAATTTTTTTCCTTATTCTTTAGACATCATTATACTGTTTTTTGCATTAACATAGGCCTTCCTGAAATGCTTTTGTAGGTCCCGATCTAGGCTTTTCCTTCGCCACAGTACACCTGATCGTCCCACCTTCAGAACGGTCGTCCTCTTCTCCTTTTGCCTTCTCTAGTATTCGGCTATTTGTTTCGCCCATTTCTCTTGTCTGCTCCTAATTAAATGTCCCGCCCATTTCCGTTACAGCTTTATAATTGTATATGATACGTCTGAGATTTTAGTTATTATTCGAATATGTTTAGATATAGTTTGATACTTCTTTCCATAAGTGTTGACATGTTTATAATTTCTTAGTATTCTGCTTAGTTAAGGCCCATGTTTGACAACCGTATAATTTCTCAGAGTTTTATGAAATGTCTCATTAAAACTAATAGCGTTGATTAAAGTATTAAACGTAGTTGTTGATGAATGACGATACATACCAAATAGACACAATTGTGTATTGGTTACGTTTTAAATAAACTCGTGCCAAATGGGCAACGAATCGACATATAAATTATTAATTAGCATTCTTTTCATTATAAGATGATGCCCTTCTGTCTGCAATAAGCACGTGTGTATATTTTTGAGCTGTGTGCATCACGTGTTCAATTTATATAAGTATTATAAATGTGAAAAATGTTAAGTAAATATCCCTGAGCAGAAACGATAAATACTAAATTGGTTCACAAGATCACTACACGCAAGTAAGGGCTGCTGTTAGGAAATAACTTTTTCGGTTCTGGATCAATATAATATTTTTTTGTAATTATTCAAATTATGCTCTAGGTACTAATCGATAAATTAATATCAATTGAATAGGAATTGATTTAGATTAAGACGGAAATATGTTTCCTTTTGCCATTGATAATGCTGTTACCTACTATAATAATCCCAAAAAAGAAATAGAAACAGAAAATACTTGACCACCCCCGCTATATTTTTGGCAATACATATAAATGAAGATATAAATCACCTACAATGTCACTTGTCAATTTTATATTTTGTCATTGGTTGGAGGCAGAATGTCATTGGCATTGCCCCTTCTCTACACTGTTTACTAGTTAAATTGCTTTAAACGTGCAATATTTAACAATACAATAAAACATTAGCCAGATTTACAGTTGACTGATGCTGAAAGGATGCTGATCCAAATCACCGTCTATTTTGTTTGTATTTTGGACGGGCCCGGGTAAGACACACTGGCCGTTACTCATTAGGTCGTGGATTCAATTCCCGCTATTTCCTACCAAGGACAAACTTTTGTGTACAACATGACCTTGGTGTTTTTAATCCGTTTTGTGGCTGCTAAAAATATGCTGCCTATGAAAATCCGGCTAGCCTATTGGGAAATACGCTGGCTCTACCTTTATTAGAAAACTGAAAACACTCGAGTCAAATAGCTCAGATGCTTTTTCGTTAATATACACTTATATTTTAACATACTAGCTGACCCACGCAGCTCCGCCCGCGCTGTGTTTACGTTAACTAAACTTTCAATAATATACTTACATTCGCATAGAATACAAAACCTCCTTTTTTAAAGTCGGTTAAAAACTTGGACCTACTTTGTACTTGCCCTCCGAAGCACGGAGACGTTTAGTTCAAAACGTTAAACGGTCACCCATCTATTTAATGACCTTACCTAACGTTTCTTAACCTGATCGATTTCCAAACATTGTTAACAACTGTCTATGAGTGTTCCCTTACAAATATTTATTATAATTATAAAGAAAAAATGATAAAATCGGACCAAGCGTATAACCAAGTACCCATTTTGACTTTAATCCCCTCTCCCAAAAGAACCATGCTAGATTACGGGATAAAAAATATCCTATGTCCTACCTCGTAGTAAGATCTCAAATCATGCCAAGTTTCGTTTCAATCCATCCAGTAGTTTCGGCGTGATGCTCAGCCGAGATACAGACAGACAGACAGACAGACAAAAATTAAAAAAAATACTTTTTCGGCCTCAGTATCGGTTATAGAATGCCCTCCAAATATAATTTTCAAAATATCTTCAATGTACAGAATTGGACCTGTTACAGTTTTATTATAAGTATAGATTTTAATACAATCAAGCTCCGTACACGTTGTAAAAGAAAACACGATGAAATTACTTTTATTTCAACGTGATTACGTGTTATTTTCCTTCAAAGGAGATCCTAATAGCAAATGTTTGCTAGAAAATAAACGTACATGATTAATTGTGTGGGTATGATGTGTTCGTATTAAGTAATCTGTGCTCATACCACTGAGTTAATAATGTAGCATATAAATGACCTCTCTACCAGATGAAATAATATTTCACTTAACTAGGGTAATAACCCTTATTATCGTGTAATTAGATTTAATTTTACAGCTTCTACTTACTTATGTTTTTTTTTAAATATGCATCGACTAATATCAGTCACTTGAAATTGTTAAAAATACGATAGTATACGTAAGTAATATAGATATTTGAAAATTATCTAAGTGACAATCGAACTTAGCTAGCTAGTCCGTCAAATGATCTAAGGTCAAGCACGTCTACTTAAAAACTGTAACGCGTAGTAGCGCATTAAATTTTTGTCACGGTTTTATTTTAAGGTTTATAATCAGGTCGTTCATCATAAACTGATCCAGCCAACACTAAACTTCATTATTCTCGTGATCAGGAGCCGAAATTCATATGAAACGTGGAGAATCTTTAAAATTATCAAATCATGTAAGTAGCGACGGTTAATTGTTTATAATATAATTATTATAATAAACCGCGATAATTAATAATTATTATTATAAACCGCGATATAATCCGTAACATTAAATTAATTACAATGTGTAGTATTTGCGTAAATAAAAGACAACATTAAATAGCGTGTTAAAAAGAAAAGCTGCGTGGACGCAGCTTTTCGGGTGCCTTTAAAAAAATAATTAAAAGTAACCTATTCTAGATCTGTATCAGATTGCAACTATGTGTATGGGACAAGAGCTATAGAATAGAATAGAATAGAATATATTTATTTGCTAGAAACATCGTATTACAGGTGGTACGTTACAGGTTTAGTTCGACATGTTTCGCTTACTTTATTCAGCATGCAAATGTACTTATAACATTGTAGGCTATTTTTAATCTAATAATATCAATCTAATAAATGTAAGACACATTTTTCTAAATAATTTAAGTTTTGAACTCTAGGAATTCCTTCAAAGTATAAAAGCACTTTTCCACTAACCATGACTTTAACTTAGTTTTAAACTTATTTTGGGGGAGCTCTCTAATTGTCCTAGGTATGTGATTGTATACTGTAAAAGTCATCATACGTGAATTTTTTTTATGGAAAGCGCTTTTACACAAATCCATTTTTAATTGTGTTGGATCTCTTTGTATATACTTTGAATCCTCACTAACCTTAGGGTGTAACAGTGGATAATTTCTGACAAACATTCCGATTTCAACTATATATAAGGATACCAAAGTAAGCACCTGAAGTTTTCTAAAAAGGGGTCTACATGAATCTAAAGGACCCACCCCACTAATTGCTCTAATACATTTTTTTTGGGCAATAAATGCCCTGTTTATATGCGTAGAGTTTCCCCATAATAACAATCCATACTTCAAAACGGATTGAACATAACCATAATAAGCCATTAGTGTTGTACGACTATCTGAGGTTCGTCGCAATTTTTTTAGTGCATACACAAATCTATTAATCTTTTTGCAAATAGAGTCTATATGTACTTTCCAATTACAATGTTCATCTAAATTGATTCCCAGAAACTTGACGCTATCTTTTTTGCTAATTAATTCACCCTTATATTCTAATTTTATATCTTTTGATTTTTGCTTGTAATTTTTAAACTGTATGTAATTAGTTTTTATTAGATTTATTTTTAATTTATTTAAATTGAGCCAATTTATAATAATTTCAAGTGTTTGATTTACGTACTTTTCATGCCTAAGATTTTTGTTGTTGCTGTTGACTAGCTAGAGTTCTTTCAAGATTTTGTTCATAGAAAAGAACCATGTAAACAATGTAATAGACGAATAGCTACACTGTTTAAATCAGAAGATGCTAAGGTGTTATTTAATTTTTATCTTTTTACCAGGGAATGGGAAAACTTAATACATGCAGGTATAGTGAGTTACAATGATATTATGTAAAAAAAAAAATTGGTCAGTTCTCATTGTTATTTTTGTACCCTATATACATACATGTTTTATTTTATATCTATTGATTAATCATTAGTACGTGGCTTACACACCAAGGAACCTTAGTAATATTTTTATTGTAGGATTAAATAAATCTTTATTATAACAGTTTTTTTAAAGGACTAGCGGCTGTTTTATATACTTACCCATATCTGAACTGAACAACTGTAATGTTATTACACCTAATACCATTATGCATCAGATTAGCTGATAAGAGATATCCATAGATTATTTAACACGAAAAAGTAATTTTCCATTCGTAACACAAAATGACTCAACAATTTATTTACGTAAAAGGGTTTCGATATGACGACATTTGGTAATTATCTCTTTTTAGTTAGAGACTACCCGTGGGGTGTCCGCAGGGATGTAGCTACCGCCGTATCAGCCATATCAATGATACGGGGCCCCCGGGCTACAGGGGCCCCGAACCCGTGTAAGCAACAATTTGTAGATCCATGTTCTCACATAATCTCTTAGGCCGTACCATAATTTGGGCACCCCAACAAATTTTGATACGGGGCCCATCTAAGGCAAGCTACGCCGCTGGGTGTCCGGGTAAGGGGGCATCCATTAATCACATGAGGCTCGAAAGGGGGGGGGGGGGTGTTATCCGAAAAAAATCACGAAATATCACCAGGAGGGGGGGGGGGGTATAATGAGACATTACGTGTATTTATTATTCGTTGAATGCACGATTTCTAAACCAAACAGCGGCACGTTGCCGGCAACGAGTTCCCCTTCAACATTTAATCAGTTACCTGTATTTAAAGATAATATTCCGGAAATTTCAATATAGTTTATACAAAAAAAAATACACGTGATTTTGGGTAGGGGGGGTAGTTTAAAACCTCACCACATATCACCAGCAGGGGGGAGGGGTTAAAAAGTTGCTAAAAAACATCACGTGATTAATGGACAACCCCTAAGGTATAACAAACACCCATCTCCTCTCTCATCCCGTTGGGTGTCCGTAAAGGGAACGACTAAGGGAAAACAAGAAGACCGGTGCGTCTGTCTATGGCATTATACGTACCACCTATACTGCAATGCCCAAAAAGCCTGCCAAGCGTGGGGATTATGGTAACCCCTCTCTTCTAAATGTTCGGCCCTTCTTCAGCAGTGGACGTCTTTAGGCGGAAAATGCATACGGTCCACACCAGATTAGGACAAATTATTGTAAAGCCGTTCAAAAATCAATGAATGAGTATCGTATAAGTATTGAATGATTTTATATAGAGAAGGACAGAAGTTACATACATACATAGCCGCGGGTCATGGGAACCATAACTGGGCTAGATAGATTTCTTTCGCGTTCAGTATAAGAAATATCGGTCCTAATGAGTATCCTAACAATTTTGTTGTCCCCGACACCCAAAAATATAGCTAGCTGTGCTGATTAGGCACTGGAAATTACTACAGTAATTAAAAGCCTCGTGATAATTAATAGCTTTAATTATCTAAAGTTGTTTTAGATAATTTCGATGGTTTAAATACGAGGAACTATATATTTTCGGGGTTACATTACTTAAAATGTGGAATATTTATAGGTCACAAAAACTAGTTGATATAGGTTTTGATTATCTCCTTCGGAGTCGCTGGACGCTCGGGGTGTGGGCCCTTCGAGCGTCCATTGAGTACAGCGGCGACTCCGAGGAGGAAGGCGGCGGGGTTGCGACCCCCGTCCCCGTGAGTACCCTGTCAGGTTCCCGGGGGGCTACAATGCGCCCCCCGGCGGCGGGCTCAAAGGCAAGACACTGAGGGGCCCCTGGTGCAGATCCCACCGGAGAGCCCTCTCATGTGCCGATGTGACAGCCGCGGGGGCTTTAGTGGGTAAGAATCCCACATACCCCGGTCGAGCCCCACAGCTCCCGGGGATCTTTGGAAGATTTCCCCGCGTCAAAAAAAAAAGGTTTTGATTATCTGCCTAGTTTACCAATTTCGTTGCGGGGGATCAGTAGGTAAGTACTTAAGTACCTATGCATAATTAATTGTAAATATTGGAAAAAATGGGTACAATTAGATGTTTTATGATTACATAATCAGGGCTAGGTATTTAAAATATCAAATGAGCACGTCATGTACCACACATAAAGAGTTCAACAATTACGCTAATTAATTGAATCATTTTAGATCAAAGAATGGTTCAATTGTCCTTGCCTGAAGGGCGTTCTAATTAAACAGACTAGGGTTGGGACATAATGGTATATGTAGTATGTAAAAAAATTCGTGACTATATTGCAATTCTACATTATATTTTCACCCTTTTGAACTTTCTATGACATTTCTGTTATGAAATATAACGTCAAACGCCTACGCTCTCCAGTCTGCGAAGACGTTCGAAAGTCATTGTGACGCATGCGTGAAATATATTGATTGGTACATACTACGTTGATTTCGTTCACACGATGCTCTCAAAAGATTATTTACTATATATCCATGAACATTTTAAACCATTTGTACCCCGGAACCCTTGATGTAAATGATGTTGACCTTGAGTAGGTAGCAGGATAGTAAGAACACTTTGTCAGGGCCATGAATGAATAATGAATGCTCAAACTTTGTAACTGTCCGTAATACTATCGTGATGTTAATTGCGTTCAAAGTGTTTATAGTACAAAGAGGTATTATGATACGTGTTGAATCTTTCTTATTATTACTTGTTAACGATTCTGATGTTTAATTTGGTTAGTTTTACGACGCGGCCGACGTAGCACCAGATACCAGGCTCATGTTGTAGGCCATGTCACATGACATCGTTCGCAATCTCAGAATAACTGACCGTCCCGTCTAATTATAATACGTATCTTCTGTTGCTCTTTTATATATCTGTGTATACAACCAAACAGGAGAGCATTGAGACATTGCCTTAATGAGATTGGCCGAAGTCGTAAGTAGTTACGATTAGTTAATATTGGAGTGTAAGCTGATACAACGTTGATACATAGCTGTATGTACCTGTTTGCGAGATATTAGATTTCTGCGGCTTTATGACGTCTTGTTTTCAATGTATCGAATATGATCGTCGAGATTTTTTTTAAATACAATAGACATTTTTTCCCTCGAACTGAAACAATGAAAGGTGAACTTATACATATAATATGACCTATGATATGATACGGTTTTTAATTTATAAAATTTCAGCAGTAAGTATATTGTTACACCTTTTTCTTGAAAGGATCTGAAAAGGTTTCGCAAGTTAAGACCCGGCTCTGGTTTTCTGAAACTGCTATTGAAAGGTTCTTGGTAGAAGAACCCTAATAACACTTTGGACTTTGGAATTCGAACCTAGGACCTTGTGATTACATGAGTATAGTAGTCGTAGATGCAACCATGCCACCAGTGAGGTATTCGAATAACAATAAAATCTTTTAAAAAAAAATTGAACCGACTTCAATATCACTGAAAAGTATAAAATAATTTAAATATTATAGAAGTTGGTGTTAGCGTACCTGCTGGGTATATTTGGCACCAACTTCAATAATATTTAAATTATTTTATACTTTTCAGTGATATTGAAGTCGGTTCAATTTTTTGTTTTTAATATTTTATTTTAAACTTTTTAGTGATATTTTCATATATAAAGTTGAACCATCGAAGACCGTAAAATGATCTAGGTAGGTTATGATCACATTATCGTCTACATAGTTTTACATAATTCATGTTTCTTCAGAAAAAAATATCCGCTCGTAATGAAACTTGCATGGAATCATCATAGTAGTTTACTCTCTTGAATAAAAAAAGAATCGTCGAAATCGGTTCATAATTGTCAGAGCAATGTAATGGAGAACATTAGTTTTATGGTTTTACCAGATAAATTCCTCCACATCGTTCATGGTCCTCCAGGAAGTTCTTATCCGGTTGTGATAAAATTCATACAGATTCAATACAGTGGTTTCTTCTTTCGAATAAAAAAAGAATCAGTGAAATTGGTAAATATTTGCCAGAGTTATGACCATTTTTGTCCTTAAAAAGGCTTTCATGCAACTTTCCTGCGCAGTCACCATTCTTGTTTTCTCAGGAACTACTTATTACTAAGCAATATTTTTTTATGGGACCCAATCAATGGATTGAAGAATGGATGGAAGAAAGATTTTTCAAATCGGTTCATAATTGCCAGAGTTATGCGCGAACATACATAAAAAAAATAAAAAAAATATATATACAGACGAATTGAGAACCTCCTCCTTTTTTGAAGTCGGTTAAAAAGGTATAATAAACATTTAAACTTTTTACTTACTTACTAAACTGTTTTTAAATCGATTATCCGGAAAACTAACTATATTCAATAGCTATCAAGGCGTGAATATCCTATTCCTTTCTTTGTTCTCGTGGGGGAAACCTTCAATAGGTCCCCGGGACGTATGGGGGTCAACCAGTAGGTACGTAGAAATCTTACCGAGACATGGCACGGCACATGAGACGGAAGACCTGAGCTCTCCGCTGGGATCTGCACCAGGAACATCTCAGTGCCTTGCCTTTGAGCCCGCCGCCAGAGAGCACCTTATAGCCCCCGGGAACCTGACACAATGTTCACGGGGAAAGGGGTTCGCAACCCCGCTACCGTTCCCCTCGGAGTCGACTCCGTACTCAATGGACATCCACACCTCAAACGTCCAGCGACAGTGGATGTTATTCCTATGCTAACATTATCGTTACAGACAATAATTACAGTGCTCCGCAGTTTCCATCATCCGTAAAAGTATTGAATTTTTTACACATCGTATCTTTTAATTTTTAACAGTCTGTTCCTGGATATGGTACAGTCTATAAAACCCAAAGTAGTAATTCGTACCCTGTGCATATGGCTTAATTGTCTGACGACGACAATGGTGTCCGTCATGTTATTGTGTCTTGAAAGAAATTATGATCAATAACAATGGAAGTGTTCCATTGTAACTTTATCTCTGTTGTATATACTTTGCTCACAAAATCATTCTTTGCTCGACCGATTCTGTATCTTAAACTATTTCACATTCGTTTCCTTCCTCTCACGACTTGAACGACTTCGGTCGGTGGCTATGTACGAGCAGATTCTACATCTGCCTACTTAATATAATAATATATTCTAGTGCATTTCCAAACACGGGCACGGCAGCATTCTAACTGGTGACTTACTATATCAGCTGGGAATATTGAATAGAAAAAGAAATACATTTAACCAAAATATTCCTATTAATATGTAAGTATGATTATCTGTGTTTTATCGATTATATATCTAGATAAAGCAAAAAAAAAAATTTTTATTTTTTTAGGTCGGCTATAAAACCTGCAGATTCGATAAGCAATTAGGTAGTTACGTGCAAGGAAAGTATTTGATGTGTCAGATATCAAAAGTCACGTTCCTACAGCTGACATAAATGTTTTGCATAACGTCGGGTTTTGTGGTTTTGTCATCTATTTCTAATAATTGTAGACATGACGAAAACACACCGATAATACCTACATATCCAGCCATATAACACGGGCGTACTATAAATATATACGATTACTTGATAAAAATATCTGTAATTGAAGAATGATATGGTACTATACCGACATGCTTTACAAAAGATTTATGATTACTTATTACTAAATCGAGTTCATTAACAATTATTTTTTACAAACTTTTACTTAAAGCTTAACATGCCTTTTTTATTTGCCTGTTTCCGTTTCAAAACTGAATTGATAATACATTTTTGCAAGCAGTTGCTGGCATCGGATTGGGATAAAATTCAGTACCTAGGCATATCTTCAGTCTTTACTAACGCGCAGTTATCGGGTTCCTGTAATTCATCGTTAGCAAATAACTAATTACACCTATGACCATTACTTACGTTAGAGATTACTTATAGCAGGCTTAAAACATAGCGGGTTTCTTCTAGTTATCTGCACTACGGTTCTTGTTATTAATTCTAAGCGACATGACTATGTCGCTTAGAATTAGTCGAATGTCTTGCTTGTCTTGTCAACAATTAGAATAACAAAAACCGTAGTGCAGATAACTAGAAGAAACCCGCAGGCAGTCGCCTATAAACAGATGCACTGCACTTCCACTCATTAGTTATAAAGTGACTTGAGTCAGGTAATTTTACCACTTCTTTGGAGTCGCTGGACGTTCGGGGTGTGGGCCCTTAGAACGTCCATTGAGGACGGCGGCGGGGTTGCGACCCCCGTCCCCGTGAGCATCGTATCAGGTTCCCGGGGGGCTACAATGCGCCCCCCGACAGCGGGCTCAAAGGCAAGGCACTGAGGGGCCCCTGGTGCAGATCCCAAAGGAGAGACCTGGGTCCCCTCTCATGTGCCCATGCGACAGCCGCGGTGGTTTTAGTGGATAAGAATCCCACATACCCCGGTCGAGCCCCACAGCTCCCGGGGATCTTTTGAAAATTTCCCCCGCGTCAAAAAATAAAAAAGGTAAGTTTAACACTTACACTGCCCTTCACTCCGCAACATAAAAATGTTTACACATTGCTGGATGGGTGTAGAATATCGGGCACTGCGATAATACCTATTTGGAGGGACCCCAAGAGACCACCCACCTAGGAAATTTCCGCCAAAAAAGTCAAGTTCCATAGCAATTTATAATGATGATTGAATAGTAATTTACACGGAGCGAGTAATTTGATTGTAAAGGCGTGTATTTCAGCACAATAAATCTAATCTTCAGTAATCGGTTAATTTTATGTGAATGTGAAATATTAGATGTACATAATCCACGAGCGATAAATAAAACCGTTGTTGCCAAGATAATAGTTGCTGTTCAAAGCGTTTACTTTTAGAACGAATTGCATAGTTACCGTAATATTTACATGTACTAAGTACTTATGTATTTACTTAAAAAACCATAAGTATAATAAGTAGTAAGTATATATTTACATAGTTAGACAATCATACAAAAACTAAATTCAAATAATTTGAACGGTCCTCATTAGTCCGAAATAACTTACAACCTAGAAACTATAAGTACAAATTCTCTTGGTTTTTAATCATGATTATAAAACGTTCCTTTATTAGATTGCATAATTTGAAATACCTAATTCAAAGATAAGGGTAACGAAATATTAGGTTTGATTGTCTAATATGTATGTTTTTTTTTATTAATCACAAGCTAGTGCTTAATTGCAGCTCCTCCTGATGGAAAGCGGTGACGAAATTAAAGACGGTAAAGCACACTAGCTTATTAAAAGCCTATTCACTCTAGTCTTGAAAACACCCACATTATAATGATGATCAAGCGAGACGACAACATTTCTTTGCTTAAATCATCTATTTTTTATTTATAAACATAACAAACTAACAGCCGAACCTACATACATTACTTATATTAAGCGTTAATCACAATTAGTTAACTGTAGTTAAATTTCTTAAGTATCGTTCGCGCCCACTGTCAAAATTTAATGCTTACTTTACAAATAATAGAATTCAAGGATGCATAGTGTGCGACTAGTGCGTCCAAGGCGACAAATCTATCGATAATTGTCGTGTGTTGCCAATACTAAACGGGTAAAAGTAAATAAAAGTTTTATTCTAAATACTGGCATAATATGCAAAATATAAATATTTATTCAATACTTGTAATAAAATCAAAGGTATATGGAACAAATAGGTACTAGATAAACACACGTTGTTTTAATAATTCTAACAATTATTTTTTTCATGTGGCAGTGTTGGTATATCAGTCATGCTTGACAACATTAAAAAAAAACTTAGTGACAGCAGACACCCACAGATATTTAGATATATTTATAGCATCATCATATTTTATGAGGTTATTTTAGGGCCTCCTGAGCCTGACCCGACTGTTCATAGGTAGGTACTAGCCTACTAGGTATCTATAGCACTTTAGCCCTTGATAGTTCGATCTCCCAATGAATTCAATATTCTTTTCGTGTCGTAGTGGAACGATTGGTGTCAATTTGCAAGTACTTCTCCGGTTTATTGTCCAGAGAAAACTCGAAGAACATAGATTATTACGCCATTCGCTGACGCTCTTCTCGCGTACCGCAGAGAATAATCGAATCAATGAGACCTTCAAATAAAATATCATACATATGTTTTTCCGTATTTATGTTATCACAATTAAAATATGCCCAAAATTATAGAGAATGACTTCTTGAAACAAATAATCTAGTTATCAGCTGTTTGTTGCCGCCATAAAATGTGTCAAAATCATTGATTAGCTAATCTAAGTAACGTCTCTCGGCCACTTAAAGTTAAGTACGATTAACTAGCGCTAACTAAGCATTAACCCACTGAGAGCGCAAATAATTTGACATCTACACTAAGTAACGAGATAAGGATCAGTTAACCCACTGTAGGTTCGGCCGTTAGTATAAATATAATTTAAGTAATGACCTGACGATTTTTAATAACTTCTAATGTGATAACGTAGTCTGCTAAAAATATTAGGACATGAGCATAGAAGGAAAAGGAATGACACTAGAAGTGGAGGTCATTTGAAGGGCGCGCGGGTTGCCTTCAGCCAACGTCATGTCTTTTACGATTTTCACAGGAGCTTTAGTTAATTCACCCTTACAATCTACTACAATCCGAACTGCCGCACCTACAAACGTCAATTATACTTAAATATCACTAAACCATTCTTAGAAATCGGGTCAATTCGGCACTTGAAACCAATTAATACTTAATTCGCTAATATTAAGTACCTACAGATATAAATTAATGTCGTCCTTCATAATCAAAAATAATCAGAAACGGTTCCGAGAATCGAAATAATTGGATTAAATAAAAGAATAATTTGGAATTAACGATAGTTGGGTTTTGTGAGTGCGGCAGTAAAAGATTTGACTGCTGTTTGGCTGCTTTGCAAAAATTTACTACAATGATTGAAGTTCCTTCAAACCTTGTATGAGTTGAGTATGAAAGAATCAATATTTGTAACGGAGTTTAAGCGTCTAGTATCAACACAATCCGATTTCAAGAATTGGATTAGTGATCATTTAATGAGAAAAGAACAACTAAAGAGCAAAGGCAAACATAAGATTTTTTTTTGTATTGGTAGTACTTATGTAATGTTTTCGTGGATTTATAAATTTCCCGCAAAATAAAAAAAACTGCTGTGTTTAGTCATATTCCTTGGGAAACCCAACCCAAGGGGAAAACCAGCAGACCTCAGCAGGTCCGACTACTATCCCTTTGGCTTTTTAGTTTGTTGTACCTACTTTCGTCGTATTTTTTTTTTTTTTCCCTGTATTATTTGATCTTTTGAACGGCAAGACACACTGTCGCTCTGATCTAACTGTAACATGACACACTGTTTAAAAAAAAAAAAAAGTGATAAAATGACAAGCCCGCTGAGTTTCTTGCCGGATCTTCTCAGTTGAGGCCGCGTTGTGATCCGGTGGTAGCTTTTAAAAAAAAAAAAAAAAACATGACCTTTCAAAAGTGCTAGCGTTAAGCCTATTTGAAATAAACTATTTTTGACTTTGACTTTTGACTTTGACTTTGACCTAGCAATAGCAGTGGCATACAAGTTTCGGGTTTTGATAGATCTGTGTGGAGTATGACGTAGATTTCAAGAACGAAAATGACGTTTCTATGCGAAATACTTTGTCATAGTGACGCTATACACTGACCGTGTGAAGGTCACCATACACTTAGGTATCCTCGGATTTAGTAAATAATATAAGGACTGAATTTTATGTTGTTCGAACCAACCAAAGACATGAAATTCAGAATGATGTATCAAAAATGACCATTTTATATTTAACTAGCCGACCCGCGCAGCTCCGCCCGCGCTCTATTTTTAATAGCATACATTCGTATTGAATACATAACCTCCTATTTTAAAATTCGGTTAAAGACTGGTACCCACTTTTTACTTGCCCTCCGAAACACGGAGACACTTAATTCAAATGGCATTAAACGGTCATCCATCTATGCGTTGACCTTGCCTAACGTTGCTTAACCTGATCGATTGCCAAACATTGATTGATCACAACTGTCTATGAGTGACCCCTTTTTATTATTATAATTATATTGAAAAATGGATAAAATCGGACCACGCGTATAACGCAATTAACCATTTTGACTTTAATCCCCTCTCCTAAGGAAACGGTGCCAAATTACGGGATAAGTATCCTATGTCCTACCTCGTAGTATTTACTCAAATCATGCCAAGTTTCATTTAAATCCATTCAGTAGTTTGAGCGTGATGCGCGGCCATGATACAGACAGACAGACGGACATACAGACAGACAAAAATGAAAAAAATTACACTTTTGGCTTCAGTATCGGTTATAGAATGCCCTCCAAAAATAATTTTCATAATATCTGCAATGTACAGAATTGGACCTGTTACAGTTTTATTATAAGTATAGATATATTATAGAAGATATAGATTAATTTTATGGTTTTTATTCTACCAAGGTGGCAAGCAAGCATGCGGCTCACCTGATTGTAAGCAGTCACCGCAGCCTATAGACGCTAGCAACACCAGAAGAGCGTTTCCGACTCTAAAGACATTAAGTGTTTTGTGCCTAGTAATTTCACCAGCTACAGTGCTCTTCACGCCGGAACACAGCAATGTTTACACAATGCTGCTTAGCGGCAGAATATCTGACACTGCGGTGGTACCTACCAGGACGGTTCCTTGCGCAAGGAACCTGCCACCTAGTAAAATCGTTTATTCCTCCTCTATAACAACTGCTTGGCACAACCAACAATCTACACTAGGAAAAAAGCTGATGACTTCGTAGCCATACTGACAAGAAAAGAAGAAGATACAAATGATTTTGGGATTAGGAAATAATGATTGCAATTTTATTTTGCAGTCCTATAGCACTCAGCTGGTATTTTTAATATTCGTAACGCTTGCCAAATTATTGTCGCGTACCGGACTACGGCCGCTGATTACGTTTTATTTGTTTTTAAATTCGTATGACTACACTCCCACAATAAATTGAATCCATCAAGCTGCACCATCCTATTATTTCATATGACGACGCGGCGCAATCCGTTAGGAATGTTTGTAGGTATAATAGCTACGTATTTGAATATCTATAGTAAAAAACCTGCTTAACTGATAGAATATTCAAAGACAGTTTTGTTACTTAAAACATAATCAGATTCACCATAATCATCAGCCAGGGGAACACGTTTACTGCTAGCCTCTCCCTTAAGGAGGGGTTTACCATGATTCCCAAGCTTGGCAGGTGTCTTGGGGATCGCAGTATGCACGGAGATGAATATTAAACAAAAGACGCTGTTGCCCGTCTTCTGGTTTTCCCATAGTCGTCTCTTACGACACCTAACGTGATGGGATGGGCGGGTGCTATTCTTGCCCGGACAGGGCGAAATTAGATTACAGACAAGAAAATAATGCAAAAATAAACAAAGTTTGCAAAAACATCAATCACAGTCAGTAGTGGACATTTATAGTGCAGTTGATGAAAATGTTTTCGTGCACTTTACGGCGGTGTATTCATCAGGGTGGGTAGGTCTAGGTACATACGTAACAGATCACATGCTCTGTTTTACTGTTGCTATTGATAATTCCAGATCAGCTCGTCTATCTTGTAAGACGTCATAAGAATATGTAGTGAAAACTTTTTTTTATAAGATTAGTAAGATTTCGGATTGAGTAGTGGTATTCTGTAAGAACATTTAACAAACTTGAAAGCTGACGTTAGGTATATCTTATCACGGATTCAGCTTTCAATTTGTTAAATCTTCTTACAGAATAACCACTCAGAAGAGAGTTCGATGGCGATTTCCTTAGAACATTAATGTGATTTCTTATCGAATATACACGGACAGGATTATGTAATTAAATTGGGGAGATGGAGTAGAACTTATGTACTTACTGCTTTAAAACACTATATGGCTGTAACATTTATTTGTAATCAGCCAAATGCTGGTGAAAAGCGTATGTACCGCGTAGCGGTTTTGCATTTAGACATGTTAGGAATTTCATACACAACGAATTATTACAATAAAAAAATACTGAATTATAGTTTACAATGCCTGAAATAGTGTCAAATACTGTTTTTTTACCTGAATCGAACATACGCACGAGAGCTACGCTACGCACAACTAACTGCAAAAAATGCTGTCTCTACAATCCCCATATGCACTAAATAAAGATTTTTATGTACAATACAGCACACTGTAGCCTGATTTCGATAGATAGGTTGTATCGAACAAGATACGATAGTGTTATCTATTTGTTTGAAATAAATAGTTTCATTTCATTTCTAAGTACTTTCTTTACATTCTCATATTTTAATAGAGTTATGCTACTAATCAATACTTCTTACTTCTTTTTACTGCGATGCGAATTCAAAATTTTAACATGTTTCAAGAAATTTTTATACTTTTTAAAATTATCATCTTATCTTTAATTATTATTATCTAGAATAATCTAAACAGTTGTGAAAACTGCCTAAAAATCGAATAGATATATATATATGTACTTTTAAAACCTATCTTACAAAGAAATATTTCTGACGATACTTTCATGAAAAAGGCGTACGTGCATGTTGTTTTCTATTTCAGTCTCACTTACGTTATTGATAAGAAAATCTTGATATTATCCTTTCGTTTCGTTGTTTTCGTGGAGACGAATTATCCCATCGTAAATTTCTGAAGGAAAATGTTCTCTTATCCTACTTACTAAGTTTTATTACAAACTCCAATTCATTCGAATGATAATTTTATTATTATTTGCAACACCTATCCATTATGATTACATTGGTTAGTTTTAGAAATTCGATAGCGATGAAATAAGTAGTGTAATGTAAACAATAGTCCTGGATCGATAGATTTGTGCGTCTCTTTGATGGGGTTCAAGGTTGTTGGCAAAGTGATTATTTAATTGGCTCATTTTACCGTTTTTAATTTGGCTGCTGATTATATACATATATTGACGGATATGTATACAATAAGCCTGTATACAAATATACGTTATCGTCAAGTAAAATGTTAACTAATGTCGGTTAAAAAAAGAGACATTACCTATCTTATTGTATGAACAAATTCATTTGTAAATATATTTCTAAATATTGGCAACTAGGTACATAGATCATTAACTAGGAAATCTATTTTATAATAAAAAAAAAACGTTAATGATGATGAATAAAACAATAAAAAAGTGCAAGTAAGTTTACATTTAATTGTTCAAATATGGTAATATTGTAACAAGTGTAGGGAAGTATCCGCTACTGACGAGATATCAAATCTCGTGGCCATTGATCGGTGGGCGGCGCGGCGGCGGCAGGGCGGGCGGCTCCCACGTGCTCGCTCGGGCCCGGAATAGACAGTCCGCCACGACCGTTTGCTAGCACCTCACATCTCTTCAGTTTCAGCTATAAGTTTTCAATACGTCGCAAAAATACAAAACTTAACTTTCACATAACTATAAAATCATAATCGCAATAACATTGTTTTTTGGCATTACATTGAACCTACATAAGTTTACTTTCTTGTGTATGTAAAGGTCGCGTTGTGGATACGTTAACAGATGTCTTAATAAGTGAATCATCACGTAGTGCTTCAATTAGTGATACGGTTAAGTGAAGTGGCTTGACATTGTATTCAGAAGAATCGTCCGTTGCTACGGTCTAGTCGAGTCGTTATTTTGAATACGATCGGATCTTGGCTCTGACTAGTGCGCTGATATAGACTGTGTGAACGAGCGTCGGCGCCGGCGCTGCGGGCGGAGGTGTCAAGGTGTGCGGGCGCATGTCCGTGCCATGCGTGAGAAACTCGCCGAGCTCCTGCGTAACTCTATGCATGCGCCAGGACACGCGAAAACTACAGAAAAAAATGGGATTACACCAGTCCTCGTCTTCAATGATGAAGGTTCTTAATAATTTAATATACACAAATACAACGCTTCTGTAATGAGTAAGAAAACATTAAAGTTTTACTGACAACCATCCTTTATCGACCATGCTAAAAAAATCTTGTATGTAAGTAAAAACAAACATTGAAGTCTCTCTGTAAGGGTACGGTTTTCACCCTTAAAGTGAAGAAACACACCTATGTGGGTTTAATTAACGATTAATATTTTTAACCAAATATTATTAAAATCAATCATAACATTAACTCTCATTCACATTGAAATACCATTCAATGCTGTACTCGCAACTTTGTACTACCGATGTTGTTATCGTACATATACGCAAAACATCTAGTATTTTGAAAACATAGCATGGCCTACGGATGTATGTACTAAATACTCCAGTTGCCTTGATTCAGACATTATTCTCTACAATGTCGTTATATCCCAAGGGTATACCCAGCATTTGCTTAAGGGTGGGCCAAAATTAAAAAAAAATCAGGCAAGTGCGAGTCGGACTCCCGCACCGAGGGTTCAATACGTTCTTTGGATGTATTAACGTTAATTTACTATTTGTTTAAGTTCTGAGGTGTTGTTCTGAGGTGTTCCTCAGATAGCAAAAAACATATGATACTCGATATAGTGGAGTACCCGAAATGGGGTGTCAAAATTTCAAAGTGGGGCTCTTTGAAATTTTGACACCCCATTTCGGCCCCCATTAAAAAAAGTAAAAGATTTTTTTGTTCATATGTTATGAGATTGGGTACATAAGATCTAAAACTATTACAAGTTTCAAATCGATAGCATCAGTGGTCTCAGACGAAGTCGCACGATAAGGGTTCCTTTTTACCTGAAAGGAACCCTAAAAAATCAGATAATTAGAAGGAATTTTAAAAAGTTTTTTATTATTAACTGCCTTCCCTTCCTTATTGTATCTACCTGTGAAATTCCTGGCAAAATCTGGTTAAAATTTGCAATTGACGTTTGTGAGTTCGCAGTAAAACTATAATTAAATAGTACAGCAGCATTGTGCATACATTCTTTTAAATCTAACATATATAGGTGAGTTAACGTTGTGTTATTATGATCTTTCCAGACATGGTAGAGAACTTTGTTATAAATCTATTATGAAGTAGTAAGTACATGTACGTAAGATGCCAACAACCCTCCATCCAAGGTTATCAAATGACATCGATGTACTGTAGAATTAGTTCTTTGTCCTCTCCTGACTCGCTACGAATACAGTTCGTAAAGCCTTAGTGTAAAGCAATTATATATGTTTAGAATGTTGGAAAAAATATGTGTATCTAGAGGAACAAAAGTTTTGGTTAAAAATAATTTTGAATTATGACTTTATAGGTCGCTTAAATTGATAATAAAGATGTAAAAACTAAGGCACTTAATGCGTTACTCTCACTTACTCGTATTAAATAAACCACGAGAAATCTCGGTTCGACCCTACAATGTCTTAATTATTACGATATCGACAAACAACGTTCATATTTTTACATTTTAATTTATATTTTTTTATGTTTACAAAGTATACGATTAGTCCAGGATATTGTGATTGTGTGTAAGGAGAGGTTCAATTCTATTACGCTAATGTCTTGAAATGAATATTCGCACTTGCTGTTAATATTACCTCATCGGTCAATGGCAATTTGTCTGAATATAAGTAAGTTATATATAGAGTGCGACATTGTAACGAGTCATATTTTTAAAATACTTGTTCGATTATTAGGTGTATTTTAAAGAATAGTTATGTCTAGACAAATGGTGTTTACATCTCAACTAGCGACGGCTTTGTCAGATTTTTTTTCGGCTTTTAAAACTATACGTAATAAACACATAAACGTACCGGAAGTTTTTTTTAAATAATAGTAAAGGCAGCATCAGTTTAGTGGAGTTTAGAAAAAGTAAGCTAACAAATAGACAAACGATAGCGAGTTATTGATAATGTTGTATATTTAGGTCCAAGTGCACCGACAAAAAAACGTCGGTTTATTTTAGCAAAGAATCTATTATCTATTTAACTACTTAAAAGTCCTTAACGGGGCTGTCAAGCTAGGTTAAGTTAATGGACTGTTAAGGGTCCATAACCGGGGTGGTGCTGAAAAATAGATAATCGATTCTTTGTTGAAATAAACGGAAGTTTTATTGTCGGTGCACTTGGGCCTTAGTTATATCAACTTTACCTACTATGTACAAAAGACCTAAGTCTTTTGTTGAGTAGTCTTTTGCCGTCGTTCCTTTAATAAAGATACTATTCTATAGTCGTAAACTTTGATTGACTAGCAAATCCAATGCTTTTACGCATCGATATACTACTATATCGATGCTTTTACGCAAGACTCCAGCCCGGGTAAAGATGTCATTACGTAGTTAGAAGTTATTTAAAAGTGCTTTCAAACTTAGTATGAATAGAAGCCTTTCTCCTTGGTTTGGTTGTCCATTAGGCTATGTGCTATTATTATATTAGACAAAATTAAATGTGTTTTAATTTTAAACGGTTTCAAATCTGGAATATTGAAATAAATGTATATTAATAACTTCTGTCAGTACCTAAAAAATAACTAGGGAAACTTTTGATTGAAAACAAATTGGCCACAAATAAATTAAAGTGATTTCTGTCTAAACAATATATAGATTAAAGTAACAGCTATTTTCTTCACCCAGCTATCCACACCGACGTTTTAAAAAATGCTTTCACTGGTAAATATTTAAACAGCTTCTGATCTATGCAACTTTGTCGGTGTTATTTTTTCGGTGTGTTTATTACGACTGAGCTCGTGACAGCCCGCGTATGTGCGTCATAGCAATCCGTTGCAGATAAATTGATGGCGATTTTTGATGTGCTATTTTACCGTGTGCAGCTATTTCTACCCCGGAAACGTTACGGTACTTTAGACAGGCAAGCTTTTATCTTCTTTCATGTGGTGCAGCGATAATACGTAGACAGTTATTCAATTTTTTTAAATTATTTAATTTGATAACTTACTCTACCAAGGACTCTGCGTACTATTCCAAAGCGAGCAAAGCAAAGGGGTCTAAGAGCGAATAACTCCGGTCTCAAGGACGTTTAGGAACTCAAACATCTATACTTATAATAAAACTATAACAGGTCCAATTCTGTACATTGAAGATATTTTGAAAATTATTTTTGGAGGGCATTCTGTAACCGATACTGAGGCCGAAAATTTATTTTTTGTAATTTTTGTCTGTCTGTCTGTCTGTATCACGGCTGAGCATCACGCCGAAACTACTAAATGGATTCAAATGAAACTTGGCATGATTTGAGATCTTACTACGAGGTAGGACATAGGATACTTTTTATCCCGTAATCTAGCACGGTTCTTTCGGGAGAGGGGATTAAAGTCAAAATGGGTACTTGGTTATACGCTTGGTCAGATTTTATAAATTTTTCTTTATAATATAATAAATATTAGTAAGGGAACACTCATAGAGAGTTGTTATCAAGGTTTTGTAATCGATCGGGTTAAGCAACGTTAGGTAAGGTCATTAAATAGATGGGTGACCGTTTAACGCCATTTGAACTAAACGGGTCCGTGCTTCGGAGAGCAAGTAAAAAGTAGGTCCCAGTTTTTAATCGACTAAAAAAAGGAGGTTATGTATTCGATGCTAATGTCTGTTATTAAAAGTTTAGTTAACGTAAAAATAGCGCAGGCGGAGCTGCGTGGGTCAGCTAGTTTAGAATATTATTTATATTTTGGGACACGACGTAAGCCAAGAGACTATACGCTAGGTTCACGTCGTGTAATAAATTCATGCCCCTATAATTTCCCAATAATTCCTTATAAAATTAATTTGTACAAGGCTTGGTTCCTATTTGTGATCCCCATATAGGTTTATTTTAGAGCGAAGGCTCTTTATACGAGGAATTTGATATGTAATAGATTAAAATATCATACCAATATTAAGAGCATTTATTAATGAGAACCAAATTAGAAGACTTCTTCATTCAGTATCTCCTGAAGCACACCCTTTTAATTTTCAATTAAACTGTCTTTAATTAAGAATTGTGGGCTGTAGGTATGGAACACTAAAAATACATTTTGGTAATATTAAATTTTTGTACTAAATATGACATAAGTAATCATACCTGACCCAAGAGTAGAAATTAGTCAAGGTAATTTTTAATGAGCACTGTTTTTAGGCATAGAAATGTCATTTACCTATAAAAATATAAGATTAAGAAATATAAGAAAATATATATGAAATAGGCAATTGACATAATTCTCCACTTTTAATGTTTTGTACTAGTACGAAGTTATAAATATTTGTAATGTTATAATACTGATTTATTTGATTCTTGTTATTACCGTAGAGTGCTTAAAATAATGATAACAACTGAAGCCATTGTACATATTTGTGCTACATAAGTGGTAGACTACTGTTTGCTCAGTAATAATAATATGCAACAAGTATAAATAAATAAATGAAGGCTATGTTATGACCAAATATCCGCAATCATACTTATGTATATCGCGTTCGTAACACGGGATGTCAGTTGACTACGAGATTTTTTAATAGTGTGTAGAGTCGTCATTTCACTGGTGATTTTGTAAAAAAATTGAGATCGTTCATGACGCTCGTAGCTGTCTTTCCTTATATATCGTTGTCTGCTTTCATTCGGAATTTCAGGTGACATTTCGTAGCAGCTAAACGGTCTCTTGCGAGACTTCGTATAATAATAATAATCTACATCCGTTTCCAAACTAGACAGACAACTGATACTAATACTTGCTAACTTTTTTTTTGTATATACTTAAAATAGAAAACACCCAGACATTTGGTGGGAATCGAACCCACGACATATTGGGTAATTTTCCATGATAGTACATAGAATCAGGGTGTTTTTTCTAGTCTCTACCTCAAAATGTTGATTGTTTAACCAAAAATGGATGAATTTCTTATCACATAAGGCAGGCTCGCAATCAATAAAAAACAGTGGCTCCGTAGAAGTAGCCGCGATGACACAGAGTTACTTAGAAACAGTTTAAGACGATATAAATAGATTTTGTATGAAATTCTAAATATAAATATTTTCAACTTTTAACTATTTTTTTCGGGGTCTTTACAATCAACATTATTAATACCTTTTGCCCTATTATACCCTTTCTGGGACACCCAGTCAGTATATACTTACGTATATTGTATTATGATACCGGATAATACCCTAAGTGATCGGAACCTCTACCTTACAAGACCTTCTGAGGTAAAAAAATACCGGTCAAGTGCGAGTCAGACTCGGGTCCCATACCATCTTTGGACTGGACGTATTAAAGTTATTTTACTATTGGATAGCAAAAAAACCGCAAAACTAAGTTTGTTTGTCGAGGTTTTTTTTAGGATTACTTAAAAACTGTGCTTACTATTTAAAACATCATTTTATTTTTCAGATTATTCCCTCCACAAACTTCGGAGATAAGGGGAACGGTATTTTTCTGTCATTTTTGATTATAAGCCAAAAACTACGTGATATAAACCAAACTGAAAATCTGTTTTGAAATGTGCTCATGAAGTCCTTTCATATGATTAGCCACTCAATAGGTACAGTAGTCTCACTTTGTTGACACGCTATTTCGACCTCCATTAAAAAAAATTAGGTACTGTCGAATTGAGAACCTCCTCCTTTTTTGAAGTCGGTTAATAAAAGAAAAAAGATATTTTTTCCATTTGCGATGAGGTCGGGTAAGTAAGATCTAAAACTGTTCTACATTTCAAATCGATAGCATCAGTGGTTCCTAAAATATATTGGTGTGACAGACAGACGAAGTCTCACCATAAGGGTTCCTTTTTAAACTTTTAGGTATGGAACCCTAAAAAGGTTGCTATGAAAAGTCACTGGGCTGAGAGCTCAGCGATTTTTCTGAGTAATAAGCTAATGCATCGGCACTTATCACCGAGCGCTCGGTTCGAATTTCACGTAACGATGTGGTCGACAACTTGCTTATTTGAAAAAAGAAAAATAGGTATTGACAATAGTTAATGCAATATTTGTCTTGAATGAAGTGTTGAGGAAAAAGTAACTAAATAGGTATTTAGCACATGATGTACGTGATGCTCCTCAGCACACGGTGTTTTGGTTATACCGTGTCCGGTGTGTCACATGCTGTCATACGAAGCTCGCATACGCGTCATCAAAATTGAAACTCGACCTCAAATAAGCATAATTCAAGTAGTGAACCACATGCCACGAGTCTTGCTGGCTTTTAGTGTAAACACTACAGTTTAAAAATTACATATTACTAATTAGTTTTTTAAATTGCCGCAAATTCTCTACTGCAACACCGACCACCAGCAGGTGGGAACCTGCTGGTGGTCGGTGTTGCAGTAGAGAATAGTGGATGGTAAAATTCAGTCGATTATTAATAATACTTATAAGTTACCAATCGTAAGTTTCCCCCGCGAAAACAACAAAAAAATAAAAGCTACGCTCTGCCTAGTTTCGGATCGTACTTGCTCCATAGTATATTTACGGGAAGACTACGCATCTTCCAGCTACAATGGCGAACCTAGCATCCTGGCCCCAGTCCACTTTTTGATTGACCAATCTTTCTAGTATGCCATATTATTATGTACTGTCGCGGTCATCACGAAATAAAAAAAAAATGGTAATCTGTCATGTAAGGTGTACGTACTTCCATTCCATAGGTGTGTAAGTACTTCCATAGTTGGGTTGTTGGGTGTGTTATGCAGCAGTTTTCTATATTTCTAAACATAATTATTTAACCACGGCACAATTTTTGGTACTTAGTTGTAATAATAAAAAAATAAACTTATTTATTTGTCCTCCCTTAAATAAACACCTTTTCTTTAGGGTCAATGAACCGAACTCGAATAAGTTGCAAAATATGTTAAATCATATTTCATTTTCAACAGACTTTAACAAAGGAGTAGGTTCTCAATTCGTCCGTATATATACTTATATATTTGATCTATGTGTACATTGCAACAAGTCTGTAATTGCGAGTGCAGTTAGAACCAAAAACTCATATTTATGACTTTTTATTATGATGTTAAAGCAGTAGTAAGTTCATACATTGTACATTTTATTAATCCGCACTGAGTAGATAAATCCACTTATTGGCAAAGCTTATAAGAGCGACTTTTTCTTAGTGCAAATGAAAATATGTACAAAGAGTAGATATAGAATAGAATGCACATAGGTAGGAACATATAATTGGTAAAGTGTATTGTCCTAAAGATTGAATATATTCTCAATGAAAATTAGTACCAATAGCCTTTAAACAGCGTATCAATGAGATAAGAAGATGAAGGATATTATTATGGTACTGGTATAATGGAATAGCCTGTCTGCAGACATTAACAATTTAAAGACTCTTCATTACTTCAATACTTAATTATGTTAGAGATAAGATTTATTTAGAATCAATGATTTATTTATTGAACCATATTGATATTAGAAGATATGTCCTTCCTACTCATATGTAATGGATCGCTCAGATATGACATTGCGAATACTAAATAACCTACTATATGTCCAATAGTGAAGGAAGACATTACCGGATTACTGATTACAAGTACTCTGTATATTTTGTGTTACAAGGTTTCAAAAAAATAATGTACGGAATTAGTAACCAAATTGTTGACCCGATTTCATACAGAATAATTATTTCATGCGTATTTTTGTTAGCCGCTAACAGTTTCAGCCGCTAAGTTCACTCCGTGCCTTCACCAGAGTTCACCATCTTACGAGAGAATTCACAAACTATTCAAAGAGAAGATTCAAAGTGATATGGGGCTAGGAAAAATGACTGGGGTAAGCAACCGCGACAGCTAACTGACAAACCATGTCGTGAAATAGTGATAGCCATACAACATCGCGATCACTTTTAATTTGTCGCTGAATATAAAAAAAATACCAGCGTAAACCGGGCCTGTCGTGCTGTCCTGTCTCGCTTCGGATAAACCTAATGTTAGTAACCTACAGTACCTTAACTATAGCCTCAAAATATATAAAAATACAATAAGAGGTAGTACCGAATATTGAAATGATAAGCGAAAACCAGAACTAGTACCTACCTTTTTGTTTTCTTTTTTTTTTTTGCTGACCACCAGCTATGCATGTAGTAGCAATAATATTGGTCATCAGCAAGATCTTTTAGAGTTGATTGTTCAAGGTTCTCAAGGCAAACATTATTATTACGCCATTTGAGAAAGCTCTTTCCGCACCAGCACATTAAACTAAGAATAGTAATAAAACGAAGCTTAGCAAATGGGATTCCTAAAGCCGTTGTTCCGGATATACATCCTCAATATCAAATGCGTAGTAGTCATGTGTATTCTATATGCGGAAGAACTCTGTAACACGAAAAGGGTAGAGATAAGACAAGTCTTAATCCTCGATTGATTTGTTGGCATCATGAAGCAGTGATATATTCATCACTGAAATTGGCAACGTCTATATCAATCGGCATTGTAAATCTGTAATTAGTTTACACCCTTTTGTTTACCTAATTTCACTTATCGAACTTTAATGTTCGGTGCCTTGTATGATCATTGATCACCTGCATTTTTTTTAATTGTAATATTAGAGGCTAGCCAGGCGTGACGTTAGTGGCCAGCCACCCAACCGGTATCAGAGATAGAGTTGTTCAAGCTGCTTAGGCCTCTGACCAAGTATGTATAAATATTATGTTAGTGAATACACAACTTCACGTATCAAGAATGAAGATGAGAGAACCTTAATTAATGAAAAGAATATACCTACATAAAATTAACATATGTACTCGTATTCTGTTGATATCGTTGAATCTCCTATAATAGATCCAACCGTTTATTTTCTTTTTGACAGCACCAATAGAACGTAACTGCGTCATGTTACGCAAAAGTTCACTTAAAGTGAACTTTTAAAACTTTACTTTTTTTGCTGTCAAAAAGAAAATAAACGGTTGGACGCTCTATAGTAGTCGTAAATGTAAATATATAGTATCTCTCTCATTCCCTTGTCAATATAGTCTTAGTGAAATTACTTATTGGTATAGTCTACTTTAACCGACTTCAAAAAAAGGAGGAGGTTCTCAATTCGACTGTATATTTTTTTTTATATATCAGTTGCTTACTGCACTTACAGTTAGTACCAAAGCGCACAGTAGGCCATTATAAAATATATCTTCTTGTTTTTCTGTAAAAGTTTCCGTACGCTTTCGTAGGTCCTAGGTCCAACTTTTTGACTATTTTGGACAAAAGATAATAATAAAAGATTGGATGGATTGGAAAAATATTATTTTTATTGGAATCTACACTACACAGGGTGCGATCCATGGCGCGATCCTAACCAATCCTAACCCATGACGCAAACTCCTGTTTTATTAACAGTTGTAATTACTCGGTAAGCAAAGTGATCTTATATCTTGTCATATAGAAACCCAAATAACAATTTCTTCAATCTGAGGTTAGGCCTACTAAGACCAATATCAGTCGTAACTTTCAGTAGGTAGTACTACAGGAAGTCAATCATTTAAGTACTAGGTATGCGTTTCAACTAAGAATGTGGCCGCCATGTTGATCGCGACGCGGAACTTTACTCGTTTTTTACGATTTTTGTACCGGCAGCAGAGTAAACACAAAATGAAAAATTCGCCCCGGTTTTGATTATTTATTGTAATGTCTTATTATGCTATCTAATTTTGTTAAAACATCATTTTTAGTAATTTTATATTTGAAATGCCAAGATGGCGGCTACGTTCTTAGTTGAAACGTATAGTACCTACCTACTAATATGCTGTGAAAGTTTTTTTGAGTGTAAAATCATGTAGCCAATATCTATTCTAGTCTATTATTCGTGGCCTTTATTGCTAATAATCAATGCGGATGCTAACCTTGAATCGATTTCTATAATTTTACGTTTACGGACAGACATTTTTATTGCAGTTTGCTATGACGAATACTTTGTCCAGCCACATTAGCCAGAGTCAATTCAAAAAACTCTGAACTGTTTAAATTAACGATTAGGCAGGGTACGATGTTTTGTCTTACTCAATACTGGACCAGAATAACAGTCAACGACTCCACCTATGTGTTGAAATGTTTGTCTCGGAGTTACCTACGTGGCTACGTGCGACCTCCATAAAATAAATTAAAGCAACTAAAATAGCCTCTACCAAAATCGCGGAGATCTCGGGATTCTTGAATTTCGTTCAGATTATTTCAATTTCATTTCGACGCCACATTGAACACACCCATCCAACAATAAAATAATATCATTAGCACTCTGGCAAGTATTCGTGTGATCGAGCTTGTTATCCGTAGGTATAATATAAACTATAAACGAAATTTACAATCTGTCGTTTTGTGACATCAATGAGATTACAACACCGCCGTGAAACTATTTCAGGTTATAGCACTAGATATTTACCCGGTATGCAAGGTTCGCAATGTTTTGTTCTATTTTAACAGTATTTTCTATTTTGTAATACATTACATGTACGCAGCTACAAAATATTAGTGCTTTGTATTTTTTATTCCGAGTTATAATGACGCGTAAGCAAAATCACTGTAGAATGGTTCAATAGTAAAAAAGATGTTTACCAGTTTGGCAATGATCCGGTCAAATTATTTTCAATATTATTTTCTTCTATTGTTTCATGTTCGTTTTTTAATTCGCGTAAACTTTTTAATGATATAAAGCGCTACAGATGCACTCACACTCCTTTACTCTAATACTCCTTTATAGGGACGGAAGACTGACCACGACCGGGTAGCACTGACTTTATATCTACGTACGGATCATCTTACTTTTAAGACACTCATAACATCTACACAAAATTGTCTCTCCTCGCAGGGTTCGAACCTGCAGTTTATAATGCGAGCACATTTCCGTTCCTTTCGCTGTTCCGTTTTAATAACATTCGTATACTTTAAAGCTTAAGCAATAATAATATTCGTAATACTTATTTGCATATCATTATGTCTTGTTTGAATATCAAATACTTCATGATCTTGAATTAAATAGAGGAAATTTGTCATATAAGTAAGCACATATCTACTGAAATTGCACGCGGGAAATTAGAACGATGGGCGCACTCAGGTATTGTTCATTGGGTTTATACCGCCACCACTCGTTTGGCTCCTTACATTTATTCTGTCGTCTTCCTTCTCGCAGTATTAACGGTTCGGTTTTAACATATACACAATGTTTATTATTTTTCTTGTGTAGCTCTTAATAAATAATTAGCATTATAAGTGATTAGTGGTTACTTGTGATAATTTGTGTTAAGTGGATAAAGGATATTCAGCCTAAAAAACAATAAATTAATATGGGAGTTCAAAGTAATTACATTTTTATTGTAATAAAAATATAACTTAGAGGAAGTATGCCCGTGTGTATGTATTATTATTTACTTTTAGCTATAGTTATACATTACTACTACTATACTGTTGGCCTTCTAGATAAGCTCAGAGTCACACAACGAGCTATGGAGAGAGCTATGTTCGGAGTTTCTTTGCGCGACAGAATCCGGAATGAGGAGATTCGCCGAAGAACCAAGGTCACCGACATAGCTCTTAAAATCTGCAAGTTGAAGTGGCAATGGGCAGGCCACATCGCTCGGCGAACCGATAACCGCTGGGGAAGAAAGGTTCTCGAGTGGCGACCACGAACCGGAAGACGCAGCGTAGGTAGGCCTCCCACTAGGTGGACAGGCGACATTGTGCGCGTCGCAGGTAACCGGTGGATGCAAATAGCCAATTGTCGTTCATTGTGGCGTTCAAAGGGGGAGGCCTGTGTTCAGCAGTGGATGTCTACCGGCTGGTGATGATGATGATGACGATGATAGTTATATTTATTTATTTATTCATTCATCCAATTCTTTAATTATAGGTAAGTAATGATCGTAATAAAGAGTAGCTATAAACTGTTGGCCTCGAACATCAGGGGGTTTTCAACACAGTGAGGATAGGAGGTGATTTTAAATAATTTCTTGAATCAAATAATTCTATTAGGGGATTGCACATACCTACGCTTAAGGTAAAAAATAACCGCAAAATCGAGAAAAGAGATGTGTCGTGTATTAGACTCTACATTTATCCTTGACACGAATACTTGGCGTATCTAAGTATTTATTCGATTCGATTAGCTATATTTGGAGATGCCTACAAAATGGATATTTAAATTTCTAGGTGATTCCCTTCTGCAAGGAACCGTTTAGCTAGCTACCACCGCTGTGCCAGATATTTTGACGCGAAGCAGTTACTTAAACTTTGCTGTGTTCCGATGTGAACGGTATTGTAGCTGGTGAAATTATCGGGTTCCTGTTTTATCCTACTGCCAAGTAAATTTATCGTTATTGATTTAAGATTTTTTTTTTGGAATTGCAGGGAGTGCACGCGAAGGCGGATTGGTATGGCGCGGGTGCTCCGCAGGGTGCGACGCAGAAGACGGCTCAGCGGGCGCGCTCACCGACGGCAACGCCAACCCAGGAGACAAGGTACACGAATTGGTACTAAATCATATTAATTATTTTGTTTTCACTTAATGAGTGCAACAATCACAGCCCTGCGCGACGGCCGTCTTGCACTCTGGCCGATAAAAGCCGATGCAGGACTGGGTATGGCTTTGCATCTGCAGCAGCTAGGCTGGAGAAATAGCGATGCAGTCATAAAATAGAAGTATGTAGGAATTTAGGTATTTTAATTTATTTTTCACACAGGGTCCTGACCCTGACCGGCCCTATTGTGTGATTTTATGTATATTTTTGATTTTACTTTGCTGAAGTTTTCTACACTTTACAGCATGAGTCGTGGGTTCGATTCCCACCAAGTGCCTGGGTGTTATTTATTTACTTAAGTATGTATTATAAAAAAAGTATTAGTATCAATTGTCTGGTTTCCATAGTATAGGCCCTGCCTAGTTTGGGATCGGAGGACCGTGTGTGGATTGTCCCAAGATCAAGAAGTCATGGTCAGGACCATCACTGTAAAGTATACAGAACGTCGGAAAAGTAAAATAAAAAACCTGCGATATGTTTAGTATTTGCGTATATATTCTGATACTTATTTGCATATCACTTTTTTTTGCTGGAACTATCCTGCCACTCATTCATTCCCATCACTGGTACCTAGGCATGTAAGCTAGTCTAAGAAAGTCTAAACCCGCAACTTTAATTACAAAGGTAGAAATGAAGAGTTGCAATAAACTATTTTAAAAAAAATAAAAACCGACTTCAAAGTAAATTATCTAAAAAGCATAAAATAACGAAAATATTATTGAAGTTGGTGCAGAATATACACAGCAGGTACGCTAACACCAACTTCGATAATATTTTCGTTATTTTATGCTTTTTAGATAATTTACTTTGAAGTCGGTTTTTATTTTTTTTAAAATAGTTTATTTAACACTTTTTAGTGACTTATTTTACCAACATAGGTATCAGCACTATCACGCAACTCGAACGTCTACATTACAGTAACTTACTGAAAACATAAAAAGTTTATATCTCTTAAACTACTTGACCGATTTTGATGAAACTTGTACTCTACCCTAAGTTGAAAAATACTCTAACTATTGAAAAAAGAATTTTCGAAATCGGACTTGTAGTTTCTGAGAAATCCGCGGACAAACCTACATACATACATACATACATACATACATACATACATACATACATACATACACTCGTGAAATTTGGTAAATTTGTTTAGAAGCCCACATAGACTAACATATATGAATATTACGCATTTCTATTAATATTACATACATACGCGTCGAATACAGAACCTCCTTTTTTGAAGTCGGTTAAAAAGCTCCTTTGCAACGCGGGACACAAGCAATGAATTAACTTAGTCGATAAGTACATCCATACAATCTCAAAAAGGAGACTTATGCGATGTCTGCAAAAATGAACGATGTCTCTGACGTCAATACAACAACTCTTCTTAGAACATTAGCAAGCCTTCTCGCCGAAGGTTCACACAACGCTACTCGAAGATGGTGTTTTTTTTTCATACACACTTTCCAAAATAGGTATTAGTAGCCAATCTTTTCCATTTGATGGCGGTTTGGCTGCAATCTTCTGTAAAGTGGCGGTTCTCCCTAGTCCGTCTGCTCTCATTTCCAGCGAGAGTTGCCTATGTTCCCTATCACTGACAACCTATGCCAGTTAGATATTTGTTTGTATTAAATATGTAGGTATACTAAATAAATATTATCTTAACACGTTAAAATAATATTTGTTAAACAAATGACACACCCTGAGTGCGAGTGTAAATGACATTTGTATATTATGTTTATTTTAATTTCTTGTTATTGGCAAAGAATCTTTAATACTATTTCGTAGTATTGGTTCGTAGCCAATCGAAAACAAATGGCAAAAAAATACAACATTATTTATAGCTACTTAATGGCACCCAAAACTTTACATAAAATAAAATGTAGAGATCAGATTTGAAATAAAAGGCATTTCAAAGCTCTATTGAATCAGAAGAGACTTCTATTTGGAAATAATATTAGAAAGTATCCTGGAAACAATTCAGAACCTTACAAGTTGAACAGGGAAAATCTTATTTGCTAACGTCTCGTTGTGACCGAGAACATTTCTGAGTTGTTTAACAAAGTAATTTTACAACCACTTAGTTTTCTTTGTGCATAAGAAGCTTTATTCATAATACATCTATTAGGTGTGCTAGCTTGATAATGATGATGAAATATGTGCACGAATTTCGATGTACCGAAATGTTTCTCGTCGTTGCGTCATACGGCCGCATTGCCAAGGTGCTATGGTTCATTAAATGTCTACTGGTTCATTTCATTCATAACATTATCCAAAAGACGAAACTCCTTCTGTGGTCATGTGACAAAACGTAATATTGGATGTAATAAGAATCCGAAGACACTTGGCGGCAAGCGATTGTTATCATCACCAGTTGCCAAGAAATTGTAGTCACGAAATATACTCGGATATTTTTTTATTACAGCTATTAAATCTGTAATTAGAACAGAGAATTTTCCGAAAGCGAGTTATTGACACCTTGTCTCATGGGTTTTATGCAATGGCTTGTGCAGCTGGAGGGGTCGGACGCAGCTCCGGACGACCCTGTTCACCTCAAGAGACGGGTGGGACTCTTCAGTGGGGTGGCTCTAATCGTCGGTACTATGATAGGTAAGCTAATCATATTAATCATTAACCTCAACAGGGTTGTACACAGAACATTTTACTGGCCAGAAGAGTGTACTAAGTATATCTGAGTTTTGCTCATCAGAATGGGGCTCGATTTTGACAAGATTTTATTAAAAGGTTACTTACTAGTGTAAGTCAGTATTGACAATTCATAGTTTTATTAGTTTTGAACAAAGAAATTACATCTATAGGCTAATGTAGAGCGGCCCTTGGGATTTGTTTTTTACGCTAAAACTGTCATCACTTTCTACAACTGCGACCTTTATTTTTCAGTAAATACATATACAAAATAAATAATGAAAATAAACTGAAGTCTCTTTCAGTCATTTTATCATAGTGATCATGTGAGATATAAGTACAATATCGTAACACAAGCATATCTCAAATATCATTGCATATCTCCTTCAAAATATTTTCGGTCAACTTATTTTCTACGGACTTGTGTAATATGTTACAAGTTTGGGATGAACATTTTGCTCGCTATGGCCTCTCTATTCCTAAGTACCTAATTAGTTAAATATCTGCGGTTTTGAACGTACTAAAGATTTAGTCGAATAAGGTCATAGAAGAATAATGTCAAAATATAAAATGATCCAAAATAGTTTTTCGTCTTAATCTACTATTGTTTGTATCGAATATTGGCAATAAAACATAGGAAGGAAATAATATAAGGAGGTTACCTGCGTACATATAAATGCAACTGATGTTAAATTTCACCCATATCTAAATTTAAAACTTGTCGAGTTGGGTTGAGCATGAGTCATTTGTTTAAAGTATCTGCGGTTTTGCAATATAGCGCTAAACAATCACAGCAATCTCTATTCTTAAAAATCTACCTCAATGTATGACTCAGTTTTAAGTCAAGATATTTTCCCTCTAAAAAGTTTTGTCCACATAGGTACCTAGATAGAAACAAATATACTTAGGTACGTTATGATGATGCAACTTTAACACACGTGCATAATAACACTGTCGTAATGGCTAATTTGTACATACTAGGTATTTAAATTAAGTTTGTATCAGCACCTTAAGCCGTATACAAATGTTACAAACATTGACTCCGCAAATTCGGACGTTGAAAAGTTATACAAATATGAGCGTGACTATTCTATCACATGATTGTTTAAAAATGATTATACTGATGAATCTGGTCACATGCAGGCAGATAAATAATGAATGACGCTGCTATGGAGTTGGTTTGACGGAAGTAATCAGTGTATCTGAATCTTGATAAATATTTACATACAGATTATAATTAGGTGTCCACCTAATGAAGTAAAAACTTACTCATGCAAGAATAGTCTGGAATTCTTTGTTTAAGCAGCTTTCAGAGGTCACCTTACCACCACCTTTAATAGCAATTATATTATAAGCTTACTTTACCCGAGGGAAAAACGTCGATATACGTAGTCTTACTCACTATCAATCTTTATCAAGAATTAAGATTACAACAATACTGCTATTAGAGCCCAGGTGGTGGTAGGGCTCCTGGACCATAGATTTAAAAATTTCTTATTACTTCAGGACTCGTCTGATGATAAACGACACTAGCCTAAAACTTGATGTAGTTTAGACACACTGGCCTCTACACTTCTACCCAATAGGTAGTATCTGGGTCTGGGTGGTATTTATCTATTTAAATATGTAGGTATTTACAAAAAAAGTAAGTAGGTATAATAGTATCAGTGGTCTGATTTCCATAGTAGAGACTCTCCCTAGTTTGGAATCTGACGACCATGTGAGGATTATCCCGGGATATTATTATGCCGGTCCATACACAGTTGCACTATGACGAGCAGCAGCTCGTCACCCGAGACATCATTAATTATTTATTCAAGTCTCTTGATTCCAGTAACATACCCGTTATATGTATCTAAGTATAGTGCCTCTGCTTCTACCGGCCTCTTTATAAGTGTAAATATTTGTAAAATGTTATATTGAATCCACTAAACCACTATTGAATCCATATTTTTTATTTTATTTCATTAGCACTACTTATATTTTTTTCTAATTTCAATGTGATTGTTATGACCAGCGTTAGGTTTCCACTCTGACTCTGGTCTTTTTATCTATCTAATCGATAATATTTTACAGGATCAGGAATTTTCGTCTCGCCCTCGGGGCTTCTGGAACGCACTGGCTCAGTGGGTATCAGCTTCATCATATGGATGGCATGTGGTCTGCTCTCACTGCTTGGTGAGTGCCAGTTACTTGCGTGATTTTAGTATCAAATTGGCCGACGATGTACCTATTACAATACAACCACCATTTGTTAACAATTAATTTTATTTCAATAGCAAACTTTATTCGGTTCAGTACGGATTTAAGTAGATATACCTACATATTTTCTTAAGTCCATAGAAGTTGGCCATATTACTAATACTAATACTTGGGCCATAGAAATTTGAAATTAAGGTACTTTTTATACGAATATCTAATTTAACGAAATAATCGATTAAAATGTAAAAACTACAAGAATGAGCTGGAAATTATCTATATCTATACTTATAATAAAACTGTAACAGGTCCAATTCTGTACATTGAAGATATTTTGAAAATTATATTTGGAGGGCATTCTATAACCGATACTGAGGCCGAAAATGTATTTTTTTTAATTTTTGTCTGTCTGTCTGTCTGTCTGTCTGTCTGTATCACGGCTGAGCATCACGCCGAAACTACTGAATGGATTCAAATGAAACTTGGCATGATTTGAGATCTTACTACGAGGTAGGACATAGGATACTTTTTGTCCCGTAATCTAGCACGGTTCTTTTGGGAGAGGGGATTAAAGTCAAAACGGGTACTTGGTTATACGCTTGGTCCGATTTTATCAATTTTTCTTCATAATTATAATAAATATTAGTAAGGGAACACTCATAGCGAGTTGTTATCAAGGTTTTGTAATCGATCGGGTTAAGCAACGTTAGGTAAGGTCATTAAATAGATGGGTGACCGTTTAAAGCCATTTGAACTAAACGGGTCCGTGCTTCGGAGAGCAAGTAAAAAGTGGGTCCCAGTTTTTAACCGACTATAAAAAAGGAGGTTATGTATTCGATGCGAATGTCTGTTATTAAAAGTTTAGTTAACCTAAAAATAGCGCATGCGGAGCTGCGTGGGTCAGCTAGTTTTATCTATATCTATACTTATAATAAAACTGTAACAGGTCCAATTCTGTACATTGAAGATATTTTGAAAATTATATTTGGAGGGCATTCTATAACCGATACTGAGGCCGAAAATGTAATTTTTTTTATTTTTGTCTGTGTCTGTCAGTCTGTATCACGGCTGCGCATCACGCCGAAACTACTGAATGGATTCAAATGAAACTTGGCATGATTTGAGATCTTACTACGAGGTAGGACATAGGATACTTATCCCGTAATCTAGCACGGTTCTTTTGGGAGAGGGGATAAAGTCAAAACGGGTACTTGGTTATACGCTTGGTCCGATTTTATAAATTTTTCTTTATAATATAATAAATATTAGTAAGGGAACACTCATAGAGACTTGTTATCAAGGTTTTGTAATCGTTCGGGTTAATCAACGTTAGGTAAGGTCATTAAATAGATGGGTGACCGTTTAACGCCATTTGAACTAAATCGGAGAGCAAGTAAAAAGTGGGTCCCAGTTTTAACAGACTATAAAAAAGGAGGTTATCGCATCGAATAGATGCGAATGTCTGTTATTAAAAGTTTAGTTAACGTAAAAATAGCGCAGGCGGAGCTGCGTGGGTCAGCTAGTTATTCATAAAATTAATTATTGTCCACGTTCATGCATAAATACAAATCGTAAATAATCAAATATGCATTAATTAATCTTGTTATTTACAGGGGCGCTCGCATATGCGGAGTTGGGAACGATGAATACGTCTTCAGGCGCTGAATACGCCTATTTCATGGACGCTTTCGGAGGACCCCCCGCGTTCTTGTTTTCATGGGTAATATTACATAATCTCATTATTGTGTATAACTTAAAATATACAGCTTGTCTTCTGAAAAGCTCATCAGTCATCACACACAAAAACTTGACTAAAGTCATACTTACTTTGAACTAGGTATCGACACTGGTGCTGAAACCATCGCAAATGGCTATAATATGCCTGAGTTTCGCTAAATACGCGGTGGAGCCATTCGTGTCTGAATGTGAACCGCCCGGCAGCCTCGTCAAACTTGTCGCGGTTATATCTATTGGTAAGTCAAAAATTGGATCACCTATCATCATCACCAGCCGGAAGACGTCCATTGCTGAACATATGCCTCCCCCTTGAAACGCCTCAATTAACGGGCCGGAACACATGGGTTGCAAAAATGACAATAACCATATTTGCTTATTTTTGAGTATATTGATATAGAAATTTGTGGACTAACCAGCTCTCTGAGATATAACTGGAATGTTGGCATACAAAGATTTGTTGAAGTCTAAAATAAATGGTTTGTAATGTCTACTACTCTTACGGAACATATCGCGGTTTATTTTTTGTTTTACTTTCCCGAATGCTTTGCAGCACCCATCCCATGGTCACGGGCGGACTACAATGTGTAGTATTCGCGTAAATAAAAGACAACATTATAAATGGTTTATTATAAAGGGTTAATGTAATTATAGAGCGTCCAACCGTTTATTTTCTTTTTGACATCACCAATAGAACGTAACTGCGTCATGTTACGCAAAAGTTCACTGAAAGTGAACTTTTAAAAGTGAACTTCACTTTAAGTGAACTTTTAAAAGTGAACTTTATAACGATAAACGGTTGGACGCTCTATAAGGAATAAAACGAACCGTTTTTTTTTTAGAGCATATGTTCTATAATTAATCAGTAGCCGAAACACGTCCGCTGCCGACCAAAAGGCCTCCCCCTTAGAAGGGAGGGGTTGCCATAATCCCCACGCTTGTTATTTTCTTGTTTAGTCGGTTCTTACGGACAGCCAACGGGAGATGGGAGGGTGCTATCTTATTTAACCCGGACACCCCATGGGTCAATCAATGATTTTAATTAATGTTTTTTGTTTCCATTCCAGTAATGATATTAGCTGTAAATTGCTACAGCGTCAACCTAGCTACGAATGTACAGAACATATTCACAGCTGCTAAGCTGGTGGCAATCGCTATCATCGTGTGCGGAGGAGCTTATAAATTGATATTAGGTAATGTAACCGATACGCACACGCTAAAAATGTATGTCATTCATTTGTTTTAATTTTTATCTATACAACTCAATACATACTTACTTTCATAAATCTAATTACAAATACTATACACACACGTCTTCAGTATGCAAATTAATGTAATTTTTTAGAAGTTTTATACTATTACTTATACATATATTAGTGAGGGTAAGTTACTTTGAAGAATGTACGAGTTAATGCCCGGTACACACAACAACGATATAACGTAGCGATTTGACTGCGCAGCAGACCGTTTGTGCAGTTTTATTGATCGTGTCTACGAAAATTGGCATAAGTTTATCGGATTGTATAACCAAAGTTTCAGTTTGCTGTATAGGATTGCGAAGTTTGTCAAATACCTAATAATCCCACGTCATTCATCGAAAATGGTACATTTCACATAGTATAAGATTAACATGTACTTATATTAATGGGCTGTAAATACACAATTTCTGACGGACGGTTGTTCGGTATGGTGCAGGTAATACGCGACATTTACAGGAGCCCAACTTCGCGAGTAGCACCGCGACGCTGGGCAACATAGCCACTGCGTTCTACACAGGCCTCTGGGCATACGATGGTTGGAATAACCTAAACTATGTCACTGAGGAAATTAAGAATCCTTCCAGGTAAGTATTTTCTATTAATATTTATCACTCACTTAAGTGTTTAGGGATCTTAGATCTATACTTATATTTTTGCTATCTTGCAAATGCATGCGATGTAAGTCAACAACTTTGTAAAGCTGTAAGTGAAGTACCTACCTAATATTCACAATGTATTCTCTACTGTCTGACTAATAAGATATCTTCAAAAATTCTAGGCTTTTTATTTATACTTTATGTACCAATGTTGTACACAAGGCGGACTGAAGTCCGCCTAGCCTAGAGAATGCCTAGGACCTGAAGGTCCAGCTTCAGGTCCTAGGCATTCTCTAGGCTAGGCGGAAGAAGTCCACCAGTCAACCTTTGGGTTCTCTTACAACATTAATTCAATAAATTGCTTACCAAACAAGCCATCGTATCGTAAAGTATTTTTTAAAATCGTGCTTTTAGTCGTAACTAAGGATGGAAAGAAGTACTAGAGCAGGGATAGCGAACCAATATTTTGGGCACACCACCGATCACAATGTTTATGCACTGAGAAAAAAATAATTTTAATAAGAATATTTTCTCAATATTTTTGAAAAAATAATTAACAATATGATAAATAATTTTAACGGATTTCTCTAAAGGAATCCGAGAGAAAAACTAAATACTTCCTAGGTAATACTAAATTACTAATTTAGTTTTTTTCTTCTAAAAATCAGGAAAAAAAATATTTGTTGGCACGCCTGTGGCCGTATTAAACATTTCTTTTTAATAAATGGCACGTTGATACATAAAGCTTCGCCACCCCTGTATTGTATTTGATCCTTTGCCCGTCCATAAAATTTATAGACAAAACATCCATACCTATGCCGCACACTCTTTTCAAGTGGAAAAGGTAGGTGCTATATTTTGTTACCGCAGACAAATGAGTGCTTACATTATTCGATTATAGGAACCTTCCGATGAGCATAATAATTGGCATCCCGTTGGTGACGCTGTGCTACGCGCTGGTAAACGTCTCGTACCTAGCAGTGATGTCGGTCAGCGAGATGGCTGACAGCGAGGCGGTGGCCGTCACCTTCGGCAACCGTCTGCTAGGGCCCATGGCCTGGCTCATGCCACTCGCTGTTACTATATCCACATTCGGATCGGCTAATGGGACGTTGTTTGTCGCAGGAAGGTAACTAACGTGTGACCCCATTGTCTAGCTAGAATTAATATTTTCTGAGATGGTAGGCCCACGGGTGCGTCACAGTTGTTCGAAATTCATTTTACAGATTTACATTTCAATACCATTCACTGAATATACAGGGTGGAATTTTGTAATGCCACCTGAAGGGGAAGTACTCTTAATACTGTAGATAGAAAATTTTACTCAAAGAAAACATTCCTTTATTTAAAAAAAAAAGGAAACCGCATTAGAAGATTTTTAAAAATTCGCTTGCCGCATCCGGTAATCGAACCGACTAAAATCTCTAAAAGTTGCACCCTGTACTTTTATTGCATCGATCTTTAGGGTCAATTATAAGGATGAAATCTCTCTAACAAACTTCATAAATTAAATAAAAGGAAAACAATGAAATAAATTATTAATTCAATGGATCAAGTTAAAGCACTTTTACTCAAAGATCCATCTGAAGATGTGGTCAAGTAAGATTTTCTTTCAACGTTCTGTGCGGAATTATGAGAAATATGGTTGTGTTAGTCCATGTGTACGAAGGTCACTTAAACACTGTCAAGTATTTAGAAATACTGGATTTATTAAGAAATGAGTTAAATGGTTTCCCCGAGGAAGAGCGAAACCAAATAATTCTACAGCAAGATGGTGCTCCAGCCCATAACAGCAGAATCACTACTGCCTACATTAATAACCATTTTAATACCTGGATCAACAAAAACAAACGGACAAACGGCACAATCAGATGGCCTGAGAGATCACCAGATCTCACCCCTTTAGATTTTTTTTTGTGGAGATATGTAAAAAATTAAATTTACATTAAATCTTATGAGAATGTAAACGAGTTGAGAGTTGAAGTTCAGAATACGATTGATTACATTCACCACAACACGTTATTAAAGGTTACTAGAAATGAATTCTTTAGAAGAATAAATTTGTGTAACCAAGAAGATGGAGCCCATTTCGAGCAATTAATTAGTTAGTTTACCATTTTTTGTAAATAATTAAAATAATTTAAGATTTCATTGTTTTCCTTTTATTTAATTTATGAAGTTTGTTAGAGAGATTTCATCCTTATAATTAACCCTAACGATCGATGCAATAAAAGTACAGGGTGCAACTTTTAGAGATTTTAGTCGGTTCGATTACCGGGTGCGGTAAGCGAATTTTTAAAAATCCTCGAATGCAGTTTTCTTTCTTTAAAAAAATAAAGTAATGTTTTTTTTGAGTAAAATTTTCTATCTACAGTATTAAGAGTACTTCCCCTTCAGGTGGCATTACAAAATTCCACCCTGTATATGACTTTTGTCATAACGGACAGTTGACATAATTTTATTTGAATACCTACGTTAAAGTTGTTATATGATTTAGAATCTATACCAGCAATTGATATATCGATCAACTGTAATACTATAATTTGATATAAGTACTACTAATATTACATACTATTCAAGTATCATAATTTTGTTCGATATAATGATGATAACAAATGCTTTTTGTACAATATAATATAGTATTCAGTTTTCATGAACAGTCTAGGGTAGTCTTATATAGAATGTGCGACAACTGATCAGCGTATTGCAATCCGTGTATTACTCTTTTGATTTAGTCAGGCATTTTTTGCTTAATTTTGATATATATTAATACTTAGGTATCGACCTTTCATTATATTAAAATTCGACTAAAAATAATTAAGTATATGTAGTGATTATATTTTTTCGTTTGTTGTAATAGTTATTTCATTTGTTGCGTATACCTATCACATGGTTTATGAATGGTTTTCTTTTGAAATTACTGGTTTAGAATTTCGATTAAAGGTTTATTATATTATATTTAATATAAGTAAGTATACGAAATGAATGGTATATCATAAGTTTGTATACTTTTTGTCAATAGATATTTTGATAATCGAACATAGGTATACTTACCCGCCACAATAGGTATTCTTTTTTTAGAACAACGTATACAGGAATCAAGCGGGTTTTCTGATGGTTAGCGATACACCTACTGACAAACAGCTGCATTGCCACTCGTCACCCAAGGCATGTCTTATTAGTTCTTTTGAACCCGTTAATTTCCCAGTGCCCTTCAACCTTGCGGCTTAAATGTCCTGTTCGATCTCTTGCATAAGGTGGCCTTTTTCTCGCGGCGGAAACTTTCAAAAAGTCCCCAGGAGCTGTGGGGCTCGATCGGGGTATGTGGGATTCTTACCCACTAAAATCCCCGCGGCTGTCACAAGGTACATGGAGACCCTAGGGCTCTCCGGTGGGATCTGCACCAGGGTCCCTCAGTGCCTTGCCTTTGAGCCCGCCGCCTCCGCCACCGTGCCGGGGGCGCATTGTAGCCCCCCGGGAACCTGACACGGTGCTCACGGGGACGGGAGTTGCAACCCCGCCGCCGTACCCCAAACGTCCAGCGACTCTAAATGTTGCCGGTAAAATAAGGTGCCTACCTTGTAATATTCGGTCGTGAACATTTCAAGATTCTAATGATGGTATTGGGCAATCTGATCACCGGCACCTAACCTTTTTAACAGCGTTTATAAGTAGCATTTTCTCAAAATAAAAGAGAAACTATAATATACTTACCTACTAGAGCTTCTAAGACATCTTTAATAAACTTACATTATTTCCAGGTTGTGTTTTGCGGCATCTCGAGAGGGTCATTTGTTGGATATTTTATCGTACGTTCATGTGCGTCGCTTCACCCCAGCGCCAGGGCTGATATTCCATGTATGTAAATACATAGCTCACTAATCTTTCTCTATTTGTTTGTAGCCTTCGTGGCGCAGTAGGAAACCGCTTGCTTTGCAAACCGGAGTTCGCGGAGAACAACTTTGTAGTTGTTCCTTACTGGCTAAGGAGCAGGCCGATCACCTGATTGTCGGTAAAGTAAGATGATCCATGGATCGGATGAGCATGTAAAGTCGGTTTTGCGCCTTTCCGGTCGTGTCGGTCTTCCGTCCCATCATTAGATTGTAAGAGGTATACAAGAAGAGATAGTACATACACCATAATATCTCCTGCGTAGATGGCTATTATTGTGAAAGATTGGCTGCTGTGGTCGTATCGGCCAGGGTGACATTATTATTATTATTTGTCATCCATACCTCAAGTTGTGGTTACATTTGGCTGCTGGCCAAATTTTAATTCATTTTGCAATATCTTAATTCTTACATTATGTATGCTTTCTAGTCTTTGATTGCGGTCGCTATGGTGTTGTATGGGACGATAGATTCATTGATCGACTTCTTCTCGTTCACTGCTTGGATCTTCTACGGTGGCGCGATGGTTGCACTGATAGTGATGAGGCATACTAAGCCGCACGCACCAAGACCTTATAAGGTTAGTGGACCTCAGTAATGGTTAATGATTTAAATAGCATGAGGCATTTTCTGCGATCATATGCTATTAGTCCCCCAGTTCTCTTCTAAATTCTCCATTTGCACGTTATAATATATTTAAAAAAAATTGAACCTTCTTCAATAACACTGAAAAGTATAAAATCATTTAAATATTATAGAAGTTGGTGTTAGCGTACCTGCTGTGAATATTTGGCACCAACTTCAATAATATTTAAATTATTTTATACTTTTCAGTGTTATTGAGGTTGAATCAATTTTTTTAAAATATTGTATTGAAATAGAAATTCTAAACTAGACAAAAGAATAAGTTTCACTTCTCCACAAGCATTATTTATTTACTTGCCATTGCGTGTATGTAGTGTATTTTCCCCGTACCGTCTATATCTATCCATTCATGGAAAACACACATTACATACACACTAAGATTTATATTAGTAGTTTAAATGTTTGTTGTCTGTTATGGATAGTAATACATGTGTTGTCACGATATAGGTGCCGATAGTAATTCCTTACATCGTGTTGCTGGTATCTACGTACTTGGTGGTGGCTCCAATAGTCGACAAGCCCCAGTGGGAGTACCTGTACGCTACTGGTTTCATATTCGGTGGCTTGCTCGTGTACTTGCCCTTCGTCAAGTGGGGGTACTCGCTGCCGTTTATGGGTAAGGACAACATAACCAATCCGAATTACTAACCACGGAGGAATAATCTAATATTTGTCCATGATAAGAAAGCAGATTTCCAGAAAACTATCTCGGAATCTTAACAATATAATTATCGCATGTTTAAGAAAACAATATTGCATATCGGTTTAAAGAAGTTTATTATTACTCAAAGAACATTACAGTTCACTTATAAATGAGCAATATACATTTTATAATAAGTATACAGACGGTAGTATATTGATCCTTTTACCCATATACTCGTAGATAATTTATTTCGAAATATCTGTGTTTTTTTTTGCAGACAAAATAACTGTTTTCTTACAAATGGTCCTGGAGGTGGTGCCAACTTCGACTACCTTTGAATACTGAGAGATTAAGAAGAGTCTGTGCTGGACTATAAAAAAGCTATTGTGACGAAATTCTCATCGTTTATTCAGTATTTGGCATTATTTAATTCGCGGTCCTATTTCACCGATCTGATAGGTATAACAACATTATTTAGCCTGTTACAGGAGGTGATTTAGTTCCTTTATTAAAATTATTATAATTTTTTGACTGATGAATAATGTTCCTTGCCCAAAATTGTTGTCGTAATTATATAGTAGGCATTGCAATAAATTTATTGTGTTAATATACGAGCAGTCGTATACAAGTACAACATGTGTTATTATTGAAATTAAAAATACTGAGATATTTAGATAATGTTGCAGCAAAAAGCTTTTTTCTGTTTGATTTTTTAAAATATTGTTGTACGTACGTGACGTATTTGAGGTTTACGTGATAAATTAAGGTATAGACGCCAAAGGGCATTATTTTTTATGTTAAAATATAGATTGTAAAGACATCATCCATTTCATTAGTTTGCACGAATCATTCCTATGGGGGTCATGCATTTGGGAGTTGTCTGGACATGCCGCGTAACACTTCAGGCACTAGAATTGCATGATTTTTTAAATTTCGATTTTGTGTTTCACTTTTCTTCTTATGTATCCGATAAATAGTTACAAAACATTATTGCCATACTTATATTATTTGCCAACGTTCATGTGTTTTGTAGTAAATTGGGCGTTGGATATTTTGAACGTACCTACGGCAAGGAACCGTTGAAGTGGCTAACTTTTACGTTAGCTAAAATTAAACGTAATTGTTTATTAAAAGGCATGCAGCTACCTTTGGCAAGACAAGCCCCGTTCGCATCACTATGAGTGATTGTGCTAAACTCATAGTTTGTAGCTCATCTTCTCATTGATTGCCAACCTTAGGAGTTAAAGGATAGACATAGTAATGTGTTTTATTTTGATACTTAATATTTTTTTCTGTTTGCATTAAGTATAATAGTTACGGGGATATATTTATTTACATACTACTGATACATCGCCATTGTCATTTACCTAATAATTAAAGAAATTAAATCAATTTATAGAAGTTATTAAGTATCTATAAAATCTATACTTACCTACCCACGTATAAGACAAATTGTGTATGTACTAGGTTTGTTGAATAACTGAATTTGCATTATTTAAGAATAGCTTTTGTTTTTAACCGACTTCAAAAAAGGAGGAGGTTCTCAATTCGTCTGTATATATATATTTTTTTTTTCTAAATGAATCTGTTCGAAGGTTTAAATGTTGATAGCACAAAAAAAATACAGTAAATTTTAAAAACTTAGTTGGGTGGAAGAAATCCCCTTCCAAAGACTAGTGTGTTTTATTTTTTAACAATAGTTATTAAAACGTTTCAATGGTTTATGTTTGCGACCGGTAAAATTTGGTCTTATCATTCCTTACCGGGGCAAGCCAAGGTTGTACTATTAAATGTATTTTATATGTTACTTTTTTTATTCATTACATATAAGATACACCGCAGGGTTAATTTGTATAAATACTATATTGTATTTATTTTGCTATTTGTGTAAAACTATATTTATTTATTTAAACTAATCCATTGGAGTCAACAGTAGGTACATTACTTATATTAATAAATAGTATGTACTAAGCAAAATGCGGGCACACAGGAAGTACACACCTAACGATGTGATATTGTTATGGGTAAAATGAATGGTCTTATTTTGTGTACAGAAAATATCATAAAATACATACCTACCTAAATGTACTTACATTATTTTTATGTGTGTACTTACATCTGAGAGAGATCAGAATTATTTATTGTTATACACTACCATTGAAATTAAATTTTAAATAAAGACATTTAAAACATATTGCTTTTTCATTTATAACCACATAACTACCTTCTTGTATCTATTTCTCAATTACTGAATTTTAGAGCCGAGAAACTGCGTCAATAGACGGCCTATTGACGCAGTTTTTGACTCGATTTTATTGACAGATAATAGGAGTCATGTAAAGAGGAACTGTGGCCTATACAAATTATTTTTGTATACCCTAAAGCCCAAATACCTCAAATAGATTTTAATTTGAAAGTTCAGAAATATAAAATAATCGTACCTAATAAAAAAAGTCATATGGTAACAGGTTCTAAAATTTAAGAGAAAGTGTATGATATTCTGTATACTATAGAGATCGGTAGTGAACCCGCAGGTGCAGGGCAAAGAGTAGATAACTACGATCAGACACACGCGTCCAAGAACTGCTGATTTACTTAATAATAAATGGATAACTAACGTGAATAATTATTAACATATTTTTGGAATAAGATATATAAAGGTTATAAAAATTGCAATCGGCTTTATTGGATATTTTAAACAAACTACTTTCTGTTATAGGGTATACTTAAAATAAGGTTTTATACCTACGGATTAAAATGTAATGTACTTGATATTCAGAAAAAAATATGAACTAATGAAATAAACACACAAATGTTATGTTCAACAATTTATTGTTGTCAATAAACAAAGATCACAGATCTTTGAACAGTTCAATACCATTTGAAATATTTTGGCGATTACTACAATACCGCGAGTGTATAGGCACTGTGCAAACCTAGAATATAACATAGCGGCACATTGGCCGCGTATTTATCAATATGTGACATGACTGAACACGCATATGATACATATACTTAAATATTAACTTTATCATAGTATGTCCCTAGGTCCCTTTACGTAACAGCGATGGTTAAAATTTTCTGCTATTCGGTACCCCTAGTAGGTTGTATGTAGACAAAATGTTTGAAATGCTATAAAAATATATAATTGTATTGCAATCGTAATTAAAGCACAAGCCACTTGTTTGGTGTACTACAATAAATAATGGAAATTACCGAGACTCACATACACAGGTTGTATAATATCATATAGGTTCACAAAGAAATATCGTCTTTGTAAACATAACATTTCACTTGAAAATATATTTTAATTTATTTACGCGATTTAGAATAGAATACTCTATTGTACTTACACACAAATACATTTGATTTTATTTATTAGATTTGTACAAGAGCCATGTCTCCAAACAATAGGCTTACTTGTTGATAAATGACCACCTAAGATGAACAGGTAAAATATATGTAACAATAGCTTTCCAATTATAAATTTGTTTTTATCTGGGACTAATCGTACCACTGTGACTTTAGCCAGTATCAAGTGGTCACCAGCGACAGTGGCGACACATCGACTGGATCCGCGGCGTGTCTCAGCGAAACATTACATACTCATATTTAATTCCTTTGTAACCCATAATAAAAATTACAATGTCGGTAGGAATTGGAAAAACACGTGCTAAATATTTTGTCATAGAGCAAATGGTCCTCCCAATTTGCCTATAAAATACAAGACAAAACGTAAGAATAGTTGAACTCCACTAATACTATACAAAAAGTTACTAATAATGCAAGAATAGGTTTAGATGAGAAACATGAAAAATTCAAATAAATAAAATAAGGTTTTCATGTCCTATTACATACCTTGGAAATGTAAAATATCTTCAATAACATGGACATTAAAATGTATTCAAGTAACTCTGATTCAAACAATATGCAGACACTTACAAGTTAGATTTCTAATTAAATTTACATGGTACATAATGTCCAAAAGTCATATTATAAAACTACAAAATTGCTAAAATATAATCATGTTGTATGGTCAACTTGGTCTAACTATCACTCTAAAATTGGAGCCAAAATATTTCTTAATGGTGTGAATTGACTTAGATTCGCTCTGCTTTCAAAGGCTTTCTGATATTCACATGGCATTATATACTATAAGATAAAATTATATATAGTTACAACAGACTTAGAACCTAAGGTGCGGTTTATTCTTCATCATGTGCCTGTAACAAGGTGAATATATAGGAATAAAATAGATACTAGTTAAAATATAATATTGAACTGTCTATAAATTACAATTAAATTGCATATTACTGATAGTATTTCATATGATATCATTTGAGGCAAATGACAGCAAAACTCAATGTTACAAATTTAGTATGCAGCCGCGATTATCAATAGTCTAAATTCAAGCTCCAGATACAGAAATCATTACTGCAAGAAGGGGTACAATATCTACCCTTTTTCTCTACTCGTGCTTGGACTCTCTATGGAAGAGACCCCGAAATTGCATAATGAATAATAAATCACGACTTTCTTTCATACATTCGATACAAGCGCCTCTAGCGGCAGAATTGGAAACGTCTAAAATATATTTAGAAAACAAGTATAAAAGCATACAAAGTACGTAAATTATATTACACCTACATAAAACGTATACATATGTACATATATTTTAACTAGTCTCGTTAAGACTTTTAATTTGATACCCATGTTGATGTTTTTGAAAGTTAATAAAATACTAAATGACGACTGACGGCCGCCTTTTAATTTTTTAAATATATAGCCTATGCCACTCCCACAACTGAAACTAATCTAACGACATATTATCAGTCAAAATACAAGAAGACGTTTAGGCTGTAGGCCGTGCCAAAGACACAGACATACATACACACTTACAAACATACATACTCTAAAAAATCTAAAAACATAGGCCTCTTCCAGGGGCAGTCAGGCAAAAAAGATATCAAACACAAACTCCTAATATCCTCTTAAGATCGAACATAGTCGCACACGGCTGCTGCCGCGACGGTCTCGTGTAAGAAAAAACAATACCTACTTGTCAAGAGTCTCCCAGAAGCCAAGCAAGACGGCGCGGTCGAGATGCCTCTTGGTGCGGCTGAGATTGAGCACGGTGACCGCCCAGCGGGCGACGTTAGCGTCCAACTTCAACTCGTCGAACTTCAAATGGAAGGCGCATACTGAAACAATCATTATCCCATGGTTCAGGTGTTCCACCCCTTTCCTAAGAAGTCGTTAAACGTTTGGATTGTAGACCCTTAGACGGCTATTATACGGCGGCGAGGTTGCTACGTGAGACGTTGTTTTTATCATAGTACTGAGTTGTTATAGGCCGACCGTTTAACTCGCGCATCGCCTGCGCGGCAAGAAGGGAGCGAGGGGAGATGTTAGCGGATGGGTGAAAGGGGTGCGCGGAGCAGAGAGCTTACATCAAATGCGGCAGTGCGGTGGCTGTGCTCGCAGCGCGCGGTTGGTGTTTTTGTTACGGACGCTTGAAGATAAACGCAGAAGGTATACGACTGCCAAGATAAATCTCAAGATGAATCGCTCTTCCAGTTCGTTGATGAAGAGATGGACCGATTTATTATTAATTTGCAAGATTCTGACTCCTCAAGCTACACAGACAGTGATGATGATTCAAGCGATATGAATATTAGTGACGAATAGTCCTATAAAATTTTTATCTGTGGTTAAATATTTCTAAACGGAGTTAATTATTGTTTTATGATTTTGTACCTATGAAGCTATTATAAAATATTTGTAAAACTTAAAAATAAATACTTAAAAAAAAGATACTTATTATTTTATTCTTTACCAACAATGTCTATCTCGAGATAAATCTTTGGATTATTGACTACGTGTGTAGCGTTACCCGCCCCCGCTCCCCTCCCACCGCGCAGGCGACACGCGAGTTAAACGGTCGGCCTATAGCATCGTGAATTCGTGACAGGTTCCCGGGTAGTAAATGCCTCCCACGGTGGAAAGATCAGAAGCACGAAGACCCTTTCCATGCCTTGGATGACCAACCTGTTTAAAATTGGTGTTGGATTGGTAATGCATGAGGAGAATTCGTTCTTGGGCCTTCCAGCATTCTAAATCCTTCCATTAAACAATCTTTAGATGTTTTTGCTGGATCTTGATAGTACTATCGCGGTCACGAACGCTGTACCTGTTTTCAATCAACATCGTTTGGACGACATTACATGCGCTAACCCCTACCGCACGTATTTTGGGTCGGCTCGTGCAAGCGGTTAACATCCTAAATGTGTTCAACCGGAAATGCCTCTCACCGTGCATGACGTTATAGTTTTTTTTAATATTAAACATTTCTAAAAACACTCACTGTTAGCAAAAATCTGTACTGGGTTGCCATCCCAGGGCCAGCCTTTGAACTGCCACGCGGGACCCTGGACGAATACAGCAACAACTCTGTCCCATTCCGCAGCCGACAGTCGGCTGGGATTATCAACAACGCGATACGGTACCTTAAACAAAAATAAAACACACGATGTCCTCTCATTCCAATACATACACTGCTTATTTTATTTTAAAATTGCGCATGTGATGGGTCTGTTGTAGTTGTAGGGATTAGACCTGTGTCGATCGATCATTTGTCGTGACCCGGGTCGATCACGACCCATTCGCATGGTGATCGGGTTATAAAGATTCAATCATATCGATCATTTGGGTCGCAGTTCGTCATGACGAACGAATGCTGAACCCAGCTGATTGGATCTCTTCATACAAAATTCAATCACTCGATCATCGATTGGTCCCGGCTCTGCGATCCGCGCGCGACTTCGCGCGACCCATACTAGAGTGAGAAAGTAACACATTTCTAGCGCGCCATCCCGTATTTGGGTCGCCGTTATAGGTCCCGGCTCTGCGATCCGCGCGCGACTTCGCGCGACCCATACTAGAGTGAGAAAGTAACACATTTCTAGTGCGCCATCCCGTATTTAGGTCGCCGTTAGAAGTTCGGTAGTTTGGGTCATTTTGTAAGCGTACTAGAGTGTAATCTAAATAATACCGCATAGAGTTCAATCCTCTTTAAGATTACGAGTACCCAAATGATTGAATCTTTTAATGCTTCAAGACTCGATCGCTCGCGTTTGGGTAGGGATCGAATCAAAGTGATTCTATCAATCGTGATCGACTCAGGTCTAGTAGGGATCTCCTGATAATTATGTACTCTTATATGGCTAGTACTTAGCTGTAGCGATCCTGTATCCTGCACAGTTTCCCAGGTAACATATACTTGTAGGTCCAGGTGAGTAAATAATAAAGTCCAAGACTTGAAACACAGGTGTAATTGTTCGCACAGAAGAAGTATACACACAGTTCTGGAGAAATCACAATTAGAAGGAGAAGATAGCGAAAAGTACGAAAGAATAACAGATAGCACAGAATTGAACTCGACTCAAACAAATAAGATAATTTATAATTTTTATTACAATTGTATGCAGAGCGTACGGATATCACTCGACTCTCTAAACTACCCGCATATCGGCCGCACAACGGCCGATGCGCACACGCTTCACACCGTTCATACGTTATGGCTATTATAAAGGCTGGCCCACACGGTGTCATAACCGACTACTGTAAAGATGTATTGTTATGGTTTTGTGTAATTATATTATTGTTGGGTAATGTTGAAGTATATATTGTATGTATGTATATAATGTATTTATAAAGTGTTATGTATAATAAATAAGTATAAATAATAAATATCTGTGCAATGTAGTGTCATAAGTAAGTTTAATGTATAGTTAGGTTTTATATAAATATGGGAACAAATATATAATGTATATTATGATACTGTGGGAGTAGCCCACATCACTCCCCCCCAGAGACCTGGTTAAGGGCGATAATAGTCCGGGAAATGTACGTGTCTGCCGGACCGTGTAACTTTGTTCTGGACTGGACCAGGACTTGGGGACGGTGGAGGTAACGTTGGTGTTATCTCCTCATCTGTCAGCATATATGCAGGTTTTAGACGGTTTATTGAAACGGTGACAGGTTTACCCTTAACAAGTATTTTGTAAACTTTGTCACCCTTCTCTAAAACCTTGTGCGGACCTGTATAGGCTGGTTGTAACGGCGCCCGCGAAGCGTCCTCACGTAAGAAGACGTAATTCGCCGACGCGAAATCTTTAAATACAAACGCCTTATGTTTGCTATGGCGAGAAGCTGGTACTGGCTGTAACTTCTCGGCGAATGATCGTAACCGACCTGTAAAATCGGTTATGTCAGTTGTACCAGGTGTGATGGTATCAAAAAATTCGCCGGGAAGTCTCAGTGGTTCGCCGTAAAGCAATTCTGCTGGGCATGCTTGCATGTCCTCTTTGACTGCACTACGGATGCCAAGCAGTACTAAAGGTAATATTTCTACCCAATTCTCATCAGCATGGCATGCAATGGCGGCTTTCAGCTGTCTGTGGAAACGTTCCACCAACCCATTGCATGCTGGATGATAAGCGGTAGTACGCCTGTGATGGAATCCAGCTACTTTTGCCAGATATCGAAACAGTGCGGACTCAAATTGCCGGCCGCGGTCTGTAACGATATCTGTGGGGCAACCGAACCTGGATATCCATCCAGATAGGAGGGCTTTGGCTACTGTTTCTGCAGTAATATCAGGTATTGGTATGACTTCCGGCCACCGTGTAAACCGGTCTATGGCAGTCAGACAATACCTGTATCCCTGTGAGACTGGTAATGGGCCTATAATATCAATATGGATGAACTTGAAGCGCGCACGAGGTAGATCAAAATTGTCCAAAGGGGCGGACACATGTCTCGTGATCTTTGCGCGCTGGCAAGCCAAACATGATTGGACCCAATCTCGACAGTCCCTTCTAATGCAGGGCCAAACAAATCTTGTGGCCACCAATTTGGTAGTCGCTTTGACACCAGGGTGGCTAAGGGAGTGCAGGCTTTGGAAAACTTGTTTCCTCAAAGCCTTTGGTACAAAGGGCCTGGGAGTCAATGTACTGACGTCGCAGTACAGCGTTACTTGACTTCCAGGGTATCGTATCTTTTGGATACGTAGAGAAGTGTTGGTGTCGGCTAAGTATTCAGCCAACTCCACGTCAGTTTCTTGAGCCTGGGCGAGACTGGCTAGACAAACTGGTGTGCCCAATTCTTCGACTCGTGACAAGGTATCGGCCACGACATTACTTTTGCCGGATATGTGTTGTATGTCCGTCGTGAATTGGGCAATATAGTCTAGATGGCGGAATTGTCTTGGCGAACAGTTACTCTTCCTTTCATGGAAGGCGTAACTGAGCGGTTTATGATCTGTGTAGACCGTGAAGTGTCTCGCCTCAAGCATATGACGGAAGTATTTAATTGCCTCATATATTGCAAGAAGTTCCCTATCGTATGGGGAGTACTTTTGCTGTGTAGGGTTCAGCTTTCGGGAAAAGAATGCTAAGGGTTCCCACGTCTGCCCTTTCAGCTGCTGTAACACAGCCCCGATAGCGACATCTGAAGCATCTGTCACCAATGCTAGTTTCGCCTCGCAATCTGGGTGTGCTAGAAGAGCAGCCCTGGATAAGCTTTCCTTGACTTCTGCGAAAGCCTTCAGGGCTTCGCCACTCAAGGTTATGGGCGTGGAGCCTTTGACCGCTCCGACCAAAAGGGCATTTAGAGGTGCTTGCGTTTGGGCAGCATTAGGCAGGAAACGCCTATAAAAATTTACCATTCCCAAAAACCTTCTTAAGGATTTAACGTCCTTTGGTGGGGGGAAATTACGGATGGCCTCTACTTTCTCATCGAGGGGTTTGGTTCCGCTCTCGGAAATATGGTAGCCTAAAAAGGTTACTGCTGGAGCTCCAAACACGCACTTCGATACATTGATGACCATACCGTAATTTCGCAGTCTGGTGAAGACCTGGCGTAGGTGGTCTTCATGCTGAGCCTCGTCCTTGCTGAAAATAATGAAATCGTCCAGATAACAATACACAAAGTCCAGCCCACGCATCATTTCGTCTACAAAACGTTGGAAGGTTTGTCCTGCGTTACGCAAACCAAACGTCATGTACGGAAATTCGAACATACTGAATGGCGTTGTTATCGCTGTTTTCGGTATGTCCTCCTTATTAACCGGGATTTGGTTGTACGCTTTAACCAGATCTATCGTGCTGAAGACTCTGCATCCTGAAATGTTAGAAGCAAAATCATGAATATGCCTAATTGGGTACTTGTCGGGAATGGTACGGGCGTTAAGCTGTCTATAATCGCCACAGGGGCGCCAGCCGTTGTCCTTTTTAGGAGCTAAATGCAGAGGAGATGCCCAGGGGCTCTCTGAAGGTCTTGCCGTACCATTGGCCAACATTGCCTCGAACTCTTTTTTGGCAATCTGTAGTTTGTCAGGTGCTAATCGTCTAGGCGAGCACGATACTGGGGGGCCGGGTGTGGTGCGTATATGGTGTGTAGTATTGTGTGGTATTGTTTTCAGTGTACCAGCTGGACGTGTAATTTCAAGAAATTCCTGCAATAACAAATTATGATATTTTGAGTTACCAGTCACAACTTTAACAGAAAAGATATTATTAGCATTATTAGCAAGTGAAGCTGGTGTAGAAAGAGTAGTAGTACAATCTATTAACTTTTGATTCTTACAATCTACAATTAAATTATAATGACATAGAAAGTCTACACCGATTATAGGTTTTGTAACGTCAGCTACCACAAAACGCCAAGAATATGTACGTCGAAGTCCCAGGTCGAGATCCAAGTGAGCGTAGCCATACGTATTGATTGTTGTCCCGTTGGCTGCAGTCAGTTGATACGTCGTCGGTGCACGTCGTTCACGCAGATGGGACCGGGGGAAAACACATAGGTCGCTGCCGGTGTCGACCAAAAATTGCGTCTTCGTGCCGCGGTCCGTCACGAATAGGCGACCTGAGGTTGTGGGACAGTCAGTTGTCGCCATTACTGAGTGCCCATGTCTTTTCCCGCCTTGTAGTCGCACGGTAGTATGCACTTGTTCGCCTTAGAACCGAATTTCCAGTGGTAATAACATACCGGAAAGCGGCGATAGTTGGAAGCTGAGCGTGACCTGCTGCGCGAAGAATTATGACGCTGTCGGTGTCTCGGACGGCTGCGGTCTGGGGTACGCGCTGATCTGGTAAACTTATCCAATTTAACTGTCAGATGCTCCACCATCTTCCTCAGTTCGGCTATTTCACTGCCGTGGTCCTTGCAGCTACTTGAGGTCGAAGCTGCGGCTACGCTGCAGGGTGTGACGATGTCGTGTACCTTGTCTGCCAAGTCCGCGAGTTGCTCGAGTGCGAGTGTTGGTTGCGAAGCTATCAATGTCTGCATGTTGCTCGGTAGGCGTTGAGTCCAAATAGTTTTAATAAAATCCGTTGGAACAGATGGTCCAGCCAAGTCTTGTAGATGACGTAGGAACTGGGATGGTTTGCGGTCACCAAGCTCCTCATGTGTCAATAGCTGTTTAACCTTCTTCTCATGGGATGCTGAGAGACGGCGTATCAGTTCAGACTTTATTTTCGCGTAGCATTGGCTAGCCGGAGGATTGATTATTATATCCTTTACTGCCTTCGCATGAGTCATATCAAGGTTAGTTATCACTTGCGTAAATTTTGTCATGTCATCGCGTATATTATAATTTTTGAACTGACCTTCAAGAAGAGCAAACCATATTTCTGGATCATCTGGCGAAAACGGTGGCACCTTGAAGTTAGGGATTTGTCCTACGGGTTGCCGGTTGTCATCGTCAGAAGTATCAACGGAGCGGCGCATTTTCTTTGGACGGCGGCGTTCAGTAACGCCCGCGTCGCCATTAGCCGATTTTACAGTATGTGCTGAATCACTATCGCTCATCGTGTTCGTTCGGTGTCACCAGATGTAGGGATCTCCTGATAATTATGTACTCTTATATGGCTAGTACTTAGCTGTAGCGATCCTGTATCCTGCACAGTTTCCCAGGTAACATATACTTGTAGGTCCAGGTGAGTAAATAATAAAGTCCAAGACTTGAAACACAGGTGTAATAGGCATGATGACTAATTTTGAAAAAATATTCTATTATGTACTTACCGGTATACTATTGCCGAAAATAATCATATTTTTGTATTAAACTTACAATTAATAGCATTATTTTCAATTATAAAATTACAGTTTGACTTTAGTTCCAAAACGAAGGCTGGTGCATGCCGCCATTTTGTGACGTCAGTCCGGTGTAAATATCTGTCCATCTGTGGGCTTTATTAGAGAAATAGAATTGTTTTATTCAATTTTTACGAGAACCTGAAAATGAATTCTAAATACAAGTTTTGTGGTGTGCCTCTGTGTAAAAGCACGTCAATAAAAACCCCTTATAAGTTACATGTTTATGTTTCAAACACGAAAACAATACGAGATAAGTGGCTAACTCTTGCACGAAGGGACCATAAGTCTAAATTCGTCGATTTATTTCTGTGAAGATCATTCTGATGTAAGTTATTTAGTTACTAATATACTATTATTAGTAAGATGTAAACCTACTAAATAATATTGGGCGTAAAAAACTATAATTGTTGGGGTTAGATTTTTTATCGTATACAAGGTAACAGACATTACAGTTTGTTACAGTTTGACAGTTGTTTGTTATACACCACCGGTATGACGTCATTCACTCTGATTGGTATTTAATAAAAAATGGCGATTATAGCTGAATTTTACTAATTTATTTATATAAAAATCACGAAAATCTCTCTATTATTATGCAAATGAGATTCATTTTTGGAATCAGTGAAATCTGTTCTAGTACTTAAAACCACAGTTTAATTGGTACTGAGTTACAGTCATCATGCCTATTGTTCGCACAGAAGAAGTATACACAGTTCTGGAGAAATCACAATTAGAAGGAGAAGATAGCGAAAAGTACGAAAGAATAACAGATAGCACAGAATTGAACTCGACTCAAACAAATAAGATAATTTATAATTTTTATTACAATTGTATGCAGAGCGTACGGATATCACTCGACTCTCTAAACTACCCGCATATCGGCCGCACAACGGCCGATGCGCACACGCTTCACACCGTTCATACGTTATGGCTATTATAAAGGCTGGCCCACACGGTGTCATAACCGACTACTGTAAAGATGTAGTGTTATGGTTTTGTGTAATTATATTATTGTTGGGTAATGTTGAAGTATATATTGTATGTATGTATATAATGTATTTATAAAGTGTTATGTATAATAAATAAGTATAAATAATAAATATCTGTGCAATGTAGTGTCATATGTAAGTTTAATGTATAGTTAGGTTTTATATAAATATGGGAACAAATATATAATGTATATTATGATACTGTGGGAGTAGCCCACATAGTTGTTGGCTGCTAACCAAAAGGTGCATTATTATGAAGAAAAAACCTTGGCCTCATCTCGCCCGGATCATGTGTCTTGTGTCTGGGGCGTTAATTATCTATGTCAGTATAATTTTAAAGGATTTTGTATCAATATTTTGGATGGCATAGTACACAATCTGCCTAGTTTGAGATCAGATGACATGGATGGTATGGATTTTCCTAGCATATTATAACAATTTTTTTTTATACAGTCTAGTGACGAGACAAACAAGACGTTCGCCTGATAGTAAGCGATACGTCGGCCTATAGACAGCTGTAATGCAATGCCTTTCGTCACCCGAGACATTAGTTAAGTCTCCTGTGTCTGGTAATTTCACCGCCTACATTGCCCTTTACACTGCTGCTTGGCGGCAGAATATCTGACACTACGGTGGCACCTACCTGGAGGGTCCTTTGCATAAGGGACCTACCACCTAGTCAGTGGCGTAGCTTGCCTTAGATGGGCCCCGTATCAAAATTTGTTGGGGGACCCAAATTATGGTACGGCCTAAGAGATTATGTGAGAACATGGATTTTACAAATTGTTGCTTACACATATTCGGGGCCCCTGTAGCCTGGGGGCCCCGTATCATTGATACGGTTGATACGGCGGTAGCTACGCCCCTGCACCTAGTAAATGCACGGAAAGGGCCTACTCAAATGGTACTCAATATAACGTTCGGCCAGCGCACTGTGGACATTCAGCATTAGATCTCGCTGATTGACATATAGTAAAGGTCATACTATTTATTTCGACGCGAGAACAAATTATTTTAAATTGTAATAAAATAGAGCTATATGTATAACTACACACCGTAATAGTAGTCGCGTTGTTAGGTACGGCGTCGGCGGCCGCTCCTTTTCTTCTTTGTAATAAAACTTCGTTCTCGCGCGCTGCACCCTCTGTTTTCTTTTGTTCCACAGTAATAAATCTGTAAACGAATTATTAGTTATAAGGTATTCTCGGCGACTTTACCTACACAATGTTATCCTGCAATAATGGTATTCTCTACGTAAAATTATCTTAATACCGTGTCTGCGGTCTATATATGATCTCAATACAATAAATATGTCAAAGCGAAGTGAAGCAGCTTTTTTTTTCTCCTCGAAAGGAACAGCAAGAGAGCGAGACCAGTTCTACACCATGATAGTGTGCCGCAGATATGTTAAGTGCTTTATTAAAGACGGGTCCGTTGGTCTAACGATTAGGCACCCCGGGCGCTACAGAATAGGCCATGAGTTCGATTTTCAACTAGGCAAAATATATGTGTGAATGAAATATAAAAAGGTATATAAATATTTGTATGAGTGGTCTGAAAGAATCAAATAAATATGCGAAGGTGGCTATGATTAGCAAGTGTTCAGTATCACCGTGCAGCATATTCTTATCGAATAAAGAATCAAATGGAACATATCTTGGCGGCTAGGATTACTACGAAGTGTGTTGACGCTCACTTGAGGTCCTGCAGCATGTCCTTGACGTTGTACATGGATATGAGCGAGGTGGTGGCGGCGGGGATGATGATGATGGGTGTGCGCGAGGGTCGCTTGGCGCCTCCCGGAGGTCGCGCAGCCGCCGCCGGCAACAGCTCCCGTCTACCAGGCGTACCGTTCTCTGTCAACCACATGACCACTTACTTACCAGTTTAGGTGATATTTTCCTTCTTTTCGTGCTGCTATACGACTTTAGCTCGCGAATAATCGCAATCCGGGGTATTTAGAGGCCATAGTGTATTTGCTATCTTAACAATAAGTAACCACTTGTTGGCCGTAAGTATTGTATAAATATTAATCACACTCGGGCCTCAGGCAGGATTCCACGATGAAGAAAACGCACGCACAATCTCACACATAAATCACAAAGGTTATTTATTACTTAGCCATAATGACACCTATTTTTATAATCCGCAGGCAAGATTAACGCAAACAAATGATTCCAGTGCTTCACAGCTTCCCTATAAACGATAGCCACCATAGCGCATCGATAAATCATAAGATAAGCTTGTTTTGCAAATCGGAGATCACAGGTTCAAATTCCGAGGGGAGCAAGATCTTTGTAAACTTGTTCCCTACGGCTTAGGACAATACACCAAATTGTCTGGATAGTTAAGATGAACCCTGCATCGGAAGGGCATGTAAAACGTCGTTCCTGTGTCTAATCTCTCCCCGTCGTGTCGGTATTACGTCTCATCGGATAGTAAGAGTAAAAAAATAAAGAGTGCACTTGTATTTACGCAAGCACTTGTGCACTATAATATCTCCTGCGTAGATGGCTGACCTTGTGAAAGGCCGTGGTCGCATCGGAGGACGACATTATTGTTATAAACGATGAAGCAAAACGTTTCGTCCGGAATGTATGAACGTCCACAATCGACAACATTGAGTGGAAAGGTACGCTCAGTATCCCAGACAGTTAGATTTTAAGTTTAGTTTGACACATAAGCCTATATGTCATAGATCAAGGTTCAAATCAAAATATCAAATGTAGCAGTTTCCAGTCACTCTTATTCATCGAAACATCAATGTGGGTGTCAAAAGTACTTCATGAGGCGGGTTCAAAGTATACATGTGTATATGTTTGGGGCCGTCCATTAATCACGTGAGGCTCGAAAGGGGGGGGGGAGGGGTTCCGAAAAAACTCACGAAATATCACCAGGATGGGGGGAGGGGTACAATGAGACATCACGTGTATTTATTTTTCGTTGAATGCACGATTTATAAACCAAACAGGCGCACGTGCCCTGGCCCCCTGTTGCCGCCAACGACTTCCCCTTCATCATTTAATCAGTTACCTGTATTTAAAGCAAATATTTCGAAAATTTCAATATAGTTTGTACAAAAAAACACACGTGATTTTGGGTAGGGGGGGGGGGTTTAGTTTAAAACCTCACCACATATCACCAGGAGGGGGGAGGGGTTAAAAAGTTGCTAAAAAACATCACGTGATTAATGGACGATCCCTTTAATATACAACGAAGTTAGACTGTTTTGCAAACATACTTGTCCAGTGGGTGCGAATCGAGATATCGTAGATACTCAGCCGTAGATGGTGCCCTAGGACGTCCATTGAGTAAGACGGCGACTCGCGGTTGCGACACCCATCCCACTGTGACAGGTTCCCAAAGGGCTATAATGCGCCCCCCGGCGGCGGGCTCAAAGGCAAGACGCTGAGGGGTACCTGGTACAGATCCCACGGGAAGTCCCCCTCTTATGTGCTAATGCGACAGCCGCGGGGGTTTTAATGGGTAAGAATCCCGCATACTCCGGTTGAGCCCTACAGGTTCCCGGGGACGTATAGGTTTCCTACGCGAGAACAAAAAAAAAGTACGCACGTGGCATCTGGCGCGGATGGTTCGGCGTCTGAGGCGCGCGCGCTGCTACGGGCACGCTGGGACCCTCCGTCACTGACTTCAATGTCATACCGTGGTAGGTACCCATAGTGTCGATTTTAAAGCCCTCGGTCTCTGCAAACAAACATAAAATTTATAATGTACGATTTAGATTCTAAAGCCTATCTTATAAATTGTTCAGTTTATTTTGTGTCATCTTTTAATACTTATCGATTTGGTATTAAAATCTGCACTAAGTGGCGGATAATGATTCATTATCGGACTTAATGCAGCAATTAGTTCTTAATAATATAAAAATTTAAGTTTCTTTAATCTTTATAAGTATAAAACAAATTGTTATCGTTTACTTCAACTTAAGTACACAATTGACTCAGATGCGAAATTCACAATAAGTTACAGAAATTTATTTTAGAAACCATAATATTCTGGGACAATCAATACATAGTGATCTGATTCCAAACTAGGCAAAGCCTGTAATAGTCACCATAAAACTGACATGACAAACAGACATGTCCATGCACACAGTTAATGCTTGTCCTGGGTTGAAATCCACCCCACGAGCTATTGGGTAGTGGCCTAATCACTAGACTAAAGAGCTCGTCACAATACGGGATGTGATTTTAACTACATTTTATTTGTTATCAGTCGAATTTTTGTGTACGAGTTCTGTTCTTGTGTAAAAATTGCTTCTATACATAATTATGAAACTTTCAAGTATCAAAAAACGATAGAGTATGACAGTTCAGAACAAGATACAGTACCTTCCTTCTGCCTAATGAACCTCTCCTGATCGTATCTGTTATACTGCGTCTGTTGAGCGGGCAGCACCGTGGGCGGCGGCATGACCACAGGCAGCGGTCTGGGCACGCCCGACCGGCCTTCTTCCCGTGCCCGAATACTACCCAATAAGGCCAGTATACTTTTTAAAAACGTCTGAAAAATTTACATACTTTGAAGTCTTCAAATCTTTATACGACAAAATTGTGTAGCTGGATGTATACGTTCCAAATTACTCACTTTCCCATTGCTCTGTAATACTGTTGTCCTAGTCCTCCATTGTCTTTCGCGGCTGATGATATCTTTGGTAAGATCAACATCATAGTCCAGAATTGCTCTGAAATCTGATCCAACTACGCCCAGTGTGTCTGAATAATCGTTACTCTTGATTGTGGTCCTTTTCTTTGCGAGACGCTTAGCTTTAATAGCAGCTATCTTCTCCACTGACATGGCCTCAGAGAGAGACCTTTTAAAAATGAAGGTTTGTTAAGGTGAATGTAGTGTTACAAAAACCTGATTGGGAACCCCAAAAAAGCTAGTGTTGATTAAACATAAAAGTTATGATAAAAAATAACAATAACTGGAAACACAATGTAATGCAAAGAAAGCATCGTAACTTACCTACATTTTCTGTGCTTAGTATTGCCTACACCATTATACATAGAATAATACATTGTTGGTAGTACCTAAGTTGGCAAAACTTGAATTCGACATGTCACATATTTACCAAGTTTTTAAAATCCGTACTTGCACCTGGCTCAACACTAATAAAAAATCAACCAACTCATACGTTATAAAATCCTCTTCTTAAAGTTTTTTTGTATATAAACATTTAAAAGGTCCCCAGAGACCATTACTTTCTTGTATTTGTATTCTCGTATAAATAGTCTCATATTTGATCAAATATAGGTCATTCATCCCCACAAATAATCTTAACACTACGACATGCATGTCAGACATTCATTTTGGGTGTTATTTTTTGGTTTATACAATATACAAATTAAATATTTACAGATTTAGGCGGGTCACTAATGACGACCTTGGGTGCCCTCTCTTTGAAAATGGAGTGCCCTTCTCTCGAAACCTTTACGAATTTTCAGAGAATGTGAGTTTTCCTTAACTTAACCCCGTTTGTCTCAAGAAATAAAATGAAAATTGAAAGTAAAACATATTTATTCTCAATACATGTTACAGTACTTAATATCTAAAGACAGCTTGTATGACTGATACTATTGGTGAGTTCAGAGTTGGGTTTAATCCTCTCACTAGATATTTTGGGGTCCCAACAGTGAAAAAATACATTAAATATTATCTTCAGTAAGTGATATGGCACCACACAAGTTTACAGCTGCCAAGTATGCAATGTTGCTTATAGGTAAAATAAAACTTCAAAAAAACTGAAATTGAATCCTGTTCTCTCAACTTTAATGTTACTAGCATAGCCCTAGTACATAGAGGAGACGTTATTATGTTGTTGCGGTAGACAAAGGGAGCAAAGTGTGCAATAGTCAACATAAAACTGTTAGAATTTTATTTTCTACAATTGCTTTTAATCTGATAGCGAATTCGTTATTATAGAATTCAAGATGATCAATACAAAAAAAAAATCTTGGTCACATGAGAGATCTCATGACATCACGTCTTCCAAAACATGAGACTGACTACGGTAGTGTTAAAACTTGTAATTCATTTTAGTTTTATTATTTTCCGTAACAATATTAATGTGCTCTATCGACTAATTGTTTTGCAAGGCTTGACGTCATACAAGATGCTAAGACAACTTGAGAGTGTTTTGGTGGGAGAACTGAAATTCAATTATAAAAATACAGTTTACATTGTGTGTTATGTTTATATTTTTATAAAATAGACTACAAAGCATAACAGTTTCTCAAAAGTCAACTAGATTTACTGACCCCTCCTCTGAGTGAAGTAAAATCTAAGCATCTTGTCCTACCAACCGTGAACCTACCATCACAAAGGTTTAGCAGATGCAGTGTCTATTTAGACCATAATTGAATGAATCTGGGCAAAAATTCTAAACCCAAATTTGGGTTAAAGTCTTCACAATTAGGATGAAAATGAATCTTATGTATAGATAGAGCCTATTTGGTCTTGCAATGGGCTTGGTGTGATAAGTATGAATAGTTTCTCACTTGATATTATCCACCGTGACGGAGGCTTCTTTTGGTGCATCAAGACGAGCAGCAAGCTGTTCTCGAACTTTCTGCACATGTGTTTCCTCAATGCGAGGCTTCTTGGCAGCAGATTCGCCTCCATCATTGTCATGGGATCGTTTTACCTGAAATAGGATATCTTTGTTTAAAAATTGGTTATGATTTTTTTTTTATCTAGCTTAATTTATGTACACACAAACAAAAGATATAGAAAAAGTACCATAGGATAAAACAAGTACAAAGTATTATTTATGTTACAACATTTTCATGCATTACTTTTACCTTGACTTTAAGGAACAAGTTCATTCTTCAATCAATAAATTTATATACAAGAAAGAAAAAAATAAAAATAATAAATTTTATAAACCATGGATAAATAAAGAAATATTAAAGCTAACTATACGAAAAAAAGAATTGTGGCGTATATACAGAATAGGTAAAACTGATAATATGTACCAGAAATATAGAGCTGTTAACAACAAAATTATCCAACTCACTAGAGCAAGAGCGCACTTTGAATCAAATGTCATTAACACAGGACCCAAATCTTTTTATGGATTCATAAGGAAGCAGCGACACTCCAAAGTCAGCATTCCGTCTGTTTTAAAAGATAGTTCAGACAACCTAACAATGGAACCGTCACAAATTGCGGAATTGTTTGCCGATCAGTTCGAGCGAAGCTTTGTCAGAGGCTGACGGTCTTTTACCAGTTATAAGCTTGCCTAGAGTTGAAGCATCACTCTGTAGTTTTGAAATCACTGGTGAAATGGTTCGGAAGGCGCTACTTACATTTGATGATACGTCAGCTACGGGTCCTGACGGAATTGCATCCATTTTAAAGTGCTTACCAGCGCTTATAGAGAACATTACCAAAATTATGAATATATCTCTAGAAACTGTACGTGTGCCCACTGACTGGAAAGTCGCCATTGTAGTGCCTATATATAAAAAAGGTGATAAATTGTTGGCTGTTAACTACAGACCCATTAGTCTGAACGGTGTGTCATGCAAATGCTTGGAAAAAAATATTGCCGACAAACTGAGGCAATTTCTGACCGCAGAAGAAATAATACTAGATGAACAACATGGCTTCATCCCAAAACGTTCAGTAACTACCAACTTACTAATGTATGTCAATGAGTGGGTGAAGAATCACGACGAGGGGAATCCCACCGACGTGGTTTACCTTGACTACGAAAAGGCATTTGACCGTGTACCCCTGCGACGTCTTATACATAAAATGGAGCATTTTGCAATTCGCAGGAAAGTATTATCCTGGATTTGTGACTTTTTATCAAACAGAACATTCTGTGTACGAATTGGTAATACACTATCCACGGCTCGTCCGGTGCTTAGCGGCTGCCTTAAGGATCAGTGCTTGGTCCCCTGCTCTTTACACTATATTTGACAGACCTAAAGAATACGCTACAGCTTCCGTTCACATTATTTGCCGATGACACAAAGTTTTTTGGAAATCCTTGTACACAATTCCAAGACATCCAAAATACCATACTTAACTGGACTACACAATGGTTATTGACCCTGAATGCAGCAAAGTGCACCGTATTACATATCGGTAATAATAATCCTCATAAATCATACTATCTTGGACTCGAACTGCTTACACCGGTAACTACGCAAAAAGACCTGGGTGTCACTATAAGCAAAGACTTGAAGTGGGAACCTCACATCACTGGCGTTGTCAAAAAAGCAAACTCCATGTTATACTTGGTGAGAAAAGCATTTAAGTGTATGTAACTTAATAGAGACATATAAAATCCTCACTGACCACTATGACGTCCCAGGTATGAAGGACATCTATGTATGGGATAAAAATACCCACCTTCGTGGGCATCCTTTGAAATTATGGCCATTACCATCCAAAAGGAAACCCTTGAAACATTTTCTATCAAACCGTGTTGTAGCTGAATGGAACAAACTACCAGAAAACATTGTGATGGCTCCAATGTTAAATGCTTTCAAGAATAGACAGGACAAAATACTGCAAGCAATATGATACATACGCATCAGTTTTATAAGCTGCTAGTGTGCTTACTAAATAATAATAATAATAATAAAGTGTCTCACACCAGGAACATTGCTGAAATTGTATAAAACTTACATTAGACCACTATTAGAGTATGCTTATGTGGTATGGGACCCCTACTTTAAGAAAGATATCACGCTTTTGTAAAATGTTAAGCGAAGAGCAACTAAGATGGTGGGAGCTACGAAACAAACCTTACGATCAACGTTTGCGTGAACTTGGCCTTACATCTCTTGAAAGCCGTAGAAATAGAGGAAGTCTTATTGAAACATATAAAATTCTCAATGGCTACTACAGTGTTCCAAGATTAGAAAACTTATACAAAATGAATAAAAATAAACATTTGCGAGGGCACTCATTAAAACTATGGAGAACATCATCAAAGAAAAACTCTCTGAAAAACTTTCTTGCAAACTGTGTGGTTACAGAGTGGAATAAGCTCCCTGAAAGTGTGATAAAGGCACCCACATTGAACTCTTTCAAGAACAGACTCAACAACATCTCCAAATCTTAATGATACACACGCATCAGCTAGTAGCTGCTAGTGTGTTTATAATCTATACTTATTATATATATATATATACTTATTATAAAATAAAGTCGCTCCCGCTGTCTGTCTGTCCCTATGTATGCTTAGATCTTTAAAACTACGTAACAGATTTTGATGAGGTTTTTTTTAATAGATAGAGTGATTCAAGAGGAAGGTTTATATGTATAATATTATATTATATATATTATTAATATATGCATAAATTAGTTGAGAAACACTGATAATTTTAGAGGTTTCTAATGTGATGTCGTAAATAAATATATTTTTTTGTGCTTACATTACAAACACTGGCTGAACCCTACGAGATAGATTAAAATAATGTACTACAGTATTGTACACCTTAAGAAGGTCTACAAAAAAGTCTACGGTGGTATATGTTTATCTCTGCGGGATAACCCACAATAACCATTTTTTATCCTTTCTATGAGAACTACTTTTTATGAGAAGTAATTAACTATTAATAAATTGTTGTTAGCATGAATTTGTCCCTTCTTCAATATATGTAACGTAAACTTCACTAATATTAACACCAATGACAAAAAAGTTATGAATGTTGTTCATACCACTAGGTTAAGGTTAAGCAACATAAGGCAAGGTCATTAAATAGATGGGTGATGGCGGCGACGACTCAGAGGAGGACGGTGACGGGGTTGCGAGCCCCATCCGCGTGATCACGGTGCCAGGTTTCCGGGAGCTATAATGCGCAGTGAGGGGTATTTGGTGCAGATCCCACTGGAGTCTAATGTGGCGATGCGACGGTCGCAGGGGTTTAAGTGGGTAAGAATCCCAGATACCGTGATTGACGAGGATACACGTATAGAACGAGAGGAGGGTGCAAGAGAGGAGAGAGAGGGAGAGGAGAGAGGGAGAGGAGAGAGGGAGAGGAGAGAGGGAGAGGAGAGAGGGAGAGGAGAGAGGGGGAGGAGAGAGGGAGAGGAGAGAGTGGAGGGGGTGTTGCGGTGAGGGATAAGGTACAGTGGGGCAAGGGGGGAGTGAGGGTGAGCAAGGTGGGAGAAGAGAGAGGGGAACGGGGTTCAGAGGGGACAACGGGGAGAGGAAGAGGGGGAGTGTGACGGGGACCGAAGCGGGAGGGGGAAAGAGAGAGAGAGGAGAGTATAGAATTAGATTTTTCTTATAAGAGAGAGAGAGATGGAGAGAGAAATAAATCAAGGGAGGAGAGAGAAAAGGGGAGCAAAATGTAATAAAAGCGCGGGCGGAGCTGCGCGGGTCAGCTAGTATAATAATAATAATTACATCAATGTTCCCATGCAAGGATTTGATAAAAGACAAATAAAAAAATAACAATAGTAGTTTTACTTTCTTTCACCTTAAGGACTAATGAAAATGTCATCTAAAGTAAAGCATGTTAAAGTTATGGTCTGTTTATGTTACCAGTAACATACTGTAGCTGTTCGAGTAGCATGATTAAGTTTTTATAGTTTTTTGGAGAGTTATAATAAGGATTCACCATTTTATAATTTGTTGACTACAAAACATTCTTATAAAGGCAGTGGCATGCACAGAGGGTAAACAAAAATGTTTTCAAATATTACAGGCTCAAAATAAATTTAACTGTCCCATAAAAAAGTAATGTTAATACCTGAATCTCTTTACTGATCTTGGATGATCTGATCTCTTTATTGTAGATTATTTGTAATATAAATAACAATATAATATAATAATAGGTATATACGAGAAGTCAGAGTAAGCAGCCTTTTTGTTTGTATGGAATTTGTGAATAATATTACTATAAATAATGTATTTAAATGCAAACAGATGGGTTTTTAAAATCAGCTTATTTATAATTATACTTGAGATTCAAACTCATAAATATCTACAAGTCTAAACAACTCAAGACAATTTTTTCTCTCTCCTCTGTGCACTACACTGCAGTCTGGGATACTTGTCCATTTCTTACCTGTGTTGGTATTTCTAGCGGTGCACTTTTGTCAATGGAAGCACAAGTAACCGTTTCTCCATTCAAATATGCTAACAGTTCCTTACGATCAGGGCGACAGACGGCAGGTATATTTGCTGCCTATATAGAAAAAGAAATGCTAAGTGTCTAGCTTAAAAAACATGTAAGTCACCACATAGAAAAATGTAGTTGTACTTACAGCTGCTTGTCGAACATACACTGGATGTGTAAGCTGAACATTTTTAAGAATGAACAGTAGACACTCCAATGTATAATATTCCTTGTCACTACCTTCTTTTCCAGATCTAAAAGCAAACAATTTGAATATCAGGCGATTGACACATATGTATTGCATACATTACTTTACAACTTCCAATGCCAACTAGACTTACCCCCACATGAGATAATTAGTTTTGACATTTTTAGGCCACGAGAATTCGCCAAATATTATTTGATTATCACGTTCAATTATTTCCTTTTTATTTACGTTGTACTGACGAAGTAAACTCAATGGATCCGCCATGATTACTTATTTCATTTGCTTGCTTGCTGTCGTTTCACCTTTTATATAATAACGTTTTATCAATTATGCACTGACATACACGTATTAAATATTTTAAAACATAGTTACTGCAAAGAAATTAGATAGTTATTCTTTATTTTATTCATATTTTCTTTCGGGTTAGAATTTTTTTATGGAAATAAACACACCAATCTACCACCAGGCCAGTGACAGCATTAGTTCCAAATGTTCCGTTTTGGCGCTAATGTCGCAATAAGAACAGCCATCTTGGACGCCATTTTGGTCACGTGGCCAAGCGCGGTCCGGCTCTGAGTCCGCCATACCATACTTTATCGACTTGTCATTGTGTTATAGCCGAGTTGAGCGTTTTGTTTGTTTCTTGTGAATTTCCTTGCATTTTCCCGAGTTGAGATCCTTGAGACGCAAATTCTCCTCCGTTATTTACCGATTGTGCAGGTGATAGTGTTACTTTCGTCATGGGAACCCAATATAAATGTTGCGTTGGTGGTTGCAATGCAACAAGTAAAAGCCACCGGCTTTTTTGTTTACCCAAGAACGATAAGCTTCGCAATGTTTGGCTATCTTACCTAGTGCCCACAAACTCCCTCCTCATTGGACTTACTAAAGAACAGCTACTAAGAAAACGTGTGTGTGAAAAACATTTTGATAGTAATCAGTTCGACGGTGAAGGCCGAAGACTTCGGTTTTCCTACCCTTATCTGCTTACCAGTAAAGAAATAGCCCACGGTGCACCTCTTAGTACATCAGGTGAGTTATTATTTCACTATATTATTGTGAATACTTAATGTTTCCCAGATCGTATTAAACCATCGTGGTCTATTTTTTTAACATTATTAAACATCTATGCAGTAGATATTATACTGCACAAATGCTTGTGCAGGCACAGGTGCACTCTTGTCCTTTACTCACAATTCGGTGGGATAAAAGACCAACTGCAGGCGCAGGATCTATTTTATATGCCAATCCAACGTATGGATCATCTTACTTTTCAGACAATCAGTGGATCGGCCCTAGCCAGTAAGGAATAACTAAAACAAATTGGTTGCTCCCTACAGAAATTAAACCTGCTTCCTCTGGTTTTATGCGGTTCGGTTTTATGCCTCCATCCGGCTTCTCGCTAATATACTACACTATAATATATAATACAGTATTCTTATAATACTATAGTAGCTATCAGCGTTCCCATTGCAAGTGTATGTGTTTGAACTACAAATAAATAAATATGTAGTAACAAATAACTTACATTTACAATAATCTTCAAACTCCAGTGTAAATACATACTAGACAATGGTCCCATTATGTTCTTATGTATAATGTTCATGTACAGCTGATAGAAACATACAGCATTCATAAGCGTTCTGTAACAGAGCAGCTGAACATTATACATAAGAAATTTATGGGACCATTGTCCAGTAGTTAGACAACCGGCCACCACCCAATAGGCTGTGGGTTCGATTCTCACCTTGTGTCTAAACCTTATCTTTATCTATATAAATATTTATATCAGTTTGTTGGTTGTCATAGTACTTACTGACTCTGCCTAGTTTGGGATCTGATGAATGTGTTTGGATTGTCCCAGTAGAAAAAAAAAGAAATCATTCAGGTTCTTTAGCTTAAGTATTCTAAAAATAAAAATACAATGTTTCAGAATGGAATGTCAAAATTGAACACAATTACACCAAAGAGCAAGATGAGGAGGATGTTATTGGACCTGAGCCAGCAATATTAAAGTTTGGTGTGTATATTAAATCCCTAATTGGTTACTATAATATCTAATAGTTAGGCTAAATGATTGCCTGCCTTATGCCAGGTAGAGGTAAACATATGTGTGAACAGCACAAAATACTGATACACTTATGTACTAATTGTGTTATTGTATTTCTTGATGTTAATATGTATATTTTTTTTTAGAAACAAATCGTTTGGAGCATAATTACTCCAAAAAACAAGATGAGAGTATTGCTATAGAATCATCATTAGTGACTGCAGAGGCAGGTGTGTATTTTACCCAACTAAAAATAATGGAAGATTTTGTTTTTATTATTAGAATGAGTAAACCATTATAGTGATTCCCTATGAATTTTGTCATGACAGGACAAGTCAAAGTAACAAAACCCATCACACTCAAATTATTTTTTTTTATTGTAAATAGGCTTAACGCTAGCACTTTTAAATGGTCAATTTCTTTTAAAAGCTACCACCGGATCACAACGCAGCCTCAACTGAGATGATCCGGCAAGAAACTCAGTGGGCTTGTCATTTTTAAACAGTGTTTGTGTTGTTACAATTGGATCAGCATCAGCGATAGTAGTGGGACCAGTCTCCCCATGCAGGTGATAAAATATAGATAAATAACACCCAGACACATGGTAGGAATTGAACCCATCACCTATTGCGTGGATAGTAGCCAGGGTGTCTAACCACTAGCCCCATGGGCCCATCTATTAATTCAGAAGAATATACCATAATTATATGTTTCAGATGTAATATTGGAACAGCCTTCATGTTCAGGCATAGGGGTTAATATAGAAATAATGCCTGACACCATGCAAAGAACAGAACAATCTCAATCTCAAGAGCAAAAAGGTAGTTATGATAACAAAAAATATGTCCTCCTGGCTTATACAACCACGGCAGCAAAAATTTCACAAGATCAGTCAACTATATTGGAGATATTATAATGCATAAGTGCACTCTGTTCCTTTACTCTCACAATCCGATGGAATGGAAGACCGACACCACTGGGGAGAGATCAAGTGCAGGCAGACTTTATATGCCCATCCAATGCGTAGATCATCTTACTTTCCAGACAATCAGTTGGTTGGCCTACTTTGTCATAGCCTGTAAGGAACAACAACACAATTTTAATTCAGAATCTCTGGTTTGCAGCTGCGCCACGAAGACTATGTGGGTGTGATAAATGTAGCCTTATATACAATTTTAGAAAATTAATCAGTGATACTGAGTAAAAACCAGCTCTTTTTCCCAAAATAAGAAAAGCAAAAGGATCAACCTCTCCTATTTCTTATCCTAATGTTGGTTTTGTGTTTATCTTTATAATGAGTGTTATGACTTTAACAAGGTTTATATTTCTTTTCAGGTCCCTCAATTAAGAGGCTTGGATCAAAGAAAAGGAAGTTTATAAAACAAGTTTTAAATATAACAGCAGATAGTTTGCATGACTCAGCCTCACAAAGGCTAACTGAAGCACAAACTCTATTAAATAAGAGTGAACTGTTGGACAAATTTAGTTTATTAAATAAACAAGCAAAAACATTTTTGTTAATGCAGTGTAAACAAGTGGGTAAACCTAAAATGGCCAGAAGGTTTACTGTTGAAGAAAAATTAATGGCATTGCTCCTCATGAAACAAAGTCCCAAAGGATATAAATTATTAGAAAAAATGTTTGCCTTACCTAACAAGAGGACTTTGCTGCGCTTATCTGAAAAGGTTTCAATGGAACCAGGATTAAATCATAAAATATTTGACTATATTGCTCACAGTTGCAAAAATTGGGATGTGCAACAAAAACTGTGCACTATAGTATTTGATGAGGTTGCATTGACTCCTCATTTAACTTTTAATGAAAAGAAAGAAAAAAATCACGGATTTGTGGACGTAGCTGGAGAAAGAAAAATGCGTTATTGCGACCATGCTTTGGTTTTTATGATTAGGGGAATATGTTCTCCTTGGCGACAGAGCATTGCATATTATTTCTGTGAAGGCACAGTCTCATCAGCTGAGCTACAAAATATATTAAAACAAATAGTATCACAAGTAGCTCTAACTGGGTTAATTCCCTTGGGTCTTGTTTGTGACCAAGGGTCCACATTTCGTACAGCAATGAGGCAATTTAGAGAAGATACCATTCATTTAAGGAATCTAAAAGGTGTTCATGATGGTTAGTAAATTATGGTTTTAACCCTTTGGAGCGCGGGCCTATTTTTTTTGCGCAGTTTTTTGTTGATACGATTCGAGCCAACGGGCCCCGAGTTTTTAATTACTTTAGAACAAAGCTTTTTTATAATAACAGTATTAAGTAAACTTTTTTTTTCAGATGGATCAATTAATATTGCTGGACATGATTTAAGTTTATTTTATGACCCACCACATCTTCTGAAAGGGTTAAGAAATATTTTTTTAACCAAAGATATCATTTGGAATGGAAGCACTGCAAAATGGAAAGATATTGAATATATTTATGATATTGATAGTAAATTAGGGCACACAAGAGCCTTGCCGAAATTGACAGCCCACCATGTAGATCCCAAGAAAGTAAAAAAAATGAAAGTCAGTGTTGCTGCTCAAGTACTAAGCAACCGAACTGCTGCAATGCTGAAATACACTAATGCACTTAGTGAGTATGCGTTTTTAAAAGTATCATGTTTAAATATAACTTTATTTAAATAACTAGCTGACCCACGCAGCTCCGCCTGCGCTATTTTTACGTTAACTAAACTTTTAATAACAGACCTTCGCATCGAATACATAACTTCCTTTTTTATAGTCGGTTAAAAACTGGGACCCACTTTTTACTTGCTCTCCGAAGCACGGACCCGTTTTGTTCAAATGGCGTTAAACGGTCACCCATCTATTTAATGACCTTACCTAACGTTGCTTAACCCGATCGATTACAATACCTTGATAACAACTCTCTATGAGTGTTCCCTTACTAATATTTGATTTGAAGAAAAATTGATAAAATCGGACCAAGCGTATAACCAAGTACCCATTTTGACTTTAATCCCCTCTCCCAAAAGAACCGTGCTAGATTACGGGATAAAAAGTATCCTATGTCCTACCTCGTAGTAAGATCTCAAAACATGCCAAGTTTCATTTGAAACCATTCAGTAGTTTCGGCGTGATGCGCAGCCGTGATACAGACAGACAGACAGACCGACAGACAGACAAAAATTAAAAAAATTACATTTTCGGCCTCAGTATCGGTTATAGAATGCCCTCCAAATATAATTTTCAAAATATCTTCAATGTACAGAATTGGACCTATTACAGTTTTATTATAAGTATAGATAAATACCCTAAGTAAAGTAGGGTAAATAATTTATATTCTATTTATTTGGAACATAAACAATACTTGTACAGAGTACTTGTTTAATACTAGCATTAAAAATAGTTATAAACTAGTTACTGCATCTTCTAACATACATCCTGAGCATTTGTATTTTCATAGTATTAATTAGGTATTTGGCCTTTCAACAATTTGTTTTTAAATGATTAACGTTAATTGTAAAAATGTTTATAATTTCAATACGAAAATAGACTGAATATAGGTACTACTACATCATCCTAATGATAAATATAATAGCACCTAGTATTAAATTATCAGGTGATGTTGATATAAATATAAATATACCCAATATCATTTTCAGATAATCTACGGAATAATGAATCAGAAAACACCATGGGCACAACAGCAGAAGTTGTTGAATTTTTCGACACTTTGTTTGATAGTGTCAATGGCTATCCTGGTGGTTCAAAAAGAGGGAAACTAAGACGAGCTGTGAAGAAAAATACACCACATCATTTATTCTGGGCAGAAGCTATTCAAAAGATTAAAAATATACATTTTCTAGACAAATGTAGTAAACTTGCACTACAATCAGGAAAACCTAGACTCGTACGAGTGCCATCCCTGCAAGGCTGGATTACAAGTCTTGAAAGTTTTATTAGAATATCTAAATTATTATTTGACAAATATAGTGTGGACTATTTTTATCCCAGGCTTATAAATCAAGATCCACTTGAAAATTTTTTCGGTCGTATAAGGGCCCTCAATTACAGAAATATTAATCCAGATGCAAACACATTTATATATGCATTCAAATCATTAATGTTGTCTAATGTGCTTAGTCCTCATTCAAAATTTTCAAATTGTGAAGAGGATAATGGGGAAACCATATTAGATGTCGGTTTTCTTTTTAAAACTGATAACGAAAATAAGGAAAATTACACAAGTTCACCTCCATCCTCTTCACAAGATTACCCAAGGGAAAAATTAACAGTCGATCAGGTGGTGATGGAAAAAATTAAAGTGCATTGCTCAGCTTACACTGCTGGGTACATATGCAGAAAAATATCAAAGTCCATAAGGTGCAACTCATGCTTGAAAACGTACACAAGTAGCTCGGTAGAAAAAGTTCACACTTATATACAATTTAGGGAATACAAAACTTTGAAAAATAATAATTTATCATATCCTACTGAAAGACTTTTAATCTTATACAGGGACGTAGCTCAATTAGTGCATAATTATTTAAATGATAATTGCTATAAAAATAATATCAAAAGCAACTTGGTGAGAAAAATATTGAGCACAATTAGGTTTTCTTGGTTAGGGTGCTCTAAACATAATAATGAAGTAAAGAATTTGTTTATACAAGTTTTAATTCGATTACAAGTGCATAATTGGTGCAATATAATAAATAAAATATTAAAAGGTGATGTGGAGGCTAAGTATATAGCTAAAATGGGAGAGCCCCAAAAACGGGCCCTTGATAAATATAAAAGATTTAGATTAAGAAAACGATGCCTAAGTAAATAAATCACTGACACAGTAAAGTTCGTTTCATTACAAACAAAATTTAAAAATTATGTCCCATGTAAGAGACTATCGTCAAAATGGAACATCACTAGTAGTCGATATCGATAGTTTCTTCTAATCACTACTTATATACATATCTATAAACATTCTACGTACAGTACACACACACATACGCAATGCGTATATTACTTTGTATGTGTAACCGGCAAATGTCAAACAGTGCGATTGTAGCGCCAAAACGGAACAATGACAAACACAGCCCAAAAGTAGCTGTCGCATCTGTAGCTAGCTACTAGTATCTAATCTGTGTCTACCACACACGTCCAAATAATGAGTGCTGCCAGCCACTCAGTGTTGCCACCTCGGCAATGGATCTCGTTTTTAAAAGGAGACACTTGTGTCGGTTAACATCAAAAATGGTTATATCCTAGCTAACGCTTTTTTCGTGGTTAGCAAAACTATGCGAATTATCCTTATGAGGAATTTAATCTAGGTAATTTAGAAATAATAAACGAATGATTATTTTCTGTCCTTATCGGCGGCACGCTAGCTAGATGTCTTGTTATATTCTGTCCTGTACCTTGCTTAGCTTAGAGGAAGAAAACAATAGAGGGCTGGACACTTTCTTTCTCATTCACGCAAGAAAAGAATGCGTTTATGTAGGTTACGTGTGATAGAAAGAAACAGTGTATATGATTTTTTGTCCCTCAGCATGTGTTCGATTTTTCCGCGCCGTGGGTGCGAAACAAATTTGACGTTTGCTCCCACTTTGCTCCGTGACAATTTTATCGTGGTTTTAATAATAAATAAAAAACTTAAAATTCAATAAAAAACTAACTGTGACATTACTGTGTGTTGTGGAAATCCTATAAGAATCGTGCAGTGCAGTATTATAGGCTGTAAAAGTGACAGTGAACGTAAAATTAGTGGAGTATCGTTTCACAGGTTAACGTGAATTATTATGGCCAATTTAGAGATTACATTTAGAAACAAATACATGTAAACGACTTATTTAGATCTTATTGCTCTAAATTAGTTACTATTTTACTTGAAAGTTACGTGTAAGATCGATAAATTCTTGTTTTTCATCCATAACCTAAAATTTTCAGTTTATTGATCGCCATTATCAGTGTTGCCAGTGTATAAAAGAGAGACTACCATAAATAAGTGGTAAATTATTATTAAGTGCATCATACACGATCCCACATGCTGGGTGCATCGAAGAATTTCTCAGATTTCCCGAATTTATTTTTATGATTTCCTGAAAATATGGATATTTGTATACTGTGGATAGCCTTATTCCCGAATGCTTAAATATTCAGAAATAACGTAAGCGCTCAAGTAATTCGTCCAAGGCTGCGCAGGACGTATTCATTCGTTATTTATAGGCACAATGGTCTGTGTACATTTAATCGTGCTTTTACTATATGCATGTTGTTTAAATATATGTATGTATGTTGTTGGTTACAATTTATTGGTAAATTTGTCTGAATTATAAATAAATAGTACCGACGTTGAATAGTTTGTTTCATTTGCCCCCCTATTATGTACCTATCTCGTTTGACAACTAAAGTGATGATCAATAAAGCAAAGTGACTATTAAATAACTATCAAATGATTCATTTGGCATTGCCTAACTTGAATCACCAATAAATACCAAACACACTTTCAGTAGACATCAAAGTTTGGTGGACAACTGAAGCTTGATAGTCACTTTGCTTTATTGATCATCACTTTTTTTTTTGTAGGAATAGTACTATTTCACCGGACAAGAGGACGAGCGCTTAAAGCGCTCCAGCCAGAAAGGTTTGGGTAGCGACTAGCACAAGGGCACCTCAGGGAGGCACGGCCTCGGCTTGGGCTGCCGCTTAGAGAAAATGAGTTTACCACCGGTTCACAACGCGCCCCCGCTGAGAAGAACCGGCAAGAAACTCAGCGAGGGGTTGCATGCGTACGGACCGCTTCGGCCTCGCCGGCGAGACCGGTGTCTGTGTGTTGATGTGTTTACGACTCTTGATATCGTTGTCGGTGTTGGTGTTGGTGTTGTGTCATGGTCCAGGAGGACGGACATCGGGTCGGGTGGGTCGAGCAGTACATGCCGTGGACGGCGGCGATGTACGGCTGTTCGACGATCTGAGGGACCTGCCCGCTGCCCAATAGGACATGGGTTCGATTCCGAAGGATTCCGAACAATTGTCTGGGTGTTATTTATCTATTTAAATATGTATTTATACAGTTTACAAGTATTTGTAATCATTTATCTGTTTACCTTACTAAAGGATCTGCGTAGATTGAGATCAGGTGGTCATTGGTCAAGTGTAGATTGTCCCAAGATACTAGTACTATAGATTTGTATATTGGAGAAATTTACTAAAACTTACCCGGTAAATGGCCATAGTATGTATTATATTAAGTTATAAGAAAGCCAATTTTTGCCTACCTCTCTGGGAAATAGCATATTATTGTTTTTATCTCTTAACTTTTTTGTATGAGGCTAATAATTTATATATATGTCTGTAATTTATATATATGTATGTATTTTATTTATATGTCTGTATTATCTACAGCTCTTAGCCACTTTAATCACCACGTGATATCACCCAGGTGAACAATGTGGAATAGACCTTAGCTACAGCATATATGATATTAAGTGTACATTCACTTTGTAGCCTCCGTCGTGGGTTCGAATCCTGCGAAGGGCAACAAATTTGAGTAGTTGTTCCTTAGGGCCTCCGCCCACTAGCGTTTTCTAGCTGCAACGACTGGCAACTTTGCGACTGCAGCGCGTTTTAGCAACTCATTAGCGACCATTGAGCTACTCCTTGCGCTCGGTCGCTGTATCGGAGTCGCGCGTTTTAGCAACCGCATCAATGCTGCACCGCGTTTTAGCGACTGCTGTCATCGATGCACAGTGGGCCAAAAATAAGGTTCACTAGCTTAATTTTTTTGAAAAATGAAATATATTTTATATAGTTCAAATACACGGATTTGTTAAAATTACCATAACATCGAATTACTTAGTAATCACAAGTTTTATTTTTAACTTAACAACATTAAATGTTGTAACAACATTCCAAATGTATCAAAATATAATTTGTTTCCCCTTTTTTTTGTGTTTGAATTGTAAAGCTGACTCTTTTTGGTCACGTTACGGTTATGGTAACAAAACCGTCTGAGTTTCAACCTTAACCCGTTTACAAATATCACATGCTGCTATTGCGGTATTATAGATGTCGTTGTTATTATGTTGATATACATATAAGTATGTATAAACTAATACCCAGTAGGTACTTTATAAAAAAAACAAGTTCGCTTTGCATCTAAGTCACCAGGATTTGACTAATCCTTCTGAATAATGGTAAAATCGCTTAAGAACTTTGAAATGCAAATACATAATCAAGAAGTTGAATGAAATATAAAAAAATGATATTATTACTTCACCCAAAACAATTTTCAGGTATTATTTAATTATATAATCTTTACGATAAACAAGCACTATAAGAACAATTTAGACAGAAAAAAAACTACAAATGCGTAGTTTTTTTTTATAAAAAGAGAACTTCATCTGCCTTTTAATTAAACCAATGTATTTAATAATAATATACGTTTATTTCAGACTCTTGATCCATACAAAAAAAATACAAAGACACATTGACAAAAAGAAGGAAGAAACCAAACAGAATAAATAATAACCAAACTAAACAAAAAAAACAGACATTCCAGTAAAAAAAAGAATTTTAAGCAGCTATTTCACGCCAACGTCTACACATGTTCGTTATAGACCAAGGGTCCGCGATTTCTTTAATAATACCGTTTCTACACTGACCAACCCTGGCCATATATGAAGCAATTCAGCTTCTCTGAATGGCATTGAACGTGTTCAGACGCGACTCCGTAAACTTGCTAGAGGCACTACAGTACCTATTTAAAACCCATGAGGTGTCTGAAAATGTTATTATATTGTACACGAATACCATCCAATGACCTCCTTTTATAATTTGTCCAGAGTTGGCAAGTGTAGAAGTTTTTACAGTATGATTCAAATAAATGCACTTAAGTTTGAACATTAGCTTTAAAAAAATTGATCTTCTCTCACTTTCTTGGTAATAGATATGTATTAGTCTATCATAATATATTATAATATGTAGTTTATTTTTAATTTTATTAATTTTTTTAAAATATATATATATTTTTTTAATCCACTTAATTTATTTATATAACTGCACCTGCCCATAAGAATGTTCTGTCCTGTACCCCAAGGAAGACTGGAAGAGATCGCTTTAGCGATAAGTCCCCCTTGTTGTTCACTGTTTTTAATTGTTTTAATTTCAAATGTATATTTCTTTTGTGTGCAATAAAGAGTATTTGTATTGTATTGTATATTATGTACTAGCTTTATCCTGCAGCATCGCTTGCACATATTTAGTTAATATCTTGGGACAATTCACACACGGTCATCTGATTCAAACTAGGCAGAGCCTGTACTATGGAACCAGACAACTGATACTAATACATATATACTTTTTTTTTGTAAGTACATACTTATATAGATAAACACCCAGACACTTGGTGGGAATCGAACCCACGACCTGTTGGGTAGGTGACAGGGTCACTAACCACTAGACCAACGGGCTCGTCATCAGTTAGTACTTAGGTATAGATTGTTTATAGGTTTTAAACAATCAGTAACAACGCATATTGTATAATAATTTCATGCAAGAAAACTTCGTCCTTTACACGTCGTCATTTCATTTTCATCTTATTTTCAATCGGCCTGTATTGTCCAAACCAATAATAAATAACTTACTTCGCGCGTTTCGCGTTTCGTCGCATTTAGCAAAGTGTAAAGAAGAGCCCGGAGCTCTTCAGTTTCTAAAGCAAGCGGTTTCCCTGTGCTTCCGAAGCAACAAAGTAAGTTACATAAATGAAAAACGGCCAGTTCATGAAACCTTGATTGAACTGCGGGATAAAATTTTCTCCATTTTCATAACCCCAAGTGCATCTTTAAAATCACTTAAAGCTTGCGAAATATTTATTTATTTATTTTATTTAAAAAGTCTTTTCAGTACCTACGTATTGTGGTAATCGAACGCAATGATCTTATATCGTTATGATTATGAATACGGTTGTTTGTATTTAAAAACCACAAGAAATACATTATCAAAAATCTTATGAAAGAGAAGCTTGTTTTAACGCCCACTGTGCGCTGTAACGTGTGAATCCAATACACTGTAACTACGAAAAACTGATTTTGAGAAAATGAGCAAAATAGATTTTTTTAGTTTTTTCAAGATTACTCCAAAATTTTCATTAGAAAGTTTTTAGTGTTTGCTGCCAATTTAAAAATAATTTTATAAGTTATCCAGCCTATTAAGTTTTATATATATTTAGAGTATACATAATGAATAATCGCCGATAACTTGTGTCGCTCTAATAGTTGACAGAAGCTAAGGAAGATATTGTTAAGGCAATACACTGTATCATATAGCTACAGTGTATTGACTTGGGAAAACAGGGCCTAAAAGTATATTGGTATGTATAAGTTGGAGAACCATAATACTGCACAGACGTGGCAGTTCTTGATATATTTTGGTATTTTCTATTGAGAATGCTCCATATTTAGATCTTGATTTCAATTAATGCACATTTTTAGAAGTCACTTGTTACTCTTGATAATGTTAAGTTGTCCACTTTAAATTGTCTCTCTTAGCTATCTTTGCCTTTATCTTCTCCTTTCTCTTTGAGTTCGGTTACTGAGGGGGTTGGGAATTATATCATCATGGTCTTCAGTTAAAATTTTTGTTACCTAACATTGAAGTAACCTTGACCAATCCTTGTCCAATAATCACTCGTTTCTTAAACTTTTAAATTGAATCCTGTTCTTTCCCGTCTTGGGAAGAACGCTTGTCATTGTCATTCCTTTTCCCAAACAGCCAAATTTTTCTGTTACAAATTTTAGTCCTATATCTACACTCCTTGTTCTGTTCTGGAAGTCCTGGAAGGTATTTATTGTTTACAAACAAATGACAGACTATTTTACACCTAATTGTCTTTTAGTCCTTAGTTTTAGTAAAAATAAGTGATGTTTGATGCTTGGTTATAAAAAGCAAACAACTGATTATTCTGGTATTATTGGATCTTGGTAGTGACTTCAATTTTGTTTATTTTGACATACTTCTAGGCATTCTTTCCTCTCTCTATGTCGCTTTTTCAGCTATCAATTGCTTTGATCATATTCATATCATCGTGGGCGCTCCCAGTCTGTCCGCTTTGAGGAGACATCATCTGTGTGGTGTGAGCTTGAGGCGGGTGTTCCACTGGGTGGCGTAATCTCTCCTCTTTTCAGTTTTCATGAATGTTATCGCGAGGGTTTTCTAGCTATCATCTCTATGCATGATCATCCTTAGCTTTATCGTCATGCCAATATTGATAAGCTTCGGTAAGCGATATATACGCTTAATAAATATTTAGATAGAATAAGTCAGTAGGCAAAATCAATTGGCTTGTTAGTGAACTCTACTAATTCTCAGGCTATCATATTTGGTGGCGGATACGTGATGAATCTGGTTGACATTAACTCACTCTCCAGTTTAGTTTTCGATTCCGTACCAATTGCATACTCAAATAAAGTTAAAATTCTTGGAGTTCGCTACTAGCGCGCTCGTCGCGCTAGCCCTTCTACTTTGTTTTGACAAAACACTGTATCTTGCAATCCGCGAAGATTATTTGGACAATGCACTGCATCATCAATTGCCGTGTTTTACTATTTCAGGCCTGTAGTTTTTAGTAAAAACAATGTAATTTGCATTGCAATATCTCAGTATTTTTCATACAAAATAAAAAAAACTATGAATGCTATAACATCAAACAGGTTAAAAGAAATCGAATGAACGTTGTTAATTCAAAACACTGTATCTGAAGTTACAGTGTATTGGATTCACACGGTACCGCTGGTGTGACATGTTTTAACTTAGGGGGGTTACCAACTTTTTCTGGTATTCTAGATTATTTTCGGGGTCGATTTAAGTTACCACTTTTTAAGGAATATTGCTGCTTTGGTTTTTAATTTCAAAGAAAGCACGTATTGCAAAAATATATATTTCACCTTCTACATGATTTTTAACACAAATCTACATGAATGATTGAATGATAATGTTTGCTTCAACACATAGGTTTTTGAAAACTGGTAATTGGATGTAGCCAGTACCGCCTTCACCGTGATTTATATTTTCACTTTATTAGTAAAGCAAGAAGCAGTGCAGCTTTATAAGAGTCCAAAAAGAACCGCCTTCAAAATGCAACTAAAAGGCCTGAAATAATTTCTAAGAATTAGTGGTTTTTACATATACTTTGTTGGACTTGGGCTACAACATATTATAAATACATATTACTATCAAAGACGGCGCCAAACTGGAAAACAGTTAGGTACCTACTGCCCTTGTAAGTATTTGCTAGACGTTAGGCACCGACTTCGATAGTAATATGTATTTATAATATGTTGTAGCCCAAGTCCAACAATGTATTATGTATATGTAAAAACCACTAATTCTTAGAATTCTTTTAGTTGCATTTTGAAGGCGGTTCTTTTTTTTGTAAAAAATATTTTTATTTTATTCTTTTTAGTGGTTCCCTTGGTGTATTATTAGGTTAACTTTTAACAACTTATATTTTATTCTGACAAACAGCCAGTTTAATATTTATTTTAAAATCAGCCACTAGATAACACAACTATGAACCATAACTAAAATATAAGCTTAAGCAAAAATTAAAAAAAATGTAGATGTGACAATATCTTAATAAAACAAACCAATTGCCATAAACCGAAGATATCTAGGTGTTATACTCGTAGTTCTCGAGAACCATGGACTGCAAGCTCGGTGGGTCTACATTTATTTGTGCCGAGAACCCGTGTCCACCTTCTTGCTCCATTGTCAGACCCTGATCACCATTTTTCTAGCAACTACTCGTCGAGACCTATCCAACGAGTCCAAATTCGGTAGGTCTACGTTTGTTGGTGCCGAGATCCCGTGACGACCTTCTTGCTCCATCATCAGACGCTGATCACCATTTTTCTAGCAACTACTCATCGAGAGCTACCCAACGAGCCCAAACTCGGCGGATCTACGTTTATTGGTGCAGTGATCCCGTGACGACCTTCCTGCTCCATCATCAGACCCTGATCTCCATTTTTCTAGCAACTACTCGTCGAGACCTGTCCAACGAGTCCAAATTCGGTAGATCTACGTTTGTTGGTGCCGAGATACCGTGACGACCTTCCTGCTCCATTATCAGACCTTGATCACCATTGTTCTAGCAACTAGTCGTCGAGAGCTACCCAACGAACCCAAACTCGTGGGTCTATGTTTATTGATGCAGAGATCCCGTGACAACCTTCCTGCTCAACCATCAAACCCTGATCTCCATTTTTCTAGCAACTACTCGTCGAGACCTGTCCAACGAGTCCAAATTCGGTAGATCTACGTTTGTTGGTGCCGAGATACCGTGACGACCTTCCTGCTCCATTATCAGACCTTGATCACCATTGTTCTAGCAACTAGTCGTCGAGAGCTACCCAACGAACCCAAACTCGTGGGTCTATGTTTATTGATGCAGAGATCCCGTGACAACCTTCCTGCTCAACCATCAAACCCTGATCTCCATTTTTCTAGCAACTACTCGTCGAGAACTATCCATCGAGTCCAAATTCGGTAGTTCTACGTTTAGTAGGCACGGCTAGGATAGGATGGATTGTTAATTTTATTACAAAGTTCCGGTGGCCGTCTATGGCCTTCTTCATCAGATCCACTTCACCAAATGATACCTTCTGAATGAAAATGCTTGACTAGTTTCTAAAAATACCAATAACGCTATATGTATGCCTATAATATTTAAGGAGTTCCCTCAGTTACTCATAGTTCCCATCATCAGAACCTGTTTTTGAAAAAAATGGGACCAATCTGGAAGCATATCCTTTCAATTAAAAAAATAATTTTCCAAATCGGTTCGTAAACGACAGAGTTCTGAGGAAACAAACATAAAAAAAAAACATACAACCGAATTGATAACCTCCTCCTTTTTTTTTGAAGTCAGTTAAAAATGTTTCCTCCCTAAATCAAATCAAGTGATCCCCAATTATACTTTATTTTTTTAGCCGTCTTAAAAAAGGAGGTTCTGTATTCGACGCGTATACATATTATAATAATTGACTAATGTTAGACTATATATGGGCATCTAAGCATATGTATATCCGAGTAACCCCTTCGGCTATTGTTAGTCTCCCTTCCCATTACAATTTGTGAAAACGATACTTCTACCTTCCATTTAAGACACAACAAGACATTGACCTTTACTTGTCAAATAACAACCCAAACACGATCTTGTTGTACATGCTACGCGTCTCCACCGAACAGGCAAATCGTTTATGAGCCAAAGTATACACTTTTATAACAAACTGCCACAGGATATCCGAGATCTTCCAATGAAGAAATTTAAACTTTTTGAAGCCAAAAAAGGCTTATTATAAAATCTCGAATTACCTGGAGGATAAAACTGCGTGGGCTTGAACTGCTCAAATCATGTAAGCTTAGAATTTTAAGGCTACCTATACATAATTTGTAAAACTGTTTACACAATTGTTAAAAAAAAATTACAAAATAGGACATGCCCGCTGAGTGTCTTCCAAGATCTTCTCAGTAGCGGCCGCGTAAAAATTATTTTTGTGTAAGCCTCCGTGGGACCTATACATAATAAAGTTATTTTGACTTTGACTTTGATACTATTGACCTCATACCCTACATTTTAGAATTAACAGGACATTTAGTATTAATTAACAGCCTATACTAATGACCCGGCTGCGACATATATACATACATATATGTGTGTCTGTGTGTGTATGTATATATGTTTATTCCCATACTTCTCAGAAGCTACAAATCCGATTGCGGTAATTCTTGTTGTAATAGCTTCATCAAAATCAGTTCGGTACTTTAGTATATAATGCATTGTTTTGTTCCTAGTAAAGTCTAGCATAGTTGTTCTAGTTGCGTGGTAGTTTCATGCATTCAGAGCGTTATAATAGGTAAAGTCAATAAAAAGATTAAATAAAATATTTCTAGTACATTAAAATCCGACTTTAACGATATTATTATGATCTAAAAAGTACTATATAACGAAAATGTATTGAAGTCGGTGCTTAACATAACATATTAACTGACATCAGCTTCCCTCGCCGGAGTTTTAAACCTTATAATTATACATTATAATTATACCTACGTATAATATTAAAACGTACCGAAACCCTCAAAATGATTGTAGAAATTGGGTCAAAATTCAATGTTTAGTTTAGATTAAGGAAACAAACAAACAGGAGCGACTATACGTATAACAAGGATAGTGACTGATTTTATATCTAATAAGTACCTAGGTATCTACTTATTTAGATTGTTTTAAATTTCATACACTACAAGCGGCTTTGCACGGTACGAAAAAATATTTCAACGAATAAAATTTTAACAAAATTAATCAAACTCAATATATTTTCCTCGAAACAAGTTTTTTACACTAAGATCTTAACTACAAGTCGGTTTTAAGATTAATAACATTGCCCATTAATAAATGTTACGTAATCAAAATACAAATAGTTCAATGTATTATGCTCCATTTATTTAGGGAGAAATCCTTAAAGTTGGGAACCCCGGAACTACCAAAGTCGCGGCGACTGGCATCTGTAGTGTGCGTGGTGTAGCGCGCGGTTGCTGCATCCAGCGACCGAAAAGCGTCGAAATCGCTGGTCGCTATCTGCTAGTAGTGTGCGGGGGTTCGCGATCGGCTGCGGTATCAAGCTTCCGAAAAGCAACAGAGTTGCCGAACGCGGATGCAAAAAGTATCGTGTCGGCGGAGGCCCTTACTGGCTAGGACAATGCAGGCCGATGATGATAAATGATAGTTTTTAATTAATTTGAATGATGGACATGTATAATGAAATGAATAATCTATATTTTTAATTTTAAATCGAATTTATTAGTAACGAATTAATTTTATAATTTAATTTTATTGTAATCAATATAATTTATTACCTAATATATTTAATTCATGTTAAATAACAATAAATTTTGCATGCCTTACGGGTAGAAACATTTGAAACGAATATCACATTACCTATTAACACCATTGTAACAGTGTTTTCTGCAAAAATAAATGATTGATTGATTGATTGATTGATTGACCTGATTGTCTGTAAAGTAAGATGATCCATGTGTCGGGATTTGCGATAGGACGTATGCCCGACTCCTGTCCGTCAAATTAAAACACCGAGCTTTGGTAATAAACACTTATAATCTTAGAGGAGATACCACTGGAGAGAGCATGATGCGCTAACCCCCTCTGCCAAATTTTTGGTCATATGTTCAGGTCATTCTTTATTTGCGATACTATCTCCTTTGGTACTTTCTCTGAGCTTATAATCAAATTGTGAGAGAACAACTTATAATACAGTGGAGTAATCGTAATAATTAAAACATGTCTCTGCCATAGATACTAGCGCGCTGTTATCTTTTTGACAGCCCCTTTGGCGTTCCGAAACCGTGATCCGAGATACGCCACACATGCGTCGGATGGGCATGTAAAAAGTCGGTCCTGCGCTTAACTTCTCCCCAGTCGTGTCGGTCTTCCGTCCCATCGGATTATGAGAGGTACCTATTATATAAAGGAAGAGAGAGTGCACTTGTGTCTACGCAAGCACTTGTGCACTATAATATCTCCTGCGTACATCTTGTTGATCTTTTAAAAGATTGGCCGCTGTGGTCGTTTCGGCTAGGAGGACATTATTATTGAAAAAAAATTATAACAATCACTTTCGTACTTTTTGCAGACTGTCATAGATTAAGACGATATAATGTAAGAAAAGTAAATGTTGTGTCAAATAAGTGGTTTTTGGTTAGGAAAGAAAATATAATTTACAACAACCTCCGTATTTGCTTTACACAAAGGGTAAAATTTCCCTTACGTGGCAACTCTAAATTTAGTATGTACTTATTTTTCTGTCCTTATCGGCGGCACGCTTGGTATATGTCTGTATTATATTCTGTCTACGTTGCTTAGAGTTAAAAAAAAAAATAGGCCAGGTGATCCCAGACAAAAAATGTTTACGCATCGTGTTCTCGCATGGGACAGGCAGGACAAAAGTAGCGGTATTTGTACGACAAGATAATCCGAACTACGAACCCTAATCCTAAATCTCTGGGGTGTCTATTGCGTTTCACGAAAGAGTTCCCTTCGTGGTTAAGTTGGTCATCCTGTTTGTCAGAGACGATCGCGTGTGTCAAAATGTTTGTTTTTCTAAATTATTCTCTAAATAAACGACATAATCATGCCTAAGGCCTCGTTTACGGAAACGCGGGGCGTCGCGCGTCGCGTGTGGCGTGGCGTCTCGCGGCGCGTCGGACGTTTTTATTGTTTACGTAGCGGCGGCGCGTAAAGCGGCGCGTATCAACGCACGCGTAAACACAAACTTATAGCAATATATGATGCTGTTTATAGAGACGCGGGGCGGGAAGAGTGGCGGAGTCCGCCGCTGCGCCCGCGGCGGGCACCGCCGCGTGAAACGGCGGTGCAACTCTCTTTTTAACATACAATTTTCTTCTAAAAAAAAATCGATCATATCATACTCCATTGCGATGATGACTACGTCTGTGTTGCATGATTACCAAATAGACTGGCAGAAGGTTCCGCCACAGGCATCGCTTCATCGAGAATCACCGCTGCGTGCGCCGCCTTCATCGCGGCGGCGGCGCCCGCGGATGGCATCGCCGCGTCTCACGCGGCGTTGCCATCCGCGGGCGCCGCCGTAAAACACGCTCCATTTCAAGCAAACGCGTGTAAAATCGCTTCTCCGTAAACACACTCATACAACGCCCTACATTTGAATTTAGTGCGGGCCGCGCCGCCACACGCGACGCGCGACGCCCCGCGTCTCCGTAAATGAGGCTTAAGACATTGAGAAGTAGTGAAAGATAACTATTTATAAAGATGAAAAGGTTTTGTGCGCTTGAAAATCTCACCAAAGGACTTTAATTACCTTCGAACAAGTAAACTCCTAAGTTGCCGCCATTTCAGGTAGGCTTAGAGGAGATACCACTGGAGACAGCATAACGGGTGTTTCTTCGATATCAAGTGTTTTTGACTAATTGGTCTGGCTCAATTATATTTACGCATTTAGAAAAAATCAAAAATATTAATTGGTCTAAGTCGTAAGATGTATTAAAATAATATTGAAGGCCCCGGTTTATTTATAGTAGTTTATGATATAGAGATTGCTGATGAATTTACCGGCCACATGAATGATAATAAAGGCAGATAAATTAGATTTTGCTGTCATATTAATTGGAACCATTCAGATAAATGAGAATTTCATGTTATTTTCAATCAGCTTTATTATGAAAATCAAATATGTGTAATCAAATAAGAAAATAATTAATGTCGTTGGCTCAAACATTTTCATAATTAACGTTTACAGATTTCTGATATACTAATTAAACAATCATCAAACTTAATAATTCAAAATTGTAAGAAAATACTTAAACACGAACATAACAGAATAACAGAAGTATGAACATAAAAATATCAAGTCTTAATATATTAATCATCTTTGCAAATAATTTTCCTTAGGAACTTCAATCAAGAGATAAAAAAAGCTTACTTTAACTTTTAGTATGAATATAAAAATAAAAACGTATTAATATTGTAATCACATTTAAACTTAATTATCACTAGGAACTTCAATCATGAGATCGCAGGAAACTTAATCCTACCTACCTATTTTTAAAAAATATTAAAATCCTCATCATCACTATCTGTGTCCATTAGGTATTTGTTCACATTTTCTAAATCAATATTAAAATCAATATTAGATATATTTTCTATATTATCCTTGCTCGATAAAATTGTCTCCTTTTTTTTATATATCGTGTTGTCAACGGTTCGTTTCACCTTCTGAATTCTATCTTCATGTACTTCTGTTCCAATATTTGTATTCCAAAAAGAACTACCAATTTCTCTTAGTTGCCTTGTTGAATGAGCTAAGGGGGTGACCAATATCCTCTTCTCACATTCATCTTTCAATTGATAAAAGCCTAAGTGTTTCTTGTGGCTGCAGTTAACAACTTGATATAAACAGTCTTTATCAGTACAACTTAGTTTTCGTACAGCAACCATAGAAGAATCCCAGTTCCAGACTATTTGGTGCATTTTCATGGATCCATGGAAGCTTTTCACGTTTTGTGGAAAAAGCAAGTCCTTTTCATATACATCATATTCAGAAACGGTTCTGAATTTCACTTTTTTTAAATTTTGCTCCATAATATTTAAAAAATCATCTAGATCTTTTATATCGTGTCCTTGGGAGACAGCACGATCAGCAGTTCTCTTCATAACGGCACCAACTCCATCTGGGGCCCCCTTCCCATGACCTGATTCACTATAGTTCCACGTAATAGTTTTAATGGTATTCAGGTATATATGCAAGCATGAAATTACATGAAATATCTTTTTATTGCGATACTGACTAGACGGGGAATCAGAAATAAAATGTATTGTATCAATTCCTGATATTTTTTCACCTATATATTCAAGGATTGGTATAATGTGTGCCCATACGGCTGAAATGTCATGGCGCAGACATTCGCTCACTGTACAAAAAGATTGTAGTTGCTGTACTTTATCCTCATCCAGGAAATATATTACTGCCGTATGTAAAGTTATCTGTTTACGACTACCACCAAAATGATAGGACTGAATTTCTTCATTGCATTTAACTGCATAATTTTCACTAAAGTCAATGTGAATAATACATTCACCCCCCTGAAGACGTTCTTTTAAGTTTCTGAAAGCTTTTTGTTGACCAACTACATTACCACAATGCAGAAAATAGTCGTTCAGTGTTGATTCAAATTTTTCTATACACTTTTTAGGTTCTTCTCGTTTTTTTATTTTCTCAGTAGTTCTAACTTTTCTTTTCATATCCTGAATCAGCTCTTGTTTAGTTTCCCACTGCCAGTAGGTAACTTCAATTGAATTATCAAATGCCTGATAACACACAACCTTATTTTTGCATGCTAAACAAGTTCGATGCAAACAGTCAACATTATACACGTCGCAACATACCAAAGAGAGGAGATCTTGGGAGGTCTTAACTGTTATTATCTTTCTCTGGTACAATCCTTGTACAATTAGGTCCATATTGGTATGTAATTTGCATAAACAAGTATCTCGAGATCGCGTATCTGGAAGTAGCACCCAAAAAGGTCTTACTTTGCAGAATGTTGAATAGCTGATAGTAAAATTAGAAGTTTTTAGAAACTTTTTATGCAGATTGAGAAGACTGTCGCTGAGGTACCGCTTTTGTTTACGTATTTTTTTTCTTACTATGAATTCCTTCTTTCCAGAGCAAATGCGACTATTTTCATCGTGTTCATAAAATCTTTCAACTTCTTTTTTCATCACATCAGTTAGAGATGTTATGTTACAGTTCAGTGTTTCATTTGTCTTATAAATTGTACGATTACTTTTTGAAACTAATTTATTTTGAGTAGGCATATCTGCTGGGATTCCTTTCTTTATATTTGCCATCGCTAGCCTATGCAGCTTTTTGCGATAGCGGTCATTCTGCCGCTTTATATCAACTATAATTTTTTTGAGTTTGGTTATCTGTTTGTCTTTATTATATCGCATGCGTCTTACGGCAGAAGATACAGGTGAAGAACACGAAAGAGATTTATTAGATGTGTTCATATCTAGATAACTTAATAAATCATTCCTCTGTTGGGACATACTACGCATAATTCTAGATGGTCCTGGTAAAGGCGACGTCAGTTCTCTGTTTGAAAACATGTTTTCTGAAGGTAATGGATTACTTATATTGTCATTTAAATCTATCAATTCAGTGTTTGAGATGATACTCGGACTTTGTGGAGGTGTATTTTGTGCTAAAAGGGCTACTGTTATTTGTTCTTGCTTCTTTCTTAAGTAATATGTCTTGTAATTCTTTCTCCATCTTTTCCTCTGTAATCGTTGTTGTCTAGGCGTCATTTCATTTATTGAAAGTTGTTTTTTCTCCTCCTTTCTGCGTATGTAGTTTTTTCTGTTGTTCTCTTGCCTTTCTTTCCATAATTCATGATTATTCTTTATTTTTTCATATCTTTTTTTTTCTGCAAGTCTCTTTTTTCTAAGCCTCTCTTCTTTTGTTTGCTGCTTTGGTTTTGCCATTTCAAAATACAAATCTGTAATGAAAAAGCGGGATTACTTAATCCCCGTTTTTTTTTCTAACTAGTTGTCACTAGCATCTGCAGAGCAACTGTACATAGGCCTGCCTATGTGTCATAAGCAGGCCTATGTACAGTTGCTCTGCACTGCTCCTGGTCACCCGAGACATTAATTATTGAGTTTCTTGAGCAAAGTAACTTCACCAGCGCAGTGGCCTTCCAATCAAAATACAGGAATGTTTATGGCATGGTAGTTGACACTTCGGTGGTATCTATCTGGACGTTTCCTTGCAAAAATGAACGTACCAGTTAGTTAGCTGTCTCGATAGAATCGTCTTCACCTCATACCTTGACGCTTAATGTATTTTAATAATTTTCAAGATAATTTAGTGGGTTCAGGTTGTTACTTCGTAAGGCTTAACAATGCACCATTGAAAATATAATCTAAAATACTAAATATTGGACCAATTAAAATTCAAATATCATTCTGTACCTATTCGACTTTAGTCCTAATGTAAGCAAACCTAATTCATCTGACCCGTTCAAATTCATCTGGCCTTATGAGCCAGATAAATCCAGATAAATGAGTGTCCGATAAATGAGAAATTTGTAAAGAATCGAATCCAGTTTCTTTATTTCTAAACGCACAACACGAATTAAATTATTAATGGTAATAAATAATCTAATAAACTATATTTTTCAGTTAAAAAACGTAAGTTCTTGGACTAATTATCCATAGACGAAGACAAATTAATTATGCTACTTACCTTACAAAAGCCAGATGACGTGTTTTCATCGCGCTTTTTCACTAAAATACGCACTGACACGAGCGCCGTGTATGACGGGTCGCGGTAGACTGGTGCGACCAATCACGACTTGATATAATAACGTGGAATATTTTTTCAACACCGTTAATACATGCTCCGACACATCGAGCCAGATGAATGATTACTTTAGTCGTGGACAATTTTTAATGTTATGATATTCCTAAAATATTAAATTTATTAAGATATTTACAATGAAAATATCAAAAACCAATATCTGGGTATCGATACAACGTACTAAATTTAGGCTACTGTTCTTATTTATTGCAGGAAATAGTGTAATTCAACAAAAAACGGCGTTTGGACGCGCCATGTTAATTAGATTTTAATGTTATCTGCAAACTTAAATTAATTTAAATTTAATTAATCGCAATTAATAATACAAGGCCTCGATGGACAATAAACTTTTATATTAAACCTGATAAGGATGTTTAATTTGGACAATATTTTGATATGTTCTTCAGTAAAAATCAAGCTAAAACTGCGTTTCGAAGAATCACCCTAACCCCCTCTGCCAAATTTTTGGTCATATGGTCAGGTCATTCTTTATTTGTGTGCGTGTATTTTTGAATGTGTTGCGAGTTTATTATAGTGTGGGTATGCGTGAAAGTGTATCTGTGTGTGTTTACTTCGCCTCCCGCACCCCGCAAAAGTGCCACGAAAAATTTGTTCGGGGAATCGACGCGAACTCCTTTGGTACTTTCTCTGAGCAGGTAGGTAAAATAATGTTACCATGGATGGTCCAACCATGGTCCATGTTTTCCCAAGGAAATAAATATAAATGGTAAACGATTAATGTCCTCAAGTTATTGACATGATTAAAGATGGGTTAATACCGATATTTCTCAAGATTAGGTAATACTAATATATTCGCCTAGCAATATTATAATATTGTAACTAATATATCAGTATTAGATAATATTTTACATTTCATCATTAAAATAGACTTGGCAGGCGTATCACTAATCTACAGACAGATTACTGAATATTACGAATATTACCTATCCATCTCATTCGTACGTTATTATTTTGTATGAATGATTCAATGATCGCTTCACGAATCTGAGGAGCGCCAATCGAGTGAATCCGAACTAATCCGAATGGTATTATCCGGTCTATTTAGGAGGGTCATTACAGAGATTAGGCTAATATAAAATATTAGCATATCATAGTTCGTCGGATTACTAATCCACGAATCCCTTCAATATTACTAATCTCTTAACTAATACTAATATATCAGCCACACCATTAGATATGATTGTATTTGCCTGTTGCAATTGGCCACAATAGCCAAGCCAAACCTTATGAGAGCATAAAATGATTGAAAATTATTTGTCTTTATTTCTATGTATTTAACCTCTATAAATCGCAAAATATAAATTAGGGTAGTATCTTAGAGAAAGAAACCAATATATATTCTGTCTACGGGTAGTATTTACGTAATTTTGGACTAATGAATTCACCGTGTGATTTTTTGACAACACCTAATTCAATTATACCAACTTAACCACGAAGGGAACTCTTTCGTGAAACGCACTACCATGAAGATATAGGGTCAAAGTGGAGAAAACACTCCCAAATACATGACTGAGGTCAACGTTATCCCTTTCATTGAGGTCGGAGCTCCCTTTCTAAGAGGGCAACCTTGATGTATCATGAAAAATCAGGACATCTTTTTAACTTCGTCGCATAATACGACTTACTTGGCTTGTTTATGCTATAAGTTGAAACCGATTAAATATGTCTAGTTGCTTAATCAGTCTGATTAGGGCTTAGAGCAGTCCAAATACGGAAGAAATGTGAACGAGAAGAACAAACTGTGGTAGATTGGGAAACAGATGATAAATAAGGTCCTCCTTCTGGCCGATACGACCACAGTGGGCGATATTTTGAAAGAGCAGCAGTCTACGCGAACGATATTATAGTGCACAAGTGCTTGCGTAGACGCGAGTGCATTCTCTCTCTTCCGTTTACCTCTCAAAATACGACGGGACGAAAAACCGACACGACCGTTGAAAGACCAGGCGCAGGAACAACATTTTACATACCCATCTGACGCATGGAGCATCTTACCTACTTTACAGACAATCAAGTGTTAAATAAATAATAAGCTAATGGTTGTGAAAATAAAAGCAAATGAAGTTATGATCAAAAACAAAATTGTATTACAAGATCATTTATTCAGTATGCTTAACGATTTCCGATCAATCACAAGATATTGAATAGCAATTTCCATTATATGCAAATAACTTGTAACCCACACATTAGACGATAGAAAAAGCATTTGCGGTAAATTTAGGTTTCCATTGGACCAACTGCAGATCATTGCAGCTTCATATTTTTTTTTTTCGAATGGGACAATGGATAGTCATATATTCCTTCGCTCAATATCTTTAGAAAATCTACAAAAAAAAAATAAAAAATGAATTAATATTGACCAGGGGAAAATAAAACAGCATGTATATTTATGGAATGATATAGGTACTCTCGCCGATACGACCACAGCGGCCAATTTTTCGCAAGATCAGCCATTAGCCAGTGCACAAATGCTTGCGTAGACACAAGTGCACTCATTCTTCCTTTTACCTCTCACAATTCAGTGATACGGAAGATCAACACGACCGGGGAGAGGTCAGACGCAGGACCGACTTTTTATATGCCTATCCGACGCATGGATCATCTTACTTTACAGACAATCAGATGACCGGCCTGCATTGTCCTAGCCAGAGGAACAAATATACAAAGTTGTTGCTCCCCGCAGGATTCGAACCTGCGACCCCGGTATGCAAGCAAGCGGTTTCCCATTGCGCCACGGAGGCTACTTGACGCGACAGGACTAGGAGGCAACAAGAATAAATATGATTTTAATAATATGTTTAAAACTACATACACACTTGAACATACAATATTTTTTCCATATCTATCCTTTGAACTAAATACCTACATCGTATATTTTTATCATAAAGTGGCGGTAATAAAAATCCCCAAAATGGAAAGTCTTCAAAAAATCTTTACCATGGTTACTCTATGAAAACAATGTAAAATATTTTAAATTAGATAATTCAACTACAAATTAATAGAAAGTTAAACCCAATACTAACAAACGAACTGAAAACGTGATATGTGCCTATCGAAAGAAGAACTGATCGAAAATATGGTGCATAATCCAAAGAGATCATCGGTAGGTACATTAGTGAACAAATCGGACTTACGAGTGATATTCGGTATCATCTAAGGGGTACAACATATTTTTGCAACTAAGTACTACACATTTTATCACCATTCTTATTAGTTTAATTCACTTTATCGTGAAATTATGGTATTTAAATGTTGGATCGATTTAAATGACAGACAGTTTCATGATGACAATAAGCGCCAGTGTTGCCACAAAATACGAACCCTTAAAATCGGTATTTAAAATTGCATTTGAGTACAATTGGCGAAAACACAATAGAGCATTATTCTAATCGTACTCGCAGAACAATACCAAAAAAGAAATTATTAGACATGATTGCCATCGTATTATATGTTTTCGGGTGGAAAACAATCTTTTGATGTTGAAGTAGAGCATTTCTATATTAGGGTATCCATTTCTCGGGTAATTTAAATTATTACATGGACTACACATTGGACTACTTAGAAAGAGAGATCCGGCCTCAATGAAAGGGATAGCGTATGCCTCAATCAACTATTTGGAGTTTGGACTCCATTTTTGACCCTATATCTTCATGCGCACTACCCAAGAATCTTAACCTCCTTGGCACTACCTATACACCTACCTACGTAGACAGAATTCCTCTAAGCCTACCTCACGAATTTATATTTACTTCGTAAAAACTGGATATATTAATATCACTAATTTAAAATTTATACTACATTCTTAAGGTTTGTTTTTCATTGACACAAGTCGAAGTAGAAAAACGAGCCGAGTGAGATAGCTCAAAAGTAGATGTGTGTCCTTCTCTGCCCCTTTGTCAAGTAAGTTGCCAACGCAAAATATGATTCTTTTTAGTAGTGTTTGGTAGATTTCTTAAAAGTTGATTACATTTGCTTAAAAGTTTTTCGTGTAATAAAACATCGAAATATAATACTACTAGGACGATGAAATGTAATATTATAAATTACCACACGAACAACATGCAATACTTTTATTAGCAATAATATTAGTAACAATTTATCATTATGAAGGTAGCAGCACTGAGCTGTTGTGTGATTGTCGACATTGTTGTAGTAAGTAAACCGGTGTCGCGGTGTACTGTTAGAGTAGGGTGACCATTGTTATGTATGGCATCGCGTCGGTCGTCTCGGATGATGGTTTCCATACAAACGTTGGTTAACTCAACCTGAATTGTGGAATGAAATACAGATATCCGGAAGAAAACGATAGCTAGGTATTACCACAAATTCAAATAATTTATTGTCTTAATTGTGGTAAGTACAGCAGATCTTGTAAGTAATGACTGCGGACTTGCATTAAATTCCATCCAATTATACATACATACATAAAATCACGCCTTTTTCCCGTAGGGGTAGGCAGAGCTCAAGGGCCGCTTTTCGCCTCCGTGAGAAACGAGACGTGATGGGTGGCGAACCACATCGCCGCCATTTAGGTTAAATTATATGTATATTGACCATTGCGTTCTAACGAATAAGGAGGGAAAGTGAAGAATAGGTGTTGTGAAAAGGAAGATTGGCAATCCAAAAATCCAATTATACAATACAAATAATAATTATAATTAGATATTATGTCACCAAAATTACGATTTGAAAGCAAAAATCGTCTCATGCGGTGCGCCTCGCAACATTCAGATTGACGGAGGTAACGCAGGAGCACCGATGTGGCACCTCCCGTTGTGACCCGATCCGCCGCCAAAAGACCTTATAAGTGAGAAAAAGAATCCTTCCACATAGTAATGCGTGGACACCCTATTAGACAGAGATACACTACTACTTTCGGACCTCTCATTCGGCTCGTGATCTTTAGTAGACTGCGCTGTCCAGTTATAATACAGGCTCGTGGCCTACCTAGCCACCTACCTACCTACCTACCTTACCTACTAGAAACGAAACCGGAACCGGAACCTGAGCCGGAACCAGATAAAAATAAATATCTTGGACGTAGACAGAATATAACAAGACATCTAGCTAGCGTGCCGCCGATAAGGACAGAAAATAACGGAAAATAATGATTCGTACATTTAAAACACGCTAAGGATATTTATTCAAATGCGCCCAATATGTAGTATAAACTTAGAGGAGATACCACTGGAGAGAGCATGATGCGCTAACCCCCTCTGCCAAATTTTTGGTCATATGGTCAGGTCATTCTTTATTTGTGTGCGTGTATTTTTGAATGTGTTGCGAGTTTATTATAGTGTGGGTATGCGTGAAAGTGTATCTGTGTGTGTTTACTTCGCCTCCCGCACCCCGCAAAAGTGCCACGAAAAATTTGTTCGGGGAATCGACGCGATACTAACTCCTTTGGTACTTTCTCTGAGAGTATAAACGATATTTCATAATGCAATTCAATTTAAAACTCCTAAGCTAGGTCGTGAACTAGAAAATTTCATGAGTACCGTAAAACGGGGTGTATAGAATTTGCGGGGTGAATAGAAAAAATATCAAGAAAGTTTTCAAAGCTAATATTTTTTTAGTTTTCGTTGAAGAATTTTGGTAGAATTTTAAATTATTACACATCAACGTTTTTTCTTTGCGTTGGCAACAATTTTTAATCGTCAAAATTGACATTTGTCCTTCAAAATTTACTTCAAAGTCTACCTTCTGTGAACTCGATAAATTCAACTGCTGAAACTTTTGATTTTAGATGAGAAAAAGATATGTAATATGCTGTCTAATGTGTTTATGTCAATATGTGTATGATAAATTATAAAAATACAGTGAGGGTATGGGAGAATCCATTAAAAAACTTAAAAAAAATGTTAAAATCACAGCACATGTAAATTTATTGTATAAAAGGGGTCAATAGAATCTGTTGAAGGATGAATAGAACTGTAGTATGGGTCTAATGGAAACGTAGGACGGATTAATAGAAACGCTGAAGGTGTGAATAGCAACTAATGAGGGGTCAATAGAGATAAATAAATAGGGTTGTCAAAAACTGAACAGAACTAACTAACTCCCCTACATTCGTAGTTTCTGTATTAATGAATACTAAGTCCATACGTATACCTTAAATGACTTATTAGTTACCAACATTAAAATTACTTAATTACTTGTCTTATAATAATTTACTATCTACATGAATTATGAAATTAAAACAATGTTTAGACACACAACCTCACATTTCGCATGTTGGGTAAGTAACTTTTGGCAACCCTAACAGTTTTTCCATTCACCCCTTTACGCTTTTCTATTGACCCCATTCGTTGGGTGAATAGAAAAAGTCAGTATTTTTATAAATATCTGGAAAACCTTTGCTTGTATTTAAAAAAATAGTGGTATAGCTCTTTCTATATGGGACCGGACATGATATAAAAATAAACTGAGATTAAAAAAACAAGTTAGTGTCCACAAATTCTTAGGACAAAGTTGAAAATCATTGCTATTCACCCCGTTTTACGGTACTCGAAGAAAACGCACCGTAGGTGCGCCAGATTTTAAACACACGCTGAGGGACAAAAAATCATATGCTCTGTTTCTTTCTGTCACATATAATATATATAAATGCATCCTTTTCGTGCGCGAATGAGAAAGAAAGTGCCAGCTCTCTATTGTTTTCTTTCTCTAAGATCTTGGAGGAAGGAATAAAAAAAAATAAGCATGATGGTGCCATCTATGGGCAATTTATGATGTATTGTTTATGTTAATTAAAAAGTAGGGGGCGCTAACTACAACAGTGTGTCTCAAAGTCAGGGCTGCCAGATCAGGCGATTTATCGCCATTTAGGCTACCTTGGGGGGTCAAATGGCGACCAAAAAATCCAATCGGCTACCAGTAGCCATTTAGGCTACCTAGAAAAAAAGGAACGGGCGCTTTAGGCTACTTCAGGATTACCTCAAAATTAAATAATTTCTTGTTCATCGTATACTTCGACGAAACGTAATATTTTATGCACATCCAACGTTCTTTCGTCACTGAGGAAAGAAGTCGGAGGAATCCTCAGGTTCCTTCCATGCTACTTGCTATCTTCTATGCAACTGACAGGCCTGTTGGTCTAGTGGTTAGACAGCCTGGCCGCTAGCCAGTCTGGGTATTTTATGTATACGTATAATATAAGTAAGTATGTATTCACAAAAAAAGTATATAAGTATTATAATCAGTTGTCTGGTTTCCGTAGTACAGGCTAAGCCTAGTTTGTGATTAGATGACCGTGTGTGGATTGTCCTTAAAAATACCTATCCTTGCCTAGAACTGCCGCAATGAGACGTCACGAATCTAGGGTCTGTATTCACAAACCTCGAAAATTTTCCGATCCCGAAAATATCTACTACCCCTTGCGGCGAACATGTTCTAAACTAGCGAGGTGCAAAGTTCTCGAAAAGCGAGCTTGTGACAATTTAAGTTACTCATTCCAACTCGCTGTATGACAGAGACGGTTACATATTTTTTTAACGTGTTCTCTATTTTTGGCTAACTATACATACTTAACTCAAAATTTTAGGCGAATTAGGCTAATTGTCAAGAAAAAATATATTAGGCGATTTAGGCTACTCGGTAGGCAATATTAGGCGAATTGAGTTAGCAGATATCTGGCAACCCTGCTCAAAGTGATAATTTGTTTTCTAAACATGGCTGCCGGTCGAGTGTCTAGTGATATTATTGTGAATTCTGTTCAAATAGAATAATTATAAAACAAATCGGAACTTCGATGATTGTGATAAATATGTTAAAGTTGGTGTAATTATATGAATATGACTTCCACTCCAAAGACTGAAAAATGCGGACAAGGTAAGTTATGTATGCGTATCATTACGATCGTGTCTTCATTCCACAGATAAGTTAATTGTTTCTGTGGCATTACAATTATTTTCCCTCATTACTTCTTCGTATATTATAGCTGTATAAATTTACATTTCCAACTGTCGGTCAATGAAAGATTTTACTTTGTATCCTTAGACTTACATGAAGTCCTATTCATGCATTTGCCTGCTTTTGCTTACTAGGTATGTAAAAAATATGAAATATAATGTATATTTTTAAATCTGTATTTTACTTTTACATACACAAACAACCATTTGATCAGTTTTGTCACTGCTCAGTAATATTAGTACTTTATGCACCTACATAGTTTGCTTTGCTATGCTATTTATAGGTATCTACTTATCATGTTTTATGAGTTGTCACTATTTCCTTTTGCTCCTTTCCTCAATGCTTTTATACTATGCATATGAATTCTATAGCTCATGTGCTTCATGGAACACCCTAAAGTATGGTCTGTAAACATAATTATTAATTGAAGAAAATTCACTTTTATGTTAATTATTAATTAACATAAAAGTAAATTTTCTGTAGCTTTATAATAAAAAGTAGGTAATGAATCATGAATAATAATTAATTATGCAGTTAAACACCATCATTTACGTTTATATCTTGCAGATTAATTCACAAACCTCTGTTAAATGTTTAAGGCTTTCTCAAATTTCAACAGTTCATTTGATTGGCTATGACCATTGACAGGTTGAGGTAGCCGAAAAATTTACCTTCGGAGTCGCTAGACGTTTGGGATGTGGGCCCTTAGAATGTCCCGGGGGGCTACAATGCAATGCGCCACCCGGCGGCGGGCTCAATGGCAAGGCACTGAGGGGCCCCTGGTGGAGATCCCACAGGAGAGACCTGGGTCCCCCCCCTCTCATATGCCGTTTCGATAGCCGCAGGGGTGTTTGGTTTTGACTATCCACACCCAATTCTGGATCCGGATCTTCTCAGTAGAGGTTGTGTTGTGTTCAGGTTCAGGTGGTAGTTGTAAAAAAGTTGACAATATGTAAGTGCCCTTGTTAGGCCTATGCATAACAAAGATATTTTGAATTTGGATTGTAACTAAATTATGTTAATTTAAACAGAAAAAAGCAATACTATTCTTTGGGAGTACATACTTCCATGATCTTGGATGCTGCAAAGTAAGAAAAATGTCAGAATAGTATAGACAATTTTTTTTTTGCTAGGTAAAAAAGTAGTTACTGTTGTTTAGGTTTACATGTGGCGTTTAGGAGAGGGAGGGGGCCGAACCTCACTCAATTTCACGTGGGGAGACGTGTCTTACCAATGATCCAGACTTAATTTTTTTTCTGCAAGAAAGAGTGTAAAATTTTGAGGAAATTGGGTTAAATTTAGTAACTGATCTAAAATAAAAAAGAATTACCCAAATATTTTTTTTTTAGATAAATCGTATGGAATCAAGCACAGATTAACTTATTTTCAATAAAAATACGTATTTTGTACAATCTCACGTGAGACGTCAGGGGCTCAACCCTCTCGGTTGAGTAAAATCTCACTACATCTCGCCACGCAACCCAGATTTGTGTTATATATTTTTAAAACCTTTCCTGATTATGTCAGTAGGAAAACTCATACTGTTATGTTATTATCAGCTATAGCTGGAACACTGTCATAATAATATGTTAGGTTGAACTCTGGAAATGGAAGTGTGGATGTAATTTCCTCTTTTGGTCCATAATATCTGTGTGTTGTAATGATTTACCTGATCCTAAGTATTTCCACAATAATTTTATATAAAATACTTGGTAGTGAGTAAAGTGTGATGAGGGCTTAGAATATGTATAAGTTGAAGTACTATAGAATGCTTATTTTCAAGTAAGAACCATAGGCACGAGTAAGAACATTGAAAAGCATAATCTTCTATACTATAATAAAACTCAAAGAGCACTTTGGTATTGGTATCACGGGCTGGTTTCCGCAACTCCACGTCAAAGCGCGTATTTTGCGTACGGGTGGGAAGATTCACTCGATCCACCCCAACTCCGAGAAAAGCCAGCAGGCACTTGATGCCACCGACAATCCCTCGGAGAGTACTCGGGTTTCCGAAGTACTTAGCCCTGTATGTGGCGACCCCCGGGCATCTCAGCAGCACGTGGGCCGCTGTTTCCTCCTCCTCTATGCACGCTCTGCACAGAGGGCTGTCAGTAACTCCTATGACAAAAAGGTGTTTATTAAATGAACCATGTCCTGTTATGGCCGCCGTGACTATACGCAATTGTCGTTTAGATAGACGGAGCAGCTGTACAGTAACGCGGCAGTCAATTGCTGGAAGCGCCTCCCTAGCCTGCCTGCACTCACTGTGGTTTATCCAAATGTCCTTGTGTTTGTCCCTAGTGCGTTGTCTTACCAGGGTGCGTAGATGTCCGAAGGGGATTGGCACTATAGGCTCTGGGCCTACAGCGTCCATGGCTGAACCTCTTCTGGCGAGCTCGTCCGCCGCGTCGTTACCACGGGAGCCGATGTGTCCCTTAATCCATTGAATGGTTATGTTGTTGAAGCTGCCTACCTGATTTAATTTTTGGTGACATTCGTATAACAGCCCAGTATTAACGGTGTATCCATTTAGGGCTTGTAGGACTGACCTGCTATCGGAGAGTATACGGATATGGAGATCTTTTACTTCCCGATTTATGATCGTCGATGCTGCCGTATAGATGCCCATGCATTCAGCTTGGAAAACTGTGTTATAGACACCTAAAGGTATAGAACTATGTATACCGAGATCTTCCGAGAAAACCCCGGCCCCAGTTCCCGTATTAGTTTTGGATCCATCTGTGAAGATCCTCAATTCGTGGGAGTTGAGACCCTCGCTTTGGTTCACCTCATACAGTTGAATCTTGTATTTCTTGTCAAATATAAATGGTTTTGGTATGCGGTCGTTGATTGCCCGCATGATTGGTATGTCTTCAGAGAGTTCCTCCAAAATTGTCGTGTGTGGGGTATTGTTGTTTTTCCAGAGGCCCAGTGTTTTCAGGCGTAGCGCCGTCACCGCTGCTTCTTGTTGAATAAATAGATGCAGCGGTGCGAGATCCAGCATGGCTTCCAGTGCCGCTGTTGGTGTGGTCCTCATGCATCCTGTAATTGCCATACAGGCAAGTCTCTGGAATCGTTGTAATTTGTTCGATGCCGTGTCCAGTTTGGTTCTAGGCCACCAGACTACAGCACCGTATGTCACCATTGGGCGGATCACTATGTTGTACAGCCACAAGATTATTTTGGGTGTTAGACCCCATTTTTTCCCAATCATTCTCTTGCACTGCCACAAGGTGATGCTAGCCTTATTTATCTTATTTTCTAAGTGGTTACTCCAGTTCAGTTTGCTGTCTAGTATGACACCAAGGTACTTGACTTCCGTAGACAGCTGGAGTTCTGCATTGAACAACTTTGGGAGACGATAAGCGCCGAGTGTCCGTTTTTGAGTGAACATGACTAGTTCAGTTTTACTAGGGTTGACTGATAGATCAAATTCCCTGCACCAGCTTTCCACAATGCGTAGTGCTTGTTGCGTGTGGTCGCAGACGATGCTAGTCACCTTACCCGATGTCAGAATGGCTAGGTCGTCGGCGTACCCTATTGTATAATAATGGTTGGCATTGAGTTTGGTGATGAGGTCATTTATAACCAGGTTCCAGAGGAGGGGGGAGAGAACGCCTCCCTGAGGACAACCTCTGGCTATCAGAGCTGGTCGTTCATCACCTTCAAGTCTTACCAATCGCTTGCTTAGCATATTCGTTATCCAGTCTATGAGTACCGGTTCCACTCCGTGCCTCTGCAGAGCAGAGTTTATGCTAGTAAAATTAGTTTTGTCGAAGGCTCCTTCGATGTCTATGAAAGTGCCCAGGCAGATTCCCTTCTGCTGAATAGCCTCCTCTATTCGGCCGACTACTAAATGTAGCGCGGATTCAGTCGATTTTCCCGAGCTGTATGCGTGTTGATTAGCATGTAGGGGAAATTGCTTCAACGCACCTTCCCTCAGTTCTCTCTCGCAGAGCCTCTCCAGAGTCTTCAGCAAAAAGGAGGATAAGCTGATTGGTCTGTATGACTTTGCGTTAGTGTAATCGCTCTTCCCTGGTTTAGGGATGAATATGACTTTCACTTTCCTCCACCCTTTTGGGACGTATCCATGGGCTAAGCACGCCCTAAGGATAGCCGTTAGTATCCCAGTGATCCATGCTTCCCCCCATTGCATTAGGGCAGGTAGTATGCCATCTAAACCGGGAGCTTTGAAGGGTTCGAAGGTGCTGATAGCCCATTGTAGTTTCTCGATTGTAATCATCTCGTGTGCGTGGTGCCAGTCATCTTCTGACGGTGTAGAATATTCCTCTCGCCAGTTTATTTCTTGTGAAAAAGCGCATCCTGGGAAGTGTGTCTCTATTAGGACGCGTCTAGTTTCTTCTGGCGTTATAGTAAGTGTGTTATCGGGCTTTCGGAGTGTACTATGTCCAGAGGAGTTCTGTTTCACAAGTACCTTCCTTACCCTGTTTGCTTGTTGGCAAGATTCAATGTTTCCACAGAATTTACGCCTTCCCATTGTACTTCTAAATCGGATGCATTTCTTGTAGTTGGATTTTGCCGACCGGTATTGATCCCAGTCCTCATCCCTACGTGTATTCATTGCCTTATTTAGAGCCCTTCTTACCTTCCTGCGTTTGCGTTCCAGTTCCGCTCCCCACCAGGCTTGCTTGCCAGGTGTCTTGGGCGCGGTGGTCTCTGGGCATGTTTCATGGTAACTGTCTATCATTGATTTTGTTAGATAGTGTACCTGTTCCTCTATTTGTGCCGTATCCATGTGAGCCGGTGGTTTCCTTAGTAGCGCAAGTTTGGCGCCAAGAACACGTGAGTATCTGGCTTTATCCGTGTTGCGCGGGTTCCGGCTGGGTGGAGTAGGTGGTACGCAGACGTGAAGGTCGAAGCGGATCCACCTGTGGTCCGAGCATGAAGCCTCCTGGGAGACATGCCATCCGTTGATGATTCCTGCAGCGCCTTCAGTTGCGAGTGTAAGGTCAATAATTGTACGACTTCGTCTATTGACGAAAGTTGGTTCTGAGCCTGTGTTTAATAAGGAAAGATTAGTTGTGAATAAGTAATCTACTAACAACTTACCCCTGTTATTTTGTGTGTCCATCCCCCACAAGGGATGGTGCGCGTTGGAGTCTGTCCCGATGACAATTTCGGTCCCAGCTCCTTCGCAATGGTTTACCAGACGGACGAGGTCAAAGGGTGGCGGCTCCTCCGCCTCAGGCATGTACACCGAGGCAAAGACGATCGCCATGTCCGTGGTACCTTGCTGTGTAAATAATGTTATTGCTGTAAGGTCCTTGCAACAGAAATCTGTTAGGAGCTGTAGATTTTTTGTCACGTAGATACATGACCTGGGTGGATCGTTATCAGTAGACGATAGTAACTCACCTCCAAGATTGGAGAGTCCCTTTATTTGGCCCGCCCTTACCCACGGCTCTTGGATAAGGGCAATGGCCGTTTGTTGAGTCTCCAGCCACTTCCGCAGTTGAGCCGTCGCGGTTTGGCTGTGGTGGAGGTTTGCTTGGATAATTTTGCAGTTATTTGACGAAAGGGACGCCATTGATGGGCAAATCCTCCTCGACACCTAACTGCAGTCCGGCTAAGTCGGGATCGCCGGACTCGAGTGCGTCCCCTCCCTGACTGGAGCCTGTCGACATAATTTCGTCGAGATCCCCGCCAGACGATGGAACGGTAACTGAGTCGGCGGTTCCGGGTGTCTTCTCCGTGTTTTCTGTATCAGCCTCGGCCCTAGATTCCGGCACTGACGGGGGGACTTCCTCCTCCGTGGGTTTGTATTTTAATTCCTCGCGGATAGTAGCTGTGGTGGGGTCCCAGCCATGGGGGATGTCGGTGAACTTGCCGTTCGGACCCTGGAACTTGACGTACACCGCCCCCAACCCAATTGAGAGGCGGCGCTCGGCCTTCATCAGGGTCGGAATTTGGTCCTCCGGGACTCCACAAACCATCCCGCGGTTTGTTTTATGGCGTTATGCAACACCCGTTTATCAATTTGAACCCAGGGGTTCTGGTATCCTAAAGCGCGACCAATGTCGTTCGTTTCCTCCAAGACTCCTTGCTCATTGGGTACAACAATGCCACATCGAGCTCTCCTGGGTATTTCTGACTGGCTTCTGTCCACCAGCGACACGCTGGATGGGAGAGCCAGGCCAGAAACTGTTTCTTGTAGCCATGTTAAGGTATGGTCATTGCTGCACCATAGTTTCAGGACTCCTTCTGTAAATACTGGTTTGCCATTAAAGGCTGGACCAGGTTTGTCCTGTTTGGGAGACCAGGCTTCGCTGAGAATCTTCTTCTGGATCTCCGCGAGCACTTTGTCAGCTATTTGTTTATCTAGGTGCCCCGTGCGATCACAAGTAATAGCGACGCATAGGGGGGACTTAGCCGCTTGGGCATAGCTTCTGTTTATTCCCCTTCGGGGCTCAATTTGCGGCCTTTTGTGCTCTCCACGAGGCGATGTCGTCTCATCCAGAGCACGCTTCTCCGCGGCCTGAGCTCTCCTTCCGGGTCGCCTTCCTGCGTGTTTGTTACCGGCCGATTGTCCCCCTTCAGCGCTGGCTGGCGGTACGCATGGTTTCTGACGGGTTTTCCCGTCGTCCACCTGCCCCCTCCCTCCAGCACTGAAGTTGACCTGGCTGCTGGGCTTGACCAGTCCAGTGTCAGTGGCCTGTGTATGGACGGTCGCGTTATCGACTCGCGAACGTGCCTGATGACGCTTCCTCTGGTTTTTCTTCTTTCCGCCGCTGACGGCCGCAGCGCCTGAGGGCTGGGTTTCTGGCCGGCGGGGCACTTGAGAGCTTTTCCCTTTGCCCTTACGTTCCACCAGCTGCCATGCGGCGGAAAAGTTATCCATCGCACGGCTAATAGGTCCCGTTTGATCAGGAGCCGCAGCTTGCGATGGTGTTGTTGCAGTAGCTGTAAAGTCACCCCGGTTCAGATCGGTACTGGTTTTATCCAGCGCCAAAATCTTCCCCGAGGGATGAAGACCGGTACTGGTTTTACCCAGCGCCAAAGTCTTCGTTTGGGGGCAGGAAGTGGTACTGGTTTTACCCAGCGCCAAGCTTCCGCTGTTTGTTTGGTGTTGTTTGGTCTTAGTCGCAGTTTTCACCACTTTCGGACCTTTTGTTTTTGTACCCGGGTTGGCGCTCGCCGCCGTAGCTGCTGAGCTGCCGACCTGGGCCGTGGGCGCACTAACCGGGCGCTGTGTACGGGTTTCATCAGTTTTCACCGACGTCACCCCTGTAGCAGTAATATTATTTGGCCTATTTTTATCCATTGGAATAATTATGTAAAATTCGTCTCCCTGGCTCCCACCCTCCATGGAGCCCGCAACGTTGGGAACGCCCTACTATACTTCGGGTCGTTAGGACTACCAGGGGAGATATAGGAATGCGGGGCTGGCTTAGAGCGCGACATCGGGCACTCGATCGGGCTGGCGTCGAGAGTAGTAGGCCTCTCCAGACGAACTGATCAGCCCTCTCTTGCACCTTCAGCATGGCCTTCACCACTGCATCCACCGTCCGAGGACAGCTTCCGCAGACCCCACACACCTAGCCTGTGGCCCTCTGACGGGACACCGTGGCCATTTCCCTACCTGCGGCTCACAAGTAGGGCTACCGTTTAGCTTGAAATCGGGACCAAAGGGGGCGTGTTGCCTCGCGGACACATTACCGCCAGCGCCGCTCGGCTCAACCCCCCAGGACTCCGTCATCCCCGCGTACGGCGCTCGACTGCGCAGGTCCTAGCGCAGGTGACTAGATTCCCCTGCCTGCCATCTGCCTGTTGTTGCGATGACAGGGCCTAGGCACCTCAGCCACAGAGGCGCCCGGGCTACGGGGGGGAGGGGAAGTGTTGGATCCAACATATCAATGGATAAATTGAGATGCTGCATCCCTCACTCCCCCGGATGCCCTCCCTCTTTAACCGGGCTTGGGACCGGCTCCATACTTGGCTATTTGGCTGTTAGCATAGCAAAAAGCTTACCAGCGAGATGGAAAAAAAAAAAAAAAACAATAACCAACTAAGGAGGCGAGGTTCAAAGAGCACTTTTTCTGTACATTGAATATTTTTCCAAAATTTCTATGTGGGGATACTATACTATCGACATAGAGGCCAAAACAATTTTTTTTGGAATTATTGTCTGTCTGTCTGTCTGTCTGTCTGTGTCGTTCTGTTCGTCCAGGTATCATTTGAAAACCTGTGGATGGATTCTGATAGGACTTTCACTGATGTGTTGTGTAGAAGTAGGGGTATAAGTTGGTATATAAAACATCACGCTATGTTTCATAGGGGCTAAGCAGTGAAACATTACTTGCACATATTACCACGTAATTTCCTTTGTATGTGAATAGGGTAATTATAAACTGATCTGTTAATCATTAAGATATCTATTATTACGCTATATACAATAGGGACTGAGCAGACATTTAGTTTGCATAAGATATGGCAGTGGCGAAGGGTCATTTTTTGTAAGGGGTAAGCCGGTCCGGTACACCCAGGACATTTTCATTAGATTTCTGTATTGTGCTAAGTACTTTGCTGATAGCAATATGACATTATATCTTTGAAAAGTTAAAATCTGTAATTCCCGAGCGAGTCCAAACTAGGAAAGAAATAGGCAAGGGAAAAATATCATTTCATTTCATTTAAAAGCCAGCGGTTAGGTCCGCTGCAACACAAAGGCTACATTTGTATAGGTAGGTAGAAATTGAGAATACGAAATTGCTAAATTTTTACTTAGGTAAAAGATATAAAATGACTCGAAAAGATCTAATCTAACGCAATAAAATGTACAAGTACAATTCACACTACACACAATGAACAGCGCTCCCAAAAAACGCTTCAAGGTCAGGGCTCTGGGGTGTTCATGAAATTTAATGAAACTCCTGGTATAGGTATTGTATTACAGTCGCTACAATAAAAGATGCGAAAAACTTAGAACTTTCATTATCGAATATCATTAGACAGTAATTTACGATGTTAGCGTGATTTACATTACGAACAGCGCCATCTCAGGGAATAACACATGTAGTTGCCCGTATATAGAAGTCGTTGAGAATCAAAAATATCTTGGTTTAATTATTGATAGTATATTTAACTGGAGTAAGCATATCGATAATATTTGTAATAAATTACGACAGTTCTTAGCAAATATGGTTATACTGAAGAACCGTATCCCATTTAAGGTTAAATTAATGTTATATAACTCACTAGCCGAAGCTTATATTCAATATGGTTTATCTAGTTATGGCCGTACATATAAAACTTACTTAAATGATATATATATACTCCAAAAAAGAATTTTGAAAATACTAGTATCACCAAAAATTAAAAAACAATTTAATGACGAAGACTATGGACTTTTTAAGCATTGTAATATTTTACCAGTACAATTGCAATTTAAATATACAATGCTTAAAGAAAACTTTTTTGATAAAAAATATTGGGTCGAAATTAAACATCCTGTATTCACGCGTGCCGTCGCTCAGAAACGACTTTGTACGTGTACCACCCGCGTAAATAACTGCTATGGCGAGCGAACATCTGCTTACCTAGTTCCTCGGTTTATCAACGAACTACCTACAAATGTACGTGATAATATTAAGTCAAATAATATTAAGTATACTTTAAAAAAATTTTTCTTGCAGAATATGTTACTTTAGTATGTAGTGTCTTGAGGTGTATTAGCATTACCATAAACCTTAGTGGTTTCTCAGTGCTATGTAAACATTTTGTTTGTATTTAACTTTTTACTTGATAATAAATAAAAAAAAAAAAAAAAACTATCGGTGAAATTGAACATATAATCACTATAGAACTTTAATCTATACTATAATAAAACTCAAAGAGCACTTTTTCTGTACATTGAATATTTTTCCAAAATTTCTATATGGGGGTACTATACTATCGACATAGAGGCCAAAACAATTTTTTTTGGAATTATTGTCTGTCTGTCTGTCTGTCTGTCTGTCTGTCGTTCTGTTCGTCCAGGTATCATTTGAAAACCCGTGGATGGATTTTGATAGGACTTTCACTGATGTGTTGTGTAGAAGTCAAGGTGTAAGTTGGTATATAAAACATCACGCTATGTTTCATAGGGGCTAAGCAGTGAAACATTACTTGCACATATTACCACGTAATTTCCTTTGTATGTGAATAGGGTAATTATAGACTGATCAGTTAATCATTAAGATATGTATTATTACGCTATACGCAATAGGGACTGAGCAGACATTTAGTTTGCATAAGATATGGCATTGGCGAAGGGTCAATTTTTGTAAGGGGTAAGCCGGTCCGGTGCACCCAGGACATTTTCATTAGATTTCTGTATTGTTCTAAGTACTTTGCTGATAGCAATATGACCTTATATCTTTGAAAAGTTAAAATCTGTAAATCCCGAGCGGATCCAAACTAGATTATGTATGTATTACAGTCGCAACAATAAAAGATGCGGAAAACTTAAAACTTTCATTATCGAATATCATTAGACAGTAATTTACGATGTTAGCGTGATTTACATTATGAACAGCGCCATCTATCGGTGAAATTGAACATACAATAACTATAGAACTTTAATCTATATATTATATCAAAGAAAGTCGTGTTAGTTACACTGTTTATAACTCAAGAACGGCCTAACCGATTCGGCTGAAAATTGGTGGGGAGGTAGCTTAGAACCAGTAAACGGACATAGGATACTTTTTATCCCGGTAGGTTAAGGTTAAGCAACGTTAGGTAAGGTCATTAAATAGATGGGTGAACCGATTTGTATGAAAGTGTGCATATCGGATAGGTCTGAGAATAGGTCATACAGTATATTTCATACCGCTAGGTTAAGGTTAAGCTACATAAGGCAAGGTCATTATATAGATGGGTGAACCGATATGTATGAAATTATGTGTGCATATCGGGGAGGTCTGAGAATAGGTCATAAAGTATATTTAATGCCGCTGATACCATGATTGACGAGGATATATAAAACGAGAGGAGGGTGCACGAGAGGAGAAAGAGGGAGAGGGGATTCGAGAAGGGGGCGATGGGGTGAGGGATCGGGGGAGTTAGGTGGAGTAAGGGTGGAGTGAGAAGGAGCAAGTTCGTAGAAGAGAGAGGGGGAGAGGGTTCAGAGAGGGGATAACAGGGTAGGAAGAGGGGGAGTGTGACGGAAACCGAAGCGGGAGGGGGAAAGAGAGAGGAGAGAAAGAGCATATAATTAGATTTTTTTTATAAGAGAGAGAGATATGGAGAGAGATAAATCTAGGGAGGAGGGAGAAAAGGGGAGCAAAATGTAATAAAAGCGCGGGCGGAGCTGCACGGGTCAGCTAGTCTATAAATATAAAAGAAAGTCGTGTTAGTTACACTATTTATAACTCAAGAACGACTGAACCGATTTGGCTGAAAACTGGTGGGGAGGTAGCTTAGAACCAGGAAACGGACATAGGATACTTTTTTATCCCGGTAGGTTAAGGTTAAGCAACGTTAGGTAAGGTCATTAAATAGATGGGTGAACCGATATGTATGAAATTTTGCGGGTAGGTCTGAGAATAGGTTATAAAGTATATTTTATGCCGCTGATACCATGATTGACGAGGATATATAGAACGAGAGGAGGGTGCAAGAGAGGGAGAGGGGAGGGTGATGGAGTGAGTGATCGGAGGAGTTAGGTGGAGCAAGGGGGGGGGGAGTGAGATGGAGCAAGTTGGGAGAAGAGAGAGGAGGGAGAGGGTTCAGAGAGGACAACGGGGAGAGGAAGAGGGGAAGTGTGACGGGGACCGCAGCGGGAGGGGAAAGAAAGAGCATAGAATTAGATTTTTCTTATAAGAGAGAGAGATGGAGAGAGATAAATCAAGGGAGTAGGGAGAAAAGGGGAGCAAAATGTAATTAAAGCGCGGGTGGAGCTGCGCGGGTCAGCTAGTATCATATACACGACAATAGGTACTCTACCATCATCTGTATTTATTGACATTTGCGCTTGTGACAGATAAACCCATCACTATATATCAATATACCTAACTAGATCACCTGCCTCTTGGAGGAAGGACTAAAGAATCCTACCTAGGCTGCCTACGATGAGTTTTATGGGACCAAAGACAAACGCGTACTCTATTCTTAATATCTAAACTATATGAATGTAGGCCTGATGTTAATTGAGTTGCCTGTCCATGGACAGATGCACAGCCAGTCTTCAATCTCTTGATTGGATAAATACTTTCTCCAGCTACAGTGCCTCCCAAGCTGCCTGCCAAGCGTGGGGATAATGGCAACCCCTCCCTTCTAAGGCGGAGCCCTTTATTTAGCAATGGACGTCTTTCTTGGCTGATGATGTTAATGACAGTGTCTTTCACACTCGAAGATGAACACACGTCATAAGATAAAGTGAATAAAACTGGTTAAGACAAACCTAACGATCTCATATTTTATGTATATCTAGTGAAGCTTATGAAAGCGTGTTAAAATTGGAACGTTTATCATACAACTTCGTCTGTCTGTCACTGCAGCATATTTCAACAACTACTAATGCAATCTCAGAAGACATGATATATCTACCTACTTTAGATTCAGATGCAGTCATTCAAAATCTCTTCAATTTTCATTTCTTTCTCTTATTTAGTCTGTTCTGAAGGCCTGGCTGCCAAGTTGACCGGCATTACATAGAAGTGATGAGATGTCTGTACAATGCCGCGACGATAACCATACAAAAAAACCGTACATATTCAGCGTCGAGAATCGAAACAAGGGGCTGCCATATACCTGAATATATTCACGAATGCTAGAGGATACCTTCTATGTCGCGGGCGGTATAGTCATAATGACCGAAAAATAAGTATTTTTCGACAGAAGTCTTTTACAACGAATGTTGAATAGCCTGGCTTGTCGTAATACTGTGTCTAGACACAAGCCATACAGTGTTAAAACGGGTGTTTTCTCGTGGACCCACTATTTTGTCCCACCAGTGGGTCCACGAGGGAGAACTATTTCTCGTGGACCCACTGCACTCTACGGTTATTAAATGTTCCCCTGTATAATAAAGATGTATAGCACCTTTTTGCAGTGTCAAAATTTATCTATCGTATAGTGATGTGACAAGTGGCAGACAAAAAATATGCGCTTCCGCTGGTCGGTGTAAATCGTTTCATAGTTTTTTAGGCTTCCACACCCATTTTGTCACTACAACTGTTCGAGTGAAAAAAAAGTTTTTCGTCCATAATTCCTGTCTGTCCGACTGACAGACGGGAATTTTGGAAGAATTTTTTTTCCCATCTGTCTGATGATCGAACTACTAATCGGAGTAATTGGAACGGATAATCCAATAGAAAGACGTTGCTTCTTGTTTTCCCTTAGTCTGTTGTCTAGTCTTACCCGGACATACGGGTATAATAATCCATAATCATTAAACAACTCATACCAGAGCCGATTACTGGATGGCAAAATACGCGAGGCCTCCTTGTATCTTATGCCGCCCTGGTACTTCTGGTGTAATATTATATGGTGTATATAATGTCCGATGATATAGATTTCATTTAATAAATTGTAGTTATTATTTTTTTATTCATATGATTATTTCATACCATTATCCCAACCCTTGCTATCTTATTATATAAAAGAGTAGACAAAAACCCACTCATCACGAAATCTCAGAAACTACAAGTGCTAGGAGTCTCAAACTTTGCATGGGGGTTCCTTTTAAGACGTAGGTGCTCACTAAGAACCGATTTTGCGAAATTCAACCTCTAAGGGGGTCAAATAGGGGGGCAAAGTTTGTATGGGAGAACGCGATTCCTTGGTCCTATTGACTTGAAATTTTGCACAGACATTCGTTAAGAAAATTAATTGAATTAGTATTTCATATTTTTTATAATTTATCCCTTTACATGGTAAAAAAGAAGTATTATTACTCAACCGATGGCGGTACAAATATATTACCACAATAAGATACGATAATTCGAAAGATAAAATAAAAGTTCCTTGGCCAAGTGGTTACGGAAGCGTCCTCTAAGTGTGGACTGTCCGGGTTCGCTACCCGTATGCGGATTTTTTTTTTGTATTTTTAAACTTTGTTTTGATTTTTTTATTTATATTAAGATTCGATGTTTTAAATATTTAACTCATATTGACTCCGGCACTTTTTATCTCTAATATATTTTTATATTTAATACTTTTTTTAAATTTAAAATCATGCATACGTAGTAACTTCTCTCTAATGTTATGATTTAGTTATTAGTGGAAACTTAATTGATTTTTATGTACTATTGGATCTTATATTTAGTAATAAGTGGTATCATTTGTTTGTTTCCCAAATATAACAAAATAAAATAATGAAAATATATTTTCAAAATGTCTGTTTGGGTAGGAATACAATATGCACCTATTGTACGTATGATATAAAAAAAGCCAAAACTTTATTGGAATTATTGTCTGTCTGTCAGTCAGGGTTTCTTCTATAGGTTGGCTGGTGTTGGGGACCAACGACGTCAAAGTATCTTTACATAGTGTGAAACAAAGTCGCTATCCGAGTCTGTCTATATCCGATAACACCTCCTAAACCACGCTGCGATTTTCACCATCGGTTAGATAATTTTTCATTGAAGGTTTTAAGTTTTATCTAAGTAAATAAACTTACATAGCTTCCATTGACTAAACCTAAAGAGATACGTAATTAACAATCAAGTACTAGAGAATTTCATTAATTCCATATATTATAAAGTAGGTAAACATCCGGGATATAATATACCCGCCCCCCGGCGGCGGACTCAAAGGCAATGCACTGAGGGGCAGCTGATGCAGATCCCACCGGAGAACCCCCTCTCATGTGCCGATGTGACAGCCACGAGAGTTTTAGTGGGTAAGAATCCCCCACAGGATCCCGGGGACATATTAAACGTGCCCCCCACCACCCCTTTAACTGTGACAACGGTGACAGATTCCCGGGGGGCTATAATGCGCCCCCGGCAGCGGCTTCTAAGGCCCTTGCCTTGCACTGAGGGGTACCCGGTGCAGCCCCATATTTTTTGCGGACAGCCGTGGGGGGTTTAGAGGGTAAGAATCCCACACACCGCGGTCGACCGCCTGCAGGATCCTGGAAGCCTATTGGAGGTCTACCCGTGGTCCCCGAAACTTTGAGCACGGTGACAAGTTTTTGAAGTGAAACTTCTTATGCGACTTCCTATGCCGTCCGTGAGTGAGTGAGTGGGCGAGTGGGCGAGCGGGCGAGTGGGTGAGTGAGTGAGTGTGTGAGTGGTTCTGTGTGGTTCGGTGTGGTACGGTGTGGCACGGTGTGGTACGGTGTGGTACGGTGTGGTACGGTGTGGTACGGTGTGGTACGGTGTGGTACGGTGTGGTACGGTGTGGTACGGTGTGGTACGGTGTGGTACGGTGTGGTACTGTGTGGTACGGTGTGGTACGGTGTGGTACGGTGTGGTACGGTGTGGTACGGTGTGGTACGGTGTGGTACTCGGACTGACCGGGACTGAGCGGGATTGAGCGGGACTGACCGGGACTGAGTGGGACTGAGCGGGACTGACCGGGACTGAGCGGGATTGAGCGGGACTGACCGGGACTGAGTGGGACTGAGCGGGACTGACCGGGACTGAGCGGGACTGAGCGGGACTGAGCGGGACTGGCCGGGACTGAGCGGGACTGAGCGGGACTGACTCGGATTCAGCCAGTCCGAGTCAGTCAGTCAGGGACACCTGGTGCAGATCCCACCCGAGAACCCAGGTTTCCCTCTCATGTGCCGATGTGATAGCCACGGGAGTTTTAGTGGGTAAGAATCCCAAATACCCAGTTTGACTTCCCCACGGGATCCCGGGGACATATTGGATGTTTCCCCCGCTACTCCCTTAAACTGTGACAACGGTGACAGATTCCCGGAGGGCTATAATGCGCCCCCGGCAGCGGCTTCAAAGGCCCTTGCCTTGCACTGAGGGGTACACGGTGCACACTCTTTTGTGTGGACAGCCGTGGGGGACACATACTGCAGTCGATCGCCCGCAGGATCCTGGGGCCTATTGGAGGTTTCCCCTGCGATCCCCGTATCTTTGAGCACGATGATAGTTTCCCGGGTGGCTTTATTGTGCCCCCCGGTGGCGGGCTCAAAGGCAAGCCACTGAGGGATCTTGGTGCAGATCCCACTGGATGGCCCAGGTCCTACTTATGTACTAATTTAACAGCCGTTGGGGGTTTAGTGTATTAGAATCCTACATAACCCGGTTGACCGCCAACAGGGTCCCGGGGACCAATTGAAGGCTTCCCCCGTGACCCCTGTAACCGTGAGCACGGTGAAAAGTTCCCAGGTGGCTTTATTGTGCTCCCCGGTGGCGGGGTCAAAGGCAAGCCACGAGGGTATAATGTTGCAGATCCCACCGGATAGCCCAAGAAGGGTTTCTTATGTGCTGATTGCACGGCCGTTGGGGCTTTAGTTTATAAGAAACCTACATACCCGGTTGACCACCAACAGGGTCCCGTAAATCCCATTAAAGGCTTCCCCGTGATCCCTGTAACCGTGAGCACCATGACAAGTTTCCGGGGAACTATAATGTGTCTCTCCGGCGGCGGGTTCAAAGTCAAGGCACTGAGTGGTATCAGCTGGTGCAGATCCCGACAGATAGCCCAGGTCCGCCCTCTAATGTGCCGACGTGATAGCCGCGGGGGTTTTAGTGGGTAAAAATTCCCCGGTTGACCCCCGTTTACGTCTTAACGATGAAACCGAACAAGGAAGCCCGTATTGCTTCCATAAATTGGTTTCAAAGAAATGGTGTCCTTAATCCACCCAAATTGTGCACCCGTACACGTCTGCAGTTTCTAAAATTATAAATACAATTAACAAATCACAAGCTCAGAGATTCAACGTAGCAGGCTTAAACCTAAGCGTTGAGTACTTTGCCCATGTACAGGCAGCTATACGTAGCCCTTTCACGCGTCACTTCTATACAAAATTTGTTCATATTGCGATACGAAAAGTCAGCTACAAACTGATAAATAATTCCAAGAAATTCTATAATCAAAGGCAGTAGCTTTAAATTATTCACTTCTTTTCTTTTCTCAATTACACCCGTGCGAAGCCGGGGCGGGTCGCTAGTAACTATATAAAGGATGTTAATAAACAACAGTGGGTCCACGAGAAAAAGTTCTCCCTCGTGGACCCACTGGTGGGACACAATAGTGGGTCCACGAGAAAACACCGGCTAAAAAGTAGACTGATTATGTTGAGTAACGTGGCCCGAACGCAGCATCCGGTGTCTTGACTGTTGTTCCGTACCACGTCGGTAGGATTTACTTATCGATTCGTCTATTTTATTGCATTAGTATTGAAAAAAAAAACACTATATGTAATAGGCATGATGACTAATTTTGAAAAAATAATCTATAATGTTCTTACGGGTCTACTATTGCCGAAAATAATCATATTTTTGTATTAAATTTACAATTAATAGCAATATTTTCAATTTTTAAAATAGATTTTGAATTTCGTTCCAAAACGATGGCTGGTGCATGGCGCCATATTGTGACGTCACTAAGGTGTAAATAAACATCTGTCTAGGTATAAAAGTGAATCATTGTATGAAGGAAAAAGCTGAGATGACAGTTTGACAGTTGTTTAATTACACAGGATTGACGTCATTCCCTCTGACCAGCGTTTATTACAAAATGGCGATTAGCTGTATTTGTGTAATTTATTTGCTTAAATATCACGAAAATCTCTCTATTATTATGAAAATGAGATGCATTTTTGGAATCAGTGCAATCTGTTCTAATATTTAAAACCACAGATTTATTGGTATTGTGTTGCAGTCATCATGCCTATTGGTACGTATTGTGAGAGTAAATTCCAAATCATTGAAAACCCGCAATGCCAGTACAAAGCTTAACCCTATTCGCTTTCGTAACGGGACCGCGTATTATAGTCAACTGGGCTATTTGAATTAGACATTCCTATGTGGAACAACCTAGCCGGAGACGGAGACGCGAAATTATTATATACCGTTCTGCTTTATTATATTTATTACGTACTCTGCCTACTGCTCAAACCTGATGTAATTAATACATAATCTGCACGGTTGCAACATCGAGCTGAACATCGAATTTCTAAAATTTTCTAACCAATCTCATATTTACAAGCCCTGCTGCAAAGTTCTTTCGGGTCATATTACAACTATGTAATTATGTACAACCAAAACACTTGGAACTCTGAAAGCGGAAAATCAATTTAACATAACATTCTTAATATTACTATGATGTCCATGGTATAGCTACATCCTTTGATTATATATACGTCTAGATAGTAAGTCGTCTTAAAAGTGACGTTCACACTGAATCACTACTCCATTACCCGCGTGTGCGTGCAGGGCTCGTACTACACTAGCGTTATCTGTGGCTGTGTGCGTGTTTGGGGATCTCCAGTTATAAATATTTTTCCCATAAATAGCGATAGCGTTGTGGGCTATGCATTGATATATACTGTGTAAATAGAATAGACTGGAATAGACGGGAAAAGACTGGAATAGACGGGAAAAGACTGGAATAGACTGGACTAGACTGGAATAGACTGGAATATTCTGGAATAGACTGAAATAGACTGTAATATACTGGAATATTCTGGAATAGACTGGAATAGACTGGAATAGACTGGACTAGACTGGAATAGATTGGAATAGACTGGAATAGACTGAAATAGACTGGAATATACTGGAATAGACTGGACTAGACTGGAATAGACTGGAATAGACTGGAATCGACTGGACTAGACTGGAATAGACTGGCATAGACTGGAATATTCTGGAATAGACTGGAATAGAAAGGAATAGAATGGAATACAATGGAATAAAAAGGAATACAATGGAATACAATAGAATAGAATATTAAATTAAATTACATTAAATGGCGTGTCCCTTACGATCAGGTGAACGTCTTATTTGCCTCATGACCAGGACGAAAAAATATACTTCTAATTAAGTACTTACCTATATAAAAGTAATTTATCAAAAAAAAAATTAAAATTATTTTAATTAATTTATTTAAAGTTTTGGTCACTATCTACGTATTACGTTTAATTGAATTCATTTTTGCTAAAAGAAAAATTACCCCAGACTTAAGATATATTCCCCCATTATTACCTAGCAACACCAGTCTAGTCGGACAATGTACAAATAGTCGTAAAAAACAATCGAGTTTTTATAATAATCCTTCACAGAATCTTAAGACTTATCAATGGAAAATTAAGTTAGGATCTTTATTAATTTTACTTAGTTAATATTTTCTCGATTTGATTACACAATTCGGCATAATGTTTTTTTTTTGCGAGCACAAACCATTGGTACAGTTCAAGTGACACTAAACAACCAAGTCGACCAATTTGATGTTTTGGTGTACCTGATATTGTCAAGTGTTTGAACATCGAACATGCTATCTAGACGTATATATAATCAAAGGCTACATCTATGTACGAGATGAAAAACGCCATCTCTTCAGACACCCTTTGAGATTATAGTCAATATAATCGTAAAGAAACCCTTGAACCAATTTGTATGCAATAATGCGTGTTCCAGTGTGAAGGGCAACCTATCTGGTAACATTATTGAATTCAAGAGACCTACTAACTAATCTCAGGGGACGGTCTAGTCTTTTTACCCGACTTCAAAAAAAAAAAGGAAGAGGGTTCTCTATTCGGTTGTGACGATCGACGCGATCGGCAGTGCAATGCAACTGTTTATTTATAAGCAGGCATATAGCTTTGCCACCAGGAATCTATCTAATATTTATGCATTAAGTAGGTGAATGTTCTCTGTGGGTTTTATCTTACATTATTATTATTAGTATTACAGATAATAATAATATTAACAATATTCTACGACAATCTACACACGGTTATCTGTTCCCAAATTAGGCAGACCCTGTACTATGGAAACCAGACAACTGATACTAATACTTATACATTTTTGTAAATACATGACATATATAGATAAAACACCCAGACACTTGGTGGGAATCGAACCCACGACCTATTGGGTAGCGGCCAAGGTGTCTTAACCACTAGACTAGAGCAACAGGCCCGTCAAGATGTCTATTAAAAATTATACGTATACAGGGTGTTTGGTGCATCGTTTGCCAAGTTGATTTGGTCGAAAGAAGAGGTCATTTGCTACTTCTTAAGGCTATAAAACTCATTACTTGTCATACCAGTCTTTTTATTACAACTTTTTAATTTCCATTTTGAAAAATTGCAGAATTCAGCATTGAAGCTTAAATTAAAATAAAAGTTATGGTGTTCAAATTTAATTTTATTTCTTAAATGTACAGTTGTATGGTTCTATCAAATACAAAATTACTTGCTAGTAACTACTTTCTGAAAAAAGAAAAATAAACTTAAAAAGCAAATCGAAATTGTTATAAAAAATTACTAAAAAGAAATCGGGATCTTCCAATTCTTTTAAAAACATCTCTAGTCTGTCCCCTTTCCAACGTTAACGTGTTATGAAATATGCCCAAAAAACTTTTATTTACTTCACTAATTCGCTAAATTTGTCTATCTAGTACCTAAAAATGGTGTGGCAAGTAATGAGTTTGAGGAGCAAATGACTTCTTTCGGCCAAATCAATTTGGCAAACGATGCACCAAACCCTATATATTGTGTTTGCATGCCATTTATGAGACAAAAATATTTGTATTGATGCGAAAACTAATAACAATAATAAAATAAAGGCTTTAAATAAAGAATTTAACTGTGTAATGTATATTTTTTGTAGAAATGAATACAGTCTAAGTAGGTATTCAATGTGTTATAAACCAGTTGATGGCGTAGCAGTTACGGCTAGGTCGGGTGGGACGTGATCTCGGTCATACAATCTTATTCTATTCCAAAACAACTGTTCTCCGGCTGTTATTTTCTCGGGGTCGTTGCAATTAATATTTAGATTACCAAACTTCCTTTAAAATATTCTATTTTACAACCTAGTATAAACTAGTTTTCCTATAAATGATATACCTACTTTATCCTTACTTAAAGAACTACTTTACGATAGTAACTTTGAAATATACAACTTCCGCAAGTTTCTGAAATTAACGTTTCTAAAAATAATAATGCACGCAACACTTATTTATGTTATCCGTCATCGTCATTTTGTCTACTTACTGCCTCACGTACAAACACCAATTAACTTTAATTCTAATTAAGTCACTTTTTGAAATATATTTATTTCGATTGTCGGAATAGTTTATGAGTTACGAGATAATTGATATGTCTACTCACTATCTGCGTATTAAGTATTAATTGGCTTCGTGTGTCAAAATAATCTGATTTGAAAAAATGGCTTAATGATCATTAACTATAATTGGCATTTGTAGGCTCGGCAGGCAATGTACGAAGCTCTAAAGTTATCAAGTTTTTTCGTATTACTCTTCTGAATATAGAGAACCGTTGTACGGTCGGTAACCATTTGCACTTGCCTCATGTTACCTAGATTATACAGCTGTTCACATAACGTCCTCTATGCAAATGTTAGTTCGAGCGCACCAATGTAATTCTCTTTAGCTGGTTTTGATTGATAACCTAGTGGTTCCGATTTCATTTGTGAGTATTTCAAGCCTGCGCGTATTTGGAAAATAAAACAGCTAGTTACAGCTGATATCATTTATTAATTTGAGAAAATTAACACTCTTATCGTTATCCTCACGTTTTCATCTTCTTCGTCATTTAACTCTGTATGCTTACTTTGTTTTGGTTGTTCTGTTTATCTCCAAAACTCAAAAAACTCAAAAATAGTTTATTTCAAATAGGCTTTTGAAAGGTCATGTATTTTTTTTTTAAAAGCTACCACCGGATCACAAGGCGGCCTCAACTGAGAAGATCCGGCAAGAAACTCAGCGGGCTTGTCATTTTATCACATTTTTTTTTTAAACAGTGTGTCATGTTACAACTAGATCAGAGCGACAATGTGTCTTGCCGTTCAAAAGATCAAATAATACAGAAAAAAAAAATACGACGAAAGTAGGTACAACAAACTAAAAAGCCAAAGGGATAGTATAGTCGGACCAGTCCCCCCAAGCAGCACCCGCGCACGCGTTGACTCGAGCCATATCTGATTGCAACATCAACTGCCATATATATGTATGATTTTCTCACTGCCTATTGATGGATATGTCAATTATTTTATTCCAATTTATTTTCTATCCCCCAAACGTCAACATCAGTGCCGCCTGTGTTTGTAGTAAGTAGGCACCCTGTTCTTGTATTCTTAAAAACATAATGTAATAAATAACGCAGAATTTCATAATCATAAATATTTTATAAGTATCTATACCACTATAGTCATGATGTTAATGTATCATGTATGTATGTATAATGTATTAGTATCAGTTGTCTGGTTTCCATAGTACAGGCTCTGCCTAGTTTGGGATCAGATGACCGTGTGTGAATTGTCCCTAGATATTATTATTATTATTTTTTTATGTTTTATTTACTCACGGGCTTAGCCCGGTCTTTTAGAGGCTTGCGTGGGGACGGATCCAACACGTAGAGGCCCGTTTTAGAAGAAGTAAATGGTGTGTAAAACACCTCCCGGGGTCAACTGCCACAATGATGTCCCTTACAGCAGTTGACCTCGGTAGGTGGTAGGGACTATTGCAAGCATGTGAAAAGAAGTCTAGGTTTATGGGGTTGAGCGTTTGGTGGACTGGCGATTGGGCTATTGCAAAGGCCGGGGTCACTTGCCATAATTACATTCATAACTATTTTGTGGCAAGTGGTGGCTTGCCACCCACTAGATGGGCTCCCCAAATGATCGTCCGATGACGACAGAGAGCAACACCGGTGTGAGTGACTCAGGGGTGCTGCGCTTTCTCCGTAGTTACTCGCGGCGTTATGCCCTTTAACACTTCCACCCCTGGAGCATATAGCTCTAACAGCTCCTCTCTGGACGGCCAATTAAGGCAAGCCAGAGCTGAGAGTCCTTCGGGCCCCCTTCGGTTTCCACTCGACCGACGAAGACACGCCGAGGTGGGGGCCCTGATCGACTCTCTGGAGCACTCGGGTCCGTGGTGTCGTTACGCACCAACAGCTCGCCACAAGCTGCCCTGCGGGCTTATTATTATTATTATATACCGTCTAAATCTCGTTATTACAATACATTAGAGCAGGTAAAGGTGATACGTTAAAAATAGGAAATTGCAGCACTTAAGTAAGCGTGTGAGAACATTTGCGTGTAGATTACCACATGGCAATCATGGGCAATTATGTACATGAATTGTCAAAATACTATTTAAAGGTTTCCGACTGTTCGACCTTCAAATCTTAAGGTAAATTATGTATACAATAACATGCATCATTGCACTTCATGCTTAACTGAGTTAAGTCAATTTACGTGTTTCGTTATTAAAAATTGTTGACAAATATTGTACTGTAATGTTCGTGTATGGAGGAGTATATTTTGCGCTACGAGATCTTAAAAAGAAATTAAAATAGTGATACGATTGTTAATTGGCCATTTCAAAGAAAACTTAATATTGTAAAAAAATATGTATGCTATAAAAAGATATTGAATGTTGACTGTTTTATGCCTTTTAGCTATATCAGTAGGTGTTCTAAAACGGAAGGTTAAATGTTCAACGACTAGGGCGGCTGAAGTCGTCGTTGCGGTATAATGCGAGGGAATCGGTCCCATTTACGCTATTATCATTAGAAGACTATTTTGCGGCATCTTGAGATGGTACGTAACCGCAAACATGAATGAAGCTAAGCCATTGAACTCTGATAGAATGGAGTATTAATTTAGTAACGTCGCATGTCGTTGATCACAATAACTAAGAAATCTTTATAAAACAATGATATTGTAAAAACAAGCAATAATTTCAAATTAACGGGCGATGCTTTAGCTGGTCGTAATGAACAACCAATCTACCAAGAAGTATATGATCCCGTTAACTAGGTATCACGACCGCGGCTAGTTTATTGGAAAGTGAGTTATACGGACCGTGGCCAGTGCCCGAGTGCGCGTGCGCCCGCAACTTGTAGTTGCTGATTGCTGTCGGAAGAAAATCGTCTAAAATGTTTATATCCTCTGTTTATTCCGTCCCATTTGTTTGAACGGAAAAGCACGTAACTGTTTCATTATTCATCAAGACGTTTATTTTACTAACCAACACATTTAACAATATTATTATATATGTATGTAAATATGGCCATTGACTGTTTCTGGAGTTGTAAAATTTGTATGGTAGTTGGTCATGGTAGGAAAAGGATTGTATAACGCTCCAATAGGCTAGATGACAAAAAAAAATGCAGATCTTGTTCCCTTAGAAACGTGCGAGGGATAGTCCGAGATACGTTGCGTTATTCTGGAATCTAATTATACATAATAATAATTCCGTTTGTAGATGAAATGAAACTTGCAGGACTCGTTAGATACAAGACTCAAGCCGGACACTTATATGAAATGAGACTCCTGCACGTGATCTCGACTAACGTTGCGAACGGTATGGGTATTATTCAGTATATCAGATTGGTCAGTTTGGCAATATGTTACAATTTCCTCATATTAAATATCAAAATATTTACAGTAAAAGACTGACTGCAAGAAGATCTGAAAATTATGAGAAAATTGAAAACTCTGTAATACTATGTTTATGCCAGACATTCTGCCCAAGCAGGACGCTCCCCTGAGCGTCCTGCTCGTCATGTCACTATATAATTTGCATAAAATGACTTAACATTTCGATACAAAATTTTACACTTTAAAGGAAACATTAAAGTTTTAAACTTTTAAACATTAAATGATGGTATAATAGCTGTGAGTGCGAAATGTTATTTTATATTTAAAATCTCAATATAGGAACCAGACGGAGACTCAGACTTGCGTTATTTATTTTTTGTGACATTGTTGAAATCGAAATGGTCCAGCTCTGCAGTAGAAAGCAATCATTTCTTTTGTTTTGTAAATTTTTGTTTTTATTGCGACTTCTGTCTGCCCCGTTTGTGTTTGTGAAAAAAAGACATTTGTGTTTATTGGAAACAAACGGCAATATTTTGTATGTGTGTATTTTTTCAATTTTTGTACTATTCACTGACATTGACTGTCATTTTTTTTTACAATCATCGTAGAATCCTCTTTCACAGTCTTATCATACAAGAATATCGACATTGCGCTTCTAATGACAAAAATATAATGTAGACAAGTATATATTTACCAGCCGACTCATTACAATTTAATCTTTCATTAGCTTTCTCTCAACATAAACAATTATGGGTGCAATGTAAATTTATCAATATTTAAGTAAATTGCATGTATTATAATCAAACTACTTTTATGCATTTTATCGCGGTTTATTTTAGATTTTACTATCCCGACGTTTCGAAAAAGTAGTTTGATTTCAATGCATGTATTAGTAAAATAAAAGTAGTAGCCCTATTTTGTGGGAAGGTCTTTGTATAATAATAAAAGGGTTAATAAAAGGGTTAATAAGTTGATATCCTATTGTAGAGATGCCACTAATATACAAAAGGCTAGATGACTAAAAAAAAATATTTTGTCAGTCATTTAGATTATCAAAAAATATTGGACATATATTTTTCTTTTGTTAATTAAACAAAAAATTACGAAGATGTAGTGTTGAAAATCCGCGTAAAGTCACACCTGTATGCAATTTTCACTGAGGCGTGACGTCGCGAGCCCCCACTTCCTAACTTTGACGCTCTACATCTTTGGAAATTTCTATCGATTTGAGAATAACGTAATTTTCATGCTAGGCAAAAGAAATATTGAAATCGTTACGATTATCATCATACATACTTTAACTATTCTCAGGGCTATATTTGTTATATTTTCACACGAGAACGATTTTAATTATGTGTATTGAGGCTTTATTCCGTCAAAGAAACGTTTTGATGATTTTTTCTAAATATCAAGTATGACTTAGGACTTTTACCCACTACTATTCGTACAAAAATTGTGATAACGAACTAGTCCTTCCGATTTACTTGTACATGTATATGTAGATCGTATGTAGATTTTGACAGCCTCCTGAAAAATCGGTCTAATTGTTCCTATTGCCAAATATAAATAAAAGAATCCTTTAAAAATACAAAGCAGTATCGAAACTCATGTTTTTGCGAAAATCATAGGAAAGAGTACAATTACAGTACAAATCACCATACATGACAATTTTGATGATTTTTTTATTAAATAAAATCTTTTTAAAAAAAATTGAACCGACTTCAATATCACTGAAAAGTATAAAATAATTTAAATATTATTGAAGTTGGTGTTAGCGTACCTGCTGTCTATTTGGCACCAACTTCAATAATATTTAAATTATTTTATACTTTTCAGTGATATTGAAGTCGGTTCAATTTTTTTTAAAAAGATTTTATTTTAAACTTTTTAGTGATATTTTCATTATATAAAGATTGAACCATCGAAAACCGTAAAATTATCTAGATAGGTTATGATCACATTATCGTCTACATAGTTTTACATAATTCATGTTTCTTCAGAAAAAAATATCCGGTCGTAATGAAATTTGCATGGAAACATCATAGTAGTTTACTCTCTCGAATAAAAAAAGAATCATCGAAATCGGTTCATAATTGTCAGAGCAATGTAATGGAGAACATCAGTTTTATGGTTTTTACCAGATAAATTCCTCCACATCGTTCATGGTCCTCTAGGAAGTTCTTATCCGGTTGTAATAAAATTCATACAGATTCAATACAGTGGTTTCTTCTTTCGAATAAAAAAATAATCATTGAAATTGGTAAATATTTGCCAGAGTTATGACCATTTTTGTCCGACCGAGCGAGTCCGAGCGACTAAAACGTCATCTATATAGGCTTTCTTGCAACTCTCAGTGCGCAGTCACCATTCTTGTTTTTTTAGGAACTACTTATTACTAAGCAATAATTTTTTTATGGGACCCAATTAACGGATTGAAGAATGGATGGAAGAAAGATTTTTTCAAATCGGTTAATAATTGCCAGAGTTATGCGCGAACATACATAAAAAAAAAAAAAAAAATATATATACAGACGAATTGAGAACCTCCTCCTTTTTTGAAGTCGGTTAAAAACGTGAACATCGATAATGGTCCATATACATGTTATTACCACCGGCAATTACTTTATGTGGAGCATCAAAATGATATATTAAGAATGCATCATTTATGATGGCGTATTCACGCCATCATAAATGATGATTTTGTACATTCGTACAAAATCAAATCCATCACGTTTCGTTACATTACAGCGTAGTCCTCGAATACTTTTTAGTCAGACTAACTTATGTCTGCACTTTGCAAATGAGGTGATGTTACGATTAGCAAGAGGAGATTACGAGTCTTACGTAACGGTCACGCATTAGCGTAGCATCGCTCGGCTGTTTGTTAGGACAGGTGTGCAATGGTTTGACTAGTCTGAGATGTGCGGCGGAGTCTGCACTTTCACTCTCGTCGGTGTGACAGCACTGCACTAGTCGCAGGCACGGCAGTGGTGCTCTGCCGTCGGTCGCCGCCGCCGGCCGCGCCGTCTGACACCCGCGATCTATCGACACCCTGTGTCAATAGCAACAGATACTATGCTCCGCTGCGCATGAGCTGGTCACTCGTTGCTCTGCTGAATATCGAGATCGCGTTGTGAAAAACGTACAGATCGGTATTTTTAGATTAGGTTTTTGTTCAGTACAGTGTTGTTTCATAAAATGATGTAGCGTAAGGAAGTGATCGCATTTTTTTTTATTTAATGTTGCGTATGTGGATGTGGAAGTGTAAACTAGCTAAAATAATTTTTAATACAACGATGATTGAGTGTTGTGATAATAAAATATACTTACCAAAATCAAGTGATAGTATCGCAGAGAAAGTAATAATACCGAATTTAAGTTTCCCCTCATGTAAATGTTTATTTTGATTTCGTAACTTTCTTAATTTTTAAAATAAATCAAACAAGTTGCTAAATTACCTGTCTGGGTTGGTGAAAATTTAATTAGCACCATACTCGCTACCTAGCGACATAACTCTTGTATACATAGAATTAATTTATAATCAAATACGAAAGTTATTTGGTTGGTTCCTGTTTTAATACGAATATATAGTGTCAAGGTTGATCGTAGATACACGCTGGACATCAGCCTGTGTAAAGTAAACGCGCGTGATGCAGACATGACGGTCATAGTGGGAACGTGACGGCTGGCCCATACTGTAAATAAATAATGATCTAATTGTATCTGGCAACGTAACGCTATTTCAGAATCATGCTGTGGCCTCTTATAAACATAGTGATAAAATAAACTAATACAAAGTTCCAGTAACTTCACTAAACGGTGAAATCTAACGAAGGCATTGCCCACTTTCAAGATTTCTAGGGCTCTTATTTTCACTGCGACTCTTGCATCCGGCATGAAGTGGTCACCGGTTTCTATGGCAATATTCACAATTTGACCTCGACTATAATTGTGTGGATACGTAGAAGACATTTGATTTTACTAGTTTTGGATAAAACTAACAAGAAAAAAGTCAGAATGCCTCATTACGACGAAAGTTTTATTCATGATGACAATCTCAATCAAAGAAGAAACAAACGAAGTTATCATGTATATAAAAATGGTTTGAATCCTTTGAATATATTAGAAACTAATGAAGTATTAAATGCTATTGAAGAAAGAAGGACCTCGGTCATTAAACGCAACATCAAAAATATTAAACGAGGTAATCGTCACAAACCAGAAATACAGAATGGATCACACTTCGAAACCAATAATTATAAACAACCAGATATAATAGTTGACCATAGTCCTGAAATTTCTGTTTTTGACTCGTCTAGATATTATGATTTAAAAAACAATAATACTGTAGCAATTTCTCCTTGCAAAAGTTTTGATAACTTAACTTTGAAGCCTGGTAAGAAAAGTTATATCCACAAGAATAGGATAAAAAGTGGAAGCAGTCTGCAAAACTTGATAGATGACAATCATTTAAATCATTACTCGTCTCCGTTAGAAGACCGTCAAAAATATTTATCACGTAGAGACGATGCAAAAAATTCGTACTCTATTGTGGACGCTGAAAGCCGACCAGTGCACAGCTACGTTTCGAGAAGCACGCCTGCCCCTGGCCCTGGTGTATACCGTCGAATATGCAACGACGCAGTACATGGGAAAAAAGGTAGATTCTCTTTTTAAAATATCAACCAACTTTTGGTAATGGGATCTATTGTCTATACTATATTATAAAGGGACTACAAAATTTGGACAGTGAGCATTACCCCAGCAAGAAAGATGGTCGTAGAGAAGATTGAGTTAAACGAATAATTAGAGCATAATCTGCTGTAAATGTGCGCGGAATAAAAAATTAGTGCATCCTTTCGTTTTCGAGAAAAATCCGAAAAACGATTCTTGCTGGGGTAACGTTGTTCCAGCAAGAAGATTCTAAACCAATGATCGGAGAGAAACATAAACTTCAGGAAAGATAGCTTATATTTGTGCGTAATTGTGCGCTGAAAATGAAATTTGTGCGTCTTAAGATTTCAGAGTTATTACAATTCCTGCTGGGGTAACGTTTTGCAGAATCGTGTTTCTCGGAAACCAGTAATTGTGCACCTGTAGAATAAACGATTATCAGTAGCTCTTAATTTGTGCGTATTTGTGCATTAATTAGATTTTCAAAAATATTTACCGTTTTAGCGTAATAATGGATTTATGAAAACCAAAAAAAAGGTCCTAGCGCTTAAACGAATAAAAATTCATACACACTGAAAACGGTATTCGGTCCTTTTTAATACTCTTAACATCCACGAAAAGTTTCAAAACATATTATATACGCATTATTGAATAATATCACTTTGAATCAAAACTAATAATGTCTATCTTTGACGTCAAAATACAAAAAACAAGACCAACCCTAGAGTTTTTGGTATAAACCAAGAATTAGAGCACTTAATGAAATACATATCCTGAAAATTTCAGCTTCAAATATTTCATAATAAAGAAGATACAAGCAAAAACTAGAACCCCTGTTAGATTACTGGTTATCCGACCAAATTGGAATGAACCCAAAAAAGCGAGGATTTCATACATACTCGTGACCTTCTTTAAATGACAGTATTATGTGAAGCTGTTGTCTGTACAGTTACGTTCATAATGTTTATCAGCAATCGCGGTTATCTTAATAGTCCGTCAGGTGGTTATAGTTTGTCATTATTTTTACAATATATTGTTACAATTCTGTTAATTACTATTTAATTACGATAACCACAGAATGCATTGCAAGTTTATAGGTGTAAATAGCGATGATTCGCATTGCAATAAAAAATCTATATTTCCAATACTTATAATAAAAACCGCTCTCCGAGAAAGTTCACTGACTTTTGTGTACGAACTATCACGTGGACACGAACGGTGTACCAGTTTTCAATTAGAATCGTTTGAACGAACGTACGTGCTCCTACCCCGCCCGCATGTATTTCGGGGCGGCTCGTGCAAGCGATTATCGACCGACACCGTTCGTGACCGCGAGACTACATTGAGTCAAAATCAAAATTGCATTGAAAGATTCCATTACCATCATACATATAGCTCAAGCAAGTAAAAGCGTGTTAAAAATACATACAATTCAATTAAATTGAGAACTTCCTCCTTTTTAACCGACTTCAAAAAAGGAGGAGGTTCTCAATTCGAATTCGAATTGTACGGATAGGCCGCTCCATTAATTGGGTCCCATAAAAAATTATTACGTACGAATAAGTAGTTCCTGAAAAAATGAGAATGGCGACTCTGAAAAAACTGTAGGAATGCTGGAGGTTGATGTTTTTATGGCTTTTTAAGGACAAAACTGGTCATAACACTGGCAAATATTGACCAATTTCAATGAATCTTTTTTTATTCGAAAGAAGGAACCTGTATATAATGAATCTGTATAAATTTGATCACCACCGATTAAGAACTTCCTAGAGAACCATGATTTATTTGGAGGAATTTATCTGGTAAAGACCATAAAATTGGGGTAAGTAATATTTGATATAATTACAAAATCTCTAATATTTACAAGATATAACAAATGAATCTATAATTTTATTTGATATAATGATCAGATGATATAATGTTATGTATGTCGGGGTTTTTTAAAATGTATACTTATTAGTGATGAAACTGGGAAAGACATAAGCCTTGTCTTTCCCAGTTTCATCACAAAAAATATTTGTCATGCTCGCTATCGAATCGCTCTGCTTGTGGCGGGTCACCCCCTTCCCTCCAATATGGTTGAGGGGAGTGATGGCTGCTTCTCGAGTCAACCCGTGCGCGCGTGCTGCTTAGGGGGACTGCTCCGACTACTATCCCTTTGGCCTTTCAGTTTGATTGTATTTTCTCGTATTTTTTTTCTTAGCGTAGCACTCGAGCTAAGCGAGCGCAACCTACTTACTTTTTAAACAGGGATCAGTGTTGCCAACTTTACAATGGGATAAACTAGTTTCATGAACAAAATTGGTGGGTGAAAAAAAACATATATCTTATTTTATGGGCTAAACTAAGGAACTTTTAACTCCCGCCCACTGAAGAATCTAATGACAAGGAAAAAGGTAACTAGATCGTCCATCCAGGTAGAAGGTCAAAGAATTTTGTAGCAAATCTTCGTTTTCCATTGCTCATATTGAATTTGCAATGCAGTTTTAATTTAATTTCTGGTTTTCCACTTCAGAATTGACGGGCCCGTTGGTGTGTGTGTAGTGGTTAGAGACCCTGGCAACCAACCGAGGGGCGCGGGTTCAATTCCCACCAAGTGTCCGGGCGTCATAAGTATATCAGTATGTATTTACAAAAAAAGTATCATCATCATCACCAGCCGGAAGACGTCCACTGCTGAACATAGCCCTCCCCCTTCGAACGCCACAATGAACGACAATTGGCTATTTGCATCCACCGGTTACCTGCGACGCGCACAATGACAAAAAAGTATACTTATAAGTATTAGTATCAGCTGCCTGTTTACCATAGTAAAGGCTCTGCCTAGTTTGAGATCAGAAGATCGTTCGTCGATTGTCCCAAAATATTATTATTATTTTCATGTTTTTTGTTTCACGGGATTTACCCGGTCTTTTAAGAGGCTTGCGTGGGGACGAATCCAACACATAGAGGCCCTTTTTACAATTAAATGGTGTGTGGTTGGTTGGTACCTACCGAGGTCAACTACTTAATTGAACATTGAAATTAAACTACTTTTACGGATTTTATCGCGGTTTATTTATTGATTTTACTATCCCGACGTTTCGAATGCTTTGCAGCACCCATGGTCACGGGAGGACTGAGATGTTGAACGTCCTTATGTCACAATTATGCCGGTGTACCCTCAGGTCTTCTTAGTTATTATTGTTGGTCCGATCTACGCAGTAAGATCTTACAGTATCTTGAGGCCGTGCAGTGTTTTGATTGATATTGGATTTAATTATATTTATCACAGGATCCCAAGCCGGTGGTAACACCCAACCATCTTCTCTATTGAAATTAGGATGTTTTTTGATTTCAATAACCTCACGAATCATCCTAGGCAGGAATCGGTGTTCTTTTGCGAGGATTTGTGGTTTATCAAATCTAATATAATGGTGGGTGCGATCCTGAACGTGTTCACATACTGCAGACTTCGTACAGCGTCGGTGTTTCACATCAGCTATGTGTTCTATAACGCGAGTTTTATTGCACGCTTTGTTTGCCCAATGTAGGAGAGCCCACAGTCACAATCGAGTTTATAAACTCCTGCATCTTGTAGAGGTATATGGCACTTGACAGGTGGTAAAAACTGACTAATCTTCCTTGGTGGCTTAAAATAAGTTTTGATTGAAGCTCGCTTTTAGATGTAGCCAATCTTGTCTGTAACCCCTCTAGCATATAGAACAGCAGGCTGACGCTCGACAGTGGCTGGTTTGACACGTTCACTATGATGGCGGCGCGGGACTCGGAGCTTGTTGTCATGCAGTACTTGCTTGACATGTTGCAGCTCAGCAATCAGATGGTCATCATTACAGATTCCGCGTGCTCTCTGAAACAAAGATTTTCCGACAGTAGCTAACTGTGTTGGGTGATGGTGAGACTCACCATTCACCACCATAGTACCTATCTGTATGGGTTGGTTTTCTGTACACAGTATGGCCCAAGGTGTTATCAGGATTACGTATTACTAATACATCTAAGAAAGCTAGTGAGTTATTTGATTCCAACTCCATTGTGAATAGAATTTTTGGATTGATGGAGTTAAGATGATTTAGGAATACAGTTATTTTATCAGATGGTAGTATTGTGAAAGTGTCATCTACATACCGCTTGTAGAATCTCGGAGTAATAGGTGAAGTTCGGAGGGCTGTCTCCTCGAATTCTTCCATAAAAATGTCAGCAACTACTGGAAACGGGATAGTAAAATCAATAAATAAACCGCGATAAAATCCGTAAAAGTAGTTTAATTTCAATGTGTAATATTCGCGTAAGTAAAAGACAACATTATACTTAATTGAAGAAAAAATAACAGTTTACCTCGGCAGCCAAGGGAACTATTGTAAATGTATGGAAAGATAGTCTACTTACTAGTCTTGGTGCGTAACGACACCAAGGACCCGAGTACTCCAGCGAGTTGGTCAGGACCCCCACCTTGGCGTGTCTTCGTCGGCCGACTGAAAACCGAAGGGGACCCGCCGGACTCAGCTCTGGCTTACCTTAATTAGCCGTCCAGAGAGGAGTTGTTAGAGCTATATGCTCCAGGGGTGGAAGTGCTAAAAGTCATAACGCCGTGAGTAACTCCGGAGAAAGCGCAGCATACCTCTCAACACAGGGGTGTTGAGCCACCCACACCGTTGTTGCCTTCCGCCGTCTTATGACGGCCTTATGGAGAGTCCATCTAGTGGGTGGCAAGTCACCACTTGTCAAAAAATAATGAGTAGGTGGCAAGAGACCCCGGCCTTTTACAACAGCCCAGTGTTCAGTCAAGCAAATATCCACTCAAAAACATATAGTAATCTTTCCACATACTAGGTTAGGCACTATACTTATAATAGGCCAGAGTAGTCTGCCAGAGTCAACTGCTGTTTATATCTTATTTCCAGCAGTTTATTCTGACAGGTGTCTTTCATATCATTAATTTCACCCAACAGACCTCTACGTCTTGGATTCGTCCCCATGCAAGCCTTTAAAAAGTCCGGGTGTGAAAACTAGAGAAAATAAAAATAAAACTAAAATAATAATAATAAATACACTTTATTCTACACCAAAAGTTACATGTAAATTGAACAATACGTTGAAGAAATCAATGTACAAAGGTGGCCTTATCGTCAAAAACTAATCTCTTCCAGGCAACCTACATTTAGGTTTAAAATAAAGTTTAATTGCGTAATAATATAACTGACATTGTATTGAACTCTTCACCTACATGAACTATAAGTAACTAGATACTATGCGTTTCAACTAAGAATGTAGCTGCCATCTTGCCATTTCAAATATATAATTACTAAAAATGATGTTTTAACAAAAATAGATAGCAAAATAAGACATTACATCAAATAATCAAAACCGAGGCGAATTTTTCATTTTATGTTTACTCTGCTGCCGATACAAAAATCGTAAAAAACGAGTGAAGTTCCGCAGTATGGCGGACACATTCTTAGTTGAAACGCATAGTACATACTTTATAAAAAGAAAGGCACCAACTTTGGTTCTTGATTATATTTAAATTTAGAATAAAAGTAACTTCCGTTAACAGTTTTATACTTCAGTGTACCCAGGCAAAGCTGTTTGTGTGCAAAGTTAAGAAGGTCACGAGTATGTATGAAATCCTCGCTTTTTTGGGTTCATTCCAATTTGGTCGGATAACCAGTAATCTAACAGGGGTTCTAGTTTTTGTTTGTATCTTCTTTATTATGAGATATTTGAAGCTGAAATTTTCAGGATATATATTTCATTAAGTGCTCTAATTCTTGGTTTATACCAAAAACTCTAGGGTTGGTCTTGTTTTTTGTATTTTGACGTCAAAGCTAGACATTATCAGTTTTGATTCAAAGTGATATTATTCAATAATGCGTATATAATATGTTTTGAAACTTTACGTGGATGTAAAGAGTATTAAAAAGGACCGAATACCGTTTTCAGTGTGTATGAATTTTTGTTCGTTTAAGCGCTAGGACCTTTTTTTTGGTTTTCATAAATCCATTATTACGCTAAAACGGTAAATATTTTTGATAATCTAATTAATGCACAAATACGCACAAATTAAGAGCTACTGATAATCGTTTATTCTATAGGTGCACATTTATTGGTTTCCGAGAAACACGATTCTGCAAAACGTTACCCCAGCAGGAATTGTAATAACTCTGAAATCTTAAGACGCACAAATTTCATTTTCAGCGCACAATTATGCACAAATATAAGCTATCTTTCCTGAAGTTTATGTTTCTCTCCGATCATTGGTTTAGAATCTTCTTGCTGGAACAACGTTACCCCAGCAAGAATCGTTTTTCGGATTTTTCTCGAAAACGAAATGATGCACTAATTTTTTATTCCGCGCACATTTATAGCAGATTATGCTCTAATTATTCGTTTAACTCAATCTTCTCTACGACCATCTTTCTTGCTGGGGTAATGCACACATTTGGACAGGAGGTTCATTTTATGGTTTAACCAATCAATAAGAAAGGATTTTTGGATTGAAATCAAACTACTTTTACGGATTTTATCGCGGTTTATTTTTAATTTTAATATCCCGACGTTTCGAATGCTTTGCAGCACCCATGGTCACGGGAGGACTGAGATGTTGAACGTCCTTATGTCACAATTATGCTGGTGTACCCTCAGGCCTTCTTAGTTATTATTGTTGGTCCGATCTACGCAGTAAGAGCTTACAGTATCTTGAGGCCGTGCAGTGTTTTGCTTGATATTGGATTTAATTATATTTATCACAGGATCCCAAGCCGGTGGTAACACCCAACCATCTTCTCTATTGAAATTAGGATGTTTTTTGATTTAAATAGCCTCACGAATCATCCTAGGTAGGAATCGGTGTTCTTTTGCGAGGATTTGAGGTTTATCAAACCTAATATAATGGTGGTGGCGATCCTGAACGTGTTCACAGACTTCGTGCAGCATCGGTGTTTCACATCAGCTATGTGTTCTTTAACGCGAGTTTTTATTGCACGCTTTGTTTGCCCAATGTAGGAGAGCCCACAGTCACAATCGAATTTATAAACGTGGCTTAAAATAAGTTTTGATCGAAGCTCGCTTTAAGATGTAGCCAATCTTGTCTGTAACCCCTCTAACAGCAGGCTGACGCTCGACAGTAGCTGGCTTGACACGTTCACTATGACGGCGGCGCGGGACTCTGATCTTGTTGTCATGCAGTACTTGCTTGACATGTTGCAGCTCAGCGCTCAGATGGTCATCATCAAAGTAGTTTGATTTCAATGTATAATATTCGTGTAAGTAAAAGACAACATTAAGGATTTTTGGAAATTCGAACTCTAAGGGTGTGAAATAGGGGTTGAAAGTTTGTATGGGAATGGTGTAAAAACATTGTCTTTTAACTTGAAATTTAACACTTAAGTAGAGTCTTTAACGAAAATAATAAAACACGTGTATCAGAATTTTTCATAATTCGTCAGTTAAGGGTGTAATATGAATTAAAAGAGGTACGCCTTTTTCGCGTGACTGGCTCATCAACGCAGAGCCGAAACTACCGAAGCTAAGACTACAAAATTTGAACAGGAGGTTCATGTTATGGCTTAACCAATCAATAAGAAAGGATTTTTGGTAATTCGAACTCTAAGGGTGTGAAATAGGGGTTGAGAGTTTCTATGGGATGGGTGCAAAAATAATGTCTTTTGACTTGAAATTTTGTATTTAGACTTTTTGAAATTAAACAAATTCTACGGATTATATCGCGGTTTATTTTTGATTTTAATTTCCCGACGTTTCAAATACTTTACAGCATTCATGGTCACGGGCGGACTGAGGTGGTAGCTGTCCATATGTCATAGTTGTCTTAGGGTACCCTCAGGTCTTCTAATTATTATTGTTAGTCCGATCTACGCAGAAAGAGCTTACAGTATCTTGAGGTCTTGCAGTGGAATGCTTGTCTTTGGATTTGACTATGTTTATCACGGGATCCCAAGCTGGTGGTAGCACCCAGCCATCTTCTCTATTGAAATTTGGATGCTTTTTAATTTCAATAGCCTCACGAATCATCCTTGGTAGGTAGCGCTGTTCTTTTGCGAGGATTTGTGGTTTGTCAAATCTAATATAATGGCGGGTGCGATCCTGAACATGTTCACAGACTGCAGACTTCGTATAGCGTCGATGTTTAACGTCAGCTATATGTTCTTTTACACGGGTTTTTACCGATCTTTTTGTTTGCCCGATGTATGAGAGCCCACAGCCACAATCCAGTTTGTATACTCCTGCATCTTGTAGAGGTATATGGCACTTGACTGATGGTAAATACTGACTAATCTTCTTTGGTGGCTTGAAAAATGTTTTAATTGAAGCTCGCTTTAAGATATAGCCAATCTTGTCTGTTACCCCTCTAACATATGGCAATACAGCAGGCATACGTTCGACTGTGGATGGCTTGACACGTTCACAGTGACGGCGGCGCGGAACTCGGAGCTTGTTATCATGCAGGACCTGCTTAACATGTTGAAGCTCGGCACCAAGATGTTCCTCGTCACAGATCCCGTGTGCTCTCTGAAACAACGATTTACCAACAGTAGCTAACTGTGTTGGGGGATGATGAGATTTGCCGTTTAGATATCTATGTGTATGGGTCTTTTTCCTATACACAGTATGACTCAAGGTGTTATTGGGATTACGGATTACTAAGACATCTAAGAATGCTAGAGAGTTATTTGATTCCAACTCCATTGTAAATTGGATTTTAGTGTTTATGGAGTTAAGGTGATCTAGGAAAGCAGTTACTTTATCTGATGGTAATATTGTGAAAGTATCGTCTACGTACCGCTTGTAGAATCGTGGCTTAACAGGTGCAGTATTAAGGGCCGTCTCCTCAAAGTCCTCCATAAATATATCGGCAACAATGGGAGATACTGGTGAGCCCATCGTCACACCATCTACTTGCTTGTAGAACTCCTCATTCCACAATAGGTAGCCAGATGTAATGCAGTGTCTTAAGAGTTCTGCATATCCTACTGGTATGTTTTTCTCTGCTAGCTTTCTTGTTACAATTAAGATGCAGTCTTCTACTGGTAGGCATGTAAGCTCTTTCTGCGTAGATCGGACTAACAATAATAATTAGAAGACCTGAGGGTAAAAGACAACTATGACATATGGACAGCTACCACCTCAGTCCGCCCGTGACCATGAATGCTGTAAAGTATTCGAAACGTCGGGAAATTAAAATCAAAAATAAACCGCGATATAATCCGTAGAATTTGTTTCATTTAATGTGTAATATTCGCGTAAGTATCAGAAATCATTATTTAGACTTTTTATCAAAATTAATAAGACACGTGTATCAGCGTTTTTCCGAATTCGTTAGTTAAGGTTGTAAAATAGAGGATGAAAGTTTGTATGGGATGGGTGTAAAAACATTGCCTTTTGACTTTAAATTTTGTAATTAGTCTCTTTAATAAAAATAATGAGATACGTGTAGTATCAGCGTTTGACAGAATTCGTCAGATAAGTGTGTAACATAGGGAATAAAAGTTTGTGTGTTAAAAACATTTTGTAACTGTCTATTGACCTGCAATTTAGCACGCATACTATTTAATAAGTATAATAAGACACGTATTTCTGTTTTTCATGAAAATTCATCACTTCAGGGTATAAAATATGATTTGAACCTTTGTATGGTGATTTGATATATTAAATACATATGAACCACACATACTTCATTTAAAAGCACCTCCATCTGAATTAAATTAAGGGATAAAACTTATACTGTATGATACAGCTAACAGTAAGGGACATAAAATAATTGATACGGTTGTGGTAGACACGGAAAACACAATACATTAGAGTTTTTTAAACCAAAAACAGTTTTTGAATTCTATCAATACGTCAAGACTTCCACCTCATAGCCTCAAACTATAGGTAAGGTATCCAAATATTGTAATTTGATGAGTAATTTTAATCCCCTTAACATATGCAAGTGTGCCATGGGATAAGATTACAGTTTAGATTATTAAAAAATACTGCACATTTCTCGCATCCCTTTAATCCCTACAGACAGAGCTTTCAATTTAGCGTCAGCAATTTCCGGTGAAAAATCTTATTATTATAAACGAATTTCAAGGACAAACCTTAAAATATTTTGTTCGAGTCGATTTACAAGAAGAAGGTTTTTCCCATGGACCGTTATATTGTTGGTCACTATAGAGCAGGGCATGCTAAAAACCTTGATGAACCTTGATACATCTTGATGAACACTAATTGGAAGAAAAATGTCGTGTATTCAGTAATTTTACTATAATGACTTTATTCCTTCTTCATGTACAAAAACTATAGTCTAAGTTGATTTAATTCAAATTTTGGACTAGGATTATAGGATAATTTTATGACAGTAATAGGTTTCTGAAACAGCAACAGCTCAGTGGGCGAGCGCTTGCCTTGAAAACAAGGTGTGCAGGTTTGAACCCCGGCTCAAACCTCTGATTTCTTTAATTAATCATGTGCGAATAGTCATTGTGCGATTGTTACCAGCTTTCGGTGAAGGAAAACATCGTGAGGAAACCTGCATGTCTAAGAAAGCCTAACTAGCTTTCGAATGACGTTTGAAGTCATCCAACCCGCACTTGGCCAGCGTGGTGGACTATGGCCCAAGCCTCTACATTTTTAGGGGAGGCCCGTGTCCAACAGTGAAACAAAAACAAGGGCTGGTAAAAAATAGGTTGCTATGGAATAACCTAAAGTTTCTTGAACGTTATATAGTTTGTGTATGCCACCCGTGTATTTGTTTGGATTGTTTCTCCTAAGAGGCAAAATATAGAAGGAAAGTTTTCAATTTGTCCAATTTACGTGAAACTTAGCTAATTTTTGATTAATACTCTTTAACAAATTATTTACAACGCGTTATTCAAAATTCAATTTATAAGGGTGTTAAAAAAAATCAAATATTTGGTAGTTATGGTAAAATTGTTAGGGGAAATTTTATATTACGTTAATCTACTGTAGGTAAGGTAAGTTATTATTCTTTATACATATTATAATCTAAACATAACATTTTTCCACCCGTGCGAAGTCGGGGCGGGCCGCTAGTATTTAATATTTTAGTTATACACAGAAATATGATTAATAATAAAATAAGTAATTCAATACAATATCATTTATACACCATAATCTTATTTGTTTAATACATTGTTTGTGTCCATTATTGTTTTGATACTGTTGACGTAAATTTGATATTACCAAAGTATGAATAAAGGTAGCTACTGACGATACGTCCATCAATTCAAATGGAGATTTGATTGATGGACGTACGACAATTTTGGAAGACGTCCGTCTTCCATAATTTTTCCGTGAATGTGAAAAACGTTTGCCAATTTATTGGACGTCGTCCAGCTTAGGATTTCCAAACGGATTGAAATCCATGCATCCAATCCAAATGGACGTCATCCGCGGCCGACTGTCAATGTGAAAAACGTGCGCCACGCCATTTGGAAGACGTCCGAATTGTCTGTGAATGGGCAAAACCGCGTCCACTTTTTTGGAATTTTCGTCTCAGTGTATGCTCCGGCGTTGGCGGCGGCACATGTGCTGGATTATAAGAGCTCTGTGGTTGAGTCTATGAAACGTATAAATAAACTCTCCGGATTGCATTAATGTTGCTGGAAGAAATGTCTTTACAAATATGCACTGCCTCTGTACTGTTATTTCCTATAATAATATTCTAGGACAATCTACACACGAGAGATGAGAGTTGGAGTACTTAACACTACACCGTTGAAAATTGGTACAGAGACTGTGAATCGCGTCCAGCAATTCACCTACCTCGGAAGTGTAGTGTCAGAGGCAGGAGGAACAGAAGAAGATATTGCTTATATATGGCAGTCTCGGAAACTGACCCGAAAAGTTAAACTTAAGATCTTCGGGTCCAACGTGAAATCTGTGCTGCTTTACGGGTGCGAAACGTGGAAAGTAACCAAAAACATCTCGCGGCAGATCCAGGTCTTCATCAACCGCTGCCTACGCCATATCCTCGGTATTTGCTGGCCCGAGAAAATCTCTAATGAACACCTGTTAGAGCGCTGCCACGAAACGCCAATCGATCTCCAGATTAAGCGCCGCAAATGGAACTGGATTGGCCACACCCTCCGTAGGGATCCGAATCATGTTCCTAAACAGGCACTGGACTGGAACCCTCAAGGAAAGCGAAAACGTGGACGACCCAAACAAACCTGGCGGCGCTTGCTTGTGAAAAGCGTCGGGAAAACGTGGAGTGAGGTGAAACGCGAAGCTCAGGACCGATCGAAATGGAAAATCACTGTAGATGCCCTCTGCCCCCACCTAGGGGACATAGGAACTGAAATGAAATGATGACACACGGTCATCCGATCCCAAACTAGGCAGAGCCTGTACTATGGAAACCAGACTACTGATACTAATACATATATACTTTTTTTTGTAAATAAATATATTATATTATACACACATCAAAAGTGTCTAGGGATCAAGCATTTTTAAGCGGATTTCTTGAGATTGAGATGTGGCTTTGTAATAAATTTATGATTTTATAAATTTATATGGATCCTTTTTGGTGCATTTCATAATTTGAATCAGGAACTGTGAATCAAATTCGAGTAAAAGATGAAAATCAGCTGTCAATATTTTCCCTATAAAAACATACAACGCATTGAAGACATTATTAGTGCTACTGTTTCCCTACTACTGATTAAAACCAACGTTATTATGGAGCGGCGACGTCATTTAAGCAGGGAAGAAATGCTCAGAGCCGTGGGAATGATAGAAGCTGGTTCCCGGCAACGTACTGTGGCTTTAGCTCTGAATACAAGTCAGAGTGTTATCAGTCGACTTTGGACACGTTACCGAAGCACTGGTACCGTGGCTGAGCGCCATGGAGGACGGTATCGCTGCACCACACGGAGACAAGACCGATATATTCAAATCTTAACTCGAAGAGCTCCAACAATAACTGCCATGATGTTAGCCGTGAGGCTTCATCACTCTTCAGGGAACTTAATTAGCGACCAAACAGTCAGAAACCGCTTGCATGAAGTGAACCTTCATTCCCGAAGACCGCTACGGGTACCACCTATAGCAATGCACAATCGTAGGATTCGATATCAATGGGCTCTTGAACACAGAAATTGGGCAGAAGAACAATGGCGTTTCGTGTGCTTTTCTGATGAGTCTCGTTTTGGTATGAGACCGGATACAAGACGTATACGACACTGGAGAACCCCTGGACGCCAACAGCGATTAAAATCCTGCCAGGAAGTCCATCCTTATAGTGGTGGAACCATCATGGTATGGGCGGGTATTTGGATCGGCGGAAGAACTGAGTTGATTTGGATCAGAGGCAACCTCAACGCTCAAATTTATGCTGAGACGATTGTATCAGACGTCATCGTTCCTCTACAAGTGCAAATCGGTCCCTTATTTCAGTTAATGCATGATAATGCACGACCGCACACCGCAAGAGTTGTAAGACAGACTCTCGCCGCAGCTAACATCAATGTCCTGCCCTGGCCTGCTCAGTCGCCAGACTTGAACCCGATTGAGCATGCATGGGATATGCTACAGAGAAGAGCTCTGCCGAATATGGAGGGTATCCAGTCGCAAGAAGACCTTTTTTTGTTGTTGCAACGAACATGGGCGGCCATTCCACAGCGTGATTTGGATGAACTCATTTTGAGTATGCCAAACCGATGTTCTTGTGTTGTTAGTGTTCGCGGTAGAAACACGGATTATTAATTGTTTAAGTTACCCAATAAAATTTTAAAGAAAACTGTTATTTCAGTCTTTTTTTCGAACTTTTGTGTTAGTGGTTCAAATGTCAAAAATCCCTTTATTAGGAAAAAGGCAAATTTCTTTATTAATGCAAAGGTGACTTGGTTTATCGTTACTGTGACAAACGAAAACACTTTATTTGATGAATCCTTAAAGAAAATTTTAATTAATATCAATCAGGAGAAAAGTTATTGCAAAAATATATGTTGATCCCTAGGGATCAACATATATTTTTTTTTTTTAAGTGTCTAGACACTTTTGATGTGTGTATTTAAATAGATAAAACACCCAGACACTTGTTGGATAGCGGCCATGGTGTCTAACCACTAGAACAACAGGCCCGTCCTTTATTGTTTCCTTCCTTGTATGCTATTGTGTGTACAAAAATTATGCAATGCTTACAAATAAATATTACTTTTGCGCGTGACTGTATTAGATGTCACTTGAAACGAAAAATATAAATCGCATCCATGTGTTTCGCAAGTGAAACATCCTGATTATCACGCTGTTCATCGTGCATTTCTTATTTCCCTGTGAAGAAATGCAGCAATGAATGCTTTGTTGGATTGTTTAAAAGAAAGGGTCGCTGGCGCTAACTTAAATACGGTTAAAGAAAATATCCTTTAATCCATGTTCTCTAACGTTTTTCCTATAGCGTGCAACATTCGAAGTGACGATGCGTGCGTCCAAATAGACGTATAGTCAATGTGCGTACAATATGGAGTACTTCCATTCAGAAGTATTCCATTTGGAAGCATTCCAAAAAGACGTATCGTCAGTGGCTACCTTAAGTTTTAAATCGCTTAGTTATATACCTACCTATACAAAGCGAGTCGGAACAGACGCGTGCTCTAGACATAATTCCCATATTTTGTTATTTGTATCTTCGCATTATAAACAAGTAAATGCTTCTAATAAATTATTGTGTAATCGGACGTAAGAGACGCGGGAACCCCACTCTATTGTAACTGTTGTAGTGTTGTTATCATAATGTTAAGGCCGTTGACTAAAACGATCGCTTTAGCTTCTACGCGCTACTGATATTTATTTTTAAGCCTCGATGCAAATTGGGGGGTTATTTTGTAAGTTTGACAGCTGTCTATGTCTATTTACGAAACGAGGATAACTTTGAGTTTGATGAATATCTGTCCCCCTAGACAATGTAACATTCTACAAGCGCTATCGCTAATAGAAAGTTTAAAAATGTATGAGAATGACATAAGTCATCGAAAAATCACGTGACAAATTGTAGGGAATTGACACCATTAGCGAATGAAGAAATAGATTCGCTATGAAGCGATTGCATCTTGTCTAGGCCCTCTGTTCAGACTTATAATGCGAATTCTTTTTTTAACCGACTTCAAAAAAGGAGGAGGTTCGCTCAGAAAAAACTGTAGGAATGCCTAAGAGTCATCTTTTAGACATTCCTACAGTTTTTTTTTCTGTAAGTGTACAATAATGTCAATTATTATCGCTTTCTAAGGACAACAATGGTCAAACTCTGGCAAATATTTACCAATTTCAATGATTCTTTTTTTATTCGAAAGAAGGAACCATTATCATGAATTTGTATGAATTTTATCACAACCGGATAAAAACTTCCTGGAGAACCATGAAAGATGTGGAGGAATTTATCTGGTAAAAACCACAAAATTGATGTTCTCTATTACATTATCTCTGAAAATATTGAAGTTGGTTCTAAATATACACAGTAGCAGTAGGTACGCTAACACCAACTTCAATAATATTTAAAATATTTTTTACTTTTTAGTGTTATTGAAGTCGCTTCAATACTTTTTTAACCGACTTCAAAAAAGGAGGAGGTTCCCAATTCGTCTGTATATATATATATTTTTTTTATGTATGTTCGCGCATAACTCCGGCAATTATGAACCGATTTGAAAAAATCTTTCTTCTATCCATTCTTCAATCCATTGATTGGGTCCCATAAAAAAATTATTGCGTAGTAATAAGTAGTTCCTGTAAAAACAAGAATGGTGACTGCGCACTGAGAGCTGCAAGAAAGCCTATATAGATGACTTTATGGTGGTTTTTAAGGACAAAAATGGTCATAACTCTGGTAAATATTTACCAATTTCAATGATTCTTTTTTTATTCGAAAGAAGAAACCACTGTAATGAACCTGTATGAATTTTATCACAACCGGATAAGAACTTCCTGGAGGGCCATGAACAATGTGGAGGAATTTATCTGGTAAAAACCATAAAACTGATGTTCTCCATTACATTGCTCTGACAATTATGAACCGATTTCGATGATTCTTTTTTTATTCGAGAGAGTAAACTACTATGATGTGTCCATGCAAATTTCATTACGACCGGATATTTTTTTCTGAAGAAACATGAATTATGTAAAACTATGTAGACGATAATGTGATCATAACCTACCTAGCTAATTTTACGGTTTTCGATGGTTCAATCTTTATATATGAAAATATCACTAAAAAGTTTAAAAAAAAATCTTTTAAAAAAAAAATCGAACCGACTTCAATATCACTGAAAAGTATAAAATAATTTAAATATTATTGAAGTTGGTGCCAAATATACACAGCCGGTAGCTAACACCAACTTCAATAATATTTAAATTATTTTATACTTTTAAGTGATATTGAAGTCGGTTCGATTTTTAAAAAAAAAGATTTTATTAAATATTTTATTATTAGCTTCTTGATTGATGTTAATATTCAGTAATAAATAAAATTATAAGCGTTTCATATTTATTAATTCATTTAATTTTTTACGTTACTAAACCGCATAGGTTACTGGATTTTATGTGTTACGTGGTAATACTAAATACAATACTAATGATACGAATTATTCATTCTGTGGCTCAGCAGTCGTTTTCCAGTACAAAGTAACAAATAGATAAAAAATTCAAAATGTTGTTTTAAGTCATCAGTTTCATAGCCGAATAGTTAAACGATTGTTAATTAATAAGTTAAGCGACGATTGTATTGCAACGCATGGTGGTCGAATTTACCAATGACGTTTTTCACTTCCCTGCATAAAGTAGCTACATAGACTCTGTATGTATGTAAATAAATACAAGGCCTTAGAATAATAACGCCTAGAACGATAGTTTCATACGAAAAAACTGTCTCGTTTGAGGCACAATATCATTGATGTAGGCGTAAGTCGCGCGTATTGACGCTCTGCGACACGCACACAAGTGAGAAAATAATGTTGTTAGGGGAATCAGATTTTCCCCAAAATTAGGGAAAATGGAATTGCTTCTTACTGAGGTCATTATTTAATTTTTAGAATAAAATTACTATTATTGCTGACAGTGATGAATTACTTTTTAATTTAAAAGATCTGAAATAACAAATCTACGATCTAAAAATCTTGTGTCACTGTTTTTGTGGTCGCACTCCTCCGAAACGGCTCGACCGATATTTATGATTTTTTTTATGTATACTTGTTAGGTGTGAGAATAGGTCGTAAAGTATATTTCATATCACTAGGTTAAGCAACGTTAGACAAGGTCATTACATGGATGGGTGACCGTTTATTGCCATTCGAAAACGTAAGCGTGCGCGGATCATCTAGTACTTAAATAAATCTTTTCTTAATAAGCAAATTTAGGGTGGCAATTTTCCTTTTATTGGCAACATTTCATATAATGTCGTCTGTTGAAATTTAAAATTATTGTTTTCACTTCGGCGATTGTTTTACGTTAAAATATTAGTTTAAACGTAATGCTTGCAAGTGAAATGTTATGTTACAATGTTTCTTAAGTTTTTCCAATGTACTATGATTTCCATTTATTGCACAAACCATCATTTTAAAATAAAATATCGAGAGCTGCTAGCCCTACGACTCGACTATAAGCACTGACGCGGGCTGTTCGCTACTGAGCCATTCTGGCTCGGTTTTACTTGCCTCACTGTGCGTACATGTTCATGGTTTCTATGCGTTATTATTCTAAGTACAAGGCCATCTAGTCCAACAAGACGTTAGCATTCACACACATTTTTCAATGCTGTTTACATTCTTGATGTACACCAAAACTAATTTATAACTCGTATACATTTAAATCAAAGTTCAGCGTTAGTTGTACTTAACTATAGCGTACATGTAGTAGAAAACCGTTAAGGGAGTCGGCAGGAACAGGACGGGGTGTAATACTGAATCTGAATGCTAAGTAGGAGTTTAATATCAAATGTGGTTGTCTGCTGTGTGTTTGTTGCGATGTGTTAAGTATGTATGGTATGACGCATTCGGGCAGGAGAAGTGTGTATGTACCCCGGCGTCCGTCTGTCGGGCTGTGCGGCGCGCGGAGGTTCACTTGTTCAGTTCAGTCGCCGTCAGTCGTCAACGCGACTTTGGGCGCGTCCTCCTGTCGCCTTTGAGTATATTTATAAACTCGCGCGTCATCGACATCACATTGATAAATTGTTGTTTACTACTACTACTTACCTTATCTACTATTTCATTGTGCCTCCCTGGCTCGGATACATCTGGATGTTCGAATAGTTCCAAGTGTGTACGCTTTGTTGATGCGATTAAGGGGATCAGTTTGACGTCATAGCTCAGTGACAACGTTATTGTATGGTAGGTTTCCTTTCCATTATTATGTTTTATTGATTAGTTCATAATGATCTGTTCCACGTAGATTTTTTTTTTAGCTTATCAATATTTACTCATTCCATTTTATTTTCTAAATAATTAAGTTAGGGCTATGCAATTGCTTCAATAATACTAATTATTAAATTATAATTCTTTACAATAATTATCGTAACGAATTACTTTACCTGTACTAAAAAATATAGTAATTCAACCTTTATTATTAACATACAAGACATAACATATTACTAACAAGAGATGCCTCCTAATGGATTCCATTTTCCTGTTGTGTGTTTTAATAGTTAATAATGTGGTTAGGCTAATGCATGTTGTTAATGTAATGAATTCTGTGTCGTCTGAGGGGTGCTTTTATAAAATTGACGCATGTTGTCAGTCTGACGTGGTCTGACTGGTTCATGTAGCATCATAGCTCCCTATAACAAATACTAAATACCGAAATGGATTTATTACAAATACCTAAAATTAAGCCCTTAATTACAAACTCGTTTTACTTTTTCAGGGTTTTTAAAATATATAGATGAAACTTTTAAGTTTACCTATAAGATAAACGTGTATTAAGAAATATCACAAAAAAAAAACATGATCTTTCTCATAAATCGAAAGAATAAAAGATAGATGTAACATTTGGAAACCTATTCATAATCTAGGAACATAAAGCATAGGCGGCTATAGAACATGATGTGGATACCCAGCTTTATGTAATAAATTATTTTAATGAAATTGAATTCATGCTATCTCGAGCCGATGGAGTGAGATTTGTACTCTTATAAGGTTGCATTCATTAAACCAAGGTGAAACGTATTCCTTTAACGCTATATCAACAATGCAGTGATGTAATCACACGCTCTATGGTAGGTAACTCACACGTATTTGGTCATCTTAAAAGTAGTACATATCGGTTGTTTACGTTTTATGAGTCGCTTATACCAAGCCATATCTGTAGGATTTCGCATTGTTGTGTCACACACAATACATGAATGATTTACATTTCGAAAATTTATATTATTTAGGTGCTTCAAGTTTTTCCAACAGATGTTTTTTAAGGTTGCATTGAGTGAATTGTACATGATTACGTAGTACAACAACATAATGTAGGTATTTATTTATTCATTACATAGCCTGTTCTCAGACCAAAAAAATAAGAATAGTCGGGCCTACCTACTGTAGTCCTTTCACTGTATTATTTACATTGTGCGTCATTCATGATTTTGCGATTTGGTATTACTTTAGGTAGCTTTACTTACGTACTATGTAGAACTATGCTCTTAATCTAGTGTAGTTATTATATTCCTTTTAACCGACTTCAAAAATGGAGGGGTTCACAATTCGACTGTATATTTTTTTTTCTATGTATGTTCCCGCATAACTCTGGCAATTATGAAAAGATCACAATCTGATAAGAATTTCCTGAAGAACCATGAACGATGTGGAGGAATTTATTCGAGAGAGAGTAAACTACTATAATAATCCTATGCTCATTACGACCGTATAAATTGTTCCTAACGAAACATGAATGATGTAAAACTATGTAGACGATAATGTGATCAAAACCTCCTAGATCATTTTACCGTCTCCTGTGGTTCAATCTTTATGTATATATGTCTTTATGTATGTGTTTATGTATATCTCTAAAAAGTATAAAATAATTTAAATATTATTGACGTTGGTGCTCAATATACACAATAGGTACGCTAACACAACTTCAATAATATTTAAATTATTTTATACTTTTTTGTGTTATTGATTTTTTTTGACAATTTTTATTTTCTACATCTATACATATTATAAAACAAAGTCGCTCCCGCTGTCTGTCTGTCCCTATGTATGCTTAGATCTTTAAAACTACGCAACGGATTTTGATTCGTTTTTTCTTAATAAATAGAGTGATTCAAGAGGAAGGTTTATATGTATAATACATGTATAATATAATTGAGAAACATTGATAATTTTAGAGGTTTCTAATGTGATGTCGTAAATAAACACATTAATACATTTTTGTTAGCATGAATTTGTCCCTTCTTCAATATAACGTAAACTTCACTAATATTTACACCAATGAAAAAATAGCTGTGAACGTTGTTCATGCCGCTAGGTTAAGGTTAAGCAACAGAAGGCAAGGTCATTACATAGATGGGTGAACCGATTTGTATGAAATTTTGTGTGCATATTGGGTAGGTCTGAGAATAGTTCGTAGAGTATATTTCATGCCGCTAGGTTAAGCAACGTTAGGCAAAGTCATTACATAAATGGGTGACGGCAGTGACTCCGAGGAGGAAGGTGACGGAGTGAGCCCCGTCCCCGTGATCATGTTGCCAGGTTTAAGGGGGCTATAATGCGAACTGAGGGGTATTTGGTGCAGATTCCACTGGAGGGCCCAGGTCCCCCCTGTTATGTGGCGATGCGACAGCTGCAGGGGTTTAAGTGGGTGAGAATCCCAGATACCATGATTAATGAGGATATATATAGAACGAAGATGAGGGTTCAAGAGAGGAGAGAGAGGGGATTCGAGGAGGGGGTGATGGGGTGAGGGATAGGGGGATTAAGATGTAGCAAGGGGGAGTGGGGGGAGCAAGGTGGGAGAAGAGAAAGGGGGAGGGGGTTCAGAGAGGGGACAACGGGGAGAGGAAGGGGGGAGTGTGACAGGGCGAAGCGGGAGGGGGAAAGAGAAAGGAGAGAGAGAGAGCATAGATTTAGATTTTTCTTATAAGAGAGAGATGGAGAGGGAAATAAATCAAGGGAGGAGGGAGCAAATAGTAAAAAAAGCGCGGGTGGAGCTGCGCGGGTCAGCTAGTATTTTATAGTCTGAACATTTAGTGCTTACATTGTTTACTATACAAATACTTTTTTTTTTTACAACGTGTTATTGAATAACGCAAAACCTTATACAACTCAACCTAATTATATTAATAAAAAAATGTATGATTTCTCCGAAGTCGTGAAGTATTATATGTACAGTTATCCGGAGTTACCGGACTCAGTTCATACTCTGGGGGCATGCAGTCTACAGTTAGATACATCGATCTAATATGGTTGGATACATTACATACTTGTTACATACCAATCCATACGTACATAGGCATAAACAATATTAAAAATTAAACCGGAACGTTTAAATTAATATTTACTCATTAACTATATGCGATGCATAGTAAAAATATACCATTTCAGGAACCCGTGTTAATGCGTCATTCATTATCCTAAATAGCTTAAATGATTTTAATTTGTTACTTTGTTTTACGCTATAATTAACTCGTCAAAAAAACTATGATTGTTTTGAGAAATGACACGCAAAGACATTAAATATAGCCATAGAGATAGAGCTGGCTTGAAATTTTTCTGTAAATATACAAAATGGAAATAATCTGTAGACTCTTTCATTCATTTGTTATAAAAATTAGGCATACTTACTTTCTTTTAAAATATTATTTGTTTACACGTTTGTACTGATTTATTACACGTTTAATAACATTTCGATTAAATTTTTTCTCGCTAAGGCTGATCAAGTCCCAAGTAGTTAATTAATGTCTTTGATGATACGTTATTTGTATTGTGTTTATTTTGTGCAGAGAACGAATCCGGTGGCGAAGCAGGCTCGGGGCACCGCGGTTCGTTGCGCGGCGCGAACAAGCTGGCGCGGCGCGCACGGTCGTTCAAGGACGATCTGCTCGAGCGCATCTCCAACATGCGCTCACCAGCGCAGCAGCACCATCCGCCGCATCTATCATCCAATATCAGGTCAAATATACATCTCTATCACAGTCTATACGTTCATAGAGTCGACTAACGAAGCCGTCCATAAGTACCAAAGTGCGGGCCGTGACAACTTAAAAGATGCGCCTAGAGCGAACCCTAGCTGCATATTAGTAGCTCGGGCGCTCGTATTAGTAGCTCGGGACACTACTGGACGTAGTGAGTGGCATAGCCTGTGTCTTGCGGAAACATGGGCGTTGGACCACTGTGTGTTTAATTTCCACTGTAAATTTCTAGTCCTGTAGTTTCCATTGTTGTTACTATTTGTTGTTCTGTATTTTTCTAGAACATATTTTCTCTGTGCTGTGACTAGCAACAGGAAAAACTTTATTATCATTCGAATTAATTTGTCACTCATAAATACGTAATGTTAACTATTAACATCTTCTGATGAACCTTATCTAGTCTAGCAACATGTTTACATTGCGATGAAATCTTTAAACGTTATATTATTGTTTCTTATCTATATTGATAATGATAAATTTACATACATAGCTCTGCTATCAGAATCGTCAACGACATAAGAAAGTGTCGCTCATATTAATAGTATTATCTGTGACGTTATTGCGAGAACAATGCCATTGTGTTTGTAGCTAAAATAATGTTTGATTGAAATAGTCACGTAATTTGTAGTAACCTTTGCGCTAATTTTGTTTAGTGGAGTAGAGTAGTAACGTCAAACGGGCTCAACTATCAGTGGTTATAAATGTAGACATTGCACTAAATGTGGCAGTAATTATGAGTCACGAGGGCGACCCGCGGCTGTCGCACTCATTAGTACATTGTCTGCTGAAATCTCATTAGTTTAGTGCGTGCAATGTTAAGTGATTACATTTTAATGCCCGCGCGCGGCCCGTCAGCGTGACCGTATCACTTTTTATTTATTGGGCGCTTGGTGGACACAAGTTTTTATTATGACCGAGTGAGGTTGTTCGAAAGTAGTTCTTTAAGCGAGTAGTGTGACCGAGTGTTCTTTACGGTTCAGGCGTGGTTGTTACCGTGTTGTTACCACTAAATGTCGAACGCAGTGCGATCGCCCGTCGGCGACTGGTTTAATAGACGCACAAATAAACTCCAACGGAGATTTGCCAGCAATGGAAAACGGTACGAATTGATAAATATACTACACAATACATACATTACGAATGATAAAGTCAACCATTCATAATTATGTAGGTATATCTTCATCCTGTCAATCTGTGATATGGCTGGAACTTAAATTCTACTTTAAAGTTTAACAGGATATTGTCAATTTACAGCAAAAAAAAGTACAGTGAAATTCAATATAAATAATCCAGTAAAAATATTTTCTACATCTTGCTATGATTTCTAAATTTATCACCATATCTTATCTCAACCACCACCATCTTATCTTACCATATCTTATCTTTCATAGTAATATTATCTTAACTAGCTGACCCACGCAGCTCCGCCCGCGCTGTGTTTACGTTAACTAAACTTTCAATAATATACATTCGCATAGAATACAAAACCTCCTTTTTTAAAGTCGGTTAAAAACTTGGACCCACTTTGTACTTGCCCTCCGAAGTGAGGCGTTTAGTTCAAATGGCGTTAAACGGTCACTCATCTATTTAATGACCTTACCTAACGTTGCTTAACCTGATCGATTTCCAAACATTGCTAACAACTGTCTATGGGTGTTCCCTTACAAATGTTTATTATAATTATAATGAAAAATGGTTAAATCGGAGCAAGCGTATAACCAAGTACACATTTTGACTTTAGTCCCCTCTCCCAAGGGAACCGTGCCGAATGTCGGGATAAAAAGTATCCTATGTCCTACCTCGGAGTATTAACTCAAATCATGCCAAGTTGCGTTTCAATCCATCCAGTAGTTTCGGCGTGATGCTCAGCCGAGATACAGACAGACAGACAAAAATAAAAAAAAATACATTTTTGGCTTTAGTATCGGTTATAGAATGCCCTCCAAACATAATTTTCAAAATATATTCAATGTACAGAATTGGACCTATTACAGTTTTATTATAAGTATAGATTATTCTTAGAAGCATACCAGATAAATCTGTATTCATGCATAGATATTTAATTATTTACCTATCATGAATACTTCCTAATATTATAATACTACAGATATTGGAATTAGAAATATACTGAAAATATAGGCGTTAGTTTCTTGTCAAACAAATTAATAACTAGAACAGATTGATAAGAAACATAAACCATCAATCCTGTTTTTATTCAAACATGCGTAGAGTAAGGTGAACCGGGACCTCCTACTTGAATATCAAATTCAGCTTAGCTTTGTATTCGTGCCGAGGTATGGACTTGCATGCAAAACAGATTCTTTCGCAACGCATACCTTGCAATGACATTTTAAGTGATCATTTGAATGAATGTATGTATTAGTAATCAGTTTAATGTGGTGATTAAGTCGTTTATTTTGATCGTGATGTAGATGAACGACCCTGCATGTGAAAACATAGTTACTTTACCGGTGAAGCTGTCATGGCCATCTGCGGCCAACAATAACACTAATAAAAAAAAAGTGAAAACATAGCGAATATTTACGAGGTGGCAGGTCCATGGCTAGGTGTTTCGTTTACCATCCAAGATGAACATCCTTTTTGTCTCATCACTAATTTAAAAATAATGATACACTCCACACTTCACACACACATCCATCTGATCCGAAACTAAGCAGATGCTGTGCCTATACTACAGTAACAATAATGGTAAATAAATTATACCCAGACACAAGACAAATGTTTATCGACAAAATTGTCCTTGCAAATTCATCTTTTATTTAATATTTATCGGTGTGTTAGTACAGTCACATTAGTTTCTTCTTACGAAATATAGCAATAAAAATTTACTTTATACTTACTTTATACTTTATTTATTTATTACAATAGTTTACAATATCCAGTTAAAGGTATTTGTGTCAGGACCCATATTTTTTCTTTATTTACCCTTCTCAACTCTCACGATAAAGGAAAACTCAGATATAGTGAGACATTAATAGCTTAAGAAGAATCCAACGGATTAATATTTGTAAATATCTTACTTTACAGCAGATCCCATTCGCCACTTAGCCCGAAAATTCGGAGCATGGCGACAAAACCTAATTCCGCTGAGGAGGGAGAAGTCACGCCTGCCAAAGAACTCGAACGGCTAGTCAAAGAGGTTGGTGGCTCTCTTTATTTCACACCTTTATACAGTACCCGTTACGTTGTATATCATTAACTTCAATTGTTCGCAGGTTACGTTTGGTCTAAAACACTTTTCGGACGTTATTACAAAGAGGAAATTGGAGATGCTCCCCGATAATGGAACTATTGTTTTTGAATCGATTGCAAATATACACAAAGGTATACATTAATACGATGTTTCATACTTGTGAGTGGCATCAAACAGTGTAAACTATTATTTTATTTCTTTGTATTACAGCAATAAAACCATATTGTAGTCGATCACCCCAACTGACGACCGCCGTGAAAGGCCTATGCGCAGCTTTAGCTATGTTGATACGTCTCTGCGACGAGATCACGGCGGTTAGCTTTCAGGCGGACGCAAGCAATGAGGAACTCGACATGTCAGCGGCGGCGCTGTCGCCGGAACACGTCAGTTCCGTAGTAAAGGGCGTCACCGCCGCTGTAGAAGAAGTCTCGAAGTTAGCCCAACAGCACATGACCCGACCGGCGCTGTCGCCGCGGCCGGCGCTCGTCTCGCCGCGGTCCTCAACGCAGAGAAATTCCTTGCCGGGTGAGTAGACTTTCTAATCATACGTTCGTATAATCAGATTTCTGATCGATATGTAAATTTTATCTCAACGTTTTTAAGTGAAATCTTACATATTAAATTGTTCCGATATAATTATCTTGTAATAAAATCTTTAGCTCCATAAAGTGTTAAACGATCAAAGTCAGCTTGGTAGCCTTAAGTATCATAAAAATGTGTGCCAATTTGTGTATTGTTGCGCCGTCATTGGTGGCCGTTTATCTACGCTGATTTGGAAACTTGTCGAGTTTACCTTCAAGTTAGGCAAGCGTTGTTGAAATAGAATTGTATAGTTCAATTATTTGTAACAAAGTTGGTCGGTCTTCAGATATACCCCTGACGCCAAAAGAGCGGTCGATGTTGACGGGAGATACGGGAAGTGAGCCGAGTGGCGTGCGAGCTTCACACTCGTCCGAGTCGGTGCTGGACGCGCCGGATTCCCCTCCGCCGAAGCCGGCCAGGCCAAACCGGTCCGTAACACTTTCCACACTTTTCCCTCCGACATCTCTATACACAGTGAAACTCAATCCGCCAAGCTGGTATTTGCAAACGGCGACCCTGGCAAATATTACGTGCCAATAACTAGGTGCTATCATGTGAAAGCAAGTTTCGAGTAAAGCACGCATAATATTGATTGATGGTGTTAAATTTTTATGGTCTCTTTGTAATACTTTCGATATAGGTATGTGCCGTTAGAAAAAGTCAGTTATTGGAATTGCAACGTTTAAATTTTTATTCAGCATCATTTTATGGTTAAACTTTGTAACATTAAACTAAACTAAGTTTTTGTAAAATTGAAATTATGTAGGTTAATCCAAAATATAAATTATTTTAAACACTAATACCCTAAAAATGAATGATTTTGATTTATATTTTCACGTTGTATATTTTACAAGAGAAAAATATTGTAGGAAAATCGAGCTGGCCCCACCTCTTCCTCCCAAACGCAAATCGGCGAACGACAACTCCTTATTAGCTCTCTCCATCGACAGGTAAGATTTTCGCTTACATCTTAAGTGATACTGAAAATAAGAAACTATTTAGAATACAGAATGTATAATGTATGTAGTCTGAGCTTTAGATACAGTTTTGTAGCAATTATTATAACTGAACCATTGTTCTCCTTGTATTTCCAGGTTGTCGCTTCAATCTCACAGCAGTGGCTCGTTGGACTCCATGCTGAATGTATCAAACGACGAGGAGCGGAACTCTCAGGAGACGTCCAACCACGACCATATGTTCGCGATAATGCCTAACTCGGACTTAGTCGGTCAGTATTAGTAGATTTACAACACGTAAAAAGTTTTCTTATCAATTACCCAAATATAATTCTGCACTTTGCCGAATATAATTCGTCTGAAATCAGGCTCTCCACTAATGCTAACTTACTGTAGTGCGTGAGAAAGATTCAGTTGATTGTCTTCTAAGTAACCAACTTCAGAGCGTCAGAAATCTGGCGCGCAAACTGAACTACTAAAACTCGCGCCATAATATGGCGAATGTGTTTCTTATGCTCTCAAATCGGCATATCGCATAAATTTGTTCTGCTTGATACTTTAAAACAATTAGATTTCCAGTACAAAAAACATTTACTACATGTGACACACTTAAGACGCACGAAGCCATCATATCACGAAGCATCGTATGTTAGTTACGTTTTGCAGATGGTAAAATTACTGCCGCACTTACAACGCCAGTTAGCGTTAATTCTAATTAGGTCCTATTTTTTAATCTGAGTATTATTGGAGCTGCTTATGTGTTACTTCCATCATTGAGTACAAGATAGACAATATCTCTGCTTACCATCAGAGTATAAAGTATTAGCGGCACATCCCGGCGTCGTACTGGTGAAGATTTTTTTGTCTAGTAATAAATATAGCCTATATTACTCAGGGATAATGTAGCACTCTAATGGTGAAAGAATTTTTGAAATCGGTCCAGTTGTTTATTCGCTACAAACATACAAAAATACAAATCTTTCCTCTTTATAATATTAGTGTAGATTAATTGGCTTCATGTGTAGAAATAATCCGATTGCATGAACTAGGTTAATGATCATAAATACTAATTAATGTTTGTGCGTGCGGCAGTTAGATTCTCTTCCGCGGTGTCAAATGCTTCGTATGGTTTATGTACCATGAGCAGAGATCGGAATAGTGTGTGTAGAGTGTATTTACCTAAACTTTGAAGAGGGAAGTAACATAATTTGGATTATACCTCCTTTGGATAAAACATCACTTTATTTATTCCGGGATTTTAGGGAAGGTATTATTCACTCTATGTTACTTCGTTCGTCGAAGATTAGGTAAATATACTCTACCTATTCCGATCTCTGAGATAAAAGTAATTTCTTATGTGATTTACGACCACATTAAAACCATTACACAATATGAATTTGCTCGGATTAGTGCACTTTGATGAATTCTCGGATGCTACTTTTATTGTGAGCAAACTTTTATTGTGTGGAAACGCGGCAGACAGGCACTGGAAAGAATTTCTCCAATGTTAAACCTTATTTTTAAACCATTAACACAGTATTTACATTGTACGTTTCAGGGAGGTGCAGTTGTTACAACGCAAACGAGCGGGCCTCAGTAGAATCCCAAGAGTCACACGTAAACTCGACTCATGCGCACACTCACTCCAACCACAATCGGTATGTACCAAATGGTTTTGTACATAAGTATGTAAAAACCTATGATGAAGCAGGTAAAATATTTTAATATTATTTTAACTCTGTATGTAATTACGTCACGGTGTTGTCCGGCATTGTGTATGGTGCGTATGTATTTGTGCTATTATCAACGTATAGAACACAATAACGTTGTTATTTTGCCCTAATGCCCCAGGAAGAGGATTACGTTTTTCGAGAATATGTAAGTCTGTATGTATGTCTATTTATTTGAAATGGCTTGATGGACAATGACTTATAATATCTTCATATGTCTTCGTAGCGGGAGTGACATAGTCTATACATATTTTACGAAAATAAAAATATCACCCAGCCGCAATTTTGTGTTTTTTTTTTAACTTTTTAACAACATCATCATCATATGAGTATCAAATGAAAGCGGTAGAGGAATGATGAGAGGGATGAGTTAAAATATATATAATAGAAATAGAAATAAATTTATTTAACGACATAACACATAAAATAACAATTGGTACACATAAAATAAAAACAATCAGTCGTTAAAAAGGAATCCACTCAGCATTATATATAAATGTATATGCATAATATACATGTATATGGGTTTAACCTATGTATAATGTAATTTAAGCCCATGATGTTAGTTCGCATGTTGTCTGCTTTTTGTGCATTTATAATTTATACTTGTTTTGGTATTTTGAGCATGATGAGATGCAACTAATAGTGATTCAGGCGGATACTGTTTAATATTCGGCCTAATACCGAATATTAAAAATGAAAGCCGAATAAATTACTGAATAGAAACTAATGTTCGTTCGTTGATCAACAGGCTGAGCACGACTTGCAATCTTGACAGGTATGGACTATGACGTAGTTTTCAACACCGAAATGTCATTCTATAAACAAAAATGTGAAATAATACGTCATAGTGACGTCATACTCACACTAACCTGTCAAGATTTGCACATCGTGCTACGTCTGCAGATAGAGTATTTAAAACTAGGAAGGCAAGGAGAAAGGAAAGGAACTCAATGATACAGAAAAGTACAAACATTCTGTTTGGTTAATCATAAGATTGTATTATGAATAAAATTTCTTAATTGACCTGCCGCACTCAGGGTCCGTTAATAATTGTCCATTTTCTAGTCAATTAAGTCTAGTTTTTTTTTTTACAAAATCGCAATTTTAATTAACTCCAAGGGATGAAATATGATTCATTAACGGACTCTAAGTGCGGCAATAAATTATTTATCTACAATATTTTTGATAAGTTACATTAAGTTAAATAATTTGGGGCAACTGTAGTAGGAAGTTTAGGGCAATTATGACAAGTAACAGCATTAAAATAAGGTTTGAAATTGTGTTAAATGATTAAAATCCTTACCTGTGCCTATGCCGGTGACTGTATCCCATATAGCTGATAAAAACAGAACTGTTTGTTTAGTTTCTCCAACGAGTCTGGCTTTGTGTCAGTGGGCCACGCGGAGGTGACGGCAGAGCACAATTTCACTACATTTTCAGCCCATCACTACTCGACCCATTCAGACAGGTATTACAATTGTTAATATTTTCACTGTTTCTAATGTTCTGTGTTCTAATGTTTCTTTTTCATTTCAATTTTAAAAATCACTTGTTTTGAATAATTGGATTGCTCACTCTGATCTTTACTCATTTTTCCTTTGTTACAAAGACATCCAATGTACTGTGGGTATGGCAACGAAAATCTGTAAACAATTGTTTACAATATGTCTTAAGTGCCAACCGTTGTTGAAGTATATTGAATATTTTTGTTTTCATGCTTCGTGTTATTGTTTTTGCAGTATTTTTAACAGTACAGATTGTGTGACCGAAATGAAGTGCACACTACAAAGCTTTGAGAGCCGCATGAATGTAACCAATATGAACAGTGTAACTGCGCACCATTCTTCAAAGTGAGTGTCCCCTTCTGTACTTTCTCGCACACTCTTCATACTCATACACGTGACTTACAACTTCGTATTTATATAGCATTATAATTTTGAGTTCTTGGTATTACTAGGTATTGTGCAGGTACCACCGCAGTGTTAGATATTATACCGCAGAGCAGCAGTGTGTAAACATTGCCGTGTCCCGGTGTGAAGGCACTGAAATTACCGGGCTCAAGAGACTTACTGCCGCACTCACAAATTACAATTAACTTTAAATCCAATTAAGTAATTTTTTTGTAATATATTATTTTTTGACTAATTATTACGGGATTATTGATATATCTACCTACTCTGAGCGTAATTAAGTATTAATTGGCTTCGAGTGTCGAAATAAAGCAATTTCAAAAAAAGGCTTAATGACAATTAACTATAATTGACGTTTGTAGGTTCGGCAGTTAATAACTAATCTCAAGGGTGATGACCGTTGTCAGTAAGTTAAATAGAAATAATCTACTGCATGACTAACGCCTGATAGTAAAATTGACGCGTTGTTGGGCGGTGAAGGTTAGAATCCCTCAGTTGACAGTAAAAAAGACAACATTGGTGCCCCTCAGCTGTTAGCACAACATCTCTCATAGGACACTGGCAACGTATTACTGCAGGTGCATAGGGCCACAGATATACCGCAGGTTATTCGACTTAGCGTTTATTGGTTTTTGGTCAAGTGTGTTTAAGAATACTGCAGAAGAGTTATTTAAGTAGTAATATCGTGTCTACCAGCAAGATTTTATAAGACTGGATGTCCAGCGAACATATTACGCCGGTTGAGGGGAGGCCTCTATGCGCAGCAACCGTATCGGTAGCCCATCTAGGGAGTAAGATGAGTTACGCTAAAATCTTTTCTACGTCCGAAATTAATAATTGATTTTCGCTTCTTTCGAAACTTTGATCAATTCGCTACTAGTCTTTCGATGTATTTTTTTTTTGGAAATATAGTTTTAGATGACAAATAGTAGATTATGGCGTACGTTTAGTCATTAATATCGGCCATTTGTGTTATTAATACATACATACATATAATCACGCGTCTTTCCCGTAGGGGTAGGCAGAGACCACTTCTTTCCACTTGCTACGATCCTTACATACTTTTTCGCTTCGTCCTCTTTCATTATTCCCTTCATACATGCTCTTCGGTTTAGGGTATCTTGACCTGGCCTTTTTTCAAGACGTCCCTGATTTGGTCTTGAAACATCCGCCTAGGTCTACCCCTTCCAACACTCATTCACACTCGTCTTATACACTTTTTTCGTCAATCGTTCCTCATTCATTCTCTCGACATGGCCAAACCTGCTTTCATGTTTTTTTCTGCCATACCCAACTTTGTTATTAATGCAACAACAATTGAATTAAAACGTGTATTTATGTTAATGCACTGTAATGAAGTAAAATAGGAACATAATAAATACGATTTTGTTATTTAATAACTAGCAATCTGGTGCGTATTTTTCAACTACAATCCGTTAAAATGATACATTGCACAATGGTACGTCAAATGTTTACGGAACATTAATTTTGTTACCAAAATGGTGGCAGTCGCAATTGTTATATAAGCAATAGAGGCTAGCGAACCGAGAAGTTTTCTAACATTAAAAAAGGCCGTTCTCTATCCGACGCTTCATTCTTTTTGTTGATAAGAATATTTCAGGCCGTCAGTGCAAAAGTGGCCTAACACATTTATTTGCTTGTAACAAAAATTCATAAAAATATACTGGGTATTTTGCCCATCATATAATTCATATAACTGAAAATACTACAGATTTCTATATATACTTCAAAATGCACATCTAAACTTGTTGTTTCTTGCGTTCATATATTTTAAAGTTTATGTATATTCGCTAAGGGTGTAATTTGTATGCGGCAGATTGGCGAGTATCACGTCTGACGAGAGCGAGACTCCGCCCGAGCTGCCCGCCAAGACTCGCCGCAACATACGCGTCGACGTGCAACAACACTTCCCCAACGTCGAGATCAGGTAATCTAGTCTCGGTCTTCCGCCCCGCTAGATTATGAGGGTGTAAACCACCGAATTGTGAGAGTTTGAACGAGGAGAGTGTGCTTTTGTGTCTACGCAAGCACTTACGCATTTTAATATCTCCCGCGTAGATGGTTGATCTTTTGAAAGATTGGCCGCTTTGGTCGTATCGGCCAGGAGGACATTATTATTATTATGTAGCTTTAATCAATGACATTATAAGTAAAAGATAAGTTACCGACTAAGCAATCGACGATTAAAAGTGGCACAGCACTCGAAACATATTCCAACAGTACACTAATGCTTCTATTTGTGTTTTTGGATAATTTACAGTATTTTCGATTATTTTGATACGATTATTCAATAAAATTAAAACGTAGCGACACTGTCTTGCTTCCGTAGGTGCATCATCGATATACTATAAACAAGATAAGCAGTCACGAAAAAAATGACATCGAAAATGTGGTCGCGATTATATAATACGTAATGACGTGTAGTTTGACAGTTTCGTATAGACAGTGGCGACACTCCTATCGGCAAAATTATTTTTGTCAGCCTGTGGCATGGCAGTTGCCAACTACGAGCGGAGAAAATATCAAATAAATAATTGTTATTTCGTATTATAATTATATCTTACTTAAATTTATTATATAAACAACTAGTAATAAGAATACTAAACGACAAAAGTTTCTCCATCTGCAATTTTAGTATTCCGATAAGTATTTGGAGAGTTTTTACACGCGCAATAAGGCATTTCGATACGTCCTTACGCTAGCTGTGCTCGGCTCGTACTAATTTGAAATAGCGACACAACCGTCGCCGTGGCGTTATTTTCGTGACCACTTTTTGGGCCGTGACAGCCAATCTAGTTGGTATAGTATATCGATGGTGCTATTGATTCAAGTTGTGTTAATTAGATCACTATTTTTTTGCGCCGCTTTCGGATCGCCTATAACTTACCTCCTTTTGGTTTAGTCGAATAAGTTGCCTCAATGCCCCAGAAGGAGGGTTATGTTTTCGAAAGTATGTAAGTAAGTATGTATGTATATATCTTAGGCACGACCTACATACAGCCTTAACCGCTTTTTACTTATAATATGTCTTTAGATTCGTATCAGTTGTGGGAGTGACATAGGCTATATATATTTTTTCAAAAAAGTTAATATGACGGATGTCAGTCGCCATTTTGTATTTGTTTTACTACAAAATATATAAATATGGGTATCAAATGAAAGGTCTTAACGTGATGATTTGTAATATATAATATGTATGTCTAATGAAATTTAACTACATTTTGTTTGTTCGCAGTCCGGCTTTTTATGCTTTTGTAATTTATAGTTGTGCTTTTTAATATCATTGGCTTAAATGATGTATGTGTATGTGTCAGGGCGTCGGCGTTGTGTGCCGTGCACGGCGCGGGCGAGCCGCGGCCGCACACGCTCGCCGTGCACCACGCGCCGCGCCCGCCGCCGCTGCCGCTCAAGAAGAAACACAGTCAGTATCCACCAAGCACTAATACATATATATACATATATATTACCACTTACACTATACTGCCACTTACACTGCACTATATTACGAATTACATAACACTACCATTTACATTACCACTTTCAGTTCACTGTCATTTTTTTCTTTTATTATTCTAAACTGTCTAATTTCTGAGTAATTTGAACCGTAAAACCCCTGTAGTGATTTTAAAACTTGTATTCTAAAAAAAACTTAACTAAAAAGAAACTAACATCTTTAGTATCTTTTCTGGGCTGTTTTTTGAGACGTCAGCGTAAGATCACGTCAGCTGGCTTACTTTGGAATCCAATTGCAATTTTAATCCGAATTAATTTCAACCTAGCGGCGCTGCCGATGTCCTAACCAATTCTATCCAATGTGGTCAAGAGTGCAAAAAGCAGCGGTAAAGGAGATGTTCCATTTTGGTCCAACACTATGTACACTACATGGAAAAATAGGAAAAACATAGGAGAGTTTCATAAAAATACTTATAAATTAATTTGAAGCAGAGTACAATTGTACAAAAATTATTACAGCAGTTATTTAGTATGTCCACCCTGTTTTTAGGGCAGCCATGACAGTTGCGTTTGACGTTAGTTTACTACTTGACAGTTAATGCTATAGTTGACGTTTCGTAATAGATTGTTGACGCGTGGAGTACATAATGTATTTCGGAGTTTTTAGTGATTATTTATGTTTGCGGACATTCATTAACTGTTTCTATCTTGACCCGGGGCTTTACTGTATTGGTTATCGCCTGTGATTTGGGTTGGAATCCGCAAAAAGTTCAATCGCAGGTATAGTCAGTTGTCATAATTACATTTTAGTTACGTATTTCCGATCCATCATATTACTGTGGGGTGTTGCTACAGTAGTATTATATTCTCTTTGGTGTTGCTCTCCTTGACCAGGATATCTTAAATGTACAATAAAACGAAGCAATATTAAAAAAAGATAAGATTACGAAACAGTTACTATATTGAATATTATATGTACATATAGTGTACATGGTGTTGGCCCAGGCTCCATACATTTCTGGAACAACTCCTTTAATTTTCAGAGTTAGTTCGCCCGTTACTGATCAAGCGGTTACATAATCCAAATACGATTTGTAACCTATGTCCTATAATGTGTTATAATATATTTAGTGGAATTTGGATGAATTAATTAACTGGGTTTCGCTAACGCTATCTAAAAGGGTGCAGGGAAAACAGAATTACTATGAAATACCAAATATTAATCATTGCAAGTACCGGCATAGCACGTTAACATTTCTTATAGTTCTTTCTTATATGTAAATAATATCTGATAAACACGAATACTGATGTTTGCTGCCTATTTGTTCTGTACACTGTTACGAATGTCGATTGCACTATTCGCATCAATGTTCTGTATGTTATTTCTGAAGGGAATGTTATCTGTGTCTGCGGTGGAAAAGATAAGGCCTCTGCAAACTACAAACTTTTTATTGAGCGATAGTATAGTCTATTTTTTAAAAGCTAAGGAGTAAGTTTGACGAGTACCCGATTCCCATTTAACTTAAAAATGGTTCACATAATGTTGTCTTTTACTTACGCGAATATTACACATTGAAATCAAACTACTTTTACGGATTTTATCGCGGTTTATTTTTGCGATAAAATCCGTAAAAGTAGTTTGATTTCTGTGTTAAAAATGGTTGTTTGACTATCGGCTGGCTTTAAATTAGTATCATATTCTAAAAAAAACACAACAGAAGTTGTTTTGTTGTTCATTAGAATTATAACAACAACGTAATTCCACGGAGTGTTTATGAATCACCAACCGACAAAAAATACCAATAATACTATATTGCCAACAATAATATGACTTCTCTTGCAAGTGAGCAGACTAACTTACTGATAAGTTTGTGATTTTACTGTTTCCCAAGCATCGCGATTGATAGCATCCAGTTGTAAACAATCGGTAGTCTATGGAACAGACAACCTATATAATATATATTTAATAACCAACATGTTTGACTTTCGCATGATCGTAGTTTGTAGTCTGCGGGCCGAATGCATTTATTCCTGTTTCACTATGGCTCGAGTGGCAAATTGTCGTTTTCTCTCTATTTCTTGGGGCCGTTGGTTAATGTATGAGATGTGGTCTATAACGGCATGTTTGTCTGTTGTGTCGGTGCGGCGGGGCAGTGTTCCAAAGCGTCGCGTACAGCGGTGAGTGGAAATGCATGGAAAGCTAATTAGCTCCGAACTACGCGACTATCATGAGGACTCACTTTTTTATTTAGAGGTCCACTCCATGTGCAGACAAATTGGAGAATCATTCGATTTGCTTTGTGTCACTTACATTAGAATTAAAATGTGCAAAACTCACGAATCAAGTACGGTTGGTCTACCATGAGTAATCGAATCGTCGTCTTAAATTTTTTTTATGTCATGTTTAGTGGCCAACCTGCTGTCAAAACTGTTCAAGCAGCCCTTAGGCCTCTGACTTAGCTTGACGATTGCTGTCTATATGACAACAACCGGGACCGACTTTTTGTGTGCCCTTCAAAGCACGGAGACGCTTAGTTCAAATACCATAATACTCACTCTTATTTGATCTTTTCAACGGCAGGACACACTGTCGCTGATGCTGATCTAATTGTAACAAGACAAACACTGATAAAAAAAGAGAATAAATGACCGCTGAGTTTCTTGCCGGATCTTCTCAGTTGAGGCCGCGTTGTGATCTGCTGGTAGCTTTTAAAAAAAATTGACCATTCAAAAGTGCTAGCTTTAAGCCTATTTGAAATGGTTTTGACTTTGACCACTAAACGGTCACCTATCTTAGGACTGACCTTGCCTGACGTTGCTCAACCAACTGATCGTCAACCGAACAGTAATTACAACTGACTGTGAGCGTCTCAGTCGTCTTAGTCGCCTTCAATGTGGGAATGAACGTGATGAGTTTGATATCGTGGTAGACACCTAGCTTGCTTTCCATGTGCTACAAAATCTACTACTGTTAATAAACTGGCTTACACCGCTACTTCGTGTCAGTTAAAATCATCGGAATTCTGTTCTCGGTTTAGTTAATTATCACACAAGATGATGGATGTTCCTAGCGCTTCATTACGATCACTTTGTTCTTGCTGTTTCATTGTTAATTTTACAGTGTTTCTACGAACTACGCACATTTTCGCCTGAGCTCTTTGTGTATCATCCTTTGACTAACTCGCAAGGTGAAATAAAATTGTACTGATATAATCGCAAACGAATAACAGTTTATATCTATCCATTGAGATATGTACATCTATTGTGATATGTAATGGTCAATTTTACTGCACCTCCCCTCGTTATTATGTGAACATTGAGTTGAAAATGGGGTTTTCTGTTTAGTTATGGCGTACATGGAAATGTTCGGGAATTGCAGTCATCCCCCGAACAGTGCCGCTGCTCCGCCAGACATGTTTCGCCATTCTATTCACACATACAATTTGGCCAGGTAAGATAAGGTCATTTTAAATAACTATATGTAGATTTAAAAGGTTTTTAGGAACTAAAACAATACTACTGACAGTTTTACTTCATACATTAGACACTAGCGTATCTAGTGGTAACAATAATATACTAGTAAAATGTACTACAGAAAAGTGACAGATTGGTCGTTTTTGATAACTACCAAAACTGAACCAGAGAGGAGACAGAACCAGATCCTATGACGTATCCCTATTGTTACTCTGTTACCTGTTCGTAAGTTAGTTTGAATCATCAGTCAGCAGATAAAAACTGGGATTTACTAGTTGGTAGGTTCCTTGTGCTCCGAAGGGAGCGTTCATTTCTGTCAAATTAAATAGGCTGTGGTGGCTGCTTACCATCAGGCGTGCCGCAGGCTTGTTTGCCACCTTGGTAGTATAAAAAATGTACCTTCTGAAACAATGTATTAGAGGCAGTGTAATTTTATTCTTCTTTTCACAAGAGCAGGGGATAGACCAATACACACATAGGTCTCCACGTTTCTTTCTCTCGTGTCAGTGTAAAAGACATTGTGGTTAAGGGCTCCCACACTTAACTGCGATGAGATGCGGCGGTGCATCGCAGGAACTTGTATTGAAAATTCATTTGTTTCTCGTAGATATTTGCGATGCGATGCGAATTCGCAGTTATGTATGGGAGCCCTAAACCCCATTATTTTAATGTTGTCTTTTACTTACGCGAATATTACACATTGAAATTAAACTACTTTTACGGATTTTATCGCGGTTTATTTATTGATTTTACTATCCCGACGTTTCGAATGCTTTGCAGCACCCATGGTCACGGGAGGACTGAGATGTTGATCGTCCTTATGTCACAACTATGCCGGTGTACCCTCAGGTCTTCTTAGTTATTATTGTTGGTCCGATCTACGCAGTAAGAGCTTACAGTATCTTGAGGCCGTGCAGTGTTTTGATTGATATTGGATTTAATTATATTTATCACAGGATCCTATTATTTTCCTCGGTTTAGTTAAGTAACGAAGTTATTGTTTTCGTAGTGCACAACATACAAGCGTTGGTGCGATTAGCGTCCAACGTCACCAGCAAGTACAGCGGTCCATCGCTCAGTCATTCACAGTTCAGCACTTTGGCAACCCACCATTGAGGTATGTGCTACAATTGTTACATCTCCAACACTAATTGCCGCACCCAGCTTACACATTTTTGGTAATCCAGAGATAGACGGACCTGTTGGTCTAGTGGTTAGACACCCTGGCTGCTCCCCAAAAGGTCGTGGGTTCGATTCCCGCCATGTGTCCAGACACTTAATAGATAAATAACACCCAGGTGTTATTTATCTATTTAAGTATGTATTTACAAAAATAAAGTATACTATCTGGTTTCCATAGTACAGGCTCTGCCTAGTTTGGGATCAGATGACCGTGTGTGGATTGTTCCAGAATATTATTTATATTATCCGATTATTTAGATCCTCGGAGCCGTTTATGCTAATGTTTCATTATTGAGCACGAATCATCGATATCTCTATTCATTATGAGAGTAAACTATAATTACTGTGCCAAACGAGTCGTTAAATATACGAACCCGGCATTAGTTGATTAAACAATTTTCTCTCGTAGCGGGTCGGAGGACAGTGTAAATATGACTACGTCTAGCGGTACCAGCCCCATACCCCTCGAGCCGCCAGCGCTGCCACCAAAGATGAGCAAAAATAGACAGGTCAGTTTAATATACACTTTATTGTCTGTGACTTTATATCTCCATAATTTTTAAGAGAGGTCGTAAAGCAGTGGGAACGAGACTTTACACAATATTTCAGCATATCAAATAAGATCCCTTTCAAAAAAAAATGTGCGTGCGTGGAGTCCCTCCGCGCGGAAGAAGTGAAACTTCACTCTCGCTCTGTACTGTACGACACCGTACGACACCGTACCACACCGTGCCACACCGTGCCACACCGTACCACACCGTACCACACCGTACCACACCGTACCACACCGTATCACACCGTACCACACCGTACCACACCGTACCACACCGTACCACACCTTACCACACCGTACCACACCGTACCACACCGTACCACACCGTACCACACCGTACCACACCGTACCACACTGAACCACACCGTACCACACCGAACCACACCGAACCACACCGTACCATACCGTACCATACCGTACCATACCGTACCATACCGTACCACACCGTACCACACCGAACCACACTGAACCACACCGTACCACACCGAACCACACTGAACCACACCGTACCACACCGAACCACACTGAACCACACCGTACCACACCGAACCACACCGTACCACACAGAACGACTCTGGACGACACTGAACGACAATGAATGATGGAATGACTGCGTCACGTGAGCGCTTTCATAAGGTTATCAAATTTAACACATAACGTCTAACGCTTAACGTTTAACGCGTTAAGTGATAACATTTTTGGAAGTCGCATAAGAAGTTTCACTTCAATAATATAATTCATTCTAAAAAAGGCTATTAATTTTGTTTTCAGCTTCAGTTGACCTCGAGTAACGAACTGTTACCTCCGCCGTCACCACGGCCTTCTTCGCTCAATAGCTCTACTGATGAAACACTAGTGAACAATGTGAGTTGCTACTCTTTAGAAAAATGTTCCATAATAACTTGGGCCACTCCATTAATTGAGGATAAATGAGTATGCAGATTTTCGCAAGAGCCTGCAAGAATAGAGTCGATACGTTATGTTTCAGAATTCTGATGAATCGTTTACAAGTACGATGCCAGGGAAGTTCCCGCTGGAAGACGAGTTAGAGAGGCTAGTACAGCAGCCCACACCCTCTCCTGTGCCTTCACAGGTAATCAACATTCCGTGAGCGCTCAAATATAACTATATTATTTAGCTGTAATACGGTAAACATGTTTCACACTTCAGTCACATTCATCAAGCATAAAAGTTAAGTCAGGCAAAAGACCAGTCATGATGTGCTCTGGGTCAAGATAAACATACAGCTAAGGAACCCTAAAAGGAAATGGACGTTTCGCAGCTTCTTCATCTTCACTTTGGCCATGATAAGTTGTACAGTCTTATTACGGAGTGACGTTATAATCCGTAATTTGAGCTCCATGAGCGTTTTCGAGCGAATTTTGAAAAGCCAACTTGATTTCATCATCATCACCAGTCAGACGTCCATTTGCATCCACCGGTTACCTGCGATGCGCACAATTTCGTCGAAATTCGAGGCCTACCTACGCTGCGTCTTCCGGTTCGTGGTCGCCACTCGAGAACCTTTCTTCCCCATTGCCACTTCAACTCGCATATTCTAAGACCTTTATCGATGACCTTGGTTCTTCGGCAAATAGCTCTCACCATAGCTCGTTGTGTGACTGAGCTTCTGTAAAAGGCCAGCAATTAGGGACGACCACTCATTACCATTTATGTCAACACTTTTGATTTTAATTATTTTAACATTTACTATTTACTTTTTGTTTTTGGTATCTATATAATTATGAGCCTTAAATCTTTACTATTCACAAAAAAAAATTGTGTATGTTCCCCATTTGTGAGTACTGCAGAGAGTATGATATTGATAAGTGTGCGTGGTATAGGTGAGCGTAAACAGCAGTGGAGATGCGGGAGAGGTCAGTGAGGCGGGCGCGGATGACATCATCTTGCAGTCGGACATTAGCTCCTGGCTAGTTCTGAAGGGCGGCGGGAAGGACCCGCCTGAAGTGCGCGGCGGACATCCCGACGCGCTCATTGTCCTCGCAACCAAGGCCACCAAAGGTAGGTAGCATTACCAATCGCACGAGCGGAAACTATTACCGATACACAAAATTTATAGAGTAACCTTAAACGCGTCTGCTTATTGACCCGGAGCATACCATGATAACCGATACCGTTCCGTTGACGTCATCCACTGTAGCGTGGTATGACCGGACTGAGAGCAAATTCACGAGTATGGAGGGTATTCAGGGTATCCAAAGTTGCCGCAGCTCAGCGATCCCGAAATTGTACACTCGACAGTACGTGTGCATTGCAGATGCGGGTATACCTACATACTACGTTTAGTGACTGTATGACTTGTGTCCTGCATATAACCTGGGTGTGACCTCGGTATTGTGGAATATCCATAATATATCATGTATATCAAGTCATACGGTTACTTTCTATCCCTGATACATTTATAGTATGTATTTTCGGCGGTAATGAGCACATTCCTTAACCGGTCATACTTTCAGTTTTAGCTTGAAAATGGTTGAAACATTGATAACGACGTCATGGTATGGAACGGGGTAATAGGCAGACTCCATAAACGTTCATTCTTTCAATATATCGTGAGAAAATGTCAAGTTTCCAATAAGTGGTGGTAGCTCTCTTGTGCATGGGATTGTCTGGATAGCTACCACTACAGTGCCAGATAATTATACTGTCGCGAAGTAATTATTTCTAAAACATACAGTTTGTTTTCGTTAACTATCGAAACCTCTATAAAACAGCTAGAAACTCACTATTGTGTCGAAAATCTTGTGACGGTTCACATTCGTGTCGAATAATGTATTAGGTCGTATGAAGTATAATTTCTTTAGCAAACAGAAAGTATAATTATTAGTATATAATAAAACCGAATTCTGTTTGTACCGCAGTATCAAATTATTTAAATGTAGATGATAATACCTAATTATGGTAACCCTTGACGACAAATATCTCAGAATGGTTAAGTGCTCTTGGACATTGGTGCTCTATACCTAGCCACATACTGCACAAGAGTTCAAAATTGCAAAAGGTTAGCTGGAGGAATTCATCATCCTCGTATTCCTCAGTTACAGATTTATATTACAAAGGCTTCATCTTATTAATTTTTTTAAACATGAGAAGTTTAAAAAAAATAATAAATCAGATAATCATATCAATGATAATCAGATCAGTTTTGAGTTTAGATATTTTATGTATTTGTCATGTTGCCAACATTTCAACATACCCCCAACACGACAGTGTGTTTCTAGCTATACTCGTGTTTAAGGACAGCATCATTCAATGCTCATCCCATCGATATAATATATCGATGGCTCATCCTCATAATTTATTCATAATATACGCATGAGGGCGTTTGGGATAATTAATACATAGAGCATTTACCTGGGTTCTGAAACTTTCGAAATCTATGTAATAATGATAATACTGCGGCCACATTCGTGGTATGGTGCAAACCCTTATATGCGTGATAATTGCATGCCAATGACATCTTCGCCTCTATAATTTGCGTGTCATGAATTGTATCTCCGGATGACCCAATCTATCGCTGAATCCTAACGATGCGGCCGCAATAAACATATTAGATTTCGAATTTTGGACTGAGTTAACGACAACCATCTTTCAGAATAATGATCTCTATCTAAAGCCCATTGCCCAGGAAAATTAGACCTGAAAATTCAGAATAAACCTTGTTACTATGAAATGATTAGCTTAATACATGAAATGTAAAAATAGTAATAAACTTCGAAACACAGTACTTGTAAAATCATCGGTTTCGCCATCCATTAGTAAACGGTTTACTAATTTATGACCAAGTTCTTAGCGTAGAAGTCCCTTTAATGTTTCATTTTCCTGGGCTTCTATGATCTATCTTTGCTTCTAACATCTGAACTCTCATGCTTTCACTTTACAGAGTCGGACGAGTGTAAGTGGTCGAATCATTCTTATAAATGGGGATGGAACCGTCATGCTGGTCGTTTTTACTAATATTATTAGCTTACCGAATGTTGCTTGATATAGCATGAAGAGTTACTAGTTTGAACGGCTTATCCTCATAAAAATGAAATTAAAATAAATGCATAGCTTTTTTGCACGAGTTTGATCAAAAGGCACCAATAAATATTTGAGTTATACGAAATATGTAGTACAATAAGTGTTGCATTATGTCCTTTTTTGCTTTAGCTTAGCAAAAATAAGTAACATAATTTTGGAAATGATTAATCTTATTGATCAGAAACATCAAAATAATATATAAACTAGATAAACATTCACGAACAAAATGACATCAAAAAGGTGGTCGCGGAGGTTGCAAACTTATCTGTGCTGGTGGTGGAAACGTGAACTAACGCTTTTGATAAGATAATGACGTGTAGTTTGACAGTTTCATATAGACAGTAGCGACACTCCTATCGGCAAAAATAATTTTGTCAGACTATGGCCTGTAAAGAAATAGCGACACAAGGGCGCTATTTCTCGCTACCACTTTTTGTACCCTGACACCAAATCTAGTTTAAATATTATATCGATGATCAGAAAGCACTAAATAATTGCGAAAAATCTACAAAATTATTATTTTCAATCAAAAATATGTTACAAGCTTAATGAACTCCGTTGGTATTTTTACTTAATTTGAATGCTGATTACAAAAACAAGTGGGATCTCATCGTGATTACATATAGTGAGGGATATTTTCGTTTGATCGCGTCTAGGACGATCATCGCTTGCACGAGCCAGCCCAAAATCGTTTGAACGTCGTTCAAACGGTTTTGCTCGAAAATAAACATGTACAAGTTAAAGGGAACGTTCAGTGTCTCAAACCGGTTTCTTATTTATATAAGACGTCGGTCGTTGGAAGTAACTGTCTAACGAACGCGCGTCTAGATTAGAGTAAAAACGAGATTTCTTCCTTTTTCTAATGATAATCTAGTTCGACTAGAACGGCTAACAGCGTCTTGTTATTTGTATGAGGCATTCAAACTAAAGTATGGTGCCGACGGTGCGAGTCGCGCAGTAGGAGTGTGTCGAGCCAAAGCTATGTGCACAGACTTCGCGTACCAGGAGGCGTTCCTGGCGACGTACCGTACGTGGGTGACGCCGGGCGCGCTAGTGTCGCGACTAGCGCGGCGAGCGAGACACGTGCGCTCGCGACCGCACGAGCTGCGCTCCACACTCGCGCTACTAACGCGGGCCGTCGCGGACCTCACGTATGTATACATTATTTTTTTTGACCTTCTAAAGTTCTCCGGGAGCTGTGGGGCTCGACCGGGGTATGTGGGATTATTACCCACTGACACCTCCGCGGCTGTCGCATCTGGTGCACGTCCGGTGCGATCTGAACCAGAGGCCCCTCAGTGCCTTGCCTTTGAGCCTGCCGGCGGGGGGCGCATTGTTGCCCCCTGGGAACCTGACACGGTGTTCACGGGGACGGGGATCGCAACCCCGCCGCCGACCTCCTCGGAGTCGCCGCCGTACTCAATGGACGTTCAAAGGGTCCTCACCCCGAACGTCCAGCGACTCCGAAGGATTTGTTTTGTTCTAGTTTAACCTTGAATAGGCCCCCGGGATTATGTAGGGAGTCAACCGTGGTGTGTTGGATTCTTACCCACTAAAACCCCTGCAACTGTCGCAACGGCACATGTGAGCTGAATCAACCGGTGGGATTTGCACTAGGTATCCCTCAGTGCCTTGCCTTTGAGCCCTCCGCCGCGGCGCATTATAGCCCACCAAGAACCTGTCACGATGCTCACGGGAGCGGACGGGGGTCGCAACCCAGCCGCCGTCCTCCACGACCTTTTCTAAACTGTGTCAAGAACAAGTCAGGATAGTCAGAGTTTAAGGGCAGCTTGAAGGACGGAAGGAGGACGAGGAGATTATTAGTTGTACTGTGGTCATTATCTTTTGATTTTGTAGAATTTTTGGTGGCTTCACCTAAGCATCCCGTCTATTTTTATTCTTTAGGTTTGAGATTTATATGTGTTGCACCGTGGCGCCTGAATTAATCATCCGATTTTTTTGACGAATGAGGTGTCAATTGATTTGTTTTGATTTATTGGTCTAACAAAATCAATATGACTTATGTTTCATCAAACAAAACCCACTTACTGAGTGCCCATGGGTTACATATAAATTATTTATTTTTGCCGTCGGGTAGCAAACGTTTAAAATGTACACGGCCTCCGTAGGGCCGGTGGTAAGGGATCTTACCGCACTAAACCTCCCCTGTGTCCTTTATCGACACTCCGTTCGCACATTGCCTGACTCTCCAACGCCGAACGCTTTCTAGAACACGTTACAAGAGGCGCATGAAACGTCTAGTGTCAGATACACTCCGGTCCATCAGGTTTACACACCCATAGACTAATATTGGAAATTTGGTAATAAAGTACTTGGGGTCTTATTTTGAAATGTTAATTGAAATTTCATTCAACTAGAGTCATTCTCATCACCAGAGACCACTGAAGACTAATTGAAAACAATCAAAAGTTTCTTTAAAAACATTGTTATTTACTGTAGGGTATCAGACTTGGAATGTTCGCTGATGGGTGAGATCATGGACTTCATCTACTGGCTGGTTGATGCTGAGGAGCTTCCTATCGCGAAGGCGCTTAGACAGATACTAGTCGACAAACAGAAACAGCTACACTTCCAACAGGTAGGTTTTACTGATTTATTTAACTTTACCATTATTATCATCTAGCGCGGCCCTTTTCTGCTCTCTCTGTCTCTGTCAATACATATATATATATATATAAATGAATGTTTGTATGTATGTCCTTTATAGAATCGTAAACTACGTATTTGATCATGTCATGATCTTCAGAAAAGTGAAAGAGCGCGAGCGAAGCTGCGCGGGTCAGCTTGTCTGCAATAAAATTACTTACAGAACTTTTGCTTACGCATAATGTTTGTTTTTATTATGAATAGCAAGTCATCGCTTTGGTTACAATACATACTAAGCTAACTTTCAAACAAAATAAAAGAACAGCATTGTCTCATCCATTCGTTTGGGAGCTACGTACGATGACTCTTCCCTGCAATATGCATTGGGCGTCAAAAATGCCACCAGTTATAACCCACAGCCTAACGGACGACGTTGGCCGGGCATTAATAATGATATTTTAATGCAGACGAACAGATACGAGTACGACACGCCGTGCTACGGCACTGTATCGCTGCGGCGCGATACATTGCTGGACTTCAAGGCGTCGGAGCTGGCGGAGCAGATGACGCTACTGGATGCGGCTCTGTTCGCTCGTCTTACTACTGCCGAGGTGCTACTGTGGCCCCGCGACCAGTCTGAAGAGAGCTCGCCAAACCTGACGCGCTTTACCGAACACTTCAACAAGATGAGCTACTGGGCGCGCTCGCGGATACTAGAACAGGTACGCTTGCTGTAACGCACTTTGTAGACCTGGCCTTTGTGACTCTGGTAGTGAGTGACACTTAGTAATTTTGCTCAAAAATAAATCGATTTCTTAGACTCAGTTCATATAACACAGTACATCCTCGCGCTCTTGTTATATTGTACTCTTAACTGAATTTGAAGTAGACTTCAAGCATTTTGATCCAGGCTTACAGGAGTAACAGTAGTGGGATTAGTCTCCAATAAAAGACGTCAAGCGTTTTCTTGCATGTGCCCGGCCTGCTTTTATTCTTCACTAAGTTTCAATAGTTAGTTTCTCCTTTAGATGATGGGGTGGGATTTTAGCGAGAAGCCGTGGTCACAAGCAGACTGCTTGTGACCACGGCTGGTGCAACCCGGCCGAAACGTCAAGCCAAAATATAAGGTAAATCGCGTTAATTCCCGATTAGAATAAAGTTTGATAATGGAACGCGAAAGTCTAAAAGTATATAGAAAAATTATCAGCTCCATATTGTGATTGACTTTGGTTGTGTTTTTATGTTTCAAACACAAAGCCATTAAAACTAAAAAAACATTCTTAAATCGTTACTTTATATTATACCAGTAACCCAAGTACGATGTCACTTTGGTCAGTTTACCGAACTACTGATGTCAGCAGCTATTTTTGTTAAGGCAAGAATTATGTTTATTGCCTCAAGCATCGCAATGAAGTAGACAGAAAACCTTAGAACTAACGCTATATTATTCTCTTCTCCTAGGACAAAGCCTATGAACGAGAGAAGTATGCTAGCAAATTCCTGAAAGTAATGAAGGCTCTACGCAAAATGAATAACTTCAACTCCTACCTGGCACTGGTATCGGCGCTGGACTCGCCGCCGGTCCGACGACTTGGATTTTCAAAGTCGATCGAGGACACGTTACACGAATACTGCACCATTATCGACTCGTCATCCTCCTTCCGTACTTACAGACAGGCGCTGGCAGAGACTCAACCCCCTTGCATACCCTACATGTGAGTATATACTAATTAAATTAATTATCTTTGCTAGCCGGACGGCCTTGTTAATAGGGATATCTCTTTTATAAACTGATTAAATAATGAATTTAAGCTATCCTATGAAACATGTTATGCGATGGTTGCGTGTAATAAACGTCAGTAGAGTATCATGCAATACAGTACCAAGTGGCAAGTTCACTAACAATTACATATTGAATTGGCATTATTATTATTATAACTATGAATGGGTGACCGACCAATAGGCAGTCACTAGTACTTCAGATAGCTAAAAATGTACATAATTAAAGTAACGTAAACGAGAGACAATTACTAGAAAATGAGTTGTATTCTCAAGTTTTAATGTAGCCTGCGTCATTGTAGCCTCCACGGCGTGGTAAGTTGCATTATTACAAGTCGAAGATCGCAGGTTTATACAGTACAACTTTACATCCGGCTCGAAGGACCACATAAAATGTACGATCTGAGACTGATACCGGTATGAGGTCAAATCGGGATTCCATTCTAGGCACACCATTTGTTCTTATAGTCTTATTGTGATTGATTTATTTTGCCAATATTACTGATAAAATATGTCTTGTTTCACAGAGGTCTGGTCCTTCAAGATCTGACATTTGTAAACATTGGGAACCAGGATTTGCTCCCGGATGGAAGCATAAATTTCACCAAGAGATGGCAACAATACCATATAATGGAAAATATGAAGAGGTTTCATAAAGAGTGCGTATTTGTCAATTACTTTTATTGTTATATCATCAGCCCCCTGTTTTCGATAGTCGAACCAGTCAGTTTTTGGTATGACTTAAATCTATCTTGTAATGGCACCACGGGATGCATTTATGTTTTAGTTCCTTGATTGATATGATATTATAGTAAATGAATAAGCTACTATCCCTTTAACCTTTTGGTTTGTTGGATTTTCCTCGTATTTTTTTTTCTCGTTTTATCTTTCGAACGGCAGGACTCAGTCGCTGATGCTGATGTAATAGGCTACATGACTAAAAAATGACTAAAAAATTTCTTGGTTGTCATTTAGATTATCAGAAAATATTGGACACGTATTCTTTCTTTTGTCGATTAAACAAAAAAATGACGAAGATGTTTGAAATGTTGCGTGACGTAACTCCGGTATACAATTTTTACTGAGGCGTGACGTCAAAAGCCCCTCCGAATTTAGACGCTCTATATCTTTGGCAATTTTTATTGATGTGTTAAATAAAAAAATACGTATCCAATGTTTTTTGATAATCCAACTGACGGACAAATTTGATTTTTTTTTATCCAGTCATCATCCCTATTGTAACAAGAAACAGTATAAAATAAATTACAGGTCCGCTGAGTTTCTTTCCGGATCTTCTCAGTTTAGGCCGCGTTGTGATCCAGTGGTAGCTTTTAAAAAAAATGACTGCATAAGTGGTAGTGTCAAGTCTATTCGAAATTTTGCAAATAAGGGTGTCTCAACAAATATATCCCCCAAATGAGTTTCTCGTGGGATGTCCGGGTAAGTAACAGTACCCCTGGATAAGTAAGTAATAGTACCCTCCCATCTCCTCCCGTAAGGTGTCCGTAACAGGCGACTAAGGGGAAACAAGAAGACGGGCAGCAGCGTCATTCTATTGGATTTGCCTATACCTACTGCGATCCCCAAGACGCCTGCCAAGCGCGGAGATTATGGCAACCTTTGTTCAGCTATGGACATCTTACGACTAATGATGATGATGATGACAACAAATGAGTCCTAGGTCAAAAGTATGCCAACATTTTTCATACTATTATACGAAGTACTTTTCGTATCGGTTGCGTTATGTGACACAGTTTAAACAATCATAGTCGCCTCATATTTAGTCGAGGATGCTACAGGCATGTTGCCGTAGGTGTTACATTTCCAGAACAAAAAAATGCTAGATCCTCAACTGTGTCATCGGGGCGACGAATTGTCACTACATTTCCAAAACCAAAACATGCTAGATCCTCAACTGTTTCATCAGGGCGACGAATTGTCACTACATTTCCAAAACCAAAACATGCTAGATCCTCAACTGTGTCATCGGGGCGACGAATTGTCACTACATTTCCAAAACCAAAACATGCTAGATCCTCAACTGTTTCATCAGGGCGACGAATTGTCACTACATTTCCAAAACCAAAAACTGCTAGATCCTCAACTGTGTCATCGGGGCGACGAATTGTCACTACATTTCCAAAACCAAAACATGCTAGATCCTCAACTGTTTCATCAGGGCGACGAATTGTCACTACATTTCCAAAACCAAAAAATGCTGGATCCTCAACTGTGTCATCGGGGCGACGAATTGTCACTACATTTCCAAAACCAAAACATGCTAGATCCTCAACTGTGTCATCGATCGGGGCGACGAATTGTCACTACATTTCCAAAACCAAAACATGCTAAGATCCTCAACTGTGTCATCGGGGCGACGAATTCTCACTCGTATCCACCGATGCCTCGGCACAACAGACGGGCCGGTTATATAAACGTGACCGTTGTCAGCAGGCAGTACAAGTTCAAGAAGAACGAGCGCATCCTGGCCATGTTCAACGAGTTCGACGACGTGCTGAGCGAGGAGGCCATGTGGCAGGTCTCGGAGAGCATCAAGCCGCGCGCCGGCCGCCGCGCCGCGCCCCCCGCGCACCCCGCGCACCCCCCCACACATGCCGCACCACAACATGAACAACTAGCCGCGTGAACAAGCGACACGTATGTATACACCGTTCTAAATACATAGCGAATACATTTTCTTGCGGTTGAAAAATCCGCCATCCTTGTAAATTAATGTTCTCCCGCACAATCTGAACAACTCTCCGCGAGCAATACGTACATATAAATCGTTTCAAATGCATAGAGATTTATGTATTGAGAGATTGAAAAATAAAATTGAAAATGAATTAATGTTCAACAGGCCGCATTTGACCTGTGGCCAATATATTTTTTACAAGGCTGATGTATTGTTAGTGAATTGTGACTGTATAAGCTGCTTCACGCTCCAGGTGCTTACCATACTATCTTTACATAGTTTATAAAACATAGTCTCATTCCGCGTCTGTATGTATATCGGCTAACTCTTTCTAAATCACGCATTTACTATCAGTTATTTATACATATAAAAATACTAATTATTTTTTTATGTATATAGAAAAAAAAATTAAGCTACCGGGTCTCCTAAATTATACCCTTGCGAACCCGCGGGGCGGGGCGCTAGTAAAATAGAAGAAACACAAAAAAGGCGCTCATAGCCAGTTGCAATCTCTGTTCGATAAACGATCAGTTGGTTAAGCAACGTTAGGAAGGGCCAGTCGTTAGATTGGTGACGGTTTAGTAGCACTTGAAGTGAGCGTTTCCGTGCTTCGGAGGACACGTAAAAAGTCGGTCCCTAGACAGCAGACGTTTAACCAAGTCAGGAAGCCTATGGGCAAATTGAACAACTCTGCCTGGCCAAGTTGGTTGGTATAACTTAACTTAATTATTAATATTACTTGTTACAGGTAAAACTCAAATCCAAAGAATAGAAAAGTTGACATGAGTCGGTTCGCCAAATAAGGACCGTATCCCAGTAGCGATTTGTGAGCGTACCATCTGCACGGCGATCGCTCGATGTCATCGTCACGTATACAAAGCGATCTCGCCGCGAGTGTACCTTTGTGTATGCTAGAAGCACACGCTCGCAAATCACTAGCGTAATATCGCTCTAACATGTCGAAGGAAATACGAAGTAGAGAAATTGTGATTATCTGTCCTAACAAGGCCTAATTAATATTAGTGTATTTATTGAGTGTGCGATTTTGTCGACTATTATCGTATATCGAGAGCGTAAGTGATGAGTGGTTGAGTCTGCGAGAGTTTGTTCGCTTACGATATCGACGCTTTCCATGTGCAAAACAAGTAATAATCAAGTTATTCTTTCTATCAGTATTTAAATCATTAACTGTCTTCTATTACATATCAGCATGTGACTTGCGTAGTACTAAATAAACGAGCGACGCCTTTGGTATTTTTAGTGTACAATTCTTGAATCTTCTCACTGTTGTATTTGCCGTTGATGTCACTGTGTACATTAATATGTAAGCCAGCTTCGGAAGTTAGCTTTGAATACATCGAATTAGTGAAACAAACATTTTGAAATCTTAGAAATGGTAGAACTACTGTTCAAACGTAGTAACTTAGGGGATTGTTAAGCATTACGAGTGTATTAGTTTATAATAAATAATGACATTTGCGTTTTATTGTTCACCGATTTACGCGTGAGTACCTACTAGTGAAATGGGACAGTTCCTTACTCAAGCATGTTTATGCGCGCCTCAAGTAATATATTCTTTAGGGGCTTCCAGAGTTTTACAATATATGAAAAACTACAAATTCCCTTAAATTATATCGTCCTGCAGTATTTTTAACTATTACCTACAATAATATTTTTGTACATTCTTATTATTGTGTGTTCTTTACAGAAACAGCAAAACATATCATTTTTGCAACGTGTGCCAAACTTTGGACTAATAGAATTGTCCCATTTCTATACCAAGTACAAGTCATTATTAGTACCTAACTAAGCATATATTATCTTAGATGCTTGCATGGTACAAAATTAGGTCACGACGTCATATGAAATAATATTGTGGCGCGGCGTGACGAATCAAATTCACAGATGTCTTATACAATATGACCTTGCAACTTAATCTAATAATAATTGAATAGTATGTTCTAATATGTGATCTAGAATTTTACCATCGTACATAGTATAAGAGACAGTTCTCTTCTATTTTTATGATAAAGAAATTTAACGACGCGAGCTCAAAGACGCGTCATGGCCATTACGTTCGAGTTAAAGTATTAATGCAATATTTTTGTGCATGCTACATACATATAAAAAAAACTACATTTTATTTTTGATATTCAAAACTATATTTTTTCTATAGGTTGCTGCCTGTAAGGAAGCTATCGGTTAAAGTACTTTTGAGATGAAACTTAATTGTTTGCGTAACTTGTCTGTAAAGTTAAGGTTTTAACAGCTCTGTTGGCCTGGGGCTGACATGAAACATTGCATGACACATTTGGAAATCTTCATCTGATAATTTCAAACAAGTTTTGTAATTTATTACATTTTAAAATAATTATAGAACAAATTTAGTACATAGAGTTTACAACATTTACTTTGCCTTAAGACGATCGAGTCTTCAGTGAAATAGCAATATATTTTAATTGTTATTATAGTCGCTGTACAAGTTGTGATACTAACCATGTAGCGTGCCGCTTCCTACTCAGTCTTATTGACGTCCTGTACGCGTAGCCAATTGTATTAGAGGAATATTAGCGGTAAGCGTAATTAAACCCCAATGTTATATTTCGATGTTGTACCATTAGAAATGTTGCCGTAAGCCGCGTAAGTCCGCGTACGGCATATACAGGTTGGAATCGTTAAGTGTTAACAGGCGATATTTATTTATTTATTTTGACGGGCCCGTTGGTCTAGTGGTTAGTGACCCTGTCTGCTAACCAACAGGTCGTGGGTTCGATTCCCACCAAGTGTCTGGGTGGGTAAATGCATACATATATGGATAAAAATTCATATATGTATGCATTTACAAAAAAAATGTATATATGTATTGGTATCAGTTGTCTGGTTCCATAGTACAGGCTCTGCCTAGTTTGGATCAGATGACCGTGTGTGAATTGTCCCAGGATATTATTATTATTATATTATTATTATTTCCGTCAATTTTAGAGATACGAAAATGATGAAAAATGATGATCTTCACGAGAGTAACTAAATTATTTACTGCCGCACTCACAAACGCCAGTTAACTTTTATTCTAATTAAGTCACTTTTTGAAATCTATTTCGACTGTCGAAGCCATTTATGACTAATTTCGATTATTGGACACGAGATAATTTATATATCTACTTACTATCTGCGTATTACGTATTAATGGGCTTCGAGAATCGAAATAAACCGATTTCAAAAAATTGGTTAATGATCATTAACTTTAATTGACGTTTGTAGGTTCGGCTGTTAATGTATAAAAAAATTTTGACTACCTTTATAAATTTATTTCATCAAATATATTGTCATTTTAATAAGCAGCAGCATAAGTTCTGCAGGTATGGACGGCTAACTCAATTTTTTATACATATTTTAAATAATTCTGATTCTTTAAAAAGTTATCACTGTGATTTTACGCATTAGGCACCTTGTTTCTATATCTGTCATATAATTTAATATCTATAATTGAGGAAAATATCGCCTGTTGACACTTAAAGATTCCACTCTGTATATCATTTTCAAAACCAAGAACATTATTAAACTATATTATATTCGTTTCTAAATTAGCCATATTTCTGCTGCATTTTTAGTGTTAAAAGTATCGACAGAGAACTACAAGCAATATACCATTTTAATACAAGCTATAGAAGTTTTTGCATCGATCTGGTAGTTGATATAATAATGTATTCAAAAGGGACGACCGAGTTCCATGCAATAAATAACTAGACCAATATTTAGAATGTTTAACAGTGCTTTACTTATGTGCTGATATTGTATTTTGTATGAATAATTTGATTGCTAGTTTAGTGGTGTTACCATTTTCGTTTGGTATTATTTATTTAGTGTATTAAATATTGAATTGTGGAATGGTTAAATGATACAATTATTATCTAAAATATATTAAAGACTGCCTAAATTAATTATTCACTGTATTCAATGTGTAAATTAGTGAAATATAATTATATCCCGCTACTGTCACCATAGGTTACACTATGTTGTGTTTGTATCAAAGTATTATGATATTGCCTTATGGAGTATCTCCCAGAGGGCTACATTACTCTCCCAGAGGGTTAAATTACCGAAATCTTGGAAAATCATTAACTTTGATGCAAGCTTCAATTTGTGACATTTTTAAATAGCGGAGCAGTGTAGCCTTGGCTTAATTTACGTTAGGTACCTATACAATTATTGTGTCACAATGTTTATATTTATTGCATATTATTTTCAAAATAAATAAAGACCTCAAAAGCGAACAGCGTACATATTTATGTTGTATTAGCAAGTTCAGTATTACATTGAATGGAATGCCATAATCTTATGAGTGGAATTTATTTTCTTTTTTTAAACCGCGTTTTTTATAGGTTACATATTACCATAAGTAAAGTTTTTTTTTATATTATAATAAACTATAATAATTATTATTACTTATACTATATTGTACATTATGTTATTTGAGTTATTGTAGACTTTTTCACACATTAATCTGAATTGCAGGTGTGTACAGTAAATATTTTGTGTGTCAAGTTCATTTTTGTAACTATTTTGTAAAATAAACATAGCACATTATTTACAATTTTATTTTTATTTCTCACTGTAACTAGTACTTAGTACCTGTTGATCGGTTAGCGCAGTGGTCAAGCATTAGGTCACTGCAAGCTAAGAGTTAGCTTTGATGCCAGTAAAAATAATAATTCGTAGCCTTTTTGGGCGTTGCCGTAATTGCACTTAGATCGTGTGTGTTTAGTTAACGATAATAATAACCTGGCACGCCATGTACGTACTGCCATCTAATTCTTAAGTAGGCAGAGCCTGTAGTATACATCTGCTTCTAATATATCCTTAGACCTATAGATAATAAACAAACACAAACAGACGTTTTTATGCACCTGATTAGTGACAATAAAAAATGTGTGGCACTTTCTGGCAGGGCCATCGTGACTGATCTTAATTCTGATTGAACAGGGATTTAGTCGCTAAATAGTCGAAATTAGTCTTAGTCGTAAAATTTGGGAATTAGTCTGTCCGTGGTTTAAAAGTTATAGGGGTACCCCGGTGGCCCTGCCAGGGAGGACTCTTTCTGGCAGGGCCACCGCTAGATCTCGACAACCAAAGCACCCCACGAAAATCTAATGACGCTCAGATTTAGTCGCTAATTCCTCAAAATTAATCGTAAAATATGAGAATTAGTCGGTCCGTGGTGTACAAGTTATAGGGGTACCCTGGTGGCCCTTCCAGGGAGGACTCTTTCTGGCAGGGGCCACCACTATATCTCGACAATCAAAGCACCTTGCGGAAATCTGCCGGCACGTAGATTTAGTCGTTAATTAATCGAAATTAGTCGTGAAATTGCAGATTTAGTCGTATCTTGGTTAAAAAGATATAAAGCATTGTTTTTTATTAGGAGTAGTCTAAGAGCCAGAGTGGATTACTTTTCGAAAGAATGCATAAACACCATAAAGTTATTTTAATATCCTGGTGGCTACAATTTTAAAGCGTCACTGTCAAAGAAATACAAACCGGCTTTAAATAGACCGTTGAACTTGACATTATTGTATTTTAGAGTCAAGCAAAGTGATACAAATTTTGTCGTTAATTAATTTATTCCCACTCCTAGACTATTCGCCGCCATCTTCTTTATGCATACAGTCGTGTGCAATTGTGTATCAGAAATATAGGATAGCAAATAAAATCAGTATCATTAGGTTGATCACTGTAAATATATTTCCTTAAAAAAATACATGCCAATTTTTTCAATGTCAAGGAGTAAAGGGAAAGTAATCTAAATTCTAAAAACTTACATAAGTAAAAAAAACTTAGTTATGCGGTTTGATATTTTCATTATCTGGGGGTGTTAGAAGAATAACAAAGTAACTTTTATAATGTTAACATGGTACGGAACGGTGCACGAGTCCGACTCACACTTTAGGTTTATTACTTAATGGTTATGCGTTATGCGGTAAAGTATGCGTAGTACTTTAATACTTACTTATTTACCTTAAAAACATAAAGTTATCCTGGCCAATACGACCACAGCTGCAAAATATCAACCATCTACGCGGGAAACATTATAATGCACTAGAGCTTTCGTAGACAGAAGTACATGGAGATGTACTTGTCACTTGGTTATGTGAGAAAAGGAAGAGTCCTTTACTCACATAAACAAGTGGGACTTTTTACATGCCCATCAGACGCATGAAATATTTCACTTGAAGGATCTGTTTGTCTAGTGGTTAGACACCCTGGGCGCTACCTAATAGGTCGTGGGTTCGATTCCCACCCTGTGTTTGGGTGCTATTTCTCTATTTAAGTAAGTATTTATTTACAAAAAAAAGTATATACTTAGGTAACGATAGTAATAATATAATAGTATTCTGGGACAATCTACACACGGGCATCTGATCCTAAACTAGGCAGAGTCTGTATTATGGAAACCAAACAACTGATTCTAATACTTATATTTTTACTTATATATTTATAGACTAGCTGACCCACGCAGCTCCGCCCGCGCTGTGTTTACGTTAACTGAACTTTCAATAATATACATTCGCATAGAATACAAAACCTCCTTTTTTATAAGTCGGTTAAAAACTTGGACCCACTTTGTACTTGCCCTCCGAAGCACGGAGACGTTTAGTTCAAATGGCGTTAAACGGTCACCCATCTATTTAATGACCTTACCTAACGTTGCTTAACCTGATCGATTCCCAAACATTGTTAACAACTGTCTATGAGTGTTACATTACAAATATTTATTATAATCATAATGAAAAATTGTTAAAATCGGAGCAAGCGTATAACCAAGTACACATTTTGACTTTAGTCCCCTCTCCCAAGGGGACCGTGCCGAATGTCGGGATAAAAAGTATCCTATGTCCTACCTCGGAGTATTAACTCAAATCATGCCAAGTTTCATTTCAATCCATCCAGTAGTTTCGGCGTGATGCTCAGCCGAGATACAGACAGACAGACAAAAGTAAAAAAAAATACATTTTTGGCTTTAGTATCGGCTATAGAAAGCCCTCCAAACATAATTTTCAAAATATCTTCAATGTACAGAATTGGACCTGTTTCAGTTTTATTATAAGTATAGAAGATAAAACACCCAGACACTTGGTGGGAATCGATTAGGTATAGATTAGTATTAGTTATCTGGTTTTCCTAGTACAGGCTCTGCCTAGTTTGGGATCAGATAACCGGGTGTGTATTGTTCCAGAATAAAAAGAAATTCTAGTCAATCCGGTGATGGGCCAGCATTGTCCTAGCTAGTAAGGGACAACTACACAAAGTTGTTGCTTGCCGCGAGATTGTAATCTGCGACCTCCATTTGCAAAGTAAGCGGTTTCCCACTGCGCCGGGCCACGTAGACCTCTTTATAATAATAATAATGTCCTCCTGGCCGATACTTCCACAATGGCCAAACTTTCACAAGATCAGCTATGTACGCAGGAAATATAATAGTGCACAAGTACTTGCGTAGACACAAGTACAGTCTCTTTTCCTTTTACCTCTTACAATCTGAAGCGACTGAAGACGGACACGAGCGGGGTGAGGTCAGGCGCTGGACCAACTTTTTACATGCCCATCCGACGTCGGGATCATCTTACTTTACAATCAGGTGATTGGACTTGGATAATGATCCAAGTCATAAGGTCCAACTACACATATTTGTTGACCGTGGGGTTCCCGCGACCTCCGGTTTGCAAAGCAAGCGGTTTCTCACTACGCCACGAAGGCGTCAGAGGAAGTATATTTAATTTCATATAATACTCAGTAGGTTATACAAAAGTATTTTCTACTCGCCTGTACCCAATGTATGGAGAAAAAGTATTCATCAATATCTTTTTGTTTACTTGCCGACTAATTCTGTAACTTTGCGACTAATTTAGACTAATTAACGACTAAATCTACGTGCCGGCAGATATCCACAAGGTGTTTTGATTGTCGAGATATAGTGGTGGCCCTGCCAGAAAGAGTTCTCCCTTGCAAGGCCACCAGGGTACCCCTATAACTTTTAAACCACGGACCGAATATTTCTCAAATTTTACGACTAATTTCGACTAATTAGCGACTAAATCCCTGTTCAATCAGAATTAAGATCAGTCACGGTGGCCCTGCCAGAAAGTGCCACACTAAAAAAATATCCTTTGTCATATCCTTGGTCATATCACAGTCCACTCCCCTATCTAATACCAATGTAATGTGAATGACATACAAGTCAAAATCAATAGAGCCGTGCCAAAGAAATAGACGTACTTACATTCATACATAGTATCGGAAAACATATACCTTCTGGACCAGGCGAGCAATTATTACTATTAAACGTAGGTCTATCATTTCCGACTTCAATCGTAAAAGTGCCATCATTATATTAAAAACTAAAATGAAAAGCTGAAAACTTTTACACATTTTTGTTTTAGATAAAAAAAAACAGGAATTGCCCACGGCGACCAGCATCGACGCCCACCTAATTTCTCTAGGACCTTCTCTACCCTCTGAAGAGCCTACAAGGAAGTGTTATCGATGATTTTGAGAAAGACTGCACTAGACTAACTGGCCAGCCAATGCTCTGTCGTTAGACGGTTAGGTTTTATATAATTCGCGTTGCTCTACCGTTATTATCCTTTTCGTATACTTACATATATTAAAGTAGATATTGACGTATTATGTATACTTACAGTGTTTGCCTATTCATGGAAGTGACCTAATCAAACCTGTCTTAAAAAATGGCCTTTTGTTAGGTACTTTGCTCTACAGAGTAATGTTGCACCGAGGATACTTTAACACGTATTCGGGAACGGGCGTAGATGTTGCACAGGTGTGCATTAGTTGAGCTAGTGGACCAGACCACGGGCTGTACCACAGTGGTAGCGGCGGCGGGCGTGGTAGTCCCACCTGTTACTTCCACCATGATGATTCTTTGGATAGCATTATCTATACCTATCTATATTTAACCCATTATGATAGCAATTTATCAATCCCGGCGTTTAAATGCATTAGTGAAGAGCTTTTGGACGGTTGTGAAAAGGCTTTTACAATACAATGGCCCTCACTGCTTGTTGATGGCCACCCACCCTGACTTACTAATGTATCGTTTGTGGTCACGAACGCTGGACAGTTTAAAAAAACCTTTGAACGACGTTACACACGTATACATACCGGAATCGGGCCGGAAGTCATACATATAGAACTAAATGTAGAACTACTGGGAGTACCTAAGCCGGATCGTGCAAGTGATTATCGTCATAAAGATAATCAAAAGGAAATTTCTCTCACTAAAAATGTTCCCGACGTACCTCTTTGTTGCCTGTCAAGATATAGGAGACGTAGACGAGGTGTTTATAGAAACGTACTGAAGAAACTTTCAGGTTTACAATTACGTCGACAGTTATTTTTGTTCATTGTTTGATAGTTGGAAAAAAGTTGTTTCGCTATTACAACTTGCGTTGCGATGTAGGTACTTGCTTGATTGTCCTAATCTGTAGGTATGTCTACCACCTCGTTTCCTCGGCTGAGCTCGCGACCGCACTGACACCCCGACCCGCTTGTAGTTTCGCTGAAGCCTGAGTTAGTCATAAGTTACACAACTTTGTTTACCATATTAGGTACAAAGTACCTAAATAGAAAATTAAGTGCATTTTACTCGAGTAGGTACCTGACATATGTATTCATTTTTATCGGTTGTTATTAGATAACCGTACTTGTTGAAGAGTTGACATTAATTTGGTATTTACTAGACTTCATTGCATAATAATGCAGTGTCCTGATGAGAGCGCGCTAGGGTTCCTGAAAGATAAACAAAAACTAATTAATTTTGTAAGTAAACATGCTTAAAGATAACTTGACTATCTTAATTAGGCGAACGATTGTGGTATCCCGTGGTTAAGCTGGAGTATATAACATTCGAATGATGCACAGTTTAGTATCATAGCTGATAGTTTCATAGTTTACCCAGAACGTGTTCTGAACATCAAGATGAAATATTTTGAAGCTATATTTATAGCGAGCACAGTTCTGGCTGTTTCTACCGGGGCACCAATCGAGGATAAGAAAGGCGTTGGTAAATATCCGCTCCTCTAATACAAAAACATTACTAGCTTCTATTATATACATACGTCCTATCTAGGTACGTGCCCTTTTTTGTCGGGGAGGATACCTTTAAAATATCAAAAGTTACCCAGTTTTCGTAGGGGCGGAGGCCTGGTTATGTGAGATTCTTACCCACTAAAACCTCCCCGGTGTCCCTTATCGACGTTATGAGGAGACTCTAGGTATCTGGTCTGGACCTCGCCAGTTACCAGCGCCAGCGCCAGACGCTCACTAGTGCATGCCTCAGGCCTCATTTACGGAGGCGCGGAGCGTCGCACGTCGCGTGTGGCGTGGGCTCTCTCACTCCTACAACGCCATATGTTTTAAGCGTCGCGTGACGCCCCGCGCCTCCGTAAACGAGGCCTCAGGGGCTTAATTACGTTCCTAGCCACGAGGACCAGATGATTAATGTTGTTTGAAAAATATCTACCTGCTTAAAAAATATTGATAAAGCTTTTCGTGTCACTTTTTATGATTTGATACTGATAATTTAACACTCTTTTTAGGTATTTATGGAGACCATTTTGAAGGGGACATTGTGCTGACAGAAGAGCAGCGTCAAGCGATTTCAACCGCGATTAACGGCCGTAATGGAATGCGCAACACTGCGAGGCGGTGGCCGCAAGCCACCTTTGTGTATTATATCCAGAACGATTTTGGTCCGTAATAATTTATATTCACATAAATTCCCATTAATTAATTATACAATCTAAATTTTTGGCATCATATTATCTAACTAAAAAATCTCATTTTAGTAAAATGACGCTAAACTAATTTACCTGAGTTGCTGGGTTCACTGATTGATTAAACGTAGGTAGATGTGAAAGTGTATCATGTATAGTTATGTTAAACAAAGCATATTGGAGATGTGAGAAATATGGAAACCATGTACTTATATTTGTTCCCAATAGAAATGGGTCCTACTTAGGGCGCCGCCATAACGGATTGAGTTCGTGGTTGCCAACATTACGACTTGAATACCAAGTAGAAAATGTAGAGTCAACGAATACTAAATAGAAAAATAGACTAATACGCGTTCACTGAGGCGCTCATTTAACTGGCGTTTCGATAAGTAACGTCAGGCATGGTCCTTTATAGAGGGGTGACCGTTAGTGGCATTTTAACTGAGCGTCTCCATGCTTCGGGGGCACGTATAAAAAGCAGTCGTCATCTAGATAGCAGTCGTTAAGCTAAGTCCGAAGCCTTAGCTCTGACACCAGGTTGGGCACTAACTACAGAGGCCATTAATTTAATTCAATTTGCGGGGACATACCCGGGGCTGAGCATTCTTTACCTAGTTTTGACTAAATCATTATCCGCTTCGGCCGTCTACGGAACCGGAGTTTCATCACATGATGGGGTTTGACTATTTCTAAGTATTGTTCATAAATATATGATAATTGCCCGACTGCATCTTTAGTACCTATGTAGGTAGTAGGTAGGTATGTCTGTTTTAAAGGCACAAGGCTGTAGGCCGTGACAAAAATCTTGAAGAATTTTGACATGAGGGAGTGATCAAGGGACACTCCCTTGATCACTCCCTCATGTCAATAATATATTTTTGGAAAACAATTAATATTTTATGTTTTGTGTTTTTTACTTACGAAAACAATTATTAGAGTTGAAATTATGTACACTAACTTATACTTACATATAGGTACCTACACGTGGTATGTATTCTGTCAATAAACTTTGTTCGTACAGTCGGACTTTTTGTGCTTTTATTTATTTTAAGTTTTAACATTATTATTTATGTTTACAGATAATAATCAATTAAATATGATTTACGCGGCAATGGACGACATTTCGAGTAAGACTTGTATCCATTTCCGTCCATGGCAAAACGGTGATAACTACTACGCACTGTTCCAAGTAATGTATATTTTTCGTAATACATACCTTCTCATAGATATTATTACCTGCTACATTTACACATAAGACATCTATACATTTTTCCCACGTAAGGGGTAAGGGGCAGTTGTCCGTCGGCCATAGAAGGCAAAATCATTGTTAGCAACAAAAAAACTATGTAGTCAAACATTGTTTTTTAAAGATGTTTTTATGTATTACGACAATTTTTTAACGGGCCTGTTGGTCTAGTGGTTAGACACCCTGGCTGCTACCCAATAGGTCGTGGGTTCGATTCCCACCAAGTGTTTGGGTGTTATTTATTTATTTAAGTATGTATTTACAAAATAATAGTAAGTATATAAGTATTAGTATCAGTTATCTTTTTTCCATAGTACAGGCTGTGCCTAGTTTGGGATCAGATGACCGTGTGTGGATTGTCCCAGAATTTTTATTTATTTATTTAATTACTAGTAAATAAATAGTAAATAGTAGTTTATTAACAACAGTGTCAATATCTAAACATCATCAACAGGGCACTTACTCCGGTTGCTACGCGAACATTGGATATAATGCTGAATTCGGAAACCCTGCACAAAATCAAGTGATCAATCTAGCATATGACTGCTTCTATCATGGGACCATAGTACATGAGATCATTCACGCCCTCGGCTTCTACCACATGCAGAGTACTTACGACCGAGATGACTACGTTCAAATAATTTGGGAGAACATACAGTCGGGTAAGTACGTCGATTAAGGTTTTCAGTTACCTACTCTGGAATTAAGCTAACTTATTTGACTAAATTATTTGACTTGATTTTTTCATTAATTTATAGGCATGGAGAGCAATTTTGACAAGTATAACACCGATACTGTGACTGATTTTGGCGTACCCTATGACTACTATAGTGTAATGCATTATGCTGGAGATGCTTTTAGCAAAAATGGGCAACCAACCATTGTTCCTAGACAGGTAAAACATTTTTTATATTAAACTGATCAACCTGTATATTATTTATTTTACTAGGTGGTAGGTTCTAGCTAGACCGTTCTAGTAAATACCATCCATCGATGTATTCCGTTGTTATGGACACAGTGGAAATTACTGAGCTCAAGTCATTCACTAACCTAATGTATTAGGTGCGTCTGAGTAAAAGACTTCACGGACTTCACCGAATGAGTGTGACATGAAATTTTATTTCATTCTACCTATCTGGATAATACACGCAACCGTAAGGCAACAAGTACTTACTCACTGGATTGATTATGAAACGATTTATTGTTTCCAAAGAGTACTTAGTATGTTAGAGACTATTCTTAGTATTTTCAAATGGCTCTATAAAATCGTTTAAAAATGCGCTGTATAATTATTAAACAGTAAGCTTTTTGAATAGTCACCAAGTTGAACAGCGTGATTGCTGTGGACCCTAAGGCTCAATTCATACCAAGATGGCAGCGGCCGGTAGCACTCTTTCAGTATGAAAGAATTTTAAACTTTATCTACAATACGTAAAAGACCAGTATCGCTTGAAAAACGCGGCGTGCGGGCGGCCTCGAGTGGCGTCGCATTTTTCAATTGCACGCTGCCGGCCGCTGCCATTTTGGTATGAATTGAGCCTAAGGCTAACCGCTCACTGTCAATATTCTACTTACAACCCGCCCGACTTAAGGGGGTAACATGCGCCAATGACCTTGAGAATCTGGCCGCTCCGGCCGAGAGTTGTCATCGTAGAGGGCGCTACCAGCAAATATGAATATTACATTTGAAAAATCATAGACTAAAATGTGTAGAAGTATCGAATGGAGTTTTGTTAATTTTGCCTATTCCGTTATAGTATCAAATTTCAATAAAATTATATCTATTGCAAAATACTTAATAATATAACTTTTGAATGTTTTGTTGATTATGTATACGTAAAATAAATGACTGATGAATTATTTAAATGCATGATAAAAACCGATTTTAACTCTGGCAAAGCTTTTTGTCATTTCATAGTGGCACGGAAAGAACAAGACTCATGCAGTTTAAGAACGGTAATCCACTGTTTTATATCTTGATTTATACCATGGCGTGCCACCTAATTACAATCTGATAACCCAACAACCGACAGTGGTAACGTAGTTGACGTGTTGAGTCAGGATATGGATTATTGCATTTCATATTCCAAACTTCATATAAAAGGTTCAGTCCGTCTATTATAGAATGGCCAATGCCTGATCAGTGAGACTTATACATACTTGTATTATATTGTTGGTGGTTATTAGTTAGTTCCGATTACAACCGGAACGCACTTCGACCCAGCTGAATACATTGTACCTGCCATTCGGAATCCATATACATTCGTACTACTTATAACTTACAGTAGTCACAGCGGGTTTTCGTGTGTCTGAAGTTAGGGTTGGCGAACCATACATAAACATAAAAATAGCTACTACGCAGCGTCTTGCAGCCAACTTCAGACACACAAAGATCCGCCGTGACTACTGTAAGCGTACTTGAAATGAAACTATGCACAAAGTTCTAAGGTTTCTATTCTGCACGTCAAAACAAAAGCGTTTAACAGAGCCTTCAAAATATAGATTTTTTCTTAATAAGTAGATTTTTTTCTTAAAAAGGGATCTTTTTAACATATTTTCTGAATTAGTTCCAAATTCTCTAACCAATAAACATCCAACTGATAGTTTAGTTAGAATCTTTTTGATCCCTGGAAAAATGAACTGAAACCAAATTATTATTGATGATTGATTGAGATGTTCGAGTTTGATAAAGAGAGTGACTTAAGATGCTGCAATGCATGCTAGTGGCCCTGGTGAGATGCTCGCGGTGTTATTACAGAAGCGTGTAACTGTAATGTTTCCTATTCTAATGCGTATATTCTCTTTAAGAGCGGCACAAGTACCCGAATCTTGGAAGCTTCTAGCAAGCTTCCAAGACCTTACATCCATCCATCGAACCTTACTCAAGACCAGATACCCAACCTCGACCCAAGTCGTGTAAACCTAAAAATTATAAATTATTATTATTGCGACAATTAATTCCGTGATAAGAATAATAGCACCCATCCATCTCCTCCCGTTGGGTGTCCGTAAAAGGCGACTAAGGAAAAACAAGAAGACGAGCAGCAGCGTCTGTTTATTGGATTACCTACCACCTATATTGCGATCCCCAACCGCCTGCCAGGCGTGGGGATTATGGCAACCCCTCCCCTCTAAGGGAGAGAGGGCCTTTGTTGAACAGTGGAAGTTTCGGCTGCTGATGATGATGTTGATGAGTTCCGTGATCGACTCCATAATGGCCATCTAACTGAAACTATGATAAGATACTTAACTTTTTACATAATTAAGTACAGGTAAAAACGACCCAGACCCAGGCCAAAATCGACCCCAAGACCTTAAGGTCTGCTGACCTTAGTTTGCTACCCTGGTTGCTACCAGGGTAGCAAACTACAAAATCAACGGACCTGTGTTGTTATTCAATATACGTGGCTGCCAAAGGAATCCGTAGCACTGTTTGTTTGAACGCACGAATTCAGTAATAGTCTTTTTTATTGTAACGTCATATTATGTACTATCGCGGACACGAACGCTATACCAGTTTCCCGCTGTACCAATCAAAATCGTTTGATCGACGTTCCGGGCGTTTACCCCGCCCGCATGTATTTTGGGCCGGCTCGTGCAAGCGATTGTCGTCCTAAAGGTGATACACCGTTCGTGGCCGCGAGAGTAAGTAACGTAACTTCCTCTTGAGTTCTGTACCCATAGCGGGGTTTGAACTACGCGGAGCATTTGACATTTTATTTTATTTATTCTTTAGCACACTTAAATATGTACAAGGCGGACTTAATGCCTTAGGCATTCTCTGCCAGTCTACCTTTGGATAATGCACAGGGTAATAGTGGTAGGTGCATAGGTAATCTAAAATTTAAATAGATATTTAATTTACATTGATTCTAATAAGCAATCTGGTTTTAGAGTAACTAACATTTTAACGCTGTGGTATTTTTTCTCGTGCCTGCCAACAACACCATCAGTTTATTGTTACGCAACTTAGTTAAGTAACAAGGGATTACCTGATAGTAATCGAAGCACCCACCCATAGAAAAGTCTCTTCCTGTCCCTGTCATCCAAAACCTTTTGGTCCGATAGTTTTTTTGCCAGCTATAGTGACATTCTACTTATGTTACATAGTGGAAGGAATCTAAGATTAAAGTGGCGCCACCTAGATAGCACACAAGTACCCTTCCAACTTAACCATCCAGATGTCTCAAAAGACGAGCAACTGTCCAATGCAACTGTCCGTAGATAAGCGTGTCACTCACCACCAAGCCAACCACCCAGGCACTCGACTCGTTGCCAAGTTGCAAAAACCACATACATGATAGAAATAATACCACCGTTCATGTTTTGAAAAAAAAGATCATAATGTACAGGATATCATAATGTATGTCATTTTGTCGACCTACATAGCATTAAATACGATTTAAATTAGTAAGATCATATATGACTCTGATACGCTTTAAAAGTTAGGCATAATACTAGGCAACGATACTTTCGCATACTCTATGATGAACCGAAAATATGGTATTACTATAAAAATATCTTTAATTAAATATAGAAGTATAGATTTCATTTGAAATGATTTATAATATTATAATTATACCATAAGTAACATATCTTAAGTAAAAATATGTTCAAAATCATTTAAATTAAATTCGTCCTGTCAAAAAAAAATCGAACACGTCCACCCTCCTTAACAGTCCACGAAGGACTGATGAAAGGCGATCGCGGGGGCGCTGCAAGGGGAAATGCATCGCGTACGTGGTTTTTCTATAATTTCTTGTAAAACATGAATGAAATTAAGAAATGTAATCAATACAAATTGTAGAATAGGTTATAAGCTTTTTATAGTCCAAGTTTGACGTCTATCCGATGAACGGATATTGAACGCTAACACAATTCATATCCAACGTAGTACATTTTTTAAATACATATTGCTTGAAAACGTTATATTTAATCCAATATCTAATCAATAAACCTATTTGCTGAAGATCTGAGGTATAAGTACATATAATTTTCATAGCCAATGCAATAGCGGATTGATCCATCGAACTCTTTAAACTAAGCCTATTTTTGCAATTTTACCGTTGTTACCCCCTTAACAGTGCAGTTTGCTGGATACGAACTTCGAATCCAGGTGCTGCGCTCAGAGGGCCTAGACAAGATGCAATCGCTTCATAGCGAATCTATTTCTTCATTCGCTAACGGTGTCAATTCCCTATAACTTGTCACGTGATTTTTCGATGACTTATGTCATTCTCATACATTTTTATACTTTCTATTAGCGATAGCGATTGTAGAATGTTACATTGTCTAGGGGGGCAGTTCAATCGCACGGGTTGTAGAATATTGTCAATATTATTGTCAGTGTGCGAGCTACCTAACGCCACGAAATGTTGTCACTGGTTTTTATTAGATACCTACTAATTATATGTTTTATTTTCAGCAAAATGTGCAATTAGTATACAGGGACGCAATGTCAGACAGCGATGTTGCAAAATTGAACAAAATGTATTGTTGATAATCTGACACTGAAACAGATAACGGGCATTAATTTATCTAAAACAAATACTATTGTGTGCAAGCCAAACTGATTTGAATTTATTAAAATAAAATAAATTTATTGTGATACAATACTTAAGTGTTTAATTGTGGTTGGATGATCATGGTCTATCGTATTATCCCGCTATAGGTAGGTACCTACTATATCTATACTTATAATAAAACTGTAACAGGTCCAATTCTGTACATTGAAGATATTTTGAAAATTATATTTGTAGGGCATTCTATAACCGATACTGAGGCCGAAAATGTAATTTTTTTAATTTTTGTCTGTCTGTCTGTCTGTCTGTCTGTCTGTATCACGGCTGAGCATCACGCCGAAACTACTGAATGGATTCAAATGAAACTTGGCTTGATTTGAGATCTTACTACGAGGTAGGACATAGGATACTTTTTATCTCGTAAACTAGCACGGTTCTTTTGGGAGACGGGATTAAAGTCAAAATGGGTACTTGGTTATACGCTTGGTCCGATTTTATCAATTTTTCTTTATAATATAATAAATATTAGTAAGGGAACACTCATAGACAGTCGTTAACAATGTTTGGAAATCGATCAGGTTAAGCAACGTTACGTAAGGTCATTAAATAGATGGGTGACCGTTTAACGCCATTTGAACTAAACGTCTCCGTGCTTCGGAGGGCAAGTGCAAAGTGGGTCCAAGTTTTTAACCGACTTTAAAAAAGGAGGTTTTGTATTCTATGCGAATTTATATTATTGAAAGTTTAGTTAACGTAAACACAGCGCGGGCGGAGCTGCGTGGGTCAGCTAGTTGAACATATAGGTATATGTGGTCGTATAACACGGTTCCTGAAATATACCTATAGGAGCGACAGACAGACAGGTAGACTGACGAAGTTGCACCATATGGGTTCCTTTTTAGGGTTCCATACATAAAAAGTAAAAACGGAACCCGACTTTTTGAAGTGAAACTTCTTATGCGACTTCCAAAAATGTTATCATTTAGCGCGTTAGACGTTATGCGTTAGATGTTAAGCGTTCAATGATCGATGTTGAACGTTAAGTATTAAACGTTAAGCGTTAAATTTGTTAAGGTTATGAAAAAAAAGTGCGAGTGGGCGAGTGGGCGAGTGGGTGAGTGAGTGGGTGAGTGGGTGAGTGAGTGGGTGAGTGGGCGAGTGGGTGAGTGAGTGGGTGAGTGGGTGAGTTTGTGGGTGAGTGAGCGGGTGAGTGAGTGGGTCAGTGAGCGGGTGAGTGGGTGAGTTGGTGGGTGGGTGAGTGGGTGAGTTAGTGGGTGAGTGGGTGAGTGAGTGGGTGAGTGGGTGAGTGGGTGAGTGAGTGAGTGAGTGACTGGCTGACCGGTGTCGTACGGTGTCGTACAGTGTCGTACAATACAGGGCGAGAGTGAAGTTTCACTTCTTCCGCGCGGAGGGACTCCACGTACGCTCATTTTTTTGTATGTCTGCCTGTTTGTCTATCTGTCACGCTTATATATTTCAGGAACCACTGATGCTATCGATTTCAAATTTAGAATAGATTTAGATTTTATTTTCCCAACCTCATCGCAAATTGAAAAATTAATTAATTATTAATTTTTTATTGGGGATCGAAAAGGGGCGTCAAAATTTCAAAGTTAGACTACTAAGTATATCGAATGGGGTATCATATTACAAAACAGATTTTTAGTTTGGTTTATCAGGTAATCAAAAATACTGTTCCCAACTTAGTTGTGACCCCAATGTAGTTGTTTGGTTTTTTACTATCTGAGGTGTTACAAGAATAGTAAAATAACTTTCACACGTCCATAGATGGTATAGAATCCTTGGTGCGCGAGTCCGACACGCACTTGACTAGTATCTTTATTTACCTTTTAAGTAACACCCTAAAACGCAAAACAGTTTTGTGGCTTACCTCAAACCTACATCGTTCTTGATTACTTTTTTAGAAAATGTTCAGCAGCAAAGCCTTACCTACCTACAAACCTATAGGTACCTAGTTATATCTATTTGCTCGCCCTAGTTCTAGTGAATTTTTATTGACATCATCGGCCTGATTTTTCACAAGGACAGAACCTAATTGCGTTTTTTTTTACATTCTTCACCAACTCTGATTTTCTGCGCGTGGCATTGGCATTGACGAATTGCATCACAATATATTTAATAAAAATAATGATACCTATTTTTTATTGAATAATAATTACGAACTTGATTTATTGAAAGTAGGTAACGAGGTGGCGATTTACATAAGTAGGTGAGATAGTTTTTCTTTGTTAAATTTAATGGGCGTGAAATGAAATGTATTCAATGTTACCGTAATAAACTTTGAAAGATGAAGCTGAAATGTTTTCATCAAAACGCTTTTTAACCGACTTCAAAAAAAGGAGGAGGTTCTCAATTCGTCTGTATATATATTTTTTTTTTTTTTTCTATGTATGTTCGCGCATAACTCTGGCAATTATGAACCGATCTGAAAAAATCTTTCTTCCATCCATTCTTTAATCCGTTAATTGGGTCCCATAAAAAAATTATTGCTTAGTAATAAGTAGTTCCTGAAAAAACAAGAATGGTGACTGCGCACTGAGACTTGCAAGAAAGCCTATATAGATGACGTTTTAGTCGCTCGGACTCGCTCGGTCGGACAAAAATAGTCATAACTCTGGCAAATATTTACCAATTTCAATGATTCTTTTTTTATTCGAAAGAAGAAACCACTGTATTGAATCTGTATGAATTTTATTACAACCGGATAAGAACTTCCTGGAGGACCATGAACGATGTGGAGGAATTTATCTGGTAAAAACCATAAAACTGATGTTCTCCATTACATTGCTCTGACAATTATGAACCGATTTCGATGATTCTTTTTTTATTCGAGAGAGTAAACTACTATGATGTTTTCATGCAAATTTCATTACGACCGGATATTTTTTTCTGAAGAAACATGAATTATGTAAAACTATGTAGACGATAATGTGATCATAACCTACCTAGATAATTTTACGGTTTTCGATGGTTCAATCTTTATATATGAAAATATCACTAAAAAGTTTAAAATAAAATCTTTTTAAAAAAAAATTGAACCGCCTTCAATATCACTGAAAAGTATAAAATAATTTAAATATTATTGAAGTTGGTGCCAAATATACACAGCAGGTACGCTAACACCAACTTCAATAATATTTAAATTATTTTATACTTTTCAGTGATATTGAAGGCGGTTCAATTTTTTTTTAAAAAGATTTTATTTGATACTGAATTACACTTCACTGTTGAAACGAATGTCACAGAATTATCTTCTATATCTATCTAAGTACATATTATAAAACAAAGTCGGTCCCGCTGTCTGTCTGTCCCTATGTATGCTTAGATCTTTAAAACTACGCGACGGATTTTGATGCAGTTTTTCTTGGTAGATAGAGTGATTCAAGAGGAAGGTTTATATGTATAATACATGCATAATATAATAGAGAAACACTGATTATTTTAGAGGTTTCTAATGCGATGTCGTAAATAAACACATTTTTTTGCGCTTACATTGCCAACGCTGGCCGAACCCTACGAGATACTTACGAGTAGATCAAAATAATGTACCTACTACAGAATTGTATACTTTATCAAGGTCTACAATAAAATATAAAAAAAAATTGAACCGACTTCAATAACACTAAAAAGTATAAAATAATTTAAATATTAAAGAAGTTGGTGTTAGCGTACCTGCTGTGTATATTTGGCACCAACTTCAATAATATTTAAATTATTTGATACTTTGTTCAATTTTTTTTGAAATATTTTATTTTATACTTTTTAGTGATATTTTCATACATAAAGATTGAACCATCGAAGACGGTAAAATGATCTAGGTAGGTTATGACACCATTATGATTTCACATTATCGTCTACATAATTTTACATAATTCATGTTTCTTCAGAAACTCAGAAACAATTTATCCGATCGTAATGAAATTTGCATGGAATCATCATAGTAGTTTACTCTCTCGAATAAAAAAAGAATCATCGAAATCGGTTCATATTTGTCAGAGAAATGTAAAGGAGAACATCAGTTTTATGGTTTTTATCAGATAAATTCCTCCATATCATTAATGGTCCTCCAGGAAGTTCTTATCCGGTTGTGATAAAATTCATACAGATTTATTACAGTGGTTTCTTCTTTCGAATAAAAAAAGAATCATTGAAATTGGTAAATATTTGCCAGAGTTATGACCATTTTTGTCCTTAAAAAGCGACATAAAGTCATCTATATAGGCTTTCTTGCAGCTTTCCTGCGCAGTCAAATTTCTTGTTTTTTCAGGAACTACTTATTACTAAGCAATAATTTTTTTATGGGACCCAATTAACGGATTAAAGAATGGATGGAAGAAAGATTTTTTCAAATCGGTTCATAATTGCCAGAGTTATGCGCGAACATACATAGAAAAAAATATATATATACAGACGAATTGAGAACCTCCTCCTTTTTTGAAGTCGGTTAAAAAAGTCTGCGATGTAACGTGACCATTTTTTTTGACAAAGCGGGACGCCTGCGGGAGTTAGTTTGTAGAATATTGACAATATTATTGCCCGTGTGCGGCTAGTCATTAGGAGAAAAAAATACTGGTATTTTCTTTACTACTTTATATTAAAAATAATGTTACATATAAAACAACTGCCTGTTTTATATTTTTTGGAGGAACAAATATGTTGGTACACCTCCGCTTCTTTGGTTAATGAATGGATCCTTCGTTTGCAAAGTAATATTGAAAGTACATTTGCGTTTAGGTAGCCCCTGTCAGCTGGTAGCACACTGTCAATAATATTGTCAATATTTTACAGCCCGCCGGACTTAACTGTGCACCTCGCTGAAATGCGAGCCTTAGGTATTTCTGTAATGTTACAATAAGAAAAATGTGAAACAATAACATTGTGAATACAATATAGATATAGGTAGATAGGTATTAGTATGTTTGCGAAAGCGGGACATTTTTGCTCTCGTTGGGGACAGCGGGACAGACAGTGTGAAAGCGGGACTGTCCCGCCGGGACGTCAAAGCGGGACGTAGGGTCACGTCGGTCACAAGAGAGAGGAGAGAGAATTAGATTTTTCTTATAAGAGAGAGATGGAGAGACTAATAAATTAAGTGAGGAGGGAGAAAAGGGGAGCAAAATGTAATAACAGCGCGGGCGGAGCTGCGCGGGTCAGCTAGTATGTAATAAATTAGAGAGCTGATAACCGCGCGCGCATGTCTATGTCATTCAGTCGTTTCGCATATAAAACACATGACCTGTGAATTGATTTTGCCAGCCAATATCTAGTGCTCGCTATCGAAAAGTATTTTCTTGTGGCGGCTTCGTGTGGCGGGTCACCCCCTTCCCTCTTATATGGTTTAGGGGAGTGATGGCTGCTGCTCGAGTCAACGCGTGCGCGGGGCTGCTTGGGGGGACTGGCCCGACTACTATCCCTTTGACCTTTTAGTTTGTTGTAATTTTTGTCATAGTTTATTGTTTTCTTCTTTTCTCCCTTGCTTTATGTTTCGAACGGCAGGACACACTATCGCTAATGTCGATTCAATTGTAACAAAACAATGTTTAAAAAAAGTGAAAAAATGCCCGCTGAGTTTCTTGCCGAATCTTCTCAGTTGAGGCCGCGTTATGATCCGGTGGTAGCTTTTAAAAAATTGACCATTCAAAAGTGCTAGCGTTAGGGCTATTTGAAAATAAAGATTTTTGATTTGATTTGATTCGTGTACACAGACGCCGTATCAACTAAATAGGTACTTTTAAAAGGGTTCTGTCTATTCAGCTAAGCGCACGACTTCAGCTCAAGTTTCACAGTATCAGACGACTATTGCTTTCCTTTTACTATTTCACTTATTCGATTACAAAAATTACAAACCAGTGTTATTGTTGTCACGTCAAAATAAGAGCCGTTGGATGTAGCAACTAGATGTTGCACGAGTCATGGGTGGTGGCTGTGTGGTGCCGCTGTCACCGCGCTGTCGTAAGCTACGCTGGCGCAGTCGCGGCCTTACACCTTGTGAAATGGTCGTATCCAAAGCTATATTAAACTTCGCCCCCTTACGGCAGGGTTTATCCTACGGACAAAATCAATCGGAGTGGAGGCTATCTATCAACGTTTAGGGTACATAAAAATGTCAATTAAGTTCAATAAACCGTTAACATGACACACTTTTCCGAAGATATCGTGTGAGTTGACTGCACAACCAGTAATAAAAACAATAGGTACCGGATGCATTTATGTACAATTGATATTAAATAAGAACGTATGTATAGGGTTGTTAAGTTGCCATGATGTTGATAAAGTTATCGGTGGTTTTAGTATTCGTTTGTGCGATCAAGTGCCTGGCCATGAGCCATACAGAACTGGAAGACTTTGAAAATTTTCTCAAAAAGACATCGCAATTGAGCCCAACATTAAAAAGTAAGTACTAGATAAGTTTTCTAATTTACTTGCAATAAGAATATCTACTACAGTCTATAAAGGCAAACAAACATGGGGCCCGCGTGCATGATGGTAGGCCGCCACCAGTGGTTAAAAAAAGCGTCCTTAGACTCCAGAGTCTAAGGAAGCTTTTTTTTCAACAGCCTTATTTTTCCACTGTTGGGCACGGGCCTGCCCTCAAGATGAAGGGCCTTAGGCCATAGTCCACTACGCTGGCCAAGTGCGAGTTGGCGGACTCCAGACGTCATTCGAGAGCTAGTTAGGCTTTCTCAGACATGCAGGTTTAGTCGCGATGTTTTATTTCACTGAAAGCCAGTAACAATCGCACAAAGACGATTTGCACATGATAAGAAATCAGAGGTGCCAGGGTTCGAAGCTGCACACATTGTTTTCCAAGGCAAGCGCTTGCCCACTGAGCTGCAACTGCTCACTAGCAGCGCCAAAATAATTATTTGCTCCTAGACGACCCTGTACAAATCTCTTTAAAGAGGAAGATTTCTCGCCTAAATTTAAAGCATAGACAATTAATTAATTCCAAAACTTAAGCGTGTGCCGAATGACACTCCTTTGAACAACAGGGTGCGGTAGACATTGGTTGAAATATTATGAATACCCTGCCAATAGCGAGGGCTGTGTTTGTCGATCGCTTTATTAGATAATACCGTGGCCCTGAAAACGAACTTATAATGAACAACTGAACAGATTTTCATTAAAAATATAACCCATCCCAACTTTAGACCAGATACCAATTTAAAAAAATCTAAATGTCCATTGGTTTGGGATCACAGATGCCACCATCAATCTATTCGGTGGTCTATTTGGAAAACCTCGTAACTATGTTTAATGAAAATCTTTATACCCGTTAATTATGAGTTTGTTTTCAGTGACGCGTATTTTTACTATCGTATTCCATGTTAAGTGCTAACCTGCTGAATCTGTGTGTGTGTGATAGTTATGCGAAATTACTTACTCACTGGTAAGTAGTCTTGTCCTCACGTTACTTATAAGAAGATCGACCTAACTACATAAATAAGGTAGAAGCATTCCCTACAATCCAGAAGAACGGTCGTGCCTTTAATATTATAATGTTTACCGATAAGTAGGTAGCTAGGTAGGATTAATGAATTTCTGTGGTTAGATATCGAGAACAGCAAGTATTATTACTAAGAAATTTGTTCCAGAAGGCACAGAAACTGATGACGATTACGACGAAGATGAACTAGTATCGGACCATGCCTGGGAGCAGAGTGGTAAATTCGAAGGCGACCTCGTGTTGAACGAGCGACAGCGTAGGCTTATCGTAGAAGAAGTCGCCGAAGGACTCTCCAGAAATGGCATTAGGGACAGCACGAAACGGTGGCCGAACAATGAAGTAATTTACTTCATTCAAAGAGAACATTTCTGTAAGTAAATTTCGTTTTGGGTTTTAAAAAACCTACAATCTTGTTAATTATCATGGAGTATAAAGTTATAACGAGGAATCGATTATATATTTATATAAGTATATATTTATTCTTATTGTACACAAAGAAACACAGATACAGTAATTAAAAGATAGTAAATGCAGGTACATTGGCGAGCTTAACTCAAACATGAGTTTTCTAACAGCAAACCAATTTACAAAGAGAGATTTGTAATGGGGTACAATTAGTGTACAACATACCTACCTCAATATTAATTAAAAATACAATACTTACATACCTACTTAATAATATACTCAATATATAAATATATACTTACTATAAACAATGCTATTTATATATATACTTGTATGTATAGAAATACATAAATATCATACTACTTGTGACAAAAAATACTCCTTAGTTCTTGTCTTAAAAACAAATAATATAAATATTTTACTATTGTTTTTCAGCTACTGACCAAGTGCAAGCCATTCAAAATGGCATTGATGATCTTGCCCGTGCCTCGTGCGTGACATTCCGTCCATACAGGAAAGGTGACCGCGATGCAGTCGTCATACAAGTAAGAAATCTGAATAGTTTAGTCATACAAAGAATATGATTGAGCCACAGAGTCATCAAGCGTGATGATTAAATCTAAAACATTAACAATATTATAAGGATATGGACCAACCCATTAACAGCATAAAATAGGATCTCAACACAATCCATCGATGTCTTTTTACTTAAAGTCGCCACAAGTAGCAAACTCATTACGACAGCCCAAAAAATATTTCGTCTTTTATAGTCCACTGAACACCAACACAATATTATTGACATGTAAGCCAAAAAGTTACCAAAGCGATTGTTTCTCAAAACGTTTTTTCAGGGTAGCAGACGAGGTTGTTTCTCACAAGTTGGTTACCAGGGGAGCTACCAAGTGTTGAATTTGTCGGGGCGACATCCCGCGGGACGCGGATGTTTCCGCCACGGCACGGTGATACATGAACTGCTTCATACACTTGGATTTTACCATATGCAAAGCAGTCCCGATAGAGATGACTACGTTAATGTGGTTTGGGAAAACATTATAGAGCGTGAGTATGTTTTTTTACCAACCTAGATGTACAGTTTTGTACCATATGCGTACCTACTTACCTTAAGGTCTTGTACCATATACGTATGGTAAATATACCATGCGGTCACTGGCAGCTAATAAAACAGCGCACGTTTTAAGTCCAGCCTGCAAAATTTCTATCTAATAAAATGTGAAAGTGCCGTGGGCAGCGTGCGATAAATAAATAAAACGATTAGATAAAGTTGCAACTACAGGATTAACAGTGGATTATACCCAGAGTGGACGGACATAAATAAATATGTTATTTTTATGAGTAGAAATATTATTATCTTCTGATCTAAGACAACTTCTATTTGAATTTTTGCAACATGCCTACCTACAAACAATGTCAGCGACCGCTAACTGCGCTCGGCCGCTACACAATCCGAATATAAATCAACTAACCAGCTATCTATTATTATTGGCAATAAACGTCTTGCTCGGAGAGCGATGTTAAATTTCTTGTGAAACTTATTTACCTTTACGTTGTAAATTCAAGGGTTTACTAGGAACTATGTAGGTACTTTTCGATATATGTTAATAGAGCTCTAAATTATTGATCCGCTCCATAAAGCCTTTATACAGTTAGCATTTATAACACAAACATTGAAAAATAAAATTCAATAAAATCTTTAAAAAAAAAAATTGAACCGACTTCAATATCACTGAAAAGTATAAAATAATTTAAATATTATTGAAGTTGGTGTTAGCTTACCGGCTGTGTATATTTGGCACCAACTTCAATAATATTTAAATTATTTTATACTTTTCAGTGATATTGAAGTAGGTTCAATTTTTTTTTTAAAAGATTTTATTTTAAACTTTTTAGTGATATTTTCATATATAAAGATTGAACCATCGAAAACCGTAAAATTATCTAGATAGGTTATGATCACATTATCGTCTACATAGTTTTACATAATTCATGTTTCTTCAGAAACTCAGAACCTATTTATCCGGTCGTAATGAAATTTGCATGGAATCATCATAGTAGTTTACTCTCTCGAATAAAAAAAGAATCATCGCAATCGGTTCATAATTGTCAGAGCAATGTAATGGAGAACATCAGTTTTATGGTTTTTACCAGATAAATTCCTCCACATCGTTCATGTTCCTCCAGGAAGTTCTTATCCGGTTGTAATAAAATTCATACAGATTTAATAAAGTGGTTTCTTCTTTCGATTAAAAAAAGAATCATTGAAGTTGGTAAATATTTGCCAGAGTTATGACCATTTTTGTCCTTAAAAAGCGACATAAAGCGACATTACTACGCAATAATTTTTTTATGGGACCCAATCAATGGATTGAAGAATGGATGGAAGAAAGATTTTTTCAAATCGGTTCATAATTGACAGAGTTATGAGCGAACATACATAAAAAAAAATATATATACAGATGAATTGAGAACCTCCTCCTTTTTGAAGTCGGTTAAAAAGAGCACAATATTCAAGACGAGTTCGCGTACAACCGCCAATGTCCAAGTCTCAGTAGCCATCGCCAGTGGTGTATGACCAGGTTTTTCTTTGTTATGTGTACCCTGTGGTGGGACCTACGTACGGTCGCGTTTACAAACGCTTGATCACTTTTAGAACGGTATTCGCCTGCTCGCTCAAAAAAGATGTGCGAGCCGCCCCAGGCCGGGTAAGATTTAAATCAAAAACTGGTGCAGCGCTCGTGACCGCGATAGTACTCTGGCGGTCACAAGCGGTATATCACCTTTAGGACGACAATCGCTTGCACGTGCCGGCCCAAAGTACTTGCGGCCGGGGTAAGCGCACGGAACGTCGTTCAAACGATTTTGATTGAAAACTGGTACATCGTTCTTGTCCGAGATAGTACCTAAGTAGCCCAAATTTTTTTGAACGCCGTCCATGCTGTACAAAGCATTCGATGCATAGATGAGAATATGGGTGGATATTCGCTAGAGTTAATTATGTAGAACTACATGTAAACAAAGTTTATCCATGCGTATCTTGCAAGGAAACAAACTTCATCAGTGCGTACCGCAGCTTAACACATCTACTGGACATAGCTAGTTGTATGGCATTTGATAGATCAGTCATGTTTTTAACACTCATGTTCATTATTTATTATGTTTATTCTCAGAGGCGAGGCACAACTTTCGGAAATACAACTTGTTCGCTGTCTCAGATTTTGGTGTCGGTTACGACTATGACAGCGTGCTGCATTATAGCCGTCGAGCTTTCTCCGTTAATGGCCAGGATACAATCGTGCCAAAGAAGGTGAAACGTCTAATATTCTTTAAGAATTTTGAATTACGCGAATACAATATTTATATATATATAAAAAAGTAAAAAGTATATCATATCAGCCTAGTAGCTAGTAGTTTATCCGATAAATGCTATGAATAATTCACATTAGAACTTTGTCGGCGAATTTATTATTACTCGACTAAAATTGTTTGGTGTAACCTATGTTAATAAAATCTAGCAAAAGCCCTATGTTTTCGGTGAACCTATAACTTGACGATCATTTTTTTTAAATATCTAAGCTTTATCTTGAGGGGACGACAAGGGCTGGTATTATTTAATTTAAGCTACATACATGATCGCAATCGAACTTGAGGGTGAATGGTAATTGGGGTCCTGGATTCTCGATGGCTTATCATCGAATAACTCACTGCGAGCTGCAACGAAAAGGCACGAAACAGCAGCTCATAGGGTGCTGACAATATAACTTAGAGCAGGACACGACGCCATTCGAAAGAGGCATTGATTGGCTGTAAGGTGATGGAAGTAACGAAGTATCCGTAACTAAGGGGTCGTCCATTAATCACGTGAGGTTCGAAAGGGGGGGGGGGGGTGGTTCCGAAAAAATCACGGAATATCACCAGGAGGGGGGAGGGGTATAATGAGACATCACGTGTATTTTCGTTGAATGCACGATTTCTAAACCAAACAGCGGCACGTGGCCTTGACTCACCGTTGTCGGCAACGACTTCCCCTTCAACATTTAATCAGTTACCTGTATTTAAAGATAATATTCCGAAAATTTCAATATAGTTTGTACTAAAAAAATACACGTGATTTTGGTTAGGGGTGGGGGGGGTGTAGTTTAAAACCTCACCACATATCACCAGGAGGGGGGGAGGGGTTAAAAAGTTGCAAAAAAAAAAAAACACGTGATTAATGGACGACCCCTAAGGAACAACTACACAAAGTTGCTCCCCGCGGGATTTGAATCTGTGACCTCTGGTTTATAGAGCAAGTGACTTCCCGCTGCGCCACAGAGGCTGCATGTGTTATAGTAAATAATATAATGACATTAAACAATGCTGCTTCCATAATTAAAATTGCTGATTGGATTTAATTTTTATTTCAGAGTGGTGCAGGTATAGGTCAGAGGATTGGTTTATCAGATAAAGATGCCCAAAAATTAAACAGAATGTACTGTGATGCCGGCTCAAACGACCAGCCTACCAACACAGCCAACCAACAAGCGGAAGGAGAAATGCCCGAAAAATCTGATTCTAAGAAGCAGGATACTAAAAGTAAGCCATTTGACGGCCAAGGCATTGGATATCATCAAGGTAAAGCTGTGGTCATCAAACTGTTGCCCGCGGCTGAAACTTATAAATTACCTGACGTACCAAGTTTTCATGTATTTCATTATTTTAGTAAAACGGCGCAAACCCTGCCGACATCAGAAAACCAAGGATTTCACGTTGATAAAGAATTAGCATATTCTTACAACGACCCACCTGAATCGTCAACTACGAAAGAACATATAAAACCCACTGTCTATACTAATTCAGACAGTAAGTTCAGTGAAAGGGAATCGAATGCAAAATTAAATCGTCCACATGATAAATTATCAATTAAAAGAATAAAAGAACATACTTCATTAAGTACCGACACACCGCAAGAGGTTTCTCAGAAGTTAAATAATAATGTAATGAATACATTTGATAGTTTGTCAAAAATTGTTAAGCTACGTATGTATCCACCTCAAACTTCGAATTTCGATACTTATGAGAGTGAACAGGATCATAACGAGACTTCTAAACAATCAGAAGTTAAACAACATAATGATATTTCGTTGACCCCGGACAAAAAAGACAATCCAAAAGAACTTCAAGATCGTGAAAAAACAGCTGTCCAGTATATTCAAAGCTTTCGTCATTTAAAACCTGACTATTTACCAGCAAAGGAACATTCCAAAATAGATGACGGAAATGAAAATCATGTTAGACTAGTAAATATGTCACCTGAAATAACCTTATATGATGGTAATAACTATAAATTCATTAATTCTGGTGAAACATATTCAAATCCTGATGATGCAAAATTAATTAAAGAAGAAAAGTGGTACTCTGATTATATACCTCAATATTATTACCATGTCCCTTCACAATACCGCGAATTTGATTTAGATTCTCAAGAGTACAGGATAATGAACAGCTCAGGTGGTCGTAGTTGGCATGACCCTCATGACAAAAGACATGATTTCAGATATTCATCAAGTTATAGAAGAAAACCCCAATATTTATTATTCAGCGATCCTGGTGACTTGTTTGATGATTATTAGGAATACGATAATACAAATAAGATCACAATAGGTATAAAACAGTTTTTAAGTTGTACAGTACTTACACTAAGCAATAGAGACTATGGGGTTATATGATATTGTCATTCTAAGACATAATACATAAAACACCACCTACCTCAATTTTACAATATTCTTTATTATTTGTGTGTAGATGCGTGAAAAATTTATTGAGTTGATCATCACGTTACGAGTCTCGCTCGAGAAACAACTACGGATATGTCGTCGTGGGAGCGAGTCTCGTCGATTATCTACCGTCCGTTTAGTTTTCGTAGTATGGAGAAATTTCTGATAGGTAGAACATTTCTGCTAGGTAGAAAATGTCTGCTAGAGGCTTAATTAAGAAACCTCGTGGACAAGAAGGAAATGCAATAGAGGCAAGGCAGATTGCATCTGCGCGCCTATTCACCAAGGCTTGACTACATTGTTTATTTATTGTTGGCAGTTGTTATACACAAAAAATATTTCAATTACCAATCATATACTTAAAAGAATTTATATCCTCAGAAAATTCTAATAAGGTCCAAAATGCTGCTGCTAATAATTCCTCTGTAGCGTGAGATGGATCGATGTAAACCCTGAGTGTAAACTCAAGAAGTAAACGCACCGCTTAAGCGATTTTGCGCCACGTCGCGTTGTCGACACTAATACTTAATTATTTAATAAAAAGTAAGTTGGTACCTACATTGATTGATTAAATAGAGCTTTTAATATCTGAAGACTGGTAGAAATAAATATTAGATTTTTTAAATGTGGTTTTATTACGGTAAAAAATGTATCTTATATTATTATTTTCCTTTGAAACGTCGATAATTTAAAATACAAAATATGAACTGTGATTAGTCACCTTCGGTAGTGATGATGATTATCTAGACCGGACATAGAAAGTCAAATAATTTAGTATTTCTCATTAATCTTTTCTACATACTACTTACTTACTACCCTACATCTTTGATTATCGTAAGTATATATAATCAAAGTCCTACATACATTCTATTCTATGTACCTTTATACCTACTGTCTACCTTATTGGCTGCAACTGGAGTAAAATGTCTCTCAAGATTAAACTGACATTATTGAATACTATTGAATAGGTACAAAACTTGCATTCGCCTTGTCTTGTCGTTTAGTCCTCCAACGTGCCTTCGGTGCTCCGTGGTTACACTTCAGATAATTATGTCATATCCATATATATATGTTTAAGCATCCATATCCATATATATGCTCCAAATCTACCTACCTACCTACTCAATCGTACATCTTCTGGCAGAATTACTATAGCTCTTTATACCTATTCTTAAAACTGCATCTTCTCGAGTACTTAGCGCTGTGAAAACACCAGCCCAACGAACACTTTCCTAAAACGTCAAGATAAGACCAAATAAGGCCAAGGAACTCATTCGTTGGGTTCACTTGGCCTGGGGGTCTAACTTTAGTTTTCTCCATACATTTCACACCAGCGCCCCTAGCGGTAACTATTAAAACCTAGTCAAATGTACGGGAAAATACTGACAGTTGATCGAGCTCGTAAACTATCAGTGCAAGACCCCCTGACTCCTGACTGTACACAGTAAAGCCGGCGAACGATCGTTAGCTTTCGTCGAAACGCAGCGCCGGATTAGCCATGTAGCAGGAGTCAGCAAATGCTACGGGCTCCGCGCCTTGAGGTACCCCGCACGTAGGTGCGTACCCTAGGAATTAGCATATGCCTTACTTTATACCTCTAAACTTTAATACCTAATATATGCTTTGCTACGGGCCCCGCGCTGGCTTAATCTGGCACTGTCGAAACGTCAGATTCAACCAACGAAACATATTCGTCGACTTCGTCATTAGCCTATAATGGAACCTGGAACGGTGTGTACTACGCAGCAACTCACCAAGTACACCAATAATGTTTGGGCCTGAGTGAGATGATTTTTAAATGATATGCAAGGAGATTTGTTCTAATTTTCGTCTGATATTTTATAAACTGCATCTTCTCGAGTACTTAGCGCTGTGAAATCACCAGCCCAACGAACACTTTCCTAAAACCTGTACCTGGCTACACTGGTCACTAGGCTCTCAGAGACTAGGCTCCGACTCAGACCCTTGGATGAAGAACTAAAGAACCCTGAGCTCTGACTCTGACCTCCCGCCCGACCTTCCAAAGAGGATGTAATAAAGAACTTTTGTTTCTTATAGCGGGGCTACACCTACGCGCTTCGGCGAAGATTCGCGTTATCGCGACAAGTGTGGCCAAACAGTTCGTGCTAGCGCGATGTATTCGGGCGAACACGAATGCCTTCGCGGTGTTGTCGGTAAATTGACACGCATCAAAGGATTTTGTCGCGACAAACTTCGCCGAACTGGCTACACTTCGCCTTTGCATTTTTTTTTTTTTTTTAATATTTATTTTTACGGCTCTGGGTACAAGCCCTTTTAAGCCTTTCAGTTATTTTAATTACAGTTCAATTTGTATTTCATATTTTTATAAATGTTCTACTGTATTTTTTACGTATTTGTAAATAGATTTGTAAAATTTTGGATCTCGTAATAACTCAGTCAAACAATTTGGCACTTCTTGTGAGTTTTTGGACACTTTGTCTAGTTCTGTCACTAAAATTAGTCTGTTCATATTATAAGTTGGACATTTGAGCACAATATGTTCTAAGTACACATATCTTCACTACATTTGTCACAATTTGAATTTTCGCGTAGTTTTAGTCTATATAGGTGGGTAGGAATCCGACAATGACCAAACCTCATTCTATTTATAGTGGTGATAAAATTTCTTTCTTCGACATGTTCCATCTTGTGGTACCACGGTTGGGCGGGCGGGGCTCTTTGTATCTCTGCATACCATTTTCCTTTTTCTTTACTGACTTCCGACCAATAGTCATGCCACAACTGTTTTAAATTTTCGGCTAGTATACTGTAAAAGTCAGTGTATGGTATCTTTATAAGGGCTGAATGATCTTCATCATATTGATTACGAGCTGCTTGATCTGCTAATTCATTGCCATATATTCCACGGTGTGAGGGCACCCATTTAAATACAACTTTTTTTCCTAGTCCATTTAGTTCACTAACTAATTTAATGATATCATAAATGATATAATTTAAATTATATTTAAGAGTATGACTATTTACAAGGTTAACAGCACTTTGACAATCACTTTTAATTACAAATTTTTCCCTATTTACAAATTTTACATGTATTAGTGCTTGGTAGATAGCGTAACATTCTGCAGTAAATATACTACACCGACTATCCAATTTGTAGCATTTCGAGACATTATAATGCGGATCATAAAATGCAGAAGTTACTCTATCTCCAGTTTTGGAACCATCCGTGAATAGAGTGTACCGTTCCGTATCATGCGTAAACTCTTCAATACAAGTAGAGCTATTTACAAAATCATCAAATTTTATATTATATACAGGCCAAATACTACTTTTGTACATATTTACAGTAATGTCTTGTAAATGAATAACAATACGCAACATTTCAGGTATTTGCCCAGACTGAAGTCCTTCACCAGTGACGTATGGTCCAAAATTGACAGATGTCATTGGGTGTCTTGGAAGAATTCTGTTTAAAACTGTCAAGTTATTTGAAGTCAACAGTTTCAAACAAAATTTTTCTGCTAATTGTAATCTTCTAAAGGACAACGGCAATATACAAGATTCACATTCCATGCTGTTAATGGGAGTAGAACACATAGCACCGGTTATTATTCTTAAAGCTTTGTTCTGAATTATGTCAAGTTTACGCAGTAGCGACACATTTGCATTCATATATGCTGTCGAACTGTAATCAAAGTGACTGCGTACAATACCTTTATACAGCATGGATAAAGTTTTTGGATCAGACCCCCAATGAACACCTGCCAATGATCTGAGTACATTTATTCCTCTACTGGCATTTCTGATGATATAATTTATGTGATTTGTGAATGTTAACTTCTCGTCTAAGCAAACTCCCAAAAATTTTTTCTCATGTAGCCTTGGAAGAGCCGCACCATTGTATTCAACTGACACAGTACAAGACATTTGTTTTCTAGAAAATATTATGACTCCACTTTTACTAGGGCTAACATTCAACTGCAACTTATGATTATATAAGTTATTTATTTTATTTAAAGCACTATTTAAACGATGTGCAGCAATATCTACATTTTTATTTACACTATATACAACAAGATCATCAGCAAACTGTAAAAAGTTTACATTTTGATCTGATAAATATTTACTAATTTCGTGTGTGTAAAGGTTGTACAACAAAGGTGAGATTGTTGCACCTTGCATCGTGCCTTTGTAGATATGTCTAGGCCCATGCAATATATTATTATATTTAACATACATAATCCGGTCATATAGAAAGTGAAATATCCATTTACAGACGTGTCCTGGAATACCAATGTTTGATAAGATGCCGACAAGCACAGCTGGTTTGACATTATCAAAAGCACCCTCTACATCTAAGAATGCAGCAACAGTGGAAGAGTGACTATGGAAGGAATTCTTAATATCGGCTATAAATGCTGTGAAACTTTCTACTGCACTTTTACCCTTACGAAAGCCAAACTGTTGTTCAGGTAAAATTCTATTACTTTCAACATACCAGTCTAGTCTAGCTTTAATCATGCATTCAAAAATCTTACCAATACAAGATGATAAAGAAATAGGTCTATAGGAATTAAAATCATCAGATGGTTTATCAGGTTTCAATATAGGAATGACACATTGTGTTTTCCATGCATCAGGAATGTTCTGTGTTTCCCAAAGAAGATTGTATAAGTTGAGTAATATTTTTTGGGTATCAGTATGCATATTGTGTATTAATATATAAGGTACATCATCTAAACCAGGAGTAGTGTTTTTTCGTGACTTAATAGCTAAAATGAATTCCTTCCATGTAAATGATTGTGAGAGAAAGTGACCTTTAGGGCTACCATTCTGATTAAAGATTATAGATAAGGCATCATTATTTATTTGTTTTTCAGGGGGTGATGGAGGAGCATATTTGTTAAGAAAACCTGGTATCCATTCATCATTTTTGGAACTTTTTTGAATGGAAATATTCTTAAATTTTCTTATGTAATTCCATATATTGCTAACAGGTGTGTATCTATTAAATGACTCACACAATGTTCTCCAACTATTTCTCTTTTTTTCACTTATTAATTTCTTTTTCTTTGCATCCATTTTTTTATATTGAATATAGTTATCAATTGTTGGATTAGATCTATAAAAATTTAAGGCATTTTTGCTGTTAGTAACAGCTTCTAAACATTCATTATCCCACCATGGAACTGGTTTCCTTTTAATGTGTTGTGTGGTTTTTATTAATTTAGGAATGCATTTATCCTTCACTTTACATAATATTTCATAAAATTGATTATAACTAGCAATAGGGTCTGTAGGATTCATGTGATAATTTTCAAATGCAACTTTAGTTTCCAAAGTATACCGAGTCCAGTCAACTTTAGAATATAGATATTTTTCAGTTGGTTCACCTACTTCATATTTTGATATACATGTATGAATGTCTATAATAGTGGGATAATGATAACTGCCCATAGGATCATTGTGGACATTCCATTCACATAACGGAGCGATTATAGGACTTACACATGATATGTCTATAGCTGATGGATTATGATTAGCAGTACCAACAGTAGTTGAACTTCCAGTATTTAAAATGCACAGATCTCGTTCATCTATCATATTATATATTTCAGCACCACGAGAATTTGTAGTGAGGCATCCAAATGCAACATGATGAGCATTTAGATCACCTGAGAGCAATATAGGATTTGGTAGACTGTTTAATATATTTTTAAGTTTCCTGCATTTTAATCGCCCGCTAGGGCTACTATTTGGTGGAGAATAGACACATAATATAGTTAAATTACCCGCATCAGTACTTACAGTGATCGCCACCGATTGTAAATAACTATAAAATGGGGTAGGAAGTACTTTAAATTTAAAATCAGGTTTTATTAAAATACCTACTCCTCCATGACCATTTAAGCCGTTCTGACTGATAAATTGATATCCAGGTATATAAAATCTACTATTGTCCTTTAACCATGTCTCATTAAGTAAACATATGTCCACATCCTGTTCATTGAGATAGTTTATAAGCAAAGGTTTTTTATTGTTAACACTTTGTACATTAAATTGACTTATTCTTAAAAATTGTTTATCCATTTTTTAGCTTTTTAAAAAGTACGTCTTTAATAACAGATACAGTAACTTTTCTATCCTCATTTCCTAAAGCAACCAGAGCCGATACTAAACTCATAACAATGTTGTCGTTTTTCAATATTTCTTCAATTAACTGATCATTTGTAATGTTAGGTTTCGTTTGAATATCTTTGTTAGGGATGGTAGGGATTATGGTAGGGGTTATAGGTTTAGTTTTGGGTGTGGGAAGAGCTGGATATTCAGTGTAATTATGTATGTTTGTTTTTCCAGATACTGCCTTAGCATAATTAGTTTTATTTTTCTTTTCAAATAACTTTTGTAATTTTATAGGACAATCCCTTGCGATCGCCAGATGAGGCCCACCGCAGTTTATACATTTAACTGCATTATCTTTATTACAATCGGTATAATGATGCTCACCTGCACAAATAGAGCACATTTGTTGAGATTTGCATATCTTAGCTCCGTGATTGAATTTGAAGCATTTATAGCATTGTAAAAGTGGAGGTATGTATTCATATACGGTATATCTAAATATATCTAAATATACAGCCTCAGGAAGTGTATTCGCTAAGAAAGTAACACTGACTGTGCCAAATGGTTTAATTTCATTGTTTACTTTTCTAGTAAACCTACGTACAGATATAATTTCATAAGCAGAAGTCAATTTTTTAAATAATTCCTCATTACTAATGCTAGTAGTTGCAGCAGAGTTGCCATATATCAAATTTCTTATTCCGTAGTAAATTATAATAATCTTAAATGTTGTCCCCCTGTTGTTTCCTTTGGTCACGGCAACATGCCTGAACGGCTAGTCCAATTTCGCTAATTATTTTTTTGGTTTGTGTTTGTTATTGTCAAGAGAAGGTTCTTAAGAAAGAAACAATAGAAAATTACGAGGGCAGAGCTGCGCCGGACATCTAGTGGTTAATACAAACGTCGTTATTATTTTTTATCCTCGACTATCAAACTGAGTTTTCCGGTTTAGTTTATGAGGTATTAGACGAATAGTAAAATAACTATACGTCCAATCAAAGGTATGCCCTGGAACCCTGGATGCGCGAGTCCAACTTGCAGTTGACTGTTTTTTTTTTTAATCCTACCTATCCAATTCACTTATTTTAGCTCTTTTGTCCATACATATTTTATACAGATTACATGTTAAGGCATAAGTAGGTAGGTAGGTAGATTTATATACAGATTATAAAACGCTCAATGCATCTGGCAACACTGATTCCGACGAATATTCGCCCGAATACCACGTGTTTTTGCTAGGACGATAATGTAGCCAGCGACTTCGCCGTTGGGCGAAGACGAAGTTTTATCGCGACAGGGCGACACGAATATTCGCGTGCAGATGTAGCCGCGGGGTTAGAGAAAGGATCTCTATGGAGTACGCGTTTGTCTATGGTCCCATTAAACAAAACGTAGTCAGATTTTCCTCTACTAGGCCGGTAAATTGAACTATATAAAGTTATATTACCAGACTTATATTGATATTTATGTGATAAGTAGTAATAGGTTTGATCTGTCACAAGCGCAAATGTCGATAAATACAGCTGACGGTATAGTACCTATTGTTGTGTACCTGATATGTATGTATTTGTATGTTCTTACCTGTGCCTACGGTTCTTACTTGCATTTAAGCATTCTATAGTACTTGTACTGATTTTTGTTCTGTGTTCTGTTTATATTATTATTCTCTATGCGCCTGACTGGCTCATGAAGATATATAAGCTTCATGGACTGGCTCCTCCAAGACTGGCTCTGAGAGAAGTATCAGCAACAGTGTTACCAGATTCAGTATTTTAATACTTTTTCAGTATTATTTATTTAACGTCGCCGTCGTTTAAGAACTATGAAGATCAGTTTTTTTTATCGGTATTTTGCTGGAAGTTAGTACAAGTATATTTTGGAGTAAGTAAGTATATTTTGGATAAAAATTATGGTAGCACTGTAAGCCGTTTATCCTCGAGAATATCCATTTTCAGGTACTTTCCCAAACATATTAATTACATCTAAGAGCATGGATCAATAAATAAGCCATTACAAGCTGCTGCGTTGTATTGTTATCTACACAATGGATCAAAAAAACAGAGTGAACTTTTTAAGTTGTGTAAATTGATAGTTAGTTCCGTATGCATGAACTAATTTTGTGTATGAACATAATCTTGGGACCACCAAAAAACACTGGCTGGCCATTCTTTTTTTGGACGGAAATAGCACAGTTTTGTTGCAAGTTTGACAAACAAACTTAGTTGTGGGGTTTGGTGTTTTTGCTCTCTGAGGTGTTGGATGGATAAAAAACTAACAACGGAACCCTCGGTGCGCAAGTCCAGCTCCCAGCTCGGTTTTTATTCAGTATTTAATCTGGTCACACTGGTCAGCAAAGTGTCAGTCTGCGACTTGCAGTTACTTGTCATTGTCCCTAAATGTCACTTTGACAAACAACAAGCAAAACAAGAAAAAGTCCAACAAAACAAATCGAAAATAAAGTACCGCGTATTTATTCAAGTAATTATTACATTTATTCAAATATTTGTTAATGTTTAGTATTTCAAGTATCTTTCAATACCCAGCGCGATAACTTAATAACTTGCCGATGTAAGAATAAAGGTTAACCACAACGCCTTTGCAATGATGATTCAACGACGACGGTGACGATCGGAAAAGGTACCAATTATTTTATTAAACATTTGATGGGTTGTGCTGTATCGTGTGTCAACCGAGCGACAATGTCGTTGTTTGGAAGGCACAATAATGACGATGACGCCCGAGCTAAACTTGAACGCAAATTGTATATTGCGAAGGAGTCCCCAGAACCAGAGTACGATTTATCGGATTGCAAGCTCCGCGAAGTACCTTCTGGTACATATTCAGTATGTAAGGTATACAGAAAAGAAAACCTTTATTTACATAATAATAATTTACAGACATTAGAGGAGGGAGGGTTACTATCAGATATGTACCTGATTAAAATTCTCAACATAAGTAATAATAAGTTTTCACGTTTGCCTAACGATATAAGATATTTAGTGAATTTAACAGAGCTATATATTCAAAACAACCACATCACTGGTCTCCCTGATAGTATACAGTTTATGGAATGTTTAAAACTATTAGATGTGTCTAAAAATAAACTAAAAACTTTAACACCATCATTAGGCAAGTTAAAAAGATTGAGAAAGTTAGTCATAACTGATAATAAAGATTTATTTGAACTTTGTCCTGAACTATGCTTCGCTTCTAATCTGGTTTCACTTGAATTAGATGGTGAACAGTTTGTATTCCCTCCATCTGAAGTTGCCACTCAAAGTACTGATAGTATAATGAAGTATTTATGTGAAAAAATGAATATTGTTTATTGTCCACCACTATCTATCGATCATGATGTAGAAACTGTCCAAACACCAAGCTCAATCCAGGATCCTTTTTTGCGGCAAAATACAATGACTTGGGAAGAACAGGAAACTGCTATTACAGAACAAGAAAATAGACTGCACAAAGCAGCTAAGGAGCAGAGAGAGAAATTCTTAAATAAAGTGCTGCAGGAACAAATGGAACTAGATGGTGAAATTGCAAAAGTTCACAGTGCAAGAGAAAAGGATCGTCAGAGACTAATAAAAGCTATACAAGATGATGAAAAGGAGATTGTGTGTTTGGTTGAGAATTTTATTCAATCAGATTATTTAAGACCAGAAGTAGTCCAGCAGCAACTTGCCCATGATCAGGCTGAACATGACAGGCTACTGGAAATTACAAGACAGAATTATGATAATTTGAAAAAGGCTGATGTATTAAAAGCAATGGAGATGCTCATAGCAGACGATTATTCTATTAGACATTCCAAAAAACACTATGAGGATACATTGAACAATATGAAACAGAGTATACTCATGCAAGACTTAGAGGTTAGTGAAAAATTAGGTGAATTATTGAATGCTAAGGATGCGTCACATACAGTGTTAGTGGAACAACTTCTTGAAGATCAGGACGTTCAGAGAGCTATAGTCGCTTCTTTACTTGAAAAAGTGGATGCTAAGAGCTGGAGCCTTAATCAGGAAATTTCATTGATTTCTTCACATTTAGCTCGATTAAGTGTTATTGAACAAGAAAAGAAGAAACTAAACATTGCATACAATTATAATGAGTTACTTCAACAGAGGTTTCAGTTGGTTACATTCTTAGATGATCTTTTTAGTCAACAAAATAAAAGAAGAAAACAGCTTGTGGAAACAATGAGGGAAATGGAGATGGAAACCAATAGATCAACAGACTTTTGGCTGAAAAATTATCAGAAATTAGTGGATTCAGCACCAAGGACATTATTAGATGTAGGAAAAGCTCTAGACCCCATATTTGCAAATTATCTTTTGCAAGAAGGTGTAATACATTGTCTGCCATTCTTGGTAAAATTTTTATTTTCTGATGAACCTCTACTGAATGTTACATCAGAAAAATTAAAAAAAAGTGGTGTTTCACTGTCCTCTGATAGAGATGGTATCTTAAGAGCAATAAAGTCTTATGTTGCAGTAATAAGCCAAAATCATAATTTTGAAACATCTGAGACTTTGGAACCTACTGCCCCACTCCAAGATCTTGTTGAAGAACAAAGCTCCTGTACTGGAGTAATTACTGCAAATAAAATGGAAGACACAGTATATGAATCCGAGTGTGTTATTTGTATGGATGCAAAATGTGAAGTGGTATTTATACCCTGCGGACATATGTGTTGTTGTCAAAAATGTGCCAATAATGACATGGATTGTTGCCCCATGTGTAGAACTGGAATAGAAAGGATCATTAAAGTTGTGATAGCATGATTTTTCATTAATCTTAATGCAGGTTTGTATGTAACTTTAAACATAACAGGCCAAACGATACAACAAGCATGTTCTATGTTTAAATAAGTATTCTACTTGTTTTTATGTTACAGAAGGATAAAAGAAATAAGAAATTCGATGTGTACAGCAATATAATTTTGTGGTTTGCTCATTTTTAAATTTTATTTTAGTCTGATATATGTACATATAACTTGTATGTGTACATGCCAGCCTAATATTGAGTAGCGATTGTATAGTATCATTGAATGAGTAGGTATTTAACAAATACTTTTTATTTTAATACTATCATAATAATAATAATATCTTGGGACAATCCACACACGGTCATCTGATCCCAAACTAGGCAGAGCCTGTACTATGGAAACCAGACAACTGATACTAATACTTATATACATTTTTTTTTTGTAATAAATAGCACCCAGACACTTGGTGGGAATCAAACCCACGACCCATCGGTTAGCAGATAGGGTGACTAACCACTAGACCAATGGGCCCGCCCATAATTACCAATTTTTTAATTTATTATTTTTAAAATTGATTTTTAAAATGGGACAGGAACCTTAACCGTTATAGTTACAGACAAGTGTTCCTAGGTTTCTAAGGTTCCTGCATTCACAGACTTTGGAAAAAAAAAACTGTCGGCGAAAAAAATGCTAGAATACCAAAACTATTTATTTGTATTGGTTGCATACACTGTTTGTGTGTTAAATGTTTTTCTGTACCTATTCGACATTTTGCAAATACATATTGCTTTATATACTTTATATACTTTATTCTAGACATATAATAATATCACTGCAAGTGTTTCACTCCATTTTTTGAGGCTAATAGTAAGTAAGTAATTTAATCTTGTAGGATATTGCAATCATCTATAATCTTATTATTGTATACCCATAGATTTACATTTTTATATCAAATATATTATTTTGCATGTAATAAATAGTCTGTGTGTATTTTTAGTTTCCATACTTACCTAATTAAATATTATTCACTTTTCAAAAATGTTATATATTTTTAATAGTTGTTACTCTTATTAATAGTCGCACTGAAATTATTTGATTGAAATTGAATTGAAAAATTGAAATCACAATGTCCATTTTAAAATTATTGTTAATTTGTCATTATAAATTGTTTTATGAGTAATATAATAACACTTTGTTTGTATAGCATTAAATAAAATTGGAAAATTACCATAAAGTTTATTTTACATATTTTAGAGTAAGTGTAGGTTAAAAGTATCATATAAATATCTAAGACTGGATCTATTAAATACTTGCATGAAATTAAAATAGTTAAAAATGTGTGTATTACATACTACATAACATTATAAATTAAGATGTTAAACATTGCAGTCATGTTAGAATATAGATATTATGTTTGAATAACGTGTGACAGAAATGAGAGTCAATCTAAAAGATTGTGCCTTCTAGTTTGAAAATATTTTATCAAGAAAACTTTTTTTTTAATATGTTAAGAATGTTAGACACGTCATTAAAATAATTTTAGGGGAAATGATGGTAGATGGCGTGCATTTTCCAATACTTTATTATAATGTCCGTGATTGATCACTTTGTGGTGTTCATGTGGCGTTTACACTTGTTCACTTGGTTCACACTCTTCCACAGACTACTAAGAGATATTAAGTATCACTCTTCTACGACAGCGCAGGCAAAAAAAAAATTATTTACCATTACTGAACTCATTTTACAGAAATATTTTCCTTTTCAAAACTAAATTTAATATTTAGGGCGACTTCAAATTTGTAGGTAAGGGCCGTGCAGCGACGCGGCAGCGCGGCTGCTGCGCTGCTGTCATGCTGCTGTCGTGTCGCTCGAGCATCATAGTACATTTAGGCCGTGGCTGCAGCAGCCGCGCTGCTGTCGCGTGTTTTTTATTTGTAGCGATTTACAAAGCGCGGCTGCACCGCTGCATCCGCGCGGCACTTTGCCGCAGAAGTAGGGTATAGGGTAGGCAGACCTTTTGCCTGTATTGACTGCACGCTACTGCCTAAATTGCGAAGGCGACGTTTATGGGTAAAGCGAACCAGCTTATTAACAACATAAGGACAAGGCCACGATTCTCTGTGTCGACAGCAAGTAAAGATATGTCTCAGCACGCAACCCCTAGAAGACTGGTAACCTAGTTCGCTTACTGCAAACAGAACGCCCCCGCTAGAAGGTTCAGATTATTTAGTTCCAGTCTTCTGTGAGTCAAAGGGCATTGCCGTTGTGCCCTACTTTTTTCAAATGTAACATTCATATTATTACAATATTTACTTAGATTAAGTCTTTGATTATAGGATTAAGTATTAATTTAATTGGTCACATTTGGAATCTCAGAATGAGAATTCGTTCTGTATGGTTAACGAACAACTTATTCTGAGGGCAATTTTTATCGAGACTGGTTGAATCATCCTGCTTTAAGGTTTTATATTTCGCTTTCGGGATTGTTTAGGGTTTTGCCTAGGCAAAGTTTGGACAATGGGCTTTGCCTAGGAAAAATTTAGTCCAAAGTTTGGATGAAGGGCATTACAACAAATAAAATAACTTTGGACTAGTCCAAAGATTACATTCAGAGTTATGTAGTTTTCTAGTCAACGCCTTTGAATACATTATATTGTTATAGCACCGTTTTAAATGTAAAAGTCATTTCCGTACAAGGTAATTGATTAACATATTTTTAAGAAACTTATAGCAATAATTTTTATACTCTTACTAGGTATAATATAATAAACTAATAATATATTTATCACCATTTACGATATCTACTGTAACCTTAGCCTTTAGTTTGAACACGAAATTCAAGTGATACAATTTTAGCTGTGACCTATTATTTATTAAGATTATCATTTATTTATATTATCTAATAAATATTCACTATATCATATTCCGGTTTTTTTATTTTATGTGGTAACCCTATTGTGCAAACACACGCATATCTGCCATTAAGTGTTTTTATAAATAAATCAATAACCATCTGTGGTCTAAGGTCTGCCTTACCGCAGGATAATTATGCGACTTAAACGAAGCGTTATATCTGGCTGCGGTCTTCTGTAAGGTACAAACCTATTCCGTGGTACAAACAATATAAGCACTAGATACTAACTGAGCTAATCATCCACTAGTTGGCGCACTTAAAACGTCAATTATAGGTAATTGTCATTGATACAGTTCTTGAAACCGAATATTAACTGTTAACTTTCTTTAACTGTTAGTGAGCAAAGAAAGCGATTAGATACCTCGTTCTCAATAACATAACAAAAGGATAAACGGCTCCGAAAAAAGATTTAATCAGATTTTTAGAAGCTTAATGTGCTTTAGCCCTAATTAACGTTTGTAAGTGCGGCAGTTAAACAAGCATCGCTACGGTAGCTCAGAACAAGTTTTGCTAGGCAGAATAGAATACTCTTTTTGTACTTACACACAAATAAATACATTTTAAGGAATTCTTATTATTGTTAATTAGTACAAATGGCGGTCTTATTGCTAAAAGCAAATATAAGATGCCGTTAAGAGTCAGGTCTCTGCCATAATTAAGTAGTCTTTGTGCGAGTGAGTGCTTTTGAAGAGCCGTTTACGTTTATCCGCTGTAGTGCATCTACTGTAAGTATAGTAATTTATATAGACCGTAGTTATACTGTGGTAGGTACTTAACCCAGTCGGGACTATGTAATTTTTTTTGATTGTGGCCTCCGGCCGTGTACCGTTCTACAGTTATTTCCTGTCCAATTGAATTGTAAGATGGCATAGTTCCATCATAGTTCCATCTATCCAGTTGCATAGTTCCATCTACTGTAATTGTAGAGTTAAAACACCGAATTTGGTCTAGTTCGAATGGTAAGAAAGGAATGCATGAGCTGGACGGTTTGTTCCCTAACAGACAATCATGTTTGGGACTCAGCCGACAGATGGCACTATGAAGGTAGCCAAAAGTTCTGTTTTTATAAACTAGCTCCTGAATATTTATGAATTTAATTTTTAATATTTTTGTAATGTGTACATAATAAAATATATACATAAGTAGAAATCTATCTTCTATACTATAATAAAACTCAAAGAGCACTTTTTCTGTACATTGAATATTTTTCCAAAATTTCTATGTGGGCATACTATACTATCGACATAGAGGCCAAAACAATTTTTTTTGGAATTATTGTCTGTCTGTCTGTCTGTCTGGCTGTCTGTCTGTCTGTCGTTCTGTTTGTCCAGGTATCATTTGAAAACCCGTGGATGGATTTTGATAGGACTTTCACTGATGTGTTGTGTAGAAGTCTAGGTATAAATTGGTATATAAAACATCACGCTATGTTTCATAGGGGCTAAGCAGTGAAACATTACTTGCACATATTACCACGTAATTTCCTTTGTATGTGAATAGGGTAATTATAGACTGATCAGTTAATCATTAAGATATGTATTATTACGCTATATACAATAGGGACTGAGCAGACATTTAGTTTGCATAAGATATGGCAGTGGCGAAGGGTAAATTTTTGTAAGGGGTAAGCCGGTCCGGTACACCCAGGAAATTTTCATTAGATTTCTGTATTGTTCTAAGTACTTTGCTGATAGCAATATGACATTATATCTTTGAAAAGTTAAAATCTGTCGTTCATAAAATTTTAATGAAACTCCCAAGTCCAGGTAGTGTATAGGTATTGTATCACAGTCACAACAATAAAAGATGCGAAACATTAAAAACTTTCATTATCGAATATCATTAGACAGTAATTTACGATGTTAGCGTGATTTACAATTATGAACAGCACCATCTATCGGTGAAATTGAACATACAATCACTATAGAACTTTAATCTAGCTAAATAAAAGAAAGTCGTGTTAGTTACACTATTTATAACTCAGGAACGGCCTAACCGATTCGGCTGAAAATTGGTGGGAGGTAGCTTAGAACCAGGAAACGGACATAGGATTTTTTATCCCGGTAGGTTAAGGATAAGCAACGTTAGGTAAGGTCATTAAATAGATGGGTGAACCGATTTGTATGAAAAGTGCATATCGGGTAGGTCTGAGAATAGGTCATACAGTATATTTCATACCGCTAGGTTAAGGTTAAGCAACATAAGGCAAGGTCATCAAATAGATGGGTGAACCGATTTGTATGAAATTTTGTGTGCATATCGGGGAGGTCTGAGAATAGGTCATAAAGTATATTTAATGCCGCTGATACCATGATTGACGAGGATATATAGAACGAGAGGAGGGTGCAAGAGAGGGGATTCGTGGAGGGGGTGATGGGGGTGAGGGATCGGGGGAGTTAGGTGGAGTAAGGGGGGAGTGAGAAGGAGCAAGTTCGTAGAAGAGAGAGGGGATGAGGGTTCAGAGAGGGGACAACAGGGAGAGGAAGTGGGGGAGTGGGACGGAAACCGAAGCGGGAGCGAGAAAGAGCATATAATTAGATTTTTTTTATAAGAGAGAGAGATATGGAGAGAGATAAATCTAGGGAGGAGGGAGAAAATGGGAGCAAAACGTAATAAAAGCGCGGGCGGAGCTACGCGGGTCAGCTAGTTATAAATAACAGTTAAATAATTGTAAGTTGGTTTACGGCTTTTGTTTTATTTTTCGGACATTGTTAGTTACTTTGGTACCTATAAGCATAAGTAAAAAGTAATGGGAAGAAAATGGAAATAATATCCCACAACAGCCGAACCAAACGCATCGTAGATCGCCAATAGTGTAAATTATAATACCTCAATAGTGTAAACACCCCACTCGCACTACAAGAGTTCAGTTATGACCATTCCGTAAAAAATCTACGATTTGACATATTACGTTGAAACGACATTCTAGTTAGTAGATAATCAGTTTATTTTAGTCAATTATAATGTAGAAGTAGCACCAGCAGTAGGTATCGCCGCCATTGTAATGTTTGACAGGCCCGCCCGTTGGTCTACTGATAAGATACCTTGGCCGTAACACATCAGTTTGTGGATTTGATATCCACCGTGTACATAAACATGTTTGTTTTTATCCTGCCAAAGGTGGCCACTTCCTTGAAGAAGGACCTACTCACTCCCTCTTTGTGTGGCTTATAGGTTATACTGAGTGCAACATAGGTAGTCTTTTTTGTTACAATATTAAGTTAATCTCAGGATACAGTTTATGGGTAACATTATATTTTTACTCAATAAAATTGTCCATTGTTATGTAGGACGCGAGCGAGTTATAATAATGGAGTTTACAAGCAAACAGCAATTATGGCGAATCCTTTCATGTCAACCCACATTCCTTTTAGAAAATATGAAAGCAATTTTCGAATAAAGGTGAAGTGTTCCAAAATAATCTGAAGAGAATTTTTTAGGCACTGTCAGTTGCATATACCTAGTACGGGGCCAATAGTCGTAGTGCATAGATTTCGATTTTTTTTCATTACATATGTAGTGAGTGTAAGTATACCTACTCAGGCTGCTAATGCTGCTTTCCAAAAAGTAAGTCTTTTGTCGACTTGAGCCTACGACGGCGACGAGTTTGATAATGATAAACCTAGGATTAACATGTTGTGCATGAACTTGACTGTTGGTCTTGTGTACGGTAAAATAGAAATGATGTATTTAAAATATTTATATCAGTTGTCTAGGTTACCATAACATAACATACTTGTTGTACTTTGGTATCGATTTCGTACAATTACGTGGAGGTGCAGTTGCAAATCATATTGCGCGCGACCCCAAAGAAGACTGATACTATAATCAAACGAGTCGAGAATTCTTAGAATAATCATTTCCACACACGAAATAGTCAAAGTCAAAATATCTTTATTATGTATAGGCCCCACGGAGGCACTTACACAAAAATCATTTTTACAAACTACCACCGGATCGTAACGCGGCCGTTACTGAGAAGATCCGGCAAGAAACTCAGCGGGCTTGTCTTTTTTGTCATTTTTTGTTTAATACAGTTTTACAAATTATACATATGTCAGCCTTAAACTTCTAAGCTTGCATGAGTTGAGCAGTTCAAGCCCACGCAGCTTTATCCTCCAGGTAATCCGAGATTTTATAATAAGCCTTTTTTGACAATCGGCTTTTTATCAAAGGTTTAAATTTCTTTATTGGAAGATCTCGGATATCCTGTGGCAGTTTGTTATAAAAGCGTATACTTTGGCCCATAAACGATTTGCCTATTCTGTGGAGACGCGTGGCATGTACAACAAGATCGTGTTTGTTCCGGGTATTAATATTATGTGTATCACTATACTTTTTAAAAGAACTGATATTTTTTTTACACAAACTAAATTTTCAAATATGTAATGTGAGACAACCGTTAGAATAGGTAGGTAGGTAGGTTATTCATATCGATAAAGGACTTTATTACTGCTCATGTTGAAGTAATTTCATATAAATAAGCGGCCGTGCTTAGGTATATAGAGTGGGATCCCGCATGTGCTCGTTACATAAACGTCACTTGGGCTATGATGGGGGCTGTGCCTCGCCAGGAAATTGAATCGAAGGAGCTTATGTAGCAATATCAGTAATGAAACTGAGACCGGAAGCGTGGCGCACTTCCGTTCGTGGGCCCTTCGGAATGTACCTACATAATTTCATTGATATTGTAAATGCGTGCTGTAGCCTCAGTGGCGTGGCTTCCCAATTTATAGACCGTTGGTTCAAATCCTAACTTTGAATTTACCTATAGGTGGTAGTTATCTATTTATGGCCTCTCCGCAGGCTTATACTACATATTAATACTCTGTGCTGATAGACTTTGGTGTTTCCAAACTGTAATCTAACGAGAATAAAGCATTTTTATCTTTATTGCCAATTAAACGCGATAAATTGCTTGCTGGAATTCGGTTCCATGAATATGAAGGAGCGGGCCTTAATCCTACGGCCTTTACGGCGTGTCCCGATAAAGTCAACAGTAGGTATCAGAGTGTCTTGGAGACGATATATTGTCCTTTTCTAAGCCCGGATTTTTTTGGGACCTGGCTATTTGATGTTATTTGACTAAGGAGTTTATAATAAAGAAAAGGTAATATGAGCTCTATTTCCTTAGCTTACGTTATCGTATCGTGTGAAGAATAGCACGGAATTCAACGGTGACCAATGGATTGAAATACAATTTTAATGCGATACCTTTTTTTAGCAAGATTGTTTTACTTGAGAAAAAGTTTAGATATAAAATACATCATAGGTACATACATAAGTGCTTTTCTTGCGTTGATACGTATTGTTGATAGCAGATTACGTAAATTTTAATTTATTTATTACTAAGATTTAGATTATTATTAACTAGTTACTAATTGTAATAACTATGGCTTTGGAAACGTATTTTACTGTTAATACAATATTATAGAATTACATAGTCAAATAGACAGCAACGGTAATTGGTAGGTACGCGGATCAAATAGCAATCCTGTCTGAATAAATTTAGGCTATGTTGGCTGAAGAGATTAAGTACCGGGTAAGTAGGTATCTTATATTTAATTAGCAGAACATTTTGCATTTTAATAATGCTGATCATTCATTTGCTGTAGAAGTTTGCAACACGTTATGCTATCCCGACGATATACCTACATATATAATAATGTCATAGTTAGGAAAAAAGTTTTACTCAAAGCTTATTGACACACTGATATTTTAGTTGTGTACCTCTAAGTTCTAAGTTTCAGACTAGTATTTTTTTTAAGAAATGAGGTATGGACTAGATTGTTCTGAATAAACGACACTAATAAATAATATCAGTAACCAGAGAGTGCAAGCAAGAAGTGCCCTGAAGAAGTCCCTAAGCTTTTTGTACTAAATATAGGTAAGTAAGTATGTACTTATTATACCTAATTACTTAAATCTACGTAAAATCTTAGTCATCCTAAATTTCTTTTGGCACCCATCTCAAACGATTATATGAGAAAAGAAATGAACAAGCACAATACCTACTCGTAGCTTCCATAATTATTAAGATGTTCAAGAGCCACGTTCCTGTAGTGTGCGTAATTTAATTTGTCATAAGGAAAATTATTACTCTCCTTTCGTACCATTCTCGGAGTGTTGGAAAATTGTGGTTAGCTTTCATAGCATATCTACCTCAGTAGTCATCTTATAAATATTGCAACAATATTAAACAAGTTAATAATTTTAGTAGAAATGTGATTAACGTATTATAAAACTAAGATAGGTTATAAGTACAGTATTACCTAATTTTGTAGAGAGTCGAACCATTGATTAGGTAAGTACTTCTTTCTTATTATTATTCTTTTTAAAACATTTTTTTATTTATTTATTAAAACACCATTTTACTGTAGGACAATACATACCTACTTTCAAACCTTCCACCCTCTGCTCAAGTAATATGATGTAATTTACTCTTGAATTGTGGTAAAGTAGGATGTATCGAGCTTGTAATCAATCACTCAAGCACATAATCTTGTCTTAGAAGATTAACCGTTGAGTTTTTTTGTATAGGTATTTTATTAAACAAAGCGTACAGTTTTAAATTTATTTTAAATATTCAATATTTTCTTATTTCAATTTTATACTCAACGGAAGATAGTGCTTCACTATAGGCATTCCACAGACCAGAAGTGGTCTGTGCAGTAATCCTATCTGATGCTGCGATATATAGATGCGCACTTGGAGCGTATTACTTCCTCACTCGGGCTGTAATAAATTGTTGTATTTATGTTTAGTTTTTTCTCTCTATTACCTAACCTTAACTTTAAGTATAGAGAAGCAAGTTAGCTAATTTTAAAGTAAAACAATCGGTTGTATAACCGAAATAAAACTACGAATATAACTCGCATGAAGTCGGTTAAAAATTACTATTTATGTGGTAAGGTACTGTCACAAATGCCTCGATGTTTTATGAAAGGCATAAAAATGTCCTGACTTTCAATATAGCTAAAATATCTATATCGATTTTCTTGACCTCACATTTACCTCAAGATGTTTACTACCGCCGAAAGCGAGTGACAAATGTTCTTAGTGAATATGGGTATTCCAAGGATCGCTCCAAGGTTATTTTAGCCATTGCCAATAATATATTACAATTTAATTCTTAGTCATTTTATAATAATTGATCATCTTAATTCTTCATAAAAATTATAAATACTCGTATGTACCAATAATATTGTAGTATGCGCAGAAAGCGCCTCATAGAATGTTCGGATGATCCCTCGACCATCTGCCTTAGAAGGTCTGGACAATCTACCGTAAAAGATCTCGCTGATGGACCAATCTTTCTAATACTAATGTGAATATTTTCGTCGTTTTTTTGCTCTTTCTTATTTGATCTTTTGAACGGTAGGACTGCTGATGCTGATCTAACTGTAACAACACTGTTTAAAATAAAAGTGAAAAAATGAAAAGCCCGCTGAGTTTCTTGCCAGATCTTTTCAGTTGAGGCCGCGTTGTGATCCAGTGGTAGCTTTAAAAAATTGACCGTTCAAAAGTGCTAGCGTTAAGCCTATTTGAAATAAATGATTTTGACTGAATGAATAGTAATCTTTTAGTATTGTTCACGTTTTTTTATTCAACCTAATGTAGGGCCAACTTAATAGATCACATTTGACATCTGTCAGTTGGTTCTGTCTGTTTCTTTTGTCATTATTACAATAATAATGTAATCGTAATTGAAAAAAATAATTAAAAATATTTCATGCCCGCCGTTACAAGGTTTCCTTGTTAAATTTTGATGAAGTGTCAAATGTGATCTATTAAATTGGCCCTACTTTAGTGACAGAAACATGAGCCAATCAAGACGTTCGTCTGATTCTAAGCAACACGTCTGTCTATAGACGGCTGCTAGTTTTCAAGTCTATTGAGTCCGATAATTTCATCAGCTATAGTGCCCTTCACACCGGATTACAGCAATGTTTATACATTGCTGCTTGCCGCTAGAATATCTGACACTGCGGTGGAAGATACCAAGGAAGATCTGGACTTAGGTAGGTACACAAGAGATCAACCATCAACAAATTAGGTAGGTACGTTTGTTTCCAGAACAAGGAATATTATATAATATTTCTCTTGTAAGTATGCGAACAATCGTGAAATTATTATTTTTAATTTAAGTAGACAATAAGTCAATAATTATTATTACATTCAGTGAAACTTAAATCTACTAAATCTCGGACAACTACGAGTATGTATGTTCACTTTTGTTGCAATACACATAAAGTACTTAGGTATATTAAATGGATTGTATTTTCATTTACTACAAATCGTTCCTAAGTGCTTTCGCTAACAAAGGTAGGTATAGGTAGGTAAGTAAGTATATATCATTAATTGACGGGCCCGTTGGTCTAGTGGTCAGACACCCTGCCTGCTAACCGATGGGTCGTGGGTTCGATTCCCGCCAAGTGTCTGGGTGTTGTTTATCTATTTAAGTATGTATTTACAAAAAAAAAGTATATAAGTATCAGTTGTCTGGTTTCCATAGTACAGGCTCTGCCTAGTTTGGGATCAGATGACCGTGTGTGGATTGTCCCAAGATATTATAGATATTATTATTATTTCTATTGTAATTCAAAAAGGTCATAAATTAGTTAATGTTCCTTTTTGAATTAAATTAATTTATCTTAAAATTACTTGTCCTGACTGACTGATTCAACACACAGGCCAAACCGCTGGACCTAGAATCCTGAAATTTCAGCGGTAGATTCTTCTTATGATGTAAGCATCCACTAATAAAGGGTTTTTGAAAATTCCACTCCTGTAGGGATTAAATGGGGTGGAAAAAAGCGGGCGTAGCCGCAGAGAATTGCTAGTATCTTAAAATATCTTTAAAAAAATTAGTATTTCTGCAGTGAAAAAAGTGAAGAAATGCCAAAGCCAGAATCACAGAACCTCAGCCCAGACATTGAACTAGATATTAGATCAGAAAATAGTCATTGCAATCAATTTATTCTTACGGATTATATCGCGATTTATTTTATTTTTCCCGACGTTTCGAATGCTTTGCAGCACCCATGGTCACGGGCGGACTGAGATGTTGACAGTATAAATAGAGCGCAGGGACGTTCAACATCTCAGTCCGCCCGTGACCATGGGTGCTGCAAAGCATTCGAAACGTCGGGGAAAATAAAATAAATCGCGATATAATCCGTAAGAATAAATTGATTGCAATGTCTAGTATTCGCGTAAATAAAAGACAACATTTCAGAAAATAGTCTTAATAGCCTTGATATCCAAAATATGGAAGTTATTTTCAATGATTCTCTAAACCAATATGGCTATACCCAGGCATCAGACTATGAACATGTTTCACAATAAGTAATAGTGAAGTGTTTGAAGGTCGGTTGACCCTTCATTGTATATCCGCTTCAAATAATTAAATCCGTAGAGGTTTCAAAACATTTATTTGACCTGTAAAGCACTGAAGGAACTGATCGTTTACATTAGGAATAGTGATTCCGCGATCACTAACAATATGTACAATGACTATTTGTCTATAAACTGCACGACTGTTCTTTACTAGATTTATAACATGAATGTGTTTAGTTGTTGACACTGCTAAGTCATAACAAAGAAGGTGTCAAATACTATTCAGACAGCACGTTCTAAACTGAGCTGTTCGCTATTCAAAAGACATAGAAAATACAACAAGTGGCAAAGAGGTTCTAGTCACATCACCCCCACATCACCCCCCCACGCAGAGAGGAAACCCCCCCAAAACATGGGGCAGGAGCCTGAAATTAAATTATAAATCAAGAATTTCTCTAAACCTAACTTTACGACCGGACCGAGTGACAATGGGGGCAGGAGGGGAAAAGGAAGCTGGCGGAGCAAGCTCAACGAACGGATGATCCGAATCGTTGCTCGACGGAACACTAGCTGGACCGTCCAACATTGATCCTCGCGAGGCTGGCAACTCGTGATGCCCTATCTCTAAATCAGCCTCAATAAAAGCAGGCTTAACGCGATCAATGCTAACTGTAACCTCACGCCTCTTAACATCTAAGGTTAAGGTTTGGTCCTTACGCCTAATTACCCTGTATGGACCGGAGTACGGTGGTTGAAGTGAACGCCTAACGGTATCGTCCCGTAGCCAGACGTGAGACGCTGATGCTAACTCTTTGAAAACGAAAATTGCTGGACGTGCATGATTCGAAGCTTCGACTGGACGCATTGCTTCCATTCGCTTCTTAAGATCTGATACAAAATCAATGATTGAATCAGGGCTACCCGAGGCATTGGCGGGAACAAGGAACTCTCCTGGCAAACGTAACGATTCGCCATACACGAGCTCGGCTGAAGAAGATTTGATATCCTCTTTAAAAGCCGATCTCATACCAAGGAGAACAAATGGCAGTGCCTTCGACCACGTTTCAGCATGGCACATTAATGCCGCCTTAAGCTGGCGGTGCAACCGCTCGACCATGCCGTTTGCGCATGGGTGGTAGCTGGTGGTACGAATCCTCTTGGTCGCGCAAACACACATAAGGCGCTGAAAGAGGCATGATTCGAATTGGCGTCCCTGATCCGATGTTAAAATACTGGGAACGCCGAAGCGAGACACCCAGCCATTCACGAAGGTGTCTGCGACTTCTTCGGCAGTGATGGATGTCATCGGCCAAGCTTCCGGCCACCGCGTGAACCTGTCCATCGCGGTGAGGCAGTAATTATGACCGTTAGAGTGAGGAAGCGGGCCGACGATGTCGATGTGGACATGTTTGAACCTGTCCGACGGACTGCTGAAGTTACTCAGCGGAGACTTGACATGTCTTGTCACTTTGCAACGCTGGCAATCTAAACATGAACGAGTCCATCTGCTACAATCTGCGTTGATACCAGGCCAAACGTATCTCTCAGCCACCATGCGTGCAGAAGCCTGCGCACCAGGATGGCTAAGGTTATGGCACTTGTTAAATACTGCTTTACGAAAAGGTGGCGTTAGGTATGGACGAGCTTTACCAGTCGACATGTCGCAAGTGATGCTTACATTAGTGCCGGGAATTAATACATCCTCCAGCTTAAGCGAAGAACTCGCGCGAGCGTGTGCTAATTCTTCATCAGAACGCTGTGAAGTAGCAAGTGCGGCGTAGTCTGCTTCCAAGGAAATACCCTCGATACGAGACAATGTATCCGCTACAACGTTATCGACGCCCTTGATGTGGACAATGTCTGTGGTAAATTGGCTGATAAAAGATAATTCATTCAGCTGTGCGGGCGGGAGCTTTTCTCTTCGCTGGGCGAACGCGTAAATCAACGGCTTATGATCCGTAAAAATTGTTGCGTGCTGGGCTTCGAGAATATGCCTAAAATGCTGAACGCTCTCATAAACGCCGAGGAGCTCTCTGTAGTAAGCTGGCCATAATGTTTGTTTAGTGTTCAACTTTTTGCTGAAGTAAGCGATTGGCTGCCAATCATCTGCTTCGGTACGACGCTGTTGCAGGCAAGAGCCTACGTGAGTGCTCGATGCGTCAGTGAAGAGACCGAGAGAGGCGCTGCAGTCTGGATGCGCCAGGATCTTTGCAGATGTTAAACTTTTCTTGCACTCTTTGAAACACGCCAAAAGCTCAGGAGTCCAAACGAAAGGCTTGGCACCTTTACCCTGGATAGCAGCTACTGCGTCAATTAACGGTGCTTGAAATTTGGCGGCAGCTGGAATGAATCGCCGATAAAAATTGGCCATGCCAAGGAATCTACGCATTCCTTCAACAGTTTTGGGGGGAGGGAAATCCACTAAGGCTTGGATTCTGTCGACGGGGGGTCTAGCACCCGCCTCATCGATGTGATACCCCAAAAAGGTTACCTCTTTAGCCCCAAAAACGCTCTTAGCAGTATTGATAACGACTCCATACTCATGCAACCTTCTGAAAAGAATCTCCAGGTGCTGAGCATGCAGGGAGCTGGAATTTGAGTACACCAGGATATCGTCCACGTAGGCATAACAGAAATCAAGGCCACGCACGACTTCGTCGATAAAACGTTGAAATGTTTGACCTGCGTTTCTAAGTCCAAAACTCATGTATGGAAATTCGAACAACCCGAATGGTGTGATTATTGCGGTTTTGCAAATATCGGTAGGATTTACCGAAATGTGTTGGTATGCCTTAACTAAGTCAATTTTGCTATAAATGGTACTTCCAGCAAGGTTCTGGCAAACGTCACCTATGTGCCGAACCGGATATCTGTCCGGAACAGTGCGTGCATTCAAGGTGCGATAATCGCCGCACGGTCGCCACGTTGAATCTTTCTTTTCCACCAGGTGTAAAGCTGAAGACCAAGGACTAGAAGATGGCCTGGCTGTCCCAGCCTTGACCATGTCCTCAAACTCTTTCTGTGCAGCGCGAAGCTTCAATGGAGCCAGACGACGTGGCCGCGATGATACCGGTGGGCCATCAGTTGTCTTAATATAATGTACCGTTGAATGTTTCGGCTCCTGAAGTACACCAGGGGGGCGCGTGATACTCGGAAATTTCTGAAGGATCGCTAAGAAAGGCGATTCGGGGATGGAAATAATTTTGATGCTGGACTGGCTAACGTCTTGGAGTTCCGCGAAAGATGACAAATCTGTCGTCCCGTCGCGAAGCTTCCCATGAGTGCAGTCAGGAAGTAGGTTATACTGCGACAAAAAGTCTGATCCTATTATTCCAGTTTCTACATCCGCAATTACAAAATTCTAAGATAAACTGCGCCTAAGACCTAAGTTTAAGCATAGCGTGACTAAACCGTAAGTTTGAATTTTTGATCCGTTTGCTGCCACTAAATCGTACGGCTGCGGCTGGCTTTTCAGTTTGCTAACACTAATAACTGGTACGCAGCTTACGTCTGAACCAGTATCCACCAGAAATTTTTTGTTGGTATACCGGTCAGTTACAAAAAGACGGCGACTCGTGGCTGAGCGTTGGGCAGTCGCCAAAACCGGACGCTCTACAGGTTTTCCGACGACTGGTTGCAGCCACCAGCCGCTGAAGGTGGAGGGCCAGACCATTTGCACGGTTGGACGCACTTCCTTGCTTTCGTTCCGAATCGGTCATGGTAATAGCATAGCTCGCTATTGCGCGAGCGTGATCGGTTCCTAAATCTACCTAAGCTACGTTCTCGCGAGCGGCCCCGTTGGTCAAAACCTCGGTTGGCTAAAGAAGCCACTACGCGAGTAAGTTCCTCTATTTTATGGTTCAGCTCTGCAATCTGCGTATCGTTGGTAGAGGTAGATGGTAGCGAGGTTGACGCACAAGCCATGTGTTGAGATGGCTGAGCATTGATTTCCATCAGCTGGTCAGCCAACTCGCTAAGTTCAGGCAAGTCCTGAAGACGCTGCGCCGTTTGCACGGTTTGAAGATATCTGGGAAGTCTGCTCATCCAGATGGTCTTCAAAACATCCTCGGGGAATGTAGTACCTGCTAGGGACCTAAGATACCGCAAGAAAGACGATGGCTTGCGGTCGCCGATCTGCTCCTTCTCTAGGAGACACCTAATTTTCTCCTCATGGGAGACCGAAAACCTGCGTATGATAGCGTCTCGCAAGGTGTTATAGGGATCCTTTGCTGGGGGAGACAGGATAATATCCTCAACCTCTCTCGAACAGTTCGTATCTAAATGGGCCACTGCGTAATGGAACTTCGTTATTTGGTTCACCAACCCGTTGATGCTAAATTGCGCCTCCAGGCTCGCGAACCATAACGCTGGACGGTCTTTGCAGAAAGGCGGGGTACGGATGGACACACGGTTAACGACTACCTTTTCGCCTGCTGCTTCTCCATAGTCACTTTCGCTTTCAGCCATGTGGATGGTGGTGCGGATGGCGCGGAATCCTAAATTTAATCAAAGAATTTTCCCTACGTGGGTTGGTGGTGGAACGACCAGGACCTTTACAAAATTTATTTAAATATTTTATTTGTTGTTTTAAAATAAAAACCTTCAAATGTTTCACTAAATGTCATTAAGAAACAAAAAATAACGATCGCCGAAAATTCGCAGGCAGGAACCACGACGAACACGGCGAACACGGCGAAAAACGAGCTGATTGCTCGTCGAATCCCAGTATGTCGCTCCACGTCGAATTTTTTCGTTATTTAATATTCAATATTTAAATAAAATAAAATTTCGTTGTATAATGGCCGACGTAAATTCCGTTAAATAAAAGAAACACCGTTTCTTTTCTTATTTTTCTTTTCTTTATTTATAGGTACTGTGTTGGTTACCTTGTTATCCTTTTCTTGTCTAAGTGCTCAACGTCTTACGTGTAATCCTCTAGTTCTCGTCACTGGTCACCAGATGAAGGTCGGTTGACCCTTCATTGTATATCCGCTTCAAATAATTAAATCCGTAGAGGTTTCAAAACATTTATTTGACCTGTAAAGCACTGAAGGAACTGATCGTTTACATTAGGACTAGTGATTCCGCGATCACTAACAATATGTACAATGACTATTTGTCTATAAACTGCAAGACTGTTCTTTACTAGATTTATAACATGAATGTGTTTAGCTGTTGACACTGCTAAGTCATAACAAAGAAGGTGTCAAATACTATTCAGACAGCACGTTCTAAACTGAGCTGTTCGCTATTCAAAAGACATAGAAAATACAACAAGTGGCAAAGAGGTTCTAGTCGCCACATGTTATTTCTATTTTGCACTTATGTTCCAACCTAATTTATGATAAGTGGCAATTCCTACAGTTTAAAAATAACGAAAATTTATTAAATACTATTTGATTTGCATAAAACTTCTATTAATTTTAGTATGTATCCACATAACGATGAGGGGACAATAATAGGTAATTTTCCCTGTCAATAAAAGGTTTACCTATGCCAACATTTGGATATTTCAGACATTTTCTTTTTAACGTCAAAATATTTATTAAAGTGCTTTGATTTGTAATAAAAATAACCTTAAAACATTCTCTTAACCTTATTTAAGGGATATCGATTCCCATGACGTTGCTTAAATTAAAAGAAAATGCCTTTTTTGAATGGTTTAGTACAGCTACTCCTTAAGGTGTCAATATTTGGTTAGTTTACCCTAGGTACTTATGAATCTATGTGAATACACTAGAAGTGATCGCTATATCAGTTTAGTGTTACATTTGAATCAATACTTGTGGTGGATGTGGGGGTGTGCACAATTATTAACTATTCCCTGAACTAGGTAGATCCTGTATCTAAGGGGATAGTGCTCAGCCAAGTCGCAAAATTTTATAACCCATACATAAAATATTTCGTATATGAAAGGTGCTTTGATAGCTATTTCATGTAGGTATAGTAGGGATACAAAATTTGTGTGAGTGTGTTTGTGTGTGTGTGTGTGTGTGTGTGTGTGTGTGTGTGTGTGTGTGTGTTTACATAGGTGCATAAGTCAAGGTGGGGGAAAAGAATCATGTATGTTCATTGAACTATTTAAGGAACTGCAACATCGATATAAACTGCAAGCATAAGATTTTCGGTCTCTTGGTAGTCCAGCTGCAGTAACCATTTTTTAACATTAGACTTTGTTTTATGTTTATTTAAGCGTAGAATATTACAACTATTATTTATTTTATTGTACAGATAAGAGCTGATGACATAATGTTCTCTCTCTCTCTTTGCAAAAGTTGTTTTATGGGATATTGTAGGACAAGCTAATTTCTGTCTGCATCTACGAGTATCAGGTGTGAGTGGAGAAACATGTCGATGCTTTCTAAGGATCGTCTCGACCACAAAGAGCTGTCGGACAGTAAGCACTTGGCAATCCGTATATATTTGTGTTGTCGGGTATCTGTAAGGTTTCCTAGTCATCACCTTGAGGGCGGCTCTTTGGGCCCTCTCTAGCTCAATAAACAATGATTTAGCCGCTCCACCCCACACCGGTATACAATAAAGAATGACGGATTGGCACAAGGCACTGATTCTCTTAGATTTTTGAACATGTAGATGTGACTTCATAATCTAGTTTTAACTTTGCTGAGTTGTTTATCCCACCCCGTTCATCGATCTGTACTCCCAGATATTGTACCTTTTTTGTAGGTGATATGCTTTCGCAATTGCAATTTTGGTGTTTATCTAAACAGGTATGTGCAAATTATGTTGAGGTTGGGTGTTTTTTCTAATTGAAAAACTAACGTAAGTAATTGGTTTTATTTACGTTTAATGTTAATTGATTCGACTTTAACCAGATTATTATTTGTCTATGACAATTTTCAGCATTTTCTTTGACAATTTCCCAACTTGAGCCGTGTACAACAATGGCAGTGTCATCTGCGTATGTGTATATCGTCGTATTTGGTGAGTGATTTTACAAAGGTCGTTTAGATAAATTTTGAATAAGGTCGGAGATAATGTACTGCCCTGTGGGACACCGTATGTTATTACTTGTTCGTCACTGAGGTAGGAATCAATGTTTACTTGCTGTGTTATATTTGTTAAGAAGCCTTTGAGCATAAGAAGTGGACTGACGTTTCGGTGTTGAAAACTACGTCATATTCCACACCAATCTGGTAAGATTGCAAGTCGTGCTGGGCCTGCAGTTATAAGATCGATCACTGTTGCTAGAACATTGACTGTATATCTACATGTTGGCTTAGTTTGTTTATTGAAGAGAAACTTCTTATGCGACTTCCAAAAATGTTATCACATAACGCGTTAAGCGTTAAATGATAGGTGATAGGCGTTAAGTGATAGGTGTTAAACGATAGGCGATAGGCGTAAATTTGTTAAGGTTATGAAAGCGCTCATGTGACGCCGTCACTGAGTGAGTGGGTGAGTGGGTGAGTGGGTGAATGGGTGAGTGGGTGAGTGGGTGAGTGGGTGAGTGGGTGAGTGGGTGAGTGGGTGAGTGGGTGAGTGGGTGAGTGGGTGAGTGAGTGAGTGATTGAGTGAGTGAGTGAGTGAGTGTGAGCTGAGCTGAGCTGAGCTGAGCTGAGTTGAGTTGAGTTATAGTGTGTGTGTGTGTGTGTGTGTGTGTGTGAGTGAGTGAGGGACCGACCGACCGACCGACCGATCGACTGAGCGAGAATGAAGATTCACTTCTTCCGCGCGGAGGGACTCCACGCACGCACATTTTTTTTTTAGTCGACTTGTCGTTTTGGTGACGAGATGTTTAGGACGTTCACATGATGATAAGCGGCACGCGAATGAGAGCATGAGCCGAAGCGAAATTATAAAGTGAGAATTTTTTTTTTAACGATTTATACCTTGAAATTATAAATTTGTCTTAAAGGATAACGTTGAGGCACTTGTGAGAGATGAAATAATTTATTAAACTTTGATAAAATTAAACACGAACCGAGAGCGGGAATATTTCAAGATCTAAGTCGGTTTCAAAGAGATTTTGAGAGATGCCGGGTAATTGATATCAATTAAGGGTTGCGCCGGAGGCGGCTCGCCGCCGCAGGCCGATCACAATGGACTATCTCGGCCAAGATATAGCCTCGGGAAACTCGTCTCTTCTACTCGTTGAGATCGACGAAGCTCTGATAAATTGTTTTTGGTGAACTTCGTTAATTTTGCACGGTGGCTGCTTTATAATTATACTGTGGAAATATGCAATTAAAGAATCGTATAATATTTTGAAGCATATGCTTTCTGATTTTTTCTGCTACCGCCTTACTTTTAATGTCCACGTTCATGAATAGCTATGGAATATTTAAGATCATTTTTAAAGCGTATTTAATCAATATAACTTCAACAAATTATAGCAAATATGAAAGATGGTGTAAGATTTTTTTTATAGGTTGTGTTATTTATATTCAAGTGAGTGACAAGACAAGCGAGACCTTCGCCTGATGGTAAGCGACTCACCAGCCTGAAGACAGTTGCATTACACTGTCGCTCGTCACGCTTTTAAGTCTCTTGTGTCCGGTAATTTTCTAGCTACAATGCACTTCACCCGTTGCCGTTAGGTGCCGGGTTGGAATTGCATCCCCCATCTCCTTTCGTTGAGTGTTGTAAGAGACGACTAAGCGAGAACAAGAAAACGGGCAGCAGCGTCTTTCTTTTGGATTTATCTTCCACCTATACTGCGATCCCCAAGCCGCCTGCCAAGCGTCGGGATTATGGCAACCCCTCCCTTCTAAGGGAGAGGCCTTTAGTTCAGCAGTGGACGTCAGCTGCTGATGACGACAATGCCCTTCACACCGGAACACGTTAACAAATTGCTGCTTGTGGTATCTTCCTGGGTGGTCCCTCACACGAGGTACGTACGTACCTACCAGCTAGTACTCTTAAAGTTCTTAAATCAAACCCCAAATACATTGTTTAGTTAGCGACATTAATATTGTTCAGCAAAGTCCAAGAAGGTTGAGATGTCGGTCATGTTTCGTTAATGGAGATTTAAACGGCCAAGGGGCAGCTTCGCGTGAATATGGAGAGGGTAGTTAAGGAGTTTTAACGACTGAGGACGCGGTGAGTTTTGAAGTGTCCTCAGTAATTCAAGTGGGAACTTGCAAAATGTTCTTTTAGTAATTACGGCACTAAATAATGATAGCTACATGAAGATTTTTTTGTTGTAAAACTCGAACTTTCAAATGTTTTTACTAAAAGGATCATGGGAAAAAGTGTCCCCACCATCCAACAGATTTGAAATAAGTGCCATTTGAAGCGTCTCCTAGGATAGATATTTACTTATTTATCTGAAAATGAAGTGTTTCCTTTTGCTAAGGAGCTAAGATATTAAGCTTGCCAAGTCTTACTGCACCGAGCACCTTCGTCAAGGCCTTTATAATATAGAATTATACCGTGATAACGAGTTAAACGATTTACCGCGATGCAATATCCTGCTAAATAATGTTTGGCTAGTCAGAGTACGGATTCAGTCGAGCCATGTCCGTTCACGTATTTATTGTCGTTATATTTAAATAGACCGGGATTTGGCTGACAGACATGCTATTGCTTATTAGTATTGCACTTGCCTTACAGGCAATCGCAATGTGGGAAGTTGTGCGCAGATAATATCTATTGTATGGTATATGGGATTTTGTCGTCATATTGACTTTAATGCACCAGCACAAATGCTCAATAATATTGTAATAGACGACTTAATGTAATTGTTAGTACAGTCAAGAGCACGTCAAGCTCGACACTTTGGACTAGCCCTGTTCTTTTTATGGCACGCAGTATAAATCAGAGCTTAACTTAAGTTCAGCTGCTACTAGCTTAAGCTAGTAGTGTATCATTTGACATGCTTTTGGCTGTACTAAAAAGTTAATTGGTATATTAACTAACTTAAACACTGTTATTATTACCTACTCAATGATTTCCAATTTGATTTTTTTATCTATACTTACTGTAACAGGTCCAATTCTGTACATTGAAGATATTATTTTGAAAATTATATTTGGAGGGCATTCTATAATCGATACTGAGGCCGAAAATGTATTTTTTTTAATTTTTTCTGTCTCTCTGTATCACGGCTGAGCATCACGCCGAAACTACTGAATGGATTCAAATGAAACTTGGCATGATTTGAGATCTTACTACGAGGTAGGACATAGGATACTTTTTATCCCGTAATCTAGCACGGTTCTTTTGGGAGAGGGGATTAAAGTCAAAATGGGTACTTGGTTATACGCTTGGTCCGATTTTATCAATTTTTCTTTATAATATAATAAATATTAGTAAGGAAACACTCATAGAGAGTTGTTATCAAGGTTTTGTAATCGATCGGGTTAAGCAACGTTGGGTAAGGTCATTAAATAGATGGGTGACCGTTTAACGCCATTTGAACTAAACGGGTCCGTACTTCGGAGAGCAAGTAAAAAGTGGGTCCCAGTTTTTAACCGACTATAAAAAAGGAGGTTATGTATTCGATGCGAATGTCTGTTATTAAAAGTTTAGTTAACGTAAAAATAGCGCAGGCGGAGCTGCGTGGGTCAGCTAGTTTATTCTCCCTCCCCTCTCCCAAAAGAACCGTGCTAGATTACGGGATAAAAAGTATCCTATGTCCTACCTCGTAGTAAGATCTCAAATCATGCCAAGTTTCATTTGAATCCATTCAGTAGTTTCGGCGTGATGCGCAGCCGTGATACAGACAGACAGACAGACAAAAATTTAAAAAATTACAAGTCACTATAAGAGAATTATGTTCATATTATTTACATTTTTTTTTCAGTTAACAAAATGTGTCAGTCCGGGGAACGTCTGAAAGTATATAGTAGAACGTCTGATAGTATATATAGGTATCTTACTTTCTTATGCTTTTGGGAATCATACTTATTTTCATCACAGGTTTGAACAATCGGAAAAGGAATCGTTATTGGTGAATTGAAATAGGTGCAAGTAAACTAGAAATAATGTGTTGTTTGCATTTGAAGTGGAACGGGACCGTGGAATGAACTCTGGTAGGCTATAATGACGGACTTTTAGAGTAATCGTAATAAAAAATGTAATTTATCGATTCGAGGCTGGCAGCAGTGATCTCTGAAGTTCGATCAATTCACTACTATATTTTTTGCAGACATTAGAAAACGAACTTTGAAACTGATGACTGAATGACCCTGATCTGTCAACCAACTACTGGTTAAGATCGAATCATCGAGTCCAAATTCGATGCGTTTACGTTTATTTATGCAGAGTTCCTGTGACCATCTCCTGCTATGGAGCAGGACATGGTCACAGGAACTCTGCATAAATGACTGTGACGATGGCGTCACACCCTTACCATCATTTTTCTACCAACTGCTCGTCGAGACCTGTCTAACGAGTTCCAATTCAGTGGTTCTACATTTAATGGTGCAGAGATCATGTAACCAACTTAATACTCCATCATCAGACACTGTTCATTTTTCTATAAACTACTCGACGAGACCTATTCATCATCATTAGCATTATCAGCCAGAAGACCTCCTGAATATAGGCCCTCCCCCTTGGAATGCTACAATGAACAACAATTATTGGTTATTTGTATCCACCGGTTACGCGCACAATGTCCTCTGTCCACCTGGTGGAAGGGTTGCCTACATTGCGTCTTCTGGTGCGTGGTCACAATTCGAAAACCTTTCTTTCCCATCGTTTATCGTTTCTTCGAGCGATGTGGCCTGGATTCTTCGAGTGACCTCTTTGTCATAGTAGGATCAACCTAACTGGATAGTTCATCCTAGGTATACATAGTGGTAACAACTTTCGGTGTTACTTTGAATATATCATTGGCAAAGTAAAGTTGAGTGACGAATTTGCCATTGATGTTGATGCCGAATCCTTTCTAGTCCAATAGTTTCAAAACGTCCTACAATACCTTCGTGAACAGTTTCGGAAAAAAATAACATCTCCCTGTTGCACATCTTTCTGTACTGGGATCGGTTTCGTGCTCTCGTCCTGTAGTCGAATCGACGCAGTGGCGTTTCTATACAAACACTTCGACACTTCAATATCATCATCATCATTAGCAGCCGATAGACGTCCACTGCTGAACAAAGGCCTCCCCCAAAGGGAGGGGTTGCCATAATCCCCACGCCTGGCGGGCGGGTTGGGGATCGATATACCCAGTCAATTTGGCATTCCTGGAGGAACTGCAATACTACCCAGGTCTCGAATGAATCGAAGGCTTTTTTGTAGTCCACAAACATAATGACCGATTATATTTCTCAGTCATCTGTATAATCTGGCGGAGCATATGAATGTCACAACAAGGCGCTAGGTGAAGACGGAATCACAACAGAACTTCTGAGAGTGGGTGGAATCCCGATACTTTTAGTCCTCCAGAAGTTATTCAATTCCGTCTTACTCGAGGGTACTACGCCACAAGCATGGCACAGAAGTGTGGCAGTGATTTTCTTCAAAAAAGGTGATAACACCTTATTGGAGAATTATAGACCTATCTCACTCCTGAGGCATGTGTACAAGCTGTTTTCGAGAGTCATTACGAATCGTCTCGAGCGTAGGTTTGATGACTTCCTGCCTCCCGAGGCTGGAAGACATCCCTTGTTCGGGAACAAGCCGGGTTCCGAAAAGGCTTAAGTACCGTAAACCACATTCATACGCTCCGCCAGATTACACAGAAGACCGAGGAGTATAATCAGCCATTATGTCTAGCGTTTGTGGACTACGAGAAAGCCTTCGATTCAATCGAGACCTGGGCAGTATTGCAGTCTCTCCAGCGGTGCCGCATTGACTATAGGTACATCGAAGAGTTGAAGTGTTTGTACAGCAACGCCACCATGTCGATCCGACTGCAGGACGAGAGCACGAAACCAATCCTATTGCAGCGAGGTGTGAGACAGGGAGACGTTATTTCTCCGAAAATGTTCACGAACACATTGGAGGACGTTTTCAAGCTCTTGGACTGGAACGGATTCGGCATCAACATCAATGGCGAATACATCACTCACCTTCGTTTTTCCGATGATATAGTCATTATGGCAGAGTCGCTGGAGGACCTCAATACGATGCTCAGCGACCTCAGTAGCGTTTCCCAACAGGTGGGTCTTAAAATGAACATGGATAAGACGAAGATCATGTCTAATGTCCATGTTACCCCGTAGTCGTACCGGTAGTTGTTGGGAACAATAATACAATCAATCATCAATCGATCGATACAATCGAAGTTCTTGACCACTACGTATACCTAGAACAAACTATCCAGTTAGGTCCGTCCAACTTCGACAAAGAGGTCACCCGAAGAATCCAACTCGGATGGGCAGCGTTCGGGAAACTACGCAATATCTTCTCGTCCGAAATACCGCAGTGCCTGAAGACGAAGGTTTTTAACCAGTGTGTGTTGCTAGTGGTGATAACCGTTGGGGAAGAAAGGTTATCGAGTGGCGACCACGAACCGGAAGACGCACCATTGGCAGGCCTCTCACTAGGTGGACAGACGACATTGTGCGCGTCGCAAGTAACCAATGGATGCAAATAGCCAATTGTCGTTCATTGTGGCGTTCCAAGGGGGAGGCCTATGTTCAGCAGTGGATGTCTTCCGGCTGATGATTATGATAATGACTCGGTCCAACGAGTCCAAAATCGGTGGGTCTACGTTTAATAGTGCAGAGATCCTGTGACTGTACGTCAGACCCTGATCACCATTTTTGTACCAACTACTCGGCGAGACTTATCCAACGAGTCCAAATTCGTTGAGTCTACGTTTAATGGTACAGAGATCCTGGGATCACCTTCTGCACTATCATTAGACCCTGATCACCATCTTTCTAACAACTACTCGTTGAGACCTATCAACGAGTTCAAATTCGGTGTGTCCACGTTTATTCGTGGAGAGATCCTGGGTCTATCATTCCATCATTAAACCGTGGTGATGTTACCACTTACTCTTTAGTATCATCGGATTTAGGTACTCATGAATTTTTCGTGGCTTTCAGACGAATGGAAGTTATAGAAAATGTCTTTTGTATATCTAATATGCCTGCATCGATTTGGACAAGAGCTCATGGTCTTCAAACGGCTAAACCGGTTTTCGTGTAACATAGCTAAGAACCATCTGGCTTAAACTAGCTTTCAAATAAAATAAAACAGCATTCAAATCCGTCTACTTGTTGGAGCACTACGACGCCATAGACAGACAGACGAACAGACATAGTCGTCAGACTTATAACACCTTTTTGGTGGGTGTCAATCCGTTTAGGCCGAAAAGTATTTTATAGTAGTTGTAAATAAAGTCTTAAAATAATTACAAAATTTGGTTTTTTTTCGCCATGTCTAATTTATTACTTGCTCTACTTACAGGATATTTTTTTATAAAAAATGAACCGACTTCAATTCTTCGGTTTATTTTTTTTAACGATTATAATTTACGGCGTTTTTAAAAAAAAATCTGACCCGCTTTTTTTTTGTTTTTTCTGGAGCTACTTATACGAGCAAAATATTTTTTTATGGAAGATATTTTCAAATAGGTTAATAATTGCCAGTGTTATGCGCAAACATTCATAAAAAATACATATACAGTGGATTTGAGAACCTCTTTCTTTTTTGAAGTCGGTTAAAAATAAATTATTACAACAATGAATGCACGACGGGCCTGTCTAGTTGTAAGACACCTGCTACTCAATAGGTCGTGAGTTCGATTCCCACCAAGTGTGTGAGTTTTATTTATCTATTTTAAGTATGTATTTCCAAAAAAATAAGTTTATAAGTATTTGTATCAGTCAAGCATCTATGTTATTTATCTTTTTATGTATGTATTATAAAAAAATATATATTATTAACAGCGCCATCTATTGTTTAAATTCGATTTATTGATCGCGGCGTTCGTCAGCTTGTAGTAGTTCATTATTTTACCGCAAATGGCATCGCGCTGGATTATCGGAGAATAAGAGGGCGTGACACGGGGGCGTGACTGAAACATCGAAACGTGGAAAGTTTTTAGGTCTTGTCAGCCTCTTAACTGGCTAACTACGACGTCTAGTTATAAAAAAGTTTCAGCGACTGTGTTAACAAAAGTTCAACATGGGACTTTGTGCTTCTCATGTTAGCTAACTTCTTACGTTAATTAATTTGGAAGAGACATAGAGATACTATCGGAATATTAATGAAATGTGTACGGATTTCAATTACTACTTCATGCTAATTTTAATGCAAGGAAAAGATTGAAATGAGAAGATAATTTTCAAAATAAATGTAAGTAATTTTAATGGTTATTCAGCGATCATTTTTCTAGACATCTTTCAAGAGTTTTACGTGTTGATGTTGCTTTTAATCCAAACTAGGTAATCCCGTGGATTCACGTCCACTGCTGAACAAAGGCCTGCCCCTTAGAAGGAAAGGGTTGCCGTAATCTCCATGCTTGGCAGGCGGCTTGGGGATCGCAGTATAGGTGGTAGGTTAATCCAATAGAACGATGCTGCCCGTCTTTTTGGTTTCCCTTAGTCGCCTCTTACGTACACCCAACGGGAGGAGATGGGTGGGTGCTATTCTTACCCGGACACCCCACGGGGACGTTGTTACAATGCCCTGGTTTTAAATAAGTAAGTACATTATTTTTTTAGAGAATATAAAGAACTTAGAAGAGAAATCTCTAAATTGTGTAAAACAAAATCGCTATCCGCGCCTGCCTGTCTGTCCTGTTTTTTTGGATTATACTTCATTTTAAACCCCGACCAAACGAGAGGTGTTACTTATATGTTTGATGCCTCATCATCATCATCATCATCAGCCGGAAGACGTCCACTGCTGAACATAAGCCTCCTCCTTAGAACGCCACAATGAACGACAATTGGCTATTTGCATCCACCGGTTACCTGCGACGCGCACAATGTCGTCTGTCCACCTAGTGGGAGGCCTGCCTACGCTGCGTCTTCCGGTTCGTGGTCGCCACTCGAGAACCTTTCTTCTTTCTTTCTTCTTCTTCTTTCTTTCTTTTGTTTGATGCCTATGTCTGTCTAATTCTTGTAATTTAAAAGCTGGCTTAATGGAGATAGTTCTTAACTATGTTTCATGAAAATCAGTTTAGCCGTTACGTAACTTTCCGTACTTCCACTTGTCGGAAAGATGAAATTTAGAAGAAAGAATATGGTAACCTTCACCAGGGTCTTCTGAGAACGTTGTCACAGCATCTCTGCACCAATAAAAGTAGACCTACCGAATTTGGGTAGGTCTCGACGAGTAGTCTGTAAAAAGATGGTGGACCGAGCGAGGTCCGGGTCTGGTATTGGATCAGGAAAATCATTTCAGGAGTTTGTTCTTCAAGTCGTTTTTTTTTTAAATTTTTAGATGTATACTACGAATACCTAAGTAATTAATTTCATCATCTGAATAGTTAAGACTCAGTCTGATGGAGAACTGATATCTTCCGACTTTTTTTTATTTGGAACAGCTTCTATATACGGTTGCAGTAATCACGTCGGGTCACCAGTGTGTAGTCGGAGCGGCGGCGGTGCTAAAGGGAGAATCCTCCGACCGAGCGAGGTGTGATGCTCCGTCAGGGCCGAAGTCTCCTACAGTTGATGTTGAGATGTTGTATATATTGTTAGCGTACGTTGAATCTTCGCTTGCGAGATTCAGGATTGTTCATCTGTAAGGTCGCTACGACATTGTGCGCGTCGCAGGTAACCGGTGGATGCAAATAGCCAATTGTCGTTCATTGTGGCGTTCTAAGAGGGAGGCCTATATTCAGCAGTGGACGTCTTCCGGCTGATGATGATGATGATGATGAAGGTCGCTACTTGTTTCAAAATAATAAGTTCTGTACTAGTAAGTATATCTTTATAATATCATGTAGTTCACTAAGTACTAGAAGCCGTTTATTTTTCAAGTTTAAATAGTCGTTGCCTAACTGAAGTTCGGTGAAGCTGCTGTCGAGGTATGCTTCGACTAAAAGGGGTGAGCGTTTGTATCTAATTGTTTTTCATTAGCTAACGAGTTACAATTGGGTCTGACTCGAGTTCAATTTATTGAACCAGTGAGTTCTAGTTTCGAATTTCACTTCGTTTGTTTGTGTAATTGCCGGTTTTCTAAATTAAATTCTAATGGTCACGCCAGACGCAGATATTATTTTCACAAATTAAAAAATTGTAGAGATGAAGGTCGGGAAAAATTCTAAATCTATGGTAGAGACAGTAAATCGGTATACTACACAAAGGTCTTGCACTCGCTCTAATCGTTAATTTCAAGTAGGCCAAAATTAGCACTGTCGAATTATCATATCTTATCGAAAAAAATACAAAAAAAAACTACCACCGGATCACAGCGCGGCCTCAGCTGAGGAGATCAGGCAAGAAACTCAGTGGGCTTGTCATTTTTTGTAGTTTTTTCTTTTCAACATCGTGTGTATATCTGGTTTTTACAAAAAAAAAAAACAGTGCCAATGTGTTTTTATCGGATTTAAGCGTTCAAGTCGCTAAAAGTGATCTCCACTGTTGTATTATAGTTGTTAATATTGTGTGTACATCAACGCCGTAACGTGTCGTCATTCAAGGGCAGTAAGACAGCAGCAGTGTTTGACAGTTAAGGGTTAATTTCAAGTAGGCCAAAATTAGCACTGTCGAATTATCATATCTTATCGAAAAAAATACAAAAAAAAACTACCACCGGATCACAGCGCGGCCTCAGCTGAGGAGATCAGGCAAGAAACTCAGTGGGCTTGTCATTTTTTGTAGTTTTTTCTTTTCAACATCGTGTGTATATCTGGTTTTTACAAAAAAAAAAACAGTGCCAATGTGTTTTTATCGGATTTAAGCGTTCAAGTCGCTAAAAGTGATCTCCACTGTTGTATTATAGTTGTTAATATTGTGTGTACATCAACGCCGTAACGTGTCGTCATTCAAGGGCAGTAAGACAGCAGCAGTGTTTGACAGTTAAGGGCTATAGGTGCCTTCCGACTGTGACATGACTATCTCATGTTATGGTCTCTTAGCATGGTTTATTGGGGTTGGCGATTTGTGGCCTATGGAAGCACTGCCCTGCTTTTATATTTTGGTTCCAAATGATCTAATATTGTTTAATGGAAGCCTATTTGCAGTTTGAAATAAATACGTGTAAAATACATCTGTTCTAAACTATTAGAAGTTAAATAAGTTATACCAAATACAAATAGTTTATAACTAAAATGTAAAGCTTTACGCAAAAGGAAAATGGGACGCGGAAATTTACATACATAGTATGAGATTAAGAGGCAGTAAGCCCAGTTTAGGTTTTAATCCGGCCCATTATTAGGGTCATAATATGACCCTCATATTATGATAATGTGGTAAATGTAGATATGTAGGTACTATTGGGCGGCAAAGTGTTTGGAAACATTTTAGACCCAGGATTAAATTGAAAGTAGACAAAAAAGTTCAAAAACAAAAAAAACATTACATATACTAGCTGACCCGCGCAGAGCTTCGCCCTTGCTTTTTCCGACACTTCCAACAATTATCGTTATATTTTAACCAATTTACACATAACCTTGACAAATTATATATCTAAACATTCCTCATGAATCACTCTATCTATTGGCGAAAACCGCATGTAAATCCGTTCTGTAGTTTTTGAGTTTATCCCGAACATAAAGACAGGCAGACGCGGCGGAGAACTTTTTTATAAATGTGGTGATGTTAGCGTTAGGGCGGAAACGTAGGGCGTGAATGTATCGACGTAGTAATTAAATGAAGTACTTTTTAACCGTGTATTTAAAATACACAGCGCGCAAGAGATGATAAGTGTTTACGGTGCAGACTTTATGAAATTCCAAACTCCTGGGCTTGTCGGTAACTTTCTTTTGACAAGTTCCTCGATACCCGCCCAGAGGGTGTTCCATAGAAAGTTCCTACCACCCTGCCGTATTTGCGAAGGAAATTTGAGCACAATTATTTATATGCTGTGCTTTCAATATATACTTTTCGGAGTGAAGGCAATTCACTTGAGCTTGTAAATTATTCTTAGTGTGTATCTAACTTAGACGACTTGTGATAAAATTTAATATTTAACATATTAAATTTTATTACATATTATGCTTTGTGTCTTGCCTGACGAGGCACTGCTTAACAGCAGAAGGTAAATGTTAAACGTGAGCCACTGTGATTTTGGATCGGTCATGCTCGCCATCGAAAAGTCTTTGCTTGTGGCTTCGTGCTGGCGGGTCACCCCCTTCCCTCCAATATGGTTGAGGGGAGTGATGGCTGCTGCTCGAGTCAACTCGTGCGCGGGTGCTGCTTGGGGGGACTGGTCCGACTACTATCCCTTTGGAATTTTAGTTTGTTGTATTTTCGTCGTATTTTTTATTTTTATTTGATATTTTGAACGGCAGGACACACTGTCGCTGGTGCTGATTTAATTGTAAAAAACAAACTTTGTTTAAAAAAAAAATGTGAAAAAATGACAAGCCCGCTGAGTTTCTTGCCGGATCTTCTCAGTTGAGGCCGCGTTGTGATCCGGTGGTAGCTTTTAAAAAATTGAATTGATTTGAAATAAAAATTTTGAATCTTTAATAAAAATTATCAAACTTCGGAGATAAAGGGAGGAACGGTATTTTTTTGACATTTTTTTTATTATAAGCCAAAACTACGTAACATTAACCAAAATAAAAATCTGTTTTGAGATGTGCAAATGAAGCCCTTTCATATGATTTCATTCAATATGTTCAAATCCGATATGTTCGATGTGCTCAATCCTTGCTGTCTTTTAAAGAAATGGTCAAAGACAGCCTATTATCTGAGCCTATAAATTCCTGATAGACTGTTTTTACTTCTTTTTAATGTATATATTAATTACTATTAGATATTGTAATATATAATTACTGATACATACCTATATATACTTATAATGTGTATAATATGTACAATTTAAGGTATGTTCCAAAGTAAGTACCTACACCACTATACCACTACACACCACCCAAACAGTTCAGTTTCTTCTTTTTAAAGTTTTGGTTATCTGGAAGAAATCTCTATTAGCGATATGACCGCCATCTGTACCTAATTTAAGTTATTTTCTAAGTTTTCTGTATGTTTTACTTTGGTGTGCAAATAGAGAGATTCTATAGTAGTCTCACTTTGAAATTTTGAAGACCCATTTCGACCCTTACAAAAAAAGTCAAAGAAAATAACTTTTTTTTTAAATTGCGATAAGGTTGGATGAGTAAGATCTAAAATTATTCCAAGTTTCAAATAGATAGCATCAGTGGTTCCTGAAATATATGCAGGTGTGACAGACAGACGAAGTCAGACCATAACTGTTCCATTTTTAACTTTTTATTATTGAACCCTAAAACGCTAAAGAAAACATTGCACCATTGCAGCAAATAATGCTATAATAACAATGGTTTTCCAATGAATAAATTCAACTGCAATTCAATCTACGTTCACAGATACAGTTAGAAAAGAGTTTAATCTAATCCTATTTCCGATACTCAATTTAGCTTCACTTTGGAGTCGGAACCGAAGTCGAACATGAAACGGGGCTAAGTACTTTTACGTTCGATAAGAAATAGTTCAGTGTCTCTTTCACGCCTTTATAATTTTAAGAAACTTACAGTAAATTTACTTTTAGACCCTTACAGTATTTCTTAATACCCGTGGGGTGGCGGGTTAAGAATACCATTCTCCCATCTCCTCCTGTTGGGTGTTCGTAAGAGGCGACTAAGGGAAAACAGGAAGATGGTCAGCAGCGTCTATTGGACTACCTACCATCTATACTGCGATTCCCAAGACGCATGCCAAGCGTGGCAACCCTTATGGATTATGGCAACCCCAGCTCGGGTGCTGATGATGAGTAAATTTTGGCTACAACGATATATTTATTTACATTTTCAAGACAATATTTATCTACTCTGACATTATAACATATTCTGACAGACCGTATCGTAACACATACTTATCACTATCATCACTACCTAGTATATAACTAAGTCGCTTCCCGCTATCTGTCTGTCCCTATGGATCTTTAAAACTACGCAACGGATTTTGATGCGGTTTTTCTTAATAGATTGAGTAATTCAAAAGAAAGGTTTACATGTTTAATACATGCATAATATAGTAGAAAAACACTGATAATTTAAGAGGTTTCTAATGTGATGTCGTAAGTAACCATATTTTTTGCGCTTACATTGCAAACACTGGCTGAACTCTACGAGATAGTTCAAAATAATATACTACAGTATTGTACACCTTAACAAGATCTACAAAAAAGTCCAGGATGGTATATGTTTATCTCTAAGGGATAACCCACAATAACCATTTTTTATCCTTTATTTTTATGAGAAATAATGGCTTATTTACGAAGCGATTTTAAGCAATAACAGTATTCATCCTTATCCAATTAAGTATAAATACAATTCTTACCACCCATGCGAAGCCGGGGCGGGCTGCTAGTTTGGTAGGCAAAGATGCACAGAAAGTGGCTATTTAAGCCCTACACTGGTTTTTCTTCTGTCGAAATTACATCGAGTGTATACGTGTGTCCATAACTGCGACACCTTGTTGCAGATGCTTGGCGGTGACGCTAGTGTCCGCGTCATCGCGAGACAGTACCTACTTGCGCAGTGACCGACACAGGTGTTACGATTTTCAGACCTGTGTGAAACTTAAATGTCGAGACAAGCAACTCGTTCGCCAGATGGTAATTATACACCTGCCTATATACAGCTCACTGCACTGCCAGTTCACCCGAAAGACTAGTGACTAGACTAGTATTTTGTGTCTTGAGGGCGGTAATTTCGCCATCTGCAGTGTCCTTAATTATCAAATCTTCTGTGCAAATGAACTTTGCATGTATTATACGCTCATGTATTATATGTTCATGTATAACCATACCAGTTATAAGTATATTTACTTAATAGCCAGGTATTCGTTGTATAACATGGCCCAGGCAATTTGGTAATGCACGTACCAAACTGTGCTAGGCTACATTCAGTAAATGTGATTATATTAGCTAACTTTTAATACTTTTATGTCTCACTCAAAAGAATATCATATAACATAAAACCGGGTAAGTATGATATACACAAATATTTAGGCCATAGACACTAAAGAATTTAGATCATAATTATCGATCTCTTCCTTAAACAGTATACTTAAAACGGTCTTTACTTTTTTATTATTTATAATCTCTTCCGACTAATTACACAATACCTTAACGCTTCTGACTAGGTTTCGATGTAGCTTTTGCCATAACAATAAACACTCAAAGATTCAAAGATTCAAAATTTTTATTTCAAATCAATTCAATTTTTTAAAAGCTACCACCGGATCACAACGCGGCCTCAACTGAGAAGATCCGGCAAGAAACTCAGCGGGCTTGTCATTTTTTCACATTTTTTTTTAAACAAAGTTTGTTTTTTACAATTAAATCAGCACCAGCGACAGTGTGTCCTGCCGTTCAAAATATCAAATAAAAATAAAAAATACGACGAAAATACAACAAACTAAAATTCCAAAGGGATAGTAGTCGGACCAGTCCCCCCAAGCAGCACCCGCGCACGAGTTGACTCGAGCAGCAGCCATCACTCCCCTCAACCATATTGGAGGGAAGGGGGTGACCCGCCAGCACGAAGCCGCCACAAGCAAAGACTTTTCGATGGCGAGCATGACCGATCCAAAATCACAGTGGCTCACGTTTAACATTTACCTTCTGCTGTTAAGCAGTGCCTCGTCAGGCAAGACACAAAGCATAATATGTAATAAAATTTAATATTTAACATATTACTGCTTAACACAAGCAAAGACTTTTCGATGGCGAGCATGACCGATCCAAAATCACAGTGGCTCACGTTTAACATTTACCTTCTGCTGTTAAGCAGTGCCTCGTCAGGCAAGACACAAAGCATAATATGTAATAAAATTTAATATGTTAAATTTAATATATAAATTTAATATTTAACATATTAAATTTTATTACATATTATGCTTTGTGTCTTGCCTGACGAGGCACTGCTTAACAGCAGAAGGTAAATGTTAAACGTGAGCCACTGTGATTTTGGATCGGTCATGCTCGCCATCGAAAAGTCTTTGCTTGTGGCGGCTAATAAAAATAAAATAATAAAATTTAATATTTAACATATTAAATTTTATTACATATTATGCTTTGTGTCTTGCCTGACGAGGCACTGCTTAACAGCAGAAGGTAAATGTTAAACGTGAGCCACTGTGATTTTGGATCGGTCATGCTCGCCATCGAAAAGTCTTTGCTTGTGGCGGCTTCGTGCTGGCGGGTCACCCCCTTCCCTCCAATATGGTTGAGGGGAGTGATGGCTGCTGCTCGAGTCAACTCGTGCGCGGGTGCTGCTTGGGGGGACTGGTCCGACTACTATCCCTTTGGAATTTTAGTTTGTTGTATTTTCGTCGTATTTTTTATTTTTATTTGATATTTTGAACGGCAGGACACACTGTCGCTGGTGCTGATTTAATTGTAAAAAACAAACTTTGTTTAAAAAAAAAATGTGAAAAAATGACAAGCCCGCTGAGTTTCTTGCCGGATCTTCTCAGTTGAGGCCGCGTTGTGATCCGGTGGTAGCTTTTAAAAAATGGAATTGATTTGAAATAAAAATTTTGAATCTTTGAATCTTTGAGTGTTTATTGTTATGGCAAAAGCTACATCGAAACCTAGTCAGAAGCGTTAAGGTATTGTGTAATTAGTCGGAAGAGATTATAAATAATAAAAAAGTAAAGACCGTTTTAAGTATACTGTTTAAGGAAGAGATCGATAATTATGATCTAAATTCTTTAGTGTCTATGGCCTAAATATTTGTGTATATCATACTTACCCGGTTTTATGTTATATGATATTCTTTTGAGTGAGACATAAAAGTATTAAAAGTTAGCTAATATAATCACATTTACTGAATGTAGCCTAGCACAGTTTGGTACGTGCATTACCAAATTGCCTGGGCCATGTTATACAACGAATACCTGGCTATTAAGTAAATATACTTATAACTGGTATGGTTATACATGAACATATAATACATGAGCGTATAATACATGCAAAGTTCATTTGCACAGAAGATTTGATAATTAAGGACACTGCAGATGGCGAAATTACCGCCCTCAAGACACAAAATACTAGTCTAGTCACTAGTCTTTCGGGTGAACTGGCAGTGCAGTGAGCTGTATATAGGCAGGTGTATAATTACCATCTGGCGAACGAGTTGCTTGTCTCGACATTTAAGTTTCACACAGGTCTGAAAATCGTAACACCTGTGTCGGTCACTGCGCAAGTAGGTACTGTCTCGCGATGACGCGGACACTAGCGTCACCGCCAAGCATCTGCAACAAGGTGTCGCAGTTATGGACACACGTATACACTCGATGTAATTTCGACAGAAGAAAAACCAGTGTAGGGCTTAAATAGCCACTTTCTGTGCATCTTTGCCTACCAAACTAGCAGCCCGCCCCGGCTTCGCATGGGTGGTAAGAATTGTATTTATACTTAATTGGATAAGGATGAATACTGTTATTGCTTAAAATCGCTTCGTAAATAAGCCATTATTTCTCATAAAAATAAAGGATAAAAAATGGTTATTGTGGGTTATCCCTTAGAGATAAACATATACCATCCTGGACTTTTTTGTAGATCTTGTTAAGGTGTACAATACTGTAGTATATTATTTTGAACTATCTCGTAGAGTTCAGCCAGTGTTTGCAATGTAAGCGCAAAAAATATGGTTACTTACGACATCACATTAGAAACCTCTTAAATTATCAGTGTTTTTCTACTATATTATGCATGTATTAAACATTTAAACCTTTCTTTTGAATTACTCAATCTATTAAGAAAAACCGCATCAAAATCCGTTGCGTAGTTTTAAAGATCCATAGGGACAGACAGATAGCGGGAAGCGACTTAGTTATATACTAGGTAGTGATGATAGTGATAAGTATGTGTTACGATTCGGTCTGTCAGAATATGTTATAATGTCAGAGTAGATAAATATTGTCTTGAAAATGTAAATAAATATATCGTTGTAGCCAAAATTTACTCATCATCAGCACCCGAGCTGGGGTTGCCATAATCCATAAGGGTTGCCACGCTTGGCATGCGTCTTGGGAATCGCAGTATAGATGGTAGGTAGTCCAATAGACGCTGCTGACCATCTTCCTGTTTTCCCTTAGTCGCCTCTTACGAACACCCAACAGGAGGAGATGGGAGAATGGTATTCTTAACCCGCCACCCCACGGGTATTAAGAAATACTGTAAGGGTCTAAAAGTAAATTTACTGTAAGTTTCTTAAAATTATAAAGGCGTGAAAGAGACACTGAACTATTTCTTATCGAACGTAAAAGTACTTAGCCCCGTTTCATGTTCGACTTCGGTTCCGACTCCAAAGTGAAGCTAAATTGAGTATCGGAAATAGGATTAGATTAAACTCTTTTCTAACTGTATCTGTGAACGTAGATTGAATTGCAGTTGAATTTATTCATTGGAAAACCATTGTTATTATAGCATTATTTGCTGCAATGGTGCAATGTTTTCTTTAGCGTTTTAGGGTTCAATAATAAAAAGTTAAAAATGGAACAGTTATGGTCTGACTTCGTCTGTCTGTCACACCTGCATATATTTCAGGAACCACTGATGCTATCTATTTGAAACTTGGAATAATTTTAGATCTTACTCATCCAACCTTATCGCAATTTAAAAAAAAAGTTATTTTCTTTGACTTTTTTTGTAAGGGTCGAAATGGGTCTTCAAAATTTCAAAGTGAGACTACTATAGAATCTCTCTATTTGCACACCAAAGTAAAACATACAGAAAACTTAGAAAATAACTTAAATTAGGTACAGATGGCGGTCATATCGCTAATAGAGATTTCTTCCAGATAACCAAAACTTTAAAAAGAAGAAACTGAACTATTTGGGTGGTGTGTAGTGGTATAGTGGTGTAGGTACTTACTTTGGAACATACCTTAAATTGTACATCTTATACACATTATAAGTATATATAGGTATGTATCAGTAATTATATATTACAATATCTAATAGTAATTAATATATACATTAAAAAGAAGTAAAAACAGTCTATCAGGAATTTATAGGCTCAGATAATAGGCTGTCTTTGACCATTTCTTTAAAAGACAGCAAGGATTGAGCACATCGAACATATCGGATTTGAACATATTGAATGAAATCATATGAAAGGGCTTCATTTGCACATCTCAAAACAGATTTTTATTTTGGTTAATGTTACGTAGTTTTGGCTTATAATAAAAAAAATGTCAAAAAAATACCGTTCCTCCCTTTATCTCCGAAGTTTGATAATTTTTTAACTTAAGCGGCACTGCAAATCAAGAGCGGCACTGAAATACAAATGTATATGGGCAGAGGTGTAGTTTACCTGGAGCTCAGTCAACGTCTTTCGAAATTCAAAATGTATTTCAAAATAGATAACAAAATTAACAACAGCTAGTTCATAAAACAGCTTGTGCCCCAAGTTTGGAATTTTAAATAGGTACCGTAAATGATTTATTGCCGACTCGCATTTCGTTATATTTGGAAGCTGGCTCACTGAAAAAGTTCAATATTAAAAAAGTTCAGTGGCCTGTCGATGACTTTTTTTTCGATTTGTATGGAGCAACCCGCAGACACTGTACATAGTTCATAATACATACGATTTCAAAAAAATAATTGATACTAGGTTTTCAGTTTGTACGTGCACTACGAATGATATATTATTTATCAGTACTTATATGTAAATATATCTACTACATATGTGGTGGTCGGTCGTAAAAAAGTAATGGGGAGATACTCTATACCCAGGAGTGGAAATGAGTTTATTTTCTATAACTATCTACAAACTACGAGTTTGAATTTTCAGAGGTATATTAATTGAAAACAACCCTATAAGTTATCTGAACTGTACCTAACACGTGTAATTCCCTCGTCTGGGGATCGAATGAGGGTCATTTGATTAGGTTCGCGTGCCGTGTCTCCAGTATTGGTATCCGCGAATATTATACCGATTCCACTGTCCATTTCGTATATCGTCAAAATTTATTTTAAAATTTTTAATCACTTGATGAAGGTTAACTAAAAGTAATAAAAAGTAAGTAAAAGAGTGTGTTCTGGAGTATGTCTCCGAAACATTAGTAATGCGTCTCTTGAACTAATCTTGAGCTTATTAATTTCAGCTACAGTCACTTTTACAATGAAACGCACCAATGTTGATAATATGGTACTAATCTGGACCCTAATTCTTTATGAACACTTACATTCCGCGCGTAAGTCTTGTCGTGCTAAAACCACGTCAATATCGCCTATTAGATCAGTATTTATTGTTTTTAGGGTTCCATACCTAAAAGGTAAAAAATGAACCCTATATATTTCCGGAACCACTGATGCTATCGATTTAAAACTTACAATCCTCAACCTCAACGAAAATGAAAAAAAAAATCATTTACTTTTTTCATAATGGGGCCAGAAATGGGTCATCAAAATTTTAAAGTGAGACTACTGGTTTCTAAGTAGTACAGTTTTTAGTAATCATAAAAAAACCTCGACAAACAAACTTAGTTTTGCGGTTTTTTTTTTTTGCTATCTGAGGTGTTACATGAATAGTAAGATTACTTTAATACGTCCAAAGATGGTATGAAGCCCTCAGTGCGTGAGTCCGACTCGAACTTAACCGGTATTTTTTTTTTATGTCGAAAGCCGGTAATAGTAGGTACATGTAGTTTATAAATTCATAATAAAGTAACTCCATTATAACAATTTAAACCAGGTTCCGTAGGCAAGATTCAAGCGTGGAATCTGAAAATGGTCATAGAGAATCAGGGCCCTCGATGGTCCCTCGCATATAGGACTCACGTACTAGATGGTAACTAGTAAAAAAATATCGTAGGCCGCCTTGGGCATGACCTTATCACTAATAGTGATCTCTACCAGGCAACTTTTGGATGGATAGGACCTTTAATATTCCATAATTATAAATTGATACCAAAAACTAATTAAGTTTCACAAGTTTCACCTTTTCCTTGTAAATTCATCAATATCAATAATAATATGAAAATGGATCGCTTTAATTACTTGTAGTTTTTGTTTGGCTTCAATTTACATAATCAACGTGACGAACGTGCTAATAATTATTGGAGGTAGGTACTAGAACAGTCTGCCGAAGTGTAGCTAAGGACGACTTTATCGATTAGTAGATTGGTTACGAATTGAAAATGTCTAGCGGTCGGATCGGGGAGGCGTCACGTGGAAGGCCCTTCGTTATAGACCAGCGCTAATTAAGAAGTTTCCCCTTCGATCAGTCCAAATTTTATTACGACATCGTCAGGGCTGGCCCAAAAAGCTTGCGAAATTAAATTAGTCCAAACGACGAATCAGATTTCCAATTTTAAGGTTAAGATGACACCCGCCCAAAGAAACTCTACCTGTAGTAAATTCTCAGCCTCTGTAATTAAAGGTCATTAGAGTTAGGGTCGAATTATTACAGTTTCTGAAATACAGCGATGGCTCTATATACATAGGTACGGTCAGCCAAAAATGTGGTTTACCACCCTACGGTTGAAGTTCATATGCACATCATAAAACAATAAGGTTGATTTTCCCTTGCAATTATTCATACAGTTACTAATGCTCTCTTTATCGTTAACGTCAACACTTTGACTTATGGTCCTAGTTTAAATTGCCGCATCTGATAGAAATGTTCAACCTTACTGTTATTTTGATTGCATAGGAAGTTTTGTCAAAACTGGTAAAGCACTTTCTTGGCCGACCGTACCTACCTACAATTAGCAATAAGTATAATATGTAAAGAAAAAAAATATATTTTATTTTATTTGCATTTTCTATGTAAAGGGTAGGCAAAGTACGGGTGTAAAGACAGACCCTATTAACCCTCGGTTATCCCTGCTTATCACAAGGGACTTGAGTTGTCAATAGGTATTTTAAGTAAGCTCAGCCTATGCTAGACTTCAACTCTATAAACCCTTATTTCTAATTCTAAAACAAGTTATAGCTGAACAGTAATTAAGTAAAAGAATTTTTAATATTAAAATTTTCTAGGATGCTTAATTTTAATTATAATTCATACTCTAAAAGTTATGAAAATATAGACTAGCTTATAGAGCTTTTTACAGATCTCAGTCAGTTGAAGCTTGAGACCGCGTCGAGTGCGAGCTTTTGTTAAAATAAATGTTGACTATACGAAAGTGCTATCGTAGAGCCTATTTGAATTTGCCTATTTATGCCCCCTCCTCCTTCAAAAGATGTTAGCCAAAAAGCACCACTTTTGTTTCTTTTTATTCCTCTGATGAGCAATGTTGCCAATGCTTCACGAGGAGTGATTATGGTGGTTGTTGACGGACGACCTTTTGCCCATTTTGTAAACTAGTGCACTTCCATCCACGCTGTATCACACTTATATTAATAAAAATGTCTAATATTTATGGTAACTGAAAAAGTTATCAAAGAATAATAAAATCCGAAGTAGGGGACAAGACCGTGACATGAAATAATGTGAACCTAGCAGAGGGTGAAATTAGACTCATATTACACGAAAATTAATTGTACGGATCTCGAGCGTTCGCAAAATAATCCATTATTATTATCCCCCGGAATTTGGTATAAATTTTGTTATGACATTACCATTCCATCGGTGCTACCTGTTAAAAGCTTAGCGCACAATTTGCGTTGATTGATAGAGTGGTTCATTTATCAACGTCATTTGCCGAATCGACAAAATAAAGCCATCGGGGAGTGGCCCGCCGCTCGTTCCCTTGTTTTATGAGCCGGTTCATTTTAAGATTTTGTGGTTTAGTGTGTAATGGAGGGATATAAATCACGACTATTGCGGTGCTGTTAAGTGGGGCTTGGGAAGAATTATGCGAGCTTTTATTGATTTCGGCTATTTGGCCTTACATGTTTGTACATGCTTATACGTTTAGTTTACGAGAGTTTCTCAGAATTTTCTTATCATTGCCTTGCATCTCTAGTTTTAAGCAGCTTAGGTTTTATTTTCTCTTTATGTGTAGCTTAGTTAGTAAGTTTTAATTCCAGATTTATAGGGCATCAGCCGGTGCCATAGAAGTTTTAATAGTTATTTTAGTAAGTAAATAACAAGTTCAACCACCTTTGCAATAATAACATCTGAAAATGCCGTTTCAGATTTTATTTTCATGCCTTTGCATCAAACTAATCATCTTTATGGTTGATCTTTGTTAAAAATTGAAATTTGAAATATTTCAAAAGTCTAGTAAACTCACGCCGACAAACAACAAACTAAGCATTATTCTGATCGGAGTTCTGATAAACGCTAAATCAATTCTAAAAAAAGGTATTGCTGATTTCTGCAGTGCCATATTACTTAGCTTGTATCGTATAATAAAGCAAAACTAATAACGTAATTTGTACCAAGGGCGTAAAGCAATACCTAACATTATGTAAATTTAAAAATGCTTCGTAAATCCGGACCCTTAATATATTTATAAACCAAATGCGTAACCGTGGCCGATTCAATTTTTTATCAATTACCATTAAGTAAGCTTAATGTCTTATTAATACTTTTTGGGGTTTTGCTTACTAAGCGTTTCGCAATTGCGTGAAGTTAAGCTTTGTATAGGTAGGTATATTTGTTTTTTGATATAGCGTAATGACGCGACTAACGAGGAGTTTTCCTGATGGTAAAAGCATGGACAAGGAGTATATATGTAACAGGCCTATAGGCCTGACCTGACCTGAGACATTTGTTATTAAATCTCTTGAGTCTATTTATTCCATCTACAATGCAATTCACTTCGGAAAACACTTAACATTCTGGCAGAACATCGGACATCGCATTTGTTAAACGTCAGGTAATCAGGATAGTGACAATAATCAACACATAAGAATTTTACGGTCAATTATATTTTATAAACTATCGGATAGTGTTTCCCCTTACAACTGTTCTCGACGACGGTTACAGCACGACTCTCTCGAACGTTGTGACACATTGGTTTATATAGACAAACAGATAAGCTAATCAAGAGTCCTACTTATACAAAAACTATTACATATTTAACATTAATTAATACTATTTAGATTGGAAATTTAATTAGGAGAAATGTCAATCAATAATACATGCAACTAATTTAAATAGTACTCTAATGAGTATTTTGTTACGCCGCCTCATAATGATTATTTTGGAAGCTGTCAAGCGGACGGCGACATAATTATATTTTATTTAGTAGGTAGTTACAAGTATTTAAACACAAAACAAAATAATGTCAAGCTACAGAACATATTAAATCACAAATATAATCAATATATGTAGGTGCACCGAAAAGTTGAGCAGGGACCGGAAGTCTGTAGCACATTGGAATTTGCCCCTGTCTGGATGATATCTTGCATCACGGGCCTGCAGTATATGTAGTTGTTTTTAGAAATTTTAAGTAATAAGAAGTCTTTCTGTTGTGTTAGCTCATACATAGTAATTATAGTGATATTTATGACAAGTTCTAATATAGTAGAACGCCACGCTGTGCAAGTGAGCGTAAGTTAAAAGCACTCGAGCGCGCTAGCTAGGCGTCGGCGACGCGCGCGTCTGCCTTGTGAATGGAAATAGTGGCTGCATTTGTCGGCATCCGGATATATACTGACAAATAGATTAATGAGAAAAATATTAGTACCATCTATGTATACATGTAACGGGAAGACTTGCTGCCAAACCTACAAACGTCAATTATGATTAATGATCATTGTTCCATTTTTTGAAATCGGTCTATTTCGACACTTGAAGTCAATTAATAACTTAATACGCATATAGATATATCAATTATCTCATATGTTATAGTCGAAAATATTCATAAACGACTCCGACAGTCGAAAAAAAAGATTTAAAAAAGTGACTTAATTACAATTAAAGTTAATTTGCGTTTGTGAGTGTGGCAGTTGGACACCTTCACGAGTAATTAGAACTTAGTCGCAGGGATGGGGGTAGATCGAGGTTTGTGGAAGAACGAAGACGAAATTTCAGGCCTTAGCGAAACATTGGGGTACATAACTAGTTACATAAATATCATCAACATTAGCAGCCGATAGACGGCCACTGCTGAACAAAGGCCTCCCCCTTAAAAGGGAGGGGTTGCTAGATTCCCCACGCTTGGCAGGCGGCTTGGGGATCGCAGTATAGGTGGAAGATAAGTCCAAAAAAAAGACGCTACTGCCCGTCTTCCTGATCTCTCTTGGTCTCCTCTTACGACACAATACCAGAGGAGAGGAGATGGGGGGGATGCAACTCTAACCATGCACCCCACTGGTACATACATAAATATACTTACATATATTTAGTAAATAAACTATTTTTGAAAAAATAAAAACCGACTTCAAAGTAAATTATCTAAAAAGCATAAAATAACGAAAATATATTGAAGTCGGTGCTAGCACATCATGTTAACTAAGGCTAGCACGAGCTGACACCGACTTCAATACAACAATAGGCATACCTAGATAACATTTTACTTTAATTTCTCACACATTATTTTAATAATAAAGATCTAAAATAAACAAACTTTTCTTTGCACAAGGATTTTGTACAAATATCAGCAATATTTTTATCAGATGATACATACTCAATATTTATTACATTGTTTCTTACCAAATCCTTTATATAATGCATCCTTATATCTATATGCTTACTTCTTTTAGAATTTTCATTTGACTTTGCTAAACATATTGCTCCTTTATTGTCCATTAACAAAGTTAAATTACAGTCATATTCAAAATCACTTAGTATACCCTTCAAATATACTAATTCTTGAGCACAACAAGCACCAGCAATGTACTCAGATTCTGCTGTTGAAAGTGCTACACAACTTTGTTTTTTAGAGTACCAAAACACTGGGTTTCCACCACATAATATAACACCACCACTAACACTTTTGCGGTCAACAATATCACCTGCCCAGTCCGAGTCTGAATATGCACATAAGTTCAATTCTGGAATATCACTTTTCTGAAATACTAACTTCATATCTTTTGTAGCTTTTATATACTGGAGGATTCTCTTTCCGGCTTTCCAGGTCTGTAAAGTAGGACAATCTAGGTACCTACTTAGATAAGATACTGCAAATTGTAGATCTGGTCTAGATGTAGTTGCTAAATACATGATACTTCCTATAAGCTGTCGATATGGTACATCTATAGTCTTTTCATTTTTATTTAGCTGAAAATTCACCTCCATAGGTGTTGCTATGCCTTTACATTCTAACATCCCAAATTTTTCTAATATCTTCTCAATTGCCTTTTCTTGTTTGATAATTATTTTATTTTCCTCCTGTTTTATTTCCATACCAAGATATCTTTCAATTTGTCCTAAATCTTTTGCATTAAATTCTTTCTTTAATTTCTGAACTATTTTCTCTGTTTCATTTTCCAATCCAATCAATAGAATATCATCTACGAGTATTATAAGCCAAATTTTGCTATCGGTATATAAACAGAAATCATTTAGTGACTGTACCAACCCATTCTTTCTCGCAAATTCATTGAATGTTGCATTCCAACATTTGGGGCTTTCTTTTAGTCCATACAATCCTCTTTTCAGTTTAAGAACTTTTCCTTCTTTGTATTCCTTTCCTTCAGGTATTTTTATATAGACTTCACTCTCCAGGATTCCATTTAGAAAAGCTGTAGGAATATCCATTTGTCTTATTTTATAACCTTCTTGTATTGCCTTTACTAAAAATGATCTTATGGTAGACATTCTTGCTACAGGACTGTACAATATCTCATCCTGATAGTTTTTAATCTGAAAACCACGAGCGACCAATCTGGCTTTCTTAGTGCCATCATCTTTTGTGCGAAAAACCCACTTGGTATCAATAGCTTGCTTTTCCTTAGGTAATTCTGTTTCTTCCCAGGTTTGTAAATTTTCTAATGCTGTTAATTCCTTTTGTATTGCTTCTTTCCATGAACTCTCCTTTATGGCTTCTTCATATGTATCTGGATCATTGCATACTAAGTAACAATATGCTGTATATGTTTCATAATTGTTAAAATAATCAGGTTGTTGTACCTTTCTTCCTGATCTTGTAGTTCTTATGTTTTGCTCTTTTGTCTTTGTTTCCGACTCTATTTCTGTTTCCATTTTGTTCTGTTTTTCTTCCTCTATTTTATTATTTTCGTCACACTCCGGTATATTTTCATGTATAACATTTTTAATATTCTGTTCTTCTTCACAGTACTTTATCTGAGTTTCATCAAACTTAACATCTCGGGAAAATATTATTTCTTGTGTTTTCGGACTCCATAATCTATAACCATTTTTGCCATATCCAACCATAATGACTTCTTCAGCTCTATTTTCAAATTTTTTATTCTTTGGAACACATGCATACCAAGCTTTACAACCGAATACCTTTAATCTGTTCATGTTCACATTTTCTTTTCCATAATAAACTTCGGCTGGTATCTTATAATTTATGGACCTTGATGGACAACGATTCAACTGATATGCTGCACACATTATAGCTTCAGACCACAAGTACTTAGGCAAACCAGTTTCATTTAATATAGTTCTTGACTTATTTAGCAATGTTCTATTTAATCTTTCTGCCACTCCATTTTGCTGTGGTGAGTAAGGCTGAGTATACTCTATAATAATTCCACTTTCATTGCAAAATTGCTTTAAATTACTTGCTGTGAATTCGCCACCATTATCACACCTTATGCGTTTTACTTTTATTTCTTTTTGTCTTTCCAATTCTCTTATATGGTTTATTAAATTTTTGGTAGCTTCTGATTTATTCTTCAATAGATATATGGTTACAAAATGTGAAAAATCATCAGTTATGGTCTGGTAATATTGTTCTCCATTATATGAACTTGGTGTCACAGGACCTCCAATATCAGTGTGCAATAATTCTCCAATGTATTTACTTCTTGGTTTAATAACTGGGTAGAATGGTAACCGAGTAGATTTACCCTTCATGCAGGGACCACACATTTCTGTTGACACAGGCAACCCCATTATTTTTAATGACTTTCTATTTAAGTGGCCGAGCCGTTGGTGCCAAATATTTTTATTTTGCTCTACGCTATACTCTACACAATTTGATTCTTCAATTATTTTTATTTCTCCTTGAATAAGATATAAACCATTTCTCTCTAAACAATTAAGAACTTGCTTCCCACTTATTACTTTAGCACCTCGCCTGGTAAACACAACCTTATTTCCTTTATTATTTAAATTTCTCACTGACAATATATTATGATATATTTTTGGCACAATTAATGCTTCTATATTTATGGTATTATTATATTTATCTTTTATAGTAATCTTTCCTTTTTTATCGGCTTCTAGTAAATCTCCATTTGCAATTTTAATTCTAATTTTATTTGGTAATTTCTTAATCTCATACATGTATTTTTCTAACTCTTCTTTAACAAGGTTTTCCGTAGCTCCTGAATCTATAATTAGTTCTATAAATTTTTCCTCTTTACTCAAGTTACACTCTGTTACAGCCAGGAAATTATAGTTAGTATCTGGGATTCTCTCCGTCATATTCATATGTTGTTCTGCTGGTTTTCTACCATATTTACCTCTATTATTAAATTTTCCCCTTGAATAGCTGCGTCCTTGACTTCTACATTCACGTGCAAAATGACCTTTTTTGTGGCAACGATAACATTCAATTGAGGCAGTAAAACTTACATCAGTCTTTATATTACCATTATTATAGTCTTCGCCTTTATTTCTAAGCTTTAGCTCCTCATCCAACAACCGAGCTTTCACAAATTCAATGTCGATTTTATCTCCTGACATAGTTTCAATGGCAGTTATCACAGTGTTGTATTTTTCGGACATGCCTGTTAACAAGTAACAAATCTTATCTTCCTCAGCCAATTTCTTATCTATGTTTTCTATTTCCCTAATTAGACTTTCAAATCTCATGAAATAGTCTTCTAATTTATCGTCATTCAGTTTAAGCGACAATAACTTTCTTCTTAAATGTAATTTGGTAAATATACCTTTTCTCTCGAAAACTTTATCTAAACTCGCCAGCATTGCAAAACTAGTTTTTGCATCTTTTATTATATCCAGATATTTATCGGGAACACATTTTACTATGAGGGACCTCGCGGCCGCATCATCACTTTTTTTTTCGGGGTCTTCTTTACTACATGATGCAACATCCAATAAACCTTTTTCATCTAATAAACATTTTAATCGGAACTTCCTACTGTTATAATTTTCTACATTCAGTTGCGGATAACTTACAATATTCGACGCCGTGGAAGCCATTTTTCTTTGCAACAACGGTTGGATGCTGTCTTCGTAAAACTTTTGTAAGTATTTCACCAGCTACTTTTCTGGTATTTACACAGCTCTGGGCCCATAACCTGTTGAGGTTTGGGCCGCAGTGGAAGCAAACAATACACACTGTTTTAGTTTTACTAGATTTATTACACGAGCGTTTTACAATTTTTACTTTTCACAAGACCCGCAGCCATGACAGAGAGAGCGGTGAACCAAAGAGAATATATGACATTGCTCTAACCACAGAGTAACTATTGGTATAGCCAAAACACAAAAGTATTGAACTTAACTAATTTAGATCCAACAAAAAGGACTGACCTTGCCTGATGTTGCTTACCCAACTGTTCGTTTACCGAACAGTGGCTACAACTGGCTATGACCGCCTCCGTGTATAAATATTGTTAAAGCGAGACATGGTGCTTCTCTACAGGGTGTACCAAAAACGGGGTATCAAACCGGTAATGACGCATTGTGTAACCCACAAGCAATCAATTTGTGAAAGAAAAATAATGAAAATAGTCAACAGTTTTAGTGCAGTGAGCTCAAAATGTTGTTCGTTATCTAACCAAAAATGAATTAATTTCTTACTAAACAGGGCAGGCACGGAATGAATACAAACAGTAGCTTCATAGAAGTAGGCACAATGACACAGGGCTGCTCAGAAACAGTTTTAAGACGATATAAATTTTTTTTTATGTAATATAAAATATCACTTTTTACCACATTTGACATTTATTCCGGAGTCTTTAGTATCAATACTATACATACCCTTCGGCTTGATATACCCTTTCCGGGACACCCAGTATATAGGTGTTTATCTATTCGCAATAGTTTCGGTACCTACTATAACTTAATTATGACCTTTTATCATGCTCAAGGCATCTTTCGTAAAAAGTAAAATCATCATAATCATCAGCAGCCAAAAGACGTTCACTGCTGAACAGAAGCCTCCCCCTCAGAAGGGAGGGGTTGCCATACCTAATCACAACGCTTGGCAGGCGTCTAGGGGATCGCAGTGTTTGTAGGCAGGTAATCCAATAGAAAGACGCTGCTACCAGTCTTCTTGTTTTTCCTTAGTCACCTCTTACGGACACCCAACCCGAGGAGATGAATGGGTGCTAGCTGTTTTTACCCGGTAGCCCACGGGCTGATTAATTACAATAATGACTATAAAAAATTGTTGTTTTAAACCAGACTATTACCACAAAATTTTGTGCTATTACAGAATGAGGTATGATAAGAAAAATTAAGGTACTTCGTCAACAGTCTACGTGTCAGGGGAAAACAAACAAGCAACTACGTAAATATGGTTGAAGAAACACGTAATAAAATGAAATGGCTTTGTATTATAGAGCAGATATAAATTTTTCGACGCAAATCAATCAATAGCTTGAGGGAAATTGGACCAATGCTATTTAAAAAAATATTAACTACTAAGACGACTTTGTTCGTCTTGCAATGTTATTAAATCTTACCTGAAAGCTGATTTATGGAACGCGAGGGAGAGGCAATTTCCTTCACGGAAGTGACGTTGCTACGACGATGTGAAGGTTCGGCGTCAGCAAGCAATTTCGAAATCACGAGCGTTACTTTCAAACTACAGTCCTTGGAAGTATCGTGAACGTAATAGGGAATATACATACATACATCATGTATATTCACATTCAAGAACGTTTTCGGTGATATGATCATACAACAAATGAGGAAAAAGGTTTTATTTGTACATACTATTATTAAGGTCCACAATGTTTAAAAATTTAAATTCCAGATTTAGGAATTATGCTAATTTATAAGACAGTGAACTTTTCATGATTGAATGAACAAATAAAATTTATTTTTATTAAAAATTTACGAATATTCTTTGAAAAATGTAGATATGGAATGAGGGTGTAGGGGATAGAAATAAGAACTCCGAATTTTAGTAGAAAACGAACAAGAGCGGTGGTGCGAAAACGGTTAGCCAACGGCGGCGGGGCAAAACGGACTACTGACTGACATAAGGAAAGCACGCTCTATGGCTGTCGTTCGCCACCAACCTTCTTTTTCAATAAACTTTATTAAAAGTACATACTAGTTCAAAGTACATAGTAGATGGCGCTACATGGTCCAAATTAATATTGGAAGTACGTAGGCATAAACTTAAATTACCTAATTAAAATAAATAATACATTTCGTCGCCTACAGAGGGCAAAGAAAAGCTACATTGAATACGATAATACAGTTGTATAAAATACACTTATATCCAGCTCAGTAATTTCTCCAACTACTCTGGGCTTTCCATACCTACCGAAACACAGCCATTACCTACTGTTTCTTTGCGGCATAATATCTGACACTGCGGTGGTAAATACCTACCTACTGAAAGGGTCCCTTTTTGTGTAGTTAAAAATCTTCTTCTTCTTACGTCGTGACTCCTTAACTGAGGGATGCATTCATGTGCCACCACTCTTTTGCATGCCGCTCTAGCTACTGCACGCGAGCACACGTAGATGCTCGCGTGCAGTATTCCTCTAGTAACCGCTGTGATAGCTTGTTCGTAGCGGCATGCGTCATCTGCTCTTACAGCATTTCTTGGCCACTCATGATGAACCTCTAGGCTGTCCGAGCTTAATGGTGATTTGATGCACACACACATAAGGATCTAACTAGGGCGAAGTGCGTGCCGGTGCTTATAGGACCCAATTTACTGACAACAAGAATGTAATAGAATTCGGGACTAGACTTTCCGGGATTTTCCTGATTGTGGTGTACTCGAAGAAGGACGCGTTTAACCAAAAATAACATGATACTTATTAGTACACAATGTGACTCGCTAAAATACTTAATGTATCATGCATCTTTTTGTCATTAGGCGCACAATAGCACCCGATATGAGCTCTCGACACACAATTAATATACCGGCCGAGCAATAATAAAAGATGACTTTTACTTGCGCGTGGCGTGACAAACAGCCGACGCGATCCCCTGTTTAGGTACAAAAGTGTTGGATATTGGATTTCTTTTGGTCTATTACTTAGTGAATACCTAGTTACTATGCTAGGTGCCATACATTTGTACGTAGGTACCTATCTAAGTTTTGAATTATCATCATCATCATTAGTCCACTGCTGGCCATAGGCCTTTCCCCAATACACGCCATTGAGCCCGGTCTTCGGCTCTCTTCATCCAAACACTGCCAACTGCTTTCCGTATATCGTCACTCCAGCTGGTCATAGGAATAAAAATCTCATAGTCCTCCCCAACGATCGTCGGTTTTGCGGCAAATATGACTAGCACACTGCAGTTTCAGCTTGCTAATCCGTTGAGCTATGTCGGTAACTTAACGTAACTGGTTCTCTGGTGAATTATTTCATTTCTTATTCGATCCTTCAGAGAAACGCCGAGTATAGCTCTTTCCATAGCTCGCTGAGCGACCTTGAATTGATGAACTAGTCGTACCGTAAGTGACCTCGTCTCAGCGCCGTACGCCATTACGGGTAGAACGCACTGACTCATGACCTTAGTCTTCAGACATATAGATCATAGATCATGCGATGACGAGAAGACGAAGACGACGACTAACGAAGTTTTCCGAATGCTGCCCAGCTTTAAAATAAGTTTTGAATAATGATTCTTAATGTTGTATTCGATTTTATAGTCTTACCTAACCTGCATACATTTTGAGGAGGTTCCGCCAATTTTTTTTTCATTTGCGATGAGGATGGATAAGTAAGATCTAAAACTATTTCAAGTTGCAAATCGAGAGCATCAGTGGTTCCTGAAATATATAGGTGTGACAGACAGACAGAAGAAGTCAGCTCATAAGGGTTCCTTTTTTACCTTTTAGGTATGGAACCCTAAAAGCTATTTATTATTTTATTAAAAAACAGCCTCACCTAGGAATGGTACCCATGTGCCAGTCAGTCTTAGTACATGAAAACTCCATTTTCATACGTATGCATTATGTATGTATAAATGTGTAGGTACTATGTACGTATATGTCATAATAAAGATCATGAAGCCGCAAGTATAAACCCTTATGTTTTACATAAAATATGGAACAGGTAAAATTTTCGTATTCCATTATTTTTATATTCCATGTTGGAATCGTAATTCCTGTTTGTATTCGTATATGTATTTCTCTTTGCTAAAAGAAGGTTGAAATATCAGATTCCGTCAGTGAAGGCATGTTTCAGTCGAACACAGCGTTCTCCTCGTTGTTACGGACAAAAATAAAATAATGTAATAGAAGAATTGTTTTCAAAACTATGAGAGCGTACAAGCGGACCTTTTATTAGAATATAAAATATTATATTCATAATACATAGGTAGTCCGCTATGATGGTACCTATTAGCAAATGAATAAAGATGCCTTTTCTGACTGTCTTTCTTTCTTTCTTTTCTTTATTTTGATGTTTCACAAAAAGTGCTGCAGCCAGAGTCAAATATGCAGTGGCATTTACAGAAGTCACATAACAGAATATAAACTAGTTTTTCAAATAATACGTAAAAGTTGAAGTGGAGTACGGCGCGAATCCACTTTTTCGCCGGGCGTGATAAGATCAGAAGCTTATCTTGGCTGTAAGGGCAACCTCTAATCGATACAGACAAAATTTTGTGAAACCTAGGCTTCAATATTAAATTGTAAGTAGGCGTATTTAATGCGAAAGTTGATAATGCATGAATCAGAGGTGATTTAATAAAATAATAGTGTTTTGTGTGAAGCTGATACAGCTGTTGTGGTACTTTTATTTTTTGATTTTTTATTTCGTGAGGAAAATTTTCGATAGGTCCCCGGAACGTGTGGGGGTGGGAAACCGGGGTATTTGGGATTCTTACCCACTAAAACCCCCGTGGCTATCGCATCGGCACATGAGAGACGCATTAAAATAATAATAGCTTGAAACAAAAAAAATTATAAGGCTGAGCTGTATAATATCGCTTTTTTTAAGAAGTTTAATTCTATAAATAAGTAGATTAAATAATAAAAATAATGTCTTCCAGACCAATATGGTTACAACGCCCAATCATTCACAAGATCAGCCATCTACGCGGATCAGAAATCAGGTACTTTCTAGATAATCAGGTGATCGGTGATTGGCCTAACCAGTCCTCACTGCTAGGGGGAACAACAACTATACAAAATGGCTGTACCCCGCGGGATTTTCCCCCGTGATCTTCAGATCCCCAAAGATTATTTAACTACACAATGTTTTTTTCTATGTAGTTTTCACTATCGTTTAGCGAGTTCTTCCCGAATGGTTAAGAAATACATTACATCTACATCCGATTTATAGTCATAAAATTTATCTACGGGTAAAGCCACGGACGGAAATCGGGTGAGTGGAAATCGGACGCAGGTCATGATCTCTGTCATGCGGAAATCCTTCAGAGTTATGACATGCTGCATCCTCATAAAATTATTTACGACTTCATAGTTACTATCTTTGAATTGCCGATAAAAACCATCTGCGCCGAAACACAAGTAGTAAATAATAGATTATGTTTCGTGATAATACTGGCACTATGCGAAGTACATAGCATCACAGTATAATATATTAAGTATACGCATCATACGCTTATAAGCATCATATAATGTACACCTCTTCCATACATTAGGCTTTTATGTATAAATTTTACCGCCATATGCAAGTAGTAGCCCTACTTGATTACGTACAATGAATAGTATGTGTATGTACTGTGTGCATGAGTACTCATCATCCCTTATGCGAATGATTAAGTCTTACAGCCGCACTCACAAACGCCAATTAACTTTAATTCAAATTAAGTTACTTTTTAAAATCTATTTATTTCGACTTTTGGAGCCATTTATGATTAAATTCGATTATTCAATACGAGAGAATTGATATCTATACTCACTATCTGCGTATTAAGTATTAATGGGGTTCAAGTGCCAAAATAATCCGATTTCTAAAAATTATCATTAACTTTAATTGAGGTTTGTAGGTTCGGCAGTTAGAGCATTAAATTTAATGCTCTAAGGACTAAGTATAGGTACATCAACATTTTGTAGCTTTATCATAGATCGATGCTTTACAATAAGGCATGTAAGCCACAAACTTGCTGTCTGAAATAATAAAGGCCGCAGCTATCCGAAATAACAAAAGACTACCCTAATAACTCTGCTCAAGGTTTCTGTCGGAGATCATTATGGAGGTTTTATTAAAAGCGCTGTAAGCCACAAAAATTCGATGGAAATCTTTAATTAAGCCACTGAAACATTTGGCGAAATTGAACGCTTGCACTGTATTGTAATAAAAGCATTTTTATTATACGTAAGACTTCTTTTTTGCTTTGTTTTCATAGTGATTTTTATATGTTATTACAGTGAACAACCGAGAAACTGTGTTTACTTATCTTACGGGCACGTTGTTGTAACTTGATGGCTTACAAATATTTCTATTTTTGGAGGAACTTACAAAAACAAACACTTCCATTGTTCGTCCCATCAATTGACGCTAATTTATGGGAGTTTTATTTCCTTTAATTGAAAGAATGAGAATATTTTCACAACTGATAAACGACCATCGAAAAACGTTAAAAAAATGTTCACGCTCTACATTTTTACGAAATTGCACTGCAGAACTGCTTTGTGGCGTTCCAAGGGGGAGGCGTATATTCAGCAGTGGATGTCTTCCAGCTGGTGATGATGATGATGCAGTGCAGAATTCATGACAGCAAAGTTTTAATTGCTATTGTTCCGTCCACGATATTATCGACGAAGGTGTATAATTATGATTGGATTTACGCAATATTCAATAAATTGATTTCAGATTATACTTACGGGAGTCAGTAGGTACCGAAATGCAATAACTTTAGATTATTGAAATTAAACTAATTTTACCAATTATATAACGTACTTTTATTTCAATATGTAGTATTCGCGTAAACAAAAGACAACATTAACTTTGATTATGTAATAAAATGAAGATTAATTTAGGTTCTGATATTAGTATAAGTAAAAGTACGTATAACATTAGATTATTGAAATTAAACTACTTTTACCAATTATATCACGTAGTTTTATTTCAACGTGTAGTATTCGCGTAAACAAAAGACAACATTAACTTTGATTATGTAATAAAATGAAGATTAATTTAGGTTCTGATATTAGTATAAGTAAAAGTACGTATAACATTAGATTATTGAAATTAAACTACTTTTACCAATTATATCACGTAGTTTTATTTCAACGTGTAGTATTCGCGTAAACAAAAGACAACATTAACTTTGATTATGTAATAAAATGAAGATTAATTTAGGTTCTGATATTAGTATAAGTAAAAGTACGTATAACATTAGATTATTGAAATTAAACTACTTTTACCAATTATATCACGTAGTTTTATTTCAACGTGTAGTATTCGCGTAAACAAAAGACAACATTAACTTTGATTATGTAATAAAATGAAGATAATTTAGGTTCTGATATTAGTATAAGTAAAAGTACGTATATACTCGTATTAGTATCACTTTATAGAACTTTGAATCGCCTTAAAATTGTACACAAATGATTATTGGTATATTTGGCTATTGGTATGTGAAAAATAAATACATTCGCCGCGGTTTCCTTAACGTGTGTACAACACAGTCATGATTTTCATACGTGATTGATATAATATGCATATACAATCGATCGACTCTACTGCTTTGCAAAGTCATGAAAGCGTGTAAGTAATACATTTCATAAATAATACCCACTCAATAAACGTATTCACATTCGAGAGAATAAAATCGTGTGATGTATATACGAAACCATTACTTTGATGTTTATTTCAAAAGGCGACCTCCCTTTACATATTATATTTCTGTGTTGACGAAAAGAATTGCCCGATTACCTACCTCGATATAATAAACATAACGAAAATATATGCATGGGCCAGCCAGGGTTGCCACTCGAGCAACTTTCCCTTGATTTCGGTTGAAACAGAAGAAAGGCATAATGTATTTCTCATCTGTCCTAGTGTTTGTTAAATCAAACAAATCTTTAGTATATTTTACATTTTAATCGTAAAGTAAACCTATCTACAATGCCGTACGCATTAGAATTTCGTTAGTTAGTAAGCTTTCCTTACTCAGCTGTCTGATGTAGCTTAACGGCATTAATTTGGCTAATTAAGTTCGTTATACTAAATCTCTTAATTATTGGCTCTGGATATGTTTGGTAAAATCACTTATGTATTTGTGCTTATGTAGTAACTTCAGATATAAATTTAATTTGGATGGAATTAATGTTTTTATAGGGATTTGTGTATTTTGATCTGGTATCCCAAATAAAAGGTCGCAGCTCGGAAACGTAGATTACTTTGTATACGGGTCATAGCTACCATCAATGATGTGAGGGATCAAAGAGTAATTTACAGATATATCATGTAGGGTTATCTATATAATGAGATGTATTTATTCATATCGAGGCAATAAAACCAGTTGTTTATAGGGGAGTTTGAAAATATGACAGGGTGTTCAAAATCTGTTCTTTTATCAAAATAACAAGCACAATGGAATACTTTATACATACCATTTTTTGCTGACACCGGGAAACCTATCGAAACCCCACGACCTTTGGCGGTCAACTGGGGTATGTGGGATTACCCACTAAAACCCCCGCCGTTATCGTGGGGGACCTGGGCGCTCCAGCGGTATCTGTACCAGATAACCTTCAGGTCTTTGAGCCCGCGCTGGTTGTATTATAGCCTCCCGGGAACTTCAAAGGTTGCCCGTTATTTGTCATTGGCTGGACACAGGTCAGCCAACACTCCTATATTGATACATTTATTTATTACTAAGATTTTGATTTTGTAAAGAAAAATGGGGTAAGTATAGACGTTGCGTCATAATGCTGATACCTATCTTTGTAAATCACAAAAAAATATTAAATAGAAAAAATAAAACCGACTTCAAACAAAATTGATCTTCTTCTTCTTCTTGCGGTGCCTCTTCACTACTGAAGGTTGGCCGTCAGCTCATCAAAATGATCTAAAAAGCATTAAATAACGGAAACATATTGAAATCTGTGGCAGCTGGTGCCAGTGTTAGTTAACATGATGTGTTATCACCGTTTCATTATTTCATGCTTTTTAAATCATTATGTTTGAAGCCAGTATTTATTTTTTCTAGAAATAGTTTATTAATAATTATTTGAAAAATATATAAATCTATACTTACACTAGCTGACCCGGCAAACGTTGTTTTGCCATATAAATAAAAAAAAAATTTTGGGGTGGACCCCTAACATTTAGGGGGATGAAAAATAGATGTTGGCCGATTCTCATAGATACCGGATAAGCACAAAAAATTTCATCAAAATCGGTCAAGCCGTTTCGGAGGAGTATGGCAACGAAAACTGTGACACGAGAATTTTATATATTAGATTTTTTGCACTATTAGTTATAACAAGTAACAAGTAGTCTGTAGTTATAATTAAAAGTCATAGAGTTTATATATTAAGAATACAGTACGCGTTTGTCTATGGTCCCCTTAAATGAATCGTACGTAGGTAGGTAAACTATATTGTATAGCTTGGAGGAAGGACTAAAGAAAGGCTGCAGAAAAAAAATGGCTGCTGCTCGAGTCAACTCGTGCGCGGGTGCTGCTTCGGAGGACTGGTCCGACTACTATGCCTTTGGCCTTTTAGTTTGTTGTACTTTCGTCGTATTTCTTTTTCTCCTATTTGATCTTTTGAACGGCAAGATACACTGTCGCTCTGATCTAATTGTAATATGACACACTGTATAAAAAAAGTGAAAAAATGACTAGCCCGCTGATTTTCTTGCCGGATCTTCTCAGTTGAGGCCGCATTATGATCCGGTGGTAGCATTTAAAAAAAAATACCTTTCAAAAGATTTGAAATAACTTATTTTTGACTTTGACTTGAAAGGTAAAGTTATATTGATAGAATTTGATAAGTAAGTGACAAGTAGTTATGGGTTTGCCGTTTGATCTATCCCAAGCGCAAATGTCGATGAATACAGCTGACTGTAGAGTAACTATCGTCGTGTATATGATATTTCGATGTTCTTACTCGTGCTTACGGTCCTTACTTGAAAATAATAATAATATCTTGGAACAATCCACACACGGTCATCCGATCCCAAACTAGGCAGAGCCTGTACTATGGAAACCAGAAAACTGATACTAATACATATACTTATTTTTGTAAATACATACTTATATAGATAAACAACACCCAGACACTTGGTGGGAATCGAACCCCGGACCCATCGGGTAGCAGCCAGGGTGTCTAACCACTAGACCAACGGGCCCGTCAAATAGTATGTACTTTTACTTAAACATATTCTAAGCTAAACGCTAAATTTACAAACAAAATCTTTATTCGAATATCAAATCTAATTTTATTATTTTTATAACGCTAGAATCTTTCAAAATTATAACTCGTTATCCACAGACGTCAACAAAGTTCGTCTCGTTGCTATTCTGCAGCCAGCTATGGAGACTGAAAATGGTGTAGTATGTAATAAACTAAGATGTTATTAAATTAGTTTTATAACGAAAAGCGTAGACTGTAACTTTGCCTTTATTGTAGCTGGCACAAATAAGGCACGATTGAAAATAAGACAGAAGTTTTTGAAATATTATATTCTTAAGAGCGAATAACTGGTTTATTGCTTAAGTGTGAGGTTTAGATTACTTTATTTGTTACACAAAATACAGAACAAATAAAAAGGAAACAGAAACATTGTACATATAGGCGGCCTTATCGCTAATAAGCGATTTCTTCCAGGCAACCCAATACTTTATACTATATTACTAGATAGATTACTTTATATCACAGGTGTCTTAAATACGTTCATCATTTTTCGGTGCTGCATGGTGCAAGCGATTTTGTTTTGTATAATATTAAGGTAGAAAATAGGAAGGTCAAATTGAACCTCTTTTTCTCAACCATCCTGTGCAATATTTAATACCAGAATTACCAGACATTTTCATTATAACACCCGACCTAAAATGAGGGATATTATAAGTTTGACACCTATTTCTTACAATCGGTCTGTGTCATCGTAACTTTCTAACGAGTGGAGTGAATATGGTTTTTCTTATTTAAATTTAATCTACGATGATGGAGGAGGAAGGTGATCCAAGGAACTCAGCCTTGTTAAACGTAGTATTACCGAATTTAGACTCATTAGGTCTCAACCAGAAGTTTTTAGACATGTAGTGATTCAGGATCTTATGATGGATTAGAAAGTTGGTAACAGGAACTTTAAACGCATAACCAATAGGTTGGACTTAATGAGTAGTTGATACACAGATCATAGGTAGTACAGTAATTGATTATACAGAGATAATCAAGATCTGGAACACGAATGTCACTGGATCTCAGCTTCTTTTAAGAATTCTGATTCTTGAGTCTGGGCTATTTAATTTATACTTGTGTTTGTACAGTCTAACTGCCGAACCCACAAACGTCAATTATAGTTAATGATCATTAATGCATTTCTTGGAATCGGATTATTTTGGCACTCGAAGCCAATTAATACTTAATACGCGGATAGTGAGTAGAGATGACTATTATCTCGTATTTACTAATTGAAAATAATCATAAATGGCTCTGACAGTCGAAATAAATAAATTCTGAAAAGTGACTTAATTGGAGTTAAACTTAATTGGCGTTTGTGAGTGCGGCAGTAAGACTTAAGATCTGTACAATTATGTACCGTGTGATAAATTTGTAAACAGAACAGTATATTATGTGTAATGACATCTGTTTCCATGACAACCACGACTGTTACATTAACAATGCACGAAAGTGTGTATATTTTTTTTTTGGGACTAATCATACCACTCATTCCCACCACTGTTACTCCTGTAAGCCAGGATCTCCAGTGGTCACCACTGAAGACACCGAGGTTTGACCCTCGGCGAGTCCCAGGGGAACGCTAAATTGTCTTGGAACCCGCAACAAATTTAATTAAAAAGGTAGATAGGAGGAGTCGGAAATACATATACTTATTCCACTTCCCTCCTCTGCAAAGCGGGAGACCAGCAAAGAATTAACAAACGGTCGATACAACCTCAAAAAGGAAGACTTACAGGCGGACCAACGAAGGCTAGTGTGTATATCTTCTTCTAATATATAAAATTCTCGTGTCACAGTTTTCGTTGCCATACTCCTCCGAAACGGCTTGACCGATTTTGATGAAATTTTTTGTGCTTATCCGGTATCTATGAGAATCGGCCAACATCTATTTTTCATCCCCCTAAATGTTAGGGGTAGTCCACAAATTATTTTTATATGGCAAAACAACGTTTGCCGGGTCAGCTAGTATGTATATAATATTGTCCCTGACTGTACATACCTACGCCTATATGGGTCACACTCAGTTGTATATTTATGACACGAGTAATCGCTACCGCATAAGCCCCTGGAATTGTATATTTAATGGGCCGTAAATGATAAACGACGCTATTGCAGTGACGACACGATGGGCAGGGGACGGCGTTCGGCGCTCTTTTGGGGACAATGTGTGGTCGCTGCGCTTTTTATGGTCCATTCACGTCGCGTCGGCCCAGCTACCGTGACGCGGCGGTAATTGAAAAAGATGGTGAGGTTTTATGGGTTGCGTAATGGTACAATGCATTTGATGGTGATTGTTCCTTAACGTGTAAATTCATGAAGCCGAAATAAACGATTAGTTCTAGTACCGTATAATGGTTACTGTAGTAAGCGCAGCGTCAGTAGTAGAAATCAGTGGGTTCAGGATATTCGTTAAGTTTTATATTCGTCAAATCGGAAATTTATGTCTAAGAAACTGGTAGCTGCTTAATTTTTATACAACTCAGTTACGACATTACGAGACAAGGGAGATATTCGCTTTAATGCCCTTTATGGTGCTTTATGGTAAGCGACACGCTAGCCGAACGACCGCTCTTCAATTGTGACAACTGAAATTGGCAACTGATTTTGTTAAGACTCCTGAGCTCGTAATTTCTTCGGACACATTGTCCTTTACACAGAATATCAGTCGGGTTACTGTGGAACCAATGTTAGTTTCATTTTTTGTTACCTGCCAAAACAACTTTAAATTCACCATCTCAGTACCGCTGCTGCTGGCTATCAGAAAAACGTCATCATCAACAACAGCAGCCAAAAGATGTTCGATGCTGGAAAAAGCCCCCCCCCCCCCCTTAAAACGGAGGGTTTGCCATAATCCCCACGCTTGGCAGGCATCTTGGGGATCACAGTATAGGTGGTAGATAATCCGATAGAAAGACGCTGCTGCCCGTCTTCTTGTCGCCACTTACAGTTACCCAAGAGTAAATGGAGGATATCAATTATCTTGTATTCAATAATCGAAAATAATCATAAACTGCTCCTACCGACAGTCGACATAATTCGATCGAAAATTAATTAATTAGAATTAAAGTAAATTGATGTAGTGTACGGCGGTACTAATTCATTCAAAAAGTTCATCTATGTAGGAAAATGTGCATGGAGAAAAATATAAATAACCATACAGCCGTCTTCTGCACCAGGGCCATCAGCTACTAAACTAAATTAAAAAAGAATAAAGGTTTATCGATACTATATAGACACGATTGCGAAGGCCAATCGATTGCCCGTATATTGTCATGACAAATAGTTCCATTTGCCGTTTTCAGATGGCAGAGGCTGCCTTTTATTTTCCAAGCACTTTGCTGATGGCAATTTAATATTTCGCAACGGGGAAAAGGGTTACTTCGTCTAGCTCCAAATTGTTACGGAGGAAGATTGCAGGAATCGTTTCCCTCCGTCATGTTAGAGGCTGATGCTGAATGTAATACATACTTCTTCTTTTCTTATCTGATAATAATGGGAATATTTATGTTGTGATGGAAACGACTCATTTAACGATGATTGTCCAGGGATTTCACCATCCTTTTCCGCGCAACCTAATACTACAAGACATTTATCGACCATTAAGTTTGTCAAATCTGTATTTAAAATAGCCAACATTGGTAAAAGTTACTGTGGACCTAACAGGGCAGAGAAACAAGATTCAAATTTAATTATTGAATACAGGGCAATTTGGGCTTTAGGTTTCAAAGATCTTAAATTTACGTAAATTACATACTAACGTTTCTTTAATACGATTGCGACATCTACTAAATGGTAAGTTACCTATGACGTTGGTCGCCTGAGACGTCTCTTGAGTCTTGTAATCTCTCCAGATACAGTACTCTGCTAATTGGAACACAGTCACGGTGTTGTACGTAATGGTACTTTGAGGTAGACCATCTAACACTGTGTGGTACCTGGACCGTGTCTTGCACATGGACTTGCCTCCAAGTAAAGAATATTTCTTTAATTTGTTTGTCATTCAAGTTTCGAAAGAAGAGATTCTACATATCCACGAATACATACTAAAATTTTAAAGACAAATCCAAGTTGATGCGGCATAAAGTCAACGTTAAGCAATTGGAATAAGAAAAAACAAATCTTAAAGGCGTGCCCTCAATTCCTGCGGGAACTGACAGCTGGCGAGTTGCCTTTTCTTTATTTAGAGACTTTCTTTGAGAATAAACTTTTCCAACATCGAACGTGTTGTATGAAAAACTTTATAATTAAGAACATTTCAGACACGGGAGACGGGAAGGGATTTGTTGGGCTCGTTACAAGCTTCGAGCTTCGTATCTATTATATTTTTATGTATTAAGGCTTTTTCGTATTCTATGAAAGTGGGCACTCACTTTACTGCAAGCGAGAAGATCTTGAGTCTTGACACAGGTTGAAATCTATTCTTTGGAGCCGCTGGACGTTCGGGGTGTGGACCCTTAGAACGTCCATTGAGTACGGCAGCGACTCCGAGGAGGACGGCGGCGGGGTTGCGACCCCCGTCCCCGTGAGCACCGTGTCAGGTTCCCGGGGGGCGCCCCCCGGCGGTGGGCTCGAAGGCAATGTACTGAGGGGCCCCTGGTGCAGATCCCATCGGAGAGACCCCTGGTGCAGATCTCACGTGCCGATGCGACAGCCGCGGGGGTTTTAGTGGGTAAGAATCCCACATACCCCGGTTGAGCCCCACAGCTCCCGGGGATCTTTCGAAGATTTACCCCGCATCAAAAAAAAAGTTGAAGTCTATTAGGAATAATTTGCGAAATGAATATTCTTAATTACTTAAATTGCAAAAAGTTAATATTTAATAGAATCATGCCAGGCACTGTCTACTTTACCGTTTTGCTTAGTATTTCGTAAGAACGGTTATTATGTATCATTGTGGCTTTTTCAATCACCTCGCTTGTTGTTATAGGTACTACAAGCAAGGCGTTTGCCAAAGAATTTTATAGCAAAATAATCGAAGTTTTTATTTGTCTTTAGGTAGGTGACTAAGAAACTCGATTGAGTTTAACTAATGCGTTGAAAAGTTTAAAGCCCATTTATTTGTTCATTTAGGAGTTGTCTTTTAACTTTGCGAACTAAGCTATCCCAAGCATTCGAATGGAATTTTCGTTACATTATGTAACGTACTTCTATAAAATTAATATTCACGATGGTATAACGGTTTATAAATCGCAAACTCACATTTGCTTATTATTTCGAAGAATGTTTCGAACATAAAAGTCTATACATGTAACATTGTTGGGAGATTGTGTTCTGAACTTTTAATGGCATGATATTAAATATAACTTACGTACTTATATTATATTTACATAAAGGCAACTTTGAACTGAAAAAGTAATCATTGTTCCAGCACATTCTGATTGTTCTAAGTTTGTATTAGATATTGTTTTGTAAATAAAAAAATAAGTAACTTATTAAACAGCGGCGACAACTTGGACGAAGTTTTTACCTAGTTTAAGTAAGTATACATATTTGTAAATAAACTGTAATTTGAAAAGACAATCTTGTTATGTAATGCACAAAAAATATACAGTCTTGTGTAATGGAAAAATCTGATCTGATTTTTAAAATAAGTATTTGTACATTGAAATTAAACTACTTTTACGGATTTTATCGCCACAAATCCTCGCAAAAGAACACCGTTTCCTACCTAGGATGATTCGTGAGGCTATTGAAATCAAAAAACATCCTAATTTTAATAGAGAAGATGGTTGGGTGTTACCACCGGCTTGGGATCCTGTGATAAATATAATTAAATCCAATATCAATCAAAACACTGCATGGCCTCAAGATACTGTAAGCTGTTACTGCGTAGATCGGACCAACAATAATAACTAAGAAGACCTGAGGGTACACCGGCATAATTGTGACATAAGGACGTTCAACATCTCAGTCCTCCCGTGACCATGGGTGCTGCAAAGCATTCGAAACGTCGGGATAGTAAAATCAATAAATAAACCGCGATAAAATCCGTAAAAGTAGTTTAATTTCAATGTGTAATATTCGCGTAAGTAAAAGACAACATTATAATAAGTATTTGTAATCTTACTTTTTTAATTAATAGGTATTAAAATGTATAATGTTTATAAACCCACATTTAAAATATGTACCACGAGATGTGCATGTATAGTATGTATATTACAATACATATATAATCTATATATTATAATAGAAGGACCTTGGATAAGTTATTAATTGGTTTAGACCCACTTGCACTCCGAGTGTAATTGCGTGACGCAAGGCATTGCAATATCGCGGGAGTATCACTGAAATAATAGGACATGAGAAAAGAGCCATTGGGTAATTGATGTAGCCTCTACTCTAATTATTAGGCAATAAAATATTCCTTTCATTCTGATGGCCCGGGTTGTATGAAGGTGAAACAGTAACAATATTTTGGAGTTTGTATCGTGATTCCGATTTTTATAAGGATTTGTTTTCTTATACTTTTGTAAATTTAAATGTAACACACATTTAAATTATTGCTAATAATATGTATTTAAAGTAAACTAGTGTGGTTATTTATTATATATAGGGACCGGATTTATATGTATTTAAAATTCCAAAATATGTACATATTATATGGACAAAAAAAACGATAATATGGACTAAAAAGCGAAAATATGGAGTTAAAAATAACCATAAGTTTCAGGTAAGTATATGGCAGCTCTTTTCAGTATGTGTTGTTGCAGTACACGGATCTCATGTTTTTTACAAAACAACAACAATGGGGGTTACCCCCCAATGCAAAAAAGGTATGTTTGTACGCTTATGTCACTCTGTCTGTCTGTGGCATAGTAGCTTCTTAACGAATGGATAGATGAAAATTCAAGGTCGTTCTGTTTGGTCAAAATAAGGCTTGGTACTGGCTGAATAATCTTTCAACATCGCAGTATGTGACTGGCCTCCTGTTGTAGCCTCAATGGCGCAGTGGGAAACCGCTTGCTTTGCAAACCGGAAGTCGCGGGTTTGAGTCTGACGGACCGCTATTCGCGACAGTGATTTTTTAAAGGTGTATTTATAAGGTGAGTACGGGCAAAGTACAATAAATTCAGCGCCGATAGCTTACTGTAACGACCGCGACTGCGATGTGACACGTTTACAGAATAATAAATATTTTGCTCATTCGCAAATTATTCCTATTATTATGTTTTCTTTACTCACGGGCTTAACCCGGTCTTTTAGAGGCTTGCGTGGGGACGAATCCAACACGTAGAGGCCCGTTTTAGAAGAAGTAAATGGTGTGTAATACACCTCCCGGGATTAACTGCCACAATGATCAAATTACCGCAGTTGACCTCGGCAGGTGGTAGGGACTATTGCAAGCATGTGAAAAGAATTCTAAGTTTATGAGGTTGAGCATTTGGTGGACTGGCGACTGGGCTATTTCAAAAGGCCGGGATCACTTGCCATAATTTTATTTCAAATTATTTTGCGGCAAGTGGTGACTTGCCACCCACTAGATGGGCTCCCTAAATGATCGTCAGCGGACGACAGAGAGCAACACCGGTGTGAATGGCTCAGGGGTGTCGAGAGGTGTGCTGCGCTTTCTCCGAAGTTACTCGCGGCGTTATGCCCTTTAACACTTCCACCCCTGGAGCATATAGCTCTAACAGCTCCTCTCTGGACGGCCAATTAAGGCAAGCCAGAGCTGAGAGTCATGCGGGCCCCCTTCGGTTTCCACTCGACCGACGAAGACTCGCCGAGGTGGGGGCTCTGACCGACTCTCTGGAGCACTCGGGTCCGTGGTGTCGTTACGCACCAACAGCTCGCCACAAGCTGCCCTGCGGGCCTATTATTATTATTATTAATTATTCCTGTTTATATGAACATTTTTTTTGTGATTTACCTTCGCTTATCGTAAGTACTTTGTTTCGTATACATCTATTTTCTACCCTTTTTACAAAAATATATTCATTTTTGTAATAATATGGACTTATTTTTGAAATATGCCAAAATATGGAAAATAAAAATTGCATTTTCTCTTTCCTAATGTCATGATTCGTGAAGAAAACAACTCACTGAGCAAAAACTATTGAAATTAAAATATGTATTTACATATAAAACCGGTCCCTAATTATATACATCATATCCAACCTGACTCCCAAGTCAGATTATACCTGGTTTGGGAGTCAACCTACCATTATATTAAGGCGATTCGAATATTAAGGGGTTACCTTATAAGTGTATCCTTTTCTGACACATAAATTGACATACATTTATTAGATGTATTATATATATATATATATATATATATATATATATTGATATATTTGTGACACGTATCAACAGTAAAATGAAAAATAATACTTTCCTAGTGCGTCACAGAACGGCTTCAACTCAAGTAAAAGCTAATTTACTAGGTAGCAAGGAAAAGGATGGTCCTTTTCCTTGCTACCTAGTAAATTAGTAGTAGGTACCCGGTAGTAGGTACCACCGCAGTGTCGAATATTCTGCCGCTAAATAGTAATATTTAAGTAAAGATTGCTGTGTTCCAGTACTCTCATTATTTTGTGGTTCCGGCGTGAAGGGCGCTGTAGCTGGTGTATACTATTTCCTGACACGAAAGATAAGTATATAATCCAGTGTCTCCACCATTCCTTAAAGAATAATAGCCAATATGAATTTGGCGTAAATAAATACGCCACGTGATATGTTTCAAATATCACAAATAAATACCCTACATTGCCCACAAACAAGTCTTCTTCCACGTGCCAAGCACACATCTCTAAAGTTCAAGAATGAATACATCCCACACACAACGAACTTTAATGAAAACAATTTCTTAGAATCGATGAAAGCACCTTAATTTACGTATGATAATACGTACGGCGACGAAAATAGGGCGAAGTGGTATATTACTAGTGTTACGCCTATTGCGATTTTTATTTTGCACAGAGGTTACGTAGAAAACATTTTGTGCTTTTATGTTCCGTGTAGGTTCTGCCGACAGCGACGATACAGTAAGAATGTTTTATTCTCATATTATTATAGTAATGTAACACCAACTTTCAGTGTTAGTGTAAAATAAATTGTGTATAATAAAATCTATATAATATGAAACAAAGTCGGGTTAGTTAAAGCATTTATAACTCAAGAATGGCTGTACCGATTTTAGTGATTTCTGGTTTGTTGGATTTGTCTAGGCCAACAACTATTAAAATATCTAAAAGAAAACACAGACATAAATTAAAAAAATTACGCGGTTGAAGCTGCGCAGGTCAGCTTGTAATAATTAAATATTAAGCTTCATTCACCACATCCGTGCGCCTTATAAGAGGAAGGCCCCAAGGTCTCCACCTTGATCTAAAATATATTTAAGATAAAGATAAATTAATTAAATCATTATGTATTATAATTTATTTTGGTATGGACCCCTTTCAAGTACAAAAGCCTACTCCAAAGAAAGCCACCTTTCTCTATCCCCTGCAATACTTGCCCAGTTTTTTCCCCTACTCTTCGGCGCTGTCCTATTGCCATCGCTCGCGTGATGATGCGTTACGTCCGACAAAAATGATCGTGCGCCGTGCGTTCAATCATACTGGTAACAAATGAATGTCCTATTGATGGTCGTGCGATAATGCGATGCGACCGTATGCGGTTTCATCGCACGATAAAAATCGCATCGCATCATCGCGCGAGTGATGGCAAAAGATCAGTGCCTTCGTCTTGCTAGAAACATAGGAATATTTACAAAACTATTCTTTACCTATTGTTTGTTTGAAGTAATTTCCATTAAATCCCCACGTTAATATTAGATTTCAGTAAAGGATGGTTGTTGATTAGATTGATTACAGTAACAGCCTTCTACGGAGTACATTTTCGTTAAATGTAACTCTACCCTACCGTGTTTGTGGACCCTTTGTTCAAAATGTGTTCAAACCCTTGCTTTAAATTTCAACCAACGCTGTGGTACAAAGTATTATAACATAATTTGGGAACATTTCGCTAATACAACTGACGTAAGCGGAATCTTGGAAATTAATGTGGCACAAAGTAATTAGCCAGAATAGCTGTATGAATGGTCTTGCCATCACCTTTATTAGCGTTGCCATCACATGAAACTCCATACGTGTTACGAGTTTAATGTGCATTTTTAACCGTGATGTCCATATCAAACAATTTTGGTAATGTGTCTGTACACTTATTTGGACGCTGTCTGTGAACATGGAATTATTACGTACATGACATTTCTGATGTTTTTACATTAATTTTAGTACTGCTAACATTATTATCCACAGGAACATAACGGTGCCTAAAGGTAAGGCTCTGTTTGGTTAGGATCTTCTCTAAAGTGGAGTTAATTTTCCAAACGGATATTTTTTGCGTTTTGCGTTCCCCTTGTTCTTGACCGCAATAGTAAGTAAGTGTTGTTGTAGCCATGGAAGAAAGCGTACTGGGGGGTCAACCTGGGTAGAATTCTTACCCACTAAAATCCACGCGCCGCTATAGCATCGTCACATGAGAGGGGAACTTTGCCGGGGGCGCATTATAGCCCTTCGGAAACTTTCCCAGTGCTCACGTGGACAGGGCTCACAAGGGCGACACCATTCAGGAGAATACTCCGAGGACGGAGTCGCTGCCATATTCGATGGGCATCTAGGACCCACACCACAAATGTCTCGCGACTCCGAAGGTCCTCACAGAATCCTTGCCTTAACTTTATTTACCTCACTCGTAGATGGTGTGACTGATATCTTTTGCGAGGTGGAGGTCAAATTTGTTCTATAAGAGAAACTGAAACACTCTGAAAGTTAAGCTGGACTAGTAAAAAAAAAAAATATGACAAAAAAAAACATAAATAATTCATTATTAATTTATCCTTATCAAAAAAAAAACATAAATAATTCATTATTAATTTATTCTTATCTATATTAATATCCTTGTACAATTACGTTTCATAAACATGTACTTACTTAGTAGATGTTTATGAAATGTAATTTTTTACATAGAGGGTTATATTGAAACGAACTGAATAGGAGCTGAATGATTTCCGCTACATCCTCGATACGTAATTCTACGCTATTTTCAAAATGAATGGTGAAATCAACCACTAGGTGAATACCTAATTCAATAGCTTTCAGAGGCCAAGCATCGTTGACCCACTTGTACAGGTCCAATCACGGAGCACATTCAATTTCACCCACTTTTATTCGGCACGATAGTCTTGAAAGATACGACTAATATAAGGATAAGGACTTTCTTATTATGTCATTCGATAGTTAAGTTAAAATTAAATAAGATTTTATTATCTAAATAATAAAAATGATCCATTTTTTTTTGTATTGAATATTAATAACACATACACATAATATGTACATATTTTTACAATTCCTAACTGTCGGGGGGGTTCCACTATCTAGTGAAAATTCTAATTACTAAAGTTTCACTCATATGTACACAGTTCTTTGGACTATTGGAATGTTGAAAAAAAAATATAATCCATTTTTTAATATTAGTATTTAAATTTTTTAATAAAATGTATTTAAGAATCTTTCCATTTATGACAAAAAAATAATAATATTCAAATACTCAATTAGATTAATAAAATTATTTATTTCCTACTAGACACGTTGATGTTGGTGTCCTCTTGGCCGAAACGGCGAATCTTTCACAAGATCAGATCCTTCTCAACCCTCATAATCCAATGAAACGGAACACCGACACGACCAAGGAGAGGTTAAGCGCAGAACAGTATTTAGCAAGCCCATGGCAGACAAATAGGTGACCGGCCTATATTATTCCAACCAGTAAGGAACAGCCACAAAAAGTTGATGCTCCCTGAGGGATTGAAAGTCGCGACCTTCCATTTGCAAAGTAAGCGTTTTTCCGCTGCTCCACGGAGGTACAATTTACAAAACTCTTAACGTAGTTTAGTTGTTGAGAGGTAGCAAGGTAACTGATCCGACAACTCACTTTCTAATTTATATTACTACCCAACCTACTACAATTTAACTAAGCATTTTAAGCTGTTAAACCTATTCACTACACGCATAAACCATCTGGAAGGTATTCTTTAAACGGTGGTGTAAACCGCATCCAAATCTATTGCATAGAAATAAACAGAGACACACAAATAGCGACTTTATTGTTTACTATTTAGAGAGTAAAAGGACAGGCCTTCTGAGCTGGATGGCACCATTAGTATCGTTGTTCACGATACCAGCTCCAGAGATAAATTGTCGCGAGTAAATTCTATTACTAGTATAACTGCTTGTGTCGCCTGGTGTCCGGGATAACTGGCAGTTTGTGCCACCCGCGGACACTGCAATAAAATAAACGGAGACCTCCCTAATGTGCGAACGTATACCAAATGAAACTTGGATTGCTACAAAGGTGCGGGGACGTTCGGGCTCTCCCAAATGTGCTGTTTATAGTTGCAACACACCCTCCTGTTCAGAGCTTCCTTATTACGTAACGTATTTCCGGAATTTGTTTTTAATGTACGTTTGCATGCTCTGCGAAATGGTCACCACTATTACCCACCACACACATAGGAAAGGAAAGTATGTAGGCAGGTAATTCTTCTTCTTCTTTGTCGTATGTTTAACCTTGTGTCAGAGATATTCAAGCTGCCCTTTAGACTTCTGACTTGGCTTAGCGACTGTTGTCTAGATGACAACGACCGGAACTGACTTTTTACATATCCTCCGAAGCAGGGAAACGCTCTGTTTAAGCCCCACTGAACTTGACTGACCTTGCCTAAAATTGCTTAACCAACTGATCTTTTACCGTACAGTGATTACAACTGGCTAAGAGAGTATGATGATGATTGACTTAATGCTCACAAAAATATAAGACTGTAAAAAGGTATCATCATCATCATCATCAACAGCCTAAATACGTCTACTGCTGAACAAAAGGCCTCTCCCTTAGAAGGGAGGGGTTGCCATAATCACCACGCTGGGCAGGCGGCTTGGGGATCGCAGTATAGGTGGAAGATAAATCCAAAAAAAAGACGCTGCTGCCCAGGAAGGAGGCGACTAAGCGGGAACAGGAAGACTCCTGTTTTCGCTTAGTCGCCTCTTACGACAACCGACGAGAGGAGATGGAATGAGAGAAGAGAAAGAGATGCAATTCTAACCCGACACCCCACGGCCATAAAAGATATAGTTAAAAGATATAGTCATACACTCACTCAAGTTATATCGGACGACCCCATCTAAGTTATCTAGGGTCCGTCCTTCCAAGTGTAACGAGAAACTTATAACAAAGTGATCGAAGTCTAATGAGAAGCGAGTGGTTGTTCTGTAGCTAGATGACCGATGGAATAAGTTACATAAATACGGTACTTGCTTAAGTTGCTCGTGTAAGGCCAGTGTAGCCAAAGAGGAATTTCCACAAAGTCAAAGTCATAGTCCCTAGTTTGATATCCATTCAGTGTCCACTAATTCATCAGAAGTTTTTTCATTCGTGCTTATTCCAACTATAATGAACTTATTCGCAATCACAATCTTTATGTAACTTGTACCAGTCCTGAAGCGATGCGAAGGAAGCTAAATTGTATAGGTATTCTTTTAGAATTCTCACTAATGGGTATTGATAGAGTTATTGCAATGTGTATCTACTGTAGGTATATTTTGTTATAGTTCTATCCAGTTTATTTTGTTACTATCAGTTAATGACTCTTTTATTATTAATTTACATTTTTAACCGGCTTCAAAAAGAAGGTTCTCTATTCGACGCGTACGTATGTAATATTGATAAAAATGCGTAATATTAATATATGTTAGTCTATGTGGGCTTCTAAACAAATTTACAAAATTTTATGAGTGTATGTATGTATGTATGTAGGTTTGTCCGCCGATTTCTCAGAAACTACAAGTCCGATTTAAAAATTCTTAGTTAGAGTATTGTTCAACTTAGGGTAGAGTACAAGTTTCATCAAAATTGGTCTAGTAGTTTAAGAGATATAAACTTTTTATGTTTTCAGTTAGTTACTGTAACGTAGCCGTTCGAGTTGCGTGATAGTGCTGATACCTATCTTAGTAAAATAAGTCACTAAAAAGTGTTAAATAAACTATTTTATAAAAAATAAAAACCGACTTCAAAGTAAATTATCTAAAAAGCATAAAATAACGAAAATATATTGAAGTCGGTGTCAGCTCGTGCTAGTCTTAGTTAACATGATGTGCTAGCACCGACTTCAATATATTTTCGTTATTTTATGCTTTTTAGATAATTTATTTTGAAGTCGGTTTTTATTTTTTATAAAATAGTTTTTCATATTGTTATTGTTGTAGCCGGTAGTCTTTCTTCCTAATTAATAGTTAATTTAGTGCTAAAAAGTATTACTAAATTCGATTTAGTGTTTAAACAAATATATAAGTTCATGATAATATAGTTACAGTTCCCGATGTTAATATATTTTTCTATTTTATGGTAAAAACGAAAACTTCTAAAATAGTTCCTCGCATTTATACCTTACTAAAGTAGATAGGTATCCATACTGTGTGCTCACGTTAATATTATACTTCCATGAAATGTCTTACTCTGTGATATACACTGTCTACTCAGTGATATACATTTCCAATAACTACTTGTTTCTAGTTATTAACTAGTGGATGTTTGTAAATGATGAACCGAGGTAGACATTAAATGGATATTTCCTATATATTTTTATAACGCCGTTTCGTTTTATTAGATTAGTGTTCATTGCAAATCCATGGGAGATTTATAAAGATATTCTTGTGCAAAATCGTAATAATTATCGATATGTCAGTCCGTAGCGACCAGGTGCACTTTGGTCAGCTAAAATAAACGAATTCGGATAAAACAAATGAATCAGGTGCACCTTGGTCCACTAAAATAAATGAATTCGGATAAAACAAATGAATAATAATTATTTATACAACTCACTTATTTCATATAATGCAGTGTTTAATACATCGTGAATTTAACAAAGTATCATTAATATAAGTTACGCGAGGGATTAATGCCTCTGTATTCTCTACCCTCGTACACTCGTTTGTGTTCGATTAATTTAAGCGGATTTTAACATGATAGGATTCTATTTATGTTTTAATAGAATAATAAATAAAAGAGTACACAATACATTGAGTATTTTTGCAATCAATAAAAGGATATGATGGTTATTTTAACAAAAAAAAATGTTACCTACTAAATAACGCAAATTTACAAAAACAGGTACTTACCTACATAAGTCATTATTCGTCTGATTAATACAATTTCATGCCGGATAGATATATTTTGTTGTACGTTGTCTAAATTCACAGAAGTAGCTATGAGATGTGTAGAAAATGAGTTAACTTAGTTGTTATTAATTAATGATAGTCTTTGTAGCATCGATTTGGTATAACTAAATAAATAAAATAAAAAATAAATAAAATAAATAAGTATTTTATAGTAACTTGTGTGATATTAGGTGAATAATTATTTAAACAATATATATAATGGTACCTAACTATAATAACGTCCTAATGTTGCACCATTTGAATGAATAAAGAAAGATTTCAGATCATGCGTGTTTACAAAAGAAAATCGTTCAATTCTTTTATCAATAGAGTCACTTTATAAACCATCCATAGCAACTATTATTTACACACACATATATTTACTTGTTATAAAGTAAACCGAATTTTAAGGGGACATTATTGGCTTTCATGTTTATGTGAGATTGTAGAGTTCGCACGTGAAAAGGATAATATTGTCATTTCAGATTAACGCCGTTGAGATGCCTGACTTGAGCTGGCGCGGCTCGCGAGCGGCGACGGCCTTATGCAATAAAAAGGCTTTGATATTGCTATTTTGCAGGCAATTTAAACTCCAATTTTGTGCTGGCACCTTGTTCTACAATGCTCATTTTCTTTTTCATTGCATGACATCTGACAGGTTGTTAAATGTTTTCGCGGAAAGGTGGTTGAGGGTAGCACTTTGAGTATAAAATAATTAAGAGATCGTGATATGGTACCTTATCCCAAACTGATGATTACAACACTGTTACTTATGGAACATAGATCTATCATGTCGTCGAATTTCGATGTCAATTTTATTATAGCCAAACATAAAAATATTATTTATGTAGGTGTTATTTACCTGAATATGTATTTACAAAAAGAAATAGTTAAATAAGTTTTTGTATCATTTTTATTTTGTACTTAATATATTTTGACTAAGTTGGGATTAGATGGCGGTGTGTTAATTGTCTCAGGATTATTAATCTAATAATATTAATATTATTAGCACCAGCTACAGTGTCCTTTACACCGGTAGGTATACAACAATATTTATACATACATTGTGGCTTGGTTGCAGAATATTTGGATGCTGGTATCAACCAACACCGCCACTTACACGAGGGATCTACGTTAAAGCTGTAAATAATGTAGGTAATGGGAGTCACATTGGATGTAATCAGATGAAAATGTTATAAATACCTGCCAAAGAAGTTAACTTTAATAATATTTTAGAAAGTATGGTTAAGTACAAATAACAGTCATGATACATTACATGTTTCTCGACCAAACGTCGGAACTGCTCTTTAAACAGCACTGCGTTTAATAAAGGTACTACAGACTTAATGCTCAGCATCTAATATGTTAGCTAACTTAGTTCAACGGAAACCCTTATAAATTAAGTTACACTAGATATTTACGGTACATAAATTAAGGGCACCTTACCTTCTGGAGTATAGTATTACAGGAGAATATTGCTACCTAATACATAAACGGCGCAGATGAAATCGATACAAATCTTTTGAATATCTGATGCCTTTTGAGAAGTAGTATTACTATACTACTTAATAAAATAATACTATACTTGTAGTAATACTTGTACCTAATATTTTCTTGATAACTATTTCAGGTATTTTAGAAGAAGACAAATACTAAACTCATTATCTCTCTCGGCAAGCATCGGAGCTAAAGTATCTACTCGTTCATTCTACCAAGATTAGGTTTTACCGGTAAATTCTCATCACTCTATTTTCTAGTGATGTAAGCTGATAATTTTGTCTTAGTCCATTGCTATTGATTGAGATTAATTGCGTTGTTTTGCATAGCTTGAGTTACAGACATAATGTAATAGTAAGCAGTAAACATAACTTTGACTATAAAGTCATGACAACTAATTAAAATCCAACTCCATTCTAAAGTTCAACTTTGTTAAAAATTTAGATACAGGTACGTAACATAATTCCAGTCGATAGGTCGTAAAGCAGTAGTTACTTAAGGGTACAATGGACGTTCCGAAAAGTTTTAATCGAAGCACAAATCGAAGATAATTAAAAAGTCGTGTTTGAATTCCGTTTACGGCATTCGTTGCTTCTGAGGAATAGATAATGAGGGGCAAACAATAAAAACATTAAATGGGACACCGTGGATAACTTCTCAGGCATGAAGCAGACGTACGACAAAATAAGTAAGTCTTGATGTCTGCTAAGAATTCTCCTCCAAAGAAAATAGGTTGAGCAGTATGAGTGTTGAAGAGTCACTACCCATTATTAAAAAGGAATTGAATAATATTAACTTAATAAAAAAAACCAGAAGAACTGGGTTTAAAATATTTTATTTTTATCGTTTACATCTATCGAAAATTCACATCACCTAATAATAAAGACGTAATAATGGACCTGGGAAGTGGGTAACGGAACCACTGAAGAGATACTTGTAAAGCCATCTTACTTATCAACCCATAATATGAACCCATAAGTTAAAGAAACAGACCGTGCTTATTAAAGAAACAGACCAAAATATAATTTCGGTTGGTTGACTGCGAAAATATATTTTTGTTCGCTAAATCGCTCGTCTGCTTTAGACGCTTAGGATGCATCTCAGAGAGTCGAGGACTCGAGAACTTCTTCTTTATTTCTTTCCTCATTTTTTGGTTAGCTTTTATCTTTAGTGCTTCTTTTATGTTTGTTGGCTTAAGTCTTCCCTTAAGGTTTGGTGGCTTACCTGTCTAATGATCCTTCTTATTATTTGGTTTCACCTGCAAGACTATAGCATTAATTGTTGTAGTTCGGGAAAGATTAGTTTCGCGTGCCGCTCTCAAAATATGTTATTGTAAAACAAAGTAACATATTGCAATTCATACAAATCCTTTATTTGAAAATTTACTACAATTTATGGTGGATATTTGAATCCAGGGAAAATTATTATAAACTCTTAACCAATTTGTCCCATTTCGTGTGACGTTTATTGAAGGCAGATTCATTGTGGTGTTAATCTGAAGAGTCAACATTAATTAATGTATGTTACAGATTGTCGGGTGTATTCAGAAACTGACGAACAACAATATTGGAGATTAACTCAAACAGAAGGCTTCAGTAGCCGCCGGGTAATCACATCTGTGGCGGTCGGTGTAAGCTGCCCGAACAAGAGCCCCGTTCAATTGGATCCCGAAATAATTAAATTATCGGTCATCGATCGCAAAACAATTTTCGGGTATCTAATATTGACTTACTCGATCAGCGCTCCCGGCTAAATCGAATTTTAACTACTAATTGAATTATTATACAAAACAACGAAACAATAGCTCAGCTTAATTATTAAAGAAAAATTATATTTACGTTGGAATATCCGTAACTCGAAATATTTTACGGCGAGCTTTTGTAAATTATTTTTGACAAAAGCTATTAACTTGGCTTGTCAGATCAAATAATTTTTTCTGAGAAATTCTATTTTCGTTTTCTTTATTAGAGGCGCGGTTTTGATTACCTATTTCTTTACCAAAAGCCGTATATTCAATAAAATATTAAAAATACGCACACAATGAGAACGCCGGTTTGGAAAATTTGACCACACGACTAAGGAAGTATCTCGGCTACAGAAAACTGTAATAATAACCGGATGACTGTTAAGGGGCTGTAAGCGACGCGCTCATTGTATAGTGTATAATATACTACCTTGTATTTGTTACCTTTTTAGTTTCATAGGTTTAGTTTTCGGTCCTTGACTTAAGGATCACGTGAGTGCTGGTTGGACGCATGCGTGGTTGGGCGTTCAGCCATATTTTTTTCAATGTAAAGAATTTATTCAGTTGTTTGTCTTGTTTGCTATTATATTTATTTTTTCAAGTTCCTTGGTTTTGTGGGCTACTCCCACAGTATCATAATATACATTATATATTTCATTCCATATTTATATAAAACCTAACTATACATTACACAGATATTTATTATTTATACTTATTTATTATACATAACACTTTATAAATACATTATATACATACATACAATATATACTTCAACATTACCCAACAATAATATAATTACACAAAACCATAACACTACATCTTTACAGTAGTCGGTTATGACACCGTGTGGGCCAGCCTTTATAATAGCCATAATGTATGAACGGTGTGAAGCGTGTGCGCATCGGCCGTTGTGCGGCCGATATGCGGGTAGTTTAGTGAGTCGAGTGATATCCGTACGCTCTGCATACAATTGTAATAGAAATTATAAATTATCTTATTTGTTTGAGTCGAGTTCAATTCTGTTCTATCTGTTATTCTTTCGTACTTTTTGCTATCTTCTCCTTCTAATTGTGATTTCTCCTGAACTGTGTGTATACTTCTTCTGTGCGAACAATTACACTTGTGTTTCAAGTCTTGGACTTTATTATTTACTCACCTGGACCTACAAGTATATGTTACCTGGGAAACTGTGCAGGATACAGGATCGCTACAGCTAAGTACTAGCCATATAAGGTTACATAATTATCAGGAGATCCCTACATCTGGTGACACCGAACGAACACGATGAGCGATAGTGATTCAGCACATACTATAAAATCGGTTAATGGCGACGCGGGCGTTACTGAACGCCGCCGTCCAAAGAAAATGCGCCGCTCCGTTGATACTTCTGACGATGACAACCGGCAACCCGTAGGACAAATCCCTAACTTCAAGGTGCCACCGTTTTCGCCAGATGATCCAGAAATATGGTTTGCTCTTCTTGAAGGTCAGTTCAAAAATTATAATATACGCGATGACATGACAAAATTTACGCAAGTGATAACTAACCTTGATATGACTCATGCGAAGGCAGTAAAGGATATAATAATCAATCCTCCGGCTAGCCAATGCTACGCGAAAATAAAGTCTGAACTGATACGCCGTCTCTCAGCATCCCATGAGAAGAAGGTTAAACAGCTATTGACACATGAGGAGCTTGGTGACCGCAAACCATCCCAGTTCCTACGTCATCTACAGGACTTAGCTGGACCATCTGTTCCAACTGATTTTATAAAGACTATTTGGACTCAACGCCTACCGACCAACATGCAGACTTTGATAGCTTCGCAACCAACACTCGCACTCGAGCAACTCGCGGACCTGGCTGACAAGGTACACGACATCGTCACACCCTGCAGCGTAGCCGCAGCTTCGGCCTCGAGTAGCTGCAAGGACCACGGCAGTGAAATAGCCGAACTGAGGAAGATGGTGGAGCATCTGACAGTTAAATTGGATAAGTTTACCAGATCAGCGCGTACCCCAGACCGCAGCCGTCCGAAACACCGACAGCGTCATAATTCTTCGCGCAGCAGGTCACGCTCAGCTTCCAACTATCGCCGCTTTCCGGTATGTTATTACCACTGGAAATTCGGTTCTAAGGCGAACAAGTGCATACTACCGTGCGACTACAAGGCGGGAAAAGACATGGGCACTCAGTAATGGCGACAACTGACTGTCCCACATCCTCAGGTCGCCTATTCGTGACGGACCGCGGCACGAAGACGCAATTTTTGGTCGACACCGGCAGCGACCTATGTGTTTTCCCCCGGTCCCATTTGCGTGAACGACGTGCACCGACGACGTATCAACTGACTGCAGCCAACGGGACAACAATCAATACATATGGCTACGCTCACTTGGATCTCGACCTGGGACTTCGACGTACATATTCTTGGCGTTTTGTGGTAGCTGACGTTACAAAACCTATAATCGGTGTAGACTTTCTATGTCATTATAATTTAATTGTAGATTGTAAGAATCAAAGGTTAATAGATTGTACCACTACTCTTTCTACACCAGCTTTACTTGCTAATAACGCCAATAATATTTCTTCTGTTAAAATTATGACTGGTAACTCAAAATATCACAATTTGTTATTGCAGGAATTTCTTGAAATTACTCGACCAGCTGGTACACTGAAAACAATACCTCACAATACTACACACCATATACGCACCACACCCGGCCCCCCAGTATCGTGCTCGCCTAGACGATTAGCACCTGACAAACTACAGATTGCCAAAAAAGAGTTTGAGGCAATGTTGGCCAATGGTACGGCAAGACCTTCAGAGAGCCCCTGGGCATCTCCTCTGCATTTAGCTCCTAAAAAGGACAACGGCTGGCGCCCCTGTGGCGACTATAGACAGCTTAACGCCCGTACCATTCCCGACAAATACCCAATTAGGCATATTCATGATTTTGCTTCTAATATTTCAGGATGCAGAGTCTTCAGCACGATAGATCTGGTTAAAGCGTACAACCAAATCCCGGTTAACAAGGAGGACATACCGAAAACAGCGATAACAACGCCATTCGGTATGTTCGAATTTCCGTACATGACGTTTGGTTTGCGTAACGCAGGCCAAACCTTTCAACGTTTTGTAGACGAAATGATGCGTGGGCTGGACTTTGTGTATTGTTATCTGGACGATTTCATTATTTTCAGCAAGGACGAGGCTCAGCATGAAGACCACCTACGCCAGGTCTTCACCAGACTGCGAAATTACGGTATGGTCATCAATGTATCGAAGTGCGTGTTTGGAGCTCCAGCAGTAACCTTTTTAGGCTACCATATTTCCGAGAGCGGAACCAAACCCCTCGATGAGAAAGTAGAGGCCATCCGTAATTTCCCCCCACCAAAGGACGTTAAATCCTTAAGAAGGTTTTTGGGAATGGCAAATTTTTATAGGCGTTTCCTGCCTAATGCTGCCCAAACGCAAGCACCTCTAAATGCCCTTTTGGTCGGAGCGGTCAAAGGCTCCACGCCCATAACCTTGAGTGGCGAAGCCCTGAAGGCTTTCGCAGAAGTCAAGGAAAGCTTATCCAGGGCTGCTCTTCTAGCACACCCAGATTGCGAGGCGAAGCTAGCATTGGTGACAGATGCTTCAGATGTTGCTATTGGGGCCGTGTTACAGCAGCTGAAAGGGCAGGCGTGGGAACCCTTGGCATTCTTTTCCAGAAAGCTGAACCCTACACAGCAAAAATATTCCCCATACGATAGGGAACTTCTAGCAATATATGAGGCAATTAAATACTTCCGTCATATGCTTGAGGCGAGACACTTCACGGTCTACACAGATCATAAACCGCTCAGTTACGCCTTCCATGAAAGGAAGAGTAACTGTTCGCCAAGACAATTCCGCCATCTAGACTATATTGCCCAATTCACGACGGACATACAACACATATCCGGCAAAAGTAATGTCGTGGCCGATACCTTGTCACGAGTCGAAGAATTGGGCACACCAGTTTGTCTAGCCAGTCTCGCCCAGGCTCAAGAAACTGACGTGGAGTTGGCTAAATACTTAGCCGACACCAACACTTCTCTACGTATCCAAAAGATACGATACCCTGGAAGTCAAGTAACGCTGTACTGCGACGTCAGTACATTGACTCCCAGGCCCTTTGTACCAAAGGCTTTGAGGAAACAAGTTTTCCAAAGCCTGCACTCCCTTAGCCACCCTGGTGTCAAAGCGACTACCAAATTGGTGGCCACAAGATTTGTTTGGCCCTGCATTAGAAGGGACTGTCGAGATTGGGTCCAATCATGTTTGGCTTGCCAGCGCGCAAAGATCACGAGACATGTGTCCGCCCCTTTGGACAATTTTGATCTACCTCGTGCGCGCTTCAAGTTCATCCATATTGATATTATCGGCCCATTACCAGTCTCACAGGGATACAGGTATTGCCTGACCGCCATAGACCGGTTTACACGGTGGCCGGAAGTCATACCAATACCTGATATTACTGCAGAAACAGTAGCCAAAGCCCTCCTATCTGGATGGATATCCAGGTTCGGTTGCCCCACAGATATCGTTACGGACCGCGGCCGACAATTTGAGTCCGCGCTGTTTCGATATCTGGCAAAAGTAGCTGGATTCCATCACAGGCGTACTACCGCTTATCATCCAGCATGCAATGGGTTGGTGGAACGTTTCCACAGACAGCTGAAAGCCGCCATTGCATGCCATGCTGATGAGAATTGGGTAGAAATATTACCTTTAGTACTGCTTGGCATCCGTAGTGCAGTCAAAGAGGACATGCAAGCATGCCCAGCAGAATTGCTTTACGGCGAACCACTGAGACTTCCCGGCGAATTTTTTGATACCATCACACCTGGTACAACTGACATAACCGATTTTACACGTCGGTTACGATCATTCGCCGAGAAGTTACAGCCAGTACCAGCTTCTCGCCATAGCAAACATAAGGCGTTTGTATTTAAAGATTTCGCGTCGGCGAATTACGTCTTCTTACGTGAGGACGCTTCGCGAGCGCCGTTACAACCAGCCTATACAGGTCCGCACAAGGTTTTAGAGAAGGGTGACAAAGTTTACAAAATACTTGTTAAGGGTAAACCTGTCACCGTTTCAATAAACCGCCTAAAACCTGCATATATGCTGACAGATGAGGAGATAACACCAACGTTACCTCCACCGTCCCCAAGTCCTGGTCCAGTCCAGAACAAAGTTACACGGTCCGGCAGACACGTACATTTCCCGGACTATTATCGCCCTTAACCAGGTCTCTGGGGGGGAGTGATGTGGGCTACTCCCACAGTATCATAATATACATTATATATTTCATTCCATATTTATATAAAACCTAACTATACATTACACAGATATTTATTATTTATACTTATTTATTATACATAACACTTTATAAATACATTATATACATACATACAATATATACTTCAACATTACCCAACAATAATATAATTACACAAAACCATAACACTACATCTTTACAGTAGTCGGTTATGACACCGTGTGGGCCAGCCTTTATAATAGCCATAATGTATGAACGGTGTGAAGCGTGTGCGCATCGGCCGTTGTGCGGCCGATATGCGGGTAGTTTAGTGAGTCGAGTGATATCCGTACGCTCTGCATACAATTGTAATAGAAATTATAAATTATCTTATTTGTTTGAGTCGAGTTCAATTCTGTTCTATCTGTTATTCTTTCGTACTTTTTGCTATCTTCTCCTTCTAATTGTGATTTCTCCTGAACTGTGTGTATACTTCTTCTGTGCGAACAATTACACTTGTGTTTCAAGTCTTGGACTTTATTATTTACTCACCTGGACCTACAAGTATATGTTACCTGGGAAACTGTGCAGGATACAGGATCGCTACAGCTAAGTACTAGCCATATAAGGTTACATAATTATCAGGAGATCCCTACAGTTTTTTAATCGTTCCTCAGGAGGGTCACATTTGGCCCTTCAGCCGGATCAGTAAGATCATCGACCTAATGTTTCGCACACCACCGCGAACGGTAAAAATGGTGGGCACGCGAAGCGCAACACGTCGGGAACGAGAGGAACTTGAGCGTAAGGGTAATGAAGGGAAAACAGCCACGCTGAGCGAAACATCGTCAGTAAAAGCCCGGCGTGCGCAGCTTATTCTTGACGCAGCCAAACGAAAGGCTGAAATAAGGATGGAGCTAATAGATAAGCAACTGGAGGTCGACCTATCTGAACTCGACGACATGGAATCACAAGGAAAATACAGTCCAAGAGAAGAAGGCAGTCGCGATGTACACGATTGGTTAGAACAGAGTCATCGCGACAAGTCGCAGTCTGCCCCCGTACTGTGTAATCCCTCGGGCAAACTGTGCACGCCAGAGATCGCCGGTGGCCGGAACGTGGCCGCGCCGGTACATCATACTACTACGCATTTGCCAATAGAGTCGCAGCCCCAGCCCCCTTCTGGTCAATTATCATCGGCTGAGGCTAATAGGACAATCGAAACTCTCGCGAATGCGCTAAAGGAAATCGCTAGTACGAGTGCGCCAAGCAACAAACTAATGTCTAGGCTGAGCACTCCAAAGTCTCTCCCGGATTTCTCCGGTGACCCTCTTGACTGGTTGCAGTTCCAGCAGGCTTACAAAGAGTCAACAGACATGTGTGACTTCACACCACAAGAGAATGTATGGAGGTTAAGGAAGTGCCTGCACGGCCCGGCCAAGGACGCCGTAGCGGCCTTATTAATTACGGCAAGTTCCCCGAATAAGATAATGTCCACATTGGAACTACGTTTTGGCAATCCGGACTTAATAATATCAAAAATAATTACCGACATAAAGAAAATGCCGTCTATGTCACATGACTACCAAAAGGAAATTATAAACTTCTCAGTCAAGGTTCAAAACTACGCAGAAGCCGTCAGAGCCGTCGGACGAGATGAGTACTTACAAGGAACTAACATATTGAACATAGTACTCGGAAAATTACCTACTGTCCTACTGGCTAAGTGGTCTGACTACAGTTACCCACTAATTCTGGAGAAGACGAAGGCACGTATGGTAATATTATCCGAATTTCTCCACGAAGAGGCTTTGAAGACTTCGTGTACTTCAAATATATATTTTACACGCAATGACCACACCACCAGGTATAATAGAAATAGTGCTTATACTGCAAACCATACGCAAGCAATATTAGTGCAATCCGAACACGATGATAAGTGTCAATTTTGCCGCACTGCGAAGCATAAGCTTACTGATTGCAAGCACTTCAAAAGGGCCTTGCGCAGAACAAGATGGCAATACGTAAAGCGCAATGGAATATGTTATAAGTGCCTACTGTCCCGCCACGATCGAGCGACATGCTTAGCGCCGGTTTGTAATAAAAATAACTGTGGCCTGGCGCATCATAATCTACTGCACTTCGAGGTATATGGAAGAAGTAGCACTATTACTGGACACGAACAGCCTGCGCCGCGCGCAGCGACGCCGAGCACACCTTCATCGCCGCTGCTACCGACGCTGTCATCGCCGACGTCACGCAGTGCTACTACGAATGATCAAGCCGTAACGTATATTAACGCAAGCGAGTATAAGGTCTTACTGAAAGTCATTCCGATACGCATTTATACTGATAAAGGTGTAATCACTGCTAACGCCTTGCTCGACGACGGGTCGACCGTCTCGCTCTTGAGTGCGGGGCTAGCAGCTCGCGCAGGGCTCCACGGTCGCGCGGAGACCATGCGCGTACGAGGCGCCTGGGGCGACGACGAACTGGTATGTCAAACGACCGTCGCTAATGTGGACTTATCAGGTATGAATAACAAAATTTATAACATTAAAGTGCGTTGTGTCGATAACTTGAACCTGCCAGTGCAACATTGCTCTATTATTGACTGTAACAAGTATGCTAATTTAGTAGATTTAAAAGATAAATTGTGCACAAATGATTTTAAACCAGAGTTACTATTAGGTCAGGATAATTATCATCTATTGTTACCACTGGAAGTAAGGTTAGGTAAATTAAATGAGCCGTCCGCTACACTAACACCCCTTGGCTGGTGTGTGCATGGTTTGATTCAACCGCGCTGTTTGCGTACAGTATCCAATAACACTGCGCGGCACGCGTCGCTGCTGCTGAGCGTGTCCGACACGTCCGACACGCCGGCCGCCGCATCGTCGACGCCTTCGGACCCACTCGTGCGCTTCGCCGACTCTGGTGAGCGCTCGCTCAAGGAGCTTCATGAGCAAGTAAGGCATTATTTTTCCTTAGACTCAGTTGGAGTCACATGCAAGCCACGACAAAATATTGACGACGTCCGTGCTATCGCTAAGTTAGAGAAATCAGCCGAACTCATAGACGGCCACTGGTACGTGTGCTTGCCCTGGAAAGATGACCTTTGCAAAATGCCAGACACCTATAATAACGCGTTAAGAAGATTAAAAGGCATAGAAAGGAAAATGTCACGCGATAAAGGTTTCGCAGATAGGTATACAGAACGTGTTAATCATTTATTAGAAAATAATTACGCAGAAAAGTTAGGGGATATCCCACAGGCATCTAAGACATGGTACCTACCTCACTTCGGGGTCGATAACCCCAACAAAAAGAAATTAAGATTAGTGTTTGATGCCGCGGACGCTGTTGATGGTAAATGTCTAAATGACTATTTAGTTACCGGACCGGACTTGTTGTTATCGCTTTTTGGAATAGTACTGCGCTTCAGGGAACATTTAATTGCAGTAACAGGTGACATCAAGGACATGTTTCTTCGGGTGAAAATTAAACCTGAGGATAGGGACGCGTTTAGGTTTCTTTGGCGCAGTAGCCCAAATGAACCGGTATCTACTTATCACATGACATCACTTATATTTGGTGCGAACTGTTCGCCGTTCGTCGCTCAATATGTTAAAAATACGAATGCGAAGCGATTCGAACCTACGTACCCCGCCGCTGTTGACGCGATACTTAACTCTCACTACATGGATGACTACATTGATAGTCTCCCAAACGAAGCGACTGCAGTAGAAATGGTCGAGAATATTTCATACATCCACAAAAGTGGTGGTTTCGAAATTCGAAACTGGACAAGTAACAATGTTGCTGTTTTAAATAGCGTGCCAAAAGAAGCTTTAGGTACAGCTGCCATTAGGTTCAAAGTCGATCAACAGTGCAATGGAGAACGAATTTTAGGTCTTATTTGGTATCCGGGTGAAGACGAACTAGGATTTGATACTTCTTTAAAGCGCATACCTGAAGAAATTTTAGAAGGTAAAGTTAGACCTACAAAACGGATTATGTTGCAAGTAGTGATGTCAATATTTGATGTTTTAGGATTTTTGGCACCATTTACTATACAAGGGAAAATTATGATACAAGATGCTTGGCGGCTAAATATCGGCTGGGATGACGCAATTCCCGATGATTTATACACTAAATGGTGCACCTGGATGGATCTTTTAAAACAATTACATCGAATACGAATCCCAAGATATTATTGCAGGGTCGTTCCATATAGTACGCGCGATGACAGCGCGACAGTTGCTGGTTTGTTAAGAAGTGTAACCCCCGCGACCCCGGCGGTCGAGGGTCGTGCTACGAGTGGCTGCTACGAACCGGGTAAACCAATAGCTACTGCTACGAAGACAGCTGCCGGTGCTACGACTATGGACAACATTTATACACACTTGCAGTTGCATGTGTTTAGCGACGCATCTTCTAAGGCTATGTGCGCAGTGGCTTATTGGCGGTGGATTATTGACGGTGAGGTCCACGTGGCATTCATAGCGAGCAAATGCCGAGTTATGCCTGTAAAGCCTATCACCATTCCTCGTGCCGAACTGCAGGCGGCTCTCTTAGCTGCCCGACTAGCTGATTCGATTATAAAGGAACACAGGTTGGCGATAGAGCGGCGCTTTTTCTGGTGCGACTCTACCACTGTAATCCACTGGATTAGGAACAATACGCGGAGATATAAAACGTTTGAAGCTAACCGATTGGGCGAAATTGATGAGCTTACACGCGTTCCCGAATGGAGATATCTATCAACTAAATTAAACGTAGCTGATCTAGGTACACGCGATGAATACAACCACGTACTGTTTGCTGACGAGTGGTTTACCGGCCCTGAATTTTTATACCAGGAGGAATCGTTATGGCCCGCTGATATTATTACTTCTGTAAAGGATGACATAGATACAGAGTGTGTCACTTTAACGCACGGGTCCGCTGTCGAATTGCCTGTACCTTCACCGGAACGTTTTTCCTGCTGGCTTCGCTTGCTGCGATCAATGGCTGTCGTATTAAAATTTATCGCGATATGTAAGAAATTACCTGGTCAAGTTGACTGCGACGCGATGGCACGAGCAGAAGTTTTTCTACTGAAGAAGGCGCAGTCGGACTCGTTTGCTGCGGAATTGTCTGCAATAAATAAGGGTCAACCATTAGATCGTAACAGTAAGCTACTCACCTTGTCACCATACCTTGACGATAATGGCTTGCTCCGACTTGGTGGCCGCATCGATGCTACACCCGATGTAGACCTGGAAAGGAAAAGGCCGATAATATTAGATGGAAAACATAGTATAACGAGACTCATTATTAGGTACTTCCACGTTAAAGCAGCCCATGGGAATCAGGAAATGATCATCAATAATCTGAAACAAAGATATTGGATTATTAGGATTCGACCTACAGTAAAACAAGTCGCCTTAAATTGTATGCTGTGCCGTATGAGGAAATGTAAACCCGAAGTACCACGAATGGGTGACTTACCTCAAGCTCGCGTTTCTCACCATCGACGACCGTTTTCTTTTTGTGGACTTGATCTCTTCGGTCCATTCGATGTGACTGTTGGCAGAAGAAAGGAGAAGAGATATGGAGTTCTATTCACTTGCCTTACAATACGGGCTATTCACATCGAACTTGTGCCATCACTTACTTCTGATTCTCTTATAATGGCACTTCGGCGTATGTCCGCTCGTCGTGGTTGGCCTTGCCAACTGTTCTCAGATAATGGTACCAACCTCCGCGGCGCCGACAAAGAGCTTCGTAAGGCTGTCCAGGATCTAGATATGGACGCTCTTAAGGCAGAAGGAGTAAATTATAGCATGGAGTGGCACTTTATTCCCCCAAATAGTCCCCATTGGGGTGGGGCTTGGGAGAGGTTAATAAGAAGTGTCAAGGTGGCGCTGTCTGTTATCATGAAAGAACGCGCGCCAAGGGAGGAAGTTCTCATTACCTTAATGGCTGAAGTTGAATGTATGGTGAATAGTCGCCCGCTTACTCATGTGTCAGTCGACCCTGAAAGTTTAGAATCATTGACACCCAATCATTTTCTAATAGGCTGTTCATCCAATACGCCTATCATCGGATCGTTTGATGATACGGATTTACACCTGCGCAAGCTTTGGCGGAAGTCCCAAAGGCTTGCTGATATGTTCTGGCGGAGGTGGTTAACGGAAGTATTACCAGATCTATTACCACGCAAGAAGTGGACAGGGGAAACCGAAAGCCTGAAAGTAGGAGACCTGGTTCTAATAGTCGATCCTGACAGTCCCAGGAACGCTTGGCCAAAGGGTGTAATTCAACGTACATATCCCGGCAAGGATAACAGAGTTAGGTTGATCGACGTTAAGACGAAAACTGGCGTCTGGAAGCGGTCAGCAGCACGCGTCGCTCGGATTCCATTGGATGTTGAGTGCTGAGCCAGCACTCGGGGTGGGGCGTGTAAGCGACGCGCTCATTGTATAGTGTATAATATACTACCTTGTATTTGTTACCTTTTTAGTTTCATAGGTTTAGTTTTCGGTCCTTGACTTAAGGATCACGTGAGTGCTGGTTGGACGCATGCGTGGTTGGGCGTTCAGCCATATTTTTTTCAATGTAAAGAATTTATTCAGTTGTTTGTCTTGTTTGCTATTATATTTATTTTTTCAAGTTCCTTGGTTTTTTAATCGTTCCTCAGGAGGGTCACAGGGGCCACACCAGCTAATCGTACACAAGATTATGCATTTACGAGTACGCGAGAGATATTGTAGTGCAGAAGTGTTTGCGCAGCAGACATTAATAATTATTTATACTCTTTATTGTACACACATAAATAAACATAAAAAAATGAATTGAAGAAATTTGTGCTAAGAGTGGCCTTATCGCTGTACGCGATATTTTTCAGGCAACCTTGGGATAGAATTACTCTTCAAATCCAATGGGATGGAAGACAGGCACTACTAGGGTCGCTGGGGGGACTCCAGCGATGTTCGTTTGGCGGGTCAGAGTCTCTCTCGCGTCGATGAAGGTCACCAGATAGGTTTTGGTTCGTAAAAATCCCTTATGCCTCCGCCCCTACGCAGATTAGAAGGTGTCCTCCCCGGCTATAACGAAAAAAGTCATTACAAGGGCGAGGTTAGAGGGCCAAAAAGTCGGTCCTTAGTCTGTCACGTCCATCCCAATCAAGTGGTATGCCAGTTATAAGTATTAACTGATATTATCTAACAATTCATTAAAGAAAATAACCTCTGTAATTTACTATGTAATATTGGAAGACATAAACATCGACACATATCAAACCTCCAATAGGTACCTCAAAATATCTAAACGTAAGCTATTGGAATGGACGTGTTAACATAGCTGGAATAGCGGACATTAAAAATAACTGGTTCACAATAACGTGCATTAACGTTTTTTGACGAGTTGATGCTCGGACAAATTGTTTTCAATACGATGGATATTTTCTGTCTAGCTCACATGATGTTTCCTCTAAAGGATTGGCAGATTAAAATCCATCCACTTTCATCTACTTTATATTTTTAATATAAAGACCAGTCCAAACCAATACTGTTTAATTAAAGTCCACTGTAAACCGACGGCAGTGCAGAAAGGAACGAAACTAGGGCTTTTTTCATTAACGACTAATGAGAACTGGGAGGTTTAACTTACGGATTTAAATATAGAAGACTCTAAATGTTCTACAGAGATAGTTTGATTACTTGAAAGTTGTGAATTAAGTTTTTATAAGTATGAACAATCTACATAGATTTTAAGTAGTACTTTTCAGGTTTCTTTTACAGTTATCCACTAAGGTATGTTTAAATTGAATGTTAAAGTATTTTTTAAAACCTCACGCAAAAATGGAGGAGGAGTGTTACGAGTTAGAGGCATGTGTCTGTCTGTCTGTCTGTATTATCGATCTTATCTATGTATGTTAAAAATCTGTTCAACCGCTTATAATTTATTGTGTGAAGCCTTTCTGAAATTATCAGTTAATTCTAAAATAACATTTATAAACGAATATTTTCGGATGGGTTTCTAATCTATACAATAATAATTCTTTATAATTTATTGGATATGGAAAGAGATCAGTGCCGGATTAGCCGATAATCTAGTACGTGCTTAGAGCATCACGTTTCATACAGGTGCACTAAAGTTGCAGCTCAGGAAGCTCATGTTGTAATTAAAACTATAGCTTTATACTAACCAACACTGTTCTCTTAATTATGAAATCAAGAAAGCCTTGTTGAAAAGTAATCTTTAGGTGACAAATGGTAATATATGCCCTTAGGCAAGCATGTCGCTAACCATAAAAAAGTCTGCTCTTAGAATTTCATTCGTTATTTGTTTAGATATTCTAAGTACGAGTATATAGTGTCCTTTCACTACTAATTAATTAGTTAACGTCACATAAGTATAAATGCCAATAAAAACAACTTTAGAAGAATACTTCTGTATAAGGGGGACCGTCAGGGCACCAGTAGTCGTCATAATCCGGGCCTGTATTTAAAGTAATCCAGATTTTATTTCTAAATCAAAATTATTTACTAGTGAGATCATTGCTTCCGTGTGCGGTTTATTGCAGAGATTACAGGATTTGTAGAAATTAATGGAGATACTACACTGAATTAAACTAGGGGTAATAAACGGTTTACAATAATTACTGTAGATAAGATGATTGTATGAAAACAATTGCCTTACCCACTTCGATATTGTGAGCAATAGTAATGTGGATTTATGTTTAGTATATTTGTTTTGAAGCTGTAACAGCTCAGCAGGCCAGCGCTTACCTTGGAAACAAGGTGCGCAGGTTCGATTTCTTTAATTAATCATGTGCGAATCGTCTTTGGGCGATTGTTACTAGCATTCGGTGAAGGAAAACATCGTGAGGAAACCTGCATGTCTGAGAAAGCCTAACTAGCTTTCGAATGACGTGTGAAGTCCGCCAACCCGCACTTGGCCAGCGTGGTGGACTATGGCTTAAGCCCCTTCATCCTGAAGGGAGGCCCGTGCCCAACAGTGGGACATTAACAAGGGCTGGTATTATTATTATTATATTTGTATTGAATTTACTCAGTGGTGACCTAGCAGGATGTTTCATCACGTTTGCCTGGTGGTAAGCACCAGGCCTGCTGAATATCTGATCATGCGGTGGTACCAAACTGGGGACTTAAGATAAACTCTTACAGCAGGGCAGTTCAACACGAAAAGTGACCATGAGTGCACAATAGTGCACTCATGGTCACGTGACAATATTATTGTCACGCTAAATATAGCGTACGTGACAATAATATTGTCACGTAACCACTCACCTGTTTGAGTGACGTAATAGCTGGGTGGCCTGCTAATTAGTGCGCTTATGGCAAGTAGAGTAAGAGGCCATTTTTCTTGTAATTTGCTATGCTATATGAGTTCATGGTAAGGCCTCTGGACGGTGCTTTGCACATGGGACTATTTAATATTATAGATGTTAATTTATTCAATTTGTAGTAACTGATCTACTCCTGTTACTATTGATAAGCTTTAAAAATAGGAAGCACAATACGGCGCTGCTAGTATAGCTAATAATACCTTGTTAACTATACTATTATTATTTACGATGCCTCGTCGTAGGAAATATTAAAACATTATTTTCGTGTCTTTGAAGTAAAACTTATACAATTTCCGGGACTGGCCTTTTATGTACGTGACTTTGCCTACTTCCTTTTGGGACGATCGAGGGTACAAAGATTTTTTTAAACAGTCATATCTTTCAGTTGCAAACGCGAAGCACGACTTTTTGTAACTTTTAATTATTCATTCGTTTTATGTTTATGAGGGCGAGCCATCTTGCTCAGGGCTTCTTTATAGCTGACATCAGCATTTTTTTATTAGGCTTTTATAGAGTACGCGTTGACACTGCAATTACTCTAGTCTCGAAGGATAATATATATTCTAAATACTGAATAATTGATAAAGAAAAATAATAATTACGTCCACTGTAGGTTTTTTATACAAATATAGTGTATGAATGTGTTATCAGATACCAAACTAGGCAGAATCTTTTTTTCACCTTCAAAAAGTCCTCAAGAGCTGTAGGGCTCCACCGGAGTAACACTAAAATAACAGCGGCTGTCGCACCGGTACATGACCCCCGGGCTCTCCGATGGAATCTGCACCAGGACCATCTTGCCTTTGAGCCCACCGCCGGGGGTGCATTATAGCCCCCCGGGAACCAGACACGGTGCTCACTGGGACGGGGTCGAAACCCCGCCGACGCCATCCTGGACGAAACTAGGCAGAGCCTGTGCTATGGTGACCAGACAACTGACACAAATACATAGTACACATATATAGAAATAAATATATAAATAACAGACCCAGTCACTTGGTGTGAATCGAAACCAAGGGTTATAAGGTAGGGACCAGAGTGTCTAACCACTAGACCAACGACCCTGTCATATGAGGCACTTACAGCCAGATGTTATCACTGTTCGGTAATAATCTGTGGGTTAAGCAACGGTTGGCAAGTATAGAGCATATATGGGTGACCGCTTAGTCTCATTTAAAGTGAGCGTCTCCGTGCTTAGGTGGGTACGTAAAAAGTCGGTCTTGTTTGTTCTCATTCTAAAGCCAAGTTCGAGGCCTTAGTGCAGCTTGAATAACTGACACCAGAATAAAACATTAACTGTCGCACCCAGTGTCGTTATACTATCCCTTCATGAGCAGCCGATACACATTCACAACTTCCCTTAGAAGGGAGGCGTTGCCATAATCTCCACGCTTGGCAGGCGTCTTGGGATCGCAGTATAGGAGGTAAGTAACCCAATAGGAAGACGTCGTATCCCTTAGTATATAAAAAAAACATAGATTTAGTTGTCACAAAACTGTTTGTCCTAGGTGGGAACCAAACTCACGACCTGTTGGGTAGCAGCCAGCGCGTGCTTAACCCGTAGAGGTTTTTTACTACGTCTGTCTAACTAATAGGCGAACATGCCTGTAAGTGTAGATTACAATATAAAATCTATACTTAGGGACGAGATAATGAAACATCAACGAACTCTGAGTACAGCAGTTTGGTAACTTTCACTACTGATGTCCAAATTAAGTTCAGCACGAAATTATCAATCAATACCAAGAGGGTTCTGAATACCTTTGATTGATTCCGATCGTTTAACGAGCTGGGATTGTTGGCTCAACTCGCTGGAATTCAGAGAGAATATTTTTTTTTATTGAGATCACAGATATGTCTGTGAAAAAAATAATCTACTATTAAAGTTGGTACGTCTGATTTAAAATAGTAGGAATAATAGTTTAAGAAATGTAACATATTTGGGTTGCCTGGAAGAGATTGCTTTTTAGCGATAAGGCCGCCTTTGTACATTGATATCTACAACGTATTGTTAAATTGACATGTAACTTTTGGTGTACAATAAAGTGTATTTATTGTTAGAAAACCCTAAGTAGAAATAAAAATAAAAATACGAAAATAACATACCAGATGTTGTTTAATGGCACTAGCACAGAATTTACATATTGACAGGTAATTATAAAAATGTGGGGACTTCCCCAAGTAGTCTCCGCCTTCCCCAACAAACTACTCCAACTCCATCTCTTTAAAGCTTTTAAAGTTACCCGTCAAGAAATACACTGACATAACAATTATAAACAATACGTCCGCAATATAACAAATCTAGTGACAGAATGACAGAGTGACCGCACTATACGACTACTAGAACAACCTTTCAGCACGAGATCTAATAAATGAATGTCCCTGCACCGCCAGAGCAGTGCCTTATATACGCGTTTGGTGCGTTCGGTCAGTCTACCATCCTACCTTACATTTTTTATTTTCTGAATGTTTCGGAATATCTAACACGGCCTCTCCTGACATGAGACCGTCCCCGGGCTCGTTAAACTTTGACGACTGTTCTCCGAGAACACGCAGACGCAAACTTCACCATCCATCGTTCACAGCACCACCCGAAGTAGCAGACTCCACCATCCAAAGTAAATCCCGGAGTCTAGACTGCGACGAGCAGAGCCCAGTTGCGTTGAATCGTCCTGCACAAAACATAATACCCAAACAAAGTATGCACATAACATAAAATGTTAAGGTCTACCTCGCTGCAGTTCAACACAAGACGTACGCTACCACTATTCTGCATTGAACATGAAATGTCAAGGTCTACACCGCTGCAGTTCAGTTCAAGACGTACTTAAGGTACACTACTCTACATTGATCATAAGAGTAGTCTTGCATTACATCGATAAAAGGGAGTCTCGCATTAATGGTTAGCTTGCTTTGCAATGTAGCGATTGCCATTGCCCTTTTAGCCCTTCTCAAAAATAAGTCTTGAGAAAATGAGAAAATCAAAACAAATTTATGAAGTAAAAAATAATAATAAAAAGTTGGTTTTGTTACTCATATCCTTGTGCTTCTTTGACTGCAATCACTGCACGGTCGTCAGTGCCGCTTCCGCCACGCAGAAGTTCGTTGGTGACCAGGTCACGCCAGGGCACGCCCCATGCCTCGTGCCTGCTTCTGCCTGCAGTCTGCCAATCCCAAGTATACGTGGCTACGAGACAACAAAATTAACCGCGAGCACAGCGCTCACAAACACACGCACACACAAGACAGAAATCATTGTAGATTTTAAATCATACAAGGCCAGTGAGAAAGCATACACAGTCATAGGCTTTAATCAGGTATCTTCCTGCGCAACCGATACCTTGTGCGTAACCAGGCTTTACACCGGTCTTTAACAGGTTACTCCGAAACCTATGAAAGGTACATGCTTACACACAGCACAAGAGTACACAGAAAATATAGAAAACGTACACAGTCATTCACAGCTTTAGGCTTTACTCAGGTTTCTTTCTGCGCAACCGATACCTTGTGCGTAACCAGGCTTTACATCGGTCTCTAACAGGTCACCCCGAAACCAACGAAACGTTTACGTACAGGTTTTACACAGGTCTCTAGTCAGCGTGGGCCCGCTGATGCAACCCGTTACCCTCACACGTCAAGGTCACCTCAATACCACGTGCACATGGCTTTACATGAGTCTTTTCCAAAAACGGTGAATAAAAACACATCGTGGTCACCACTAAACCACGTGAATGGCTTTACTTGGGTTTCTCCCAACGACTGTTTACAGAAAATACTTAAGATCCCGATGCACACGACGCCTTGGCCACAGACGCCGACGTCCTCCACCGCACGCTTCGGGACACCTTGCACCTCGCAGGATACGACGTCAAACGCCATCATCACCTGCAGCGCACGCCTCCAAAGCCAGGCCTCAGCACGCCACAGCTAGCACCCACGTGCCTGTATTTTCCTCTGCGAACAGAACAATAGAACGCAAGCACTTTTCCTTTGGATTTAGGGTCCACAGCACCTTAACGGCGCAGCCCCAACAGAAAATATCAGTGACACACCAAACAAGGCAAAGATGTCTTGACATCTACGTATATCGCATTTAGTCTGTTAGTAAGAATTTACAAACAGTAAAGTACAACAGCACTATCAGACCTGGGAATCGAACCCAAGACTTAGCGATCACAATACCAGCGATCACAATACCATAGACTGCCAGATATGGGAATCGAACCCATGACTAAGCGACCACAATACCATTGGGGTATGTCAAATAAAGATCCAGTTCTCCACAACGGTATGCTACAGGCGCATTAAGTATCACTCCGGAGGGCATGTGTTGTTCTGCACACCTTATCGATCATAAATTCCACGCTACATGTAAATGATTAGCGTATTGCACCCATAGTCTACTTTTGGACAGTAATTAGGTTCAAAAAGAATACCTCTATAAATGGCTACCATTTTAAGAACAGTGTGCAACTTACGCCAGTGTTGCTGTCATTACCACACGGTCAACCCTGCAGCTGTTTTTCTTACTTCGGTGTCTGGCCATCACGGCCACGAGACAAACGCCAATGTGCAGCGTTGTCAGCGGTAGCGACCAACGCCGCGCCGGTGCGTTGCACCAGCGGCTCCGCGCCACCGTCGCGTGTGGCGGCTCCGCGCCACCGTCGCGTGTGGCGGCCCAGCGCCGCCGTCGCGTGTGGCGGCCCAGCGCCGCCGTCGCGTGTGGCGGCCCAGCGCCGCCGTCGCGTGTGGCGGCCCAGCGCCGCCGTCGCGTGTGGCGGCCCAGCGCCGCCGTCGCGTGTGGCGGCCCAGCGCCGCCGTCGCGTGTGGCGGCCCAGCGCCACCGTCGCGTGTGGCGGCCCAGCGCCACCGTCGCGTGTGGCGGCCCAGCGCCACCGTCGCGTGTGGCGGCCCAGCGCCACCGTCGCGTGTGGCGGCCCAGCGCCACCGTCGCGTGTGGCGGCCCAGCGCCACCGTCGCGTGTGGCGGCCCAGCGCCACCGTCGCGTGTGGCGGCCCAGCGCCACCGTCGCGTGTGGCGGCCCAGCGCCACCGTCGCGTGTGGCGGCCCAGCGCCACCGTCGCGTGTGGCGGCCCAGCGCCACCGTCGCGTGTGGCGGCCCAGCGCCACCGTCGCGTGTGGCGGCCCAGCGCCACCGTCGCGAGTGGCGGCCCAGCGCCGCCGTCGCGAGTGGCGGCTCAGCGCCGCCGTCGCGAGTGGCGGCTCAGCGCCGCCGTCGCGAGTGGCGGCTCAGCGCCGCCGTCGCGTGTGGCGGCCCAGCGCCACCGTCGCGTGTGGCGGCCCCGCGCCACCGTCGCGTGTGGCGGCCCAGCGCCACCGTCGCGTGTGGCGGCCCAGCGCCACCGTCGCGTGTGGCGGCCCAGCGCCACCGTCGCGTGTGGCGGCCCAGCGCCACCGTCGCGTGTGGCGGCCCAGCGCCACCGTCGCGTGTGGCGGCCCAGCGCCACCGTCGCGTGTGGCGGCCCAGCGCCACCGTCGCGTGTGGCGGCCCAGCGCCACCGTCGCGTGTGGCGGCCCAGCGCCACCGTCGCGTGTGGCTGCTCAGCGCCACCGTCGCGTGTGGCGGCAACGCCACCGTGGTATGGTGGCCCAGCGCCACCATCGTGTGGCAGCCCAGTGCCATCATCGTGTGGCGGCCCAGTGCCACCGTGATGTGGCGGGACAGCGCCACCGTCGTGTGGCCGGACAGCGCCACCGTGGTGTGGCAGCTCCACGCCACCGTAGTGTGGCAGGTCCGTCGTCACCGTGGTGTGGCGGCCCGTCGCCACCGTGGCGTGGCGGGCCCGGTGCTACCATGCTGTGGCGGCCCGGTGCCACCGTCGTGTGGCGGCCCGGTGCCACCGTCGTGTGGCGGCAACGCCACAGTGGTGCGGCGGCAACGCCACAGTGGGGCGGCGGCAAAGCCACAGTGGTGCGGCGGCAAAGCCACAGTGGTGCGGTGGCAACGCCACTTGTGCAGCGCCATCACCACTCCTGCAGCGCCAACGGCAGAATTGCCTTGGCGACTAGTACTTACACCTTCTGTGAACAGAATTTCAGGACAAGACACAATAGTAGGCCTATTTAATATCCAACCTGCCTGTACGATCAACCAGACTAAAACCGCTCGGCCGTCCTTACCAAAACATAACCAAATCTAACCCGATTTCAAATACGATTGTTAGTCAACAATGAGCCAAAATCAGCACTTTACAAATTCAAATGACCGATTGAGACTAACGATAAAAACACCTTCAACAAAATCCGACTACTGCCATAATTATTAACAATCGCACTCTAGCAGCCAGAACTCAAATCTACCCACTCTAATCTACCCACTGCTTCAAATAACGAAACAAATTAAATAAATAGACCGAACAAAACCAATACAACAACCACATGAACAAAATCACTCACAATCACAAACTTACCGAACAGTAAAGACACTTATACCGAATAGCAATGGTAAAGACATTTTTACAAAACAAAGTTGCAATTTTGAGAGTAGCCGACAAAAGAAAACTATTACACCCGACTACCGAATATCACCTAACTCGAAACTTAGACGTGTTCTAGCAATAGTGGTTACTATTACCATAACAAATACTAGACATTACCGACATGAATCATACAACCTAATGGCATCGCGAATATTTTTTTAATAAAACACGAACTACCCGCAATTGTATTTTTTTTCCGAGAAAAACAATACCAATGAAATTAATTGAAACGAATATAATAAAATGCATCAGAAAGCGAAGCGGATAGGCCAGAATCCAATCCCACTTCTGATGTTAGAAAACCCTAAGTAGAAATAAAAATAAAAATACGAAAATAACATACCAGATGTTGTTTAATGGCACTAGCACAGAATTTACATATTGACAGGTAATTATAAAAATGTGGGGACTTCCCCAAGTAGTCTCCGCCTTCCCCAACAAACTACTCCAACTCCATCTCTTTAAAGCTTTTAAAGTTACCCGTCAAGAAATACACTGACATAACAATTATAAACAATACGTCCGCAATATAACAAATCTAGTGACAGAATGACAGAGTGACCGCACTATACGACTACTAGAACAACCTTTCAGCACGAGATCTAATAAATGAATGTCCCTGCACCGCCAGAGCAGTGCCTTATATACGCGTTTGGTGCGTTCGGTCAGTCTACCATCCTACCTTACACTTTTTATTTTCTGAATGTTTCGGAATATCTAACATTATTATTTTCATGTTTTATTTACTCACGGGCTTAGCCCGGTCTTTTAGAGGCTTGCGTGGGGACGGATCCAACACGTAGAGGCCCGTTTTAGAAGAAGTAAATGGTGTGTAAAACACCTCCCGGGGTCAACTGCCACAATGATGACCTTACAGCAGTTGACCTCGGTAGGTGGTAGGGACTATTGCAAGCATGTGAAAAGAAGTCTAGGTTTATGGGGTTGAGCGTTTGGTGGACTGGCGATTGGGCTATTGCAAAGGCCGGGGTCACTTGCCATAATTACATTCATAACTATTTTGTGGCAAGTGGTGGCTTGCCACCCACTAGATGGGCTCCCCAAATGATCGTCCGATGACGACAGAGAGCAACACCGGTGTGAGTGACTCAGGGGTGTCGAGAGGTGTGCTGCGCTTTCTCCGTAGTTACTCGCGGCGTTATGCCCTTTAACACTTCCACCCCTGGAGCATATAGCTCTAACAGCTCCTCTCTGGACGGCCAATTAAGGCAAGCCAGAGCTGAGAGTCCTTCGGGCCCCCTTCGGTTTCCACTCGACCGACGAAGACACGCCGAGGTGGGGGCCCTGACCGACTCTCTGGAGCACTCGGGTCCGTGGTGTCGTTACGCACCAACAGCTCGCCACAAGCTGCCCTGCGGGCACACATTATTATTATTATTATTATATTTTAGCTAATTACGTCATGTGTAAATGTAATCTTAATTATCAAACGACTACCAACATAAAAAATAAACAGTAAGTGTAATAATTTAATCCATCTTATTGAGGTACCTACAGTGTACTAATAATTATTTTGAACAACAGTGTGAATTTATGTTATCTGATCATAAGTAACAAAATAAGTACATACCTACTTAGCTTAATTTGCTTTGCCCAAGATCTAAGAAAATAGATAAGTACTTTAATATGATATTCCTAGCAAAATGAAGGAACATGCTGAGACAGCACTTACTTGGCACCTATTTACGATGACAACCACCCGGACTGACTTATGCTGCTTATGCACCCTCCAAAGCACGGAGTCACTCAGTTCAAATGCGGTCACCAGTGGAGGCGATAAGTTGCGGAGAAATCTGTTGAAAAAAATTATTTTCTATGTACCTACCTACCTATGATTGCTTAGTATGCTCAACATATTATCTGATGACAAGGATTTAAACCGGCTTCCTTCTTGTAGTATTGTTCTGTAGCTTCCTATCAGCACCGGCCACGTAGTAGCTACAGACCTCCCGATATTGTAGTTATCCTTGGGACTTACACAAAATAAGATGTTTTTTTTTTATATTTGACGAATCCGTCGAGTAGTGCCCGACAAAAAGATTTTAACGAATGAGCGCTCACAGAAATCGGTTCTAGCACATTTTCGACGTGTTTCTCACTGTGTTTGTGATTTCATCATTTGATAATTCTGTTGTTATTTGTTCAAATTCTTGTGGGATTTTTATTTAATAATTGACTTTCATATATGTACCTACTTTCAAGTAGGTTATAGGTATAGGCTAAGCCGGAATATTGTTATTCATTTAATATGTTAACGACAACTCATGTTATAATCTAATTTAGTTTCAATCTCACTAAAATTCATTACCAACGGAGATCTGCTTTCAATGAGTACGCCCTTTAAAATAATGAAACCATATTAACCATATTTCTATAGCATACATAATAGCCACATTTATAAGGTCCGTCTGTATTGTAAGCCTCTATCCAGCCAATTATTCGCTTGTCAGTACCAGACAGAGATGGTACAAATTGGTTTATCTGTTATAAGATTACGGACGTCGGCACAAACTAATCACGTTTTAGGGAACGGTCAGATCAAAAGATAAGCGATCGGAGCAAGCAAAAAGATGGCAACTTTGATTAAGTAGCAAGAATAAGAAAACTATACTAATTAAGAATTAATTAAGTTTATAATTTTTATCTATTAAAACATAAAAAAAAATTGTGACTGTAAATTATTCCTATGGGTAATTATTTATTATCTATGATGATAATTATGTATAATGTTGTCTCATACATATTTGGTTCTTCCCATTAACATGGATAGATATGGATACAAATATTATGTGTATGCACTAAATATATCAACCTTTTTTTTAAGATTATAAATGAACTTAACTTTTTAATTCATATTATTACATAAGCATTTAGCTTTCGTTTTTAATATTATTAATATTATGAACCCTATAAAGGTCACATAAGTAACAAATAGCAAACCTCTTGCATGATGGTTAACCACGCCTGCCATCGTCGGGTCTGCATAACCACAGTGTACAAAGCATAACTATGTATTTATTATAACATTTCTTTAATACCTATATGTACACATTTTGTAGCTCACAGTACAACCATTTCTCATTTACCGAATGGGAGGAAACTTTTCGTATTGCGGATTCGGTCAATCTAAATCTAGTCCCATTATTGCATACGGCGAATTGTGGGCTTCATAATTATTTATTACTATTATGTTTAATGATATCGTCACTTGTATTATAAGTAGGTACTGTTATTCTTGGTCCATTGAAAGAGACGTACCTGAACCATGTTTTCGCTACAGGTGTTGACATGTTTACGTGAAGCTCTATAAAGTTCAGAATTTACTGTTTTCCTTGAGCACGTCGAAAACAAGTGCTCTCACGTGGAAATTTCCTCTCTGAATTGTTATCTGAATCCAGAGAAAAGCAATAAGATTGGAAGTACCTACTAGTATGGAATATGGCGAAACTTGTTCGTATCTAAAATAAACTTTATCTTGTCTAGAGAGTTAGTTATAGGTACATATTTTATATATATACCTACGCAGTATTCAGAGCTTTATTTGTAGTCTTCGTGGTGCTACGAGAAAACTGATTGCTTTGAAAACCGGAGGTCGTTAGTTCAAATACCTCGGGTGCAACAAGATTGTGTAATTGTTTTTTACTGGTTAGCTTAATACAGACCTAGCACTTGATTGTCTTAAAAGTAAGATGATCTATGTATCGGTCTTCCATCCCTTTGAATTGTGAGAGTAAAGAAATAGATTGCACCTGTACCTGCGTAAACACTTTTGCACTATAATATCGGCTGCAAAGTCAAAGTTAAAATATCTTTAATAAGTATAGGCCCCACGAGGCACCTACACAAAAATAATCGTAGTTGTTTAACCTTTAAAAAATATGTTGGCCACCGTAGCTGGGACGGTCAGGACAACGTACGTTTTCTTGATGAACTAAACCAAATAGATATACGACCATATTTCGATGAAGATCACATTAAACTGTTCCTCTACTGCAAAAAAAAAATAGGGAATTCGGGAACACGATATTGAGAAACATTTATCTAAACCTGTTAATCAATCTATGGTGCTTGTGACCATTATTTCTATTCTCCAAACAGTCAAGGTTGATGTATTATTATACATATAACATATTATACCAACATTTCATACATAGAGTCCGGACTGCGAGCACAAAGTCTGTGTAAGGAAAATAGCTATAGGTATTGAAGCACTTTCCGGTATTAAAAGATTTCATTCTCAGGATACGAGTTCCTAATTCAAAAGTAACAGAGTCTGTGACATACGGACTGAAGGACAGGCGGACGGAGAAAGGACGGACGAACTAAAAAGGACACCCATCATAGGTATTTACCTTCCTCCATTAAGTAGTGGTAAACTACAACAGTGTTTAACTCGTAATACATTACCGATCCTATGTTAGTGTGTGATAAGTATTTAGTAGTAGAGAAGCTCAGTCACAGAACGAGCTAAGGAGAGAGCTGTGCTCGGAGTTTATTTGCGCGACAGAATCGGAAATGTGCAGATTTACCGAAGATCTGACAACACCATGGCACTCACCACCACCGTCACTGACATAGCTTTCAAAATCTGCAAGTTGAAGTGGCAATGGGCAGCCCAAATTGTTCGAAGAACCGATAACGAATGGGGAAGAAAGGTTGTCGAGTGGCGACCACAAACCGGAAGATGCAGCATAGGCAGGCCTCCCACTAGGTGGACAGACGACATTGTGCGCGTCGCAGGTAACCGGTGGATGCAAATAGCCAATTGTCGTTCATTGTGGCGTTCTAAGGGGAAGGCCTATGTCCGGCTGATGATGATAAGTATTTCACATCTCCGAATTAGTATCATTCTATTACTAACTATGTTTTAAATAATATGATGGTTACTATAAAAGTATAAATTATGCAGGAAGCCAGTATTATAGATAATAACATAACGAATTTTATTTTGTAATTCGGTATTTTCACGTTTATATAATTTTATAAAGATACAAACAAAATAATTGTAGAATACAACACGTAATTGCTTTCACTGTTGGGACTTACATATCAAAATTAATTTTCTACAATCAAAAGCTACGCGCGTATTGCACAACAAACAGCAATTATTTGTTCAAGTATTTAATTATGTAACACATAACTTCCCTTTTGCGCAAGAAATTATGCGTTATACCTATTATGTATTACAACGGAACCTTGGCCTATTAAAGTAACGTAACTATACTTACGTGTGTAATAATCATTATGAATTATAATTTAGTTAGAATCTAAATAATTGCATACTGATTTAACGGGCTCGTTCATAGATGTAGAATGTAAGTGAAAAAAAATCTATGGGCCCGTTGGTCTAGTATTTAGACACCCTGGCCGATACCCCATAGGTTGTGGGTTCGATTCCCAGATCGTTTCTGGCTGTTATCTTGTCGGCGATCGACGCGTGATCGCGGTTCGCGCTTCGCGTGTTAACATGGCGCAGATCGGAATCATCCGTCGTTGAGCGCCGCTCATCTACACTATTCTACATATATAAGTTCAAATAGTTGTGATGTATTTGCGGTTTAGTGGACCATACATACTTTAAAATAAATTCCAGACCTACTTGGGTGGCGTAACCCGTTTCAGGTCTCTTGATAAAGGGCAGGTGACCCTTGTCAGGTAATGTCAACAATAGAAGGTTTAGAAATAAGAATTTTGTACGGCATTACATGTTGTTGAAGTTTTTCCTCACAGCTAGCGAATGTAAGTCTTTCGATTAGTATTTACCTATGATTAAATTCGATGCGGGTTCCAAGACAATTTGCCGTAGGTACCCCGGGACTCGCCGAGATCAACCTCGGTGTATTCGGTGGTGACCACTGTAGATCCTGGCGTACAGGAAAATGAAAGTGGTGGGAATGAGTGCTGGGATAAGTGCAATTAAAAAAAACCGGTCAAGTGCGAGTAGGACTCGTACACCGAGGGTTCCATACTATCTTTGGACGTAATATTCATGTAACACCGCATATATACCAAACCGCAAAACTAAGTTTGTTTGTTGAGGTTTTTTAGGATTACTAAACTGTACTATTTAGAACGATAATTTTATTTTTCCTGTAAATCATTTGCGATGAGGTTGGGTAAGCAAGATCTAAAACTATTCCAAGGTTCAAATCGATAATGTCAGTGGTTCCTGAAATATATAGGTGTGACAGACAGACAGACGAAGTCAGACCATAAGGGTTCCTTTTTTATCCTTTAGGTATGGAACCCTAAAAATGATAATACATAGATGTTATTGCTGTGACACCAGTGTAGGCGGTATGTTATTATTGAATTTGTAATCGTTTACAAGTTCGTTTAAAGCGGGGCTAAAATAATACATATAAATAAGCTACAGATATTAAATTACGAGAGAATTTCATTTACGGTCGTGAGACGCGCATATCAAGTAGGCAAGTCAAGATTTTCTATAATTAACTCAATTACGCCCCCCTCATATCAAGTTCTCCTAACTCGCGAAGACGACGAGTAATTCGAATACCCGTTGAAGTTTCAAATATTCAATTTGTTTTGAGGTAGGTACTGTAAACTTAAGACTAAACGACTTAGATATGTAAAGCTATTTTTCAGAAAGTTTTATTAATTAGATATCTCCTCATTCGCTGTAAAATTATTTTCTTTATTATAATTAGCGTTCTTTATTTTTATTATAATTTATTTACATCATAAATAAACATTCAAATTTTTCTAGTATACCTAGACATATTATCTCGATGAGTAGTATATGTACCTATGTATATTTTACGGTTTTGGAACTACTTAATTACGTGGTATAACATAATCGATGATAGTTAGGTATATCAGTTTGACAGTCGTTTAGCAGATCACAGTATTATTTACACACCATTGTTTTAGGGCTCCCACACATAACTGCGATGCGATGCGATGCGGCGTGAAACAAATGATGTGTAGATTGTCCTAGAATATTATTATTATATTATTTACTAGCTGACCTTTGAAACTTTTAATAACAGACATTCGCATCGAATACATAACCTCCTTTTTTATAGTCGGTTAAAAACTGGGACCCACTTTTTACTTGCTCTCCGAAGCACGGACCCGTTTAGTTCAAATGGCGTTAAACAGTCACCCATCTATTTAATGACCTTACCTAACGTTGCTTAACCCGATCGCTTACAAAACCTTGATAACAACTCTTTATGAGTGTTCCCTTACTAATATTTATTATATAATAAAGAAAAATTGATAAAATCTGACCAAGCGTATAACCAAGTACCCATTTTGACTTTAATCCCCTCTCCCAAAAGAACCGTGCTAGATTACGGGATAAAAAGTATCCTATGTCCTACCTCGTAATAAGATCTCAAATCATGCCAAGTTTCATTTGAATCCATTCAGTAGTTTCGGCGTGATGCTCAGCCGTGATACAGACAGACAGACAGACAGACAGACAGACAGACAGACAGACAGACAGACACAAATTTAAAAAAATATATTTTCGGCCTCAGTATCGTTTATAGAATGCCCTCCAAATATAATTTTCAAAATATCTTCGATGTACAGAATTGGACCTGTTACAGTTTTATTATAAGTATAGATAGACAAGACGGTAAGTTTCTCAATTATGAAAGAGACCGCTCAGCTAGGTTAGCATCAAAATATTCAGTCAGATTTAAGGGCTCCCACACATAACTGCGATGAGTTGCAGGAACTTGTATCGAAAATTCATTTGTTTCACGCCGCATCGCATCGCATCGCAGTTATGTGTGGGAGCCCTTAAATCTGACTGAATATTTTGACGCTAACCTAGCTGAGCGGTCTCTTTCATAATTGAGAAACTTAACGTCTTGTAAATAATGTAATAATGATATTCTAGGACAATCTACACACGGTCATCCGATCCCAAACTAGGCAGAGCCTATACTATGGAAACCGGACAACTGATACTAATACATAGTGTAGTGTACTGGTAATTGTGTAAAGTTGTGGGTAGACAAGTTTATCGTCTCAAGCGGGCACACTACGCAGGCACTGAGTGAGAAAGACAAAACAGTTCAGTCGTGTGTCAACCACTGTGCGGGTCAGACGTGGTGTGCGCGTTAACGAGCCGATATAGTTTAGTGTTAACATTAACAAATATAGTGAACTCTACATGGCGACGAGGTGAAAACCGTGAGTAATTTTATATTTTTGATAAATAAAGTGTAATTAAAATTTAAAAAAAAAAAACACATAAGTGGCGTGGACGAAATACTTTATTACGTGATAAGTGAATAAAATAAATCATAATAAACTATTTTTGAATAATTGAAAGTGACAAAATAAGTGTTTGATCATATATATACATACAATTAAAATCATTTCACCTTTTGGAGAAATCATTATTATGTCCGCCTGTTCTGTCCCACTGCTGGGCAAAGGCCTCCTTTAAAAAATAATATTAAGTGTAATAAGTGAAAAAAAGGAATATTTCTGCAAAGAATTAAGTGACAAAATAAGTGTTCATATAATGTGATCATATAAGTACATACAATTAAATAAGTGAATATAATTAAACAAAAGTAGAAAAAAACAGAAGTGTGAAGTCAAACGTTTATCTCAAATCTCAAGTAGCCTCTATCTTGACATGGCCCAAAGATTACCTTTTGGAAATAATATTTTTATATGTAAAAGAGTAAATATAAAAAAAAAAACAGAATTGTGAAGTCATGATTATCTCGATTCGTAAGTAGTCTCCTGTATCTTAAGGAGGTCAAAGGATGTTGACCATTTTGTCATAATATCTTCCGCTTCAAAGACAGATGATTTAGAAATATCACAATACTTTGGAATTGCTTGGTAAAAAAAAAAAAACATATTACGTGCATAGTACGTAGAGTATGCGGGTTGAAACACTAATCTTTTCTGTAAAATATCAGAACTTTAGTTGTGCTTCTTTACCTTACCTGAGCTTCTTTATAAAAATACCGTGATACTGAAAAGGAAGCCGAAAAGAATAAAAACAAAAAAAAGAAAATATATATATATTAATCACAGATCTTAGTGCCCTTTCTGCATATTTAAAGAAGCGTTTTGATGCGCTTTCTCAGACAGATAGAATAGCTAATAATTTACTGACCCAAAGGCGTGTAGTTGGTTTTATTATAAGTATGTCCACAACGTCTCTAAAGATCTTAAAAATTACACCTGTCCTGATACGCGAAGCTAAACCACAAATGTAAACGCTAAAGAAATAACCAAATAATAATAATAGTAATAGTATAATAATAATAGTATTTAACCTTTACCTAATAAAATGTAATGGCATATAGGAGTGGTTAATAGGTATAGATTGAACATAAATCTCTCTTATGGTATACGAGAAATAATACTTATAATTAACTCGTCCCAATAGAAGAGATTATTCAGTTACATGTGTGTAGGTGTAAATGGTTAGCACACGTTATCCTAATCTGTAATGTAAGGGTTGTTTTAAAATACCTGAGTGATATTGGTTCTAGTAAGTATATGGTATTATTTACTTAAATTAAATTTTGCACACATTTAATTAAAATTTGTTGGGCTGTGTCAAATTTCTAATGGAGGGTTTAAATACCGTGCATTAAATTGCGAGGGTTTAAATTCCGTGCATTAAATTGCGAGGGTTTAACTACCGTGCATTAAATTGCGAGGGTTTAAATACCGTGCATTAAATTGCGAGGGTTTAAATACCTTTCATTAATTTTCGAGGGTTTAAATACCGTGCATTAAATTGCGAATGAGGGTTTAAATACCGTACAAAAAGTGTATGGCGGAGGCCAATCGGGAGGTAGCAATGTCCAGTATTACTGATCCTAATCTGATGGTAGGGCAGAGGCTGTTCAAGGACTGTAGTGTCAGCCACGGCATGGGACATTATGCAGCGGTATTCTAAGCGGAAACCTATGCAATGATTGCCAGCATTAAAGAAATGCAAAGGAGAAATGTCAACGGTAAAACCAGTCGGGCAGCTGTGAAGGCTCTGAATTCCTTCAGAGTTGCTTCCAAACTAGTCAAAGAAGGTATTACAGGGTTGAACAACTTGGGAAGACAACAAGGTCAGCCTTATCTGGGTACGAAGGCGTCGAGGCCAATGAGAAGGCAGATAGACTAGCGAGGGCCGGCTCTTAGACATTTGGTTGGCCCCGAACCATTTGTGGGGTTCCATATGGAATATATCACCAAGCATTATATGCACATGCTAGGAACGAACACATGAAGGAATGAAGGGCAGCGTCAGGCCTAAACCACTCCAAAACTCTCTAGCACAAGGGTGGTCTGTGGGGTTAAATTATTAAACCTAAACAGATCACAGAAAGGCACCTAATAGGTGCATTCACAGGACATTTTGGTACCAACGAGAATCTACACAGAATGAGACTGAACTGGTGACCCCTCACAAAACAACGACACAGCCTTCGGATCAGACAACAGGACAGCTTCGCCATCGCTCTATCCCCACAGCAGCAACTCTCCAGCAGCAACCAGCGAGTCACAAGACAGCCAGTATCCCGGCCTCATCGGACAGCCACCGCATTGCATCTCCAGATGCAAGCCTGGTCAACGTTCGGCCAACATGGCACACCACCCCTGCACTACGGCCGGTCCTTGTAAGAAGAGCGCATCCCTCTCACCGGTACGCCTAGCAGCTGTCAGCCATACCCACTGCACACCTCGACTCACTGAAGACGTAGCAGCATCAGCTTCGACTCACTGGAAATGCATCCACTGGTATTGGCACAGCGACTGGAACGCAAGGACGAGCTGGCAAATGAAGACGTTCATCGACTTCCAGTCTTCGGGGAGAGTGATGTGGCGACTCAACATAACCAGATGGCGCCACATGTGGTACGGCGGCGCGATGAAAAGCAAGCAGCATCGTATGCAACGCGATACATGGCGACACCTCCGAATCCTGAATCTCGCAAGTGATGTTTCTCAAACGTTGGGAATATATACAACATCCCGACATCAACTGTGGGGGGCTTCGGCCCTGACTGGGCATCACATCTCGCTCGGTCGGAGGATTCTCCCTTTGGTACGTCGTTGCATCGCTAAAAGTTTAAAGCGGGTTTCATTATAATGAACCTTCAGTTTCCTTGAACCTCTTTCGGAACTCGGGTGATACTGTAAGGCGAAAAGTTTGTGTGACTAGAAGTTCTAATAATCTGCTCTGTTAATTTTATAAAAGTTTAATTTAATAATACTAAGTTTTTCGAGTTAATTTCAGAACAATACTAAGTTTTTCGACAGCAGGACTCGCGGAGTAGTTTGGTTTCTTCTTATCGAAGTTAACTACAAGGGCGTGTTGGATTAGGCATCTCTTTTCTGATCAGTGGGTAATCTTGATCCGGATGCGTTAGAGTTAGAACTGATTGGCTGTCGTAAGCAGATTTGAATTTGATCTCAACATTGAATGTTAACAGTCTAATTAGTTACTAGTTTTGGCTTTATTTCACTAGAATCCATCAACTCTGTCAAGACTGACCGAGCAAATAAAGCTATGTGAGTATATTCCTCTATAGATCCACACACGGGGAGGCAGTGTCTCGTAGGATGGACGTGCTAGCTATGTCATTGATACGGGTGGCTGACTGACAGCGAAATACGGTGGTCTTATTTGAACTTTTCGGTGGAGGATACAATTGTTATTTTTATCAATATTACCTATTTAATCGACTGAGTCTATCATAATAATCGCTAATTATCCGGGGAGTAGTGGCAGTGAATCTATTTTAAAGATCCAATGCGACCAATGGATATTACGAGCCTTGTTGTTTTTGTTGCCGCTGTACTTTCTTATTACTCGGGAATGTTCTCTGGTGATATTTCAGGTAATGCTGTGGGTTCGTATCACAGGGTCTTACTAGCTTGTGTTATCAAATCATATAATAGTTATGATCAACACTCTTGTGACTTTAGCTCCTAGGCCGTTGGAAAGTCCGAATAGGAAGCTGGTCGGCTAGGGTTGGCTGTGAGGGAAAGAAAAAGATTGGTGTACGCGCGGGTGAAATATTTCCCGCGTCGATGGCTGGTCTTGTGGGGGATTGGCCGGTGTGGCAGGAGGAGATTATTGCGTGCATGAGTGCAGTTGACCACAGCCGGTACATTTAGAATGTCTGGCGAAATGCTTAAGAGTGTTTCTAACTTCCTTTGAAGAGCACGCCAACTTGCGGGCCAATATATCCTTCCCGAGTGACCCCGCACTCCTTCTCAATACAAGCCTTATCCTTGAGGTCCCCTGGGACCTGGTGTTTGGTAGAAACTCATTTCAGGTGCACTCCACTAAGCCACACTGGCAGAAGTAACAAAACGTGCTTTTGATACTCTGAGAATATATAATAAAATAGGTACTTACCTAGATTAATAAAATGTAATAAATACTTCTATGTAAAGAATTAAAAAATATATATTATTTCAGAAATGCTATTATGAAGTAGATAGTCTTAAATTTCTAACTAGGTAATTAAATTACGATGAATGTCTAGTTTTGACATTAATAATACTTATAATTTACAAAAAAAAGAAAAGAAAGAGATGTTTAAAGGACAGTGTATAATAAGATAAGTTAATGAACATTATTAATTTTATGATAGTTACATACTTGTTATTTTGAGAAACGATTATTAAATTACATTTAAATTTAAATTTAAATTTTCTATAAAAAGGAAGGGATGTAGTGTACTGGTAATTGTGTAAAGTTGTGGGTAGACAAGTTTATCGTCTCAAGCGGGCACACTACGCAGGCACTGAGTGAGAAAGACAAAACAGTTCAGTCGTGTGTCAACCACTGTGCGGGTCAGACGTGGTGTGCGCGTTAACGAGCCGATATAGTTTAGTGTTAACATTAACAAATATAGTGAACTCTACACATAGGTATACTTTTTTTTTGTAAATACATACATAAGTAGATAAAATACCCAGACACTTGGTGAGAATCTAACCCACACACAACCTATTACCCAATAGGTTGTCTAGACCAATAGTATTTTATGAAAATTTATAAAATACCCAAACAATTACGTAATGCATATTCCAAATTGTTACGGTCAAATTATTGTTCAGGAATTCTTCGAATCGCACACAAAATTGAAATAAGTAGACTTAATGATCACGTTGTTTATTAAAGTTAGTCCCATGGGAGAGCCCGCAACACAGTAACTAATTGGCTAATTAAGTTCTGCGCACAACGATCAATCAATAGTAACCACCAACCATACTGTGTATTATTGACAGATACTTCGCCAATATAATACATTATTATGGATGTAATAAAGAAAACTTTGTTTTCATTAAAGAAAATGCAATTAATCTTCTCGCGTGTATCAGTATACACAAAGTTTCAGTAGAGATCACTTGACGTTTAATGTTGTATTTTAGAAACTATTTTCAATTTAATACAATAAAGTAGCTATGAACCACCGCGAAGGCACCAGCCATTCAAAAACCATATCAAAAGCTTAGTAGGTGCTTGTAGATATGTAAGATGGAGTGGAAACCCTCTAATCATAGAGTATATAACGGGTGTAAGGGACATCGTACCGAATTTTTTTTTATAAGATGTCAAATAATGTCCGTTACAACATTACAGAAACCATTTATATGGAAAATGACAAATGACTGTCTTATTAATTTTCGAGCGTGTAATGAATATATGCGGAATAATATTTATTTCTCAAATTACATTGCTAATTTTCTAAAATAATAATAGTTAATTGCCTATTAATTAATTGCCCATGTACTGTTTTAGTGCATAAATAATAAATAAATAAATAACTAAATAAACGCACAATAAACTAAACAACTAAATTCCGCAAATAAGTAATTTATTGTTTTTAAATTAAAATTATGCTTTATTATTATACCTATAATGATATTATACTAATTTTAGTAAAAAAAGTGGTTTTTTTTTTTGGAAAATCATGAAAAAGCCGATGAAAAATTTCAACACTAGAGTGTTCAGAATCATGTACTGGATCCCTGGTATCGGTTTTCGGTACGAAGTCCCTTACACCCTGTATATTAAAATAGAGTACGTGTTTGGTTATGGTCCCCTTAAACAAATCGAAGGCAGCCTAGGCGGGCAGGTGAACTACACACATCAAAAGTGTCTAGGGATCAAGCATTTTTGGGCAAAAAAATGGGCAGAAGAACAATGGCGTTTCGTGTGCTTTTCTGATGAGTCTCGTTTTGGTATGAGACCGGATACAAGACGTATACGACACTGGAGAACCCCTGGACGCCAACAGCGATTAAAATCCTGCCAGGAAGTCCATCCTTATAGTGGTGGAACCATCATGGTATGGGCGGGTATTTGGATCGGCGGAAGAACTGAGTTGATTTGGATCAGAGGCAACCTCAACGCTCAAATTTATGCTGAGACGATTGTATCAGACGTCATCGTTCCTCTACAAGTGCAAATCGGTCCCTTATTTCAGTTAATGCATGATAATGCACGACCGCACACCGCAAGAGTTGTAAGACAGACTCTCGCCGCAGCTAACATCAATGTCCTGCCCTGGCCTGCTCAGTCGCCAGACTTGAACCCGATTGAGCATGCATGGGATATGCTACAGAGAAGAGCTCTGCCGAATATGGAGGGTATCCAGTCGCAAGAAGACCTTTTTTTGTTGTTGCAACGAACATGGGCGGCCATTCCACAGCGTGATTTGGATGAACTCATTTTGAGTATGCCAAACCGATGTTCTTGTGTTGTTAGTGTTCGCGGTAGAAACACGGATTATTAATTGTTTAAGTTACCCAATAAAATTTTAAAGAAAACTGTTATTTCAGTCTTTTTTTCGAACTTTTGTGTTAGTGGTTCAAATGTCAAAAATCCCTTTATTAGGAAAATGGCAAATTTCTTTATTAATGCAAAGGTGACTTGGTTTATCGTTACTGTGACAAACGAAAACACTTTATTTGATGAATCCTTAAAGAAAATTTTAATTAATATCAATCAGGAGAAAAGTTATTGCAAAAATATATGTTGATCCCTAGACACTTTTGATGTGTGTATTTAAAGTTATATTGATATGTAAGTTACAGGTAGTAACGGGTCTGATCTGTCACAAATGTAGATAAATACAGCTAACGGTAGAGTACCTATTGTCGTGTATATGATATTATACTTCTCGATGTTCTTATTCATCCCTGCGGTTCTTACTTGAAAATAAGCATTCTATAGTTCTTGTACTCATACATATTCTAAGCCTCTAATGGAGTGTAAAAATCTGTCCAACTAACGCAACATAACTATAACGCCTGCAGTTGGCTGCCGCACATTCGTTGCAGTTAGATGATATTAGCAATGACATCTCAGAGTAATTAGAATGGAGCTAGTATCGCGTCGATTCCCCGAACAAATTTTTCGTGGCACTTTTGCGGGGTGCGGGAGGCGAAGTAAACACACACAGATACAATTTTACGCATACCCACACTATAATAAACTCGCAACACATTCAAAAAGTTACGCACACAAATAAAGAAAGACCTGACCATATGACCAAAATTTGGCAGAGGGGTTAGCGCATCATGATCTCTCCAGTGGTATCTCCTCTAAGAAGTAAGATCAATTGGATGTCATTACATCCAATTGATCTTACTTTTTATTTTAACTAAGTGAAGCAAGACGTTGACGAGACAAGGAAGACGTTCGCCGTATGGTAGGTAAGTGTCACGCGTGCCTATAGACAGACATGAAATATTACTTAATCTCTTGATTAATTTCAATAGCTTCAGTGCCCTTCATAAAGGAACACAGCTTCCTTTCTTATAATATCTGACGTTGCGGTGGTACCGTTTAGTTTCGTGGGGGAATCCTCATGAATATCCGCGCCTCAATGGATGTGTCAGTGCGGGTTATGTCGGAACTCGGACTCCTACCGACCAAAACCCCGGGAACGTACTATCTTACTCTTCCGGGTCCCGCCAGTGATGTGGCGGACTCTTCTTTGTCTGTGGGCTTTTTACGCCCGTTCGCGGGTGTATAATAGGTATGTATGATATTTAGAACCTCTCCTCCCTTCTAAGGAGGAGGCCTTTCAGTAGTGGACATTTTGCGGCTGCTGCTGATATTTAGATATATTCTTTTAAGTTTGGTTTACTGACTCGTGAACAATCTGTATTTTATAGACAGACGTTTCAAGTTCACTGCAACCTTTTCGCCCTACGAAGCCATTAACCTGGTAGAAAATACAAAGTGCTTTGTTGAGATATGTCACGTAGGACCGTATGATTGATGTTGCGATCGCTGAGAGAGGCTTAATGCTTGCAGCGATTTTGCACAGAGAACCTTAATGTCACGAACCTAAAAGGCTTTCTTTAGCGGATCGGAGACGGGTATTTTATCGGGTGCGATAAAATTTATTCGGGAATCCGGAAGCAATCGTCCGAGAGAGTCTCGGATTACAATATCGGCAGGTGAGACGAAGCAATAAGGCGTGTCGTGTCGATACCGGCTCCGGGCCGGGAGTAGTCAGGACCGCGTTGACGCCGCCGGCTGGCCCGATTGGATCAATTCAATTTAATATCACCTTATCTACAGTAAAGTAGATACTGTGGAAACTGCACCAAGCTATCGCCTATGGACTTATTTAGTTATTGGTATAATCTATATTGGACTCTTTTAATGTACAAAATGGCTTGCGTGTTATTATCACGCGGTGGTTTTACTTGTCTCATCCTCAGATGAAAATAATAAGAATAGATGAAGCGCACACTAAGTGGTGTATGTCATATATCGGGACCGGATTTATATGTAAATACATATTTTTAATTTCAACAGTTCTTGTTCAGTATGTTGTTTTCTACACGAATCCATGGGAGCTACGATGCCACAGACAGACATACAGACATAGGCGACAAACTTAAACATGCCTTTTTTGCATTGGGGTTTACAAAACATGAGATCCGTGTACTACAATGATAGAAATACTGAAAGGAACTGCCATATACCTGAAACTTTTGGTTATTTTTAACTGCATATTTTGCCATATTTTCGTTTTTTTAGTCCATGTTTTAGATTTTTTAGTTCATATTATATGTACATATTTTGGATTTTTTAATACATATGAATCCGGTCCCTCTATATTATACTCTGAGGCGCTCATAGCCAGTTAGTTAAGCAACGTTAGGCAAGGTCTGCCCATAAATGAGTGACCGTTTAGTGGTATTTGAACGGAGCGTCTCCGCTTCAGAGAGCTCGTAAAAAGACTGTCTCTGTTACCGGCGGCACGGCTGCCTGTAGACATGGGCAGGCAGGCGTGTCGCTACTAGCAAGCAACCGCTTGCTTGATTAGTCACTACGTTCATAAAAAGGTGTTTTTATTGGCCTCCATCTTGTTTTGTAAGAGGAAGTACATACTCAGTGGGACTGCTTTATTTTTAAGCGGCATTTTCGCCGTGCATTTTGGTTGTATTATACCGTTACTGACTACCGATCGATACCGGTAAATCCTGTACACGATTAATCGCTACAGATTGATTCTGGCGTGGGGCACGTGATACAAATTTCTCGAAAACACGGTCCGTTGCCGGGCTTATTCGTCCATAATTCAGAATCACGTTCGGCCAGACTGTAACCGGCCTAATGGACTGCTGACGCACTTCGTTATTCTGTTTGTATACAACCTGAGGGCAAATTAACAAACAAAGGTATGTAAGGCTTAATGCCAGGGATTTGGATAGAATAGACGTGGTGATTAAATATTTATTAGCCACGGTTAGTTTATACTTGACCATCATTTTACTAACTGCTGCACTTATAAACGTAAATTACTTAACGTTCATTCGAACGCTTTTTACATCTGGTTATTTGGGATTAGAGCCGTATAAGCTTGGTATTATGTTACATTATTGAGTACGAGATAATCGATATCTCTACTTATTCACAGAGTATAAAGTACATTGCTGATACCTTTGTGAGTGCGGCAAATAGTGATTAAAATAAATTAACTGTTATTATTGAAAACTTTCAGCTCCCCAATTGCCCAAAAGTTTCAATGAAAGATTCAGTAACAAGACGTTTATCTTTCCCTTTCTTTCGGTGCCAAGATAAACAGCAGTTCAGAATACGCGTGAACTTCGCAAAAGTTGTTGATTGATCGCGATCGTTGACTGTTTTAATACACCCTATTAATATGTATGGTGCCAGAACAAATAGTGGAAAAGTAATTTTATCTGTGACCGTATATCACAATGAACTAACAGTTAAACCATCCGCTTCCAAGTCATCAGACCTATATTTTTACTACATAATATGTATACATTCACCAATATTCTATTACATTAGGTACCGTACCTATATGGAATGTTCATTACCCTAAGGGTTACATGTCCCGGGGTACACGAATGGGGTGACATAACAATATAATATTGTCCCCGTGGTGTTTTGCAAACCGGAGGTCGCGGATTTGAATCCGCGAGGAACAACTACATCGTGTAGTTGTTCGTTCAGGCCGATTACTTAATTGTCTGAAAAGTAATAATTCATGCCGTTAAATAGGCAAGTAAGAAAATGCATGAAAGATTTGCCACACCTCTCTTCGGTCGGATCGGGCTCTTATCTCAACGGATTGTGAGACTAAAGAATGCACTTGTGCTACGCAAGCAGTTTTGCACTATAATATCTCCTTCGTAGTTGGTTCATCATCATCATCAGTCGGAAGACGTCCACTGCTGAACATAGGCCCTTAGAATACCACAATGAACGACAATTGGCTATTTGCATCCACCGGTTACCTGCGACGCGCACAATGTCGTCGGTCCATCTAGTGGGAGGCCTGCCTACTCTGTCTTCTGGTCCGTGGTTGCCACTCGAGAACCTTTCTTACCAATCGGTTATCGGCAGCCCCGGATCTATGATTTTTCAAACCGGGGCAGAAACTTGGTAGTGTCTCCCCTCTCTCCAGCATTTCAGATAAATTACTTTAAATAACAACAAATCTCAAATCGGCATCTCGAGTCGACAAGTTCATTTGTGATGTGGGCCTGTGTGGCACCTTTTTCTTAGCAGTGGACGGTGAGCCATCCATGTTTCCGTATGCTGGTCGCTGGAGAAAGTAGTTTTATTTTTTACTAGCTGACCCACGCAGCTCCGCCTGCGCTATTTTTACGTTAGCTGAACTTTGAATAACAGACATTTGCATCGAATACATAACCTCATTTTTTATAGTCGGTTAAAAACTGGGATCCACTTTTTACTTGCTCTCCGAAGCACAGACCCGTTTAGTTCAAATGGCCTTAAACGGTCACCCATCTATTTAATGACCTTACCTAACGTTGCTTAACCCGATCGATTACAAAACCTTGATAACAACTCTCTATGAGTGTCCCTTACTAATATTTATTATATTCAAATCAATCAAATCAAAATCAAAATGTTTTTTATTGTTACTCAAACATTGCATGCAAATACAAATTGAGATAGTCCCAGTAAGTTATAAAATACTTGTGTTGGGGCCACCTCGCTACTTCCCTTATACATAATTACAATGTTGAGACTTAAACCAGTTACATCTAGAACGTGCAAACTCAGTGTTTATACATTACATTACTAATCATTACAATACAGACAGCTCAGTACATAGTTGGCACATTAAATTACTACACAATCCTTTCTAGGATGACTTCAGTTTCTTCATAAGTGAGAGTCTTTAACCACTGTGTTAGGGTTTTCTTACAATTGTACAGTAACATTGGATAAATATTTAGTTTACGATTTAGTTTGTTATAGATATAAGTTGACTGTGTTGTGTACTGTCGTCTAGCAAAAATAGTACGAACCCTTGCAGAGTATGCAACAATATCTTTACGTCTTTTATTTAAATAAGTTGGATCAAACAAAAGTGTCTTGTGCAGTTGTAATGTTACATTTAGCAGATACAGTTGCCTCACCGTTAGTAAATTGCTAGTCTTGTAAAGTTCGCATGTGGGGTATCTATAAGGTTTGAAGTACATAACCTTTATAAGCGACCTCTGTGCTCTTTCTAAATCAAGAAATTTACTTTTTGTGGCACCTCCCCATACAGGTATGCAGTAAATCGTGACAGACTGCGCAAGCGCAACATATACTTTGTTCAGTAACTGAACTGTCATTACATGACGTAGATTTTTAAAAATCCATATAAGTTTTCTAACCCTCTTCATGATAGTTTCAATGTGTGCGTGCCAAGACAGTCTTTGGTCTATTACAACTCCGAGATATTTTTTGGATTTCACTCTCGCAATACTTTGACAATTACAGCAATGACCAAACGGGCTACCACATCTATGAATCCTGATCTTAAAGTCAGCGCCAGGTTGTGATCTCTGACTCGGAGTAAAACAAATGAAGTCAGTCTTGGAAACATTGAGGGTTAACAAATTTGCGTTCAGCCAACTAGCTATTTCAGTCAGACCTCGTTCAGCAGCCGCCTGCACAGCAGTCCACGATGCCCCAGTATATACAACTGCGGTGTCATCCGCATAGGAAAAGATCCGCCCGGCACTGTTCGAAATATTACAAAGGTCATTTATATATATCAAGAACAGCGTCGGGCCAAGCACACTACCCTGGGGGACACCGTAAACTACATTTTCCTCAGTGCTAATATTATCAATAACCCTAACTTGCTGTTTTCGACCCTGTAAGTAACTTTGAAAAAGGGAATGAGCTACACCTCTTATACCAATGGTTTCAAGCCTGTGCAGGAGGATGGGGACAGAAACGGTATCAAAAGCTTTTTTGAGGTCCAAAAACACTGTTAGGCACTTAACTCCTTTATCTACTTCAGACACAATCTTGGTTGTCAGTGCCGTAACAGCATCCTGCGTAGAAAGTCCCTTCCTAAACCCATACTGCGCGTTAGATAAGATTTTGTATTTATTTAAGTAGTCAATGAGTCTCTTGTTTAATATTTTTTCTATAATCTTTGAAATACAAGGTAGTACAGATATTGGTCTGTAATTATGTACATCATTCCTGTCCCCACCCTTGTGCACAGGAGTTATTACTGATCGTTTGAGCACATCAGGAAACTGTCCTGTTTTAAAGCACAAATTAGCTAGTTGGCATATAAGTGGAACAACAAAATCTCTAGCCATTTTTAAGAATTTTGTGGGAATATGTTAACTTCTTGTGAGAAGAGTTCAGAGGGTTTCGTAGATCGCAATCAAAGTCAAAGAGTTGTACAACAGTAGGTGTAATTGTAAAATTAAAACCACTTAGAAAATACACATGAGCACAGTCACAGCGATACGTTGACAAGACAATTCTCCTGTCATTCCCTTTTTAAAGTAATACACGACAGTAGTACAGAATACGTAAAGACGATTCAAACAGTGATTGACTGAACACCAAAAAGGTCAACATTCAACACTTCCCCTCAATCGCTGTTTGAACTCAGACATCACCACTGGCTCAAATGGCTTAAAGACCTAAGCCCAAGTTCACTACACAGAACTTATGTTTAGGAGCGCACAAAGACTTAGTTAAAATATCAGCCACCATTTCTTGAGTAGACAAATAATTCAACTTAATTACATTATTATTTACAGCCTCCCTAACATAGTGGTACCTAATATCTATGTGCTTAGTCCTCCTATGAAACACTGGATTGACACTAAGTTTCTGAGCAGACTGATTGTCATTAAACAAATCAACCACTAACCCAGAACTACCAGTCAATTCAGTCACCAAGTCCCTAAGAAAATGTGCCTCCTTAGCTGCCTCGCTAAGAGCAACGTACTCAGCCTCAGTACTTGACAAACTTACACACGTTTGTTTTCTGCATTCCCAGGAGATGGTATTTCCTCCATACTTGAAAACAAACCCCGAAAATGACTTTCGATCTCGTACATCACCGCCCCAGTCCGCGTCTACAAACCCCTCTATATTACCATGACCCGACCTATTTAACACAAGGCAAACGTTTTGAGTCCCCTTTAGATATCTCAACACACGTTTCGCAGCCCTCCAGTGTTCCATAGTATGACAGGTATTAAACTGGCTTAAGTATGAAACTGCATACGTAATGTCCGGTCGTGTAAAAACACTTAAGTACATAATAGAACCTATTAATTCCTTATACGGAACAGTACCCTCGCCTAACACATTCGTATCAGTAAACTTAACATTGGGATCTAAAGGAGTCTTGACTGGTTTGCATTCCGACATACTAAAACTGTCAAGCAAACGCTCAACATACCGTGCCTGACAAAGCTTGAAAGTTTTGTTCGCCCTGTCACGTTCTACCGCGACCCCAAGAACATGTCGAACCGCACCCAAGTCTTTAATCTTGAATGGTTTACGCAAGTTCTCTTTCAGCTTTTCAGCCATGCACACATCATTGTAACACACGATGAAATCGTCCACGTACAAAGCAATGTAAACAACCGACTTACCATTTCGTTTGTAGAAGATACATTGTTCAAGTTGGCATTGAACAAAACCTGTCCACAGAAGCACTTCCTTCACCCTCTGATACCAAGCTCGCGAAGCTTGTTTCAGTCCGTAGATTGCCTTCTTCAATCTGTAGACTTTACTCTCGCTACCAGGCGAAATGAACCCCTCCGGTTGATACATAAAAGTTTCCTCGTCTAAATTACCATTGAGGAACGCCGTCTGTACGTCCAGATGATCTATGTCCAGATCCATCTCTACGGCAATCGCCAACAACAGTCGCAAAGAACTGTACCGTACTACCGGTGAGAACGTTTCTAAATAATCTTCACCATACTTTTGGGTGAAACCCTTGGCTACTAATCTAGCCTTATACCGGGCTATCTTCCCCTCGGCGTCACACTTAATTTTGAAGATCCATTTATTCTGAACCACATTCTTGCCCATAGGCTTATCCACCAACTCCCAAGCCTCATGCTGATTGAACGAGTCAATCTCCTCCTGCATAGCTTGTCGCCACAAGTCGCTCTGCCCTGAACTCAGAGCTTCCTTTACAGTACGCGGTTCAGCTGGGATCTCATCATGTGCGTACAAACCCTTAGGTTGTCTAGATCTAAGATTGTACCTCGGTTCTGGAGACTCCACCACCTCCGCAATGGTATCTTCAAAAACCAAAGTGTCGTCGCCGCCATCATCACCGCTCGCTGACACAACCGGCTCAACATTCACTGCTACCGGCTCTTCAGTGACAGGCTCCCGAGCTGTATCACCAACCACCACCTCACTCTCAGGCACGCTTGACTTCCCCTCACTGGTGGAATCATCAACTTCTTCCCCTGAAAGAAATATTTTTATAGTGGCTTGTCCGTGTCCAGTTCCTAGCTCTTTGGCTGGGAACACACTTTCATTAAATATAACATCACGGCTTCTAGTTATATCATGTTTCTCTGAGTCATACAACCTATAAGAACACCCATTGTCATCATAACCGACAAAGATATACCTCTTACTCTTAGGTTGTAACTTATTCCGCTTAACATCATCAATGTGTACATAGGCCTCGCAACCGAAAACTCGCAAGTGGTCATACTTCACCTTTTTACCCGACCAAACCTCCTCGGGTGTCATCCCACCTAACCTACTAGATGGAGACCGATTAATAAGGTACCCGGCGGTGTTAGCCGCCTCAGCCCATAACTTGTGATCCAAACCCGCGTGATACAACATACAGCGCACCCGTTCCAAAAGAGTTCTGTTCAACCTTTCAGCCGCACCATTCATTTGGGGTGAATAAGGGACAGTGACCTGATGTACAATGCCCTTCTGTCTGAAAAATTCGCTCAACTCTTTATTAACATACTCCGTACCGTTATCACTGCGTATAGCCTTAACCTTGGATTCACATTGGTTTTCAACAAGCCTAACAAAATCTTTAGTGACGCTAGCTACTTCGCTCTTATTTTTCAAGAAGTACAAGAATACTTTCCGCGAGTGGTCGTCTAGAAATGTTAAAATGTACCGCTTACCTGAGTGGGACGCAACAGGAATCGAACATAAGTCCGTATGCACCAGATCCAAACGCTTAGCCGCTACGTTACGACCGGATTTCTTGAATGGAAATCTAATTTGTTTTCCAAGAATACAAACATCGCAATTATTATTTGCAGTTTCATTATTCTGAAAATCAATAACGTGTGACAATGACTTCAAGCTGTCATAACTCAGGTGACCTAATCTATGGTGCCAAGACTCCTTTGAAACCTCATTGTTTACACTACTTAAAGCTACCGCGTTAGTATGCAGTTTGTATACACCGCCAATAGCCCTAACACTAGCTATACAAGATTTATTCCTAAAAATCTTACAAGTAGACTCAATAAACTCCACTCTAAGCCCTTTAACCGCTAAACTATTTACAGATAGTAAATTTACACTCAGTCCCGGAACGTACATTACTTCTTTAAGGCGTAACTCATTATCTCCGAGTTTCAAACACACATTACCGATACCGACGCATTTCAAAGTCTGCCCACTCGCCACGTTCACCTCTACACTGCTTGTAGAAAAATCGTGTATCCAGTCTCTCCGACCTGTCATGTGACTCGACGCACCCGAGTCCACGTACCACGTGTCGGCCAAGAACCGAGTCGCGACCATGGCCGCCCCTTTCTGGGTACACTCCTTCTTTACGTGACCAGACTTTCCGCAGTTCCAACACCTCGGCTTCTTCTCTTTGCGCTTCTTACCAAACTTTTTCCCCGACTTATCAGCAACTAGGCAATCTCCATGTTTGCAATTATCAGACCACTTCGTTTCCTGAAGCAATTTCCCCTTCACGAAGTCGCTGGTAAGTTCGCTTACACTACTCTCCATAGCCATGATCATTGGATCAAATTTAGGAGGTAATCCCTGAAGAATTATCGCCGCCAGGAACTCATCGTCAACCGGTTTATTAATAGCCGCCAACTGTTGCGACAATGATAAACATTGGCCAACATATTTGTCCATATCGCCGCCGAAGTCGTCCAACTTTACCGAGCACAGCATTCGCAACAGTTTTAATCTCCTGCCTATGCCCTTATCGTCGTACGCCTTCTCCAGACTCAGCCAGGCTTCCTTACTTGTCTTCGCAGTCATCACGTGGGACACGCACGAAGCATCCACTGACAGGCAGATCTTAGTCAACGCCCTTTCATCCTTACGTCGTTTCAGCTCTGGACTGGACTTATCGCCCTCCGGATACCCAACGATAGAACACCAAAGGTCGTCATGAATAAGCAGGTTTTTCATATTAAACCTCCAGAGGAGAAAATTTTCTCGCCCTTTCAGTTTCTCAATAGAAAATCCAGTCACGCTTCCGCCTTCTGCAGACATGGTAGCCAGCTCTCGATCGGTCAATGTATCTCGATACAATTCCTCTCCTTCAGGCGCTCTGGGCCCATAACCCTCTGTTAACTTCTTGTGAGAAGAGTTCAGAGGGTTTCGTAGATCGCAATCAAAGTCAAAGAGTTGTACAACAGTAGGTGTAATTGTAAAATTAAAACCACTTAGAAAATACACATGAGCACAGTCACAGCGATACGTTGACAAGACAATTCTCCTGTCATTCCCTTTTTAAAGTAATACACGACAGTAGTACAGAATACGTAAAGACGATTCAAACAGTGATTGACTGAACACCAAAAAGGTCAACATTCAACAGAATACCATCCCAACCAGGTGAGCTATCAGAATCAAGACTCATTAATATACTATCCACTTCCTGTGGATCAGTATCAAGCAGCACAAACGATGAAGTCTGAAACTCTGTAGTAGCTGACCTATTGGGAGGCCCAAAGTTATTGATAATATCTTCAGCTAAGGATTGGCCTATATTTACGAAAAACTGATTAACACGATTTACTGAGTCAAGTGGATGTGGCGTGATGTTTAAGAGACATGATTATAAAGATATATTAAAAAGAAAAATTGATAAAATCGGACCAAGCGAATAACCAAGTACCCGTTTTGACTTTAATCCCTTCTCCCAAAAGAACCGTGCTAGATTACGGGATAAAAAGTATCCTACGTCCTACCTCGTAGTAAGATCTCAAATCATGCCAAGTTTCAATTGAATCCATTCAGTAGTTTCGGCGTGATGCTCAGCCGTGATACAGACAGACAGACAGACAAAAATTAAAAAAATTACATTTTCGGCCTCAGTATCGGTTATAGAATGCCCTCCAAATATAATTTTCAAAATATCTTCAATGTACAGAATTGGACCTGTTACAGTTTTATTATAAGTATAGATTTTTAATCATATTATATTACGATTTTAACGCCCCAGAAAACTGCCGCCCAGGCGGGAGAATATAGAATATCTCACACTGAATGGTCTCATGCACAAAAGAGCTATCTTCTAAAATGTAGTCAAAAATAATATATTTTAACAACAGCCAATTGTATAACGGGTATAAGGGATAAGATGTCAAATAATGCCCGTTACAACATTACAGAAACCATTTATAAGGAAAATGACAAATGACTGACTTATTAATTTTCGAGCATGTAATGAATATATGCGGAATAATATTTATTTCTCAAATTACATTGCTAATTTTCTAAATTAATAATAATTAATTACCTAATAATTAATTGCCTATGTACTGTTTTAGTGCATAACGAATAAATAAATAATTAAATAAATTTTCCACAAATAAAGTAATTTATTGTTTTTTAATTAAAATTATGCTTTATTATTTTTATAATTTTTTTTTTTTTACCAATAATGATCGTATAATTTAAAAAAAAAGGGGATTTTATATCTAGTGTTCAGAATCATGAACTGGATCCCTGTTATCGGTTTTCGGTACGATGGTTACACCCTGTATATGTAGTATATATTAAAATATGAGTTCCTATTGATGAAAGCATTTCTGCCCTGAACAAGGTGAATAGGACTTACGTGGGTAGGCGCGCCCTTTGTAGCCCTGTGTTCACAGAGATCAATACCGAACACCACATCAAAGGGTTGCCAGTACGTCTGAATATAACTGTATTAATTTATTATAGTACCGAGTTCAATACTGTAATGGTTAGGATCCAAATTACTGATTTAAGTGAATCACTTCCATTAAAGGTTCCATTGATAATGATGGGCCTGTTGGGGTATTAGTTGGGTACCCTAGCTGCTTAGTGCTACCTACCTACCCTATCCTGCACCCCTGTCGAACCCTTGACTTTGTCAAGGGCGTGGGTGATAGTCGAATCCTTGACAAAGTCAAGGGTAAAAAAGTATATATATCTTTTTTTCCTCTCGCGGGGGAAATCTTTAATAGGTACCCAGGATCTGTGGAAGTCAACCGGTGGTTCAATAGACTGACTAGGTTGATCCTTATTTTATTTGGATTTTTTTTTCCGCTATTTTATCATATTTTGCGCTTAATGTAATTTTTTTCCAAAATCTGTGAATACAGTTCAAAATATCTCAAAAAGTTATGGATGGTCTCCTATGAACGTTTTTCTGTAACTATAAAGTTTAAACTACCTGCCCTTACTATCCCGTCTCAAAAATCTACCCTGTAGTTATATTTGTATCCGTTTTCTGAGGACCATAGCATAGGCTCTGGCTAGTTTGGGATCAGATGGTTTATATAGGTTATCTCTCTTAGGAAGTTTTAAAAACAATTTTCCCAGAATAAAATAAAAAATACAGCTTTGTATAGATAAAATAGTAAAGAAATTAAAATGTCACAAGCGATGAATACCTACACAAAGCTTTATTGTGAATCTTTTCAATTTTTTATTTCTTTATGATAATCTAGCGCTAGGTAGGTAACAATTGGGTTTGTATTTTAATACGTACTTGTACGTAGTAATCTTGAGTATGCATCGCAAGTGTGGAATCCTATGTATAATATCTATATTGATCGTATTGAAAATGTGCAAAAAAAATTCATTAGGCATCTTTGTTACCGCTCTGGTCAACATTATGAATCTCACAACTATCTAGCCTATTGTAAACAACATCACATACTACCGTTGTATAAGCGGCGTGAGGTAGCCGATATTGTATTCCTTCTTAAACTTGCATCCGGTTCCATTGACTGTTCTGAACTCCTTTCCCGTATATCCATTCGTGTACCTGCTGGCTCCCGTCGTCATCACATCCCTTTAACTGTACCTTTTTCTCATACTAATTATAGGCAAAACACTTATCTATTGCGCGCGAGCACAACTTTTAACAATTTATCTAAACTTGTAGATATTGATGTTTTTAATACGAGCCCTGAAGCAATACAACAAAAAGTTGTTGCTTTGTTTTTTGATGTTATTTCTTAACGCAGTATGTATTTTTATTAATTATTTTGTATTTCCTTCTATTGTTCACATCTATATATTTTCTATCTTTGTTTATCTCTCAGCAAATCGATGTTTGTATTTCTACCTTATTACTATTTGTTTAGGCCTGTAAATGGCCATCTGTTTCTATTGTAATGTTTTAATTGTATTGCATGTGCTGTTGGTTTTCCGAAAACAATAAAATAAAATAAAAATAAATAAATTTAATAAATACCAAAATGTATTAAAGATATTTTATATTACACGACGTAACTAATCAGTAAAATTGCCGACAGTTAGGTACATTTTATGAACTCGACCATAAAACTAACGTAGATGTCCGCGGAATTTCCGCGATAGTAAAAGTTTTGTCACAATCTACTTGAAATTAGGGAATCTGGTCATGGTACCTAAAAGATATTGAGACGCACTCAAGGATGTAAGTCATTTTAAAAATTGTCTGTGTTAGTACCACAGCGTAGTCCGTGATGTTTATCGACTTAATTTAGTACTACCGGCTGCTGTTTGTGTCATGTTAAAGAGGACTCCGTTATTGAAGTTGTTAAAACTTTCGTTTATTGCTTGTTCTGTGAAACTGTTATTTACTGTTTGTACGAGTTTAGTATATTAAACCAACTCCAAAGAGGAGGCGGTTATCAATTCGTCGCGTATGTATTTTTGTAAACACGGTGATAAATACACACACACACGTTATACATTTAAAACAAAGTTACAGGAATACTTGCGCAGTAAAATGGCAGATTCTTCTCGAAGATAATTATGTATATAATATATATATTAAAATATATATTAGTATATTTTATTTTCTAATATATAAGTATTAGTATTATATTAATTATTGTAAGTTAAATTAGAGTTTTAAAATATTTATCTATATATTTAGTTTCACTTGTTTTGTTTGCACCTACCACGATTTGTCTCTGCATCACCCTAAGGTAGACTGGTAGAGAATGCCTCTGGCATTAAGTCCGCCTATGTACTGTTTTGTGCATAAAGAATAAATAAATAAATAAATAAATAAATGTTTTTGCACGTAAATTTAAAATAAAAGGGTCGTAAATACATCGTCTACTGGACGTCCATGTAAAATATCTAGAATCCAGCACCCGCCATCATTCTTTCGGTCTGCCTCTTTTTCTGTGACCAATAAATGGCGTCCAAAATGATGCTAACCTAACACAGCCAAAAATCATTGTAGAGCTGGAGAGGAGATAGCATGTTTTTTGTACTGGTCAACTTAACTATATGAATATCTTTGGTGTGCTGCGAGCACACGTGTCCATGTGGGGTGGAGGTGGACAGTTTTGGTCTTCATGGTCTTTCATGCAGGAGAAGTGACGGTAGGTTCTCTCGCCATGGCTCCCTGAATGACATCGTAAAAAGGGCTCTTGCCTCCATCGACATACCATCCGTTTTGGAACCGGCTGGAGTGTTTGCGATGACAGCAATAGGCCCGACGGCATGACGCTGATCCTCTGGAAGCGTGGGCGTGCCCTTGTCTGGGATGCCACGTGTGTGGACACCCTCGCACCCTCACACCTCAGTGAGTCAGCGTCTGCAGCGGGAGCTGCGGCTGCGCGGGCTGCTTCTGCCAAGCGGCGCAAATATGTAGCTGTTACTAATAGTTACATATTAGAGCCGCTTGCTTTTGAAACCTTTGGACCCTGGAGTTCCTCAATGAGGAACTTCTTCAAAAAAATAAGCCCAAAACTGGCCTCCTCCTCGGGCGACAAGAGGGCTGGCTCATTCCTCGCTCAACGGATCGGCATAGCGATTCAACGAGGTAATGCAGCCAGCATTCTTGTCATCATCCCACGTGGACAACATTTTTTATTTTAAATTGTATTATAGTTGTATTTAATTTCTAGATAAGTATTATATTTGTTATGTTATATTTTAGTACCAACCTCAATTAATGTTAAATAATATAATAAATACCGACACTTTTTGCCCGACTGCCCCAGAAGGAGGATTATGTTTTTCGAGAGTATGTATGTATGTCTATTTCTTTGGCACGGCCCACAGCAGCAAAACGGCTTGATGGATTTTGACATTATAATATGTTTTTAGATTTGTCTAAGTTGTGGGAGTGTCATAGGCTGTATACATTTTTTTTTAAAGTTAATATCGCCAGTCAGTCGCCATTTTGTATTTTTTTTACTTCCAAGAACATCAATATGGGTATCAAATTAAAGGTCTTAACGAGACAAGTTGAAATATACTTACATAAACATGTGTATGTCATGTATGTAGATATAATTAAATTTAAGTTCATTCTGTTTGTTAATTTATACTTTTAAGGAATTCTTTGACATAAGATTTGTTTATACTCAGATAAATGAGTAATGATACTCAATAATTATACATTACAATCATTAACGGCTCCGATAGACGAACTAATAAGATTAAAAAATGGGCTTAATTAAAATTAACTCTAATTGACGTTTGTGAGTGCGACAGATAGAGATTATGTAGACTTTTATATATAATCTTATTGTAATCTGGTCGTAAAAAGGCAGCAGGCTAGCGCCACCTAGTGGCGAATGCCGCGGCTCGCAAAGTTTTTATTATTTCCGGGTCAAAGAGCGTCTGCGTCCGCGATTCGGTTTTCCAATCAACACTTTTATAGTGATGGAAAACGTGATAGCTATAAAAAGATTCAGCACCCGAGAGGATGACACGTGTGGAGATACTTATTTATGAACTACGTAATTTTCGTTCTTTATTGTAAAAATAATAAAGTAAACGTAGATTTTTATTAAACAAGCTTTTGTCGAAGGTATTTATTTTTATGAGTTCGGTTGTAGTTTTACTATTTAACTTTTGTTATAACATATATGTACTTATGTACGTATATGAAAAGCTTCTTTTTTATTTAAAATAGTTTTTAAGATTATGTTATTCCGTACCTACTGATTAACATTATGAGCTGTTTGTCTGTCCCTACTTTCAAGATAAATCCAAGAATCCCAAACGTGACGGGGTTATCTTGTTTAGTTCAGAAGTTTCTATGGTTCCTCTTGCCACCGTCTAGCACTACCATCAGGCCCTAATAACCACTCAGTTATTATGTACCTGCACGGAAAAAAATGGTTTAGCTGTGGTCGCTAAATTGGTTTTGCTGCCAATTCATTTGCTGCTCTGTATAATATTTTAGGTACATCAGCAAAACATTGTGTATTACAACTAAGACCACTTAGCTATTATTGATAACGACATTTAGCTATAAGAACTACAAAAAATTAACAGGTGTTACAAATTGTTTAACAACTATCGCAAACTTTTTTCGCTATATCATCAAAACAACATTAGGGGTTGCCCTTAGCTGTGGCTACAAATCATTATTACCATTTATGGATAAATACTTCGTCACTATTGCAAAAAGATAGATGCCTTAAGCAGAAAAGACATGTCTGTATCGGTCCTGCTAATAGTCTTTGCAATCACTGCAAATGATTTTGCAACCAGTACTAAATTTGTTTGCAGATGAATCTGTGAAGTTTAATTTGCTAATACTGTTCAAACTCTTAGTAACTATTCCAAATTATTTTAAACACCACAACTAATATTTTGAGCTGTGGTTGCTAATTATAATGTCTTCATATAGCTAAATGGTATTTGCAATCACTGCAAATAATTTTGCAACAAGTACTAAATTTTTTTGCAGATGAATCTGTTAAATTTCATTTGCTAATATTGTTCAAAATCTTAGTAACTATTCCAAATAATTTTAAACAACACAACTAATATCTTTAGCTGTGGTTGCTAATTATAATGCCTTCCTATAGCTAAATGGTCTTTGCAATCACTGCAAATGATTTTGCAACAAGTACTAAATTTGTTTGCGGATAAATCTGTTAAGTTTCATTTGTTAATATTGTTCAAAATCTTAGTAACCCTTCCAAATTATTTTAAACAACACAACTAATATTTTTAGCTGTGGTTGCTAATTATAATGTCTTCCTATAGCTAAATGGTCTTTGCAATCACTGCAAATGATTTGGCAACAAGTACTAAATTTGTTTGCTGATAAATCTGTTAAGTTTCATTTGTTAATATCTTAGTAATATTGTTCAAAGTCTTAGTAACCCTTCCAAATTATTTTAGACAACACGACTAATATTTTTAGCTGTGGTGGCAAATTTTAATGTCTTCCTACAGCTAAATGTTCTTTGCAATCCCTGCAAATAATTTTGCAACAAGTACTAAATGTTTTTGCAGATGAATCTGTTAAGTTTCATTTGTTAATATTGTTCAAAATCTTAGTAACCCTTCCAAATTATTTTAAACACCACAAGTAATATTTTGAGCTCTGGTTGCTAATTATAATGTCTTCATATAGCTAAATGGTCTTGCTAATAGTCTTTGCAATCACTGCAAATGATTTTGCAACCAGTACTAAATTTGTTTGCAGATGAATCTGTGAAGTTTAATTTGCTAATACTGTTCAAACTCTTAGTAACTATTCCAAATTATTTTAAACACCACAACTAATATTTTGAGCTGTGGTTGCTAATTATAATGTCTTCATATAGCTAAATGGTATTTGCAATCACTGCAAATAATTTTGCAACAAGTACTAAATTTTTTTGCAGATGAATCTGTTAAATTTCATTTGCTAATATTGTTCAAAATCTTAGTAACTATTCCAAATAATTTTAAACAACACAACTAATATCTTTAGCTGTGGTTGCTAATTATAATGCCTTCCTATAGCTAAATGGTCTTTGCAATCACTGCAAATGATTTTGCAACAAGTACTAAATTTGTTTGCGGATAAATCTGTTAAGTTTCATTTGTTAATATTGTTCAAAATCTTAGTAACCCTTCCAAATTATTTTAAACAACACAACTAATATTTTTAGCTGTGGTTGCTAATTATAATGTCTTCCTATAGCTAAATGGTCTTTGCAATCACTGCAAATGATTTGGCAACAAGTACTAAATTTGTTTGCTGATAAATCTGTTAAGTTTCATTTGTTAATATCTTAGTAATATTGTTCAAAGTCTTAGTAACCCTTCCAAATTATTTTAGACAACACGACTAATATTTTTAGCTGTGGTGGCAAATTTTAATGTCTTCCTACAGCTAAATGTTCTTTGCAATCCCTGCAAATAATTTTGCAACAAGTACTAAATGTTTTTGCAGATGAATCTGTTAAGTTTCATTTGTTAATATTGTTCAAAATCTTAGTAACCCTTCCAAATTATTTTAAACACCACAAGTAATATTTTGAGCTCTGGTTGCTAATTATAATGTCTTCATATAGCTAAATGGTCTTGCTAATAGTCTTTGCAATCACTGCAAATGATTTTGCAACAAGTACTAAATTTGTTTTCTAAATCTTAGTAAGCCTTCCACATTATTTTAAACACCACAACTAATATTTCGAGCTCTGGTCGCTAATTATATGTCTTTATATAGCGAAATATCTTATTAATACTTTCAAATTAACTTAACAGTGAACCATAATAATACCTTGTCAGGGGTAGCAAACTAGAGTTGCGTGAGTTTTATAAGATCATTTTGGAACTTCATCTAATTGTTCTAAATTTTACAACTATTTTTTTACAGCAAGTTACAACAACGCACAACGGCCAGTGTTCTTTATGCAGTCTCGTAAAGTTAAATGTATATCAAAATTTTCAAAACTAACGGTTTCACTGACGGTTTCCATTACGAACCCAAGCGATCAAGGCATAGTGTAAGGGGTGAGCCATTATATCGACACACCCCTCTATATGGAGGGGGTTCTGGACATAGCCCACCAGCTGGCCGTGTGCGGGTTGGCAAACTACACACGTCTATTTTTGAATGATGTGCAGGTTTCCACACGATGTGTACTTACATCGTACACTGCACCATAACACAAGTGATAATCAATATTGAAATTAAGATGACATGAAATAAGAAAATCTCCGAGGTGCAAGGCGTTGTTTGAACATGGGACTCTTGTGTTCAAGGCATGCTTTTTGACAAATTTTCTTGACTTCTGTTGACTAAAATAAATATCTCGATTTTACACGTATGTACTTCATACATGCATCTAATCCGTGGGGTGTCCGGCTAAGAACAACATCCTCCCATCTTCTCCCGTTGGGACTCTGTAAGAGGTGACTAAGGGAAAATAAGAAGACGGGCAGCAGCGTCTTTCTATTGGATTACCTACCATCTATACTGCGGTCCCCGAGACGCCTGCCAAGCGAGGGAATTATGGCAACCCCTCCCTTCTAAGGGCCTTTGTTCAGCAGTGGACTACTTTAGGCTGCTGATGATCATACATTTCGTGGATGGTTTTATATATTTAGGTATACATATCTACTTGTTGCCGATTATTATGGATATAATACCTAAGATAATAATAAAACACTGTTTACGGTTACTCAATCTTATGTAGTAATAGGCATTTACTACCTATTAAATACTTGCGTTTTAGTTTGAATTATAAAACGAGCCCGAATTTTTTTGCGACTTTTGCAAATATTATATTTGTAACAATACCATAGAATAATTTGCCAGTACAGCTAACAAGATTAGTGTTTAACTCAGATAACGGGCCTTTAAAAGTATTACCAGATATACCAGATTGGTTTATGGAATCCGCCAAAATAGTGAACAAATGGATTTGACTGTATTCACTCGGTCTCTGAGATGGGTTTTAAACATTGATATGTCCCACAGTGAGTAAAACCGGGATAACATCAGCAGTGCCCACGACTTGTACGCGTGGTCTTTAGTTCATTGTAAATAATGAAGAAAATAAAAAAGGACCAAATGAATCGTACCGAGGACCAAAAATTCTATAGATAGGTACGATAAACGATGAGGAGTTCGAATATTTGTTAGAGTAGGTATGATACATTCGGAATAATATCGTAAGTATATCGTTTCGAATGTATCGTTGTCAATTTTGAGAGTTGATATACGAATCCAAGATCTGTGGTTATTAGACAGACTTTCCTCAATAATGCGCAACTGCTTACAGTAGGTACCTACGTCTGATGGATATTATGCATTAGGCTTTAGTCCATTGAGATATTGCTTTAGGCTCTCCAAACTTTCGCGCATTCAAGGGTTACCTTCCAGCTCCATCATCAGATCCTCATATTGGGAAAAGTCAATGGAACTCTTAAAGCCGAATCAAGCGAGCCTAAACACGATGTGATTACTAGTACCCACTCAAGGGTTCCTTTAGCCACCTTCCAGTTCCATCATCAGATCCTCATTAGTGGTCAAAGTAAATAGAATTCTTTAAAACAAAACAAATGAGTCCAAACTTGATGAGTTTACTAGTAGCCATCTAAGGGTTCCCCCTTATCCAAATTCGAGATTTATCATGAGATCAGCTCGATAATACTATATTAATATATTGTCACGGGTCTTTGACACATGTGCAAAATTCCAAACGATTTGAACGTGTACAAGTGGGTGAAAATGGAGTGGCAATATTCTATTACCATCATATATACCTACGTACTTATTACAGGTGAAACTAATAAAAGCGCGTTTAAAAGGCGTTTAAGCTAGCTGCTCATATTATGGCGAACACACAGACAGCAGATACAGGCTTAGTACTTGTCAAGACAAATACATCTAGCCTAAACACGACGGGGTTATTTTGGGTATTTCAGTAGTTCCAATGGTCACCATTCCTAATGTTCCTATGGTCCAATATTAGTAAGTAGGTATGTTCTTCGTAAGACAAGAAAGCGAGTTAATAGGTACAAAAGAAACGTTTTAAAACGAGCCCGAATATATTAACGACTGTTGCAAATATAGTATTCGCTGCAGTAGCATACAATAATTTGGGATGGTAGCAAATTTATTCGCGTTTTGCGCGGACAAATGAAATAACGGTTCTTGCAGGTGTTGCCAGAGTGACGATTCACTTAATCACATCAATTCACTAAGACTTTGCAGCTCGCTTTACGACTCGATGAAACGCTATAATATAACGTGTTAGTTGTTTATTTAATAGGCGATAAATATTGAAAATTATAATAAATATGGTTTTATACTTTTCATAGGGTGATTTTTCGCTAGTTGGGTTATAGTTTTTGAATTTACTTTTTTATTTTTGAAATCTCAACAAAGTTATCAACTTTGAGTCATAGTGTTAAAAAATATAATGGTTCCATGAAATCTCAAACTAAACCTCTGTAAAATACGTTGATGTGATAGATATCGAAATCATTGAATCATTGATCTTGAAATACATAAGATAGTAGAAGTACTTAATAAAAAAATATAAGATGTTATTGACCACTTACAATAACATTCTTCAATATATAAGAATAAAGCTCCTTCAGAAAGTTTGAGGTGTGTGGCCCTAGATGTCTAACAAGTACGACAGCTTGCTTGGTGGATGTATAAAGTGTCTCCAGCGGCGGGCTTAAAGGCAAGACCAGAAAACCCTCAGTTTTCTGGTGCAGATCCCACCGGAGCGTCCACGCCTCCCGTCTCATGTACCGTGCGACAGCCGTAGGTAAGAATCCCACATACCCCGGTTGACCCCATAGGTCCCGGGACCTATTGCATGTGTCCCCAGCGAGAACAAAAAGCAAGTAGATCACGATATGCAGCTTGACACTTATCGTGTAGACAGCTTACAAACAAGATCAGGGTTACTTGAACAATAGATTTACGGATGTACGGGTACTTAGTAGTAAAATGGAAAAATGAATTTAGGTAATGTCAAAATAGTACTATTTTGTATGTGGCATACCTACACATAATCGCCATCGTAGCTGTCATCATAATAATAATAATGTCATCCAAGCCCCTCAGTACCTATCCGACGTATGGATCATCTTACTTTCTAGAGAAAAAGATCCGTCATTGTCCTAACCAGTAAGAAACAATTACCTACACAAAGTTGATGCTCCCTGCGGGAATGGAACCCGTGACCTCCGTTTTGCAAAGTAAGTGGTGCTCCGCTGACCGCTTAACTAAGAGACTCTTTATCCCGAAAAATTTAAGGGTTCCTGCAGGACGGGGCATCAAAATATAAGGGTAACGCGCAAAATATATAGGATGATTTTGATATAATTTATGTAAATCGATCGAGTCGAATCGGGTGGTCAGACTGGGTTGGATGGAGTCGGATTGAGTTCCTTCAGAGTCGCTGGACGTTCGGGGTGTGGCCCTTACTTAGGATGTCCATCCAGTACGGTGGCGACTCTTAGGAGGACGGCAGCGGTGTTGTGACCCCCATCCATGTGAGCACCTTGACACCGTGAACGCTAAAATGCAAGGCACTGATCACACTGGTGCAGATCCCACCGGAGAACTTTGGTGTCCCCACTCATGTGCCAATGCAACAACCTCGTGGGCTTTAGTGGGTAAGAATCCCACATACCCTGGTTGACCTCCACAGATCCCGAGGACCTTTTGAAGGTTTCCCCGCAAAAAATAAAAGGGCCGGATCGAATCGGGCCGAAGGTGATCAAGTTGAATGGAGATGGATCGTGTTATATCGAGTTTTATTTTATGAGTATAACGCGAAAATTACCTACCTACTGGCTGCGTGTGAAGCCGCGGGTACAGCTAGTTCTTTAAAAGATAAAGATTTTTTTCATATATTTTTGTTAACAGTTATGACTTAGCCTATCACCCGGTCCTGGCTTGATGTCGATTTCTGCATGTACATTACTAACCTTTATTTTTTACATTTTAATGTTAAAATGTTAAATATATTATTTGATAGAAATTACATTTTTAATAGAAAAGTTTCATCTGTATTTTTTTGACAGCACTGGCAACATTGCTTGGTAGTTAGTTTTTCGAATGCTGACAGACGCGTGATCATAGTCATGATCTGTGATAACTTGATAAGCTGAGGTGATAGGATAGACGGTGAAGTTATTGTGCAAGGGAGGACGTTACAAAATTATTGGAAATCTGGGTTTATGACCAACCAGTCATTGATACATTCAAAGGTTAGTACAATATAATAAATTATAATTGCCTGTAATTAATTGAACAGAATAGCGGTCCTACATATGCCTTATTATATGAAAATGTGCTAATATTTCACAAAGAATTTTTCGGCCACTTATACTAAACCTTCCATTTTACATAAGCTCTTCGGAGTCGCTGGACGTCCGGGGTGTGGAACCCTTAGAACGTTCATTGAGTACGGCGGCGACTCCGAGGAGGACAGCGGCGGGGTTGCGACCCCCGTCCCCGTGAGCACCGTGACTGGTTCCCGGGGGGCTATAATGCACCCCCCGTCGGCGGGCTCAAAGGCAAGGCACTGACGGTCCCTGGTGCAGATCCGGCGCGCGGGTTTTAGTGGGTAAGAATCCCACATACCCCGATCGAGCCCCACAATTCCCGGGGATCTTTCGAAGATTTCCCCCACGTCAAAAAAAAGGTATCTTCCATTTTACATAAGCTTGTGGCGAGCTGTTGGTGCGTAAGGTCACCACGGACCCGAGTGCTCTAGAGAGTCGGTCAGGGCCCCCACCTTGGCGTGACTTCGTCGGCAGGAAACCGAAGGGGGCACGCAGGACTCTCAGCTCTGGCTAGCCTTAATTGGCTAGTCCAGAGAGGAGCTGTTAAAGCTATATGCTCCAGGGGTGAAAGTGTTAAAGGGTATAATGCCGCGAATAACTTCGGAGAAAGGGCAGCACACCTCTCGACACCTGAGCCACCCACACCGGTGTTGCACTCCGTCGTCTTCTGACGGCCATATGAAGAGCCCATCTAGTTGGTGGCAAGTCACCGCTTGACAAAATATAATTAGTGTATCTACTAATTATGGCAAATGACCCCGGCCTTTTACAATAGCCCAGTGTTCAGTCCACCAAATGCCCACTTAAGGAAATCAAGAAATCTTTCCATATACTTCAATAGTCCCTACACCTGCCAGAGTCAACTGCTGTTTATATCTTATTTCCAGCAGTTGATTCTGGCAGGTATGTTCCATTTCATTAATTTGTCCTAACAGGCCTATGTGTTGGATTCGTCCCCATGCAAGCTTTTTAAAAGTCCGGGTGTAAAAGCCCGAGTAACCAAAAATGAAAAATAATAATAAAACCTTTATTGCAGGCAACTATGGCCCATAGAAACAATAAGCCTATTATTTATTATGAAGCTGGCTTCAAAATACAGAAACGGTAAATGTTGTCCTTGAGAACTGGGAATGCACGACATCAAAAAGATTATCAATGTCTAAAGGATTAATGGAAATCCACAAATACATGGACGATAGATTGGTAAGTAACAATTTATTACGAACGTTTTAACTAACTTCTACGAAGCTCAATCTATATGGGTGCGTCCCATTTCATATAAATTTATTTGGTCTATTTTCATTTCAATAACGTTCACAAGATCTAATAAACGTGAGATATACCAACTGTTGCTATAATTTCTTTACATATAACATTTATATATTCTAAAACTTATTTCGTATAATGTTATTGGATATAATGTTTATCTAATCGAAAATCATTAGGTCTATAGTTTAAAATGTATATTTATAGGTACCAACATAGTTAACACCTCGATTCAGAGCAATCCGACTCGGATATGTTAGGCTAGAAGCGGAGCTCCCGCCTTAACCTTCGTGGTTATTGTCTTATGACCACCCAGAATTAGGAGCCCCGCAAAGCAGGGCTCGCGAAATTACAAAAAAACATGATATTATTATTATTTTATTTTTATTATATTAGGCTAAATAGGTTTTATATCTTGTAAATGATATCAAATGGTTTTGTAATCAATGTATGTTATGCTTAATAAAAATAGTTATTTTAAAATTATATCAATCGTTTATTATATCAACTGATATGAAATAAAATTATAGATTCAGTTATTATATCTTGTAAATATTAGAAATGTTGTAATTATATCAAATAATACTTACCCAATCTATATCATTCATTTTTTTTTTATTTGTCCACAGCTGGAAATCGATTTTAAAAATTTCTCTACTGATGCTGAAATGCAACTGCATGGAGACGACTCCAGCAAATATTGTGTATGTATTTTGTAAGTGGTACTGATTTATGAATCCCATATTATATGATTTTACTCAGTATTTATATTATAACCATATTCTGTAAAGGTTCTAGTAAATACATATTACATGTATGCCTAGTGTATCGATGTTGTATACAAGATGGATTTAAAATCATCGGCAATACTTAAGACTATGCTTCTGCATGTGAATTACATCCATAGTACAATCATTTTAGGAATAAAAAAGTTTAATTAAAATAAATGTCAGGGATTTTTGTGAGGACTTGACTTGCGTATAAAATATGATGACTATCATTCTGAAATACGAGAATTTATCTGTAGTGATTCATTAAATGTTGTACCTATTATCATTTTAATGTTATGTAGAAGCAAAGGTTAAAATATTGCCAACATTTTCCAATGCTCCCTGTAGTAGTGTATAAGTGTTTTTGTACCCTTATGTGTAATCGTTATTTATATTAAGTATAATGTATAGGCTATAAATTATTGTTAGTCTCAATTTGTAGATGCTGCAAGTTAGCTGCAGAATTGTGGTTTAGTCGGGGTATGTGGTTTAGTTGACTTATCTCACTATACGGACAGTGGGATAACAGTTTCGATGTAGTTATTTCAACTGCACCAAAACTGCAATTGTATTAAGCAAGCTAGTTAGCTTGCAGTTTAAATGCAGATCATGTGCATTTACCCTAATAGGGGGTTAAGTATTGCATATTTTAAATTAATATACAGGGTTACGGGAAAAGTCGTGCTAGATCCGTTAAGGGCGTGGAGTACCCATCATTTCTGACTTATTTCACTATGAAACACCCCACCCTAAACTTAACCCTTTTCGAGATTTTCGACTTTAAATTTTTTTATTGAAAATTGCCGATGTTTAGGCTATTAAATTTTATTTGTGTGTATTATTATTATTATTATTGCATTTTGACATGTGTAATAAGATGCTTTAGGACGTCAATCATTAAAATAGTGCACAAGTTAATTGAATAGGCCGTAGTAGACAAGTGAAAGTAAAGAAATAACAAAAATAATTAGCAGGTTTATTTTTCTCTAAGGGATATCTAAAAAAAATATTATGGCAGTTGTTCGACAGATGTGTTTTAAAATATCTTCGTTTCATCAGCTTTCTAACGAGGTATAACTATCTAGGGTTCGTATTACATTTCGTGGAAAAAAAGTAGTTGGGACGCTTCAGGTAGCAGTTCTAACGGTCCCGCATCTATTGTCCTTCAAGTTGGGACACACCGTGCGAGCGAGACAAGTGACGATTTATGCAGGTGTGAATGAAAGAAAAAATGTGTAGAGACTGATAAGGGCTGGTAATACAACACAGGATATTGTTTTGGTTGGCAGTCTGCTTTTGTGCTTCGTACATAGTAGATATGATATCATTTTGCTCTTTTACTCGACTTGGCTGTGATTCTGGACTATTTCTTCTGATTTGTGACTACTGTGCTTGTTAACCGGACTCTGATTTGTACTAGTGATACGGAAGTGTTGAAGATGACGTCCTACACACCTGAGGAATATGCTGATATGCTTATTTGTTATGGATACTGCGATTGTGTGTCTGTGCAAGCTCGCAACGAATACATAACTCGCTATCCTGGTCGTCGAGTGCCGGATGTGGGACTTTCGCAATGGAGTGTGTAGTTTACAGTGCATACTGCTGGCCTATACCCGTACCATTACACGCCGGTACACGTTATTGAAGAAGGAGACTCCGCGAGAAGGTTGGACTTTTGCAGATTCATGCTAAATGCTGACGTAGAAGACCCAGATTTTCTAAGAAATATCTTGTTGACAGATGAATCCAAATTTGATAAAGATGGCATAACTAATTATCACAACGCTCACTACTGGGCCCCAAAAGAACTAAGGAATCCCAATAAGAAAAGAGTGACGGGGTCCCAACGAAGATTTAGCGTGTGGATGGGTATTATCTCCAATCATTTGATCGGACCTTACTTTCTCCCGGACAATCTAAATGGGGAAAACTACGAAAACTTTCTGAGAGGAGACTTGAATGACTTGCTGGATGATCTGCCACTCAACTTAATAAGGGACATGTGGTTCCAACATGATGGCTGCCCTGCCCATTTCAGGAGAAGTGTCAGAGACTGGCTGGAGACAAATTATCCAAACAAATGGATAGGACGAGGTGGGCCGTTGCCATGGCCAGCAAGAAGTCCGGACCTAACCCCCATGGATTTTCATGTATGGGGGCGCATGAAAAGTCTTGTATACAGCGAGCCAAATCCAGTTTCGTCTGTGGAAGAATTAAGAGAAAGGATTGTTGATGCAGCAAATCAAATGAGGACAACGTTGACCACTGGAGTAGTGAAGACTGGTCTCCGTAGAAGGATGCGACAATGTGTTAGAAATAGAGGTGGCCATGTTGAACATGAACTGTAGAGAGTGTAGAGTAAGAAAAAGTTGTGTGAAAACCTGATTTAATAAATGACATTTCATGCTTACCTATTTTTGTTTTACTTTACTTTTTAGGGCTAAGTATTAACTTTCTTCACCACTGTCGCCTATGAAACTAAGTTTTTTTTCCACGAAATGTAATACGAACCCTAGATAGTTATACCTCGTTAGAAAGCTGATGAAACGAAGATATTTTAAAACACATCTGTCGAACAACTGCCATAATATTTTTTTTAGATATCCCTTAGAGAAAAATAAACCCGCTAATTATTTTTGCAATTTCTTTACTTTCACTTGTCTACTACGGCCTATTCAATTAACTTGTGCACTATTTTAATGATTGACGTCCTAAAGCATCTTATTACACATGTAAAAATGCAATAATAATAATACACACAAAATAAACAAAATAAAATTTAATAGCCTAAAAATCGGCAATTTTCAATAAAAAAATTTAAAGTCGAAAATCTCGAAAAGGGTTAAGTTTAGGGTGGGCTGTTTTATAGTGAAATAAGTCAGAAATGATAGGTACTCCACGCCCTTAACGGATCTAGCACGACTTTTCCTGTAACCCTGTATAAGCTTAATGTTCCGATTATAGTATAGTATTTCTTTGTTGTTCCGATTATATATAGTATAGTATAGTATTGAAAAAAATTGAAATTGACTTTGCTCTTATTGTCACTTTATCAGATAGTGATTTTATGATCAAGTTAGTTAACACTTGTACTTATAAAAGTTGATATGTTGGAATTACTGTCTTATACCAGTGTTACATAAAATTGTTAGTAAAAAATATTATGTATATAACTTTTCTTTTCAATTATCCAAACTAATGTTTGTTTTAGGAGTAACTTTGTGATTTCAATAAATAGATACTTTCTTTAATTTTGTTTTGTATTGACTTCATGTAACAATTGAGAATAGTGATTAATTTATCATAATTCGTAGCATGTTAGGTAGTTTAAGCAGTACCTAGTAACTAAGGTAATTTATTACTCTATCGTATCACTGTAGCTGCACTTGACAGTGTTTTAAGTGTAAATGTTAGTTGTGTTTGTTTGCTCACCTAAGGATTTCGTTTCAGTTATGTATTACATTTATTTGAAAAAGCTAATGTACAGTAACATGGAAGGTCATTTTAGCTGTTAAAGCTAAGTTAATTTGATTCTGTATCGTTTCACCTTAGCTAGAACTGACAGTATTTTAGCAGTATTAGCTAAGTTAATTTGATACTGTATCGTATCACCTTAGCTGCAATTGACAATGTTTTAGCTGTGGCTACGAATTGTGTTTGTGACTACACATAATGATTATAGTTGCAATATCTAATAAATTTATGAGAGGTAGCTAATATAATCCGTAGTAGCATGGAAAATAATTTTAGCAGTCGAGGCAAAGTTAATATGATACTGTATCGTATCATCGTAGCTACAATTGATATGACGACATGAATAGAATATGATAAATAAAGTATCACAAAATATCTAATAATCCTGAGTTGCTATAAGTATTTCAATACAAAAAAATGTATTTATGCACTTGATGGCAACAACATAACAATTTATTAGAAAACGAATAACATAACCGTAACATATTTAAAGCTATGTAACCGGTAACCATTTACACATTCTTTTTAATAGTTAAAGATGTCGAATTGCTTTAATTAAATATGTAAATGATCTCATTATTCGTCTTCTGAAGATTTGTTTTGTTGCCATCAAGTTTAATAAGGACAATCTATCGTATCAAACATACTTCTAGCAACATGAGATAGTGTTAATTCATATTTTGTGATATATTTTTTTATCATATTATATTCATGTCATCGTAGGAATTGTAGCTGCATTAATACTATACAGTATCAGATTAACTTTGCTTGTACTGTTAAAATTACTTTACATGCTACTACGAATTATATTAGCTACCTCTCATAAATTAATTAGATATCGCAACTAAAATAAAATCATTATGTGTAGTCACAAACACAATTCGTAGCCACAGCTAAAACATTGTCAATTGCAGCTAAGGTGATACGATACATTATCAAATTAACTTAGCTAATACTGCTAAAACAAACCTATCATACTACGAATTATATTAGCTGACACACATAAATTTATTTGGTGTCGCAACTAAAATCCTTTGGTGGAGTCACAAACACAATTCATAGCCACAGCTAACACATTGGCAATTACAGCTAAGATGATACGATACAATAACAAATTAAGTTAGCTAATGCTGCTAAAACAAACCTATCATACTACTAATTATATTAGCTGACACTCATAAATGTATTTGGTGTCGCAACTAAAATCCTTGGGTGGAGTCACAAACACAATTCGTAGCCACAGCTAACATATTGGCAATTGCAGCTAAGGTGATACGATACAGTATCAAATTAACTTAGCTAATACTGCTAAAACAAACCTACAATACTACGAATTATATTAGCTGACACTCATAAATTTATTTGGTATCGCAACTAATATCCTTTGGTGGAGTCACAAACACAATTCGTAGCCACAGCTAACACATTGGCAATTACAGCTAAGATGATACGATACAATAACAAATTAAGTTAGCTAATGCTGCTAAAACAAACCTATCATACTACTAATTATATTAGCTGACACTCATAAATGTATTTGGCGTCGCAACTAAAATCCTTGGGTGGAGTCACAAACACAATTCGTAGCCACAGCTAACATATTGGCAATTGCAGCTAAGGTGATACGATACAGTATCAAATTAACTTAGCTAATACTGCAAAAACAAACCTACAATACTACGAATTATATTAGCTGACACTCATAAATTTATTTGGTATCGCAACTAATATCCTTTGGTGGAGTCACAAACACAATTCGTAGCCACAGCTAACACATTGTCAATTGCAGCTAAGGTTATACGATACAGTAACAAATTAAGTTAGCTAATGCTGCTAAAACAAACCTATCATACTACTAATTATTTTAGCTGACACTGTTAAATGTATTTGGTGTCGCAACTAAAATCTTTCGGTGGGGTTACAAACACAATTCGTAGCCACAGCTAACATACTGGCAATTGCAGCTAAGGTGATACGATACAGTAACAAATTAAGTTAGCTAATGCTGCTAAAACAAACCTATCATACTACTAATTATATTAGCTGACACTCATAAATGTATTTGGTGTCGCAACTAAAATCCTTGGGTGGAGTTACAAACACAATTCGTAGCCACAGCTAACATATTCGCAATTGTAGCTAAGGTGATACGATACAGTATCAAATTAACTTAGCTAATACTGCTAAAACAAACCTACAATACTACGAATTATATTAGCTGACACTCATAAATTTATTTGGTATCGCAACTAAAATCCTTTGGTGGAGTCACAAAAACAATTCGCAGCCACAGCTAAATATTGCTAATATTGTTAGCAGCCACAGCTAAATATAGCAAATAATATTCGCCGCTACCGCTAATCTTAGCTATGACATGTAGTAATTTTAACTAAAATAATTCGCTACCTTGGCTAAATTCTGGTAGCTAAAAACACTTTGCAACGACTGCTACAAACTTCGCTGTCCCTATAGTTCGTAAGAAAATTTGCAATAGCACCTAAAATTTAGTAGCTGCAGCAAATTTTTTTTTTCCGTGTGGCCCTGGCACAACAAGAAAGTTAAAAGATCGTACAAAAAAATGAAGCTGAAAACCCGACTTTGTAAAAGCTTTGGTACGATAAATGTCTATCATTTAACGTTCAAGATATTGATTATAAAATAAAATGTTCAGCAAGATCATTCCTCAGCAATCTACATAACAGCTAAACGTGCAAAATAATATTGAGCCCACATTCAATTTTCTGCGATGTACAGCGGTATCGCATGTGGGAAATTTACGCCACGTTTCTCAGCTAATGTAATTCCTTTAAGCCGTTCTATAATTATATTTGTTCTAATACTAAAACGTTAGCAGATTAATATTCACCGATTTCCGTTCTAATATACCTACTAATAATCAGAATAAAAATTAAGAATAAAAAACCAAATCAACTCTCAGTTAAATTCTCGGAAATGGTAGAATGGCCCTTATGTATTTTTGTAACATTTTATGTATAGAAATATTCTAACACATAAATTATTATTATTATCATCATTTCAATACAACGCCAGGCGAATGGATATTTCGCCAAAGGAAAAAAACCAAATAAAAAAGCAGTGAAACACTAAATATGTCATTCATATTTTATTTTACTATTTCTCTTCAAAAATAAAAGGCTTGTATTTTTGTATTTAACTTAAGTTAAGGCACATGAGTCTGTCGGTGGCCTAGGAACCGACAAAACAAAATATAATAAAGGTCATTAACATTATAATTTAAGGTCTTTGAGACCAAAAATATTTTATACTAAGAACTGGTAAAGCACTTTATTCTTAATTTGATCAGAGGACTAATGTCCTCTGACATTTTACACGTAATATTTTCCATTACTGAAATATTTATAAAATAAATACAGCACTCAGTTTATTCGATTTTTTGCTATTTAATCAAATTAAGAATAAAGTGCTTTACCAGTTCTATAAAATATTTTTAGTCTCAAAGACCTTAAATTATAATGTTAATGACCTTTATAATATTTTAGTGTTTGGTAATCCAAACGTATGAAAAAGAATCGTCAACAATTATCCTGGTATCAGTACGCTGACCAGAAATTTATGTAATCTCATAATTACAACATAAAATAATTGGTTCATAAAAGTAAATGTTAAAGTCTACGCATATACTATATGGCAGCATCGTAATAGTACATTAAGCGGTGCCCGACCACCCTATCGCCGCATACACGGTAATAAGTTGCGGTCTCCGGCGGTGACGCGACGCAAATGGCCATCAGCTTTACTCAACGACGTCCCTTATTACGTGCCAGACTTTACTTAAGTATGATAGTGTTAGTAATGTAATTATAGACGGTGGCCTGTTAGAAAATTACTAAACTGTATTCAGACACTGCTTAAACTCCATAAAAGCTATAAATAATATTATACATATACGTGATGCACTGAAAACATTTTGAAGAAGCAGCAAGAAGAAGAAGCATTGAGACATACGCATATGTGGTAAACGTGCCTTCAGTCTGGATTAAGCGATTTGCTTCTTCATTTATAATTAGAACAGCTAACGGCTGGAAAAGTTTGACTGCGTCGCTTTTCTCGCTCGATTATAGTGTAGGTGTCTTAAGGCTAGAGTGAATAGGCTATTAATAAGCTAGTGTGCTTTATCATCCTCGACTGCGTCGCCGCTTTCCATCAGGTGGGACTGCGGTCGAACACTAGCTTATATTGAATTTTAATAGGTGGTAGGTTCCTTGAATGCTTCCGCAGTGTCAGATATTCTGCCGCCAATCAGCAGTGTGTAAGCATTGCTGTGTTCCGACGTGAAGGGCACTGTAGCTGGTGAAATTACTGGACACAAAGACTTAACATCTAATGTCTTAAGGGTCGGCAACGCGATAGTGATTCTTCTGGTGTTGCTAGCGTCTATAGGCTGCGGTGGCTGCTTACCATCAGGCGGGCCGTCCGCTTGCTTGCCACCTTGGTAGTATAAAAAAAAAATACAAAAAACTCCAAAGATGTCAAAAAAATGCTTGTATGTGAAACCTATAACATCTTTCTAGGAAGTATATAAGCTGTCATAGCCGAACATTGAGTTAACAAGAAGCCGAATGGCCAACCCCAAATGAGATGGGAATAGATATTGATAAAAAAAAAATAAAGAAGATCCACGAGACACCGCCTCAAATAAGTGGGTAGGTGGCAGGTTCCTTACGCAATTTGTAGGGGCACGGTAGGTTATGCTGCCGAGCAGTGTGTATCCAATGTTCATACGCGGAGGAAATCGCAGGGGACTGCTAGTTTCTCATAAAATCGATCTAGCGGAATGTGAAAACACGAAGGCTTTGTTCAGCGAATGCAATAAGCAATACGCAAAAAGGAAAAAAACACTATTGTGGTTTGCACGATGCCGATAGTACAATTTGTAGCAAACCCATTTGATTGTACTCTACGTACAGACAATTGAGTTTGATGATCAGGAATCAGATTGCATCAGAGTCAATAGCGGTAGCCTATTGCTTATGTTGCCATAATGGTTCATCTATCCACTCGCCATTTCCGCTGAAGCAATACGTTACTCATTTTTCATAAGCCCATCAATTGGTCAGACACCCTTGCTGTTACACAATGGATCATGGGTTCGATTCCCATACAGGACAGACATTTGTAAACATTATCTGTTGTAACTGAAGATTATTAATTTATAAATGTATGTTTAATTTATTAATCAATAATACAAAAAAAATATTGGTTTAATAAATTGTGTGTTTCTGGTTATCTAATTTGGGATCAAAGAATTGTGAATTTTGGCTTATTATTTGTAGCCATCACTAACCAAATACATATATATTTTTAATTTACAAGATATTTAAGGTATAGGTTCTTCTTCATTTCGTGTCGACATGAGAATATTAAACTTTATCTGCCCAATAATTAACAGAATTCACCACGCTTTTGTTTGGCTGAAGCAAAAGCTCCCACAGTTCAGATAGTTGAAAACGCGAGGAAGATTGTAAAATGTGCTATAATATTAAAGAACACATTAGCGCACATAGATGTATAGGCTTCTATTTTCATCGCTCTTTTCTATAGTATTTGTTTTTATCTAAGTTATATTGCGTTAAGTAGTACCACATATTTATGCGATTATCCATCTATACATATAAAATTACTTGTCCTGACTGACTGACTGACTGATTCATCAACGCACAGGCCAAACCACTGGACCTAGAAAGCTGAAATTTGAACAGTAGGTTCTTCTTAAAACGTTAGCATCCACTAAGAAAGGATTTTTGAAAATTCGTCTCTTAAAGGGGTTAAATGGGGTGTTTTCTTTTGTATGAAACTTTTTATTGTATAGTTCGATTGACTCGAAAATTACTGAAAAGATTCTCTGAGTAAAATAACGAGTGTCGCGAATTTTCAAAAAAAATCCTTTGGGGGTAAAAAAAAAATAGCGGGCGAAGCCGCAGGAAATCGCTAGTAATTAGTATAAAATAATAAAATAAAAGATACACTAAAGATATCCACTTGTCATTGTGCTTATCCAACTACAGTGTATATCAAAATCATTACTAACAAAGGTCTTGTTACTAATTTAAGTGAGAAATTCACGCAACGCTAAACAGATAATGTAATTCCTTTGAGACGTCACATTATATTATGTGTATGGTTTCAAACGCCAATGGAAGGGGTTCAGTGAATTTCCTTTAACCATTTAAACGTATTAATAGAACAGTTCCGAATAGCTGGGTTTCCATTGAACACTTAGCAACGTCTAACGTAGCTAGTATTATTAGGGTTCCATACCTAAAAGGTAAAAAAGGAACCCTTATGGTCTGACTTCGTCTGTCTGTCTGTCTGTCACACCTATATATTTCAGGAACCACTGATGCTATCGATTTGAAACTTGGAATAGTTTTAGATCTTACTTACCCAACCTCATCGCAAATAAAAAAATATTTTTTTTCTTTTTTTTTTTAAATGGAGGTCGAAATAGGTCATCAAAATTTTAAAGTGAGACTACTATATCGAGTGGGGTATCATATAAAAGGGCTCTATTTGCACATCTCAAAACAGATTTTTATTTTGGCTTATGTGACGTAGTTTTTGGCTGATAACCAAAAATGTCAAAAAAAATACCGTTCCCCCGTATCTCCGAAGTTTGTGGAGGTAAAAATCTGAAATAATTATGGATAATGCATGTCTATCTATATTTTACAGGAAAAATAAAATGATCTATCTAAGTAGTACAGTTTTTTAGTAATCCTAAAAAAACCTCGTCAAACAAACTTAGTTTTGCGGTTTTTTTTTTTGCTATCTGAGGTGTTACATGAATAGTAAAATTAGTTTAATATGATACTTTTTGAGGATTAAAAGATATATTTATAAAGAGAATTAGTTTTATTGTATAGTAACGATAAGTACAACGGACAACCAAGGAAGGAATATTCAAAAACGAGTGACAGCAGAGTGCACAGCACACAGATAAAAAATATGTTTGCGTTCCATTTCAAACCAAAGATGGTATGGAACCCTCGGTGCGCGAGTCCGACTCGCACTTAACCGGTATTTTTTTTAATTGTGCGTTATTAAAATTAATGTTTGGCATACGTTCTTAATGTGTATCCATTAGAACAAGGGAGTTAACAGAGTACAACAACTATTTAATACTAATCGGGTTAAAAAGAGAAAAAGTATGTAACAATGAGGGGTTAAATAAGCGTACCTAAGCATACTAGCTTTGCAAGCAGTAGGTACTGTGGTGGCACAGCCTCTGGCGAGGTGTGTAAAGTATGTGGTCGTGATCGTCTATATATATATGTATGTATGATAGTGCACTAGAGATGGTTTTGAATCGACTGAGAGATGCCATTGTTAATAGATAGCGGATTGATGCCTCTTTAGTTTTCACTGTCGTTCAGACTTGAGTCTGTTTTTAATACATAGTTTGACAGCCGAAATAAAGCCACTGGTTTTCTGACTAGGTTCACCTTAGATAATAGCTAATCTACCGTGCCAGACAGACGCCAGTAGCTTAACTCTACTAACTTGGAGAAAACGATAGTTAATTGGTCCAGCTCAATTTAGCTGAGGTAAAATCGTTGAGTTTAACTAACACCGACGGCAATACGATTTCTTACGTGCTATCGACAACTAAGGTGAGTGATCTAATCAGTGGAACACAGGTGAACTCTACGACGGGGAGACACCAAAGTTGTCTGCACTCTCTGAGCCAGCTAGGTTGCCGCCCTAAACCCTACTGCCTATACGGACGGACGTAATTAGACCTTTCCCTTGTCCCTAGCCGCTGCGAAGCGATAGATATAGATATTTGGTGTGCGTTGCATCTTTTCCCTTCCGATTTTATAGTTATTTTGGTGTGCATTTCCATCTTTTCCTTTCCGGTTTTATAGATATTTTGGTGTGCATTTGCATCTTTTCCTTTCCGGTTTTATAGATATTTTGGTGTGCATTTGCATCTTTTCCTTTCCGATTTTATAGATATTTAGGTGTGCATTTGCATCTTTTCCTTTCCGGTTTTATAGATATTTAGGTGTGCATTTGCATCTTTTCCTTCCCTTTCCCCCTTACGTTTTATATATATATATATAGCTACGGAATTTAATAGGGTGGCCACCCAGCTAATCGGGAGTCGGTCTGAAGAGAACGTGTATGTGCGGCCCCAGCTGCGCCCAAAGCTCTGCCAATATATATATATTAGTGAAGTGATATTCGCGTCGGTCGAGGTCTGAAGATATAATCAATCAAATTATCCCTGTAAACATGGCACCTCTGAGTCCTCTATCATGGCCCTACTGTCCGCCTAGTCTAATGGTTACTTATCCGCCGAAGTCACGGAGATTCCCGTTGGTCGTCTCTGCGACGTGGCTTCCGCTGCTCGTAGTAGTGTGCTGAAATCCCTAATCTAATCAGAACATAATACTGCAGGTCTGAACAGCTCGCCTGAAGAACCAGTCGTCCTATATCTACGCCTATCATTTTAATCTATCTCGAAATCCATAGTTGAGTTAATCTGGCAAACCTACCTAGGATTCATTTGAATGAGTCTGTGTTCGGTGTTAAGTTACTGTCTTTGTCAGACGGGTTTCAATAGTGTACCTATTATATCGCCCAGAGTATACTATAGTAAGACTTATTTATAAGGACTTATACTAAAATAAGAAAGGAAAGACCTTTTAGAGTTCAATTAATTAGTATTTATTCATTTAAATCATTTGATATTTGACTCGGGGGAAGATTTTACAAGACTATCCGAATTAAATACAGATTTACAACACCCTGAGACGATCAGAGCGATCCCTCGTTAATCTATGTATATTAAGGTATGATATACAGTCTCGGTGCTATTTTGCACATACACATAAAACCATGGGTCTAAACATGTATCTTCACATCCTTTACATCTTTTATTCTAATTTTAAGACAAAATTAGAATAGACTTGTTTCTTCCCCCTTATCACGAAACTGATTATGTGATTTAGGTCATCCTCTCAACACTAGTGAGAAGTTGATCCGATCTTTGGGTTGCCTATGGGCATAGAATAGTAACGGGAAAATCCAAAGATCGAAACAGAAAAACCCGTTACCTTGCCAAACAAACTTATTCTAAACCCAGTATGGACACAAAATGTAAACACACATACAAACACAAGATAAATTGTACATTTTTCTACAAGATCCCTGAAATAACATAACATAATTAAGATTTCATAAACCAACCACACACACAGATAGAGAATCCCGCTATAAATTCCACTTTACAATAGTTACATAATTTCCAATGGTATTGGTGGACCTAGGTCCCTTGTTTAGACATCCGCCCCAGTCTTCTCGTTAGAGTAACCGTACGAGCACGTGAATATACACGGTGACTGGTATTACAAACATAATAGCAATAAAATAATAACTTTGATGATGACAGGTAAATGTTTTATAATGAACCTGTCTGTGGCTGAGCATGAGCCAATATTCACGTTTTATAATCTGTGTGGTTAGTTTATTCCTATAATCTGAAAAATGACCTATTTGAATAATACATTATTCACTATAACTTACTTGACAAGATCGGGTTTCCCCGATCAATACTTATGACGACACTGAATTTAATTTATATAACAGCAAAATCAGATAATTCGAACTTTTACTATAGGATCTTAATCTTCTAAGCGTGACCCCCGTGCTTTTCGTGGTTGGTCGTTGAACGCCCTTGCCAAGCCCTGCTTAGCCTTTTTCTATCCGCGTGGCGTTACCTCTCGCCCCCCCCCCGCCTGCACGCCGGCTGCACCCCGTGTCCACCCTCTCTCAGCGCACGATTTCTCTGAAATCACTTGAAATAACGACGACGCGATACCTTTCTTTTTTGTAATGCCGACCGTATTCCCCATTTTAGATAACACGAAACAACCATTAGTTTATATAGACCCTAATTTTTTGCAGTTAAAATTACTTCACTTTCAATATTTTAGGTCACTCATAAATTCACTTTCGAGTTTTATTTTTACCAGATGTTGGCCTTCTCCGGGTCGTGGGATAATATTTTTATATTTTTAGAACATTCTGCCGTGTTAGCTGCAAAAATACCAATGATTCTATCGTGGACCTACGTGGACATTTTACCTATTAGGCTTACTATCTCAGTACTCAAAGTTTAAACCATTTGTAATTTAAGTCATGTATTGTGATGCTTGTCTCAAATGTAATTATGGGAAATATTGTTAAGGATTTATTAGCATTTTCATTAAAGGAAAATATTCAACACCGCTTTGTATACCCTCGTTTCTCTAGCTATGACAAGCCACCTATTACATTAAAAGCCTATTGCCATATACCGGGTTCTAAATCATACTGACAGAATACTTAATTTACGACAACCCACTATCCTGGAAATTGAACTCATGTGTTAAGATCACAGCTGTCGCACGCCTAACCATTAAATCATAGAGGCAGATACAAATAAATATAAATAAAATCACACCTAAGCATTAATTAGATAATATCTCTCTATCTATTTTGAACCCTCCATCTCAGAAATATGTTGGTAGAAAAACCGAATTGTTAAAGCGCTCTGACCCGGAAACTATAAAAAACTTTACGCCGCCAAAAACCCGGTCTGCGTTTAGGTGGCGCTGCGGACAGTCTTTTACGACCGGATTACGGGAATTCCAAAAAGAAAACGGGTTCAACCCTATTTTCAAAGGTCCAAGCTGCGACCAAGCGGGGACGATAGTGATACTGTCAACTTTATTCAGTGCTACAAAACCTTCGTGTCGCATTTAAGTGGACGCTCGTAATGGAATTGTGGTTAGCACTTTAGTTTTGGAAAAACAGTTCTGTTTATAGAATCAATTACTTTTTTAGTTTTACGGCATCTTTACTGTTTGTGAACATACACTTTGTATACAATATTTACAAATATTTATTAGATATTTGGTCGACTTATGACGTGACAACTTTATAAAATATATTTTATAAGAAAAGATAGACAGAAGAAGAAGAAGACGAAAACCGAGGAAAATATGAGCCAAGTAAAAAACACAAGGCTAAGGATAGTACCATTGCAGGAAACTGAATAATTACACCAATTATCCGACAAGAAACAAGCGCCTATTTTAAGAAAATTATTGATTTGGTATTATGAGATTAAAAGTGCTTTCCGTCCGCTTTCTTTTCCTTTTGTATGAATTTAGTTTATTATTATTTATTTTATTATTCAATTTACTCCATTACATGCTTTAACACTATTAAAACTACATAGCGCAAACCTCAATGGGTTTATCTGCATGTAGTCATTCGTCCAATATGTGTTTAAATAGAGATCTAGTGAGCAATTTGGTCATGTACACCCAGATAATAGCACTTAAGCTTGCGCTTAACAACATCCTTACTACAACTATTTAGGGAATCAATAATGTTATCAGGTAATTCATTCATAAGTTTAGGCAATACATAATCCACTATCCTTGTACCATATGTGTTATTGTATTTAGTTCTACAGGTATAGCATGTAGCCCGATAAGGTATGTGATTTAAGGGGGAGTGAAATAAAAAGAAATATTAAGGGTAAAGGCAAGGTCAGTAATTATGGTCTTAACAATGTTTGGATACCTACCTACCTAAAAAGTTTCACGTGTGACAATCAAATCATCCAGTTTAAAGGCAAAAGCAGTTTTATTCGAATAATAATAAAATTCATATTGCTCTGCATTTTGACATATTTTTTGACATTTTACGATACCAACAGTTTTTATTATGATACTGACATGTATCATCATGATCATGTTTGAGAAGATGAACAATTTTCTAATTTAATTAATTATATTTACATGCTTATTAAAGGTTAAATGGAATGGACGTAAATTTATACTAGACTTAATTCTGTACTCCATTTAATGTGAATAAATGCATTTGAGTTGATTTAAAATAGGTAAAGTAGTACAAACAAGATTTCGTGAAAAACAATTGTGATAATAAAATACTCAAACTTTTAGAACAAAATACAAATAATGTTAATGTTATATATGTCCGTATGGACTGAGGAGCCACTTCATATATTAAAATAAAACTTGCACCATTATTTAGTAGTACTGCAGATAATTTTGTAGGCCAAATACTGGAATTTGTAATAAAATATTTAAAAAGTTATATCAATTTAAAAGTGGCTCCTCAGTCTAAACATCTGAACTGAGGAGCCAGCTGGAACTCGGAAACTACCCAATGAATATAATTGAAACTGTTGTAATATTTAGTAGTAATTATGTATATAACCTACAAAAAATCTGGTTGCGCTAAGTTTTGTTTCAGACAAAAAAATAAATATTTTTAATTTTTTGTTTTAAAACTATTGGCGTTGTAGTTAAACGCATACTTTTTACTGTTAGCGATATTAATGTATATATATATATATACAGTGTTAGTGATCAATACAGCGAGAGTCTCGAACGGAGCTGTTCATGGTTATAATAATAGATTGTTTTGCTTTAAACTTGAGACGTCCCCCGGCTGTAACATAGGACATTACAAGGACAAAACCAGATCTTAAAGTCAACTTGCTCCGATTTAGGCCCTATATCGATATGTACCATACTACATAATCTTAGTTAAGTATATTATAAAAACTAGTACAAATATAATATAATGGTGGGTGCGATCCTGAACGTGTTCACATACTGCAGACTTCGTACAGCGTCGGTGTTTCACATCAGCTATGTGTTCTTTAACGCGACTTATTTTAAGCCACCAAGGAAGATTAGTCAGTTTTACCACCTGTCAAGTGCCATATACCTCTACAAGATGCAGGAGTTTATAAACTCGATTGTGACTGTGGGCTCTCCTACATTGGGCAAACAAAGCGCGCAATAAAAACTCGCGTTAAAGAACACATAGCTGATGTGAAACACCGACGCTGTACGAAGTCTGCAGTATGTGAACACGTTCAGGATCGCACCCACCATTATATTAGATTTGATAAACCACAAATCCTCGCAAAAGAACACCGATTCCTACCTAGGATGATTCGTGAGGCTATTGAAATCAAAAAACATCCCAATTTCAATAGAGAAGATGGTTGAGTGTTACCACCAGCTTGGGATCCTGTGATAAATATAATTAAATCCAATATCAATCAAAACACTGCACGGCCTCAAGATAGTGTAAGCTCTTACTGCGTAGATCGGACCAACAATAATAACTAAGAAGACCTGAGGGTACACCGGACCGGTATAATTGTGACATAAGGACGTTCAACATCTCAGTCCTCCCGTGACCATGGGTGCTGCAAAGCATTCGAAACGTCGAGTTAGTAAAATAAAAAAAAAAAACACGATAAAATCCGTAAAAGTAGTTTGATTTCAATGTGTAATATTCGCGTAAGTAAAAGACAACATTATAAAAAAGCCTTTTATTTCTTGCAATAAATTACAAAAAGTGTGCTTACAAAAAGTGACTAATTGTTGGTTTACATCAAATTGTGTAAGAGGCAAGACGATTACTTAAATCTTTAGCATAATATTATATCATATCGTCAAATACACAAAGTAAAAGATCACCATAACTAGACAGTAAAGAGAATAATAATAAATCACTTACAAGTTTAATTCTTCAAACCGTACTGTTATCCTGATGAGCGTAGACTGTTGACTGTCCCGTGACCGCTGTATGAATGTACTTGTCTCAGCTTGCACCGCGTTTATATAGGCACACCGGCTGGGGTGCTAACACGGCCCTCCTGCACAGGTGCCTGCCCTCAGGCACCATGAGCTTGAGTGAGCCAGATACAGTGCATATCAACTTTCTGTAAAACATAATTTTGCATTACAACATTATCCAGACATTACTAGGACACTGTAGTTTCCTCTAGCCATTGTGCTCACATTGTCACAAAAGCTACAAGACTACATGCCCTAATCAAATGACACAGTATATGTCACCAAGACACTATAGCATTCTCCGCCATTACGCTCCCACTTGTAATGCAGATACACAACTACATTGTCTTAAATGACAGCACACGTTACCAAGACACTATAGCATTCTCCGCCATTGCGCTTGCAATGCAGATACGCGACTACATTGTCTTAATGAAATGTTGCAGTACCTATATATCACCAAGACACTGTAGCTATCCCTGCTATTGCGCTTACACATTGTCGCAATACAGACATACACTACATTGTCCCGATGGGATGTTACAGTATATATCACCAAGACACTATAACATTCTCCGCCATTGCGCTCCCACTTGCAATGCAGATACACGGCTACATTGTCTTAATGAAATGTAACAATATATATATATATATCCACAAAATATTACAAACTCTTAATTAATAAAATTAATAAGGATTTAACTCTACTGAGATTCTTATTTATTATCATTAATAACTTTTAGTTATAATTGAAAACTATTACCGCTTATCAACCGTTAAGGTAGGTGCCGTCATTATACAAGTTATTATATAATTTCGTAAAACTAGTAGGTAGATATTTGACGAAAATGCACATAATATAAATATTACCACGAAGAACCATTCTTTTCTAGTTCAAACGTAAATATTTTCAACACAATTTGCTTTCTACCTGCAAACTTTATAATTTTCTTTTTATCATGACAAATTACCAGGTTAATTTTAAAGCACTTCAATTATTTAAACAATAATTAATTAAAGAAATTACGTGGATACATCACTACAACATGCGGTACGTATATTTGCAGTTATGAATACTCACAGTTTCCGTATCACAAACAATTACGATTATTAGATATCTACCAGATGTGGGTAGTAGATTCCTTCATTAAGCACTTAATTATTCACTTTCTGTAACTTTAAAATGCTTTTAACACGGTCAAAATATCAAAATTATATCAAAGGATAGACAAACACAAATATAGTAGTGCCTTAACGTGTTACAGTTTACACTTCACAAAAACAACAATCGCCGATATTCGATATCTATTATATGTGGGAAGTAGATTCTATCATTAGGCACTTCTGCAACTATTCACTTTCTTTTTGTACTGAACTTTAAAATTCTTTTAGCACGGTCATAAATATCAAAATTAAATCAAAAGATAGATAAACACATTGTGCAGGACGGGCGGACCCGAATGCACGAGCCACTGACGTCCTGTGTGTCTGTAGCTATCGCTGGTACGGTATGAACCCGCCGAAGAGTGTTGACGCTGTTGGTTACAATGTAGGTTGGTTACAAGGTGTCCGTGAAATAAGAACTCCCAATTTGATAGCAAGCTTGATAGTGGCTCCGACGGTGGCGCTCTTCGTACTGAATATTCTTTTCTTCTATTTATATCTTGCTTTTAGTTCCCGCGTCGACCGCTTGCTTGTTCACCGACAGTGGCGCCGAATGCGCATTTACTATCCTTCCAGGGAACTTTACCGTAACGAGAGCCCCACCGAGGCAGCCACTAACGTTTAATTTTTATTATTAAAACTGTACATTTTCACTTATTCTATTTAGGCTATTCTAGACACATACATGATACCTATACCGTTAGAAAGTGCGTGTAAGCAGCTTTCTAACGGTGTACATAGGGTTTATCTATCTATTTCTGTTAGGGAACTACAGGCCGATAAATACTGTAATAGGGGCGCGACGACCATGCTTTGGCCGCTTGTCACTTCGCCTGCGCCCTGCCCGTAGCATCCACATGCCCACAAATAGTACCGATAGGTAGCCTGCGATGTGTACTATCTGTATATCTATGATCTAGACCACCTAGGGGCCTAGGTCATAGCGAAAACCCTAGAAAACATGATATGCGATAGAACAACTGCCTATAACTATGGAAATATGTACATCAGTGCTGTTTAGGCACTTAGACCCACCAAGGCGGACCCAGATCTAGGTCCTGAGTTGGTTCCTAGATTTGGGACCTAGCTGCAAATAGCTATTTGCCGTTCATATATGTGCTTAGCACACATCTAGGGCATGTGGGTACTTCTATTATACTATTACCCTACGCTAATTACAAATAGCAAGTACTATGAGACCTAGGCTAGGCTATCTATAACTGATTCAGCTCACCCCTCCTCGGGATAGTGAGCTTATACACAAAACTATATTATAATTTATTAGGAAATTAAATCTAGGCTCTTAACTATCGCAGAGTTATAAAACTTAACTATATATTACTATAAAACACAACACTCTGTAACACAAACACTATTTTGTCCTTTCTTCCTATTGTAGTCGTCCTGAACACACATCTATAGTAGTGGGTTAACGTGATACAGTTTACATTTCATAAAAACAACAATCGCCGATATTCGATATCTACTAGATGTGGGTAGTAGATTTTGCAATTAATCAGTTTCTATGTATTAACCATAAAAATACTTTTAACCATTTAACATAAAAAACAAAAGTATATTATATATAAGAAAAATAAAAACAGCTATAGTTTGTGGGTTAGCGAGTTACTTATCACACTTCTGATGTAAGAGGCAAGACGATTACTTAAATCTTTAGCATAATATTATATCATATCGTCAAATACACAAAGTAAAAGATCACCATAACTAGACAGTAAAGAGAATAATAATAAATCACTTACAAGTTTAATTCTTCAAACCGTACTGTTATCCTGATGAGCGTAGACTGTTGACTGTCCCGTGACCGCTGTATGAATGTACTTGTCTTTTTTTTTTTTTTTTGTATGAGTAGTACTGTTGGCCGCAGATGGCCATTACAGCTTCACCGGACAAGAGGTACTTGTCTCAGCTTGCACCGCGTTTATATAGGCACACCGGCTGGGGTGCTAACAATTGCAAGAACCCCGTCTTCACAGGTGAAGGCCTCCTCCAAAGACACCCATTTTTCGCGATCCTGAGCGACATGCAGCCAATTTGGGCCATCAATGTTTTTAATGTCGTCGTCCCATCTTATCACGGGTCGCCCTTTTCTTCTTTTCCCTAATGGGCCATTCTATGATGTTACGCTTTTAGGCTCAATTCACACCAGAATGGCAGCGGCCGGCGGCTGCGAACGGCCGGGCGCGGCCTCTTGCGCCTGCTCTGCCGGCCGCGTCGCGCCGCTGCCGGCTGCTTCGCGCCGCCGCTGGCTCAGTCTAGTTTGTAGATTCGTTCGAAACACGGTGTGTTTTTTTTTGTTTTGGAGTAAATAAACTAAAAGTAAAAAACTTTTTAAAATGGAATTGGTTATCATAGCACTTCTTTCTGAACAAGAAGAAGATGCTATTAGCTACCTATATTCTTGCAAATAAATATATAATTCATTAATATCGCATTATTTGTTTTGTAAATTCAATGGTTAATTTATCCATACGTTATGAATAAGTACGCTTTTTGTCAAGATAGATAGTCATATAGGTTTGTTGACTATCAGGGATCAAGGGTAAAAAAATTGAGGCACATTACCACGTGTGCGTTTTAAAACATCGTCCAAATATGCATTTTTAATTGATTCATATCTTTTGAACGGGAAAGTTCGGGGTAAAAGTTAAAGGTCAGGTGGCTTTTTTTAGACTCGGCAACAATACCTAAAATTTTCAGCTTTATAATCCAAGACAGATAAAGAATATGAGGAAAACTAATTCCATTTTCAAACATTTGAAATATATAAAGTCATTATTTTATGGTATAGACTCAAAAAAAAACCGGTAAGTACTAATTTATTCAATGTTTTAATGTACTCGACAAAACTGTATACTTGAAACTATCAAATGAAATATTTTTCACACCACCTGCTCGAATTCTAGAATTAACTCTCTCGCTACGCTTAGGAGTTAACTCTATACTACCTCGCTGCGCTCGGGAGTTACTAGTATCCTTCGATAAGCTCGCTATTCAATTTAACGACCGCGTCATAAGACACTGCTTTATCCCCTTGGTGCATAAACTACTTGTTCGGTGCAGCGTCCCAAGTCCCAAGCTGGGTCATCCAGACCACCAACCAATGAAGGAATTTTCAGTGTTAGTGCGCGTATTACTGAATATAAGTGTAGTGAACAACAATATTGTGAAATACCAATGGTGCATAGAGTATATAAAAGTATAACTCCAATGCCTAGGAAGGCAAGCTTTACATAGGGACTCTTAAGTCGTAAACATAAAATTCAAACTAGTTTGTCAATAGCATAAGGACTCAATGCCATCACCTTGATTTCATGCCCATACATATTTCACCAAACATCATTCATCTTTCTCCCCTGGGAGCATGCACGATGCAGAGTGACCCTATAATTTGATGCGTATGCATTTTACTCGGCACGCGTAGCCTAATTAAACTCTTCATCAGTTCGCATAATATATCGGTGGCAAGAAAACTGCGCGTGCTCACTAATTCATTTTATTCATACAATTCATTAATTTAGTTAAGTTATATAATAAATTCAGTTGTTATCTTAACTAAGCTTATCATTTCCAAAACTTTAATATCGTACGGTTTACCAAGAAATCATACACTACTATTATTTTTCAAAAATCCTATGAAAGGGAACCTTGTTTTTCCGTCCACTGTGCGGCGCGAGTCCCCGGAGCCGCACGGATGCCTGCGCAGTCGCGAGGCCGCTCGAGCAGTCGCGCGGCCGCTCGCGCAGCCGCGGGCGGCCGCGTTGATGAGTCGCGCGGCCGCCCGCGACTGCTCGCGCCGGCGCGGGCAGCCGCGCGGCTTCTTTGAGCTTTTCAAGCGATACTGGTCTTTTACGTATTGTAGATAAAGTTTAAAATTCTTTCACAGTGAAAGTGCGCCGCGCCGCTTCCGGCCGCTGCTCTTCTGGTGTGAATTGGGCCTTAGTCCATCTCTGGTCTCTTAGTCGTATCACATGTAATGCCCATCCCCATTTTAATTTTTGTGCGTATAAAAGAGCGTCTATTGATTTTGTGATCTTTCAAATTTTTGTGAGCCTTATTTTTTGGATATTTTTAATATTCAACATGCTTCGCTCCATACCTCTGACAAGTAATTATTTTATTTTTTGCCGTGGTTGTTGGTTGTGAACTTCCATGTTTGGCAGCCGTCATGCACGGTAGAAGACAAGAAGTCATAACTTTTGTTTTTATGTTCGTTGGCATGTTGCTCTTAAATATTTCTTGGAGACATATATATATATTTGTTCCACGTTTGTTGCGTTCTTCGTTCCATTTCTATCTCGTTATGTTATCAAAACTTAGTCGTTTGCTTTTTAACCTTAAGATAATATAGTGTTAAATTATAGTCCTTCTGTGTTCTTATTTCTCTAATTGCCACTTTCCCTTAGGTACCTATCTGTCGTCGTAGTGGTCTCCGGGCTTTTCATACCTCATCTCTACCCTAGCTACCTATACCTACACCTATACCTATACTGTAACGTGACAAGGTGAAGCTGTTGCTTCACCAAGCAAGCAAGGTCATTACATAGATGGGTGACCGTTTAATGCCATTTGAATTAAGCATCTCCGTACTTTGGAGGACAAGTAAATAGAAGGGCCCATTTTTAACACGACTTAAAAAAAAAAGGTTATGCATTCAACGCAAATGTATGCTATTAAAATTTTAGCTAACGTAAAAAGAGCACGGGCGGAGCTGCGCGGGTCAGCTTGTCCACAATAAGTTTACTTGGGGGGTCGTCCATTAATCACGTGATGTTTTTTAGCAACTTTTTAACCCCTCCCCCCTCCTGGTGATATGTAGTGAGGTTTTTAACCTCCCCCCCCCCTATCCAAAATCACGTGTATTTACAATACAAAATTTCCATATAGTTTATATTGAAATTTTCGGAATATTATCTTTAAATACAGGTACTTAACTGATTACATGTTGAAGGGGAAGTCGTTGCCGGCAACGGTGAGTCAAGGCCACGTGCCACTGTTTGGTTTAGAAATCGTGCATTCAACGAAAAATAAATACACGTGATGTCTCATTATACCCCTCCCCCTCCTGGTGATATTTCGTGATTTTTTCGGAACCCCTCTCCCCCCTTTCGAGCCTCACGTGATTAATGGATGACCCCTTGTGTATATCTTCTATTTTACTCCATGTAAGGTAGTCTATGCCAGTAGGGAGTCCGGGTAAGAATAGCACCCCCCCCATCTCCTCCCGTTGGGTGTCCGTAAGAGGCGACTAAGGGAAAACCAGAAGACGGGCAGCAGCGTCTTTCTATTGGATTACCTACCACCTATGTATACCGCGATTCCCAAGACGTCTGCCAGGCGTGGGGATTATGGCAACCTCTCCCTTCTAAGGCCTTTGTTCAGCAGTGGACGAGGTTCGGCAGCTGATGAGGTAGTCCTTAACCACAATTGTAGTTAATGGTAGGTAAGTGGCGATTCAAAGAAAAGAGAAGTTGGGATCATGTCATGCCGTTCCTGTGCACACTCTTAAAAAAATCCTGTACAAAGCAGAGAGGTTTGCTACTCTGTATTCTTTGTGTCTTGTAAATTAGTCTCCATTTAACCATTTAGTTAAAACCAGCTAGTTTAAAGTATTACACCTTAGCAAGGGTAGCTAATTTCCTTCCAGAGCTACCTTAGCCTTGGCCCTAATGCATCACTCAGATTTTAAGTTTAAAGAAATTTCAACACCCGACTATTGAAGGTGCTAAGGAGGTAGGCGCTAAGGTCAAGGTAAACGGGCTCCTTTAGGGTTATTAATGAATAGCTGATCCGCGCAGCTCCACCCACGTTTTTATACATTTACCAAAATTAAAAGAACTCAGAGAAAATATACCTTTCTAACAGTGAAAATCTTTTCAAAATCAGATCAGTAGTATTGGAGATTACCCCGAACATCCAAACTCGCAAATTTTACCACTTTATAATACCAGTATAGATAAATAGATACCTACTACTGCACTACTGTAGCCCGCGACAGTCAATAAGATGGTCACAAGTGAAAATACCGAGGTTTGACCCTCAGCAATTTCCACAGAGCAAATCAAATTATCTCGAAATCTGAAATCTTAGAAGTACATGTAGTCAGATCAAGATTTCACATGCGAATTTGATTTTTTTTGGACTTCGACTATATTGGATTAATATTCAAAGTTTTTGGAGATTCGAACGTAGAGTGCTCTTCATCCAAGAAGTCTATGCTCAACTGAAGTTTGACTTGTTTCCTTTTCCCGCAAATACTATTTCTGTATGTAATCAAGTTATTGCTCTATTATTTTTCAACACATTTTATTACACTAAACAACATAATTAAACTAAACTTACATTATTGGTACATACAAACTATATGTATACATTTACAGTACAGGGAGTACAACAACCTCACAATAGAGTAATATATTAACTGCATCATGGCTGCCCTGCAAGGTTGTAGCATTAATTACTAGTTCCGCGTTCATTTCGACATTGTGTTTCGACTAGAGTTTTTACTATCGCCAAAAATAGCTACTAAAATTTTATTGCGTCAATATACTATGTACTTAACGTCTTATTAATTATTAGGTCCGATTTCAACCTTGAAAAATATTTCATACCGTGTACACACCTACAAAAACTTTGATGTCGGAAAACTAGATCACGGGCTAATTGTTCATTTTCTTTAAGATCTACTTTTAAAAGTTCTAGTGTCTGGTACCAACTCTTATAAGTAATTTATAAAACATGAGCCCTCTTAATGATGCGAGTTTTAAAAATTTATATATTTATAAAGAACACACCTTCAAAAGTTATGACGACCCCTATGAAGTTTACATACAGATTTAATTCATGCATCTAGTGATTAAGTTACGCTACATTAACGAGCAGGATTACACTATCAAAAATGTAGTGTCTTAAAATAGGTATTCGTATGTAATGGTGGTCGATTATTTGTACTATTATTTTGTTTAATTTTATTATAATGCATGGTAATAGTATTTAAAAAACGTAGACCACAGCAATGTATAGCACTAGCTGACCCGCGTAGTTCTATCCGCTTTTTTTAAACTGGTTTTATCGATTTTCCCATTTTTGTTTCTTTTAACCTACCCAGGGGTAGGTTAAACGGCTCAACCGTTATTTGAATTGTTTTTATTTTGTTTAGTTCGCTCTAATCGGATTAGAGCGAACTAAACAAAATAACGGTTGAGCCGTTTCTGAGTTTAAGCGAGACTAACAGACAGTAATTCGCACAGATCCACCGGCGCTTTCTTTATGTTTACCAAAATAAAAAGTAATCTAAAGCACTCAGGGATAATATACCTTTGTAACAGTAAAATAAATTTCAAAATCAGATCAGTAGTATACCGGAGATTACCCCGAACATCCAAACTCACAAACTTTACCTCTATGTAATATTAGTATAGACAGTAGATTAGAATACTTTTTTGTGAATAAATGGGTTAAATATTAACACACATTCTTGTCACTGCAAACAATGTACAATGACTGTATGAGTATTATAGGCCGACCGTTTAACTCGCGTATCGCCTGCGCGGTAAGAAGGGAGCGGGGGCGGGTAACGCTACACACGGAGTCAATAATGCAAAGATTTATCTCGAGATAGACATTGTTGGTAAAGAATAAAATAATAAGTATCTTTTTTTTAAGTATTTATTTTTAAGTTTTACAAATATTTTATAATAGCTTCATAGGTACAAAATCATAAAACAATAATTAACTCCGTTTAAGAAATATTTAACCACAGATAAAAATTTTATAGGACTATTCGTCACTAATATTCATATCGCTTGAATCATCATCACTGTCTGTACACAGACAGTGATGATGATTCTGACTCCTCAAGCTACAGCTTGAGGAGTCAGAATCTGCTCCGCGCACCCCTTTCACCCATCCGCTAACATACGGGCGATACGCGTATTAAATGGTCGGCCTATAGACATAAAAAACTACATTCAAATCCGTCCACTCGTTGGAGCGCTACGACTACGATGCCACAGACAGACATAATGACAGGCAGACAGACATAGGTGTCAAACTTATAACGCCCCTCGTTTTTGGTCGGGGGTTAAAAAAGCGTGGTACACAACCTTGTAACATCACCAAACAATGATACGTGACGAAACAAATGAAAAGGAAATAGATTTCATGTGATATGTCATGTATGGATGGGATGAAGGATGTATTCATATATCCCACCCGTGTTAATTCGTGAGAAATCAATACAATGGAGGATAACTCGAATTTGGAAATATACAGATCGGAATAAACCCCCGTCCGATCTTTGAGAGTTTCATTTGTTTTGTTTTAAAGTATCTGCCCACTACACTTGGCCAAACCAGGAGTAAGTAATATTTGATATAATTACAAAATCTCTAATATTTACAAGATATAACAACTGAATCTATAATTTTATTTGATATAATGATCAGTTGATATAATAAACGATTGATATAATTTTAGAATAACTATTATTATTAAGCATAACAACATTGAACATTGATAACATACTGTTACGATGCAAAAAGCAGCGTACCTTACCTTTGAACATTTTGTAGATTGTTTTTTTACTATTTTTGTCGTAGAAGTATTTTCTTATAACTTTTCTTTGTTCTAGTAACATTGTCACTGTAATTGCAATTCACTTCACTCTATTTGTTAAGTAATAAACTAATTTTAACACCTTGTACAGTAATTTAAATTATTTTCCAAAGATTGTTTGTTTACGTTTCATAGTTGTGATAATTGAAATGTCAAACTTGAACGGGCTCAGTAACGCGATCTGACAGTCCCGAACAAAATTACGTCGAGTTCACAGACAATAAAGTAAATAAAACTTAAGTAAAACTTTATTTGCAGTGCATTAAAACTAATTTACAAGGTATATTTAACTTATAATCACTCTCTAGTGAAAATCAATTAAGATTAACCAAATTAACGGAAGTCTAACAATTTTTTTTATATGAAGTATTTTCTAGATACTTCGATTTAGCCGAATTATATTTAATCTGTGGATTTGTGATGTTTGTCTTTGGACTAAGTGTGGCAATGGTACTAAAACTAATTTCTCCAGTCAATGACCGGATAATTTACCCCAGATAAATGTTTTTTATCGTAATTAATTCACTGGGAATTGTGAATTCCAGTGATTTATCAATGTTGTGAGTCTGATTGATGTCAACTTTGTTGGCCAACGCCAAGTTGTAGTAGTTTGAGGATCTTAATTATTGCCATGGAATGCATTGTGAGGAGCATTGGACTTTAATTTTACCCTTATTTGGGCTAATCGCCACTGGGTGGTATTATTCGTTTTTGAGGTAGGATTGGAGGGGTGAAACCCCAGGCAGCTCATTTGAGCACGATTCACCGCCGAGACACCTAGACTACATCGAGAGTCGAGACACAGTGATCCGTTCGTTCTTCAGGTAATTAGCCTATGCCAGTAGTGGCATTATAAAGAAACCATCGCATAGGTTGTTGTATCAGTGTTAAATTCTAACAATCGTTCCAGAATTCCGATGCTCGAGTGTTAGGAGCGCGGACCGGCCTACCGTACAGCCACGCCAAATAACATCCCTAAAAACTGTAAGTAGTCTTGGAAAGTCTATAAAATAGTTGTGTCTAAAACCTTGCTGATGTTAGTGTGAATAGTGTCTCATGAGGGGTCCGTATTGTCCGTTCTAGGAGTGAATTCCGAGGGCCCGTCTCGACGCCACGAATCAGGTCGTGACCGGTGCCTTCGAGTCCGTAAGAACCCCGGGACGGCTGTACGGACACCGAGTGCGCCTAGCCGAAAGGCAGGCCAGACGGTTTTTTTATTTTATTTACAATGGTTTTTTTTTTAACATAGGTTTTTTATTAACCTAGTTTTTTATTAACTGGGTATATTTTTATTTAACATTTTGAAATACCGGTATTTAACCGGTTATATTTAACTGGTGTTTGTGGAGTACTTTTTTTAACCGAAGCGTCGAGTGTTCATCGCCTCGTTACCTCCGGATTTGGGACTGAAACAGTCCCTGGCGCCCCTCTTTTTATTTATTATTACGTCTTCCCCACACGGTTCTAATATTTTAGAATACTTTAATACTGGAAGGAGTAACTCTAAAACTTTTAACTATATTGGCTTTATTCCCAACCACCCACGACCATAGCTCCCACCGCTGAGTGAATAAGTAATATAAGCTGGCTATTTTCAAGTAGGGTTGCATAAGGTCGCATAGTGTATGGCACTGGGCCTAATACAGTGTATTACTTTTACTAATAATTATATATAAGGTTTAAGACTTAAGTAGGGAACAGTTTGTGATTTTACCAATAAAAATAACATAATTGTACCATATCTTATGTTTTATTCCAAGAGCAGCCCACCTATAAATCTTATATGTAACAATACATTGAATATAATATCGTTTGATATATCACTCACAAGACATAAAACCTATTTAGTCTAATATAATTTTGTTTATTATTTGGTTTAGGTTAGAAGGCTAAGGCGGGAGCTCCGCTCCGCTTCGCTCCCGCCTTTTTTTTTTTTTAACGTGGGGAAATCCATTACGGATACCCGCACCACCACGGGGGTAGCGGTGCGGGTTATGTCGGACTACTAACAGAGTGTCAGCTACCGACTAAAACCCCACGGTGTCCACAACCCGCTGTGTCGACGGGCCCCGGGAACGTACTTGGTACTCGCCGGAATGCTCATTTCCTTTCACTTCTATACACTATTCTTCATAACCCGCGGGCACCACAGTATTTGAAAGAGAGATTTAATTTTTTTACCTCTGGACATCACACTCTTCGTACCTCTTCTGAACTGTGTCTTCTTACTCCTTCCCATACATCTCACATTTACACTAAGTCCTTCACTGTCTATGCTGGTCGTATTTGGAATGCTTTGCCGCAAAATATAAGAAGAGCTCAGAGTTTAAATGTCTTCAAATCTCAGGTTACTTCTCACTATCTTTCCTTGCAGTAAACTTCTCCTATTTCTGTTTATTTATCATCATAATACGTGTAGTATGTATATTTATCATTTCTATATTATGTTATATATATATGTATGGTTATATATGTTATTGTTATATATATATTATATATATATGTATTGATTATGTATGACACACCTACCCTTCCATATTCTGTCCTGTACCCCAAGGTTGTCTGGAAGAGATCGCTTTAGCGATAAGGCCGCCTTAAATTGTCACACTGCAATTTTACTTTTCCCTTTTAATTTGTATCTTCTCTTTTGGTGTACAATAAAGAATATTTGTATTGTATTGTATTGTATTGTACTCGTCCGGGTCCCGTCAGCGGCCGCTCGCCTTCCGGCGAGCCCTTCCTCGTCCGCGGGTGTAAAGCCCACGGACCTGTCTGCGGGTGTAAAAGGCCCGCAGACTCACAACCGGGTGGCGTGCCGAGACACTGCGGCACGCCATCCTCCGCGAGGGCGATTTAACGCTGTGCGCAGGCAGCAGTTCCCCCGTTTCCGCTGCCCGCACTACCTCGCTACGGGGGCATCAGGTCGGCATTGCCTCAACTGTGTGCTGCGCCGTATCTTCGGCGCAGCCACAGTCGTGGCAGCCCGGGGTCCCGCCTTAGCTAACCTTTTCTAACCTAACCTATCAGAGTCGGATTGCTCTGAATCGAGGTGTTAATCACGATGGTATCACTATACATTTTAAACAATAGACCTAATGATTTTCGATTAGATAATACATATAAAATTACTTGTCCTGACTGACTGACTGACTGATTCATCAACGCACAGGCCAAACCGCTGGACCTAGAAAGTTGAAATTTGGACAGTAGGTTCTTCTTATGACGTAAGCATCCACTAAGAAAGGATTTTTGAAAATTCGACTTCTAAAGGGGTTAAATGGGGTGTTTTCTTTTGAATGAAACTTTTTTTTTATGGTTCTATTGACTTGAAATTTACTGAAAACATTCTCTAAATAAAATAAATCAATACGTGTTTCGCGAATTTTCAAAAACAATCTTTGGGGGTGTGTTAGGGGTTGGTAAACTTTGTATGGGAAATAATTATTACGTAGTTCAATTGATTTGAAAGTTAGTAAAAATACTCTTAAAATAAAATTATTGACCACGTATTATTTATTTTTCAAAAAATCTGGCCCTAAAGTGGGATAAGAGGGAAAAAGTTATCTATATTAACAAAAGAACAGTTTTTTTTTAGGAATCATGAGACAACCAAAACCATTTAACGTAGAATCATGAAATTTGGAACCAACATTATCCAATAGTTTAAGTGAACAATAAGAACGGACTTTTCAAAATTTCACACCTAAGTAGGTCAAATGGGCTCCCAAAGTGTGTATGGATAAAAAAAAACATCATATATACACGAAACTTTGTCAGTGTACTGAGCAAAAGAAATAAAGAAACTCTTATTTCACAACTTATTTAAAAAACGACCATTAAAGGGGTATTAGCATGGTTTTTTAGTATGAAATGCGCATAAAAAAATTCATGCAGCATTGATGAAACTTTGCGAATACATTTATCAAACTAAAGCAAATGCAAATCCATGAGCCATTAACATTTTTTCGATTATCCTGCTTGATCCAGTTTAATCTGGCTCAAACCAGTTTTTTTCAGCTCAATCCAGTTTTATCCCGTTTAATCGAGTATGTGTTGTAGTTTGATGTAGTTTGATGATCCAGTTTGGCTCATTTGGATCAACTATATTCCAACTTGACCCATTCCAAACCACTATGACTTATATCGATCCACCTCAGTCCATCTTGATCCACATCGATCCAACTCGATTTACTTCTATCCTGCTCGATTTACTTCGATCCAGCTCGCTTTAGCTCGATTCATCTTGATCCCGCTTGATCCAGTTTGATCCAGCTCAAACCAGTTTTATTCAGCTCAATCCAGTTCAGTCGAGTTTGATGCAGTTTGATGAACCAGCTTGGATTATATCGACTCACTTTATTCCAACTTGATCCATTTCAAACCACCTTGACCTATATCAATCCACCTCGGTTCATCTCGATCTACATCGATCCACCTGGATTTACTTCGATCCAGCTCGATTTAGCTCGGTTCACCTTGATCCTGCTTGATCCGATTCGATGCAGCTCAAACCAGTTTTGTTCAGCTCAATTCGGTATTATCCGGTTCAATGCAATTTCATGAGCGAGTTTGGCTTAGCTTCAATCCACTTTATTCAAACTTAACCCACTTCAAACCACCTTGACATATCAATCCACCCAGGCGCGGTCGCAGCCAAAGTTTTGGGGGGGGGGGGTCATACTGGACAGGCCATTGGTCTAGGGCAATAGGTCGTGGGCGTGGGTTATGTATCTATATAAATATCTATTTACAACCCTCCCCCTTTTTTTGAAGATGCCCGCTACCAGTGGCGAAGGGTGAATTTTCAATATCTGATAAACAAAGAAAGGGATAGGATACGATAACCCTTGATTTCGGCAATATGCTCTTCTTCCGAGAAGGAGACTGAACAGGTTGGTATTGGATTTCTCGTCCGTAAGTCCCTAATTAACAAAGTCTTATAAGTCGATAGTGTGTCAAGCAGGATATCATAAACAGTTCAGAATAACCGCTTGGAATCTGCACACACTGACGAGAAAATAGAGGCTTTGTATGAAGAGATAGCACAAGCCATGCACATACATAAACAGACACGCTGCTCTCAGTATAGGTATGCGGATAGCTTGTATATTTTTAAATTTCAATTGAAACATTAATTGGCTCTATTTATACAATTATTGTTAAAACTAATTTGTTATTGTATAGCTGTTGTTTCAATTAATAAACAATAAATAAATAAGCCATACATACCTCCAGAAGCATACTTCATCGTTGTTATGGGCGGACTTCAACGCGAAAGTGCGCTCGTGGAATGGCGATGAGTTGGAAGTGGAGTCGTATGAGTATGAGTGGCGGGACCAAAAGGGGCCAGGGGCTGGTCCAATTCATAGAGAAGGAAGGACTCAATGCGATGAACCTTATTCAAGAAGCGATCATCTAGGAAGTGAGGTTTAAACTGGTAGCGATCACCGTATTGTAAGAGGGACATCGAATATCAATGTCAAGCTTAAAAGGTCTCGTCTAATGAAGTCCTCGCTTCGACCGGGATCCACTTTAATCCTGAACCCCGAATACACAATCGTCTAGCTAGCCCAACATATAATGCATAACTGCGGATCCAAGCTTTTTAGGACCCCACGCCACAAAAAGCTTCAGAAGCTCTCCGATATAACCATTAAGTTAATGCAAACTGGATTGGGATAAGACTGCAATCTTCAGCTAATATGACGGAATATGACGAATCCAATACACGAATTTATAAATCGCTGTTACACTTGCCTTCTACTAATACGGCATGTATTAAGAACACAATTGAGCGAAACGAAGGCGTCTCAAGTGTTTGCAAAGAATTCATATATTATAGGTAAAGCCGAATGACCAAGCTGAAGATCGAACATGGTAGTGCCATCTCATCTAAACTGGAAATATAGTGAGAGCTCGAGAAGTTTTATGGGCAGTTATACACCTCGACATGGAAATCCTTTTCCAGAACATCTCAGGACACCAGAGCCAAACTAACCTAATACCACACCGGGGTCATCCGTCAGCCTGTATAAGATTAGAATGGTTCTGAAACAGCTTAAGAACAACAAGGCGCCAGATGACAGAATTACAACTACTGAAAGTGGGTGGAAAACCGGTCATTTCATTATTCCAGAAGTTATTTAATTCCACCTTACGAAGGTATACGCCAGAAGATTGACACATGAGAGTGGTGGAAATTTTCTTAAAAAGAAATTAAGTATTTTACGCCTATCTCATTCCTGAGCCACACCTTCAAGCTGTTTTCGAGAGTCATTATGAAACGTCGTGACTTAAACGCAGGTATGATGACTTCCAACTTTAGACTGCATTCATACGCTTCGCCAGTTTATACAGAAGACCGAGGAGTATAATCGGCCATTATGTCTAGCGTTTAAGGACTACGAAAAAGCTCAGGATTCAATGAAAACCTAGGAGGTAGCCAGCGATGCCACATTGACGGTATATCGAAGGGTTGAAGTTTTTAAGCTCTTGGACTGAAAAAGGCATTTGGCATCGAATTCATATCACTCACCTTCGATAATGTACACATTATGGCGGGGTCGCTGGAGGACTCAATACGATATGACCTCAGGAGCGTTTTCCAACAGGTTGATCTTAAAATGAACACGGACAAGACGAAGATCATGGCTCATTAATGTCCATTTAGCCGTTCCGATAGTCGTTGGGAACGACACACTTAAATTTGTTAACCACTTTGTTTACCTAGGACATACTATCCAGTTAAGTTAATAATAAAACTTCGACAAAGAGGTTCAACAACAACAACAGCCGAAAAACCTTTACTGCTTAGCAAAGGCTTCCCCCATAGAAGGGAGAGGTTGCAATAATCCCTCAGTACAGGTTGACCTGTACCTCAACAAACAGAAGACGCTGCTGCCCGTCTTCTTGGTTTCTCTTAGTCACCTCTTGCGCACACCCAACAGCAAGAGACGGGAGGGTGCTATTCTTACCAACAAAAAGACAAAGAGAACAAAGAGGTTGCCAGAAAAATGCTATTTAGAGGAGCTACACCTTTCAGCCGCTCTTCTAACATGGTTGCTCTCATCCTTGTTTTTCAAAATTATTTTGATAACCTATATTTTGATTTAATTGTTTCAAAGAAGGAAGTTAAATTTGTCGATATGACGTGTAAGATTTTGGGTTTGGGGGGGGGGGTCATGACCCCCTAAGACCCCCCCTCTCGGACTGCCACTGAATTCACCTCGGTTTATATATCGATCCACTTCGATTTACCTCGATTTATCTTGATCCTGCATGATCCACTTTAATCTAGCTCAAACCAGTTTTTATTCAGCTCAATCCGTTATTATTCGGTTCAATCGAGTTTGATGCAGTTTGATAATCCGGCTTGACTCATCTCGAACCAGTTTGTTTCACTTTGACTCACTTCGACCCACCTTGACTTATCTCGATCTACCTTAATCCATCTTGATCCACATCGATCCACCTGGATTTACCTAGGTAAATGATCGCTTTAGCACGATGATCCAGCTCAACCCAGCATAGGCAGCAGGCAAAAGAATTTTCAAAATCAGATCAGTAGTTCCGAAGATTACTCTTTGATTACACATACTTACAAACTGTGTGTTTGTACATACAAAAATACAAATTTAAACTCTATAATATTAGTATAGAAGTGTTAGATATAGATAGCTACGATAGAAGTAGGGAGGAAGTAGGGATAGTGGTTTTCTTATCAATTGTAAAACAAAGTCATGGTTTTATTTTCAACAATGACGAAATTCCATACTAATTTTCATTTCTTATTTCAACCCCTTCAATCTTTTTGATCGGGATAAAAGGTAGCCTATGTCCTTTCTTAAGGGGGTAACAACGGTAAAAATGCAAAAATAGCCTTAGTTTAAAGAGTTCGATGGATCAATCCGCTATTGCATTAGCTATGAAAATTATATGTACTTATACCTCAGATCTTCAACAAATAGTTTTATTGATTAGATATTGGATTAAATAATATGTTTTCAAGCAATATTTATTTAAAAAATGTACTACGTTGGATATGAATTGTGTTAGCGTTCAATATCCGTTCATCGGATAGACGTCAAACTTGGACTATAAAAAGCATAATAACGTATTCTACAATTTGTATTGATTACATTTCTTAATTTCATTCATGTTTTACAAGAAATTATGTAAAAACCACGTACGCGATGCATTTCCCCTTGCAGCACCCCCGCAATCGCCTTTCATCAGTCTTTCGTGGACTGTTATGGAGGGTGGACGTGCTCGATTTTTTTTTTGACAAGACGAATTTAATTTAAATGATTTTGAACATATTTTTAATTAAGATATGTTACATATGGTATAATTATAACATTATAAATCATTTCAAATGAAATCTATACTTCTATATTTAATTAAAGATATTTTTATAGTAATACCATATTTTTGGTTCATCATAGAGTATGCGAAAGTATCGTTGCCGAGTATTATGCCTAACTACTAAAGCGTATCAGAGTCATATATGATCTTACTAATTGAAATCGTATTTAATACTGTGTAGGTCGACAAAATGACATACATTATGATATCCTTTACATTATGAATTTTTTTTGTCAAAACATGAACGGTGTTATCATTACTATCATGTTGGTTTTTGCAACTTAGCAACGAGTCGAGTACCTGGGTGGGTCGAGGTTGGCTTGGTGGTGAGCGACACGCTTACCTACGGACAGTTGCATTGGACAGTTGCTCGTCTTTTGAGACATCTGGATGGTTAAGTTGGAAGGGTACTCGTGTGCTATCTAGGTGGCGGCGCCACTTTTATCTTAGATTTCTTCCGCTATGTAACATAAGTAGAAAGTCACTGTAGCTGGCAAAATAACTATCGGACCAAAAGGCTATAATTATAGTTTTGGATGACAGGGACAGGTAGAGACTTTTCTATGGATGGGTGCTTCGATTACTATCAGGTAATACCTTGTTACTTAACTAAGTTGCGTAACAATAAACTGATGGTGTTGTTGGCAGGCACGAGAAAAAATACCACCGCGTTAAAATGTTAGTTACTCTAAAACCAGATTGCTTATTAAAATCAATGTAAATTAAATATCTATTTAAATTTTACATTACCTATGCACCTACCACTATTCTATTTTACTGTTTTTTTTTTCTTGTATTTTTGTGTTTTTTAATAATGGTGGAGCAATAAAGTATTATCTATCTATCTACCACTATTACCCTCTGCATCATCCAAAGGTAGACTGGCAGAAAATGCCTAAGGCATTAAGTCCGCCTTGTACATATTTAAGTGTGCTAAAGAATAAATAAAATAAAATGTCAAATGTTCCGCGTAGTTCAAACGCGATGGGCACAGAACTCAAGATGAAGTTACGTTACTTACTCTCGCGGTCACGAACGGTCTATCACCTTTAGGACGACAATCGCTTGCACGTGCCGGCCCAAAATACATGCGGGCGGAGTAAGCGCCCGGAACGTCGTTCAAACTATTTTGATTGAAAACTGAAACTTACACTTAAAAAGACTATTACTGAATTCGTGCGTTCAAACAAACAGTGCTACGGATTCCTTTGGCAGCCACGTATATTGAATAACAACACAGGTCCGTTGACTTTGTAGTTTGCTACCCTGGCCGCTGACCTTAAGGTCTTGGGGTCGATTCCCACACAGGACAAACATTCATGTGCATGAACATAATCTGTTTGTCTTGGGTCTGGGTCGTTTTTACCTGTACTTAATTATGTAAAAAGTTAAGTATCTTATCATAGTTTCAGTTCGATGGCCTTAATGGAGTCGATCACGGAACTCATCTACATCATCATCAGCAGCCGAAACGTCCACTGTTGAAAAAAGGCCCTCTTTCCCATAGAGGGGAGGGGTTGCCATAATCCCCACGCCTGGCAGGCGGTTGGGGATCGCAGATAGGTGGAAGGTAATCCAATAAAAAGACGCTGCTGCTCGTCTTCATGTTTTTTCTTTAGTCACCTTTTACGGACACCCAACGGGAGGAGATGGATGGGTGCTATTATTCTTATCATGGAACTAATTGTCACAATAAAAATAATTTATGATATTTGGGTCTGCACGACTTGGGTCGACGTTGGGTATCTGGTCTTGAGTAAGGTTGGAAGCTACCCAGCTTCCAAGATTCGGGTACTTATGCCACTCTTAAAGATAATATACGCATTAGAATAGGAAACATTACAGTTACACGCTTCTTTAATAATACCGCTAGCACCTCATCAGGGCCACTGGCATGCATTGCAGCATCTTAAGTCACTCTCTTTGTCATACTCAAACATCGCAATCAATCATCAATTTGGTTTCAGTTCATTTTTCCAGGAATCAAAAAGCTCAACTATCAGATGGATGTTTATTGGTTAGAGAATTTGTAGCTAATTTAGGAAATATGTTAAAAAGGTCCTTTTTTTTAAAAAAAAAACTATATTTCGAAGGCTCTGTTAAACGCTTTCGTTTTGACGTGCAGAACAGAAACCTTAGAACTTTGTGCATAGTTTCATTTCAATTACACATACAGTAGTCACGGCAAGACGCTACGCAGTAGCTATTTTTATGTTTATGTATTCAGAACTCACAACTGTACTTGCGCAATGGTTCGTCAACCCTAACTTCAGACACACAAAAATCCGCTGTGACTGTAAGTTATAAGTAGTACGAATTTATATGGATTCCGAATGGCAGGCACAATGTATTCAGCTGGGTCGAAGTGCGTTCCGGTTGTAACCGGACCTAATAATCACCAACAATAGAATAGAAGTATGTATAAGTCTCACTAGTCAGGCATTGGCCATTCTATAATAGACGGACTGAACCTTTGATATGAAGTTTGGAATATGAACTGAACTGATGCAACACGTCAACTACGTTACCACTGTAAGTGGTTAGGTTGTCAGATTGTAATTAGGTGGCACGCCAAGGTATACATCAAGATATAAAACAGTGGGTAACCGTTATTAAACTACATCATTTCATTCTATAACGGAATAGGCAAAATTAACAAAACTCCATTCGACACATCTGCATATTTTTAATCTATGATTTTTCAAATGTAATATTCATATTTGCTGGTAGCGCCCTCTACGATGACAACTCTCGGCCGGAGCGGCCAGATTCTCAAGGTCATTGGCGCATGTTACCCCCTTAAGGTCTAATCTCTCTCCGTACCAAATATAAAAATCGGTTCTGTGGATTAGGCGTTAAAGCGTAGCAGACAGACAGAGTTACTTTCGCATTTATAACATAATTAAATAAAAATAAAAAGTAGGGAAGTAGGGATACATGTCTAGATAGATAAACATCTATATTTTACAGGAAGTATGGTTGAAAGTCCAAAAGAAAAAAGAAATAAAGAAGGTGTTACAGGTTTGAACAACCTGGGAAAACACAACATCGTCAGCCTTATCTGGGTACCTGGACACGAAGGCGTCGAGGGACACGAACTAGTGAGAGCCGGCTCACAAAGACATTTGGTAAGCCCTGAACCATTTGTGGGTATTCCGTATGGAACGTATCACCAAGCATTATCACATATAAGTCGAAGTGCGTTCCGGTGGTTACCGGGATCGATTTTTATAGCCACCAACAATAGAATAGAATACAGGAAGAATGAAATGATCTTTCTAAGTAGTATAGTTCTTTAGAAATCCTAAACAAACCTTGACAAACACACTTCGTTTTACGGTGTGGTTTTATTGCTATCTGAGTTGTTAGACGAATAGTAAAATAACTTTAATAGGTCCAATGAAGGATTGCAACCCTCGGTGCGCGAGTACAACTCGCACTTGAAAGAAAGAAAGAAAAACATTTATTCAGCGACATCTAAATCTAACTTATCTATTACAATTTTTATTTTAAATAATGCCGCTGAAGGGTTATCCACTCAGCATGTGCCGTTGCTCCTATTTGGAACAACGACGCTGATCTTCTGTGGACTGAGCGCAACAGCATACACCGCACATAAAATACTTAAGTATAACAACGAAAAGAAGATAAAAATAAAATAAATAAATAAATAAAATAAATAAACAATAAACAATCACAAGCAAACCAGGAGACATACAAGATCATGGAAGTAAACCATTTTTTAAAAGTGACGGTTTCACTTGACCGGTTTTTTATAAATTCATTTAATAAAGCAATGAATATTTAAGAAATCCATTCAGGCGCTAAAATAGGAGCTATGATGTCTTACACAAAAATACATGCTATTTAATGTATTTGATGACATGATACTTATTGGGTCCAGATTTAATAAAAGTGATAATAATATTTATAAAAACCTTCATTCCTAATTTAAAACGCGTTTTACTTACAAAGAAAACGCGGGCGAAGCCGCGGGCTACAGCTAGTATTGGATATGACAGAGAACACGCATAAAAAAATCCGTGGATGTTCAAGTAACTATGACTGGTAATTAGCGCTAATACTTGTTTCGTTAATTGATTACCGTAACACTAGTTGTTAAACCAGTGCTACTAAATAGTCAGAAATCGTAATACATTGTTGATCCAATTAGGCTTACCCGTGAATTGTTGTTTTGCCTTTAATTACAAAACCAGTAATTGTAATTGTTTAGTTTTATTAAATCGATGACCGGTAATATGTAGCGTAAAACAAGTATGAAGTTAAATGAATGCTATAGTTAAAGCCAGCGACCGAGCCAAATATAAAAGGTAGGGATCATGTTGTATAGGGAGGTAAAGAAAATGGTTTCGGATAGAGCCCATTGGAGGGCATTACATACAGCAGTAGCAGCAGGCAAGGGATATAATTTTCTTAAATCAGAAGATACAGGTATTGTAAACGGATGTCCAGTTAAACCTACGTTTAGTTGGCTGCAACTAGGAGTTGCTGGTTATAATACCGGCCCTTGTTTATGTCCCATTGCAGGCCACGAGCCTCCCTTCAAGATGAAGGGGCTTAGACCATAGTATACCACGCTGGCCAAGTGCGGGTTGGCGGACTTCACACGTCATTCGAAAGCTAGCTAGGTTTTCTCAGACATGCAGGTTTTCAAACGATGTTTTCCTTCACCGAAAGCTAGTAACAATCGCACAAAGACGATTTGCACATGATTAATTAAAGAATTCAGAGGTGCGAGCCGAGGTTCGAACCTGCGCACCTAGTTTCTAAAGCAAGCGTTCACCCACTGAGGTGTTACAGCTTGCTGATTATAGTTGATTAATGTAGTTTTTTTTTTTTTTTTGGGGAATGATAGACGTTGTTAGCCGCAGATGGCCATTGCAGCTTCACCGGACAATAGGAGGCGAGCGCTTGAAGCGCTCTAGCCTTTACGGCAGAAGTAGCGACGAGCACAAGGGCACCTCAGGGAGGCACGGCCTCGGCTTGGGTTGTCGCTTAAGAGAGGGCTGAGTTTACCACCGGTTCACAACGCGCCCCCACTGAGAAGAACCGGCAAGAAACTCAGTGGGGTGATGCACGTCGTTGCGGTCGCATACGTACGACCCTTCGGCCTCGCCGGCGAGACCGGTGTCTGATATGATTAATGTAGAGACACCTTGGGTCTCTACTTTCATTTTCATCGTTCACGGCTGTATGGGAGCTTTCAGGCACCATAAAATACAGTGTCACACAGGGTAGCCGGATTAATGTAGATCGATAGTTTTACTTGGCATCGACCGATGATGGTGTGAAATATTGGCAGGCCCGTTGGTCTAGTGGTTATGTACACTAACCACTACCCAGTAGGTCATGGGTTATATTCCCAACAAGTGTCTGGGTGTTATTTATCTATTTGAGTATGTATTTACAAAAAAATGTATATTAGTATTATTATCAGTTGTCTGCTTTCCACAGGCTCTGCCTAGTTTGGGATCGGATAACCGTGTGTGGATTGTCCCAAGATATTACTCGTATTTATCAGACCACGCACTGCTTTATATAAAGTTTTATTAATCGGTTGTTGTACTAACAATTCTATTTTATACAAGTAGAAAGAAGTGTCATTGTAATTGCACAGTAAAATATTATCGTGCCGTGCGCCGTAATCAAGGTCTTAGTAGATAAGTTATTCGCGGGCCCAATTCAAGCGCCTTTCTACAATATGGGGGACTAAGCATAAGATTTTTAGACTGTTCTTTTACAACATTTTGGGTCGGTGTCACTTTAAACTTTCTTAAACATTTAATTTAATTTTAACAACTGTTTTGTGTCAAATTTGGATCATGTCTCTTACAATAACTCATGTTATATACCTTAATCTTGTAAAACATAAGATAATCGACATAAGATGATCGACTTTGACGAGACCATTTTATTTGTCTGTGTTATTATTTCTCTTAAACAGTCAACTTCCTGAAATTGTACCAATCTAACCATATCGTTATCTGACTGTGCTACGATGGCAACACAGAAAACGTTTCCCGTCGAATTCGGCTCCGTTTCGATACCGATTGTTAATCTCCAGGGATTATACTTCTGTATATACAGTTAGGCGAAATTCATGATTGGGATCTATTGTTTACCCAAAATATAATTGGGGATTTGAACGTGTGACTAAATTATCCTGTTAAAATGTAGATAACAAGGAGGCTTCGTTTAATTAAGTTTTCATTATTGTTGGCTAGATATTTGATTGTTCAATATAAATATTTGTATCTCTGAGTAGGCCGTAGTTAAATATTGCCAATATCACTTTGGGCAAGTATGTACTACTCTGTGTATATGGTTTGTAGTCAAATTAAATAGTATCGTCAATGGTTTATATTAATTAAAACAATTAAAAAAATCATATTTTTTTTGGATTTATTAAATTATCCACCATAAAATTACGGAAAATGTATTCACCATGCGCACGGCAATGGTAGGGCGCATGCGAGGGATGACCGCGCGTGACCTCGGCAAGCGGCAAATGCACGTGACCATGATCATTGCGTTTATTGTGGATAATTTCAAGTGTAGTTATTTTGTCATTTTTGCATCAAGGTGGAGAAACCAAAAAAAAAGATGCATCTTTATTTTTCCATATATATATTAGAATGATTGTCTGTCTGTATGTCATATAGAGTCATAAACTATGCATTTGATCATGTCACGATCTTCAGCAAAGTGAAAGACCGCGAGTGGAGCTGCGTGGGTCAACTAGTATTCTAGTAATCTATAAGTATGAAAAATTTACGCTTAAAAAAATCTTTATTTGTTCGTATATAAGTCTATATAGTGTGTGCTTATACATCTGCATCGAGTGTTGGCGACTCACTGCCATTAATCGCTCTATCGAAATTGTGTGATTTAGCGATTGCTCCAAAGCTGCATTGCGTTAATGTGACTGTTGCAACAATTTGTGTTATTGATATAGCACATATTTATTACTAAAGCATTAATTGCTTTTATTTAAAGCTCTGTGGCTCAATTGACGGGCTCGTTGGTCTAGTGGTCAGACACCCTGCCTGCTAACCGATGGGTCGTGGGTTCGATTCCCGCCAAATGTCTGGGTGTTGTTTATCTATTTAAGTATGTATTTACAAAAAAAAAAGTATATAAGTATTAGTATCAGTTGTCTGGTTTCCATAGTACAGGCTTTGCCTAGTTTGGGATCGGATGACCGTGTGTGGATTGTCCCAATATATTTATCAAACTTCCGAAAACACGAATAAATTGCTAATTCTAATCGTATCATGTATGCTACGGCACTAAAAACGCGTGCATTGGAGGTACAAAAATAATAATTAACAAAGAGCATGCTAGGAAATTGTGTGTCAATCGGCACTTTGCCTTGCAGGCCCACGTATTCACATGACAATTAGATTCTTTTTTGTTATTTCCGTTTACGCGTAATAAACGCTTGTGCAATGAAATATGCCTTTCAAATAATTCACAAAGGCAAAGCACGGTATAAGTTAGAACTATCAAGACTCGAGTTCGGGTTTTCCTGTGGGGCTGTGTTGTATTTGTCTCTTTCGCTCTAACAGCTCGCTTACGGTCCGTGTATTCCTTCTCTTTCTATCATGAGAAGGCTTGCGCGGAAAGAGAATGTGGGTAACGAACGACCTTTTGCCGTTACGGGCAAGCAGTTAGGGATGTGACATTAATGGAAAAGAATCGATTAAATAAAAATCGATTTTTCTTTATTCAAAATTAATCGATTTGTCAAAAATCGATTTTAATAAAAATAAATAATCGATTTCTGCGAAAAAAATCGTTTTTTTTTATTATTTTATTAAAAAGTACATACTAAATGCAAAAAATCTGGATGTTCATCTATTTAAGTACATATCCATTTTCAAAAACAAGTTTATAAATATTATTATCAGTTTTATTTATATATTAGACTAGCTGACCCGCGCAGCTCCTCTAGCGCTCTTTCACTTGTGAATCTAAACCATTCTCGAATCCCTTTGAACACACACAAACAATTTCATCAACATCGGTCCAGCCGTTTAGGAGGAGTTCAGTGACATACACACGTACAGTAGAATTATATATATAAAGATAGGTATTACTATTAAGGTATTGCCCATGATACTAAATCAGGTTTACTCGTAATCGTACTGGCTATAGTTGAATATAAAACAAGAAATTACCTCAATTTCTTGTTTTATATTTATATTTCTTGTTTTAGTTTTATATTATTATAAGCGCAGTATTAGATACACACAATGTTTAAAAAAAAATTGGACATAAATAATAAAAAAATGGACGTTGTAAGGCTAAAATAGCAGAATTCCGCTAAATCTGATCATACTGTACTGAAACTACTTTACACGCATACATACATACCTACAGATGACGCCGTTTTTTTAATGAACTTATACGTATTTTATTTTTATTTTATTTAGGAATTCTAATAATTGTCTTTTTTATAAAAACAATTATAGGTGTCTTTAACGGTACACTAACCCAAATTGAGTTCCACGACAATTTATGGAATAGTAATAGGTTCACTTATAGTAATAATGTGGTTTTGCTCTGTCTTACATGTAGTTAGCTATATAATAAAAAGTAAGTAGGTGCATCGATACAGTGAAAAACTAAGATCAAGGAAAACAATGAAGACAAAGTTACTTTAGCTATCTTCATACTGTGAAATCTTTAAGATATGTGTTACAATATAAATGAACTTAATTCGAGATTTTTCACCCAACGCATAGATGGCCCTGTTTATAAAATTTTAACTTGCGAGATTTTTTTCATCCGTCGCATAGATACGAGCTGTTTCTAAAAATCGATTATAAACGTAATTTATATAATCGATTTACTAAAAATCGATTAATATTAATATAAAAATCGAGAATAAAAAATCGATTATAAGAAAATAATAATCGATTTAAATAAAAATCGATTATTTTTTAACATCCCTACAAGCAGTGCGGCCCGTGCGTTCATCCAGAGCGGTACAGTCGACCGCGATTTCACTACATCGCGTCGACGTCTGACAAGCTGAAAAAAAATTACGTAAATATTACAACACTCACGCATTGATTATGAAACGTCCGTAACTGTAAATCGGGACATCTCCATAGAGCCGTGTGCTTGGTGTGACCGCGTCTGCTTGGATTGTGCGATCCCGTTTGACCCTGGTGCTTTTATTTTATTATATTGTTTTATAACCCTCTCCCGTGGTGTTCATTGTAACCTCCATTTCTGTGTTTCTGTTGTGATTTATTATTTCAATATCAATTGGATTGTCACTGGAGTCCGGTGAGTAAAATATTTTTATGTTTTATTTGCTTTGTAATTTAGTTATTGTAATAAATGTTCGTATAATTTTGTATTCTACGTACAAATATGGTCTTAAATTTACTGTCTAGAATGGACCCAATACGCTTATTTGTTTTGTCTTAGTGAACAATCTGTTATAATTCTGCATGTGCCATATGTTTAGTGATTACCCCTGACTCTCTTGATCTCGACCACAACCTTACCGCAATATATACCGGTGAGTTTTTTTGTATATGTGGTTTTCTGCATAAATATTCAAGTAGCACGGGGCTTGACCTAAAGATTATAGGAAATAAAGTATCTACACCATTTGTTTATATGACTGTATGTGTAAATATTTCACCCTAACACATTTAGATATATAGCCTAACATCAGTGTAGCTACGAGCTTTGTTAATTTTAATATATACATATAATCACCTCTATTTATTTGAGTTCTATACCTAAGACAATTAATCATTCATTTGGGGTAAAATGGCTCGATACTGGGCGGTTGTCTAACTAATCTTAAACAACTGACTTGTTCTATTTAACATAGATAGGTGTTAGTTGAATTCTATAAATACTTTATTCATTAAGGATTGCTTCAAATAAAATAACAAATAAATTGAACAATAAAAGAGAATAAAGACAAAAAAAAAACATATCTATAGATCGATTAAGTTACCCACGTAGAGCGTGAAGGCTTAGCGATGACGTCACGTGTTTACTAATCACCAAGTCTGAATTAAGTATGAGGCTGCTTGTATAATTGAACACTGTGAAAAAGTACCTATTTGCGAACCGAAATACCCAGCAATAAAGGACCGATTCGATTAATAAAACAATTTGTTTCCAGCAGTGCTACAAATAAAAAAATGCAATTACGCCCCTTAAAAACGATTGTTTTCTTATAATTAACGAAGGACGGGCAGATTCTGTGAAATGAATTTTATTATCATTGTATTTTGAAATTATTTTACAATGTTTTATATTGCTAGGACAGAGAACGCTAAAAAGATGATGATCAGAAAGTTGATAAAACATTGTTTACTTAGATTCATTATTAAAATTTTCTTTTCGCTAAGTGATCACCTTTGTGATTTCGCTCAGTTCGATACCGCTTAAAAAAATTGTCTAGTATTGATATTCTAATAGACAATTATGCAGTATCTTAATGCTTAGATCAACCATTCACATAATTTTTGTAATCAAGTTATTACTGTAAAAATAAGTGTACCTACTGTATTAATTGTTCAAAATATTGAAACGAAAGAAATCTACTTTAATGTACATTATTTGATACGAGTATCTTTATGCTTAATGGGAGGCTGTAAACCTTGTACTGTTTTAAGAACATTGTCAAAAAATCATTGAAAATAAACAATTTTTACCCGACTACTGAACGGAGGGAGGGTTATGATTTTAACAAGAATGTATGTATGTATGTTCATCTGTTCCCGTATATCTTCTAACCTACTTAACATAATTTGACAAGTAGGGTGTCGTTACAAGCGTCTTGATTGTCCGCTGGTTATAGGCTCTATAATATCACATTATTAGACTGCGATTTTATCCGTAGTCATGTTTTAGTTGTTTTAAACTTATTACTTGTGATTTTTTTGATGTTGTAGCCTCCGTGGTGCAATTTGAAACTTCTTACTTTCAAAAACCGGAGCGGCCAAGGTGTCTAAGCCAACGACCCTGGTGTAACTTTACGTATAATCCGTGTCTATATGTATTAAAATTGATCTGCAATCTAAATAATTACTCGCACACTCGTAAAAAACAAGAAGACGGGCACCAGCGTCTTTCTATTGGATTGCCTTACCACCTATACTGCTATCTCCAAGCCCAGCGTGGGGATTAAGGCAAGCCCCCTAATATCCCTTCCCTAAGATCCCTTCTAAGGGGGAAGCCTTTTGTTCAGCAGTGCACGTGTTTCTTCTACTGATAATGATGATGACGTCAATAACAATAATTTATTGTATGACATTTTAACTGAGGTGGCTATAATACCAGATATAATTAAGTGTCTAACGGCCGAACCTACAGTGGGTTAATTGATCCTTACCTCGTTACTTAGTGTAGATGTCAAATTATCGGCGCTGTCAGTGGGTTAGTGCTTAGTTAGCGCTATTTAATCGTACTTAATTTTAAGTGGCCGAGAGACATTACTTAGATTAGTTAATCAATGATTTTGACACATTTTATGGCGGCAACAAACAGCTGATAACTAGATTATTTGTTTCAAGAAATCTTTCTCTTGAATTTGGATTATATTTTAATTGTGTTAACGTGTTAACATAAATACGGAAAAACAGTTTGCTTTTCCGTAATTATGTTATTATTGATAGATTTATCCCCTTGGACGCACTAATCGCACACTATGCCTCCTTAAATTCTAATATTTGTAAAGTAAGCATTAAATTTTGACAGTGGGCGCGAACGTTAGGTGCTTAAGAAATTTAACTACAATTAACTAATTGTGATTAACGCTTAATATAAGTAATGTATGTAGGTTCGGCCGTAAGTAATCCAATTAAAATGTTTAATCCATTGATCATGCCGTTTGTTCTCAGCTTCATTTTCATAGAAGCAATCACGCTTGTGTCGATGTTTCGTAACTTAATCATTCAATGTTTTGTATTTTCTATATAGTTATACGATATGAGACGAGTTTTATTGCTTGGCAGGTTTTAGATCCGGCTCGGAATGACATTTTGTACGTCATTGTCGAATATTTTTTATGAGCCTTATTAGTTTTGGTCTCGAATCAGGTTTTTTCGAGCGTACGTGAGCCAATAGAAGGATTTTTTGAAATATTATTGGAAATATTATTATCAATTTTCGATAGGTAATATTTTGCATCAATTTTAGGAAGTGATCCAAATTCTTATATCCTTATAAAGAAACACTTAGAAAATGTTATGCGTAGACTACCTTTCCTAAAAAAATGGTTGGAAATGTGGAACTATGAATAAAACATCCGCACACATCTTGGCTTTCACTATATTAGAAGTTCATTCTATGCCAGCTTTGTTTTTTTTTCTAACCAAATAATGTTTTTTCTATAAAGCAGTGTTACATTCTTTGCCGCCGGGAACTGTTAAGTTCCCGTCCTCATTTGGTCGTGCTAGTACTGATCGTATTTTGATTAAGTTTATCCCAATTTGTTCCGCATAGCCTTCACGCGGCTCGGCTAATTTATGAGTCTTGTACTCCTAATCAATTTGCATTCAAATTTTATTCTTAGTCTTATTCAAGATTGGGGCAATTACCTGTTCTTCGAATTAGACTTGGATACTTAACTATTTCATTTAAAGCATTTACTTAAAAATATAAGATTTTGATGAAAACAACGCTTATATTTGCAGGTATCTAATGAATGAGTAAACTTAATAGCATTTTTCAAATTTTACTGAATAAAAAGTAATGATTCTGCCTTAAGAACAATTCCTGTATGATAATAACCATCCATGGTTCTATACGCGTTTACCACGAGTGGGATTATAGTGATACACTATTTTCAGGAAATAATTTAATTTCTCCAGAGTACAAGAGTAGAAATATCATCACCTTCAGTATATACACTATACGTAAATTATGCCGTGTCCGATTTAACTGAAATTCTAATCAAGTGATCAAAAAACTGTGGTCCTTCGATTGATTGATATTAAACTATTACACTCAGAAACTTATAACGAATATTTATACTCGTAACCATAGTTTGGGTCACACATACGTGACATTGAAGGCAGATTCGAAATGTGGGCAGGGTTTTGTTTGATTGTCTACACAGATGAGTCATTATTGGAAACTAATCCGAGGCTGAGCTGTATCCGGCTTCGATGCACGTCGATTACCCACAGGTTTCGGCGATTACGTCATTGTGGATCGACGCTCTCCGTGGGTACAAATCGAGTAAAGATGTCACGCACAAAAACTAAGGCTACTGAAAAAAGTACGGTGTAAGGTAAATGCGGTGACTACACGCCGACGTGCCGTGTGTTACCAATCACCTTTCTGTGTATTTAAGCTACGGATATCATGGACGCGGCTAACGAAAAAAAGGAAGGATTTTTTTTGTATGAAATAAAACACACGATTTTAGGTATATGTGCGAGAGGGAGAAAGAGACGCGACGCTACAAAAAGGTTAAACAAGTATTTCAAGTTTAGCATTTTGCAAATACCTTTGGTACATACATACATACATATATTTATTCACGCCTTTTTCCCGTAGGGGTAGGCAGAGCCCATGGGCCGCTTTTCGCCCCCGTGAGAAACGAGACGTGATGAGTGACGAACCACATCGCCACCATTTTGGTTAATTAAATTATTTTATGATTAACCATTGCGTTCTCACGAATAACGAGGGAAAGGGAAGGATAGGTGGTGTAAAAAGGAAATAGGAAAAGTAGGATATTACCACCCAGGAGGGCAAGGGATGGGACAGTAATAGCTAGGGAAGCCGGGGTCGCATACCCGTATACTATACCACAACTACCGGACAGGTAAGATGAGTATCCCATGACTGACCATTACCATTGACTGACTACCATTGGTAGGGTTCAATATATCATATTCGACTCTACCAATGCGGCCAGCCATCACTCCTGTGTTCCACCCCACCAGTCACTCCTGTGTTCCAGTGGTTGTGCCCCACTCCCGAACTTTGACGCACCTTGTTAATTTCTATTGATTTGTTAAAAAAAAAAGTTTCCAATATTTTTCGATAATCTAACTGACTGATTTATTTCTACCCAGTCATCATCCCTATAAGGTTCATCAATTGGTCTATGAATCTATATATATATAGGTACAATTTAAATGTTTATATTCGTCGACTCACGTTTGTAACATTAACGTTAATTACATCTGTAAGTAATCTGAATTCTGAATGCGACGTTCTAGTAGCAGATGTTATTGGTCTTAATTGCAAATTAGTTCACAAACTAACATCAATTCCCCCTAGTTAGTATAATTAAAGGTAATTTTGGAGGTAATACGAATAGCCTGCTGAGAATTATTTATTAACCGATTCCTAATTTTGCCTACTTTAGACTTGAAATTATCATTTCGGGTATTAGATAACTTGAAGGACATTTATGCCCTTCAAAAATAGCTGTATCGACAAACTAGATACATAATGTCTGGGTTTTCGTTTGTATAATTTTAAATAGTTCAAAATTTCAAACATTCAAACCGGAATGGATGCATTGTTGGCAGAATGTGATAATACATGATAATATTATATTACTAGCCGACCCAGGCAGCGCCGCTCGCGCTCTTTTTACGTCATCTAAATTTTTAATAGTTTTTTTGCGTTGAATATACATAACATCCTTTTTTTAAAATCGGTTAAACCTGGGACCCACTTATTACTTCCCTCCGAAGCACGGAGATACTTAGTTCAAATGGCTTTAAACAGCTACCCATCTATGTCACGGCCATTGCCTTGCCTAATGTTGCTTAACCTGATCGATTGCCAAACATTGATAACAACTGTATATGAGTGTTTCCTTAATGTTTAATTTTTTTATATAAAATTGTACCACGCGTATATAAATAAGCAAGTGAATATTTTGACTTTAAACCCTTAGCCCAAGATAACCGTGCCGGATTACGGGATAAAAAGTATCCTATGTCCTACCTCGTAGTATTAACTCAAATCACGCTTCATTTGAATCCATTCAGTATCAAGTTTCATTTGAATCCATTCAGTAGTTTCGGCGTGATGCGCGGCCATGATACAGACAGACAAAAGAAAAACACAAAAAAATTTGAAATATTACAGACACAGAAAAATTTAATATATTACAGTTTTGGCTCAGTATCGGTTATAGAATGCCCTCCAAAAATAATTTTCAAAATATCTTCAACTGTACAGCATTGGACCTGTTACAGTTTTATTAAAAGTATAGATATAGATTATTTTTTTTGAGTCAAACTAATGCTACTTTGCTCATGTTTCATGATCTGAGTTTTAACATTTGCGACTTTTTAAAGCGATTTTCTGCTCTTATAACATAATATTCTGTTGCAATAACTCGTTCATAACACAGAACTTATTGTAACAATTCATTACAATTACTATGTCGTCCTAATTAAATTTATATTTGATGAAATAGCGTAGGAAATATGTAATAGGCGTCCAATAAAATTAAAACGTATCATTATAAATTTAGATGGACTCAGCAATTCAATTATAAACGGTTTGGCATTTTATTCACAAGGTAAATTATACAGTATGAGCTAACTTTGCTACCCGTATGCAGGCTTGTACTTTCGTATAAACTAATAAAGCTTACAGCTGCAACTCGACATAGTTTTTAGAAGGTGACAGTTACAAACAACCCTACCGCGGTTTCGACCATGTTGGGAACGCGTTTAGAACTATGTCATGGACTGAACAGACTAAACAACTGGTCTCTTTGAGGATGATGACATCGAACCTTCTTATTTTCCCTTGGAAATAGCTACTGATTATTCCAATGCCTTTACATAAAGTGACGTAGGTAAATACTTATTAAAGACAACCCCCCTTGCCACCGCCAGCTGGCCAGATCGTGTAGTAGGTAATTAGGTACCTTTCAAAAGTTGTGAGTTTAATTCTTAACATGTACAAACCTTTGTACGAATGAGCATGTTATTGTGTATGTTTGTCTTGTATCTGGGTGTTGTCCTAAGATATTATTATTATTTATCTACATTATAATTACCTATGTACTATTTAAAAAAATGTATGTGGCGTGGTCACCATATCATTTTTAGGCTATGCCTAGTTTGTAACTGGAAAGCCCATGCCTAGTTTGTTAGTCCTGTGCTATTGCGAATTGTCCTGGTATAGACTATATTTCTTTTAATCAGATATATTATGCTAATAAACCCGACCCGGTGGAGTGACGATATATGCAAAGCAGTTAGCAGTGACTGCCGAAGACTGGGCTCAATGGCGTGTATTGGGGGAGGCCTATGTCCAGCAGTGGACTAATGTAGGCTGATGATGATGCTAATAAAATTTTCATAAAAAACGTATAGAACCTAAAATCACGAGCTCGCTAGTAAGGGTCGTTATTCAGAAAGGGCTAATTCCGATGGAAATATGTATAAGTTTCAAGAGGCTAGGAAGCCCATTTCACAGTAGTATAAGGAGGGTGCAAGCTGAGCTACGAAGAGTTTATTAACAAACGTTAAACGTACGACCTTGTCCAAAGTAATTAGTATGTAATAGACACTTATTCCCTAGTGCCAAGTGGCGCAACGTACTTCGCAAGTTATTACGTAAGGATGTACCACGGCTGCTTGGTCCATCAAGTTGTAAAGCGCTCTATATGTTACGAGCCATGAAAATGCAAATAACTTTTTTATTTACGTCATAATTGTATTAAGAATATTTATTGCAACGTGTTACGTTGTTACGTTGCAATTTAGACGTGGTTAAATGTTCTCATAGCGCTACCGGAAAAAAATGTAACTAAATTAGGGACAAATTTAATAGATCACATTTAATTTTGACACTTCATCAAAATTTAACAACGTACCTAACCTTGTAACCGCGGGCATAAAAAATTATAATTTTTTTCGTTGTTAGAACTGCACAATTGCTTAACTTTTTTCAATTAGGATTACACATTTATTGTAATAACTAGCTGACCCACGCAGCTCCGCCTGCGCTATTTTTATGTTAACTAAACTTTTATTATCAGACATTCGCATCGAATACATAACCTCCGTTTTTTATAGTCAGTTAAAAACTGGGACCCACTTTTTACTTGCTCTCCGAAACACGGACTCGTTTAGTTCAAATGACATTAAACGGTCACCCATCTATTTAATGACCTTACCTAACGTTGCTTAACCCGATCGATTACAAAACCTTGATAACAACTCTCTATGAGTGTTACCTTACTAATATTTATTATAATTATATAGAAAAATTGATAAAATCGGACCAAGCGTATAACCAAGTGCCCATTTTGACTTTAATCTCCTCTCCCAAAAGAACCGTGCTAGATTACGGGATAAAAAGTATCCTACGTCTTACCTCGTAGTATGATATCAAAACATGCCAAGTTTCATTTGAATGCATTCAGTAGTTTCGGCGTGATGCTCAGCCGTGATACAGACAGACAGACAGACAGACAGACAGACAGACAGACAGACAGACAGACAAAAATTAAAAAAATTACATTTTCGGCCTCAGTATCGGTTATAGAATGCCCTCCAAATATAATTTTCAAAATATCTTCAATGTACAGAATTGGACCTGTTACAGTTTTATTATAAGTATAGATGACAAAAGAAACAGACAGAACAAAGAAACTGACAGATGTCAAATGTGATCTATTAAATTGGCTCTACAGTTAATACGGGATTTAGAAACGATTTTTTTTAATTTGATAAGTCACATGGGCATGGGTTAGTACTTTTTACTAAGACTAATCCCACCATTCATTTCCTCCCCTGTAACCTTTGTCAGGTCAGGTTTTACAATGGTCACCAACAAAGACACCGAGATTTACCTTTCGACAAGCCCCGGGGAACGCTAAATTGGCCGCGAACGCGCATCGAATTTAATCAGAAAAGTAAACACGAGTGACAAATAGTTTACTGGGTAGTATGTTCTAGTGAAATCGACCGTCTAGGCACGTTTTTCTCTTTTGTTAATAAGCTAGTGAGCTTTACCATCTAATACCGTGTTGCCGCTTACCTTCAGCTGGGATCAAGGTCAACACTAACTTATTTCATTATTTAACTACTACACTACTATTCCTCTCTCATTACTTCCATCCACGGGCCCGTTGGTCTAGTGGTTAGACACCCTGTCCGCTAAACTATGGGTCGTGGGTTCGATTCTCACCAAGTGTCTGGGTGTTATTTATCTATTTAAGTATGTATTTACAAAAAAAAATGTATATAAGTATTAGTATCAGTTGTCTGGTTTCCATAGTACAGGCTCTGCCTAGTTTGGGATCAGATGACCGTGTGTGGATTGTCCCAAGATATTAAGATATCCACGCAGCAAAAGTTATCAAATTTACAGGCTATGGACATTATTGGGCCTCGCAAATTTAAGACATTATCCCTATACCTACTGAGCTATGGTCTATTACTGCATACTAGTCATGGCAGATATTATCTTACTTTTGATACTTGTACTATATGCCTCTGCCATGCATGGTACTATTTTTTTTTAGTTTAAGTGACCAGACAAGCAAGCGACACGCCTGCCTATAGACAGCTGCACTACACTGCATCATCCAAGACATTCGTTTTTAAGTCTCTTAAGCTTAGTAATTTCACCAGTGGCCTCCATAGAGACGGAGGCCAGAACATCCCCGGTGGCTTTGATTGACGCTGTGGAATAACTCTGGCTTACCACCCATAATAATTTAATTTTGGACATTCGGTATAAGAAACATTTGCTTACACGGCAAGAGAAATTTTCAAGTAATAGTCAATTAGTACTTGTAAAATTTCACCGTTGATCACCGAGCTCCAACAGGCGTATTTCTATCAGCTGTCGTCAACTAAGCGGATCCGATTTCACCGCGCGCGCGCCGCAGACGAAAGCAACGAATAACTCTAGAACACTCGGAACCAATTAGCCGGCAAATGGGTCCACCACAATAGAATATGGCTCAATACATCATATTTCTCGTCACGTATTGGGTTACCGTTCCTTTGTTACGTGAGCCACTTTCAGTCAGTGAATAGAGCTGGAGGACCGGGATGTGAGCTGAATATGATTAATAATAACTTACGCATAAATATTAATTGTGAATGAGCCGATTGGAGCAGTTTTATGGAACGTTTGAATTGTTAATAGATTAATTGGACCTAGTACATTTATTCCTATTAACTCAGTCTTAGATAGGTATAGTATATTAATAAAATATAATAACTCATATTATAGAATGAATGCAAACCTTTTTTTGTTTGTAAAACATACTTCCTTAGTAAGTACTCAGGGACACTGATTTCTTTACAAAATCACCTATATAGCTTTTGATTTATTTATAAATCGAATTCTGATAATAATAAACTGTAGATATATTTGATTCAATTCAAATATATAATACCGCACGTACAATATTAATATTTCAATTGAGTGCTATTAAAAAATCATATTACTTGGTCGTGCTTACAAAATCAACACAATTCACATACTCAAATAATAGACTTCAATAACGTAAATTAAATATCTTAATATCGCTTAGGAAAATAATGGAAATATACTCATAATTAATAATAAATAAGCTTTCTGTGATATAAAAAGGAGAGCGTGGGGTTAAATTAAATACATACGAGTATGTATGTGGGATGAGTTATGAGGCTAAAGCTTTAAAAATAGCAACGAATATTTTAATATCAAGCTAACAACTATGAGACAGATTATTAATAAAGAGGTAGTAGAATCTATGATTAGACTACCTAGCTATTTAGTTAAAAAGACAGTCACCAGTGCTGACCCACCGACGCCTAGGGCCACAGCACATACAATCGTTATAGCATAAAACTTCAGTGATTTTTCTGGCTGCATTGATACTGTATTACATTTATGCGACTCGCTGACTTCGATCGCTGTAGCGAAATCACGCGTTTAATACTGCATCGCATACGTAACTCACCTATAAATGCGATATCAAAATCGCTAATTTTAACAACTAAATCGCTAATCCGTGATGCTAGTATAGAGCGGGATAAAGCTTAGTCAGTGTATGAAGTCTAAATCTCTGATCGCTAATGCTAAAATTAGCGAGTGTGCTAAGGCTCATACAGTTACAACAATGGAAGCTGATAGAGTCTGCGAAATTAGTAGTTTACAAAATATCAAAATTGCCTTACCGTCGCTTATCGGCACTTAATTGGCCCGTAGCACGAAATTCGCTTGTGCCGACTGCCAGCATGAATCGGCGTCGATAGGTCAGTGCGCAAGTAGCGCAAGTTAGCGCCGAGTGCCGAGTTGCTACCTTAGCGTGCCTTTAAGCTGAATATAGATTCATCTTGCTGAGTTAGATTATAAGCTAAGGATGCAAGAGGTAGGACAAACTCTAGGAGTTCCGTCCAATGTTCAGTAGTCGTTTTCTGCCACCACTAAGTCTTGATTGCTTTCTCAGATTAATATGATTTATTACAGTAGTAGATCGTCCGGTTTTCGTAGTCCGTGGTAGTTTCAAAATATTTTAAGTTCATAGTGATACTATCCTAAATAATAATTGGAGTACGTAATTTATACATACTTTAATAAACATTACTGAAATACGTTCTGCTGAGTTATGTACACTTTATTACTATAATTTACACCTTAATTTCGGAATTTTTAATTATGATTTACAATCTCGATAACAATTTCTGGACAGTTAAAACTTACAAAATAAATACCCACCTATTACTTTGTAATTATACGGTAATTAACTACACTCAAAGAATTATTATACATTTCAGACTTATTTAGGTTTCAATTAGTCAAAACTAAAAGTACGCACATGATTGATTAAAGAAATCAGAGGTGCGAGCCGGGTTTCGAACCTGCGCACCTTGTTTCCAAGCCAAGCGCTCGCGGACTGAGCTGTTACCGCATATGATATATATTGCTTTTACTTTATGCAAAATATTGATAGTACACAACTTGACATACGCATATCGCATATAAAAATACTGCTCGCTAATAAACTCTGCTTTATTTCTTCTTATTAGGACTAAAAATACATAAATATGTAGTTAACGTTTAAATTTTGGAAGCACCTTCTATCGAGAGCAGTTCACGTTCAGAGATAAATTCTCAACGTGTGTAATTCTCACAGGGAGCATCGCCGGGGTCTCTTGTCACGTTGCCATGATGTACCGGGGCAACGTGACGTGTCGCCTCGAGCGCACCGCGAATAATGGGTGACACCCAATTTTGTACCTTTACGTAATATATAAAAAGGTGAATTTTACATCCCGCATTTTCTTAGGATGAATCAGATTTATATAAAAACAGTGTAGTTTAAATCACTGCGTGAATATTACGTATAAGTATGGTGTGTACAGTGTAAAGTCAAGACAGAGAAAGTTACTAGCAGGACGCCATAAAGTTAAATAATATTAGCTCCTTAAAAAAATAGAAGAAATATTTTCTGGAAATCGTTACCGCTTGTTTGGGAATGTATTTGTTTTTTGCTAAACGCAATCACGCACTAGTTTATGATGAGTAATAAAATAATAGAATTAGAAAAGTACAAAACACTATGTATACTTAATATTTCATTGTTCTTTCAATAAACTGCATTGTTCCACAGCCGGAAAAAGGCTTACCTTTCCTTCGTCCTATTCTCCCACAAATCTGCAATATGCCTGTATTTCATCATATTAACATGTCACCAAAAGTTCACTGATGGAATTAAATAAAAAAATGAAATATGTACCCGATCCTTTCGGTTATTACTAGCGGCAGGTTTTATTCAAACATATTTACTGAAAAAAATTACGGTCACTTAGAGAAATCGATTTGTACACCTGTATAGACATTGTTGACGCTCTCGCAACCTGACGAAATTACCACGGTGAATTTAAGCAGTGAATTTTGACATTTTTCTTGTAACAGTTATAATCTTTCTTTAATTTTTGCTCTATAGCAATATTAAATGGTTTTTCACAAGTATAACATAGAGTGACCATACATAAAATGATGAATGAAATATGAATATTTTAGTTAGTTAAATTTAACTAAAAAATCTCTAAAAAATTTAGAATGGCATCGGGCTAACGCAATGGCATTGGCTCTTATCCAAGTCGTCTCGCCAGGGTTCAAAGACATTGGTACAAAATTTTTTGTCCCCCTGATAATGCTATCATTCTCCCTGAGAGGCAATAAACGCCACTTGAAAGCAAAGCTCATTTATTTTCGGAAGACATTGCAGCAGTCTTTTTTAATTTCCCCCACAACGGGCCTTCTCGCATTCAATTATTTTTAAGCCGTATTATGGTAAAAGAGATTGGCCTCATGAAATGTAAAGTCAGCTGGGCCTTGATTGATGGTTATACCAAAATAGTCTTTATTACCTTATAGACAATAGTACATATTTGATGAACATATAAATTTAAAAAAAATAGTATTCGAGCAGATTTGTTTCAGGGATAATAATAACAAAGATAAAAAAAATGTTATATCAGAATTGAGTGGACACTTATAACTTCAGTGAGAACTTCGCACTTCGCGCCAAGTAGACGTTGTTAGGCTTTGTAGTAGGCAATATCATTACCTCTACCTCTCGACATTTTTCATAAAAAGGCCAATTTGCGAGCTCCACCTCATAACAAAGATGGGAACATAAATATTTTTAAACAAAATAAATGCTTTCACCATAAATTAAAAATGAATTTAACGAAAGAAGAGTTTTTTTTATTTAAAATAAGCCGGGGTTTAGAACAAACGGACCCAGTATAAGGTTAAATCCTGTCTTTATGTAAGAACACATTCTTGGTTCTTTTTGTTTTGTTTGCGACATCGCCAAAGCCCTTAGGGGCACCGATCCGTCGTGTTGGGGATAAAACTTGGCTCGGCCTAAACATTTAAGTAAATTTTCTTGCGAAATAACAATATCCTTACCAATGAAGCTACTTTTGAGGGCTACTCACTCAATAGTAGTTTTCCTCTTATTATAAATGTACTCGTATGATATTTTTAGCATTTCGTGGGCATGCTGCCCACCTCCTTTCTAATGGCCATTCATAATTCTGATGGAGGGCAGTGATATTTGAGTTTTCATTGAACCATAACATTATTTTCTATTGACTGCTACCGTAAGACTTACGCAAAACAGATTTGGATATCTCTCAGTTTATTTGTAGCTTTCAGTATGCTGATCCTTGAAATTTTACTAACATATTATGCGTATTATTTCGTGACCTATATTTACTTTAAGATTGGTTATCGAGAGACAATTTTTTGTCGTATGGTTAATGGCCAACCTGGCGTCAGAATTTTCAAGCTGACCTTAGGCTTAGAGGCTTAGACTTAGCTTATCGACTTTTAACGTGCCCTCCGAAGCACGAGAGACATTTGATTTATCTATATTCTAAAATATGTAAAGTTAAAAACAAAAGGATTTAAAAACAATATTAATAACAAAATTTGAAAAAAGGATGATGTTCACAATGGTACATATTACAAAACTAGATGTTTAGAAAAAATGTCCTTGTCTCAGCGTGAGAAAGTGACAAGTGTTTGTTAACGGATTTCTACCGCGAATATCAATGGTTAGCGAACAAAATACTTTCTAACCTGTTCGTTTGCTTTCACTGCTAATTATTGAATCGGGAACCCTAAAACTATTAGCGTGACTGTGTCGTAAATATTAAATAATCTAATAATAATGTTATGCCTGCTCCGTTGACTGAATTATATAACGCCAGTTTGGGTTTTTGGCTATCCAAATATAGCAAAGGATATATACCTAGACATAAAATATGATGAGATTTACAACTGCCATATAAATTTAGTAGCCAACGTAAACACGTTGTAATTGTGGATATCGAATAAAGTAATTAAATCCCTGTGGTTCGATTAAATTTTTAAAATGACGGCCATTTTGACGGGTCGGTGTTTGACAGAGAAATTTGATAGATATGTACTATAATCGATGTTACTTCTAAGCTAAAATAATAACTTAAAACATTACAATAATGATCTAACATAAGCTGTAAGTAATAACCGACTTAACATTTTACGAAAATCGATACCATAAAACATATTCTCTTGACACTTGTGTTTTATTAAAAAAATATGCATAATTTGTAAACTTCGTTTAGAGATTTGCATAGTAAGTTATTTTTGTAATAACGTTTCAGCACCAATTATTTAAAAAAAAAGGAAATATTTATCGGTGTTTTGGCAACCCTGTCGCGGGTAGAGATGGCATACGCTGCGGTGCGCGCGGAATGCGACCGCTGCGGAATGGCGCGCGCGACGTGGTGGAAAGGCCCGCGACGTGTTTGCCGCGGATCGCTGGCTTCGCTGCGATCTGCCGCTGCCTCGCGTCCGAACGCATCGTTGCATATGCTGCCATGTATTTTCATACTACAATCGCGACATTAAAATTATTATTCACACCAACACAGAACAAAATATGTGAGCTGTCATACATATAAGACACATCCAACGATACTCAGCATACGAAATTGCACTCACCTGTTTTTATATAATTTTGTTCTTAAATGTATTCTTGTATCAACGGATTGAGTCATATGAAATAACATGTTAACCATTCCATTGATTTCGAAAACCATTTTTTTTATACCAAATACAGTAACAACTACACCGATTTTTGAATACACAAGCTGCGGCTTGTGCGGATATGCCATCTAAGTATATTATGCGTGCGTGCATTGTTCAACGTGGCAGACTATGGGTTTGAAGTTCCGTTTACTTTGGAAGTTATAGCTTCAAAATTAAAAGGTTCTAATTCTCATTTTAAACGAGCCTGCCTAAAACGAGAATTAAGTAGGCAAGTACCTATGTTTCTTCTTAATGTATTTTTTTATTTATTTTGGAACTTTGGTTTCAGGATTATTCAAGTATACTTACACCCGATGGTAAAGAAACAGAATGGTATCCCTATTATTATCAATTTACTGCACACGACAGAACCCATGAATCATTTACATTTGAACGGACAAAACATTTCTGCTCCCTCGTCCAACGTAATTTTTTTTATCGATTGAGATTTGAACTCTATTTGCAGAAATATTTCATGCATAAATAATATCTATGCATAACAAATGATCGTGATTATTGATCATATCAATCATTTGATTAAATTCATATAGTTATTCTTAGAACAAATCGTTAATTTCGAGTATTCTCATTTTGATCTGAGGACTTAATCTGAATTTCTGACTTATGGTCTATGATGGTATTGGTTATTTTTATAATAAGTTTAAGTTAAGTTTATAATTAGTTTTTGTTGTTCACTGTTTTTAATTGTTTTAATTTCAAATGTATCTTTCTTTTGTGTGCAATAAACGTGTCCACCAAGTGTCTGGGTGTTATTTATCTATTTAAGTATGTATTTACAAAAAAAAATGTATATAAGTATTAGTATCAGTTGTCTGGTTTCCATAGTACAGACTCTGCCTAGTTTGGGATCAGATGACCGTGTGTGGATTGTCCCAAGATATTATTATTATTTTATTATTATTAATAAAGAGTATTTGTATTGTATTGTATTGTATTGTAAGAAGCCTACCATTAAGTAAAATATATACGTATAGTTTTAGTACAGTATGAGATTCCAAAACAATTAACTTTGATTTCTTAACCGTTTAATTTCAACATAGCTTTAATAAGTGCCAGGTATTGATGAATATGGCATGCTATGTTACACTGTCGCAATACGGTTTTTACATGACGGGTGGGCTGTTATTAGTTATATCGGTGCAATTATTTTCTTATAACAACTAAATATAGTATGTTATAAAGGTCATATCAGCGATTGCAAATGTTACCGCGTTAATTTTAAGAACAACTAAGAAAACTGCACGAAATAAAAAAAATCTTAATCATTAATTCACAAAGCTGAAAATACTTTGTGTTTTTTTTTTTTTACTCCCTATAAGCCAGTGCTTGACTGCAGTCCCACCTGATGGAAAGCGGCGACGCAATCTAGGATGGTAAAGCACACTGGCTTATTAAAAGCCTATTCACTCTAGCTTTGAAGACACCCAGGTTATAATCGGGCGGAAAATTGTGTGTTGTTATTGAATGATAGAGATACCGATTAATATTAATGTTTTATGAAACTGTTTCTACGAATAATCCTTAATTGAGGTTAATCTTAACATTATATTTTTATTTTACTTGGGTAAGTAAAGTTTTACGGCCACGAGATGACCAAGATATTAAGCGTTCTAATATCTTCTAATCTTTATTTCGGTATACTCTGCGGTCTTATTAGCTTTATTGTTAGCCTAATCTGCACAGAAGTATTTTATTTGCTTGAGACCTTGTAGTGTCATACTTGGTTTTGAGTTTGGTTACATCAAAAATAAACCAAAAGATATACCTATCTTTGGTTCGGATTAGGTATACCTAGTCCGAAAAATAGTTTCACCATTCCTATGATATCGACCAGCCTAAATATCAAATGAAATGGGCAATTCCACTAAACTAGCTTTGCTTAAATGAAACTAATTTTACGGATTATATCGCGGTTTATTTTTGATTTTAATTTCCCGTAAGTATCAGAAATCATTATTAGCTTTGCTTAAATCAACCAAGTAAATAATAAGACTGAGTATTTGTAGATCTTTAATGTAAGCTATGTCCTAAGATCATAAAATGTACGCCGCTAATGCATTTTATACTAAAATATTTACGATACCCTATTACTTTAATGTAACTTCTCGTAAAATTCTCGACTTCATTGCGTAACTGCTACTTTCTACAGAACAATGCTACTTTAGTAATATTAAGACTTTAGAGAAATAAATAAGTAAATATACTCTTTCAATTTCAAAGCACTGTAAAATTACAGCAACTGTCTCCCGTACGGTGCTTATATTTTCTTCCAACTACATATTACTTCCGTTGTAGTTACCAAGGCCAGGCGCTTGGCTTTTCCGTATATGAAAATATCTTACTAGTCTTTTTATGTCAGTCCTCGCCCAAAGAGCTGTGGTTCCCGAGCGGGACAATATTGAAATTCTCCCTAGATGCCTATAGGTTTTGGAAGCTCGTTGTGTTTAACATTTTACTAACATCAAGAACACATTAATCATTGTGTGTTTTTTTTTGTAAATCTGACTGGTGAGTCAGGTTGATAATGTACGATTTACCAGCTGGTGGAGTAATTATTTTGAAGAAAAAAAATTTGATGACCCACCGAATTTGGACTCATTGCATAGGCTTCGAAGTAAAAAAAAATCAGGGTCTGATGATAGAGCAGGAAGTTAATCGCAGGATCTTTGCACCAGTAAACGTAGACCCTCTGAATTTGGACTCGTTTGATAGGTCTTAAGGAGTAGTTGGTAGAAAAGTGGTGATCAGGGTCTGATAATGAAGCAAGAAAGCGGTCACAAAATCACAACACCAGTGAACGGAAAGCCACCGAATTTGGAGTCGTTTACTTTCTCAGAAGATTACAAGATAATCATTTAAACGAGAGAAAATACAAAATTAATATAATTATTACCATCGATATAATTATTACGATGATTGATGATTCCACTTCTATCTGTTTTCGTACTGTTGATAGCATTATGAAAATATGTAAATTTTAAACATAGACTAACATAGATGACGACGGCGGATGTACGGATAAATTCTAATGAGTTTATGTTACATTCAGTATGCATAATATTGTACCATTATTTTAAATAATAAATAAAAAAAAATTAAAACAATATATATATATATATATATATATATATAATATGCGAATAGATTGATTTGTTCAATAAGCTTTATATAAAAAAATTGAGGTGGCGTGGGGCGATGTATTATTATATTTTTATTTGGAACGTATTCTCAATTACAAATACCATATTGTTGATAAAAATAAAACACATAACAGTAGCACTCGAAAATAAAAAAAAATCGGACATCGACGAGCTCATCTCTACAAAAACAGTTTACAATAAAACACGGCTTTGTGAGCTAACTAGAGCAAATTACAGCCACTCCAGACAACTGCAGGCTTTTGATTCACTAGCTCGAGTCGCTCTTCGGCCGTCGCATTGTGTACTCACGGAAAACTAATATTTCACTTCCCAACATTTTGGGCGCGACATTTAATTTCAGATTGTAGACATTTTGTGCTATTATTGCAGTTTATATTTAGATAACACCACACCTTGTTCATAGTTTTTATGACTATAATAAAAAATTCACAAAAAGTAATTGAGTTTTGCACTAAGTAACCCAGAACGCGTTCAGTACTTAAATTTCCTCACATATAGGTAACTGTATGAGAGGTGGAGCAAAGCGGAAACACCCGAAGTCCGAATTCAGTAGGGTAGTTTAGGGTAAGGTAGAGTAAGATAGAGTAGAGTACGACAAGAGTAGGGTATGGTAGGGTAGGGTAGAGAAAGGACCACAGATCGATGCCAAATAATGTCTCCTTCCAGAGGCGCTTTGTTCGTTGGGTGAGTAACATCAGTGCTATAGAAGTAGACGTAGTGCGCTTTCGCACGGCTATATTGCGTGCGAGCACTAGCCTTTTTTTTTGTTTTCGCGGGGATAACCTTCGATAGGTTCCCGGGATCTGTGTGGCTCAACCGGGGTGTATGGGATCTTATCCACTAAAACCCCTGCGGCTATCGCATCGGCAAATAAGAGGGGAGACCTGGGCTCTGCACCAGAAACCCCTCGGTGCCTTGCCTTTGAGTCCGCCTCCGAGGGGTGGATTATACCCCCTCCGGGAATTTGACACGGTGCTCACAGAGACGGGAGTCGCAACCCCACCACCGTCCTCCTTTGACTCGCCGCCATTTTCATTGGACGTCCTAGGGCCCACACTCCGAACGTCTAGGGACTCCAAAGGGCGAGCACTAGCCAACGAGTATATTAAGTAAAAATGTAATAAATTATAGTGAAATGAATATACGTAAGAATATTATGACGATATTATTGTGTATTTTCCAATATAATTATTGTGGGCTTCCCAAATTAATTTAGAAAATAGTAATGATAATATTTCAAGTCCAACATATTTTGAAAGTCAATTAAAGTTGTCAGCTACAGGGGTTGTCAGCTAAGCAAGCGACTAAGCTTAGCTTAGATTTTTATTATGTTTCTGAATGAGTTTATAATAATAAGTTTTATCTGCCACTTGAATCATTTTGTAACAATTAAGTATAAGCTATGTAATGTTAATCTAATATTGTTAAAATCATTGTTATATTTTATATACATGAATTGTTATGTTGCCTAGTGGTCTTTTCATTCGTATTTTAAAAAATAGGTAATTTTTCTGAGACAATTTACCTCTATTCTATATCACTTTGTATTCACTACACGCAATGTAACATTGCAAAATAGTCACTCTAAAATTGAGCTCAAAAAAGCATCGAGGCCTAACTGATTCTTGATTAATTATGTTAGTTTTTTTAGCATTTGAACAATATTATTACACATTGTAATAATGTTATTACACACCGATATCTCACAATGGAAGATAAAGAATGAATTAGTTTGAATTACCGACCGAACAGTGATTTGCGAAAATAATTGGACAGGGCCCAGATGGGGCACCGGAATTTCCTAGTCCATTGTCAAGCGTTTTCCATTAAAGCCGGCACACCGTCCCCATGACGAATCGAGAAATTCACAAAGAGCGTAACTCGCCGGCCGAATGCCCTCGCCTATCGTCGGCACAGACTCTCTTCACTTCTATTAATGACATTGGAAATCGACCGAGTGACTGTACGATTTTCGGGCCTTTTATTTACAGACCGTTTCACTAATTTCCTTTTTCTGAATAAATATCAGGTTATTGTCAGAAAAACCGACTCAAAATGTTTCAATTAATAGTCACAATCACAGAAATAAAGTAATAAGAGAATATCTTCGGAGACCGTGTAGTCAAACTTGTTTGCTAAGATTTTATCAAGATACCGAAAATATTCTCTGCAGATATATAATTTTATAAGTTAATTTTATACGGTTAATTTTATAAATTAACCGTCAAATTTAGTGCTAACCAAAGAAAATGTTCCTTATGAATGAGTATATTGAGATATTATTACACCGTACAATATAAACACCATAGAAAGCAAGCAAGGTAGATGATAAGGCGGTTCGACCCTTCGAGTTGCCTTTTCGTATTATATATTTACGAAATGATAAATTTTGTTATGGCCCCGTTTTTCTACGGAATCTTTTCCACGTAAACTTTTTTGTTTATGTACTCAACTACGTAAAGGATTATTTGTTGGAATTAATGCCATATGTATGTAACATATGGGTGGATTTCACACGGGGATTTGATTATACGTCTTTGACACCTACGAACATGGTACTCATCTACGAGATTTATCACGAGGATCAAAAATGTACATATATTTTATTAATTACTCGCTTTATTGCCAGATTCTTTTACAATATATTTAGATATAAACAACTATTACAATAAAAGGGCAAAATTTCCAAATGAACTTTGAAACGGTTATGTACAACTTTATTAAGCGGTCTAAAAACACGCAATGCAAAGTTAGGAGTAGGCGTTACGTAGGTAGGCGCAAACGAATTTATAACCGTTCACAAGTCGTTCATTTGAAGCGGAGTGTAGGTACATGATACTATTGATTCTTCTTATTTTCCTATTGACATGAATATATATTGACATGAATAAGGGAAGGTGATGGGAAGATGGATTAGTCAGTAAGATCTTTTAGCAAAGTCTGTGCAGGGCGTGCCCAGCTAACATATATTATTACGCGATTTGAGGAGGCTCTTTTCTCCCACCTGAAATATACTGTTCACTACTACGGACTACTTTATTATGTTTTACTAGGTGGTAGGTTCCTTATGCAAGGAGACGTCCAGGTAGGTACCACCGCAGTGTCAGATATTCTGCCGCCAAGCAGCAGTGTCAAACTCAAACTCAAACTCAAAAATCTTTATTTCAAATAGGCTTAACGCTAGCACTTTTGAATCGTCATTTTTTAGAAGCTACCACCGGATCACAACGCGGCCTCAACTGAGAAGATCCGGCAAGAAACTCAGCGGGCTTGTCATTTTTTCACTTTTTTTTTTTAAACATTGTTTTGTTACAAATGAATCGACATTAGCGATATTGTGTCCTGCCATTCGAAACATAAAGCAAGGGAGAAAAGAAGAAAACAATAAATTAAGACAAACTAAAAGGCCAAATGGATAGAAGTGTGTAAGCATTGCTGTGTTCCGGCACTGTAGCTGGTGAAATTACCGGACACAAAGACTTAAAATGTAATGTATTAAGGGTCGGCAACGCGCTAGTGATTCTTCTGGTGTTGCTAGTGTCTACAGGCTGCGGTGACTGCTTACCATCAGGCGGGCCGCACGCTTGCTTGCCACCTTGGTAGTATAAAAAAAAAATTGATGTGATTATTGCTCATAACGCACAGTTTATAGTACCATAGCCCGTCGGTATTTAATGAATGCGTAATCAACTTCAATGCTAGAGACATAGTAAACAAGTTTAGATCACGACCGGGTATGGCATGTGAGCGGAGACAAGGCGCGGCGGGCCGAGGTCACCCAGTGCCGCGAAATTGAAAGTGCGTCCAATGAGTAGCCACTCCAAGAATGGACTGTGCAGCTAACCACAGGATATATTGCAGAAATCTAATGGATCTAGAAGTAAAAACTAAAAATTTAAGGAACCGGCGTAAAGTGAATTGATAGTATACGGCTGAATACAATACATTGTCATCAAATATACCTAAGAACCTTTGAATAGAGCTTTTGAATAGAATAAAACAGCATCCTTCGATTGGAAGCTACGATGGCATAGATAAACAGACGCACGCACGAGCATACAAAGGTTTAAGCTTATAACACCCCTTCTTTTTGCGTCGTGTGGGTAAAAATTACAATACATACAACACACACATAGAAGATTTTTTTATACAAATCAGTGTCGAGATGATCGAGACGTTCGTTGGTAAGCAACCGCCGCTCTTCAACTGGTCATTCTTTTACACTGACGACGGCCTCACACGTAGAAAAAAAGAAGTTTCTTAATCTAAGTGATATATAGCAGAGCTTATACATATGTATACTCCTAATGGTGTTATTCCGAAAGCGATAGGATAAAAACAGTTTAATCAAATTTTGATTTAATCAGAATCTTTATCTATACATAATTTAGTTTCTAAATTCAACACTTTGTATTCAAAATTACACTATTCATCAAAAATGTAATTAAGCTATCATAAATACTAATAACATAGATATTTATTGATAAAAATGAAAGTTTCTAAATTTTATACAAGTTAAAAATTCTACTATGAAGTTTAGACCTCTGTCTGTTTCGTTCAATCGATTTTCCGTATTTTCTTTCCTCCGACTCTAAAGAATTATATAAGCCGTAGAGATGTTTAACATTCACTCGCGTAGAGAAGATCGATTGCATCCGGAGAGCGACTGAATAAAAATACAAGTTGAGCAAATATGCGAAGTGTTTTGCGAAAGCCCCCTTTGTGCGTCGACTTCCCATGTTTGCAAACGAAATAAATATAGCAGAACTCAGTAGCTTATCTCTCCACGTTGATATGGGGGCTGTCTGATGGGCCCGTTGGTGTAGTGGTTAGAAACTCTACTTGTTACCCAAAAGGTAATGAGTTGGATACATACCAAAGGCAAACATTTGTGTACATGAACATATGTATTTGTTTGTCTTATGTCTGGGTCCTATTGATTTGTATATAATTATACTTATGTATTTACAAGAAAAGGTTAAAGGATATAAGAACATACGAGGTAATTATATAACTATGTGTTGTTTGGTTACCATAGTATTGGCTCTGCCTAATTTGGGATCAGATGGTCGTATGTAGAACGTCTCAAAATATTATTAGTATTATATACATACCTAAACAGATCCTAGCAAAATCTGCCATAGTGCATCTATTCTTAAAATTTATTTTGCAATGTGGACATTCTGTTCCAACAGGTTAACCGTTTAGTTTTGTTTATTGAGTCTTACTTTGTATTAGCTGTTGCTTGACGTCATCTTACCTACCTGATATGGTTAATCGCTATTCAACTGTGTATATAGTCAGTTGTAATCTGTGGTGTTCGGTAAAGGATCAGTGGTTATGGGACGTCAGGCGAGGTCAAACGAACTGAAGCTCTCCGTGAATTGACAGGGCACATTATAATCGGTCCCCGGTGTTGTCATTCAAACGGCAGTCATTCAAAATTCAAGATATTTATTGTACAACCAACATAAAACATAACAAAACAGAAAAAATACAGCAATACAGCAAATGTGCAATCGGCGGCCTTATCACTAGTAGTGATCTCTTCCAGGCAACCTTTATAGTGACCTAAAAATGGACAAGTATATGGCAATGCCCCGTTGGTCTAGTGGTCAGACACCCTGCCTGCTAACCGATGGGTCGTGGGTTCGATTCCCGCCAAGTGTCTGGGTGTTGTTTATCTATTTAAGTATGTATTTACAAAAAAAAAGTATGTAAGTATTAGTGTCAGTTGTCTGGTTTCCATAGTACAGGCTCTGCCTAATTTTGGATCGGATGACCATGTGTGGATTGTCCCAAGATATTATTATATAATGCCCTATAAATCAGCTGTGGTCTAAACTGTAGAAAATAGTTTAACTAAAATACCCTGCTGTATTACTATAACTACAACAGGACATATTACTATAGGCCTGATAGAAAGCAATCATAAGATATACATATGTGTTTATATACTTTTTTTTGCATAAGGAAAACATTTTATGAAAATAAATGTTCTATTCATTAATACATAGTCTCAAAATCTTTTCACCGGACCTAACCATAAAGGCGTTATAGATAAAATATCTCTTTGTTTGCTAGAAGAAATTCCTGCATTAATGAGCCACGACGTGACGGCAAGGACGTGTTGGTACATACATAAACACTTGAGGCACTGCCGTGACCCCGCTATGTAGTTTTTTCTTGTTTGCAACATCTTTGGGACGTGGACTTGGTAACTACAATAAGAAAAGCCTGATTGTGTCATAATCTGAACTAGTATGATTAGACCTTGATGCTATTTTAACTCGAGTCATGCACAAGAAAATATTCGGAATCTAATGATAAACTAACTTAAAATGAAAAGGTCCCCCATTTGATGGTTTCCCCCGCAAAAGAATAAAACAGGTTTAATTTACGGTGAAGGTACCTGATTATAGTAAGTAAGTATACTTCATGAGAAATCCAGGCATGCACTAGATTTATTCTAATAGTGTATCTGATCCACCAATCAGTGCTTGGCCCGGATAATGGATTATGGCTTAAGCCCTCTCATATTTCATGTCAAAGATAAGAAGAGACTTTTGTCCTGCAGTACATTCTTATACGGGGTGTAAGGGACATCGTACCGAAAACCGATACCAGGGATCCAGTACATGATTCTGAACATTCTAGTGTTGAAATTATTCACAGGCTTTTTCAAAAAAAGTGCCGCTTTTTTAAATAAAATTAGGATAACATCATTATTGGTATAATAATAAAGCCTAATTTCAATTTAAAAACAATAAATTACTTATTTGTGCCAAATTAGCAATCATCAGCAGCCGAAAAGTCCGCTGTTGAACAAAGGCCTCTCCTTTAGAAGGGAGGGGTTGCCATAATCTCCACGCTTGGCAGGCGGTTTGATTGAAATTAGCTATGTAATTTGTAAAATAAATATTATTCCGCACGTATTCATTACATGCTCAAAAATTAACAATTTAGTCATCATTTGTAATTTTCCATATAAATGGTTTGTGTAATGATGTAACGGACAATATGAGAAATCTTATATAAAAGTTTTCGGTACGTAGTCCCTTACACCCTGTATATTGAGATTTAAAATATTTTAATATACTTAGCTAAATACTTAGCTAAATGACGAGATGATACCAAGACGTTTGCCTGCTGGATATCGCAACGATCATGACTAACTAAATTGTAATTTCATTATTCGTTACCTGCCTACCAATTTTATTTGACAAAACCGCTGCAAGAGTTCCTCGGCTACTTTAACTCGAAATATTTTCGACGCTGCCGGTTGGAGAAATTGAAAAAGATTTATAACGATTTTCGCCGGCGACAGCGACTTGCTGAGGCGGATATAAAAGTTTCTTGTGCGGTACTATAACTCTAAAACTTAGCTAATATTCGGGACGTAATAAATTGCCAAGATAATGGTTTTTACAGATTTCATTATAGGGATTATAGACCTTTAGATGGTGGAGGGAGATTAATAAAAATCTCTTCAAGAACATCATTACATAGATGGTATTACAGAAAATGTTCAAGATCGTAATAGTGCCATGATCTTATCCTTCTTATCTCCTAATTACATTTTAGTTAATTTAAAGAAATATAAATTTAAAGTATGAAGACATCTTTATGGACCATGAACGTGAAAGCTCTTTCCGTTGTTTTATGTCAAGTTGTAACTATTATATTAGAATGTATTACATTTTATTTATTTTCATTTATACCCGTGGCGTGCCCGGGTAAGAATAGCACCCTCCCATCTCCTCCCGTTGGATGTTCGTAAGAGGCGACTAAGAAAAAACAAGGAGATGGGCAGTAGTGTCTTCTTATTGGATTACCTACCACCTATATTACGATCCCGAGCCGCCTGCCAAGCGTGGGGATTATGGCAACCCCTAAGGAGAGGCCATTGTTCAGCAGTGGACGTTTCGTCTGCTGATGACATTTTATTCCATTATCTTTATACTGCTACATTTTATGTTGCATACGTATCATAAGGTCTTGTATTATAATTATTTGCGTGGCACATATTATCAAAAATATATCCAATATCTTTGTATAATATTGTATGGATTTGAATTGAGCATTAATTGAAGTTGGATAGGAACATTTAATCCGATTAAAACACGAAATACTGAATAGAGAGCGAAACACGGAAAGATCCATCTTTCGTTTTAGCGAATACAATGAATGGAATGTCAGTGGGGTGAAGCTACCCCGCTAATTGGAACAGAGTTGGAAACGTTAATTTGATAACCGCTCGTAGTAGCGATTGCATTAACATAATTTGCGGCGGTGACAACAGCATGGCGCGATCGATAACGCTGCCAATATGCTGTGATTTGGTTAAACGAGTGAAATTCGAATAAGATAGGAGATGAAAGGAATATTTAAATGCGGAAAATTTTGTTGCTATACATAGACTTAGAGTAAGAAAGTGGACTACATAGGTTAGAATGAATAATAAGCTCTATTATGCTTTCTGAAATATCAAAGTTTTTCACAATAATTCTGTAGTTAGATCTGACAGCTCGTGTCAGGTGATAGTCAAAGTCAAAATTAATTATTTCAAATAGGCTTAACGCTAGCACTTTTGAACGGCCAATTTTTTTTTTTAAATTAGCTGCCATCCGATCACAACGCGGCCTCAACTAAGAAGATTCGGCAAGAAACTCAGCGGGCTTGTCATTTTTTCACGTTTCTTTAAACAGTGTTTGTCATGTACAATTAGATCAGCACCAGCGACAGTGTGTCTTGCCGTTCAAAAGGTCAAATAAGAGAGAAAACAAAAGACGACGAAAGTACAACAAACTAAAAGGCCAAAGGGATAGTAGTTGGACCAGTCCCCCCAAGCAGTCAGCAGATATGTCAAATATTACTCATAAGTCTGATCTTTTTTTAAACGTATTGGGAAAAGAATCATACGCTTTTAGGCTGATTTATGTCACGCCTGATATCACTGTAAGTATACAAAACTGGTTTTTTTTTGTCGTATTTTCATGACTATAAAAGAAACAAAGGTTATTGAAATACAAAGTGCAAGCGTTATTGAAAATTCTTTTTGTGATAGCTATGAGCGAAAATGAGTAAGCAGTTACTTGTTTTCCCTCATTTATGAATACGAATGTATATGATTTATATTGCGCAAAAATTGTAACAAAAAATACGTAAGTACCTACGCGTGTAATACGTTTACTGTATATGTATAATATATGCATAAGTACGAATAGTTCTGGTATGTGAGTCCGCTTCTGCAAGGACGTTGCAATGCCGGTTGCGAACTGACGTCATCTCCGAATTCCTTATTTAATTTTGCGTTATATTCAGGTGAGTAATTTGAAGAAACGAGTTTAATATGCATCACCTAATAATTTTGTTGGAGAGTCATACCACGTTATTCCCGACCACATTATTAAGATAGTAAAGATGTATGTGTAGAGTTGCATAACTGTAATAAAATATATAGAATACATCCTTTTTATTATTTACGTATTTTTTACCTTTTATTCGTTTTAAAATATTATCAAGAACGAAATTAACTATTTTGCTTTTATAATATTATATTAATTTAATTAACATATACTCTAAGCTGGCCTGCAAAAAGTTTATTAGTGGAAATTAGGTATCTTTATACCTATTCATTATCAATTCTTCATGCACGTATAAAAACTACTCACCAAAAACCCGATATATTACACCTCGACTAACAAGCGAAGAGCTTGCACAAAATCAGGTTTATATTAGGTACGTTAATTTTAATTGTTGTTTTAAGGAAAGCTACGAGTATGCACAAATATATAATAATATTATAAAATAAGATAAAAAAAGGTTCATCAAAAATATTTACCTACAACGTCAGTCTGCAGAAGACTATCGAAGCCTTTTATGTTTATTTATCCGTTGTTGAGTACTAAATAATTGATATCTCTACTCACTACCAGAGTTTAAAGTATTAATTGGCTTCAGAGATTCGAAATAATTTCAATTCAAGAACTGGATTAATGATCATTAACAATAAATGACGTTTGTAACTGTGGCACTAAGCTGATAATATCTTATTGGAAACCCACAAACGATCATCTAAAACCAAAATAGCCATAGTCTGTAGTATAGTAACCAGGCACTTGACGCAAATACTTTTTTTTTGTAGACCGATAAATAACACCCAGTTACAGGATGGAAAGCAAACTAGCAACCTATTGAGTAGCGGCTAGGGTGTCTAACCACTAGACTAACAGGCCTGACTGATTTTTATATAACTTATGTATTGGAAGGCGGAAGTATATATACACCAACACGTATATTAAATAAATACTAACCAGTTATTATCAATGGCGTATATATTATTATATCAATAACATGACTATGTGCCAGTTAGCTTGTCGTCGGTAGAAGGTGATCAAGCGACATTTATTCTCTTCCGTGGCTCGTAATTTGGTACGCAATGCCGCGATGTTTGCATAAACCGGTCCTCGCCCCAGCATATTGGATCTTTGTTAGCATTGTCCGGGTCAAAATACCCTTAACGTATTAATTGTAGACCGTCGGTCCCAAACCGGAAATAATACGAGTACCAGTCTAAAGATTAAACATTAAAAAATCGACACAAGAGATGAATGAAAAGATTTTCATCAAATTTAACTGAGAAGAATTGTAATTAACCAGCTTTTAAATAAAAAAAATATTATTGATTTTATTTAGATGCTACAATACGATAATACAGACTGACATAATGTATTAAGTCAGAAATACGCGTCAGACTTTTAATACCTCTTGCGTAGGGGTTAAAAAGGAAAGACAGCAATAAGGATTTTTTTACAGAAGTGCAAGAGACGCACTTCTGTAAAAAAATCCTTAATTGCAGTTATAGGTATTTAAGAATAATATAAGTAATAATAATGCTAGTTACTACACAACGTAGCTATCGCAACATGCATACGTAGTACTGATGCTCATCATGTCATTATAGTCATTGAAAAGACATCAACGCGTTAGTCATTACAAAAATATAAATGAATGTATGTACACACATCAAAAGTGTCTAGGGATCAAGCATTTTTAAGCGGATTTCTTGAGATTGAGATGTGGCTTTGTAATAAATTTATGATTTTATAAATTTATATGGATCCTTTTTGGTGCATTTCATAATTTGAATCAGGAACTGTGAATCAAATTCGAGTAAAAGATGAAAATCAGCTGTCAATATTTTCCCTATAAAAACATACAACGCATTGAAGACATTATTAGTGCTACTGTTTCCCTACTACTGATTAAAACCAACGTTATTATGGAGCGGCGACGTCATTTAAGCAGGGAAGAAATGCTCAGAGCCGTGGGAATGATAGAAGCTGGTTCCCGGCAACGTACTGTGGCTTTAGCTCTGAATACAAGTCAGAGTGTTATCAGTCGACTTTGGACACGTTACCGAAGCACTGGTACCGTGGCTGAGCGCCATGGAGGACGGTATCGCTGCACCACACGGAGACAAGACCGATATATTCAAATCTTAACTCGAAGAGCTCCAACAATAACTGCCATGATGTTAGCCGTGAGGCTTCATCACTCTTCAGGGAACTTAATTAGCGACCAAACAGTCAGAAACCGCTTGCATGAAGTGAACCTTCATTCCCGAAGACCGCTACGGGTACCACCTATAGCAATGCACAATCGTAGGATTCGATATCAATGGGCTCTTGAACACAGAAATTGGGCAGAAGAACAATGGCGTTTCGTGTGCTTTTCTGATGAGTCTCGTTTTGGTATGAGACCGGATACAAGACGTATACGACACTGGAGTACCCCTGGACGCCAACAGCGATTAAAATCCTGCCAGGAAGTCCATCCTTATAGTGGTGGAACCATCATGGTATGGGCGGGTATTTGGATCGGCGGAAGAACTGAGTTGATTTGGATCAGAGGCAACCTCAACGCTCAAATTTATGCTGAGACGATTGTATCAGACGTCATCGTTCCTCTACAAGTGCAAATCGGTCCCTTATTTCAGTTAATGCATGATAATGCACGACCGCACACCGCAAGAGTTGTAAGACAGACTCTCGCCGCAGCTAACATCAATGTCCTGCCCTGGCCTGCTCAGTCGCCAGACTTGAACCCGATTGAGCATGCATGGGATATGCTACAGAGAAGAGCTCTGCCGAATATGGAGGGTATCCAGTCGCAAGAAGACCTTTTTTTGTTGTTGCAACGAACATGGGCGGCCATTCCACAGCGTGATTTGGATGAACTCATTTTGAGTATGCCAAACCGATGTTCTTGTGTTGTTAGTGTTCGCGGTAGAAACACGGATTATTAATTGTTTAAGTTACCCAATAAAATTTTAAAGAAAACTGTTATTTCAGTCTTTTTTTCGAACTTTTGTGTTAGTGGTTCAAATGTCAAAAATCCCTTTATTAGGAAAATGGCAAATTTCTTTATTAATGCAAAGGTGACTTGGTTTATCGTTACTGTGACAAACGAAAACACTTTATTTGATGAATCCTTAAAGAAAATTTTAATTAATATCAATCAGGAGAAAAGTTATTGCAAAAATATATGTTGATCCCTAGACACTTTTGATGTGTGTATGTTTAAATTGATTCTAATTGCGAATAAATATATGAATAATTAATAATTTCTGCCTAGTTTGGGATCAGATGACCGTGTTTGAATTGTCCCAGGATATTATTATTATTAATTATTATTAATTTGTATCTATATTTATACTTAGTTATAATAAAATATTATTGTGTAGGAAAGGCTAATCTTTTGGTGTTATCGATTAATAAATGCCACTCCTTGTAATGACTCTTATATCTAAAAATACTGCGTGATTCGAACGTTTAACATGTATTTTATTATGATAATTTTATAGTAGTATTTTATTTCACACATCTACATGCTGTTGAAAAACCCATGTCCGTTCTGTAATGGGAATATACGCATTGTAATAGACATCTCAAGAAGAACATTTATGAGATATTTTAAGAAAAGAGTACTTAGATTTGTACTTCGACATCAAATAATCACACAGACAGAGTGATCGAACAAAGTTTTTTTAACACACTATCTATTATTACTATACTGAGGTATATATAAATTCTACTGCAAAGAATCCAGTGCAAGAAATGGATTCTTTTTATGTATCTCCGCTGAATAACAAAATCAGTATTAATCACGCATTCATCTTTAACTTCTAATCTTTGACCTTGGAAACAGTGTTCAAGATCCATTGGAAAACATGAACGAGAGCATATCGCAAGGAAACATTTTGCTATTCAAATTCTATGTACACAGAAAATTCCTTAGAGGGCCGAAGAAGGCCGAGGCAGGGGTTTGAGCTAGTGAAAGTGTATCAGAAGAGGGAGGGGAGTCAGCGAGTGAAGCGTTGGAGGGGAGCACAAGGTTGCAAACCGGCTGCACCGGCCTCAGACATGCCAAACAACGTATTGAGTAATAAGTTATAAACGTTGCGATACCTGCTTAATGATTCTGTGATGTATGGTGTATTGTACTATGTATGTGTGTGTGTGTGTATGGTGCTATTGTACTGTTGACACACCCGTCTCTCCTAAGCAGCTTGTGCACGTTACCACGTCAATTGGATTGCATCGAATTGCATATCTATGCATTTTTGTAAGTGTAAATTGCTAAACTAAGGCTCAAGTGCACCGACAAAAGGACGTCCGTTATCTATTTTTCAGAATCGATTATCTATTTAACTACTTAAAAGTCCTTAACGATGACCGGGGGCACAGTCTGTAGTTTGTACACTGTGCCGGGGGTGTCGAGCTAGGTTAAGATAATGGACTGTTAAGGGTCCATAACCGGGGTTATGGTGGTGGTGAGAAATAGATAATCGATTCTGAAAAATAGATAACGGACGTCTTTTTGTGGGTGCACTTAAGCCTAAGTGATAATATGTATCTACTTGATCTAAGTGGCATACAGTTGATAAAATTGTTTAACATGCAATTTTTTGTATAACTAAAAATAAAGTTTTTTACGATGAATCAACATTTTAATTTGTGAATTATAGGGCATTAATTAATACGTAAGTTAAATGCGGAAAAAATACATATAACTTAGTCTGATTAAATCACTGGAAGGAAGCTTTCATAAACTTAATACACGTGTTTATATTAATATAGTTATATTGTATTATGAGGTTTCTGCTAAGCTTATTTATAAGTTTACGATAATTCGGGACTGTTTCATGCGCCATCACAGAATAACTTTTAATTAAAGTAAGTTGTCTGGTGATCATGGAACTTCTAACATCGCCAAAATATCGGAAACTCGTAACTCATATTATAAATCACCAGGACCTACACAGTATCATTATTTACACCATAAATAAGCGCTTGTTTTTTAATAATCAGAGGACCCTAATATTTACTAGTAAGTACCTTAACCGGGTATGGTTTTGCTACTAGTGCGTTTTCAATAACGACAAGATGTACTAACTTGAGAGAAGTTATGAGAAATAGCCATGTGCTTATTTTGTAAATAAAACTCAGTCGAAGCCACTGAGCCACTCCAAGCTTGGCAGGCGTTCACGTCAATACTCGAATTTGAAAGCATGCGCTTGCCAAATGAACTAGCCAATTTTTGAGCAGCCAACCGATTACAAACTTAATTACACACTAGATATAGTATAAAATGCGATTGTTTCGCGGTTGACCTGATGCCGTTCAATCAGTGCGATCACACAAAATAATCTCATTGAGTAACGAACATTATCGGTCGCTTGCACAGCCGGGGCTGGCCTGTGAAATAATATGATTGGCGTTGCTACGAACGAAGCGAGAATTTATTACGCTCCAGTTGTGTGTGGCCGTGTGCATTGAAACGTGGAAAACGTTGCGATAGTTTTGCTAATATTACAAAATAATAATTTAATATTGCCAATTTTCTATTTAGGCTTGTTGGTAATGTAAGTTCTAAGCTGCTTATTTTAGCGTACAATATATTGGGTTTCTCTAACTAAAATATTGTGCAATTTAACAATAAATATGAAATTTAAAACTTTGCTCAGTTGATGTAAAGAGCGTTTAAAAAGACGCCTACTCTTTTATGAAAGATACGGCACTGAGTAAGTGCTTTTGTGCAAGTGGAAATACATTCATCTTTTTATTTATTTATAATAAGTACGTATAAACGATAGATAGACCTCCATCAAACTTAGCAAAGAAAACCCCGATGAAAAACAAGAATCTTTAAAACAAACATATTTAAGTACCTGTACTCAGATCTTTATAAAAAAAAATAAAAATAAGAAATAGCTACAAACAAACAGTGACACAAATAGACAAGGGCATCAAAATTATAACAAAGAAACACGCCTTAGATGAAGCCTTATTGCGTTGGATGATGTAAATATTTTATTTTTTACATTACTAAGATACTATTTTTGCCATAATAGATTTTGTAGAAACCCTAGCTTCAGACCACACAATATAGTTGTGTGACTAATGAATTAACGTTTTGGTTAAAATATGCGCAAGACTATTACGCTTTGTTGAATGAATCATCTACAAAACACAATAAAATAACTATAATCACTAAAATGAGAACTGAAATATTTAGTCACGGCCATTTTTTTAAATAAGATGATCATGATGTACTTCTATAATGCATACTAGTTTTTTTTTTTTCAAAATGTAGAACCGCAGGTCTATTAACAGAGAGTCTTCATAAATATACTTTTAGACTTTCGACTTGCATTATCAAACATTATTTTAATCGGGAATTAGGGCGATTTATCTTAAGTATACTTTTGCTTGACGTTTCGGCGTCTGCAGAGTCAGCTTAATAACGTTCGAGAGAGTCTTCATTCAACAAGGTGCAAATAGATATAAGATAAAGTTCACTCATCTAGTTCCTAGTTTATATAGTTCTTCCAATAAACCATATTGTAGCAGATAATGCGATAAATTCCTATGTTGAAGTAAGTACAGGTAGTCCGGTCTCGGGAAAAGTAAAGCTAAATACTCTTATCTTTTCTCTGCACTAATCTCATGCAATAACGACGAAATGTACGGCGCATATCCGCCCTTTTGTGGAGATCCCTTCAGTCCGGACGTAGAAATTCGCTTGGCCTTTATCATATGCATAGCGTAGAATTGAAATAATTTATACCTGTGTCAGGTTTCCCATCTGATAACAATAGGGGTGTTGACAAGACCAAAGTTAGTAGATTTCTAATTTGATAGTGCGATTTACCATCAGCAGGTGAATCGCCACTTACAATTAAGTGGATGCATCAGCGTAATCAAAGTAAACAAAAACAATAACTATACCTAAATGGTTCGTAGAGGTGTAACGGATGAGCCTACTGACATAGATATACTTGTATCAATAGAAAGTTATACCCAATACTAACAAACGAACTGAAAACGTGTTATGACGATGAAAATATAACGATGATCCCTTTGGATTATGCACCATATTTTCTTTCAGTTCTTCTTTCGATAGGCACATCGAAAGAAGAACTGATCGAAAATATGGTGCATATTCCAAAGGGATCATCGGTAGGTACATTATTGAACAAATCGGACTTACGAGTGATATTCCGTATCATCTAAGGGGTACAACATATTTTTGCAACTAAGTACTACACATTTTATCACCATAGAGCAAGTTGTAATCACTATTCGGTAAGTGACAAGTCAGGCAAGGTCAGTCCTTAGATGAGTGACCGTTTAGGAGTATTTAAACTTCGCGTCGTAAGGTCATTGTAGTCATAAAGGCAGCAGTCGTTAAGCAGCTTGAACAACTCTGGCACCAGAACAGCCATTAACCAAATAATTAAAACTCTAGACTGCTATTAAGTAGTTCTTGACAGAAAAAATACTTCAAATCCACAGATGTGTTGGCACGTACTCGATATTGAAACCGTATCCTAATAATCGCTTAACCCGGGACCACCCTTGTGGAACACCAAAACAGTCTTTGCTTAGTTTAATGTGCAAAAACTTTTTATTTTAATCTACGTAACTAGACTCTAACTAGAGCATGACCGCGGCGCCCCATCTGAAGGTAACTCTGGCGTTGCGTGGTTGGATGTGCACATATTAGGAACTCGAGGAAGATGACTCGGTGTCAGTAGTGTCGTTGCATCGGGAGCAGTGGTCTACAAATGGAGCGTATAATTTACATAAATAAAAAAATACTTTTTATTTACAAATACATAGTATACATACATACATAAAATCACGCCTTTTTCCCGTAGGGGCAGGCAGAGCCCAAGGGCCGCTTTTCGCCTCCGTGAGAAACGAGACGTGATGGGTGGCGAACCACATCGCCACCATTTTGTTTAATTTATATATTAATACATAGTATACTTAAACTAAATAAAAACATGTCCTAGTAGCACCGAGACGGAAAGGACTAGAAGACTGGGGGCGTTTCCTTTTTGTATCACTAACTGTCGCACCTACAAAAGTCAATTATTTCGACACTCGAAGCCAATTAATGCTTAATACGCTGATAATTAGCATAGATATCAATTATTTTATACTCAATAACAAAAAAATTATCATAAACGGCTCCGAGAGTAGAAATAATCAGATTTAAAAAAATGGCTATTTTAGAATTTAACGATAATTGACGATTGTAAGTGCGGCAGTTAGACGCTAGCAATGTAAACTACCAGACTGACGGTATCCTGAGACTTTGGTCAGTTTGGATAGGTATAATTTCTGGAAACCACACCGTGCGTCTCATGAGACCAAGACCTTGGTCTTAACCACAAATATGTATATAGTGTAGTCGGAACACACGCCTATGCATTATATAAAAAACATACGTATTAAATATAGAAGTAGAATTAGCTATTGAAAATAATATTACGAATATTTTATGAAAAATTCTCAAATGGCGGAGTGGCTTGCATTAGTGTCAGTACGCCAGAGGAATGCTAATTTTCTCGGAGAACGGTTTGAGATAGGTAACGAACCCTTTTGGTGAGGGATTAGTGTAATATGTATGTTCTTTATATAGGGCTCGTGTAGTGGTTGGGGATACCTTAGCAACTATGCACATAGGTCGTGGGTTCGATTCTCGATTCTCGTGAACATAACTGTTTGTCATGTGTCTGGGTGATATTTATCTAAATAGTTACAGTTGCTAGTAGTAGTAGTTAGTAGTTAGTAGTACGACTATTCCGGGCTCAGACTCATATTTTACCCGTGTTCAAACATTACAGGTTTTTTTTTCCTGCTGATTATAAGCTAGCGTCTATCTGTATGGTAGCCATATTACAGATTCTTTGTAGCTGTAGTTCAGACAGTCGTGGCATGTAGATGATCCCAGATTAATTTTGTTCTTTTCTATAAGTTCTATCAATATCTCTGCAAAAACGTCACGCGTCGTGCCAGTAGCAACTAAAATCGGATATATGACTGGTAGAGCGTGCACAAATAGGTTACGTCAAGTGATCCGGTATCACAACACGCTGCCACTAACTACATCCGAAAAAATACTTAAAAATGTCCGGCACGGACTTTATACTCTCATTTTAGTTACATTTTTATATTTACATACATAAGTACATTTAGATATAGTAGTAGTATATGTTTATTTACTTAGAAGTTTAATTTTTTCTGTAATTTACTTTTGTTGCTCCAAAACTAGATTTCAACCCAATCAGTCGCGATCCTAGCGCTACATTTATAAGTGTTAAATTAGGTAATTAGATAACTATCTTAATACGTGTGAATTTGTTTGATGAATTGCGAATTCACTTAAACTACAATTACATGTTCATAAAACTAGATTAAAATTTAAAAGATGAGGTTCATTCTATATTGCGAAATATCTATTCCAGCGAAATGACCTTGCGTGTTGATTTTAACTCTAGAACAGTTTCTTAATAAAGGCACTTTAAAATACGTTTAAAAGTCTCATCAATCTATGCAACCAAAAGCGCCTTGTTTTATATTGTTTTGGCCCTCAAAGGCATTAAATTTGTTTTTAATCAAACAAATTTAAAAATTAAGTAATTAAATTACGTTACGAAATCAACTTAGAGACGACCGTCGCGCCAATGAAGCTATTTAGTAGAGTGAATCTTGAATAAAAAATTGTATGTACAAAGATTGATAGAACTATACTGGATTAATTCGTATTTATTATGGCTTTTTGGACGATACGACCGCAGTAGTAAATTTTTACAATATCAGCGATCTACGCGCGAGATATTACAGTGCACAAGTGCTTGCGTTGACACAAGTGGACTCTCTCTTCCTTTCCTTTCACAATACGATGGGAAGGATGACAGACACGACCGGAGAGAGATCAGGGACAGGACCACCTATTTACATGCCCATACAAAGCATGGATCACCTTACTTTACAGACAACCATTATCGGCCTGAATTGACCTGGTCGGTAAGGAACATCTACACAAACTAGTTTCTCCTCGCGGGATTTGTACTGGCGACCTCCGACTTGCAAAACAAGCGGTTTGCCGCTGCGCCACGGAGGCTACAATAATTCAACATATTAATCGAGAGGTAAATGCGTAATCTTTCTAATCCTATACCACACTAAAGACCGACGACTGAAGACTGTCCGTTGCCTAGATCAAATATAATAAGTAGTTTTATCGACATTTTGAAACCGGAATTCATTTGTTTTTATTGAGTTAACATTATGAGAATGTTCAATAATAATTAAATCCGTGCAACCTGTATATTTCAAAACTATTTTTATAAAATGTATTTCACATAAAATATAATGAAGGATATGTTTTTATTAACAAAACGCAAAGGCCGCGCTGTGTTAAATATTTATCGGCTTCCAAGTACAAGTTATTGGAGAATCGTGATTTATTTAGGAGTTAACTGTCAAATGGACCTCCAAAGTGTTGTTAGCACGAAATAACCGCCTTGACACTAGTTGTGTGTTTGGCTCAAATGGATGGACATTGTGACCGTGTCGTATTCAATTTGAAATCGCACGTTATTACGTAAGACTTAGGTTATGAAATGCGTTGTTTTAAATAACCATTATAACAATTTTGTTAATAGTCAATTACGTTGATGGTAATCAATAACTTCAAAGTCGTTAGCGCAATTCTTTGAGATATACCTAACATAATAACATCTTTTTTTTGTTTTGTTGTATAACTATATAAATTAACTAACTAATTTCCTTCATACTTTTTCGTCTTACCGAAGCATATTATAAGAATATCGTGACATTTTCGCCTAAAAATCTATTAATAATAATAATACCAGCCCTTGTTTATGTCCCACTGTTGGGCACGGGCCTCCCCTCAAGTTGAGGGGGCTTAGGCCATAGTCCACCACGCTGGCCAAGTGCGGGTTGGCGGACTTCACACGTACTTCGAAAGCTAGTTAGGCTTTCTCAGACATACAGGTTTCCTCACGATGTTTTCCTTCACTGAAAGATAATAACAATCGCACAAAGACGATTCACACATCATTCATTAAAGAAATCAATCAAATCTATTAACAATAAATATAATTAATATATATAAAAAAAAAAAAAATTATATATAAATATTATTATTATTTTGATACCCATATTGATGTTTTTGGAAGCAGATGAAATACAAAATGGTGCCCACCAAATTATTTTTTTAATATATAAGTACATAGCTTATGTCACAACTAAGAAATAAATACATACTTACATACCATACCTACTCTCGAACAACATAGCCATCCTTCTGGGGTGCCTGATGGGCAAAAAAAATAGGTCAAAAACGGCAGAATATATATCTACATATTGTACGATTATCCAACACTTAATTGTAATTTTACTTGGTACAAAAATTTGTACATTTTACGGTTTCAAAAATTTTTAGCGATAATTTAATTTTAGCTACAATTACTGTTCCTACGATTAATTAAACTTCACAAACATGCTTTCAGTTTAATTGCCCTTATGGAAACCAACGGGTAAACACGTTCAAATGATTAAATATACATAAACGTACACGTTTAAATAATTATTGGACATGCAGAGACATTGTGAACAATTATTACAGTTATGTACTTCAATTTAGATGACGTCAATATCAAATAAAAAAAGACATTCACTGCACGATCTGCAAGCTTTGCTACATTTTTAACTTTCGTAACTACTTAATTGGGTTTGATTTATTTATTCAAAAGTTGATTAATTTATTAAAAAAAATTACTACAGGTATTTTCCGCAAAGTAGCAGTGTGTAAACATTGCATGGGCTCAGAAGGCTTATTAACTAATGTCTTAGGCGACGAGTCACAATGCAACTATCCGTAAGTCAGTTGCTTGCCGAACGACTCGCTTATCTCTTCAATAATTTTTAGTAAAAAGAATGTAAGTATGTATAGTTTATACGGCACTTAAGTTCTATTATTGCATACAATTCCAGCATACATGGGGCCCATACACAGCAATGAACCGGCCGTGAGAACGCGTTTACACACAATAGAGACAATTTAACTCAGCCTCAGACACGGACGGGCTCTATTTGCATGTGAAACAACACTTTAACAACCTAGCGATGCAATTAACTCACGTAGGACATGTCCACTATAATATATATCGAAAAGTGTAAATTGCCAATAAAGAGAAAAATAACATTTCACTATAGCGCAGAATTGTGAAAATGCTATTTTATATATAGTAATGTACTTATATATACGTAATTACGAGTGGAAGGTCAACTAGTATAATTGCGTGATAGTAAGTTATTTTAAGCGTGTTTCCAAACTTATGGTGCAACTTTTGAGACTTGCCATGTCTGTGAGTGAATGTTACGGCAAATTATGGACCTGCGTCAGTCTTGCAAAAGCGGGCAGTTCTATTAATTGGTATATTTTATTTTAAATTTGATAAACTTTGTGCAATTTTTTTATGGATATCTTGCAAATATTTTTTTGTTTCAAATCCGTTCTTTAGTTAATTTGAATTAATAATTCATATATACACGTACAGTCTATATATATATTTCAAGTAACTTCTTAAAACCTTTTAAACTAGGAAAAAATATTGATGCTGTTTAATCTATTTTATAAAGAATTTTACATACTTACAATAACTTTTAATACTTTAAAAGGCTATATTAGAAAGGAACTATAGTTGGTAAAGATTTCCAACTTATTAGTACTGTAGCATTTATATTGGCATCCTAAATAGCATGTATTGTATATATATATAAATTTATTATAGTTCTTATTGTTATTAGATTAATTCTGAGCACGCAAATAGTTATGGAATTGCGAGATGATGTCAAATGGAGGCTAATGGATTCCACGATGACGTCACTCGTAAGTTAAGCGTGTCTCACTGACACATTCCCGTCCAGAATTGGCTTTTGCTGAAGGCCAGGGTAATGATTATTATGTAGTTTACGGATATTCACGAGAGATTTAGACACAAACTAAGATTTGTCGATTACAGTACAACAAGTTTCAGCCTACAAAATAAACTGTAAATATTTTTTTAAGCCAACTACGTATTATTTATAAGATTGTTTTAATATGGAGGTTTCCTAACAATATATTTCAATATCATAAGCAATTACGGATGTATAATATAATCAATTCTTTTCTACATTTGCACCAAAACTCGACCGTGGACAAAAACATATACACCCTGTACAAACAGGTATAAAATAACTCGTCACGTAAAAAAATAAAATTAAGTATAACAAAATGGTAACTGAAGGCTGCAATACATTATTTTTAAGCAAATATAGGTATACAATATACATATAATATATGCCCTATTGGGTATGTTAAAATTACAATTAACTAAATTACTATAGACCGTGCCAAAGAAATAGAGATATATGCATATGTATGTATGATACCTACATACTACATAGGTACTCTAGAAAAACCATTCCTTTAATTTTTGATTGATTCCTTCCGAAACAGTTTATTAAAAAATGATACGCTAATTTCCTAAAATTACATATCTCTCCATAAGCCAGCAGATTACCAATCAAACATTACATATAAAGTCTTTAAACGATATATAAATCATCAAGATAGAGGCATTCAATATAAAACCAAGATTCAGTTTCAAATCCTGTGGTATTATTCCGATCCCTTGCTATCAACATTACCATAACAGATTCGCGATGTTGTTATTCATGAAACACGACTTAATTCCAGAATATTAAGAATAGGAATTAGATATGCCACAAAATTCTAATAAAGGAATTAATCGTTTTAATAATAGTGGATTGTGATAATTTATCCAAATTCAATATCAAAGACCTACCTTAATCTTTGAAATCAACCCTGACATAGTTGCTCTAGGTGGCAATGGGCCGATCTAAACTGTCAATGAGACTCATTCGTTGTTCATAAGTATACCTACTTAAGTGCAAACGCGACTCGTGACTGAATTCCTACACGTTAGCGTTAATTGCATTGATATTGAGTATATAGCCTGCTCTCAGTGACTTAATTAAATGCTTGCGAATTCATATACTATTGACATACTTCTAGATAGTCTATTATGTTCATAGTGCACCGATGTTTGACCTATCAAGCTGTCCGCAATCCGCCAATGGACTTTTCTTAAAGACCTATTTTAAAGCTTTTCGTACTTCAAATATCATGCTCACTGATTGCAGACACCTTTGATTTTGCTGCCTTAAACAAAACACAGTCAATGTATTGAAAAATAGTATCTGTTTATCCCTGTACTGGTGTCATCTTGATAGTATGTGTATTGTTGCATGTTTTGCATACACGTACCATGTTCTTTATTTAAATTTATATCCATGCCTCTTCTGGGCTTAAAAGACGTAGGAGCGGCCTGGATACTGTACAACTGATCACAGAAAGCACTACGCATGCTAAGCTTCTTCTGTGGAGGCAAACTTTTACAGTCATCCACAGCTACGTCCCACAGAATAAAGGGCTACCACTCGAATTAGACTTGCAGTGGCTGTTATAGAAGTCCCTGAATAGATTTCGGACGCAGATCAGGTGCTGCAAAGATAATCTCTGCCGATCGTTCTTCAGTGGTGGTGACCAATGCATGTGGATATGCTCCGCAAACAATGGCCCATTTCTTGCCATGCGTGCCCTGACACTTGCACTCTAGAAGATCTTTGGAATGCCACAGACAACTATTGTAGCTACTTATTAGGCTTATACGATTTAGTTTTTGCCATCGAAACTATAGGAAGAAAATTTCAATTTGTAAGCGTCGTACAATTTCAATTTTGAAATATGTAAAATATAAAACACTCTGGCTCACATGGTTTTACTGACGCGAAGAGCGCCCGCGGGATTTAAACTTTGGTATCGCGACCGTAACAAAACAACTAGTTGAAAATTTCCTCGAACTAACACTGAAATATGAGCAAAACTAATTGAAACTTTCATATTGCTACTGGCAAATTGCTGCAGGATATTATCAACATGGAATATGCCAAGAATTCTAAAACCGATTTCGCATTCAAAGTCAAAGTCAATTTTTTTTATTTCAAATAGGCTTAACGCTAGCACTTTTGAATGGTCATTTTTTTAAAAGCTACCACCGGATCACAACGCGGCCTCAACTGAGAAGATCCGGCAAGAAACTCAGCGGGCTTGTCATCGTATCGCATTTCATCGTATCTAAGCCTCGCTGAGATAATAATATGGCACTATTAATCTAGGAAGCCGTGAAGCGGATAAAACACGCCTTTACAGGCCGGAGGTCATGGGTTCAAATCCTGTGGAGACCAGCTTTGTGAAATTATTCCTTTCCGGTTAGGCTTAGATCTAGGATAGACATTTCAACTTGCCGCACTAAGCGTTACGCTTCCTCTTGCCTTATGCACATGGCCAAGCTGTGGAATTCTCTTCTGGGCACCGTTCTCCCAGAAAAATAAAACTTGGGTTTATTCAAGTTTATAGTGAACAGGCATATTATGGATAAGCATGGTCCATCCTAGATCACATCTTCACTTACCGTCACGTCAGATTGTGGTCAAGCGTAAAACCCTTATTAATAAAGAAATAAATAAGAAAATCTCTCATAATCGTTCTCGAAACTGACGCAGGCAAAATATTCCAGTTCTTAGCAACGAATATGGATAATGTAGCAAAATGGTCTGTGAGGACTGATGGAACGTTCACTAAATAAAGGCATTATAGAGTCAATAAGCAAACCTTTAAGTCGTTATCTTACGTAAGGTAATAGAAAAACATTTAACGCCTATTGGCTGCGTAGCGATGTATTAGCGAGAAACGATCCGACGAGCCGGAACGCAGCGCGCCGCTTTCTCATGCCGGCCGCGCGGCGTCTATACGTGACGCTGTGGTGTGACGTCACGATGCGTTTCACTACCTCTACTAGTACGTAAGTACCTGATCGGTACCTAGATGTGGCAGTAACAGAAGTACTAGAGCTAACACGATAGGGATAGGGCTAACAAACATGGCATAAACTACACTTTTGATTATTATTCTCAGTGGCCAATGCAGAATAATAGTATTTTTTATTTGGTTTACAAAACTTGATATAAACTTAAGATTAATTACAATGTCTAGTATTCGCGTAAATAAAAGACAACATTATATAAACTTAAGACTTACAATTTATGAAAATAATAATGCGTCATTTTTACCCTATTGTATGTAAACACAGCATAATTGAAAAGCGTATGACTAAACTACAACAATATAGTACAATTAAAATAAAATAAAACAATAATATTCAACAGTATATTTAAAACTAATTAAGAGGTAAATTTCATCCTCAACTTTTTTTACCGAACTTGGACAATCATGAAATATAATTATCTATTTTAAATTGGATAGCGTTACAACATGTTAACATTCTGTAACCTGGAGAGTGCTGGCCAATATGGCCTCTTTGCGTTATTAATGAGCTCCTAACTTATATAATTAATTAAAAATACGTCAATTCATCATTCACACTCAGGTTACACAAATATACGCGTACTTATCTATTTAATCATTTTCCTTGAGATGCCTAATTTAACTTGCTCATAGTCGGTGGAGTTGAATAATTTAATTGATCATATTATACAATATTTACAATGTCACCGGTCTTGTCAACCGGAAATAGGTATTTTCCGGTTCTTAATGTCTCGGTATCACGGCGCTTTAACGAGCACTTCGCTTGAATGTTTTCCGTCCTGTCACCTCTGCATTCTTTGAACGTACGTATTTATGTACACAGTTTTAATTTTTATAGCGATTCACTATTCTATATTCTCTTACGGGTCTCGCTTTTTAACCAAAGCAGCAATTATGTGAATATCATCATCATCATCATCAGCCTACAGTCGTCGACTGCTGGACATATGCCTCTCCAATATCACGCCACTGACTACGATCCTCGGCTTTCCTCATCCAATTTCCGCCCGCCACTTTTCGTATGTCGTCACTTCATCTCGCTTGCATGTGAATTTATAACTACCATATTCATGTGGCCCAGTACCTATTTACTTACAGGGTTTTTTGGCCAAAAAATATTTTTAAAATAAATAATATGATTCATCTACTCACTCTAGATGTTAGGTATTTGCACGCATAACCTAGCAAAGATACAGCCAATTCGGTATATCATCACACAAACAAATACCTATCATTCCCCAATATGTTTCAAATGGGATGTACTGGGACTCTCGCTCTCTCAAAGCAACGACCTAATGATCAATGCCCGAATAAATCAAGCTCCCTAGCAATGTCTACTACTTTTGTGGTCATGTGGTGCGTGATTCAACTTCCCAATTCTGTCACAAACTTTTTGCCTCACATGTCTAAATATCTGAACACTGTGAATTTCTAGCAAAAGTAAGTGTAGTGATTTCTTTTTGTTTTTTTTTTATCATTAAACTATTTACTTACATGTAGTACGTACAACAAGTACTGCAATGACTTCTGAGAATGAGAATTTCTGCTCCTGCTTTAGGGATTGCTAATGATCAAAACCTCAGGGAACACCTGAAATATATTCTACATAAGGCCTCGTTTACGGAGGCGCGGAGCGTCGCGCGTCGCGTGTGGCGTGGCGTCTCGCATCTCTCTCTCACTCCTATAACGCTATATGTTTTTACTCAGTGTGGGCCGCGCCGCCTAACGCGACGCGTGACGCCCCGCGCCTCCGTAAACGAGGCCTAAGGGTTGCTAAATCAAACTCTCTTTTCAAAAGTGTTATAGACCATGCCTGGGTTTCATGATCATGTTTTTTTCTGACAAAGTTTAAGCTATTAAGTATACGGATTACACCGAAAACCTCACCAAGCTCGTTATTAGTTTACTTTAAATAGAGTAGGTACAAATTTGCCGTAAGAACAAAAATAGTGTATTTTAGTTTTTAATAAATCGAAATTCTAATAAATCAGAAAATCGCCATGGATATACCCAACAAGTATTGACAGTGAATGAGTTGTGTTTACGTTACGATATATTAAACATGAAATGACGCACGATATCTCATTTGTTATTCGATATTAGAATATTCTTGCTTTTAATTACTTATTGATCGAACCTTCAAAACGTCTGGACAATATAACAAAGTTTATAGTTGTCCTAGCTAGTCATACACAAAGTTATATGTATATGTTTGTAGAGTTTGAGCATTGCTTTAGCCCAGTTATAGTAGTACACACATGAAAGCTTGCAAAGTAATCTTCCCACAGTCTTCCCAATTCCATTCCAGTAAAAATATATGGTACTTGATAATTTCAATCAAATTTTCTGCATATTAGTAGTTAACTTATTTATGAAGTACATACTTTTAATTAAGTTAAATATAAACAAACCGTACCAGAATAAATAAACTGGCTTTATGAATTAGGCGTGGCAACTTAGGAAAGATTAAGTATACGGAAATTAAACACTGTACTAATGTACTGTACTTATTACTGTATTGGTATATTATTTTAATTATTATATATATCTTATCCCAGTATATAACTTAATATACTGGGATAACGTAACTCATCAATAACCTTAATTGAAATAAAAACAAAAGTCACTTTTAGATCTTAGTGAAATCCCAACACGACGAATAGATAAATCAAATAATACCATTATAATAAATTTTAAGAAGAAAAATACACTTACCGAGTATTTTCTATTTGTTTCAGTTGTGACAGTATTGGCGGCATGGCATAGTGATCGACGGCTGTGCCAATTTCTCCACTCCCAAAGATGGTTCACTCCAAAACTCGTGGGAGTATAGCCGAACTTTAAGTTTCACATTCTAGTGAAGTGACGTGACCTTAGTGACTGTTTCAATGACAAGGTGAAAATTAATCACAAAAATGGGGAGACGACGTTGGAGATTCGTCACTATTGCGGCGTTCCTGCTGTTCATTATAAAAGACACGCAGTGTCAAGGTAAGCTTGTTTTAATTTTTATTTAAATACATAATAAGATGTAGTTTTATTCAAGAAAGACGTAGGAGAACGAGTTTGAATGTCCTTAGTTTATGATTTGTATAAATATTAATACGCAAAAAACTTGTAAAATATATTCTCTTAATGAACCATAAACCATATCAAAAGAGAATAAAAAAACGTGAACGAAGAAACAAAACCGAATCGCGGCTAGTATAATATAGAGATATATACATAAAAACTATTATACAATAATTCTTAAAATACTAAAAGTCCTAATTCGACGGCCCTTCTCTATTTATTATTTCCCCAGCTACAACTTTTGAAGTAGAGCTCTTATTACAATAGTGGTCGGTATTAACACAAAAAAAGACACTAAAACAGGGAAGCGAAAATAAATGTAGGCGTACCAAGCCTTTCTTGGCTGAGGCTGAATAAAAATAGAGCAAAGTTTAGAATAAATGTAGCAATTCTAGACACACAAAGCGACAATGATGACAAAACCAGTGTGGAACTATATAAAAAGACTAGCACTGGCTCTCAAGCGTAGGTGGACAATACCCGCATTGCTCTTCGCCCACAACCTCGACCGCCCCATTTATTATTAAAGCGTCAGGACGCGAATACCATCCGCCTTTGATCGCCTTTATGTTCCACCTCTCGGAGTAACGCAGGTACTGTGTGAGCCTAGGTAAAACACCTACACATCTCGACGAGAATCGTGTTTTGCTATAAAGAAGAAAATAAATTGAAATACAAGTGGGATAGATAAATTGTATTTTCTCGTAAGTGCTATGTCGTGTTCGAATAGATTTATTCAAATAAAAAACAGAGTATAATTAAATAGATTTAATAATTGCATGCATATACATACATATATATATTGTGTACATGAAAATAAAGAAATAAAAAGAGAGAATATGTATATGGGTGACATGTCATTTTTTTTTTGCGATAAAGAAAATATTTTGAATATTTTTATGGGTTCACTTTCAGAGATATATTAATAGCTAAGTGTGTTTACTTAGTCTATCTACTATCTTTTGCAGTGTAGCGAAAAAAAAGTAGTTTCAACAATTTCTCGTTATAATAAATAATAATAATACCAGCCCTTGTTTATGTCCCACTGCTGGTCACGGGCCTCCCCTCAAGATGAGGGGGCTTAGGCCATAGTCCACCACGCTGGCCAAGTGCGGGTTGGCGGACTTCACACGTCATTCGAGAGCTAGTTAGGCTTTCTCAGACATGCAGGTTTCCTCACGATGTTATCCTTCACCGAAAGCTAGTAACAATCGCACAAAGGCGATTGGCACATGATTCATTGAAGAAATCAGAGGTGCGAGCCGGGGTTCGAACCTGCGCACCTTGTTTCCAAGGCAAGCGCTCGCCCACTGAGCTGTTACCGCATTTCTCGTTATTTCTGTTAAATTCTGTTTCATTGCATAGATATTCATTTTCTCCCTTGACAAACAATTGATTACGCCCGCGTCGCTTGGCACTTGCGGTGAGCTGACGGAAAATATTAAAATGAACAGTTATACATTAACTTTCGACACTTATATTATATGAGTACCATTGGTAACGGTGTTGGAAATATGATTTATTCAAAGCAATTTAATTTGCAGAAATATATGAAAATATTTTAAATCTTTGCTTGATGGATAATTATCTAAAAAGATGTAAATTTTTGCCGGAATGCCCCAGAAGGAGGGTTATGTTTTTAGTGAGTATGTATGTACACATGTTACCGTATATTAATATATACAATATACGCATAGCTAGAAAATCTTTCAAGTACAAAATAAATGTAATAAAATCAAGATTGAGGAGTTTTAAGAAATATGAATCCAACACATTAATTCTCAGTATGTGTCTTGGACAATTCTAAAGCTAAACGCACATACATAATTAACATTAAATAAACTTGTAAACGGTTACCGATTAATTAGGTATATACAGCCACACACACCCACTCCCGCACACAAACACACAAACACACACACACACACGGTTATTATAAATCACCAACTTATGTATACGATATTAACTTCTTTAGAATATTTCAATTAACTTCAAAACAAAAAAAAAACAAAAAAAAACATCTGTCTACTCTCAAAGGGATAACTGACGTAAATGGGCCAAAGTGATATTGGGCAAAGACGTTTGTAAGATAGTGCCTATCGCGTTTACCCTGTCATTTTTTTATTGCTCGCGATTTCTAAAGCCGTTGCCAAATCCAGTGCGGTTGGAAACGGGGTCGGTCTGTAAAAAATCACGGGACACTAGTTCGTAGAATTATCAGCCTATGAGCATTGCCAAATACTTGCAATTGAATTTACTAGAACCACATCTTATATTCAACCCAGTAACGAGACAGACAAGTAAGATGCTGAGCTGATGTGATGAGTTGAAGCGACACTCCTGCGTATAGATTGATGGAGTGCAAAGCCGTTCGTCTTTTAAACCAAGTAGGTATTTTTTTTATATTCTGAGACAATCCACACACGGCCATCTGATCCCAAACTGGGCACGACCTGTTCTATGGAAACTAGAAAACTGACACTAATACTTATCTACTTTTTTGTAAATACATTCTTAAATATATAAATAGCATGGAACTTGATGGGAATTGAACCCTACCCTCGACGGGGGTCGCAACCCTGCCACCATCCTCCTCGGAATCGCCGCCGTACTCAATATGCCCTGAACCTCAAACGTCCAACAACTCCAAAGACCTACAAGCCCCTCAAAAAGATGCTAGGCTATTAGGTATCGCTATGCCGGCAGCAAGGGGGGGGGGCGTTAGGTAGAGGAGGGACTTTGCAAGTCGGGCTCTAATTGTGAAAAAGCATTTCCGATTTGCCTTGCATCCCGTATCACTACTTATTACAAAACAACGTTTTCCTCCGAGTGTTGTTTGCGATAAACACAAAAACTACTGAACAGATTTTCATGCGGTTTTTAACAAATAGATTGAGTGATTGGTGAGGAAGGTTTAGATATCTCATTTCACAAGATTTTGTTTATATTGGCTGAAATATAATGACATTGTTGGAAGTGTCGAAAAAAGCGCGGGCGAAGCTGCGCGAGTCAGCTAGTTATTTTATATTAGTATTATTTTTTATTTCTAGACAAAAACCGCCGCCCCTGGCTTACCAGCCGCAATGTAGCAGATTACTCACTCATACCACATTAGGCAGTTTATGTTCTAGTCGAATCAAATACGGAGAAGAACGTGAACACGATGGAATCATAACAAATAATATTAGATTAGATGAAAGGTTGACGGACGATGTAAACATACAGAATGAAAATTGATGGATGCAGGTGTAGATACTGAGATTCTTGCCACAGGATATCCGAGATATTCCACTGAATAAATTTAAACCTTTCTTTGTTATAAAGCCGGTTGTCAAAGAAGGCTTATTATAAAATCTCGGACCATGCAAGCTTAGAATTTTAAGGTTTAGAATTTGTAACACAATTTACTGGCTTTAAAAAAAATATATACAGGGTGTAAGGGATATCGTACCGAAAACCGATACCAGGGATCCAGTACATCATTCTGAGCACTCTAGTGTTGAAATTTTTCATCGGCTTTTACATGAATTTCCAAAAAAAAAAACACCTTTTAAAATAAAATTAGTATAATACCATTATTGGTAGAATAATAAAACATAATATTAATTTAAAAACAATAAATTACTTATCTGTGGAAAATTTATTTAATTATTTATTTATGCACTAAAACAGTACATAGGCAATTAATTATTATTATTTTAGAAAATTAGCAATGTAATTTGAGAAATAAATGTTATTCCGCATATATTCATTACATGGTCGAAAATTAATAAGTCAGTCATTTGTCATTTTCCATATAAATGGTTTCTGTAATGTTGTAACGGACATTATTTGACATCTTATAAAAAAAAAATCGGTACGATGTCCCTTACACCCGTTATAAAAACAAGACAAGCCCGCTGAGTTTCTTGCCGAATCTTCTCAGTAGCGGCTACATTAGGATCCGGTGGTAGTATGTAAAAAAATGATTTTTGTGTAAGTGCCTCCGTGAGGATTATACAAAATAAAGAAATTTTGACAAAATAACCATCTACCTTTAAATACCTATGTAGGTATGTAATATAGTAGGCAAACGGGCCCTAGGGTGCGACTCCAGTACCAGTATTAAATAAAACACGGATAGCCGAAAACGGTGACAATACAACATAGACAATGAGACTGAATTTCCTACTTAATTTAAAGTTGCTGCAATAAAGTCAAATGTAATACCCTGGGAGAAAAACGTACCTTTGTTAAATATACCATAAAACATGACCGTCCGTAATAAAGTAGTTATATTATGTAATTTATGCGGACAGATTCGATTGTGCGCCTGATACATAATATGTATTTTGATTGAACCCTAGATTTGACGAAACAATAGCAGATATTTTACTGTCTAGAAACTGCTAAAGTAGTATTATGACTGCAGGCCGAGGTCAGAATAGTTACTAATAAGTATTATAAGTTGTTATAATTATATGCTACCTACATAGTTTGAAATACTTTCGTCACTAATATTTGTATTGACAAGAAGGCGACCAAAAAATAATTAGGTGCATTACACCATATAGCTATTATAGTTACATAATCCTCCCGATTGATATGAACGCAGCGGCCAATTTTTGACGAAATCAGCTAACTATGTAGGATTAGGATTGATCCACAATACGCCTGCCAAGTCCTTCCTTTTAATGGGGTTAGGTTAAGGATATATTACAGTCCTTCAGAGTCGCTGGTCGTTCGGGGTGTGGGCCCTAGGACGTCCATTGATTACGGTGTACTCCGAGGAGGACGAAGTGGAGTTGCGATCTCCATCCTTGTGCCCACCATGTCTGGTATGCGGCTACAATGTGCCCCCTGGCAGCATCCTCAAAGGCAAGGCATTGAGGGGCCCCTAGTGCAGATCCCATCGGAGAGACCTGGTATCCCCTCATGTGCCAAGAATCCCACATAACCATTTGGAGATTACCCTCGGGAAAACGAAAAAAAAAGATATACTACAGCATGCAAGTGCTTGCATAGAAATCGGTACACCATCTCTCCCTTTCTCTCACCATCCAGTCGATCAGATAAACTACATGATCAAAAAAGAACAGGTGCAAGATCGAATTCTTACATGCCCATCCGACGGATTATATAACTTTTCAGACAGTTAAGTAGCTAATCAGACTGTATCATCGTAACTAGCAGGGAACAACTACACAATGATGTTGCTCCCCGCCAGATTCAAACCAGCAACCTTCGCTTTGCACAGTAAGCGATTTACCGCTTGGCCAAGGCTACAATCTTTATGATATGTGGGAAAGTTGGGAGGTATTTCGATAAGCAATTTATGCGGAGGTAGTATATAAAACTATGATCACGAGGCGGGAAGCGTCTCTAACGTTTGGAGAGGTGCGTACGTGAGAGCCCTCTCTAATTAGGGATCAAGTGGCTTAATGCCGGGCGTAGCTTGACTCTGTGGATAAGGACCGAAATGTGTGGCGACGGTATATTGTTCATATGTTCAGTAAATTAGATGGGATGGGAGTGAATTTTAATATAGGAATTAGGGATGCTCTGCGATCCCAATTACTCCAATTGAATATATTTTTGTGAACTAACTGTCTGTAGAACGAGTTACCGGCTAACAATGATTAAGTAGTCTCAGTAGGTAGTGCTTATTATGTACTTGAGTTTATTCAATACCAATAATAAATTCTATCAAATAAAAAACTTGTAAAAACATATTAGAAATCATTAAAAACAATAATGAATCAATACTTAGTACCTAATGGTTATATATAATAGTTACATATATTCAAAAATGATAACCCCACTCAGTTTCTTGGCAGATCTTCTCAGTACAGGCCGCGTTGTGATCCGGTGGTAGTTGTAAAAAAGTTGACAATATGTTAAGTGCCCTCGTTAGGCCTAAGCATAATAAAGATATTTTGAATTTGAATTTGAATCAGAGGGTCAAACATCAATTGTTCAAGCAGTATGTGGACTTATTTTCGCGAAAGACGGAAACAGGGCTATAGACTGAATTAGACTGCGTTTATCTAAGTGTCTTTCCAACATTGTCATAAGAGCTGTTGGTATCCCAGATATATATTAATACCTACATTACGCATTTTTAACCAATGAAATAGTTAAAATCATTACTAAAGTATTCACTATGTCAGTCAGTCGTAGTGTGCTTACTGTGTTCCAGTCTGAAGGGCACTAAATTTTAATGAAGAAATTACCTACTTGGCTCACTAGACTTTATTAAATGTCTCTCTCTAGCTAAGCTCTTATCGTAAAGAAAAAAAAAATAAGTTGAGAGCTTTAAGATTCATTGACAGAATTACAAAGTGGCTTATCCCACTGTCTCTGAGAATGAGGTAAGATTGGAGGGTCGGGACCCAGCCAAGCGAACAGCCAAGCGTTTCTGGCCTCACTCAAATAAGTCACCTCAGACCCTAAGGCAGAGACAATAATAGACCTGCTGAGGCTTTCCGTACTATATGTGTACCTACTGAGGACAAAAATGCCGAGAGAGCTAGATCGGAAAAGTTAATTTTAAGATAATTATTTAAGTTTTATCATTGAGTACAATAAATTCTTATAGTATAGTACCAATACCTAAATATAATTATAAACTATGTAAAATAAAAAATAATGCATGTAAGGAATAAATAAAAGCTAAATAAAATCTAATTCACAATAAATTCTTAAATACAATTTCGTTAATAAAACAATTTATTTTATTTTATTGTTTGATATAATGGTTTATTTTCATTTCTGGTAAAATGCGATAAGAAACGGGATCAAAATAATGTAAACCTTTGCAAATGTTCAGCAAAAAAACAAAATTCAAATCAGCTCAATATTTGCCGATATTGCCGCGAGCAAACAAACTCATAAACTTTCGCTTTTCACTTCTAGTTTTGTTTAGTATTGTACATCAGTTCTACTTTATCTTATACTCTGATATAGTCCGGACCTTTGAAATTTCTGTTATTTTCAATAGAGTTTAACTTTGTCCAAACGTAGTTAGTTCAAAACAAGAAGTTTTATCGTAGATATTGAGTTTACGTGTTGTTTAATGAGTAGAGTTGTTAAGGCTCGCTCAATAATATTTCTTGTTAACTTTTTGTTTGATAATAGTAGTTTATGCACCAAGGGGATAAAGTAGTGTCTTATGTCACGGGCGTTAAATTGAATCGCGAGCATAACGAAGGATTCTAGTATAGAGTTAATACAGTATAGTTTAATACTAGAATCCTGAGTACAGCGAGGGATTTAAGCTCGCCCAAGACAAAGACACCTTTATCCCCGAGGAGAATACACTACTTTTCACACCTACTGCGAGGTAATGAACTACAAATACTATGAAGAGATTGCTTAAGTTATCTGGAAGAGATTGCTTTTTAGCGATAAGGCCACCTTTTTACATCATCAAGGTATTGTTCAATTTACATATAACTTTTGGTGTAAAATCTCAATGGTACAATGCATGAATGTATTTATTATTACTAATAAATACTTACTGCTAGAATTAAAATAACATCAACCAACATACCGATTTCCAACATTTGCGCCCACACCTAGTGCGAGGCGAGACAGTAAAATACAAAACTGGTAGAATTAAAATAATATCAACAGCGTCCTTTTTATCTTTTTATCTATTTTTTCTTTTCTAGAACAAGGTTCGGCTCCAATTCGGCTCCTGGCGCTCGGTTCGATTTTCAAATGTATTTTTTTCGTGCAAGTCTCTACTTAGAGAGTGTGGTGTATATCAAAGATATTATGAAAAATCCTATATCTATGGTTTATATACTGTAGTAAAGAGTCTCCGTGGTAAGAAATATTTGACGTTCGTAATTCAAATTACATTTTAATGAATAATTGGTTTCTGTCTGGAAACATAAGTGGAAAATGACAACAATTTAATGAAGAATTAGAGCTCCCACACATAACTGCGAATTCGCATCGCATCGCAAATATCTGCGAGAAACAAATGAATATTTCCATACAAATTCCTGCGATGCGGTGCCGCATCGCATCGCATCGCAGTTATGTGTGGGAGCCCTTATTACGAGATTACTTATGACGAGGCTGTATGAGCTAGAACCCTTTGCCTTCCCAATTAGAGTCAACTAATGGAAAAGAAAAACTAATCACATTATTACCCAAGGGAGTTTAGTACAACATTATTACCCGGCTAGACTATAGGGATATAATGAGCTACTTTAGGTTAAGGTTATATGACACATAATGCAACATTATCGAGCAGGTGGTGTGAAAATATATTTATTGCTTATTTGTTACTCTTTCGATAAATTCTTTAGTTAATAAATCACTAGATGATCCCTTGTCCAGGTGGCAGATATGTAAGGCTCAATATATTTTCAATGTACCATCTTTGAATTCACCACATTTATGCAAATAAATGAAATTGAATTGCATATGAAATTACCGGACACAAAGACATAATATCTAATGTCTTAAGGGTCGGCAACGCGCTAGTGATTCTTCTGGTTTTGCTAGTGTCTATAGGCTGCGGGGACTGCTTACCATCAGGCGGGCCGTATGCTTGCTTGCCACCTTGGTAGTATAAAAAAAAATGTCAGATATTCTGGTTGCAAGCAGCTATAATCATTATTTGCATTAGATACTTTTGAATCCGCGTTATTACCGATAGCCGTAAAACCATGCAGTATTAATTTTGATCATATAGGAAGCAGTGTTACAAATCGAAATCTGAAGTATAATGAAAAATTATAAAAATAATATTTATTTGGATAAAAATAATAGTTTAAAACTACAATTATTCCCGATGCTATTCATTTTTTTAATTATTATTAAAAGCTTTTATTTAACTTGCAATTTATGTATCTACTAGCGACCCGTCCCGGCTTCGCACGGGTGTAATTGAGAATAAAAAGAGATAATGATTTCTGATACTTACGCGAATATTACACAAAGACAAATAATAATAATAATATTACATCGGGCAAACAAAAAGATCGGTAAAAACCCGTGTAAAAGAACATATAGCTGACGTTAAACATCGACGCTATACGAAGTCTGCAGTCTGTGAACATGTTCAGGATCGCACCCGTCATTATATTAGATTTGACAAACCACAAATCCTCGCAAAAGAACAGCGCTACCTACCAAGGATGATTCGTGAGGCTATTGAAATTAAAAAGCATCCAAATTTCAATAGAGAAGATGGCTGGGTGCTACCACCAGCTTGGGATCCCGTGATAAACATAGTCAAATCCAAAGACAAGCATTCCACTGCAAGACCTCAAGATACTGTAAGCTCTTTCTGCGTAGATCGGACTAACAATAATAAATAGAAGACCTGAGGGTACCCTAAGACAACTATGACATATGGACAGCTACCACCTCAGTCCGCCCGTGACCATGAATGCTGTAAAGTATTCGAAACGTCGGGAAATTAAAATCAAAAATAAACCGCGAAATAATCCGTAAAATTAGTTTCATTTCAATGAATAAAAAAAGATGTGAATAATTTAAAGTTACTGCCTTTGTTTATAGAATTTCTTCATAAATAATGTTTGTAGCTGACTTTTCGTAATGCAATATGAACAAATGTTGTTTAAAAGTGACGCGTGAAAGGGCTACGAATAGCTGTCTGTCCATGGGCAAAGAACTCAAGGCTTAGGTTTAAGCCTGCAACGTTGAATCCCTGAGCTTGTGATTTGTTAATTGTATTTACAATTTTATTAGAAACTGCAGACGTGTACAGGTGCACAATTTGGGTGGATTAAGGACAGGAACAGGACACCATTTCTTTAAAACCAATTTATGGAAGCAATACGTGCTTCCCTTAGATCATGTATTCTATACTCTAAGGCGCTTCCTTGTTCGGTTTCATCGTTAAGATCTAAACGGGGGTCAACCGGGAAATTCTTACCCACTAAAACCCCCGCGGCTATCACGTCGGCACATTAGAGGGCGGACCTGGGCTATCTGTCGGGATCTGCACCAGCTTATCAGCTGGTTCAAAGTCAAGGCACTGAGTGGTGTCCCACTCAGTGCCTTGACTTTGAACCCGCCGCCGGAGAAGCACGTTATAGTTCCCTGGGAACCTGTCACGGTGCTCACGGTTACAGGGGTCACGGGGGAAGCCTTTAATGGGATTTACGGGACCCTGTTGGTGGTCAACCGGGTTATGTAGGATTCTTATACACTAAACCCCCAACGGCCGTGCAATCAGCACATAAGAACCCCTTCTTGGGCTATCCGGTGGAATCTGCACCATGATACTCTCATTGGCTTGCCTTTAATCCCGCCACTGGGGGCACAATAAAGCCACCCGGGAAGCTGTCACCGTGCTCACGGTTACAGGGGTCACGGGGGAAACCTTCAATAGGTCCCCGGGACCCTGTTGGCGGTCAACCGGGTTATGTAGGATTCTTATACACTAAACCCCCAACGGCCGTAAAATCAGTACATAAGAATCCTGGACTATCCGGTGGGATCTGCACCAAAATCCCTCAGTGTCTTGCCTTTGAGCCCGCCACCGGGGGGCACAATAAAGCCACCCGGGAAACTATCATCGTGCTCAAAGATACGGGGATTGCGGGGGAAACCTCCAATAGGCCTCCAGGATCCTGCGGGTGATCGACTGCGGTATGTGTCCCCCATGGCTGTTCACACAGAAGATGGGGGCTGCACCGTGTACCCCTCAGTGCAAGGTAAGGGCCTTTGAAGCCGCTGCCGGGGGCGCATTATATATAGCCCCCCGGGAATCTGTCACCGTTGTCACAGTTAAGAGGATGGTGGGGGAAACATCCAATATGTCCCCGGGATCCCGTGGGGAAGTAAACCTGGGTATTTGGTATTCTTACCCACTAAAACTCCCGTGGCTGTCACGTCGGCACATGAGAGGGAAACCTGGGTTCTCGGATGGGATCTGCACCAGGTGTCCCTCAGTGCCTGGCCTTTGAGTCCGCATAAAAAAAATAATAAAATGATCAAAAATAAAAAGTTTTAAAGTACACAAAAACAATCCCAAAGAGAAATTTGAACCCGGACCCAGCTGTGCTTAGAAGACGCTTCCGTAATCTCCAGACCACGGCTACTCTTTTTTTCTATTATTCGAATTACTTGATCATATTCTTGTTATATGTCTGCTCAGTCCCATAAAACTTAATTAGGTTTTCTATATAAGTACATAAAACTTCAATGAAAAATCATCTAACCAATGGTGAAAACCGCTGTGTGGTTTAGAAGGTGCTATCGGATATAGACAGGCTCGGATAGAGACTTTGTTTCACACTATGTAAAGATACGCCGATAGATACAACACCAGCCAACCTGTAAAAAAACCCTGACTGACAGACAGACAATAATTCCAATATAGTTTTGGCGTTTATATCATACGTACAATACATGCATATTGTATTCCTACCGAAACAGACATTTTGGAAATATATTTTCAAATATATTTCCAAATGGAAACAAACAAATGATACCACTTATTACTAATATAAGATCCAATAGTACAAATATCAATTCATTATCATTATCATTCACTTTTAACGTAACGTTTCCACTAATAACTAAATCATAACATTAGAGAGAAGCTAACCACGTATGCATGATTTTAAATTTAAAAAAAAGTATTAAATATAAAAAATATATTAGAGATAAAAAGTGCTGGAGTTAATATGAGTTAAATATTTAAAACATCGAATCTTAATATAAATAAAAAAATCAAAAACATAGTTTAAAAATACAAAAAGAAAATCCGCACACGGGTAGCGAACCCGAACAGACTGTGCTTAGAGGACGCTTCCGTAACCACTTGACCAAGGAACTTTTGTTTTATGTTTCGAATTACCGTATCTTATTCTTGTTATATATTTGTACCGCCATCGGTTGAGTAATAATACTCCTTTTTTATCCTGATAAGGGATAAATTTAAAAAAATATGATATACTAATTCAATTAATTTTCTTAACGAATGTCTGTGCAAAATTTTAAGTCAATAGGACCAAGGAATCGCGTTCTCCCATACAAACTTTGCCCCCCTGTTTGACTCCCTTAGAGGTTGAATTTCGCAAAATCCAGTCTTAGTGAGCACCTACGTCCTAAAAGGAACTCCCATGCAAAGTTTGAGACTCCTAGCACTTGTAGTTTCTGAGATTTCGTGATGAGTGGGTTTTTGTCTACTCTTTTATATAATAATATATAATAAGATAATAAAGATAAGATAAATTGTGTAATGACGTTATAAATAGATATTAAAAGTTTTAAAGGAAAAGTTTTTTTTTTAGCGCATTTAAATAAAAGCTTGTTTTTTAAAAAGTTTTTTACTTTAAATTTATTTTACATGAATTATCGTGAGGATATTTTTATGTTTTGCATTGTAAATATTCTCTACAAAAATATTTTTGATGTTCATACCATTCGTCTTCAAGGTACTATAAAACTGATAAGATAATCGAGTCCAACCAATTTTAAAATACAGATCACAAAATTAAAGCTATTTTTAGGTACCAACAACTAAGTAAGTATACATTATAAAATCTTGGATTACCCATAAACAAAGCGAGGCGTGGGCTTGAATTGTGATACGCATGCAAGTTTAGCAGTAAAATGTATAAATAGAAGTTTAAATGAAAATATAAATCTTAAAGAAAGATAGGCTGGTTGAATATTTTGCATGGTCTTCTTGTCTTTATATCGTGCTACGACACTATGTTAGATACAACATGGATACAACCAAATTCTCTTTGTGTATGATCCCCGTGGGTGTAAACTTAAAAATATATTTTTGTTTAAACTTTCTTAATAAATTAACTTTTAAATAATGCTAAATGCGGATTATAATAGAGACCTGTATATAGCTCATGTCGGTTGAACTACCAGTGTGACATTACGTACGTACGCATTGTACAGAAAGCAACGAAAATCTGTCGCTTTAAAATAATACAATGTATGCAAAGGCTTATGAAAAATGTTTGTAATACAATGAAATATTGCCCTGTCAAAAGCGCGTCCCGTTCGTCCCGTGGCCTGAAATACCCAATGGCGTGTGAGTGAATTTTTATGACGTGACATACAACATTTATTTTGTCAATATTCAATAACCCTCACAGCAGCGGTAGGACGTACTAGAAAACGTGATCCTATTCACAATTCACTTGTGCGGTGTTTATTAGGAAATTGGATTGTACACATTGAACTGAAAAGAGCGCGTACCCTTCTATATAACACGTTTTTATAGATATCTAGGTATGTATGTATAAAAATTTTTTATTTTTTATTTAATAAGCATAAATACACTTTATTGTACACCAAAAGTTACATGTAAATTGAACGATCCAATGTGCAAAGGCGGCCTTATCGCTAAAAAGCAATCTCTTCCAGGCAACCTACCCTATAGTTGCTTGTAATCACCGTTCGGTTCAGTTGGCTAAACAACATCAGTAGTGCTATTGTGTATCTTTAGTCACCCAAGTAATTATCAAGCTTCAGTTGTCCACCGAACTTTGATGTCAACTGAAAGTGTGAACCGAATGAATCATTTGACAGTTATTCGATGGTCACTTGCTATAGTGATCATCACTTTAGTTGTCAAACGAGATACGGAATAGGAACAGGCTATAGAGCATGTGTAAAATATCGCCATCTACACAGCAGGCAGGACATAGCCAGGCCTAAGGGCAACTTGAGCAACTCTGAAACCGGTTGACCACTAACCATACGATAAAGGAAGAAGAAAAAATATTAAAAAAAAAAACCGACTTCAAAGTAAATTATCTAAAAAGCATAAAATAACGAAAATATTATTGAAGTTGGTGTTATATTCTATACCGTATATATTCTGCACCAAGTTCAATAATATTTTCGTTATTTTTAAATAGTTTATTTAACACTTTTTAGTGACTTATTTTACCAAGATAGGTATCAGCACTATCACGCAACTCGAACGTCTACATTACAGTAACTTACTGAAAACATAAAAAGTTTATATCTCTTAAACTACTGGACCGATTTTGATGAAATTTGTACTCTACCCTAAGTTGAAAGATACTCTAACTATTGCAAAAAGAATTTTCGAAATCGGACTTGTAGTTTCTGAGAAATCCGCGGACAAACCTACATACATACACTCGTGAAATTTGGTAAATTCGTTTAGAAGCCCACATAGACTAACATATATGAATATTACGCATTTTTATTAATATTACATACATACGCGTCGAATACAGAAGCTCCTTTTTTTTGAAGTCGGTTAATAAAAGATAGTGAATGATCGCAATAGCTTTATGTACTACGTACTATACAACTATCGTATTTCAAGCAACTAGTGTATTTCAATCAGCTTTGAAGTTCCAGAAGAATTAATAGGTATCCCACCGCCACTTCTGAAAGTTTCGTCTATACAAAACCTAGACTATTAAATCAGAAAAAGTTCTATTTACTCTGAGCACAAAGCGGACAAACCAGTGTTAGCGAATGTACTATCGCAGACTCGAATGGTGTACCAGTTTTCAATCAAAATCGTTTGAACGACATTACATGTGCTTACCCCGTCCGCACGTATTTTGGGCAGACTCGTGCAAGCGATTATTGTCCTAAATGTGATACGCCGCTTGTGACCGCGAGAGTACATCTACAATACTTACCTAAATTTTATCTCGGTCAAGCGGTAAACACAGTCACATAACAAAAAAAAGTTAACCGGTAATTTAACAGCGGAATCGACTTTACGTAACCGTTGTTATAAAACATAGTGATTGAACCAGAGTGAGCCAAACTATTCTAAACAACGTTTCGGTAAAATCAACAGCGAATATTTTACAGGTGATTAATACTGTAGTAATAGAATCTAGTGGTATGCGTTCAGTTGTCCTTTTTAAATGTATATAGTATATACATAAACATAAATCTTATTTTTTTATTTTTTTTTATTGATTTTATAATAATATCTTGGGACAATCCACACACGGTCATCCGATCCCAAACTAGGCAGAGCCTGTACTATGGAAACCAGACAACTGATACTAATACTTATATACTTTTTTTTTGTAAATACATACTTAAATAGATAAACAACACCCAGACACTTGGCGGGAATCGAACCCACGACCCATCGGTCGTGGCTTAGATTCCCGCCAAGTGTCTAATTTAATTATTTACACATTTTCATTTATATGGTGCATTTTTTTTTAAATCAACATCTCTGACCTCTTTAACATGTTATTTGTATATTAATAAGATGAAATAAAATAAATATATTGTATCCTCTACCAGTTGCATTTTTATATATTTTTTATTATACTATCTAGGCTGCAGGGCACGCTAAAAAAATATGTCATCATCATCAACAGCAGCCGAAACACGTCCACCGCTGAACGTACTTTGTTCAGCAGTGGACGTTTTCCTCCTTAAGTGAGGGGTTGCCATATTTCCCAAGCACCCCACGGGTTCTACAAAAAATGTATCTACATACAATCGAAAATCATCGTCGGAACTCCCGAGTCTGTCGGGTAAGTTAGGCATTTCCCGTGCTTTATATTAAATAATGCGAGTACAGCACAGTCTATTTGTCGTCTCGGGTACTAATAACGGTGCACTGTGTTCTGCGCGGTTGCCCAGTTTGCATACTAATAGTTTCTATTTGAAGCCGTGCAACGCATACATAGCTGTTGTGTGAGACTGATTATATTGTTGGACCTACAATTAATTGTGGGTTAGACAGTTACCTAGTTCTATGTTAAATACTATTTGGAAATTCGAAAAATCCCTACAATAAGCCCAACTTTTCACTAACCTGCCATTATAGTCATAAAATGTAAACACTAAAGAAGAAGTTTACATAATATTATGTATGTTCATTTACTACCATTCAATCCAAAAAAACCGGACGAGTTAAAAATACGGACAATAAACTAAAGGCAATAAATATGTCCAGAGTCCGGAAAATCCGGAAGGATGGTTACCCTAATTAGCAATAATTGTAGGTAAATTAGTACCACAGTTAAGCTATGTGTTTTAAAATAGATTTTAAGCCTGTGTGTTTCCTGCCTGGTTTGTATGACCCATTGAGGTGTTATGTACTTCAGTATTTTGTTGAAAATGAATATCCTGAGATAGGATAAAAGAAAAAAGAAACATATTTTTACGCACCATTTGACACTATGTCATCGATATCACTATGTACACAAACTCACATATAAGTAAGTATATTTTATTTTATCTAAATATTTAGAGACACCCAGAGATACAGACTACTTATTGATCTCTTATTGATTTTATAACATAAACTTTTACTGAATACAACAGTAAATTACCGAATAGAATTAAAACATTTAATTACCTAAAGGAAATTATTAAGAAGTGGTACGTCGCATGTACGTAAAAATGTAGGTCCCTGCTCAGCTTAAATAAGACATATGGTACCTAATGACTGTAAACTCTTTGTCAGACAACGCTCCGCTTTAAAGCTCCTTGAAAACTGACGCGGTACTCAGCGGGGAGAGCTAATCCTCTTGCCTCTTCACTTTTAAATCTCCAATCTGTGTCACGCACAGTCACCAACTCAAATTGACACTTCTTAATCCTTGTGTTTTAGAATCGACCTCAAAAATACACTCATACATAATGTTTCAAAAAAATAAACTTAATTTATTTCAGTTACAATGGGTAAAATATTCGTATTTTTTCATTTAGCTTACCTGACTGCTCACAATAATAACCCAAGCGTTGAATGAAGATTTCACATAAGAACAAACGTGCCTTTTTTTATTTCATCTCTTAAAAAAGAACATGCTTACATTTTATGAGTAGAATAAAAAAAGCAAAATGTTTATAAGCGGGGTATACACCGGCGCGCGGTTCTGTACATTACAAAGTGCTTTTAAGCCGACACACGTCACGTGCAGCCCCGGCCCAAGCTAACGCGTGCGCCCGCCTAATTACCTGCGATTTACGGAGTGTATCCCACCCCTTATATTAATTACAAGTTATTGTCGTAATGGATTTTGTTTTTTTTAGGATATGGTTACACTTATGTAATGAAACTCCTACGTGCGAACAAAAAGTCCTGACCTAATTTTTTATTCGTTCGTAATTCCGTGTGGTTCCATTGTGCTGGAAATGTTGTACATTATAAAAGCTTTTTATCGCATTGTTAGGCTTCTGCAGAATAAAATTTAATATGAACGTGTATCTAACGCCAAATTGTAAAAAGGCGAACCAATTGTTTTATTGGTAAAGGGACAAAAGCTACATTAATATTAAACATGGCCGGGAGTAATACTCTTTTTCGAGTGTTTCTTTTTTTAGGACGACACTTCAAGTGTCCTTGGTTTTCCTTTATAGTGACTACCTAATATAATAAGCCTTATACTAATAAGTAGTCTATTTATAAGCTATAAGTATTCAGCGATGTAACAGTAATAATTAAAGATTATTCACATTACACTATTATTATTATAAACTTTCGGGAGATAATTACTTATAGTGCAGAAGTTGTGTTGACACAAGTGCAATCTCTCTTCCTTTAATCTCCCACAATCCGATGGAAAGGAAGACCCACACGACTGGGGAGAGGTTAGACGCAGAACTTTTTACATGCCCATCCGAGGCATCATGGATCATTTTACTTTCCATTCAATCAGGTGATCGGCCAGCAATGTAGTAAGTAGAAAGGGACAACTATACACTTATTTCCTTTTTTTTAATACTACCAAGGCGGCAAGCTCGTGCGGTCTGCCTGATGATGGTGAGCAGTCACCGCAGTCTATAGACGCTAGCAACACCAGAAGAAACACTAGCGCGTTGCCAACTCTTAAGACATTAGGTATTAAGTCTTTGTATCCGGAAATTTCACCAGCTACAGTGCCCTTAACTCCGGAACACAGCAATGCTTACACACTGCTGATTGGCGGCAGAATATCTGACACTGCGGTGGTACCTACCTGGATTTCGTGAACAGACGCCGTGTCGCTCAACGTCTACTTCCAAAAAAAAATGCGATTTTAGTGAAATCTGTAATTTGAATCGGAAACAGAATATTAAGCCACACGACACAAGCATTTACTTATACTCAATTAACACATTTCACGAAGCGAGCTTGCGAGCTTTATAATGTAGCTACAATAACTTTGAACACAACAAACATATAACCGGCAAACGAGATCCTCTGCAAACACGGACTTTTAACTACGCTTAAGTGAGATTAGTGAGTTCGTAACGTACCCGGTGCGCTCGTAAATTCAGCATGTTTTCATAGGAATGAGATTTTTGAACACCTATTAATTCAAATTATTGTATTATAGCCGGCAATTATGAAAAACACCGTTATCTTATCTTAGTCGTCATTGTCTAACTCTAATGAAAATTTACTCGTGTATCATGCCCTTAAAAATAATTCCTTATAATAAAAAGAAATAAAAAATGTATATCTCAAAAAGAAAGGACTGGACAGGTAGTTGGAAGAAACCGCAAAGAGCTTTCTAATTATTACAAAGAATTAAAATACTGTTCTTAACGTCACCATAAATAAATCGTATATTTCCTTAGAAGCCAATGATATTTTATACAATAGATATGTGTACATGCATGCACTTAAGTTATAAGAAAAGAAACACAATTTATATGTAACACAATCTTTATTGTCAGTGTTAAATTTAGTTTACAAGACCGCGATAGATGTCGCCTTAGATCGCGGTGGTAAAATTCGCAGGTTATTATAACATGTAAAAAACATACAATAAAAATTCATTCTGTCACTAGACTCACCGAGTACACATTGTTTTATTCAATTATCGCAAGTCACCTTTAGCACCCAATTTAGATATCTATTTCAGCTATCGAAGAGGACATTATATATAGTATACAAAGTAAACTCACAAAATCCAGGCCTTAGGTGTTCACCAAACATGGCCTTACGAGCCGAATGAAGATTAAGGAATCAGCACCAACCAAGTTTGTGAGTTTCAACGGACGGTTATAATAAGGCACCATTGAGGACAGGTACTGCTGCTAACCGAAGATTGAAATCCAGTAAATTCATTGTGAATATCTATTACAAAGAAGTCAGAGGCGTAGCTCAGTACAGTAGTTAATTAAGTATCAGCAATTCATCAACCCTCAATATTGCATACCATTGGACGGACAAAGGATTGAGGTACAAAGGTCGTGAGTACAGTGCATGCAAAAAGTGAACCCAAGTTAAAATAGCAGTTACAACTAAGAGAATATTTCTGTGTGTTCCAAGTTATAAGAGTGCATTATCAATATAATACAGACTAAAGACTAAATTATACCAATATCAAACTAAATCTACCTACTTAACTAAATAAAAAAAAAGGGAAGAAGTGAACATTAAGAAAAAGAAAACTAGACAATTTTTAAGACTATACATATTTACAAACCGTTTGAAGCGAAATCACATTTAGTTTTAACATACTTATATGTTTTACCTGTATCGGATATAAGATAATATTGAGTACCTATTGTAAAAGGTAACGTTTATTATTTCACAGACGGATCTCCGATATTTTATGTTTAGACTTCCCCTTTATCAATTAATATAAATAAAATTTATTATTCAGTGTGTTTTGAAATTGTAGTTTGTTAAGTAGTTTGTTGACATTTATTTGAGACCTATTGCTAAACCCAGCCATGGAAGTCTACGACAAACTACTTGAAGACGCAAAAAATAAAATATTAAAATCATATGTCAACTACAAGAAATCCCCTAAGGAACGTATTACACAAAGTTATATAGAAACGCGTTTAGAGGCATTGGAGAATCAATGGTTATCGTTTACAGATACACATAAGCAAGCGATAACAGAAATTGACTCCAATGAGTTAGCAAAATCAAATTACATAAATAATAATATCTATGACTTAGTGGAAGATACATATTTTGATTATAAAGCAGAGTTAAAACAAACTTTGTCATCGCTAAATAAAAAGGACATTCAGACAGAATCATCAACAACACAGACAAATGTGAAACAGAGTAATTCCAGTTGCTCGTTTAAATTACCCAAGATCACTATCCCTAAGTTTTCTGGTTGTTATACCGAGTGGATCACTTTTAGAGATCTGTATGTCTCACTCATACATGACAACAGTTCGTTAGACAATATACAGAAATTCCAATACCTAAAAAGTTATTTAACTGGGGATGCAGAGTTACTTTTACGGCATATTCCGTTGACTAATAATAATTATGAAAGCAGTTGGAAAAAATTATCTGATAGGTATAGCAATAAGCGTTATCTATCAAATAACATATTCAGGCGATTATTTGGCCTAAAAGTATTGCAGTATGAGTCTTCGCGCGGAATCAAGGAGCTATTAGATACCATGTCCGACTCGCTGAACGCATTGGACAATTTGGGTGTACCAACTGACGGTTGGGATGCCATTGTTATTTTTCTTATGAGTGAAAAGCTAGACCCTGACACTCGTAAACAATGGGAGTCACAGGCCAACAGCAGTCATTGCGAGCTTCCTACACTGACCTCTTTCAAAGAATTTCTCGAACATAGATTCAGGTCTTTGGAATTTTTAGATATAAGTAATAAGTCTCGAACTTCCAAAGGCCTGAAAACTTATAGTGTGAGTATCGACGCTTCAAATATTTCTGATGCATTGAGTGTCAATACTTTAAATGCGAAATTTAATTATAACTGCCCATTTTGCAACAATGACCACAGGTTAGCGAACTGTAAGCCATTTGCCAAAGAGAGTTACGAGGTAAGACACAACTTTGTACAAAATAATAAATTATGTTTCAACTGTTTAGGAGCAAACCATTCAGTTTACATCTGCCGTATGTCTAGCAGGTGTAAAATTTGCAGGCGGAAACATCACTCTCTACTTCACCCTTCGAATCTTTCCCACGCGAATCAAACAGAGAAACATAGTTCACCAGTTGAGAATACCGTATCCACCACAATCACTGATTCCCAAGTAGAAGCTTTTGACGATATTGTCACGTCAGGGTTCTCGAATACTCACAGTCAGGTTTTGTTAGCAACCGCTTTGGCTAAAGCTGAAGCAAAAACAGGAAAGGATCTAGTCGTACGATGCCTTTTAGATCAAGGATCCCAAGCTTCCTTTATCACGGAGTCTACAGTACAAGCTTTGGGTCTCAAAAAGATACCTAATCATATTCAAGTATTCGGCGTTGGTAGTAATGGAGGCAATGCATTAACGTCTCAGCATGTTGTGTATGTGAAGCTAAAATCAGTTTATGATCCAAATTATACTATAGAGGTCAAAGCTCACGTTTTAACTACCCTCACCAGATTTCTGCCCTCAAAAATGGTCCCAAAGGTAGGTTCATGGCCTGTGCTGTCAAATCTAGAGTTGGCTGATCCAAAACTGGATACTCCGAATACAATTAATATGTTATTAGATGCGGAGATTTATAGTAAAATTTTAGAAGAAGGGTTAATCAAGGGTCCACCTGGAACACCGGTAGCCCAAAAGACCAAGCTTGGGTGGATTCTGTCGGGACGTGTTCAGGCAGATGTAAGCTCTGAGTTGCACCAGGACAGAGATGTGGTTAGTATGCACATACATGAAGTAGATGACATAAATGAGATTCTGAAGCGCTTCTGGGAAATAGAGAATGTAGGGTCTACGAATAATAAGAAAATGTTAAGTCCGGAAGAACAACGATGTGAAGAACTATTTACTAAAACCACTACCAGAGACGATTCTGGTAGGTACATCGTCAAGCTACCCTTTCGCAGTGAGGATCCTCCTTGTAAGTATAGTAACTCTCTCGATATCTCCCTACGAAGTTTAAATTATCTAGAGAGAAAGCTAGACAATAATCCAACCTTAAAAAAGAATTATGTTGATGTCATGAAAGAATATCTAGATTTGGGTCACATGAAGCTAGTTTCAGGCCAGGAGTTGGACAACAAACATGCAGTGTATTTACCTCATCATGCCGTCGTAAGGGAAAACAAATCTACATCGAAGGTTCGGATAGTGTTCAATGCCTCTGCTCGAGGGAAAAACGGAGTATCCCTAAATGACGATTTAATGATCGGGCCTACTCTGCAATTGGATCTGCGTCATATCATAATGCGATGGCGGCAACACCCCATATGTCTGATCGCAGACATTGTAAAAATGTACCGCCAAGTCAAAGTCACCAACGAAGATTCTGATTATCAACGCATATTATGGCGTGATGAGGAAGGTAAACTTCAACATTATAAACTATTACGCGTCACATTCGGCACTGCTTCAGCACCCTATCTGGCAGTGCGTTCATTACGGCAGGTAGCTTATGATGAATGCGAAGGGTTTGACAGGCTTGAGCTACCATCACAAGAAGGTAGATGCAGTCAAAAGATGTCCAAGGAAGCAGGCGAGAAGATTATTTCAGATTTTTACATGGACGATTTGCTGACTGGATGCTCCACTTTTGATGAAGGCCTAAAATTATACAACGATATTAATGAGATATTAAGAAAGGGAGGTTTCGAATTACAAAAGTGGATAAGTAACAGCAAGGAGTTAATGGATAAGATAGATAACAGAAGCAGACAGGATGATACAATGGGAAAATCGTTAGAATTAGGAAAGGAAGGAGATCAAATAAATAAAGTTTTAGGAATATCATGGAATAGTACCTCAGATGAAATAAAATATTCTGTTAATTTACCTGAAGTAAATGGCCCAGTCACAAAACGTCGGGTCATCTCAGATATAGCCAAATTATTTGATCCACTTGGATGGATAGCACCTGTTATCATAAAGGCAAAAATTATGATTCAAAAACTTTGGATATCAGGTATAGATTGGGATGAACAATTATCTTCAGATTTACTTGACGAATGGTTAAACTATCGCAATGATCTACCTAAGTTACTCAATTTTCGCCTGCCAAGATGGACGCATATGAATCCAGATAGTAAAGAAGTTGAAATTCATGGATTCAGTGATGCTTCGCACAGTGCCTTTGCTGCAGTAGTTTATATCCGAACTAAATCTTCGGACGGTGATGTGAACGTGGCTTTGATCACTAGCAAAACCAAAGTCGCTCCAATAAAACAAATTTCCATACCTCGCCTAGAACTATGCGGTGCAGTGTTATTAGCAAAATTAATGTCAGAAGTTTCGCATGTGTTGAATATACAGAGCAAAGACGTTCACGCATGGACGGACTCAGCTGTAGTACTGGCATGGTTAAGTAGCCATCCTAGCAGATGGAAAACATTTGTAGGAAACCGTGTATCAGAAATTATAACTCTATACGATCGAAGTCATTGGTCTCACATTAAATCTGAAGAGAATCCAGCAGATTGTGCGTCAAGAGGTGTAAACCCATCTGACATGGAAAATCTATCACTATGGTTACAAGGTCCTACTTGGCTTAAATCTGATACAATAAATTACAGTCCACTGACAGATAGCCATCAAGTAGTTGACCTAGACCATTTAGAAATATCCACAAGGACACTATGTTGTGAAACCACGACAGATGGCAATATGGAGATAATATCTAGATTTTCCTCGCTTAGAAAACTAATACGTGTTTTATCGTACTGTCGTAGATTCATTCAACTAATATTAACAAAAATCAAACCAAGGACAAGCTGGCTAACATTTGAAGAGTTGCAACAGACACTCATGTCTTGTATTAAGAGATGCCAAGAACAGTATTTCGCACAGGACTTACAGGATTTTAAGGTCAATGGAAATGTATCACCAAAAAGCAAATTTTATTCATTAAGTCCATTTCTAGATAAAGACGGAATTTTTAGAGTAGGAGGTCGCTTAGATAATGCCGAATTAGATTACAACCGAAAACATCCTATATTAATTCCTCATGATTCTCATTTAGCCCAACTAATCATTGCAGATGCTCATGAGAGGACTCTACATGGAGGTCCTCAATTAATGATTAATTTCATAAGGTCCAAGTATTGGATGACACGATTAGCAATTAAGGTTAAGTCTTGTGTAAGAAAGTGCATTACATGTATTCGCCATTCTGCCCAGGTCAGGCAGCCAATAATGGGTCAATTACCCGCATCTCGGATCACACCTGGTCGACCATTCAAACAAAGTGGAGTAGATTATGCAGGTCCTATTGCAGTAAGAACTACTAAAGGTCGTGGCCATCATGCCACTAAAGGATACATTTGCCTTTTCATTTGTATGACCACCAGAGCGATACATCTCGAGGCAGTGAGTGATATGACATCCATGAGTTTTATTGCAGCTTTCAAAAGGTTCACTGCCAGAAGAGGTCACTGTTCAGAACTGTACAGTGACAATGGATCGAATTTTATTGGGGCAGCACGGGAGCTGAAAACACTTTTAAATCAAGAAAAATCCAGCGTACCGGCTGAAATAGCAGAATGGCTTGCAACAAATGGCACGAAATGGCATATGATTCCACCCTATTCTCCTAACTTTGGAGGACTGTGGGAGGCAGGCATCAAGTCAACAAAGCACCATTTAAAAAGAGTCATTGGTACTCACACACTGACATATGAAGAACTAATTACAGTTCTGTCGCAGATCGAGGCATGTGTTAATTCAAGACCAATATCACAGATCAGTGAGAATGCTGAAGATCCTTTACCTCTGACTCCAGGACATTTCTTAGTTGGAGAGCCCTTGTTATTAGTACCCGATAGCAACTATGAACACTCAAATATCAGCTCATTGAAAAGGTGGCAGTTAACTCAAAAGTTACTCCAACACTTTTGGAGAGTTTGGTCAAAGGAATATCTATCACAATTTCTCCGTCGATATAGGTGGAACAAACATACACCTGAACCTAAGATTGGAGACATTGTATTGGTGATGGAGGATGATCTTCCGCCTGCACGGTGGCTGTATGGAATGATTGTTACTAAACATCCTGGGCCAGATAATGTAACACGTGTTGTTACTCTACGTTGCAAGAATAGCATCATTAAAAGGCCTGTGTCCAAGCTTTGCATTCTACCAGTTTCAGATTGATGGCAAATTGTTTATATTGTTAACGTGTGAGAATTGTCTTAGAATATTATCAACATTATTAGTATGCATTCATTTGTTTTAAAGGTAGCATCAGTCATATTTGTTAGGTATTAAAAATATAGTACGTACATTCAAAACATACAAAAAAAAAAACAATTTAAACCCACCATTAAAGTCATACATGCACCCATCTTAATATTATGTTTCATGCCCACAAGACATGTCCACATGCATGTCATATGATAGAATAGACGTCAAGTCTTGTAGCAGCTTCTCAGAAGGCAAACACCATGCAAGGGTAGGTGGTCTGTTGCATTCATCGTCAGCAGCACCTCAGCTCAGGTTCGGGAAGAGGGACCTGAAAGACAATTTGTTTTTATTTATTAGTATTAGATAGTTCAGGTGTAGTGTGTTTAGGTATGATGTACATTAGCAGATCATGCGAAGTTATTAAGTGTAATGTGATTTAGGTTAGTAATACTTACTACAGAGGTTTAGCCCACTTGTAGAATAGAAGACTCAACTGTAGATGGCCAAACTTCCTTCACTTGAAGGAATAATCACCACTAACTAGCCCTGATCTAGGTTACAGTGGTGCATAACTATGATAGTACGGTACGCGTTGGCACCATGTGCTTCGTATCTTCTCTGGTTTCATATTCAGTGCACATAATATTTTTAATAGAAATAAGCATTAGTATTCATTTACCATCGAAAACAATTATAGTAAAATTTGTTAAGGCTATTTATAATGGTTAAATCTGTTTTTGCGGAACTTTGTAAATGAAATTAATTTAAAACGCGCTGACAGAACAAGGAGCACAAAAAAAAAAAAAAGCTAAAGAAGATGTAACTAACACGGATGTTTCGTCAGCAACATAGAGTATATACTCTTGGTCTAATATATTTTACTCTTTACTTTGGTCAGCGAAACAAATGTCGTCAATCTGTCACAATCACGAACCTATATTGAACTGGACAGCGCAGTCTACTAAAGATCACGAGCCGAATGAGAGGTCCCGAAAGTAGTAGTGTATCTCTGTCTAATAGGGTGTCCACGCATTACTATGTGGAAGGATTCTTTTTCTCACTTCTAAGGTTTTTGGCGGCGGATCGGGTCACAACGGGCGGTGCCACATCGGTGCTCCTGCGTGACTTCCGTCAATCTGAATGTTGCGAGGCGGACTGCATGAGACGATTTTTGCGTTCAGATCGTTATTTTGGTCATTATTTGTATTGTATAATTGGATGGAATTTAATGGCAAGTCATGAAATTATTAGTCATGAAAATGCAATGAATTTATTTAAATTTAAAGTCTTATTTTACTTATTATAATATTACATATAAGATCTGCTATACTTACCACAATTAAGACAATAAATTATTTGAATTTGTGATAATACCTAGCTTCCGTTTTCTTCCGGATATCTGTATTTCATCCCCAAACGACCGACGCGACGCCATACATAATAATGGTCACCCTACTCTAACAGTACACCGCGACACCGGTTACTTACTACGACAATGTCGACAATCACACAACAGCTCAGTGCTGCTACCTTCATAATGATAAATTGTTACTAATATTATTGTTAATAAAAGTATTGCATGTTGTTCGTGTGCTAATTTATGATATTACATTTCATCGTCCTAGTAGTATTATATTTCGATGTTTTATTACACGAAAAACTTTCCAGCAAATGTAATCAACTTTTAAGAAATCTACCTAACACTACTAAAAAGAATCATATTTTGCGTTGGCAACTTACTTGACAAGGGGGCAGACAAGGACACACATCTATTTTTGAGCCATCTCACTCGGCTCGTTTTTCTACTTTGACTTGTGTCAACGAAAAACAAACTTTAAGAATGTAGTATAAAGTTTAAATTAGTGATATTAATATATTTATGTGATCTATCCAGTTTTTACGAAGTAAAATATAAATCCGTGGTCACAATGCAATGTGCTTCTTTGTATTTATATTTGAATCTATTACTGAGTAGAGTAAGTCATGGGAATGATCTAGAATACACTGGAGTAAGCAATTTCTATACGTAGGTTAACATACTTACCATTTTAACCTTGATCGATATAGTAGTAAAAGTTTTTTGTAATAGAAAGATTTGTTGTTTTGGTTGTTGTACACGCCGCCTATATGGTATGGTTAAGGTTTATGCAATATTATTTTATCTATGGTATTATGTAATAATAAATATTTTTTTTCAAACCAAGAATGTAAACTAGCCTTTATTCTTGGTCTGTAAAGGTGTACCGTATACCTACCCAACTTATTTGTGAACTGTCAATGTCGCCACTGTCTATGCAAAGACGTCAAACTGATCGTAATTTTCATGAGAATATTTTAGTTCCAATTTTCACCACCCATACAGATAAGTTGGTTGATCGATCTGTATTAAATTGTATTGTAGGTACAACAATAAAATGTACACAAGGTAATGGGAAGGTAGTGTATTAAACCTACTTCATTATCTGCGTTTTTCCTTTTGTAATGTTTTTAGTTTTTTTTTCTGACACTGCGCAGTGTGCGCAATGCGCATTTAGCCAAATTTTTTGTTTAATTATTATTCTTACAAAAGGTTCCATTAGTTCAAAAATTAATAATGTCAATGTTTGATTCTTGTGAACATTCGGTTCACGGGGGCCGGAATGTACATGCATGCACTTAAGTTATAAGAAAAGAAACACAATTTATATGTAACACAATCTTTATTGTCAGTGTTAAATTTAGTTTACAAGACCGCGATAGATGTCGCCTTAGATCGCGGTGGTAAAATTCGCAGGTTATTATAACATGTAAAAAACATACAATAAAAATTCATTCTGTCACTAGACTCACCGAGTACACATTGTTTTATTCAATTATCGCAAGTCACCTTTAGTACCCAATTTAGATATCTATTTCAGCTATCGAAGAGGACATTATATATAGTATACAAAGTAAACTCACAAAATCCAGGCCTTAGGTGTTCACCAAACAATATGCCCATAGCGCACAAAAAGTGATACAACTAAATTCACTCAAATTGGGTGAACTAGCAATAAGTCACGCGTCGGTAAAATGTAATGAACGTGGAGTGTGCCTTTGAAAATCAAGGAAAATGCCTTCATGTGTATTTAGAAAATGCACAAAGTACTGTACAAAAGTAAATAATAAGGAAAAGATATCATACCGTAACTATATATGAGAAAATATTTGAATTACATGAGTCACAATTTTTGGCATGCATTAGTAGGGGTATAACATATCTATGGTTTATAATATCATTCTTACAAGCATTAAAAAAAACTTATTTAAAATTTAAATATGTAGAAACCATGTATTACTCTTCGAAAAAATAAACACAATGCACAGTTATGTATTTCCAAAAAACAGTGAATGACAGCAACTCAGAGTAATTAGAATGGCGCTAGTATCGCGTCGATTCCCCGAACAAATTTTTCGTGGCACTTTTGCGGGGTGCGGGAGGCGAAGTAAACACACACAGATACAATTTTACGCATAACCACACTATAATAAACTCGCAACACATTCAAAAAGTTACGCACACAAATAAAGAATGACCTGACCATATGACCAAAATTTGGCAGAGGGGTTAGCGCATCATGATCTCTCCAGTGGTATCTCCTCTAAGGATAGCAAGCAAAAGGCACACGAGTTTTATAATACAAGGGTCGCCGGCAACCCTCAGCGGAGGTGTATAAACATTGACATGAATGATAAAGTCGTGAAACTCGGCCAGCCTCGGGGGAAATCCAGTTTCTTACCACAGAGTTAATCAAAAAATGGGTAAGTACACATATATCGAAAGCGTCCGAAATGAAATGAGGGGCGAATTTGTTTGATCAAATGGAATTTGGAGGTTTGTTTTATGGCCACAAATAAAAGATTCGATTGGAAGGGATTTTAATAAAAAAATAATAGTGGTTAGAGATAAATGAAGGTTGTACACAAACACGTACGTTTTCCAATTTAAACGTTACGTTAGTTTGAAATAGAGATTTTGCGTACTACATAATATATACCTATCTTGGTGTAAGCGAGTTAAGAAAACCTTTATGCCAAGTACATAACAGTGAAAATGACGTCGTTAGCATTGGGCTTCTACTGTCAACAAACATCTCTATACCAGATATAAAGGTGTCACTGACCGGAGGAAGTCAAGTATCCGAACGAACAAACATTGAGGGGGATACCAAGCTTCTCGCTCTAAGTGTGATTTTAGTTTGGCTTACCTTCAACCTAGAAGTTAAAAAATGATGGAACAAAAGGCGATAAAACTGATTCATCTTTGTTTTAAATAACGATAAAATTTGCATACTGCAACAGACTGTCATGAGGAAGACCGATAAGTAGGAAATGATGGATACACTTTGTTAATTAAGATTTTAAAACGCTTATACTGTACACACGTTGATCGCTTTATGTCTCTTTTTTTTGGATATATTTACACAAATTAGAGCATTAATAGTTTTTTTATCTTTGTATGATAAATACAATGGTATACATATTATAATCATACATCAATGGTGGTCTCAGTTACCGTAACGTTTAAATACACAAGCTTAGCTCCTCTATGAAAGAAAGCTCCTCTATCGGAGCGTTCTCTAGCTAGATCTACGAGTAACAAAGGTTTCATATTAATTTACATTACGCAGGGTATTATACTTTGCGTAGGTAGGTAGATAATTGATTAATTTTATGATAAATTATACACACCATAATATCGTCTCTTATTTACGCTAATACTACACATTGAAATAAACTACTTTTACGAATATTGAAACTAATTGTTTATAGTTTATTTACAAATATACTTAAACTAGGTAAAAAACTTCTGCAAGTTCTCCTTTTTCGGATTATATTGCGGTTTATTTTAGATCTTTGCGGTTTATTTTAGATCTTACTTTCCCGGCGTTTCGAAAGTGTTGCAGCACCCATGGTCACGGGAGGACTGAGATGTTGAACATCCTTAGGTCACAATTATTCCGGTGTAACCTCAGTTCTTCTTACTTATTATTGTAGGTCCGATCTACACAGTAAGAGTTTACATATCTTGGGGCATTCCAGTGTTTTGCTTGGTTTTGGATTTAATAACATTTATCACATGATCCCAAGTCGGTGGTAACACCCAATCATCTTCTGTATTGAAATTAGGATAGTTTCTGATTTCTAAAGCCTTACGAATCATCCTTGGTAGGAGTTGGTGTTCTTTTGCAAGGATTTAAGGTTTATTAAATCTAATATAATGGCGGGTGCGATCCTAAACCGCGATATAATCCGTAAAAGTAGTTTTATTTTAATTTTACACACCATTATAAAACAAAAACACATTTACTGTACCTTCCTACACAAACGTTATACTTTATATAAAGTTGATATACTCTTAAGTAATCCTTAGTTATACCTTGGTAGTAATATATGTACATATTATATATACCCCACATGTGGGTGAATGTGCGTATGTATTAGAATATATTATATTATGTATAGCTTTTATGACACCCACACTCCAAACTTAACCAATTCTAAGTTAACTCGTTGCTCGATAAGTTAAATACACGCCCTTAACGCAAACTTTTCATTATTAAAGTGTTCTTGTATTTTATGAGATAGCTGATCGATTTCCCATTAAGTCCACTCGAACCAAATGAGAACTAATGCTATTCTTAATTAGGGATATGATCCGCTAGAAAGTAATTTCCTCAAGATTATCTCCCTGAACGATATAGAGGCCAAACTGAGAACATAATAATAAACTAGAAGACTCGTAAAACGAGATTAAACTGTGCGGTCTTTGCTTTCAGACATGTATTCTCTTTTTTGCATCGTACGGCGAACAATAGAGCTGATATATTTGGAAACGAAAATGGTTTTTGTATGTTTATCAGTACGTACGTATCGGCTCGCAAATCGGCTAAATTTCCCGTGATCAAAGGAATATTTTGTGCCTATAGAAATGAATTTAATTATGCTGAGGTGCTTGCTTGTGCGTGCAAATTAAGATGATAGCAAAGTCTAGAGATATAAATTGTTATGTTTATTAAGTTAGTTCATATCCAATGGAGTACAGTTTTCCGGTACTTTCCTATTCCCTATCATCAGACCCTGATAACCACTTATCTTTTAACTACTTGTCTAACTTATCTAACCAGTCCAAATTCGATAAGACTACGTTTAATAAAGGATAATTCCCGAAACCACATTCCTGCATCATCGGACCCTGATCATAATAATCTTCCAAATACTCGTCAAGACATGTCCAGTGAGTCCAAATTAGTTTTTTTTTTTTTATTTTCTTTACTAAAGCTGAGTTCCTGAAAATGTCTAATGTACCTAATATCTTTACATCGAATAGAAAAAGAGCTGACTGACTTCAAACAGTTGAACCGATTTCCATCAAACCATTTGGATTAAACCAGATTTCATATAATAAAAAACACATTCAAATCCGTTTACTCGTTAGAGAGACACGGACAGATACACAGACAGTTACATAGATAGATACACAGACAGACAGACAGATATGAAGTGTAAAATTTAATCGTAACACAGAAATGAAATAACCTGTTTATTTCGCAAATGCGATCTTATTATATTACCAGATATAAAGAATACCAGCTCCTCAAATTGTATTATACGATTAGTTAATAGCAGAAACGCTGTAGAAAACAAACCCCAGACGCCATTACGATATTGTTTTTCTTCTAAATTATGGAGCTGTTTTGTGCAAAGTTAGCTTCATTCACAAATAATATTAAGTTTTACTGTACTAGTTTCTTGTGTACTGTGGGATTTACGCGGATATTAACTACGTAACTGGAGTTGAACTTTTTTTCTCTAATCAATTCAGAACAATAACGCTATACCCGTATAGCGTTACTGACTATTTTGTTATTTACTTCTCCTAAACTGCTATACAGATTTGGACTCTGTTTTAACTATCCTTTTTTTTAATTTCTTTCTAAAAGTAACAGTACAATTTATGACATATTACGCAAACAACATAAATATAAAGTAATTTGCATTTTAAGGCGTTAAATGTATTTATAGTATAAATAATTACGTATTTTTTTGTAACGTTTACGACTGACGAAACGCATGAAATATTTACACATAATTTTGTTAAAGTTTAGCCTCGTATTTCTAATTGGCTGCACATTTGTTTTAATTTCTTAATAAATAATACATATTTCGTAATCTGCACATGATAAGTACCTACTTAATCAAATTAAGATAGCATAAATGTACAAAATAAACTAGTCCATTTTATTAAACATTTTAAAAATCCAAACACAAATAAAATAGCTCATGATAAAAGGCTAACGATGGGGTTGACACAGCCTAACGGTTAATACCTACCAAACAAACCTACCAAAGGGTTAAAAGCTTCAATCTAGTAAATATAGATAAAAATATTAAAGGTTAAACAAATTTGCATCAAATATTTCTAGGGTTACATCTTCTTTACACCGGTTTAAAAGAAACGCCTTTAAATTCAACTACATACTTTTTGGAGACATGCATACAGATATGGGTACCAAACTTATAACAAGTACCTACCTAATGTGTTCGGAGCTACGCAACCGAACAGCTAAGCAGTTTAATTTCTGCACTTTTAGCATATTTCGCGCACGACAGTTTTCCTTGCCTGTTTTAAGGCAGTACGCAATCAACTACCAAGCAAGCGACACTAATTAATAACCATCCGCGTACCACCAAAACTAACCAGTATAAACCATTATAGACCATTGCAAATAGTGCATTAACCATTACCATTAAATAACCATTTTTAGCTGCATAGTGATAAGTGTGTGTTACCGTTAAGAACCATTGTATTTTTAGACCATATTAAACTATTATTAACCAATAAATCTCTCTTATAATAATTAACCATTAAACCATTAATAACCAGCGGGAACCACTGCCCTCCGAGTGCAACCCGCTTCATAATGAATCTTTTATCTAATAAAATTCGAAGTTAACTTTTCTTAATTAAGTCTTCCCTAGGTTTTGTAACGCACTATTCAAATAATGAGACAATAAATAACTTAATTATAATTTTTAATAACATTAACAACTATTGTAAATACCGTTTAAAGTGTAGTGGGATTCTTATAAGCACTTAACTCACGTACTAAAATTGTTTCTGAAATTTATTGTGCCATAAAAATGTCCAAGAAAGCAATATTATATAATTTGCATTCACTTCACCTCTCTTCTTCGCAACTGCATGAAATTGAAACGGAAATATAAAACGCATTCTTCAAATTGTTTTGAATGCTATTGTTTATCAATCGATTTAGACATAGCAATTGTGAGAGTCACAAGTTAAATAGTAATTACATCTTCCCTTTACAATAAACGATATTACACGTGATAGACTATATGCTAACTAATTTATTATTATATTAAATCTCGTAACCTGCTCCTACCTAACCACGTATTTTTTTCTTTTGTTTCAGATGAAAACCATTTTTACTTTTCACCGGTAGAAAAAAGTTTTGCTCAAGTTCAACCACCTTTATTTCCAAATAGTCGTCCATCGTCCTTCTTCGAACATGGAGACAACTACAGAGTTGCACAAACAGCGCGCCAACAACTCTACAGCGAGGGTCAAGCCAGATTCCCAAGTCCAAACTACAATCAAAACCCATCTCCTTTTCAATTACCTACAGGAAGGAGTCAATCTGGAGCTCAATATTACGTTAACCAACCCGAATTTACATCACAACGACAAAGGTTTAGGCCAGCTCTACCGTACAATTTCCAACTAGTTCACCCGGCTTCAACAAAAAGGCCTGACGTGTCACAAATACATTCAGTAGCATACCAAAATGACCCGTCAAAACCGGAAACATTTTTGGGACAAATAACGCTGAATAATCCCGATATTGACTATTTACAAAATAATCGATTCAAAAATATACCATTCGATGGTAACAGCCTAAAAAGTAACGGACAAAGTGGTCATATCGCACATGACGAAGATATCGAAAATGATAATCAAGATTTGTTTGATCACCATAGAGTTACTACATATAATCCACACAAACTTGCAAACAGACAACGACTAAATATTAAACCTACTACATCGCGATTCTCTCACTTTGAGTCATCGGCACCATTAAATCAAAATCAAAATACACCGAATAAATTATCATCGACAAATAATCGTAATATACCAAATACAAATCCTAATTTATACGAGAGTTCTTCTACTGAATATAAAGGCCTTTTAGATATAGAACCGTTGCTTGAAGATGATATCAGTGATATTAGCTCATTCAGAGAGCTGATGAAAAACACGCAAGGCTCATTTGATGTTGAAGTAATTAAGTCTAATAATAATAACACTGAATTACCCGATGATAGTAAACCCGATGCTAGTTTCATGAATGCTGATAATTACCCACAAGAAAGACCTATTGAATCTTCGACGTCTTCTAGTTCTTCCACTACGCATAGCAATAAGCATCTCAATGATGGAGATCATGACAATGAAGATCTAGAAGATGAGGGAGAGTACGTGGAGTATTATGATGAACCTGAAACTCATGAGGTGAAATATACTACTCAACAACCACCTTCATCTACAGAACATGTAACTGACATTTATGATGAATATGACGCAACTGAAGAACCAGAACAAGGTACAGAAGAAATAATAACAAATACTACAAAGTCATTTGATGTGCTAATGATGAAACCGATAAGCACAATGGTAAAAGATGACAATTTTAAACATTTTGTCGATACTACTGTGATTGACCAAACTGAACAAGTTCATAAAGTCAAAGAAGATAACAAAACAGCGGAACCTAAACTTAAGGCACTTGCATCTGAAGATAATGTAACATCAATTGAAACGCCATCAATTTTGGGACAAGAAGTTGTTTCAGTCGTAACTACTAAGAGTGTTGTTAACGGAACTATATCTATTCCTGATGCTACTTTTGCTCCTAGTACGACTAAAATTAACCATAGTACGCAAAGTACGCCATCTATGTCAAACAGTCAAATAAATGATTCATCAGACTTACCAGTGACGACAGAAAACTGGATTGTTGTTGCTTCAGTTCAAACTAGCAGAAGTGTTTCAGGGGCACGATTTCTCCCTTTTCCTACAGTCGAACAAGAAGAAAAGAAACAAGTTTTAGCAGAAGATAACGAAGACGAAGAAACTGTAACAAAAGATCCAAGACATGAAATAAGTTCAATCAGCACGCCACTATCAACCGAAAATATTAATGATAAGCTAGATAGCATCCAGTCCGAGCTCTCTAGCGCTGTTTTATCTGGAACTTTAAATAATGGAAATAAAAATATTGAATTAATAACAGAATCTACTACGGAGCAGATGACAACCGCTTCCACTTCTACTACAACCACTACAACTACAACTCCATCGCCTGTGAATGTATTCACATTAAAAAGTACCCAGTCCAGTTCTGTAACAGAAAGATCTTCACCTGATCCCTTACCTGTCCAGATCAAAAAGTTCACACCCCGAGCATCTACATCTACATCTACTACACCAAAACCAAAGAAAAAACCTTCTTTAGTGACTGTAATGGATGAATTAGCCCCCGGACTGTTGCCTCCTGGTTTTAAATCACGGCTTTCTTTCAAAGACAAACGAACCAGCACTACAACTACTACTACAACAACCACAACTACGACAGCGAAGCCACCAGTTATACCTAGCGGCATTCCTATAATTAATGGCACACAAGGGCGTTCTTCAGGTATAAGTGCAAAAAATAAAGTCATAGTACTGGATTACAAATCTTTACTTCCAAAAGAATATAAGCCTAAAGAGCATAAAACACAAGATGATATTATTAAAAAGTTACAAAAGGATGATCTTAGTAAGCTATTGCCAAGTAATTATAAACCCCCAAGCACTGAAACGCCAGAAGTTAAAGAAACAACAAAAGTTAATACTATAGATAAAGCTGAAAAATTAGACGTATCTGCATATTTACCTAAAGATTTTAAAGTTAACATCACAACAACTGAAAAACCGAAGGTAGATATAAAATTACCGGCAAACGCAATATCTGTTGACATATCAGCCTTATTACCTCCAGGTTTCAAATTAAACGATACTGAGAAAGAAACTGAAGAAAGTCCGCTAAGCAAGTTTTTAGTAAAAGACCTTTCAAGTTTATTGCCTCCTGGATTTAAATTAAACGAAACGAACGACGCTACACCTAGTACCACAACCAAAGCACCTGGTGGTATAAAATTAGTATTCCCCTCTAGGCCAGGTGGAAAAACAAACCGAAAAACTACTACAGCAAAACCACTCGGCCCCGATCCTGTAACACCGAAAATTCAAAAGGGTTGGCCTACAAGGTAATTTTTTATAATTTCATTCAATAAATAATCATGTCATTTGTAACATAGACCTTTATACTGCTATTTGTGTGTACACAGAGCTTCAACTGAATTCACTGGTTGGCCGTCGCCATCTACAACACCGTTTTCGATTGAGAAACTTCTAGAAGCCCAAAGAAACGCGACTGCCACTAGTCCGATGCCAGAATTTAGTACCGAAGCAACGACTAGACGCACAACGACTACTACTACGACAACACCCGTTCCTCCACCACCTACAACACCTGGAATATGCCGAACTGAGTGTGACATTGCCGCTACTATTAAGATTGTTTCAGGTAAGTTTTAACAAGTAAATTCAAATTGTTTAATCACAATAAATTTACACAGTTGAAAAAAATTATTTATCGCTTTTTTGTTTGACCCTCTCTTTTGCGTCCGCATTGACTTATTTTTGATTTTACTTTCCCCATGTTCATCAAACACAACTTCATTTTAATATTTACATTAAAAATATTAGCTATTCCCATAAACATACCTAAGAAATGCTTATAGAGGTGATAAAGTGTATATTTGTTTTTAGGAGTCAAATGGGTACCTGAATTATTGGACCATCACACAGAAGAATGGCAACGTCTTGCTAATGATGTAAAAGAAGAAGTAAGTATTGAAATAAGATTGCACATTTAATACAATCAGAAATACAACTAATAAAACTAATTAATATTCGGACTTGTTCATTTTCAGCTTAACTCTGTCTATTCTAAATCTGATTATTTACGGAAATGGTACAAAGACATTCGAATAGATGGCTTTAGTGAAGGGTCTGTATTGGTTGACTATTTCATTGAACTTAAAGAAGTACAAGAAAGAGTGGACACTCTAGATTTAAAAAAAATGTTCCACAAATCTCTTCATGAAGCTAAGCCTGGCTCGGTAACTGAAATTGTGACAGAAAAACCACAAGATGAATTTGACCCCGATGTAATGCAAGGAGATCAACCAGATGAAGAAAGAATGAAAAAAAGTAACGAGAAAATGACAAAAACGATTGATAAATCTGCTGGTAAATTGGAAATCGGTAAATTTGTCATGGACCCAGCGTATACGGAATTTATCGGTAATTTATTTACAATTAATACTAATGTTTGTTTAAAAATTTCTGAAATTATGCAGTTATTAACATATTATAATTTTGAATTATAGTTTTGCCAAAACGCGAGGAGCCCACGACTATGGTACCTGAGGAGGAAGCATTATTGCCACAATGGGGTATTGCCGTTATTGTTATAGCGATGGCTTCTTTACTTTTTGTCGTGATTTTTGGCGTTACAGTCGTAAGTATCACGTTGTATCTAAGAAACCTGTACCCCGTTACAATTCCGAATTTCAAGTAACTTAAAATATGTATTTCTCAATTCACAGTTGGTAAACCGACAGAAAAGTGCCAAAGCAAAGCAACCAATACCACTTAGTGAAGATATGCTTAGAGAATTAGACAAGAGCCATATGGGAGGCTTTGATGACGTGCATCAACTGAAAGAACGGGACCTTCCTTATCTTCCATCGGGAAAGGTAATATCGATTTTTCCTTCATTTACTGCAAAAATTTAGAAATATTATATCTGCGGCACACTACTATGAGGACGTTTTGATGTTTGTGTTTTGTCTTTGTTGTGCTTTTTTATCTTCCTTTTGTCGTGGAAATTGGCAACTACGTTTGAAGAAACGATTGTTATACTCAAGTTATTCCTTATTTTTGAAGCAAAGAAGATTAAGAAACAGCTAGAGCAAGAGACAGAGGTCAGTGTGGGCCGCAGGTATAGCGCATGAGAGAGAGAGATTATAGAAGTATAGAGAAAGCTTCCTAAGATTAAAACTGTTCACCGGCTACTGCTGAGCCAGAGAAAACGGGTTTTGGATTTGTGAACTGTCAAAAGCTGTCGATGGCGTGGTTGGCATATGCATAGATCTTGTGATTGTAGGAAACTATAGGAACTATGTGACCAAAGGCAATTAATTAGCTGCTTGAAAGCGCATAAATTTCTGTAACTACTTAATTACAGCGTAAGCATTCACGACTCTTGTCCTCATTTTCAGCGTATGTCAACTGCCTTCATCGAGCAGCTGGCTTATCCTAACCCGGGTGACTCGTGGAGGTCGGAGTGGACTCCGCAGCTTCAGAAGTATATGCAGCACTACACGCCTGATTCCGGCCGAGGCTCGCAAATTTACGGCGCAGGCGGCAATGGATATGGGTATATTTGTTAAACTAATTTAAGGTAGCAAATAAGTATTACCCGCGGGGTGCTGGGTTAGAATTGCATCCCGCCATCTCCTTTCGTTGGGTGTCGTAAGAGGTGTCTACGCGAGAACGGAAAGACGGGCAGCAGGGTTTTTCTTTTGGATTGATCTTCCACCTATACTGCTATCCCCAAGCCTACTGCCAAGCGTGTGGATTATGGTAACCCCTCCCTTCTAAGGGGTAGGCCTTTTATTCAGCAGTGAACGTGTTTCAGCTGCTGATGTATTGTATGTATGTATGTGATAAGCATTCGTCTCTTCAGATGGTACGAAAGTACCGCAACCTATGGAGAAGCGATGCTAACCCTTAGATTTATAAAGAATAGCTACATTGGTAGCAGAACGGACTGAAGCGGCTGCAGAACCTTAAACAATACTATGTCTAGAGCACTGGCAATCTCACCTACCGCAGCAATGAAAGTCTTAATATAACCTTAAACAATACTATGTCTAGAGCACTGGCAATCTCACCTACCGCAGCAATGAAAGTCTTAATATAGTCTTCTGTAAGCTAGAGGTTCTTCTTCTTTATTTGACCTGCAACATTTTCCCTCTTAAATTCTGCACAATCATAAAAAACAATTCTGCAGCACGTAGACATCTACATCAAATAATTAAAGTAAAATTCACAACTACTTACAAAATATGTTACAATATAGTGCAAAGTACACTTACCCTACCTTGCAAAACGCAAGTTTCTAAAACACAAAGTAATTTCAAAGTTTGCAGTCTGTTTCATAGTAAGTATGTTATAGGTCAGCATTCTGTTTGCAGATACGGCGGTTCACAGCTGTACGGGCAGACCGGAGGCGGGTCCCAAGGGTACGGTTACACGGGCGAGTACCCTCGGTCACATTTCTCGCGGCGCCGCTCCGACTACGACAGCAACTTCTAGACCCTTCTAGAACAATGCGCCTACTGAGACTTGGCGCACTCTTGACAATATCTCCTTTTTAAACTCGAACTCATACACGAATAGAACGTCTCATCCACTCTGTGTAGATTAGTCATTAACCAAACATACTGTAACAGGTTGTGAATTAAGTTATAACGAACCGAGCGTTCAATAGATCGAAACTAGATTCATATGTCGGTGTTTATACCATACGATTTTACATTTTGCATGATATTTTATGCTGCTTTTAGTCCGGCCTATTGAGGACTTAACAGTGCCAACCCAGAATGTTAGTTCGCGTATAATATTTATTTTTAACAAACAATATTTCTTTGATTGAATGTTTTACAATGGAAATTATCTGCCAAAATATTAACTATTTACGACTGATTGTGAGGTGTAAATAAGTAGAATAAGAACTCACCAATATTGTAAGTGGAGATTAGTTGATGCTACGAAATATTTATGTAGATATATGTTTGCATACCTATACTTGCTCAGAACCTGTAGTTGATGTGCACTGGCCTGTGTGAGCGTGAAACGCCTCCTTGTGCCAAATGTTCGTACGTTGTGTGTAAATAAGGACGTAACTTTTTGCGTATAACTTAACATTTATATTGTTTAATTAACCATGGACCACCATTGCGCAGATGTTCCAATGATTCGGTGGGGATTATGAAAGACTAGTGAACTGTCGTGTGTCTACAATTTTTCAAGAGCAAAACACACTTATTCGGTGACTTCCCATTAGGTAGCTTGACACCTTTGTGTACTGGAATTTATAATATTAAGAATGTAATTTTTGGTCGTCAATTTTAATTACTGCAAAATTAAAAAAAAACAGGTTCACAAAGACGTTAAATGTAATTTTACTATAACTAGCTATTAGCTACATAACTTCCTAAAGTAAATAACATGTTAAACTAGTGAGGAAGTTTCTAAAACTTTAATTGAATGTGTCAAAATGATGAATTTCGTCATAGATGTTGATTGTATTGTAAATGTTCGATACAAGAGCGTCACGGTCATAATGTACCTACCAATTAGATTAAGTATAGTACTGCATGGAAAATTCGTGTATATAAAACAATTTTTGTACATGTAGATTTTAATTTAATTATTGACTAGTTAGTATGACAAATTAAACCATTAAGATCCCGAATATAGATATTATAAAAAGTAACTGTTGTTTTATTACTTTCTCGTGCATGAATATAATTATATTGTATGTAAAAAAAATTGATAGGTTATATAGGCTATCTGACAGGGGCGGAAAAGGTGAGCTAATTAACACAATTTGAATCAGTAGCACACCACATACGGAAGCATTGACAGTGTCGCTACGTTTGAATTTAATTGAATAATCGCGTCAAAACAATCGAAAATACTCAATAAAAAAAAAAACATTATTTCTAGAAATCCAAACTAGGCATATAAATACATAAAGTATTTGTACGAAATCTAAAAGAAACATAAAATATGTTGATAGATTAAATCTGAGGTTAAGCTAATGTTAAATCTGACACGTGTGTATGTATGTAGCCAGATTATATACTTACGATTCTATGAATATTAAAACGTATGAAACCTGCAGCCACGTACGATTAATCACGTGATCAAATGCTTAGCTTATAAAATATATAAATTTCTTTAGGAGAATATTAATAAACTGAGCGAGTCACCTATCATCAAATAGGCTTGAAGAAAGGGAACAAGTGTGTTCCCCAACTAAAATCTCAAAATTTGTACGAAAAGTAGCAAGAATGATTCGTCAATATATGACTAAAAATTATAATGAACTGTTAACTCGAAACAACTTGCTCAAGTCTCACACCTGGGACATTTATTTTGTTATTTTAAGATATTGCATCGCGATTTTTAGAAGAGTAATTAAATGTAGAATTAAATTATACTTTAAACAAAGACAAAATTCCATGCAGACATTTGCTGCAGTATTCTAGAAATCAACATATTTATATCAAATTGCATCTAACTAAAAGCTTTATTCAGTTCGTAACTCAGTTCGTATAAATTCTCTTTTCGATTTGGATAATCCGAATGTCTGGCATTATACCCTAACAAATTATCATTGAAATAAAAAACATCTGCTCTACCACTTCTTTAAGCTTAAATGAAAAGCTCTATGAGATTTAATGTAGTAACCGTGTTAGAAGAACAAAAATAACCAAAATGATATGGCGAAGAACAAAGAACATACCTATACTACGGGGCAATGGGATTGATTTCACTGAATACAGGCTTTATATATAAAGTTGTATGTAAAAAAACTATTAAGCGCTAAGACTTTCGCGTACCATTATCAAACTTTATTTTAATCGGAAAGTAGCGCGATTTATCTTATATTTTGGCTTGACCTTTTGGCCGAGTTACACCAGCCATGGTTCCAAGCAGACTTGTTCAGCGACACGGCTCCGTGCGGGAGGTAGAAATATCTTCGTCTACCCTCGTTCTTTCACTCGTAACGTTAACGTCCGCTACACACAACACTCACAGTATCTGTATATTTAACCGCCCCGGAAAATAGCGAGAATTAATTAGACTACGGAACGGAGGGAGGGTTATGATTTTAACAAGAATGTATCTATGTATGTATATTCATCGGTTCTCGCATATCTTCTAATCTACTTAACATAATTTGACAAGTAGGGTGTCGTTAGAAGCGTCTTGATTGTCCGCTGGTTATAGGCTATATAATATCACATTATTAGACTGCGATTTTATCCGTAAAAACTAAAACCCGACGTTTTAGTTTTTAAAACTTATTACTTGTTTTAATCACTGGTTCTCAAGCAGCTGATAAACTAAAGCCATCTTACCGATTGAAATTTTTATATTTCTTGATTAATAAATTAGATTTAGCGGTACATAAGATTAATAAAATAAATACAAATAAAGTAAAAAAGAAAAGATAGAGAAGCGCTTAAACGTCGGATGATGAGCTGACGTCGACGCCTCGTCGCAGCGGTCGCTGTTATCACGCCGTGTTTTTATACGGGAAACTTCATCAAGTGCCATTATTACTTCACAAAGTGCAGTAAAAGTCAGTAAAGTGTTCATTAGTTATGACAATGTAGAGATTTAGATGTTAGTGACTGAAACGGCCATTTGGAACTTAAAGTTGTGGAATATACTACATAATGTGGGCATTTAAATGCCTACTTATAGATCGATGCCTATTAGGTACCAAATCTTTGTCAAAATGTTGACTGATTTAGCTGTATTTTTTATCACTTTTAAATGGCTTAGTTGAGTTAAAGTTTTTTCTACTATATCTCAGTTTTGAAAGTTGAGATGCTTCAATCTCGTTTCAATAGGGTTATTCTAAACTCAATACTAATGTCAGTGTCAATTATTCCAAGTGGCAATGCCATGTAGTCCTTTGAGTCACAGTTAAGATATGGATACAGTTTGGAAACTAAGCCTAGTTGACGAAATAATTACCTACACTCCATTGAAGCGATAGGGTTGAAACCTTCAATTTTTATAAATAACTTGTAGATAAATTAACTTGTAGAACTATAGATCTGAAACTTTGTCATTACGACGTAACGAAAAAGTAGAAAGAAAGAAAGAAAGAAAAACATTTATGCAACGACATCTTGTACAGTAACTAGCCTAGTAGGTACGAGTACACTTAAACTAATAATTAGAATGCCGTTGAAAGTTTATCCACTCAGCATGTGTCATTGCTCCTAGCTGGCGCAACGACGCTGATCTTCCGTGGACACCCGTCAGCGAGAGTGCGTCGGATCGCAACCGCATACACCGGACACAAGTTTTACAATTAATAAAAATAACACAAGCAATTGAAACTGACCACGAGAAACTGAGAAGCAGGAACATGAAATGAAAAATTAGGTTAAAAGTGATCTTATTATTATCCGTCTATTCATAAATACACTATTATATATACTATTACATCTAAATGCTGATTTTAAATAGTGTTTAAATATAAGCGATATGAAAAAAAAGTGAAAAATAGAGTGACGAAAAAGTTGAAATTTTATTGCAGCCGCCATCTTGGATTTACAGTTTGGCAGCATTATCCGCTTTAACATCCCGGAAAACCACGAAAACTACAACCATAACAGAATAGTTGATAATTATTGCAACCGCCATCTTTGATTTACTTTTGTGATAATAAAAGCGCCGCCATTCTGGATTTACAAACAAGTTCACGAATTCATTATGATCGATCACACAGACCTATAATATAACGATACAATAATATAAGAATAACAATTTACCTATCATTATTACCTTTTAAAATCAGCAGGCAATTTAAAATACGATAGCTCCGGTTTTGATGAAGCTGAGTTCAAACAGCCGTATACTGTGCAATACGCTTGTCCTGGCATTTTTAAAAAGATCAAGGAGAAAATCTTCGCGGCACGCACTACTGACGGCATCGCGACATTTGCTTAGAGCTCTCGTCGGCGCGCATGTTTGTGTGAGTGTGCCGTTTCGAGCGTTTGTAGGTAGTTTCCATACTGTATACATATTTATACTGTGTTTGAGTGCAGAAATCAGGGCCACGTGTCGGTCAGTTAGGTGAACTTAAAATTGGAATAGTTTGAAAACGCAGTTTTTGTTTCTAAAGTTACTCTTCAGGTCTTACCTAACCTACCATAGGCCCAAGAGAATATAACAGATTACATCCAATCAAATAAAATATTGTTTTTTTACACTACCACCGTGGTAATCAAGCATGCGGACCCTCTGATGGTAAGCACTCACCGCAGGCAATAAACGCTAGGAACACCGAAGAATAACTAGCGCGCTGGCAACCCTAAAGACAGTCTCTTGTGTCCAATAATTTCGCCAGTTACAGTACCCTTCACACCGGTACATAGCAGTGTTTACTCATTTCTGTTTGGCACTAAATTATCTAACACTGCAATTGGAATAGAATTAAATCAGAAGTTGTTTTTATATTCTAACTCTAGCGAGGTCGGTATCCATTGCCTGACTAGACACCAAACCGACGCCTTGTACTATTCGAAAATATCTATAAAATCTTTTTTTTTTAGTGATATTTTCTTATATAAAGATTGAACCATCGAAAACCGTAAAATTATCTAGGTAGGTTATGATCACATTATCGTCTACATAGTTTTACATAATTCATGTTTCTTCAGAAAAAAATATCCGGTCGTAATGAAATTTGCATGGAATCATCATAGTAGTTTACTCTCTCGAATAAAAAAAGAATCATCGAAATCGGTTCATAATTGTCAGAGCAATGTAATGGAGAACGTCAGTTTTATGGTTTTTACCAGATAAATTCCTACACATCGTTCATGGTCCTCCAGGAAGTTCTTATCCGGTTGTAATAAAATTCATACAGATTCAATACAGTGGTTTCTTCTTTCGAATAAAAAAATAATCATTGAAATTGGTAAATATTTGCCAGAGTTATGACCATTTTTGTCCTTAAAAAGCGACATAAAGTCATCTATATAGGCTTTCCTGCAGCTAACAGTGCGCAGTCACCATTCTTGTTTTTTCAGGAACTACTTATTACTAAGCAATAATTTTTATGGGACCCAATCAATGGATTGAAGAATGGATGGAAGAAAGATTTTTTCAAATCGGTTCATAATTGCCAGAGTTATGCGCGAACATACATAAAAAAAATTATATATATACAGACGAATTGAGAACCTCCTCCTTTTTTGAAGTCGGTTAAAAATAAAACATTTCCCATTAAACTGATGCAGATTTATTTATTGTTATTATTTATTATAAATAAAGATATTAATTCGAATTAAACAGAGCTTTAGCTGTTGGTTCTAATGAAATCATTAATGATCGCAGTTGATATCTGCCTTGTTTCATATCTACAGATAAATTACTTACTTTCTTCCAAATTATTAAACCTAATTTTCTATTACTTCGTTATAATATGCCCCAATGCAACAGAAATAAGCAACCATAATAAAAGGGGACCCATAACACTTTCCATTAAGCTAGGTACATCAATAACAGTCATTTCCCAAGAACAGTAGAGTAATTTACATAGAAACCACGTCATGCGCCGTCACAATCAACCTAACAATAAGGGTTGATTGGAATCTACGTAGTAGGTGCTAGTATATAAGTTATATACCTAATCAGAGGCGATTTAGGTGTATCGACGATGCATCGTTAATCACGGTCCTATGTTACTCCTATGTCACGGTTACTAAAATATGTGGTTGAAAATTCCGCAGCAAATAGCCATATATGTATTATAATAATAATAATGTCTTCCTGGCCGAAACGACCACAGCGGCCAATCTTTCACAAGATCAGCCATGTACGCAGGAGAAAAAACTTGGTGGGAATCGAACCCACGCCCCATCAGGTAGCAGCCAGGGTAACTAACCACTAGACCAAAGGGCCCGTCAAATATAAGCCAGTGTTTGGCTGCAATCCCACCGTTGCCAGTGCAAAGCATAGTGTACTATGCGTTTCAACTAAGAATGTGGCCGCCATGATGATCGCGACTGCGGAACTTCAGTCGTTTTTTACGATTTTTGTACCGGCAGCAGAGTGAACACAAAATGAAATATTCGCTCCGGTTTTGATTATTTATTGTATATAATGTCTTATTTTCCTATCTATTTTTGTTAAAACATCATTTTTAGTAAGTTTATATTTGAAATGGCAAGATGGCGGCCACATTCTTAGTTGAAACGCATAGTAGATATTAAATAACACCAGCCGCATTGACTTTAACATATTTTCATTATTTAATGATTTTTAAATGATTTTCTTTCGTCGGTTTAAATTTTTTTGTAAAAATCGTTTTTTTTTTTCATAACTACTCCGTTGACACATTATTAAAACGATAAAATGATTTCGTCACGTAGTGTTAAAAATATTATTGATTAGGTCATTTGTTATAATCAAATACTGCCAGTATTTGCTCTGATAAAACGTCCCGATAAACGAAGAATGTAATAAAACGAGTAAATTACCACCACATTATTAGAATACCGACACCCTAGTATTTAATGTCTCTACAAAATCTTTTAAAAAAAAAATTAAACCGACTTGTGCTGGCGTACCTGCTGTGTATATTTGGCACCAAATTCAATAATATTTAAATTATTTTATACTTTTCAGTGTTATTGAAGTCGTTTAAATTTTGTTTTTTAAGAAATTATTTTAATCTTTTTAGTGATATTTTCATACTTAAGGATTGAACCATCGAAGACGGTAAAATAATCTAGGTAGGTTATGATCACATTGTCGTCTACATAGTTTTACATATTTCATGTTTCGTCAGAAAAAAATATCCGGTCGTAATGAAATTTGCATGGAATAATCATAGTAGTTTACTCTCTCGAATAAAAAAAGAATCATCGAAATTGGTTCATATTTGTCAGAGTAATGTAAGGGAGAACATCAGTTTTATGGTTTTTACCAATTAAATTCCCCCACATCGTTCATGTTCCTCCAGGAAGTTCTTATCCGGTTGTAATAAAATTCATACACATTCATTACAGTGGTTTTTGCTTTCGAATAAAAAAAGAATCATTGAAATCGGTAAATATTTGCCACAGTTATGACCATTTTTGTCCTTAAAAAGCGACATAAAGTCATCTAAATAGGCATTCTTGCAACTTTCCTGCGCAGTCACCATTATTGTTTTTTCAGGAACTACTTATTCGGAAGCAATAATTTTTTTATGGGACCTAACTAACGGATTAAAGAATGGATGGAAGAATGGAAGGATCGGTTCATAATTGCCAGAGTTATGCACGAACATACAAAGAAAAAAAAATATATACAGACGAATTGAGAACCTCCTCCTTTTTTTGAAGTCGGTTAGTAACAAATTAGTACATAGTATGGTAGAGTATGTAAAAAGTAAAATGATACTGTGTATGTGTTTATGTAGAATGTGTACATAATTATGTACGTTTGGTATGGTGTAAAGTAGAATATACGTAATAATAGTAAGCTATCATTACGTGAACGTGTATTATGAGGATCCTAGTAATATTTAACGACGTACGCAAGGCTGCTATGAATTTTTTAGAACCAAGTACGAGCTGGTACCTATGTGAATACATAATAAGCTTCCCTTCGTGTGCTTTTCCAAATATTATCGGAACAAATTCCATCCTTAATTGCCACTATGATAATAACTGTGAGCTAGGATCTGTGTTAGTCAGTAGTGGTGGAGGATTTAATTTAACTAGAGAGTTGTCGTTCACTTTCAAAAGTAATGTATAGTCAGAAACGACACTACATAAATTGGTTCAACGTAAAAGCGCGGATCTAGAAAAAAATAAGCTTTAGCTACAAAATTTAAAGGCGTTTAATACATATTACGTAACACACAGGAACTATCCTGCATGCATTGTTGATGCATTTTTTTTATGAGATAAATTTTTCTAGTGCTGAAGTAGCCCGATAGATGTACCATCGTAAACAACCAAATAAAAACCAAACATGCCATTTATAGCCAAATAAACAACGTTTAAAGACTTATTGTACTAAGTTTAAATATGTAGATACCAGAAAACACACACACATATAAAGCCATTCAGTGACACTTTTTAGTACTTAATATCCTCACGGCTCATGATGAATAATTATAGAGAAATAAATTATAATGATAATCCACTCACTCATTTTTGTATGTGGGTGGATACAGTACACGTGTGTGTTCTTTTTGTATTCTTTTATTTTCAACGGAACATGTTTTATTATGAAACTAGCTGACCCACGCAGCTCCGCCTGCGCTCTTTTTACGTTAACTAAACTTTTAATAACAGACATTCGCATCGAATACATAACCTCCTTTTTTATAGTCGGTTAAAAACTGGGACCCACTTTTTACTTGCTCTCCGAAGCACGGACCCGTTTAGTTCAAATGGAGCCAAACGGTCACCCATCTATTTAATGACCTTACCTAACGTTGCTTAACCCGATCGATTACAAAACCTTGATAACAACTCTCTATGAGTGTTCCCTTACTAATATTTATTATATTATAAAGAAAAATTGATAAAATCGGACCAAGCGTATAACCAAGTACCCATTTTGACTTTAATCCCGTCTCCCAAAAGAACCGTGCTAGATTACGGGATAAAAAGTATCCTATTGTTACGTTGTAACAACGTAAAATCATTAAAATTGTAAAATAAAAAAGTTACGAACAAATAACTACAATAAATATTTTTATTATCGTACGGAACCCGCGCGACGCAACTAGTATTAGCGCTCACAGCGCTATTCAGTGTCAACATCGGGAACAGTCTAGACATCATGTCTACAATTCTCACACCTTCACCGTCGAGATTTTTCTATGTATGCTCCTTCTCGCTCGGAAGCATTAGTGTTTTCCATTTCGTATCTCTGTCGCACTCGTTTTGTTGGCGGAAAGAAGGGATGAATCGGAATTCCATTCTAGATCGCGTCGTCCGCGCCGTAGGTTCGTCGGGATATATATAATTGAGTAGCTTACCCGGGAAGCGGTCATTATCATGTTTATTCTTTGTTCAGTGTAGTGCTGCAAAAAATATATAAAACAATGTAATATAATTGTGATAGTGTTGTGATTAGGCGGTTGGAACCCCCTGGTAAGTTCATACAATTATCCAAATTAATTAATTTTCATGTTAGGTAATCCAATTACAGTCTAGCAAGTAATATCTCAACCTTTTTATAGTATATTAATGTTGCTATGGCTATTTTATTTCTTAATTTCATTTCTTCTAGGTAGTGAATGTGACAGGATGTTTTAATGTCAATCAATTATAACCTCATTTATCTATTCATTCCAATAACTCTTATATATGTTTTGACCCCTTCGGCCGTTTAGGAAACCAGAGTTTGGAAACCAGTTTCCTAAAAGGCTTTTTTTATACCTCTACGTAACTGGTTTCCTATAAGTATTTTTTTATACCTCCACGTAACTGGTTTCCTATAAGTCTTTTTTTACACTTCTACGTAACTAGTTTCCGAAAAGGTTTATAATTCATGTCACTGAATAACTATTCTGTTACAGTAGCCAATTTACTAGAAATTTTGATTAAGGAGACTAAAGTTGCTAATATTTTTAAAAATAACAAAAAAAAAAGTTAATGCTACCAAGAAATAGATACTGGAATTATTAATGCAATAAAATATTTGAAAAATGGACTAATAACTGTGGGGCTGTATTGAAATTATTTCACCATACGCTTTTTTATTTTAATTTCTAAACTAAGAAAGTTGTTTTCATTTCATCTTAAGAAAAGATTTTATGTTTTAAGTTATTGAATTATGTGAACAAGCACTGAGCTTATATCAATGTTTGTATAGTCAAGTCAAAGTCAAAAATAGTTTATTTCAAATAGGCTTAACGCTAGCACTTTTGAAAGGTCATGTTTTTTTTTTTTTTTTTAAAAGCTACCACCGGATCACAACGCGGCCTCAACTGAGAAGATCCGGCAAGAAACTCAGCGGGCTTGTCATTTTATCACTTTTTTTTTTTAAACAGTGTGTCATGTTACAGTTAGATCAGAGCGACAGTGTGTCTTGCCGTTCAAAAGATCAAATAATACAGGGAAAAAAAATAATAAAATACGACGAAAGTAGGTACAACAAACTAAAAAGCCAAAGGGATAGTAGTCGGACCAGTCCCCCCAAGCAGCACCCGCGCACGAGTTGACTCGAGCAGCAGCCATCACTCCCCTCAACCATATTGGAGGGAAGGGGGTGACCCGCCACACGAAGCCGCCACAAGCAAAGACCTTTCGATGGCGAGCATGACCAATCTAATATCACAGTGGCACACGTCTAACATTTAACTTCTGCTGTTAAGCAGTGCCTCGTCAGGCAAGACACAAAGCACTTTAACATATTATTGATGTCATCAATTAATTGACTAGTGCAGCAGCCATCAGTTATCCAACACTTTATATGGTGTTACAAATTGTAAACCTTAAAATTCAAAGCTTGCATGAGTCAGGCAGTTCAAGCCCACGCAGCTTTATCCTCTAGGTAACTCTAGGGTCCTCTAGGTATTGTTAACAATATTTTTTTTTATTATTATTATAGCGGTAACAGCTCAGTGGGCGAGCGCTTGCCTTGGAAGCAAAGTACGCAGGTTCGAACCCCGGCTCGCACCTCTGATTTATTTAAAGAATCATGTGCGAATCGTCTTTGTGCGATTGTTACTAGCTTTCGGTGAAGTAAAACATCGTGAGGAAACCTGCATGTCTGAGAAAGCCTAACTAGCTCTCGAATGACGTGTGAAGTCCGCCAACTCGCACTTGGCTAGCGTGGTGGACTAAGGCCTTAGCTCCCTCATCTTGAGGGGAGGCCCAACCCAACCCAACAGTGGGACATACACAAGGGCTGGTATTATTATTATGTTATAAATGTTATTAAATTCAAATATCTCAAATAAATCACACATAAATGTACAAATATGGATTTACAAAAACCATTAATTAAATACAATACTCTATTCCAATAAAGGTTTATCCCGAAATCCGGTTATTAGTTTCGTAGGCGGCTCAAACAACAATAGCATAGTACTCTTAGGAAACCAGTTACGTAGAGGTATAAAAAAATACTTATAGGAAACCAGTTACGTAGAGGTATAAAAAAAGCCTTTTAGGAAACTGGTTTCCAAACTCTGGTTTCCTAAACGGCCGAAGGGGTTTTGACACGGTATTTTCCTTATAAAATTCCTATATCTTAATATTTTAGCCCAATCAGTTTTAGCCATCACAAGAATCAGGTGAAATATAGTCTCAATAACTAATTCCATTGTGAAGTCTATGCCAGTAATTTTAACCTATATTCTAATGAGTAATTGTTATTTTAGAATGTCCAGATAGATTAAACTCCATAATATCAGTTCATATTTGCAAGGAATAATCATTGTGTTTTTCATAATTAGTAGTCTAATAGAATTTTCCAGAGTTAAAATTGTTTACAAGTTTGTCATTGTAAATTAAACTTATAGTCTTGTATGAGTACATTGTAGTATAAGAATGTCTTAATTTCCTTTAAGTGTTAAAGCCATCTGTAATGTAGTTGCTTACATAAATTATTCTTTATTCTATTAGTTCATCACACAGCTGGAAGATATATTTAGTTTTGGTTATTATAAGGGAAGGTACCGGGGAAACAAATATTAAAAGTCTTTGTTCCTTCAATAGGTTTTATTATAATTGTTAATGTAAAATGTAATATTTTCTTTGTTCTGCATGGCGTTGTGGAATGGTGATTATCCGGCATATAAAACATTGGGGATTTGATTCTGGGTTGAGTAAAAATATTTCATTTAAATATTTAATTTTCTTTAAATTACATTTCAACCGGAAATGCATTTCACCACTCCATTCCGCAAAATATTTAATTGTTTTGCGAAAGATACCGACGCCCATATCTGGTCACACTAGTGCCAGGGCATCGGATCTTTCGCGCTACAGAAGATGTTTCGACGCGTTCCAGGATTGGGGGTTCACCGCTAGGATTGCACCGCTAGGGTTGCACCGCTAGAGGTTCACCGTTCCCCGTGGAATTCATTGTTGGGACTACACCGTGCCCGCTTGGGAGTTCCCCGTTACACCGTTCACGTTGGGACTCCACCGTGCATCGTACAGATTGACTGTACAAGCGGCGACGCTTCAGGCTGCACTGTAACACCCGAGCCACCTGTGCCCATCAAGTAACCGAGTGTCAGCTGAAGGCACTACCGAAGACCCCCAAGCGTCGAGGACACGGACGGCCAAAAGTTAAGCCCCAGCCCTTTTATTTTGTTCCGACCTGATAACTTCCCTGTGCCGCGAATCCACACCCGTGTGTTTTTGACTTAATTTTTAGGGACCTTAGATATTGGTTCTAGTGCAATTTTAGAGACATTAGAGTTTTAATTTTATTAGTGGAAATTTAATTCCTGCCGGGTTAACGTATATGTTTTTATTTTCGATTCAATAAACAACTTGTAATTTTACTTGTTGTTTTTATTCTTGTACCTAGCCGTCAGGCAAACGTAACAGTAACGTCCAACGTACTGTCTACGTAACAGTTGGCACCCAACGTAACAGTTGGCACCCAACGTAACAGTGGCGCCCAAATATTAAAGGCAAAGCACAGGGAAGTTTTTTTGTTTTGTGTATTATTGTGGTGTCGGTATTTTTCAGCTCCAAGTGGTAAGCCTTTTGTGGACGGAGGCTGAACGGGGGAGTACCACTAACCCGGTTCTCCTTAAAGAGGAACGGGTAGCCGATTATTGTTTTCTGGCTCCACAGGGTTATCCAATGCCATCTCGGATTACCCACGCACAGGCATAGTCTGCACAGTGGACTGATTTTTTTCTTTCTCTTGCAATATTTTAGTGTCAATTTCTTTCCTACTATTTTTTTCTGTGCATACTGATTTTTTGTGTTTTTTTTCTTTTTTTTTCTCTAGCATTTTATATTTGCATTTGTGTTGTGCGTAATTAACGTTCTTTTCAGAGATTTTAATTTTTCTTTTTTGCTGCAATTGTTGCATTAATTATTTTTTATTGTTGCAAAACATTTATTGTTTTGTGTTTTTTTATTAATTTTTTTATTTCTTTTTGTGCTCTGAAAAGATAATAGTGGTTACGTACACTATTTTACTTCATTCTTAATATATTTATTATTATTTATTTTTTTAACTTTGCTCACATCGTGTCACATTTCATTGTGTATTGTTTTAAAATATTCAATTCTTTATTTTTAATTTCAATTAATTGGGTCACATTTTTTTCTTTAAAAATAATTCCGATCTACCTTATCATTTTAGTTCCGCGCGTGGTTTCGTCTCATATTCTTCTTTTATTTAATTTTTTTTGTTTTTGTCTGTCGTTAATCAATATTGTGATACATTAACATTCATTTTGTTTTATCATGAATAGGCAAATATTAAATTCAACATTATTTCGCGAAGTAGTAGATTGTGTTTGTCTTTAGCGGATTAAAACAAGCCTACACGAATTTTTGATGTTTTGTTTGGGAGTTTTGTTTTTGTGTTGTATGACTTCGTTATAGGTCTACACACGTTGTTTTATTTGCGTTTTGTTTTTTTTTAGCGGAGTATGACAGTTTCTTGGTATAGGTCTACTCGTCTGCTGTTCTTCTTTTTCGTTACAGCGGGTCGTGACTGTAACAAATTCGCTAAAGACTAGACATACTCACAATGCCGCTTAATTTATTTAATTTTGTTTATTCATATATTTTTTATAGTCATCACCGTTATTGGTTCGATTCTTGTTTTTATTGTTACATAGTCTTTCGGAATTTGGTTTAATTTTTTTAATAAATTTTAATTGTTTGTTATTGCGTTTCGGTCTCTGTCTACATTGTCTTTGATGAATTCATTTAAGCCTACACGGATATTGATGTTTAGTTGGGAGTTTTTTTTTTTTTTTTTTGCGTTTTTCGCGTTATAGCGGGTTAGTAGCCTTGTATAGGCCTAATTCGTTTATTGTTTTTTTTTTTTTTCTTTGCGCTTTTATGGCGCGTTGTGACCTTTGGTTTGGGTCTGTTTTGTATTTTGTTTTGCATTTTGCGCGTTTAGAGCGGGTTGTGACTCTTTAAATAAGCCTTCACTAATTTCCTCGTTAGAGCGGGTTGTGACTCTTTAAATAAGCCTTCACTAATCTTCTTGTTACAGCGGGTCGTGACTGTAACAAATTCATCAAAGACCAGTGTATTTCACGGTGCCGATTCGTCTATTGTTCACGTGTCAATATTCTTTCCCTTAGACGCTCCTTGTCACGCAGTGCTGTTCTTGAGTCCAATCTTTTAATAGAGTTGTACTCTAGTTGTATGGTAGTCTGTGGATTATAAATTTCCTCAGACAACTATGACAGGTCGTATGTTAGGTCGCATGGTAGGTATTTGGATGTGGAGGTATGAAAGTGAAGACAGTCACTGGGCGGTTCTGTTCTTCTCAAGCGCTTACCGCAGCGGATTTTACTACGTAAAATCCTTTCTCTGGGAGAGGGGGTATTGTTACGTTGTAACAACGTAAAATCATTAAAATTGTAAAATAAAAAAGTTACGAACAAATAACTACAATAAATATTTTTATTATCGTACGGAACCCGCGCGACGCAACTAGTATTAGCGCTCACAGCGCTATTCAGTGTCAACATCGGGAACAGTCTAGACATCATGTCTACAATTCTCACACCTTCACCGTCGAGATTCTTCTATGTATGCTCCTTCTCGCTCGGAAGCATTAGTGTTTTCCATTTCGTATCTCTGTCGCACTCGTTTTGTTGGCGGAAAGAAGGGATGAATCGGAATTCCATTCTAGATCGCGTCGTCCGCGCCGTAGGTTCGTCGGGATATATATAATTGAGTAGCTTACCCGGGAAGCGGTCATTATCATGTTTATTCTTTGTTCAGTGTAGTGCTGCAAAAAATATATAAAACAATGTAATATAATTGTGATAGTGTTGTGATTAGGCGGTTGGAACCCCCTGGTAAGTTCATACAATTATCCAAATTAATTAATTTTCATGTTAGGTAATCCAATTACAGTCTAGCAAGTAATATCTCAACCTTTTTATAGTATATTAATGTTGCTATGGCTATTTTATTTCTTAATTTCATTTCTTCTAGGTAGTGAATGTGACAGGATGTTTTAATGTCAATCAATTATAACCTCATTTATCTATTCATTCCAATAACTCTTATATATGTTTTGACACGGTATTTTCCTTATAAAATTCCTATATCTTAATATTTTAGCCCAATCAGTTTTAGCCATCACAAGAATCAGGTGAAATATAGTCTCAATAACTAATTCCATTGTGAAGTCTATGCCAGTAATTTTAACCTATATTCTAATGAGTAATTGTTATTTTAGAATGTCCAGATAGATTAAACTCCATAATATCAGTTCATATTTGCAAGGAATAATCATTGTGTTTTTCATAATTAGTAGTCTAATAGAATTTTCCAGAGTTAAAATTGTTTACAAGTTTGTCATTGTAAATTAAACTTATAGTCTTGTATGAGTACATTGTAGTATAAGAATGTCTTAATTTCCTTTAAGTGTTAAAGCCATCTGTAATGTAGTTGCTTACATAAATTATTCTTTATTCTATTAGTTCATCACACAGCTGGAAGATATATTTAGTTTTGGTTATTATAAGGGAAGGTACCGGGGAAACAAATATTAAAAGTCTTTGTTCCTTCAATAGGTTTTATTATAATTGTTAATGTAAAATGTAATATTTTCTTTGTTCTGCATGGCGTTGTGGAATGGTGATTATCCGGCATATAAAACATTGGGGATTTGATTCTGGGTTGAGTAAAAATATTTCATTTAAATATTTAATTTTCTTTAAATTACATTTCAACCGGAAATGCATTTCACCACTCCATTCCGCAAAATATTTAATTGTTTTGCGAAAGATACCGACGCCCATATCTGGTCACACTAGTGCCAGGGCATCGGATCTTTCGCGCTACAGAAGATGTTTCGACGCGTTCCAGGATTGGGGGTTCACCGCTAGGATTGCACCGCTAGGGTTGCACCGCTAGAGGTTCACCGTTCCCCGTGGAATTCATTGTTGGGACTACACCGTGCCCGCTTGGGAGTTCCCCGTTACACCGTTCACGTTGGGACTCCACCGTGCATCGTACAGATTGACTGTACAAGCGGCGACGCTTCAGGCTGCACTGTAACACCCGAGCCACCTGTGCCCATCAAGTAACCGAGTGTCAGCTGAAGGCACTACCGAAGACCCCCAAGCGTCGAGGACACGGACGGCCAAAAGTTAAGCCCCAGCCCTTTTATTTTGTTCCGACCAGATAACTTCCCTGTGCCGCGAATCCACACCCGTGTGTTTTTGACTTAATTTTTAGGGACCTTAGATATTGGTTCTAGTGCAATTTTAGAGACATTAGAGTTTTAATTTTATTAGTGGAAATTTAATTCCTGCCGGGTTAACGTATATGTTTTTATTTTCGATTCAATAAACAACTTGTAATTTTACTTGTTGTTTTTATTCTTGTACCTAGCCGTCAGGCAAACGTAACAGTAACGTCCAACGTACTGTCTACGTAACAGTTGGCACCCAACGTAACAGTTGGCACCCAACGTAACAGTGGCGCCCAAATATTAAAGGCAAAGCACAGGGAAGTTTTTTTGTTTTGTGTATTATTGTGGTGTCGGTATTTTTCAGCTCCAAGTGGTAAGCCTTTTGTGGACGGAGGCTGAACGGGGGAGTACCACTAACCCGGTTCTCCTTAAAGAGGAACGGGTAGCCGATTATTGTTTTCTGGCTCCACAGGGTTATCCAATGCCATCTCGGATTACCCACGCACAGGCATAGTCTGCACAGTGGACTGATTTTTTTCTTTCTCTTGCAATATTTTAGTGTCAATTTCTTTCCTACTATTTTTTTCTGTGCATACTGATTTTTTGTGTTTTTTTTCTTTTTTTTTCTCTAGCATTTTATATTTGCATTTGTGTTGTGCGTAATTAACGTTCTTTTCAGAGATTTTAATTTTTCTTTTTTGCTGCAATTGTTGCATTAATTATTTTTTATTGTTGCAAAACATTTATTGTTTTGTGTTTTTTTATTAATTTTTTTATTTCTTTTTGTGCTCTGAAAAGATAATAGTGGTTACGTACACTATTTTACTTCATTCTTAATATATTTATTATTATTTATTTTTTTAACTTTGCTCACATCGTGTCACATTTCATTGTGTATTGTTTTAAAATATTCAATTCTTTATTTTTAATTTCAATTAATTGGGTCACATTTTTTTCTTTAAAAATAATTCCGATCTACCTTATCATTTTAGTTCCGCGCGTGGTTTCGTCTCATATTCTTCTTTTATTTAATTTTTTTTGTTTTTGTCTGTCGTTAATCAATATTGTGATACATTAACATTCATTTTGTTTTATCATGAATAGGCAAATATTAAATTCAACATTATTTCGCGAAGTAGTAGATTGTGTTTGTCTTTAGCGGATTAAAACAAGCCTACACGAATTTTTGATGTTTTGTTTGGGAGTTTTGTTTTTGTGTTGTATGACTTCGTTATAGGTCTACACACGTTGTTTTATTTGCGTTTTGTTTTTTTTTAGCGGAGTATGACAGTTTCTTGGTATAGGTCTACTCGTCTGCTGTTCTTCTTTTTCGTTACAGCGGGTCGTGACTGTAACAAATTCGCTAAAGACTAGACATACTCACAATGCCGCTTAATTTATTTAATTTTGTTTATTCATATATTTTTTATAGTCATCACCGTTATTGGTTCGATTCTTGTTTTTATTGTTACATAGTCTTTCGGAATTTGGTTTAATTTTTTTAATAAATTTTAATTGTTTGTTATTGCGTTTCGGTCTCTGTCTACATTGTCTTTGATGAATTCATTTAAGCCTACACGGATATTGATGTTTAGTTGGGAGTTTTTTTTTTTTTTTTTTGCGTTTTTCGCGTTATAGCGGGTTAGTAGCCTTGTATAGGCCTAATTCGTTTATTGTTTTTTTTTTTTTCTTTGCGCTTTTATGGCGCGTTGTGACCTTTGGTTTGGGTCTGTTTTGTATTTTGTTTTGCATTTTGCGCGTTTAGAGCGGGTTGTGACTCTTTAAATAAGCCTTCACTAATTTCCTCGTTAGAGCGGGTTGTGACTCTTTAAATAAGCCTTCACTAATCTTCTTGTTACAGCGGGTCGTGACTGTAACAAATTCATCAAAGACCAGTGTATTTCACGGTGCCGATTCGTCTATTGTTCACGTGTCAATATTCTTTCCCTTAGACGCTCCTTGTCACGCAGTGCTGTTCTTGAGTCCAATCTTTTAATAGAGTTGTACTCTAGTTGTATGGTAGTCTGTGGATTATAAATTTCCTCAGACAACTATGACAGGTCGTATGTTAGGTCGCATGGTAGGTATTTGGATGTGGAGGTATGAAAGTGAAGACAGTCACTGGGCGGTTCTGTTCTTCTCAAGCGCTTACCGCAGCGGATTTTACTACGTAAAATCCTTTCTCTGGGAGAGGGGGTATTGTTACGTTGTAACAACGTAAAATCATTAAAATTGTAAAATAAAAAAGTTACGAACAAATAACTACAATAAATATTTTTATTATCGTACGGAACCCGCGCGACGCAACTAGTATTAGCGCTCACAGCGCTATTCAGTGTCAACATCGGGAACAGTCTAGACATCATGTCTACAATTCTCACACCTTCACCGTCGAGATTCTTCTATGTATGCTCCTTCTCGCTCGGAAGCATTAGTGTTTTCCATTTCGTATCTCTGTCGCACTCGTTTTGTTGGCGGAAAGAAGGGATGAATCGGAATTCCATTCTAGATCGCGTCGTCCGCGCCGTAGGTTCGTCGGGATATATATAATTGAGTAGCTTACCCGGGAAGCGGTCATTATCATGTTTATTCTTTGTTCAGTGTAGTGCTGCAAAAAATATATAAAACAATGTAATATAATTGTGATAGTGTTGTGATTAGGCGGTTGGAACCCCCTGGTAAGTTCATACAATTATCCAAATTAATTAATTTTCATGTTAGGTAATCCAATTACAGTCTAGCAAGTAATATCTCAACCTTTTTATAGTATATTAATGTTGCTATGGCTATTTTATTTCTTAATTTCATTTCTTCTAGGTAGTGAATGTGACAGGATGTTTTAATGTCAATCAATTATAACCTCATTTATCTATTCATTCCAATAACTCTTATATATGTTTTGACACGGTATTTTCCTTATAAAATTCCTATATCTTAATATTTTAGCCCAATCAGTTTTAGCCATCACAAGAATCAGGTGAAATATAGTCTCAATAACTAATTCCATTGTGAAGTCTATGCCAGTAATTTTAACCTATATTCTAATGAGTAATTGTTATTTTAGAATGTCCAGATAGATTAAACTCCATAATATCAGTTCATATTTGCAAGGAATAATCATTGTGTTTTTCATAATTAGTAGTCTAATAGAATTTTCCAGAGTTAAAATTGTTTACAAGTTTGTCATTGTAAATTAAACTTATAGTCTTGTATGAGTACATTGTAGTATAAGAATGTCTTAATTTCCTTTAAGTGTTAAAGCCATCTGTAATGTAGTTGCTTACATAAATTATTCTTTATTCTATTAGTTCATCACACAGCTGGAAGATATATTTAGTTTTGGTTATTATAAGGGAAGGTACCGGGGAAACAAATATTAAAAGTCTTTGTTCCTTCAATAGGTTTTATTATAATTGTTAATGTAAAATGTAATATTTTCTTTGTTCTGCATGGCGTTGTGGAATGGTGATTATCCGGCATATAAAACATTGGGGATTTGATTCTGGGTTGAGTAAAAATATTTCATTTAAATATTTAATTTTCTTTAAATTACATTTCAACCGGAAATGCATTTCACCACTCCATTCCGCAAAATATTTAATTGTTTTGCGAAAGATACCGACGCCCATATCTGGTCACACTAGTGCCAGGGCATCGGATCTTTCGCGCTACAGAAGATGTTTCGACGCGTTCCAGGATTGGGGGTTCACCGCTAGGATTGCACCGCTAGGGTTGCACCGCTAGAGGTTCACCGTTCCCCGTGGAATTCATTGTTGGGACTACACCGTGCCCGCTTGGGAGTTCCCCGTTACACCGTTCACGTTGGGACTCCACCGTGCATCGTACAGATTGACTGTACAAGCGGCGACGCTTCAGGCTGCACTGTAACACCCGAGCCACCTGTGCCCATCAAGTAACCGAGTGTCAGCTGAAGGCACTACCGAAGACCCCCAAGCGTCGAGGACACGGACGGCCAAAAGTTAAGCCCCAGCCCTTTTATTTTGTTCCGACCAGATAACTTCCCTGTGCCGCGAATCCACACCCGTGTGTTTTTGACTTAATTTTTAGGGACCTTAGATATTGGTTCTAGTGCAATTTTAGAGACATTAGAGTTTTAATTTTATTAGTGGAAATTTAATTCCTGCCGGGTTAACGTATATGTTTTTATTTTCGATTCAATAAACAACTTGTAATTTTACTTGTTGTTTTTATTCTTGTACCTAGCCGTCAGGCAAACGTAACAGTAACGTCCAACGTACTGTCTACGTAACAGTTGGCACCCAACGTAACAGTTGGCACCCAACGTAACACTATGTCCTACCTCGTAGTAAGATCTCAAATCATGCCAAGTTTCATGTGAATCCATTCAGTAGTTTCGGCGTGATGCGCAGCCGTGATACAGACAGACAGACAGACAGACAAAAATTAAAAAAAAAAATTTCGGCCTCAGTATCGGTTATAGAATGACCTCCAAATATAATTTTCAAAATATCTTCAATGTACAGAATTGGACCTGTTACAGTTTTATTATAAGTATAGATAAAATCAATGTTTCTTTGCCAAATCAAATGTATAGAATCGATGTTACATATTTTATATATATTCTTCTAGTCTGAATTGAGTCTTCCAGTGCCTAATTAAGTGATACATCTTGATGTAACTATAGTACAAAAAACCGAGATTAACTGGACAGGCACTTGGGTCTGCTATTAAGCAACGGGTAAAAGAAATAAAGACTAAACGACGTCTCAACTAAGCGGCTCGGGGCCATTAACGTTTAAGACGGAAAATATTTCTTTTTAAATCCTTTTCTAGTTAGCAGCACGATGTATTGGGAATTAAATGTGTCGATCTTAAGCTAATAAATAGGTACTTCGGCGTCTGAAGCCCTACTTTAATTAACTAAATGACCTACATAACAGATATTATACTATGGTACATTACGTACTCGTAATCAAAGGTACGGGAGGAAATTGATTGCGCAATATGATTGGCATAATAATGTAGAGTGCATGGAAGTGTGAAAGAGATATAATTATTCAATTATAGTAAGTAATATATCGTCAGTGCGCGTGCAATACCGTGGAAGAGCAGTTTGTAAATACAGCGTATCTGTGTTTTGATGTTTTTACAGGACGTTGAAAAAAGTTAATATTTTAGCCATTTGGCCTTTTAGTTTGTTGTACTTTCATCGTATTTTTTTTCTCTCCTATTTGATCTTTTGAACGGCATGACACACTGTCGCACTGATATAATTGTAACATGACACACTGTTAAAAAAAAGTGAATAACTTTACAAGCCCGCTGAGTTTCTTGCCGAATCTTCTCAGTTGAGGCCGCGTTATGATCAAATAGTAGTTTTTTTAAAAAAAAAACATGATCTTTCATAAGTGCTAGCGTTAAGCCTATTTGAAATAAATAATTTTTGACTTTAGCTTTTTGATTTTATAATATTTTTGCACCTGATGTTGTTTGCTACAAAGCAACTGATCTTGTTTGCTGCTAATTAGTCAATAAGATCAGACATATGGAAAATATAAAGAAATAGGCTATACTTATTACCCCGATATTTATAGTTTTAAGCAACGAGTGAGAGACAAGCAGTGCCTGATGTTAAGCGAAACTTACCTGTGTGACTGCAGCACTTATAGAGTGTGTTAGTAGTTTATCTTCCGTGAATATTATTTTTACTGTATCCCATACAACTTCGGAGGACTTCTCTGTCGCTTCGGAGGTCCCGTAATAAACCAGTCTAATTCGTTGTCATAGTCAGCAGTCGCTATGCCTAGCCTAAACGCAGCTCGAACGGCACTGATACCAGGTTTTGGGCTCTAATAAAATAATAATACCAAAAAAAAAACAGAGAAAAGGCATGCTTTATGTGTTTATTTAAAAAGTTTCTTATGTGCTCCACATGAAGGCTGCTAGGTAGCCGCCGACTAATTAGAGCGAGGGTGTACTCGCTCGGTGGGAGAATATGAGAAATTACAGCGAACACGTGCGTGGTAATTACCGCTCAGCTATCCTCGCTATTGCTGCGGATCCTATAATGAAATAATAATACTTGTTCTGGCACGTGAGGAGCTTTCTAACGTCAGTGGTAAGTGTTACTGGACAATCTCTTTATCACGCTTGAAATGTGTTACTTTCGATAAAATATTTAAAGGAAGAACTGTGAGTTATTATTTATAATAACAAACCTATGTAGATGTACGAGTAAATCACTAAGTATTAACGAAGTGAAGTTGTATGAAATTTCCGGTTTAAAGTTCTAGCTCTACACATAGGTATAAAAAGACTTTAAATTTAAAGCATACCATTTATGTCAGCTGACGTGCAGGACTATGAATGGTGTACATATGATATCAGCAAAAAAAGGATTCTAATTTTAAAAATGTTGCGTTTAGGGTTCTGTAAATCATAATGAAACAACGGAACCCTTATAGGATCACTTTGTTGTCCGTCCGTCCGTCTGTTTGTCTGTCCCTTTATCTCGAGAACGCGTGGAGTTATCAAGTGGAAATTCAAACCATATACTCCGGTCTACAGTCCCTTAAAAAAACTAAAAACTAAATTTCTAAATTAACTTAACAAAATATACGACCGTTCATGCCGCAAAATACGTATATTTCGACACTCTCAAGGAAATCAAAATTTATAGGGTATTTTTCGTTGACCTGGAACAATTTTACTATTAAATTTGACAAGTAATACCGTCTTACCAACAAATATAAGGCAAAATCTGAAAACTATACATTTGTAATTAAATCATAAAATAAAGTCTTTATTTAAATTACCTATAAGTTTGTATAGAACCCTCGGTAGACAAGTCCAACTCGCAATTATCCGATTTTTAATGGATTTCTTCCTCCTATATTTTGACATATTGTATAACAGTTGCAATTGCTTACAACTACGTTCACTATGCGTTTTTGGTTTGGACGCGACGCGTCGCCACGTCGTGTCCGCGGCAAAACCTTTTCACGATTTGGTGAAGTCAAACCATTCAAAACAACCAAATGACCTATTTGCACTGCCTTAATAAAAATACATACAACTCATACATATTTATGTATATTAAACACAGCAAACAAGTCCCAATTCAGTGTAATTACATCTTCGTTAGGCGTTATTGTATCACTCTGCTGGTTGCGCGACATATTTAGTGTGTTGCCACCCCCCGACAGCAAACTTACGCGATTATTATACTTACATACTGTGTGCTAATTGAGTTCTGCAGTGCCGGATATGGAGTAATTTTAATTAATTTGTAAACATTCTGCACCGACACATTTCTATAATTCAGTTTTTGTACTTGGATCTGCTTATATTTTATTAGTTTTCAAATAAATTAATCACGTTACTGTAAGATAAAGAAGTACACAATATATTAAATGTACATACATAAAAATAAAAATCACGCCGTTAACTTACTTAGGTAAAAGACATAAATCATTCCTTTTTCCCGTAGGGGTAGGCAGAGCCCAAGGGCCACTTTTCGCCTCCGTGAGAAACGAGACGTGATGGGTGGCGAACCACATCGCCGCCATTTTGGTTAATTAAATTGTATTGTAATTGTATTGTTTATATTAAAGGTACTGTAGTATATCTACAAATCTAACTTTGGGTACACCTACTTAGATACTCGAATTGTAATTTATTTTTTGCTAATGTCTGTTGCCCGGGCTATAATGCGCCCCCCGCCAGCGGATTATAGCCCCCCGGGCAAAAGAACACGGTGCCCACGGGGACGGGGGTCGCAAACCCACTGCTGTCATCTTTGGCGACGCCGCTGTACTCAATGGAAGTCCTAGTGCCCACACCCCGAACGTTCTGCGACTCCGAAGGATCTATCAAACCTATACCTACCTAAGACTACTTAAAACACGCTACCCATCTGTTTGATAGTTTATAGCACAAAATTACGTAGAGGTATAATACCCCTAATGACCCGTGGGGTGTCCGGGTAACAATAGCATTCCCGTTTCCTCCCGTTCACTGACCGTAAGAGCCGACTAAGGGAAAACAAGAAGACGGGCTCAGCATCTTTCTATTGGATTACCGGTAAGTGGTAAGGTATACTGTAATTCCCACAGTGGGGATTATAGCAACCCCTCCCTTCTTTGCTCAGCAGTCCTTCCTTCCTTTTTCAGCTGATGATGATGAGATACCGCCAATTACTTTTTTACTCAATAAGCCGTGCTAAATTGTATCAGAAAATTACATCAAGACGGGGTGAGGTATCGTTAAAGACAAAAGCGGAAACGTTGCTTAGTTATGCATAAACGGCCCTAGGGGCAGAACCAACACAGATATAATATTCAAATTCATTATAATATTAAAGGCGGCATTACTAAGGCTTGGGAGTTTGTAGAGCTCGTATTAATTCGTGATATAATTTATCACATCAATGCTGATCGCACTCTAGGGTATACCGATCGGTGCCTATCCTTTACCATTAAATTACTAATTAATATGTTTAGTTTATTGAGAATTTAAATTACTGAATCTATGTGTGTATGTATTTTAAGTACCTACTCAATGTTTCTTCTATTTACGCGAATACTACACATTGAAATCAAAATTTTATTGCGATATAATCCGCAAAAGTATTACAGTTTGATTTCAATGTATTTTATTACTATTGCTAAAATTGTGTAGATGGATCGGATTTGTCTTCACACCAAGCACACTCTAGAATCTTGCGAATGAATCCAATGAAGTCGGTTAAAAAAGATTCTTGATTGAAAAGAAAATATAACATTATAATATCAGGCAAGTAAAATTTATCTAATTTGCTATGATTAAAATTCTTCGGATTTCGGTTATGAGGCATCGAGGTATTATTATTAGTCAGTTATTGTCAGGCCTTGAAAGCCAATAAAATGTAATTACCTACAAAGACTGTTAGTAACATCTTAAAAGTAAATGTTATTTTACTTACGTTTCAATATGTACTAGATTTTTCTTACCGGAACATATGAATATATTTACTGTTCAGATTTTGATCTAAGAATTATTCTAAGGATTAATAAAAGAAAAACGGGGTCTAGGCATGTTATAAATTAAGTTGATAGGAACTGTACTAACACTAAAAGGAACCTTTTCCATATTTTTAAAAATATTATGCTATAAATTTTCATTTAGCATGTCATAAATATTTTTTTTGTTAGCGTTACACATTGAATAATTCACGGGTGGCAGATTTAGATGAAATTAATTGTACATCAACGGGCGTCCAACCGCAACATACATTTTCCATCAAAGGGTTTGCTCAGGAATGTTCCGCGGGGACCGTTATGAATGGACAATTGGGCGCTTTAAACTCTTTAGGCGCACGATAAAATAATATTTACCCGACTGCCCTAGAAGCAGGGTGTATGTTTTTGAGTGTATGTCATTCAGGTAATTCGACGTATATACCTAATCGTATGTATGTGTTTTAAGGTTCCATAATTAAAAGGTAACAAGGGCAAATTAAAAAAAAAAAACAAGATTGGAGAACGACCTCTGAAAATGACTTTCCTGCTCTATCATTAGACCCTGGTGAAAGTTACAACATATTCTTTAGAATCATCGGCTTAACATATGTACAATATTTCATGTACTTCGGACCAAAGCAAGTAATAGAAAATACCTTTTATATACCTAATATCCGTACGTTGATTTGGCAAAGGCCAAACGGCTTGACCGATTTTCATGAAACATACATAAGGACCATCTCGCTTAAAATGGCTTTTAAATTTTTAAAAACGCACTCAAATCCATCCACTCGTTATTATTATTTAATCGTATAGCATTTAATAAAATATCTTTTATTTTCTTTTAAATGGGGGTCGAAATGTGTCGTCTGAATTTTATAGGGACATATTGGGCATTTGCACAATTCAAAACGATTTTTGCTTTGGTTTATGTCACGTAGATTTTTGCTTAAAATAAAAAAATGACCTTAATGAAATTCCCCCTTATCTCCGAAGTTTGTGGAGAGAAAAATCTGAAATAATTATAAGTAAAAAAGTTTATCCATATTTTAAAGAAAAAATAAAACGATGTTGCTACGTAGTACAGTTTTTTAATAATCTTAAAAAAACTCGACAAAGAACTTAGTTTTGCAGTTTGGTTTTTCCTGCTATCTGAGGTGTTGATTTGTCTTCATTGATTTTAATGTATGCAGTTAGGTTAGTGTGATTGTCATCGTGTGACATAGTTACATAGTATGCAATGTAGCATCTTTGATAGCGCCCTCTACTCGCTTTTTTAATTTACGAAAACATTATTATATAGTTTTCAGTTACTAGAGTGGATTAGCTATTATATTGAAATACAAATTTCGTAAAATTGATATGCTAAACAGGAATTATTCTCTTTGAATCATTATATTTAATGCCATAAAATAACATTGTATGACAGCTTAAAGAAAATGAGTGTTTCAATGCAAAACAGAAAACAATAAGTAGCCGCGTGCGAGCGACAGCAGCACAGCTAGTGGCTGTACAATATCGATGATGTTCACAGAAATGGACTCAGTTGGTAGATGTAGTTAAAAGGACCACTATAATAATCCCATGTAGTGAAATTCTTTGACGCTTAAATTTACGAGCAATAATAACAATAAGTGGAGTAGATATATACAAACGAGAAAATCAATTGTTTAGGTATTATTAACTGTACATAGAATAGAATAGAATACTCTTTATTTGCACACCAAATTAAAACACACAGAAAAACTTACAAAAATAACTTAAATTAGGTACAAATGGCGGTCTTATCGCTAATAGCGATTTCTTCCAGACAACCAAAACTTTAAAAAGAAGAAACAACTATTTGGGTAGTTAGTGGTGTATATACCTTCGTACATATCTTAAATTGTACATCTTATAAACATTATATATATATACGTAGTACATTATATATACTTACATATATACGTAGTTATATATTACAGTATCTAATCGTAATTAATATGTATAAACATTAAAAAAAAAGTTAGAACAGTATCAGGAATTTATAGGCTCAGATAATGGTCTTTGACCATTTCTTTAAAAGACAGCAAGGATTGAGCACTTCTTATTGAAACAGGCAATGCATACATACATAGTAAAACTGAACTTGAAAAAAAGAGTATATCATTCAAGAAGTATGTGACAAAAAATGCTACATTATTCTTTTTTGTGTGTGTTTCAATGATATTGCTGTTTATATCTGCGAACGTCCACCTTCTAATATATAATAAAGTGTATAACTAAACACTTGAAATATCAGCTGATAATGTGTAGATTGTTACATACAATACAACCTCACTTAATAAGCATATTATTATCTCTTATAGACTTAGAGGAGATACCACTGGAGAGAGCATGATGCGCTAACCCCCTCTGCCAAATTTTTGGTCATATGGTCAGGTCATTCTTTATTTGTGTGCGTGTATTTTTGAATGTGTTGCCAGTTTATTATAGTGTGGGTACGCGTGAAAGTGTATCTGTGTGTGTTTACTTCGCCTCCCGCACCCCGCAAAAGTGCCACGAAAAATTTGTTCGGGGAATCGACGCGATACTAACTCCTTTGGTACTTTCTCTGAGCTTATAGATTAGATTGAAAAATTCCTCAGAATTTATAGTTAGGGTTTCTTATTATAGTTACGTACATAGGTACGTTCATATTTTCATCTTATATTGCTGACCTGACTCATTAAGAATAACTTTTCTTCTTCTCAGCAATAATATTTAATTGGATTCAGAAGTTAAATTAACTTAAAAAGACCAATCAAACTTCCAAAAGAGTTCATCGCGAGTCCATTGTCTCTTGGGCCCCGCAGTAGCCACCGCCGCTCCAGCCCTGTTCAGGGGTGCGATTAAAGCGTGCAAATTGTTTTATAACAATAGCGGTCCGTTAGCATCACGTTCTCTAAGGAAACCGGCAAATCGTTTGCCCGTTCTTAATAAATAAATTGTCGACTGTAAACAGTTTTTTTTATTTAACCTAGTGACGACACTAGCTAGAAGTTTGCCTGATAGTTAGCTGCATCACTGCTGCATTGCTGCTCATTTCTGATTTAAATCCCTTGGGTACGCCAATGTCCACTTTATGTGGGATTTCCAATTGGAATTACCAAATAATCTGAGGGCAATCCAAATAACATTAAAAATAATAACAATAATGTTGTCTTTTACTTACGCGAATATTACACATTAACTACACATTACCGCGATATAATCCGTAAAAGTAGTTTGATTTCAATGAATAATAACAATATTTTCATGAAGCGATACACTTATGCAATATAAGTACATATTTTTGTTGTTTTTATGTTTATTAAATGATACAAAGATCTTTATTACTCTTATAACGTTTCATCTTACTTCAAAATACTATTTTTTATAATAATTATTGTTTAAGTTTAAAGTTATTAAACCTTAAACTTAAATACTTATTAGTAAATGCGCTGCCGATACTTATATAACAGCAGCGCAGCTACAATATAAGAAAACGTGTATTCAATTTCATAACTCTGCTTTCTTTTTATCATATTTTTAATCAAGAACTAGCTGACCCACGCAGCTCCGCCCGCGCTGTGTTTACGTTAACTAAACTTTCAATAATATACATTCGCATAGAATACAAGACCTCCTTTTTTAAAGTCGGTTAAAAACTTGGATCCACTTTGTACTTGCCCTCCGAAGCACGGAGACGTTTAATTCAAATGGCGTTAATCGGTCACCCATCTATTTAATGGCCTTACCTAACATTGCTTAACCTGATCGATTTCCAAACATTGTTAACAACTGTCTATGAGTGTTCCCTTACAAATATTAATTATAATTATAATGAAAAATTGTTCAAATCGGAGCAAGCGTATAACCAAGTACACATTTTGACTTTAGTCCCCTCTCCCAAGGGAACCGTGCCGAATGTCGGGATAAAAAGTATCCTATGTCCTACCTCGGAGCCTATTAACTCAAATCATGCCAAGTTTCGTTTCAATCCATCCAGTAGTTTCGGCGTGATGCTCAGCCGAGATACAGACAGACAGACAAAAAAAAAATTGGCTTTAGTATCGGTTATAGAATAATCCAAACATAATTTTCAAAATATCTTCAATGTACAGAATTGGACCTGTTACAGTTTTATTATAAGTATGCGTAAATGCGCCGCTAATGTTACAGCCGCCGCAGCCACAATTAAGAAAATATGTGTATACAATAATTTCGTAACTGTACTCACTGATTTAACATATTTTTAATCTTCATCACCATGATCGTCAGCCAAAATACGTCCACTGCTGTACAAAGGAAGGAGGGGTTCCCATAATGACCACACTTGGCAGGTGTTTTGGGATCGGATAGCTTTAAACTACTTACGAAATTTTAGATAGCCCAATGTGTAGCAAGATAGCTAAAAAAAATCCCTACCTACCATAGTTAAGACTTACAAATGGCGCCTTCTCAAAGCATCAGTATAACAACTGCGTCAACAAACGGGACGCGCGAAACATTTTTCCCTGTTTTTATCTTGAAAGCCGAAACGCGGAAAGCTCGCAACGACCATTAATCAGATGTCAACACACATGTTCCCGTATTGAATGAGCCGCTCCTGAACTTACGTAAACCACGGTAAAAGATAGTAGCAATGAGAAATGTGTCACTTTGGCTCGATACGGAATCTTTCAATTGTGCATTTTGTGCTTGAAAACATTCCAGACAGACTGAGACAGATGACTGGGTCGAGTATTTTCCTGAGGCAAAACTACGCAAAAATAGGTACCAAAAAACAAAAACTAGACTCTAAAGAACTGAAATAATAATAATAATAAATTACCTACGCCTACGTACTGTCACGTAACGGATGGTTTAGAGTAGGGTAGAGAGAACCCGGAGACCGCTACTAAGACAGGTAGGTACCTAAGGGGGAAGTAGCAATAAAAGAATGAGAACTCAGGATTTACAATAACACTATAATTACAGATAAAACGTTTACAGTTCTCTAAAGATACGCAGTTCGTTTCACCGGGTCAGGAACGCGGACACTTATTAGCGTAAGATCACGTAACTTGCTCGCAAAGATTCCTGGGCGCAGGGAAGCCTGGCGGCGTGCCTAGATGGCACAGCCGTAGACGCCGGCAGGTTCAGCACCGGCCACGACAGTCAGCCAGCAGGCTGGCCGATGAAATGGGGTGTGGGCGTCAGCACGCCACAGCAGCAGCACCCGTAGATTCGTGGCCTCTGGCGCAGTGGCGGTCCGAGAGGGGGGGTCGTAGGGGTCATGACCCCCCCCAAAATCTCAAAATAGTACTAGTCAAATTGACCAAATTTAACTTCCTGCTTAAAATGTCTACACAATTATATCAAATAATATAATTTTGAAAAACTTGGTTGAGTACAACAGTTAGAAGTGAGACTGAAAAGTTTAGCTCATCTATATATTCTTCGGATGACCTCTTTGTCGAAGTTTTATTCCTAGACCTATTTATCTGTCCAAGGTAAACAAAGTGGTCTACAAAATCGAGTGTAACGTTCCCAACGACTACATAAACTTACTTACGAGCTTTTCCATAAACTCTGCCATAATGACCATAATATCATCGGCAAAACGAAGGTGAGGGAGGAAATCGCCATTGATGTTGATGACCAATCCGTTCCAGTTCAAGAGCTTAAAAATATCTATCCATCTACGGATATACTTACCTTTTTTGTTGATGTGAGGGCGGAAACCTTCAAAAGGTATCTGGTCTCCGTAAGGGCCGGGTTAGTGGGGATTTTTTATGTCTGGGATGTCGTCGGTGTCGTCGGGTTTGTTTGGCTCTGGTGTCCTGAGCTGAAGTGCCAATGGGTTTCCGTGTCAAAGTGTATTAACTCTCCGTAAAACCTAGCGAGCTCTCTAAATATCTTCGGTATTGATGAGATGACACAGTGTCAGCAATGATCAAGCTTAAGGTCAAGACGAATTTTTCGCAAACACTTTATTATAGACTTCGTTTCGCTCAATTGCGTCCGTCCTTAATACATGCCGGATTATTCGAAGACTAGTCGTGTCGCAGTACTTAATTATGAAATTCGTCTATTGACTTCGGTATATTCCAACATAGCTGCCAAGTTGAACTTTGGAGTCATATCTCCGTTCAATTTCTGAGGCTTTTTACTATGTAGGGTCTTAAAGAACTAGGATCCCACTGTGTGGACAGTTTACACCAATCCATTGTTTAACTCATTCACAGTTTCGCAATCAGCTATTCACTGGAAGCGATTGTGTAGTTAGAGTTGAAAGTTTTTGGGGTTCTATATTTGAGCGGAACCCAGTCGGAGCGTGGACTTCATCATAAGAAAACGGTGATCGGTACCGGTTTTCTCCCTGCCGATCACAGAGAGATCATTGAATGCTTCTTGGCCATCATGATGATGAAGTTGATCTCATTTTTGATCGAACTATCGGAGCTTATCTGCATCCAATTCCTATATGGTTGCTTCTTGAATAATGAGTTCATATCATAGAGTCCCTTCTTCTCCATGAAATCGACCACCCTCTGGCCCTACCCATACGAGCTCACTCTCAACTCATCGACATTCTGGGTGCCTATATTCATATTGAGGTTGCACATAACAATAGTGTAATTTATGTTTTAGTGTTATATACCTATGGACTGATAATCTTTTTTTTTATTTTTTTTATTCAACATAAGCTAGTGCTTGACTGCAGACCCACCTGATGGAAAGTGGCGACGCAATCGAAGATGGTAAGGCACACTAGCTTATTAAAAGCCTATTCACTCTAGCCTTGAAGACACCCACATTATAATCGGCCGGGAAAACCGACGCAGGCAAACTGTTCCAATCCTTAGCTGCCCTCAATATAAACGAAGAGGCAAATCGTTTAGTCCGGACTGAAGGCACTTTCACCACCTAAGGGTGTGTATGCGCAGTGCGTCTCGACGTCCGATGATAGAAGGGGGATGGTGGAATCAAGTCATGCAGTTCCTGTGCACACTCTCCAAAATGCATCTTGTAGAATACCGAGAGGCTGGCTACTAGCGCCTGTGCTCTAGGCTTTGTAGATTGGCTTCTACTAACCCAGTATCACCAATCAGCCTCTTAGCACGCCTCTCCACAGAGTCCAAAGCAGCTAGATGGCATTTTGCAGCACCGGCCCATATATGACTACCGTACTCCACACACGACCGGACTTGCGCTTTATACAACATCAGAAGCTGTCCCGGTGTGAAGTACCGCCGGACCTTAGCTAGGACACCCAGCTTTCTTGCAGCTACTTTGGCTTTGGACTCAATGAACCGCCCAAAATTTAGGTTTGAGGAGACTTCAACTCCCAACAACTGAAGGCGGTCGGTGTATTCCAAGGATGCATTCTGAAAAGTAGGAGCCAACTTACACGGACTCCTTTTGGCGGTGAACAGACACGCTTGTGTTTTGGTGGCATTAAATCTCACAAGATTGGCATCGCCCCATTCGGAAACTGCCTTAAGTGTGAGATTCGCACGCTCTACCATGGCCTCTCTTTCGGACTGGATAATATCCTTACCGGCCCGAGTACCCGGCAGATATCTTTCCACAACAGTGCTGTCATCTGCATACCCATAGATACCGGGTATCATCAACAGATCATTAATGTGCAGCAGGAAGAGGGTTGCGGAAAGAACGGATCCCTGAGGAACTCCGGCATTAGTTATCATCGGCTCCGATGAGCAGCCGTCAATAACAACTCGGAGAGACCGTTCACTCAGGAAGTCCTTTATCCAGCCGATCAGACCTGGGGATAAGCCGTACGCTGAAAGCTTGCTTATCAGGCCAGCGTGCCAGACTCTATCGAAGGCCTCCTCATACATTCATTCTAGTTCATCGTCTCCCTCTACAGTCAGCCTCTACTTCATTCATCGTCAGGGTCTACCGAGGTCGGCGCGTATACCTGTATCCGTATGACCTTCAGCGAATACCATTCGGTTATTCTGCGTATAAGGTATGCTACCATGCTCGACACACTATCGACCTTTATCACGTTGTTTATACGGACTTACGGACAAGAAACCCAACACGGCCCTGGGATTGCCGGTCTCCTACCACCAACCAAATTAAGTCTTCGTATCGCGTCCCTCTTGTCGGATTTGAGATAATTATTTTCCAGCTCGACAATCTTTCCGTCGGTCCTTAGCGTGCGGATATTTTGTTGCCGGGGCCAAAGTTGTTGGTGGTGCTTTGGAACTTGCTCCACCGTTACTGCTCCCGCTAACAAAGTGAAGAGTAAAGCTGAACTGCCGGAATAGGAGACCGGATACAAATGTTGTCTATGATTGTGAAAGGGGGAGGGGGGGAGAGCGAAGGCGGTCTATCGATTGTAAATTCATACTTAAATGTATATAAACACCGGGAAATACGCCCAATTACGTAGCAGCCAGGGTCTCTACTAACGGACCCGTTGACATGACCCCCCCCAAAATCGTTGGCTGCGACCGCGCCTGCTCTGGCGTAGATAATGGCCAATTCCGGCTCAAGACCTGGTTCAGCTCGGCCTCCGGTCTTGCGACTTCAGAGTCTCGACCCTCGACTCTAGGCTGTAGACCTCAGGCTTTCCACTCGTCTCCAGACTCCAGACCCAGCCTTCAGACTCAAGACTTCCGACTGACGTTTTATTTCTCTCCCTGCCACTTGACAGCTCCTTGTCTAAATTTAAATTTTTAAAATGTATTAAAAATAAATACAAATATTTATAAAAAAGATGAGGTATGACAATGGAGGTTGATATATGAGGAATGAAATGAGGTGATACACTACAGTACTTACGTATCAGGCCATCTTCATCAGCCGTAAAACGGCGACTGCTGAACATAGGCCTCCTCTCGATTCGTATAGATTGGTGTCGATTCTCTTGTTCATCTGACTAAACTAAACTACACTAAAATATATACTTTTAGACTTTCGCGTTCCATTATCAAACTTTATTCTAATCTTTATTCTGTGAGTGTAGTGTGTAGTGGGCTTACAAGTGAAAGAACGGGGGTAGACGTAGATATTTCTGCCTCGCGCACGGAGCCGTCTCGCTGAACCAGTCTGCTTGTGACCACGGCTGGTGCAACCCGGCCGAAACGTCAAGCCAAAATATAAGGTAAATCGCGTTAATTCCCGATTAGAATAAAGTTACACTAAAATAATTCTTAAGTTTAGAAAATCATTTATCCTATTCTGTTGTTCATTGAAACTAAATTTAGTCATCACTTAGTTTGATTTTGACAGTTACTAAATTGAGTTGATAGTGAGGTTTTCATTGGTCGAATTGTATTACGAGAAAACAATTATCTTGTTCATATGACTAAACTAAACTAAAATAATTCTCCGGAAAAGATAACGGTACTTACCTAGGTAGATAATTGTTTGATTCAATAATTTGAGCTTGAAATAGGAATAACAAGAACTTGTTAAATGTACAATATACAATTTTTTATACGTTTGGGAACGAAGCCTTCATTTAGGTAGATTTCATCTAAAGTATTAATAAAATGTATGACTCCCAGATTTGGGAATTCAAATTTTTTTTTTTTAACTTCTCGGCTACTTCGAAGGGATTTGAAAAATCCAGCTATAAACTTTCCAGCCTTATTTTCCGCAACCACATAACATATCCGTCCATCCTGCTACAAATATTGCAGTGTTTAATACTTTAAATTAAGATTGTTTATTTTAGTCGACATCATTTAGATACCCAATATTTTGGTCTGATTTTAGTTTGAAGTTTCTAATATTAGGGGTTACGTAAACTATGCACAACAGAATAGCAAAATACCTTTAAAACTAAGTTGAGTACCTAACTAAAACCAATTATAGTCTATCAAACTATAATTTAGTTTAATTCATGGATCTCTGAATAGGAATCATCGTTTGACACGACTAAAATTAAAATTTAGACTAGTTTAGTCTAGCGTGTAACAACAGAATCGGCACCAATATCGTCAACCCACTAAGCAGAACACCTGCCTATGCTCCGTCCTGCACAAGGCATAATAATAATACGTAATCTACTTCCACGCACATTTAAAAAAAAATCTGTAAGCCCAAAGTACACAGGCACATATAAGTTTAAAAAACATTCATAAAAACTTTGGAGACATTTTCTACGAGTGCCCGTTTGTGTTGAAAGTTAGACGCTTGACTTAATGTAAAAGCAGTCGTGAAGAGACGCCTGCTTTGTCTTTGGAACAAAGGAACAGATATGAAGACGTCGCGTAAACTACACTGATCTCTTGTAATTGAAGTTCATCTTTTGGATAATCCACATTAATTCTAATGCGTAAGCGTGTAATATTCTGCAGGTTTAAACATACTTACTGCCTTCACAAGCGCAAAATAATATGAATTCTAATGAAGTCACTTTTTAAAATCGATTTGTTTGATTGTCGGAGCCGTTTACTATTATTAATTACGACATAAATGATATCAGATATATCAATAATGAATTGGCTATCTGTGTATTAAGTATTAATTAGCTTGAGTGTCGAAATAATCGGATTTCAAAATATGGATTAATGACAATTAACTATTGTACGCAGGAATTTACTGGAAATTGTAGCCTCTTAGGCATAGATTCTTTGCTTTATATTGAACAAGATCGATTCCACTTATAGATTAAATATAACTATGTACATATAATAAGAAAAAAATAAATCTTTGGTTTCCAGAACTTTTAACAGGACATTTATGCAAAGGAGATGTTCCATTTTGGGCCAACACTATGTACACTACATGGAAAAATTGGAAAAACATAGGAGAGTTTCATAAAAATACTTATAAATTAATTTGAAGCAGAGTACAATTGTACATAAATGATTACTTATGGAGTTATTTAATATGTCCACCCTGTTTTTAGGGCAGCCATGACAGTTGCGTTTGACGTTGGTTTACTACTTGACAGTTAATGTTAATGTTGTTATGTGACTTTCGTAATAGATTGTTTACGCATGGAGTACATATTGTATTTCGGAGTTTTTAGTGATTATTTATGTTTACGGACATTAATTGACTGTTTCTTTCTTGACACGGGGCTTTACTGTATTGATTATCGCCTGTGATTTGGATTGGAATCCGTCCGTCAAAATCAAAATCCGTCAAAATGACATTTTAGTTACGTATTTCCGATCCATCATATTATTGTGTGGTGTTGCTACAGTACTATTATATTCTCTTTGGTGTTGCTCTCCTTGACCAAGATATGTTAACTGTACAATAAAACGAAGCAATATTAAAAAAAGAGAACATTACAAAACAGTTACTATATTGCATAGTTATATATTCATATAGTGTACATGGTGTTGGCCCAGTTTACTTTTAATAATTCATAGTTTTAAACACTGTTTTAAACGGATCATTTCATGGCGATTGACAATCATGTTTTGACTCACGGGTTTACTGCCAGGATGATTAATTACATATGTCTTTCCGATATTTCTCGATTTATTTTTCGGAAAGAAATAATTAATCATCCTGGCCATCGATTTAATATATAAACTAGATAAACATTCACGAACAAAATTACATCTAAAATGTGGTCGCGGAGATTGCAAACTTATCTGTGCTGGTGGCGGAAACGTGAACTAACGATTTTTTAATGATAATGACTTGTAGTTTGACAGTTTCATATAGACAGTAGCGACACTCCTATCGGCAAAAATAAATTTGTCAGGATGTGGCTTGTAAAGAAATAGCGACACAAGGGCGCTATTTCTCGCTACCACTTTTTGAACCGTGACACCAAATCTAGTTTATATATTATATCGATGATCCTGGCAGTAAACCCGTGAGTCAAAACATGATTCATAGTTTTGTCTAAATTTTGCGTAATAAAAACATAAAAATTATTTTCTCAAAATAAAACCGCCGTTTCATCACTTGTGTGCACGTATCGACAGCTTAGAGTTAACTATTTAGAGCAACCATTTCTTTTAAGTAGATAAGCTACGAATTATTAAATAAAAAACAAAAAAAAATGTTCAGTATGGTGTTATATGCCCTAGGATAATACCTAGTTGCCCATCCATGTCAAAAGTCAGCTATGACCTATTCCGACGACCGGGAAGGTCGTGTTGGTTTTTCGATTTCGCCAATCGTGGTGAATCGTGAGAGTAAAGGAAAATAGAGTGCAATTTTCTCTTTGCAAGCACTTGCACACTATAATAACTTGCGCGAAAATGGAAAGATTGGCTGCTCTGGTCATATCGGGCAGCCGAAAATGTTTAATTGCTAATTAGGGTCATTATAACTAAACTAAAGCCCTGTGTGGTCGCTTTGAATATCTTTACGATGTTGATACCTAGACGATGTTAATATGTAGTAGGTAGAAATAATAATCAGTCACAAACGTGTTGCTCATCTCGCTAAATAAGTTGTATAACTTAAAATACACAAATCAATTCAATTACCCAAGGAAAAATAGCACTTGTTGATGGTAATTTTTTGAAGATGTGTAGTTAATTCAGCGATCATCATTTGCAGCGGCCTTAACGGCGATATTATGTAACGATAATATTGCATATATGAATAAATACACTATTCTTGCCCTATACTGTCATTTCCTATTAACTGTAGTTTCGGTATCAGTATTGTTATTTTCTTCACTCATCTCTGCTTCTATCTACCTATTATATTATGTACTTACCTAATATATCTATCTATATTAATATTGATTTTAAAGTAAGACAATTTTTTTTTTATAAAAAATACGCTAAGCTCTGCTAGTGTTAGTGAATTTGCAGCCAGTGATGGAAACGCATATAAATTAATACATATATAAGTGACTTAACAACAGCCTCATTCATAGGTCGCTGGCGGATTTTATAATTTTCTTACTATAACATCAGTCCAAATGTAGAGCCAATCCTACAATGTCAAATTTTGAATTTTAAGAAGTAAAAATTATTAAAATTAATACATATTCTAAAAAATACAAATAGCAAACAGTCCGCAACAGTAGTGGTATGTTAAATACCAGCGTTTTGTCAGCGAAGTTAATAATTGTTTGTCCGGCAAGGGACCGAACCCGAAACGAAAAGATCACAGCAACCGCGGTTGCGACCACCGAAATGTTTAACTCAATTAGCCAACTTCTGCCGAAAACACCGCAAGTTTGGTGTTTTGAGATGTTTATTAAATTGCTTAGTTACTTAATGACTTCGCACTCCTTAGTATCTACAAGTATATCTACTGTTAGACAAGAAAACCAAAGTCAACAATATCGTCGGGGCACCTCACTTACCCTATTGCCGATTGACGTGTGCACTTAATACTCGTAATTAGTCGGTGGCAATTATATTTTATACAATCGATATGCCATTAGCGCACGAAAAGTGAAACAACAAAATTCACCCAATTTGGGTGAACTAACAGTAAGTCGGTACAATGTAACGATCGTGACGAGTGCCTTTGAAAATCAAGTAAAATGCCTTTATGCGTATTTAGAAAGTCCTGTACAAAAGTAAATAATAAGGAAAGGATATCATAGGTACCTTAACTATGAGAAAATACTTTATTTATTTGAGCAACAATTTTTGCCGCGCATTAGTAGGATATAACATAAGTACTCGTATATCCTATATACATATAACATACATAGGGGTATGTGGTGTAGACTTCGGGCACGCTTTGTCCGGTGAAGCTGTAATGGCCATCTGCGGCCAACAGCGTCTATCCACCCAAAAAAAAAACTACGGGCACTGCTTGTTATTCGCGCCACGCATGTGTGTTTGTGAAAAGAAATAATTATCTTGATTAAATCAAGATCAATATTTTTCTACTTTTTATCTAAAACTATTTATTATAATTATTACCTCTACCCATGTAGGGTAGAGGTAATAATTATAATAAATTTAGGTATCACAGTTTTCTGAATTAGTGAGGTACAAGTAGAATGTCATAATTAAACCATGAAATAGGAGAAAAACTCTTAGGATTTCTCTTGTTAGTAAAATAAGTACAATCACAGACGACCTCTATTTAGCTGGGTAATATAATTAACTTGCACATTACGACACGAGAGCTTGTTTCTTGCAGAGAACTTATAAGGATTTTTGTGAGGTTAATTAATTTCCGTCAGAAATAGGTCAATAATGTTTTAATTAGTACAATTCGTTCCTAGAACCTAAAGAAATAAAATATGTCTACTATGTGTATTGTACATATTTTATATCTAAAATAAATAGTATCAGAAATAGTTACGATCAACATAAAGGTTTATTAGTATAAGGTTGCTGCAAGTGCATTGCGATCCCTTCGGAGTCGCTGGACGTTCAGGGTGCGGGCCCTAGGACGTCCATTGAGCATGGTGGCGACTCCGAGGAGGACGGCGGCGGGGTTGCGACCCCCGTCCTCATGAGCACCGTGACTGGTTCCCGGGGGCTAAAATGCGCTCCCCGGCGGCAGGCTCAAAGGCAAGGCACTGAGGGGCCCCTGGTGCAGATTCCACGGGAGAGCTCTGGGGTCCCCCACTCTCATGTGCCGATGCGACAGCCGCGGAGGTTTTAGTGTATAAGAACCACGTACCCCGTAGACCCACATACCCTGGTCGAGCCCCACAGCTCCCGGGGACTTTTGGAAGGTTTCCCCGCGTCAAAAAAAAAAGGTGCATTGGGATCGTTGTGCTGTATCCCTTGTTTTCCTAACATGTTAGTGCGCCTTACCCAGGGGCGTAGCTACCGCTTTATCAGCCGTATCAATGATACGGGGCCCCCGGGCTACAGGGGCCCCGAACCTGTGCAAGCAACATTTCGTAACATCCATGTTCTCACATAATCTCTTAGGCCGTACCTTCATTTGGGCCCCCTAACAACTTTTGATACGGGGCCCATCTAAGGCAAGCTACGCCACTGGCCTTACCATTAAGTATCCACCACTTATTAATCGGGTAAAATCGCGGTAAATCATTAGCTGTAATGAGTAACATAATCATCAACAGCCCAAACACGTCCACTGCTGAACAAAAGGCCTACCCGTTAGAAGTCAGGGTTTGCCATAATTCCCACGCTTGACGGGCCTCTTGGAGATCGCAGTATAGTTGGTAAGTAATCCAATAGAAGAAAGCTTCTGCCCGTCTTCTTGTTTTCCATACGTACGGACACCCAGCGGACGGAGACGGGAGTGTAATCAGTGGCGTGCACTGAAAGCTGGCAAAAATATCTGCGAGTTGTTTATGCTTTATGCTATTTGTTCGTGTTCCAGCACAAATATCCTTAAATTAACCAATATTACAAACATATCAATTTACATTTAATAAAATTACGTTAATTCATGTCCAAATTAAGATTTTTTTAAAGACTGTACTGAAGTATTTTTGTCAGTATGGATCCGCTGAATAAACTTATTAATGTTTTCAAATGCAAATTAATATGTCTATAGTATTTGCTTGCTTATGGATATTTGAAATGGTACAATAACATACTTAAAATAGGTGAAACAAGCCAAATACATTTTTTTGCCTACCCTCTGTGCACGCCACTGTGTGTAATATACCCGGATACCCCACAGACAGTCACATAATAACGTTTTTATTTTACTAAAACCTTCTTACAGGTGTATAGAATTCTTCACTGAAAAACTCACTAGAATTTGTAAATATACATACTATGGGTCCAATTCAAGAAGAATCCTTATCAGAATTGTCAATCATTAGCCCACGTCTCTAAACTTTACCGCCTGCTGGGCATGGCCGTGACTGGTTACCATACCATACCATACCGTTACCATTTCATACCAGCGCCTCAGGAATACCTATTAGAAAATTGGAAAATTAGATTAGTGTTCACAAATATCTTACAACTCAGACAGAACATCGTATTTTTATTACAATCAAAGTATGGCTGCCTGTGGAAAATGTACCTAATGCTGAAACAGCACTATAATCACAACATGGCACAAACGTAAAAAAATCAAACGACACTAAGCCCACTTTCGCTAAGTTGAAAGTGAACGGAAATACTTCTTTGGAAAAATATCTTCCATTTCGAGGTAAAATGGAAGCAATTTCGATAAAAAGAAACAAAGGGGGTGCGTATGACATATTTCGTCAATATCGTGAAAGCTACACAGCTATTTCGTAAAATGAAAGTGCTTGATACGCCAACGTCTGATTTAGATATAGATCGTTCGAATACGTACGTAGTTTTTTATGCGACACTATTTAAGGTGTTCAAAGTCTTAAAAATATTGTCATAAAGAGAGTATTTTAAAGTTTTTTTAGGGTTCCATACCTAAAAGTTGAAAAAGGAACTCTTATGGTGAGACTTCGTCTGTCTGTTACACCTATATATTTCAGAAACCACTGACGCTATCGATTTGAAACTTGGAATGATTTTAGATCTTACTTACCGAACCTCATCGCAAATGAAAAAAAATATTTTAGGTACCTACCTAGGTAGTCCCTTGCACAAGAGGCCTGCCAATTAGGAATAATATCTCCTTAATACCTCGTTTATACGGATATTTGACTGGATATGTACACATAATATTACATATATTGATTACTAGCTGACCCACGCAGCTCCGCATGCGCTATTTTTAGACATTCGCATCGAATACATAACCTCCTTTTTTATAGACGGTTAAAACTGGGACCCACTTTTTACTTGCTCTCCGAAGCACGGACCCGTTTAGTTCAAATGGCGTTAAACGGTTACCCATCTATTTAATGATCTTACCTAACGTTGCTTAACCCGATCGTTTACAAAACCTTGATAACAATTCTCTATGAGTGTTCTCTTACTAATATTTATTATAATTATGAAGAAAAATTGATAAAATCGGACCAAGCGTATAACCAAGTACCCATCTTGACTTTAATCCCCTCTCCCAAATGAACCGTGCTAGATTACGGGATAAAAAGTATCCTATGTCCTACGTCGTAGTAAGATCTCAAATCGTGCTAAGTTTCATTTGAATCCATTCAGTAGTTTCGGCGTGATGCGCAGCCGTGAGACAGACAGACAGACAGACAGACAGACAGACAGACAAAAATTAAAAAAAAATTATTTTCGGCCTCAGTATCGGTTATAGAATGCCCTCCAAATATAATTTTCAAAATATCTTCAATGTACAGAATTGGACCTGTTACAGTTTTATTATAAGTATAGATTAGTTTCTCGAACTAGATATCCAACAAAACAATATCTACGTGACAAATCCGAGCTAATAATCGGCCCTCGTTATCCGCACATGACCCTACCTCCGACCTGCTTTGATGATATTTGCTATTGGGAAACGGGAATGTTTTGATCTTTATGTAGGTTTATTTGAAAACGAAATGAGACATATGTTTTGATTAACATTGCGAACAAATCGATCCATACTTTAATAAACTTTATTTCGGGGATACTCTGGTGGAGTAGGTACAACAGCCCCAAATTTATCATTTTTTTTTGACGCGGGGGAAATCTTCGAAAGATCCCCGGGAGCTGTGGGGCTCGACCGGGGTATGTGGGATTCTTACCCACCCCGCGGCTGTCGCATCGGCACATGAGAGGGGATCCCAGGGCTTTCCGGTGGGATCTGCACCAGGATCCCTCAGTGCCTTGCCTTTGAGCCCGCCGCCGGGGGGCGCATTGTAGCGCCCCGGGAACCTGACACGGTGCGCATCGAATACATAACGTCCTTTTTTATGGTCGGTTAAAAACTGGGGCCCACTTTTTAGTTGCTCTCCGAAGCACGGACCTGTTTAGTTCAAATGGCGTTAAACGGTCACCCATCTATTTAATGACCTTACCTAACGTTGCTTAACCCGATCGATTACAAAACCTTGATAACAACTCTCTATGAGTGTTCCCTTACTAATACTTATTATATTATAAAGAAAAATTGATAAAATCGGACCAAGCGTATAACCAACTACCCATTTTGACTTTAATACCCTCTCCCAAAAGAACCGTGCTAGATTACGGGATTAAAAGTATCCTATGTCCTACCTCGTGGTAAGATCTCAAATCATGCCAAGTTTCATTTGAATCCATTCAGTAGTTTCGGCGTGATGCTCAGCCGTGATACACAGACAGACAGACAGACAGACAGACAAAAATTAAAAAAATTACATTTTCGTCCTCAGTATCGGTTATAGAATGCCCTCCAAATATAATTTTCAAAATATCTTCAATGTACAGAATTGGACCTGTTACAGTTTTATTATAAGTATAGATAAGGCATGGCTAAGTCAGCAATGACCCAGCTCAATAGGATATGGAAGGACAGTAACATCTCACGGAGAACAAAAATGCACATTGTCCACGCACTTGTCTTCACCATTTTCCTATATGGCTCAGAAACTTGGGTCCTGAAAGCCGCTGATAGACGTCGCGTTGACGCTTTTGAGATGTGGTGCTGGCGACGTATGCTGCGGATACCCTGGACTGCTCGACGCACAAACCTGTCCATATTGAAAGAGCTGGGACTAGACAAAAAACCTCGACTCTCAGTGATATGTACGAAGCGAGTTCTCCAATACTTCTGCCACATAGTCCGAAGGCAGCCTGGCAATTTGGAGAAGCTGCTAGTTACCAGAAAGGTAGAGGGGAAGAGATCGAGGGGTAGAAGTCCTATGAGATGGGCAGATCAAGTGTCCGAATATCTGGACATTCCCTTGAGTACAGCGATCCACACAGCCGAAGACCGACAACAGTGGAGGACCTCGACAGAGTCGGCAGTCGTTAGGAGTCACGATCCTCAGCAATGGAGGACCGACTAAGGAGGAATATAATAATATCAATGTGAAGAGATATTAAAAAATTGCTGTAACCTTCGCCTTAAAATATGGGCGAAAGCTGTCTTGAGAATTGTGTTAATATTATTTAAAAAGCGAATATACACACATCAAAAGTGTCTAGGGATCAAGCATTTTTAAGCGGATTTCTTGAGATTGAGATGTGGCTTTGTAATAAATTTATGATTTTATAAATTTATATGGATCCTTTTTGGTGCATTTCATAATTTGAATCAGGAACTGTGAATCAAATTCGAGTAAAAGATGAAAATCAGCTGTCAATATTTTCCCTATAAAAACATACAACGCATTGAAGACATTATTAGTGCTACTGTTTCCCTACTACTGATTAAAACCAACGTTATTATGGAGCGGCGACGTCATTTAAGCAGGGAAGAAATGCTCAGAGCCGTGGGAATGATAGAAGCTGGTTCCCGGCAACGTACTGTGGCTTTAGCTCTGAATACAAGTCAGAGTGTTATCAGTCGACTTTGGACACGTTACCGAAGCACTGGTACCGTGGCTGAGCGCCATGGAGGACGGTATCGCTGCACCACACGGAGACAAGACCGATATATTCAAATCTTAACTCGAAGAGCTCCAACAATAACTGCCATGATGTTAGCCGTGAGGCTTCATCACTCTTCAGGGAACTTAATTAGCGACCAAACAGTCAGAAACCGCTTGCATGAAGTGAACCTTCATTCCCGAAGACCGCTACGGGTACCACCTATAGCAATGCACAATCGTAGGATTCGATATCAATGGGCTCTTGAACACAGAAATTGGGCAGAAGAACAATGGCGTTTCGTGTGCTTTTCTGATGAGTCTCGTTTTGGTATGAGACCGGATACAAGACGTATACGACACTGGAGAACCCCTGGACGCCAACAGCGATTAAAATCCTGCCAGGAAGTCCATCCTTATAGTGGTGGAACCATCATGGTATGGGCGGGTATTTGGATCGGCGGAAGAACTGAGTTGATTTGGATCAGAGGCAACCTCAACGCTCAAATTTATGCTGAGACGATTGTATCAGACGTCATCGTTCCTCTACAAGTGCAAATCGGTCCCTTATTTCAGTTAATGCATGATAATGCACGACCGCACACCGCAAGAGTTGTAAGACAGACTCTCGCCGCAGCTAACATCAATGTCCTGCCCTGGCCTGCTCAGTCGCCAGACTTGAACCCGATTGAGCATGCATGGGATATGCTACAGAGAAGAGCTCTGCCGAATATGGAGGGTATCCAGTCGCAAGAAGACCTTTTTTTGTTGTTGCAACGAACATGGGCGGCCATTCCACAGCGTGATTTGGATGAACTCATTTTGAGTATGCCAAACCGATGTTCTTGTGTTGTTAGTGTTCGCGGTAGAAACACGGATTATTAATTGTTTAAGTTACCCAATAAAATTTTAAAGAAAACTGTTATTTCAGTCTTTTTTCGAACTTTTGTGTTAGTGGTTCAAATGTCAAAAATCCCTTTATTAGGAAAATGGCAAATTTCTTTATTAATGCAAAGGTGACTTGGTTTATCGTTACTGTGACAAACGAAAACACTTTATTTGATGAATCCTTAAAGAAAATTTTAATTAATATCAATCAGGAGAAAAGTTATTGCAAAAATATATGTTGATCCCTAGACACTTTTGATGTGTGTATGACAGTCTAGGTTCTGGCGTGGAAATAAAATATCTACCGATTAACTTAGAAATCAGTTTGCCGACTGGCTGAACAATGTAGTTCGCTTTTGAAATAGATTTTATCTAAATACCTATTCATTGGGGAAATAAATTGCTTTCTACATATTTTATTTATTTATTAACTAGCCGACCCGCGCAGCTCCGCCCGCGCTTTTATTGCGAATTAAATAAATGTTTATAATAATAATAATACCCGGGGGGCCCGGGGGTGGGACCCACATTTTACTTGCCCTCCGAAGCACAGAGACGCTTAGTTCAAATGGCATTAAACGGTCACCCATCTATATAATGACCTTTCCTAACGTTGCTTAACCTGATCGATGGCCAAACATTGATAACAACTGTCTATGAGTGATTCCTTATTATTATTTACTAGCTGTAGCACGCGGCTTCGCTCGCGTTTACTTTGTTAATCAAACGTGTTTTGAATGATGGATCGAGGTTTTTAAAATATTGTTTACACTAATCTAACAATATTGTTCACACTTTTATTAACCCTGATCTAATAGGTAGGTATCTGCATATATTTTTTTTACCAGATAAATTCCTACACATCAATCATGGTTCTCCAGGAAGTTCTTATCCGGTTATGATAAAATTTATACATATTCATTCTTTCGAATAAAAAAGAATCATTAAAATTGGTAAATATTTGCCAGAGTTTGACTATTTTTTCCTTAAAAAGCGATATAAACATCATCTTTTAGGCATTCCTACAGTTTTTCTGAGTCGCCATTTTTGTTTTTTCAGGAACTGCTTATTCGTAAGTAATTTTTTTTAAGGGAACCAATCAGTGGAGCGGCCTATCCGTACCAGAAAGAATTTTTGAAATCGGTTCATAATTGCCAGAGACATGCGCGGACATACATAGAAAAATACTAGCTGACCCACGCAGCTCCGGCCGCGCTGTGTTTACGTTAACTAAACTTTTAATCAAAAAAACAGACATTCGCATCGAATACATAACCTCCTTCTTTATAGTCGGGTAAAAACTGGGACCCACTTTTTACTTGCTCTCCGAAGCACGGACCCGTTTAGTTCAAATGGCGTTAAACGGTCACCCATCTATTTAATGACCTTACCTAACGTTGCTTAACCCGATCGATTACAAAACCTTGATAACAACTCTCTATGAGTGTTCCCTTACTAATATTTATTATATTATAAAGAAAAATTTATAAAATCTGACCAAGCGTATAACCAAGTACCCATTTTGGCTTTAATCCCCTCTCCCGAAAGAACCGTGCTAGATTACGGGATAAAAAGTATCCTATATCCTACCTCGTAGTAAGATCTCAAATCATGCCAAGTTTCATTTGAATCCATTCAGTAGTTTCGGCGTGATGCTCAGCCGTGATACAGACAGACAGACAGACAGACAGACAGACAAAAATTAAAAAAAATACATGTTCGGTCTCAGTATCGGTTATAGAATGCCCTCCAAAAATAATTTTCAAAATATCTTCAATGTACAGAATTGGACCTGTTACAGTTTTATTATAAGTATAGATAGATATGTACAGACAAATTGAGAACCTCTTCCTTTTTTGGAGTCGGTTAAAAATGCTGAAAATAAGTTTGTTAAATTTTTGTGTTGAGTTTACTTACCGAGTTTCGTGAAATTATCATGCGATCTTTGAAACCATTAATTGACTTTAGAGGTTGTTTTTCGATGAATTCAGGAAACAGATTTCTTAGATTGTTATGTGCAATACATAAAATAAATCTAATAGATAAGATAATATACAGAGAGAAATAAATCTTGTGACCGGAGGGTAAAAAAAACATGATTTGGACCCGAATTAATCCCGGGGATCAATTAAAAAAAAAATACGCACATGGATTTCTTTAATTTCATGAATGCATCCGCAGTGTCATCAGTGCAGCATGAATTTTTGGCCGCATTCATACTCAAAAACCGTGAGGGTTGATTTTCAAAATAAAACGTGTCAGACGTGTTTCTTAACTTCTTTTGATGACAAAGTTTTGTGTCCGTCTGATGAAAAGTATTTTTTTGCAAACTTTGATACCCACTTAGGGGTTGATTTCCGAAAAAATGCAGAAAATTTGGTTGTTGTTACGTTGAGTTTATTTATTGAGTTTTGTGACTGTAGCAACATTATAGCTAAAATGAAAATCCTTGTTCATGCAAACTTTGCAACCTCATAAAATGACCTTAGGGATTGTTTTTTGAAGAATGCCTGAAATAAGTTTGTTAGATTATTGTGTGCAATGCATAAAATAAGTCCTGTGACTGTAGGATAAAAAACATTTTTTGGACCCAATTGGACCCTTTTAGGGATTGATTTTCAAAATAAATTGCTTTAACTTGATGAATTTATTCACATAGTTTCATCAGTGCAGCATGATTTTCTTTCCGCGTTTGATACTCAAAAAACATGCTTAAACCCCTGAGGGTTGATTTAAAAAAATAATGTGATACGTGTTTTTTATCAGTACACTCATAGTCATAAAGTTTCGTGTTCATGCGATGAATATTTTTTTTTCTATAGTAACTTTTATACCCCATTTGGGTGGGCCAAATTAGGGGTTGATTTTCGAAGAATACTGAAAATTAGTTTGTTAAATTGTTTTGTTGAATCTATGTACCGAATTTCGTTATTCTAGCGGCATTATAACATTCAATGGAAATCGTTCTACGTGTAAATTTTATGACCTTAGGCGTTGTTTTTCGCTAAATGCCGGAAATGGGTTTCTTAGATTCTTGTGTGCTATATATAAATTAAGTCTTATGACTGCAGGTCAAAGAACATTTTTGGACCCCAATTGGACCCCTTTAGGAGTTGATTTTCAAAAACTATTTACACATGGATTGCTTTAGTTTGATTAATGTATTTGCAAAGTTTCATCAGTGCAGCATAATATTTTTCCGTGGTTCAAACTTAAAACCATACTGAAACCCCTTTACGGGACGATTTTCAAAAAGTTGTGATACAGGTGTTTCTTAATTTCTTTTGTTTATTACCTTGACAAAATGTCGTGTTAGTGTGGTAAAAAAAATGTTTTCCATACAAACTTGGAGACCCCATTTGACCCACTTAGGGGTTGATTATCGAAAAATGCTAAAAATTAGTTTATTCAATTTTGGTATTGAGTTTATTTACCGAGTTTCGTTACTCTAGCTGTATTATAGCTTTAAATGGAAATCGTTCTCCGTGTAAAATTTACAACCCCATTAAATGAGCATAGGGGTTGTATTTTGCAAAATACCGGAAAAAGCTTTCTTAGACTCTTGTGTAGAATAAGTACATAAATTAAGTCTTATGACTCTAGGTCAAAAAACATTTTTTGGACCCCAATTGGACCCCTTAAAGAGGTGATTTTCAATAAAATATTATTTATACAATAATTGCTTAGTTTGATTAATGTATTTGCAAAGTTTCATCAATGCAGCAATGATATTTTTAACCATGCTAACACCCCTTTACGGGTCGACTTTGAAAAAGTTGTGATACACGTGTTTATTAATGTCTTTGGCTTAGTACATTGACAAAATTTCATATACGCGTGATGAAAACATTTTTTTTTTTCATACTAACTGGGAGCCCATTTGACCCACTTAGGAGTTGAGTTTACAAAAATGCTCAAAATTAGTTTGTTCAATGGTTGTGTTGAGTTTATTTACTGAGTTTCGTTACTCTACCTGCATCTTAGCATGAAATAAATAAATAAATCTTTATTTCAGACCAGACAGATCCATAGTGTTCGTACAAAAATCCTAAAAAAACTAGTGTTAAAATTGAATAATATAAATTATAATACATGGAAATCCTTCTTTGTGCAAAATTTTCAATCCCTTGATATGACCTTAGGGGTTGTTTTTCTAAAAATGCCGGAAATAGGTTTCTTAGATTCTTGTGTGCAGTATATAAACTAAGTTTTATGACTGTAGGTCGAGAAACATTTTTTGGACCCCAATTGGACCCATTTCGGAGTTGATTCTCAAAACATCATGTTTACACAGCGATTGCTATAATTTGATAAATATATTCGCAAAATTTCATCAATGCAGTAAGTATGTTTTTTTTACGTTTCATACTCAAAAACCATGTTAAAACCCCTTTAAGGGTCGATTTTTAAAAAGTTGTAATACACGTATTTATTTATTTCTTTTCTTTAGTACACTGACAAAGTTTCATGTCCGTGTGACGAAAAAAATTTATTTTCCATAAAAACTTTGGGAGCCCATTTGACCCACTTAGGGGTTGATTTTTTAAAAATGCTCAAAATTTGTTTTTTCAATTGTTGTTTCGAGTTTATTTACAGAGTTTTATTACTCTAGCTGAATCATAGGATGAAATGGAAATCCTTCTTTGTGCAAACTTTGTAACCCCATTAAAAATCCTTAGGGGTAGTTTTTCGAAAAATGCTGGAAATAGGTTTCTTAGATTCTTGTGTGCAGTATATAAACTAAGTTTTATGACTGTAGGTCGAGAAACATTTTTTGGACCCCAATTGGACCCATTTCGGAGTTGATTCTCAAAACATCATGTTTACACAGCGATTGCTATAATTTGATAAATATATTCGCAAAATTTCATCAATGCAGTAAGTATGTTTTTTTTACGTTTCATACTCAAAAACCATGTTAAAACCCCTTTAAGGGTCGATTTTTAAAAAGTTGTAATACACGTGTTCCTTTATTTCTTTTCTTTAGTACACTGACAAAGTTTCATGTCCGTGTGACGACAAAATTTTTTTTTCCATACAAACTTTGGGAGCCCATTTGACCCACTTAGGGGTTGGTTTTTCAAAAATGCTCAAAATTAAAAACCCCATTAAAAATCCTTAGGGGTAGTTTTTCGAAAAATGCTGGATATAGGTTTCTTAGATTCTTGTGTGCAATATATAAACTAAGTTTTATGACTGTAGGTCGAGAAACATTTTTTGGACCCCAATTGGACCCCTTTAGGAGTGGATTTTCAAAAAATGATTATTTGCACATGGATTGCTATAATTTGATTATTGTATTCGCAAAGTTTCAGCTATGCAGTATGTTTTTTTTTTCCGCGTTTCATACTTAAAAACCAGGCTAAAATCCCTATAAGGGTCGATTTTCAAAAAGTGTGATACACGTGTTTCTTTATTACTTTTGATTAGTACACTGACACACAAAGTTTCATGTAAGTGTGACAAAAAAAATTTTTTTTTCATACAAACTTTTGGAGCCCATTTGACCCACTTAGGTATGGAATTTCGAAAAATCCGTTCTTATTGTTCACCTAGACCATTTGAATAATGTTGGTTCCAAATTTCAAGATTGTACGTTATATGGTTTTTCCTGTATCGTGATTCCTAGAAAACACCCTGCTCTTTTATTAATATAGATTATACCTAACTTTAAATAATGAAAAATTGATAAAATCAGACCAAGCGTATCGCCCCTCCCCAAGGGAACCGTGCTAGATTACGGGATAAAAGTATCTTAGTCCTTCCTTGTAGTATTAACTCAAATCATGCCGAGTTTTGTTAAATAGTTTCGGCAATAGTTTCGGCGTTATGCGCGGCCATGATACAGACAGACAGACAAAAAGGAAAAAAAATACCGTTTTGGCTGTAGTAGGATCGGTTATATAATGCTTACCAAATATAATTTTCAAAATATCTTCAAAAAGCGGCCCGGTACGTGCTTCGCTACGTATAAAGTGAAATATTAAAAACATTTAATTGGAACATCAAATTCATTTATTCAAACAAAAAATGGCATTTTTCGTTCAATTAAAAAGGAATAAATCAAATTAAAAACAAATTGCTACATTAATAGTGGTACACAATATGTTTTTTTCATATGAAGAAACACACATGCATACATGTTATTCACTTCAACTGTTCAAAACTTACCGTTTGTGTAAATGCAATTTGATGTAATAAGTGTAATTTGACAATTTAATTCAAAAAAGCCTGTAAACGATATGAAATACCGACGGCTCACTAAAAAACTGAGAAAAGTACACGCACACATTACTATATACATTACATTACATTTGAACAAAAAATATAAACACAAAGCATTATTTATCGCTGACAATTTGCTTTATTCGAAGCATAGATAACAATAGTATATGCACGAACCTGTATTAGAACTGGACAGCGGAGTCTACTAAAGATCACGAGCCGAATGAGAGGTCCGAAAGTAGTAGTTTATCTCTGTCTAATAGGGTGTCCACGCATTACTATGTGGAAGGATTCTTTTTCTCACTTCTAAGGTCTTTTGGCGACGGATCGGGTCACAACGAGCGGTGCCACATCGGTGCTCCTGCGTGACCTCTGTCAATCTGAATGTTGCGAGGCGGACTGCATGAGACGATTTTTGCGTTCAGCGGGGCTATTGCGTATCTCGTTTGACAACTAAAGTGATGATCTCCAAAGCTAAGTGGCTATCAAATAACTGTTAAATGATGCATCCGGTATTGCCTAACTTGAGTGACCAACTGAAATGGTTATTTTAATATTACAGATAAGATCTGCTGTACCTACTTACCACAATTAAGACATTAAATTATTTGAATTTGTGGTAATACCTACATTTCTTACTCATCCATGTAAAACAAATTATTCTAAGAATCGTTTTATTGTAAGAGCATGCCGTAATCATAATATTTCTTTCAACCACTTAGACTTCTTTGCGTATAATTATAATTGCTACTTGAAAAGGTTAAAGTCGGTTCACCCACCCAATTCTTAATTAATTACATAACACATTCCTAATTAATACCATTTAACTTCTTTTTTTTCTAAATTTCTCAAGTGTTTGTTTGATTAGCACTATAAATATGTTCACTCCATGTACCTTAATTCAATCATTAGTAGAAACTTTGTTGGCTAGACGTTTTAATTGTATGTTCCATATTATGAACTATTTATGCTGTTTGTTTCTCTTATCTAAATAAATAAATAAATAAATACCTAGCTACCGTTTTCTTCCGGATATCTGTATTTTATTTCCAAATTCAGGTTGAGTTAACGTTTGTATGGAAACCATCATCCGAGACGACCGACGCGACGCCATACATAACAATGTTCACCCTACTTTTACAGTACACCGCGACACCGGTTACTTGCTACGACAATGTCGACAATCACACAACAGCTCAGTGTTGCTACCCTCATAATGATAAATTGTTACTAATATTATTGTTATTAAAAGTATTACATGTTGTTCGTGTGCTAATTATTTTATATTTATTTCGATGTTTTATTACACGAAAAACTTATAAGCAATTGTAATCAACTTTTATGAAATCTACATAACACTACTAAAAATAATCATATTTTGCGTTGGCAACTTACTTGACAAGAAGGCAGACAAGGACACACATCTACTTTTAAGCTATTTCACTCGGCTCGTTTTGTTTTTACGAAGTAAATATAAATCCGTGAGTATATGTGTTTCGAAGCACGTCCAAAATAAAATGATCGCATGAATGACATAACAACATGCTTTTACTGTCAACACTAATAAAAGTTTTAATTCTGAAAAAAGGTTCAATTTGACAGCAAAATCCCCATTTACAAGATAATCAGTCATTTATTGAATTAATCTGTTACAAAAAATGTGATAAATGAAGAACCGCTCTACCGATTTAGTCCAAACTTCACATAAACCATCTACTAAATAGTCCGAACAAAGCCTAAACATTTGGTTTGGCTATCCAAAGTGAGTGAGTCCGTTCTTGAGTTATAAAATTACAACGAAAAGTGTTTTTTATAGATATAGATGTACAGAATTCGACCTGTTACAGTTTTATTATAAGTATGTTATAATTATAAATAAATATCCAGAATTTGGTCTTTATCTATCTTTGCTATGACCTAAAAAGAAACCTAATAATATTATTTTCCGATTGTTGGAACAATCACAACACAAATAGGGATACGCGAAGAACGCACATATTTCCTGGTTTCCTGTTCGAATATTGATAGACAAAGGAGGAAAACTCAACGTGTAATACATACATCATATGTGAACACATAATCCTGAATCGGATGAGACGTTTGAACTATATAAGTATAGAAGGCTAACAGAGACGTAAAGGAATCAAGATAAAGGAGCTGACAGAATCTTTCAATTCAGCGAATTTGTAACACAACACATACATTTTCCACGAACAGGCTGGCACGAACAGGCTTTTCTCCTATTAAAGTGCATGAACTTATTAAATCCTGGGCTCATTTATAAACTTCCGAATAATTAATAACAATAATATTCTCCTGACCATTACTTTAACAGCGGCCAATATTTGCCAAAATTAGAAAATTAAGCAAGCGATATTGTAGTACTTGTGTAGTCTCTACCGTTAGGGCTCGTACCTACAGAAAAACACGTTACGAAATGCCGCGTGTCGTGCCACTTCGCGGCATCGTTTCACGATGCGACATCGTGTCATAAAAATCTGCGACGAGCATTGAGCTACAGAAATTAATCATTGCACGCGAGCCAACCTACTGTTCGTACTTATCTTCTCAATTTTTGAATTTATTATTACTTTTCAAGCTTTGACAATGCTCGTCTCTAATACTCATCGTAGATTTTTACCGTCGCATTTTTTGATGCCGCGTCGTGACGTACGACTCTTATAATCCGAGGAAACGGAATAGATACCGATACCGAGCATCCAGCGCAGGACCTTTTTTTTATACTCTACTCACGTCATTCTTACTTCTCATACCATCCGGTGTTCAGGCGGTCTAATCAGGAAAAACAATATGATTATTTGGTTCTCATGGGATTTAAGCCCGCAGTTCAACATCCGGTTTGTAAGGAAAGCAGAGTAAAAAATACCTCAATGCTTTCCACTGCACTACAGAAGTTGAAGAAATTAATAACACTTGCCTAATCTGAGAATTGAAACCACGATTGACAAACACTACAGCCGCATTAACAGCCATTAATATCCTCCATTCGATCGTTCGCAAAATAATTTATGTGCTAAACTCAGCAGTTGGGCAGCGTGTTATTTGTTAAAGTATTTCCATGTTTGCGAAAAAACACACGATTTATAGCTGCCGACGTGCGACAAACAGGCTGTATATTATGTATTGCTAGAAATTAATACATATTTATAACATAAATAAAAACATTCGTTCTGAACCAATAAGTTACTAGAGTCGATGATTAATATGAACCAGATCCTATATCAATTTCATTATTTATATACATTGCAATTAAAGATAAATTAAGTATGTATCTTTTCAAACAACAGGAAATTAGTAAATCATTTTGTCAGTTTAGAGTTACCTACCACCACGCCCTCGGAAGGAGATAACCATTTTAACATCCACTACGCTTTTTTTTGTTAGTTATAGAATAGAATACTCTTTATTTGCACACCAAAGTAAAACATACAGAAAACTTAGAAAATAACTTAAATTAGGTACAAATGGCGGTCTTATCGCTGATATCGATTTCTTCCAGACAACCAACACTTTAAAAAGAAGGGACAACTATTTGGGTAGCTAGTGGTGTACATACTTTGGTACATAACTTAAATTATATATCTTATACATATTATATATATATGTATACGTAGTTATGTACGTACGTTGTTACGTAGTTATAATAATGGTTAACATATTTTTTTACATTATTAGGTGGAGGGTGGGAAGCAAAATACAGAAAAATAAAAAAGAGAAAAAGAACATACAGGTAACGTTAATAGCGTTGATCTGTTTTAGAATAGATAGTTACATACGTATTAGTTATATTTTCTTACTCTCTTAATTTGAATCATACCTGTTGTGTTGTGTGTGTTTTGTTCAAAAACATGGAATTTTTGGATTAACATTCTAAATGACTGTAAAATCTAACAGAATATTTAAATCAAGTTCATTTATTAATTTGAACCATTACAGTGCCGAACACTACTCTACTAAATGGTACCTTAAGTCCCATTTTACGATACACTCGGGAAAGGATAGGTCGATCTATATATATTCATGTTCGGAACCCGCACATAAAGTTTATATAGTAAGCACACTAACTCTATGTCAATATGTCTTAATTAAGCAAAGGATTTCGTAACTTTATGGCTCAGAGGTTGCAAGTTAAGCTAACGGTAGCTCTCTATATGGCCAGTAAAATAAATACCAAAATTCTCTGTCTCAGAGTGGCGTACAAGTTAAAGTAAAAATTTACAACAAGTATCAATTATCAAAGAACAAAAACCCGACTGCGAAAAAAAACAAAATTATCTTATATTACACTTTACATGCATAAAATGTATACTCATTTAGATATATTTCAAGTCGTCAAATTAAGACCGTACATTTGATAGCTATATTGATGTTTTTTGGAAGTAAAAATATATAAAATGGTGGCCGAATGAGGATATTTTAATATTAAAAAAAAAAATAGCCTTCCCATAACTAAGGCAAATCCGAACAACGTGCCTAAAGTGTCTCCATAGAATCTATAAAGGCCACTGCGGGGATATAAGTGGGTAAAATTCCCAACTAACCCGGACGCCACCCCTAAGGAGGACCTTTTGAATGTTTCCCCAGACACCAAAAAAAGGTTCCATGTGCAAGAGACCTCTGCAGTGACTGATACTATGCGGCCAAGCAGCATTCAGTAAACATTGCTGTGTTCTGGTGTGAAGGGAACTGTGACTGGTGAAATTACCGTACTCAAAAGACTAAATAACTAATGTCAGCAATGCAGTGCTGCTGTCTCTAGACGTGTCGCTTATTATCTGGCGAATATCTTCCTTGTCTCGTCTCCTGGTTGCAAATAAAAATACGCTCCTTTTGCTCAGTGTATCTACGTATTTGATTGTCATTTCGATATATTGTAAGTGCATTTAATTCACTAAGGAGAAGCTTCCTTAAGGTGTTTGACAGACCTTTATATTACGTGAAAACTCGAAAACCATGTGTAACTCTGTGTCAAATCAATCTTTATTTTCAAACAGGCATAACGCACTTTTGAATGGTCAATTTTTTTTAAAAGCTACCACCGGATCGCAACGCGGCCTCAACTGAGAAGATCCGGCAAGAGTTCACTTTTTCTTTTTCACGTCATTTTTTCACACTGTTTTGTTTCAATTAAATCGACATTAGCGATAGTGTGTCCTGCCGTTCGAAACGTAAAGCAAGGAAGAAAAGAAGAAAACAATAAATTACGACAAAAATTACAACGAACTAAAAGGCCAAAGGGATAGTAGTCGGACCAGTCCCCCCAAGCAGCACCCGCGCACGAGTTGACTCGAGCAGCAGCCATCACTCCCCTCAACCATATTAGAGGGAAGGGGGTGACCCGCCACACGAAGCCGCCACAAGCAAAGACTTTTCGATGGCGAGCACGACCGAACCAAAATCGCAGTGGCTCACATTTAACTTCTGCTGTTAAGCAGTATCTCGTCAGGCAAGACACAAAACACTTTGACATAGTATGTATATCAGAATGTACTCACATTTCGCATTCAGAGATAGGTCTTTTATCTCGGAAAAGTAGTGACATATCTTTCATAACAATTGACAAATGTCATACGCACCTTTCTTGTTTCTCTTGAGACGAAAACATTTTTTACACTGAATACTTTACCGGAACAGCTAAATGGATCTCTAGTGGCTCAAAATAAGGCTCATTTTTGTATAGGGATAAATATTCATGATTAAAAGTATGAGATTTATAACCGTGAGACAATACTTGGAAACTACAATTTGTGTTGTGACTACAAAACAGAAGTAAGTACCTTACACCGACGACGAGACGACATTCGTTATATAGTGTCCCCCAGATTTAATCTCATGATATTATATTAATATCTATGCCTACACTAGTATACCATATCAGAAAACATTAAGTCATAAAGTCATAAATTGAAACAATACAATACAATACAAATATTCTTTATTGTACACCAAAAAATGAAGATACAACATAAAAGGGAAAAGCAAAATTGTAGTGTGACAATTTAAGGCGGTCTTATCGCTAAAGCGATCACTTCCAGACAACTTGGGGTACAGGACAGAATATGGAAGGGTAGGTGTCTCATACATATTCAATACATATATATATATATATTATATACAACAATAACATATATAACAATAACATATATAAACATACATATCTATAACATACTATAGAAATGATAAATACCTATACATACTACACGTATTATGATGATAAGTAAACAGAAATAGGAGAAGTTTACTGCAAGGAAAGATAGTGAGCAATAACCTGAGATTTGAAGACATTTAAACTCTGAGCTCTTCTTATATTTTGCGGCAAAGCATTCCAAAGACGACCAGCATGGGCAGTGAAGGACTTAGTGTAAGTGTGAGATGTATGGAAAGGAGTAAGAAGACACAGTTCAGAAGAGGTGCGAAGAGTGTGATGTCCAGAGGTAAAAAAATTAAATCTCTCTTTCAAATACTGTGGTGCCCGCGGGTTATGGATAATATTGTTAAGAAGTGAAAGGACATGTATATTCCGGCGAAGGCGGATAGGAAGCCACTTGAGCCTGATACGAAAGCTAGAGACTTGCTGCAAACCAAATATGAACCGGATACAAAAGTTTTGAAGACGATCAAGTTTATTTAATAGCTCTTCTGTAAGATCTGGATAGCTGACGTCGGCGTAATCAAGGTGAGGTAAAAGTAAGCACTGCGCGAGCGCAATATTGGACTCAATTGGCAAAAAGTTACGTAATCGCCTAAGCGATCCTGACACAGCAAACACCTTCCTGCTAATTTCCGCAACTTATGGAGCCCACGATAACGTTCGGTCAATTAAAACGCCTAAATGTTTAACTACATCACTGTAAGGTATTAGAACGCCATCGAACATAATAGGAGGTAACTGGATCCAGTCAATCCGAGAAATTAAAACCTTACTACCTACAATGATTGATTTGGTTTTCGTCGGATTAACAGTGAGACCAAATTTTTTACTCCAGTCAGAAATTACCGTTAGATCGTCGTTTGTAGCTTGAACAGCCGAAGGTAAATTACATAGAGATGATTGAAACATTACTTTAACAAAATAAAGTTCTTAACGAGGAACTTTTAGTTAATTGACTGCAACAACAATTTTAATTAGTAGACTACTAAAACAAGAGTAAAACTAAATTTTCTCATTTAAGTGTTGCGTTGTTTTTAATTTCTTAAAATTATACAATCGTACCCTTAGTCATGGGGTGTCCGAGTAAGAATAGCACCCACCAATCTCCTCCCTTTGGGTGTCTGTAAGAGGCGACTAGGGGAAAACAAGGAGACGTGCAGCAGCGTCTATTGGAGTAATCTACCATCTATACTGCGATCCCCAAGCCGCCTGCCAAGCATGGAGATTATGGCAACCTTCTAAGGGAGCCTTTGTTGAGCAGTGGACGGATATCGGCTGCTGATGGTGATGATGATGATGATGAAAATTAAACAAAATTCGTTCTTGTATAACCTAAAGCCGAAACACCCCAAATATATTTTCATTTAGAATGTCAGAAATATATAATATGAAATAAAGTAATAACGGAAACTCACAGTGATGGAATTCGAAAGTTGGAAGGCGCTGTGTCTGAGTATTATGGAACTGAACATTACGCCACCATCACCGCTGTGAAGAACCGTCAGATTAGCAAGTCAGCAATTGCCGAGCATACTTCAGTCGGATACAAATCACTGGATTGAGTTTCATCGCCCACAAGTCCTTTCCACCGATCGACACTTTTATTCTATAGTTGTTCGTGAAGCGAATATAAAAATTTCAACCGGGAAGATGGCTGTAAGGGGGCGTCCATTAATCACGTGAGGCTCGAAAGGGGGGGGAGGGGGTTCCGAAAACATCACGAAATATCACCAGGAGGGGAGGGGTATAATGAGACATCACGTGTACCTATTTATTTTTCGTTGAATGCACTATTTCTAAACCAAACAACGGCACGTGGCCTTGACTCACCGACGACTTCCCCTTCAACATTTAATCTGTTAAGTACCTGTATTTAAAGATAATATTCCGAAAACTTCAATATAGTTTGTACAAAAAAAATACACGTGATTTTGGGTAGGGGGGGGCGGTGTAATTTAAAACCTCACCAAGTATCACCAGGAGGGGGAGGGGTTAAAAGTTGCTAAAAAAACATCACGTGATTAATGCACGACCCCTAAGTTATCAGCTGCTTGGGAACCAGTGATTAAAATGACAAAACCTCGCTATTTGCCGGCGGTCAAATATAAAGATACTGTGAGTGTAGTGTGTAGTGGGCTTAACGTTAAGTGAAAGAACGGGGGTAGACGAAGATATTTCTGCCTCACACACGGAGCCGTCTCGCTGAACCAGTCTGCTTGTGACCACGGCTGGTGCAACCCGGCCGAAACATCAAGCCAAAATATAAGGTAAATCGCGTTAATTCCCAATTAAAATAAAGTTGAACATTACGCGCCTGAGAACTGCTGATTTACGTTATGATAATGGATAACTTATAACATACATGACATAGATTGAAAACCATTGCAATCGATTATATAACCGATCAGCAATATCACTGATGCCAAATAAACTACTATAATGCTGTATGATGAACTAAATAAGTTCTTTTGAAACCGCAATTTTATTCCTATGTACGAGGCAGAGGATAGGGGTACAATGGGAGCACACTTCAAATTGGAACCAAATAAGAACGATAAAAAGAAAGAGACGTTAAATCGATTTAAACGTTTCTTTCTTTACAGCGAACGGGACGGGTCGGCGACGGGACATGTAGAGTTGTAATGTACTGGTTAGTATACTTGAATATTATTATGTCACACAGAGCCGGTCGGGTCCAACGGACCACGTCACGTCACCGCCCCTTCCGACGGGAATACAACAAGCATATTGCGTCCGATGTGACGCCAGTGTTGCATAATTGGACGTGTAAAAATGAAAAATGGGTAATATAGGTTTATGCCGTTGGTTTGCTAACGCAAATGAAAGCTGCTCAGCTTCCACGTCTGCATCACTCGAGGTTTTTCGAAATACTCGAGAAATCGCACCGAGTGCGACTGTGAGTCATCACGCCCGCAGTGTGACATCCACGTCCCGTCGCCGTTGCGTCCCGTCCGCTGTCTGCCGAACCTTAACACAGTAAATACATTTGAAAAAAAGCGGTAAGTCGAAAAGTACCCAGCGTAGCATAGTGTTACGGTACTGAACCGCAACGCTAATTTTCAGCTGAGACCAGTTATACAAAAAAATATTAGATATAGAACGCAGATAAAGAACGTTGCCCACGTTATATCACATAGCAGAGACGCAGCTAAAAAAAGCCAACTTTGATTTGCATTGTGATCCTGCTGTAAATATGGCTGCCTGCAGTCGGTCAATATTCGTCTCTTTTTCCTCTTACACAAGGTCCTTATCCTTATGTTTTAATTATATAATGCACTTCTACCTACGACTACATCTACTACTACGTTTTGTTTCGTACTGCTTTTTTTCCCGTCCGGGGTTGTCAAGTCAGGTACGACCGCAGCGTCAGATATTCCGATGCCGTACTGTAAACATTGCTACTTTCGATGCCATTGGCACTGTAGCTGGTGAAATTAAAGTGCTCAAAAGACTTAATAAAATAAAACCCCATTCAAATCCATTCACTGGTTGGACCTCTACGATTCCACAGACATATGTACATACAGACAGACAGACAGACGGACGGACAGACTTCCGGATAGAATAGAATAGGATAGAATACTCTTTATTTGCACACCAAATTAAAACATACAGAAAAACTTACAAAAATAACTTAAATTAGGTACAAATGGCGGATTCCGGATATAGGAGTCAAACATATAACTCCCCTCGTTTTTGGTCGGGGGTTAAAAACTATTTTTTCGCGTGATGATCAGCAGTGCTTTGGAGCTTTCTGCATAAGCAGACGTGTTGCTTACCTACTAGTGGGTGAAAGTATTACTTATCTCGTCAATTAGTAAACTTAATAAAACATATGTGATTGCGGTCAAATACTGTACCAGTAACATACTGAGTATAAAACCTTCACCGTTTAGTTCCGGACTTACAGGCTGGCGTCTGAACCACATGTTTATTTAACCATACACAAGCCACAATGCATTTCCACGACCGAGTAAATATTTAAAGTTGAACCTAAAGCTTTCAAATTCAACAAATTCAGTTTCTCTGAATTTTCTAGCTGGCCTCTCATCCATGAATGCAGTAGGGAAATCATTGCGGACGTGGAAAAAATTTGAATTTCTTTAAGGAAAAACATTTCCTCTGGGGGCGGTCGAGTGTATAGCCACCGCGGTCAAAGATAGGACCCGCAAACAAGCCGATATCATGTTACATAACTTTGTATATTCGGTTTAACGGGTCGATGCAAGGATTTTATTTAATCTCTCACAACTTTGCACTGCGGTGGGGATTGATCACTTTAAAATATAATGTTACATAGTTTCTGAAGGTGTCATATGTGTGTATTTTATTAGGAGCGCATGAGGGAAGAATTAGCCTATGTAGTGTAGTGATTTTTCGCGTGCAACAACTACCCTTTCAATACCTTTTTTTTCGGGAAGGAAAGCTTGAAAAGGTCCCCAGTCTCCATAGGGGGCGCAGGCCGGGTTATATGGGAGTTTTACCCACTAAAACCTCCCCAGTGGCCTTTATCGATGTTATGGCACTTTGGGTACTCCGTTCGGACTTCGTCAGTCTCTCCAACGCCAAACGCAAACAGGATTTGATATTACAACGTTTGGTACTCTAGAGCACGTCGTCGTCTAAACCGCATCGTCGCCCGACTCAGGGGGAGGTGGGAGTAACTACTATACCATGCTGAAGTAATAGGCCGGTTTCTCCAATTTTGATGCCCCACAGATTTGTGAATGTACTAAAAACCTAATTTATTGACATAACCTTGATTACCAGCTGTTACAATTTATACTTTGAATATCACGAACTGGCTATAACAAAAAGAGGACCTCGATACACTGTGGCGTCTAAGAGCTGGAAAATCAATAAGTAACGTGGCAATCTAATAAACATCACGGAGGCCGAACACTAAACTTAATTACAATGTTTTCTGTGAAAGTTCGCTAATCTCAATAGGCCAGTTTCGCTAGCTGAGTTGCTCCCCAATGAGCCACAGTTTTTGTTCTGAATGGTAAAGGAAGAATATAATGAAACTTTCTCATTGTCTTTACTGGGCAAATATCATGTTGAAAGGCCGCATACGGGTATCTATATTAGAAATTGTTTCAGTTCTGGAATTTCTGTTATATTCATATACGGTTCGTACGGTATTTCCAATGTTCTATTCATTCTATTGATTATTGTAATATATGTACCTATATAAAAACCTAAAGCTGCATTCAAAAATAAATCTGTAGTAATTAATAATTATGTAGGTACCGTTTGTACATTGTATACTTATAATTAGTAAATAAAACATAAACGTAGGTAATGAAAATGTTATCGAATGCTTTGATGTGAAGCTTTAAAGGTTTTCATTAAATTCGTTACTTATTTTAGAAGAAATATTGACATATTCGATGAAATGACTGATAGGTAGGTTCATGTAAAATAAATTAGAAATTATATTGACATATTCAATGTGTTTACTAATACGTATATGTTCAAATAAATTGGAATAAACCCAGGGGCTTATTCCAATTTATTTGAACATAGAGGTATTATAATAATAACATATACGTATTCTAATAATAACCGAGGACAGGTCCTCGGCTATTTCGTCATCATCAGCCCACATCAGTCCACTGCTGGACATAGGCCTCCCCCAAGGCACGCCACTGAGCCCGATCTTCGGCTCTCCTCATCCATTGTCTGCCAACTGCTCTGCGGATATCGTCGCTCCACCTAGTCACAGGGCGTCCTACATTACGCTTCCCGATTCGCGGTCTCCACTCAAGAACCAGTTTACCCCAACGTTCTTCGGTTCTTCGGCAAATATGACCAGCCCACTGCCACTTCAGCTGGCTAATCCTTTGAGCTATGTCGGTCACATTGGTTCTCTGGCGAACTACTTCATTCCGTATTCGGTCCCTCAGAGAAACACCCAGCATAGCTCTCTCCATAGCCCGCTGAGCGACCTTGAATCGGTTGACTAGTCGTACCGTGAGTGGCCACGTCTCGGCTCCGTATGTCATCACGGGTAGGACGCACTGATTAAAAACTTTTGTCTTTAAACATTGCGGTATCGGCGACGAGAAGACTCGACGAAGTTTTCCGAATGCTGCCCAGCCTAGTTGTATTCTCTTTTTGGCTTCCACCTCAAAGTTATCTTTACCTAGCTGTAGCGTCTGCCCTAAGTAGGTATACTCCTGGACAACTTCGAGAGGAACCCCATTGACGGCAATCGGCCCCGGAACAACGTGCTCGTTTAACATGACTTTGGTTTTATCCAAATTCATCCGGAGACCGATGCGATGAGAAGAATCAGCCAGGTCATTCAGCATTCGTTGTAGGTCTTGCAGAGTCTCGGCCATAATGACGATATCGTCCGCGAATCGTAAGTGAGAGATGTACCTGCCATTAATATTTATGCCAGACCTCTCCCAGTCCAGCGTCTCGAACATATCCTCTAAAGCGTTAGTGAACAGTTTCGGGGATATAACATCCCCCTGTCTCACTCCTCGGCGTAGGTGGATATGTTCAGTTCGCTGGTTCTGTACTTCTACGGTCATAGTCGCGGCATCGTAAAGACATCTCATCACTTCGATGTATCGCCAGTCAACTTGGCAACGCTGCAAGGGCTCCAGAACAGACCAGGTCTCGATCGAGTCAAAAGCCTTCTCATAATCCACAAACGCTATGCACAGGGGCTGATTGTACTCTTCAGTCTTTTGTACAATCTGTCTTACCGTGTGGATGTGGTCTATGGTGCTATACCCGCTTCGAAACCCGGCCTGCTCCGGGGGTTGGAATTCGTCGAGTCTTCGCGCAAGACGGCGGTTCAGCACGTTCTGGCGTTCCATATGGAGGGTTTTTGCCCATAATCGCCACGCTGGGCATGTGGGTTGGCCATCGCAGGACGTAACTCCTTGCGCCGGTAAAGCTGCTGCCCGTTACCCAGCCTGTGACATTTAGTTACGTCATTCAGAATGGTTATACCGCCATTAGTCGGTCGCCAGAGCCTCGTTCGTTAGTTAGCAGGATGTACCACGGGCAGGTGAGGTTGGCTGGGGTCACTGAGGTGGTATGTGTGCTCCCTTACATCCCTCGGCTATTTGTATTATAATAATAATAATATGAGCCACTCACACCGGGGTTTTGCTCTCTGTGCCCAGGTCGACTGCTATTTTTTCTTCAATTAAGCAGTTGATCCCGGCAGGTATTTTACACATCATTTATTTCTAAAAACGATTCGCACATGATTAATTAAATAAATCAGAAATGCGAGCCGGGGTTTGAACCTGCGCACCTTGTTTCCAAGGCAAGCGATTGCTGAGCTGTTTCATAATATGTAGTGATGAAATAAAAAAAGTCAATATATGTAAATTCTCAATTTATGTGTACGGTGATATTTGAGTCAGATAGAGATTCAAATAAAACAATAAATTCATGACCGAAGATGGACCCTAATTCTGTTTGTTTCACCCCAGATCAAACGTTGACAAGTCAATAAAGCGACATTTCCAAACTTTTCATGTGTTTTGTACAATCTTGTAACATCAAATATTCGCTTGGTGCGGGTTGTACCCATAATGCCGCTAACGATGGTTTAAGTACGGTTCGTTAGGCAAACCCGAGGCTATATACATATACGTTGTAGTAATTTATCGTGGTAAGCATATCGATTTTTTTTTACACAAGTTCGTGATCACACTCTGCATTGCACTACCGCTCGTCATTTAGAAAATAAAGTATTGAGCCATTATTATAGTCTGAAGTTCAAATCGGAGTATGTTTAAACAAGGGTGGGCATAGTGGGAACGCTCGCTTAAAGTTGGCACAGCCCGACTGGGGAAACACCATATTTTGCGGGAATGGTATGATTTTGCCAAGTTGGGATGATCAAGTGATATAGGGGGGGGGGGGTATGCATGCAACTGCCGTGCCTTGCACTTGGACTTTTTTGGTACTAATTCCACCGCTCTTTACCACCACTGTGACTCATGTTTGCAACAAATTTAAATCTCTAGTGCACTATCACACATACACATATATATAGACGATCACGACCACATACTTTACACATCTCGCCAGAGGTAGTGCCACCACATAAAAAGTGGTGCCGTTAGAAAACTATATCGGAGACGTTAAATAAATATAATTTACAGTTTCGTCCGTACAAAGTCCGTAAGTAAAATCACACAGATCGATATAACCACAGAAAGACAATTGCACCAACATAAGTTAGTCCACCTGTAAGGCCCTATGGAAGGTAATAGATTTGCAGGGACCTAGAGTTTTCACTAATAGGTACGGCAAAAACTGCTAAACAAGACCTCTCCCTTAGAAGGAAGGGGTTGCCATAATCTCAACGCTTGGCAGTCGTCTTGGGGATCGCAGTAGCAGGTGGTAGAAGCAGGTGGTAGATAATCCAATAGAAAGACGCTGCTGTCCGTTTTCTCTTCTTGCCTTGCTCTTACGGACACCCAACGGGAGGAGATGGGAGGGTGCTATTCTTACCCGAACACCCCACGGGTCGCAGTGCATAATAATAATAAATCTCATTATTTCAGGCAGGCAGTGGCCCATGAGTGAGCGTAGCCGTATGCTAGACAGTTTGGTTGTGACATCTGGAGTCGTATATTACATGGACCTTGTAGCGACTAAGGAGAACATCCGTGCGTTCCTTTGAGTATTAAACCAAAGTGCGTTCAAACGTTTTTGCCATACCTATTATTGGAAACAAGTTTGAAAAATCAAATAGGCTTTTTTAAAATATTAGCAGAATGTGGTGGTGGTGCCTTACGGGTGGACTAGCCTTCGTTGGTCCGCCTGTAAGAGTCTTCCTTTTTGAGGTTGTATCGACCGTTTGTTAATTATTTGCTTGTCTCCCGATTTGCAAAGGAGGGAAGTGGAATATATATATTTCCAACTCCTCCTATCTACCTTTTTATTTAAATTTGGTGGTGACCACTGTAGATCCTGGCTTACAGGAGTAACAGTGGTGGGATTAGTCCCAAAAAGACAGTGGCCCATATCAAAACAATAAGAAGAAAAGAAAAAATTACAATCTAATACCAAATAATAATAATATACCTATATACTGCCTATCACTAAAATAACAATAAAATAAGAAAAAGTATTAACTAAATCTTATTCTTTTTTACATGCAGGTTACAGCAATGGGATATGTACCGGCACTCTAATCTGTCTGCTATCATAATCAGGATAGTTTTGGGGCTGGGAGGCGATTCTCGCACTTTCGAATCGATCACGAATTCGAAAAAATATTCGAATTCGAACTATTGGCGACTAAAAATCACGTAATTGTATTCTCGACATGTCGAGCCCAACCTATTTCGAACGCTAGCCGCTCGAATGCTTCGACTGGTCTAGACCATTCGAATCGTCATCTCGAGTTCGAATCACAACAAATGTCAAACCTTACCGTATACTATGATTATAATTTTAAGATGAGTACCGTATTCCTAGATTATTTTATTCAAAATAACATTATTGGATAGTTTATTAAAGTATAACTACACTTTACGAAGTCCTCACACTTGATTAAAACTTAATTCATTACCAAACAAACAATCAACAACACAGACTATTAATTAAGAGATACTGCGATCGACAGCCAATTAAGATAAAATAACTATGCTGACAAGATAGAGTAGGTATATACACCTAAACATCACATAAACGCCTTTTAAGAATACGGACAACAATAATAAAACTTATCTTTTTATAAATAACCTTTCGGGCATACTAAAACAAAATCGTAAACAGAAATACATAAACATATGGTATTTTTAAAGACAGGCAAAGGTACTAGGATCATACAGCCACAGACTACTAAGTAAGAACCATAGATTTATAAAAATCTATGGTAAGAACACACAGCTTTGTGTATTTATTATTACTCATTAATTTGTGATAAATTATGTGAAAAATCGTACAAAATGTCGTTCTACCATTTTATAGACGTGAACCACTTTAAAGATATGTTTTTCTACTAAAAACATCCAATCCGGTAAAAAAACCGTATCAACTACTTGAACGGAATGACTCGTGGGACATTTATCTTTCATAATGGCAACATTTTCCTCATTCGAATAGAGATTATTTCGAAGTTTACTTCGATTGTTGCCCAGAATACAAGATTCGAGAAAATCACTTCGAGTTACGAGATTTCTCAGTAGAGATAGGCTTCGTATTGCAAATTCGAAATCGAAGTCGATTCGAAGTAAGCGAGAATCGCCCCCCTGGTCCGAACGCGGTGCACCAGCATCGATATACTATGTGCACCAGGGATGCCGCGCGCTTTCGCATTATTGTGTTAAAGCAGTCGACACGCGCCGTTGCAAACGTGCCTGATGCACTACACCGCCAAGGCAGCCCCGTCAGCTTCCTGAACGCGTTGTTGTATTGAACTTGAAGGGCCTTGTACATGTATAAAATACGGAGCAATACGCACGGGATAAGGTTGTTTTTACCTGAATACTGCAACGTGCAAACCTGTGGGAGATCATATTTGACCTTACAGACAGCGCCCTTCGCTCTATTTCTATATCGGCCAGGGAGGCGATTCTCGCACTTTCGATTCAATCACGAATTCGAAAAAATATTCGAATTCGAACTATTGGCGACTAAAAATCACGTAATTGTATTCTCGACATGTCGAGCCCAACCTATTTCGAACGCTAGCCGCTCGAACTGCTTCGACTGGTGAAGACCATTCGAATCGTCATCTCGAGTTCGAATCACAACAAATGTCAAACCTTGCCGTATAATATGATTATAATTTTAAGATGAGTACCGTATTCCTAGATTATTTTATTCAAAATAACATTATTGGATAGTTTATTAAAGTACAACTACACTTTACGAAGTCCTCGCACTTGATTAAAAATTAATTCATTACCAAACAAACAATCAACAACACAGACTATTAATTAAGAGATACTGCGATCGACAGCCAATTAAGATAAAATCATTATGCCGACAAGATTATATACACCTAAACATCACATAAACGCCTTTAAGAATACGGACAACAATAATAAAACTTATCTTTTTATAAATAACCTTTCGGGCATACTAAAACAAAATCGTAAACATAAATACATAAACATATGGTATTTTTGTTTTAATTTTACTTCGCCGAAAGACAGGTAAAGGTACTAGGATCATACAGCCACAGACTACTAAGTAAGAACCATAGATTTATAAAAATCTATGGTAAGAACACACAGCTTTGTGTATTTATTACTCATTAATTTGTGATGAATTATGTGAAAAATCGTACAAAATGTCGTTCTATCATTTTATAGACGTGAACCACTTTAAAGATATCTTTTCTACTAAAAACATCCCATCCGGTAAAAAAGCCGTATCAACTACTTGAACGGAATGACTCACGGGACATTTATCTTTCATAATGGCAACAATTTCCTCATTCGAATAGAGATTATTTCGAAGTTTACTTCGATTGTTGCCCAGAATACAAGATTCGAGAAAATCACTTCGAGTTACGAGATTTCTTAGTAGAGATAGGCTTCGTATTGCAAATTCGAAATCGAATTCAATTCGAAGTAAGCGAGAATCGCCCCCCAGGTCCTTTAGACTAGCCGTTACAGATATTTAAACTAGCTCACCCTCTTCAGCTGAATACCATTAAGTAGGTGGCGAGTTCAAGAGGTCTCTAGTAGTACCGGTCTCAAAAATCATGTATGTACTGACTCTTCAACGAGTACAATGTTTTAAAAATCAAAATAGTTTAATTTGTTATTTACTTATTTAGTTTATTTGAAAAATAAGCTTTTGTAAGTCAAAGAATACGGTATATAGAGAAACAATAGTTTGTTTTCATATGTTAGCCTCAACTTAACCCTTTGCATCGCAAGTTAAATACGAGACTTACTGTAAAAGCATTTGTAAAGAGACGCTCGCTTTGTTTGTAGAACAATGGGGGAGGCATGAAGGCGGGCATGTAAACTTAAGTGTTCTCTTGTAATTAAATTGTAGAATACTTCCCGCTTTAGTATCATTATTAAGGCTAATCTCTTATCTTCCAGTGTTACATGGGCTTCATCTGTGTTACATTTAGATAGCATATAAACATTACTATAGCCGATACTTTGTTTTAAATTTCTCAATTCTTCATCGAAAAGTCTTCGCAAGACAACAAGTAATTTTCCAAATATATCAACTTTTCTATAGCCGATTAAACCTATATATAAATTGTATTGCGTGGTGATTCTAAATAATTATTCTGCCGAGCATTACGTGAGGATCGTTTTGCGGCATTTTTTTTTGCTATCGGAAGCAATTTTTTTTTTGACGAGGGGGAAATCATCCAAAGATGGGAGCTGTGGGGCTTGACCCGGTTATGTGGGAATTTTACCCACTAAAACCCCCGCGGCTGTCGCATCGGCACATGAGACGGGACCCCAGGGATCTCCGGTGGGATCCGCAACAGGAGTCCCCAAATGCCTTGCCTTTGAGCCCGCCGCCGGGAGGCGAGTTGTAGCCCCCCGGAAACTAGACACGGTGCTCACGGTGTCAGAGGTCGAACCCCGCCGCCGTCCTCCTCAGAGTCGCAGGGCCCACACCCCGAACGTCCAACGACTCCGAAGGTACTATCGGGACCTAAACCACGGTACTTATAGAAGAAGGCAAAGTGAAAATAAAGGCAAATGAAGGCATTTATAAATAAGAAAATTATGTAGGAAGCAAATCTGACCTGGAACGTTTAAACATGGAATTCAAATCAAACCCAGAATTTCATACAGATACGGGAGCCACTTTAGACCACTGAACCACCGAGGCAGTCTCATGTTTTACAATGATGATTCATGTGGACTATAAACTTAAATTGTAATGCTGTATTATTGTACACAAATAAAATAAACCGCTCAAGTGCGAGTCGGACTCGCGCACCGAGGGTTCCATACCATCATTGGACGTATTAAAGTAATTTTACTATTCATGTAACACCTCAGATAGCAAAAAAAAAAATACCGCAAAACTAAGTTTGTTTGACGAGGTTTTTATAGGATTACTAAAAAACTGTATTACGTAGATAGATCATTTTATTTTTCCTGTAAAATATAGATAGACATGCATTATCCATAATTATTTCAGATTTTTCCCTCCACAAACTTCGGAGATAAGGGGTATTTCTTTTTTTGACGTTTTTGGTTATCAGCCAAAAACTACGTCACATAAGCCAAAATAAAAATCTGTTTTGAGATGTGCAAATGAAGCCCTTTCATATGATACCCCACTTGATGTAGTAGTCTCACTTTAAAATTTTGATGACCTATTTCGACCCCCATTATAAAAAAGTAAAAGAAAAAATATATTTATTTATTTGCGATGAGGTTGGGTAAGTAAGATCTAAAACTATTTCAAGTTTCAAATCGATAGCATCTGTGGTTCCTGAAATATATAGGTGTGACAGACAGACATACAGACGAAGTCGGACCATAAGGGTTCCTTTTTTACCTTTTAGGTATGGAACCCTAAAAACATAAAATTACAAGTTATTACAGAAAAAGGCTACGGTTCGAGTGGTAAAGGTCTAGCTAAATGTGTTTTTTTCTGTACAACTTTTGGATGAAACGACTACTCTTTTCCAAAAAAAAACGGAAAGTTCACTTAATAAATACACCAAAAATCTCATAAATAAAAATATAAAGATACTTACAGACTTTTTTAGTAAGTCTATGATTAAACCATATAAAAAGAAGAAGCTTCTTATTGACCAATCTTTCAAGTCAAGTCACGTGTCTGGGTGTTATTTATTCTTATTCTTTTATTGCACACAATAATATTACACATTATAATAAAATAAAGAAAATTAATGCACAAAGGCGTGCTTAAACGATGTGCTCTCAGGTATAGTATGAGGAGGAGAATTCCAAAGACGTACTGCCTGCACAGTAAATGATCTATCATAGCGACTTGTGCTATGATTAGGAAAACTTAGTAGTAGATAAATTTTGCAAGCGTTCTTGTTTATTGAAGTCAAGAAAACAGACATCAGCGTAGTCTAAAAGCGGCAGAAGGAGAGACTGGGCAAGAGTTAATCTGGTTTGAAATGGCAGGAAATTATGGAGACGTTTGAGTGACTGAAATGAGCAATATACTCTCCTGCTGACTTCCGTAACATGCACATTCCAAGATAAATTACAATCCATATATACACCCAAGTTCTTAGCACATTTGGAGTATATAATAGGGGTAGAATTATACATCACTGATGGGAGAGACTGTTGATCCAAATGACTAAAAATCCCAGCAGTTTTCATTTCGATAAGAAAAGAAGGAGAAGATAATCGAAATATTACAATAAGAATAATTTGTCATAACCTAAGTATACATATATACCGCACTTATTGCGCAAGTCCAATTTCTCACCTCATACAAACACACCGAGGTGCTAGACGGCACGCGAATCATACTGAGCATTATTTAAATTGGGCCAATTTTTGCGCCTACCTCCAAAATGGGAACGTGACTCGTTTCAGAAACAATTTGTAAACAACATGGCGCTCGCATAATTTGATGACTTATCTCGGCTTCAAGAGCGAAAACACTCAACATTGAGGGAAAGAAAGAAAAATATTCCTTTACATTCCGAAAGTAATTTTTCAACAAAGTTTCGCGCTGTCTAAGCTCAGCTTTGTCTCGATGCTAAGGGCGCTCTGTTTAAACTTATATTAACGTGATTGCGACGTCGTGTGTTACATTTTTAAGGCGGGCCAATATTTTTTATCGCCGTCTGAGATTTATTTCGGTTCTATCTAGAGCTTTATTTTTGTTTCACACTCGGGGTTCCACGTTATTTATTTGCCGCGTACTCCTCTTGAATGAATTGTGAAGAGAAAAACAGTTCCCAGGGCTTAGTCTAATCCAGTTCGTGTAGCAACATGAGCCTCTCTTTCTGAGAGATTTAGGGATATTACTGGGCCGTGAATATCACGTTTAGTTACCCTCCTAAAATAACCTTTACTATGCTTTAAGTAATGTGTGGTGTCATCCTAAATTATTTACTGAAATTTAGAATTTTAGTGGTTGAGCGAATTAACGGCTACTTAAGTCATACTGGTTCATACTTACCATAGATAATACACTGGTATCATCATCATCAGCCGGAAGACGTCCACTGCTGAACATAGGCCTCCCCCTTAGAACACCACAATGAACGACAGTTGGCTATTTGCATCCACCGGTTACCTGCGACGCGCACAATGTCGTCTGTCCACCTAGTGGGAGGCCTGCCAACGCTGCGTCTTCCGGTTCGTGGTCGCCACTCGAGAACCTTTCTTCCCCAACGGTTATCGGTTCTTCGAGCGATGTGGCCTGCCCATTGCCACTTCAACTTGCAGATTCTGAGAGCTATGTCGGTGACCTTAGTTCTTCGGCGAATCTCCACATTTCGGATTCAGTCGCGCAAAGAAACTCCGAGCATAGCTCTCTCCATGGCTCGTTGTGTGACTCTGAACTTTTCTAAAAGGCCAGCCGTTAGAGACCACACTGGTATATACTTACCCATTTGCTTCAGAGTGCTAGTCTGCGTACTCGTCTAGTTTGTAAGGTAGATTTTAATGCAACTAAATATTTTTCTAGGTCTCTTGTCATTCCACAGTTTCAGTTATACTGCACAGCACCTTTATATACATGGTGCAGTTTAAAATAAGTAAGACAGACAGATGTAGTTTTTTTTTGTTGTATGGTTAGTGGCCAATCTGGTGTCAGAGTTTTCAAGCTGCCCTTAGGCCTCTGACTTAGATAACGACTGTTGTAACCAGTGGTTACAACTGGCTATGAGCGTCTCAGATGTAGTTAACGACTATTTTTAAAATATTTATTAAAAACTTAATAAATCTTGGTAAATTAAGGCAGTTAAATCTTCTTGGAAATCTCCAACAAGATTTAACATTCATCAGTTATGTTTATACAAAGAACACTTAAGTGTTCAATACAGTTATTTATATTATGGTTATGATGGCAAACAAAAGCATTCCGTTATTTTACAACAATTGGTGTAGTCGCTCAATTAAATACATTTCAGTGGTAACGGTAGGAGAGATGGTTGGACAAACAAAAACACACTCTGCCCCCGGAGCACTCCCGACCGCCTGATTGATGACTGCTCTCCGGTTTTTTTGATGACATTATCTACTCGATGAAATCGTTAAATAAGTTTAATGGTGCAGATATATTTTTTCCATCTCATTTCTTTCAGTTTAATCATTTCAGTTTTTCAAGCTAGGATGATTTGTTGAAAAAATTAATCAAAGTATTTAGGACATCGTCTAATTAAGCGAATTCATTTGTAATACTTACCCACACATCAAAATCAAAATTTCTCTAGTGTCTATAGGTATTCAACTTAAATCAAAGAGTTCAATGTAGCATTGTACTTTAAAGTAATTATTTGAAATGTATAACGGGTGTAAGGGACATCGTACCGAAAACCGATACCAGGGATCCAGAACACGATTCTGAACATCCTAGTGTTGAAATTTTTCATCGGCTTTTTCATGAATTTCCAAAAAAAAATATCACTTTTTTTAAATAAAATTAGTATAACATCATTATTGGCATAATAATAAAGCCTAATTTTAATTTAAAAACAATTAATTAATTATTTGTGTTTTTATTTTATTTTTATTTATTTATTTATTCTTTATTCTCAAAAACAGTGCATAGGCAATTAATTAATAGGCAATTAACTATTATTATTTTAGAAAATTAGCAATGTAATTTGAAAAATAAACATTATTCCGCATATATTCATTACATGCTCGAAAATTAATAAGTTAGTAATTTGTCATTTACCATATAAATGGTTACTGTAATGTTGTAACGGACATTATTTGACGTCTTATAAATTTTTTTTCGGTACGATGTCCCTTACACCCTGTATATCTCATGTATCTTGTATATGTGTTTTCAAGTCACGCTTTTTAAGTGTCAGTGTCACGAGCAAACAAAACTAAGTTTATGCCACTTTCAGGGAATTCCCAGTTTCCGTGTTTAGGTGACGTAAAAAACCCTGCCTCTATTACGCCACAATACCGCTCGATTTTACGATATGGCCTGAGCCACTCTCTGCCCGCTTCCGCAGCGGAAGGCGTCTTATGCAGAGCCCACAAAAAGGTTTTGACAAACCCGAAAATTTTGAATTCCGCCTGACTGTTGTCAATCAGGTCTCAGGCTAAGATAAGATTATAAGATTGTCTTTGAACACCACTTGTCGGCTCTTGGCTTCGCCAATGTTCCCCAATCTTGTTTGTAAGATTTAGGTCACATTGGAGTGCTAAGACTGCTATGTAGTCCTGCTGAGATATAGATTTATTTAGATAAGTAAACACTTACTACATAGAAGCATCAATAATTAATTGTTTGTTGGCACCGAAAATAGACGGTTTTCGTTGAAAATGTGTAGATCCATCATTTACGATCAGCTCTTCAGTTACATAAATTTCCCGTCGTCCAGTAAAGTGAATTGCATTATCGCTTGAAGAGTAAATAAGTATTAGAAGAAATATATATACTGTCGACGTACCCTTAGTGTAGAACGCAGAAAGCGCAGGGAAAATCTAGTTGTCGATGCTGTATAGGAGAACGGTGGCTGATTTGAAAAAGGCTTTTCCAATATTTTAAACAAAATGTAATAGTATGACAGTTGTAGGTAAGTATGATTTGGTTTTCTCAATGTGTGTATACTTATATATATTTTAATTATAAGGACTCATTGATAATGTAAGTTTGAACTCAGGTTATGTTTAAAATTATTAACTGCGATAGGATTTTGGAGATGTCTAGAGATGTTGATAAACAAAGTGGACAAAGGCCAAAATAGTAGTAGTAGCCAACTATCCGGTGGTAGTGATAGCTGACACTTTGACATATACAGGTCGCCGGTCAGCGGAGCGCACGGAGCGGGCTCTGACAAATCGCACGGCTACAAACGTCGCGTCGCCCCGGTGCCGTATCGTGGCGACATCGGACCCAGCCTAACCGCCGAGACACCTGTCACGAAGCCAGCCAATGTGGAGTTAACCCTCTCATTTGCATATATACATTTACATAACAACTTGACTCGTTTTCGTGTTATTGTAAATTGTAGCTGTCGGCAATGTTAGTAACTTTACCTTTGAAATAAGTTGTACACTTTGTGTAAATTAATTGAAGTTAAAATATTTAAAGTAAAACATCTTTTATCTCATCTCTAGCATTAATTAAAGAGTTTGAACGCTATGTGTAAGCTTGTTCGCTTACTTCTTCTTAACCACAATATAAATTTTGATGCGGTGACGAACATTATTATAGAGAATTTCTTATTCCGCGAGTTATTGATTAAATTTTTAACATTTTTTTACATTCAGCTATGCTGCTATCTTAGTTTAGGGTATGATACAACTGTGCTTCAAAATAAATCAAAATAAATTACCAGGTTCATTTTATATTTAAAAAAAAATTACAAAAAAAGACAAGCCTGCTGAGTTTCTTGCCGGATCTTCTCAGTAGCGGCCGCGTTACGTTCCGGTGGTAGTTTGTAAAAATGATTTTTGTGTAAATGCCTCCGTGGGGCCTATACATAATAAAGATATTTTGACTTGACTTTGACTTTGACTATAAAACTGTTATAACGATCGACGATATAATGATCGATGAGATAATATAGTAGGATCAAAAATCCAGTCCAACATACAATGAGTGACTACTTTTAAATACAATAATTTTCAACTAACTACTGTCAAAAAAAACATTTTATTCAGTAGGTACTGGAAATTAAAGAGTCTGTTTGATAAATCTTTAAAGGCAGGAATCTCTCTCCAGTATATTTGTAACATACTTATAGCTTTAAAGTTTCCCTATGAAGAACAAAAGATGATTTCCATTTCACAAATTCATAAAATATGAGCAGACCGCTCCTCCATTCCGAGTAATGAATAACCATAGAGTTATGAATCTTTGTACATATATATTTGTTGAGAATAGGAGTAAAGTTATAACGGTTGTTTGGGCTTTGATTGTGTTCGCGCTCTGGCAACACCGGCGACGGCGGGGCGACAGGAAGCGGCGCCAGCGCGGCCATTACTTTTTGACAACTCCAAGGAACGAACAAAGAAACGCGTGTGCGCGTTTAAATTAATCATGTCGATTTTATAAATAGCTGATTTTCATTACAAAGTTGATTTTTGATTAAATTACAATTAAACGAGAAGAAAGAATTCAAAATGTGTTTTTATGTCCCCTGCCGGGACATAAGTGGCGACCAGTGACACGCCTCAACAACGTGGCGTGTGAAAATTCCGAACTGCAATCAAGACTGCGTCACTTACTTTCGAGGAGATTACAACTTTTTTCGCAGAGACTGAATCCATTTTAAATTCACGTCCTCTTTACCCCCTCTCATCGGATCCACTAGACCTTAATCCCATCACTCCCGGTCATTTCCTTATTGGTCGGCCACTTATGTCGGTGCCATCAGAAGTAATGGATATGGCTAGACCAAATAGATACCAGCTGATCGAGAAATTACGGCAACAATTTTGGGAGAGATGGAGGAAGGAGTATCTTGCGGAGCTACAGATGCGTGCAAAATGGCGAACTAACGAACATAACATCCAAGTTAACGAGATGGTGCTTCTCAAGGACAACGGGCCACCTCTTCAATGGCGGCTTGGTCGGGTTGCTACACTATACCCCGGCCCAGACAATATTACGCGAGTTGTAGACGTTGTCACAGAAAAAGGCATTGTTCGTCGAGCAGTCAACAAACTTGTACTTCTTCCAATAAATGACGAGCTGGAAGACCGTGGGTTTCCAGGGGCCCCAGGATGTTCGCGCTCTGGGAACACCGGCGACGGCGGGGCGACAGGAAGCGGCGCCAGCGCGGCCATTACTTTTGACAACTCCAAGGAACGAACAAAGAAACGCGTGTGCGCGTTTAAATTAATCATGTCGATTTTATAAATAGCTGATTTTCATTACAAAGTTGATTTTTGATTAAATTACAATTAAACGAGAAGAAAGAATCAAAATGTGTTTTTATGTCCCCTGCCGGGACATAAGTGGCGACCAGTGACACGCCTCAACAACGTGGCGTGTGAAAATTCCGAACTGCAATCAAGACAAATTATGCGACAAATCAGACTGGCAGATGCAGGAGGCCTATCCATGGGAAGTACCGTTTCTTTTTTTATCCTTTGCATCCTCTCCTATTTCTGCAAGTTGTAATAAAAAGTCTACGGCATATGGGTTATGTACCATGTACCTGCCTTTGTTCATCATGCCGATAATTGCGTTTTACATATACTTTGAGGGTTTTGCACTCGCTAATCTTCTTCAATCCTAGCATCATTTGCATATTTTCACGTTCATTTGCCTTATTTTGCATCTATATTTGCCCATTTTAACAAATGCGTGAAGGAAGCCTATATTACGTAATCATACCTATAGTATGACTTACAATTTTAATTTCGTGTTTACATACGATTGCCTATTATATTTAAGGGTGCCTATTTACCGTGTCTGGTTTGCGTATGCGCCTGTGCGGCTATCTTTCACCCAAGCATAATCGTGCCTTCGTTGCTCGCTTGCGTTTCAAGGTTATATGCCGAACGTTTCAGCGGAACGGGGAACTACTATAATACGAGTTCGCTACCGGGCTCCCTACGCGCAACGTGCTGCCCTCGCTGCCGATTGCTGCTGCTGCGGCCGGCTTCGAGGCGGTCTATTCGTGCGCCGGGCTTCGGACTACGGCGGACCGCAGTGCTGCATCTCACCGGATATAACTGGTTGGATCTGCACATTTATTTTACCTATTTCATTGTTCTCATATTACAATGGCCAATAATAGTGATAATTCCAATGATACTAAGCCTGATGTTTCTGGTCTTATACGTAAACGCTCTTCGATTAAGGGCCGTCTAACTAAATTGAAAGACCACATAGAGGCTCTGCGTTCAATTGACCCTATTGAACTTAAAGGCACTAAATTAAAAGAACTAACCTTGTGGTTAGAGAGATGTCAATTATTATTTTCATCATTTGATGAAATTCAAACTAATATAGAGAATTCTTGTGATGACTTAGATAGTCAGTTGCAAACTAGAGACGCACTTGAGTGTCAGTTTATATCTCTTATATCTTTAATCCAACAATTAATTGATTCGGCTAATCCGGCTCAAGAGCTTGAGGCCGCTAGTGAGGCTCGAGCTAGTTGTTCCAATGTTAATGAAAACAATATTAAATTACCAACTATTAAACTTCCATCCTTTGATGGTAACTATCTTAAATGGCTAGAATTTCGAGACACTTTTGATTCTTTGATAAATTTAAATGATTCTATACCGGTAATAAGTAAATTTCACTATTTAAGGTCATCGCTCGAGGGAAGTGCCCTTGTGGTAATTAAATCTATTGAATTTACTTCTAAAAACTACCCCATTGCATGGGAATTGTTATGTGAGAGATACAATAACAAAAATATATTAATAAACAATCATTTAAAGGCATTATTTTCTATAGAATCATTATCAAGGGAATCTTATAAAGCTTTGCGTTTTGTTATTGACATTGTCACTAAAAACATGAGATCTTTAAATACACTGGGGTTACCTACTGATAGCTGGGACGCTATGGTTATATTTTTGGTTTCATCTAAACTAGATACTACGACAAACTGTAAGTGGGAAGAGCATAAGAATAACTTATCTAGCTTGCCCACTCTAGATGAATTCTTTAAATTTTTAAGAAATAGAGCTGCCATTTTGGAAACTACTCAAGTGAGTCGCAATGAAAAACCTATATATAATCAAAAGGGTAGTTTACATAAGCATAATAATTCTAAATCTTTTGCATTGTCTGTTGATGAAAGTAATAGTGCTATTGCCACGTCCCCCTATTACCCCAGCTGTGCTATATGTAACCAAAAACACTTGGTTCATGAGTGTACTAAGTTCAAAAATATGTCCATTGAGGACCGACATAGTGAAGTATCACGGTTGAAGTTGTGTTCCAAGTGCCTGCGTAAGGGTCATGCTTTTATTAATTGTCGCCTTAAGGGGTCTTGTCATTTATGTAAATCTAAACACAACACTTTACTTCACATGGACAAACCAAAACCTACAAATAGTTCTATAGAGGTGGTAGAGACCTTACCGGTTCCTTCCTTACCTATCGCTCTCTCCGCTACCACATCGGGTGAAGTCCTCTTATGTACTGCGGTTGTAGAGATTAGAAATAAAATTAATAATAAAGTTTACAAAGCTCGTGCCTTGTTGGACACGGGCAGCCAATCATCATTTATGACAAAAGAATTAAAAGAAAAAATTGGTTTGCTATCAGACAATATAAATAAAGTCAGTGTATCTGGAATAAATAATATTTCTTTGAACATAAGTGAGTCTTGTGATATTAACATTAAATCCTGTATTTCAGATTTTAACATAGATGTTAAATGTTTAGTTGTTCCCCAAATTACGGGCACATTGCCCTCTACTTATGTTAATGTAAATGACCTCAAATTGCCTGCAAATATTCAACTAGCTGATAAAACCTTTTTCTGTCCCTCCCGTCTGGATTTACTTTTAGGAAGTAATGTGTTTTGGGATATTGTAGGATCCCAACGGATAAAGTTAGGACCAAATAAACCTGTCTTGCAAAGTTCTCAATTTGGGTGGCTTGTTTCTGGGCCTATAGGTAATGTCCAAGCAGAGCAGAACCAAAGGGTTCAATGTAATTTCAGTAGAGAAGTACATGATACACTTAAGTTATTTTGGGAAATAGATGATTTTCACCCAGAGAAAGCTACACCAACAATTGAAGAAAATTTATGTGAAAGGCATTTTATAGAGAATATGCGCAGGTTACCGTCTGGTAGGTTTTCAGTTAAAATTCCTTTTAAGGAGGATCCAGAAAGGTCATTAGGTGACTCGTTCAATCAAGCCAAAATTCGTTTCATTAATTTAGAGAAAAGGTTATCTAAGTCGCCTATAGTAAAGCAACAATATAAAGATTTCATTAAGGAATATTATGATTTAGGACATTTATGTGAAGTAAATAAACCTACTTTTGGGTATTATTTGCCACATCATCCGGTCATACGAGATAAAAGTGAAAGTACAAAATTAAGGGTTGTCTATGACGCTTCGGCTAAAACAACATCCGGTAAATCATTAAATGATATCCAATTAATTGGACCCGTAGTTCAAGACGATCTTTTATCTATTTTAATGCGATTCCGCTGTCATAGATATGTATTAATAGCTGATATTCAAAAACATTACAGGCAAATTGAAATAGATCCATCGCAGCGCCATCTGCAACTTATTCTTTGGAGAGATGATGAATCTCAACCCTTAAAGGTCTTGCAGCTCAATACTGTTACCTATGGTACAGCTTCTGCACCTTTCCTTAGTACAAGATGTCTACTTCAGCTATCTCGAGAATGTTCAGATCCAACTATAGCCTCTGTCATAGAACACGACATATATGTCGACAATTTAGCTACTGGATCATCGACTGAAGAAGGCATTAAGTACATTCACGATAATGTAACCAAAGTATTAAATTCGGCCTGTTTTCCACTACATAAATTAATGTCTAATGCCAGTAATATTAAAGAAAATGACACTTGTGACATACCATTGTTAAACAAGGAGTCTAGTGTTCTAGGACTAATGTGGTCACCTAAGTTAGATACACTTCAGTTTGCTATAAATATGGAGTCTAATTTGCCTATAACTAAACGATCTATATTATGTTTAACATGTAGAATATTCGACCCCTTGGGCCTTCTATGTGCCTGTGTAATTAAGGCAAAAATTATCATGCAAAAACTCTGGAGTCTAAAATTGGACTGGGATGATCCAGTACCAAGTAACTTATCCAATCAATGGTCTAATATTGCCAGTAATCTAAACACACTATCCCAGTTGCAAATATCTCGTAACGTTATATGTAGTTCACCTACAATTATTGAACTTCATTGTTTTGTGGACGCATCACAGGATGCTTATGGTGCGTGTGTATATGTACGTTCCATTAATGCTAACAATATTATTTCAGTAAAGTTGCTGTGTGCAAAGGCTAGAGTCGCGCCTATTAAAGGTATGACAATACCGCGGCTGGAACTTTGTGGAGCGTTGTTGGGAGCTCGTTTATGTTCTAAACTGTCAAAGGTACTCAATCTTAATATTAATCAGACTGTCTTCTGGAGTGATTCCACTATTGTACTCTGCTGGATTCGAACTCCACAGAAACTACTAAAAACATTTGTAAGTAATAGAATACAAGAAATAAGTGAGCTCACAGCCGGTCATGTTTGGAGGCATGTGTCTTCTGACTTGAACCCAGCTGACTTGGCGTCGAGAGGTATTGCACCTCAAGACTTAATGCAATCTTCTTGCATGTGGTGGGAAGGTCCTCCTTTTCTTAAAAAGGATTCCACCTTGTGGCCACAGACTGACAATCTAGTAGTAGATGTACCTGAACTAAAAGTTCACCTAAACATTGAAAATCCAAAATTTATTGAATTTAAGAATTACTCGAACTACAATAAATTGAAAAGAATATTTGCGTATGTCTTACGTTTTATAAATAATATTAAGAAAATTAATACAAAATTGTCAGGTCCTCTACAAGTGGAGGAACTTAATAACTCTAACTTAATTTTAATAAAAATTTGTCAAGCCGAAGATTTTGAACTTGAAATCAAAGCGATTCCTAATGGCAAGTTACATCATAAATCCAAATTATTACCTCTTAATCCATTTCTTGACACAGATGGCGTGCTGAGGGTTGGTGGTCGCCTAAAGTTTTCTAATCATGATTTTAATAAAAAACACCCAGTAATTTTAAATGGAAAACATCATTTTACTAAATTATTAATGAAACATGAGCACCAACGCCTTTTTCATGCCGGACCACAATTATTATTAGCCTCAATTAGGGAGAACTATTGGCCCTTAGGCGGTAGAAACTTGGCACGCAGTGTCACTAAATCATGCGTTATATGTACTCGTTTCCGCGGTAAGACTTTGCAACCTATTATGGGGCACTTGCCAGCTGAAAGGACAAATGTTACTTTTCCGTTTTATACATGTGGTACGGACTTCGCCGGACCATTTATGATCTCCTCAAGAAAGGGGCGTGGCAATCGCATTACTAAGTGTTATTTGTGCATTTTTGTTTGTTTACTAACCAAGGCGGTCCACCTAGAGGTAGTCAGTGACCTCAGTACTGAGGCCTTTATATTATGTTTACGTCGGTTTGTTGCTCGGCGTGGCAAACCTTATGTTATACATTGCGACAATGGCACTAACTTCGTAGGTGCAAACAATGAACTGGGTAGAATACTACGGTCCAGTCGTAAGCCCATTTGCGATTACGCTAGTAACGAAGGCATTATTATGAAATTTATTCCGGCATATTCACCTAACTTTGGGGGCATTTGGGAAGCGGGCGTTAAATCCTCAAAGTATCACTTGAAGCGAATTGTCGGGAATGCGTCACTTACTTTCGAGGAGATTACAACTTTTTTCGCAGAGACTGAATCCATTTTAAATTCACGTCCTCTTTACCCCCTCTCATCGGATCCACTAGACCTTAATCCCATCACTCCCGGTCATTTCCTTATTGGTCGGCCACTTATGTCGGTGCCATCAGAAGTAATGGATATGGCTAGACCAAATAGATACCAGCTGATCGAGAAATTACGGCAACAATTTTGGGAGAGATGGAGGAAGGAGTATCTTGCGGAGCTACAGATGCGTGCAAAATGGCGAACTAACGAACATAACATCCAAGTTAACGAGATGGTGCTTCTCAAGGACAACGGGCCACCTCTTCAATGGCGGCTTGGTCGGGTTGCTACACTATACCCCGGCCCAGACAATATTACGCGAGTTGTAGACGTTGTCACAGAAAAAGGCATTGTTCGTCGAGCAGTCAACAAACTTGTACTTCTTCCAATAAATGACGAGCTGGAAGACCGTGGGTTTCCAGGGGCCCCAGGATGTTCGCGCTCTGGGAACACCGGCGACGGCGGGGCGACAGGAAGCGGCGCCAGCGCGGCCATTACTTTTGACAACTCCAAGGAACGAACAAAGAAACGCGTGTGCGCGTTTAAATTAATCATGTCGATTTTATAAATAGCTGATTTTCATTACAAAGTTGATTTTTGATTAAATTACAATTAAACGAGAAGAAAGAATTCAAAATGTGTTTTTATGTCCCCTGCCGGGACAGATTGCTTCCTGTGCCTACATAATATTCAATTAATATTAATTGAGAAATTTCCTTTCAAGTAAGTTCTTACAATATTCTGTATTCATTGTTTCTATTAGAATACGATTAAGATAGACTTATGTGAATAACGTAATTTATTAACTATAATAAAAGATATATATACTATAATAAAAGATAACAATTCTGAAGGATTATATTTATAACTAAAATATTATTGTTATTGAAATTATCACTGCAACAAATATGCACAATCAAAAAAATTGTAATAAGTATGATTTTTTGTACACCTTTAAACGTGACATGAATCAAAGCGCCCTATATATAACGGTTGGATTATACAATATATATTATATTCTGGTAAAAAATTTAACAAAATGATTGAATTTATTCCCATTCATGTGATCGTTGCGTGCTGAATTTTCCGCGCAATCAATTTCAACCAAAGATTTTCCGGCAGAACTTTTAGCCAAACGATGAGAAATAAAAATAAATTACATTGATAGGGATGGCCCAAAACAATTGCCAGCAGTGATAATTTCATATTCCCACGGGACCGGACTTTGATAATACTTTTCATTATCTAAATCACATAGCTTAATTCTATTATGCTATCTTGGGAATATATTTTTGTTGTAATGCGTTTTACATGCATCGTTATTATAATCATAAAATTGATCTTACTAGTATTATTTTAGTGAAATACCACTGACTGTTTAATAAAACAGTACAGCAATGATCCAATAATGATTCAAAATGACTTTATAATAATAATTAGGCTACATTATACAAAAAAACCTAATACATTCAGTAATTCACCTGACGAGTACCTACACGATTATTCCTATCCACATTGGTTAAACAATATTAACGACACGACAATAAGAGTGTCGCGCAATACACACTAGAGGTAACATTGGCCACAAGCCGCAAAGTGTCTTAAAATGTAGTCGTATAGAGTTCATGAGTATTCCTATCCACATAAGTTTCTCTGTGTTAACGACACGACATCGCGCTATACACACTGGAGGTAACATCAGCGGTAAAGTGTCTTAAAATGTAATCGTATTGGTACCTAAATGACCAGCAGATTTCAAACGGGTCGAGGCAATATTTAATCGATTCTCGGAAGGTTGTATAAGGTGACCCTTGTCAAATCTACCTTCGATCTATCACTTTAAAGGCTGATAGTCAGTCCCGGCTATACATTAGCATAACGCAAACTGCGCGCGTGGCTTATCCTCCGATAATATATTACAACAGAATTCGCGACGCCACATAAATTTTATTTTAATGGTTCATTGGGAAAAATTCAACGATTTTCATCCGTTTTATTACTAACGCATAAAGGATTAAATGACTTGTGAATATTTTGATAAAATAAATACAATAGTATTTTTAATTCTTAAGATTAAAACGTATCTTCTATACTTATAATAAAACTGTAACAGGTCCAATTCTGTACATTTAAGATATTTTGAAAATTATGTTTGGAGGGCATTCTATAACCGATACTGAGGCCGAAAATGTAATTTTTAGGGTTCCATACCTAAAAGGTAAAAAAGGAACCCTTATGGTCTGACTTCGTCTGTCTGTCTGTCTGTCACAAACCTATATATTTCAGGAACCACTGATGCTATCAATTTGAAACTTGGAATAATTTTAGATCTTAATTACCCAACCCCATCGCAAATGAAAAAAATATTTTTTTTTCTTTTACTTTTTTTATAATGGGGGTCGAAATGGGTCATCAAAATTTCAAAGTGAGACTACTATATTGAGTGGGGTATCATATGAAAGGGCTTCATTTGCACAACTTAAAACCGATTTTTATTTTGGTTTATGTCACGCAGTTTTTGGCTGATAATCAAAAATGTCAAAAAAAATACCGTTCCCCCCCCCCCCTTATCTCCGAAGTTTGTGGAGGGAAAAATCTGAAATAATTATGGGTAGTACAGTACATGTCTATCTATATTTTACAGGAAAAATAAAATGATCTTTCTAAATAGTACAGTTTTTTAGTAATCCTTAAAAAACCTGGACAAACAAACTTAGTTTTGCGGTTTGTTTTTTTTGCTATCTGAGGCGTTAGACGAATAGTAAAATAACTTTAATACGTCCAAAGATGATATGAAATCCTCGGTACGGGAGTCCGACTAGCACTTGACTGGTTTTTAAAGTATAATTATACTTTACGAAGTCCTCGCACTTTAACTTAATTAACAAACAAACAATCGATAACAACCGAACTAAGAGATACTACGATCAACAACCAATTGGGATAAAATCACTATGCCGACAAGATAGTATATCTCAACATCACATAAATAATTATAAAAATACGGACAACAATAAAATTTAACTTTTTATAACCTTTCGCGCATACAACAAATCGGAATCCTATAATCTGTGAACATAATAGGGAATGAATAAGGAACATATGGCTTTTTTATTTTTATTACACCTAGCCGAAAGACAGGCAAAGGTACTCATACCATACAGCCTTGTTTATTTTTGCCACAGTTACATCGCAATTCGCCAACGAGTCGAGGTAAGGATATTTTGTATACAATAGACATTTTTCATTACTTCTATTACTCTGAATGATCTGAAATTTAGAACATACGTAAATCCGATGATACTAAATATAATGGTAACCTTCACCCGGGTCTGATGATGATCAAGAAGAAGGTGGTAACAGTATCTCGGCCCAAATAAACGTAGACCCATCGAGTTTAGACTCGTTGGATAGGTCTCGACGAGTAGTTGCTAGAAAAATGGTGATCAGGGTCTGATGATGGAGCAGGAAGGTAGTCACGGGATCTCTGCACCAATAAACGTAGAACCACCGACTTTGGGCTCGTTAGGTAGGTCTCGACGAGTTGTTGCTAGATAAATGGTGATCAGAGTCGGATGGTGGAGCAGGAAGGTGGTCACGGGATCTCTGCACCAATAAACGTAGAACCACCGACTTTGGGCTCGTTAGGTAGGTCTCGACGAGTAGTTGCTAGAAAAACTATTTTAAAAAAAAAATAAAAACCGACTTCAAAGTAAATTATCTAAAAAGCATAAAATAACGAAAATATTATTGAAGTTGGTGTTAGCATACCTGCTGTGTATATTCTGCACCAACTTCAATAATATTTTCGTTATTTTATGCTTTTTAGATAATTTACTTTGAAGTCGGTTTTTATTTTTTTTTTTAAATAGTTTATTTAACACTTTTTAGTGACTTATTTTACCAAGATAGGTATCAGCACTATCACGCAACTCGAACGTCTACATTACAGTAACTTACTGAAAACATAAAAAGTTTATATCTCTTAAACTACTGGACCGATTTTGATGAAATTTGTACTCTACCCTAAGTTGAAAGATACTCTAACTATTGCAAAAAGAATTTTTGAAATCGGACTTGTAGTTTCTGAGAAATCCGCGGACAAACCTACATACATACATACATACATACATACATACATACATACAAACACTCTTGAAATTTGGTAAATTCGTTTAGAAGCCCACATAGACTAACATATATGAAAATTACGCATTTTTATTAATATTACATACATACGCGTCGAATACAGAACCTCCTTTTTTGAAGTCGGTTAAAAATGGTGATCAGGGTCTGATGATGGAGCTGGAAGGTGGTCACGGGATCTCTGCACCAATAAACGTAAATCCACGGAGTATGGGCTGGTTTGGCAGTTCTTGACGAGTAGTTGCTAGAAAAATGGTGATCAGGGTCTGATGGTGGAGCAGGATGGTGGTCACGGGATCTCTGCACCAATAAACGTAGACCCACCGAGTTTGGGCTCGTTATGTAGGTCTCGACGAGTAGTCACTAAAAAAATGGTTATCAGTCTGATGATAGAGCAGGAAGGTGGTCACCGGATCTCTGCACTAATAAACGTAGACCCACCTAATTTGGATTCGTTGGATAGGGTGCTGCGAGAAGTAGGTAGAAAAACTTTGATCAGAGTCTGGTGATAGGAGCAAGCAGGAAGGTGGCAACAGACATTCGGCTCCATTAAATATAGGACCCACCGAATTATAAATCTATGGTTAAATCTTGACGAGTAGTTGGACAGATACTGATCAGGGTCTGATAATAGTACAGGAAAGTCATTTTAAGAGTTCGTTTACCTATTAAATTTATACTTTTAGTACAGTTACTAAAGTACAAATAAAAGTAAAGCATACCGTAATAATTCTGTTCTATATTGAGTCAAATTACAAGAACCATCTTCCAAACACCTTTATGGTTGCCTAGCAACCTTAACAAATATTTATTTTGAAAAACATGCCATGGTTATTAGGGTTCCATACCTAAAAGGTAAAAAAGGAACCCTTATGGTCTGACTTCGTCTGTCTGTCTGTCTGTCACAAACCTATATATTTCAGGAACCACTGATGCTATCAATTTGAAACTTGGAATAGTTTTAGATCTTAATTACCCAACCCCATTGCAAATGGAAAAAATATTTTTTTTCTTTTACTTTTTTTATAATGGGGGTCGAAATGGGTCATCAAAATTTCAAAGTGAGACTACTATATTGAGTGGGGTATCATATGAAAGGGCTTCATTTGCACATCTCAAACCAGATTTTTATTTTGATTTATGTCACGCAGTTTTTGGCTGATAATCAAAAATGTCAAAAAATATACCGTTCCCCCCCCCTTATCTCCGAAGTTTGTGGAGGGAAAAATCTGAAATAATTATGGGTAATACATGTCTGTCTATATTTTACAGGAAAAATAAAATGATCTTTCTAAATAGTACAGTTTTTTAGTAATACTAAAAAAACCTCGACAAACAAACTTAGTTTTGCGGTTTGGTTTTTTGCTGTCTGAGGCGTTAGACGAATAGTAAAATAACTTTAATACGTCCAAAGATGATATGAAATCCTTGTTGCGGGAGCCCGACTAGCACTTGACTGGTTTTTAAAGTATAATACACTTTACGAAGTCCTCGCACTTTAACTTCATTAACACACAAACAATCAATAACAACCGAACTAAGAGATACTACGATCAACAACCAATTGGGATAAAATCACTATGCCGACAAGATAGTTAGTATATCTCAACATCACATAAACAACTTTAAAAATACGGACAACAATAAAATTTAACTTTTATAACCTTTCGCGCATACTACAAACTTTGCTGCAAACAAAATCGTAAATATAACGTAATCCTATATTCTGTGAACATATGGTATTTTTATTTCACCTCGCCGAAAGACAGGCAAAGGTACTCATACCATACAGCCTTGTTTATTTTTGCCACATTTACATCGCAATTCGCCAATGAGTCGAGGTAGGGATATTTTGTATACAATAGACATTTTTCATTACTTCTATTAGTCTGAATGATCTGAAATTTAGAACATATGTAAATCCGATGATACTAAATATAATGGTAACCTTCGCCAGGGTCTGATGATGATCAAGAAGAAGGTGGTAACAGGATCTCTGCCCAAATAAACGTAGACCCATCGAGTTTAGACTCGTTGGATAGGTCTCGACGAGTAGTTGCTAGAAAAATGGTTATCAGTATGATGATAGACCAGGAAGGTGGTCATGGGATCTCTGCACTAATAAACGTAGACCCACCGAATTTGGATTCGTTGGATAGGTTGCTGCGAGAAGTAGGTAGAAAAACTTTGATCAGAGTCTGGTGATAGGAGCAAGCAGGAAGGTGGCAACAGGAATTCGGCTCCATTAAATATAGGACCCACCGAATTATAAATCTATGGTTAAATCTTGACGAGTGACTACTCGTCAAGATTTAACCATAGATTTATTATTTTTTTATTTTGTGACTACATAGGACAGATACTGATCAGGGTCTGATAATAGCACAGGAAAGTTATTTCAAGAGTTAGTTTACCTATTAAATTTATACTTTTAGTACAGTTACTAAAGTACAAATAAAAGTAAAGCATACCGTAATAATTGTGTTCTATATTTAGTCAAATTACAAGAACCATCTTCCAAACACCTTTATGGTTGCCTAGCAACCTTAACAAATATTTATTTTGAAAAACTTGCCATGGTTATTTTTTAATAGGGGCTGAAATGTGGTCTCAAAATATCAAAGTGAGGCTACTATATCGAGTGGGGTATCATGAAAGGACTTTATTTGCACATTTTAAATTTTATTTTGGTTTTTGGTAAGTATTTAGTTATTGTTTTTTTTTTATACGACCAAAAGCGACTAAGCTAGTTATTTTTTTTGGAAATCTAACAAAATTCAGTAGATACGCATATTCTATATAATTATTTTAATTAGTAATAACAAGTTAGGATAGACACGTCTCTTTATTTTTAACAATGACAAAATGTACTGACAAGACCTTCTAGATATAAATACAAATCTTACGCTATGCTCTATAAAAACTGCGAATTATCAAATCTTAATACTTTTGCTATCTGGGGTATTAGATTAATTGTAAAATAACTTTAATACGTCCAAGGATGGTATGGAACCCTCGGTGCGCGAGTCCGACTCGCACTTGACCGGTTTTTTTTTTTTTAATAGGGGCTGAAATGAGGTCTCAAAATATCAAAGTGAGGCTACTATATCGGGTGGGGTATCATATGAAAGGCCTTTATTTGCAAATTTCAGATGAGCATATTCTATATAATTATTTTAATTAGTAATAACAAGTTAGGATAAACACGTCTCTTTATTTTTAACAATGACAAAATGTACTGACAACACCTTCTAGATATAAATACAAATCTTACGCTATTATTTATTATTTTATTTAACACTTATAAACTAGTGCTTGACTGCAGTCCCACCTGATGGAAAGCGGCGCTATGCTCTATAAAAAGTTCGAACATGTAAAGTTATAATAAAATTATCAAATCTTAATACTCTTGCTATCTGAGGTGTTAGATTAATTGTAAAATAACTTTAATACGTCCAAGGATGGTATGGAACCCTCCGGTTTTTTTTAATTTTTGTCTGTCTGTCTGTCTGTCTGTCTGTATCACGGCTGAGCATCACGCCTAAACTACTGAATGGATTCAAATGAAACTTGGCATGATTTGAGATCTTACTACGAGATAGGACATAGGATACTTTTTATCCCGTAATCTAGCACGGTTCTTTTGGGAGAGGGGATTAAAGTCAAAATGGGTACTTGGTTATACGCTTGGTCAGATTGTATCAATTTTTCTTTATAATATAATAAATATTAGTAAGGGAACACTCATAGAGAGTTGTTATCAAGGTTTTGTAATCGATCGGGTTAAGCAACGTTAGCTAAGGTCATTAAATAGATGGATGACCGTTTAACGCCATTTGAACTAAACGGGTCCGTGCTTCGGAGAGCAAGTAAAAAGTGGGTCCCAGTTCTTAACCGACTATAAAAAAGGAGGTTATGTATTCGATGCGAATGTCTGTTATTAAAAGTTTAGTTAGCGTAAAAATAGCGCAGGCGGAGCTGCGTGGGTCAGCTAGTACTTATAATAAAACTATAACAGGTCCAATTCTGTACAACGAAGATATTTTGAAAATTATGTTTGGAGGGCATTCTATAACCGATACTAAAGCCAAAAATGTAATTTTTTTTATTTTTGTCTGTCTGTCTGTCTGTCTGTCTGTCTGTATCTCGGCTGAGAATCACGCCGAAACTACTGAATGGATTGAAACGAAACTTGGCATGATTTGAGTTAATACTCCGAGGTAGGATATAGGATACTTTTTATTCCGACATTCGGCACGGTTCCCTTGGGAGAACGGACTAAAGTCAAAATGTGTACTTGGTTATACGCTTGCTCCGATTTTTAACAATTTTTCATTATAATTATAATAAATATTTGTAAGGGAACATTCATAGATTGTTGTTAACAATGTTTGGAAATCGATCAGGTTAAGCAACGTTAGGTAAGGTCATTACATAGATGGGTGACCGTTTAACGCCATTTGAACTAAACGTCTCCGTGCTTCGGAGGGCAAGTACAATGTGAGTCCAAGATTTTAACCGACTTTAAAAAAGGAGGTTTTGTATTCTATGCGAATGTATATTTTATTGAAAGTTTAGTTAACGTAAACACAGCGCGGGCGGAGCTGCGTGGGTCAGCTAGTCCTAAATATTTATATAGTTAAAGTAATAGATTATCTTATTAATTATAAAATATGTTAACAAACTAACGCAATATCTGAAACTAGTTTGTACAATACGAGTATCGAGAGCAGAATTGATAACCTTCACTACTTTTTAATACCTACATGTGAACTAGCTGACCAGCGCAGCTCCACCTGCGCTCTATTTACGCTAACACACTTTTTTTTTGGAAAAAAGAAATCTGTCAAGCCGTTACTGAGTTTTAGCGAGACTAACGTAAACTTGTTCATTTATATTTATAGATTTTTACAATGTTTCGATTTTTTATCATGCAGAGTCTAAAAGCACACGTGGGTCTACACAATAAAATGGCAGCAAGAGCGTATTTAGCAGCATAGCTCAGTTCAAGCACGTAATTAGCGTAGAGTTACAAACAAATAGAATAGTTATGATATTATAAAAGACTAATAGCCTAGGCCTAGGACTAATGTCCCCATCTCCACTCATTTGGTGGCGTAAGAGGCAACTAAGCGAGAACAGGAAGACGGGCAGCAGCGTCTTTCTTTTGGATTTATCTTCCACCTATACTGCGATCCCCAAGCCGCCTGCCAAGCGTGGGGATTATGGCGACCCCTCCCTTCTAAGGAGCAGGTCTTTTATTCAGCAGTGGACGTGTTTCGGCTGCTGATTATGATGATGATGAATGTCCTGGGAATAGAGCTTTAGCAGTAATTTATAAAAATAAAATAATAGTGTACTAGATTAATTTAAAAAATATAAAAGTACATTGTATAAAAAAACTTAATATTCAAGCAGACAGGTATAAAGGAATCCTAAAAACGTTACTAAAAGCTCAAAGGATTATATCTCCAAAAGGGTTTTAATGAAAATATTCAAAGGGATCTGTTGTTGAGTATTATCCACAGAAAGGGTACGTTTCGAGTGGATAAATTTATTGGTCGAACAATATTTGAAAACCGGTAGGAATTCAGGAAATATCATGAATTTGTTCATGCAGAATGCATCTAGCAGATTTGGAGAGGCGTACTAAAAGACTAATTGGTGACTCTGGGTTAGTGGAAGCCAATTTACAAAGCCGAGAACACATGCGTAGATTGGATAGCCTCACGGTAGTCTACAGGATTCATTTTGGAAGGCGTGTGTAGGACATACATGACTTTTTTAACACGCTTTTTTATGTAACCCATAGACAGTTGCAATACAAATAACAAAAAAAACTGATTGATAAATCTATATGTGGGACAATTCATACTCGGCCATTAATTCCTAAACTATTCAGACCCTGTACTATATGTGATAACCGGACAAGTGATACAAACATAAATACTTTATGTAAACACATACCTCATCCAGACACAAGACAATCAGGACTGTTTATGCACACAATGTTGTCCTAGGTGGGATTCGAACCCACGATCCTTTGGGTAGTAGTGGGTATCTAGTGGGTATTTATTAGGTATACGCTTATGATGACAGAAGATCCCGCAGAGAGCTTTGAATTAAAACAAAACTATTCAATCGTAACTAGGAGTGTACCTAATATTTTATTCGTTAATAATGTATTTTAAGTTTAATAACAAACTGCTAAGGAAAAATGGCCAAAACGGTGGTTCAAAGTCCCACAATAATCACCAACCTTCGGTAACCAAGATGTATGGATGAGAAGAAGAAGTAAGTGCAATATTTTGCACTAAATAAGCAAAATAGATATACTTTTACATTAGACGCTTATAATAAAGTCGTCAATAGTAATAAAACCTAACAGCCTTTACACCCAGACTCCGTTTACCCTCTTCTATCAAAATGTTAATTGAGACTTAAGCCCTCAGACGATATTAATATAATCTAATCTTATTTCTGAAAGTCTTGGAGGCCTTGAGTTGATTTGAATTAGTAAAATAAAATTACAAAGCTCTTTAGAAATTCGATACGTTTTAGATTAATGGTGCTAGATATTATTAAAAAAAGCTTTTGAAAAGTCAAGGGGCTGTTTTTCAAAGCTAATTACATTTATTAAACAGTTAATAGAGTTTAGATAGGCATTCCCTTGAGAACCAAAGTTTTTATATTATAGGTACCTCTACCTACCAATATATATATAAATTATGTAAATACAAATAGGTAATTCCGAGATTTATTTCGAATTACTAAATGAATAAAAAATTTAACGACATTGTTTCGTTGCAAAACGAATAGGGTAAGGTGGTGCAGGAGTGCGCGGTTTCGGTATTTTAGGCTGTAAAACCAATAAAATACATTTTAAAGATAATTTTTTAATGTCTTTATTAACTATAGTTGTTCATCTACTAAAAAAAAAGCTATTAATTAACATAAGTCCAGTAATTTAGAAACTATAGAACTTTTAATCAACCTCTTGAATGCGCAATCTTGCACAGTATGTGTGGCCAAGAGTGCGCAGCCGGGTGTGCAAGAGTGCGCAAAAAGTCTTGATCGCACTCATCATTTTCCCTTAGTGGATGAAACTTTTGGTGGTTTATTGGGAACTATAGATAATTTAGACTCCTCCATATCAAATATTTTGTGTGCCTGAATATTCTTTTCAGGTAAATCATAAGCCAAACGCCTTAAATTTTTAGCAGATATTCCTAAAAGTGTTGTCAAGATTTTAAATTTATTGAAGGAGCTCTAGTTCCATTTCCTTGGTGAATGTGTACCTATGGACTGGGAGATGGTTTCTTTTTACAATCTTTTTCTTAACGTAGACTCAGACTACCTAGTTGGCAGTAGCGGACTAACGGGGGGGCGGAGGGGGCGGTCCGCCCCGGGCCTCGGGTCCAGGGGGGCCTCCAATCTCCAAAAGTTCTTTTTAATTAATGAGTTATCTAAGTACCTATACTACGTAATAGAGAGTAATATCATACCTAGATTATTTTACAGTTCCGGCTCATAAACTCTGTTAGTCTGACCAAGCGACATTCAGATTAAAAGATTGGTAAGTATGTGAACTGATTTTGTGCGTCAGAACTAAAGCTTGTTTGAAATAATCCAGCATATATTATGACCTCTCAACTAAATAAGAAAAAAACGGCCATAATGTGTTGTGTTGTAAGTATTAGGCAGTTTGGTGTTGGGGGCCCCATTATGCACGTAACTAAAATACAAACATACCTACTTACAATGTACACAAAATGTACACTGTAAAATGAATCAATCAATTATTGATTTGTAAAAATAATAATATCTTGGGACAATCCACACACGGTCATCCGATCCCAAACTAGGCAGAGCCTGTACTATGGAAACCAGACAACTGATACTAATACTTATATACTTTTTTTTTTTGTAAATACATACTTAAATAGATAAACAACACCCAGACACTTGGCGGGTCATCAGTTAGCAGGCAAGGTGTCTGACCACTAGACCAACGGGCCCGTCAATTTGTAAAAGAAGATGTGACATGTTTGACCAAAAAGCAGATGTCTGCTAGATACGAGAAAGTTATAAAGTCTATTAGGGTAGCACATCGCTGGCTGGATATGATTTTTGGATATGAATCACTATGCCAAGTACGCAAGTGCACCTGAATGAAATAATTAATTTCGAATAGACTTAGCACTAGCACTTTTTAATAGTCAGTATTTTTAAAGCTACCTAGACCTAGATCACAACGCGGCCTCGGCTGAGAAGATCCGGCAAGAAACTCAGCGGGCTTGATTGATTTTTCCTACCATCAGCGACACCGTGTTTTAGCGATCGAAAGACAGAATTAAAAAAGAACTACGAGACATCCTGGGCCCGAGAGCAGGAATATCCACTTCATCCAGGACGCTCGTGGTTGCTCTGAATGATAGACGCAGTTCCTACCTCGAACGCATCGTCACCTACCAAGGTGTCGCATTTAGTTGGTTTTGAGGATGGGACGCACAGAGCCGCCATCCAGTGAGTCCGGAACCCATGAGGCCTCTTTATGGTAGATAATACCTGTCTTTGTTTTCTATTGGGGCCCTGGCGATGCGAGTTGCACCGCCCGACGACGACACGGCGTCTTCGTGTTTTTGGTCTCCTTCTGGGACATAACCGTCTCACAGAAAGCTAGACTTCGAAGACTGGCAGGACAACACTGACTACTCCTATTACTCGTGTACGCTCATTAGAGGCCATGAGCCACATAATTGTTCAAGTGCGAGCCGTCTCTCTCTCCTGGAGTTATTTGAGCGTGGGTGCGCTTTCACCCCAATGGCAGTGGACGTGGATTCGATCATTGACCCTCGCTTCCATTTCCTCTGGGATGTTCAGGGTCGAAAGGCGCGCTAGGACTATTACGACACAGGACATTTCAGTACTACCCTTCTAGCGACCCGGTCAGCCATCTTGCGCTGCAGGCGAAATATTTTTTTAGATGGAATGAGGTGTGCGTCAAGGTTGCATACTATCACCACAGCTGTTTTATCTAATTGGTGAACAGAATAATGTAAGTATATAGTTTTAGAGGACTAGGAGGCAGCCGTCCGGATTAGTGGGAATCTATTGAATAATCCCCGCTTCGCAGATAACACCACATTAATAAGATCCGCAATCCGCAACGCGTTTCCCAACAGGTGGGTCTTAAAATGAACATGGACAAGACGAAGATCATGTCTAATGTCCATGTTGCACCCGTACCGGTAGTTGTTGGGAACGATACACTCGAAGTTGTTGACCACTACGTATACCTAGGACAAACTGTCCAGTTAGGTCGGTCCAACTTTGACAAAGAGGTCGCCCGAAGAATCCAACTCGGATGGGCTTCGGGTTCGGGAAACTACGCGATATCTTCTCGTCCAAAATACTGCAGTGCCTGAAGACGAAGGTTTATAACCAGTGTGTGTTGCCAGTGATGACATATGGTACTGAGACGTGGTCTCTAACGGCTGGCCTTTTAGAAAAGTTCAGAGTCACACAACGAGCCATGGAGAGAGGTATGCTCGGAGTTTCTTTGCGCGACAGAATCCAAAATGTGGAGATTCGCCGAAGAACTAAGGTCACCGATCTAGCTCTCAGAATCTGCAAGTTGAAGTGGCAATGGGCAGGCCACATCGCTCGAAGAACCGATAACCGTTGGGGAAGAAAGGTTCTCGAGTGGCGACCACGAACCGGAAGACGCAGCGTTGGCAGGCCTCCCACTAGGTGGACAGACGACATTGTGCGCGTCGCAGGTAACCGGTGGATGCAAATAGCCAATTGTCGTTCATTGTGGCGTTCTAAGGGGGAGGCCTATGTTCAACAGTGGACGTCTTCCGGCTGATGATGATGATGATGATGAATAAGATCCGCGGAAAAGAAACTGGCCGTACTTCTAGAAAAAATTGAGCGCATCAGCATAGAGCTGTGGACTCATCAGCATACAGGAGTAAGATAAAGTGGATGTTTATCGACCGTAGCGGGATCCCAAGAAACGAACCAACAAGCTGCACGACCTAGATATAATGCACAAATGTAAATATTATATATAAGCTCACAAATAGGCTATGATGGAGACTGTGTTCAAGAGGTAATTGGAAGATCCCAGATGGAAAAAACAGCTGTAAAAAGACTCGAGAAGGACGGAGGTCTTAACAGCACAATAATCAAATTAATGCATACTCTAGTCTTCTAGATCTTTCTATGTGCCTCTGAAACCTGGACAAGCCTCGCATTCTTCGAAGAATAGATGCATTCGGAATGTGGTGTTGGTGCAATGCTAGGCATATCGTGGACCAAGCGTCGCATTAATGCATCTATTCCCGAAGAGCTACATATCAAGGAGTGACTATTTACTATCTGCGTTAAACGCGTCCTCATCTTTTTTGGACACACGGGCAGAAGAAAACCGGACTGCCTAGAGAGGCTTATCGTGACAAGCCAAATGGACGGCAGAAGAAGCAAACGATGCATGCCAATGCGATAGGCATACACTATCGTGGTTACGAGAACGACGCTACAGAACAGCATACATCGAGATCAAGATCGAGCGGCATAGTGAAAAGCAGTGGCAAAAGTCACAACTAAGAAAAAGAATATCACTATAATTTACGAAAATATCGTCTGTTGTCATTTCACGTTTCCACCCTGCATAGTCGCCTTCTATCTAAAAGCAAGGAAGGCAAATCTAAAAGCATATCATAAGCCAAAATCCATTGAGACGTTGCGACGCTGTAGGCCGTGCCAAACAAATAAACATACATACATAGGTACTCTCGAAAAACATAGCCCTTAGAAGGAGGGAAAAATATGTCACTTTCTGACCGGGGGCCTCATAAATGTTTGCCGCCCCGGGCCTCCGACAGGCTTAGTCCGCCACTGCTAGTTGGGCTGCTACTTGTCCCTTTCCTATCCTATAAGCTTTTGAACTTCTTACTTTACTATCTGTTTGACGTTTTTTTCTTTTCGTCGTTCTCGGTCTCCTTGACATTCTGACAGGATAAAAAATAAAGAACTAAAAAACTATACTAAATTTAACCTTAAAAAAATTATGGTAACTTAGTTATAAAAAAATATTGGACAAGAGTGCGCACGCACTCTTGCACATATCGACATTGCGCACTCTTGCACTACTCAGTGTAAACACCTTTAAATTGATACCACAGCTATCTATACAAATCAATGGGGAAACTACGCCAGTGACAAGAAATTAGATAGTAGCCTAACATAAAAACACAAAGAACAAAAGATCACCTCTTCAATCTTTGTTTAAATCCTCTTTGGAATATCGATTAAAATTACATCAAGAGGGTCAAAATCACTTTTTCTTCACTAAATCTGCAATACGTGAATTCAAAACGAAAATATTTTTTGCCGGTACATACCACATGTTAATGAATAATTGTCAACTGAAGCAACCCGCGTAACGTTATTCTGTGATTAGTTATTGGCTCTGCGCACTCTTGTACACTGCGCGCTCTTGCACCACCTTACCCTACTTTTATTGTATGCTAACATTTTCTTTAAATTTTGAAAAACTATATGTTAGGTACTGAGCGAGATATAGCATCCCTCAGTACCCGAAATTAATGGGAATATATCTAATATCTGTATATAGCATTTCTACTTAAATAATGTGATTCTAAAATAGTTTAATTAAATCTGTCAAATAAATATACTTATAAGTTTGAATGTTTTTCATAAATAAATTGCCCATTTAATAAAATTCGTAATGTAGAAAGACTGACAGAGTGGTACGTCTGAATGAATTGTGAAATTTTGCTACGGAATTTTCGTTTTACAAAATGTTAGTTTAATAATTTCAGTCCAACGCTTTACTCGGTGTGAATTCATAAGAGTACATTTTTTACATTAAAACAAAATTATATAATTACCAAAAAAATTCAGCAGCAACGACTGCCGATGGAAAATTTAGCGGTACAGCCATAATTCACAACTGCCATTAATCCGAAGTTTATAGCGAGGAGGCGGCCATTTTGACGGGCGAGTCGTAAACACTAACGTTTTTAACCTCGCCTCGCAGTCAGTCCGTAATTTGTAACGCTATTTCAATTCATGTTGTGATGCTCTCTTATTTGAAGAATTACCATTTTATACTGATTGTTTGATCATTAGAACTAAGTAATCTAACTCCGTAATGTAGCAGTTAAGTACCCTGACTACGACGCAAAGGTATTGGTTTCGAATCCCGCACAGGACTTAAAATTTTGTTGCATGAACTAAACATGATGATCTGTGCTTGAGACAAAGGTGGGAAAATCGTTAAGTAGATGACGTATTTTATCATTTCCAAAACCGAGATGTATTCGTAAGAAATAAAACTTATTAAGTATCTAGGGGCATCCAGGAACAGTCATTATAATCCTGTTCCATGCAGCAGAATATCGGGGTGGGTGGTATTTATAATGTGGTTGTCTTCAAGACTAGAGTGTAGGCTTTTAATAAGCTAGTGTGTTTTGCCATCCTCGATTGCGTCACCGCTTTCCATCAGGTGGGACTGCAGTCAAGCACTAGCTTATAAGTAGTAAAAAAAAAACAGTCGGGGTGGGTACCTGGTTGGTCTCTTGCAAAAAGTCAAATCAAATCAATCCTCAAATCCTCTTTTAATTGGAGAGGTAATATTTTTAACTTAAAGGTGAGACTTTTCATGGTCGTGGTGATGAGAGGTCGTGAGAGGTAGTTGGATCATATATTATGTAGGATTTTAATCCTGTATCGCTTAACATCTTCTGGCCTCCATCTTTATAGAACCCCATAATCTGCGTGAGGATCGGATCGATGTTCCTTCAAGGCGTTCCTTTTTGGCATCAAACCTTCCAAAGGTTTCCTGTCTCCGTAGGGGTCGAAGGCCTGTTTATGGCTGGCTTTCACCCGTACTACCTAATAAATATACCATTTTAGGCAAGAGTGAATAGGCTTTTAATAGACTTTACCATTCCCGATTCCGTCGTTGCTTTCCATAGGGTGGCACTGCAGTCAAGCACTAGCTTATCATCATCATTCGTTGTAGTTTATCTGTTAGTTCTTCCAATAGAGAATCCGCCTACGGAATTATATCGATTTTGCGCCTCTCTCTGAAAAGTTAACGAGATAATAATACCAGATTGTTGGTGGTCGTAATATATTTTATATATTCACATTTCGCAGTCGCAGAAACGTTAAGGGAAGATACGGAAAATAGTAGTTAGCAATAATACTTACCAAAATATATTTTAGGTAGTTACATGTTTATTCTTTGAAACTAATAGAAACAAGTCCCAGTGATACAAGATGACTATTACACGTTTAGTAATAGTTTCAGTTTCTAGTAATTGCACCTTTGTTTCCTAAATACACAGAAGCTGCAATGCGCTAGCATTTGCGTTCTCATTAGAATACTTGTCTGCAACGCTAATGTTCAGGGGAATTTTGCATTTCTCTGCAATATATTTAGTATAAAATTACTTATTCAAATGAAAAGAGTTATTAGTAATATTGCTACACCTGTAAAAGGTGCTGTCATAAGTATAATTATGTATTATTATTGAAGAACTAAATGTACACGTATCAAGCAATGAAAGATTTGAATTTGAAACATAACAGATGACGTGTAGGTTATCTATCCATAGTTATAATATAAAACTTTTACCGTTATAATAAAAAAAATAAAAATTATATTAAACTCAACAAAATGTTTTGTATAAAAGGAAAACCGTGTACATAGTAATTTCTCCGGCTTACGTCGGGGTAGCTCGTTTTCCGAGCAGAAAATATACAACAGGAAAAACTTCCCAGCGGAAAAGTGTAATACAAATTGGCACGTTGTATTATAATTATTACCTCATTAGTACCACCGGCCGCCACGCATGAAGGGATAATTCGACATACTAAAGCTATTTGCAAACGACTCCATTTGGCTACTCCCATCTCCGTAGTTACCTTTTTTGGTAGGAAACCTTCAATAGGCACCTAGTCTCTGTAGGGGTGGAGGTAGAGTCATGTGGTTTTTGCCCGACTACCCCAAGAAAGGGGCTATGTATTTCGAGAGTATATGTATGTATGTATGAAGTATGTATGTTATGTATTATTTATGTATCTATTTCTTTGGCACGACCTGTAGGCCGAACTCCGAGTTCCGGGTGACTCTTAAGTCACTCAGAGTTAACCATTAGGTTTGTATACATTCCGTTGGAAAACTAGGTCAACCGGTAGTAAGTACGAAACGAAGTAACGCACGTACGTTACGTTAGTGATTCGTAGTGGAATGTAGTGTTTTTTTTTTGTGGATTTTTAGCATTTAGGTATTTAGTGTTTTAATAAGATATGGTTGGTACCATCGCGGTCACGAACGGGGTACCAAATTTTCAATCAAAATTTTTTGATCATAGTTACGTGCGCTTAACAGTTCGCACGTATTTAGGGACGGCTTCTTTTTATTAGTTTTTTTTTTAAATCGTTACGAGTTAGTACTGATTTCTTCTTCCTCTTGGTTCTATCCTTTTTATTTTCTGGAGCGGGGGTTACGGACTCCAACAGCGGATGAATGACTGTCTAAATAAGCCAATATTATCATTTCTTTTCCTCTAAACTTATACTCGGGGGACATATATATATATTTTTTAAACAGAACACGCCACCCTAAAAGTACGGAAGCGGGGTTAGGCCACTTCTCAAATAAGCCTTAGGCCATCGGATTTTATATATATTTTATTAGGGGTTTTCTTAGGGGTAACTAATATCAATGAAGAAGTTCTCACGAAGAGCCTATATTGACAACATTTTTTTTTTAATTATTTTTATAGTCAACTCGCTATTTTTGGTGTCTTATTTTGGGGGAGTTTTAAATCGATGTAATAATAATAATAATATCCCCGGACAATGGACCCGGATATGTGTATTTAAACTCGTTTTGGCGTCTTTTATACACCGTGTTTGGGGTGTTTTCATACACCGTTTTGGGTGTCTTTTATACACCGTTTGCTGTGTCGCGCTGTGTCGACGCAGTTTTTTTTTATGAGGCATTTATGTTGATCTATTTACATTGGCGGGTCACCCCCTTCCCTCTAATATGGTTGAGGGGAGTGATGGCTGCTGCTCGAGTCAACTCGTGCGCGGGTGCTGCTTGCTGACTGGTCCGACTACTATCCCTTTGGCTTTTTAGTTTGTTGTACTTTGTATTTTTTATTTTTTTCTGTCTTATTTGATATTTTGAACGGCAAGACACACTGTCGCTCTGATCTAATTGTAACATGACACACTGTTTAAAAAAAAGTGATAAAATGACAAGCCCGCTGAGTTTCTTGCCGGATCTTCTCAGTTGAGGCCGCGTTGTGATCCGGTGGTAGCTTCTTTTAAAAAAAAAACAGGACCTTTCAAAAGTGCTAGCGTTAAGCCTATTTGAAATAAACTAGTTTTGAGTTTTAAGAAAATATTTGGTCAATGTTCATTATTAGTATTAGCTTGGTACTTATCTCCAATATATCTATACTTCTATACTTATTACTTATAATAATAATAATAATATTATAAAGAGGAAAACTTTGTTTGTTTGGTTGTAATGAATAGGCTCAAAAACTACTGGACCGTTTTTAAAAATTCTTTCACCATTCGAAAGCTACATTATACACGAGTAACTTAGGCTAAATTTTATTTTGGAAAAAAATAGGGTTCCGTAAGATATTTGGGTTTTTTCGGACACAAGGTGTAAAAAATCAACCAGAAAAGTTACTTATTTTGCGTACGCTGCCTAAACTATAAAAGATAGAACCATAAAATGTTCTAATTAATTGTAGATCTTATAAATATCTACAAAAAAGTCCGCGGCACACTATGTCGAGTGAGGCCCAACAACCATTCTTTTTATTTAAAAATCTTGAATTTTGTTTGGACTACATTTAAACGCATTTATTTTTCTCATGCTATTAATCCTTATCAAAATAAATTATTTCATCATTAAGTACAGTTTATGTAGATAATATTTGGTCTTTGAATGATTAAAATTGGACGTTTGGTTTTGAAGTTATGGCGAAATTAAAATATTACGATTTCTGCTTAGACTATAGTTATTTATGATCTAAGGATTTCTGCTGTGGGCCGTACAGTTGCGAAGTGAGCGTCACCAAGGCGGGGGTGCGCATGCGGGAGGGGAGTTTAGATCTATGAGTAAGGTACCCGCGAGGCTCTGACGCGAGGTCGGCTCTTTACGCAGCGGTCGTGCGCGAAGTCTAATAATTTTCGTGCGATTCTTTTTAGATTTCTTTCTTAAAACTACACCTACGCAAAAGTTCTTCTCAGAGCTAAACAACAGTTCTTCTCAGAGCTAATCAACAGTTCTTTTCAGGGCTAACCAACAGATTTTTTCAGGGGTAACCAACAGTTCTTTTCAGGGCTAACCAACAGTTCTTTTCAGGGCTAAACAACAGTTCTTTTCAGGGCTAAACAACAGTTCTTTTCAGAGCTAGAATATTACACGCTATTAGCATTTTCTTAAACATTTGAAAATGCCTAAGAGAGCCAGGTCTCAACTTTCTAAACATAGTTCTCAAGTACGGGCAGCAAAAATACGTCGTATGGGAGAATCTTCACCTGAACGTTCACAACGACTTGCTGAACAAAGTCAGAGAAACTCTCAGGTACGCGCACGAGAGTCGAGTGTCGAACGCAACGCCTTGCACAACAAAATCTGAGAACCTCTGAGTTACGTGCACGAGAGTCTGGTGAACCGATATGTATGAAATTTTGCGGGTAGGTCTGAGAATAGGTTATAAAGTATATTTTATGCCGCTGATACCATGATTGACGAGGATATATAGAACGAGAGGAGGGTGCAAGAGAGGGAGAGGGGGATGATGGAGTGAGTGATCGGAGGAGTTAGGTGGAGCAAGGGGGGGGGGGGGAGTGAGAGGGAGCAAGGGGGCGGGGAGTGAGAGGGAGCAAGTTGGGAGAAGAGAGAGAAGGGAGAGGGTTCAGAGAGAACAATGGGGAGAGGAAGAAGGCAAGTGTGACGGGGACCGAAGCGGGAGGGGAGAGAAATAGCATAGAATTAGATTTTTATTATAAGAGAGAGAGATGGAGAGAGATAAATCAAGGGAGTAGGGAGAAAAGGGGAGCAAATTAACGCGCGGGCGGAGCTGCGCGGGTCAGCTAGTATATCTATATATTTAACCACCACCACCACCATTGCACTGTTAGTATGAGCGCAAAATCTATATGATTTTGATCTCTATTTCGACTACGGGCGACAGAAATCGCTTTAGATAAGATTGCTGCCGCTACCATGAATGGTGAATGAATGAAAGAGATTTATGTTTGCCGTAAGCTATCAGTGTAATTTTTTTCTGGAGTTTTGTTCTTTAAGTATAGAACAAAACTCTTGGTAAGCGAGGGGGATATGTAGCATAGCTACATTGTTTTAAATATATTACAGTAAATAAATAAGTAAAAAACAGTTGTTTTATCAGGAAGCTTAATAGTTCCTTTACAAATTGTAATAGCAAACGCATAAGTAATTTTATTCTAGTAATTTTTTTATCAGGCGTTAGTATATGTTTATTGAAACAAAATATTTACAGTTTATTTACAAATATGTACCTACACTTAAACTAGGTAAAAAACTTCCTCGAAGTTGTCGCCGCACTGGGAGGGAAGGGTACCTAAAAGACTGGCGGCATTACCCCTTTGTATGGCCAAGCTTATACGTTGGCAGAAAAAGCTACCAGCCCGGCGGTCTCCTGAGACTTCGATAAGTTTGGATGAAATTTCTTTTACCAAAGCGTGCGTCTCATGAGACCAAGGCCCCATGGTCTCCACCGCAAAGGGCGCAAATATATAGCTCGAACCTAGAGCTGCATACTTGCGTCGCTTTGCATCACTAGCGTCCGCCGCAGCCCCTCCAGCCGCCCTGCAAGTTGCCGGGGTGTGGGACGCAGCAAGTGTGTCGACACATGTCGCATCCCACACCAGCGGCTTACCATGTTGCCATGGTATTAAAGTGACACCATCAGGCCTCTTGCCGTCATCTCGTGTAATGCCGACTGGTTCCAGTACGGCAGGGACACCGGCAGTGACAAGCCCCCTGCGAATAATATCATTAAGGGCGGCATGGCGTGACATACGGCCAGCGCTACGCGAGCAAGACAGCCCGTGGTGACCATATTTATCTACGTACTCCCCACAGCGACAACGATGAGGAAGGTTGGTCCTGGCACCCACCCGCAAACAAACTGCAATGCATGCATAAATAACATAAATACGGAAAACATCTGTATGATATTTTATTTTAAGGTCTCATTTATTCGATTATTCTCTGCGGTACGAGAGAAGAGCGTCAGCGACTTAGATCATATAAAAGCTATAGTCTAAGGTCAGCGAATGGTGTAATAATCTATGTTCTTCGAGTTTTCTCTGGGCAATAAACCGGAGAAGTACTTAGATTGACACCAATCGTTCCACTACGACACGAAAAGAATATTAAATTCATTGGGAAATCGAGATATCAAGGGCTAAAGTGCTATAGATACCTAGTACCTACCTATGAACAGTCGAGTCAGGCTCAGGAGGCCCTAAAATAACCTCATAAAATATGATGATGCTTTAGATATACTTATCAAAATATCTGTGGGTGGGTGTCTGCTGTCACTGAAGTTTTTTTTTTATGTTGTCAAGCGTGACTGCTATACCAACACTGCCACATGAAAAAAATAATTGTAAGAATTATTAAAAAAACGCGTGTTTATCTTGTATTTGTTCCATATAACATTGATTTTATTTCAAGTATTGAATAAATATTTATATTTTGCATAATAAGCCAATATTTAGAATAAAACTTTTATTTACCCGTTTAGTATTGGCAACACATGACAATTATCGATAGATTTGTCGCCTTGGACACACTAGTCGCACACTATGCATCCTTAAATTCTAATATTTGTAAAGTAAGCATTAAATTTTGACAGTGAGCGCGAACGTTACTTAAGAAATTTAACTACAGTTAACTAACTGTGATTAACGCTTAATATAAGTAATGTATGTAGGTTCGGCCGTAAGTCTTGAGTTTACATGTCCAGGGGCCTTACCATGAACTCTTGTTGCAGGGCAGTTTAACACGAAAAGTGACCTGTGTACTTACCATGAGCGCACTAATTAATTAGCACACGAACCAGCTATTACGTCTCACAAACAAGTGAGTGATAACACAATATTATTATCACGCTAATTAGTGCGCTCATAGTGCAAATTTGTAAGACAGGTCACTTATCGTGTTAAAATGCCCTGCTATAAAAGTCCATGGTGAGACTCCAGTAAGTTTACAAGCTATAATACCTTTCACACCGAAACACAAAAATAATTTACTTTGCAAGCACTCGCGAACACAAATATAAAGTTATAACTCGCAAAAACCTTTGATAAATTTTATACGTGTTAGTGAAATAAATTCTTTCCATAACTTCGACACAGGAAAAATTGAAATTTCTGTTGTAAGTGGGGTAAAAGGGATAAAATGCGTTACGTAGGCCGACCGACGCGAGGGTCGGCCTAAATAACAAACATTTCGAGATAAGTTCAGTAGGCACTTGCATACCTGAATTTAGGTGAGAGGGAGTACTCTCGCCCGAGAGGTCAGGACGAGAGATTTCGGGGAAGCATTTATCACCGAGCACACTTCATACATCACATCTTTTATGCCATCGGTCGCTTATTATAATAAAAAGGATTTCTTGACTTTCTGCCTTTATTGGAAACTAGCCGACCCACGCAGCTCCGCCCGCGCTGTGTTTACGTTAACTAAACTATCAATAATATACATTCGCATAGAATACAAAACCTCCTTTTTTAAAGTCGGTTAAAAACTTGGACCGACATTGTACTTGCCCTCCGAAGCACGGAGACGTTTAGTTCAAATGGCGTTAAACGGTCACCCATCTATTTAATGACCTTACCTAACGTTGCTTAACCTGATCGATTTCCAAACATTGTTAACAACTATCTATGAGTGTTCCCTTACAAATATTTATTATAATTATAATGAAAAATTTTTAAAATCGGAGCAAGCGTATAACCAAGTACACATTTTGACTTTAGTCCCCTCTCCCGAGGGAACCGTGCCGAATGTCGGGATAATAAATTCATAGTTTAAAAAACTAAAAATACACGCTTTTATAAAGTACCTATACTGCATTAAAAAGTAATAAATAATTTATGGAACTCGTTCTTTCTTTCTACCCCGTGTTTGTCATGTGTGAAAGCGTGGGGCGCTTTTTCTCTGTATTCACTGATTACAAATTATTGTCATGTCGATAAAAGTACTTACTTACCAACTTGAAATTGGAAAGAAAAGTTTAGCTGTTATTCAGAAAAGGCGCCCCACGCTTTCACACTTAAATATAATACTTAATGACAAACACGGGGTAGAAAGAAAGAACGAGTTCCATAAATTACTTAAAGCGTGTATTTTTAGTTTTTTAAACTATGAATTTATTTTATACATTTTAGTCTTAGAAATATTAATCTAAAATACGGATAAACTTGGCAATTTTTATTTATTCGTAGCTTGAATCGTAGGCAGGTTGTTGCAAAACATATATTTACAGGGTAGATATTATCTACGCATAGGTATCTCAATGAGTTTGCTAAATTTAAGAAAGCACTACGTAATTCCCCCACCTTCCAGTCCCATCATCAGGTCCTCATTAATGGTTAAAGTGAAAAGAACTCTTTAAAACAAATCAAATGAGCCCAAGCTAGATGTGTTTACTAGTAGCCATTCCAGGGTTTCGTCCTCCACCTTCCAGTTCCATCATCAGGTCCTCATTAATGATTAAAGTGGAAATAACTCTTTAAAACAAAACAAATGAGCCAAAACTCGATGTGTTTACTAGTAGCCATACCAGAGTTCCGTCCCCCCTCCCACTTCCAGTCCCATCATCAGGTCCTCATTAATGGTTAAAGTGAAAAGAACTCTTTAAAATAAATCAAATGATCCCAAACTCGATGTGTTTACTAGTAACCATTCCAGGGTTCCACCCCCCACCTTCCAGTTCCATGATCAGGTCCTCATTCATGGTTAAAGTGAAAAGAACTCTTTAAAACTAATCAAATGAGCCCCAGCTCGATGTGTTTACTAGTAGCCATTCCAGGGTTCCGTTACCCACCTTCCAGTTCCATCATCAGGTCTTCATTAATGGTTAAACTGAAAAGAACTCTTTAAAACAAATCAAATTATCCCAAACTTGATGTGTTTACTAGTAACCATTCCAGGGTTCCATCCCCCACCTTCCAGTTCCATGATCAGGTCCTCATTCATGGTTAAAGTGAAAAGAACTCTTTAAAACAAATCAAATGAGCCCAAGCTTGATGTGTTTACAAGTAGCCATTCCAGGGTTCCGTCCACCACCTTCCAGTCCCATCATCAGGTCCTCATTAATGATTAAAGTGGAAATAACTCTTAAAAACAAATCAAATGAGCCCAAACTCGATGTGTTTACTAGTAGCCATACCAGGGTTCCGTCCCCCCCCTTCCAGTCCCATCATCAGGTCCTCATTAATGGTTAAAGTGAAAAGAACTCTTTAAAACAAATCAAATTATCCCAAACTTGATGTGTTTACTAGTAACCATTCCAGGGTTCAACCCCCACCTTCCAGTTCCATGATCAGGTCCTCATTCATGGTTAAAGTGAAAAGAATTCTTTAAAACAAATCAAATGATCCCAAACTCGATGTGTTTACTAGTAGCCATTCCAGGGTTCCGTCCCCCACCTTCCAGTTCCATCATCAGGTCCTCATTAATGGTAAAAGTGAAAAGAACTCTCTGAAATTAATCAAATGCGCCCAAACTCGATGTGTTTACTAGTAGCCATTCCAGGGTTCCGTTACCCACCTTCCTGTTCCATCATCAGGTCCTCATTAATGGTCAAAGTGAAAAGAACTCTTTAAAACAAATCAAATGAGCCCAAACTCGATGTGTTTACTAGTTACCATCCAAGGGTTCCCTTATCCACCTTCGAGCCCCAGCATCTGATCAGCTCGATGATACCATATTATTGTATTGTCACCGGTCCTTGATACATGTGCAAAATTTTAAATTATTTGGACGTGTAGAAGTGGGTCAAAATTGCATCGCAAGATTCCATTACCATCATACATACATAGTTACATACATACATACATACAGGTCAAGCTAATAAAAGCGTGTTAAAAAAGTATCCTATGTCCTACCTCGAAGTATTAACTCAAATCATGCCAAGTTTCGTTTCAATCCATCCAGTAGTTTCGGCGTGATGCTCAGCCGAGATACAGACAGACAGACAGACAGACAAAAATAAAAAAAAAATACATTTTTGGCTTTAGTATCGGTTATAGAATGCCCTCCAAACATAATTTTCAAAATATCTTCAATGTACAGAATTGGATCTGTTACAGTTTTATTATAAGTATAGATATCTATGTGAAATTCCGTAGGATTTTAAATAACAAGCATTTTTTTTAGATTATATTCTTGAATCCATTTTTCAAATGTAGGTAAGAATCTAAAGGTTCCAATAAGATTTCGATTTATACGTTTTCAAATTTACGAACAAGAAAAATTACTATAATTCTTTACAAAGATGACACGACAGATTTTTGGTACCTATTGCAAAATATTTGAACGCAACTCGTGACGTATGTTTTAGCGAATTACAATAAACCCAAATCCTGTGTCTTCCGATATCCTTTTACCCCCTAAGTAGTTTCCTACTGACCACGCTTCTTGACCTTTTGAGGCTCATCCTCAATGCCTACCTTGGGCAATAATTGTGTAACTATTTCTGCCATATTCTTCCTGCCACCAACATCAGGCAAAGGTAAAGGTGCTTGCAGTTCTCTATACAAATTTATCCTTTACCTACCGGTGTTCGTTTTTTGGGACTAATCCCGCCACTCAGATGTGTTCATAAAAATTATATGATAATTGAACCTATTACCTATACTTGAATAAACCAGCATAATATTTTTTTATGACGAGGCAAACGATACCTATGTTTGCCTGTTTGAAAGCATACATCAGCACATGGAAAGTGTACACACGGCGATACCTCAGCCTAAACTGTTTGGACTTTGAACTATTAGAAGTTGATCGCTGCGAATCGTGCAAGAGGATGCGATATGTTGTTCTTATTTCGTCCCACTCGATGCGTGCGGCCGGTAACCTGCGCCTGCCGGCCGCCGCATGTCCTATCACTTGCCAACATTTCTCTGTGTTGTATATAGCGTCGTTATCGTAATATAAGGTGTCGAACTTCATAAGTATATAGCCGTGTGTACATACCTACACAATCCTTTTTTTGAGGCTGTCAGGTAAAAGTTAAAATAAAACAGTTATTATTTCTTCAGTACAGAATCCAATGGATCGCAAAAAAAATCAAAGATGTCGAGGGGAAGTGTGCTGGGCGTAAAAAGGGTGTAAATACAAAATAAAATTGCGAGAGGGAAAACAAAGAAAAAGGGTCAAGTCAAGGTCATGCGTGGTACATTACCGGCACGTGGTATAGGTAAATTCCTCTTCACTGGATGGGTGCCTCTACTGGTCTTCAGGCACACTAAACTAGAAGCACTTCACGGGTTCACAAAGTCACGATAGTAGTCTTTTCGGAGGCAGACACACGAATTAGCTTATTAAGGTGCGGCGGACACGTCCGATCCACGCAATGGTCAGTCAACAGTACGGGGCAAAGGGAAAAAAGGGACAGCACTAGTTAAATATGAATATTTGAGGGTACGTAGAAAATTATCTGGCAGGCCGTTGCATTTTCTACCTACATACTACATTATAAAGCAAACAAAAGATATTATCCATTTATTTCTGCGTTCACCCTACTAACTTTGAAAGATAATTCAGGCTTCGTTTAAAGCACTCCGTCAAAAATAGAATATTAATCAAGATTACACTACCCTTAGGCAGTTTAAATATAGGCTAACCTCGCATCTTATATTTTCGGGACTAAATTTGTGTAAATAAACGACTAGACCGCCAAAGTTAGCAGAGTTTCGGAAATCATTCAGATGGAAAAGAAAGATAGGGTAAACCGTACTTGTGATAACGTAAAAAAAGCTATTGTATTAATATAAAAGCACACATGGTAGTGTTCGGATTCTCTTTTAACATTTCTCAAGAATTTGTGACGCGGATCTTTTCTGAATTCATCGAAGCATTAAGTGGAAACCGGTAATATTGTTCGCTTCACCAAGCCTTCCAACCGAATTGTAAGGGATGACAGACATGATCGTCAAATATTGAATAATGACATATGTGTGTCTTAAATATACGATAACATCTTTCAATCCATTTAGAAAAACCTCTGAGAGAAAAACTTATATTTACTAAAGAAACTACTCTAATATATATTGACATAATAATTCTTGTAGAGTATCCGGGTAAGAATAGCACCCTCTCATTTCCTCCCGTAGGGTGTCCGTAAGAGGCGGCTAAGGGAAAATAAGAAGACGGGCAGCGTCTTTCTATTGGATTACCTACCATCTATACTGCGATCCCCAAGACGATTATGGCGTGGGGATTATGGCAACCACTCCCTTCTAAGGGAGAGACAGCTGCTGATGATGATGATGAATTCTTGTTGAAATAAAGAAAATTCTTGATTATTGCAAAGGGGCTATTAATGTATGCGTTTACAATAACTATAAAAATTTAAAATAGATAATCATTATGTGGTAGGCTAATTCACCATCCCCCTTCTATCAGACGGAAAGTTTACACCCTTATCTCCTGTCCTTCCCTCCACTCCCCTCTCCTCCCCACCACTCCCCGTTATCTTGTTGGTTTAGGCCACCTAACCACAAACTACGTTGTCTGTTGAGAGAATTGCGCCCAATAAGTGATGGGTGCAATGTTTACATCTGCAAAACAAGCAGTTGTTCGTATCGACTAGTATTGGTGCGTCCTGGACAGTTTATTGATGATTTGATCGGTTTGAGAATAAAGACTGTTGACTTTAACTGCGGGGCTAAAAATACCACATTAAGCATTTCATCTAAAAGGAATTCGTATTCTGCATTCCCAGCAGAAATAATCTGCTGGGAATGCAGAATACGAATTCCTGTAATTTTCATAAAATGATCACACATTCACAATCATATTCAGTTCATTTATTAGCACTAATTAGCAGACTCATATTTGGTGTTATACGAATAAAAAATAAACCATAACTTACTCATGATTCACCGAAAGTGGCCTTTTTAAACCCGCTGGTAGTAGTAATAAGGATACAGTCGAGTGACGACCTATATTTACTCATTTAATTTTGTATTCTCAAGCTACATAATGTCTGTATGTATACGGAGTGAAATTTTCAAGTGGGCGAGCAATATTCAAATTTTCAAGTTTGCCATATGTTATTTTTTGCCGGAATTTGATCCTAATTACCAACAGTAGCGGATAGTGAAAATCCATGGTTCGATTCCTGATAAGGATTTGTTGATATTGTTTTTTTTTTAAATCTAATGATGTAGTTTTTGTTTTCATCAAAATCGGACCCAAGACTCCTTATTATTAGAGAGTATTTATTGTTATTTCTTACCTAGTTTCAAATTTAGTCACTTGATAAATTCGCTCTGTATATCGGATAGTTCATTCAAAATCTGGCCGTAAAAATAACGTAGACCACCTTTATTTTTTCGTACAAGTGTTACCTATAATATAAAACTGATCGGGTCACGTATTTCTCAGAGATTTTATCAATATTCAGGGGTCGCTTCATATTTTCCCCTTATCTGACGGTATTGTATACACTTGATATATATTTGGTCGTACCGAAATAAGTCTGAGTAAAATCGTAAGTCAGCGATGTGCGCTCATGTCTCAATGTGAAGTTGCCTATAAATCAGTAACTGAAATAATCCAGATACTTATATTTAATATTCGAAAATCATTACCCAAAAGTAACGTTACTGCTCGTAGGTGGTACGTTCCGTGTGCAGGCAACCGTCAAGGTAGATACCATCGCAAGGTCAGATATTCTGCTGAGAAGCACCAATGTGTGCCTTTCACATTGCTATGTTCCGATGTGAAAGGCATTGTAGCTGGTAAAATTACCGGACACAAGACACTAATGTATTTAGGGTTGGCAACGCGCTAGTGATTCTTTTGGTGATGCCAGCGTCCATAGGCTGCGGTGACTGCTTACTATTAGGAGGGCCACATCTTTGTTTGGTGGTAAAAAAAAGTCAACTCGAAGAATCCAACTCGGATGGGCAGCGTTCGGGAAACTACGCGAAGTCTTCTCGTCCGAAATACCGCAGTGCCTGAAGACGAAGGTTTTTAACCAGTGTGTGTTGCCAGTGATGACATATGGTACTGAGACGTGGTCCCTAACTGTTGGCCTTCTAGATAAGCTCAGAGTCACACAACGAGCTATGGAGAGAGCTATGCTCGGAGTTTCTTTGCGCGACGGAATCCGAAATGAGGAGATTCGCCGAAGAACCAAGGTCACCGACATAGCTCTTAAAATCTGCAAGTTGAAGTGGCAATGGGCAGGCCACATCGCTCGGCGAACCGATAACCGCTGGGGAAGAAAGGTTCTCAAGTGGCGACCACGAACCGGAAGACGCAGCGTAGGTAGGCCTCCCACTAGGTGGTCGGACGACATTGTGCGCGTCGCAGGTAACCGGTGGATGCAAATAGCCAATTGTCGTTCATTGTGGCGTTCGAAGGGGGAGGCCTATGTTCAGCAGTGGACGTCTTCCGGCTGGTGATGATGATGATGATGATGATGAAAAAAAAGTATAAACCAAGATTACTTTCCAAGGCAATGCCTTGGCCACAAATAGTAAACACATTTTTTTATCTACTGTCCGGTGAAGCTGCAATGGCCATCTGCGGCTAACAGCGTCTATCATTCCCAAAAAACATTTTTTTATATACCTACTGCGGGCCTGCTTCGGTCTCTTCGTCCACTCGGCCGTCGAAGACACGCCGAGGTGAGGGCCCTGACTCTCTGGACCATTTGAGTCCATGGTGGCACCAACACCTCGCCACAAGCTGCCCTGTGGTATATTTATTAACTAAACATAATTAGAAAATGAAATTTGGAAAGTTCAGTAGTTCAAGTTCATGATCGCTACCAACAAGATGGCGGCCAACAATGATAATATTTGGCGGCCAATCTCTTGCCTTATCTAGATTCAAAGATTCAAAATTTTTATTTCAAATAGGCTTAACTAGCACTTTTAAACAGTCAATTTTTTAAAAGCTATAACCGGATCACAACGCGGCCTCAACTGAGAAGATCCGGCAAGAAACTCAGCGGGCTTGTCATTTTTTCACATTTTTTTTAAACAAAGTTTGTCTTTTTACTATTAAATCAGCACCAGCGACAGTGTGTCCTGCCGTTCAAAATATCTAATCAAAAAAAAATGTGCGTGCGTGGAGTCCCTCCGCGCGGAAGAAGTGAAACTTCATTCTCGCTCTGTCTCTTTCTATTCCACCTCCACGCGCAACGAAGTCAACGAAGTCAACAAAGTCAACAAAGTCAACGGAATCAACGGAGTCAACGGAGTCAACGGAGCCGGCGGAGTCGGCGGAGTCGGCGGTCACTCACTCACTCACCCACTCACTATCCACTCACTATCCACTCACTATTCACTCACTATCCACCTCACTATCCACTCACTATCCACTCACTATCCACTCACTATCCACTCACTATCCACTCACTATCCACCTCACTATCCACTCACTATCCACTCACTATCCACTCACTATCCACTCACTATTCCACTCACTATCCACTCACTATCCACTCACTATCCACTCACTATCCACTCACTATCCACTCACTATCCACTCACTATCCACTCACTATCCACTCACTATCCACTCACTATCCACTCACTATCCACTCACTATCCACTCACTATCCACTCACTATCCACTCACTATCCACTCACTATCCACTCACTATCCACTCACTATCCACTCACTATCCACTCACTATCCACTCACTATCCACTCACTATCCACCTCACTATCCACTCACTATCCACTCACTATCCACTCACTATCCACTCACTATCCACTCACTATCCACTCACTATCCACTCACTATCCACTCACTATCCACTCACTATCCACTCACTATCCACTCACTATCCACTCACTATCCACTCACTATCCACTCACTATCCACTCACTATCCACTCACTATCCACTCACCCACTCACCCACTCACTCAGTGACGGCGTCACATGAGCGCTTTCATAACCTTAACAAATTTACGCCTATCGCCTATCGTTTAACACCTATCACTTAACGCGTTAAGCGATAACGCGTTAAGGTGCTTCATTTAACGCTTGACGCGTTATGTGATAACATTTTTGGAAGTCGCATAAGAAGTTTCACTTCAATAAAAAATACGACGAAAATACAACAAACTAAAAACTAAAATGCCAAAGGGATAGTAGTCGGACCAGTCCCCCCAAGCAGCACCCGCGCACGAGTTGACTCGAGCAGCAGCCATCAATACCCCTCAACCATATTGGAGGGAAGGGGGTGACCAGCCACACGAAGCCGCCACAAGCAAAGACTTTTCGATGGCGAGCATGACCGATCCAAAATCACAGTGGCTCACGTTTAACATTTACCTTCTGCTGTTAAGCAGTGCCTCGTCAGGCAAGACACAAAGCACTTTAACATATTAAATTTTATCACAAGTCGTCTAAGTTAGATACGATATCTTGCTAAGCATATAAAAACTCATCTCATTTACCCCTAAAGAAGACGAAAACTTTAACGATTAATACGTAGATCCACTCATTCGTTCTTTATGAAATAGGTTACAGGTATTATTTTGTTTGAATTTACGAAAACACGCGCCCCAGGCCTGACGCCCTGAGTTTATGAAACGTAGTAGGTAAGTATACCTATTATACACCAAACTTCGATGGCCACCAAACTTAGGACCGTTTGTTAAAACTTTTTACTCGAATAACAGCCTATATACGAGATTTTGAAGACGTGATGCCCATTTTTAGCAGACCAGACAAAAATTCGTATTCGTTTTTGCGACAGCAATTTTTCCTGAAAGCACATACCGCTATGAGATTTTCTAAAAGGAGGTTTTATACGCAATCAATGTGCCATTTTCTTATTAATTAACCAGCCATACACGCACAGATATAGATTTACATAGATAACGCAAATGCATGTACTTCGCGTGTCCGAACCCCGACGAAACGTCGGGGTTGGTCGCCGCTAACTTACAGTCCGCGCGCGTCTGTTGTTGCAGCCAGACGGTCGGCCGCTAAAACTAAAGATTATCGTCGGGGAACCGACGGGGCATCGGCGGCATCGGTGTCTTTGAATCGGTTTGGACTTTCCGTCACTAAATTCGGCCGTGACGTCACAGAAGGTGTTAAAAACTTGGTACAAAAGTCGGCACGCTTGGTTTCAATACAAATCGTGATACTTGCGTTATCTATGTAAATCTATATCTGTGCATCCACGCCACACAATCTGTTAAATGGTACCCCAATAATCAATGATATTATCTATACTATAATAAAACTCAAAGAGCACTTTTTCTGTACATTGAATATTTTTCCAAAATTTCTATGTGGGGGGGGGGGGCGGGTACTATACTATCGACATAGAGGCCAAAACAATTTTTTTTGGAATTATTGTCTGTCTGTCTGTCTGTCTGTCTGTCTGTCTGTCTGTCTGTCTGTCTGTCTGTCTGTCTGTCTGTCTGTCTGTCGTTCTGTTCGTCCAGGTATCATTTGAAAACCCGTGGATGGATTTTGATAGGACTTTCACTGATGTGTTGTGTAGAAGTCAAGGTATAAGTTGGTATATAAAACATCACGCTATGTTTCATAGGGGCTAAGCAGTGAAACATTACTTGCACATATTGCCACGTAATTTCCTTTGTATGTGAATAGGGTAATTATAGACTGATCAGTTAATCATTAAGATATGTATTATTACGCTATATACAATAGGGACTGAGCAGACATTTAGTTTGCATAAGATATAGCATTGGCGAAGGGTCAATTTTTGTAAGGGGTAAGCCGGTCCGGTACACCCAGGACATTTTCATTAGATTTCTGTTCATGAAATTTTAATGAAACTCCCCAAGTCCAGGTAGTTACGTCACCCGACTCTACCAATGATCCCACAATAATCAGTCGTCAGCCAGTTTTCTAACATAAAGAATCTGTCATCAACCCCTCAATTAAATAATGTCACGGTCTCACGGATATTTCCTATTAGTAATTATTTATGTTTAATATAGACTTCATCGCCTTCAGTTAGCACATCCGCCCTGCGTGGCCAAACGTTTATATAATAGAGCACCAAACAATAACAGTTAATCTTCAGCGGTTCGCGATAGAGCTCACTTGTATTAGTTGTTAAATAAGTTAAGAATATTTTATTCACAATTAAATATTAATTTTATACATTAAAGATATATTTTTTAAATTCAACTACTTGCCTGCGACTTGACTGGCGCAGCCGGTAGGATCGCCGCGTCGTTTTAGTGCTTAAAATTAGCATAGCGACGAGCTTTTTCTTAAGCTAAAACGGTGATCCGCGAACCAAACAAATTTGTCAAGCATCGAAGAGCCGCAACCACGCCAAGCTGAGATTCAACCATCCGAGGGCCATGGGCAGTCTGTGAGTAGACCCAAATCGCTATTCCTTTCTATCCATACCTTTTCGTGTTATATAATTGCATATAAGTGTTTTGAAATTAGGAGTGTTTTTCCAAACATCGAAAACTATTCATTAATTTCACAAACATAGTCAGGTTAGTAGTTAAGTCAAAATTTACATAGTTAATTTAAAATAAAACCGTATACAATCACAAATTTAATTAAAAATATATAAAATAAAAATGCTTAAAATTACACAAATACCGCGTGAAGTGACTGGAGTCATCCCCAAATTCGACGGTGACGAAAAGTTACTCAATTTATTTATTAGAAAATGCGAATATGTCATTAAAATTTGTAGAACAGAAGGAAATCCTGAACAGGATCTCTATGTGTTTCACATAATTACGTCAAGACTGATAGGTAGAGCAGCCGCGCTAATAAGTGAACGCCAAGATTTAGATACTTGGTCGGAGTTAAAAAGAGCATTAGAACAGCACTTCGGTGATCCGCGTTCTGAAGAATGCATTGCAATTGAACTAGAAACATTAAAAATTAACAGTGGCGAATCTTATCTAGATTTTTGCAACAGAATACAGCACGTTAAAAGCACATTGATTGCAAAAGTAAATTTGAATCCTGACCTAAATTTACGACAGAGTAAAATTACTATTTATGATAATATGTCAATGAATGTATTTTTGTATAATTTACCGGAAGACTTACTTAGAATAGTCAGACTGAAAGGGTGTAATTCGTTGGAATCCGCGTTAACTATAGTGCTAGAAGAAGTCAACTTCTTATACCAGTATAACTCGCGTAATAAAATGAATAAATCACAGAATATAATACATAATAAACCGCAACATGTATTAAATAACCCATTTATCGAAAAATTTGGTATGAAACCATTTATTTCTCAAAACCAACAACAACCCCAACAATATAAATTCGGAATAAATAATAATAATTCACCTAATATTTCACGACCTACATTTAAATTTGGCATAAATCCGAGTAAAAATATTAAGTTACCGCATAATCCGCAACCACAGTTCGGATATAAACCACAACAATTCGGATATAAACCGCAATTACCACAACAACAATTTGGGTATAAACCTAACTTTAATCAACCGAAACCTCAATTTGGATATAAACCTAACTTTAATCAAACACCGCCTCAATTCGGTTATCGTCCTCAACAAAATATAATACCACAAAAATCAACGGACGTGAGCATGCGTACGGCACCACCGTTAAAGCCTCAAGGTTTTCGCATAAACGAACTTTACAACTTAAACGAGATACCAAAGTACCTCTAAAAAACATTAAACGCCCTTCGCAGGCACCTCCACACCCTCCTGGCAGTAGCCATGGTGAGCCAACTGCAGGCCCTTCAACTGCAGCAGATCAATAAGAATCCCGGAGTACTACCGCTGAAAAACGGCGTAGCAGTCGTACGAAAGGACAAGTGGATAGTGGCTAAAGTACTAGATCTTCAAACAATACAAGAGGAGTTAAGGTTTAATACTAAATCACTAATAGAATTAAATATGTTAGTTAAATCTAATTTCGATAGTAATTTTACGTATAATTTTATAGATATAAGTCAACAAGTAGAGTTTATAAAAGAACTGACGCACAGAAAATTCCAACAAATAATACCCACAGTTAGAGTTAAACGAGGATTAATAAACCCAATTGGATCATTGATCAAACTTATTACTGGAAATCTCGATAACGAAGACGCCATTAAATATGATAAAATTATTAGTGAAGTAAAGTCCAATCAAAGTTACATCAACCATAAATTAACGGTTCTTACAGAAATTGTGCAAATCCTAACGAACTCTACAATTAGTATTAATAATAATCTTATCTTACTTAATAAGGAAATAGCAACTACAATTAGTAATTTTAGTAAAGCCTTAAAGAAAGAACATTTCGAAGTTCAAATTATAAGCACATATAATCTACTCATGCACTCTTTTCAAACTATATATATTAAGTTAAATGAAATAGAAACTAGCTTTGCTTTTAGTAGATTAGGAATTTTACACCAATCAATAATAGAATCTAACAAGTTATTATATTTACTATATAAAATAGATAAGACAGAAAAACTAGTATTTATTCCTAGCCTAGAAAATCTAATTAAGATAGAGCAAACTATAGAGTTAAAAGCTTATTTTAAGGAAAATCAGATTACTTATGTTCTGGAAATACCGCTTACTGAGAAAAACACTTATATGTATTATACATTACTTCCCTTACCTGTATTATCCCACAATTCCACTGTCGTCATTTTACCTAAATATCCCTACCTGCTAGCGAAAGGGTCGAAGATCAGGCTGCTCGCCAACCCATGTAAAGAAATAGACGAGTCCAGTTTCCTGTGCCTCAACGAGGAAACTCTTCAGTTTATTCAAGACCCCTGCATCACAGAACTGATGACGTACGCTGAAAACGTAACGTCGTGCATACAGATTCCAGTTATTTTGGAAAACGTTAAAGTCCAGCTTTTGAAGCCAAACCGCTGGATTCTTTACAGTAGAAATGAAGAATTACTTACCAGATCTTGTACTAACGAGGCGTTCCACGAGAAAATTCAAGGCACTTATATACTTACTCTCGACGATCCCTGCGAGGTGAAAATCCGAGATATAACTCTGAAAATGCATGAAATAAACACAGAAAATTTAACATATCCGAAACTGCCAATAATCAACTTACCTTTGGTACATTTACCCGTGGGAACAGAGGCTTCGAATCCAGTGAACATCGAAGGAATCGAGCTGAATGATCTGAAGTATTTATCTGCAACACTCAAGAAAAGTTACAGTGAGAATAGTGAGAGTGAAAAGACGATAATTGAAGTGTATAGAATAAGCATTTGGACAATTGTAATTTATTTATTAATGTTTGTAACACTATGTCTGCTAGTATATAAGAACCGTATTAAAATATATAAATTATGTACTCGAAGTTCTTCCCAGATAAATAACTTCGATCTTAAGGCCGGAGGAGTTACGTCACCCGACTCTACCAATGATCCCACAATAATCAGTCGTCAGCCAGTTTTCTAACATAAAGAATCTGTCATCAACCCCTCAATTAAATAATGTCACGGTCTCACGGATATTTCCTATTAGTAATTATTTATGTTTAATATAGACTTCATCGCCTTCAGTTAGCACATCCGCCCTGCGTGGCCAAACGTTTATATAATAGAGCACCAAACAATAACAGTTAATCTTCAGCGGTTCGCGATAGAGCTCACTTGTATTAGTTGTTAAATAAGTTAAGAATATTTTATTCACAATTAAATATTAATTTTATACATTAAAGATATATTTTTTAAATTCAACTACTTGCCTGCGACTTGACTAGGTAGTGTATAGATAAATATTGTATTACAGTCGCAACAATAAAAGATGCGAAAAGTTTAGAAGTTTCATTATCGAATATCATTAGACAGTAATTTACGATGTTAGCGTGATTTACATTATGAACAGCGCCATCTATCGGTGAAATTGAACATACAATCACTATAGAACTTTAATCTATTTATTATATCAAAGAAAGTCGTGTTAGTTACACTATTTATAACTCAAGAACAGCCTAACCGATTCGGCTGAAAATTGGTGGGGAGGTAGCTTAGAACCAGGAAACGGACATAGGATACTTTTATCCCGGTAGGTTAAGGTTAAGCAACGTTACGTAAGGTCATTAAATAGATGGGTGAACCGATTTGTATGATTTTTTTGGTGCATATCGGGTGGGTCTGAGTATAGGTCATAAAGTATATTTCATACCGCTAGGTTTTTTTTTTTTTTTTTTTATTAAGATTAATTGTTTATATATAATAATTGTATAATTGCGAATAGGAAATTAAATGAACTAATCTATTATTACGGGAGCGCTAAGTTGGTATCTTCTGCTAATGGATACAGAAGAAGATTGATGACAAATTATATTAAGTGTTATTTATGAATTTTAAATTTCGAACTATAGTATTAACATGTTTTAGGAACGATTTAACTGTTTCAGGGTGTTGAATAATTTCTGATAGTAAGTATGGATTTATATTTCTTGAATTACATATAATTTCATGTTCGTTTCTAGTTTTGATGAAGATGGGACAAAATTTCAAAACGTGGTCGTTATTTTGTACACTGATATCATCACAGGGACAGGTATTCCTGTTTGTGATGTGAAAAAATACCGCTAGGTTAAGGTTAAGCAACATAAGGCCGGGTCATTAAATTGATGGGTGAACTGATTTGTATGAAATTTTGTGTGCATTTCGGGTAGGTCTGAGAATAGGCTGTAAAATATATTTCATGCCACTAGGTTAAGGTTAAGCAATATAAGGAAAGGTCATTAAATAGATGGGTGAACCGATATGTATGAAATTTTGTGTGCATATCGGGGAGGTCTGAGAATAGGTCATAAAGTATATTTAATGCCGCTGATACCATGATTGACGAGGATATATAGAACGAGAGGAGGGTGCAAGAGAGGAGAAAGAGGGAGAGGGGATTCGAGGAGGGGGTGATGTGGTGAGGGATCGGGGGAGTTAGGTGGAGTAAGGGAGGAGTGAGAAGGAGCAAGTTCGTAGAAGAGAGAGGGGGAGAGGGTTCAGAGAGGGGATAACAGGGAGAGAAAGAGGGGGGGGGGAGTGTGACGGAAACCGAAGCGGGAGGGGGAAAGAGAGAGGAGAGAAAGAGCATATAATTAGATTTTTTTATAAGAGAGAGAGATAAATCTAGGGAGGAGGGAGAAAAGGGGAGCAAAACGTAATAAAAGCGCGGGCGGAGCTGCACGGGTCAGCTAGTAAATAATAGAAGCAACCGACGATTTAAAGTGGCCCAGAATTAATTTATAAGTCCTACTGGTCCTACCAATGAATGAAATGTGATTTTTTTTGTGTATGTTAATTTATTTGCTTAGTGGTAATTTCGACAGTTTTGATACGATTATTTAATAAAATTCAAACGAAGTGACACTGTCAATGTTTCCGTGGGTGGTATGCTACTAAGTCAAGTTGTGTTAATTAGCTCACCTTTTACCGCTGCTGTCAGGTCGCCTTTTTCCTATCTACCTCTTTTTCTTTATAAAATCATAGACAATAATATATAAAATCCACAACACCACTCCGCAGGATCATCTAAAAATAACTAAGTAAGTATAAACAAAATCCGAGCCGTACAAAAATAGTCGACATTTATTCCCTCGCTTCTCTTACTTGCTATAATCATCAGAAAACAAAAACATAATTTAAAAATACACACGTTACCGAAACAATGTACACGCATTGAGAGCGAAGTGTTCAAGCGTGGTCAGAGATTGCAACGGACGCTTTTCACTATGGGCAGCGAAGCGGCAAAATGGTTGCGATAGTATGCGCCCACCCCTTGCTCGGGTCGCACAACAGTAGTGCTGTTACAAGCACTTTAAATTTGATTTGCACGGAACTCCGGAATCAGGACGAAGTAAAAAATTACATTTAATTTTTATGCCATCAGTCTACCTTTTTAACCGACTTCAAAAAAGGAGGAGGTTCTCAAGTCGTCTGTATATTTTTTTTTTTTGTATGTTCGCGCATAACTCTGTCAATTATGAACCGATTTGAAAAAATCTTTCTTCCATCCATTCTTCAATCCATTGATTGGGTCCCATAAAAAAATTATTGCGTAGTAATAAGTAGTTCCTGAAAAACAAGAATGGTGACTGCGCACTGAGAGCTGCAGGAAAGCCTATATCGATGACTTTATGTCGCTTTTTAAGGACAAAAATGGCCATAACTCTGGCAAATATTTACCAATTCCAATGATTCTTTTTTTATTCGAAAGAAGAAACCACTTTATTAAATCTGTATGAATTTTATTACAACCGGATAAGAACTTCCTGAAGGAACATGAACGATGTGGAGGAATTTATCTGGTAAAAACCATAAAACTGATGTTCTCCATTACATTGCTCTGACAATTATGAACCGATTGCGATGATTCTTTTTTTATTCGAGAGAGTAAACTACTATGATGATTCCATGCAAATTTCATTACGACCCGATAAATAGGTTCTGAGTTTCTGAAGAAATATGAATTATGTAAAACTATGTAGACGATAATGTGATCATAACCTATCTAGATAATTTTACGGTTTTCGATGGTTCAATCTTTATACATGAAAGTATCACTAAAAAGTTTAAAATAAAATCTTTTTTAAAAAAAATTGAACCGACTTCAATATCACTGAAAAGTATAAAATAATTTAAATATTATTGAAGTTGGTGCCAAATATACACAGCCGGTAAGCTAACACCAACTTCAATAATATTTAAATTATTTTATACTTTTCAGTGATATTGAAGTCGGTTCAATTTTTTTTTTTTAAAGATTTTATCTTACTAAACTTAGTGTCCGTAAACAATTGCCCTGCACTGCTGTGCAAATCAGTTCTTAAGTCACTTAAGTCCGATGATTTACTTGCGAGGTGGGTATACACATAAGCGGAGTTAATGCCTTAGGCATTTTATGCCGGTCTACCTTAGGGTGGCACAGAGTGTACGAGGTAGGTGCAAAAAAAAAGAAAATATATACAAATCAATAATACAAATTGAGATTACCGACATTTATGTCATCCGTTTATTTTATCTTAAGAAAATGTATGAAGCTTATAATACAACATTAAAGTGTACGTCATTACATAAGTAGAAGTAGTCATATAATTAGTACTTACTACAACAGATAAAAAAAACATAAACTTATTCCCAAAGCAGCCAAAGTCCGGGAAGAGGACAGCACTAAACAATATACGAACCACATGCAGTACCTATCTGTGTGCAGTTTGTCACGATGTGCAGGTCTTTGTTTCGGATTTGCATGAGTCAAGTTCCGGTCGGAAATTCCATAAAATATGTATAAACCAGTAGCTTTTTAAAAAGAGATAAACTATTTAAAAAATAAAAAATGTTAGCGTACCTGCTGTGTATATTCTGCACCAACTTCAATAATATTTTCGTTATTTTATGCTTTTTAGGTAATTTACTTTGAAGTCGGTTTTTTTTTTAAATAGTTTATTTAACACTTTTTAGTGACTTTTATTTTAGCAAGATAGGTATCAGCACTATCACGCAACTCGAACGTCTACATTACAGTAACTTACTGACAACATAAAAAGTTTATATCTCTTAAACTACTGGACCGATTTTGATGAAACTTGTACTCTACCCTAAGTTGAAAAATACTCTAACTATTGCAAAAAGAATTTTCGAAATCGGACTTGTAGTTTCTGAGAAATCTGCGGACAAACCTACATACATACATACACTCGTGAAATTTGGTAAATTTGTTTAGAAGCCCACATAGACTAACATATATGAATATTACGCATTTCTATTAATATTACATACATACGCGTCGAATACAGAACCTCCTTTTTTGAAGTCGGTTAAAAATATGGCCTAATATTGAAAAATAATCACTTTTTTCATTGGTACAGACAGCCACAAAAAGGAAGCGAAGTCGACCGAGAATTTTAAGACTACCTGCAAAGCACCTCGAATGATACGTAACAGATAGCCTACACTAATTACATAATTAGTAACCAGCTAATCTGGAAACATTCAGCGGGTAGGATTATAAACTATTAAAAACGAGAGACAGGTGGTATATTTTACTAAAACTCATACTACTGAATATCTGAGTGGGATGCAAAATTAAGACCCCGAAGAAGCCTGACTGACTTAACAACCAGTTGGCTGGGCCGCCGGTTATCTTTACATATCAGCCTCTAAGGATATATTATGGCTGTAAATAAACGATAAGTAAGTGTAGTGGTTTATTTAAACCAGGAACGGATATCAGCAGACATAAAAAAGATAAATTTGAGCCGTAATTAAATTTTTTCATTAAAATATTGCCTTTTCGTGTCGTACTATGTTCGCCAGGAACACATTTGCCATCATCCTTAGAAGATCCTGTTGATAGATCAGTGACCACCATGACAGCAATAGGTAGGTTTGTTGTAAGTAGTTGTAGTATTTATATTTATTACTAGCTGACCCACGCAGCTCCGCCTGCGCTATTTTTACGTTAACTAAACTTTTAATAACAGACATTAGCATCGAATACATAACCTCCTTTTTTATAGTCGGTTAAAAACTGGGACCTACTTTTTACTTGCTCTCCGAAGCACCCGTTTAGTTCAAATGGCGTTAAACGGTCACCCATCTATTTAATGACCTTACCTAACGTTGCTTAACCCGATCGTTTACAAAACCTTGATAACAACTCTCTATGAGTGTTCCCTTACTAATATTTATTATATTATAAAGAAAAATTGATAAAATCTGACCAAGCGTATAACCAAGTACCCATTTTGACTTTAATCCCCTCTCCCGAAAGAACCGTGCTAGATTACGGGATAAAAAGTATCCTATGTCCTACCTCGTATTAAGATTTCAAATCATGCCAAGTTTCATTTGAATCCATTCAGTAGTTTCGGCGTGATGCTCAGCCGTGATACAGACAGACAGACAGACAGACAAAAATTAATAAAATTACATTTTCGGCCTCAGTATCGGTTATAGAATGCCCTCCAAATATAATTTTCAAAATATCTTCAATGTACAGAATTGGACCTGTTACAGTTTTATTATGAGTATAGATTAACACGAGATAAAAAAATATTAAATATATTTATATGTACCTACCTATTTATTTATATAAGGAATCATACAGCTTTTATAATACACGAGCGACCAGCTCCGGCTTCGCACGGTGTATACTTATATAGTTTTTTTTATAAACATAAACCTTCAATGAAAAATTATCTGATGGTAAAAACGGCTTAAAATCCGTTGCGTAATTTAGGAGGAGTTAGCGGGTGCTGCTTGGGGGGACTGGTCCGACTACTATCCCTTTGGCATTTTAGTTTTTAGTTTGTTGTATTTTCGTCGTATTTTTTATTTTTATTTGATATTTTGAACGGCAGGACACACTGTCGCTGGTGCTGATTTAATGGTAATAAGACAAACTTTGTTTAAAAAAAAAATGTGAAAAAATGACAAGCCCGCTGAGTTTCTTGCCGGATCTTCTCAGTTGAGGCCGCGTTGTGATCCGGTGGTAGCTTTTAAAAAATTGACCGTTCAAAAGTGCTAGCGGCCTATTTGAAATAAAAATTTTGAATCTTTGAATCATTGAATCTTTGATATACAGACAGACAGACGCGGAAACCGACTATATTTTACACTATGTATTGATATTGATACATTTAGATGTTACAGTTTCCACGGGATTATTAATATTATTATATCATTTTGCGTTTTTTTTTTACCCATCACGTCTCGTTTTTCACGGGGGCGAAAAGTGGCCCATGTCACACCTTTTTCCTAGGTAGGCCTCTACCTACCCCTACGGGAAAAAGGTGTGACTATATAGTCACACCTTTTTCCTGTAAAGATACATACATACATATGTATTTATTTTACATGAACAAGAATGTGGACGGTATGTCCGCCCTTGATGCAAAACAAGTATGTACTTACACGATTCGGCTTAGAACTATAAACACATACACTTGGTTCTAATTAATAAAATGCCATCTGACTGACTGTTTACTTTACTTTCATTACTTTATCAATGAGCATACATTAAACACTATATTTACAATATCTATGTCCATCTGACTGAATATAAATGATAACTACGTCTGTAATACATATGTATGTATGTATCTTTTTGCGAAATAAGTGCCACAATTTTATTATGGACACACGCTACAAGGAAAACCTTTAAAGTTATTCTATCAATTAAATTTTAACATAACGCTCATGTTCCGTGACACAAAAGAGAATAGCTAGACGTATTTCATTATCAAAGCGAAGTGGTTGTAATAATTTGAACGTAACGTTATAAGCGCCGAGATAACAACCGAGATTGTTCTTAATAAAGTGAGATGACGAGGCGAAATGAAACCTACTCCGTAATCTCGTTAAGCTTAGGTACTATCGAGGACACGAACGGTAGCCCACTTAGCAAACAGATTTCTTTGAACGGCGTTAAGTGCGTAAGAGCGGGAAAACCCCGCCCACACGTAGTTTGGTCCAATGACAGGTTGGGGTGGGTTCAGGACAATTGTAAAAGTAACGGGATATTGTATTATTCAAAAAATTATGTTTTACTATTCGCTAGTGATAAACAAGTCCGTTTGCGCGATTGTAAATTTTATGAATGAAAATTGAATGAATTTTTATGGTTCGTGTCTTGTTTCATCGGACTGTTGACTGCCTTCCTACTTACCTGTGAGTTTTTTTTACGGATGCTAAAAAACCCTTTAACACAAAATATAAGAAACCAAATTTTGTTTCTTCATAATCAAAGACTGAAAATAACACAAATATCTTAGAATAAGTATATATAAATTATACTATTTCGAGTTTTTGAATTTTTTTATTTTGTTAATCTACTAAAAGAATTTTTTTTACATAATGCATATGTATGACTTATTACTATATCTTCTTTTAATTTTATATAATATTATGTTTGTATTCCTACTACTATAAGACTCACCTATGCATAATTTTTTTTTTTTTTGTAACAGTAATATCTTTACTTTGATAACTAATCATCGTAATTCGAATCTATTATACTAATATGTTTTCTTTTATTAGGTAAATTGACAATATTCCCGTTTTGAGTTTTACTAAAATACGTAGATCTATGGCATATAACATATGAAATTACACGTGTGCTAATAATAGCTTAATTTTAATATGGAAGATAACCAAGAATTTTAGAACAATAGGTGTAATAAAACAATTGCATTGAAAACGTTTTGCTCGCTCCCATACCTTAATTTTAAGAATTGTTTCGACCAAAAAATAAATATTTAAAATCCGTCTTAGTGCGTTGAGATAAGATTGATTTTTCTGCAATTATTAGTTTGTTGTATGTTAATTTATCAGTGCAAGAGAAATAACCTTTTTTTTGTCGTATGGTTAGTGCCCAATATGATGTCAATTGTTTAAGTGGCCCTTAGGCCTCCGACTTGGCTTAACGACTGCTGTCTGGATGACAACAACTGGGACTGCCTTTTTACGTGCCCTCAGAAGCACGGAGACGCTTGGTTCAAAGGCCACTGAACGATCATCCATCTAAAGAGTGACCTTGCCTGACGTTGCTTAACCAACTGATCGTTTACCGAACAGTTATTACAACGAAAAAACTATATGCATGAATTGTCTGGTTATTAATAACTCAAGGTCTGCCAAGTTTAGGACCAGAAAACCGTATGTGTAACGCCCGTGATTCCAACAGTAAAATAGAAAGATATAATTAAATCATAATAACCACACTATGCTTGAAAAAAAACCTGAAAACTGCAGCAGTGATAATAAATTGATGTGGAATGAAATACCAATAAAATGTTTTTTGTTACTAAATTAAAATAGTCACTGTCACTGTTTGAAATATATTTTCATTACACTATACAAAATGCGGTACAGCCGGTGATGTTCGAACCATGGCACTTGCTATAAACTGCAAATATCGCAAATAACCTCCAGACCAAACAGTCATTAGCGTTGTAAGGCGAAATTTGTAGTACCTACTATTCTAAGGCACAGTTTTTTTTTCATTATTAAAAAACATTAGACTTTCTTACTTTTTGTTGACAACCCACTTTATGTAATGTTTATTTTGATCGTCTATCTTTTATGCTTTATTGTGTTGTAAATGTATTTAATTCATAATAGAATTAGAAATCTTATTTTATTAAGTTGTATATTACGCTGTAATACTGTACACACATAATATGTGTGTGGAAATGTTATCTTTAGTGTGTGAGTATATTATACTCACACACTAAAGATAACATTTCCACTTATAGTTCATAATATTGTAACACACTCATTTATAACATTCTGATCGTCATCATCTATTGATTTATATTTGTAACTCTCAAAAAGTACGATAAAGAAATACGATTTGGGTTTTTACAGCAACAGTGTCATCTGAAAAACTTTACTGATTTATATGTTTGAATTTAATACTCTTGTTATGACGAATACACTTGCGAATTATTTGCAAGTATTGTCTGCCAATCCTTTACAATAAAAGTAATAATTTATATGAGCAATAAAACATATTTGTGAACCACATGAAACGTCACCCGCCGCGGGTAATCCTAAATTCAAAAGAATACCGATTTCTTTAAAACAGATGTTTCGAAGCTCCGATGTTTTAGTGAAAAAAAAATGCACAATGAAAACAATAGATTGAAGCAATGCGATGGAGTTTTAAATGTTGTATTTTTTCTTCGACAATTTACATCCGATCTCAAACTAGGCAGACCAGTTAACTGATACTAATACTTACTTATATACTTTTTTTTGTAATTAAATACTTAAATAAATAAAACACACATACACTTGGTGGTAATCGAACCCACGACCTATTTGGTAATGGCCAGAGTGTCTAACCACTAGACAAACAGACCCGTCAAATTTTTTTATGAGTCATTTTTTGTTTTGGTCAAAGCTATAATGAAACAAGTTTTAGTCCATTATTATAATCCAATTTTAATAACTTACATACTATGGAGCTAAACATTCTAAGCCCATTAATGAATTTGAATTAAATATCTCTTCATGTGACTTAGCAGAGAGATATGCAATTAGCTGCGTCTCTACCGGCCGCACGGGCTCGCGCGGCAGCGGGGACACCTCGAGGTCGTTCGGATGCACGTTGCCTCGGCTGAGCGTGGCTCGGCCGACCACAAAGACTATTAAGAGATATTTAATTCAAATCCATTTGTTTTCTATAGTCTAGCTTTTCGTATTGTAGAATGACAACTTGACTACCGCCCCAATCACGCAGCTATGCATCACAATGGTCAAGCACTAACCAAAAGTAATTTCTTACCTGAAAATTATTTTTAAACTTACTGTAATTTAATCTGTTCGGAACGTATCCAAACATTACTTTAGTTTATCTATGTTTTGTACGTATTTCCGTTTCCGAATATAAATGTTTTTTTTTCCATTAAAAGTCACCTTAGAGAACGCACGTCGTATTATTCATTTTCTACTCATAATTAATAATTACCTTTTAAATTGCCGTTTTTGTACATGGTCCGCGGTAGTAAAGGTTGTGAGTCTAAAAGAAGTGAGTTCAAGATTATTTTGCTCGGGCGCAACTATAAAAAGTGCCTGGCTGACTACTCGACGGCGGCGGCGTGTTCACGTGACTTTCTATATAGTGGAACAAACAGATAAAGGTTTTATCTTTGAAAATCTTACAATAAACCCTTATAATATAAAAAGGGTTGAACCTATCTATATATGGGTTATTTTCCTCTTTGGGGTAAAGAAGATTTCATTTGACTCTTGCATTGCAAGTCATCTTGGAAGACATTTTGTCGATTTCTTGCGAGACGTCACAGTGTGGAGCGAGCGAATAGCAGCACACGTCCGGGTCGCAACGCTGGGCTGCGATTGGTCGTGGCTTTGACGCGGAGTTCTCCAACCAATTACGAGGCGACGCGCGAGTGTGGTGACAAGACAAGGGACGCGCACTGTACGGCTTCTACGCAGAATTTTTCGTCAATCGCCATATTCTACGCCATTTTGTTGTTGACTATTCACAGGAATCAATTTTGTGTATTCATAATTTTTAAAATAAGTACTTTTAAGTATTTACTCTGTTGTAATTACCGTGATTGTGATTATAAAATACTTAGCATATATTATATCCTATTATATAATATCCTAGGGCGTTTTCACGTAAGTACATACGACTGGAAAGCAAACAGAGTGGTTAATTTATTAGGTATCGCATTATCATAATCTGTTTGTTGGTGTATTTATTTCTTTAGAGTAAAATGACCGAAACAATAGAGGTACAACCGAAAGAGTCTATAGCCAAAAGGGGCACTTGTAAGGCAGGCCTTACAAGATTGAAAAACAAATTAACTGCGGAGTACCTACGCGAAGCGTCGGTAGACATGCTTGGCGTACTTGAGGAGCGGGCTCGGCAATTATATGGTGAGTACGAAACCTACACGTTACTAATTAACGATGGTGAGGACCCCACAAAAACTGAAGATTGTTTTTTTGAGTGTGTCGAGTCGCTTAGGGCCGAGTTATCGTCAAGAAAACGAACTGGCACAGCCACAGTTGCCGGTTCAACATCTAAATTAAAATTACCGAACGTAGAAATAAATCCCTTTGACGGTAAATATTTAGATTATCGTCCATTTATTGAAATGTTTACGGCACTAATACATAATGATAGGCATATTGATAATGTACAAAAGTTTTTCTACCTACGTAATTTTCTAAAGGGTGAAGCTTATGACTTGGTAAAAAATTTGCCTGTGGTAGCTTCCAGCTATGAGGAAGCCTTAACAATTTTAAAAACACGCTACGATAACAAGTACAAAATTATATTTGAGCATGTTTTTTCATTGTTCGACTTGGCCAGCATGGGAAGCACTTCTAATGTTACTGCTTTAAGAGGTTTAATATCACAAGTAAAACAGCACATAGCTGCCTTGAAAAATTTGGATGAGCCTGTGGATAGTTGGGACAGCATTCTTGTCTGCCTACTTATAAGAAAAATAGACTCTGCGAGCACAAAGGCTTATTATTTAGAGCATTGCCATACAAAACAGCCAACAATAAACGATTTTTTAACCTTTCTAGAGCAACGTGCTTTTGCATTGGAAAACACTGAACACAATGCTTGCTCTCTCAAAAAACAAGCTTCTGCTTCGCACTCAGTAGCTCTTAAGGAAGTGAAGTGCCTGTACTGTGGTAAGTCTGCACATAAATTATATACCTGCCCAAAGTTTATGCTAGCCAACATTAAAGAAAGGTTGAAATTTGTCACCACAAATAATATTTGCAAAATTTGTTTAAATGTTCATAAAAATAAATGTAAATTCCACTTTAAGTGTCAACAATGCAAGCAGAACCATAACACACTTTTGCACAGTGAAGTAGAAGGTAACAGTGTCTCACTTTTGTCGGAAATGAGTGATACTCAGGTTTTATTACCAACGGCAAAAGTCAAAGTAATTTGCAATAATGGCAAAGAGATTATTGTCAAAGCCTTGTTAGATTCAGGCAGCCAATCTTCCTTCATTACTACTAAATTAGCAAAGAATATAGGTAAACAGCTAATGCCTAATTCAATGAATATCATTGGCATCGCTAATACCGAAAAGAGTGTGAAGCATTCACTGTCGTTAGAAATCCATTCTTGTGTTTACCCTTTTAAAGTACAGGTCAATTGCTTAGTGGTAGACAAAATTACAACAAAACTACCACAGATGTCCTTTGACACTAAAGGTATTATTATACCCAAAAACATAAAATTAGCCGATGAATCCTACCACATAGCTAGCGAAATAGATATTTTACTCTCTGCAAATATATTCTTCCAGGTGCTTCTGCCACAGCCTGAGGAGCTACAACGACGTGATGCTGCACAACCCGTCTTCGTCCATACGCACTTTGGGTACATAGTAGCTGGTAGCGTCCCAAATACTCCAGGTCCTCAGGAAAATGCTGTTTCTTTATTTTGTTACGATTGTCAGTCAGACATTAACAAAACGGTAAGCAGCTTTTGGCAAACAGAATCTGTACCTGAAATATATCCAGAACATACATCTGAGCAGGAGTATTGTGAGAAGTACTTTGAGCAGACTGTCAAGTTGGTAGATAATAGATTTGAAGTTTCAATTCCCCTCAAAGTACCTAGTGATGATGTGAACAATTTATTAGGAGACTCTCTCAGCTTAGCGATGAAAAGATTTTTAAATCTTGAGAAAAGATTGCAAAAAGATTGTAAATTATTTAAAGAATATCAACAATTTATACATGAGTACATAGCTTTAGGCCATGCAACTTATTTTGATATTTCTAATTATGATCTTTTCAAAGATGCAGTTTATTTTTTGCCTCATCACCCAGTGATAAGAGAAGAGGCAATGAGTACAAAATTAAGGACTGTGTTTGACGGTTCAATGAAGGCCAGTAATAAAATATCATTAAATGATTTAATTTTAAATGGGCCAATTGTTCAACCTGAATTGTTTGATATTTTGATTTTATTTAGACTGTTCAAGTATTTCTTTGTCTGCGATATCAGACGTATGTTCCGGAATATACTTTTAAATGAAGAACAGAGATCTTTACAAAATATCCTCTGGCGAGATTCACCAGACGAACCAATTCAGTGTATTCAATTAAATACAATAACCTACGGGTTGAAAAATTCGCCATATCTAGCAACCAAATGTCTAAATGAATTAGCATCTAGATTTCAGGCACAATATCCAAAGGCTGCTACAGTTTTGTTAAATTCTACCTATGTAGATGATATTTTGTATACAGACGATAATAAAAATAGTATTATACAAACAAAAGAGCAATTAATCCAGTTGCTTTCAAAAGGAAGTTTTGAATTACATAAGTGGTCAAGTAATGACAAAGATATATTAATTGATATACCTAAGGAACAGCAAATTTCTGGGGAAAAGGAGTTAAAAACGGACATTAAAACGTTAGGGTTAACATTTGACATAGATAATGACTCTTTCATACTGTCTTGTTCAGTTGCCAAAGATGTCCCTAAAACAAAAAGACAGATTTTAAGTTTTATAAGTCAATTTTATGATCCTTTAGGTATAGCTGGACCAGTTTTCGTACAAGCCAAAATTATAATACAAAAGTTGTGGCAAGCAAATGTAGATTGGGATTCAACTCCCCCTCCTCTCTTGAGTAAAGAATGGAGTGAATTTTATTACAATTTAGTAAACATGCCACCTATAAAAGTTAAAAGAAATGTTTGTACAGATAATATGAAACAAATACAACTTATAGGTTTCTCAGATGCATCTATAAATGCATATGGCTGTGCAATTTATTTAAGAATTGTTGATGAACAAAACCATGTGTCAATTTCACTTCTTTGTTCTAAATCTAGAATTGCACCAAAAGACAGTAAATTGTCAGTTCCACGATTAGAATTAAATTCAGCTTTACTTTTGTCCAAGTTAAGTACTAGGCTCTATAGCATTTTAAGCAAAAGATTGGATTTGGACAGTGTACATTTGTTCAGTGACTCGCAGGTAGTGTTAGCTTGGCTGAAAACTGATCCAACTAAACTTAAAAGCTATGTTGCTAATCGAGTTAAATTAATAAATCAGTATACAAATACCTTTCAATGGTCATACATAAAGACTGATGAAAACCCAGCTGACTGTTTGAGTAGAGGGGTTAGTCCGAGTGAATTACAGGATAATAACCTGTGGTGGTCAGGGCCTGTATTCATGTCCAACTCTCATTATAATTTTAACGATTGTAGTGTTGATGTTGAGGTTGATTTACCAGAGATGAAGATTACAAAACCAAAGTGCGAGGAAACGGTTTGTGCAGCATCACAAATTAAACCGGTTCAATTATTTTCTTCTATCTTAGATAGATATTCTAGTATAAATAAGGCAACAAGAATTCTTGCTTATATTATAAGGTTTTGCAAAAATGTTAAAGCTCCTTCTCAAAGTATTAAAATTAATTATATTACTTTTGCAGAGCAAAACTATGCTTTAAATTTAATTATTAAAAATGAACAACATATATATTTTAAAAAAGATATAAATTCATTGAAGGAAGGCAAGTCAATTTCATCTAATCTAAAAGGACTAAATCCTTTTCTTGATGATCAGGGTATCCTGAGAGTAGGTGGTAGATTAGAAAATTCGTCCTTACCATTTAGTCAGAAACATCAGATAATCTTGCCTACTGAATCAAAAATTGTTCAGTTATTAGTTGAAAATGAGCATTTGAAGTTGCTTCATGCTGGCCAAAAACATGTATTAAGTAGCTTAAACCAACGTTATTGGATTATTAATGGATTAAGAACAGTTAAAAAGTATATCCACAAATGTATAACATGTTTTAGAATCAAGGGTGTTACAGCAAAACAATTGATGGGTTCATTACCCGCAGACAGACTTCATGCCAGCAGGCCCTTTGAAAAAATAGGCATAGATTTTGCAGGTCCTATATTAATTAAGCAGTCTAGACTTAGAAGCGTTATAACAACTAAAGGTTATATTGCAGTATACGTATGTTTCGTCACTAAGGCGATCCATATAGAACTTGTTTCAGATCTAACTACCGATGCCTTTTTAGCTTCATTTAAGCGTTTTATCTCAAGGAGAAATTGTCCAACAGAGGTGTACTGTGATAATGCTAGTACCTTTAAGTCTGCAAAATCTAAATTAACTGAACTATATAAATTGAACAATTCTAAACAACACCAGTCGTATGTACAAAACGAAACTGCTCACATGGGCATAAATTTCCATTTTATTCCATGTTATTCTCCAGTTTTTGGTGGTTTATGGGAGGCAGCCGTGAAAAGTGTAAAATACCACCTCAAAAGATTACTTTGTGCAAATGTACTTACTTATGAACAGACCTATACAATCTTGGTACAGATTGAAGGAATTTTAAATTCACGGCCTATAACCCCAATGTCATCTGATCTCGAGGATTTTTCATTTTTAACGCCAGGTCACTTCCTGACTGGTGCTCCTTTTACATGTATTCCAGATCAAAATCTTACAAACACACCTGAACATAGAATAAGTTTTTGGAATAAATGTACTGCTTTACAACAGAAATTTTGGAAATACTGGTCTAAACAATATTTAAATGTTTTACAAAATCGTCCTAAATGGAAGGATAACTTTCCAAATGTAAAAGTAGGATCTCTTGTCATACTAAAAGAATTAGATACTGCTCCAATGGTTTGGCCTATGGCAAGAGTGACTAAGATATTCCCTGGGAAGGATGGGATGGTTAGGGCCTTAGAAGTTAAGAAAGCAAATGGCAGGTGTCATACTACATCTATAACAAAAATTTGTATTTTGCCATTAGACACATAACTAAGTTTATATTGTATTAGTAGTGTACGGAAAACATAAATTTAAATTGTTAAGTTTAAGAAAAATATTGATGTTCACATGAATATAAATAAAAGTAGTGATTAAATAACTTTATTTACATTGTGTAATACAAGTTGTATAATGTATATAATGTCTTGCTCCTATGTAATACAAATACATGCTTATTATTTACTTGTACTAACATGATTTTAATGAGTGATCATTAACAATTGTTATAATTAAAATATAAAAACCTATAAATGTCTACAGTCCGCTAGTTAGCTATCTTAGTCATGTAATACAAGTGATTTAGTTTTTGTATGTTAGGAGTATGTTCGGAACGTATCCAAACATTACTTTAGTTTATCTATGTTTTGTACGTATTTCCGTTTCCGAATATAAATGTTTTTTTTTCCATTAAAAGTCACCTTAGAGAACGCACGTCGTATTATTCATTTTCTACTCATAATTAATAATTACCTTTTAAATTGCCGTTTTTGTACAAATCTTACATAAGTAAGATTACCACTTTTATAGTTATATATAAATAATATATATATTAGATAGGAGTAACGATAATACAGAAAAAAGAAATGTTATTATAATATCAACTGCATGCGTATTTCCTCGCGGGGAATAATTATATCGCATTAAAATGCCGCAACAGATATGAGAGGATTTGCAAATGTGGTAATAATATCACGGACGTTAAAATTTCATTTCGACGCATAATTCCTTGAGCATAAAGTCGTAAAATGGCGTTTTATTATAGCATTAGAAGTACCCGCGGTTTCGCATGCAGCCAGTAATTTTTGTTTTATACTGAATAATTCTAATTCAAGCTATAGGATTCAGTGGCTAAAGGCTCAACTGAATTTAACTCTCTCTCTCCCTTTCTCTCTCATCATCTCATCTCATTTTAAAGTACTTATATGTAATTAAATAAGTAAAATTATGAATTAGTATAAGTAGTACCAGTTGTCTGTTTATCATAGTATAGCTTAGTAGCGATCCGATGTGGTTATCCTCCAGGCTCTGCCTAGTTTGGCATCGGATAACCGTGTGTAGATTTTTCCAAGGTATCATTATTATAATTAAAGGAATTTTAAAACATATCAAACTTTCGAATAATTGCGCAATTATTGGAAAAAATAATAATAAGTATAGTAATAGAATAGCAGGTATTCAAGAAATTATACTTAGTCTTAGTTGAAGACTCCGAAAAATTAAAATTTCATTAAATAAAAAGTATAGAATTTTCGAGAAATAACTCGAAATAATCTCTTTGCTTCAAGGCTTTGCTGGAAGAAAACTCATTTATGAGTTAAGCTTGCCTCTGTGCATTGAATTTATTATAATGTATTTTATTTAATTTTTGTGTGTAGGTACAATAAAGAATTAGAGAAGTAGTAGGTAAGTACTTAAAGAAAGAATACTCCAAAAATTTTTCGAAAAATTATGTTATTTATTATTATAATAATATCTAAATATTCTAGACTGGTTTAAATAATTTTTAATTCATTTTGTAACATGAATTGAAAATTATTTAAATCAGTCCTTTTATACATGGATTTTAAAGCTTTACTTTACAGAAAATACCGAAATATTTCAGACCATTCTCGCTAGACTAATTCTGAACATTGTAGATCAATTCAGAACAACCTAGATAAGAGACATAACAATATAATAAAAAACTGCATTTTTATACCTAAACAATAGCTAATACCTAGGTATACCTAAACAATAGCGACACATGGGAACGTTAAGGCTACTATCACCCACAATCACAACATTTTGGTTGTAAAGTGAAGTGAGATATATCTTAAAAATGGATGTGTATATACCTATACCTTCAATTATTTACATTATTTTAAGAGTAAGCGATCAACTAGACAGAGAAACCAGCCTTTTATGTACTAAGTATTGTAAAACGCTATCTTTGATTTACAGGCTCAAAAGCCCAAATTCATTTATATCTATGCAAGATTTAGTTGGTACACTAGGAAAAGACTAATGGTTTCTTAACAATGTGAAAATTTATTGAATAACTGCATAATGTAGCAAAAATGCATTTCCAAATGTGCATGAATCAAAAGTGCGCGGTTACAATATTAGGAGCTAAAAAAGTTGTGAAAGTGTTGGGGGTTTCCTTTAAAGTGTTTGACAATTAGCCGACTACTATTATCACGAACTTCTTCTATTGTCTGTAATGATTGTACTTCTACAAAGTAAATGTGGACAAACAATCGAAAAGTGTTTGATAACATTTTACAGGCACATAAAATATAAATAGCGAGTACTTTCGAATACAAATCAATCTCAATTTACTCGATACATAAATCAGGGATAAATCATTGAAGTAGAAATAGAAATTCGAACTTAATAAATGGCTTGGCTGAATCAATTGAACGAACACCTTTCAATGGGTCTTATGATAAAATCTTTTTAAAAAAAAATTGAACCGACTTCAATATCACTGAAAAGTATAAAATAATTTTAATATTATTGAAGTTGGTGTTAGCGTACCTGCTGTGTATATTTGGCACCAACTTCAATAATATTTAAATTATTTTATACTTTTCAGTGATATTGAAGTCGGTACAATTTTTTTTTAAAAAGATTTTATTTTAAACTTTTTAGTGATATTTTCATATATAAAGATTGAACCATCGAAAACCGTAAAATTATCTAGGTAGGTTATTATCACATTATCGTCTACATAGTTTTACATAATTCATGTTTCTTCAGAAAAAAATATCCGGTCGTAATGAAATTTGCATGGAAACATCATAGTAGTGTACTCTCTCGAATAAAAAAAGAATCATCGAAATCGGTTCATAATTGTCAGAGCAATGTAATGGAGAACATCAGTTTTATGGTTTTTACCAGATAAATTCCTCCACATCGTTCATGGTCCTCCAGGAAGTTCTTATCCGGTTGTAATAAAATTCATACAGATTCAATACAGTGGTTCCTTCTTTCGAATAAAAAAAGAATCATTGAAATTGGTAAATATTTGCCAGAGTTATGACCATTTTTGTCCGACCGAGCGAGTCCGAGCGACTAAAACGTCATCTATATAGGCTTTCTTGCAGGTCTCAGTGCGCAGTCACCATTATTGTTTTTTCAGGAACTACTTATTACTAAGCAATAATTTTTTTATGGGACCCAATTAACGGATTAAAGAATGGATGGAAGAAAGATTTTTTCAAATCGGTTCATAATTGCCAGAGTTATGCGCGAACATACATAGAAAAAAAAAAAAAAAAATATACAGACGAATTGAGAACCTCCTCCTTTTTTTGAAGTCGGTTAAAAATAGCAACATTCCAATTTAATCTTCTATGAAAATGAAAAGTTAAAACGTTTAATACGGTTTTTAAGATTCAGTTTGTATTATCACTATGCAAAAGAGACAGGTTTACTCGTTAAGGATGTTTCTTTACTATTTGTTTCTAAACGTTCAAACAGATATTGTGGTTGGCCTTTGGCTAGTAACTACTACAGAGATTTTTTTCGGGCAGCGGTAACCTCCAAAAGGTTCCCGGAACTCCTACCTTGTCAAAACTCCCACAGTTGTGGGATTTACACCAGGTGTACGCTACATGCCTTGCCTTCGAGTCAATCACTGGGGGACATATTAGAAGCCCTCGGGAACTTGTCACGGTGCTCACAGGGACAAGGTAGCAACATCGCTACCATCCTCTTTGGCGTCGCCGCCTTACTCATTGTGCTCCAGTAACTGGCTGCAAGATACCGGGATTTTGATAAGGGCTTGGAACTCTGGGATGAAATGGAGTCAGCGTACGGATGAAATGGAATCGGCGGCGACCACGTGAAATGGAATCCAAGCTTGTAGCACAATGTACTTAATTAGCGCACTTACCTAGAAGGAGGCGGGGCGGCGCTGCTTGTTCACTAGTGACTTAATTAAGTGAGTAGTGGTTGCAGCATGTCATTAGTTACGATAAGTACGTCTCAATACTCTGTTATATGGGTTGAAGTGGAAGTGAGTGAACCTTACACTATTAATTTTCTAAACTCTTTCCTGTTGTGTGAATCATTATACCCGATAGCGACTAGTGCATTAAACAAAACGCCCAAGGGCTTTTATTCGAACATATTCAAAAATTGGCATGACGTGTGGCTTAGCTGTAAATCAAGTTATGGGTACCCATTTCCATATAGAGTGTTCTAAGGCTGTGCCTGCATAGCCGCGCGGCGCGAGGCCTGTCATCGACTTTGGATTTATAACGTAACGCTTTGTAGGATTCGCTTTTGCTTTTTTATAATGGATTACTTTAGAACTAAAGTGATTCCACTCGAATGTATATAGGTACTTCTTGTTTATCTACATATACCCCATTGAGAAACGTGATTATTGTTACAAGGATGTACTCTTTATAACGGCGCAATTAAACTAATAATTATTATTCTCCATCTCACTTTATTTTTCGAATAAATACTTTATATTAACCATCGATATAATATATAAACTAGATTTGGTGTCACGGTTCAAAAAGTGGTAGCGTGATATAGCGCCCTTGTGTCGCTATTTCTTTACAAGCCACATCCTGACAAATTTAATTTTGCCGATAGCAGTGTCGCTACTGTCTATATGAAACTGTGAAACTACACGTAATTAACATAATAGAAATGTTAGTTCACGTTTCCACCACCAGCACAGATAAGTTTGCAACCTCCGCGACCACATTTTAGATGTCATTTTGTTCGTGAATGTTTATCTAGTTTATATATTATATCGATAATATTAACCCTTAGCAGTAACAGCTCAGAGGGCGAGCGCTTGCCTTGGAAACAACGTGCGCAGGTTCGCACCCCGGCTCGCACTTCTGATTTCTTTAATTAATCAAGTGCGAATCGTTTTTGTGCGATTGTTACTAGCTTTCGGTGAAGGTAAACATCGTGAGCAAACCTGCATGTCTGAGAAAACCTAACTAGCTTTCGAATGACGTGTGAAGTCCGCCAACCCACACTTGGCCAGCGTGGTGGACTATGGCCTAAGCCCCTTCAATGTTGAAGGGAGGCCCGTGCTCAACAGTGGGACATAAACAAGGGCTGGTATTATTATTAACCCGTGACACTGCTGGGCAAGGCTCTCCTCTCTTCCTCGGCATGAGAGGGCTTGAGCAATAATACCAAGTAGACGGATTTAGTGGATTTGATCTTTTGAATAATTTCTGGGGGGGGGGGGGGGTGTATGCTTGGGTTTCCTCATTTTATATTCCTTTGAATGCGAAAAGTCACAAAGTGCAAAACCACTTTGGTACTGCCCAAATCTAGGCTGGGGTTTAAACCGACGCGGCGACGGCTCAGGTATATAATTACCAGTCCTTACATTCCCAATATATTATAACAATAGATGAGATAGATACCCAAATAATAAAACTTTCTTATTTATCAGTCCAATAGATATGCAAATTTTGTAAACAGAAAACTGATTGGATAAAAAAACGAAATACGTATTTTTAGTTGGTGTACAAAGGAAGAAACCATGTTTATTCATGTTGTGTGGTAATTGAATCCCGCTGGAGGGCGCACCGACCGCATTTCGAACTGGAGACGGGGGCTGAACCTGTGAGAGGGAGGACAGTCGGACCCTCTCTGCAGGAGACGTCAATGCCGGTGATATTATCTTATAGTTTATATTGACAATGTCTATAGACGACAAAGACATTTAACCATGGAAGTATTATGTACTACATAGTAGTGCATATTACTTCCATGAATTTAACTATTTTTATTGATAGTTTTTGTTTTGACAAAGACATTTAACTATTTAGGAATAGACGGGCCTAATTAGGCTAGCAAAATTTTCATCAAAAACCTGTTACACGTGTAATAAGTCAGTAGAAACATGCGTACGCTTTAAACAGCCAAAATAAATAAGGAAATATGACAAATGTCGTGTTGCGACTTGTGATATTAAAAATCTCACTACGATAAAACGATTGAATGAGAGCAGGTACAGTTTTATTATAACCGAGTCGAAAAAAAGGAGAAGGTTCTCGGAATCGGAATCTTTTTTATGGATGTTCCCTGATTACTCAAAGACGCCTAGACCTATTAGGAAAATTCTTCTTTTGTTTGAAAGGGTATACTTCCCAGGTGGTCATTATCAGATACTAACCTGATGAACCTCATAGTCACCATCATGGATCCTGGAGAAATCGAGGGAACTTATTAAATTTTTTTAAACATTATTAAAGTTGGTGATAATTCTAAACTCAGTGTCTTAATCTAACACCGATTGACAGAATCGACTGACTAGCACCTAAAATCTACTTTGTAGGTATATTTACGTAAGGATTTTATTTTATTTTGATAAAATGTTATGAAAGAGAAAAGGAGAAGATCCAAGGTTCTCGGTACATAGGCTGAATACCTCAATGGTTCTCAGACCGGATGCGACACCGCCGGTGCAATGTGGAGAGGACAAATTCAGATGGGAATAATAAGGACTTGAATGTATAAATAAATTGGGAGACAGGCACCGTCGGTCCATTTTCATATTAATGCATTTCATTGTGTACTGATGTACCTACACGACTACATGTCGTTGGTAGTGAGTTTTATACAAAGGGAATGTACATTTATGTGTAGGCGTAAAGTTCTTTTCGAATGGAGTTTATGGGCTTTGCTTATAGAAGAAACGATGCTGCTAAAAGCTAATTATGCGAGATATTATTCTTTAAAGGAAACTCAAACTCAAAAACTCAATAATCTTTATTTCAAATAGGCTTAACGCTAGCACTTTTGAATTGTCATTTTTTTTAAACCTACCACCGGATCACAACGCGGCCTCAACTGAGAAGATCCGGCAAGAAACTCAGCGGGCTTGTCTTTTTTTCACTTTTTTTTAAACATTGTTTTGTTACAAATGACCCGACATTAGCGATAGTGTGTCCTGCCGTTCGAAACATAAAGCAAAAAAGGGAAAACAATAATGGGAGAAAAGAAGAAAACAATAAATTACGACAAAAATTACAAAAACCTAAAAAGCCAAAGGGATAGTAGTCGGACCAGTCCCCCCAAGCAGCACCCGCGCACGAGTTGACTCGAGCAGCAGCCATCACTCCCCTCAACCATATTAGAGGGAAGGGGGTGACCCGCCACACGAAGCCGCCACAAGCAAGACTCTTACTATACTATACTTTATCATTCTTTCTATTTTAGTTCTCACAAGAGAATGCTTGTTGTTAAGTACTTTTTTTTAATTATTTGTTTCAAGTAATGCAGATTGGGTATGGACCCAAACAAATAAATAATTTAAAAAATACATGGAAATGCTCGCCCAGTTTGGTGGACGAGTTCTTTAATCCTTTAAAACTTTTAGAAAGCTTCTCGTCGCCTCTCCTGTGTAAAGCGATAAGCCGCACGGAGCCTGCACATTTTCCTCGCCTCGGCCTAGCCAGGGCTTCGCGACGCGTGCAAAGCCAACAGTAGTACCGATATAAGCCTTAGGTATATTAATGATCCGAGTCAATAACGCTTTTCACACGAACATCGACAGCGCTGAAGTCTGAAGGAAAATAAAATTATGAAAAGCGGACATACTTACATGAGATTACGTCGTCACAGAAATTAAAACATATACTAATTTATACAAGGTAGTATAAAAATAAAGTTCCTAATGTTTTTTTTTAAAGAAGATTTGCTATCTAAGCAACATGACAATTGTCATATAAAACTGAATTAGCAAAGAAAACTTTTAATTCCTGCAATGGGCGTATTATGTACTACGAATGGAACGTAGGCGACGTTCCAATCGTACCTATGGTTAATAATATTAACTACGTTCGCGCTTTCCAATCTAGTGCACATAACTATTATTTTAGAAAGTATCCGACATCAACACAGTCTATCACAAGATAAACAAACAGTAAACCCACTTACTGATGCGAGATCCCGTACCGTCGATAATCCTTTAAACCTAGCTAAATGCGGGAAGCGAAGTAATCCACAGATAGGTGAGGCAGGTGGCTCGTGAAGCCTTCGCATCCGATACTTTGTTTACATAATGCCGCTATGCAGACGCTAAGGGAATTTGATACAAATTATGTGACTCGTAGAAGAGGGATTGATGTGCTTAACCGGAGTGGAAGGGATTAATTTTTGAGGGATTAACAGGCCTGTTGGTTGAGTGGTTAGACAACCTGGCCTACCTAATAGGTCGTGTGTTTGATTTGCACCTTGTGTCTGGGTGTTATTTATCTACTTAAGTTTGCATTTACAAAAAGAAAGTATATAGGTATTTGTATCAGTCACCATAGTGCAGGCTCAGCCTAGTTTGGGATCAAATGACCGTGTGTGGATCGTCCCAGGATATTATATAATTTATTTATGAGCTAGTTTTCATTGTGTGTATCACTATTCTCGATGATCTCTGATAATCTATATACTTATAATAAAACTGTAACAGGTCCAATTCTGTACATTGAAGATATTTTGAAAATTATATTTGGAGGGCATTATATAACCGATACTGAGGCCGAAAATGTATTTTTTTTTAATTTTTGTCTGTCTGTCTGTCTGTATCACGGCTGAGCATCACGCCGAAACTACTGAATGGATTCAAATGAATCACCAGCCGGAAGACGTCCACTGCTGAACATAGGCCTCCCCCTTCGAACGCCACAATGACCGACAATTGGCTATTTGCATCCACCGGTTACCTGCGACGCGCACAATGTCGTCTGTCCACCTAGTGGGTGGGAGGCCTACCTACGCTGCGTCTTCCGGTTCGTGGTCGCCACTCGAGAACCTTTCTTCCCCAGCGGTTATCGGTTCGCCGAGCGATGTGGCCTGCCCATTGCCATTTCAACTTGCAGATTTTAAGAGCTATGTCGGTGACCTTGGTTCTTCGGCGAATCTCCTCATTTCGGATTCTGTCGCGCAAAGAAACTCCGAGCATAGCTCTCTCCATAGCTCGTTGTGTGACTCTGAGCTTATCCAAAAGGCCAACAGTTAGGGACCACGTCTCAGTACCATATGTCATCACTGGCAACACACACTGGTTAAAAACCTTCGTCTTTAGGCACTGCGGTATTTTGGACGAGAAGATTTCGCGTAGTTTCCCGAACGCAATCATTATGAAGATGTTATCTGATGGATGGATCTGATATGATCATGGTGCAGGCGATGATCTTACCGATGTCTTATAACTTCACTTGTTCTAAGGAAAATCAGTTCTAACATTCGAAACCATGAAATACCGAATAAACACCCAACCAACACGCTTTTTATGTAGGTAATTATTGTATTGGTCATATGGGGCTCCATAATGATCTTAATGTTAAGCTACGCGCAGAGTAAAAATAACGTCTCATTCGAAAAACTTTATACTTAACACACTTATTAAGTTAGATATTTTCAGTGGTTGTTACAATCTTCTTTACATTATGTATGTTATGCACCCTTTATTGATTATCTATTCAGAATCAAATATTTTATAACTACCGAAGTTGGAGAATAGAAAAAGTTCGTAATAATATTCGAAAGATCGAGGATTTTGGAATAACATGAAAAAAGTTTTTGAGGATTCACGAAGTTTCTCTACCTGATTATTACGAAGTTTGACCGTAATATATGATTTGCTTTTACCATTCTCCCTCGTAATTCTTTTAATAATAAATACCTTAACGTTGTATAAAAGAGAACATGACCAAAACAATGACTTATTACCATTTTCTTCTTTGAATTAACAACTTAAAAATGGCAGAAGATGTGAAAAGTATAGCACAAATTGAAATTTTTGAGACGTTAAACTTATGCAATTTTTGCATTCGGAGAATAGGCCTTTCTTTTATCGATGATGTGCCGATATTATTTTTGGAAAAATTAAAAACGTATTTGTCGTTTGTGACGTCATCTTCTCTCTTAGTTTTGATGTTAGCTGGTGAGATCGCGTACATTGCCGGGCAGATGACAAATTCAGCATCGATTGAGGACTTTATTGGCAGTTATTTGCATATTGCTGGCTATGATACAATGAGTGAGTATTTTATTTTATAACGTGACTTGTATTTTGGATATGTTACAAAGTGAGCATTCCTTGCACAAAGGGCAGCCTAGAATTATTTTTAGAGATCTTAAAAAATGAATCATCTTCGATTTAGAATAAAAACACTTGTTGCTGCATTCTGCGGCTCCAAAAAGGTCACTTTTTGTGAATTATAATATGACTAAGTTACGGTTAAATTTCTATTCGTATGGCAGCATTAATGCGAAATATGAGACTGCTAATTAGTTCTAATAAATGAATTGAGTATGATTGACCTAAATGTGTGATCATTTTACGAAAACAGGAATTGCGAAGAATCTGCTGGGAATGCAGAATACGAATAGATGAAATGCTTAATGTGGCGTTTTTAGGCCTTTTTTTTTGACGCGGGGGAAATCTTCGAAAGTTCCCCGGGAGCTGTGGGGCTCGACCGGGGTATGGTGGATTCTTACCCACTAAAACCCCCGCGGCTATCGCATCGGCACATGAGAGTGGGGACCCCAGGGCTCTCCGGTGTGATCTGCACCAGGGGCCCTTCAGTGCCTTGCCTTTGAGCCCGCCGCTGAGGGGCGAATTGTAGCCCCCCGGGAACCTGACACGGTGCTCACGGGGACGGGAGTCGCAACCCCGCCGCCGTCCTCCTCGGAGTCGCTGCCGTACTCAATGGACGTTCTAAGGGCCCACACCCCGAACGTCCAGCGACTCCGAAGGGGCCTTTTTAGGCCTGCTCATAGGTTGAATAGATAAAGTTTAAGAGAATTTTATTTTCAATAAATAATAATGTAATGTTCAAATACAAAAGGGTTTTATGACCAACTAGTCGTAAAATCTAAGAACTTACATCAATGATCGAACGAAGTACAGGCTCGGACCGTTATATTTTACTTATGGCTGACCTATTTCGTATAGAGTATCAAGATATTTTTCTATTATTCTCAGGATAACATTTTTAAATTTTAATTAAAATGGTATGGTATGGTTGATGGTGGGTATAAACTCATCACGACCTTTCCACAAAGGAGTTCACAGAGGCTCGAGTTTATTATACCCAAGTTTTGCCAGCTATGTGAGATCAAATAATAGGTATTAAACAGATTGCCACTTCCTAAAAGCATACTATCAGAGAGTGGAACCCTCATCTTGTGATCAGCGCTTTGCGTCCCCTAGGTCACCAAGACACAAGTTGCGTCGTTTTAAATATTTTCTTCTCCTTCCATTTGTGTGTCAGTCTTTCTGAGACTAGTTGCAAATAAACGATCATATATTATGAATAATACCCACAGGTTTCGGTAAACTTCTAACAATATGGTACAAAAGAAACACATTCAGGCAGCTAGTGATACAGTTAGCTGATATATGGCCCGTCGCTATAAAGGACAAGGGAGCCGCCGAAATTAAGCACAACAGCTTATCTGCTTTAAAACACAGACAGTTTTGTAAGTATAGCAAATTGTTGACTTAAGTTGTACCTACTCTAAAGTATATCTTACCATATAGTCCTCAATAAAATCGCCCACAGTACAAATTTACAGTAAGAAGTAAAAAAAAAACAGTTTAAAAACCTAACTACGTGAAAATTTTAATGTAGCTTTTGCCACTCTCACCATGATAACGAATCGATTGACACCTTATTCAAAACTAGCTGACCCACGCAGCTCCGCCTGCGCTATTTTTACGTTAACTAAACTTTTAATAACAGACATTCGCATCGAATACATAACCTCCTTTTTTATAGTCGGTTAAAAACTGGGACCCACTTTTTACTTGCTCTCCGAAGCACGGACCCGTTTAGTTCAAATGGCGTTAAACGGTCACCCATCTATTTAATGACCTTACCTAACGTTGCTTAACCCGATCGATTACAAAACCTTGATAACTACTCTCTATGAGTGTTCCCTTACTAATATTTATTTTTTACTAATATTATATATTTATTAACTAATATTATATACTAACTAACAAATATTATATAATACTATATTTACTAATATTATATTATATAGAAAAATTGATAAAATCGGACCAAGCGTATAACCAAGTACTTACCCATTTTGACTTTAATCCCCTCTCCCAAAAGAACCGTGCTAGATTACGGGATAAAAAGTATCCTATGTCCTACCTCGTAGTAAGATCTCAAATCATGCCAAGTTTCGTTTCAGTCCATCCAATAGTTTTGGCGTGATGCTCAGCCGAGATACAGACAGACAGACAGACAGACAGACAGGCAGACAAAAAAAATATCATTTTTGCTTTAGTATCGGTTATAGAATGCCTTCCAAACATAATTTTCAAAATATCTTCAATGTACAGAATTGGTCCTGTTACAGTTTTATAATAAGTATAGATTATGAGTAGTTTAGGCGCTACGGTAAAACATAATAAAGAGAAACATACATACATACATTCGGCTTTACCGTAGTTGCGTAAAAATATTTCTGCACTACACACGTTTCTAATACAAACTCTGAAACACTCCGTTTTCTGGTGACACGGGGAAACCTTCAAAAGGTCCCCAGGGGTGGAATGTAGGGGTTCAACCGAGGTATGTGGAATTCTTACCCACTAAAACCCCCGAGGCTGTCGCATCGGCACATGAGAACCTAGTATTTCCGGTGGGATCTGCACCACAGGTGCAATCAGTGTCTTGCCTTTGAGCCCGCCGCCGTGGGGCGCATTATAGACCCCGGAACCAATCCCGGTGCTCATGAGTTTGGGGGTCAAAACCCCGCCGCAATCCCCCTCAGGGTCACCACTGTCCTTGATGGACGTCTAGTGCCCCAAATGTCCAGCAACTCCGAAGACATGTAAAATACTTCTACCGGCAAATTTTCTCTTTTGTTTTGGCAGTGTACGCGTTTTGGAACGTATTTGGAGTATGGCTTTATAACTTGACACCGATCGCAGTGCTCCTATACCGCAAGATGAAGGGCGAGGCTGCTAGTTTGGGGTACATTTGGCAAATATCATATCCATTTGATAAAACAAAGCCTGTTAATCATGAATTAGTTTATATTTTTGAAACTTTCTCTGGTTAGTATAATTAAATATTTTATTTGAACTCCGTTTTAAGTGAATTTGCATGAGCTTACAGTTTTATTTTGCAAATACAACCCGATAGCGAAAAGGGCAAATCGCTAGTTTTTTTCTCCTGCGCCACGTAGATAATGTATGACTCACGTGTTATAAAGGTGCAAACGGATTTGTGATCACTTGCAAATTCATTTGAAACGGAGTTTAAAACTATGCCATTTAGAGAGTCTGGTCTGGTATTACTGCCTCGCTTTTTTAAATTAAAGCTTTATTTTTATTGGTAGGACTTTATACTTAGGTACATGAAATTAACTCTACTAATAAGCTCTATTTTTAATTACTCTATCGCATTGAAACCTGATTAAATCGCCATCGTCTACGTAAACACTTTATTTATTCAAACTATTAAGCTTAAGTATCAATAGTCCTATTCTATTACCACCTCTGTTAGGAATCTTCACTGCTCTTACATAGATCTATTATACTAAAGGTATTTATTTCAGGAGTGATATCTGTATGCTGTATGCTCGGCTCAGACCTGCTATTCATGACAATGGCGAGTCACATCAGCATGCTCTTGCGCCTCCTACAAGAGAGGATACGTCGTTTGGGTTTTCCCAAAAATAGAACGGACACAAGCATCGAATATGTTGACTGTTATAAAGATATCGTTACTGTCATTGAAATTCATCAAAAGCTTATTAGGTAAGATACAAATACACATACAAATTAATCAATAACAGTTTCTTCTGTATTGATATAAATCGAAGAGATTAATATAGGCCGTAGAGCGGCCTTTGGGATGTTTCTCATACAAAAATTGTTACGTATGCGTGTAACTTGATTTTTATTACCCGACTACGGAACGGAGGGAGGGTTATGATTTTAACAAGAATGTATGTATGTATGTAGGTATGTATGTATGTATGTTCATCTGTTCCCTCATATCTTCTAATCTACTTAACATAATTTGACAAGTAGGGTGTCGTTAGAAGCGTCTTGATTGTCCGCTGGTATAGGCTATATAATATCACATTATTAGACTGCGATTGTATCCGTAGTCGGGTTTTAGTTTTTAAAACTTATTACTTGTTTTCTTGTCGTTTTAAAAACTATAGCAGCATTGGACTAAGGTGTGAGATCTCCATACTTCCGTTTTGATCATCATCATCAAAAATACGTCCACTGCTGAACAAAGGCCTCCCCCTTAGATGGGAGGGGTTCCCATAATCTCCACGCTTGGCAGGCGTCTTGAGGATCGCGGTATAGGCGGTAGGGATTCAATAGAAAGACGCTGTTGCCCGTCTTCTAGTTTTCCCTGAGTCACCTCTTACGAACACCCAACGAGGGAGATGGGTGGGTGCTATTCTTACCCGGACACTCCAGCTACTCCGGAATCGAAAGCAAACGTTTTAATGCCCTGCCGTCCTGTTAGCACGTTTCTTAGATTTAGAATAGAAACCAATTGCTATAGCTATTAGAAACCACAGGTCTTTTCATTGTTATTGTTGTTTCGTTCTTTTCGTTTGGTCGCCTTTGTTTGCATAGAGTATTAAATCCTATTTGCAGAGTTTTAAATACTGTTCCAGTTGATAAGTAGTTAAGTGGTAAGTTAATGTACATCATCATCATCATCATCAGCCGGAAGACGTCCAGTGCTGAACATAGGCCTCCCCCTTAGAACGCCACAATGAACGACAATTGGCTATTTGCATCCATCGGTTACCTGCGACGCGCACAATGTCGTCTGTCCACCTAGTGGGAGGCCTGCCAACGCTGCGTCTTCGGGTTCGTGGTCGCCACTCGAGAACCTTTCTTCCCCAGCGGTTATCGGTTCTTCGAGCGATGTGGCCTGCCCATTGCCACTTCAACTTGCAGATTCTGAGAGCTATGTCGGTGATCTTAGATCTTCGGCGGATCTCCACATTTCGGATTCTGTCGCGCAAAGAAACTCTGAGCATAGCTCTCTCCATGGCTCGTTGTGTGACTCTGAACTTTTCTAAAAGGCCAGCCGTTAGAGACCACGTCTCAGTACCATATGTCATCACTGGCAACACACACTGGTTAAAAACCTACGTCTTCAAGTTAATGTACAGTTCACTATATTTGTTAATGTCAACACTAAACTATATCAGCTCGTTAACGCAAACTCTACGTCTGACCCACACAGTGGTTGACACTGTACTAAATCCTATACTTTTATACGTTTCTAGCATCCCCACTCAGTGCCTGCGCAATGTGCCCGCTTGAGACGACAAGCTCAGTGGGCGAGGGCTTGCCTTGGAAACAAGGTGCGCAGGTACGAACCCCGGCTCGCACCTCTGATTTCTGTAATCAATCATGTGCGAATCGTCTTGGTGCGATTGTTACTAGCTTTTGGTGAAAGAAAACATCGTGAGGAAATCTACTTGTCTGAGAAAGCCTAACTAGCTTTCTTATGGCGTGTGAAGTCCACCAATCCGCACTTGGACAGTGTGGTGGACTACGGCCTAAGCCCCCTCATCTTGAGCGAAGGAGTGGGACATAAACCAGGGCTGGTATTATTAATATTACAAGTAGACTACAGCTATTTTAGAATTTGTTTTCAGTTACATCAAACATTTAGAAGACGCGTTTTCTGTGGTCAATCTCATTAATGTGCTGCTGAGCTCCGTGAATATTTGCTGTGTTGTATTCACCATCGTCGTAAGTAAACAAATATCAATTTAGCAATTTTGGTTAACAAATTGGTTACGATAAAATAACAGCTTAATGTAGCCATAGTAAATTCAATTTATCCCAAAATAGTTAATAGAGCGAGTAGCATTCTGTTAATATTGCAAAAAATATCCAATTATTTTTCGAATATAAATTATCCCAACAGGTAATCGTGGTTGTCAAACCAAAATCTGCTATGTGCACTTTTTGAGATTTTTACTTTTTGACCTTTTCGTATAGTTCACAGCTCTATCTACCGTATAAAAAACTGTTATGTCTCTATGAGCATGTACGGCGATCTACGACCACTTTTAAAATATGCTATGTATAGATTTTTGTTAAATAAAATCTGCTATGTGATACACTATTTGACAACTATCAATTCACATAATGTTGTCTTTTACTTACGCGAATATTACACATTGGAATTAAACTACATAATAATTGTGACATAAAGACGTTCAACATCTCAGTCCTCCCGTAACCATGGGTGCTGCAAAGCATTCGAAACGTCGGGATAGTAAAATCAATAAATAAACCGCGATAAAATCCGTAAAAGTAGTTTAATTTCAACTATCAATTCATATAATGTTTTTACTCGTTAATTCAAAATAGAGTTTTTGCACATAGCAGATTTTGGTTTGATAACGACGCAATGTATTTTTAAGCAATTAGATACTAAATAGCGACTCACAATTTCTAATAAAATCTCTCTCATTTGAAATTCGGGAGCAATAAAAGCAAATCTCTTAGCAAATCTCTTAGTTGTCAATCTGCCGAACCAATGTGTATTTAAAAACTTTAACAGTTCCTGGAGTCTTGGATGGAGATGAGCAATAAGTTCTTCCTTGGCGCGGCGCTAACTCAAATGGGAATAGTTTGTTGGTACGCTGATGACATCTACAGGGCCGTTAGTTGATTTTTTACTAGCTTGCAGGGGCCTGTAAAACAGTCAAGCCCCCTGATAAAATTGTAGTGGCGAGACGTACTAGACGTTTCTTTTCTTCAATGTATTTAGCGCTAATGTAGGGCCAATTTAATAGATTACATTTGACATCTGTCAGTTTCTTTGTTCTGTCTGTTTCTTTTGTCATTATTACAATACACGAGGTGTAAGGGACATCGTACCGAAAACCGATACCAGGGATACAGTACATGATTCTGAACATTCTAGTGATGAAATTTTTCATCGGCTTTTTCATGAATTTCCAAAAAAAATATTAGCCGTTTTTTTAATAAAATTAGGATAACATCATTATTACTACATTATCACATTATTACTTATTTGTGCAAAATTAGCAGTCATCAGCAGCCGAAAAGTCCACTGCCGAACAAAGGTTTCTCCCTTAGAAGGGAGGGGTTGCCATAATCTCCACGTTTGATATTAGCAATGTAATTTGAAAAATAAATATTTATCCGCACGTATTCATTACATTAATATATAGCTCAAAAATTAACAAATTAGTCCTTTTCCATATAAATGGTTTCTGTAATGTTGTAACGAACAATATGAGAAATCTTATAAAAAAGTTTTCGGTACCTAGTCCCTTACACCCTGTATATATGTAATCGTAATTGAAAAAAGTTAAGCAATTGTGCAGTGCAGAGCAGCGAAAATGAATAGTATTTGATGCCCCCCGTTACAAGGTTACTTTATTAAATTTTGATGAAGTGTTAATTACGATCTATTAAATTGGCTTATACTTTAGGAAAATATGGCTTGCAATATAATATACCACGATGCTTACCTCAACTGTTGATGAAAGCGGAATGCAGCAAAATGCTTTAGAAAATAGTAATTAGTAGACATTTACTGCATCATTTGGGCACTTATCATTTGAGGAGTCGCAAAAACAAGGGAACAACCAACCAAGTACCTAATGGCGTTTTTATTTTGGTAACTATTAGTATTTTTTTTTCTGTGGGGAGTACCCCTACAAACATTTTATTAAACTATCGTTTGGTTGTAACTCGCAGAGTTTAGGAGTTTCAAACGCGGTCTATGAGAGTGGCTGGTACTGCAGCAGTCCGAGATGTCGTCGTGCGATGCTCGTTATGCTTCAAAGGTAGAAGCACATTATAAAGTAGGTACGATAACAATCACAAAGCTTACCTAAACTTGACTAACTCATGTCTTATTTCACAGAACCCAGAAACCACTATATTTCACCGCTCTAAAATTCCGCGCTATCACAATGATGACATACAGTTCGGTAAGTCAACACAGATTCGTATAGTAATAATGTCATCCTGGCCGATACGACAATAGCGGCCAATCTTTCGCAAGATCAGACATCTACGCGGGAGATATTAAAGTGCACAAGTGCTTGCGTAGACACAAGTGCACTCTCTCTTCCTTTTACCTCTCACAATCTGATGGGACGGAAAACCGACACAACCGGGGAGAGGTAAGGCGCAAGACCGACTGTTTACATGTCCATCCGACGCATGAATCATCTTACTTTATAGACAATCAGGTGAACGGCCTGTATTGTCCTAGACAGTAACAACTACACAAAGTTTTTGCTCCCCGCGGGATTCGAACCCGCGACCTCCGGTTTGCAAAGCTAGGGGTCCCCACTGCACCACGGAGGTTACTACATAGGTTAATATAAACTTTACCTTAAATTATAATATAAATTTTAACACAATTGTAATGAGGTCTTCCTGACCTATACGGTCACAGCGGTCCATCTTTCACAAGATCAGCTATTTACGCGAGAGATATTTTAGTCCATAACCCTCTCTTCCTTTGCTCTCGTTATTCAATGAGATAGAAGACCGTTATGACCGGGGAGAGGTTTTGCGCGAAACCGACTATTTACATGCCAATATTTACATGAATACAGATCGACTTGTATTGTCCAAAACATTTGGGAACAACTACACAAAGTTAACAATCCCGGCAGCATTTGATCCCGAGACATCCGGTTTGCTTAGCAAGCGGCTTCCCGGTGCCACGGAGAATACAAAACACAATTATATTATACTCAGTAGGTATCGCACACCTGTTCCATGTGTACATACATTATGTGCGGTGTGCCTACATTCAAACTTAATTAAAATTAAATCCAGCAGAGCGAAAGGTTAATCCCGTAATAGTGTAAGGTTGGGGCACGGACGAAGTAAAATGGAAATAACAACAGAACCGTTCACGCGCGCGCGCGCCTCTATACAGTCGGATTAGACTTAATTAATGTGAAGTTTTAATTTACTTGGCACGTGCTGTTTGTTTCAGATACTCACTACCGCTTACTCATACTTCACTTTGCTGTACACATCGTATCGCCAAGACTAAATTCTCCATAATGCGACCGGGATAACAAGAAATCCTTTCCGTGGAAGACTTCTCTTGAAATGGATAAAAATTTCATACCACTTTGGCCTTAGATTGTCAAATGATTACTTAATATATCGGTGTGACCGAACCACTTGAAGTTTTTTTAATCCCCAATCCGCACGCAAAATACGAGCTTTGACGGGGAAGCGCGGAAACCAGCCCGTATACTACCAATACCAATTATACTAACCCCCAATGCAAAAAGGAGGGGCATTATAATTGTGACACTTGGATATGTAAGTGTGTTTATTAGTGCTCGAGTCAACTCGTGCGCGGGTGCTGCTTGGGGGGACTGGTCCGACTACTATCCCTTTGGCCTTTTAGTTTGTTGTAATATTTGTCGTAATTTATTGTTTTCTTCTTTTCTCCCTTACTTTATGTTTCGAACGGCAGGACACACTATCGCTAAAGTCGATTCATTTGTAACAAAACAATGTTTAAAAAAAAAGTGAAAAAATGACAAGCCCGCTGAGTTTGTTGCCGGATCTTCTCAGTTGAGGCCGCGTTGTGATCCGGTGGTAGCTTTTAAAAAATGACGATTCAAAAGTGCTAGCGTTAAACCTATCTATACTTATAATAAAACTGTAACAGGTCCAATTCTGTACATTGAAGATATTTTGAAAATTATATTTGGAGGGCATTCTATAACTGATACTGAGGCCGAAAATGTAATTTTTTTAATTTTTGTCTGTCTGTCTGTCTTTCTGTCTGTCTGTCTGTCTGTCTGTATCTCGGCTGAGCATCACGCCGAAACTACTGGATGGATTGAAACGAAACTTGGCATGATTTGAGATCTTACTACGAGGTAGGACATAGGATACTTTTTATCCCGTAATCTAGCACGGTTCTTTTGGGAGAGGGGATTAAAGTCAAAATGGATACTTGGTTATACGCTTGGTCCGATTTTATCATTTTTTCTTTATAATTAGAATAAATATTTGTAAGGGAACACTCATAGACAGTTGTTAACAATGTCTGGAAATCGATCAGGTTAAGCAACGTTAGGTAAGGTCATTTAATAGATGGGTGACCGTTTAACGCCATTTGAACTAAACGGGTCCGTGCTTCAGAGAGCAAGTTAAAAGTGGGTCCCAGTTTTTAACCGACTATAAAAAAGGAGGTTATGTATTCGATGCGAATGTCTGTTATTAAAAGTTTAGTTAACGTAAAAATAGCGCATGCGGAGCTGCGTGGGTCAGCTAGTTTGAAATAAAGATTTTCGAGTTTGAGTTTGAGTACGAGTATGTGGAATCGTAAAGTTCCCTCTAAAATGAAAAGATTTGGATGATATTAAAAAGTTTGTTTAATCAGTAATTTTGTTATGATGATGATCATCATTCATCATCATTCATTAGCAGCCGATAGACGTCCACTACTGAACTAAGATTAAAAGGGAGGGGTTGCCATAATCCCCACGCTTGGCAGGCGGCTTGGGGATCGCAGTATATGTGGAAGATAATTCCAAAAAAAAGACGCTGCTACCCGTCTTCCTGTTCTCGCTTAATCGCCTCTTACGACACCCAACGAGAAGAGATGAGGGGATGCACTTCTGATCTTCTTCTTCAGCCCTATCTGCTCCATCTCTGGACATAGGCCTCTCCCAAGTTCCTCCACAAAATTCGGTCCCGCGCCTTCGTCATCCAATCGCATGGCCCTCTCAGGTCGTCAACCCATCGTTTAGGTGGGCGACCCCGTGGTCTTTTGTCCGCCCATGGTCTCCATTCAAGGACTCGTCTAGTCCACCGTTCCTTATCCATGCGGGCAATATGACCAGCCCAACTCCACTCCAACTCCACTGTGGTTGTTAGTAGGTTTGGTATTAATCGGTTCAACCGTTTATATCCGTTTATTAAATGAATAATTCTAATTTGACACATGTTTTAGAAAATGTCTGGCTCAAAGAACTATTTGTTACAAGCATGGCAGTTTGCGGGATCTGCTTGACTACACGTTATCGTGATTGAAATCTTACCAGGGTCGACAAAGGTTGGACATGGGATCAGGATTGTGATTGTATTTCAGTTGCAAACTTTTCTACAGTGTAATATATGTATGTAGTGTGTGTGTGTGTGTGTGTAGTGTGTATAGTGTGTGTGTATTTCAACGACAATGAACGACCAATATTTTTACAGTTTGTTTTTCATAAGTTCAATATTCTTTCGGTAACACGAAACTGTTATATTCATAGGTATAATAGGTACCTTATCTCGCTTTCGTAGGTAGTGCTTTAGCTAGCAAAACTAACAATTTACAGTACAAGTTTAGGCATATATGGAACAACATTACCGTAGAATATTAAGATTCTACGAACTTGCCATAGTACTGGAGTAAAATTACTAATTCATAATAATAAAGAAACAATTGTTGAAGTTAGAAGACGGATTGTTAACATGTCACAAACCGGGCATTAATGTCTTTTATCGGTATATCCAAACGGAAACTAAGCTGCACTAGTCACAGGAACTATTTACCATCGTAGCCTATTCAATCAGTACTACGCTGAAGTAGCGGTAGTCTAGCTACAGTTGTCGTGAAGCAAATGAGTTCCGGAGTCCGCAAATCGACAAACGAAGTTTAGGACAACCTCAGGCTAGATGGAGCGACAATCAACGCAGAGTAGTTGGCAGAATTTAAATAAAATATATATAATATTTTTTTTTTTATCATATTTATATTTCTTATACACACTACGTCCCTTTTTAGCACTTTGCACTTGCAGGCCTGCTGGAAGAAATTTCTTTAGAAATAAGCTGTGCCTTTACTATTCATTCCTATATTTCTTATTTCCTTTAATGTTATTGTGTTTACATAAATTATAAAATAAATAAATAAAAAACTATCGAAGTAAATTACGTGCAATTTTACAGAATTGTGTCTTGACAAACTGATGATAAAATCATGACAACCACTTGCCTAGTTCAGGCATTATAATCGCAAATCTTCTAGCAAACTGTGCTTACCCCAATTGCTGGTCAATACCGGCGAATAGAATTTAACTTCGTTAATATGTAATCAAGAGTATGTATCAATGTTTTCGATGACGAGGATTTTGACGAAGGTTTGATATGAACAGTAAATTATTTACCAGTCTGCAGCTCCGGCTAGGGCTGCCAATATTTTTGTTAGTCTGTTCAAGTCCTGTAAAAATATTGTTTATCACAAAAAAATATAGTATAGTTTTAATTAGAATACTCTTTATTGAATACCATAAACATATTTTTATAAATACATACATAAGTACATAGAATGTACCAATGGCGGTCATGTCGCTAAAAGTAAATTCTTCCAGAAAAACAATTTTGCAGGAGAAATGCTATCAAACAATTTTGCAGCAAATACAGACCTACTAATTACTATTTTTTAAAGGATTTTGCTGCTTTGAGCTTTCGACAGTCGAGGAAAGCATCGTGGTATATTATATTGCAATCCAAATAAAGTATAGTATAATTTCTCGTATCTCAAATATAGCAGAACATTCCTAATGTAATATAATAAAAATATCTTGGGCTAATCCACACAAGTTCATCTGATCCCAAATTAGGCAGAGCCTGTACTATGGAAACCAGACAACTGATACTAATACTTACATACATTTTAGTATAATGTATACCTACTGGCTACCTAGGCAACCCTAGCTCCGCCCCACGCTACAGTGATTAATGTTGCTCAAGCTAAGTAAAAAGGCCGCTTTTCCTTGATATTGGATGCTATTAGTATGGTTATTACAGTATCATTTTCGCATTATTGTAGAAACGTTTAGCTAAACTGCTGTATATCTATAAACTTAGCGTTTACACGTGTCGGTAAAAGCAAAGACATTTGGTCACGTTGCTTAAAAAAAGGACTATCAAAATTCCGAAAAACTACGTAGTTATTTACTTACTATTGTTATAATGAGCCTAGAGAAGAAATAAACAAGACGCTCACCTGATGGAAAGCGACATGCTTGCGTATAGACAGCTGCACTGACTGCACTGCTGTCTGCTGCTCGTCACCAGCAGTCAGCAAGGAATCGTTACTACGGAACTCTCCTTCTTTCACGTAACGGCTGGTATATCAGTAAATTAGCTTCTTTATACGGACTTAATAATAATAATACCAGCCCTTGTTTTTGTCCCACTGTTGGGCACGGACCTCCCCTCAAGATGAAGAGGCTTAGACTATAGTCCACCACGCTGGCCAAGTGTGGGTAGGCAGAATTCACACGCCATTTGAAAGCTAGGTAGGCTTTCTTAAGACATGCAGGTTTCCTCACGATGTTTTCCTTCACCGAAAGCCAGCAACAATCGCACAAAGACGATTCGCACATGATTAATTAAAGAAAATTAAATCAGACGTGTGAGTCTGGGTTCGAACGGTCGGTGGTAGGGGGTCAGTACATCTAGAGTCGTGAGTTATTTGACTACCGAAGTAAGTATTTGAAATTCTTTTACTGTTTCTATTACGGTGTTATTCAGCACAATTTGTCGGTTGTTGAAATTTTAGTTTTTGTTGTGTTAATTTTATTCCGAATTCTACGAAAGTTGTGTTTATGCATATTATAGGAAAACTCTTTAGTAAGTACAAGGGTAAGAGAAAATAAAACCAAAAATTCATTTACATTTCAGTGTACATTATTCATCTACAATATTTAATATTTTTATTTATCATTATTTACTAAAAGAACAGTTTTTTAATGACAGTATACAAGTCCCTATCTGTCACAAAATAAAAACGCGGCAACAGACAGAAAAGAAACTTATTACCATTCCAGCTAAGAATTACTTTGGTGAAAGAACAATGCAGTATTTAATTCCACGATTAATTAATCAGCTTAACCCATCATTTAGAGATACAATCACGATTCAAAACATAAAAAATAAATTAAAATCATATTTTTTAAACAGCCTGTAGCTTTGAACACTATTACGTTGCTTTTTTACTGGCGTGACCGCCATGCATGCATCGGGTTTGCGGGTGTGACCTTATCTCTGTGGGTAGTTTTAAAAGGTTACTTGTTTGCATATCTTTTGATAAAAATATTTGCTTCTATTATGTAACGTTTTAAATTGTTATATTTTTTTAGATATTGTGCACAGAATGTACTTATTACGATCTGGACAAACCTTCGTGGTTTTTAGATTGTAAGTTGATCATTCCATAAAAATTGTACTGCTTGTAGTAAATAAAAAAAAAAAAAAAAATGTGAAATATTTTTTAAAACACAATTGGTTATGTATAAATATTACGAGATAAATACTAGCACAACTGTGGCAGACATCGCTCGTTGGAGTCGTGGAAAGTTAAATTGTTATTTCAAATGCCAAGGAGCGTCGAGTTTTCCACCCAGTGAACCACTCTAATTTAACATAATAAGTGGGCTCCTATTATAATATCGTACGCGGTTTTCATACTTGGTCTATTTTATTGACAAACAAGGACAAAATACAGAACACAGAAAAGAAAATACAGTGTATGTATGTATACACCACACTAGAAATAATTTGACTCAAAACTCCTGCGTCATGTATTGATATGACTCCATACTTGATATACTTTTTTATACAATTATATAAAATAATATTGTAATGTTGTCTTTTAATTACGCGAATACTAGACATTCAAAATTCTAAAATTCAATTTTTTTTATTTCAAATAGGCTTAACGCTAGCACTTTTAACGGTATTTTTTTTTAAAGCTACTACCGGATATAACGCGGCCTCAACTGATAAAATCCTTCAAGAAACTGTAATGACATTGTAATGGTCGCCCGCCCTGCATGGGCATGCATGCATGGGTGGAGTACGCCCGTGACCATGGGTGCTGCAAAGCATTCGAAACGTTGGGAAAATTAAAATAAATCGCGATATAATCCGTAAGAATAGATTAATGACAAATAATATTATATCGATGTCTCCGTGACTCAACCTGTTATAGCGAAAACTCGATATTTCAAACCTAAAACCGATACGAACGAGCGCATATTTAATGAAACGATCAGAGCACTAGCGCTTGGCCTAATTACTAACCGATATGTATCGATACGTATAGTATGTACCTGTATGTGCTTCTGACGCAACTTCGCGTCAGATGCACGCTAAATCTGAGCACAACGTATCCTACGTTATGTTGTGCCCAGTGAACAAGCGAATTTCCACGTTCAGCGCACTATTACCGAAGCGAAAGGCTGACGGACAGTGCGGCTAGCCGGGACACGCCCCGCCTCGGGTTGTTTAATTAGTGCTACATCTAGTTGCCAGCTGCAGTGAAAAGGTTTTTGACAGGCAATGATTAGGGCAATAGGGTATTTTCAAGTTCAATTATAATATGCGTCTACATTTTAAACTTATATATTTTTAATCTGTATATATAAAGTCTGTACCTATTGTAATCGATTAAATAAGTTACTAAATATTTTTATATCTACTTATTAATGTCGCTACTGCGCCTGGATTTAAAAACTTATAATCATGCCCCTTGATATCATGTCCAACCATTTGATTGTCTCTTAAAATTGATAGAGCTCATTAAATTGATGTGAGGTGATGAGGTGACCGGGAATATGTACAATATGTACTGCACAGTATTTTGACTTTTTGATTACACCTTGTGGTTAAATCAGAGTTAAGTTAGTATTCTCTCGTACATTTACATAGCTCGTACAGACTGTGATGACCTTTTGTTTGCCGTTACTGCGACGTTATGACGTGAAGTACTCGATCCTATAAGAAAAGTTTCGAATACTTTACTACGATACTTTTATTTCGATACTTTTACCAGTACCTACGATATTTTTTTCGATACTACTCATGAGTAAAGTATCGATAGTTTCTATTCCATACCGTGTCCCTAGATGAGACGGTGCAATTCTTACCTGGACACCCAATGGGCATTAACTTATAGACAAAAACTGTGTTTTTCGTTATTATATAACTCATACTAAACCCCAGGATATAGAATGAAAAATGTTATCACAACATATTAAAATAACTAGTCTACTTTTTCTTAAAGTAGTAAACTGCGGTATTGAACAAGTGCAACCGCGAACAGCAAGGAACACGACCTATTTCGCAACTGCGAATTTCTTTTTATTTCTGAAACTGGGACTTTAAAAGGAACTCCGAAAAATTCCGAAACTGTTCACTGACAACACAGGCGGAGTTTCGTTGAAGATTAAAAAAGTTTAAAAGTGTTTTCAACTACCTAGTTTCTCCGTTTGCAGTTTTTATTTAAAATCTCCATTACAAGCAAAAGCGTTTATAGAGTAAATGGTGCTCGAGAACTCGTCGCTTACATGCGTCCAGGCATTAAATTTATATGCGGAGTTGCAGAATGAAAAAGTTTCATCATCTCGATATTGTCGCATAGAAGCATAAATAAAATAAAAACGCTGCAGATTTTTCTTTTCGAGATAAAATTTCAGACTTGCTTACACGACAAGTTGGATGTTGTGATACCATCAACGTCATTTGAACCTTTACTAGGTACTTAATTGAATATGCGCTATATTCAACGCCCGTTGTGGTTACGGCGCTTTTTTTTTTATTTATCCCACCGTCATTCCTACCACAGCTATGACGCCTATAAGTAGAGTTTAAGATATTTATATATAACGATTTTTATATAACGTTAATGATTAAGGATTGTCGCAAATTCAATGCTATACTTTTTTACATACTACCAAGGAAACAAACATACTGGTACGGCTCGCCTAATCTTCAGCAGTCACCACAAACGCTAGCAACACCAGAATAATCAACAGCGCGTTGCCGACCCTAACGACATTGGATATTCATCATCGTCATCAGCAGGAGCAGCCAAAAGACATCCACTGCTGAACAACGGCCACCCCCTTAGAAGGTAGGGGTTGCCATAATCCCCACGCTTGGCAGGCGTCTTGGGGATCGCAGTATAGGTGAAAGACGCTGCTGCCCGTCTTCTTGTTTTCCCTTAGTCGCCTCTTGCGGACACCCAACGGGAGGTGATGGGAGGGTCCTATTCTTACCCGGACACCCCACGGGTAGATATTAAGGCTTTCCTTTCCACCCTCTATACCTCGTTTATCGACGTTTTTACTTTTATGACAACTATGTTTGTGAGCAATAGGCATGATGACTGTAACACAATACTAATAAATCTGTGGTTTTAAATATTAGAACAGATTGCACTGATTCCAAAAATGCATCTCATTTTCATAATAATAGAGAGATTTTCATGATATTCAAGCAAATAAATTACTTAAATACAGTTAATCGCCATTTTGTAATAAACGCTGCTCAGAGGGTATGACGTCAATCCTGTGTAAATAAACAACTGTCAAACTGTCATCTCAACTTTTTAATGATTCACTTTTAACTTTTATAGGTACCTAGACAGATGTTTATTTACACCGCCGTAGTGACGTCACAACATGGCGCCATGCACCGGCCATCGTTTGGGAACGAAATTCAAACTCTATTTTAAAAATTGAAATTATTGCTATTAATTGTAATTTTAATACAAAAATATGATTATTTTCGGCAATAGTAGACCCGTAAGTACATTATAGAGTATTTTTTCAAAATTAGTCATCATGCCTATTGTTAGAGAATTGTACTCATATTAGGTTGCTTGAACCAACAAATGGAGCAATAATCTAGGAAAGCACTAATTTTTGTTCGCGAAACACTAATTTTTGCTTGCGAAACACACGGTCTTAACCGGTAAGAAGTGACTTTAGAACCATTGCAAGTACGCCCCAACTTTGCCGAAGTAAGTGTTATGCTTTTAGTTCACTCCCTAACTCTATATGAACAAAGATTAGAGCATTTTATGCGGTCCCTACAGAAACATTTTGTAAGTAAAAGTCGATAATAGGATGTCAACAAGACAGGTCTACAATCAATTTAATATTCTTACCTCGCATATAATAAGTGCGCTTTTTAAGGAAATATTTGACGAACTTCCCTACTACTGATAACTTTCGTCTGTCAGATATAAAAAATGTTTGTTCTCATATCAAAATTGTTCTTATGCCCGTTTTTCAATTAAACCTCCTCCCGAATATTTGCACGTTTCCTTACTGCGAATTTAGATTTTTTTGTACTCGAATGTAGGTATTTATGCCTTTCCGTTTAGGGTATGGCATTCAATTGAGTTTAAGGAAATTCATGAAAAGGTGCCCTAAACATTTCCATTACGATGGCCGTCGAATAGCAAATACGTGCCTTTAGTATTATGAGTAGGTATAATAGAAAACTATAGTTTGCATTACAGACAAAACGTACTTAATACGATATGATTGTATCCAATAATACAATAGATTATATAAATTTAGTATCGCAAAGTAACGGTATTCGGAAGAACATCTCTTTAATATTATTAGGCTACTGAATTAAAATTAAACCTCTATGGTCCAAGAATTATAAACACAACTTTTAAAATAAAAACTAACATTGCAAATTCAAACAAAAATGACATTTCTACACACACATTCTGTATACATTAAAAATCGAACATTACATTTAACGTGTTCAATAAATAGCAAAAAAAAAATACTTACGTGTGCTCGCTGCTCTAGATTTACTACGCCATTTACGTACCGACACAAAAATAAGCATACACAACTTAAATAGACAGCAACTAGGCAAACATCACGGCTACCTCTCCGGGATTTATGCCTTCACAATGGCTAATTTGGTCCTGAAAACCGCGGGCTGTAAATCGAAGCGAACAGGGGCATTAATCACGCGGCCGAGGATTTAAGTCCCGCTCCACGATTTAACGGCCAGACATTCCGAATATCAATATTGCAACTAACGGCAAACTTTACGGATCGCTTTGCTAAAATGAGACAAAATATAACAACATTTGATTATGGCAATAAAATATTGTAATATCTAAGGAATAAGGATTTAACATAGGACAAAGGTTTTTAACCAGTGTGTGTTGACAGTAATGACATATTATAGTGCTGGACGTGGTCCTTAATAGCTGGTCTTTTTTAGAGCAGCTCAGTCGCACAACGAGCTATAGAGAGAGCTATGCTCGGAGTTTCTTTGCGCAACAGAATCACAGGACAGAATCCGTAATGAGTCGATTCTTCGGCGAATCTCCTATGATGGTACTCCATCATAGTTCAAGTTGAAGTGAGAAGAAGAAAGGTTATCGAGTGTCGACCACGAACCGATAGACGCAGCGTAGGCAGGCCTCCCACAGGGTAGACCGACAACATTGCTCGCGTCGCAGGCAACCGATGGATGCAAATTGCTAACTGTCATTCATTGTGGCGGTCTAAGGGGGAGGCTTTTGTTTAGCAGTGGACGTCCTCCGGATGATGATGATATGATAATGATGATGAAGGATCTAATATGCCTCGTCGTAGGCATATGCCTCCTCTATTTAAATAAAATATGAAATTTAAAAAAAATGCGATTATATTTCGTCTCCCTTACCTATGTACAGAAGGTGACCAGATAGTCGATTAGACAGTAAACTTTATTTGAATGACCTGCCTACAATATGTACAGTAAATATTATCTATATTAATAAAAGAGCAGGGTGTTTTCTAGGAATGACGATACAGCAAAAACCATATAACGTACAATCTTGAAATTTGGAACCAACATTATTCAAATAGTCTAGGTGAACAATAAGAACGGATTTTTGGAAATTCCATACCTAAGTGGGTCAAATGGGCTCCCAAAGTTTGTATGGAAAAAAATATTTTTTTCGTCACACGGACATGAAACTTTGTCAATGTACTAAACAAAAGATATAAAGAAACACGTATATCACACTTTTGGACAATCGACCCTTATAGGGATTTTAGCATCGTTTTTGAGTAAGCAACGCGGAAAAAAAAATTCAAACTGCATTGCTGAAACTTTGCGAATACATTAATCAAATTATAGCAATCCAAGTGCAAATAATCATTTTTTGAAAATCAACTCCTAAAGGGGTCCAATTGGGGTCCAAAAAATGTTTCTCTACCTACAGTCATAAGACTTAGTTTATATATTGTACACAAGAATCTAAGAAACCTATTTCCTGCATTTTTCGAAAAACTACCCCTAAGGTCATTTAATGGGGTTTCAAAGTTTGCACAAAGAAGGATTTCCATTTCATCATATGATGCAGCTAGAGTAACGAAACTCGGTAAATAAACTCAACATAACAATTGAAAAAACTAATTTTGAGCATTTTTGTAAAATCAACCCTTAAGTGGGTCAAATGGGCTCCCAAAGTTTATATGGAAAAAAAAATTTTTCGTCACACGAAATTGAAATTTTGTTACAGTACTGAGCAAAAGAAGTAAAGAAACACGTATATTACAACTTTTTGAAAATCGACCCTTAAAGGGGTTTTAACATGGTTTTTGAGTATACAACGTAAAAAAAACATACTTTCTGCTTTGATGAAACTTTGCGAATATATTTATCAAATTATAGCAATCTATGTGTAAATAATCATGTGTTGAGAATCAACTCCGAAATGGGTCCAATTGGGGTCCAAAAAATGTTTTTCCACCTACAGTCATAAGACTTAGTTTATATATTGTGCACAAGAATCTAAGAAACCTATTTCCTGCATTTTTCGAAAAACAACCCCTAAGATCATATCAAGGGGTTGCAAAGTTTGCACAAAGAAGGATTTCCATTTCATGCTATGATGCAGCTAGAGTAACGAAACTCAGTAAATAAACTCAACACAACAATTTAACAAACTTATTTTGAGCATTTTTGTAAAATCAACCCCTAAGTGGGTCAAATGGGCTCTCAAAGTAATTATGGAATTTTTTTTTCATCACACGGATAAGAAATTTAGTCAATGTACTAAGCCAAAGAAATTAAGAACCACGTGTATCACATCTTTTTCAAATTCGACCCGTAAAGGGATGTTAGCATGGTTTTTGAGTATGAAACGCGGAAAAAAATATCATGCTGCATTGATGAAACTTTGCGAATACATTTATCAAACTAAAGCAATGATTGTATAGATAATTATTTTTTGAAAATCAACTCTTAACGGGGTCCAATGGGGGTCCAAAAATGATTTTCGACCTACAGTCATAAGACTTAATTTATGTGTTGCACACAAGAATCTAAGAAACCTATATCCGTCATTTTGCAAAAAACAACCCCTATGATCATTTAATGGGGTTGTAAAGTTTACACGTAGAACGATTTTCATTTAATGCTATAATAGAGCTAGAGAAACGAAACTCGGTACATAAACTCAATACAAAAATTAAATAAACTAATTTTCAGCATTTCTCGATAATCAACCTCTAAGTGGGTCAAATGGGATCTCAAAGTTTGTATGGAAAACATTTTGTTTTAACCACACATACACGAAATTTTGTAACCTAACAAACATAAGAAATGAAAAAACACGTGTATCACAAGTTTTTGAAAATCGACCCTTAAAGGGGTTTTAGTATGTTTTTTTAGTTTGAACCACAGAAAAATATTATGCTGCATTGATGAAACTTTGCGGATACATTAATCAAACTAAAGAAATCCATGTGTAAATAGTTTTTGAAAATCAACTCTTAAAAGGGTCCAATTGGGTCCAAAAATGTTTTTCGACCTGCAGTCATAAGACTTAATTTATGTATTGCACACAAGAATCTAAGAAACCTATTTCCGGCATTTAGCGAAATACAACCCCTAAAGTCATATAATGGGGTTGGAAAGTTTACACGTAGAACGATTTCCATTGAATGTTATAATGCAGCTAGAGTAACGAAAATCGGTACATAGACTCAACAAAACAATTCAACAAACTTATTTTCACCATTTTTCAAAAATCAACCCCTACGTGGGTCAAATGGGGTATCAAAATTACCATGGAAAAAAAATATTCATAGCACACGGACACGAAACTTTCAGTGTACTGATAAAAAACACGTGTATCACATTATTTTTTAAAATTAACCCTTGAAGGGGTTTTAGCATGGTTTTTGAGTATCAAGCGCGGAAAGGAAATCATACTGCATTGATGAAACTTTGTGAATAAATTTATCAAGTTAAAGCAATTTAATTATTTTGAAAATCAGGGTATCCCTTAAAAGGGTCTAATTGGGTCCAAAAAATATTTTTTTGTCCTACAGTCACAGGACTTATTTTATGCATTGCACATAATAATCTAAGAAACTTATTTCAGGCATTCTTCAAAAAACAATCCCTAAGGTCATTTTATGAGGTTGCAAAGTTTGCATGAAGAAGGATTTTCATTTTAGCTATAATGTTGCTACAGTCACACAACTCATTAAATAAACTCAACATAACAACAAACAAATTTTCTGCATTTTTCGGAAATCAACCCCTAACTGGGTCAAATAGGGTATCAAAGTTTGCAAAAAAATATTTTTCACCACACGTACACAAAACTTAGTCATCAAAAGAAGTTGAGAAAACACGTCTGACACATTTGATTTGAAAATCAACCCTTGACTGGGATTTAGCACGGTTTTTGAGTATGAATTCGGAAAAAAAACATGCTGCACTGATGACACTGCGGATGCATTTATGAAATTAAAGAAATCCATGTGCAATTTTTTTATTTGATTCCCAAAAGGGTTAAGGATTAATTGGGGTCCAAATCCTTTTGTTTTACCCTACGGTCACAAGACTTATTTTATGTATTGCACATAAGAATCTAAGAAACCTGTTTCCTGCATTCATCGAAAAATAAAACCCCTAAGATCAATTAATGGTTTCAAAGTTTGTATGCAGAAGGATTTCCATTTAATTTATAATACAGCTACAGTCACGAAACTCGGTAAGTAAACTCAACACAACAATTTAACAAACTAATTTTCAGCATTTTTAACGGACTTCAAAAAAGGAGGAGGTTTGTTTTTCTCAATTTATCTGTACATATTTTTTTTTCTATGTATGATCGCGCATGATTCTGGCAATTATGAACCGATTTCAAAAAATCTTTCTGGTACCGATAGGCCGCTCCACAGATTGGGTCCCATAAAAAAAAATACTTAGGAATAAGCAGTTCCTGAAAAAATGAAAATGGCGACTCAGAAAAAACTGTAGGAATGGCTAAAAGATGATATTTTTATCGCATTTTAAGGACGAAAGTGGTCAAACTCTGGCAAATACGAGTATTTACCAATTTCAATAATTCTTTTTTATGCGAAAGAAGGAACCACTGTAATGAATATGTATAAATTTTATCACAACTGGATAAGAACTTCCTGGAGAACCATGATTGATGTGGTTAAAATTTATCTGGTAAAAAAAATATATACAAACGAATTGAGAACTTCCTCCTTCTTTGAAGTCGATTAAAAAAATATGAAACTGATGTTCTCCATTACATTACTCTGACAAATATGAACGGATTTCGATGATTCTTTTTTTATTCAAGGGAGTAAACTACTGTAATGATTTCATGCAAATTTTATTAGGACCGGATAAAGTGTTCCTGAAGAAAATATACACAGTAGGAACTTCAACATCAACTTCAATAACACTTAAATTATTTTATGTTTTTTAGTGTTGTTGAAGTTGGTTAATTTTTTTTTTAACCGGCTTCAAAAAGAAGGTTCTCTATTCGACGCGTATGTATGTAATATTGATAAAAATGCGTAATATTAATATATGTTAGTCTATGTGGGCTTCTAAACAAATTTACCAAATTTTATGAGTGTATGTATGTATGTATGTATGTATGTATGTATATATGTATGTATGTATGTATGTATGTATGTAGGTTTGTCCACAGATTCCTCAGAAACTACAAGTCCGATTTCGAAAATTCTTTTTGCAATAGTTAGAGTATTGTTCAACTTAGGGTAGAGTACAAGTTTCATCAAAATCGGTCTAGTAGTTTAAGAGATATGAACTTTTTATGTTTTCAGTAAGTTACTGTAACGTAGACGTTCGAGTTGCGTGATAGTGCTGATACCTATATTGGTAAAATAAGTCACTAAAAAGTGTTAAATAAACTATTTTATAAAAAATAAAAACCGACTTCAAAGTAAATTATCTAAAAAGCATAAAATAACGAAAATATATTGAAGTCGGTGTCAGCTGGTGATAGTGTTAGTTAACATGATTAGCTAGCACCGACTTCAATATATTTTCGTTATTTTATGCTTTTTAGATAATTTACTTTGAAGTCGGTTTTTATTTTTTATAAAATAGTTTGTTGTGTCGTGTGCAATGTTTTATTTGAAAATCAACCCGTGGGACAAATGAGGTACCAAAGTTTGTATGTAAGAAAATATTTTTTCAGACACGAAACTTTGTCAGTGTACTCATAAAAAAATTGAGAAACACGTCTAACACATTTGTTTTGAAAATCACCCTTAACGGGGTTTTAGCACGGTTATTGAGTATCAAACGCGAAAAAAAATTCATGCTGCACTGATTACACTGCGGATACATTCGTCATATTGAAGCAATCCATGTCATTTTTTTTAAATTAACCCCTAAAAGCGTTCAATTGAATTCCAAAAAATATTTTATTCCTACAGCCACATGCCATATTTTATGTACTTCATACAAGAATCCCTAAAGTTTGCGTGAAGAAAGATCTCCATGCAACTATGGTAAGGAAACTCAGTGAAATGGTAAGGAAACTCAGTGAATGAACTAAACAAAACTGTTGAATAAACTTATTTCCAGCATTTTTCGAAAAACAACCGCTAAGGGCATCTATCTACCAATGGGGTTACCAAATGGTTTCCACTTAACAACCTCATATGTTTTTTAATGGAATTGCAAAATATGTACAGTATATTTTTAAATAAAGAAGTAAATATTTAAGAAATTGGAGCTATGATAGCTTACAGAAAAATACAGGCTACATAATTGATTAGATCAGAGTTAATAAAAGTCTGAAAATATTGAAATCGATCGTCCGAAGATCGCACCAACAATAATAACTCAGAAGACCTGAGGGTACACCGGCATAATTGTGACATAAGGACGTTCAACATCTCAGTTCTCCCGTGACTATGGGTGCTGCAAAGCATTCGAAACGTCGGGATAGTCAAAGCTAAAATAAACCGCGATTAAATCCGCAAAAAGTAGTTTGATTTCAATGTGTAATATTCGCGTAAGTAAAAGACAATAAGCTTATTATTTATGAAGCTGGCTTCAAAATACAGAAACGGTAAATGTTGTCCTTGAAAACTGGGAATGCACGATATCAAAAAGATTATTAATGCCTAAAGGATTAATGGTAATCCACAAATACATGGACGAGAGGTAAGTAACAATTTATTACGAACGTTTTAACTAACGCGAATGCTACACATTTAAATCAAACTATGATTTCAACGACACTAATGTTGTCTTTTATTTACATTAGTGTAAACAATATTTTAAAAAACCTCGATCCATAAATCTAAGCACGTTTGAGTTACAAAGTAAACGCGGGCGAAGCCGCGGGCTACTGCTAGTATGTACATATATCGACAAGTTAATTGATATCTACAGCAAAACTTAGCTGATCCCACGCTCCATTGACGAGCCCGTTGACATCCCGTTGGTCTGGTTTCGATACCGGGTCGAAGGTACGTTCTCTTCGCCCCATCCCATACAGGCCGGAGTCCCTCAGGGCTCCGTGCTCTCTCCCCTCTTGTTCAGCCTGTTCACGAACGACATTCCTCGTTCGAGCAGAGTCCAACTCGCCCTTTACGCGGATGACACCGCTCTCTATTATTCCCATAGGAACATGTCCTATTTAACGCGTGCTCTTCAAGCCGCAGTCGACGCCCTGGGTCAATGGTTCCGTACGTGGCGCATAGAGGTGAACCCGGAGAAGAATGCCGCGGTGGTCTTCTCCCGGGGACCCGCCTATATGTTCTACGCGCGGAGCCTTCGGCCCAACAGACGACTAGCCCCAATATCCCTATTCAATCGCCCTATCCCCTGGACTAGGAAGGTTAAGTACCTCGGAGTCACCTTGGACTCCGCCATGACTTTCGGCCCGCACATTAGGTCCGTCCGCAATCGAGCGGCTTTGGTATTAGGTCGCCTGTATCCCCTTCTCTGCAAGCGGAGTAAAATGTCGCTTAGAAATAAGTTGACATTATACAAAGCCTGCATTCGCCCTATCATGACTTACGCGAGTGTAGTTTTCGCGCACGCCGCCCGCACCCATATCGATAGCCTCCAGGTTATCCAGAATCGTTTCCTCCGACGTGCCGTCGGTGCCCCGTGGTACATGCGGAACGTAGATCTGCATTCCGATTTCAAATTAGATCCCCTTCGTAAGTTCCTCAAAGAAGCGTCGAAACGCTACTTTGAATCCGCGTCCCGTCACGCAAACAGTTTAATCCGCGCCGCCGCCGATTACGCCCCTAGTCCTTCTGACTCGCGCCGCAGACCACGGCACGTACTGCTCGACCCTCCTGACCCCATGACGGTCCTATTGGACCGGGATGCGCCAACCCCTCCCCGACAACCGTATGCTACACTAGCTATCAGACACCGGTCTCGCTGGCGAGGCCGAAGGGTCGTACATATGCGACCGCAACGACGTGCATCACCCCACTGAGTTTCTTGCCGGTCCTTCTCAGTGGGGGCGCGTTGTGAACCGGTGGTAAACTCAGCCCTCTCTTAAGCGACAGCCCAAGCCGAGGCCGTGCCTCCCTGAGGTGCCCTTGAGCTCGTCGCTACTTCTGCCGTAAAGGCTAGAGCGCTTTAAGCGCTCGCCTCCTATTGTCCGGTGAAGCTGTGGTGGCCATCTGCGGCCAACAGCGTCTATCATTCCCAAAAAAAAAAAAAAATTGCCGGCAGTTAAATATACAGATACTGTGAGTGTAGTGTGTAGTGGGCATAACATTACAAGTGAAAGAACGGGGGTAGACGAAGATATTTCTGCCTCCCGCACGGAGCCGTCTCGCTGAACCAGTCTGCTTGTGACCACGGCTGGTGCAACCCGGCCGAAACGTCAAGCCAAAATACACACATCAAAAGTGTCTAGGGATCAAGCATTTTTAAGCGGATTTCTTGAGATTGAGATGTGGCTTTGTAATAAATTTATGATTTTATAAATTTATATGGATCCTTTTTGGTGCATTTCATAATTTGAATCAGGAACTGTGAATCAAATTCGAGTAAAAGATGAAAATCAGCTGTCAATATTTTCCCTATAAAAACATACAACGCATTGAAGACATTATTAGTGCTACTGTTTCCCTACTACTGATTAAAACCAACGTTATTATGGAGCGGCGACGTCATTTAAGCAGGGAAGAAATGCTCAGAGCCGTGGGAATGATAGAAGCTGGTTCCCGGCAACGTACTGTGGCTTTAGCTCTGAATACAAGTCAGAGTGTTATCAGTCGACTTTGGACACGTTACCGAAGCACTGGTACCGTGGCTGAGCGCCATGGAGGACGGTATCGCTGCACCACACGGAGACAAGACCGATATATTCAAATCTTAACTCGAAGAGCTCCAACAATAACTGCCATGATGTTGCCGTGAGGCTTCATCACTCTTCAGGGAACTTAATTAGCGACCAAACAGTCAGAAACCGCTTGCATGAAGCCGGTTCCTCTACAAGTGCAAATCGGTCCCTTATTTCAGTTAATGCATGATAATGCACGACCGCACACCGCAAGAGTTGTAAGACAGACTCTCGCCGCAGCTAACATCAATGTCCTGCCCTGGCCTGCTCAGTCGCCAGACTTGAACCCGATTGAGCATGCATGGGATATGCTACAGAGAAGAGCTCTGCCGAATATGGAGGGTATCCAGTCGCAAGAAGACCTTTTTTTGTTGTTGCAACGAACATGGGCGGCCATTCCACAGCGTGATTTGGATGAACTCATTTTGAGTATGCCAAACCGATGTTCTTGTGTTGTTAGTGTTCGCGGTAGAAACACGGATTATTAATTGTTTAAGTTACCCAATAAAATTTTAAAGAAAACTGTTATTTCAGTCTTTTTTTCGAACTTTTGTATTAGTGGTTCAAATGTCAAAAATCCCTTTATTAGGAAAATGGCAAATTTCTTTATTAATGCAAAGGTGACTTGGTTTATCGTTACTGTGACAAACGAAAACACTTTATTTGATGAATCCTTAAAGAAAATTTTAATTAATATCAATCAGGAGAAAAGTTATTGCAAAAATATATGTTGATCCCTAGACACTTTTGATGTGTGTATAAGGTAAATCGCGTTAATTCCCGATTAAAATAAAGTTTAACGAGTATTTATTTACAAAAAAAAATGTCCGTGTTGAATGCACGTCAGTGATCAATTGATTTGTAATAAAGTAAATAAATACAACAATTTTGGATCGTAAAGCTAGCCAATGATAAGCATATATTGGTCCACTGCTGGACAAAGGCCTCTCCAATTGCACGACACTAGCTTGAATCTTCTGCTCTCTTAATTCAGTTCTTGCCTGCCACTTTACGTATATCGTCGTTCCACATAGCCTGAGGACGTCCTAACGTTACATTTGCCAATTCGGGGTCTCATGAACTCTATTGCTCCATTGGCCATCGGTCCTACAGCATGTGTGGCCAGCCCAGTGCCACTTGAACTTGCTAATCCGGTTAGGTCTCCGGATGTCGGTAACTTTGGCTCTCTGGCTGAGCGACCTTTTTATGAACCAGCCCCACTGTGAGTTCAAAAGTTTTGACTACATAATGTAATAGGCATAACGGGTAAAGATCACTGATTAAAGACATATGTCTTCAGATTCTGCGGAATAGGTGGCAAAAATACTCAGCGTAAATTCCCAAATAATGTCCAGCCCAACTGTACTCTTTTATTGGCTTCTTTCTCGAAATTGTTCTTACCCAACTGCAAAGTTTGCTTGAGGTAGACGTATACCTGAACAACTTCGAGAGAACTGCAGTATACTGTAATCGGTTTCGTTACAACATGTTAATTGATCTTGACATGATCTTAGTTTTATTAAACTTAATGCGGAGACTTTCTGCAACTCTTCTTAAAAGTTACGTCACCACTTCTCAATAGCCACTATATATTGTACTTTTCACTACTAATTATTTTGTACATCTGTTGTACTTCGTCGTATTTGTTATAATAAAATTTCGGGGCTTTTAATCACATGAGTAGTGTTCCGAATGGCATAATTTAAAAAACGCTATGATTTGCGCAAGTAGAAAAACAGTTGACGAATGGTGAACCGTGACCCGAAAGACCTAACTCATAAAGAGCATGAGTACTTAGGAAGGTCACAATGTGCTTCGTATTGGCTTTGAACCATGGTTTATACTTACATATCTATCGTCGAAACGCATGTGGTGTCAACGCAACCTACATATATTCGTGTTCCTACGCCGACGTAAGAAATTAAACATTTATTTAAGTTACATGCATTTTATTAAGATCATAATTTCCTTTCCACTCATAAATAAACTAAATCTATTAGTTATTATCTACTACTTCGCCATATTTTTTTTTACATAGGTGCTTTTTTAGTTGTACGTTTTTGGTTAGTAAATCTGTTGTATTCGTTTATCACCATAGAGTCGTCCAATAATTTAAGGGACTTCAAGGCAGCCACTTGAGTCATAAAGAGCAAGGCAGATGGGTTTTTATAGCACTTACCTAGAGGCTGTATAGTTACGTCTGAAAATAAAAATATTGCATTAATAAAGAAAAGAAAAGGTCTATAATAATTTGAATTCATTGGTAGAATTCAACTCGTCTAAAGTAGCATGTAGTGTATTCGGTACAAATAAAGTAAATATGAACAGTAAATATGAATAGTAAAAATATATATGACCTATTTAAATCAAAACGAATGAATAAAATATGTTATATAGACCTGTTTTCCCCAGATGATTAATAATAATAATAATATCTTGGGACAATCCACACACGGTCATCTGATCCCAAACTAGGCAGAGCCTGTACTGTGGAAACCAGGCAACTGATACTAATACTTATATACATTTTTTTTTAATATTCTACTATTTCACAAAAGAGGCTAATAAGGCGTTTCTCTCTACTGAATTGGCGTAATTGTCTAATAAGTAAATTAAACAAATTCACTCCTAACGCGAATTTAACTGTCTATATATCTGTTACATTTATAACAGTGATTCGATCTTTATATTCTAACAGTTGTTGCATCATGAGGAAACATATTATTTGCAACATATTAAAAAAAAACGGGAATAGTGAACTACAACAAGTACAATGAAATCGATGTTAGTAATCGTAATCCATACTAATGTTGTCTTTTACTTACGCGAATTTAATTTAATTTTAGCGATTTCATTGTAATCCATACTTTTAAAAACATTTGAAATTTTTATGGCAATAATATTGAAATGAAACTAATTTTACGGATTATATCGCGGTTTATTTATGATTTTTATTACCTTATAAATAAACCGAGATATAATCCGTAAAATTAGTTTCATTTCAATGACTAGTATTCGCTTAAATATCAGAAATTATTATATTAAAATAATAGTTAAGAATTTCCTTTCAGAGTTATTTTGGGCTTATTTATCATTTTAGGAAAAACAACACCGAAATATCGGTAAATAATAAATGATCTTGGCAGTAAGTAAGTTAATGTACATATTATGATAAACATACTTACTCAATCCTGTTGAACATGAAAATAAATCAATGTGACAATGGTTTATCATCGGCCTAAATCTGGAGGACCGCATGCCGGGGTTCCAAATCTGCGCGCACGCAGGCTCGTACGTGTCCACACAGTACGTGGGGCACGTGTGGTTGCACGCTTGATGGGCCCCTACTATACTAAAATCGGCGACTCGACGACCGCCCTCATTGTACTCATTGTTATTTATGCCGCAAATACTATCGGAGGCCAGATATACTTCTGAAATAAAAAAATATTGGTAGGTCGTACTTATCTTTTATATGCCGATGCGAAAGCTGCGGGAGTTTTAGTGGTAGTGATGCGACTCGAGCCGTTTTTTACTCGAGTGAACTTATTAAACTCGTACTCGAGTGAAAAATAAATTGACTCGAGTTCGTTTGCACTCGAGTTACCGAGTCAACTCGGCGCGCCGAGTAGATTCGGTAAGCGCTACGCTAGATGTCTGTCACTACATCACTAGTTTACGTCGGGACTTTACAAGTTCAAAGTTGCATCTTGAATGTAAACAACCATTGGTCGAATTCACGTGCGTCGCTTTTTAGTCAAAGAAGAAAAAGTACTTAGACGAAATTATTTATATAAATAGTTAGTACTCATTATTTTTTATTTAAATTGTGTTAAAAATATTGTTGATTTGTCTTAGAGACTGATTTTATTTGTTTTAAGTTAAAAATACTCTTATTTTATGATTTTTAATTAATATATATTAATATTATTGATTGAATCTGATTCCTATAATATAGATAAGGAAAAATAATGTTATGAGGAATATTTAGTTGCATGGTATAAACAAAAGCCTGATTTAGTCTGATTATTATGTATTTATTGATATTTAATTACCTATCAAAAGCTAAATTTAATTTTGAAATAAAGTTCATTTAATAAAGGAATATGGTCGTGAAGTCCAAAATTCTTAATCTAAACTAATCAAAACTCAGCTCGAGTGATAAATTCTTACTCGAGTTGTAAGGAATGTAAGTAGTTTACTCGAGTACAACTCGAGTGACGTAGTAAAATTACTCGAGTGACTCGAGTCACAAAATCCTACTCGAGTCGCATCACTATTTAGTGGTCCCTTGTGCCCCTTGCACAACTAATACCATACAGATAGGTAGATAGGTACTACCAAAGTTATATTCAACAACTAGCAACAACAACAACTATAGTTATAAACAACTAGCTGACCCACGCAGCTCCGCCCGCGCTGTGTTTACGTTAACTAAACTTTCAATAATATACATTCGCATAGAATACAACACCTCCTTTTTTTAAAGTCGGTTAAAAACTGGTACCCACTTTGTACTTGCCCTCCGAAGCATGGAGACGTTTAGTTCAAATGGCGTTAAACGGTCACCCATCTATTTAATGACCTTACCTAACGTTGCTTAACCTGATCGATTTCCAAACATTGTTAACAACTGTCTATGAGTGTTCCCTTACAAATATTTATTATAATTATAATGAAAAATTGTTAAAATCGGAGCAAGCGTATAACCAAGTACACATTTTTACTTTAGTCCCCTCTCCCAAGGGAACTGTGCCGAATGTCGGGATAAAAAGTATCCTATGTCCTACCTCGGAGTATTAACTCAAATCATGCCAAGTTTCGTTTCAATCCATCCAGTAGTTTCGGCGTGATGCTCAGCCGAGATACAGACAGACAGACAGTCAGACAGACAGACAGGCAGACAGACAGACAAAAATTTAAAAAATTACTTTTTTGGCCTCAGTATCAGTTATAGAATGCCCTCCAAACATAATTTTCAAAATATCTTCAATGTACAGAACCTGGTCTTCAATGTACTGGACCTGTTACAGTTTTATTATAAGCATAGATTATTATTATGTCTTAAGTAACACGCAGCAGGAGTTTGCTCCGCGCTTTACGTCACTGTCCCATAAAATAGTAATAAGAAGAAAAAAATTTGCTACACTTGTGCTAAGCTTAGCAATTTCTTTGATTGTACATATAATCGTACAATACAAATAAAAAGCAGATGGAATAGTAAGCAAAAATCTGTTCGACTGATTAACTATAAAGTTCACATATAGATGAGCAAGCGTGCGGCCCGCCTGATGGTAAGCAGCCACCGCAGCCAATAGAAGCTAGCAACACCAGAATAATCAATAGCGCGTTGCCAACTCTTAAGACATTAGATATTAAGTCACCAGCTACAGTGCCCTTCACGCCGGAACACAGCAATGCTTACAAACTGCTGCTTGGCGGCAGAATATCTGACACTGCGGTGGTTGCACAAGGAACCTACCACCTACAAATACTTGTGTAAACTCTAAAAATGTTAATACTATCAATTTAGATCTCCACTTTTATTTTAAAATGTATATAAATTGTTACCAAAGATATTATATAATGAAAAAAATTCTATATCTATGATTGTTACTTTATTTTTAATTCCATCATACTTTTACGTCTGGTTAATTTTTATGACTGCTTGTAAAAATTATGATGCGTGAAAACGTTAGCAGTTAGTTATTCAGACAGGCATTTTTGTGAAAATCGTAAGTCTATACGTATTGCTAAGAACATTTATCTTGTAACGCAGACGAGAGTCGTAAAACTTGCCACTCCCGTATATGGATTTCAATTTGGCTATATGGAAATTGCGACATAAAATCTTTCAACAAACTGGGAGACAGAAACTATGTATATCCGAATTGAATTGAGTGCTAACTCTATAAAACTTCAAATGGGTCGCGTCAGTGCATGATGTTTTGAAATTTTTAATTGGGTATATTTTTATCGATACAAATGCACATTTATTTTTTATTTTTTGTCTCTGTTTGTCCAACGTGCGCACGTCACGTGAAAAACCATTTGACGGTTTTGATGATTTGCGTATTGATAAGACAGCGATGATAACTAATGAGCCAGGATTAAGGGGACTTTTTAACCCGAAAAATAAAAGGGTTTCTGCTAGATAGGGCTTCAATATTGTGATATTTTTTACTATATCACGGTAACTACTGGTTAGATTTTTGTAAAATTAGGTAGAAGACGTCGAATTAAATTTGGAGTAAGAAAAATGGAAATTGGAGTGGTAATTATGTAAATAAAATTATAGATCTGCGCGGGTAAGGGCCTTTTTGACCAATTTGTTTTACTAACTAAACAAACCTGAATTAGATTTTAATTTGCACGATGCTTTCTTCAAGGCACATATATTTTGATACTTAAGAAAATGAACATTGCCATCTTTGAATTCCACGGCTCCACACACATAATCGATGACGTTAGAACACAGTATGTCACAATTCTCTTCTGATGACGTAATTGTTAGTAATCCTGGAATAAACGGAATTATATTAGGGATTTATTTAGGGAGAGAGCTATGCTGGGTGTTTCTCTGAGGGACCGAATACGGAATGAAGTAGTTCGCCAGAGAACCAATGTAACAGACTTAGCTCAAAGGATTAGCAGGCTGAAGTGGCAGTGGGCTGGTCATATTTGCCGAAGAACCAAAGACTGTTTTGGTAAACTGGTTCTGGAGTGGAGACCGCGAATCGGGAAGCGTAGTGTAGGACGCCCTGTGACTAGGTGGAGCGACGATATCCGCAGAGTGGTTGGCAGACAATGGATGAGGAGAGCCGGAGATCGGGCTCAGTGGCGTGCCTTGGGAGAGGCCTATGTCCAGCAGTGGACTGATGTGGGCTGATGATGATGATATAATAGGAATAGCAGTGAATACCTTGAACTTATCTCAAGCCGCCTGTGTCCTAGGCAATATGGTCAAAATTATTTGTGCATACGTAAAAAGTACTACCAAAGAATATAACTTGCAATATTAATCAATTCACTTAAGGGGGTAACAACGGTAAAATTGCAAAAATAGCCTTAGTTTAAAGAGTTCGATGGATCAATCCGCTATTGCATTGGCTATGAAAATTATATGTACTTATACCTCAGATCTTCAGCAAATAGTTTTATTGATTAGATATTGGATTAAATATAACGTTTTCAATCAATATGTATTTAAAAAATGTACTACGTTGGATATGAATTGTGTTGGCGTTCAACATCCGTTCATCGGATAGACGTCAAACTTGGACTAATAAAAAGCACATAATCTATTCTACAATTTGTATTGATTACATTTCTTAATTTCATACATGTTTTACAAGAAATTATAGAAAAACCACGTACGCTATGCATTTCCCCTTGCAGCGCCCCCGCGATCACCTTCCATCAGTCCTTCGTGGACTGTTACGGCGGGTGGACGTGCTCGAATTTTTTTTGACAAGACGAATTTAATTTAAATGATTTTTAACATATTTTTAATTAAGATATGTTACAAATGGTATAATTATAACATTATAAATCATTTCAAATGAAATCTATACATGTATATTTAATTAAAGATATTTTTATGGTAATACCATATTTTTGGTTCATCATAGAGTATGCGAAAGTATTGTTGCCGAGTATTATGCCTAACTTTTAAAGCGTATCAGAGTCATATGATCTTACTAATTTAAATCGTATTTTATACTGTACTGTGTAGGTCAACAAAATGACATACATTATGATATCCTTTATCCTTTACATTATGATTTTTTTTGTCATAACATTAACGGTGTTATTATTACTATCATGTTGGTTTTTGCAACTTAGCAATGAGTCGAGTACATGGGTGGTTGGCTTGTTGGTGAGCGACACGCTTACCTACGGACAGTTGCATTGGACAGTTGCTCGTCTTTTGAGACATCTGGATGGTTAAGTTGGAAGGGTACTTATGTGCTATCTAGGTGGCGCCACTTTAATCTTAGATTTCTTCCGCTATATAACATAAGTAGAAGGTCACTGTAGCTGGCAAAAAACTATTGGACCAAAAGGCTATAATTATAGTTTTGGATGACAGGGACAGGAAGAGACTTTTCTATGGGTGGGTGCTTCGATTACTATCAGGTAATACCTTTTTACTTAATTAAGTTGCGTAACAATAAACTGATGGTGTTGTTGGCAGACACGAGGGAAAAATACCACCGTATATGGTTTTAGAGTATCTAACATATAGATTAGTTACTCTCTAGTTGTTGTTTATTACAATCATGTCAAATGTTCCGCGTAGTTCAAACCCCGCGATAGGTACAGAACTCAAGATGAAGTTACGTTACGTACATAATATGACGTTACTTTAAAAAAGACTATTACTGAATTCGTGCGTTCAATCAAACAGTGCTACGGATTCCTTTGGCAGCCACGTATATTGAATAAAAACACAGGTCCGTTGATTTTGTAGTTTGCTACCCTGGCCGCTGCCCTTAAGGTCGATTGGGGTCGATTCCCACACAGGAAAAACATTCATGTGCATGAACATAATCTGTTTGTCTTGGGTCTGGGTCATTTTGACCTGTACTTAATGATGTAAAAAGTTAAGTATCTTATCACAGTTTCAGTTCGATAGCCATTATGGAGTCGATTACGGAACTCATCAACATCATCATCAGCAGCCGAAACGTCCACTGTTCAACAAAGGCCCTCTCTCCCTTGGAGGGGAGGGGTTGCCATAATCCCCACGCCTGGCAGGCGGTTGGGGATCACAGTATAGGTGGTAGATAATCCAATAAAAAGACGCTGCTGCTCGTCTTCTTGTTTTTCCTTAGTCGCCTTTTACGGACACCCAATGGGAGGAGATGGATGGGTGCTATAATTCTTATCACGGAACTAATTGTCGCAATAATAATAATTTATGATTTTTGGGTTTGCACGACTTGGGTCGACGTTGGGTATCTGGTCTTGAGTAAGGTTGGATGCTAGCAAGCTTCCAAGATTCGGGTACTTGTGCCGCTCTTAAAGAGAATATACGCATTAGAATAGGAAACACTACAGTTACACGCTTCTTTAATAATACCGCTAGTGTCTCATCAGGGCCACTGGCATGCATTGCAGCATCTTAAGTCACTCTTTATCAAACTCGAACATCTCAATCAATCATCAATTTGGTTTCAGTTAATTTTTCCAGGGATCAAAAAGCTTAACTATCAGAAGGATGTTTATTGGTTAGAGAATTTGGAACTAATTGAGTAAATATGTTAAAAAATCCCTTTTTAAGAAAAAAATCTATTTTTTAAGAAAAAAAAACTATATTTTGAAAGCTCTGTTAAACGCTTTCGTTTTGACGTGCAGAACCGAAACCTTAGAACTTTGTGCATAGTTTCATTTCAAGTACGCTTACAGTAGTCACGGCGGATCTTTGTGTGTCTGAAGTTGGCTGCAAGACGCTGCGAAGTAGCTGTTTTTATGTTTATGTATTCAGAACTCACAACTGTACTTGCGCAATGGTTCGCCAACCCTAACTTCAGAGACACAAAAATCCGCTGTGACTACTGTAAGTTATAAGTAGTACGAATTAATATGAATTCCGAATGGTAGGCACAATGTATTCAGCTGGGTCGAAGTACGTTCTGGTTGTATCCGGACCTAACTAATAACCACCAACAACAGAATAGAAGAATGTATAAGTCTTACTAGTCAGGCATTGGCCATTCTATAATAGACGACATATTCCAAACTTCATATCAAAGGTTCAGCTTTGATATGAAGTTTGGAATATGAAATGCAATTATCCATATCCTGACGCAACACGTCAACTACGTTACCACTGTAAGTTGTTGTTATCAGATTGTAATTATGTGGCAAGCCAAGGTATAAATCAAGATATTAAATAGTGGGTTACCGTTCTTAAACTGCATCAGTCTTGTTCTTTTCGTGTCACTATTTAATGACAAAAAACTTTGAGTTAAAATAGATTTTTATCATGCATTTAAATAATTCATCAGTCATTTATTTTACGTATACATAATCAAGAAAACATTCAAAAGTGATATTATTAAGTATATTATTATTTGCAATTGATATAATTTTATTGAAATTTCATTCTATAACGGAATAGGCAAAATTAACAAAACTCCATTTGACACATCTGCATATTTTAGTCTATAATTTTTCAAATCTAATATTCATGTTTGCTGGTAGCGCCCTCTACGATGACAACTCTCGGCCGAAGCGGCCAGATTCTCAAGGTCATTGGCGCATGTTACCCCCTTAAGTATTACTGATATATTTAGATTACTCAGGAATAAGACGATTTTTCAATTTCCTTCTCGTATTTTTTTAGTAATAATAATTGTAAAAATATCTTTCCAGTCCTTCCTAATGATAAAGCAACGTAATAATATATTTTTACCTAGACACGAATAACCATTTCGAGAAAATATATTATATTTTTCATTAGATACCTACTACGGCGACTAAGTCCGCCAGCTGTAAATCTTTTTAATATTAAATACACAGAAATCTTTCTGTGATAAATATCACGCTCTATTATTAAGCGAGTAGCGTATTTTATAATAAAAAATATAACTATTTGCAACTTATTTACAAATAAATTAAAATTGTAGAATACATATTTATAAGTATTCTAATAAACTCGTATTAATTTAAATGTTTAGTAAAAATTGATTATATCTAGCTATACCTATTCCGAAAAATACGTAAAGATACTCGCCTAGTATAAACCAATATAACATCATTAATCTCATACATTACAAAATTTAATTCAATTTCAGCGATTCGACCAGTCACAGGCGTTTAAATATACCTTCTCGTGCTACATTATCGGAATTACTTTTTAGTAGTCACAGAAAGTGATTCACGTAAATTTAATTAAAAACTCAATTCATCTTTGTAATAGCATTTATCCAATTATGGAGAGGTCCGGGCACAAATTCACATCGTTAGTGGTATTTTATTTATTTTGCGATGGTTGGAAATTATTCTATCGTATAGGCAGAACCGCAATGGGCAAGGACGCGGCTGATTTATGGATGGACATTAAGTTTGGAGGTCGAGGCATTAGCGGCGAGCGATTGAAGATGTATACTTACATACATAGATAAATCACGCATAGTCTCCGGCCGACGCGACGGGACATTTATTTAGTTAAAGCTGTGAAGCCGACTGCAGACGACAGAAGCTGGCGACATGTCGCTGTGTCATGTCACTACAGTCGTGATTCTGAACCCGACAGCAGCCGGTACTTAACTATTATACCAAACATTATCTCTTATGACATTGCTTAAATAATATTTTTGAGATGCATCGTACGGTGCGGGATATTTGACCGCTAAGTTTATCAATATCTCTCCCTCGGTTTATACCGAAAAAAAACATTTTCATTCGGTACTAGAAAAGAAATTAACGTATTCAACGTGTTGTTTGCGGTCAAGCGATAGTATCGCCTTCAAACGGCTTGCGACGTGTTGCCGGCTATGGAAGATATTTGATAGACGACTTGTCGTAGCGATACGTCGCCCGCTGTGGCCGCCTGCAGTCGGCTACGGAATCACTCTGTTAAACCGATATTAAATAATAGATTGACGTTCTGTTAAGACAGATCAGCATGTATAAGCGCGTTGACAGTCCACGGTACGGGCTGTGATGCTAAAGGAAAGGTCCTTCAACCAAGCGACCTGTTTTGCTCAGTCAAGGCCGAAGCCCCTAATGGTTAATGTTGCGATGTGCTATTTATGTCACATGAGGCGTTGAAACTTTGCTATCGCGATGCAAGAACGTTCCTGTGACGTCATCACTAATACTCGTACGTCGCATCAACAACATGCGACAAGAAGAAAACGATAGAAAGAAGCGATACAATAGTACAATTAATGTACTCTGTGAGCAGGCCTCAGGAATAATTTAACATTTTGATAAGATTTAATATTATTAAAACTTGGTAGATATCCTCGTTATGCAGACAGGTACTTTATGGATTCGGTTACAGTGAAATGAAGCACAGTTCATAATTTATGGCCTTTAAAATGAAAATTTCTCGTAGTCTCTGGGCGGTTACCTTACACGCAAATCTAATTAAATGTTTTTGTCATCCTAAAAAAAATTCCGTGGACAGTGGTCACTATTTTTTGTCTTTCATTAGTTTTGGTGCTGAGAATGTACTTTGTTTAGTCATAAAATTATAAATACATTTTATTTTTGCTTTAACATGATTTTTTAACACTTGATTGTTGACTTTACTATCTATTCCAACTATTTGGGCGATCGTTTTTCGAAATGTAATAAGTTTATAATTTATGACCCATCAGATGCCAGTGCGATTCAATTTTCGAGAGATGCGTTTTGTTTTTTAACCGACTTCAAAAAAGGAGGAGGTTCTCAATTCGTCTGTATATATATTTTTTTTTTTTTTTTTTTTTATGTATGTTCGCGCATAACTCTGGCAATTATTAACCGATTTGAAAAAATCTTTCTTCCATCCATTCTTCAATCCATTGATTGGGTCCCATAAAAAAATTATTGCTTAGTAATAAGTAGTTCCTAAAAAAACAAGAATGGTGACTGCGCACTGAGAGTTGCAAGAAAGCCTATATAGATGACGTTTTAGTCGCTCGGACTCGCTCGGTCGGACAAAAATGGTCATAACTCTGGCAAATATTTACCAATTTCAATTATTCTTTTTTTATTCGAAAGAAGAAACCACTGTATTGAATCTGTATGAATTTTATTACAACCGGATAAGAACTTCCTGGAGGACCATGAACGATGTGGAGGAATTTATCTGGTAAAAACCATAAAACTGATGTTCTCCATTACATTGCTCTGACAATTATGAACCGATTTCGATGATTCTTTTTTTATTCGAGAGAGTAAACTACTATGATGTTTCCATGCAAATTTCATTACGACCGGATATTATTTTCTGAAGAAACATGAATTATGTAAAACTATGTAGACGATAATGTGATCATAACCTACCTAGATAATTTTACGGTTTTCGATGGTTCAATCTTTATATATGAAAATATCACTAAAAAGTTTAAAATAAAATCTTTTTAAAAAAAAATTGAACCGACTTCAATATCACTGAAAGGTATAAAATAATTTAAATATTATTGAAGTTGGTGCCAAATATACACAGCAGGTACGCTAACACCAACTTCAATAATATTTAAATTATTTTATACCTTTCAGTGATATTGAAGTCGGTTCAATTTTTTTTTAAAAAGATTTCTTAGATATTTACATTGATTCTGTAATCAATTAAATTCAAATCTATAAAGCCGGAAAGCGATTAAGCAAAATTAGATCGTCGTCTATATCGACGTAGGAAAGCATATTTGCTGTAAGTAGACATATTGCAAATGTTCACCAGAGCCAAAAAACTTTATTAATTTCGGAAAAAAATTAATAATTTCTCAACTATCCATGATATTGCTACCATTTTTGGAACATAGGTTTATTTACCTGTCAGTCTCAATTTGCAATATAAACTTTTTATCCAAAGTTACTCTAAGTACGTGTTTGGCTACTTACAGCAAACATATTTTTAAATCACATACCTTTAAAACGCTGTAACTAAGGAAGAAAAATGTACGCGTCAATGGAAATATTATAAATTTACAGGCGGTAAATATGCTGTATGTGGTAAATTTATTTATTTGGGTACTGCGATTCAAGATGTAAGATTAAATTTGTAATTATGATAAGATCTAGAAATGCAGTAGGTCAGTTGGTAATGTAATGTTTGGTCGAAATAAAATGTTGTAAATGGTAAAAAAAATAAAATTAATAGTTTTTAAATTGTTGAAACAACATTTTGAACTCTAATTATACTACTAGAACTTCGTTTCAACAATGCAATGAATTAAAAAAGTATTTTTCTCTCATTTATAAGAGATTAAACATAAAAAAAATAAACAAAATAAAAACGAAGTGGCAAATGCCCTTATTTAAGAATGCAAGATGTAAATAAAAGACATTGTGTCCAAACAAAAAATATTTAAAGAAAAGTAAATAAACCAATGATATTAAATTTATGTTATCGCGAATAATTCACATTATTTTTTTCAGTCATCTTCATCGGTTTCAGCTAAACAGTCATTTGTTTTAGAGCTGTACTTAAAATCTAAATATTCTGCCAAAGAATATTTAGGTTTTAAGTACAGCTTGATGGACCCTGAAAGTCTACCCTCCGGTCTTAGAGCATGTGCAGCGATAGAGAGCCACGTGCAAACGCAGCTGCAATGTCCATCTCCAGTTCTTGATACAAGTGTTGCTACTTAAAGTAACGTGGTACAGTTTCGGTGCCCATCTCCATTACCTTCAACGACTTTGCGATTGAGGGCGACGTAGTGCAGGTATCATCTTCAACCTTATCTCTGGTTAGTGGCATAATGTATTGCTACATAGAATGGCGCTGTGCAGATGCAATCTATTTCTCAAAACAGTTCTGCAATTGAGAGCAATATAATGCAAATAGGATCTCTAAGTCCATCAACGTTCCGTAGAACGTACAGATAAGTAAACTAAACCGTAGCAGTACTTATGCCAGGAACCAGAGATAAGCTTGAAGATGATACCTGCACTACGTCGCCCTCAATCGCAAAAGTCGTTGAAGGTAATGGAGATGGGCACCGAAACTGTACCACGTTGTTTTGAATAACAACACTTGTATCAAGAACTGGAGATGGATATTGAAGCTGCAGTACTGATTCTCTTAAATACAGGTTACATATATGTAACATAGCTAGGAAATCAGGCTGAATCCCAAATATAATGTAGTACCTACCTAAGTTTGTCTTTACAACTTGTACTTCTTCCAATTTTGTAAAATTGCTATGCACAATGTACTACACCTATATTTAGACTGAATAAATGATTTATTATTATTATTATTTGCACGTGGCTCTCTATCGCCGCACATGCTCTAAGACCGGAGGGTAGACTTTCAGGGTCCATCAATTTTACGTTGCTTTCGATCATAGCACTCGGCATACACGACGTTTCAAATCTAATGCTATGGTTATAATGATACATTAACAGAATGTCGTACAAGGAATGAAGGCTGTGGGCGGAGGTGGTAGCGACGCGGTAACGCAGACACAACTTCAAAGTATTGGTTTTTTTCAATGGCGTAATGGTATTTTTAACAGACTTCAATAAAGGAGGAGGTTCTCAATTCGTCTATATATATATCTTTTATGTATGTTCGCGCATAACTCTAGCAATAATGAATCGATTTGAAAAATCTTTCTTCCATTCATTCTTCAATTGGATTGGGTCCCATAAAAAAAATATATTTACGAATAAGTAGTTCCTGAAAAAACAAGAATGGCGACTACGCGGGAAACTTGCAGGAATAATAATAATAATAATAATAATAATATCTTGGGACAATCCACACACGGTCATCCGATCCCAAACTAGGCAGAGCCTGTACTATGGAAACCAGACAACTGATACTAATACTTATATACATTTTTTTTTGTAAATACATACTTAAATAGATAAACTACACCCAGACACTTGGCGGGAATCGAACCCACGACCCATCGGTTAGCAGGCAGGGTGTCTGACCACTAGACCAACGAGCCCGTCAAAATGCTTAAATACATGACATTTAGATGACATTATGTCGCTTTTTAAGGACAAATATGGTGTCATAACTCTGGCAAATTTTTATTCTTTTTTTATTCGAAAGAAGAAGCCACTGTAATGAATCTGTATGAATGTTATCACAACCGGATAAGAACTTCCTGGAGGACTATGAACGATGTGGAGAAATTTATCTGGTAAAAACCATTAAACTGATGTTCTCCACTTCATTACTCTGACAAATATGAACCGATTTCGATGATTCTTTTTTTATTCGAGAGAGTAAACTACTATGATGATTCCATGCAAATTTCATGACAACCGAATAAATGGTTTCTGAAGAAACATGAATTATGTAAAACTATGGAGACGATAATGTGACCATAACCTACCTAGATCATTTTACAGTCTTCGATGGTTCAATCTTTATGTATGAAAATATCATTAAAAGTATAAAATAAAATAATAATAAAAATTGAAACGACTTCAATACCACTGAAAAGTATAAAAGAATTTAAATATTATTGAAGTTGGTGCAAAATACACAGCAGGTACGCTAATACCAACTTCTATAATATTTAAATTATTTTATACTTTTCAGTGTTATTGAAGTCGATTCAATTTTCTTTTTGAATATTTTATTACGCTTAAAAAATGATTTAATCAAAATGTATTATCTCACATTTCTAAAAAATTACGGGTTTTTAAAATGCATTATGTGGCTTTTAAAGCAAATATGTGATGATATGCTGTAAATAACAAAAACCAAAACTGTAAGATCTATAAACTTGCTGTAAGTAAACGAATGTAAAAATCACACGCCGCAGAAATGCTGTAAGTAGCGTTAAGTTTTTAAATGGGAAGAAGTAAGTATTCGTACAGCAAAAAATGCAGTCTTTCTTTTGCTGCAAGTACAAAATGTCTAAAATGACTAGATTTTAGTCTACATACAGCATTTAATCTTGCTAAGAAAAATATAAGTACGGGCGTTTTCAACGGCGTATGTAATTTTTTTTTCATCGTAGAGATACAGGACCCAGACCATTCGATGCGGCTTTTTTTTCTGATTCTATGGGTAGTAAAAAGTCACTTTAGGTATTTTGTCTACTTACAGCAAATATGCTTTCCTACGTCGATATATACTACATATTCATCATCATCATCATCACCAGCCAGAAGACGTCCACTGCTGAACATAGGCCTTGGAACGCCACAATGAACGACAATTGGCTATTTGCATCCACTGGTTACCTGCGACGCGCACAATGTCATCGGTCCACCTAGTGGGAGGCCTACCTATGCTGCGACTTCCGGTTCATGGTTGCCACTCGAGAACCTTTCTTCCCTACCGCTTATCGGTTCTTCGAGCGATGTAGCCTGCCCATTGCCACTTCAACTTGCAGATTCTAAGAGCTATGTTAGTGACTTTGGTTCTTTGGCGAATCTCCTCATTGCGGATTCTGTCCCGCAAAGAAACTCCGAGCATAGCTCTCTCCATAGCTCGTTGTGTGACTCTGAGCTTCTCTAAAAGGCCAGCTGTTAAAGTCGTCTATATAAACTGTCTAATTTACTTAGTTCTATAACGCCATGTATATTCGTAAAGATATGTCCAAACAAAGATTCATCGAACGAGAGACATTTTTCTACGTTGGGTGATCTGCCGGCTGTGAATAGGTAGGTACATCAAAGAGAAAATACAATATTGTTCGCTCGCCTGCTTTTGCTAGTACTAGTACGAATTCTGATAGTTTACGAGCTCGATCAAACTGTCAGTATTCTCCATACATTTCACACCAGCGCCCCTAGCGGTAACTATCAAAAACTAGTACGGGGAAAAACTGAGAGTCTGATCGAGCTGGCAAACTATCAGAACTCGTACTAGACCCCCAGAGCACACCGACTGCGTACACGTAGACGTGCACGCGCACGTCTACGTGTACGTATGCGTCATTACGTCACGCAAGCGGTGTGCCATGTTTCATAAAGTTCCAGTTCCAGACATTACAACGTCATAGGTAGTACGTGCAAGTCCACTTGGGCACTTACGTCTACACATTTGGTGTGCCGTGGTCTTAAATGTTGATTATATAAAGATCTGGGCCATAAATATGTTGCGTCTCCCGTGACTTTAATTTCACTTTTTAATTAGTTATTTTTCTAGTGGTTCGTTACCAGCTAATTTAGTTTCTCTAAACAAAACCTCTAATTTCCAATGTAAAAAAATCTAAATCTATAATATTATTATACGATTTTAACTAATTTACAGTAGTCAAGTCAGTAGTACTTAGTTACATTTTGCGTTAGTTTCTGATAAAAATAAGACAAAATTTAATCCGAAATAATTATAATCTCTGTTAATAAGATAACATAAAGGTGTGTGTGCGACAATTATGTCGACCATTTATTTAGTAGTTATTATGCGCAACTCAAATTGCATTTGACGCTACTGTGTAACTACGAGTATATCCAACTTGGCTAACTAAGCACAGATTACATCAAAGTTTCAATATTATTAAAGTTGTGTCGTACACATACCAAACTTAGGTGTATATTATCCTCGAAACCATATGAATATTACTAAACTAAGATCGTTTACTAAACTGTAAATATTTCGTTTAAGAAGTAATATATTATATAACTGTCTCACAAGTTAAGCCTAAGTGGCTTAGACATAATTATGAAGAGTGTTACGAATAATCTGCAATAATTGTGTTAGTGACATAAAATTATTAATAATTATAAAAAAAAACTGATAATGCGACCGTTTTCACAAACATAAGTATGGGTATCAAATAAAAGTATTTACGAGAAGGGTCTGTATGTTCTAGTACATATATTTATATGTCTTGAAAATCGAGTCGTGTTGGTAGGTGTCTGATTGTTAACCTACATCAAAAAGGAGGTTCTGTATTCGTCGCACATGTATGTAATATTAATGAATATTTGTAAGTGCCTAATATTATATAGGTTTGTCTATGAGGGCTTCTAAACAGATGTACCAAATTCCCTATGAGGGCTTCTAAACAGATGTACCAAAAGAGTGTATGTATGTATCTAATCTAAGGTATGTAAGTTTGTCCACGGATATTTAGAAACTACAAATTCGATGCAATAGTTATAGTATTCTTCAACTTAAGGAAGGGAGCGTTCGAAAATTAATACAGAAAATATATCGTAATTAATTATATTACGATACATTCTCTATACTTACTAATTTTCGAACACCGCACACGCAGTTATGAACTATATTACTGTGATGCCACAATTAGTATAGAAAATATATCGTAATGCGTTGATAAAATAATTATATTAATGTATATTATACCTAGGTGTGTGACGGGATTAATTTATTCTGAGAAATTTTATTTGAACACAAGTAAATGTTCCGTCCAGCGATATGAACAGCCTGTCCGCAACATTTGCACCCGTGATGAGATACGGCTAGTTTCAAATCTAACGCTGGCTTTGAGCCAACAGTTACGATGGAAAGCAATTTATAAACGTATACCCGAACAATAATTCTAACGCAAGACCCTGGGTTATGGTAAATTAATCACTATTGGAAGCTCTATCTAATGTTGTCTTTTATTTACGCAAATACTACTCGTACACATTGAAATAAAACTACTTCCAAAACCAAGCAAAACATTGCAAGGCCTCAAGATACTGTAAACTGTTACTGCGTAGATCGGACAACCAAAAATAACTAAGAAGACCTGAGGGTACACTGGCATATAATTGTGACATAAGGACCTGCCGTGACCACGGGTGCTGCAACACATACGAAACGTCGTCGGGAAAATAAAATTTAAAATTAACTGCAATATAATCCGTAAAAGTAGTTTTATTTCAATACCTCTACCTAATAACAATAGTATTTCTATGTTAATAATAAATGAAGAAACTAAATTAAAATCATTTACATTTTTTTTTTTTATTATTGGTAGGAATCGTTTACGTGAACTATACTCCCCTAGCGTCAGTTACGCCGCGAATCAGCATTGTAGAAGGTAATGTTACCAGCCTTAAGAGACGCAACAATGAATGTCTAGAGTGATGAACTGCAGCTGACTACTTGCTTGCCTCGTCTCTAAGTTTAAAACAAAGAGAAAACTGCTTATAGTGCTTGAATGATTAAAAATACCGATCAAGTGGGAGTTGGACTCACGCTCCGAGGGTTCCATTCCATCTTTGGACGTATCAAAGTAATTTTACTATTCATGTAACACCTCAGGTAGCAAAAAAACCAAACCGCAAAACTAAGTTTGTTTGTCGAGGTTTTTTTAAGATTACTAAAAAACTATACAACTTAGAAAGATCATTTTATTTTTTCTGTAAAAAATAGATAAACATGTATTATTCATAATTATTTCAGATTTTTCCCTCCACAAACTTCGGAGATAAGGGAGGGAACGGTATTTTTTTTATCAGTCAAAAACTGCGTGACATAAGCCAAAATAAAAAATCTGGTTTAAGATATGCAAATGAAGCCCTTTCATATGATACCCTACTCGATATAGTAGTCTCACTTTAAAATTTTGATGACCCATTTCGACCCCCATTATAAAAAAAGTAAAAGAAAAAATTTATTTTTTTGTTTGCGATGGGGTTGGGTAAGTAAGATCTAAAACTATTTCAAGTTTCAAATCGATAGTATCAGTGGTTCCTCAAATATACGTAGGTGTGACAGACAGACAGACGAAGACAGACCATAAGGGTTCCTTTTTTACCTTTTAGGTATGGAACCCTAAAAATGACCAGAAATCCCTGTAAGTTACCGGCGGCGGAATTCTTTAATTCTTTATTGCACACACAAAAATAAATTATCTATTTACATTAATCATTTTGATGCGGAATCGCCACTCTTATCTTACAAAGTGGCTAAAAGTTTTTTGTGCATTAATATTACTGAATGAATTAATCCCCTCACACACCTAGGTATAATATGCATTAATATAATTATTTTATCATCGCATATTACGATATATTTTCTTATCGTGGCATCACAGTAATATAGTTCGTAACTGCGTATGCGGTCGTTCGAAAATTAGTAAATATATCGTAATATGCCTAGCTATAATTCATACTAATATATATTATAGCTAGGTCTGTGACGGGCTTTACTATTATTGTTTATCAATATCACTATATTCTACTACCAATATTACAGAACCGTAGTCGTACTTCCACATACAGCTCTTTTGTTTTCGCAGCAACCACTCCTTAACACCATCAATAATGATTTCCGATATTTACGCGGATACTACACATTGAAATGAAACAAATTTTACGGATTATATCGCGGTTTATTATTGATTTAAATAATCCGATATAATCCTATATTTTACGGATTATATCGCGGTTTATTATTGATTTAAATAATCCGATATAATCTATACTTATAATAAAACTGTAACAGGTCCAATTCTGTACATTGAAGATATTTTGAAAATTATATTTGGAGGGCATTCTATTACCGATACTGAGGCCGAAAATGTAATTTTTTTAATTTTTGTCTGTCTGTCTGTCTGTCTGTCTGTCTGTCTGTCTGTCTGTCTGTATCACGGCTGAGCATCACGCCGAAACTACTGAATGGATTCAAATGAAACTTGGCATAATTTGAGATCTTACTACGAGGTAGGACATAGGATACTTTTTATCCCGTAATCTAGCACGGTTCTTTTGGAAGAGGGGATTAAAGTCAAAATGGGTACTTGGTTATACGCTTGGTCCGATTTTATCAATTTTTCTTTTTAATATAATAAATATTAGTAAGGGAACACTCATAGAGAGTTGTTATCAAGGTTTTGTAATCGATCGGGTTAAGCAACGTTAGGTAAGGTCATTAAATAGATGGGTGACCATTTAACGCCATTTGAACTAAACGGGTCCGTGCTTCGGAGAGCAAGTAAAAAGTGGGTCCCAGTTTTTAACCGACTATAAAAAAGGAGGTTATGTATTCGATGCGAATGTCTGTTATTAAAAGTTTAGTTAACGTAAAAATAGCGCAGGCGGAGCTGCGTGGGTCAGCTAGTCCTATATAATCCGTAAAATTTGAATCATTTCAGCACCATCAATGTCAATCGAATTGAATATAAGCGGGAATTTCATTCATTTCATTTTTTTGTTTATTAGACGCTACATAACTAAAAGTGTTGCAATGTACTACGAGCGTAACCACTTCGTAGCCAGCGGCGGCGGCGTCGGCGCTCGTTGGAGAGGCCTTATAAAAGCCGCGTAAACTCAAAGCTTCACGTGGAAGTTGGGCAACGAAAATATTATTACGGTGCAGCCGTTACTTAGTTTACACTTGAATATTGCACTCGAGTATTTGGGAATATTGCGTCTATTTTTAAACTTGTTATGAAATATATTGAGCTAGGAAATGTAACCTGCTAAAATGCCCTTCACGTAGCAATGTTTACAGATTGTAGCTTTTCATCAGAATGTCCAGCCAGGGCAGCCAATTGTAAAATGAACTTATTTTTTTTATTTTTTATTTATTTATTTATAAACACACAAAACAGACATCGACAATACTAAACAGAATTAAAACATCATTGTTTTGATATAATGATTTCTGATACTTACGCGAATATTACACATTGAAATGAAACTAATTTTACGGATTATATTATTCTGTGACGAGGAACATCTTGGTGCCGAGCTTCAACATGTTAAGCAGGTCCTGCATGATAACAAGCTCCGAGTTCCACGCCGCCGTCACTGTGAACGTGTCAAGCCATCCACAGTCGAACGTATGCCTGCTGTATTGCCATATGTTAGAGGGGTAACAGACAAGATTGGCTATATCTTAAAGCGAGCTTCAATTAAAACATTTTTCAAGCCACCGAAGAATATTAGTCAGTTTTTACCATCAGTCAAGTGCCATATACCTCTACAAGATGCAGGAGTATACAAACTGGATTGTGACTGTGGGTTCTCATACATCGGGCAAACAAAAAGATCGGTAAAAACCCGTGTAAAAGAACATATAGCTGACGTTAAACATCGACGCTATACGAAGTCTGCAGTCTGTGAACATGTTCAGGATCGCACCCGTCATTATATTAGATTTGACAAACCACAAATCCTCGCAAAAGAACAGCGCTACCTACCAAGGATGATTCGTGAGGCTATTGAAATTAAAAAGCATCCAAATTTCAATAGAGAAGATGGCTGGGTGCTACCACCAGCTTGGGATCCCGTGATAAACATAGTCAAATCCAAAGACAAGCATTCCACTGCAAGACCTCAAGATACTGTAAGCTCTTTCTGCGTAGATCGGACTAACAATAATAATTAGAAGACCTGAGGGTACCCTAAGACAACTATGACATATGGACAGCTACCACCTCAGTCCGCCCGTGACCATGAATGCTGTAAAGTATTCGAAACGTCGGGAAATAAAAATCAAAAATAAACCGCGATATAATCCGTAAAATTAGTTTCATTTCAATCATTGTTTTGATCTAGTCACAATCCTTGACATGTGTATCTGGCTAGCACAACATTTCCAGACTATTTAATTTTTATTAAGTATAACTTAAGAATGGAAAATGAAAAGTTAAAACAAAAAAGAAAAGAAAAGTGGGTTAGTAAATAATAAAACTTACTATCTAAGTAGTAAATATATTTTGCAGTTTAATGTAACTTGCATGTACTTTACATAGATATGAGGTACAAGAATCTCCTAATTCGGTTGCCGTTTGATAATTGTTTACTTAATTAAGATACGCAATTAATTCAGTTCGCAAAATTGTAATTTTTTCTGAAAAAATAAATCTATTAATCAAGTACATTAATGTGTACCTATACGTACCCATTTCTTTTAAATATGTATTTACAGACTCAACCCATTTATAACTTTAATATTTAATTTAAAAAAACATAACTCATTGTACCACTCCAAAACTATTTCCTATTACGAAAGCAGTTCGTGGCCCACAATTAATTTACTTGCTGATGATGTTTTGCTCTTTATATACCGTGATGTGTTTTTCAAGCCTCCTTAAGTGAGCTACGAGGACTACTTTCATACCTTTTTAACTTTGCAAGTGAACATAAAATAATCCTTCTACTATACAAAAATTAAAGGTCAATTTACTGCGTTAATTTAAATAACTAGCCTATTAGATGTCAATATCACATATCATGTACTATGTGGTAAGCAAGTGGTGAGTCCCTTGCGGTAGGTCCCCTCCAGGTAGGTACCATCGAAGTCACAGACAAGATATTCAGCCGCCATCAGCAGTGTCTAAAGTTGACACTGAGACACTGTAGCTGATGAAATTACCAGTCTCAAAAGTGTTAATAACTACTATCTTGGGTGACGAGCGTCAGTCACTGAGTTGTCTGATGATGAAAAAGGGAAGGCGGAATCGAACGTGATTCCTGCGCACACTTTCCAAAGTATTTCTATTACCTACTAATTTATGAAACGTCATTCATTTCTATCTATGTTCCATTCCATCTATAATTAGACAAAAAGACGATTTGACGAACCACCAATTTGACCAATATCAAATTTGACGAATTCTCGATTTGACTAATATAAAACTTGACCAATATCGTGCAGCCCCTTTTTTCCATCCCAAGGTTGCGCATCGCGAATAGCGATAAGGTCGCCCTTTGTACATATGTACCTACCGATTCCATTTTTTTTATGTGCTTTAATTTATGTGTAAGTTTGTATGTATAATAAAGAATATATCTATCTATCATTTCTGAGAATACTATATTTTACGTACTTGCGATAGGTACTGTACATGTCTACAGACATGATTCTGCAACGAAGCCAACCCACGCCACGTGGGAAGGTATCATTATTAACGAGGGGAAACGTGGCGCTCCCGTTTGAGCACGCGTCACGGGCACTCACGTGACACTTGCACGGACTGCGGACTGAATGGGACTCTTATCAAACTAATTGAGAGTTTCTCTAGAAATACACTATTACTCTAAATATAGCATTATTATAATGAACACACTTCACTCGCACACGTGTTAGGAATTAGTATATGTAATTGATTCTCAGAAGAGTTTATGGAAGCTTGAAGTGATATCAAACACTTAGACTTTATATGATCTAAGATCAAACACTATTCTAAGCGTAATATTGATACTAATTCTTATTATAGCAACGGAACGGAATTTTCTAACAGGTTTAATTATGATTTCTCGATATTTGTACAACCCCAGTGTTATCGGACAGCTGCCGTATGAATTAAGTGCAAAATAGAAGCAAGGAATAAGAACAGAAAAAAAATGTGCGTGCGTGGAGTCCCTCCGCGCGGAAGAAGTGAAACTTCATGCTTGCTCTGTCTCTTTCTATTCCACCTCCCCGCGCAACGAAGTCAACAAAGTCAACAAAGTCAACGGAATCAACGGAGTCAACGGAGTCAACGGAGTCGGCGGAGTCGGCGGTCACTCACTCACTCACTATCCACTCACTATCCACACTATCCACTCACTATCCACTCACTATCCACTCACTATCCACTCACTATCCACTCACTATCCACTCACTATCCACTCACTATCCACTCACTATCCACTCACTATCCACTCACTATCCACTCACTATCCACTCACTATCCACTCACTATCCACTCACTATCCACTCACTATCCACTCACTATCCACTCACTATCCACCTCACTATCCACCTCACTATCCACTCACTATCCACTCACTATCCACTCACTATCCACTCACTATCCACTCACTATCCACTCACTATCCACTCACTATCCACTCACTATCCACTCACTATCCACTCACTATCCACTCACTATCCACTCACTATCCACTCACTATCCACTCACTATCCACTCACTATCCACTCACTATCCACTCACTATCCACTCACTATCCACTCACTATCCACTCACTATCCACTCACTATCCACTCACTATCCACTCACTATCCACTCACTATCCACTCACTATCCACTCACTATCCACTCACTATCCACTCACTATCCACTCACTATCCACCTCACTATTCACTCACTATCCACTCACTATCCACTCACTATCCACTCACTATCCACTCACTATCCACTCACTATCCACTCACTATCCACTCACTATCCACTCACTATCCACTCACTATCCACTCACTATCCACTCACTATCCACTCACTATCCACTCACTATCCACTCACTATCCACTCACTATCCACTCACTATCCACTCACTATCCACTCACTATCCACTCACTATCCACTCACTATCCACTCACTATCCACTCACTATCCACTCACTATCCACTCACTATCCACTCACTATCCACTCACTATCCACTCACTATCCACTCACTATCCACTCACTATCCACTCACTATCCACTCACTATCCACTCACTATCCACTCACTATCCACTCACTATCCACTCACTATCCACTCACCCACTCACCCACTCACTCAGTGAGGGCGTCGTATGAGCGCTTTCATAACCTTAACAAATTTACGCCTATCGCCTATCGTTTAACACCTATCACTTAACGCGTTAAAGCGATAACGCGTTGAGGTGCTTCATTTAACGCTTGACGCGTTATGTGATAACATTTTTGGAAGTCGCATAAGAAGTTTCACTTAGTTTCTAACACCTAGTTCGTTTACTTACACCATCTATTGTCGTCTTTTTATATTCATATTCATTTATTGCATTCTATATATACATTAATTGAATGTATGTAAACATATAGACCCAGGTATGGCACAGCAATTTGATGGCAGGGAGTAGACCGAAATTTACTAGTTTTAAGATTTCGTTCAAAAAGTCAGGTAATGAATAAAAACATTTGTCAATAAGGTGTTTTTTTAATTAAATAAAATGTCATCAATAATAAAATGCTTTAATAAAATGTCATCAATGTCAGTCGAAAATTTTTTATTCTAAATTAATTTTTTATAATTATAATAGCCGTAGCCCGTTTTATAGTCATGAGTTCGGAAACACTTGTGGCTAACGAGCTCTTGGCGTTTCTACAAAATCAGTTGGACGTCATGGATGAAATAAGTGTTATTCAAATCTGCAAGTCCAACTTTAAAGAAGAGGAGATTCGGAGAGCGAAGACACTGCTGTTTGATTCACTCGATATGGGTGACCGAATGCCGTCCCGCAGGAGGGATGAGAAAGGAGAAAGAAGTCTTGAAGATATGATCAAAATCTTCAAAGTGACCGACCCTGACGACGTGCCAACTTTCGTGGCGAAGGACTTGCGGAAGCTGCCTCCCGTCACGTTTGATCACGTCGATGTCACCAGGCTGCTGAAGGACATAACGACCCTCAAGGCGAGTTTGGCAGATATGCAGTTCAAGTTAGAAATATCTCAAACTGCTGTAAATGACCTGCGTACCGAGGTAGTTGACTTGCGCAATTTTATTTCGATAAGTAGTAGGTCACACGAGGCTTGCAACGTGAACACGCGTCGCGGAGCCTATAATGCATCGCAGTCAAGTTTTGAGTCAGCAATTTTGGACTCACCGTCAGCGAGCGATGCACGACCGTGCGCCGCAGCTCCGTCTGTCGATACGCCGCCTGAAAACATAAGCGCCACAATACCTCATCGTGCTTACGCGATAGCTGCCAGCCGATCTTCAAAACTGCCTGAGCAGCAGCAAATATCAGAGAGGGCACAAAAGGAGCCAGTTGTAGGAAAACCTACCAGGAAACCGGCTGCTAGGAAGGTGCTATCGGCTCTGTCTAAGGATCATGTTGATGATGATGGCTTCGTCAAGGTAGAGAAGAAGAAAAAGAAGAGGCCTACATCCCGAAACAGGTGTGGTACAGCATTGGCGGGGCCCAACATGTTCTTGCGTCCAGCTGTACCAGCTACGTTGCTGTACGTATCCCGGCTTCACGCTTGCACTACTGCCGAGGACATAACGGAATACGTACGAGTAAAGACGAAGCTTACCTTGAGGGTCGAGAAGCTCAACTCGCGGCACATAGTGTCATTCAACTCCTTTGTGGTGCGAGTTCCTACAGCCGAGCTGGAGACCTTCATGAAGGAAGAGTTTTGGCCGAAGGGAGTCCTGTACCGGAAGTTTAGAGGAAGACTACGGGACTCTCCTGACCAGCGCAACACGTCGCCGCCACAGCGTGTAATTTAATAGTTTTATATTGTTTTATATTGTATTTAATACGTATGTTAGTTTTAAGGTATTTATCTATGGGCCTATGCAGCCTGAAATAAAAAGTTATTATTATTATTAGTATTATTATTAATTATCTATATCTATCTTCTATACTTATAATAAAACTGTAACAGGTCCAATTCTGTACATTGAAGATATTTTGAAAATTATATTTGGAGGGCATTCTATAACCGATACTGAGGCCGAAAATGTATTTTTTTTAATTTTTGTCTGTCTGTCTGTCTGTCTGTCTGTATCACGGCTGCGCATCACGCCGAAACTAATGAATGGATTCAAATGAAACTTGGCATGATTTGAGATCTTACTACGAGGTAGGACATAGGATACTTTTTATCCCGTAATCTAGCACGGTTCTTTTGGGAGAGGGGATTAAAGTCAAAATGGGTACTTGGTTATACGCTTGGTCCGATTTTATCAATTTTTCTTTATAATATAATAAATATTAGTAAGGGAACACTCATAGAGAGTTGTTATCAAGGTTTTGTAATCGATCGGGTTAAGCAACGTTAGGTAAGGTCATTAAATAGATGGGTGACCGTTTAACGCCATTTGAACTAAACGGGTCCGTGTAGAGCAAGTAAAAAGTGGGTCCCAGTTTTTAACCGACTATAAAAAAGGAGGTTATGTATTCGATGCGAAAGTAAGTATATTACTGAAAGTTTAGTCAACGTAAACACAGCGCGGGCGGAGCTGCGTAGGTCAGCTAGTACTTATAATAAAACTGTAACAGGTCCAATTCTGTACATTGAAGATATTTTGAAAATTATGTTTGGAGGGCATTCTAAAACCGATACTATAGCCAAAAATGTATTTTATTTTTATTTTTGTCTGTCTGTCTGTCTGTCTATCTATCTGTCTGTCTGTCTGTATCTCGGCTGAGCATCACGCCGAAACTACTGGATGGATTGAAACGAAACTTGGCATGATTTGAGTTAATACTCCGAGGTAGGACATAGGATACTTAGTATCCCGACATTCGGTACGGTTCCCTTGGGAGAGGGGACTAAAGTCAAAATGTGTACTTGGTTATAACGCTTGCTCCGATTTTAACAATTTTTCATTATAATTATAATAAATATTTGTAAGGGAACACTCATAGACAGTTGTTAACAATGTTTGGAAATCGATCAGGTTAAGCAACGTTAGGTATGGTCATTAAATAGATGGGTGGCCGTTTAACGCCAATTGAACTAAACGTGCTTCGGAGGGCAAATACAAAGTGGGTCCAAGTTTGTAACCGACTTTAAAAAAGGAGGTTTTGTATTCTATGCGAATGTATATTATTGAAAGTTTAGTTAACGTAAACACAGCGCGGGCGGAGCTGCGTGGGTCAGCTAGTTTTATAAATAATTTTATCTTTTTATTTTGTCTTCAGTGTCTATATTAACTTAATAACATAAGCAGCACCTTCGCGTGATGGTAAGTGATATGCCCGCCTATAGACAGCTACAATACACTGCCACTTATGCCTCTAGACTTAGATTTGTTATCAAGTCTCTTGCGCCCGAATAATTCACCAACTACAGTGCCCTCATCATCATATAGGAACTCGGCAATGTATGCACGCTGTTGGGTGGCCGCTGAATAATTGATACTGTGGTGGTATCTAACTGAAAGGTGCATTGCACAAGAGACCTCCCGCTAAAGTCTACTGCTTTTAGCGAGTGACTTCGGTTTGTTGAAGGAGCAAGGATGCGTTGTTTGCAACGAGTCGGTCACCTTCAACCAAGGTACGATTAGTTTAATCGCTTTAGTTTCAGACACGTCGACACCAGTTTGATTGGCAGTCTTTTGCCTAAATCGCACTGCCACCTTCAACAGGTAAGTAAAATGCCACATGTCGATCAAGCAGGTTGTCACAGTTCTATTTCTGTTGTCGATTTGATTTCGGCTACTAGAACATGATTAGAATATAATTTCTGATAAATTGAAGACACAATAATTTATTTCGTACTGTGTTTCAACGTTCACCAAAACAGTGGGATCCTAAATATGCCATATGTCGCCAATAGCATGGAAAAGCTCTCGTACGCATGAATAAAAGAAAGAAAAACGCTACAGCTAAGTGTACTTTTGAACGTAGAAAACGTTTGTCGTGTCAAATTTATGGATGCTCTCACACCCAATTTGTATATACATATAAATATACTTACTTAAATCTGCACTTTTAGGAGGATACAGTGCCTTCCCTTAGGGGTATACGAGTACTTACCCATACTAATCCGAACGTTAGGTATTTTTCGATACCATCGATTAGATAAAACTGTAATATATAATTATTATGTTTACGTGACATCTTCTCATCCAAAATTCCACAGTGTGTTGCCAGTGGTACTGAGACGTGGTATTTAACAGCTGGCCTTTTGGAGAAGCTCAGAGTCATACAACAAGCTATGGAGTTTCTTTACGCGACAGAATCTGGAATGAAGAGATTCACCGAAGAACCTGGGTTACCAACATAGCTCGTAGAATCAAGTTGAAGTCGCAGTGGTGGGGTAGAAAGGTTCTGGAGTGGTGACCACGAACTGGAAGACGCAGCGTAGGCAGGCCTCCCACTAGGTGGACCGACGACATTGTACGCGTCGCAGGCAACCGGTGGATGCAAATGGCAAATTGTCGTTCATTGTGGCGGTCTAAGGGGGAGGCCTTTGTTCAGCAGTGGACGTCTTCCGGCTGATGATGATGATGTTTGTATTTTAAAAATAGCCTACTATTCGTCACATAGGTATAGGATAATATTTGACAACTAAGGTTACGCGATAAAACTTCAATGCTTGTTGGAATTAATTCAAGCTGATGTCTTCTATACATAGTATGTTAGTACATAATACCTCTATGTGCCAAATGGTTTATCGGGTAAAATATAAAGCTGCAACAAATTATGCCTACTATCCTGGAGACTTCTACATCGATTCCCATCGTTAATAGCTACCGCTCAAATACCAATTTTAATAACTATAAATAACCCATTCATAAATAATAATATCAGCCCTTGTTTATGTCCCACTGTTGAGCACGGGCCTCCCCTCAAGATATTAGGCCGTAGTCCACCACACTGGCCAAATGCGGATTGGCCATATCCATAAATAACAACATCAAAATTGTTTCATTTCGAGAAGTACTTATGGTTACAGATACACACAAAAATAAAATATAGAGCCTCTAAGGTTATATTCATAATCTATAGCCGATCCAATCTTACAGTTAAGTCGTATCGTAAGTAATAAAGTTTTATAAGAGTTTAAATTAAAAAGTTACATGACATATTAAAAAAATCTAAATCTTATGTATTTATACAGAATGTAAAAAAACACGTGTCCGATCCGCGAGGGTATAAAGTGTATAAATACAAACACATGTATATAACTCATTTGTTAATCATCCCAATTTTTTTTTTCTAATTTGTACCAAAATTACATGATCAGATTCGTTTTTCTGGAACAAAGTAGGAAAAAAAATATGAGATATTCAACAAATGAGTTATATACATGTGTTTGTATTGATACACTGAATAAGACCCTCGCGGATCGGACACGTGTTTTTTTACATTCTGTATACTGTATTACATAAAAAAAAACCTATTTTAATAAGTACAATGAAGTTAAAGTCCGGGAACAAATATATGTACCTACCTATACGACTTAAATAGGATTAGGGCTAAAATGATCAACACTAAATTATGGTAACATCGCTTAACATAAGCATTTCTGACATAGCAGAGTTTCAAATAAATTATGAATGAAGCATGTTATATGAGCGATCATTTCAGCCTTGGACAACAAAGCCAGGGAGGCTAATGTACACGAGGTGTCCCTACCTCATTGACACAAAATGTTCAGTACAGTACAGTTCAGTAATTTGGAACAATATAAAAATTTTGAATGGAATTCAGAATTTATAAAGAACGTAATATTATATGGCAAAACTTCAAATTCCAACTTAATAATAATAATACCAGCCCTTGTTTATGTCCCACTGTTGGGCACGGGCTTCCCCTCAAGATGAAGGGACTTAGGCCATAGTCCACCACGCTAGCCAAGTGCGGGTTGGTGGAGTTCACACGTCATTCGAAAGCTAGTTAAGGCTTTCTCAGACATGCAGATTTCCTTACGATGTTTCCCTTCACCAAAAACTAGTAACAATCGCACATGATTAATTAAAGAAATCAGAGGTGTGAGCCGGGGTTCAAACCTACGCACCTTGTTTCCAAGGCAAGCGCTCACCCACTGAGCTGTAATCCCAACTTAATTTAATTTTAATAAATATCATTTACCTATTTCTGAAACACTATTTATTTTATTTAAATAGGAATACCAACAGCATAAATATTAATATTACATCATAAAATAAAAACTTTGGTCTTATATGTATTCACATCATTGTATTAGTTAGTCATTTCAAAAAGAAACAAAGGGATAGTTTTTTTTTTAACAAGAAAATTCCGAAAGTTCATCATAGCAGAATAAGAGGATATAACATAAGTACATAGGTATAGGACTCATAGTACAATATTTACGATAAAATATTGTAATAATTGAATTAATTTAGATAAAAAATATTTAAAGTTAGTTAAAATTAGTTAAAATTAGAATTATATTATAAACGTGCTGACCCACGCAGCTCCGCCTGCGCTATTTTTACGTTAACTTAACTTTTAATAACAGACATTCGCATCGAATACATAACCTCCTTTTTTATAGTCGGTTAAAAACTGGGACCCACTTTTTACTTGTACCGTTTAGTTCAAATGGCGTTAAACGGTCACCCATCTATTTTATGACCTTACCTAACGTTGCTTAACCCGATCGATTACAAAACCATAACAACTCTCTATGAGTGTTCCCTTACTAATATTTATTATATTATAAAGAAAAATTGATAAAATCGGACCAAGCGTATAACCAAGTACCCATTTTGACTTTAATCCCCTCTCCCAAAAGAAACGTGCTAGATTAAGGGATAAAAAATATCCTATGTCCTACCTCGTAGTAAGATCTCAAATCATGCCAAGTTTCATTTGAATCCATTCTGTAGTTTCGGCGTGATGCGCAGCCGTGATACAGACAGACAGACAGACAGACAAAAATAAAAATAAATACATTTTCTGCCTCAGTATCAGTTATAGAATGCCCTCCAAATATAATTTTCAAAATATCTTCAATGTACAGAATTGGACCTGTTACAGTTTTATTATAAGTACTAGCTGTAGCCCGCGGCTTCGCCCGCGTTTACTTTGTTACTCAAACGTGTTTTGAATTATGGATCGAGGTTTTTTAAAATATTGTTTACACTAATGTTGTCTTTTATTTACGCGAATGCTACACATTGAAATCAAACTACTTTTACGGATTTAATCGCGGTTTATTTTGGCTTTTACTATCCCGACGTTTTGAATGCATTGCAGCACCCATGGTCACAGGAAGACTGAGAGAGATGTTGTATGTCCTTTTGCACAATTATGCCGGTGTATCCTCAGGTCTTTTTAGTTATTATTGTTGGTCCGATATTCGGACGATCGATTTCAATATTTTTCACACTTTTATTACATACTTGATACCTACTAGATCAGGGTGCTCTAGTAGGTATCAAGTATGTAGCCTGTATTTTTATGTAAGCTATCATAGCTCCCATTTCTTAAATATTTACTTCTTTATTTAAAAAGATACTGTACTTATTTTGCAATTCCATTAAAAAACTTATGAGGTTGTTAAGTGGAAACCATTTGGTAACCCCATTGGTAGATGCCCTTAGCGGTTGATTTTCGAAAAATGCTGGAAATTAGTTTATTGTATAGTTTTGTTCAGTTCATTCACGGAGTTTTATTTTATTTTATATTATTTTTAAATTCAGAAAACTTACAGCTAGTACAAGGATACAGAGTGGAAAGTAACAGAAGGCCAATTAAAAGTTTTCGCAGATAGAGACAAGAAATAACAGTGATGAAGACTACTAACAGCGGTACAGAATAGTAATAATTAAGCGGTATTATAACTCTCGCATCTACGACTGGAAAAAGACATTGCTCATTTTTTTTTAAGTGCAGTAATACTTGTATTAAATAAATCTAGATCTAAATCTTGTGCTACTGTGTTAAAATATTTGCTAGATCTAATAAGAAAAGAATTTTGTCGATAGTTAGAATTAACTTTCGTTACCATAGTTGCATTATAGCATTAAATGGAGATCTTTGTTCACGCAAACTTTAAGGATTTTTCGAAGAATGCCGGAAACGGTTTCTTAGATTTCTGTATGCAATACCTACATAAAATATGTCGTGTGGCTGTAGGAATAAAATATTTTTTGGAACTCAATTGAACGCTTTTAGGGGTTAATTTAAAAAAATATCATGGATTACTTCAATATGACTAATGTAAAGTGTCATCAGTGCAGCAGGATTTTTTTGTGCGTTTGATACTCCATCGCCATGCTAAAAACCCGTTAAGGGTTGATTTTCAAAACAAATGTGTTAGATGTGTTTCTAAATTCTGATGAGTAAACTGACAAAGTTTCGTGTCTTTGATAAAATATTTTTTTACATACAAACTTTGATACCTCATTTGTCTCACGGGTTGATTTTCGAATAAAACATTGCACACTTTATCCGGTCCTATTGAAATTTGCATAAAATCATTACATTAGTTTACTCTCCTGAATAAGCAAACGAATCATCGAAATCGTTTCATATTTGTCAGAGTAATGTAATGGAGAACATCAGTTTCATGGTTTTTTAACCGATTTCAAAGAAGGAGGTTGTATATATTCTTTTATTTACCAGATAAATTCCTACACATCAATCATGTTCCTCCAGGAAGTTCCTAACCGGTTGTGATAAAATTTATACATATTCATGGTTCCTTATTTCGAGTAAAAAATAATCATTGAAATTTGTAAATATTTGCCAGAGTTGGACCATTTTTGTCCTTAAAAAGCGATAGAAACATCATCTTTTAGGCATTCCTACAGTTTATTCTGAGTCGCCATTTTAGTTTTTTCAGGTACTGCTTATTTGTAAGTAATATTTTTTTATGGGATCAAATCAGTGGAGCGACCTATCCGTACCAGAAAGACTTTTTGAAATCAGTTCATAATTGCCAGAGTCATGCGCGAACATACATAGAAAAAAAATATATATGTACAGACAAATTGAGAACCTCCTCGAAGTCTGTTAAAATGCTGAAAATTAGTTTGATTGTTGGGTTGAGTTTACTTACAGAGTTTCGTAACTGTTAGCTGCATTATAACTTAAATGTAAATCCTTCTGCATGCAAACTTTGAAACCATTAATTGACCTTAGGGGTTGTTTTTCGATGAATGAAGGAAGCAGGTTTCTTAGATTCTTATGTGCAATACATAAAATAAGTCTTGTGACCGTAGGGTAAAAATACATGATTTGGACCCCAATTAATCCCTTTTGGGGGATAGTAAAAAAAAAAAATTGCACATGGATTTCTTTAATTTCATGAATGCATCCGCAGGGTCCATGATTTTTTTTTCGCATTCTTGCTCAAAAACCGTACTAAAACCCCATCAAGGGTTGATTTTTAAAACAAATGTGTCAGACGTGTTTCTCAACTTCTTTTGATGGCAAAGTTTTGTGCCCGTCTGAAGAAAAATATTTTTTTGCAAACTTTGATACCCTATTTGACCCACTTAGAGGTTGATTTCCGAAAAATGCAGAAAATTTGTTGTTATGTTGAGTTTATTTAATGAGTTTTGTGACTGCAGCAGCATTATAGCTAAAATGAAAATCCTTCTTCATGCAAACTTTGCAACCTCATAAAATGACCTTACGGATTATTTTTTGAAGAATTTATTGTGTACAATGCATAAAATAAGGCACAAAAAACAAAACACTTTTTGGACCCAATTGGACCCTTTTAGGGGTTGATTTTCAAAAACTATTTACACATGGATTGCTTTAGTTTGATTAATGTATTTGCAAAGTTTCATCAATGCAGCATAAAATTTTTCCGCGGTTCAAATTTAAAAACCATACTTAACCCCTTTAAGGATCGATTTAAAAAAAGTTGTGTACAGGTGTTTCTTCATTTCTTTTGTTTAGTACGTTGACAAAATTTCGTGTTAGTGAGGTAAAAAAAAATGTTTTCCATACAAACTTTGAGACCTCATTTGACCCACTTAGGGGTTGATTATCGAAAAACGCTGAAAATTAGTTTATCCAATTTTTGTATTGAGTTTATGTACCCAGTTTCGTTACTCTAGCTGTATTATAGCATTAAATGGAAATCGTTCTACGTGTAAACGTTCCAACCCCATTAAAAGACCATAGGAGTTGTTTTTTCCAAAATGCCGAAAATAGCTTTCTTACATTCTTGTGTGCAATACATAAATTAAGTCTTATGACTGTAGGTCGAAAAACATTTTTTGGACCCCAATTGGACCCCTGAAAGAGGTGATTTTCAAAAAAATGAGTATTTATAAAATAATTGCTTTAATTTGATAAATGTATTCGCAAAGTTTCATCAAAGCAGCATGATATTATTTTTCCGCGTTTCATACTCAAAAACCATGCTAACAGTAAAGGGGTCTACGGGTCGAATTTGAAAAAGTTGTGATACACGTGTTTCTTAAGTTCTTTGGCTTAGTACATTGACAAAATTTCATATCCGTGTGATGAGAATTTTATTTTTCCATACTAACTTTGGGAGCCCATTTGACCCACTTAGGAGTTGATTTTACAAAAATGCTCAAAATTAGTTTTTTCAATTGTTGTGTTGAGTTCATTTACCGAGTTTCGTTACTCTAGCTGCATCATAGGATGAAATGGAAATCCTTCTTTGCGCAAACTTTGAAACCCCATTAAAAGACCTTAGGGTAGTTTTTCGAAAAATGCCGGAAATAGGTTTCTTAGATTCTTGTGTGCAATATATAAACTAAGTTTTATGACTATAGGTCTAGAAAAAATTTTTGGACCCCAATTGGACCCCTTTAGGAGTTGATTTTCAAAAAATGATTATTTATAAAATAATTGCTTTAGTTTGATAAGTGTATTCGCAAAGTTTCATCAAAGCAGCATGATATTATTTTTCCGCGTTTCATACTCAAAAACCATGCTAACAGTAAAGGGGTCTACGGGTCGAATTTGAAAAAGTTGTGATACACGTGTTTCTTGATTTCTTTGGCTTAGTACATTGACAAAATTTCATATCCGTGTGATGAGAATTTTATTTTTCCATACTAACTTTGGGAGCCCATTTGACCCACTTAGGAGTTGATTTTACAAAAATGCTCAAAATTAGTTTTTTCAATTGTTGTGTTGAGTTCATTTACCGAGTTTCGTTACTCTAGCTGCATCATAGGATGAAATGGAAATCCTTCTTTGCGCAAACTTTGAAACCCCATTAAAAGACCTTAGGGTAGTTTTTCGAAAAATGCCGGAAATAGGTTTCTTAGATTCTTGTGTGCAATATATAAACTAAGTTTTATTTCTGTAGGTCTAGAAAAAAATTTTGAACCCCAATTGGACCCCTTTACAATTGATTTTCAAAAAATGATTATTTGCACTTGAACTGCTATAATTTGATTAATGTATTCGCAAAGTTTCAGCAATGCAGTATGAATTTTTTTTTCCGCGTAGCGTACTCAAAAAACATGCTAAAATCCCTTTGAGGGTCGATTTTCAAAAAGTGTGATATACGTGTTTCTTTATTTCTTTTGTTTAGTACACTGACAAAGTTTCATGTCCGTGTGACGAAAAAATTTTTTTTTCCCATACAAAATTTGGGAGCCCATTTGACCCACTTAGGTATGGAATTTCGAAAAATCCGTTCTTATTGTTCACCTACACTATTTAAATAATGTTGGTTCCAAATTTCAAGATTGTACGTAATATGGTTTTTGCTGTATCGTGATTCCTAGAAAACACCCTGCTCTTTTATTAATATAGATAGATAAATATAGATTAACTACTTGGTAAAAAAAAATGTATATAAGCATTAGTATCAGTTGTCTGGTTTCCATAGTACAGGCTCTGCCTAGTTTGGGATCAGATGACCGTGTGTGGATTGTCCCAAGATATTATTATTATTACTTGGATACTTAAAAGAAACTAAACTTAAAAGAGACTAAACTGCCAATAAACTATAGTTCAGCGCTTATACTTGTCATGATTTTACTCTTGAATTTATTGAGTGAGTCAAAGAAGACGTCAAGGTCGGCTAAGTTTTTATTAAGCTCATTGTATTTAATGCAAATTCTGGCAATGGGTGAGGGCTGGCCTAAATTGGTTCTAGCAGAGGGCGGATGCAGAATGCGCTTGATACAATTTCTTGGATAATGATATGGTACGGAAAGATGAATACGGTCCAACAGTATTTCACATTTAAAAGAGCCGCTAAAACATTTATGTAAAAAAGTCATATCACGGTCACGCAAACTATGCATTCCAAAGAAGGATAGGCGTTCGTCATATGGACATCTGTGAGAAATGCCTTGAGTAGCGAGACTTATTCATAAAAATAATATTGGCGTATGTATGCGATATTGCTAGTAAATGGTGCACGCGCTGCGTGCGACTTTTAGACTTGGCGTAGAAAGAAAAACCGGTCAAGTGCAAGTCGGACTCGGGCACCAAGGGTTCCATACCATCTTTGGACGTACTAGAGTAATTTTACCATTCATGTAACTAAGTTTATTTTTCGAGGTTTGTTGATTACTAAAAAACTGTACTACTTAGAAAGAACGTTTTTTTTTCTGTAAAATATAGATAGCCTGTATTACCCATAATTATTTCAGATTTTTCCGTCCACAAACTTCGGAGATAAGGTACGGTATTTTTTTGACATTTTTGATTATCAGCCAAAAACTACGTGACATAAACCAAAATAAAAATCTGTTTTGAGATGTGCAAATAAAGCCCTTTCATATGATACCCCACTCGATATAGTAGTCTCACTTTGAAATTTTGATGACCCATTTATTATAAAAAAAGTAAAAGAAAAAAATTTTTTTTTTTTCATTTGCGATGAGGTTGGGTATGTAAGATCTAAAACTATTCCAAGTTTCGAATCGATAGCATCAGTGGTTCCTGAAATATAAAGGTGTGACAGACAGACAGACGGACAGACAGACAGACAAAGTCAGACCATGAGGGTCCTTTTTTTACGTTTTTGGTATGGAAAATTTAAAATGGTTGGTTAATCTACATTAGGAAGTAGTGTTAACGATTTTACACTCCACGTTAAACAAACTATTTCAATCAATCAATCAATTATAAAAATCAATCAATTAATAAAATAAAAATTTTACCGTAACTTGCTTATATTATGGTTCACCTAAAGTGGCCTTTTTACACCAGCTTGTGTGTGGGTAAGGTACCTTTAAAGCACATCCTCAAAAAACGAAATTCAAATAAGTACTTTTATAAGTTGTGATTCTGCGAAATATCACTATACAGACTTTTTTTAATAATACTTTTCTTATTTATAAATCAAATCCAGTTTTCAGTACTGTTTCTACTTTGTTGCGAGATATTTGTAAAGAATGTGGATTTGTTTGGATCCACAAAAGCTAAAGCGAAATAATAAAAAGATTCCTAACGGTTAGTATAATAAGGCAAAACAACTTCTTTTGTAACTCAAATGTTGATTGAATTTCCAACGCTAAATTTACGTAATATAAACATTGGCAATCGTATTTCCGTAGTACGTCGTTCGTGACACTGTGAGCGGAAATTAGTTTTTTTTAGGGTTCCATACTTATGGTGAGACTTCGTCTGTCTGTCTGTCTGTCTGTCACACCTATATATTTCAGGAACCGCTGACGCTATCGATTTGAAACTTGGAACAGTTTTAGATCTTTTTTACAGAACCTCATCGCAAGGAAAAAAAAAATTCCTTTTAGTTTTTTTTTAATGGGAGTCAAAATGGGTAGTCAAAATTTCAAAGTGAGACTACTACATCGAGTTCATATCATATGAAAGGGCTTCATTTATACATCTCAAACAGATTTAAAAAAAATACCGTTCCCCCCCCCCCCTTATCTCCGAAGTTTGTGGAGGGAAAAAATCCAAAATAATTATGGGTAATACATGTCTATCCATATTTTACAAGAAAAATAAAATTATCTTTCTAAATAGTACAGTTTTTTAGTAATCCTAAAATAACCTCGACAAACAAACTTAACTTACTTACTCTTTACTTAATAAATGGTTAAGTAAACTGTATCAAGTATTACTCGAATAAAAATTGTGCACTGTATTGAATCAGCTGTTATACCGAATTCTGATCCCCACGATACAGGCTACGCCTAGTGTGGGGATTTATGGTAATCGTGTTTCTGTTTTGTTTGTATTTTTCTTGGTAAAATAAAATTTATTGTTATTCTTATTCTTAGTTTTGCAGTTTTTTTTTTTTTTGCTACCTAATGTGTTAGGTACATGAATAGTAAAACTACTTTAATACGTCCAAAAATGGTATGGAACCCCCGGTGCGCGAGTCCGACTCGCACTTGACCGGGATTTTTTTATTATTATTTGAGAATTGGTCGCACAGTATGAGATTTTCCTCTGGTTTGGTTGTTTGTTCTTGTGCCTCTTTTGCCTGTTAATGAGTGCCCAAGTACTCATTAAAAGTTAGTACAGTATTTTTTAAAGGGAAAAAATATTAGTATATCATAAAATGTTTAAATAAAAAAATCTTTCCTTTGAATTTCTATTACATGAACGTTTGTTTTTTCACTTAACTAGACTATGTTGACTGACATAGACAATCTTTAGGAAGTAACGTGGTGAAAAAATCTAAATGACCGATAAATAAGAAGTTACACTTAATCACAAATAACCGTTGAATAGAAGTCACGTGGAAAGTTAACTCGGTAAATCTGCTGCTGAAAACTACACATCGTCCTGGAGTAAAAATAACGATTCCTACTAAAATTATTTTTCTCTAGCAAATGGTGTAGCTCACATCACTCACTAAAGGGTTCCTCCAAACTTAGCATTTTTATTTGAGGACCATCAAATAGAACACTCGCCCACAATCACTTTTCACCTTCTACTGAAATTGGAATATCAACATATTTGCTTTCGTAAGCGATTTCAGAAATATAGCTTCCGAAAATAGAGTCAATGGATGACATAGAATTAGCACATTGAGGTAATAAGTACTTTGTATTACATATTACCTTAAGTATGTCTTAGTATGATCTTGAATTACAGTGACAAAGGACCCCTTCTTTCTTACCTTTCTCAACATAAAAAGCGAAATCAGTGCTCTCTAAAATAGGCAGCCGTGCACGAGATGAATTATTTAAAGATAGGAAGCCTATTACTTCCGTACAGGCACTTAAAGCAAGTAAACTACCTGATAACTTAGCCATGTGAAGAAAGTATGTTAGTATGTGTGTGAATGTAGCCCGTAATGTTCGCATCGCCTTTGTCGCCCGAGTGCACTCGGGTGTCCTAATAAAACCTCGGGCCCTCCAAAACATCGAAGTAATTTACTCTGTGAATGCTGTGTGCTGATGATGTTTACATCTTTACGACTTGATGTTTCTTCAAGTCCTCTTAAGTGCTAACTTACTTTACGACTTTTCATTTAAAGCGCCGAAGATTTGGTCGCCTCAGAATATATTACCAGATTCTGTAAAACAACTTTTAGCACTAAACTATATTATATACTTTACGCTTGCGAAAATTAAACTGGTTGAAAATTATATAATCAAATAATATAAGGTCTGGAAACCATATTTTAGATGATCTCGTCCTCTCCAAAAACATATTTCAGCAAAATAAAAGATGTGTATTAATTGCGATGTGTTTTTTAGTCGAGGGAGTGCAATTATTAAACCATTCTGAACCCAAAATATTAGCCCTAATCCAATAAATATATGCTACGATGATTGTCTCTCAAAATGGCTGTCTAGAGACAAAAATTATGGAGTCTTTGAAGCATGCCTCTCAAATGTCTAATTTCTTAAATATTTGTAAGTACAATTGGGTAGATGATAAAACATCAACATATCATGTTGTCTTTTACTTACGCGAATATTACACATTGAAATCAAACTACTTTTACGGATTTTATCGCGGTTTATTTTTGATTTTACTATCCCGACGTTTCGAATGCTTTGCAGCACCCATGGTCACGGGAGGACTGAGATGTTGAACGTCCTTATGTCACAATTATGCCGGTGTACCCTCAGGTCTTCTTAGTTATTATTGTTGGTCCGATTGATTTTACGAGCTTACAGTATCTTGAGGCCGTGCAGTATTTTGCTTGATTTTGCTTGGTATTTTACCACCAGCTTGGGATCCTGTGATAAATATAATTAAATCCAATATCAAGCAAAATACTGCACGGCCTCAAGATACTGTAAGCTCTTACTGCGTAGACCGGACCAACAATAATAACTAAGAAGACCTGAGGGTACACCGGCATAATTGTGACATAAGGACGTTCAACATCTCAGTCCTCCCGTGACCATGGGTGCTGCAAAGCATTCGAAACGTCGGGATAGTAAAATCAAAAATAAACCGCGATATAATCCGTAAAAGTAGTTTGATATGAACATATCAATTACATTATCATGATCAGTCGAAAGACGTCCACTGCTGAACATGGGCCTTCACCTTAGTGGGAGGGTTTGCCATAATCCCCACGCTTGGCCAGTGTCTTAGGTATACGTGTAGTTAGATATTACACAGAAGACGGTGCTGGTTGATTTTCTCTTAGTTACCACACCTAACGGGAAGAGATAGGACTATTCTTTCCCGGACACCCCACCCCCATATCATAATAATAGTGACAAAACGTAAAACATGAAACTTGACGCGGAAACACGTTGCTCCTTGGGTACACGTCTACTTAATATTTTTGCTCCTGTTGATAATAAATGAAGCTGTCAACAGTGCCATTATACAAAATGCACAACGTAATGAAACCTTGAATGAAACCATGAATAATGATAGTCTATAAATAGAAATGAGTGATGCAGCCTAACCCCCGGCGCAAAAACTAAAGATTTTAAGGAAAGATAAGTTTGAAAATATCTGTCTGTTTTGGCGTTGTATTTACCAAACAAATGGGCATATAGGCAGACCAATTCACACCGTAATGTTTCCTTGAGGGTTTCAATCATAAAAGATAAATAGGGGGTTCCCTTTATAGTGCTAGTTTGTCTGTCTGTCACACCTGTATATTACAGAAACCAACGATGCTATCGACTTAAAATTTTGGGAGTTTTAGATCCTACTTACCCAACCTAATCCCAAATGAAAAATATATTTTTCATTTTATTTTCTTTTTTGGGGGTCGAAATGGGTCATCAAAATTTAAATACGAGACTACTATATCGAGAGAGTTATCGTATAAAAGTAGTAAGTATACCGATGTTTAAAAGGGACTTTACTTGCACATTTTAAAATAGTTTTTATTTTAATTTAGGTCACGTAGTTTTTGGCTTATAATAAAAAATGAGAAAAAAATCTGGTTTGGAACTCTCTGTACGCGAGTCCAACTCGCAGTTGATCGATTTTCTCCTTATTTAGCACGAAACCCTATTAATAAGGGTAGGTACAACCCAGTCAACCCAAGAACATAAACTACTACAGAGAAAGCCATTTTTTTTTAAATATAGCCGAGCTGGAAAAATGTTCTAACTTTGTTACAAGAATCATATCGCTTCGTGCCCGAAAAAGTTATCCTGAGCTACAAAAGTAGGATCCATATGAATCTGTGAAAACGTTGTGGCTGGCCCATGGGAAAACAATCGTGCGTGTCTCTCCTAAGATACGCGCGTTTGTGATTTGTGATCCATTGTACCGTGCTATAAAAAGAATCCTTTTCTGAATTATGAAATCCCACTGCCTTTAGTCTGATGCTTTTGAATGAAAAAATAGCATAGCATTTTTATTGAATGACAGATGAAAAGTAATAAATAATTATTCATCTGCCATTCAGTAAAAATGCCAAAAATGGTCCTAAATTATTGTGCCTACTGAATGTACTAACGCGGACACGAAATTCGTTTGAACGACGCGACGTTACGTGCGCTTACCCCGCCGCATGTATTTTGGGCTGGATCGTGCAAGCGGTTATCGTCCTAAAGGTGGTACACCGTTCGTGACCGCGAGAGTACATTAGCGTACTGACTGAATCATCATACTAGATACTCAAATATACTTTTTCGAGGTCCTTACGCCTCGAAAAAGTGCTGACCACTAGAAACGGGTCTACAATACTATTCCATCATAAGTAAAATTAAAAGATATTACAAGTAGCTATAGTATCCACAATTACATCATAACATGGCAGATTAATGTTTCATAATAAAAGACATACGATAACTACTAGGTTCTAATCTCTAACCTACATTGCAAGGCCATCGTCTAAAAACAGAATTCACGAACTCCGTCCATTTAAGTAAACTTATTTAGCCTCTGCTAATAAATTAATGATAAAATAAACATAATGTCAAGTGACTATCGTCAATAAATGTTACCGTTCAAGGTAACACAAAATATATCATTAAATACACACGCATGTCTTGCACGTTTCTCGCATTGTACACAAATCCCACTAAATTCCACTATATTGTAAATCCCACTATATTGTAGTCAGGCGTGAGGCATGAAAACGCTTTCGGCCTTTGAATAAAATAAAATAGTTGAGGTTCTATCACGTCGCATCTTACGGATGAAGCGATGCGCAAAGCCTGCAGCACTGTTCCATGAACATCTTTGTACTATTGTCCGTTCTTACATATTCACAAAAAATATCTTCTTATATATTTAACTTTTGGTTTAAATGCTTCTACTTTCTGTTGTGTGGTAGAGATGTGCTAAATGGTAACAATTTATTTAAAAAAACAACAACCGAAAATAACATCGTAGGTAAAAAATAATGCAACTTGTTTACGATAAGGACTTTGATTTTCAGCTGTTAGTGGTTACGTAGTGTTAGTTATAGTTTCTGAGTAAAACACGGAAGTACCTGGCACGTCTTTATTCCACCACGCGCACAGATTGAATGAATAGAATTTTTTGGGAATGATAAACGCTGTTGGCCACAGATGGCCATTACAGCTTCACCGGACAATAGGAGGCGAGCGCTTAAAGCGCTCTAGCCTTAACGGCAGAAGTAGCGACGAGCTCAAGGGCACCTCAGGGAGGCACGGCCTCGGCTTGGGCTGTCGCTTATGAGAGGGCTGAGTTTACCACCGGTTCACAACGCGCCCCCACTGAGAAGAACCATCAAGAAACTCAGTGGGGTGATGCACGTCGTTGAGGTCGCATACGAACGACCCTTCGGCCTCGCCGGCGAGACCGGTGTCTGATAGCTAGTGTAGCATACGGTTGTCGGGGAGGGTTCGGCGCATCCCGGTCCAATAGGACCGTCATGGGGTCAGGAGGGTCGAGCAGTACGTGCCGTGGTCTGTGGCGCGAGTCAGAAGGACTAGGGGCGTAATCGGCGGCGGCGCGGATTAAACTGTTCGCGTGACGGGACGCGGATTCAAAGTAGCATTTCGACGCTTCTTTGAGGAATTTACGAAGGGGATCTAACTTAAAATCGGAATGCAGATCTACGTTCCGCATGTACCACGGGGCACCGACGGCACGTCGCAGGAAACGATTTTGGAGGCTATCGATACGGGTGCGGGCGGCGTGCGCGAAAACTACACTCGCGTAAGTCATGATTGGGCGAATGCAAGCTTTGTATAATGTCAACTTATTTCTAAGCGACATTTTACTCCGCTTGCAGAGAAGGGGATACAGGTGACCTAATACGAAAGCCGCTCGATTGCGGACGGACCTAATGTGCGGGCCGAAAGTCATGGCAGAGTCCAAGGTGACTCCGAGGTAGAATGAATAGAATACAATGAGGTTCCATCTTAAATACTACTAGACATTTTCCCCCACCACATTGAATATAATTATAACAACCAATTCATAACACATTACAAATACTACCTTCCAGATTGTTATTTTTAAAATACATCTCAAACTATTTTTAGATGCACAAGTTCACAATTATAAAACTACCTGCCACAGAACTTTAAATCTGTGATCTTATAAATAGAATTTTACAATCGCACTAACAGTACTTATGTGCCTATTTATCATTAGTCAAGTATTTAATCTACACTATCTACACTAATATTATAAAGAGGAAAACTTTGTTTGTTTGGTTGTAATGAATAGGCTCAAAAACTACTGGACCGTTTTTAAAAATTCTTTCACCATTCGAAAGCTACATTATCCACAAGTAACATAGGCTAAATTTTATTTTGGAAAAAATAGGGTTCCGTAAGATATTTGGGTTTTTTCGGACACAAGGTGTAAAAAATCAACCAGAAAAGTTACTTATTTTGCGTACGCTGCCTAAACTATAAAAGATAGAACCATAAAATGTTCTAATTAATTGTAGATCTTATAAATATCTACAAAAAAGTCCGCGGCACACGCGCGTATCTATGTCGAGTGAGGCCCAACAACCATTTTTTTATTTAAAAATCTTGAATTTTGTTTGGAATAGTCCAGAAATAAATATAGTTTAAATATAGATTTAAACGCATTTATTTTACTCATGATATTAATCTTTATCAAAATAAATTATTTCATCATTAAGTACAGTTTATGTAGATAATATTTGGTCTGTGAATGATTAAAATTGGACATTTGGTTTTGAAGTTATGGCGAAATTAAAATATTACTGCTTATAAATTAAAAGATTTCTGCTGCACGCCCCGTTGCGAAGTGAGCGTCACCAAGGCGGGGGTGCGCATGCGGGAGGGGAGTTTAGATCTATGAATAAGGTACCCGCGCGGCTCAGATGCGAGGTCGGCTCCCTACGCAGTCGTGCGCAAATTTTAATAATTTTCGTGCGATTTTTTTTAGATTCCTTTCTTAAAACTACACCTACGCAAAAGTTCTTCTCAGAGCTAAACAACAGTTCTTCTCAGAGCTAATCAACAGTTCTTTTCAGGGCTACCCAACAGATTTTTTCAGGGGTAACCAACAGTTCTTTTCAGGGCTAACCAACAGTTCTTTTCAGGGCTAAACAACAGTTCTTTTCAGGGCTAGAATATTACACGCTATTAGCATTTTCTTAAACATTTGAAAATGCCTAAGAGAGCCAGGTCGCAACTTTATAAACATAGTTCTCAAGCACGGGCAGCAAGAATACGTCGTATGGGAGAATCTTCACCTGAACGTTCACAACGCCTTGCTGAACAAAATCAGAGAAACTCTCAGGTACGCGCACGAGAGTCGAGTGTCGAACGTTCGCAACGCCTTGCACATCAAAATCTGAGAACCTCTGAGTTACGTGCACGAGAGTCGGGTGAACCGATATGTATGAAATTTTGCGGGTAGGTCTGAGAATAGGTTATAAAGTAGGTATATTTTATGCCGCTGATACCATGATTGACGAGGATATATAGAACGAGAGGAGGGTGCAAGAGAGGGAGAGGGGAGGGTGATAGAGTGAGTGATCGGAGGAGTTAGGTGGAGCAAGGGGGGGGGGGGAGAGTGAGAGGGAGCAAGTTGGGAGAAGAGAGAGAGGGAGAGGAGAGGAAGAGGGGAAGTGTGACGGGGACCGAAGCGGGAGGGGAGAGAAATAGCATAGAATTAGATTTTTATTATAAGAGAGAGAGATGGAGAGAGATAAATCAAGGGAGTAGGGAGAAAAGGGGAGCAAAATGTAATTAAAGCGCGGGCGGAGCTGCGCGGGTCAGCTAGTAATAAATATAATTCATAAGTGCTTTAATTTAAGTATGTACACGTATACAAAACATACCGCAGTGTCTGAAGACGAAGTTTTTAAACTAGTGTGTGTTGCCGCCGTGAGACGTGGTTGTCCTTAACTGCTGGATTTTAAAGAATAGAACTATGCTTGGTTTGCGCGACAGAAACCGGAATGTAGAAATTCGCCGAAGAACCAAAATCATCGACATACCTCTCTGAATCTGGAAGTTGAAGTGGCAATGGGCATGCCACATCGCTTGAAAAACTGATAATCGATGGGGAAGAAAGGTTCTCAAGTAGCGACCATGAACCGGAAGACACTAGGTGCGAGTCACAGGCAACCGGTGGAAATAGCCAGTTGTCGTTCATTGTGTAATTCCAAGGGGAGGCCTATCTATCAGCAGTGGACTGCCGGCCGGATACAAAAATACATAGTTAATAATAATATTTTAAGTACTTATTAAATTCCTACAAATTAATTAAGTATACGATTGACTCAAAAAATAACCAGACTATCCAAATAAAGTTTAGTGAGATAAAGGTAAACGAATATAAAGTTTTGAATTAAATAAATTGTACTTTCTAACCAATAAGTACTTATCTATCCCAAAGTATTGCCACTTATCAACCGACATGTGTCGACCACAACACAATGAGAGCTTTTTGGAAATGTGGACTGTCAAATAAACAACGGTGTAGTGTGAGCTCGATCAATCGTCTCTACGTATAAAGTGCTGTGGGTGTTTGCGGAGGGTCGCCGCGAAATGTATCTATTTTTAACCGGCTTCAAAAAGAAAGTTCTCTATTCGACGCGTATGTATGTAATATTGATAAAAATGCGTAATATTAATATATGTTAGTCTATGTGGGCTTCTAAACAAATTTACCAAATTTTATGAGTGTATGTATGTGGGTATGTGTGTATGTATGTGTGTATGTATGTAGGTCGTAAACTACTGGACCGATTTTGATGAAACTTATACTCTACCCTAAGTTAAAAATATTCTAACTATTGCAAAAAAATAATTCAAAATCGGACTTGTAGTTTCTGAGAAATCCGTGGACAAACCTATGTTAGGTTTGTCCACGGATATGGTGTATGTATGTATGTACATACATACATACATACATACAGTGGCGTGCACAGAGGGTAGGCAAAAAAATGTATTCGGCTTGTTTAACCTATTTTAAGGATATTAGTATACCATTTCAAATATCCATAAACAAGCAAATACTATAGACATATTAATTTGCATTTCAAAATATTAATAAGTTCATTCAACGGCTCCATACTGACAAAAATACTTTGCCTACCCTAGGATTTCTCTAAACAATCTTAATTTAAAAAAATCTTAGTTCGGACATGAATTAACTTATTTTTTTTATGTAAATGGATATTTTGGTAATGTTGATTAATTTAAGGATATTTGTGCTGGAACACGAACAATTAGCATAAAGCATAAACAACTCGAAGGTTTTTTTGCCTGCTTTCTGTGCACGCCACTGCATACATACCTACATACATACATACATACACTCATAAAATTTGGTAAATTTGTTTAGAAGCCCACATAGACTAACATATATTAATATTACGCATTTTTATCAATATTACATACATACGCGTCGAATAGAGAACCTTCTTTTTGAAGCCGGTTAAAAAATAATAAAAACCGACTTCAAAGTAAATTATCTAAAAAGCATAAAATAACGAAAATATATTGAAGTCGGTGTCAGCTGGTGATAGTGTTAGTTAACGTGATTAGCTAGCACCGACTTCAATATATTTTCGTTATTTTATGCTTTTTAGATAATTTACTTTGAAGTCGGTTTTTTTTTTTTAAATAGTTTATTGTAGGACTACGGAACATTACTGTATCTGCTTTTTCTATTTCCTGCACAGTATAAATTAAAGAGGTAATGCCGCCAGTCTTTTAGGTACCCTGGGAGGGATCCCAGTGCGGCGACAACTTGGGTTTTTTACCTAGTTTAAGTATATTTGTAAATAAACTGTAAATATTTAGTTTCAATAAACTTAGTATAAATTATTTATTCATATTGTATTATAATTTTGGCACACACAATAACTCGAAAGGAATGGTGAAATATAGGAAAGAAAAATACAAGCTGGGGAAAGGCTATCCTAGTAGGTACCACCGTAAACTCCGATATTATGTACCTACCTATTTTTCGCAAGTGTAAAATCTCTTTTATCCCCATTTAGCTTTACAATGCACGCAATGTAAAATGTAAATTCAAATACTTACTTATGTCTGTATTTAAGGCGCTCAAAATCTGTTATTGGAACAGAATTTAAGGTGCACTCCAGCTAATGCATCTTAAGTTGTTTGCTATCTGCGATCGACGCGATAGAGCAGTACCTACCCCCAGTACGAGTATTGATAGTTATCAAATCGTTCATATTTACAAATCGCCTCCCTACATTTCACACCAGCAGCAGGCCTAGCACGAATAGCAATTATTCATAGATCGGTGTGGAGTACGTATGACGTAGTTTTCAACACTCAGACGACATTTTCTATACATAGATTTGAAATAGTACTACGTCATTCTCACACCAATCTATCAAGATTTGTATGTGGTGCCAAGCCTGCTGGCCGCCTACTACCTACCACCTCTTATAGCAGTATTATTATAATTATATTTTACACAATGTAGAAACGTCAGTGTACGTATTTTATAGCTCTAACACTTCATATCGATAAAGTAATATTACAACAATACTGCGGAATAATATTCGAGGAATTGGTAGCGGTGGCGGCGGTACGTCTAGCTCATCTTACAGGAAGTATCAAAAACGAGTCGAATGTATGACAATCGAGCAAACTGAAAGCAAGAACGTTTTTGTTTAACTACTAACAAAAGTTGTATTAAGTAAATGATTTAAGTACGAGTACTTATTTTTCAATGTTGTAATTACGTGACAGAGTATATAAGTAGACGACTAATAATATAATTTCAAGTAATTCCGTGCTCAATTTTTAGAGGCGGATATATTCGTAGAATCTTTCAGTTAAGTTTAAGGTATAACCTAAATATACCATTCATAATTACATGTTAAGTCCTCGACATGACGTTAAACTGTCGTACACCCTGTTTATGTGCATGGGGTGTATACTGCCATTACGAGCTCTAGGGTCTTGCACCCCAAGAGGTCAAAATGGAACAGTCGGTATCAGTGCAGGATATTGACTAGGGATGGCGGCGGAGGAATGTCTAGTACATCAACGGCGGCATCTATAGGCCTGCTTAGGTGGCCTACTGCGCACCCATCAACACACACTAGACAAGCGTGATGGGTTAAATGTGTAAACCCCTTTTCTATATTCCACTATGACAGAACACAATAAAACTATACCCCAAGTGTGGCGATATGCAAATGCACCCTGGAGCTAGGGGTCTTAATCTCCGGGTGAGGGTCAACCGCAAACGGACCAAGCAGGAAACAAGGATACCGAGAAGTTAATGAATTTAACATATAATTTAGATATAGAATATAAAAAAAGAGAAAGAGAAAGAATAAGAAATAGAAAAAAGACTTGTCGAACTGGAAAATGCATTACAAGATATAAAATGGGACATCGTGGACTTAGCAGAAGTTAGAAGAGAGGGTGAGAGCACTTTGGAACGAAGCAATAACATATTTTATCACTACGGCGAAAGTAACTCACGGTACGGAGTCGGCTTTCTTGTGTCAAAGCGGTGGAAGAAATATATATTAGAACTCGTAGCCTATTCCGACAGGATAGCACTGCTGAAATTTCATGTCACAGAAAGAAAGGTCCTTTCCCTGATACAAGTCTATGCACCAACATCTGCTCACAGCAACGATGACGAAGAATTTTATGAGTTACTTGATAAAGCATGTGAGGAACATAGATCATGGACATTCGTTATTGGCGATTTTAACGCAAAAATTGGCGCTAGAACAGCGGCTGACAACAACCGAATCCTAGGACCACAAGGTTTAGGGACGCGTAATGTAAGGGGTCAGCGACGTCTAAAATTTGCATTTGGGCAGGACTTTTGCGTTAGTAATACCTATTTCTTTAAGAAACCTCAACGGCACTGGACTTGGTTCTCTGCTGATGGTTATAAAGAATGAAATTGATTTCTGTCTAATGAACATATAGTTAAAAACGTCCAAGCAATCAATAACATTAAATTTAGCTCTGATCATCACCCTTTAAGAGTAACAGCAAGACTTGACACAAAAACTTGTAGAGAAAAGATGATTAAAAATACAACAAAATTTATAGATTAAACCACAGTATTAGCTAATCATGAACAAATTAACCTACTTCTCGAAAACAGTTTTCACCTATTAGATACAAATAGTATAGAAAATGTCCAAACGCAGTATGATACTATTAAACGAAGTATCCAAACTACTTGTAAAAGAATACAGGCACTAAATAAAAAAGAAAAGAAGCTGGGTTTAAACACTATTCAACTTATAGCGCAGCGTCAAAAATCAACTCCATACTCACCTGAATACAAATTACTTGATCGTAAAGTAAAGCGAAATATCCGCAAAGACATCAGAGCGTTCAATACTAAATCTGTTCATAACGCCTTAGCCAATAATCGATCCTTGAAATTGGCCTTACGTGGGACCAGCTCTGGCAGATCTACAATTACGCACCTTAAAGATAACAACGGAGTGAGACAAGGAGATAGGGTGAAAATTTCATTGAAAAGAAAACTCATGGACATGTGCTTTCTCCCCATTCTCACCTATGGTGCACAGACTTGGTCATTAACAAAACTTCAAAAGTCCGCACTTGCGGTGTGTCAACGAGCGATGGAGCGCAGTATATTGGGAGTAACGCTTACCGATCGTGTAAGGAACTCTATACTGCGCTCTGTAACGCAAATTGCTAATGTGGGTCGCACAGCTGCAGAATTGAAGTGGAACTGGGCAGGGCATGTTTGCCGCATGCCGGATACTGCATGGTCCAAAACGACCATACTATGGGTGCCACGCACTGGGACACGACGTCGTGGTAGGCCTAGACGGAGATGGTGGGATGAGCTAGACAATTTTAGTAAGGACTGGCCATAAATCGCTATGGTTCGAGAAAAGTGGAAAGAGGAAAGGGAGGCCTTTGCCCTGCAGTGGGACAGTAGAGGCTGAATTATTATATTTACATGAGTAATGTTACACGCTTAATTAAGAATTCTGAAACACCTGTCCACTTAAAAAAAACATCCTTATAGACGTAACGAAGGCTTCGTTGGTTAAGTGCAGACCATCGCGATAAAGCACGCAACATCGATGCTGAGTCACCAAAAAGGGGAGGTGAGAGCTGGTACTTATGCGTTAGTGTCTCTAGTACGTCTAAGGTACGTACCTTGTTAATTATTTCAACTCTGTGTTAATTAAGACGCTTCTAAAATTCTACCCTTGTATTTTATTTTCCTAAATGTTTACGGTAAATAGTCGCTACAATAAACACCTACACACTACTTGTTTTTGTAGGCACACGATATCTCCTGCTGTAGACAGAGCAGCATCCATGGTGCAGTGGAAAGAAGGCAGTTTACTTTTTAAACCGGAGGTTGCGTTTACAATTCACGCGGGTGCGATAACTATGTTCTCCCCGGTCGTGTCGATCTTCCGTCCCATTCGATTGTGTGAAGAAAGAAAGAGAGACTGTGTGTGCGGGGGTAAGCTTGTGCACTATAATATCTCCTGCATGCATAGTTGGTTAGTCTTAATCAGCGTGAGGAACAGGTCACTAAGCAAAGGTCGATAACCATAGACAGTAAATACGCATATAAAGAACCTTATACGACCAAAAACAGCTATATCTTGGCAATTCCCTCCTCTTCTTTGCCTCCGTCTAGAAGAAATGTCACCTGACAACTCTCTGAGTGTCTCTCTGTTAATAATTTTAAAAGTTTACATTATATATTTTTGTGTAATTAAACTCAAATGCTCGTGTTTATCGACTTGCTATGGTTTTTAAATGGCGACATTTTACCAGAATAATAACTATAATAATCGTTGGGTGTATCACTCTGTCGCATCCCGAGGTGACGGCAAATCTAGAAGATTGGAAACAAATAGAAGCAGTCGCTGAGCAGCATCCCTATGTTGTAGCACTATTGAACAACAAAAGCGAATACGTATGCACGGGGACTATCATCAAAGAACGAGCCATACTAACATCGGGAAACTGTATCGCTTACAAACCTACATTCGTTGTAGTAGGTGCGGCTGTCTACGGAAAGAATAATAACAAGCACTCTATATTCGATATAGCGTTCACAAAGGTTCACGAAGACTACTCGTTCGAGTTGAAGCTCCCAGACCCGAACGTAACTCGAATGCACAGCAATATAGGCCTTGTCATTGTGAAACGCCCGATCCTAGAACTGTATATTACTGCAGCTGATATTGGAAACTATTACGCTTCTGAGCTGCAAAATAAAAAACTTAAAGCCGTCGGTTACGGAAAGATAGCTAATTCTGATGAGGTGGGATTGCAGTACCAAGTATATCGTCAGGCCCCGTGCACGAATCCCAAGTGGTATTACTGCATTTGTGGCGTGGAATCGAAGAGCAATGTGAGAACTTACGAGTATGAATTTGGACGTGGCTCTCCAATAGTGTATGGGTCCGAAGTTGTGGGCATTGCAGCTATCCCATGCGGATCACTGTCTTTGAAAACATCGAAATACAATATCTTTACAGTTATTGGCCCATACATGCAGTGGATCGAAAAATCTCAACTGACTGGAAATACGGTAGTAATGCGTCCAAAAAGTAAAGGTTTAAATCTTCAACCAAAGCTACATAGTAAATGTGTTTATATTATTTTAATAGTTAGTAAAGTATTTCATTAATCTACTTGTTTCTCTTATTGAAGTGCAAACCATATCATGTTTATCAGTCAGTATGCGTGATGTATAGACTCGCTAATTTTCATAAGGAAATTGGCAAATATTACGACCAGTAAATTGCCTGTTAACAATCTTAGAAGGTACAAATCAAACATTAAATGTCACATTCGATTCAAGTTTGAGTCGAGTAAGATCTGTGTGAACATTGCACATAAGCAATATTAACAATTTACTTATATAATTTATACAGAATATAATTACTACATTCGAACGAAGTGTTCTATCAGCTGAACATTAGGACATTGCACTCTTATTGGCGTAGGTAGCTGCATCTCAGACTTATACTTAACAATATTTTTAATGAATAACTTGAAACTTTGTTGATTTTTTTTTACTTACTTCCAATTTAACATTGGTTGCACACAATTGTAAGTACACATTTTCTTTTTGATTAAGTAAGTACTTATATTGTTTTGCACTATCCGCATTGTACACAAAATAAACTCTCTCATTTTTTAATTAAAGCTGTTGATAAGCTACCGTTTTTTAACCGACTTCAAAAAAGGAGGTTCTGTATTCGACGCGTATGTATGTAATATTAATAGAAATGCGTAATATTCATATATGTTAGTCTATGTGGGCTTCTAAACAAATTTACCAAATTTCACGAGTGTATGTATGTATGTATGTATGTATGTATGTATGTATGTATGTATGTATGTATGTAGGTTTGTCCGCGGATTTCTCAGAAACTACAAGTCCGATTTCGAAAATTCTTTTTGCAATAGTTAGAGTATTTTTCAACTTAGGGTAGAGTACAAGTTTCATCAAAATCGGTCTAGTAGTTTAAGAGATATAAACTTTTTATGTTTTCAGTAAGTTACTGTAATGTAGACGTTCCAGTTGAGCGATAGTGCTGATACCTATCTTGGTAAAATAAGTCACTAAAAAGTGTTAAATAAAATATTTTCAAAAAAATATAAACCGACTTCAAAGTAAATTATCTAAAAAGCATAAAATAACGAAAATATTATTGAAGTTGGTGCAGAATATACACAGCAGGTACGCTAACACCAACTTCAATAATATTTTCGTTATTTTATGCTTTTTAGATAATTTACTTTGAAGTCGGTTTATATTTTTTTGAAAATATTTTATTTAACTCTTAAATGATAATCTTATCAAGTTGATAACGTAACTTTAGAAGTAAGTTGCTATATTCAACAGTTAATTTAACCTTTGACTCCGAAACAAGAACGATATCACTGTATTTTTAGTATCTAGTATACTGTACATGCGCTCGGAAGTGGACATATTATGATAGTGCGTTAAATTATAAAGTAAAAATGAATATTTGTAGAGTGTTAGTGAGAAATATGAGTCACGGGAAGACGAATAAAGTCGGCATCATTGGGGTGCCGTTTGAGAAGGGGCAGAAAAAATATGGAGTCAGCATCGCCCCCGCCGCAATGAGATCCGCCGGGCTCATACAACAACTCCAGGAAATTGGTAATATTATTAAGTAATCTTTATGTTTTGTGTACTTCATATAAGAAATAAACCTACACGCTTAATATTTTAGTGTTACCAAGTAAATCTATATCTTTCGTTCTTCGGTAAAATCATGACTATAACGTGACTATATCACCTTTTTGTGATTAGCATCGTTTTAATAAATGTTTAAAAAACCATCAACACAGAAAAGACTACAAAACCCTCAAAGTAAATACCACCGAAGTATCATAATATAATCTGCCGCAAAGCAGCAGTGTGACAATCCCCCTGAGTTTCTTGCCGGATCTTCTCAGTTGAGGCCGCGTTGTGATCCGCTGTTAGCTTTTAAAAAAAAGTTGACCGTTCAAAAGTAGCGTAGCTCATTTCGAATAGGCTTAACGCTACGTACGAATAATTTGAATTTGTGTGTTAATAGAGCTGTTTTCCACTGTGAAGAACACTGTAGCTGGTGAAATTGCTGGGTTCAAGAAACTTAGCCTTTGTTTGCTGTCTGGGAGGAAACCTTCAAAAGGTACCCGGTCTCCGTAGGGGTGGAGACCGGGTTATGTGAGATTTTACCGACTAACCGGGGAGGATCCCCGGTGACCTTCTTCGACGCTATAAACAAACTGGGCACTCCGTTCGGACCTTGCCAGAGTCTCTCCAACGCCAGATGCTCACTACAGCACGCCCCGGGTTGCCATCCGTCCACGTTTCCCCGGATTTGTCTTAGTTTAGAGGGCGTCCGGGGAGCGTCCGGGCAGGGTTTCAATTGTAGTCCGGGCGGCCGCGCGATCCGCAGACTGCGCCTTTACCTACAGCCTTGCCGGATTCTCCGTAACCAAAAAAAAACTACACACGTCCGGGTTCTAAGCATAAAAATCCGGGGTTTTCATGCTTCTCGTCCTGGTTGCCAATTTTAGAGATGGCAACCCTACCCGGGCAAGCAAAAATGCTCGGCGTAGCGTGGTACACAAGTCTTAAACTTCATGAGTAAGATTTGAAATTGGTGTACTACTTTTAGATGGATTAGATGTCAAGGACTATGGTGACATAGAAACAAACGTGTGCGAGGAGAATGTGAAGGTGCATAATATGGCTCATCTGTCCCTCGTGTCAGCCTGCAACAAGAAACTGTCCGAACGCGTCTCGCAGGTGCTCAGGGATGACAGGATCGTCGTCACCATAGGAGGCGATCATTCCATTGGAGTGGGTAAGAGTTCATTCTGTTGCTAATATGCAACCTTATATCGAACCTAATTAGTCATCTACTTCTGAATTTCTAGATGTACACACGGCGGCACCTCGACCTAGACTGTTTGGACTTTGAACTATTATAAGCTAAACGTTACGAATCGTGCGGGAGGGTGCGATATGATCTTGTTATTTCGTCCCACTCGACGCGTTCAGCCGGGGTGGCGCCCGCCGCCGCCGGCCGCCGCATGTCCCGTCCCTTTCCAACAATTATCTTTTATATGTAGCGTAGTTTTCGTTATATATGGTGTCGAGCTTCATATGTAGCCGTGTGTACTATATTCTAATTTTATTACCATTTATTACATTTCCATATCTTTTGTGCTATTTTATTCAATTTTTGTATTTGAACAATCAACAATAGGTTGTTCTTCTGAACCGATACGGCCACAGCAGACAATATTTGACAAGATCAGGTAACTGGGCAGGATATAAGAAATTATAGAAATCAAGTGCTTGCGCAGACACTAGTTCCCTCTCTACTCTCACAACTTAATAGGATGAAAGACCGACACTATCACGTGGTGACTAACGAGCCGCCAGGCGTTTTTTTTTAAATCATTAATTTATTAAGCAGTTACATTGTTTTAGGGACAGTGGACGGTCACTTCGCAGTAAATGAGGACATGATCCTCATTTGGGTGGACGCGCACGCAGATATAAACACCAACAAAACCTCAGAGTCTGGTTCTGTACATGGCATGCCGGTTGCCCTTTTAGTCAAGGAATTTGCACACTACTGGCCGTACCTACCCACTATGGACTGGCAAACCCCCAAGTGAGTGTTATGCTGCTTATCAATTAGGTACTAGCGGCCAACCCTCCTGCCACGCGAGGCAATGTTGCGGCAAAACATAGCCTCGCGTGGTAGGCAACCGGGCAGGCAGGTTTTAAAGACGCGGCAAAGAAGCCCAAATTCTTTTGAAACGCGGTTAGATCACTGAGCGAGTTGGCTAGCGCGACACCGTGGCAACCTTAACTATGGCTAAGATGTAAGACGCGCGCGGCTGCCGCCCTGCTTTTAACTAAAGATAAGAGACTATCGTCAAAAGAATGCGTTTGCCAGGCTTGAACATGGCTCACGCAACTGCCGCAAGGTCCATACACAGCTTCGTTTTATTGTACTATATAGGTACTTAAATAAAGGGCTTTGTTTTCGTTAGAATTTTATGTTATGTTTTCATCAGGTTCTTTTTTAATCCGTTAATGCCCACTGCTGAGCAACGGACCAGGATCCGCTGTCATGAAAAGATTAGCTCATGGGCACCATGCGAGCCTCGTGCTTATTAGTTGGTGAGGCAAACTTTATCGACACATAGGTCTTTATAGATTTTAGGTAAACCAGGTACTTTACGATAAGGTTTATCAAATAGGTACGTTAATTACTCTGTACCAACTACTAACTGAATTTTTCAGGTTCTCAATAAAAAGCTTAGGTTATATCGGACTCCGCTCTGTGGATCATTATGAGAGATTAGCTATTGAGAAATACAACGTCCCAACATTCGCTATGGAAGACATTGAAGAGTAAGTGAGCTCATAATGGATATTTTTTTAAGAGAGGTAGGGCAACTACTGCTATTACTGAAGAAGTGTTTAACAGAAGACTGCAGCCATCTCCAAGAGATGCTATGTTTCTGCAGTAAGCTTCTAGTGCTCTTCTCTGTGCTGGCGGCCAACAATCTCTTTGTCCCTTTCGCTGCCAGCGCGGCGAATACTAATAGATTCCTACAGTGCGGTAAGCAAGTCTTGACGTCAAATGGTGGTGTGGAGTGTGACGTAGTTATCGAACTAGAAACGTTATTTAGGGGAGTTTCCTTAATTGTTAACACATGCAGGTTGTTAACAAGCCCAGTAAGTAGGTAGGTACTATCGCGGACACGAACGGTGTACCAGTTTTCAACCAAAATCGTTTGAACGACGTTACGTGCGCTTACCTCGTCCGCACGTATTTTGGGCCGGATCGTGCAAGCGATTATCGCCCTAAAGGTGGTACACCGCTTGTGACCGCGAGAGTACCTGCACATGAGATCTATGATAGATAACATCACCATAATTAAGTATTAGAAAATAGGGTTCTTATAATTAGGTAAGTAAGTATGCTATTTTTTCCAGGCACGGTATAAAGAAAAGCACACATCACGTATTGAAAGCATTGGATCCTACGAATAGCAAGCCGATCCATGTTAGTTTCGACATTGATTCAATAGATGCAATTGAGGCGCCTAGTACTGGCACACCAGGTTTGTATTGTTTTAGTTTTTAATGTAATCTACAAAAATACCAGACACGTACTTAGCAAGTTTTTTTACTCTTCAATCATCAGCAGCTGAAAGTCCACTGCAAAACAAAGGCGAGCCTTTCCCTTAGAAGGGAGGGGTTGCAATAATCTCCACGCTTGGCAGGCGGCTTGGGGATCTCAGTATAGGTGGTAGATAATCCAATAGAAAGACACTGCTACCCATCTTCTTGTTTTCCCTTAGTCACCTCTTACGAACACCCAACGGGAGGACATGCAAGCGTGCTATTCTGAAACAGACACCTCGCGGGTTTTTTAGTCTTACGTTATGCATATTCCTACTTTTTCGATTTTGATTCGTCGTTTAAAGAACGTACAGCGAAGGATTGGAATTTGTCTGTGTCGGTCTTCTCCAATAGGTATAGGTAGAATTGCTGTTAAGCACAAAACTATATACCTACACCTAAGGTAAAACCCCCAATCATCGACACTTTAAGGATCGCAAGTGAACATTTTTTTAAATATCTAGTTTATTGATGATATTATACGATACTTTCATGCACTAGGTATAAGTTTAGGGTTCATTCTATATTATCTTAAAGTAAAAACGAGTGTAATACCAATAAGTAGATCAATAAATCAAAATAGATTTAGGCTCTTTTTGGCCTAGTTATCGACAAGGAAATTCTATATATCGACACCCAGTAATCGACATGATCCAATAATGGTGATCTAGTAATCGACATGTTCTATTTATCGTCACCCAAATATCGACCGCATCTTAACACCATGCCCAAAAAAGTATTATTAAGTACATTAATTATTTTAATTATAATAAACAAACAGGGACATGTACATGTGTGTGGCATGCTTAAACTCATCTAAAGTTAAGTAGGTAATGACTTTTTAATGCTATTATAACAATATTTCTGTATTAAAAAATCGTAAATGATCTTATCCCGTTACGTACTTCCACTATTCTTCGTATGAATTATTTTAACTAATCAAATATTTAACATAAATTGTAGAACTGTTTTTAATAAATTGGTATTCATCATCATCATCACCAGCCGGAAGACGTCCACCACTGACTATAGGCCTTGTAGAGTTCACTATATTTGTTAATATTAACACTACACTATATCGGCTCGTTAACGCACACACCACGTCTGACCCGCACAGTGGTTAACACTCGACTGAACTCTCCTCTTTTTTTTTTTTTTTTTTTTTTTTTTTTTTTTTTTTTTTTTTTTTTTTGTATGAGTAGTACTGTTGGCCGCAGATGGCCATTACAGCTTCACCGGACAAGAGGGGCGAGCGCTTTGAGCGCTCCAGCCCGGAAAGATAGGTAGCGACTAGCTCAAGGGCACCTCAGGGAGGCACGGCCTCGGCTTGGGCTGCCGCTTAGAGAGTGTGCGAGTTTACCACCGGTTCACAACGCGCCCCCGCTGAGAAGAACCGGCAAGAAACTCAGCGAGGGGATGCATGTCGAGGTCGCATGTGTACGATCCTTCGGCCTCGCCGGCGAGACCGGTGTCTGTGTGTAGGTGTGTGTACGACTCGTGACGTCGTTGTCGGTGTAGGTGTTGGTGTTGTGTCAAGGTCCAGGAGGACGGACATCGGGTCGGGTGGGTCGAGCAGTACATGCCGCGGACGGCGGCGATGTACGGTAGGTCGACGATCTGAGGGACCAGGACCAGGGTCGGGGTCGGGGATATAGTCGGCAGCGGCGCCGATGAGCGGGTTCGGGTGGACGCATGCTTTTTCAAAGTAATGTTCGGACATTTCTTTGAAAAATTTGCGGATAGGGACTAGACCGAAGTCGGAATGAAGGTCGACATTCCGCATGTACCACGGGGCACCGACGGCATGTCGAAGGAATCGGTTTTGAATAACCTGGAGGCTATTGATGTGGACGGGAGCCGCGTGTGCGAATACGGCACTGGCGTAAGATAGGATGGGACGGATGCAGGTTTTGTAAAGTGTCAACTTATTCCTAAGCGACAGTTTACTCCGCCTGCAGATCATGGGGTAGAGCCGGCCGAGGACGAAGGCCGCTCGGTTGCGTACTGACCGTATATGCGGTCCAAATGTCATGCGGGAGTCTAGGGTGACGCCTAGATACTTGACCTTTTTGGTCCAAGGGATGGGACGCCCATAGAGGGTGATCTGACCTAAACGACTCCTGGGATGGCCCGCAGTGTGGGATCTGGTGCTCCGGGAGAAGAGCACCGCGGCGCTCTTTTCCGGGTTCACCGCGATCAGCCACTTTTGGAACCATTCGCCTAGGGCGTTGACGGCGACTTGAAGAGTGCGCGTCAGAAAAGCCTTATTTCTGTGTGAGAAATATAGTGCGGTGTCGTCCGCATATAGGGCTAGTTGCACCCTGTCCGAACGAGGGATGTCGTTCGTGAACAGGCTGAACAGGAGTGGAGAGAGCACGGAGCCTTGAGGGACTCCGGCCTGAATAGGGTGGGAAGTGGATCGCGCACCTTCGACTCGATATCGAAAGGTGCGATTCCTGAGAAAATCTCGTATGATGAGGACCAGACGGTCTGGCACGCCCATGAGGTAGAGCTTGTGAAGCAAGCCATTGTGCCAGACCTTATCGAATGCCTTGGCGACATCGAAGAATAAGGCTCCGGTGTATATGGGTCTGGGCTGGTTGAGCCCGGAGAGGACGTGCTCCGTGATGCGGTGCACTTGATGGACGCAGGAGTGTCCGGCTCGAAAGCCGAACTGCTCGTGTATGAGTATGCCCTTCGAGATGACAAACTCTTTGAGTCTTGCGAAAAGCAAGCGCTCGTAGAGTTTGCCCAGGGCGCTAAGGAGACTAATGGGACGGTAGCTCGTGGGATCGTCACGTGGCTTACCGGGTTTGTGAATGCCGATGACGTCTGCTTCTTTCCACTCCGAAGGGAATATAGCGTGCGTCATGGCGGCATTGAAGATGGCTACCAAGAGGTAGATCAAGTGGTAGGGAAGGATTTTTAGTACGCGGTTCGAGATGCCGTCAGGGCCGGGGGATTTCTTAGGCTTAAGGCCTTTGATGAGGTCTTCCACCTCGGAATGGGTGACCGGGGTGAGAGTGTCGGATGGCGGGGCAGAAACCCTGCGCTCTACTTCCCTATCTACGAGATCGCGATGGGGTGGGTCGGAAACTGAGACACTAGGAGAGCATTGTCTCTCTAGAGAGTCTGCGAGGACCTCGGCTTTTTCCTCGTCGTCGAAAGCTGGTGGGGCGCCTGAAGGGCGGGTCAGGGGAGGCATGGTGGCTACCGTGTCGGACTTGAGAGCCCGCGCTAGCCGCCAGTAGGCTAGGTGAGAGGGGGTGATGCCCTCGAGAAAACCGTCCCACCGGTCCCCCCGGAGTTCCGCGATGCGGTTCTTTACGTCCCTCTGTAAAGCGCGCATGCGGATCCGGTTGGCTTCGGTGGGGTAGGAGTCGTGAGCGCGGATAGCCGCGTTTTTGGCTCGGACCAATTCTTTGACGTCGGCCGGCAGTTTGAAGCGTTGGACATAAGGGTCCACCGCTTCAACCTGCCGGGAAGATTGGCTGATGGCCGATTGGAGGTTGTCAGTGAAAGCACTGACGGCTTGTTCGGTGTCCTGAGGGGACGAGAGGTGGACTGGGATACGAGAGAGCTGTGGCGTGTCGGCATTGGCCAAGCAGGTGCTCAGCCGCTGCCAGTCCACCACGCTCTTCATGACCGGTTCCGGTGAGGGAGGTGGTCCGAGCTCCATGAGAACGGGACGGTGGTCGGAGTCTAGTTCATGGAGCACTTCTAAGGAGCGCAACCGAAGCGTTACGCTCTTTAGAAGTGCCATGTCTAGGACATCGGGACGGTGGCCGATGATAACGGGAAAATGGGTGGGGCGCATTGGTGCAATGACGTCAAAGTCGAGAGTATCGACTAGAGCGTCGAGGCGCACGCCGTTATAATTGGTGGTGTGACAGTTCCACCTGACGTGTTTGCAATTAAAGTCACCGCCAAGGATGACGGCGCTATCCATGTCAAGAAGTGCTTCGATGTCACTTCTGAGAAGTTGCTTGTCAGGTGGAAGGTACACCGAGACGAGAGTGACAGGGGGATGACCCGAGAGAGAGAGGCGGCAAGCCGAGGCCTCGATATTGGTGAGCGCAGGGACATCGAGTGGGATGCAGTGCAAGGATTTCCTATAATAGATGACAGTGCCGCCTCCGCGGGAGGCAGTTCTGTCATTTCGCACGAGATGGTAGTTGGCGATGTTGGGACTCCTATGAGCGGGTTTGAGGAATGTCTCTTGCACTAGCATGACGTCAACTTGGTGATCCCTAAGGAATTCACCAACTTGATCGCGTTGAGGAGAGAGGCCATGGGCGTTGAAAAACGCCAGGCACAAGGAGCGGGGCTTGATTCGTTTTGGGTGTAAATCCATAATCAAGGATAAGATTGGGTGGTGGGAACCACTGACAGGGAACTGAGCACACTCTCGTGCTCGACAAGGGCCATGGTGCGTTCGAAGTCGTTTTTGGCGACTCGAAGCTTGTGCGCGAGGGCGCGGATGGCGGCAATGTTGAAATTGCTCATGGTGTTGCGGATCAGTTGGATGTCCGACACCAGGGTGTTTTGTGCTGAGGGCACTGGGGTGAACCCGGCGTGAGGCGCCGGGGCGCTAGTCGCAGGGTGCATGGGCGCGCTGGGAACATGGGTGTTCCATGCGTTGGGACGGTTGAGCCGTGGGTCGCGGAGCGCAGAAGGCGCGACGCCTTGTGGAGCCTGCGGCACGAAGGGTGCCGAACTTGGCGGGACTACTTTTTGCGCAGAAGGCGCAGGAGGAGCAGGGGGCCCGGGCACAATGGGTGCCGAAAAGATGGGCGCTGAAGGCGCTGGATTCCTGGGCGCACGGAGACCGTTGCGCCTCGCCACTCGGCGATTCCTCTTTGGGGCCTTCGAACATCCGCGATAATTCGCGGGGTGTCCGACGGTCCCGCAGAGGACACAGCCGGGAGGCTCGGTCGCGGTCTCCTGCTTGCGAGAGCAGGTGGATGTCGGGTGGTCCCCGATGCATTTAACGCATCGGGGAGTGGCGTGACAGTTGCGGGCCGAATGGCCGTATAATTGGCAGTTGTGGCACTGACCGGGCGTGCCACGTTTGTGGGGGGGTTCGACATAGTAGCCCCCGGTGAGGTCTAGGAGATGAGACAAGTCAAAAATACGCTTGCCTTCGGGGGTACGGTCGAGAACGACTGTCACCATACTGTATGGGACCTTGGGACCGCGGCCACTCGCCATGCGGTGGACTTCTTGGGCGGGGAATCCTTGGGACTGAAGGTCCTCAAGGATGAGAGAGGGCTCGAATTCCTTCGGAACTCCCCTAATGACCACTCGAAGGGTGCGGTCCTCTTCGAGGGTGTAAGTATGGAAGGAGATCTTCTCCTTCCTGAGATGGGCTGTCAGTTGACGGTGGTCGTCGGTCGACATGGCGGACACACTAATACCGTTGGCCGTGTTCGAGGCCTTGGTATACCGGATGTTTTTCGCTTTAAGAGCGTTAGTGACTCGCGGCCATGCGGCTTTGTCCTGTATGATTACAGGAGGAGGAGGGCGGGGCTTGCGGCCTTCGGGTTGGCTCGCCGGGGCGGCTGAATCGCGCGGCGTGGGTGAGGTGCGAGGGGACGGAGAGGCACTCAGGGAGATTGGGGAGGACGCACAGGCCTCCTCCTCAACGCACTGGTGCTTGGACGGGCGCTGGTCCCGGGGTTGACGCGCCCGTTTCTTATCCCGGACTAGCGTCCATTCGTCCTCCGAGGAGGAGATGGGGCGCTTGGCGGACTCTACTTCGACCTCCATGTCCGAGGCTGACTGAGGGTCGGCCTCGAACCCCGGTGGAGGGAACTGGGTTGGCGCATCTAGGTGCGCCGGGGTGGGCTGCGGCGAGATAATCGCGGCGGAAGGTGGCGGGGTAAGCGCCGCTGGAGTCGGTGCGGTAAACGCGTCGGTGGGCTGCGACTGAAAGTCGGGCGGGGTCGGCGAAAGGGTTTCGCTCGAGGTGGCGGCGGCGTTCATGGCCGAGATTAACTCCGTCAAGATCGTTGGATACTTGACGGAGATAATCTCCACCAGTCTCACCGCAAATTCGGGAGGCACTTGGGAGAGTGCGGGGGACGACATTTTTCCGTCCGAAGGGAAACTCTCCGGACGAAAAAACGGGTGAGTGATCCTCCCCGCCGGCAAGGCGGGGAGTGGGTGAGTGCCTAACGTGTGGCCCTAATGTGTGTGGGTGTGTAGGGTGTGTAGCCTAGCAGCCCTGGGGCAGAGGAGACGAGACCGGCAAGCCGGCGGTTCGAAACCAAACAGCACCCAAGGAATAGGAAATAGGAGGAGGAAGGGTGGGAGGGCGACGATCAAGATCGACTAGGGGGTCACTCCCAGGGCCGGTTGCCTTGATCCCGTCCGAGTTGCCGTTTCCTGAAGGGAACCGGCGAGCGCTCGGGTCACGCTCCGCCTAGGTGCGTTAACACCGCAAGGATCCCCTAGGCGACCACTAAAAACACGTGGTTTTTAAAACGCGGAATGACTGCTTTGTTATTTGGAAACAGGAACCTGTTTTCAAGTAACAAAGAGTCACTCACGGGCGGGTGCGCGCGACGCAGGTGTGCGGCGCGCGGGTGGCCGGCGAGCAGGTAGCCGGCGGCGCAAGCCGCGGCAATCCAAACACGCGGCGGGTCGGTGGGCCGTCACGAAGCGACGGCGGTGACGCCTGGCGGCGAATCTGTGAACACACAAACACACGGAGCGTGAGAGAGCGTAGCGAGTGCGCACGTCCGATCGGGACCGGAGCGCGCAGCGGAATGCTCCTGAACTCTCCTCCTAAACTAGAGGGGCTTTTATGTCTTTCTCACATCCCCACTCAGTGCCTGCGTAGTGTGCCCGCTTGAGACGATAAACTTGTCTACCCACAACTTTACACAATTTACCAGTACACTACATCCCTTCCTTTTTAAAGAAAATTTAATTTTTAATTTAAATGTAAATTAATAATCGTTTCTCAAAATAACAAGTATGTAACTACCATAAAATGAATAATGTTCATTAACTGATCTTATTATACATCTTTTTTTTTTTTTTGATAATTATAAGAATATTAATGTCAAAACTAGACATTCATCGTAATTTAATTACCTAGTTAGAAATTTAAGACTATCTACTTCATAATAGCATTTCTGAAATAATATATTTTTTAAATTCTTTACATAGAAGCATTTATTACATTTTATTAAACTAGGTAAGTACCTATTTTATTATATATATTCTCAGAGTATATATATTCTCAGAGTATCTAAAGCACGTTTCGTTACTCTTGCCAGTGTGGCTTAGTGGAGTGCCCCTGAAATGAGTTTCTACAAAACACCAGGTCCCAGGGGACCTCAAGGATAAGGCTTGTATTGAGAAGGAGTGCGGGTTCACTCGGGGAAGGATATATTGGCCCGCAAGTTGGCGTGCTCTTCAAAGGAAGTTAGAAGCACTCTTAAGCATTTCGCCAGACATTCTAAATGTACCGGCTGTGGTCAACTGCACTCATGGTTGACTCACCGATGCTTGCGTTTAAAGCAATAAATAATATCCTCCTGCCACACCGGCCAATCCGGCCAATCTTGTGGGGACAAGACCAGCCATCGACGCGGGAAATAGTTCACCCGCGCGTACACCAATCTTATTCTTTCCCTCACAGCCAACCCTAGCCGACCAGCTTCCTATTCTGACTTTCCAACGGCCTAGGAACTAAAGTCACAAGAGTGTTGATCATAACTATTATATGATTTGATAACAAGCTAGAAAGACCCTGTGATACGAACCCACAGCACTACATGAAATATCACCAGAGAACATTCCCGAGTAATAAGAAAGTACAGCGGCAACAACAACAAGACTCGTAATATCTGTTGGTCGCATTGGATCTTTACAGTAGATTCACTACCACTGCTCCCCGGATAATTATCGATTATTATGATAGACTCAGTCGATTAAATTGGTAATATTGATAACAATTGTATCCTCCACCGAAAAGTTCAAATAAGACCACCGTATTTCGCTGTCAGTCAGCCACCCGTATCAATGACATCGCTAGCACGTCCATCCTACGAGACACTGCCTCCCCGCGTGTGGATCCATAGAGGAATATACTCACATAGCTTTATTTGCTCGGTCAGTCTTGACAGAGTTGATGGACTCTAGTGAAATAAAGCCAAAACTAGGAACTAATTAGACTGTTAACATTAAATGTTGAGATCAAATTCAAATCTGCTTACGACAGCCAATCAGTTCTAACTCTAACGCATCCGGATCAAGATTACCTACTGATCAGAACCGAGATGCCTAAGCCAACACGCCCTTGCAGTTAACTTCAATGAGAAGAAACCTCCCAAATACTCCGCGAATCTTGCTGTCGAAACACTTAGTATTGTTCTGAAAATAACTCGAAAAACATAGTATTATTAAATTAAACTTATATAAAATTAATAGAGATTATTAGAACTTCTAGTCACACAAACTTTTCCCCTTAAAGTATCACCCGAGTTCCGAAAGAGGTTCAAGGAAACTGAAGGTTCATTAAAATTTTAGCGATGCAACGACGTACCAAAGGGAGAATCCTCCGACCGAGCGAGGTGTGATGCTCGGTCAGAGCCGAAGCCCCCTACAGTTGATGTCGGGATGTTGTATATATTCTCCACGTTTGAGAAACTTCACTTGCGAGATTCAGGAATCGGAGGTGTCGTCATGTATCGCGTTGTATGTGATGCTGCTTGCTTTTCATCGCATCGCTGTACCACATGTGGCGCCATCCGGTCATGTCGAGTCGCCACATCACTATCCCCGAAGACTGGAAGTCGATGAACGTCTTCATTTGCTAGCTCGTCCTTGTGTTCCAGTCACTGTGCCAATACCAGTGGATGCAGTTCCAGTGAGTCGAAGCTGATGCTGCTACGTCTTCAGTGAGTCGAGGTGTGCAGTGGGTATGGCTGACGGCTGCTAGGCGTACCGGTGAGAGGGATGCGCTCTTCTTACAAGGACCGGCCATAGTGCAGGGGTGTTGTGCCATGTTGTGGCCGAAGGTCGACCAGGCTTGCATCCGCAGCCGCAATGCGTTGGTCATCCGATGACGCCGGGATACTGGCTGGCTTGTGACTCGCTGGTTGTTGCAGAAGAGAGCGATGGCGAAGCTGTGCTGTTGTCCGATCCGAAGGCTGCGTCGATGTTCAATGCGGGGTTACCAGTTCAGCCTCATTCTGTGTGATGCTCGTTGGTACCAAAATGTCCTGTGAGTGCACCTACTAGGTGCCTTATTTGTGATCTGTTTAGGTTTAATAATTTAAACCCTCAGTCCCCCCTTGTGCTAGAGAATGTTTTGGAGTGGTTTAGGCCTGACGCTGCCCTCCATTCCTTCATGTGTTCATTTCTAGCATGTGCATATAATGCTTGGTGATATATTCCATATGGAACCCCACAAATGGTTCGGTTGTCTAAGAGCCGGCCTTCGCTAGTCTATCTGCCTTCTCCTTGCCCTTGACGCCTTCGTGTCCAGGTATCTGGGTAGATAAGGCAGACATTGTTGTCTTCCCAAGTTGTTCAAACCTGTAACACGTTCTTTGACCAGTTTAGAAGCAACTCTGAAGGAATTCAGAGCCTTCAGTACTGCCTGACTGTCGCTGAGAATGCAAATGGTTTTACCTTTTACATTTCTCCTTTGCATTTATTTAATGCTGGCAATTATGGCATAGGTTTCCGCTTGGTATACTTATGAATGCCCCATGCCGTGACCGATACTACAGTCCTTGAACAATCTCTGTCCTACCAGGGTAACCATCAGATCAGGATCAGTAATACTTGATATTGCTACCTCCCGATTGTCCTCCACCATACACTTTATTGTACGGTATTTTGAACTCATTTGAGATTTAATGCAAGGTATATAAACCATCATTCGCAATTGAATGCCCGTTCACAATCCAATGTGAACCACTTTTCGTACGATATCTAAACCCACCCCTGCGCAATTTAATGCACGTTTGTTAAACCCTCGCAATTGAATGCACGGTATTGAAACCCTCGCAATTTAATGCACGGTATTTAAACCCTCGCAATTTAATGCACGGTATTTAAACCCTCGCAATTTAATGCACGGTCTTTAAACCCTCGCAATTTAATGCACGGTCTTTAAACCCTCGCAATTTAATGCACGGTCTTTAAACCCTCGCAATTTAATGCACGGTATTTAAACCCTCGCAATTTAATGCACGGTATTTAAACCATCATTCGCAATTTAATGCCTGTTCACAATTTAATGTGAACCACTTTTTGTATGGTACCTTCGCAATTTAATGCGTGGTATTTGAACCATCGCAAATGAATGCACGGTATTCAAACACCCATTAGAAATTTGACACCGCCCTACATAATTTATTGAATGTCCTTAGCAAAATTTTATATAAGTAAGTAATACCATTTAGGTTAGGTACTGCAAATTAAATACTAGAATCAATAGCACTCAGGTACTTTAAAACAACCCTTACATTACAGATCAGTATAAGGTTTGCTAACCTTCTACACCTACACATTATAACTGAATAATTTCTTCTATTGGGACTAGTTACTTATAAGTAGTATTTCTCGTATAACAATTAGAGAGTGATCATTGAATTTATGTTTCATCTATACCCATTAATCATTCATATATGCAATTACATTTTATTAGGGTCACCTCACAACCTTAAGCAAATTTTGTGGGAAAATGTAATCTGGGATATAATAGCCCCAGGGACATTCATTGTTGATATAATATGCAAGTATGTAAAAATTTTATTTAGCGTTTACATTTGTGGTTTAGCTGCGCGTATCAGGACAGGTGCCATTTTTATGAACTTTAGAGGCGTGGTCGACATACTTATAATAAAACCAACTACACGCCTTTAGGTCAGTCAATTATTAGCTATTCTATCTGTCTGGGAAAGCGCATCAAAACGCTTCTTTAAACTGCGGAAAGGGCACTACGATCTGTGGTTAATATATTATTATATATAATATTTCCTCTTTTTTTTAAGTCTTTTCGGCTTCCTTTTCGGTATCAAGGTATTTTTATAAAGAAGCCCAGGTTCTGACAACTAAAGTTCTGATATTTTACAGAAAAGATTTTGTGTTTAAACCCGCATACTGTACGTACGCACCTTTGCACGTATTTTTTTTTTTTTACCAAGCTATTCTAAAGTATTAAGATATTTCTAAATCATCTGTCTGAAGCGAAAGATTATGACAAAATGGTCGCCATCCTTTGACCTCGTTAAGATAGAGGAAACTACTTGAGAATCGAGATAATCATGACTTCACTGTTTTTTGTTTTTTGTAGGTATGTTCACTTTTACATGTACAAATATAATTTCCAAAAGGTAATCTTTAGACCATGTCAAGATAGAGGCTACTTGAGAATTGAGATAATCGTTTGACTTCACACTTCTGTTTTTTTTTTCCATTTTTGTTTAATTATGTTCACTTATCACTTAAATATTATTTTTCCAAAAAGTGAAAAGATTTTAATTGTATGTAAATATATGATCAAATATATATTTTGCCACTCAATTCTACACACACACACATCACTTGAATATTATTTTTCCAAAAAGTGAATAAACTAATTGTATGTATTTATATGATCAAACACTTATTTTGTCACTTTCAATTATTCAAAAATAGTTTATTATGATTAATTTTATCAACTTATCACGTAATAAAGTATTTCGTCCACGCCACTTATTTGTTTTTAATTTAAATTGCACTTTTATTTATCAAAAATATATAATTACTCACGGTTTTCACCTCGTCGCCATGTAGAGTTCACTATATTTGTTAATATTAACACTACACTATATCGGCTCGTTAACGCACACACCACGTCTGACCCGCACAGTGGTTAACACTCGACTGAACTCTCCTCCTAAACTAGAGGGGCTTTTATGTCTTTCTCACATCCCCACTCAGTGCCTGCGTAGTGTGCCCGCTTGAGACGATAAACTTGTCTACCCACAACTTTACACAATTTACCAGTACACTACAGGCCTCACCCTTCGAACGCCACAATGAACGACAACTGGGTATTATAATAAAGATAAATAAATCTCGTCTGCCCACCTAGTAGGAGGCCTACCTACGCTGTGTCTTCCGGTCCGTAGTCGCTACTTGAGGACCTTTTTTCCCCAATGGTTGTCGGTTCTTCGAGCGATGTTGCCTACCCATTGCCACTTCAACTAGCAGATTATGAGAGAGATGTCTCATCGACGTCACGTCTCATTACCATATTATCACCACTGGCAACATACATTGGTGAATGAACTTTGTCTTCAGGCACTGCGGAATTTCAGATGAGAAGATGTCACCAAGTTTCCCAAATGCCAAGTTGGATGCTTCGAGCGACCTCTTTGTCGAAATTGAACCCACTAAATGTATCCAAGGTAGACATAGTGATCAACAACTTCGTGTGTATCGTTGCCAACGACTATCGGTATGAATGCAACATGGACATTAGACATATTCTTCGTCTTGTCCATGTTTTATTTTAAAGACCCACCGGTTGGGTTAACGCTACTGATGTCGCTGAGCATCGTATTGAGGTCCTTCAGCGATTCTGCCGTAATTACTATATTATCGGCAAATTGAAGGCGAGTGATGTATTCGCCATTGACGTTGATGCCGAATCCGTACCAGTCCAAGTGCTTGAAAACGTCCTCCAATGCGTTCGTGAACAGTTTCGGAGAAATAACGTCTCCCTGTCTCACAACTCTCTTCAATCGGGTTGATTTTGTACTCTCGTCCTGTAGTCGGATCGGCATGGTGGTCGTTGCAACACTTCGATACCTGTAGTGAATATGGCATCGCTGGAGGGACAGCAATACTGCCCAGGTCTCGATTAAATCAAAGGTTTTTCGTAGCCAACAAACGCTAGACATAATGACCGATTATACTCCTTAGTCTTCTGTATCATCTGACGGAGCGTATGAATGTGGTATACGGTGCTAAAGCTTTTTCGAAACCCGGCTTGTTCGTTAGGCTGGAAATCATTACACCAGCGTTCGTGCTATTCCTTCGTTTCAAAAACAGCTTGTACATATGGCTCAGGAGTGAGATAAGTCTATAATTTTTCGATAAGTTGTTATCACCTTTTTGAAGAGAAGCACTACCACACTCCCGTGCCATGCTTCTGGCGTAGTACCTTCGAGTAAGACGGAATTGAATAACTTCTGGAGGACTAAAAGTACCGGTTTTCCATCCGCTCTCAGAAGTTCTGTTGTGATTCCGTCTTCACACGGCACCTTTTTGTTTTAAGCTGTTTGAGAGCCATTCCAATCTAGTACAGGCTGATGTATGGGATGTCCTCAGAGTAGTGCTGGGTTAGTTTAACTCTGGTGTCCGTCTACACTTTAAACACATTTAATTTGGTCAAACTATTTTTGAAAACATAAGTACCTGATTGGTCTAAGGGCATTTTTTTCACGTGCTGGTTATAAGCTATGACGGTCTCTTCCGGCCCCGTAAATGTCATGACAGTAGCCATATTTTCTCAGTGACTGCAGTTGAGAGCCGGCCTTCACGAATTTTATCATGGAGAGGCGGCCTCGATCAAACTCTGCGTACCAACGCATTACGGTGCTCAAATGACGTGCTTTCCACCCAATAGCATTTTGAAGTCGAGCAGACTGACTGCTTCTATCGTCTGTGCCATTTGAAAAGGCGTGTATCTTTTTAGGCGCCATTTTTGCAAAATATGTCGGTTATTGGAACACATGGAATATCCAATCATCGACACAACTGTCGACCACTGGATGCAGTTTGATGTTTTAAATGAAAGAACTATATTTTAAGACTGCTGATGAAACATAGCCAAGTAATAAAATAAAGTGCAAAAAATAATAAACAAAAAAGTTCCGACATGTGTCGAAATTTGGAAAAAGCGAAGAAAAAAACTCCATTGACCGACAGGCGTGTTTTCTTATTTTATTATAACCACACCCTTGTCAAACAATTATTAAAAACTAGTCAATTTATGTCTTAATTTTATAAATAAATAACATTTTTGATACAGCAAAACAATTAAAAGTTATGAGCAATAAATCTTACTCACCTCCTTAACGATTTTACTACTAAAACTAGACTTACGATGGAGGATCACTTGCGGTCGAAACTTATACCATGCCATTTTCTTAAAAATGGCCGAATGTGTGAAATGTCATTTGCAATGGCAACTAGATAATCCGCGTTTATTGTTTATTCTTGAAATCCATTCAGAAAGGAGAAACTGCTCTTATTTTTTTTAATAAACTTTTTAAATGTCGGACAATGGAGCGTTGTCGGACACTGGGTGTTTTACCTTACTTACCTACATTAAAAATATCAATACCGCATTACCTAGCAAACCAACTGGTAGGCAATAAAAAAATCTGAGTACCTAGGTACTTACCTAATACATTTAAAAAGTTACATTATACTGAAAGAAGTTGGTAGGTACAGTTGCTTATGAACATGGCTTTTTCCAGTGCGTGGAGGTCTAACACTTCGCGAGGCCATCTCTCTGATGGAAATAGTCCACTCAACCGGTCGTCTTCGTGCTATCGACCTGGTTGAGATCAACCCCGCTCTCGGCAACGAAAGTGACAGGAAGAAAACTATCGACGCAGGCATGTCTGTCCTGAAAGCAGCTTTAGGCTACTCGAGGCGAGGCACCGCTCCCCGGGGCGTGTTGGACTTGCCGATACAGGATCCTCATCCACACAAAGACGAAACCACAACCAAGTCAAATTAAAGAATTCATTTTAACCAGGTAGGTATAAGATGCTTGCTTACTTTTAGTTCGGGCAAAACGATAAGCAATCCACCTTTTTTTTAGTTCTCGCGAGGTAAAACCACCGGTCACCGGGGGGTCAACCAGGGGTATGTAAACCTTCTTCTTCTTACCTCCTTACCCACTATAACTTCTGCGGCTGTCGGGTCTAGGGCCCACACCCCAAACTACCAGCGAATACAAATAATAATAATAATATCATGGGACAATCCACACACGGTCATCTGATCCCAAACTAGGCAGAGCCTGTACTATGGAAACCAGACAACTGATACTAATACTTATATACATATTTTTTTAGTAAATACATACTTAAATAGATAAATAACACCCACACACTTGGTGGGAATCGAACCCACGACCCATCGGTTAGCGGACAGGGTCACTAACCACTAGACCAACGGGTCCGTCAAATGAAGCAACTCACCTGCCTTTTGATGCTTTGCACTACCATTCGTCACATGAGACATTAATTATTACATTATGTCCCTTGATTGAGCCCAGTAATTTCCCTAACTACAGTGCTCTTTACACCACCAAAGCTATACGTACACGTTGCTGCTTTGCAGGATATACGTTACTGCGTACGGTACCTAACACCTACGGTCTGGGACCGGTTCTGATTGCTTAAGAGCTCGATCAAATTGTCAGTTTTCTCCCGTACATTTCACTAGTTTTTAATAGTTACCGCTAGGGACACTGGTGTGAAACGTATAGAGAAAACTGTCAGCTTGATCGAGCTCGTAGAGTCGTAGACTATCTCAGAACCCGTACTCGACCCCAGGACAGACGTAAGAAAGCCACCAAACAAAATCTGTTTGGTCCTTGTCCGTTCACTTCATCGATATATAATAGTATATCGATGGTTCACTTAGTTCTCAAAACTCAAACCTCAGTCAAAAGAAGTTCACATCACTACATATATACTCACCTACTTATATAGATCAAAGTAATAAAAAAAGGTAGGTAGGTATCTTAATAAAATGCCTTTCATGTGGTTCATTCAAAGAATATCTGTCTTTATTGGAAATCTTAATTCGAATTCTTGTACACGATTTTAATCAGCGTAACGAGAGAGTTATTGAATAGGGAATTTTATGAGCCTTTCAAGTCGTTTCGACTTCACAAAATTAATTGTGTTCAACATGTTTGTAATTTTGGTGAGTAGAATACATAATAGAGGTTTCTATTTCTATTCATGACAAAAACCTGCTAAGTTTCTTGCCGGATCATCCAGTAGCGGCCGTAGTACGATGCGGTGGTAGTTTTTAACAAAATAATTTTGTTTAAGAGCCTTCGTATGACTTTTATGCAATATTCCAAAATAGCAATGAAAAAATCATGACTCATCATCATCATCATCACCAGCCGGAAGACGTCCACTGCTGAACATAGGCCTCCCCCTTGGAACGCCACAATGAACGACAATTGGCGATTTGCATCCACCGGTTACCTGCGACGCGCACAATGTCGTCTGTCCACCTAGTGGGAGGCCTACCTACGCTGCGTCTTCCGGTTCGTGGTCGCCACTCGAGAACCTTTCTTCCCCAACGGTTATCGGTTCTTCGAGCGATGTAGCCTGCCCACACACCTGACTGACCTGACAAACAGTATGTAACTGGTACAAATTATTAAAAAAAATACCAGTCAAGTGCAAGTCGGACTCGCGCACCGAGGGTTCCATACCATCTTTGGACGTATTAAAGTAATTTTACTATTCATGTAACACCTCAGGTAGCAAAACAACAAACCGAATAACTATAGGCCGACCGTTTAACTCGCGTGTCGCCTGCGCGGTGGGAGGGGAGCGGGGGCGGGTAACGCTACACACGGAGTCAATAATCCAAAGAGATAGACATTGTTGGTAAAGAATAAAAAGTATTTATTTTTAAGTTTTACAAATATTTTATAATAGCTTCATAGGTACAAAATCATAAAACAATAATTAATTCCGTTTAAGAAATATTTAACCACAGATAAAATTTTTATAGGACTATTCGTCACTAATATTCATATCGCTTGAATCATCATCACTGTCTGTGTAGCTTGAGGAGTCAGAATCTTGCAAATTAATAATAAATCGGTCCATCTCTTCATCAACGAACTGGAAGAGCGATTCATCTTGAGATTTATCTTGGCAGTCGTATACCTTGTGCGTTTATCTTCAAGCGTCCGTAACAAAAACAACAACCGCGCGCTGCGAGCACAGCCAGCGCACTGCCGCATTTGACGTAAGCTCTCTGCTCCGCGCACCCCTTTCACCCATCCGCTAACATCTCCCCTCGCTCCCTTCTTGCCGCGCAGGCGATGCGCGAGTTAAACGGTCGGCCTATAAGTTTGTTTGTCGAGGTTTTTTTAGGAGTACAACTTAGAAAGATCATTTTATTTTTCCTGTAAAATATAGATAAACATGTATTATTCGTAATTATTTCAGATTTTTCCCTCCTCAAAATTCGGAGATAAGGGGGGAACGGTATTTTTTTTACATTTTTGATTATCAGCCAAAAAATACGTGACATAAACCAAAATAAAAATCAGTTTTGCGATGTACAAATGAAGCCCTTTCATATGATACCCCACTCGATATAGTAGTGTCACTTTGAAATTTTGATGACCCATTTCGACCCCCATTATAAAAAAAGTAAAAGAAAAAATATATATTTTTTATTTGCGATGGGGTTGGGTAAGTAAGATCTAAAACTATTCCAAGTTTCAAATCGATTGCATCAGTGGTTCCTGAAATATATACAGGTGTGACAGACAGACAGACAGACAGACGAAGTCAGACCATAAGGGTTCCTTTTTTACCTTTTAGGTATGGAACCCTAAAAATTAATAAGGTCAATAGTGATCGAACAGGGTTTTTGTTACATGCTGTATAATAAAGATGACTTTTACTTTAGGTCTACACCTAACACCTAAACGAAACCTTTTACAGATAATTATTACAATTACACTCGGCAACGCCCTAGAAGTCAGGAAGGATGATATAGACGCCGAAATAAAAAGTATTATCGGCAAATACGTCAATAAAATACCAGACGTAGAGTCCCAGTACGTCGTCAACGAGGGGTTATCGAGAGTGATATCACAGTATTTTAAAGGCAAGATAAGCACATTCCCATTGTACAAGATAAGCTTAAAGATAGACAGAAACCCCGTGAAGATTCCATGGACGATTGGAGCCCCCGGCGACACTCCACAGAACAGGAACATTACAGAAAGACAATATAAATATGTACCGGTTATGAAGGGGACGCAATAAAACCATAAAGTTTGTTTCGATTTTTTATTCCCTTTCTAACACGACTGATTTTCTCAATACTATGTTGGAATCACTGATTAATGATTACATAGACATTATAAATAAGATCAAAGTACAGTTCTATGAGACTTATGGTACATCAGAAGAGCATTACACCTCGTATAATGTTTAAATTAAATTAAGAATAAAATCCTAGCATTATTATAACAATTTGCACCTAGATGAGAAGCCATCCATTGTTAAAAGAAGACCTGCTTCTGTTTCTATAATTTAACATTGCCACATCAATATTCTATGAAGGCCTCGATACAAGATAATTCTATCGCAAATAGAATTTATTGTTCCGTGGCGCAGTGGGGAGCCGCTTGCTTTCCAAACCGGTGGTCCCGGGTTCAAATCCGGTCGTTTCTGACTAATAATGTAGGCCGATCGACCTAAACTCTCCCCGGTCGCGTCAGTCTACCGTCCTATCAGATTATGAGAAATGGCCGCCGTGACCGAATTGGGTAGGAAAAACACATATAGAGGCTGAATTTTTAGAATAAATTTAGGGGAATATCGAAAAATCAATACCTACTCAAAGAATCTGGGGCCCAATTTTGATGAACACTTAAACAGCATCATTATTCCAAGTCAGGGATCGAACATCGAACCCGTTGATTTTGTCGCTGATAAGGATTAGATTCTGGGAATGACATACCGCAAGCTAACTTGAACTTTTCCAAAATCAACTTGTGCAGTTTTTATCAAAATCGGGTCCAAAACTTCTTTGAGTATTCTATTCCACATAGTTTCAGATTTGGCCATTCAAGCACACTTAAACAATAATAATTATAATAATTATATTTAGGTATATAAAACAAACTCGAGCCCGCTGTTTCTACGCTTAGATCTTTTAAACTACGCAGCGGATTTTAATTCCGTTTTGAGCAGTAAGTAGTGATTCATGATAATGGTTTATATGTAGTATACCAGTGCAAAACCGGGGCGGGTCGCTAGTATATAAATATAAAAATCAAATACATTTAAAATTATAAAAAACTGCTTCCAACCGGTTGCAGTAACAGGGTCCTAGCAGACGGTGGTTAAGGCTCCAGGGAGAAACTTCCTCACAATGCGTGCCGTCTCCAGGAGAATTGCCTTCTACATCTGGCCCTTGATCCAGCCGTCTAACGTCAGCCTCTTGAGGTGTTTATCAAGGCTCTTGAACATTAGGCCATGGGCAGAAATAACTATGGGAGTCGTATTACCATATTATTATTACAAATATTTTGACGATGTTGTATAAACATAAATAATAGTGCGCTAGATAATTTCTGTTAAATAAAATTAAGTTGGGGTTTGGTAACACATTGTATACTATGTCAACATCAAGAGGTCGAATGACACAATCATAAATTATAACTGCAAACATGAAGCGATAACATAAACTTGAATGGTATATTTCATCATCATGCAGCAGACCGCCACAATGAACGACAATTTATCATTTGCATCCACCGGTTGCCTGCGACGCGAACAATGTCGTCGGTCCACCTAGTGGGAGGCCTGCCTACGCTGCATCTTCCGGTTCGTGGTCACCACTCGAGAACCTTTCTTCCCCAACGGTTATCGGTTCTTCGAGCAATGTGGTATATTTGGTGGTACAAAAACACAATTAAACAAACAATACGCCACAGACTATTAATTCGTCGGCGGTCGACGCGTGATCGCGCTTATGCGGTTCGCGTTTAAACATGGTGCAGATTAGAATCACCGGCCGTTGAGAGCTTAAGTAAATAAAATTATTATTTACAATATTACCACGAAAACTAGTTACAATCATTGAAGATTATAAGTATCTGTAATTCATAAGTTGCTTATTTTATGAGTGAATCTGGACACATTTTTTTTTAATTTCTTTTTTATTTATCATAGTGACGAGACAAGCAAGTGACAATCCTTAACACAGCTGCAATGCATTACTGCTCGTCACCAGAGACATTACGCAATAAGCCTCTTGAGCCGGTAACTTCACCAGTTACAGTTACAGTGCACTTCACATCGGAACAGCAATTTTGACACATTGCTGCTTGGCGTCAGAATATCTGACGGTGTGATATTAACTACCTGGACTAGACGATCCCTTGCATAAGAGAACTACCAACTTTTATATACTTAGATTTGTACCGAGACACCGGATACACTTAGCGATCGGCGAGTTTTTTTAACACACTGTATATATGTATGTATACAGCATGTGGCACAACGAAATTCAAACGTGGAATATAATAATAATGGTACACTTTTCATCACCATTCATACTGTACTAATAATAATTAGTGGTAGTTTTAAATGGAAATTGTTGAGATTTCTCTGTGGATATAAATTAATTTATGTAACCACAGAGATCGGCGTACTAAATCTCAAGAAATGTCATAACTAATATAGCTATTATCCTATATTTGAAATTTCAAATAAAGTGAATAGCATGTATAGTAATAAAAAGTGTAGGTACCATTTTATTATACTACACCTACTCATCAACCAGTTAAACGGTTTGAATTTCGTTGTGTTACATACTGTATATAATCACAATATTAAAATATTTTAAAATGAAAGACCCGCCATTGGAATTTTGTAACAGGTATTAATTGGTTGTCTACCTACCTTTCAAATAACAAGTAACAGTGAAACTACTTACAACATCGAGTTCCGGATATAATTGCGCTAACAAGTGAAAAACTGCACTTCTCTTAAATAGGATATCAGTAATTTATAATAACACAATACATAATAAAACGAGGACATGGAAAAAATCTGTGATGTTTAAAAGTTGACTTGCGGCCGGTAATGTTTTTGGAACTTATTGGCTTTCAGAGACAGCTTTACCTGCCATTTCGCCTGTACGCGCTTCATGAAATGGATGTCACGTGCTTTCCTGTAAGTAAATAATATTAAAATATTACAAATTTTGTGAGAAAATCTTCTAAACATCAGTCAAAAGTTTAGACCGTACTCGTGCAGCAGTAACACGTAGCTACATTGGGTCGTCAAACTTCCGAAACGAACTTTATTGTAAAATCTATAATTTTTAATACTACCAAGGTGGCAAGCGTGCGGCCCGCCTGATGCTAAGCAGTCACCGCAGCCTATAGTCGCTAGCAACACAAGAAGAATCACTAGCGCATTGCCGACCCTTAAGACATTAGATATTAAATCTTTGTGTCCGGTAATTCACCAGCTACATTGCCCTTCACGCCGGAACACAGCAATGCTTACCACTGCTGCTTGGCAGCAGAATATCTGACACTGCGGTGGTACCTTCCTGGACGGTTCCTTGCACAAGGAACCTACCACCTAGTGATATCGTGGCATGTCGATTGAAATGCCTCTTCACTAGCACAGTACGGTGTATTTATCTGTGAACTGACATTATGGCACTACTGTCTATGCAAGTCCGTCTGGTAGTCATTTTCCTATGAATATTTTTAGTTCTTATTTCCACCACCGTGGGGTGCCAGGTTAGAATTGCATCCCCCATCTCCTCTCGTTGGGTGTCGTAAGAGGCGACTAAGCGAGAACAGGAAGACGGGCAGCAGTCTTTCTTTTGGATTTATCTTTCACCTATACTGCGATCCCCATGCCGCCTGCCAACTGTGGGGATTATGGCAACCCCTCCGTTCTAAGGGGGAGGCCTTTGTTCAGCAGTGGACGTCTTTCGGCTGCTAATGATGATGAATGAATGATGATTTCCACACAGGTCAGTTGGTCGAAAAGTCATCATTTTGAACTTCAAAGTCTACAAATATGGAACAGATTACAGAGGGCGGATGATGTTTGAAGGCATCGCTGCTAGAAGCGGTATCAAGCGTAGCTTAACCCGATCATATAATTTCTAAACCCTTCAAATATGGAACAGATTACAGAGGGCGGATGATGTTTGAAGGCATCGCTGCTAGAAGCGGTATCAAGCGTAGCTTAACTCGATCATATAATTTCTAAAGCCTTCAAATATGGAACAGATTACAGAGGGCGGACGATGTTTAACCCTTCGGAGCCCGGGCCTATTTTTTTGCGCGGTTTTTTCATGTTACGATTCGAGCCAACGGGCTCCGAGTTCTCAAAGGCATCGCTGCTAGAAGCGGTATCAAGCGTAGCTTAACTCGATCATATAATTTCTAAAGCCTTCAAATATGGAACAGATTACAGAGGGCGGATGATGTTTGAAGGCATCGCTGCTAGAAGCGGTATCAAGCGTAGCTTAACTCGATCATATAATTTCTAAAGCCTTCAAATATGGAACAGATTACAGAGGGCGGATGATGTTTGAAGGCATCGCTGCTAGAAGCGGTATCAAGCGTAGCTTAACCCGATCATATAATTTCTAAAGCCTTCAAATATGGAACAGATTACAGAGGGCGGATGATGTTTGAAGGCATCGCTGCTAGAAGCGGTATCAAGCGTAGCTTAACCCGATCATATAATTTCTAAAGCCTTCAAATATGGAACAGATTACAGAGGGCGGATGATGTTTGAAGGCATCGCTGCTAGAAGCGGTATCAAGCATAGCTTAACTCGATCATATAATTTCTAAAGCCTTCAAATATGGAACAGATTACAGAGGGCGGACGATGTTTAACCCTTCGGAGCCCGGGCCTATTTTTTTGCGCGGTTTTTTCATGTTACGATTCGAGCCAACGGGCTCCGAGTTCTCAAAGGCATCGCTGCTAGAAGCGGTATCAAGCGTAGCTTAACTCGATCATATAATTTCTAAGGCCTCGTTTACGGAAACGCGGGGCGTCGCGCGTCGCGTGTGGCGTGGCGTCTCGCGGTGCGTCGGACGTTTTTATTGTTTACGTAGCGGCGGCGCGTGAAGCGGCGCGTATCATCGCACGCGTAAACACAAACTTATAGCAATATATGATGCTGTTTATAGAGACGCGGGGCGGGAAGAGTGGCGGTGCCCGCCGCTGCGCCCGCGGCGGCCACCGCCGCGTGCAACGGCGGTACAACTCACTTTTTAACATACAATTTTCTTCTAAAAAAAAAATCGATCATATCATACTCCATTGCGATGGTGACTAAGTCTGTGTTGCATGATTACCAAATAGACTGGCAGAAGGTTCCGCCACAGGCATCGCTTCATCGAGAATCGCCGCTGCGTGCGCCGCCGCGATGAACGCCGCGTGAGACGCGGCGATGCCATCCGCGGGCGCCGCCGTAAAACACGCTCCATTTCAAGCAAACGCGTGTAAAATCGCTTCTCCGTAAACACACTCATACAACGCCCTACATTTGAATTTAGTGCGGGCCGCACCGCCACACGCGACGCGCGACGCCCCGCGTCTCCGTAAATGAGGCCTTAAGCCTTCAAATATGGAACAGATTACAGAGGGCGGATGATGTTTGAAGGCATCGCTGCTAGAAGCGGTATCAAGCGTAGCTTAACTCGATCATATAATTTCTAAAGCCTTCAAATATGGAACAGATTACAGAGGGCGGATGATGTTTGAAGGCATCGCTGCTAGAAGCGGTATCAAGCGTAGCTTAACTCGATCATATAATTTCTAAAGCCTTCAAATATGGAACAGATTACAGAGGGCGGATGATGTTTGAAGGCATCGCTGCTAGAAGCGGTATCAAGCGTAGCTTAACCCGATCATATAATTTCTAAAGCCTTCAAATATGGAACAGATTACAGAGGGCGGATGATGTTTGAAGGCATCGCTGCTAGAAGCGGTATCAAGCGTAGCTTAACCCGATCATATAATTTCTAAAGCCTTCAAATATGGAACAGATTACAGAGGGCGGATGATGTTTGAAGGCATCGCTGCTAGAAGCGGTATCAAGCGTAGCTTAACTCGATCATATAATTTCTAAAGCCTTCAAATATGGAACAGATTACAGAGGGCGGATGATGTTTGAAGGCATCGCTGCTAGAAGCGGTATCAAGCGTAGCTTAACCCGATCATATAATTTCTAAAGCCTTCAAATATGGAACAGATTACAGAGGGCGGATGATGTTTGAAGGCATCGCTGCTAGAAGCGGTATCAAGCGTAGCTTAACCCGATCATATAATTTCTAAAGCCTTCAAATATGGAACAGATTACAGAGGGCGGATGATGTTTGAAGGCATCGCTGCTAGAAGCGGTATCAAGCGTAGCTTAACCCGATCGTATAATTTCTAAAGTCTTCAAATATGGAACAGATTACAGAGGGCGGATGATGTTTGAAGGCATCGCTGCTAGAAGCGGTATCAAGCGTAGCTTAACTCGATCATATAATTTCTAAAGCCTTCAAATATGGAACAGATTACAGAGGGCGGATGATGTTTGAAGGCATCGCTGCTAGAAGCGGTATCAAGCGTAGCTTAACTCGATCGTATAATTTCTAAAGCCTTCAAATATGGAAAAGATTACAGAGGGCGGATGATGTTTGAAGGCATCGCTGCTAGAAGCGGTATCAAGCGTAGCTTAACCCGATCGTATAATTTCTAAAGTCTTCAAATATGGAACAGATTACAGAGGGCGGATGATGTTTGAAGGCATCGCTGCTAGAAGCGGTATCAAGCGTAGCTTAACCCGATCGTATAATTTCTAAAGTCTTCAAATATGGAACAGATTACAGAGGGCGGATGATGTTTGAAGGCATCGCTGCTAGAAGCGGTATCAAGCGTAGCTTAACTCGATCGTATAATTTCTAAAGCCTTCAAATATGGAACAGATTACAGAGGGCGGATGATGTTTGAAAGCATCGCTGCTAGAAACGGTATCAAGCGTAGCTTAACTCGATCGTATAATTTCTAAAGCCTTCAAATATGGAACAGATTACAGAGGGCGGATGATGTTTGAAGGCATCGCTGCAAGAAGCGGTATCAAGCGTAGCTTAACCCGATCGTATAATTTCTAAAGTCTTCAAATATGGAACAGATTACAGAGGGCGGATGATGTTTGAAGGCATCGCTGCTAGAAGCGGTATCAAGCGTAGCTTGACCCGATCATATAATTTCTAAAGCCTTCAAATATGGAACAGATTACAGAGGGCGGATGATGTTTGAAGGCATCGCTGCTAGAAGCGGTATCAAGCGTAGCTTAACTCGATCGTATAATTTCTAAAGCCTTCAAATATGGAACAGATTACAGAGGGCGGATGATGTTTGAAGGCATCGCTGCTAGAAGCGGTATCAAGCGTAGCTTAACCCGATCGTATAATTTCTAAAGTCTTCAAATATGGAACAGATTACAGAGGGCGGATGATGTTTGAAGGCATCGCTGCTAGAAGCGGTATCAAGCGTAGCTTAACCCGATCATATAATTTCTAAAGCCTTCAAATATGGAACAGATTACAGAGGGCGGATGATGTTTGAAGGCATCGCTGCTAGAAGCGGTATCAAGCGTAGCTTAACCCGATCATATAATTTCTAAAGCCTTCAAATATGGAACAGATTACAGAGGGCGGATAATGTTTGAAGGCATCGCTGCTAGAAGCAGTATCAAACATAGGTTAAAGCGATCGTATAATTTCTAAAGCCACCAATATACCTTAATGGTAAACAAAATGAGGCTTAACTAAACCCGCCTTTTAGATCTCAGATCAAAAAAGAAGATGTTGGCAATACCTCAAACTCTGTGATAAATACCCGGTTGCATAAATATTGATAGTATAGCGTCAGCAGCGTCCGAAATACGTCCACTAATGAAGAAAAGCCTCTGCCTTAGAAGGTAGGCATTGCTATAATCCCCATACTTAGCAAGCGTCTTGAGGATCGCAGTACAGGTGGTAGGTATCCAATAGAAAGACGCTTCTGCCTGTCTTCTTGTTTTCCCTTAGTCGCCTCTTACACACCCAACGGGAGGAGATGGGAGGGTGTTATTCTTACTCGGACACCCCACGGTCATAGTTTTAGTAGTATAGTTTAATATTGTCAAGTTCTACTTACTTAGCTGCTAAGGCCTGTTCTCTAGGCGCCCAGCCCAGTGCTCGGTAAACACCGAGCAGCCTGTGCAATTTGCGGTCGGATTTCTTCACAAGAGCTTGACTGTTTTGTGTCAAATTCTGTTTGTAGTATCTGAAAGTATAATAATTATGGAAATACTGTAACCGAATCGTCGAATAATAACTAAGGTGTAAAAAGAATAGTAGCGATTTATTAAGTGGAATTGATAAACCAATGACAAACAGAATCTTAGCTACACAATTAGCAGCCGGTAAAGCGTAGCGTAACTAAACTTGAAAACTTTTCTGACGTTATTACTTTTGATATTAAAAAATATATATTTTAATTCTAACTAATAAATATGTTATTACTACGTTACTAAAGAACAATCGGATTTATCACTTAAATTAATATTTACAATGTTAGGTTTACCAGATACTTGAAATAATGTCATTCTTATAGAAATAACGAAAACTGAAGTTTTTGAATTAAGATCATTATTCATTTCAGGCAATAAGCTTTTAGGTTTTCAAAGGATTTCATCTGGAAACCATTGTGGATGTTAAACCAATCCAATTTTAAATACTAACAATAGAGTAGCACTGCTAGGACAGCAGTGCTACTCTATTATAGGTGTCTATAAGGGATTGTTTGTACCTCATAAGGGATCGGTGGCCAACAACAACACCCGAAGGCAGCACCAACTGGAAGTCCTCACTTCCCAGTGTCGAGGGACCCTCGACTTCTTCATCTACGTCCATGTCATCTTCTTCCGCTTCCTTATGATCAGGATAAGAAGTACTGAAAAAATATTCAAATATTTTAATGTCGACCACAATAGTCTACTAATTGATGAGAAGGCCTTCCATCTCAGGTAAGTAGACTCATCATGTCTCGACTGCAAACAGCTGGCAGCCAAAGTGTTTCAGACATAATTATAAAACATACCAAGATTTATTTTAGAATGGTCTTCTTAATCACTATAATAATACCAGCCCTTGTTTATGTCCCACTGCTGGGCCCATGCCCAGCACTAATGTGATTTGATGTGTGTGTGCACTAATGTAAATCACATTAGTGCATTGTGATTACCTCAATATAAGCATTCTCAAAACAAAACAATGAACTATCCTCTATACCACCACCATTACCAATTTTGATAGTTAACGTAATTATTCATACTTCCAGTTTGTCTCCATACATTTCAACTCATTCAATGCCTCTAGCAAAACTGATCGAAAATGAAAAATTTATGAAAGAAAACTGAAAACAAAAATGTTCATACATTTTTGTTTTTGATCTAAAGTTTATATTTTAAACAAAGACAAGGGCTACTTTTTTGCCTGGTGTGTATAAAAAAAATATTACCTGTAATCATAAAAGTCTGCATATTCAGCTAATGCAAGACCTTCATGCAGCATCTTGCAGTGTCCCTTGTCAACCATATGTGCGCGCGCAGCCTCCATGGAGTAAAATGTGCGACCTGTCTCATTGCACCACAGGCACATAAATCCTTGTGATATCTATGGACAATGTTTTTATTATATGAGGAATTGAAATGGTTAGAAAGTACCTACTAGTCATCTTTTATAAAAATTCAACCTTAAGATCAGACTTAAGAAGAAGAAAAACATTTATTTGACTAACACAATTTAAAACAAAACTAAGAATATCTAAGTTAATAGTTTACAAAAAAACTGTGTCTCAGCATTTTGCTGCTCCATAAGATCTATGAGGTAGCACTATTATTCTAACAGCACCTTTAAAAAGAGGTTACATCATGTATATCTAGTACTTAACAACTAAACTAAGCTCGCATTAAATGCATTAACATAGAATTGTACTGACTGATTGTATTGCCAATCCTAGTTATATTCTAAAGAAATAATTCAAACATCAGTTCTATTAATTTCCCAGAACTAAAAGAAAATATTTCAAACAAATCAATCAGAGTAAAAAAGAATAGTATATGCAAGGGTATTGATATTAATTTAGATAATGCAAATTATTATTTATATTATAATTAAAAGAAAGACACAAAAGGAAAATACAAATATATTCATATTAAGTAGGTATATGACAGTAACTAAAATAGTGATTAGTGCTGTGAGCCTAATTATAATATAATTATTAACAGATTATAGCACACTAATTACTCACTTGGATGATAAGGGAAGTACCCGCATCTCCATACATAACACTAATATACTTATTTACAATGTAACAATCAATGCAACTTCTTACACATAAGTGTGTGTTTAAGATTAACCAATAAAACTATATGGTTGTCCAAAAGCCATTTTGAAAAATTGTTGCCTTGCAATCCGTACCCAAAGCTGATGTGTGGTGAAGTGGCTGTAGCAGCAAGCTAAGTATAGAATGGACCAAGTTCATGAAATACCCTAACTATAGTATATAAAATCTGTCTAAGGGAACAAATATTCCCAAGAAATTATCTGATCAAACTGTAACAGATTATGTCTTACCTTTTCTCCTAAATAGAGAAGAAGACCTTTGATATTCACACAGTATTCAACATCGGGTATGAAAAAAGAATGAGCCTCTGACATATGTTTTAAGTTCTTCACCATATTCTTACTGTGGTGGTCACAAAACAAACAGGCCCGAGGCTTGATCAGGGAGTCACTTCCCTTTATCCTGCATTCATCCCACTCATCAGAATCAAGCTAGAAAAACAATATTTTAATATTAATCAGTAAAATAAAAAGCAAAACAAGACCGTGTGTGTGTGTGTGTGTGTTTATAATAATATTCAGAAAATATTAAATGACTGTTTAGCCTCCTAAATACTGTCACATGGCAGCACTGCTTGATAGGGTGTTGATTAAAATTAATCTTAAAAATTAACCTAAAAGCACATTGCACAATAAATTGTAATTTAACTATAACCATTTACCTCTTCAATCTCAGAATCCGTCTCTATATCCTCATTTCCCGAGTCATTGGGATTCACAACTACAAACTTTCCAGGTTCACTTGATGCATTTACAGTGGATTCAACTTTCACAAAGCTATCAGTGTCCGAGTGAGCACTGCGGTCGTCCTCTTTGTGATCAGTCTCAACATAGTTCTCTTGTAACAATTTGTGCTTCTTACTGTTGAGGTGGTTACTGTATGCATTCTTCGTGTTGAACAACTTTGAGCAATATTTACAGAACTGTGTCTCATCCCGAGCAGCACTCTGGCTCGATTCCTTGTGCTCCTGGACACGTAGTTCGAACTCTTCAAGGGTCACAGGTGGTATTGAGGCAACCTTCCTTTTTAAGTTATACCTATGCCAGTCCTGTTTATAATGTTCTCGTTGGAGTTCAGGTGTCTTGAATATTACCTGGCATGTCATACATGTGTAGGAATCTGGCATTGTTACAGCACGCACAGCACGCACGACTTATAAATATCAGAGAAAATCAGCACTGGAAATGAGCGTAATAATCGGATTGGACAAAAAAAATCTGATATATTAAATTTGTGTGGTCTAAAATAAAAAAAAATAGAACAAACACGAATTCTTGCCAGTTTTTTTTTTGCCTTGGTTGGTTGAATTTAATAATCTTGCCAATATTCATAGATAAGAATAGTATATACAGAAACCAATATTTGTCCTTTTTGCCTGACAGACTAGCAGTGTTGCTAACTCTGTTTTTAAAAGATAGCCAGATCAGCAATAAAAAAAAGCTAAAAAATAGCTGTGTAAAAAAATATAGCCAAAAAGTTTTAAGTGCTTAAACATAAAAAACCGGTCAAGTGTGAGTCGGACTCGCGCACCGAGGGTTCCATACTATCTTTGGACATCTTAGAGGAGATACCGCTAACCCCTCTGCCAAATTTTTGTTCATATGTTCAGGTCATTCTTTATTTGTGTGCGTATCTTTTTGAATGTGTTGCGAGTTTATTACAGTGTGGGTATGCATAAAATTGTATCTGTGTTTACTTCGCCTCCTGCACCCCGCAAAAGTGCCACGAAAAATTTGTTCGGGGAATCGACGCGATACTAGCTCTATTCTAATTACTCTGAGTACATAGTAAAGTTATTTTACTATTCGTCTAACACCTCAGATACAAAAAAAAACACAAAACGAAGTTTGTTTGTGGAGGTTTTTAACCGACTTCAAAAAAGGAGGTTCTGTATTCGACGCGTATGTATGTAATATTAATAAAAATGCGTAATATTCATATATGTTAGTCTATGTGGGCTTCTAAACGAATTTACCAAATTTCACGAGTGTTTGTATGTATGTATGTATGTATGTATGTATGTATGTATGTATGTATGTATGTAGGTTTGTCCGCGGATTTCTCAGAAACTACAAGTCCGATTTCGAAAATTCTTTTTGCAATAGTTAGAATATCTTTCAACTTAGGGTAGAGTACAAATTTCATCAAAATCGGTCCAGTAGTTTAAGAGATATAAACTTTTTATGTTTTCAGTAAGTTACTGTAATGTAGACGTTCGAGTTGCGTGATAGTGCTGATACCTATCTTGGTAAAATAAGTCACTAAAAAGTGTTAAATAAACTATTTTTAAAAAAATAATAACCGACTTCAAAGTAAATTATCTAAAAAGCATAAAATAACGAAAGTATTATTGAAGTTGGTGCAGAATATACACAGCAGGTACGCTAACACCAACTTCAATAATACTTTCGTTATTTTATGCTTTTTAGATAATTTACTTTGAAGTCGGTTATTATTTTTTTAAAAATAGTTTATTTAGGATTACAAAAAAAACTTTACTATTTAGAAAGATTATTTTATTTTTTATATTCATAATACAACGTGTTACAAAATACCCCGTAAAAAAAAAGCCAAAAATGTTGTCAACCCTAATAAGGTTAGGTCTTTTAACATTTTTGTCGTTTCGCGAATTAGGTGGAAAAATTGAAAAAAATTACCTACATTCTGCGTAGTTTACTCTTTAATTTTACTGAAATAGGGTTTGCACGAATATATTATTATTATTATCGTTTATTTAAATATTTATCACGGGTTATACCCGGTCATTTTAGAGGCTTGCGTGGGGACGGATCCAACACGTAGAGGCCCTTTGAAATAAATGGTGTGTAGAATACCTGCCGGGATCAACTGCTAATATGGTGAAAAAATGGCAGTTGAGCTCAACAGGTGTAGGAACTATTGTAAGTATATGGAAAGCTTATATAAGTCTATGTTGTTGAACATTTGATGGGCTAGAAGCTAGGCTATTGGCCGGGGTAGAAGCTAGGCTATTGGAAAGGCCGGGGTCACTTGCCATAATTACATTCATAATTATGTTGTGGCAAGTGGTGCCTTGCCACCCACTAGATGGGGTCTCCAAATGATCGTCCGATGACGACAGAGAGCAACACCGGTGTGAGTGACTCAGGGGTGTAGAGAGGTGTGCTGCGCTTTCTCCGAAGTTACTCGCGGCGTTATGCCCTTTAACACTTCCACCCCTGGAGCATTTAGCTCTATAGGCCGACCGTTTAACTCGCGTATCGCCTGCGCGGTAAGAAGGGAGCGAGGGGAGATGTTAGCGGATGGGTGAAAGGGGTGCGCGGAGGAGAGAGCTTACGTCAAGTGCGGCAGTGCGCTGGCTGTGCTCGCAGCGCGCGGTTGGTGTTTTTGTTACGGACGCTTGAAGATAAACGCACAAGGTATACGACTGCCAAGATAAATCTCAAGATGAATCGTTCTTCCAGTTTTCGAACAAAATTAACAAGCAAGCTAAACAAATAGCATACAATGTATATTCCTTTTTTAAAGCCAGAAAACAAGATCATAATTCTACAGAGTATCTTGAAGACGTAAACCTAAACAAACTTGTTGCTAAAGGTACAGGACTTTCGGTGCCTACAATATGTAAAATAATAAAAGAAAGAAATGAACTGAAAGATGAACAAAATAATGTAAATTTTAAATCAATGGGTTGCCTGGAAGAGATTGCTTTTTAGCGATAAGGCCGCCTTTGTACATTGATATCTACAACGTGTTGTTAAATTTACATGTAACTTTTGGTGTACAATAAAGTGTATTTATTATTATTATTATCACCAAAAAAAATTAAACAAATCCGAAAGAAAAAAATTGAAGTTGACAGTTTTACAGAGGGCGTTGTTAGAAGAAAAATAACTCAATTTTATACGGTTTATAAGAAGGTTCCTTAAAAATTTTGAATGCGAAACTCAGAGAAGAAGGAATTTTAAATTGTGGCCGAGAATATTTGAGAACATTGATTCATAAACTTGGCTTTCGATTTAAGAAATGTCAATCAAAAAGAAAATTACTGATTGAACAACCAAACATCGTATCGTGGCGGTGGCGTTATCTTAATGCGATAAAGAAGCACAGAAGAGATCAAAGAAACATTGTTTACCTCGATGAAACATATGTCAATTCGTCATTAAATGTACCGGCGTGTTGGCAATCCAATGAAGAACGAGGGGTGCTGTCGCATATTGGCAAAGGGCCACGTTTAATTATTGTACATGCTGGTGGACAAGCCGGATTTATCGATGGAGCTCTTTTAATTTTTAAATCCAAAAGCAAAACCGGAGATTATCATAGCGATATGAATTTTGTAAACTTAGCAAATGGACTAAAGAAAAGCTATTGCCATTTAATATTGTCTGCACGATCGCATCGTTGATGAAGAGATGGACCGATTTATTATTAATTTGCAAGATTCTGACTCCTAAAGCTACACAGACAGTGATGATGATTCAAGCGATATGAATATTAGTGACGAATCTATATACATATTATAAAACAAAGTCACCCCCGCTGTCTGTCTGTCCCTATGTATGCTTAGATCTTTAAAACTACGCAACGGATTTTGATGCGGTTTCTCTTAATAGATAGAGTGATTCAAGAGGAAGGTTTTTATATATAATACATACATAATATAGTAGAGGAACACTGGTATTTTAGAGGTTTCTAATGTGATGTCGTAAATAAACACATTTTTTTGTGCTTAAATTGCAAACGCTGGCTGAACCCTACGAGAAAGATGAAAATAATGTACTACAGTATTGTACACCTTAAAAGGTCTACAAAAAAGTCTGTGATGGTATATGTTTATCTCTTAGGGATAACCACGGAATAGATGTGGGGATAACCCACAATAAATATTTTTTATCCTTTACTTTTATGAGAAATAATTAACTATTAATAAATTGTTGTTATATAGCATGAATTTGTCCCTTCTTCAATATAACATAAACTTCATAATATTTACACCAATGAAAAAATAGCTGTGAACGTTGTTCATACCGCTAGGTTAAGGTTAAGCAACATAAGGCAAGGTGATTACATAGATGGGTACATAGTAGTAGTATTTGGTGCAGATCCTACTGGAGGGCCCAGGTCTCCACTCTTAAGTAGCGATACGACAGCTGCAGGGGTTTAAGTGGGTAAGAATTCCAGATACCATGATTGACGAGGATATATAGAATGAGAGGAGGGTGCAAGAGACGGAGAGGGGATTCGAAGAGGGGGTGATGGGGTGGGGGATAGGAAGATTAAGATGGAGCAAGGGGGGAGTGAGGGGGAGCAAAGTGGGATAAGAGAGAGGGGGAGGGGGTTAGGAGAGGTGACAACGGGGAAAGGAAGAGGGGGAACGTGACGGGGACCGAAGCGGGAGGGGGAAAGAGAGAGAGAGAGCATAGATTTAGATTTTTCTTATAAGAGCGAGATGGAGAGAGAAATAAATCAAGGGAGGAGGGAGAAAAGGGGAGCAAAATGTAATAAAAGCGCGGGCGGAGCTGCGCGGGTCAGCTAGTAGTCCTATAAAATTTTTATCTGTGGTTAAATATTTCTTAAACGGAGTTAATTATTGTTTTATGATTTTGTACCTATGAAGCTATTATAAAATATTTGTAAAACTTAAAAATAAATACTTAAAAAAAGATACTTATTATTCTATTCTTTACCAACAATCTCGCTATCTCGAGATAAATCTTTGGATTATTGACTCCGTGTGTAGAGTTACCCGCCCCCGCTCCCTTCTTACCGCGCAGGCGATACGCGAGTTAAACGGTCAGCCTATAGCAACTCCTCTCTGGACGGCAAATTAAGGCAAGCCAGAGCTGAGAGTCCTGCGGGCCCCCTTCGGTTTTCACTCGGCCGACGAAGACACGCCGAGGTGGAGGCCCTGACCGACTCTCTGGAGCACTCGGGTCCGTGGTGTCGCTACGCACCAACAGCTCGCCACAAGCTGCCCTGCGGGTAATTATTATTATTATAGGGTTTGCACATCAGTGAAAATATTTTTTATTTATTATTATTGTTTTTTTATATTATATAATTGTTATAACACGTTGTATATGTCTATCTATATTTTACAGGATACAGACTGTATATGACATCACAAAAATATTTAAATATAATTAACAAACCTCAATGAATGAATGTATGTAACGTCGATATTTATAAAGGAGTTGTTCCAGAAATGTATGGAGCCTGGGCCAACACCATGTACACTAAATGTATATATAACTATGCAGTATAGTAACTGTTTTGTAATGTAGTCTTTTTTTAATATTGCTTCGTTTTATTGTACATTTAAGATATCTTGGTCAAGGAGAGCAACACCAAAGAGAATAAAATACCACTGTAGCAACACCACACAATAATATGATGGATCGGAAATACGTAAATAATATGTCATTTTGACGGATTTTGATTTTGACGGACGGATTCCAATCCAAATCACAGGCGATAATCAATACAGTAAAGCCCCGGGTCAGGAAAGAAATTAGTCAATGAATGTCCGTAAGCATAAATAATCACTAAAAACTCCGAAATACAATATGTACTCCACGCGTAAACAATCTATTACGAAACGTCACCTAAAGCATTAACTGTCAAGTAGTAAACCAACGTCAAACGCAACTGTCATGGCTGCCCTAAAAACAGGGTGGACATACTAAATAACTCCATAAGTAATCATTTATGTACAACTGTACTCTGCTTCAAATTAATTTATAAGTATTTTTATGAAACTCTCCTATGATTTTCCTATATTTCCATGTAGTGTACATAGCGTTGGCCCAAAATGGAACATCTCCTTTTGAGTTAGAGAAAAAAAAAGAGCTTGAGAAAATTGAACGAGATCTAACATTAGATAGTCGTGTGCTTGGAGGTCGTGTGGTAAACTTCTTGTTGTGTGGTCAGGGTCACTGTAGTGTCGAAGACAATTTGGAGGGGGTGTCGGCTTTTCCCATTTAGAGGACATGTTAAGCAAAAAAGCTAAAAAAGTAGTTAAAAATAGCTTAATAGCTAGATCGATTTTTTTGTCGCTGATGTAGTTGATTTATAGCTAAATCTAGCTATAAAAACACTGAATTGGCAACACTGCAGACTAGGAATGGCAATATAAGATCGATTAATCGATGAATCAATTTTATATTTTCCAAAAAAACGATTTTTTGAATCGTACTATAGTACTGAATCGATCCATTGTATCGATATCTAAATCCAGGAAATCAAGATTCTATCTTTTTACGTTTTTTTCTGTTTTGATATGACGTATTAGGGATTCTACGCATCAGACTTCTTCAGTTCAGTCCTTCCTCCAACTTGTGTTGTGATCCGGTGGTAGCTTTTAAAAAATATTACCATTTAAAAGTGCTAGCGTTAAATTGAAATAAATAATTTGAATTTGTGAATACAGGGGCTTGTCAATTTCAGTTACTCATTCTGACATTTTCAACTCTTCTCTTCAACTCTCGACTTCAGACGGTTACTAGCTTTTTAAACGTCTTCTCTTTTTTTGGGCTAAATATAGGCTACAGGCTACAAGTAGCTCCAAATGTTAGGCAGATTAGGCAATTTGTCAAAATTATATTTGGCGATTTAGGCTACTCGGTAGCTCAGAGAAAGTACCAAAGGAGTTAGTATCGCGTCGATTCCCCGAACAAATTTTTCGTTGCACTTTTGCGGGGTGCGGGAGGCGAAGTAAACACACACAGATACACTTTCACGCATACCCACACTATAATAAACTCGCAACACATTCAAAAATACACGCACACAAATAAAGAATGACCTGACCATATGACCAAAAATTTGGCAGAGGGGGTTAGCTCTAAGCTCGGTAGGCAAAATTAGGCGAATTGAGTTAGCTGAGCTCATAGATAAGAATGCTGAGCTGATCTGGCAACCCTGGATGTGAATACGTCAATACGTCACACTATTACTCAAGAGAAGAAGGGCCACTCCATACAAAAAATATGCATACAACTTCACATAGGTTGCTCAGTGGCGCCCACTAATCTTTCCCACATGAACTAATCTCCGCGCGAAATTTAAAAGGTATATTTGTAATTCGCGCCCAAAATAAGGAGGGAATTGGGATGCAGGGATGAATGGGCACAAAACTGGTTAAGATTTTAACGTTGAATTCATATAGTTTGTTGATTATAAATAAGAATCTCTAATTAAAAATACCTAACAAACTATATTTATTCAATGTTAAAAAATTTACGAGTTTTGTGCCCATTCATTCCTGCATCCCTATTTCCCTCAGAATATATTATTTATCTTTATTCTGCCATATACTTACTGATAATATTAAAAAAGGGGTTAAATTAAATGTGTTTTATTCCATTATAAAGATTTATTACCAGTAAATAGGTACTTAAGTATACTGATGAAAATAATAGCAAATTATTGATCAGGCAACCGGGAAAGCTAAATCCACATGGTTTAAAAACTAAATATAGTATAATAACAGTTACTGACTTATTATCATCATCCCTACGATTGAAATATTCAAGATATAAAATGAAAGCCATTCTTATATAACTTATAGGAATTGATTCAAGTTTAAAATGACATAAGTATAAAATAAGTATATAAATCAATAAGACATTTCAAATTCACGGTAGGTACAACAAACGTATTACATTATCTATCCCCGCAGCGATACGTGTAATCTGTTTAAGTAGAACAACGTACCCTTGAAAAAGTTATCTTTAAAAAAAAAACTAAATATTTATTATTAAATAATACATATAGGTCCAATCCTGACAATGTGACGATATATTTATACATTATAGTGATATTACAAAACCTGTTAGATAAATTAGATGCCCTAATGAGGAAACATTCAAATTCAAAATTCTTTATTATGCATAGGCCTCACGGGGGGCTCTTACATATTGTCCTTTTTTAACCGGCTTCAAAAAGAAGGTTCTCTATTCGACGCGTATGTATGTAAAATTGATAAAAATGCGTAATATTAATATATGTTAGTCTATGTGGGCTTCTAAACAAATTTACCAAATTTTATGAGTGTATGTATGTATGTAGGTTTGTCCGCTGATTTCTCAGAAACTACAATTCCGATTTCGAAAATTCTTTTTGCAATTGTTAGAGTATTGTTCAACTTAGGTTAGAGTTTAAGTTTCATCAAAATCGGTCTAGTAGTTTAAGAGATATAAACTTTTTATGTTTTCAGTAAGTTACTGTAACGTAGACGTTCGAGTTGCGTGATAGTGCTGATACCTATCTTGGTAAAATAAGTCACTAAAAAGTGTTAAATAAACTATTTTATAAAAAAATAAAAACCGACTTCAAAGTAAATTATCTAAAAAGCATAAATTAACGAAAATATATTGAAGTCGGTGTCAGCTGGTGATAGTGTTAGTTAACATGATTAGCTAGCACCGACTTCAATATATTTTCGTTATTTTATGCTTTTTAGATAATTTACTTTGAAGTCGGTTTTTATTTTTTTGTAAAATAGTTTATTTCAACTACCACCAGATCATAACGCGGTCTCCACTAAGAAGATCCGGCAAGAAACTCAGGGGGCTTGTCTTTTTTATATAAGATTTTTTTTAAACAAATTTACAATAAATATATCATAAACTATAAGCATGTAAGAGTACTGCAGTTCAAGCCCGAGATTTTATAATAGCCCTTTTTAGGCAAATGGCTCTCAGTAGTAGTTTTAAATATTTTTATTGGTAGATCTCATATATCCTGGGGCAGTTTATTATAAAAACGTATACCTTGAACCATAAAGGAATTGCTAATTCTGTGGAGACGCGTGGAGTGTACAGCAAGATTGTGTTTGTTCCTAGTATTTATATTATGTCGATCACTAACCTTAGCGAAAGTATTGATGTTCTTTTTTACATAAATCAATAATATCGTGATTATTGATAAGTTATTATTGTTTACTCATTGGGGTATCTCAAAATTTTGAATTAAATTCGTCCGTTCAATTAAATCCTGATTAATTTCTAACAAGTTCTATTAATATCATTATACTCATTAGGATCTAGTTTCTATACCTATCTATTTTCTTTTTAATATCCCTGTAATTTACTTAAATATCGTCTGTGACACTTTACGTATCCTCCTGGTACATGTATGTTATCACCCTTAAATCGACACATTCAGACAAAAACTAATTGAATAGGAATGCAATGGTAAATAGGAACGACACTAGTTTATAGATTTTAGCATTGTTACTAACACTGAAGTATATAAGTCTGTCGATATAATAGTGTTAGAAATCAAAGAAATTCCATTCCTATTTATTGTATTCCTATTCAATCCATTTTACGTTAGAAAAAATACATTATTCATCACTACCGTCTCACTTCTTTCAAAGGCCTTTAAAGGAGAAATCGCAGCGTCACACAGGTCACCAACAGCGTCACGAAGGCCGCCACCATGTAGAACAAATCGATGTCAAGTCGAGCAGATCGATGTTGCATCGCGCAGCTCTCCCTGAAATGTGATAATCATTAAATAAATGCGAGAATTGACAGTTGAAAGCTCATCTACATGAGTAGCTAGTAGAAAAATTAATAAATGTCATTAGTGATTTCTTTATAAGATCGCCCTAAAACTACACGACAGTGCATAACTATTAAGGTTATTATTATTTTATTATTATACAATTATTCTAATGCAATATTTTTGTATTAATTTATCTATACTTAATGTTACATGCCAGATCTTAGTGAAACATGTCACATACCTAAATTTATTACCAAAATATTTAGGAATAGTGTAATCATCACTACACAACAAACAAAGTCGTTGGCGGGTCTTTCTGTCTGTCTGTCTATTGGCAATAAACTCAAACTACTGAACGGATTTTAAGGCGGCTTCCACTAATCAATAGTGATTCATGAGGAAGGTTTAGGTATATAATTTGTCAATTGGTTAAAATATAACGATAATTGTTGGAAGTGTCAGTCAAAGCGCGGGCGCAGCTGCGCGTGTCTGCTAGTTCTCAAAATTGTAATAAAGGACCAGAACGAAAAAAAATAGAAGCATACTCACGTAGCGCAGAACACCGTTGTAACGTATAAGACACGTAGTATTGCTCAGGACACCGCTGCCTTGCCTAGGACACCGTCACACCGTGCGGAATACAGTCATATCTTGCCAGGACACCTTTGTTTCGTGCAGATCGCCCACAGCGACTTCAAATCATGCAACATTATATTTGTGTCTACTTCACAATTTCGTTTTATGCATATGTGCAATAAAATAGCCAATATTTATATTTTATGTTTTGGGATCCACAATTATTGGCTGTAATCGACTGCCAAAACAATTTTACAGGGATCTTGATGCCATTCGGTAGATATACTAACAATATTCATTTTAATCAAACTATCATGCAAATGTTACATTGCATTTAGTGCGCGTATACAACCATCGTGAGAAAGTGGTCCAGTTCTTGTTTCCACAACTATTTTAATTACGATTTCTTTTCGTTAAAAATTTCCATAAGAGGGTTATTTCTTAAGAACTTTTTCCTTACTGTACTATCTTCGTTCGGGAAAGTTCGTCTGAAAAGAATAATATTTTATTGATTAAAGATAAGTGAAATCATTTTTCAATATCCAAATAACATACCGTCTATGACGACGATTTTATTTTAATGGTATCCTGGGTCAATTCAAAATTTCTAACATGGTCATCTGATCTCAAACTAGGCAGTAGTAACCAGACAAGTAACTGATACAGCTACTTATATACTTTTTTTGTCCTCTGGCCGATACGACCACAGCGGCCAACCTTTTACAAGATCAGCCAGTTGGCTGATAAACCTAATAGCTGGTTGGTACCTAAAAGTAACTACTTTTGTAACTATTTTTATTTTATTTATTTAGGTCAACAAATAGTTACAAACTAGGTTACAAAATACAAAAAATATTTAAGTTTTATATTATTAAGTAAGTAACTAACCCCGCAAATTGCTAAAATTAAAGTAATTGAGGAAGACTGTTTTCTTTAAACATACCTATGTAGAATTATGTACTCTATACAAAAAAAAACTCCATTTACTTACGGACTTCATTAAGAAATCCGTAATCTACGCGGGATATTTTATAGTGCACAAGCGCTTGCGTATGCACAAGTGCACTCTTTCTTCCTTTATACCTCGCATGGATCTTCTTACTTCACAGAAAATCAGGTGACCAGTGCATTGTCCTAGCCAGTAAGGAACAACTACATAGTTTTTGCCCTCGCAGGCTTCGAACCCGCGACTTCCGGTTTGCAAAGCAAACGGTTTCCCACTGCACCATGGTAGCTACGTTTTGTAAATACATACATAAGTACTCTTAAAGATAAATAACACCCAGACACAGAACAGACAGACATGTTCATGCAAAACAAATGTTTGTGCTAGGTGGGAATTGAATCCACGACGACCTATAGGGTCGCGGCCAACACAAAGATAGATGAGATACTTACTTGCACTAATCTTAGCGTGCAAGCCAGTCTCCTGAATGGCTGAGAACTTGTATAGGTGCTCCTTTATTTTCTCTTTTCCGTTTGAATCCTACTGCTGTGTTGTTAATACAGATACGAAAAGCGTAATTAGGGCTTGTGATATCTTTAATCTTTGGCTCCATTATGCAATATCTGAAAAAGGTAAAAGGTTTACTAGGTATTTACCACACCGCAATGTGATGTTTTGCCGTTAAGTAGAAATGTGTAAACTTTGCTGTATCACAGCGTGAACGACACCGTATTTGATGAAATTACCAGGCTCATAGAAATTAATGACTAATGTCTTGAGTGACCAGTGGCAGTTAGGAGTGGGCGTTGAATAAACTGTTTTTTTAGACTGTTTTTAAGACGTCAACTAAGTAACTAGTTTACAGTCCACCGATAAACTGGTCGAATCGTAACCTCATGCTGCACCGCTTTGAATAAAGTAGTCTAATTGTAAACAACATCATGCTGCACCGCTTTGAATAAACTGGTAGAATCGTAAACAACATCATGCTGTACCGCTTTGGCCTAAACTAGTAGATTGAACACTTCAGTCGACGTGACCATACACGGTTATTGACGAAGTGAGCCGAAATTAACCATGAGGGGGTTCATTTCGAACGATAATGATGATGAATGGTCATCATGTGTTATGATGGTGATGAAGATGTGAATGATGATGATGAATGGTGTTGATGATGAATAGTGATAATGTGAAATGATGGTGATGAAGATGTGAATGCTAATGATGATGATGGTGATGAAGATGTGAATGCTAATGATGATGATGGTGATGAAGATGTAATTGATGATAATGAATGGTGATGAAGATATACCTAAATGGTGATGATGATGAATGGTGATAATGTGATATGATGGTGATGAAGATGTGAATGCTGATGATGAATGGTGATAATGTGGTTTTTAAATTGAGTCTTATATCTATTACAATAAGGTTGTTTTTCAATCATAGTAAGGCCAACGGATTAGTTTGTTGCAACATAGTTGCTATCAACGTTAAAACGAAATCGACTTATACTTGTAAGCGTGCTTATGCGCTTTTTTTGAAAAGCAGACTTTTTAAATAGCTTTTCGTTGAAACAGACGACCACCTCTAGTTGTTCAGGAGAGTACGTTTTTCGTGTGTCAACCGTCATTGTTAGCTTCGCCAATCGATGGATCAATGAATTTTATTTGCAAATTGAAATAAGTAAGTATATCGTGTATTGAACTTATGTACAAATGAAAACATACATCATAATCACATCATTCATCGTCATTCAGATCTTCGTCACACATCATCATACAATGATCATCACTATCGTCACATGGTTCTCATCATCATTTATCATCATCATCATTATTCATATCTTCGTCACCACCATAACATCATCATCATCACACAACGATCATTATCATCATCACCATCCTCACATCATTACCTCATATTAGTTCGTAAGAATACATGAACCCAGCGACTTTGTTCCTTGTTCTTGTTCCCAAAGCGCTTATCGGGAACATTGGCACATTACAAATCATATTTAGACATACGTGTACAATCGGAACGTGTCAACATGTCTTTAGATTTTATAGAGTTGTGACAACAGGTACATTTGGAAGCCATGATAAATATTAGAAGAAAACGAAATAATACTTTTGCCTATTATAGCTACCTATTATAGCTACGCAATATTAGCTTGATCTGTGACCAGTCACAAGTGCGGCATCTATCGGTTCATTTCTGCTCACTTCGGCAATAAACGTAGTGACGTGACCGTACACGACTACGACGCGTCGACTGAAACGTTCAATCTACTAGTTCACAAAGCGGTGCAGCATAATGTTGTTTACGATTCGACCAGTTTATCGATGGAGTGTAAACTAGTTTATTAGATGACGACAAAAAACAGTCTAAAAACTGTTTGTTTATTTAACGCCCACTCCTAACGCACGCAGAGTTTCGGTGCGGCCGAAGGTACGGTAGATTTTCTGCCGAAACTAGTTTTTTTTGCCGTAAACAAATAAAGATAACTTTTTTTTTCTTCTAACGATAAAACTTAAAAGGCATCCCTCATAATCGATTGATAAACGAATTTCATTTACACATACGTTTGTCGTGTCTTGTTTTATATGTACTTACATCATATCACACATCACCATTCATCATCATCATCGACATTATTCACATTTTCATCACATCAGCATCACACATTATCACCATTCAACATAATCACTATTCTCATCTTCTTCACCATTATCCCATCATCACCGCATATTATCACCATGCATCATCACCATCATCACATTTTCATCATCATTCACGTCTTTATCACCATCATCATTCACACCTTCATCACCATCATCACACATTATCACCAAGACCATTCATCATCATCATTCACATCTTCATCACCATCGTGACATCATCATCATCCTCATCACCATTTTCCACCTTCATCGCCACCATCATCATTCAGTCCTTCATCACCATCATTTGATCATCACACATTATCACCATTCATCATTCACATCTTCATCACCATCATCACACATCAACATTCATCACCATTATAACACATGATCACACATCATCATTCACACCTTCATCACCATCATCACACATAATCACCATCACCATTCATCATCATTCAAATCTTCATCACCATCATTCACATCTTAATCACCATCATGTCATCATCATCACACATCATCATCATCCTCATCACCATTTTCACCTTCATCACCACCATCATCATTCAGTCCTTCATCACCATCATTTGATCATCATCACACATTATCACCATTCATCATCACCATCAGCATTCACATCTTCATCACCATCATCACACATCAACATTCATCACCATCACCATTCATCATCATCATTCAAATCTTCATCACCATCATTCACATTTTCATCACCATCATCACACATCATCATCATCCTCATCACCATTTTCACCTTCATCACCACCATCATCATTCAGTCCTTCATCACCATCATTTGATCATCATCATACATTATCACCATTAGCATTCACATCTTCATCACCATCATCACACATCACCATTCATCATCATCACCATCATTCACATCTTGATCATCATCTTCACACATCATCACCATCATCATTATCGTTCGAAATGAACCCCCCATGGTTAATGTCGGCTCACTTCGGCAATTACCGTGTTTGGTCACGTCGACTGATGTGTTCAATCTACTAGTTTAGGCCAAAGCGGTGCAGAATGATGTTGTTTACGATTCGACCAGTTTATCCGAAGTGGTGCAACATGCATGATGTTTACGATTCGACCATTTTATCGGTGGACTGTAAACTAGTTTATTAGTTGGCGACTAAAAAAAAACAGTTTTAAGTTAGAACTGCACAATTGCATAACTTTTATCAATTACGTTTACATAAAAAAAGTTAATATATATAAAAGAATAACGACAAAAGAAACAAACAGAACAAAGAAACTGACTTATGTCAAATGCGATCTATTAAATTGGCCCTACATTAAGATTTTGATTGATTTGGCAGGTATGTATAATATGTTTGTATTAATATATAAGTATTTTGCACACTAATTGGACCCCATACAATGCTAAACTGTTTATTAGTTGGATTGCTGGAAGAAAACTCATGAGTGAAGCTCGTCAGTACCCATTTACTATTTGTATAATTAAAATTACAATTTGTAATAAACAATTTTATATGTGCAATAAAAAATAAATAAATACTAACCTTTATTCAGTCTATAAGCAGAAAATCCCTTGAAAGGAAAATGCGAAAAAGGTGTTTCACTTTTTTCCTAGACCTATGGCCATGTACAAACGATTTTAACATGCTACTCCCAGTCTCCTTCTTTGCTATCATTGCTTTGACAACCTGAAATTTTTACAGATTCATATGTCATCAACTGATAATAACATATCAACTAATAATAATAATTATCTATATAATGTAAACACAGTCTCCTAATTCTAATCTAGGCAGTGCATGGACTATGGTAACAAGACGACTGATATGAATACATACATACAAATAGCTTTTTTTAACAAATTAACACAATACTTGAAAATTTGTTTAGTATTGATTGAGAGTGGAACTGATTAGGTACAATACTTAATTAACATTAGTTAATTTTAATTATACCTATGGACTGTCACACCAGACAGTATGAAACAACCTGACATGTTCACACACAAACATATTTTATTAACAGGTGGGAATCGAACCCACAACCTATTAATATAAACATCTAGTGATAAAAAAATACTTTTTCAGAATGCCAAAGTTGCTACCGCTATAATATATATATATATGAGGTTGTTCCCTTGTCAGGTATGCAACTAATGGGCTCTATTAAAAAGATTTAACTAGAAAGATAAACATCTGCTTAACACAATAATGACCATCAAAACAAAGTTTACTTCAGTATTATAGTCAAGCACATGCAGCTTTATCCTTCTTTATTTATTTTACCGCGTGAGATTTTACTCAAGCAAAAACGAGTGAAATTACATAAACTAAGAGTTTTCAACTTTTTTATCAAAGCAAAAAGAAAATGGTCCGACATTTTGAATTTTTTTTTCGTTTGTTAGTGTTGCAATGTGTAATTGTTTAAATTGTACACAAAATAAAGTTCAATTAAAGTAAATATAGTTTTAATTATGACTGGAAACAATATGATTAATAAAAATACCTTTGGTATCAAATTTTAACAGCAAATCAGTTAAAATAATATAATAAAAAAAATAATTTTTAATAACAAAAATGTAGAATAATTTTTCCTACCAAAATATTAATAAACTTCGGTAGAAAACTGGTACTACACATGGCTATTATTCTTGTTATGTCAACCTATGTCTATCTCCTTTAGGTATATAGCGGTGTCCCTATAAAAAAAATCTCTCCCACAACAAACATTCGTGTTGGCATTGGCTCCATACAAAGTGACCCCCTCAGATCAGATGGTAAATAAAGTTGAATATTTCTCTATCAATGAGTATATAATTCTCTATCAAATGAAAAGATCAAGTTAAACCTATTAAAGTGATTGTGTGGTTGCAAGCAAATATTATGTTATTGTGAAAAATGTGCTTATCAGTTACGAAACTTATAATATAAATAATACTTTTAAAGAAAGATGTTGCAAACCGAAGAAGTGGATGATGATTATTTCACTCCTATACCAAGGTAAACTTCTGTTATTCACATACATTTCTTTTAAAATGATTACACTGAAATGTGATTGTTAGATTTCTTGTGTAATTTTAGTACATCCCTCGCTAGCATTTTTGGGAATGTTGCTCAAAACAAGGAAGAAGCTGACAATGAAAAATTGAAATACACACCTCCCAAACCCCAATCTATTCAAAAGCAACGTACGGAAGCAAAAGCTACAGAATTCCTATTTGTATGTGCACTTATTGGTTATGAATGGTAAGTTGGTCAATTAAATTTCACAGAGTTTAATTAAAAACTATCTTCCTTATACCTTACTTGACAAGTAAAAATAAAAGCCATTTCATTTTAGCAACAATTACTGGCAATGCTGATGGTATATCTGCCTAAATATAAAGAAAATATGTTGCCGAAATCATAATAATAAATACAGGTGAATATTTTAAGTGGCTGTGGAAGGCCAAATCCATAACTATAAGAAATAGCAAAAAATATCCAAAAAACTTAATTTTCCTAGTCAGGAATCAAACCAATAGCTTTTGGAATAAAAACACCATCTGTTAATATCGCTAGTAAGGATCAAATTCTGTAAAGTAATGACATATATAGCAAACTAAAGGAAAAGTTTGAATTTAAATAAACTGTGATATTTTTAACCGATGTCCTTGATTTATACATTATCCATACATACATTATTATATAACTCGACGTATAAGCGCTTATTTTGTGTTGAGGGTAGGCAAGTACACTCCAGCCACCCCAGCTACACCAGAAAGTCTACCAGCTGTTTTATTTTGCCTAAGACCTCCTGGAGGCCACCTGGTGTGCCGAGGTGTGTCACCCGGTAAGTAGCTACCCGCTTCAGTAAAATTCGATCTCATGGAGACATGTTATTATATTAATGGAAGAAGTTGTTTGTATGGTTGAGGTTTAATAGGTAGGGTAATGTAAGAAAACTAAAATAGTATTGTTAAAAATAAGCTCTTTCCTGTAGTTTCCCATATGTCATTGCTTCCCAGAATTTAATCCCTATTATTAATGTTATCGGATGCTGACTCCTTTGAGTATTTTTCACTATTCCTTATAGTTTCGGATTTAGCCATCCAAACCCAGTTAAAATATTCAAGCTTTTTTCTTTGCCCACTACTGAACATAAATCTGCTTGCACAATCTCTATCTATGTTGTTAACTAAAATTCAAATTTTGTGATGAGGTGTGTGATATATAACAATTGTCATATTTGCAGTTTATTTAATTTCTATAGTTTATTTAATTATATATTTTCAGGTCCAGCAATATCTACTCATCGCGAGGAAAATTAGGATTTGCTATTATAAAAATTCATAAGACTGGTGACCATAACATTATTTTATATGATTCAAACAAAACTACTCTATCTTGTTCAGTAATTTCAGCTAAATTAGAAATAGCAGTTAAGAATAACACATACATTTCCTATTATGATAACCTCCAGAAATACTGGAGCTTGTATGCTTCAGAAGATGATTTTAAGAAAATTATTGATATACTTACAAAATTTAATGTTATTATAAAGCAATCCACACACTCAACAGAACTCACAGGACCACCAGAACCTAAGAACCTTGATCAAGACCTAAGCAAATTAACAATACATGAACATAATTTAGAAAGTGACACAGACTCTTCAATGAACAGAAAGACAAAAGCATCAATTTTAAATAGAATGGCCAACATGGGACAGTCTGTATATCCTACAAATACTTTGTCTGTAGAAGGAACAAGTGATTCGTCAGATATTAATGAAACTGACAATCAACCCAAAATTTTAAGGCACAAAGCAATGAAAAATATTCTTAAGAGAAACAATCCAGAGGGTTATGTTCAACCAGAACATTTAACCGAGGCGTATAAAAGAAATACACCAAAAACAGAACACTCTTCAGATAATACAAAGCTACAAACATCTATAAACAAACAATTGGTTCCTGTTCCAAAAACAAGTATATTGACTGGTGCTCATAATATTTGCAGCAATGAAATGGGCATTTTCATGTCTGAACAAAGAATAAGCAACAGTGAATTAAGAATTAATATGAATAGGATAACTGATAAAGTAGATTTAATTTTAGATAAAGTCAATAATTTAGATCCAAAACCTGCAAATGTACAAACTGAAATTTTATTGAAATTATTAGCTGAATATGAGAGTAAAATAAAAGTTTATGAAGAATTATTTAAGAAATCCAACTATAGTGTAGCAGAATCAGCATTACCCAATAAATATACTGATACTGAATTATTAAGAACAACAATAGAGCACCTTGAACAAACAAATAAGGAAAAAAATAATGAGATTTTATTACTCCAAAGTGAGATTAAGCTATTAAAAGAAAATTATGCTCAAGCAAAATGTAATCAAAAGGACAATGAAGATGACTTACTTAAAAAAATAAGTAATCTAGAAAGCAATATATCTCATAAAAATGAAGAATTAATGGATATAATGAAAAAAAGTGATATTAATATATCAAGCAACACAAATATAGTTGATACAGAGCTAGCCAGTAAACTTAAAAATATTATGAATGATACATTCCAAACTATATCTGTAAATTTTGACAATGATAATATGTACTCAGGAGAAACTGTAAAAAAGATAATTGCAGCTGTTATTAAAAAGATAACTGTTCAAACATTACACCAATCCTAGAATCATTGAGGTATATATATGTATTTGTACTAGAGACGTCAATAAGAACAAAAAATATTGATTAAACTTAGAAGTGTCTCATCGAATTTTGAAAGTTGAAAGAAGTGGAGGCTCATGGGAGTCATAGGTAAACACAAAGATTTGTAGATGTTACATTTTACGTAACTATTCGATGTGTGCACATACAACGTAATAAATAAAACAGTTTTAAGAGTAATCACCATTTATTTATCTATAAAGGAGAGTCCGCGTAATGATGTTTTTTACTTCTTCAAAAAATGTAAGTGTATATTGTTATCAAAACTTTAAAGATAATAATATTATAGTCATTGTGCCCGACTACGGAACGGAGGGAGGGTTATAATTTTAACAAGAATGTATGTATGTTCATCTGTTCCCGCATATCTTCTTACTTAACAGCTTGAACACTTCGCTTTTTGAACACTTGCACCTACCTACTTCGGCGATATTTTTACTGGTTTAAATATACGATGGATAAGAAAAATATTTCTACAAGTGTAAGTACTGGATCACACCCTAATATATCCCTATTAAGCGATGAAGATCAAATAAGTAAGCGTAAAAGAAAGGCCCGGGACTTGGACAACGATGTTTTGGTGGAATTTCGACGAGAACTAACCCATACCCTTACTGGATATCGGAAAGAAATACGTGATACGTTAGCGGAATTTCAACAAAGCATGAACTCGTCATTTGAAGGTATGTTAAGACAGCAAACTGAAAACTTTAAAGCATTGCGTGACGAATTTACCACCCTACGCACGGATATAACCGAATTAAAAGATAATTATCGTAACCTGCAGCAGGAACAAAGCCAGCTACGTCACGATTTGGCTAATTTGAGCAAAATAAATGATTGCAACACGTCGACTGTTAACCGTTTATCAAAGGAAATTAGTGAGGTAAGTGTACCCATCGCAAAAATGTCATCACTACAACTAATAACAGAACAAAATGGCAGATTAAATAACCTGGAAATTACTGGCGTGCCATTTACAAAAAACGAAGACTTATATCCTTCACAATTTAACTACTAAGGTTGGTTTCCTGTTAAGCGACACGGACGTGGATTACATACACCGGGTAAGGCGTTTTGCAACCCCGAGCACATCAGCCCAGGACAACGCATCCAGCACCATGAGAACCTCTTTAGTTCCTAACATTGTTGTGCGTTTTACCCAACGTAAGCGGAAAAACGAGTTATTGGCTGCAGTCCGCGCTAGACGCGGTCTCTCCGTTGCTGACTTGGGAATCGATGGACCGACAAATTCTGTGTATGTCAACGATCATCTGGCGCCACCGAATATCGAATATCATTAGACAGTTTTTATTAGTCGTGATGGTAACTTTATTGTCAATTAAAAATAATATTATTGTTGTCCTTTACAATGATTTCTAAAGATGTCTTATCCATTTATTATCAGAACGTGAGGGGACTACGCACAAAATCTCTTAACTTTCTAACTAACGTACTAAATAACAATCTATACTATAATAAAACTCAAAGAGCACTTTTTCTGTATATTGAATATTTTTCCAAAATTTCTATGTGGGGGTACTATACTATCGACATAGAGGCCAAAACAATTTTTTTTGGAATTATTGTCTGTCTGTCTGTCTGTCTGTCTGTCTGTCTGTCTGTCGTTCTGTTCGTCCAGGTATCATTTGAAAACCCGTGGATGGATTTTGATAGGACTTTCACTGATGTGTTGTGTAGAAGTCAAGGTGTAAGTTGGTATATAAAACATCACGCTATGTTTCATAGGGGCTAAGCAGTGAAACATTACTTGCACATATTACCACGTAATTTCCTTTGTATGTGAATAGGGTAATTATAGACTGATCAGTTAATCATTAAGATATGTATTATTACGCTATATACAATAGGTTGCATACATTTAGTTTGCATAAGATATGGCATTGGCGAAGGGTCAATTTTTGTAAGGGGTAAGCCGGTCCGGTACACCCAGGACTTTTTCATTAGATTTCTGTATTGTTCTAAGTACTTTACTGATAGCAATATGACATTATATCTTTGAAAAGTTAAAATCTGTAAATCCCGATCGGATCCAAACTAGATTATGTATGTATTACAGTCGCAACAATAAGATGCGAAAAATTTAAAACTTTCATTATCGAATATCATTAGACAGTAATTTACGATGTTAGCGTGATTTACATTATGAACAGCGCCATCTATCGGTGAAATTGAGCATACAATAACTATAGAAATTTAATCTATATATTACTAGCTGACCCGCGCAGCTTCGCCCGCGCTTTTATTGTTTTTCTCAACTGTTCTTTAAGTATCTCTAAATTTTTAAAGTATAACCAACCCTCGAAAATTTTAAAACAGTTGAACAAATTTTGTTTTATTACTTCTAAGATTATTTTTTGGGATAAAGGGTAGCCCTTTCCAATATCTGTACCAAATTTCATCAAAATCGGTACAGTGGTTTAGGCGTTATATCATAACAGACAGACAGATGGAGTTACTTTCTCATTTATAATATTAGTAGGGAAGTATGTAAAACAAAACAATGACGAAATTACATACTAACTTTCATTCCCTATTTCAACCCCTTTAATCTTTTTTTTTCGGATAAAAGGTAGCCTATGTCCTTCCTTGAGGTCAAATCTATCTCTGTACCAAATTTCATTAAAATCGGTTCAGTGACTTAGGAGTTATAGCGTAACAGACAGACAGACAGAGTTACTTTTGCATTTATAATATTAGTAGGGAAGTAGGGATTAGTAGGGAAGTATGTAAAACAAAACAATGATGAAATTACATACTAACTTTCATTCCCTATTTCAACCCCTTTAATCTTTTTTTTTCGGATAAAAGGTAGCCTATGTCCTTCCTTGAGGTCAAATCTATCTCTGTACCAAATTTCATCAAAATCGGTTCAGTGACTTAGGAGTTATAGCGTAACAGACAGACAGACAGAGTTACTTTCGCATTTATAATTTAGTAGGGAAGTAGGGATTAGTAGGGATATCAAAGAAAGTCGTGTTAGTTACACTATTTATAACTCAAGAACGGCCTAACCGATTCGGCTGAAAATTGGTGGGGAGGTAGCTTAGAACCAGTAAACGGACATAGGATACTTTTTATCCCGGTAGGTTAAGGTTAAGCAACGTTAGGTAAGGTCATTAATTAGATGGGTGAACCGATTTGTATGAAAGTGTGCATATCGGGTAGTTCTGAGAATAGGTCATACAGTTTATTTCATACCGCTAAGTTAAGGTTAAGCTACATAAGGCAAGGTCATTAAATAGATGGGTGAACCGATATGTATGAAATTATGTGTGCATATCGGGGAGGTCTGAGAATAGGTCATAAAGTATATTTAATGCCGCTGATACCATGATTGACGAGGATATATAGAACGAGAGGAGAAAGAGGGAGAGGGGATTCGAGAAGGGGGTGATGGGGTGAGGGATCGGGGGAGTTAGGTGGAGTAAGGGGGGAGTGAGAAGGAGCAAGTTCGTAGAAGAGAGAGGGGAGAGGGTTCAGAGAGGGGATAACAGGGTAGGAAGAGGGGGTGTGACGGAAACCGAAGCGGGAGGGGAAAAGAGAGAGGAGAGAAAGAGCATATAATTAGATTTTTTTTATAAGAGAGAGAGATATGGAGAGCGATAAATCTAGGGAGGAGGGAGAAAAGGGGAGCAAAATGTAATAAAAGCGCGGGCGGAGCTGCACGGGTCAGCTAGTTATGATATAATTTGCATCACTGAGACGTGGCTCAGTGATTCATTTTATACTTCTGAGTATTTCGACGACCGATATGTGGTATTTAGATGCGACCGCGATTATGGGGCTAGTGGGCAGACTCGCGGTGGCGGTGTTATCGTGGCCGTGCGTCGCGAGCTTAAGGCGACTGCCCACACTGAGGAACTGTGGGTTAGCGTACCGCTGTGCGACCACCTCTCAAAGACTCTGCATGCAGACAACGCTCCACTGTCATCAAGTAATCACACTGTTTGTTTAAATATACTTTGCACATACATACCGCATGGTCCCTCCCACCAAAATCTGTTACATCTTTCTATGACCGAGTAACTGATTTATAATTCACTTACATCCTAGTGACACTTTTCTTATATTAGGGGACTTTAATAGAAGTAACGCTATATGGCAATATGATGATATTTCCGCTAGTATGCTAGTACAAACTGGCAACGATTTATTGTCCTCCCTTACAGCAGATTTTATGAACCTCGCACAATTATATCAATTTAACTCTGAGTTGAATGTCAATAATAGACTGCTAGATCTGGTATTCTGTACTCTTCACTTACAAATATCTTCATGTGGTAACCCACTGACCCCTGAAGACACTCACCATAAATCACTTGATATCAGATTACCCTTACATTCACCAGTATCATTAAAACATAATTTAAAATGTAAAAGAAAAATGTTTTACAAATCAGACTTTGAATCAATTAAAAAAGATCTCAATGCGGTCGAATGGGACAAATTATTATTTAACTTAGATGTTGAGTCTGCAACTAACAAGTTCTATACAATTCTTAATAATATTATTGACAAACATGTACCTACACTTACTACCTCTGGTCACAATTCTAGGTATCCCCCCTGGTACACGCGGCCATTAATAAAACTAAACAATGAAAAACTTAAATATCACACTAAATGGAAAGTTTATAAAAACCAATCAGCTTACAGAACTTTTTCTTTATTAAGAACTAGAATGAAAAAAATGGAAAAGCATTGTTACAACACTTACTTAGAGTTATCGGAAGATAGAATCAATGACGACCCAAATTACTTTTGGTCTTATGTCAAATCAAAGAAATTAAACTCCCAGATACCTCATAGCCTTGTTTATGATGGACAAACTTACACTGATGGACACGAGATTTGGTACACTAAACCAATTATATCTAAACCTTGATAAATGCTCGGTAATTACCTACAGTAGAAAAAACATATTATACACGATTACAATATAATGGATAAAAGATTAAGACGCGTACAAACAATTCGTGATCTAGGAATTGTGATGGATAGTCAACTCACATTTAACAATCACATTGATAGTATCATACAAAGAGCTTTTAGGAACTTAGGATTTATTACCAGAATTACCAAACCTTTCAAAAAAATCATTACCTTAAAAATACTTTATATCAGCTTTGTTAGATCTATATTGGATTTCGGTAGTGTCATATGGAACCCCTTCTATAAAGTACACATTCAACGCATAGAAAAAGTCCAAAAAAAGTTCATTAATATAATTAACTATCGTTGCAACCTGAGTAACACATACAATGATTCTATCAAACGACTTAAATTACTATCATTGGAAAATCGACGTACTCTGTCTGACATCGTTTTTCTTTTTAAACTTTTAAATGATCAAATTGACTCGCCATCTTTGCTATCCAAAATTAACTTCATATCATCAGCTCGATTACCGATGTACCACCACGACTACGAAAAAATTATACACGCAATAGTTTTATATGCAGATCTTTAAACACATATAACAATAAATTTTCAGATTTAGATATATTCTGTAACTCTTTAAATACTCTTAAAACTAAGTTATCAGTATTGCTAAGTACCTTCTCATAGCTATCTAGAGAATCCGAAAGTACTTTAAATACCAAAATTCTCATTGTTATTAATAAATGTATAACAAAATTATTTAATTCGCTCACATTTCCTGTTTTCTATTAGGTACAGCTGTTTCACCTCTGTTTTGATATTAAATCATAATATAATATTTATTTTTTTTCTTTTTTACTCAGAGCTCAATGTATGTTCTTTTTGTTTTATATAACAATTTCTAGGGCACTGTTAGGTCTTCGTCATAAGCTTACTTATGTTGTATAATTAATTTGTTACTTACTTTTTTGTTAAATGACTGTTTGTGCCTAAATAAAGAAAAAAAATGTGCGTGCGTGGAGTCCCTCCGCGCGGAAGAAGTGAAACTTCATTCTCGCTCAGTCGATCGGTCGGTCGGTCGGTCGGCCCCTCACTCGCTCACTCACTCACACACACACACTAACCAACTCAACTCAACTCTCAAACCAACTCTCAAACCAACACTCAAACCAACACTCAAACCAACACTCAAACCAACTCTCAAACCAACTCTCAAACCAACTCTCAAACCAACACTCAAACCAACACTCAAACCAACTCTCAAACCAACTCTCAAACCTACTCTCAAACCAACTCTCAAACCAACTCTCAAACCAACTCTCAAACCGACACTCAAACCGACTCTCAAACCGACTCTCAAACCAACTCTCAAACCAACTCTCAAACCAACTCTCAAACCAACACTCAAACCAACTCTCAAACCAACTCTCAAACCAACACTCAAACCAACTCTCAAACCAACTCTCAAACCAACACTCAAACCAACTCTCAAACCAACTCTCAAACCAACACAAACCAACTCTCAAACCAACTCTCAAACCAACTCTCAAACCAACTCTCAAACCAACACTCAAACCAACACTCAAACCAACTCTCAAACCAACTCTCAAACCAACACTCAAACCAACTCTCAAACCAACTCAAACCAACTCTCAAACCAACTCTCAAACCAACACTCAAACCAACTCTCAAACTAACTCAAGCCAACTCGTCCACGCCTATCGCCTATCGTTTAACACCTATCACTTAACGCGTTAAGCGATAACGCGTTAAGGTGACTCATTTAACGCTTGACGCGTTATGTGATAACATTTTTGGAAGTCGCATAAGAAGTTTCACTTCAATAAAAATAAATTAACATAATTTGACAAGTAGGGTGTCGTTAGAAGCGCCTTGATTGTCCGCTGGTTATAGGCTATATAATAATCCACTATGAGTGATTAGAAAAATTGGAAACATAGTCATCATTTTTACTTTGCATAATCGGGTAAAATAAATTAAGCTACAATATAATCTTATATTTTCTCATTATTAAAGTAGAAAGTATAAAACAGCTTATTAAGGCGTTAAGTAGTAGTTAATTGGTTGAAGACGGTGATTAGTTAATTTTTATAAGTAATGCTATTGGTTGTTTAGTGTCGCTTGAACTGTTCCACAGATATATTACTTATGCTACACATACTGTACCGACGGATCGTGCTTGCAAATAAAATCATTATGCCGAATTGTGTAATCAAATCGTGGAAAAATTAATTAAAGTAAAATTAATAAGGATCCTAACTTAATTACCCGACTACGGAACGGAGGGAGGGTTATGATTTGAACAAGAATGTATGTATGTTTGTATGTATGTTCATCTGTTCCCGCATATCTTCTAATCTACTTAACATAATTTGACTAGTAGGGTATCGTTAGAAGCGTCTTGATTGTCCGCTGGTTATAGTTCCCTAAACACACAGCCACAGTGGACGCGAGTGTACTACGAGGTCCTCACATTCTTCCAAGACGAGGTCTATATACACGCACGCAGGAATATGAAGTTGCGATATCAGTGAACGTAACTTTACAAGACTGTTTTCTCAACGGCTCCTTATTCTTTTTTATAAAATTATATGTCGCGAAGGAAAGGAGGAAATATCATCTGTCTACTACTTAGTAAATAGTACAAAATAAGAATAAAGAAATACAAACAGGACGACACTGACATCCATCATAGTCCCTCAACTCCGATACGCGACACACTTGCTAGTACCTCTCAAACAAAGCTTTACTCGAACGAACCCTGCCCCACGAGGGTAACAATCAGATAAGGATCGGAGAAGGGCATCGAAGCCCTACCTACCTAACGATTGGCCTCCGCCATATCCACTCACAGCCAACCCTGACCGACCAGCTTCCTTTTCCGACCTTCAAGCTACATAAGGAACTAGTCGCAATCATCCAGAAATATCACAATAGACCGACTCACTGTCACGTCAGAACGACTCGACTGACTCAGACAGACTGCCACAAACAGACTGACCTCTCCTCGCTCGGAACACTTCTTATAAAGCCCAACGTTAGTTAGTTTCCTCTCCATTACAATTTGTGAAATGACATCTACCCTTAAGAATCAACAAGATACTTTGTATTTCGTAGTCAATTGACGAACCATACTAATGACCCGGAGCATCTATTTCTTCATGACCCGGAGCGACACGGCCATCCTGCAAGACACACGTCCTCGTGGTTGGATCCAAAGAGGATTTAACACTACGTATAAGAGTCGGCACTCCCATACAAGCCCCTGAATCGAATCATGAACGTACTTTTCCTAACTTAACAAACATAAAATTTAATGGCAACCAGTTGGCCAACCTGCCATTTTTTTTAAATATTGTATACCACTAGGGCTTGCCACCCCTTAGTATGTTTGTCTATCGATATCGATGAAAATGAAAGAACACAATATACGGGTGTGTTTATTGATAAGTTTAATTCATGCAAAGTTACCTATGTACAATAACTATGTTTTCAAAATAAAATTAAGCAATTTTTACAAATAAAATAAAGAAATATTTATGATTTTTGAATGCTTTACGATCATTAATCCCAAAATTCGATTCACAATGGAGTCGTCATACTAGATATGCTTATTTATATGCTGTATTAGATATGCTTATTTATATTTATTCTTAATCCTGATAACACGTTGTGCCATATCTTTGTATAGATAAATACAACAAGTCTTCATTTCCAATTAACTTCACCAATCTGAAGAAAAAAGCATAATATTATAAAAGCACAAAAAACAACTACAAATAAAAACATACATACACACACTTGAAAAATATAGCCCTCCTTCCGGGCTAGTCAGGCAAAAATATCGATATTTATGGACTTATCAGTATATAATATGTACATCACTATTAATTTTGTTCAACAACTAAGTTTTATGAATAAATTCATAATTCCATTACAAAACTTGCGATCGACTACTAAATAGGATTCAAAAGTAATGTAACTGCTACACCACAAGATACATTTACATTTTTATATTAATTTATCATAAAATTTTACCTTGCCGGGTCATGTGGAAATCTGGCCAAAAATATCTCAGAAAACCTTTTTGTGAATCGCCTAACACCACATATTTCACATTTTCTTAACGATTTACCACGCATAATATTATCACAACGCCCATTATGGCTTAAATAAATGTAAATAATATAATAACTTATTAGCCGCCAAAATTCAAACCAGAATAAAATTTTCAAATGTCAAGTTACATCCACAGGTTAGACAACAAAAAAAATAACAAATTCGTATTATAATATAATACGTCCAAATTAAAACAGAACTTCATACAGTTGAAGCCAATACGTATTAGCAGTCATTTTAATTTGGTAACTTTATATTGCCTACCTAATTAGTGCCATTATTTCTAATAAGTACGTTCATAACTCCATACAAATATCGGTTTCAAGGCAGTGTCGACGGCCTGGTTGGATCTATGAGGAATATACCTACACAGCTCCACATAGCTCGGCCACTCCTGACAATTTAAGCAAATCGTCAAAACCAAAACCAGAGCGCCAACAACATTTAGATCAAATTCAATCTTACGCCAACCAACCTGTTAAAACACTCCAACAACCTGAAGTCACTAAGACCACTTAGCAGAAAAGGTACCTGGCTACAGGAGCTACAATAATCAGGAAACCCTTCTCAAATAACCACAACATGGTGCCAACCAAGATCACTATCAACAGAAGTAAACTGAACCAGATCACCAAACAATCATCAAGACCCCCAGAACTGCACACACACTGCTGGACCGGATCACGTCAATCCTTTCAGCCATAAACCACAATGCTGGACTAGATCACACTGATCCCTGTAACAGCTGTAACTCAATCTTGGATAGAATCAGTTATCGCTCATATCTCCGCACCAACAAAAACATGAGTAACCACAAACTCGTAGATGAACACAGCCACCCTCGTGACCCAGTGCGCAGACTACCATAGTCATCCCTGTGATTATGCTCATGCACCACTGTAACAATCTTGCCCAGCTGGTCCTCCAAGGAGGCCGCTGTAACCGTCTTGTCCAGCGAACCTCATAAGGACCACAACACACACTACTGTGTTTTGTATATTATTTTGAGACTGAAACACCGTATTTACTTTTTTCATCTGGTTAGACTGGTTCTCTGTTACATAATTCCGTAGACAGAATTTTTCTTCCTCTAAGCATAATTCCGTAGACAGAATATGTTTTCTTCCTCTAAGCATAATTCCTTCCTCCAAGGTTACATACCTTAGAGAAAGAAAACAATAGAGAGCTGGCACTTTCTTTCTCATTCGCGCAAGAAAAGGATGCATTTATATATATTATATGTGATAGAAAGAAACAGAGCATATGATTTTTTGTCCCTCAGCGTGTGTTCAAAATCTGCCGCACCTACGGTGCGTTTTCTTCGAGTACTCATGAAATTTTCTAGTTCCCGACCTAGCTTTGGAGTTTTAAATTGAATTGCATTATGAAATATAGTTTATACTACATAATAGACGCATTTTAATAAATATCCTTAGCGTGTGTTAAGTGTACGAATGGTTATTTTCTGTCCTTATCGGCGGCACGCTAGCTAGATGTCTTGTTATATTCTGTCTACGTTACATACAGTGTTACTCTGTCTGTGACTCAGAGTAATTAGAATGGAGCTAGTATCGCGTCGATTCCCCGAACAAATTTTGCGGGGTGCGGGAGGCGAAGTAAACACACACAGATACAATTTTACGCATACCCACACTATAATAAACTCGCAACACATTCAAAAAGTTACGCACACAAATAAAGAATGACCTGACCATATGACCAAAATTTGGCAGAGGGGTTAGCGCATCATGATCTCTCCAGCACGAACCTGTATTAGAACTGGACAGCGCAGTATACTAAAGATCACGAGCCGAATGAGAGGTCCGAAAGTAGTAGTTTATCTCTGTCTAATAGGGTGTCCACGCATTACTATCTGGAAGGATTCTTTTTCTCACTTCTAAGGTCTTTTGGCGATGGATCGGGTCACAACGAGCGGTACCACATCGGTGCTCCTGCGTGACCTCTGTCAATCTGAATGTTGCGAGGCGGACTGCATGAGACGATTTTTGCGTTCAGCGTGGCTATTGCGTATCTCGTTTGACAACTAAAGTGATGATCTCCAAAGCTAAGTGGCTATCAAATAACTGTCAAATGATGCATCCGGTATTGCCTAACTTGAGTGACCAACTGAAATGATTATTTTAATATTACATAATAAGATCTGTTGTACTTACCACAATTAAGACATTAAATTATTTGAATTTGTGGTAATACCTAGCTACCGTTTTCTTCCGGATACCTATCTGTATTTCATTTCTAAATTCAGGTTGAGTTAACGTTTGTATGGAAACCATCATCCGAGACGACCGACGCGACGCCATACATAACAATGGTCACCCTACTTTTACAGTACACCGCGACACCGGTTACTTGCTACGACAATGTCGACAATCACACAACAGCTCAGTGTTGCTACCCTCATTATGATAAATTGTTACTAATATTATTGTTAATAAAAATAATATAATATTATTGTTATAAAGTATTGCATGTTGTTCGTGTAAAAATTTATGATATTACATTTCATCGTCCTAGATGTATTATATTTCGATGTTTTATTACACGAAAAACTTATAAGCAAATGTAATCAACTTTTAAGAAATCTACCTAACACTACTAAAAAGAATCATATTTTGCGTTGGCAACTTACTTGACAAGAAGGATGACAAGGACACACATCTACTTTTAAGCTATCTCACTCGGCTCGTTTTTCTACTTCGACTTGTGTCAACGAAAAACAAACCTTAAGAATGTAGTATAAAGTTTAAATTGGTGATATTAATATATTTAAGTGATCTATCCAGTTCTTACGAAGTAAATATAAATCCGTGCTCTCCAGTGGTATCTCCTCTAAGGCCTGCACAGTTTTGCGGCATACACGCTCAGGTTTACCTGTGCAGTTGAACTGTACAGGTATACCTGTCAGGTAAACCTGCGCGTGTATGGCTAGCTTTAGTGGTATCCTCTTTGGCTTTGGTTCTCTCTCTGTTATTTTTCTATTTACTCTGAGCTGTCATTTTACTGACTCGAATTGAGAAAACTGAATTAAAAATTCGGGTTTAGCTTAAATGTATCGATGTTCATTAGAAAGCAAAGAATTGCAATAATACGGCATACTATTGATAATAAATAATTTTGCTGCGTGGTACGTGGGTAAGGTTACTCTGAGGGTAAGGCCCACTGTTTCATTTTAAATAGGACAGGAAATCATGGATGAACTTAAAAGATCCTTAAAGCAGTATGAAGAACAGGTAAGGAAACAATTTTAAAGTTGCTTCTCTTAACTTATTTCGTAGTCAGTAGTTGTACTGGTAGTAGAGTTGACTCCCATGTGAAATTATATTGTTGGCAATGTATTACCATTTGTGATCTTGTTTAATAGTTATATGGGCTGGAGAACATCAACATCACATTTGTTATCCTGGAAATGTGAGCAAAGAACTGTAAAATGATGTAGTGATGATGATAGAGTATACTGTATACATGTTATTGAAAACAGTACTATTAACAACCAACAAGGTACTGGGTGGGAACAATATAAGATGATCACAATAATCAATACATTTATCGTTCCTTAATTTGAGCAATATATTTTATACAGTTGTATTACTTTTATTGTTGTAAAATTTAGGAGTAGTATCATTTCTCAACCAGAAGTAACATAGGTCGGAAGGAGGCCGCGGATCAGGAGAGGGCCAATCCCACTTGGCGGTGGCGACAGCCCAATAGAAATGTGACGAAGTATATCCTGACTTAAAGAGGGCTCATGGGTTGTGGATACATAGGGTGTGGGCTCTGTGCGTCCCAACTAAATGCAACCTCGAGATGTGCGACAACGTGTGTAGGCCCTGCGACGGTGGCGGGGGGAGTGTGCGTTTCTGCTTCCCCTTGGGGTGTGCTCTAGTGAGCGTCTGGCGAAGGTCCGAATGGAAGGCCCAGTCTCTGCATGGCGTTGATGAGGGCCACTGGGAAGGTTTTGGTGGGTACAAATCCCACATAATCGAAACTTTCCTCGTCATCAAAAATAAAAGATGTAACGTTAGGTGCTTTTTAAATTTATATACTTGAGGGCTGGTTTCTAATATGAACTCTAATTTAGTATATATTTTTTAAATAATGTACTTTTTTAAATAATCCTTTTTTACTATAATCTACATTATTTATACAGCACACATATTATCATCTGTTGAATAATGCTTTTTAAAGTAAAACCCAGACTATAGTTTTATTGTTAAGTTTTCTTTATTTACTTATAAATTTCAGCTTGCAATGGTGAACACAACTCTTGAATCAGTCAGTGATGTTGAGGAACGGGAGTCGTTGCTGTCCTTGCAGTCAGATTTGCAACAACTTATCAATCTGACTAAAGAAAATTTAGACGCATTGGAACCTAAAGAGACAAAGCCTGCACAAAGTAACAACCAACTTGATGATGAATATGCTTTATTTATGGTAAATTAATTTTTTGTATCAATAATCATATATAACTTTTTACATATTCTCAATCAACCTACTTTACATATGATTATGGGTGTTGTTTGTTGTGGCTCAGTAAATTATTATTTACTTGCAGCAAGAAATGGCCAGTAGTGGTGCATATGAAGCAAGTGACCGTGAGAACTCAGATTTTACAAATCAGGCTCATACTGATGAAAATAGTGATATTGAGGTAATGTGAACATGTGTTTATTAAATAATAATTTATAGTTTATATTGTTTAAATAGGTCAGGGGTTCCCAATCTTATTTAACATCACATCCTCCCTGGACCATAGCTGAAATGCCCCCTTTCTCTTTGTACCCAACTTACGAACTTACTGCATTTAGTGACTGGCATTAATTATGACTATGTTTTTTTTGGAACCATCAATCATCCTACTCATGTCACCCTGGTTTGGATGTCCCGATTTTTGTTATTTTTTTATTTTATAATAATGACACATGAAGAAAGCTTACAGCTTTGTTTGCATGGCATAATGTAGATAGGCCATATACCCAATTTCATTTAATTCTATTGCAGTTCTGTGCTGAATAATAATAAACATACATGCACACTCACATATATATTTTTAGAAGATTTATAAGTTGGTATGATTGTAATTCTTCAGTGCTAATCAGCAGCCCTATCTAGTATTAAGGTGCAGGAATATTTTCATGAAATATTTATTTATATTAATAATCAAAAACATTCAAATGGTAGACATACCCTTTATACACATAGATATTTTGTATTAAAAAAATATAATATTGTATTTATTCAATTCAATTAAATAAATTAAATTTAGCCTAGGTTGAGCAATAATATATTATATGAAATATAGGATGAACTGTCTACTCTCCTGGGAATGAAGTGTGCAGTGTACCACACACATAAATGGGGAGGACAGCCAACTCTGCATAATGCAATGGTCAGCGCACTGATTCCTCGTCAAGATGATGATCAGTTCAAGGATCTCCAGGTATAATAATATGTTGTTTTGGATGGACGAAGGTTCAATGAAATATAAAGGAATAACAAAACCCTTTTTTACTCTTATTAGCTTCACTAGTGTGTTCATAAATGTAATCTGTGTATGTGAATTTCACCTATTTCTAGCTAGACATTCAATTAGGTCAAGGACCAATGACTCCAGTTGTTTTAAATCTATAATTGCTTTTTTATAGGTCCGTGTACTATACACTCATCCGACACATACAGAAATGTTACCTTGTCCATACTATTTAGATGGTGAATGTAAATTTAGTGATGAACTATGTAGGTGAGTTTATTATAATATTAGTATTATAGTCATTCAAATATGGCAAAGTGCATTGACTCTGTATGTAATACAAACAAAAAGTACTTATATGAACTATTTTTATGAAACTTTGAATTGAATTATTGTCAGGTTTTTAAATAATAAAAGAAAATACTGCTTGTAGAAAATAAAATACCTGTGACATGTTTTCAGATATTCTCATGGAGCCATAGTACAATTATCTAATTTGAAAGAAGCAATTGAACCAAGTTTTGATTCTTTGAAAAATGGTAGTAGAATCTTATTAAAATTGAAACCGCCTGAAGATGAGGTAAAAAGTTATATAAAATTAGAAATATGATTACTAAAGTATGAGCTTTGATATGTGAACCTAATTATTAATTGAGTCAAACAACGCTATTATAAATATTTACCAAGCCACAATCTGATTGATAAAATTGATGAAACTGCCAACCAAAACAAGGCTTTCCCAGTTTCTCGGAAGTGTACCAATGAACCGATTCAAACTTAGGCTAAATTCACACCACGATGGCTGCGGTCGGCAGCTTGAGTCTAGTTCGTACATTCTACAAGGAAACTATGCTCCCGGCGCGCCGCGCGGTGCCTTTTTAAGGTTTTCAAGTGATACTGGTGTTTTACGTATTGTAGGTAAAGTTTAAAATTCTTTTACACGCGCCGTGCGGCTGCCATCTTGGTGTGATTTGAGCCTACTGTCGCGTATGCGAAACAGAGCCATAGATACCACTGAAGTTTACAGCGATCAAGCTACAAGTAGACTTGTGACTTATTACGTATAGTAGCTTACTAAAATGGTAACAGGCCTAGGAACTTATTATAGTGTTTAACTGTGATAAAAGTTGGTAATATGTTAAAGTGCTTTGTGTCTTGCCTGAAAGGGCACTGCTTAACAGCAGAAGGTAAATGGTAAACGTGAGCCACAGTGATTTTGGATCGGTCATGCTCGCCATCGAAGTCTTTGCTTGTGGCGGCTTCGTGTGGCGGGTCACCCCCTTCCCTCCAATATGGTTGAGGGGAGTGATGGCTGCTGCTCGAGTCAACTCGTACGCGGGTGCTGCTTGGGGGGACTGGTCCGACTACTATCCCTTTGGCATTTTAGTTTTTAGTTTGTTGTATTTTCGTCGTATTTATTATTTTATTCGATATTTTGAACGGCAGGACACACTGTCGCTGGTGCTGATCTAATTATAAAAAGACAAACTTTGTTTTAAAAAAAAATGTGAAAAAATGACAAGCCCGCTGAGTTTCTTGCCGGATCTTCGCAGTTGAGGCCGCGTTGTGATCCGGTGGTAGCTTTAAAAAAAATTGACCTTTCAAAAGTGCTAGCGTTAAGCCTATTTGAAATAAAAATTTTGATTTTGAATTGAATTTTGAATTTTTACTTTACAGGATATAAGTATAACTAAAAAAAATACAGAAAAATATCATTTATGGCATAGAGCTATAGTAAAGAATATTGACCCAGAAAACAAATTCTGTACAGCTAAATTAGAACATGGTATCCAAACAGGAGAAAAAAGGAAATTAGGGTCCGATGAATATACTGTTTGTATAGAAGACATTTTTCCTTTAAATAGTGAGTCTCTTCTCTAAATTAAAGTTTAACACATTTTGCCATTCTGCTTTGTTGTCACAACCAATAGTTTTAACATTATTATTCTGCTTATAGACGAATGTGATGAAGATACTGACTCAGATGACAGCATAAGTGATACAGAATATCCGGAAACCAAGACGCAGTGCACAAAGACAGAAAATGATAAACATTCCTTATTAATAGAAAAGAGTCTTCAAAGTAGAATCAATACTTCCATGGGTGAATGGGAACGGCACACTAGAGTGAGTATGTACTTACTTTTATACTTCTTATATTGGATGTTTGATATTGTGACAGTGAACTTGAACAGGCATTTCTTTGTAACAGGGTATGGGATCAAAGTTAATGCTGGCGATGGGCTACGTGCCGGGGACGGGGCTGGGGGCCGCCAGCGACGGTCGCGTGCAACCGGTTGAAGCTCGAGTACTGCCTGTTGGGAAGAGTCTAGACCAATGTATGGCCATTTCTGAGAAAAATGCTGCGCAGGATCCATTGAAGGTATTCACATACAATGTTATATTGGAATATTATAAGAAGAGCGACTACACTTTTTGTCTATGGTCACATCTAGGCCTAGGCTAAAGTGAGAATTGTAGCATCCGTGGAGACACCATAAAGCACCAGGTTTTTAACATTTTAGTAAGAAATAGTTACCTATCTGTTGAGGGTGTTTTACTGTTGATTTATAAAAATAATAATATATATTTTTAAATTATCTACAGTTATTGTATTTATTTAGATACTATTCGAGTATCACAGCGCTATCAGGAAAGCAGATAAGTGAAAAGAATACATATCTATTTAGCGATAAAATTGTTCGGAATTAGGCCACATTTCTACCTGTGACTTTGTTGCAGATTGAGCAGAAATTAAAGAGATTACAGAAGAAAGAAGAAGAGCGAAATGAGAGAGCATACGAACGGGAAAAAGAAAGAGAAAGAAGAAACGTTTTCAATTTTCTTAATAAAACACTTGGGGACAAGGCAGAGGGAGAAATTGCACCCCCATCTATGGATGTAAAACAATCCTCAAGCAAGGATTTAAATATTGAACAGTTTAAAATCACAGAAGAAAAGAAAAAGATTGAACGAGAAGTATTAAAACTTAATACATCGTTAATGAAATATCCACCAGGATCAAATGGACACAGAAGTATTAACTTGCAAATTATAGAGAAAAATAAAGAACTAAGTAGCCTTATAAATAAAGAACAACAAATAACGAGGGAACAGTCTCATAGAAAAGATAAACAAAAAATGACAGTATTTTAACAATCAAGAAATGTATCGTTTTTTTCTAAACTAGCAGATGCACTAGCAATAATGTTATATAATAATAATATAAATAATAATACCAGCCCTTGTTTATGTCCCACTGCTGGGCACGGGCCTCCCTTCTAGATGAAGGGGCTTAGGCGATAGTCCACCACGCTGGCCAAGTGCGGGTTGGCGGACTTCACACGTCATTCGAAAGCTAGTTAGTCTTTCTCAGACATGCAGGTTTCCTCACGATGTTTTCCTTCACCGAAAGCTAGTAACAATCGTACAAAGACGATTCGCACATGATTATTTAAAGAAATCAGAGGTGCGAGCCGGCCGGGGATTGAACCTGTTTCCAAGGCACTGAGCTGTTACAGCTACGAATGTTACATATATAGAATTAAATAAATTCAATAACTTTAATAAACATTTTTTATTCACGCCGTTGCGTAAAAAGGTGACTGCATAAAATGTAAAGCTTGCACAAGTAATAAATGGATACTTGAATTATCACCATCATCAGCCGGAAGCCGTCCACTGATGAACAAAGTAACCTCCCTAAGCCCTCCCCCCTTCAGATGCCATAATCCCCAAGCTTGGTAGGGTTCTTGGGGATCGCAGTATAGGTGGTAGGATTCCAATATATTTTCCCTTAGTCGCATCGTACGACGACACCCAGCGATGACTTAGGTTGTATTATATAAGCACCAAAATATCTACTGCGAACTAATTGTACTTAAATTTGTTCGCTGTCATATGCTAACATGAATGTTGTACCAGTTTTCAATCAAAATCGTTTGAGCGACGTCGCGTGCGCTTACCCCGCCCGCACGTATTTTGGGCCGGCTCGTGAATCGAGCTCGGTTGTCGTGTTGAGTGAAAGTGACACCATTTGTGACGGCGAGAGTACTTTATACTTACTTTTCATCGAGACTGCTTATTTAATAATAAAGCATGGCTACTGGGGCAAATTAGATTTTTGAAGAATTACTTAATTTTACGTATTCCGAGGAGCTTATAAATGTTACTTTAGCAGAGGTAAGCCTCACTGGACGAAACTAATGACATGTCATATCAAATTCCGTAGTTTAGGCATACATACTATGTACACTCGAAAAATATAACTCATCTGTGGCGGTCGGGTAAAAAGTCATTATAATTAGTAATATTCAGATAAAAATTACTAATTATATTTAAATCGCTCACATTTTAAGCTAACAGCCGAAACAAAGAACTGTCTTATATGATGAGTACCTATTACACCGTGACAAACTAAACACTCACCCACATGGTAAATTATTCGATCCAATTTTTACGCTTTCCTACTGCTACCGCCATTTATCTTTAATAAAACTCGTTAAGCCAAATTGTTTACAAAGACTTGTTGCGATCATTGAGGTATGACGTGCCTACGTTGAGATACACTGACTAAAACAATGTAATAAAACTTTAGAATAAAACACTCAAATAATTACAAATTTCTATATTTACATATGTGATGTTTAGTTTAAAATAAGCGTACATGGCATAAAATTACAATTAATATATGACATATTTTTCTATAAATTAGATATTTGTACTATCAATCAATATTAACAAAGTACTTAAAATGTTAATGGGAGTGTGACTAGCAAATAACATTTGCCGAAATTTAAACAATGAATATTTTAGTGACAGTGGGTCAAGTACGTTTACCACCCTACTATGCATACATAATTATATTTATACCTAAATTAGGTATGGAATTGTGGCATCAATAACCCTAATTTCCTAGTTATCCATTTGCAAGCGTTAACATTGCATAACAATATTTTTTTAGAAAGGTACAATTTATTATAATTAAAATGAGTATAAAATGTTAATTATAATATAAAAAAAATTACGTTGCATTGATATATTAACCAAATAATAACCACTAAAACCTCTTAAAACTGCTACATGAGCAAGATATTTGTACTTTTTCAAAACAATAGTTTCTAAATCGACGACTTGTCTATGAAAGCACTTGCCAATATATGAAATAGATTTAATTTAGCTAGCGGACCCACTGTACGAACTTCCCAGGACTACTTTGCTGCTGTACCAATATCTTCATTAGCGTCAGTGAAGCATGGCCTGCGCGCGTTGTGATGCCAGGTACCGATTACCACCACAGTATAAATAATGTATAAAGAAGAAACACTGAGAATCAACGGCTTTAATAGGCGTACTCACACAGAAAGGAGTACGCTACTGTGGCTTAATTACATTGCGAAACCCTTTAACTGCCGCACACACAGACATCAATTAACTTTAATTACATTTAAGTCATTTTTTGTAATCTATTTATTATTTATGCCTCTCCGAGTCTCTTATGGTTGACATTTAGTATTAATTTCGTGATTATTGATATATCTAACTCACTATCCGCTTATTAAGTATTAATTGGTTTAGACTTAGTGACAAAATCATCGATATACTATACCAACTAGATTAGCTGTCACGAACAAAATGACATCGAAAATGTGGTCGCGGTTACATTTACTTACACAACTATACACGTAGCTAGAAATTGTAGAAAATAGTTTTAAATAATTCGGAACGTCGGACTAATAGCAGCCTTCACATGTAGTAATAAAGTCTAATTCTGTATGCAGTAATGTTGGCACATAAAACCTTTACATCGGAGACAAAGAAAAATCAACAAAACCGCCAAAATTATACGAAAAAAAGTAGTTGTTTTGACTGAAACAAAAATGTACACATTTAAAAGAAAATCTTAACCACTATAAAATAAGGTTCAAAACAGGTGTGTTTCCATTGTGTGTGTACTGACTTACAAACTTATCCGTGCTGGTGGCAAAAATGAGAACTAACTTTTTTATTATGGTAATGACAGTTTCGTATAGACAGTGGCGACACGCCTATCGGCAACATTAATTTTGTCAGTCTCTAGCGGAGAAAATATCAAATAAATAATTTTTATTTCGTATTATAATGATATCTTACTTATATTTATTATTTAAACTAGTAGTAATAAGAAAACGAAACTAAAAAAAAATTCCCCATCTGCAATTTTAGTATTACGATAAGTATTATATTATTTGGACAGTTTATAAACGCGCAATAAGGAATTTCGATACATCCTGTTGTCGGCTCGTACTAATTTGAAATAAGCGACAGCCTCTCTATTTTCGTGACCACTTTTCGGGCCGTGACAGCTAATCTTGTTTAGATAGTATATCGATGGACAAAATAATCCGATTTCAAAAAATGGATTAATGATTATTAACATTAATTGACGTTTGTAGGTTGGGCAGTAAGCTCATGTGTCGTGCGATTAGAGGAGTTTGTTCGTAGTGTTTCTACTGTATATTTTATCTATACTGTGATTACTACGCTCAGTGCTGGCTGCTAACTGGACATGCCGTGTAACAATACTAATATTTATTGTTAACCTCTAACTATGCTTATGCATTGAATGTTTTTATACAAAAATTTCCTAGACAAATTCATCACAGAGATTTGTTATATCCTCATCAAGATAACCTTATTACCATCACCATCCATTCTCGCTCATACATTCCTTTGAATTGTATATATTTAGTGTCTATCATTATTACATTATATTTATTACAATAGAGAGTGATGAAGTAAGAGAGACATTATTTGTACTAAACTAAACGTCTTGAAATTAATAAGTACACTCGTATGAGACTCTTCGCCACGCAAATTAAAAAAAAATTGTGATGTCTTTATTACGTAACTTGTGATCGGAGCCGCTTGTCTGAGCATTTGTATGGAATATACGAAAATAAGATCGCGTTCACATGTGGTTAAGTCGTTTGATAATGCTTTAGATGAGATTCCAATTTATCTTTTGTATCATTCAACTATTCTATTAATAATATTTCTTTACAATTAGAAGCGGCCTGTAATTAAGTGATGGCTGCCACAGCCTGTTTAAAATCGATAGTTAACCCATTTCCATACATACATCAGTACAGATATAGTTCAAACGTGGATGCTATAGCGATGCCCGAAGTCTGCTCACGACGCACTCCATCACAGAGTCCACGTTGTCGAACACCGGAACACCAGACCGCCTCGCCAGGTCCGAGAGGTAGTGACGGCCCCGGTTGTAGTCTTTCACTGCTGCTTCGCTATACTGTAACAAGGTAATCTCAAATAAGAATACATTAAAAGCATATTTGCCCTGGGGCCACTACCAATACCTCCATTAGCAGTATTATTATCATCTTAATTGACATGAGGTAGAGACGAATATACGTAGTTTATAGGAGGCGATGCGGTAACAGCTCAGTGGGCGAGCGCTTGCCTTGGAAACAAGGTGCGCAGGTTCGAACCTCGGTTCGCACCTCTGATTTATTTAATGAATCATGTGCGATTGTTACTAGCTTTCGGTGAAGGAAAACATCGTGAGGAAACCTGCATGTCTGAGTAAGCCTAACTAGCTTTCGAATGACGTGTGAAGTCCGCCAACCCGCACTTGGCCAGCGTGGTAGACTATGGCCTAAGCCCCCTCATCTTGAGGGGAGGCCCGTGCCCAGCAGTAGGACATAAACAAGGGCTGGTATTATTATTATATTATATATAGGCGGGTCACCCCCTTCCCTCCAATATGGTTGAGGGGAGTGATGGCTGCCGCTCGAGTCAACTCGTGCGCGGGTGCTGCTTGAGGGGACTGTCCGACTACTATCCCTTTGGCCTTTTAGTTTGTTGTATTTTCGCCGTAATTTTTTTTTTTTTCTCTTGTTTTATCTTTCATATGGCAGGACACACTGTCGCTGACGCTGATCAAATTGTAACAAGACAAATACTGTTTAAAAAAAAAGTGAAAAAGTTACAAGCCCGCTGAGATTCTTGCCGGATCTTGTCAGTCGAGACCGCGTTGTGATCCGGTGGTAGCTTTTAATTTTGACCGTTCAAAAGTACTAGCGTTAAGCCTATTTGAAATAAATATTTTTGCATTTGAATAGCTTTGTCACTTTCTATTGCGAAAGTAATTTGATAATAATATTGGTATTAGAGGTGATGGCAGGTCCTGGTGGCGTCATGTTTCTGCTTCGCTATCACATCATGGATAAAATGAAATTCAAAACTTGGCATTTATCATCCCATATGGAATAAAGTACAAAAGGATATTTTCTAATTATTTTTTCCCTTGCGAGTCAAGTTATCATCATATCCGATCGGTGGTAGCCATAATACAGGCATATGCATTGCATGTATAATGGCTACTAGATCTAAATAAGGGTAATTTAAGGGACATTTTTCGGAAATGAAGGTCGTTATTGACCGCAGTTGGACATGACAGCTCCAGTTGGACAAAAGGGCAAGTGTTGATAGCACTCCAGCCAGCTGTTTCATTCAAAGAATATTTTTTGTCCTATATGTTCAATGCAAGGTCATTGTATGACCAGGCGTACTAAACAGATTCCATGGTAATAATGATGTCTTTGTTCTCTGATCTTGATAATTTTTTTCTTCTGTTCTAATCTGGGACAATCCACACACGGTCATCTGATCCCAAACTAGGCAGAGCCTATACTATGGAAACCAGACAACTGATACTAATACTTAAATACTTTTTTTTTTTAAATACATACTTATATAGATAAAACACCTAGACACTTGGTGGGAATCGAACCCACGACCTATTGGTCAGCGGCCAGGGTGTCTAACCACTAGACCAACAGGCCCGTCATTGTCGCTGATGATATGATCGTAATTGCCGGAACTACTGAATTGATGCCGTTTTGTGATTCAGTTGTAGATTACAAAAAATACTGATCATTCAAAAGTGGCTAGCACTTTTGAATGGTCAGTATTTTTTTTATTTAGTTGAATATAAAAGTGAATGAATACTGACCACCCCGGGGACCGTGTCCATGGGTTGCACTAGTAGCACGGTGGCATGCGGCCGCAGCCCCATGTAATGCGCCGCTAACACCATGGCCGCGAAGTTGGGAGCCTCCGAGCTCAGAGAGAACACTAGCACGCGAGACCCCAGCAGTAGGTCCTCGTCGTACGTGCCTGACGACAAAAGACACGCTCGTTAATTACTATAATTCTTTGTACCAAGTGGCCGCACTCAAATCCTCAACTAACGTTAGTTCTACATTAAGACATATTTTTAACCATAAAAAGTCGAACTCTCACAGGCGCGGCGTTTAGTCTGGGGGAGAGAGGCGACATAGGTTTTCTGGTCCATTTGGGGTGTGGGTCCCAGACATCCATTGATATGGCAGCGACTCCGAGGACGGCGACGGGCATGCGACCCCTGTCCCTGTGAAGACCGTGTCAGGTTCCCAGGGGCTATAATGCGCCGTCCGGTGACGGGCTCAAAGGCAAGACACTGAAAGGTTCCTGGTGTAGATCTCACCGGGAGCCCAGCCCAGGGTTACCCCCCGGGTCCCACATACCCCGGTTGACCCCCACAGGTTCCGATTCGAACCATAGACGAACTATAAACAATGGGGGGATGATGACTGGGTAAAAAAAATCTTTCTAGTCCGTCAGTTAGATTATCAGAAAATATTGGACACGTAATCATATATTGTGTTATATAAAACAGTATAGCGTGTGTACCTTTGAACGGCTGCGGCGTGTGGTCCTCAGTGACGCTGTAGAAGTCGGAGGCACTGAGCCGATCGCCGCGCTCCGCTCGGTCCGCGTCCGGCGTCCGTTCGCGCAGCTGCACGCCGTCGGAGGGGGAGGCGGGCGCGGGCGCGGGCGAGGGAGCGGGCCGCGGCTTCTTGTCTTGTCGCGGCGACTCGGGGTGAGCGGGAGCGGAGCGGCGCGCGGGCGTCGAGAACATACGCGTGTAGTCGTTGGCTCGCGCTACTACATACGTCAACCCCTCGCGCCGCAACCACTCCTCCGGCCGCCTACCGCTTGACTGCCGAAACATATAAGTAAGTATTTTCGTGTATACGACGCGGTGATGCGGGGTTGTTAAGATAATTAAGTATTAATATTTGGGATTTGGGCTACAATGTCTTTCATACAGGAGAGTCTCTGCAGTCTTGTGGTGATGTCTACCGGAAGAGTTGGACAAGTACAGAATACACTCTCTTTCCTTCGCTAACAATCCAATATGATAGAAAGAAAAGGAGATCAGGTGCAGGATCATTTTTTTATATGCTTATTTGATGCATGGCACCAAGCAAATGGCTTCACAGACAAAAAATATTATTTTGTAGACTACTGTTCGGTAATACTCAGTTTACTCTGCAGCGGAATATCTATAGTGGGTGGTATCTACACGTGGGATATGATTCATTTTTGCCGGTCTGGAAGAACCTTTCAACAGTTACCTAGTCTCAGGCCGGGTAATGTGGGGATTTCTACCCACCAAACCCTCCCCCAGTGGCCTTCATCGACGCTATGGCTCTCAATAACTTCGATATTACTTCCCAGAGGCTCTACTTTGATTACTTCGTTCGGACCTCGTCAGTCTTTCCAGCGTTGAACGCTCCCTAGAGCACGTCCCGGGGGGAACGGTCAATGTACTCGCCGGCACTTTCACAATGCTCGTGAGAGGTCGCCGCCGTCGCCTGAATTGTGGTCGGATTTAATTGGGACGCATAGAGTCCACATCGTGCACGTCCGCGACCCACGAAGGGGCTGCCACCTGAGGCTGCGTTGCCACTATGTCGTTACAACGGATATTCGTGTAGTTTAAAGCGTCGCACAGTGGGCCGAAATTCGGCTTTCATAGACATTTTCGTTTAATTTTTTAAGTGTCACTTTTTTTGCTTGGATATGCTTTAGAAGACTAATAATATACTTAAAAATACAAAATCAACTGAATGTGACTGCAAACGACTCCTATAGAAATTATTTTAGAAAAAAATGTATGGAGTTGTCATTAAAATCGGCGATAACTCAGCTGTCCCATAATTGCGCATTATTTCCTCTTAGGTTATTTTTATATGATTTATTTAAAATTTTCTGACATACTTTTTGACGCGCGCAGTGGTGCGCTTTATTTTTAAAAAATCGGTGAATTTTTAATTTTTTTTTTTTTTAAATTTAGTGTTTTTATGTACAACAGAATATAATGCTATATCCCATAGCTAAACAAGCCAAATAATAATTCACAAATTAGAGACTAAAATTCTAACTCAGCTGTCCCATAATTGCGCATTATTTCCTCTTAGGTTATTTTTCTATGACTTATTTCTGATATACTTACTTGAGTATGTAATGAATATGGATTAACTAATTAATACCTGGCTACTTATTTCACCTTAAACATAAACTATAAATAAATTTAATGGAAATATACTCATATTCTCAGGCTAATTAGGTAATATTTCTGCGCAATTAATGAAATAATTACTTAATGGGTTCCTGCATTGTATTAATAATCTTTTCTGAGATAATATTTTTAAATATTTATATATTTAAGTAGGTTAAGCCTTAACGACCTATTTGTTAACTAATGGCAAGAAAAAATTGAGGATCGCTAGTTAGTTAATTAATTACACATTACTCCTTCACCGTATATAAAAAAAAGCTCAAGTAAAATATTGAACTAGTTTGCTTTACGCATTGAAAGAACAACAATCATTACTATTTTAAAATGGAAAGTATCGTAACTAACCTAGACTTGTTTGTTATTTTACAAAGTTCAGAGAAAACGAGTGATTACAAATTTTTATTTGAAACTGTGTTATCTAGAATCTGTTTCAATTTAAATGAAGAAGATAAAATGACTTTACGAGAATTTTGTCGAAGATTTGCAAACGCAATAGCAAGGCGTTTGAAATCCTGTCACCAGAAAATAGAGTCTTAAACGGGATTATGGCAGTTGGCTTACAGCTGATGTTGACTGGCCTAGCTGTATTAAAGAAAACGTTCCAGAACCTCATGCGTCATCGGCGGAAGTGCAAGAAAGTGCTAGTTCCTCTACAGTCGCGTCATCGATGGAAGTGCAAGAAAGTGTTAGTACCTCTTCATCGACAGTTGGGACTATGACCAAAAGAAAATACGTTTCTCGAGTACCTTTTAATGACTTGGGATCTAAACAGAAGAAAAGACGGAGTTCTGAACATGTGCATAGCGAAACAAGTGAACTTATACATACAGCTATATCAAAAATGAAAGGAACTGGCCAAGAAAATCTTGCTTTTGTGATACAACATCTACTTAAGCACCCAGAAGCTGTCGATAAAGTTCAAAATATCATTAAAAAACCATCCAACACACTGAGCACGACATTTACACCTGAGAAGGCACTTGGTTTACTACTGTCTCTTCGCCTATCAAAGTGGCAATATATAACATTGAGAGAGTCAGTTATGCGAGAGGGTTTCAGGAATATGTATCCATCCTATTACCGCGTACGAAAAGAAAAACTTGAGTGCTATCCACCTGAACCAAAAAATGTTATTACAATTACAGATGTTTCTGCTAGAATTACTCTGCAAGCTCTTTTAGACTTAACATCGAAAAGAATTTTGAAAACTCTACCTGAAAGTGTACAAAACAAACAACTGGAGTTAATCAGCAAATGGGGTTTCGATGGTGCATCAAGCCAGAATCGATATAAACAGAAAATGGACACTGCACCCGATGCCGATGACTCCAGCATATTCATGACGTCATTGGCACCATTGAAGATGACCTGTGAAGGGGAGACAGTGTGGGAGAATCCGAAACCTTGTTCGGTAGCATTTTGCCGTCCCGTGCAGTTTACTTTTGGTAAAGAAAGCGAAGAAGTAGTGAAGGAAGAAGAAAGAAGAATAAAAAACGAAATTGAAGCCCTCATACCATCTGTGTGCAATAGTAATACAATTGATCACAAGCTTATGCTGACTATGGTTGACGGTAAAACATGTACATACCTTTCCGAAGCAAAATCCTCAGCAACATGCTATCTGTGTTTAACAAAACCATCTCAGATGAACAATTTGGCAGAAGTTAAAGAAAAGCCAATATCGCAGAATATGATGAGACTTGGACTTTCTTCACTCCACGCGCGCATAAATATGATGGAATGTCTTTTGCATATCGCATATAGATTGGACTTCAAGACATGGGCTGCTAGAGGTGCTGACAAAGAAGTAATGAAGCGAAGGCAGGAGGCGATTCAAGCCCGATTTAAGGATGAACTTGGTCTGCTGATTGATGTTGTGAAACAAGGCCACGGAACCACAAACGATGGCAACACAGCCAGAAGATTTTTTGAATACCCGGAAAAAACTTCTGCAATAATTGGACTGGATGAAGAGTTAATCCGCAGATTTGCTATAATTTTACAGGCCATAACATCAGGAGAACATATAAATGTAGAAAAGTTCAAGGAATATACATCACAGACTGCTGAGAGGTTTGTGGCATTATATGGTTGGTATAATATGCCTGTCACTGTGCACAAAATATTAATTCATGGAGCAGAAATAATTGCTCATAATGCAATCGTGCCGATCGGCAGTTTATCTGAAGAAGCATCGGAAGCTCGTAATAAAGATTTTAGAAGGTTCAGAGAACACCATTCTCGTAAAAGGAGCAGAGAATGTTCGAACGAGGATATATTTAACTTACTACTTCTTTCTTCAGATCCATTTATATCAATAACAAGGCCCACTATGGATGCAAACAAGAAAAAAACATACTTTAACGAAGTATGGGATCTGTTAAACCTACAAGAAAGTGACCATGGTGAAATCGAGTTCTGTGATGTCGCTCAATTCAGTCCTGAATCTGACTCTGATTCAGACTCTTGTGACAGTATTGACAGTGACTCGGAATAGATTATTTTAGTTTAAGGATTATATTATTTACTTGATTTATTTTCATGTTTATAATTATTTAATTAATCTTTATTGAAATCTTTGAAAATTCTACACGAATAATTGAATATATGTATGTACTTGCATAATCATGGAATTATTTCCGAAATATTTATTTGTAATACATTTGTATTGAATTGAATAATAATTAAGGGCCTTTGGTATTAATGTTTCAAGATTCATTCATGTTTTAGTTCATTTTATATTATAGACAACATATTTATAAAAAAAATAGTTTAAATAAAGTTTTTTCTACTAGAATTTTAGTCTCTAATTTGTGAATTATTGGCCTGTTTAGCTATAGGATATAGCATTATATTCTGTTGTACATAAAAACACTAAATTTAAAAAAAAAAAAAATTTTTAACATTCACCGATTTTTTTAAAATAAAGCGCACCACTGCGCGCGTCAAAAAGTATGTCAGAAAATTTTAAATAAATCATAGAAAAATAACCTAAGAGGAAATAATGCGCAATTATGGGACAGCTGAGTTATCGCCGATTTTAATGACAACTCCATACATTTTTTTCTAAAATAATTTCTATAGGAGTCGTTTGCAGTCACATTCAGTTGATTTTGTATTTTTAAGTATATTATTAGTCTTCCAAAGCATATCCAAGCAAAAAAAGTGACACTTAAAAAATTAAACGAAAATGTCTATGAAAGCCGAATTTCGGCCCACTGTGCGTCGTGTGTGGCTTGTATATTTAAATGGAGGTGTTCACATATAGAACGGCACAATCACCTATCGTTCACTGTTTTTTTTGCAGTGACGATAGATTTCAATACAATGTGAAATGGCTAGTCGTAAAACTATAAAAGTCACGAAATAGTGGGAACGCGGCCTGACAGCACTATTGCTGCAATGTTTATAGTGTAGAGAGCTAGTTACCGGGAAGGAGCCCCCGAGGTAGACGTCGTGTGTGGGCGCTCCCAGCATGGCGGGTAACCGCTCCAGGCGGCGTTCCGTTCCCGGGGTGAATACGGAGTCGCTACTATCCGCGGACCCCACCACGCCCTCGCCCTCCGACGTACGATTGCCGCCGTTCTATAAATATAAATACATAGTGCTGTTAATCACATAAATGATATGTGCCTTTTCCATCGATCTATATTGAATAATTTAATTTTGACGTGCCTTTTGGTCTAGTGGTTAGATACCCTGTCCGCTAACCGATGGGTCGTGGGTTCGATTCCCACCAAGTGTCTGGGTGTTATTTATCTATTTATGTATGTATTTACAAAAAAAAAAGTATATAAGTATTAATATCAGTTGTCTGGTTTCCATAGTACAGGCTATGCCTAGTTTAGATCAGATGACCGTGTGTGGATTGTCCCAAGATATTATTATTATATTTGAACTAGATACCAAACCGAACAACAATTCCGCGAACATCTTTCTCCTACGAGAGACAACGAGATATAAAAGTAAAACAAACCTTGGGAATGAATAAAGCCAGCTTTCGGCCGTATGCCTTAAGCCTTGCATTGTAGACGTGAAGGCCGTTCGGCTCCCGGGACGCGGGTTCGTAAACACGAGCTTCAGGTTTTGCGCCCGCTCCCGCTAACTCCAAATTCTCTTGCCCGTTGCGACTTTGACTTTCTGCAAGCAAAATTTTATTGCTTTAAATTTCCATGTACCTGAAGTATATTTACAGCGTTTCTTAGCGATATTGTAAAAAAAAGAAAATCGTGTAGATTTACAATGATATTAGTGCGTAAAACGTCTGAAAAAAAAAAAACAATGAAGCCAATTATTGAGCAACACATTCGCAGAATTTCTGACTGTACATTTGAACCTATATGGATATGAAGACCAGCGTGATAAGATATTATGAATAGGTACATAGGACTGAGCCGTGAAACATAGTGGTGTCGCGGTTTTATAGGTTAGAATATAATTAACATTTAAAATTGCAAACTAAATAATGAACGCCAACCAAGATACCAATGAAAACCAAAGTGTAGCGATAAAATTTTTACGACTGTCACACGTGTTGTTGAATCTGTCGAGCCAAATGTTATTGTGTTGTGTGTTACGAGTAATGTACGTACCAGTATAACAATCGTGAAATTGTGATTAATATATAAAAATAACGTTGACGACTATATTATGTGAATGTAGCAATGTATGATGAAAAAAAGTAATTAAAGTTAGAAATGGAATACACCAAAAAATTTAAACGGTGATTTAAAATAACAGGCCGCGGTCAGGAGCTAACTGCCTCAAACGCCAATTAGTTTTAATTATCAGTTATCCATTTCATGAAACAGGATTATTTCTACACTACTATTATGTAATTGTTTGCTGTCCCAAGTATAAGAAAAAATAAATAAAGACACCCGACATCATCAACCGGAAGACTTCCACTGCTGATCATAGGCCTCCCCCCCGATGGCTTGCCATAATCCCCCACGCTTGGCAGAAGTGTGTAAGATGGAAATTAAACAGAAGTCCCAGTCCATCCCGTCAGAGTACGTATCGATTAAACGGCTTGGAGTCTAAGTAGATTTAAAAAATACCGGTCGAGGTTCTTATAGGATTACTAAAAAACTGTACAACTTAGAAAGATCATTTTATTTTTCCTGTAAAATATAGATAAACATATATTATTCTTAATTATTTCAGATTTTTCCCTCCACAAACTTTGGAGATGGGGGGGGGGAGACGGTATTTTTTTGACATTTTTGATTATCAGCCAAGAACTACGTGACATAAACCAAAATTAAAATCAGTTTTGCGATGTGCAAATGAAGCCCTTCCATATGATACCCCACTCGATAGCCTTACTTTGAAATTTTGATGACCCATTTCGACCCCCATTATATAAAAGGTAAAAGAAAAAAAAAAATATTTTTTATGGAATATATCGAAACATGGAATAGTTTTATTCCAAGTTTCAAATCGATTGCATCAGTGGTTCCTGAAATATATACAGGTGTGACAGACAGACAGACAGCCGAAGTCAGACCATAAGGGTTCCTTTTTTACCTTTTAGGTATGGAACCCTAAAAACTGGCTAAATAAGAGTACATTTATTTATTTAAATGTTAATTTTCCCATTGGGTGCCGGGTTAGAATTGCATTCCCCCAATCTCCTCTCGTTGGGTGTCGTAAGAGGCGACTAAACGAGAACGGGAAGACGGGCAGCAGCGTCTTTCTATTCGATTTATCTTCCACTTATACTGCGATCCCCAAGCCGCCTGCCAAGCGTGGGGATTATGGCAATCCCTCCCCTCTAAGGGCGAGGCCTTTGTTCAAGTGTGGACCTCTTTCGGCTGTTAATGATTATGATGATGAAGAAATGAGAATTAACGCTAGCTGACGTTTTTGATTGCGGCAGTAACTCTAAGTAATATCGAGCATGCGTCTAGTATGGGTGTGGGCGATATGGAAACAATACAGTGCGCTCACGCACCGGGAGCTAGTGGAGAAAGCAGATCGCGCAGAGCGCGGAACGCTCGTCGTACCCGCGCCGCCCAACCGCCTGATGGAGTACCACCCGACGGAGCGCGATCACACCACGACCCTTCAACAAACACCACCACCCATCCCATCACCGGCATATCCTTAACCATGGGACTACACTCACTAAAGATAATGATCACAGCTCCTCGCAGTCCGTTGACAGTGTACACGTATTTTTTTTTTTAATTCTTTTTTTTTTTAATGTGAGCTTAGTTTAGTTCATAAAGTACTAGATATACGTGACGTCACCTCTCTTTATAGGTGCTGTCAGAATAACAGCGCTACCTTATAGTTTTTATGGCGCAGCAAAATCCTGTGACTGAGCCTTTTTGGCACCGCACAGTTTTTTGTAAACTATTAGCTTAGATATTCTTAGTTTTGTTTCAAGTTGTGTTGTGTCGAATAAATGTTTTTCTTCTTCTAAATTGTAGCGAGTAATTGGCATCGATCTATTGTATGTATTGGATTAATTATCATGAACTAAATGAAATGCAAAACACGAATACATTTTTGTATGCCCAAAAGTAGACACACACACACTCTAAATAGTTTTTATCTAAAAGGTTAGAAAAATATGTAAAATAGTAATAACAAAATCTTGACGATAAGGAAAGTCGAAGCGACTGGCGTGCAATTGGAGAGGCCTATGTCCAGCAGTGGACGAGCTATGAAAGTTAAAGACGAGACGCGGGTACGGGAAGTGTATACAGGCGCGGTCGCAGCCAAAGATTTTGGGGGGGGTCATATTGGACAGATCGTGGGCGTGGGTTATGTATCTACATATAAATATGTATTTACAACACCTCCCCCCCCCCCTTTTTGAAGATGCCCGCTACAACCCCCACCAAAGTTTGGCTGGAGGAAGAATTAGCAAGTTGCGTTGGGATATTTTGGGAATATCTGAAATCCAAAGAGAGGGATGGATACGATAACCCTTGATTGCGACAATATGCTCTTCTTCCGAGAAGGAGACCGAAAATACCAGGCTGGTGTTGGGTTTCTCGTCCGTAAGTTCCTAATTAACAAAGTCTTAAAAGTCGATAGTGTGTCGAGGAAATAGAGGCTTTGTATGAGGAGATAGCACAAGCCATGCATACCTCCAGAAGCAAACTTCATCGTTGTTATGGCGGGACTTCAACGCGAAAGTGCGCACGTGGAATGGCGATGAGTTGGGAGTGGGGTCGTATGAGTATAAGTGGCGGGACCAAAAGGGGCCAGGGGCTGGTCCAATTCATAGAGAAGGAAGTACTCAATGCGATGAACCTTCTTCAAGAAGCGATCATCTAGGAAGTGGACGTGAATAAGCCCCAATGGTTCAACCAAAAATGAGATCGACTTCATCAATACGAACAAGAATCACATATTCAATTATGTCTCCGTGATTGGTAAGGTTTAAACTGGTAGCGATCACCGTATTGTAAGAGGAACATCGAATATCAATATCAAGCTAAGGTCTCGTCTAATGAAGTCCACGCTTCGTCCGGCATCTGCTTTAATTCTGGACCCCGAATACTCAATCGTCTAGCCCAACATATAATGCATAACTGCGGATGAGTTAAACCATTGGTTGATGTAAACTGTCCACGCAGTAGGATCCAAGCTTTTTAGGTGCCCACGCCACAAAAAGCTTCAGAAGCTCTCCGATACAAACATTAAGTTAATGGAAAACCGGATTGGGATAAGACTGCAACCTTTAGCTAATATGATGAAATATGACGAATCCAATAGACTAATTTATAAATCGCTGCTACACAACTTGCCTTCTACTAATACGACATGTACTAAGAACACAATTGAGAGAAACGAAGGCTCTCAAGTGTTTGCAAAGAATTCATATATTCGGTAAAGCCGAATGACCAAGCTGAAGATCGAAGATGCTAGTGCCATCTCATCGAAACCGGAAATATTGAGAGAGCTCGAGAAGTTTTATGGACAGTTATACACCTCGACACGGAAACCCATTTCCAGAACATCTCAGGACACCAGAGCCAAACTAACCTGATACCACACCGGGGTCAACCGTCAGCCTGTACGAGATTAGAATGGTACTGAAACAGCTTAAGAACAACAAGGCGCCAGATGACAGAATTACAACTACTGAAAGTGGGTGGAAAACCGGTAATTTTATTATTCCAGAAGTTATTTAATTCCGTCTTACGGAGGTATACGCCAGAAGAATGGCACAAGACTGTGGTGGCAATTTTCTTCAAAAAAAATGTTAAGAATTATACGCCTATATCCTCATGCCCACGCGTGCAAGCTGTTTTCGAGAGTCATTACGAAACGTCTTGACTTGAACGCAGGTTTGATGACTTCCAACTGTATTCATACGCTTTGCCAGTTTATACAGAAGACCGAGGAGTATAATCGGCCATTATGTCTAGCGTTTATGGAGTACGACAAAGCTTACGATTCAATCAAAACCTAGGCGGTAGCCAGCGAAGCCACATTGACGGTATATCAAAGGGTTGAAGTGTTTGCACAGCAACGCTACCATGTCGATCCGACTACAGAATGAGAGTATAAAAGCAATACGATTGCAGAGAGGTGTTAAGACAGGGAGACTTTATTCCTCCGAAACTGTTCACGAACGCATTGAAAGACGTTTTTAAGCTCTTGGACTGAAAAAGGGACTTGGCATCGAATTCATATCACTCACCTTCGATAATGTATTCATTATGGCGGGGTTGCTGGAGGACTCGTGCTATATGACCTCAGGAGAGTTTTCTAACAGGTTGGCCTTAAAATGAACACGGACAAGACGAAGATCATGGCTAATTAATGTCCATGTAGCACCCGTTCCGATAGTCGTTGGGAACGACACACTTGAATTTGTTAACCACTTTGTTTATCCAGTTAGATAAATCCAACTTCGACAAAGAGGTTCATCAACAACAACAACAGCAGCCGAAAAACCTTTACTGCTTAACAAAGGTCTCCCTCATAGAAGGGAGAGGTTGCCATAATCCCTCAGTACAGGTTGACCTGTACCTCAACCAACAGAAAGACATTGCTGCCCGTCTTCTTGTTTTCTCTTAGTCGCCTCTTGCGGACACCTAACGGGAAGAGATGAGAGGGTGCTATTCTTACCAACAAAAAGACAAAGAGAACAAAGAGGTTGCCAGAAAAATATTTAGAGGAGCTAAACCTTTCAGCCACTCTTCTAACATGGTTGCTCTCATCCTTGTTTTTCAAAATTATTATGATACCCTATATTTTTGATTTAATTGTTTCGGCGTTTCAAAGAAAGAAGTTAAATTTGTCGATTTGACGTGTAAGATTTTGGGATTTTGGGGGGGGTCATGACCCCTACGACCCCCCCTCTCGGACCGCCACTGAGTGTATACGAAAGTGAGTTAGGGATAGCGCGGGCGCAGGGAAGGAGAGTAACAGACCAGCAGATTTAGGTAATAATGGGTAAACCAGGTTACATAATTCTTTAAGATAAAACATAATATAGGTTAAAAACCATTGTATCAGTTATGTTACTGATTCTGAACAAATATGGTATGGTATATACTTTTTGGTTAAGGGTGTACTTAAAAAAAAAAACTTTAAAATACATTTTTAAAGTAAGAATTTAAAATAAGACCAAACGCGTAAATCCATTTTTCTAGTACCTAGTCACATTTAAATCTAGTACAAAACAATAGCTCGATGGTTAATGTGCGGTCCGGCACAGACGCCACATCATTACATGACTGCTTAATGGCTTTGCTTCCAGTGTAGCTAAGATCTCCTGCGCAACGGCCGGCATACAGGACCGTGAAAGGTGTATCTACGTAAGACTTAAGAGTGTATAATAGTTACTGACCAGCGTCAGCGGCGAGCTCAGCGACGGCCGCGCAGAATGTCTCGAAGTCCACGGTGTCCGCGGCGGGTGGTAGACAGCGGTCGGCAAGGTCTCGCGGCGCGCGCGTGACGTCACGCAGCGCGTCGACAGCGGCGGTGCGGGGTAGTCTAGCAGTACGGCCGCCGGCGGCGTCGTAAGCTCGCTTGAGCCGTAGGATGGTGTGTCCGAGCGAGTGTCGGGGGTGGGTTCTCGCGCCTCGCAGTACAGCTCGGGCGCATCGTAGAGCCGCCGGGATGTCTGTGAACGCGGGCAACCCGCGACGCTCGACCGCCTCTTGCAGTGTTGCTCGCGCACGCGATAACTCCACGTACTCGCTGCGACACGAGTTATACAACGTGAATATTTCAAGTGGGCGTGGATGACTAAACCCAAAACAATAAGGAGTTATGTTAAAGGCTGTAAAGTTTCGGGACTTTTGGATTAAAAAAAAAAATATTGTTGTTTTTAGTAAAAAAATTGTTGTATGTAGTTGATTTTAGTAAAAAAAAATACATTATTATTATTTCACCATCCGATAGTTTAGCTAAGAAGGAACAAATCATAGGAAGCAATTGAGTATGACAAAATAAAGGCAAGAGCTTATTGTTGTTTACATTTTTTTCTTATGTTACTTCCTTATTAGGGACGGGCCCGTTGGTCTAGTGGTTAGACACCCTGGCTGCTACCCGATGGGTCGTGGGTTCGATTCCCACCAAGTGTCTGGATGTTATCTGTCTATTTAAGTATATGTTTACAAAAAAAATGTAAGTATTAGTATCAGTTGTCTGGTTTCCATAGTACAGGCTCTGCCTAGTTTGGGATCGGATGACCGTGTGTGGATTGTCCCAAGATATATATATTTTTTTGGTTACTCGGGCTTTTACACCCGGACTTTGAAAAGGCTTATTATTATTGAAGGACCATAAAAAAATTAAATTAGAAAATAATGTTGTGACAACGTTGCGGGTGTTAACATGGCATTGTCACGAGCGACGTCCGCGCGTCCTTCATATCAAATAGATAAATGCAATATTTTAGCGACAGGATAATTTAATTCGAGCTACTTTTGCCCAACGTTACTAACTTAATAGTATAGTTAGCAACAAACACTGTTGACTTGTTTTACATATTATTTGTATTGTGACCCCGTGGATACCCCGTTTGAAATGCATTTGCAAGTGATTACAAAGTCAAAGTAAGGAATTAGAAATGAAATGCAACTACTTTATTTGTTAAAGGATTTGGAGTTATGGACACTGGACACAGAAGAACGAGATACATTAAGCAAAAATGCTCACTATTGCTCACTCCAAACACTATCCATACAAAGCAGTCATGCCGTAATCTCGGACCTCCTGTTGACTGTAGCGTGTTTATCGATGTCTTACCCCAAACCCAGCCTTCACACATAGTAACATGAAACGACATTCATACGTAAAACAGGGGCAACGAGTGATGTCATCTATTGAAAAAAATAATAATCGCGTTTCCACCTTTATCGACTTTGACGAATGTTACGGACGTGTCATACGCACACTAATTCTAGATAACGGAACTTAACGATCATCGGACAACATGGAGTTGTACTGCATTATCAATAGACGGGATGTACAGTACTATTAATTGCACCTAAAGTAGTTAATCGCAAAGTAATGTCCACAGCGTAAATAATAAATTACGATGAAAACGCTCTGAACACACAAACAAACAGCCGTTTGCTACTACTACTAGTCCTTTAACTGTAAATGACTGAGATTTCGTAGACTTTAGGTGGCTTCACTTATGTATTGTAGGATAAGTGTCTACTCTTATTATTTTGGTCATAAACCCCGTCTATAATATTCTTTTACTCATAAGCCCGTCTAATATTTTCTCCATACGCCTATCTATATATATTCTTTTGGTCATAAGCGCCGTCTATTTTTATTCTTTTAGTTAAAATCCCCGTAAATTTTAATTTTTTTTTACGCTCTTACGCTACGCCCTCGATTCTTATTGTTTTATTCGTCTGAGTTGTGTACTCACTGGTCGCTGATGGTCTCGCGGCCAATGGTCTGGTGCCTGGTGTAAGGCCGAAGCACCAGTAGCAGGTCGCGCGGCGCGGCGGCCAAGTGAGCGGCCTCCACGCTCGCGGCGACGGCTCGCGTCTCGCTGTCTAGCACAAACAGCAGCGCACGCGCAGCCGCCTTGGCGCGATGCTCAACCTCCATCAACTCCGTTGACCAATCTTCAACTTGCTGACAAACATAATTATTACGTTAGTTTTAATTATGTAGTCACCAATTATAAAAAAGCGGAAAAATTCTAGTTTATATTGAATTGATACACATTTTATTTGAATAAACTTTATTTATACGTAATAAGTATGGTATTTCAGCACAGGTTACGTATTGTATGATGAATCTATTTAACCTTCGATATTCTTGTCATAATGCATAATAATAATATACATTTAACGTATAACAACAATCGGGTAAGTTATATCGGGTATGTTATATGCCCAAATTGTTTTTAACACCTATAACCATTAAGAAATCTATAAACTAAACGTCGCTTGCTCAACCCTTTAACATTTTTATGTTAGGTAATTCTAAAATTTACATCACGGCCGTACTGTTAACTTGTATTGTTATCGTCGTCCGTCCTATTATCGATAAAATTTATTTGAATGTTGACATATTTTCTTACTGTAACTATGATAAAAAAATCTTAAAATCAATTCACCGAGAGTCTTTTCAATGGACTTTTTATGAGGCTATATATTTATTGAAACTTAAAATAGCTATTTCAATTATCAGTATTGTAAAAGATTAATTTCTGTGTACCTCAACGTTATTTCGATAAAACGTGTCATATCTAATTGACCAAATCTTTATATTCTTTGGCACGCACGTTGTATAATGCTATCAAACAGACACGCGCTATCAGGCTTGCCTACATCTACATATACTTATATCTATCTATATTTTATTATGATAAGTCAAAACATATTGTATCAACTGAATGGTACGACACCATATTTAGTGATTGCTTAATCTGCTTAAGATGCTAAATTGATAATCATAACGGTTTAAAAATCAACTTAATGAACTTCATTCATTCATCATACAAATCAAATCAATATTGCATTTTTGATATTATAAGGGTTGCAGCTGAAAACCAGCATTACAGGCCGAGTATGTCTTTAGGTATATATTTTATGGTAAGACTATTGTTGTATTCATATATACATACCTAGTAATATTCCAGTTACGAACAAAAACATGTCTTATTCTTATTCTTCAATTGAATTGAATCTCTTATTTTTGATTATGATCTATGAATATTACTAGTATAAATATGTAAATTGTCAAATGTGTTCCAGTTACTCTTGCCTTATAAAGTTACCCGAAACGCCAATGAGCGATGTTATAATTAATTGTAATGAATATTTATAAGTCACCTACACATTTCTATAGTACTTCACTATCTCATGTTTAAATATTTGTTGATGTCTTTTTCAATTTGCAAGTTGATAACGTCTGTAAAGTAACTGAAATTGTAAACATGCATTAATAAATAACGCTGCATATTAATAACGCTGTTATGTTTTAGGTACACACAATATGAGTAAAAACTTTATAATTAAATTACAGCGGACAGACCGCGAACAAAATAAACTCGTGCTCTATGCGTGTAGCGTGTACTACTATGATAGTAACAATCAACACTAATACAGCGCACTATTGCAATGAATGCTTATTGTCAGGGGCGTAGCTACCGCCGTATCAGACGTATCCATAATATGGGGCCCCAGGCTACGTAGGCCCCAAATTACACATGTGTAAGCAAAAACTAGTAAAATGTTATCCACAATCTCACTTAAACTCTTACGCCTGTACCTTCATTTGGGCCCCCAAACAAATTTTGATAAAAGGCCCGTCTCGGGCAAGCTATGCCACTGCTTATTGTATTAGTATACATACGACCCATGTATACTTCACTGACTATGCATACAGCACTAACCAAAACTTTACGACCACGTATAACAATAACCCCCTTGTTTTATTAATATATTATACTGGAATTGTTTTCCACGACATCCATGGAGCAGAAGGTAGAACCAGATCCAGTGGACAATAAAGAAGTCACAAATGATATACTTAATGGTTATAAAAGAATTTTAATGCTTAGTGTTTTATTTTTTATTTAACTTAGCGACGAGACAAACAAGGAGTTTGCCTGACGGTAAGCGACTTGCCAGCCTATAGCGCTGTGCAGCTGTTGCACAGCGCTGGAAAAATATCCGCAAATTCTGTCAACTTCATATAAGTATGTTATTTTAAATTTAAATTCACACATAAAATTATTTGTTATTAAGTACTATACATTGCTATGTACCTATATAATTTATGGGTATTTACAATTTACGCACCCGTTTTGTTTACGGCCTCCGGAAATATGACCATATTTGGAAAAATGTTGGAACTGTGGATGGTATTTCATCTATGGCTGTTTTCCGGATAAGAATTAAACATAATTTTCAATGTAACTTAAATGCTTTTATTTTTTTCTGTATAACGTGTCCCAAAATTCAACGATAAGCAGGTACTAGAGGGTCGACCAGCTCATGAAACTACTCTACTCGTGAAAAAAAAAATCTCAATATTTTTTTTATTTACATATATAAAATACTGGGATTTTTAAGGGTTGTAGTGGATAGCAGTGCTACTTAGGTTACCAATACAAAAAAAAAACGAAATAATTGAAAAATTCTGGTCATGGTAGATAAAAATATCTTAAGGGGTGCGAATTTTCGAAGAATTTTAATTTGTTTGGTACTATAAAAAAATGAGTAGTAGGTATTTTTTTTTTCTGATATTTTTCTGGAGTAGTCATGTGTAGGTCCACCCCCTAGTGCCAGCTTATCGTTGAATTTGGGACACGTTGTATAAGCATTTGATTTTGTCCTCACTCACATTATGATAACATTTATTTTTATTTAAAGGTGCTAATAGAAGACTCAAGAGTTAAGCTTGCATCAGTACATCAAAATAGAGGTACGTATATAAAACTGCACTTCATACACTGCTGCTGGTAAATGGTCCACCAAAATATTGGTAATTCTTAGATAGTTCGAGTATTATTTTTTTTTCAATTATTTTGTTGTCCTAATGTTAGCCGTGCAAGTCGCAACCGCAACCGGCAAAAAGCTAATAAATAAGTTAGTGTGCCATCCTTAATTGCCTCGCCGCTTTCCATCAAGTGGGACTGCAGTCAAGGACTAGCTTATATTGAAATGAATACTAACATGGTCCGCTGTCCGTTGAAAACATGGACGTTTACATGAGCTTTAAAGGTGCTAGTGACTTACCGGATTGAAGTATGTGATCCCCATCTTCTTCAGCATCGGGATGGCTATGTCCGATCTCCAAGTAGTTGGGTTACAGGAACCGCCCAAGAACACCTCGCAGGGCGGCGGTGACGCCTCGCTGCCTGCGCAACATTATACGTCAACCACTGCCATTAATTAATTAGCAGCACTGAGATGAGAGAGATCCCTATGCAATATATCATGTTGTTAATTAATCTTAATGTGTTGATTTTGTAACCCACATAGATTAAAGTGAGCTCATATTATCAATATATTTTACACAGCTTATCACGTGTTCAAAAGCGAGACCCACGCGTTTCAATGTAACAAACACCATGTCTAACGTATGGTACGTCATACTATGAATAATCAAAACTTGAACATATTTGTTTGAAGACTATCCATTGCCATTAGGGTTGTGTTGCGAAACATTAAACACATAAACAATGAGTACAATATTAAATAGTTCATCATTGTGGAGCTTGCGCAAAATAGGGTCAGTTGACTCTGTTCCTAGATGGACTCGAGACACGCAAAAGAACTACTATTAATTGCTCAATTGTACTGTACTGCGTGTTGGACACGCAACAAATGAACTCGAACCACTCAGGAGTATTAGCCTTCCTCGCCTATTTAAATCGATAACTTATGTTTAATGGATCAAGTTTTGAATTGAAAATGTTAGTGGACAACTCTAGCAGAGCGACGAATTTCCGAAACCTTGGCTGGAACGATTATCCGCGATACAAAGACGCATGCCAAAAATGGTGATAATCGATTAATATGCAAATGTAATGCATAGACACTGAACAGTAATGCAAAATTCTATTCGTAGTATTAGGTACTACATGCACGTACATACGCAGTTTGGATTAGTAAGCACCATAGCAATGCGAAACGAGTATCGGAGTGGGATCGAGCGGCTTCGACCGGCTCGTTCAACTAGCTGTACTCTTCGGCAATGATTGATGTACATTCGATCGACTGCGCTGCGTGGGTCGCACCATGTAGGTCGAACACCATACTACACATATTAAGACACCTACATAATATGTAGATGTGTATGTATACGAGTACTGCTTACTATGTATGGACATTATTTATATTATGTTTACTAATACTATTCATACCAAATAGGTTAATTGTAAGTCAATTTTACTGTTGTTCTTTAGAAAGTACTTTTAAGGGAACGATACGCACAGCTATAATATATTCATTCATAGTAACACTGCAGTTTCTAAAACGTGGCCAACCACCACATCAATCCAATTCGGGATCTTCGTCCAATGCCAAAACGAAAACGTAAACACAACGCCAGATCAACAAACGCACTGAACATCGCCTGCCTCCCCGCCCGCACATAGACTTGAATAGAATGTCCCTGAATTGTCACAAATCCGACTTGAATATAAACACACGGTAAACATCAAAATCCATTGTGGGTAAAAAATATTTCCTATTCTCATTCCTCTTGTTTACGTCACTCAACTAGATACAAAACGAGATATACACAATAACAGTAGGTGTTAAGGCCCTCCTAGGCTTAATTAAGCCTAGGAGGGCTATAAAGAACCTGTTACTGTAAATTAGACTATTTTAATTGAACAAACACAAAATAAGAAGATAGGAAACGCACAGGGCACTATCATCGTGGTCGGCGGCATGTCTGCGGATGTATCGTGCGGCGCCGGCGCATGCACGCTGTCCACCCGCGAACGGTCGACGGCCAACTGACTGACTGGCAGCCGGCACTCACATGCTCAACTACTAGCCAATTCCGCATTTTAAATATTCCGTTATTTCTATAACTCTAAAGTCATGGTGCTGGTCTGGTGTTGATAGCATACAGCCATAGATAAATCAGGTATGTTTTGAACCCATCTGTGAAAGATGTGTCGTCACGATCAGACCGGACGTAAAGAAGTCCATGTATTCCAAGTATCAAATTTAAAATCTAATTATAAGGAGAAACCTTTAGTTCATATGGCCAATAACTTCATTTTAATAAATGAAAAGTTATTGGCAAGGTTAAAATGTTTACGTATGATGAATATTTTTAAACCAAATTATGGCAACGGCAAAAATAAAAATATTACTATTGTTTTTTGCTTTGGAGATTTTATTAAACACAGCACAACAATACTTCCTTGAGATAAGGAAGCAGACACACTATCGTTTGTTGACGTTACGTGTACAGTTGTATTGCGTATTTGTCATCTCGTGTTTTCCTCGTGTTAAGCCGCCGAAATCGTGGGCGCCTACTACGATTAAGCGCATCTCGGGACGCACTTCCGTACTCTGTATAAAGTAAGTGCGGAAGAGCCAAGAAGGCCACGCATGTTATTTACCTAGCAATATGCATTCCTTATAAGCACGTGTGTAAACAAAGATCCTACTATGTAAATTATTTTTTGCAGTATATCTCAATGCTAAGTGTACACAAGTGTCAGCAAATAGGTAGGTCCTAGTGCACGAGACCGTTCAGGCAGGTTCTGCCCGTAAAGCAGCAGTGCGTTAACGATGCTCGGTACCGATGTGAAGGGCACAATACAGTTGGACAGGCTTTTTAATTAATGTCTCCAGTAATAGCGCAATCGTCAGTACAAGTACAATAGAGTTGTCAAAGTGCTGAAGTATCGCTTACTAGCATGCGAACACCCCGAGTGATTGTATTATCACTATCCCATTTACAATGCGCTGAAAGCGCAAGTAATATTTGTTTATTTTAAAACAAAGCCAGAGACAATGAATAGCTGTCTCTAATATTATACATTATGTAGGAAGTAAGATGCTTCATGAGATTGACGCAAATCCGTTTATCATCATCTGTACATGTGTGCAAAATAAGCACTTATTAGCGTACGATGACTGAAGTACAGGGCGATCACATTAATAGCAGAACAATTACAAACATAGATATACACAGTAAGCGATGACCACATATCCGACGAATGTGCCAGTTCTTATTTGTTATTACAAGGATGAAATTGCTGCACATTACTACTGTCGTAATAAGTTCCAGTGTGTTATCTATCCAACATTATAAATTAATAGGTAGCTTTTCTTAGCCGCTTTCGATAGTACACTGTACACCGTGTAATTTTGAATGTTGTTATTTTGTTGTCTTTCTACATATTAAAATTCATAAAAAATATTAAAGCTTATTAAATAGATTTGGGACCATATTACCTACTTTAACTGCTAACGTCGTTGTTAAAATACCATTATGAGAAAGTCAATTCGTGGATAAAGTTGTGAAGGTAATCACGGGGACTTCAGGTAGGTATACATATTTATTTTTGAACTAGCTGACCCACGCAGCTCCGCCTGCGCTATTTTTACGTTAACTAAACTTTGAATAACAGACATTCGCATCGAATACATAACCTCATTTTTTATAGTCGGTTAAAAACTGGGACCCACTTTTTACTTGCTCTCCGAAGCACGGACCCGTTTAGTTCAAATGGCGTTAAACGGTCACCCATCTATTTAATGACCTTACCTAACGTTGCTTAACCCGATCGATTACAAAACCTTGATAACAACTCTCTATGAGTGTTCCCTTACTAATATTTATTATATTTTATAGAAAAATTGATAAAATCGGACCAAGCGTATAACCAAGTACCCGTTTTGACTTTAATCCCCTCTCCCAAAAGAACCGTGCTAGATTACGGGACAAAAAGTATCCTATGTCCTACCTCGTAGTAAGATCTCAAATCATGCCAAGTTTCATTTGAATCCATTCAGTAGTTTCGGCGTGATGCTCAGCCGTGATACAGACAGACAGACAGACAGACAGACAGACAAAAATTAAAAAAATTACATTTTCAGCCTCAGTATCGGTTATAGAATGCCCTCCAAATATAATTTTCAAAATATCTTCAATGTACAGAATTGGACCTGTTACAGTTTTATTATAAGTATAGATTAGTACCGTGCGAAACTTTTAGTCATCCACCATATTTCATTATGTTTCATCACGGGATGATCGACCTTCCGCAACACTGAGTTTCAGTGTCGTCGGAAGTCGCCGACACAGAGGAATATGGTGAATTAACGAGCACACGTCTCACACCGGATTTCACAGTAAAGTTGTTTTATATAAAACGTCGGAAAACGGAAGGTCAGCGCAGTGTGAATTATAAACATGGAATTTCTTACCGTTCACATGTTTACAAATGCTGTCCTTATCTTTGAGCTCCTTGTCTACGTTCCATTGTGGCGACTCCGGTTTGTTCGAAGTCCTGCGAATGAAAACTGAAATTAGAAACAAAATATGTTCGATGTTAAGTGAATTCATGTTTGTTTGTAGGCAACGTCTATCGCTAAGTAAGTAAAATATTACGTTGGCATCAAACAGGTATGTCCTGTTTGGTCTGAACCACAACAAAATAGGTAGGTACTTGGATGATGACATATCTTTCAAGAAAGGGCGAAATTATAAGCTGTCATTGATGTGATTCAGTGCATGACAAATGTCTTATTGTTCGGCATTCAAGGGTCAACGCACGCGTCAGTAGTATAGTCAAAGCGGTCCTCGTCTTGAGAGCGAGCGGCGAAAAGGCTTGTGATCATTTTTACGTCATCAGTAAAATTAACTTGATTCATGTTGTGGTCAGTGCGGACATTGCGGACAATGAGGACATTACTAGTAACTATAATTATATCATTGGAGGTATGGCCGAGAACGTTTAGTTTGAAATTACAAGCTGCAATACCTATCGTTTCGTTTAGTGTGGGAACTATTGGAATTTTGTAGAAATATATAAAACATCAAATATGTAATACTAGTTTCTCCTTACAACGTGAAGTCCTCCTTCCTTTTGGAACAAATTATAGACAGGAAAGTGTATAGGGGTTAGACCAACATTTTCTGATGTTATAAGTCATCGATATACTATCTAAACTAGATAGGTATTCATTAACAAAATGACATTAGTATATCGATGTTTTAAGTATGCCAAATTACGTTTAAAAATCGTGATACTTCTTATACTTTCAATGTTTTAAGATAAGAAACTCAGACGAGATGTCTAGAACGTTACAAGGCGGAAGGAAATATAGGTCAGAGACGGTAATTAGAAGTGAACTGACTAATGTCTGACTAATTCCGCACCAACTGTTTACCAGCCGTCAAAGGGCTGTTGGAACGATGACTAAAATGCTATTCCAGTGAATTCTGAAGACAACTCGCGAGCCTATACATATATATATAAACAGTTCAAATGTAAACGTACTTTAAACGATAAACTATAATATGAAAATTTAATTAAACTTGAATGAAACGTAAAATGAGTAATTAGGCCTGCTGCTTACACGATACCAAAATCTAAAAAAGCTTCAACAACATTCACGAGAACTTAACTAAGATTGTGAATAGCAACATATGTCTATAGTTTTAAGATGGGTTGTAAATAAGAGTTGGTATACTTACTGCCTGGTTTGCCTCGAACAACGTCGCAATTCGGCGGCGAACACGCAGAATTCACCGAATGTGAGAGTGAGCGACTTGCGGCGGGCGCACTGCCGCGCGCATACCAGCATCTCGAATACTAAAACAACAACAACTTAATTAGTTAATCAAATAGTAAACTGAAGTATAAGTTCTTACTGACAAATACGGAGGAGCGTTCTGGTATTTTGCCAGGGTGGTAAAATGTAGCTGTGCAATCTGCAACAGATATCTTATCTGTTATCAGTGCAGACAGACCTTAGGATGTAGCTACAAGTTCTACTACTAGTAGTACTACTTCGTGATAGGGAAAACGCGTCATATTGTAAGTTGATGCAACAAGTTTAAGTAAATTAAATGAATCAATCTAAAGTAGTGAGTGATACTTTTGTCCTTAAGTATATAAACACGTTCGCTACGTACGTATAGTTAGTAGTTAGTTACTCATGTGCTTATAGTTTAATCAATATGTACAGGCGTGAATAATATCTTTTATCATTCCATGTACGCGCATAGTACACATTTAACATAAAAAAATTAATGGTACTTCTAATGATAAATCAACAGTCACATAAAATTCTTGTTATAACTAAAAATCTACTTAGAAACTTGAAATGACTCACTAATGTGTTCATCGTTTACATATAAAATTATGTTTGGTCCTGAGTGTCGAAAATTATACAAATCCGGGTAGGTATTGTGATATCAATAATTCTAAAACGAATCGAATGTCAGCCATTTTCACAGCAGGTTAACGGCCCACGCGCAGGCCTTCATAATTACAACAGAATTTTACCTTGATAGTCGATTGAACTACATAATGGTATCCATAATCAATTAGAGCAATCGAAATATTTTATTGGGTAGCTTGTGCTTGTGGGAGAAATTAAATCAGTGACAAGCTTCAGAGATAAAACAGTCAATGAAGAATAGCTAGCATGGCCACTGCCCTAAATCGATTTGTTGAGCTAAGTAGTTCAGTATAGTTACTTACTAAGTTTTATGAAACCTAATAGTCATTGATACAAAATAATTTAGCAACCATATCCAACAAGGGCCCTGTAAATTAGGTTAACATTACAAACGTTAACTAACTTAAAAAATTTAAAATCGTTACGAGTCATTTACACGAACACTGGAGTTGCATTTTAGATACAAAATGAAAGGGCGGGCGGAGGCCGGAAGCGCAGCATTATTGGACGTCCGATATGTGAAATGATACATTTTAAATCAATCACTTAATTTTTCTAAACTAATAAAACTGTTTGTTATACCTAACACCAAACAGTTAGGACACAGTATAAATAATATGTGCGAATGTGGGTAATTGCAAACTGATGACTAGACTATTAGTTTATTTTGGTTGTCTGGAAGAAATCGCTATTAGCGATAAGGCCGCCATTTGTACCTAATTTAAGTTATTTTTTAAGGTTTCTGTATGTTTTACTTACTTTGGTGTGCAAATAAAGAGTATTCTATTCTATTATTTGAACCAAATATAATATTACCAACGAAGACATTAATTACATATACAAATTAACTTTTTATGTAATGCGTAAATTTTGCATACGTATAGATTGCTGAAAAATAAAGTTGTCTTTATTTTTGGTTTTCCCACCCCACCCTGGTACAAGAATGTTATCAAAATAAATTCACATGAAAGTATCCACAACAAGCGCATTGATCGTGGACAACGCCCGCGGCGTTCGCCGCTTGACGAGGTCGCTCGGGATGACCGCGCGTGGCCTCACCTGCCCCTATCGACATATTTTAGTATACCGATGCCTGCCCGATCACTGCACTGCCGCCGTGCGCATTTTCCGTAATTTTGTGGTGGTTAATCAAGTAAACTCAAAAAAATAATATTTTATTTTAATTTTTCAATATGATCTATTTAATAGCGATACTGATTACGTAACAAAAATATACTACGCATTGCACGCTACATTACGACCGGATAAATTGTTCCTGAAGAAACATGAATGATATTACTATGTAGACGATAATGTGATCATAACCTACCTAGGTCATTTTACCGACTTCGATTGTTTAATCTTTATGTATGAAAATATCACTAAAAAGTATTAAATAATTTAAATATTATTGAGGTTGGTGTTAGCGTATCTACTGTGTATATTTAGCAACACAATAGTTTTGTATAAGTGGGGTGTTAACCAGGTAGACGTCCTAAATAGGTATGACTTTACTGGAACGTCGAAGTGATGAAATACTCGCAAAATGTAATTGACGGGAGCAAGCAGAAATCCAAAAGGCGTTATTCGTTTTGATGTCAAAAGGTCACGTCCCACTTTTAGATAAAGACGGAGTGTTTAATTATTTTAAAATACAAGGGATCCCGGTGATTTGACGCACTGGAGTAAAAACTGTATGGCGGCGGAGTATCAAACGAATTGCGAAGTTCACGACGACATGAACTCATTCGGTTGCAGTTGGTCATCATCAGTGAGCAATAGAGGTGAGATCACACTCGGACGCGTACACCTGACATAATAACAATAGCGGATATCTAGCGGTAATTGGACACGTAGGCTGTATCCTATTCCGAACGTTTAAATAAATCGATTACGCTATTGTATTCATGGGGCAATAAACCTTTGTTTACAATACGCTAATTAATTAATATAAATTATATAACACTTGTTGCGGCTGTAATTCTAACACCAGTTCGAGTTTATTATATCTATCTATATATATATATATATATATATGAAAATGATTAAAAAATAACTACATGGCTTCTAAGATCAACAAGATATATTAGTGAGTACTAATTGGTAATTTAATAAATCGTTTTATCATCCTATAAAAGTTTTGATTATGTAGACAAACCGCAATTACTGGTGTGTTTTCAGCATGGCATTTTTAGATTGTTAATCCGTTGGTTGTAAAACTACTTTAAAGTGTCATTATGGGCTTTACACACGAGTTTGCTCTACATAATAAGGAAAAAGACCGGTAACAATTGCGTTTCACTAAAAAATGTTTAGCAATTTATTGCTTTATAACTTATATTAGCAACATGTAGTTCATTAATTATTAAACAAACAGCTTTTTCAACAAATGTTTTGTTTTTCAAAGGTATTCGTAAGGAACAGTGGACGGAATTACATATACAGAATTACTATGTGGATTAAATATAGCCCACCATTCTTTTTCCAAATTTTGAGTGATTTTTGTTAAAAACTTATAGGTAAAAAAAGTAATCTATATGTAAGCATGAATAGCATACCTACATTAGTTTTGCATAGGAAATATTTTTTAGGAAAACTTGATCTATAGATCAAGTCTGTGTCATTCTATTCATCAGTCATACATTAAAATATACATAAGTGTCAAAATAAAATCGAACCAAATTTTAAACAAATTTTAAATACCCATACCTTCAAAACTATCTCAAAATTGACGCTCTATGCCTATATTTTCGCTTGTATATTTGTTCATACTTTCTTCCGGCTTATAAGTACTGTTAAATTGTGAAAATTTTGCGTAATTCACGAATAAAACAATTTACATGTAAAGTAATATATTTACTACTCCTCGAAGTATTCTCCATTACATTTTAAACACTTTTTCATTCGACACATTCAAACTATTTTTGAAAACATGAGGACCATTGGTCTAAGAGCATGTTTTTTACGAGCTGGTTGAAAGCTATCACGGACTCTTCCGGCTACGTAAATGGGGACTCTCTCTACCTCTCATCAAATCTTTAAATTTTGGGAAAATAAAGAAATCGTATGGTGCCAGGTCTGGACTATGTGCGGGATGGGTCACTAGCTCTACCTTTTTAGAAGCCAAAAATGACTTTGTCTTGGTCGCGGTGTGCGCCGAAGCATTGCCATGGTGCAATAGGATACGACTTCTTGGTCGATGTTCCCTAACTTTTTATTTTGTGCGCAATAAAGAATTGTCTATCTATCTATCAAATGGTGGTGTACCACTCAGCATTAACTGTCTTTTGCTCTTCAAGTGGGAATGTGCAGACAGGACCCGTCCGAGAGAAAAAAACGCAATCATTTTTGTGCCTACATTTTTCGCCTGTCTCAATTTTATTGGTTTGGTATTACTCGTTGGACGTCTAGGGCCTGTGATCTTAAGTAGCCTAATCCACAGACAGACAAGGTTATGTTTGAATCATGGTCATGATGATGGTGAGTGAGTGTTTTGACACGATAGCAACGGGTATCATTCGATAAGTCTATTTATAATAATTACATAATAATAAAAAACTTAGGTAAACAATAATATAAGTAAGTATAAATACCTGTTTCGTATTTCCTCAATGAAACGTTTGTTTTTTGTCTACTTTAGCAAAAAGCCAGACCACCTGACGGAGTAATAACGTAGGACTTATCAACAACATTCCAATTAAAGTTGGTAGTAGGTATTTACCAGTATTGATTAGGTAAACGTTTTCTTTAGATTATACAACTGCGTGATAGGTGTGAATTAATTAAGTACGTAATATGAGTAAATTCTTGACTAACGTCATCAATTACTCACCAAGAAGCATAAAGGTTTAACGGATACCAAGATTTCTTCTCTTGTTAGAAAAAACGATATTTAACTACATTAATGAGGACAACATTCTTGATTCTAAAATTCTTCTTCTGTTCGGAATCATCCGAAAATTTTACGAGGTTGTTTGGGTGTTAATAGTAGGGACAAATAAAAGCTAATAAACAAAGCATAGGATGTGATGAAAAATTAAAAAACTTTTTGCGCGATTGCTCCAGAAGGAGTGCTATGTTTTTAGAGTAGGTATATATGTCTGTATTTCTATTTGATTGGCAAGGCCTACAGGTACAGCCTAAATACGATTGTTTCGACAGTTAGCCATTACGAGTTTCAGTGATGGTTTGCCGATGGCTATTTTTACGTAATCATAGGGCCGGAAAAGCTGCGCCAGCAAATGTATATAGACTGCTGAAAAAAAGATTTACCGGCTGCATCAACAGCCGGTAAATATACTGCATGAAGTTAAGTGCAACGATATCTTCTAATACTCACGGCCAAGGCATTCACATTAAGTATTCAAATTCATCAGCAGAGAAGCAGGGAATATTTTTAGAGGATAACTGGTTCGAACTGGCAAAATAATGCTTTACATTGTACAATAATGTTTCAATAGCTTTTGATTTGTGACATTGATATTTTACTCTCCATACATGGCCAGCTTAAGAGCTAGGTTTTTACGTATATTAAAAATATTTATTTGTCTACAAACAGTGAACTGGTAATACGTTGAAACTGAACTAAAGGCCTGTTAATGCCTGTTCTAAATATATACAAGTACAAAAGTTTCTTCATATATTTGTATACCAATTGAAGACATTTTTTTTATTTCAAAGTTGTTTGATAACTTGTTGCCATTTTGTAGGTAGTGGCATAATCCCGTTGCTGTATAAATCTTGGGAGTTTTGATCAAAAAATGCTACAAGAAGTTTTGACTGTCCTCTCGGATGTTAACCAACACCTCGCGAAGAATTCTGAAGAGATCGTAATAGGGTACTGTACAGAATGTGGTGTCTGAATTGAATAGTAGGTCCATGTGTTAGAATATTCCATACAACAATTACATATCGAATATCTTTATTCAATATCCTTTGTCCAATCAAGTACTAGTTTATTATTATGTCCATAGCATGATACATAAAAAATATTATACTATAAACAGTTGACTTTAACGTGTGTTAGTGATAATTAAGTAATTGATCTGCTGGTTGATTGCAGTTGTTGTTAGATTTATGGTCGATAAATATACAAACAGGGCGAAGCTTAACGTGGGAAGCCCGTAAATTGTTTTACATGACAGATAGTAATCATTCGTATACAGTTGTTATGTTGTGATACGATCGCCGCCTGAACGTGTCCGCTCATCATAGTGATATATTGTTCAATAGACATAAGTGGAGAGCCTTGTTGCAACTCTGTATGAAAGACAGTCACCTACTACATATTTGTATTTGCACACGTGTCTTTTTTCATTGTATTTAAAACCACATAGTGAATTGTTTAACAACTGATCCAATCTTATTTCCATATAAATTTTAGAAGAAAGTATTAATTTTAAAATGATAAGATTGAATAAACTCTGGTAAGGTTGGTTTATATTACCATAACACAGACGTAACCAACGCATGGTGAGGCGGTCTTAAACTGACTAAAGTTTAGATAGTTAAGATGTTTTCAAAAGAACGCAATGTATTTAGTGCATAAAGAACACAGAAACTTCATCGTGTAAAGCGAATAATCATTAAGTTGCTATTAGTGAAATAGTAGTAGTAGTATACTATTATCGAATCCATGAAAATTTTACAAAGTTTAGGTATAAGTACGTACATTTTGTTTTTTGAAGCATTGAGAACAGATCGAAAATATTCAAACTAGGTAAGTCAAGAGCTTTATAATTATCCAGAGTTGTAAGGTCACACCCATAAGAAAAACCGTTACTAGAATCATTCATTGAATTATCGATTGATAACGATTAGGTCATACCAATTACACTCCGCATATTGGCGTCCTCTATATCTCTCCATTTTAATACATACATATATTGCAATGTTGATAAGTTCCCTGATAATAATTTTGAGACTGTTATTTATGTCTGGTCTGCCAAATTTCAAGGCTTATAGCTTAGAATTTTAGGCTTGTCATTTGTAATAGATATTTTTATAATAATGTAAAAAAGGCCATTGCCGGATCTTCTCAGTAGCGGCCGCGTTACGATCCGGCGGTACTTTGTTAAAAACTATTTTTGTGTAAGTGCCTCCGTGTATACAGTTAGTGTGTGTAGTTTATTCATAATAAATATATTTTGACCTTGACTCCTTCTGAAAGAGAACTAGGTGGGTACAAAGTTGGTAAACACCTTCTGCAAGCACAATATAAACAAGTAGAAATTATAAAAGCACAAAAAGCCCAACTACGAACAAACAAAAATAGGCTTAAATTACATTATACATACATAATACGTATACACATGAATACTTATGTATATATATATGTATTTCAACTCGTATCGTTAACACCTTTCATCTGATACCTATATTGGTGTTTTTTGGAAGTAAAAAAATACAAAATGGCGGTTGGCGGCCGCCGTATTAATTTTTTTTGGAGAAATATATAGGCTATGTCACTCCCACCACTAATAAGAATCTAACGACATACAAGTCACTGTCCATCACGCCGTTTAGGCTGTAGGCCGTGCCAAAGAAATATACATACATACATACTCTCGAAAAACATAACCCTCCTTCTGGCGCAATCGGGCAAAAATAACAACTCTGATATTTATCGCAATTCATCGCAACTGTTTATCAAGTCGACATGCGGAACTACAAAGTATAATTTTTATTGGCATTTATTGCAGATTAAGTACAATGACAGCATCTAGTTAAATAAATACATATCCGAGCGATAATAGAACGACAATGTCCGCAATCTTTTTATCTAGGTACGCGTGGTATATGCAAGGAACAATCAAATTATTTATAAAAATCGCAAATGTAATGTGGATGAATTAGTACAGAGCTATTCCAGTTAATCCAGCATGTGCACCAAATAAGCCAAATCCAGAATGTTAACAAAAATCTAGACGAGCCCAAACAAGAATAATACACAACGGAAGGCAGCTTTTGACGTATAGTTTGAATATAAATAAAATATTAAACAAAAAACTGACTTCGAAGTCGTTAGAATGATCTAGGTCTTCATAGTTATACATCATTCATGTTTCTTAACGAATTATTCATGTATCCGTTATTGGCTAAGATAAATCCAAAAGAAAGACGCTGCTGCTCGTCTTCCTGTTCTCGCTTAGTCGTCTTTTATGACACCCAACGAGATAGATGAGGGGATGCAATTCTAACCCGGCACCCCACGGGAAAAAAGATCTCGTAAAATAAATAATCATCGAAATCGGTTTATATTTGTAAGAGTAATTTTAGCAATTTATCATATACAAAAACTCTTTTAAGCCCAGCCATTTATTAGACAAAAGAACGGTAAGTTGATGAGATGTTGCTTAACAGATACTTTTGTATCTTGTTTATCGGTTGGAAGGATGTAGGTACCATGTTATCATAGCAGACCGTAATCACTGATCATTACAAGAAAGAAAAAAAAGCTTAGACTATTAGAATACATATGATCTAAGAAAAAAAGTTACATAATTATAATACACATTTTAGTAATCTTGATAGCCTAACCACCGATGTGGATATATTCAGTAATTCACTCGATAGATTTAAGAGATTAATTTTGGATAGAATAAACTGTTAACTTCATCTATCTATATTATCTATACATATTATAAAACAAAGTCGCTCCCGCTGTCTGTCTGTCCCTATGTATGCTTAGATCTTTAAAACTACGCAACGGATTTTGATGCGGTTTTTCTTAATAGATAGAGTGTTTCTTAAGGAAGGTTTATATGTATAATACATGCATAATATAGTAGATAAACAGTGATAATTTTAGAGGTTTCTAATGTGATGTCGTAAATAAGCACATTTTTTTGCGCTTACATTGCAAACGCTGGCTGAACCCTACGAGATAGATCAAAATAATGTACTACAGTATTGTACACGTTAACAAGGTCTAAAAAAAAGCCTGCGATGGTTATGTTTATCTCTTAAGGATAACCCACAATAAACATTTTTTATCATTTACTTTTTATGAAAAATAATGACTTATTTACGAAGCAATTTTACGCTTAGGCAATTTTCTTTTAAGCAAATCATTAATCCTTATCCAAGTAAATAAGTAAAGTAAGTATAAATACATTTGGAATTAAATTTGGAATTTTAAAGAAATGCTTTTTAAAATCATTTACTAACATTTACAATAGAAAAATATTTTTTAATAAGTAAGTAGTTAATGGATATCTAGACCAACGAGCTCATCCAACTACATGACTGATATTTTTTTTTGGGCAATATTAATTTTCTCTGTACCGGTAATATTAGGGATCATCTCATCATTCTGATTTTATTAGTCGTCAAAAGTGTAACATTATTATTATTCAGTGGTAGTTTCTTTAAATACCCGCCATGAATATTTACATACTCTTACGTCAAGTAAAAAATGACGTCACAGCTGTCAGTGAGCATTTTCCCGCCAACGTGGAAAAGTCAACTTTTGCTTTGCAATAACTATATAATTTGTGCATAATTTAACTATTTTGTTATGTGTTTTGTTCTAAGCTAGCCTAAAATCTTTATAATACGCTAAAAAAGAAAAATTGTGCAAGTTCCCCACTGAATTGTATCACGGATAGTTTGTTAAATTTGAGGTATTTTTTTAGTTATTAACCTTAGAATTTATTAACGTTGATAGTGCATTATTGAAACCAAAATATAACGAACGAACCATAGGAACGAATAGTAAGTAAAATATTTTTTATGTCAATAACCACTTCTTGACACTCTGTTATGTATGTATAGTATTTTGTTAAATATTTAAATAAAGTTTATGTACTTATATTATTAATCTTCTTCTTCTATACTTAGTATAATCTATATCTATACATATTATAAAACAAAGTCCTCCGCCGCGTCTGTCTGTCCCTATGTATGCTTAGATCTTTAAAACTACGCAACGGATTTTCATGCGATTTTTCTTAATAGATAGAGTGATTCAAGAGGAAGGTTTATTTGTATATTACATGCATAATATAGTAGAGACACATTGATAGTTATAGAGGTTTGTCGTGGTATTGTGATGTCGTAAATAAACACATTTTTTTGCGCTTACATTACAAACGCTGGCTGAACCCTACGAGATCAAAATAATGTACTACAGTATCGTACACCTTAATGGTATCTGTTTATCTCTTAGGGATAACCCACAATAACCATTTTTTATCCTTTACTTATAATAAATTGTTTTTAGCATGAATTTATCCATTCTTCAATATAACGTAAACTTCACTAATATTTACACCACTGACAAAAAAGCTGTGAACGTTGTTCATACCGCTAGGTTAAGGTTAAGCAACATAAGGCAAGTTCATTAAATAGATGGGTGAACCGATTTGTATGAAATTTAGCGTGCATATCGGGTAGGTCTGAGAATAGGTCGTAAAGTGTATTTCATGCCGCTATGTTAAGCAACATTAGGCAAGGTCATTACATAGATGGGTGTCGGCAGCGACTCCGAGGAGGGCAGTGACGGGGTTGCGAGCCCCATCCCCGTGATCACGGTGCCAGGTTTCCGGGGGCTATAATGCGCACTGAGGGGTATTTGGTGCAGATCCCACTGGAGGGCCTTATGTGGTGATGCGACAGTCGCAGGGGTTTAAGTGGGTAAGAATACCATATACCATGATTGATGAGGATATATAGAACGAAAAGAGGGTGCAAGAGAGGAGAGAGAGGGAGTAGGGATTCGAGGAGGGGGTGATGTGGTGAGGGATAGGGGGATTAAGGTGGAGCAATGGTGGAGTAAGGGGGAGCAAGGTGGGAGAAGAGAGAGGGGGGGGGGGTTCAGATAGGGGACTACTGGGAGAGGAAGAGAGGGAGTGTGACGGAGACCGAAGCGGGAGGGGGAAAGAGAGAGAGAGAAATAAATCAAGGGAGGACGGCGAAAAGGGGAGCAAAATTTAATAAAAGCGCGGGCGGAGCTGCGCGGGTCAGCTAGTTATTATTATATTATAAAACAAAGTCGCTCCCGCTGTCTGTCTGTCCCTATGTATGCTTAGATCTTTGAAACTACGCAACGGATTTTGATGCGGTTTCTTTTAATAGATAGAGTGATTCAAGAGGAAGGTTTATATATATAATACATGCATAATATAGTAGAGACACACTGATAATTTTAGAGGTTTCTAATGTGATGTCGTAAATAAACACTTTTTTTGCGCTTAAATTGCAAACGCTGGCTGAACCCTACGAGATAGATGAAAATAATGTACTACAGTATTGTATACCTTAACAAGGTCTACAAAAAAGTCTGTGATGGTATATGTTTACCTCTTAGGGATAACCCACAATAAACACTTTTTATCCTTTACTTTTTATGAGAATTAATTAACTAGAAATTAATCAATTGTTGTTAGCATGAATTTGTCCCTTCTTTAATATAACGTAAACTTAATATTTACACCAATGAAAAAATCGCTGTGAACGTTGTTCATACTGCTAGGTTAAGGTTAAGCAACATAAGGCAAGGTCATTAGATAGATGGATGAACCGATTTGTATGAAATTTTGTGTGCATATCGGGTAGGTCTGAGAATAGGTCGTAAAGTATACTTCATGCCGCTAGGTTAAGCAACGTTAGGCAAGGTGACGGCGGCGACTTTGAGGAGGACGGTGACGGGATTGCAAACCCCGTCCCCGCGATCATGGTGCCAGGTTTAAGGAGGCTATAATGCGCAGTAGAGGGATATTTGGTGCAGATCCTACTGGAGGGCCCAGGTCTCCCCTCTTATGTAGCGATGCGACAGCTGCAGGGGTTTAAGTGGGTAAGAATCCCAGATACCTTGATTGACGAGGATATATAGAACGAGAGGAGGGTGCAAGAGAGGAGAGAGACGGAGAGGGGATTCAAAGAGGGGGTGATGGGGTGAGGGATAGGGGGATTAAGATGGAGCAAGGGTGGAGTGGGGGGAAGGGGGAGGAAGGTGGGAGATGAGAGAGGGGGAGGGGTTCAGGGAGGGGATAACGGGGAGAGGAAGAGGGGAGTGTGACGGGGACCAAAGCGGGGAAGGAGAGAGAGAGCATAGAATTAGATTTTTCCTATAAGAGAGAGATAGAGTGAGAAATAAATCAAGGCAGGAGGGAGAAAAGGGGAGCAAAATGTAATAAAAGCGCGGGCGGAGCTGCGCGGGTCAGCTAGTTATTTATAAAGTAATATAATATACCCCGGTTCTAAGATGCCTATGTACTTTTTTTCCGTAGAATTTTTTGTTTTTTGTTCCTCTAAATTTTGTATTCTAATTCCTCAAATAGTTCACGTCTGTTTTATAGTTTAAAATAGTTATATAACTCTCTTCGGCACTAGAGGTCAATAATTTATATACTTATGATTACATCTATACTTTTAATAAAACTGTAACAGGTCCAATTCTGTACATTGAAGATATTTTGAAAATTATATTTGGAGGGCATTCTATAACCGATACTGAGGCCGAAAATGTAATTTTTTTAATTTTTGTCTGTCTGTCTGTATCTCGGCTGAGCATCACGCCGAAACTACTGGATGGATTGAAACGAAACTTGGCATGATTTGAGATCTTACTACGAGGTAGGACATAGGATACTTTTTATCCCGTAATCTAGCACGGTTCTTTTGGGAGAGGGGATTAAAGTCAAAATGGGTACTTGGTTATACGCTTGGTCCGATTTTATCATTTTTTCTTTATAATTATAATAAATATTTGTAAGGGTACACTCATAGACAGTTGTTAACAATGTTTGGAAATCGATCAGGTTAAGCAACGTTAGGCAAGGTCATTAAATAGATGGGTGACCGTTTAACGCCATTTGAACTAAACGTTTCCGTGCTTTGGAGGACAAGTACAAAGTGGGTCCAAGTTTTTAACCGACTTTAAAAAAGGAGGTTTTGTATTCTATGCGAATGTATATTATTGAAAGTTTAGTAAACGTAAACACAGCGCGGGCGGAGCTGCGTCAGCTAGTAAACCAATATAATTGTAAAAGACTGTTTGTTGCCAAATAAATAAAATAAAATCATTGTTCTATTATAACATTGTGTACATATTTATTGCGGCTCTAATTTTATTTAATGAAAAGTTGAGTAAGTATACTTACATCTATACTTATAATAAAACTGTAACAGGTCCAATTCAGTACATTGATATTTTGAAAATTATGTTTGGAGGGCTTTCTATAACCGATACTAAAGCCAAAAATGTATTTTATTTTTATTTTTGTCTGTCTGTCTGTATCTCGGCTGAGCATCACGCCTAAACTACTGGATGGATTGAAACGAAACTTGGCATGATTTGAGTTAATACTCCGAGGTAGGCCATAGGATACATTTTATCCCGACATTCGGCACGGTTCCCTTGGGAGAGGCGATGAAAGTTTAAATATGTACTTGGTTATACGCTTGCTCCGATTTTAACCATTTTTCATTATAATTATAATAAATATTTGTAAGGGAACACTCATAGACAGTTGTTAACAATGTTTGGAAATCGATCAGGTTAAGCAACGTTAGGTAAGGTCATTAAAATAATGGGTGACCGTTTAACGCCATTTGAACTAAACGTCTCCGTGCTTCGGAGGGCAAGTACAAAGTGGGTCCAAGTTTTTAACAGACTTTAAAAAAGGAGGTTTTGTATTCCATGCGAATGTATTATTATTGAAAGTTTACGTAAACACAGCGCGGGCGGAGCTGCGTGGGTCAGCTAGTTGTAAAATAAAAAAGCCGACTAAATAAAATGAATTTATAATAAACAGCATAAAATACTTGAATTACAATAAGAACTATCCAAACTAAACAATTCAAATCTGTCTATTAGTTTTGGGCTCTACGATGCTTCTACAGACACAGAAATAAGCATTAAACTTATAAAACCTCTTATTTTTGCGTAGTAAGGGTTAAAACCGTTTAGGTAATACCAATCGCAGTGTTAGACATTCTAATCCGTTGAGTACCGCGCGGCGGGGTTGCGACCCCCGGCCCCGTGTCTGTTTCCCGGGGAGTCCAATGCGCCCCCCGGTGGCGGGTTCAAAGGCAAGGCACAGAGGGACTCCTGGTGCAGATCCCAGAATCCCACATATTCCGATTGACCCGCAAAGGTCCCAGGGACCTATTGCAGGATTCCACCGCAGGACAAAAAAAAAAGATGTGACCACAAAGAATCGGTTTTTCTATGTCTTTTTACTTTCGTACATGTGTAACACAAGCACATAATTTATTTAGAAACGTTCATTTATGGATTGTTTATTTTTTGTTTTGTATATAAATACCGCACACGAGTGTAGCTACTAAACTACTGAGTCAGAAAAATTGACAATAATATTGCGTATCATTAAGAGCGTGTGCGGCTAGACAAATGATACATTATATACATTATTAACCGACTTCAAAAAAGGAGGAGGTTCTCAATTCGTCTGTATATATATATTTTTTTTTTCTATGTATGTTCGCGCATAACTCTGGCAATTATGAACCGATTTGAAAAAATCTTTCTTCCATCCATTCTTTAATCCGTTAATTGGGTCCCATAAAAAAATTATTGCTTAGTAATAAGTAGTTCCTGAAAAAACAAGAATGGTGACTGCGCACTGAGAGCTGCAAGAAAGCCTATATAGATGACGTTTTAGTCGCTCGGACTCGCTCGGTCGGACAAAAATGGTCATAACTCTGGCAAATATTTACCAATTTCAATGATTCTTTTTTTATTCGAAAGAAGAAACCACTGTATTGAATCTGTATGAATTTTATTACAACCGGATAAGAACTTCCTGGAGGACCATGAACGATGTGGAGGAATTTATCTGGTAAAAACCATAAAACTGATGTTCTCCATTACATTGCTCTGACAATTATGTACCGATTTCGATGATTCTTTTTTTATTCGAGAGAGTAAACTACTATGATGTTTCCATGCAAATTTCATTACGACCGGATATTTTTTTCTGAAGAAACATGAATTATGTAAAACTATGTAGACGATAATGTGATCATAACCTACCTAGATAATTTTACGGTTTTCGATGGTTCAATCTTTTTATATGAAAATATCACTAAAATGTTTAAAATAAAATCTTTAAAAAAAAAAATTGAACCGACTTCAATATCACTGAAAAGTATAAAATAATTTAAATATTATTGAAGTTGGTGCCAAATATACACAGCAGGTACGCTAACACCAACTTCAATAATATTTAAATTATTTTATACTTTTCAGTGATATTGAAGTCGGTTCATTTTTTTTTAAAAGATTTTATTTTTCACACCACCTGCTCGATAATGTCACATTACATATCATAGAAAGATGACATAAAGTGCCTTATTATATCCCTATAGTCTAGCCGGGTAATAATGTTGTACTAAACTTCCATTGGGTAATAATGTGATTTGAATTTCGAACGTGAAACGAAAATTCCTCAACACTTTTGCCACAGGTATATATTACTACTCTAAGCAGAGAACTGCACCAAAAACAAAACATTTGAAAATCGAACGGAGCGCGACGAGCACAATCCAGTGTTCTAGAAAAGAAAATGACAATAGATGATAACGCGGCAAATTACTATGTTGATATTATTGACGGTCTCGTTGGTCTAGTGGTTAGACACCCTGGCCGCTACCCAATAGGTCGTTCGATTCCCACCAAGTGTCTGGGTGTTATTTAACTGGTTTCCATAGTACAGGCTCTGCCTAGTTTGGGATCAGATTACCGTGTGTGGATTGTCCCAAAATATTGTTATTATTTTAATTCTAGCAATATTTGTATTTTCTTACCTCGCAGTAGGTGTGAAAAGTAGTGTATTCACCTGGGGGATAAAGGTGCCTTTGTCTTGGGCGAGCTTAAATCCCTCGCTGTACTCAGGATTCTAGTATTAACTCCCTCGCTACGGTCGGGAGTTAACTGTATACTCCCTCGCTGCGCTCGGGAGTTGCTAGAATCCTTCGTTATGCTCGCGATTCAATTAAACGCCCGCGACATAAGACACTACTTTATCGCCTTGGTGCACAAACTACTAATACACATACATATTCGGTTAATTAATGATACGATGACGTTTTATTAACTTTTTTAATTACTCAATTAAACACTGATTAATGAATCTATGTTTTTGAAATTTGACCCCCACAGGTCCCGAGGACCTATTGAAGTTTTCCCCCACAAGATTTAAAAAAAGTGTCAAGACATTCAGCCGCATAGCATTGTGTAAGTAACTTTAACACGGGACCACGGTCCCGTGTTAAAGGCACTGTAACTGTTGAAATTAATAGACTAGAAATTTAATTACATATAACTAGATAACGCGGCAAATTACTATGTTGATATTATTGACGGTCTCGTTGGTCTAGTGGTTAGACACCCTGGCCGCTACCCAATAGGTCGTTCGATTCCCACCAAGTGTCTGGGTGTTATTTAACTGGTTTCCATAGTACAGGCTCTGCCTAGTTTGGGATCAGATTACCGTGTGTGGATTGTCCCAAAATATTGTTATTATTTTAATTCTAGCAATATTTGTATTTTCTTACCTCGCAGTAGGTGTGAAAAGTAGTGTATTCACCTGGGGGATAAAGGTGCCTTTGTCTTGGGCGAGCTTAAATCCCTCGCTGTACTCAGGATTCTAGTATTAACTCCCTCGCTACGGTCGGGAGTTAACTGTATACTCCCTCGCTGCGCTCGGGAGTTGCTAGAATCCTTCGTTATGCTCGCGATTCAATTAAACGCCCGCGACATAAGACACTACTTTATCGCCTTGGTGCACAAACTACTAATACACATACATATTCGGTTAATTAATGATACGATGACGTTTTATTAACTTTTTTAATTACTCAATTAAACACTGATTAATGAATCTATGTTTTTGAAATTTGACCCCCACAGGTCCCGAGGACCTATTGAAGTTTTCCCCCACAAGATTTAAAAAAAGTGTCAAGACATTCAGCCGCATAGCATTGTGTAAGTAACTTTAACACGGGACCACGGTCCCGTGTTAAAGGCACTGTAACTGTTGAAATTAATAGACTAGAAATTTAATTACATATAACTATATTTCAAGTGACGAATAGATTTACGTACGATTAGTGGAGTCCCGTGTAACATTTTGCCGCTCAAACTAGTGCGGTGATTTGTCATACCTACTCTAAATTGTTATTATTATCATTAGGCGGAAGACTTGCACTGCTGAACATATGCTTTCCCCTTGAAACGCCACAATGAACGACAGTTAGCTATTTGCCAACTGTTTACAACTTTATTAATTCTAGACTATCAAAATATAATGAGTATTTACGGGCACTAAGGTATGTATATATTTCTATAATTTGTAGATATGCTGGTAATGTTAAAGGGTTAATTTATGTATTTGTTTATATTTTATCTGACTTGAAAGACGGTCAACTGCCGCATTATTTATTAATAAACGTATGTTAGTAAAGAAATTCAAGTATTTATGTATAACGCGTGTTTAATTAACAAACAACTTTTCCAAGGGGAGTGCATGAGTCATATAATAAATGAGAGTGATATCTTACCCTGCGTCTTAGTTGGGTATAGTTCGATGTCGTTGAAGAGGCTTTGTACGCGGTCGGCGGAGGCGGGCTGGTCGGATGGCCCCACCCTGCACTCCCATGCACTCGCTACCTCCCTGCAAAAAAGGTATAATATTAACAAACAAATTACTAATAGCCACAAATTATTGAGATATTGGGTGGGCGGAAAGAGCTTCCTCGAAAAGCGTTAGCACTTGCAAGTTCATTCTGCGCACCCTGGATTATCACCCTTAGATGATCCTGCTGATTGACCAATCTTACCATAGTGATATTATGTATGAATAACCTCGTCGTATTTATGTCGACACAAAAAAAATTAGATTTATTTAATGACAAATTTATTTTAGCGTTGCATAAGTTAATGATTAGTTAGTATAAGATACGGGATACCCACCTATGTCTTACCACTAGTCCCATTTTGCAAGTTATTATCATATATTACACTTATTAAAAGACCCATAAACCGATTTAAACACCTTAAAAGTACACGAACTCGAGAGAATTACAATAACAAAAATAAAATCAGAACATGCGTCCTGCTGCGATTTCAAACATTGGCGTTAACTGAAAAACAAAGATAAGGCGGCCGTATAAATATTGTTAGATACCTAACACAACACGTAATCAGAGACGTCAGTCATTCATGTTGCTTGTACCAACGACTTTATACTATGCGTGTATCGTGATTAATGTTAGCTGGACACTGCAATCCCCATCGAAGGCAATGACAGCCATCTTTCTTATATGTACCTATGTACAACGTATTGTATCTGTATAATCTACAGACGATGTGTCATACGTGTAGGTATTATTAGGTACTCGGTTCTCAGATGTTTCTTTACATTAAGCAATAAATAAAAAGTCAGTCGTGACGAGTTAATCATTCGTGGGATATACACCTTTCGTGTAGGTACTGATACGTAGTTGATAACGATGAAGGAATGAGCCTTCGAAACTCACAGTACTTAAATATCGATAGATAAAAAAAAACTATGAGTAAACCCACAGAACCTGACATCTAAGAAACTAAACTAATTTCAGATATCGATTTTATAATAGGATTAATAGATAAAATGGGTAGTCTAAGGTCATACCAAGCTGGCAATCGACGACGAACGACATTATCTTGTGTAAATGCAATAAATAGACCAAGCTAAATAAACTAGGTACTGTCTTGTATATACTTATAATAATAATGAATATCTATTATATACTTATAATAAAACTGTAACAGGCCCAATTCTGTACATTGAAGATATTTCGAAAATAATATTTGGAGGGCATCCTATAACCGATACTGAAGCCGAAAATGTATTTTAGCTTAGAGTTATTCTGAGTATTTTAGTTAATTTTTGTCAATCTGTCTGTCTGTATCATGGCCGCGCATCACGCCGAAACTACTGAATGGATTCAAATGAAACTTGGCATCATTTGAGTTGATACTACGAGGTAGGACATAGGATACTTTTTATCCCGTAATCTAGCACGGTTCTTTTGGGAGAGGGGATTAAAGTCAAAATGGGTACTTGGTTATACGCTTGGTCTAATTTTATCAAATTTTCTTTATAATTATAATAAATATTAGTAAGGGAATATAATAGAAGGGAACACTCATAGACAGTTGTTATCAATGGTTGGCAATCGTTCAGGTTAAGCAACGTTAGGTAAGGTCATTAAATAAATGGGTGACCGTTTAACGTTATTTGAACTAACGTCTCCGTGCTTCGGACGGCAAGTAAAAAGTGGCTCCCAGTTACTGTTAATAACAGACTTTAAAAAAGGAGGTTATGTATTCGATGCGAATGTAAGTATATTATTAGAAGTTTAGTTAACGTAAAAATTATTTGCTATGTAACTAGTCTCAACTTGTAAACTGAAAAAATTGTGTATATAAACCAAAAACGCAGTTCATTTACTAAACTTACCAATCGACCTTGCATAAAAAAACAATAGGGTTCGCAACTAAAAGGTCATCACTGTACCCTTTATTAAGTCACGACCATTTTTCTCAGTGACATTGTGACTATTAGCTATCTACCTTGATACTATTAATTGCTATCGATTCGTCACAGTTTCAGAACTCATTTACCTGCAGTTATTCATTGCATAATACGACAATTTCAGATTTCATAAACTTATTGTCTTAAACTGCTAAACCAATGTTGAAGTAAACAGTTGTCAAGAAAGAAATGTGTGCAATTCACACGTGGTAGAAGTGAAAAGCCTTCAAAAAATAAAAAAATACTGTCTCTTTTTCGTTTCATCGACTTTCAAATCACAACGATGCTAAAGAAGTTCTCTACCATGGCGGCCTGAAGGGAATATTTCAAGTTCTATATTTTTCTTTTTTTAATTAACCCTAGCCATACCTAACTAAATTGTTTAGATAATATTATAAGAAATGCCGTAGTCAAGTCTAACAGGTCTATCTACTTTCAAAATTATTAATACCTCTTACTTATCTCATTAACCAATCATTCTTGGAAGGAACTGTCCCTAATCTACTTAAAATATCTATAATTAAACCAATATTTAAGAAAGGTGATCAAACCTGTCCTAGTAATTATCGTCCAATAGCACTATTACCGACATTCTCAAAGATATTAGAAACCGCAATGTCTAAACGCCTTTACTCTTTCTGCGAAAAATACAATATCTTTCACGAAAGCCAAAACGGATTCCGCAAAAATAATTCGACGACTCTAGCAGTATATAGATATATACATCAGGTATTACAACAGATCAATGACAAAAAATATGCTATAGGAGTTCTTCTCGATATGAGCAAAGCCTACGACAGAGTTTCCTATAAAATTCTGCTAACCAAATTATATGGGATCGGGGTGCGCGGTATTGCACATAAATGGTTTAGCTCATATTTACAAAACCGTGTGCAGTATGTAGATATAGAACATCATAACCACCAAACAGGGAAAATAGCCAATATCAGATCACGAAAGGCCGACGTACAAAAGTCCATCCCCCAGGGGAGTGTACTGGAATGCATACTATTTCTGATCTACATTAACGATTTACCTAAAAACATAGACGCCGTGAGCGTTTTATTCGCCGACGATATCTCTATAACCTTTCCACACGACAAAACTTCTAATCTTAATATTCAACTAAAAAAATATTTATGTACAATAACTAATTGGCTAAAAGACCATAATCTTGAAATAAATTTTCAAAAAACAAAATTAATGCAATTTCGTCCTCACCAAAAACCGCCACTAAAAATTAAATTTACAAACGAAAATTATACACTAGAATGCGTAGATACATATAAATTACTCGGACTAAATATAGATACTCACATCAACTGGAAATCCCACGTCCAAAGCTTAACTGGAAAACTATCCAAGTTCACTTATGCTTTGAGGGAACTAAACAAATCCACAGACTTAAAATCCGCTATTACTGCCTACTATGCTTATGCTCACTCCTGGCTCCGTTACGGATTAATACTATGGGGTAATAGCGTAGATGTAACAAAAGTCTTTGTATTGCAAAAAAAAATGTGTGCGAATATTAACTAACATACCAGTGACGGAAAGCTGCAGACCACATTTTACAAAACTAGGGATCCTGACGCTCACATCTATGTATATCCTTGAAATAAGTCTCTTTGTGAAAAATAATTTATCTTTATTTCCAAAAAACTCAGACCACTACACCCAACCCCGTAACTTACGGAATAAGCAAAAACTAGCTTTACCATTTTCCACTTTGAAACAAGTTCACTCTGGACCTCATGCCATGGCAATAAAAACTTATAACAAACTACCTAATAACATAACAAGTATACAAGATTACAAAGAATTTAAAAACAATTTAAACCAATATTTATTACAGAAATGCTATTATAGTCTGAAAGAGTTTTTCGAAGAGAAATCTTGACGAAAATGACGGAAAAACAAAAATATATTGACGAAAATAAATGTATGAGATAACATAAATTCGATTGTGCTCTTATATTTCCAATATTGTTATTTTCAATTAATATTTTGTTCTTCTTCTATTACTATAACTAGTATTGTTACCTACTTTCTTTATTAAAATAATTCAATATAAGTTCAATATAAATATTTAATATTCTAATATAACTACAAATGCAATAATGTACCTATAATTTCCTAATAACAATAATTAATATTATATAAACTCAATTATGAATTTGCTGTGCCCTATCAGGGTTTCATGTCGCTACTATTACATACTAACATTTAACACCTTTATTGTATACATGAAAGCAATAAATACTTTGATACTTTGAAAATCTTTGTATTTAAGAATTTCTTAAATTAAAATACAACCCATAAACATAATATTAACCTTTTATAAAATTTAATAGTCTATTTATTGTACTTTGACTATACTATACTAATTATTGTATTAAAACATCCACAACCAAAACATGTGGGAAGCGGCGACACCAGCTCGTCCCGTTGTATCAGCACCGCATTTCTTCGATACGACCGCTTGTAACCGCAGGCGTAAACATAGGTTCCGGCGACTAAATATCAACAAAGAGAGTTAGATTACCTTTAAGACGACGATAAAGCCCGCCGGTACCGGTTGTTCCCACGTGAAAATAAACTGTGATACCGATAACGAGTCAACAAATACTATGCTTATATACCAGAGGGCCTAGACAAGATGCAATCGCTTCATAGCGAATCTATTTCTTTATTCGGTAACGGTGTCAATTCCCTATAACTTGCCACGTGATTTTTCGATGACTTATGTCATTCTCATACATTTTTATACTTTCTATTAGCGATAACGCTTGTAGAATGTTACATCGTCTAGGGGGGCTGACAAGAACAGACGGAAGCTGCGTTGTTTACACATGCACCGGTCTTACGGTTAATGATAAAAATAACAGCCGAAATTCCATATCTGACCTTGACCTAATCTTTACGGTCATTTTATTCGTCTATGTATATCTATCTATGTAAATAAAAAAACTACTTTTACGGATTTTATCGCGGTTTATTTATTGATTTTACTATCCCGACGTTTCGAATGCTTTGCAGCACCCATGTTCACGGGAGGACTGAAACACTGGAGATTTTGTCAGTGAAATTAAACATCTGTGTCTTACTGACAATGAAACTATGGTCAGTTTTGATGTCCAGTCCCTATTCCCTACCTGTGGTGGACTGCATTGAAATTGTAAAAAAGAAGCTAGCTGAGAAAAACATGCCAAAGGAGTATGCAGAACTATTAGGACATTGCCTAACATCGGGCTATCTATTGTGGAAGGAGCAATTCTATAAGCAAGTAGATGGGGTAGCAATGGGCTCGCCTGTATCTCCAGTAGTTGCTGACATTTTTATGGAAGACTTCGAGGAGACAGCCCTCCGAACTTCATCTGTTACTCCGAGATTCTACAAGCGGTATGTAGATGACACTTTCACAATACTACCATCTGATAAAATAACTGTATTCCTAAATCATCTTAACTCCATCAATCCAAAAATTCAATTCACAATGGAGTTGGAATCAAATAACTCACTAGCTTTCTTAGATGTATTAGTAATACGTAATCCTGATAACACCTTGGGCCATACTGTGTACAGAAAACCAACCCATACGGATAGGTACTTGAATGGTGAGTCTCACCATCACCCAACACAGTTGGCTACTGTCGGTAAATCTTTGTTTCAGAGAGCACGCGGAATCTGTGATGATGACCATCTGAGCGCTGAGCTGCAACATGTCAAGCAAGTACTGCATGACAACAAGCTCCGAGTCCCGCGCCGCCATCATAGTGAACGTGTCAAACCAGCCACTGTCGAGCGTCAGCCTGCTGTTCTACCATATGTTAGAGGGGTTACAGACAAGATTGGCTATATCTTAAAACGAGCTTCGATCAAAACTTATTTTAAGCCACCAAGGAAGATTAGTCAGTTTTTACCACCTGTCAAGTGCCATATACCTCTACAAGATGCAGGAGTTTATAAACTCGATTGTGACTGTGGGCTCTCCTACATTGGGCAAACAAAGCGTGCAATAAAAACTCGCGTTAAAGAACACATAGCTGATGTGAAACACCGACGCTGTACGAAGTCTGCAGTATGTGAACACGTTCAGGATCGTACCCACCATTATATTAGATTTGATAAACCACAAATCCTCGCAAAAGAACACCGATTCCTGCCTAGGATGATTCGTGAGGCTATTGAAATCAAAAAACATCCTAATTTCAATAGAGAAGATGGTTGGGTGTTACCACCGGCTTGGGATCCTGTGATAAATATAATTAAATCCAATATCAATCAAAACACTGCACGGCCTCAAGATACTGTAAGCTCTTACTGCGTAGATCGGACCAACAATAATAACTAAGAAGACCTGAGGGTACACCGGCATAATTGTGACATAAGGACGTTCAACATCTCAGTCCTCCCGTGACCATGGGTGCTGCAAAGCATTCGAAACGTCGGGATAGTAAAATCAATAAATAAACCGCGATAAAATCCGTAAAAGTAGTTTAATTTCAATGTGTAATATTCGCGTAAGTAAAAGACAAAATTAAATAAAAAAAAAATATATACAGACGAATTGAGAACCTCCCCCTTTTTTGAAGTCGGTTAAAAATGAATCGCCGAACTGTACGTACGCGCATAATTTCCGAACGACTGCACCAAATTGGATAATTCTTTTTTTTTTGTGTTTGTTATTGTCAGGAGGTAAATAAGTACAATTTTTTTTTAAGTTACGCTTTTTAGAAAATTACGCTGCCGGAGCTGCGTGGGACAGCTAGTATGTATATAATAATGAAAGAAACGATAGCAATGACAATGGATATTTCTGTAATCCAACCGACGATTGTGGATTGAATTTTTAATCTCCATGCGTTGGGGTTATTTTTTTTCTGTTTTATACATGAGAATATAATATTATTAATACTTATCAAAACAATCACTTACAGCCTTTCTGTGAATAATCCAACATTTTTACACTTAGTGCACGCCAGTGCTTCTGATAAAATCAATATAAAAGTATTAATTGTAAACATATCACGTGGAAATAACTTCATTATCAAATTGGATTAGTTTCGTTTGGAAATAAGAACAGGCACACGCACGTACAGTGAACAGCAAAGTGCCTACTAACTTTACGTTTATACCAAACAGCACAGTTATGAGGTAAACTGTTAGTAGTTGTTGATTCTCTGTAATTGGATGATACATGCATGACTTCTGACCCGAACGATAAGTAAATGGATGTATTTATAGTGCCCAGTAAGTAATGCTAACTAGTTTTACTACGCGATTCCCTCCGCATAGATAATAATAATATCATGAAACAATCCACATACGGTCATCTGATCCCAAACTAGTATGGTAACCAGGCAACTGATACTAATACTTATGTACTCTTTTTTTGTAAACATCCAGATACTTGGTGGGAATCGAACACACGACGACACGACGTATTGGGTAGCGGCCAGGCATCGATATTCTATTTAAGCAACAATTATATAGATACGGCCAGGGTCTAGAAAGACTAACAGTGCCGTCGGATGGATGTAAACCTTAGATAATTCTCTAAGATGTAAACATATTATAATCTCTATTATATAGAAGTTATGAACCTGGTTAAAAGTTAAAAAGGAATATCAATTAGTTTCAGGTGAAACTGGGGGAAAAGACGAGTCAGAAGCCGTTGCAATTATAAAATATCTTTAAACGAGCATGGATTTGCAGCGCTGGCGTACCGTAAACTTATTCAGTTAAATTTCAAGTCAACCTAACCTAAAATAAAAAGTATCATAGAAATGAAAATATCAAGGGGATAAACCCTTTATGTAGTGGAATTTTCAAAAACCCTTTCTTAGTGGATGATTACGTCATAAGAAGAACCTACTGTCCAAATTACAGCTTTCCAGGTAAGTTACAGCGGTTTGGCCTGTGCGTTCAAGAATCAGTCAGCCAGGACAAGTAATTTTATATACATAGATTAATAAAACAAATAAACGCACTTTCACGTAAAATCGTGTATTATTACTACAGATAGATAGATAGACAATTATTTATTGCGCACAAACAAACAGATACTAAAAGAATAAGACACAAATTAATAAAACATGCAACAATGGGCGGTCTTATCGCTAAAAGCGATCTCTTCCAGGCAACCTTTGGATGGAGAGGAAAATAAAGAAGATACAAAGAGCAGAGGGTGCGCGCACTAGATATGAATAGGTAACATTAACACAAAGACACTTAAAACACATTTGTAGTAAACTATAATAATATGTATTCTTATAAGTATAATATATAAACATACATCAAATAATACTATTATAAACATACATAAATCAGTACGTACTAATATAACAAGAAAATTACACAAATACCGATTAATTTATTCCGCCAAATAAAACTTCTTTACCAGAACCTTGAAAATTGGCAGTGACGAAGCACGCCTTATAGAAACGGGCAAGGAATTCCACAGGCGAACCGCCTGCACCGTGAAGGTTTTGTCATAGAAGGAACTGCTATGTAAGGGCATCGTAAGACAAAGGTTTTCCGAGGACTTAAGACTATAGGTGCAGATAAGAAATAGAAGTTTACTTTCTTGTTTACGTCAGTAATGTTAGGTGCATGCAACGGAGACTAACGAAAATGAGACTATATCGCCATTTAGTGGGTACAATACCAATTCCCACGAAACACTACTGATAAAAAAAACAAACCAGGAAATAAATTATTCAAACGAAAGCCAGGCAGCAAGACTTCGAACACAAGCAGCAGTCGCACATGCGACCGGTAGACCATCTCAATAACTGTACTATGTATTATAAAATAAAAGAAAATAATATAAAAAAATAATATTATTATTAAGAAAATAGGTACGGCAAATTTAACTCGTCAAATCACACCATCAAAGTATTTCATGGCGTCTCTATCGAGGTTCATGTCCGGTTTCTGAAACGATGATCAACGCAAAAATTAACAAATCAGATGTCAAAACCCTATGTTATGTGTCAATTGAGCATAAAGTATGATCAACGAATTTAATTTGATTATTTAGTCATCTAATAAAGCTATTAAATACTTCAGAATCGATATAAAATGTATGTTGGGTTTCTGGAATGCTAGCTAGGCCATGATCATAAATGATTCTGCTGTCAAAAGCTTTGTCAACTAATCGGTGCCTAATATAGGTACCTATATAGAAATTATAATAAACTTAACACTTCTTTTTTATTACACCGTTTCATATATTTTACTTTCGAGACTCTTCTTGAAATGAGTAATAAAAAATAGTCACTTTATTGAGTTCCACTTGACCATTATAACATGAGTCATAATGATTAATGACATCGTTGTAAGTCCCTTTCAATAAAACGGTCAGGTGCTGACTAACCCGTCACACAATCATTTAATTTGACATTCCAAGAAGATAACTAGTGGCTTCCTTTTCATAAAAGAGTAAATAATTATGTTTATTTTACGCAACTTTGTGACAGCACAGTTTATTGGACTACGACTCATTATTTTCTTCGGCCCCGTTATTTCTTTAGTTAAGGCTAGATACTTATAATAAACTATAACTTTATTGGCTATAGTGCCCTTAACTACTCTACATAATGTTCGATTTTGCCGCCCGAGTGTGCCAATTTATGCTGGCCCACTTAAATGTGTAGCGTAAAAAATAATGAAAATAGCCTTTATTTTTGACCGACTTCAAAAAAGGAGGAGGTTCTCAATTCGTCTGTATATATACAGGGTGGACAGTGACGAAATAAAATTGTTTTTAGGTGTGTAGAAAAATTATTGAAGTTGGTGCCAAATATACACAGCAGGTAAGCTAACACTAACTTCAATAATATTTAAATTATTTTATACTTTTCAGTGATATTGAAGTCGGTTCATTTTTTTTTAAATATTTTATTTTAAACTTTGTAGTGATATTTTCATACATAAAGATTGCACCATCGAAGACGGTAAAATGATCTAGGTAGATTATGATCACATTATCGTCTACATAGTTTTACATAATTCATATTTCTTCAGAAAAAAATATCCGGTACCACAATGCAGCTTTACATACCAACTTACATTACATAAAAACAATATAGAAAATGTTAATCCATATTAGTAGTGGACTCTTCGGCGTAGGCCCTAACATAAACCTTTCCATAAATCTCTTTCACGTGACTGTCGCATTCAGTATGATCCACATTTTTTGATCGACTGGACTGGACTGGACTCGACTCGACTCGACTCGACTCTACTCGACTGGACTCGACTCGACTGAACTCGACTCGACTGGACTCGACTCCACTGGACTCGACTCGACTGGACTGGACTCGACTCAACTGGACTCGACTCCACTGGACTCGACTCCACTGGACTCGACTCGACTCGACTCGACGGGACACTCGACTCGACTGGACTCGACTCGACTCGACTCAGCCGACTCAGCCGACTCCGCCGACTCCGCCGACTCCGCCGACTCGACCGAGAATGAAGTTTCACTTCTTCCGCGCGGAGGGACTCCACGCACGCACATTTTTTATTTTCCTCGTCCTCCTTTCTCAGAGACCACGTCTGGCAACCATACGTTAGACACGGTAATATTACTACTACGTATAACATTTTCTTTATATGTATAGCTCATATTATCTTTATATATATCGCCCTTTACGCTTTGCAATTTTACCGCAGAATACTAATAATGCGCTTGTGGTAGTATAAAACTGGCATTCATTTTTTTAATGTTCCTAGATCGGGAAAAGAACAGGTTGCTTAACCTATGCTTCAAAATTATGTTGAGTATGATATCTCGGTTGATCTTGCTAGAAATGTACTTCAGTATTTAGTAGGTAAATAAATTCATCTTTTTTCAAGTAACACAATTGGGTAGGTGAGGTTAAAAAGAACTTTTAACTAAGTATAACGGGTGTAAGGGACATCGTACCGAAAAAAAAATTATAAGATGTTAAACAATGTCCGTTACAACTAGGGTTGCCACCCGTACTTTATAATAAAGTATTGTACGTTATTTCAGGTAATTGTACTCTATACTTTATAAGAACAATAAAGTACACGAAAATACTTTATTTTTGAATAGTATTTAAAGTTATATAGATTTATCCTATAGTAAAGTAAGCGAGACGAAAGAAACAACGGGTCTCTGAATATGATAAAATACTTAATTACTTATTTACCTTAATTTACATATAGACTGTAAAGATGCTGTGTAATTGTTTAGTAGAGTACTAATTTGATTCTAACTGCATATAGTAATAAAAAATAAGGTTCTAAACATAGTAATAAAGGAAAATAAATTGTACCTACTTTATTTTGCTACTATGTACTTTTTCTTCTTACCTATAATAACCAATGTACTTTATCTGCCCCAAAAAAAGGTGGCAACCCTAGTTACAACATTACAGAAACCATTTATATGGAAAATGACAAATGACTGACTTATTAATTTTCGAGCATATAATGAATATATGCGGAATAATATTTATTTCTCAAATTACATTGCTAATTTTCTAAAATAATAATAATTAAAAGCCTATTAAATAATTGCCTATATACTGTTTTAGTGCATGAAGAATAAATAAATAAATAAATAAATAAATTTTCCACAAATAAGTAATTTATTATTTTTAAATTAAAATTATGCTTTATTATTATACCAATAATGATATTATACAAAATTTATTTTAAAAAAGTGGATTTTTTTTTGGAAATTCATGAAAAAGCCGATTAAAAATTTCAACACTAGTGTTCAGAATCATGTACTGGATCCCTGGTATCGGTTTTCGGTACGATGTCCCTTACACCCTGTATAATTCAAGAAATTCCAACCACCGATAGGTTTGACTGAATGACAAGTAGGACCGGACCATCCCACCCACTATTTCTATTGAAAGAGTTGAAAGTGTTATAATGAGATCTGTTCACGATTATCAGTGAAACTTCACTCACACGATAAGTTTCATTCCGGGTCACAGACAAAGTAACCACCTACTATGGTATGATCTATAATATGAGTATGTCAATTTTTAATATCTTTACTTGGGTTTTGTAATGTTGAATAAGTAGTATCATTTTAATATATCTCTACTGACTTGGCAATAAATTGAGAACTATCTGATATCACAATAACTAATGAAGTTTATTTATATGCGTTATGGCCCCATGAACAATTAAATATGTCTGAGATTTTAGTGTTACATTTGTTAATGCACACAAAGATATAATTCTGATGCAACAGTGTTTGTAGCAAGTTAAAATGTGTTTGTTTAGTGCTTACATACACAGTTCTGTTCTATTAAAGAAATACGTATTTCGCACGTTGATTTTATTAAGCACTTTACACATCGATTTTACAAACCGCCTTTATATACCAAGCTGAGACAAGCAAGACAAGTGGTCAAGATTATAACCATATTATAACTAAATTGACATATCTAATATAAAAAAATATAAAAAAAGCAATTAGACTGACTTCAGTAGACCTCATACTACAAATTATAAAAATAAATTTTATCTAATTTGGTTTTAGCGTCATACGTACTGTATTTAGCACCAACCTCAATAATGTTTAAATCATTTTATACATTTTAGGTAATGACATTTATAGGGAACAAATATAATGCTTTATATGTCTCGATTATAAAAAAAAACATTTATTTTAAACTAGCTGACCTGCGCAGCTTCGCTCGCGCTCTTTCACTTAGCTGAACATCATGACATGATCAAATGCATAGTTTACGATTCTATAAAGGACATACAGACATTCATTTTTTTATATATATAAATAATAATATAGAAGAGCACTTTTGAACGGTCAATCTGTTTTTTAAAGCTACCACCGGATCACAACGCGGCCTCAACTGGGAAGATCCGGCAAGAAACTCAGCGGGCTTGTCATTTTTTTCCACTTTTTTTTAAACAGTATTTGTCTTTTACAATTAGACCGTCATGTGAGATTGTAGTCAAGCTCAAATCTATCTATTATTAAAAAAAACAGCATCAGCAACAGTGTGAAAGAATCATTGAAATCGGTATGACCATTTTTTTTCTAAGAATATGCATTTCGCTAAATTATTATTCCTCCACACCATTGATGTTCCTTCAGGAACGACTTATTCGTTCGTAATATAAATCTCTATATGGGATCCTTTCAGTGGAGCGGAGTTTTGATACAAAAAATAGTTATTCAAAGTTACGTGAACATACATAAAAGAAGAAATATATACATATACACTTAAATCGATCCACCTCCGTTATTTTGAAATTGATTAAAACACATAAACGCTGAGAAAGAAAAAATATTAATATTCACTAAATACAATAAAAGCAAAACATAAAATAGATTTTGATGGTTGCTTAAAATGAATGATGAGATCAGTCTGGCAGTGACTCAACCACCAGGTTAATTATTTGCTAAAATATCAGACACAACCGGAAGACATCAAGCTTTGATTGACTGCTGTACACATTATTCATCATCGTATTGATAACGTTTACTGCGTCAACCAGAGAATTTTATGCAGTCCATAAACTACATCCACATTATTAGATACTAAGGTTACTGACAACAATCAAAAGGTCTATGTATCGACTGATGAATCGGGTTTCGTTTTAGTTGATTATAAAGAGAGTAAGTAATTAATTAATGCCTCATTGGCGCGGATTTCCCAGTATAGTAGAGTTAATCTCTAGGCACTAAACCGATTCACACATTGTGTTCCACATCGACATATCTCAATTCAGGTTCTGATTGGTTGGTTATTCATGATATTTTTATAGCATTTTACAGGCTATTTTCTAAGTGAACATAAAAGCTTAGTTGAAACTTAACCTTGTTATAAAATGTTATCGTTTTCAATCCGTTTAACTGGCCATGGAACAAAATAATGACATTAAACAATACTCATGCTGATAGTAAAACTACAAACGAAAAGCGCGTGCGACCGAGTTGAGTGCTTACAAAAATATACCATGACATCATGGTGGGTGAAGGATACAATCGCGCGGTCTCTTTCCAACACACACGATTATAAAATCCGCAAGTGCATTTAATCGATTCGTGAGTCGTGTTCGATTATGTGTATCGTTCGATTGGGAACACGACATCGATTAACGATTAAGAGATGGCTTAAACAGCAAGGCCATAAAAATGTTACGCTATTTACCATAATAAGTTAGTATCTATGAAACCAACAACAAAATGGTTACGCTCCATTTCCGGACGGATAGCGGTGTTTACGACTCCTTGTTGTTTTGGTTAACAAAGAAGTGTGAGATCATGTTTGCCAAATTAGATATTATATTAAAATGAATGGCTTGGAGTATTCGGTAGATATGTAGGTACTTAGAATTCGTTTTTGCGACGCGGGGTCACTTACATACGAAATATTTTAATATGGAAGGACATCATATTATGTGCGTAGTATGCGTAGTCATACATAATATTGGTATTTCGGTACAAATATCAAAATAAATAATGTAATTAATAGTGAAAATATCGAAATCGGTGCCAGTTGGCGATGGCTGGTGTAAGTTAATACGCCATGTTAAGGGGGTAACAACGGTAAAATTGCAAAAATAGCCTAAGTTTAAAGAGTTCGATGGATCAATCCGCTATTGCAGTGGCTATAAAAATTATATGTACTTATACCTCAGATCTTCAGCAAATAGTTTTATTGATTAGATATTGGATTAAATATAACGTTTTCAAGCAATATGTATTTAAAAAATGTACTACGTTGGATATGAATTGTGTTAGCGTTCAACATCCGTTCATCGGATAGACGTCAAACTTGGACTGTTAAAAAGCATTTAATCTATTCTACAATTTGTATTGATTACATTTCTTAATTTCATACATGATTTACAAGAAATTATAGAAAAACCATGTACGCGATGCATTTCCCCTTGCAGCGCCCCCGCGATCGCCATATATCAGTCCTTCGTGGACTGTGACGGCGAGTGGACATGCCCGATTTTTTTTTGACCATTCGGATTTAATTTAAATGATTTTAAACATATTTTTAATTAAAATATGTTAGAAATGGTATAATTATAACACTATAAATAATAGCAAATGGAATTTATACTTGTTTATTTAATTAAATATATTTTTATGTTACTATCATTTTTGTGGTTCATCATAGAGTATGCGAAAGTATCGTTGCCGTTTATAATGCCTAACTTTTAAAGCGTATCAGAGTCATATACGATCTTACTAATTTAGATCGTATTTAATACTGAGTAGGTCGACAAAATGACATACATTATGATATACTTGACAATGCCTTCTTTTTATCAAAACATGAATGGTGTTATTATTATTATCATGTTGGTTTTTTCAACTTAGCAACGAGTATAGTACCCAGGTGGTTTGCTTGGTGGTGATTGACACGCTTACCAACGGACAGTTGCTCGTCTTTTGAGATATCTGGGTTGGTTAGGTTGGAAGGGTACTTGTGTGCTATCTAGGTGGTGCCACCGCAATCTTAGATTTCTGCCGCTAAGTAACAAAACTGGTGAAACTACTGGACCGAAACGCTATAATTATAGTTTTGGATGACAGGGACAGAAAGGGAGTTTTCTATGGGTCGGTGATTCGATTACTATCAGGTAATACCTTTTTACTTAACTAAGTTGCGTAACAATAAACTCATGGTGGTGTTGGCAGAAACGAGAAAAAGTACCACCACGTTAAAATTTTAGTTACTCTAAAACCTAATGTTGTCTTTTACTTACATGAATATTACACATTGAAATCAAACTACTTTACTCTAAAACCTGTTTGCATATTAAAATCGATGTCTACTGCTCCGCGTAGTTCAAACCCCACCATCGGTACAGAACTTAAGACGAAGTTACGTTACGTACATATGACGTTACACTAAAAACTCTTCTTCTTCTTCTTTCTTCTTCTTCTACTAAATTCGTGCGTTCAAACAAACAGTACTACGGATTACTTTGGCATCCACGTATTGATTAACAACACATGCCCGTTGATTTAGTAGTTTGCTACCTTGGCCGCTACCCATAAGATCTTGGAGTCGATTCCCACACTCATGTGCATGAACATAATCTATTTGTCTTGGGTCTGGGTGGTTTTGACTTGTACATTATTATGTAAAAAAGTTAAGTATATTATCATTGTTTATATTCGATGGCCATCACGGAGTCGATCACGGAACTAATTGCCATAATAATAATAATTTACGGTTTTATGGGTCTGCACGACTTGGGTCTACGATGGGTATCTAGTAAGTATGGGTTTAAGTATAGGTGGAGTTAGGTTATTTGTTATTTGGGTACTAGTGGGAATAGGAAACAATACAGTTAGACGCGTCTTTAATAATAACGTTGACATTTCATCAGGGCCACTGGCATGTGAGAAGTCTTTGCAGCATTTTAAGTCCCTGTCGTTGGCAAATGCGAACATCTTAAATACAGTTCGTTTCAATTCATTTTTACACGTACCAAAAAGCCTTACTATCAGATAGATGGTTGGAAGAATTGGAACCAATTCAGGAAATATGTTCAAAATATCCTTTTTCTGATATTTTTTCTATATTTTGGCGGCTCTATTAAGCGCTTTCGTTTTGACGTGCATAACAAAAACATTAGAATTTTGTGCAGTTCCATTTCAAGTACGCTTACAGTAGTCACAGCGGATCTTCGTGTGTCTGAAGTTGGCTGCAAGACACAGTGCAGAAGCTATTTTTTGTATTTTTGAATTCACAACTCACAACTATACTTGCGCAATGGTTCGCTAAACCTAACTTCATACATAGATCCGCTGTGACTACTGTAAATTATAAGTAGTACATAGGTATAGCGATTCCGAATGGAACTACCAGCATTACATGCAAACGCTAGGAAGGAACAAACGAAAGCATGGAGGGCAGCGATTGGCCTAAATCACTCCAGAACTTTCCCCAGCACAAGGGTGGACTGTGAGCTTAAATTATTAAATCTAAACAGATCACAAATCAGGCACCTAATGGGTGCACCAAGAAGCACCTATACTAAATGAGCCTAAGTACCGTAGATACTTGTAGTTTCTGTGAAGATGAAAAAGAGTCGATGTTATAGATACTGTGTCGCTGCGACGCTCTAGCAGGATTGAGTCTACTGGGAGTAGCCTATCCTACACCAAATAATTATGTACAGCTCCAAGCTGGTGCAATCTTGGGGTACCTAAACAAACTCTTCGATAAGTCAGCAACAGATTAAGGGCTAGGGCAGGCACAATGGATCCTCCCCCCAAGAAGGGCAAAGTGCAGGCGCCGACCCGGCCTGCCGTTGCCACCGCCGATCCGGTGCCCAGTACATCGGCGGCTGCGGAGGGGGGTGCGATGTCCGATTAATGGATAGGGCCGAACATCGCATCCTTCAGGCCAACACCAACCACTGCAGAGCGGCCCAGGATCTGCTGATGCAGACCGTGGCCGAGTGGTTGGTGGACGTTGCGGTGGTCGCTGAGCCGTACTCGGTCCCTGGCAGGTGGCTGGGTGATCCGGACGGCTCAGTGGCATTGGTAGCGCGGTCTTCCACGGACTCCCCACCCCTCTCGCTCTTAGAGAGGGGACCGGGATACGTGGCCGCCGCGTGGGGAGAGATAGCCCTGGTGGGCGTGTATTTCTCCCCTAACCGACCCCTAGCGGACTTCGAGATTTTTCTCGAGGTCCTCACCGCAGTGGTCGGTCGGGCGGCGCCGCGCCAGGTCGCCGTGTTGGGCGACCTGAATGCCAAGTCGACGGCCTGGGGCAATCCGGCCGCGACTTGCAACATACGGGGTCGCGCCGTCGAGTTTTGGGCGGCGTCGACAGGCGTGTCCCTCTTAAACAGAGGGACAGTACAGACGTGTGTGCGGCAACGGGGAGGGTCAGTGGTGGACGTTTCGTTCGCCACCCCCGTGCAGGCCGCCCGCGTCCTGAACTGGCGGGTGGAGATGGTGGAGACGTTGTCCGACCACCGCTACGTGCGGTTCGACGTCTCCACCGGGAGCCCTCGGGGGACAGCCCACTCGGGTCAGTCCCCCTTCCCGCGGTGGTCCCTCACCCGCCTGGATCGCGAGGCGGCTGAGGAGGCGGCGTTAGTCCAGGACTGGCTCGCGCCTCCTGTCCAAGTTCTGGACGTGGACGCCGCAGCGGCTCAATTGCGGGGTTCCCTGACCGAGGTGTGCGACACCAGCATGCCTCGGTCTCGCCGCCCGCCTCCCCGTCGCGCCGTTTATTGGTGGACGGAGGAGTTGGCGGGGCTCCGGGCCGCCTGCGTGGCGGCCAGAAGGGCCTACGCGCGGAGTCGGCGGCGCAGCTTCCGCGACCTCGCCAACGAGGGCCTCCTCTACGCCGCGTACGTGGAGGCCAAGGAGGTCCTCAGGTCGGGGATGCGTGCCGCCTACGACTCGGCGAAGGCCGAGATGCTGGAGGGTCTCGACGGGGACCCATTTGGGAGGCCATACAAGGCGGCGCGGAACAAACTGCGCCCCTGTGGCCCCCCACTGACGGAGACCCTGGAGCCAGCGTTGCTGGATGGGGTGGTTCGGTCCCTGTTTCCGTGCAGGACCGATTTCGCCCCTCCAGTGATGCACCCCCCGCGGGGGGTGGCCCCGCCGGAGGAGGAGATCCCTCCAGTGGCGGTGGTGGAGCTCCGCGCGGCGGCTTTACGCCTCCGCGGGAAGCGGACGGCCCCCGGACCGGACGGCGTCCCCGCAGCGGTGGTGGCCATTGCGGCCACCCAAATGGAGGAAAGGTTTCGGGACCTCTTCAGTGCGTGTCTTACGACTGGGAGGTTCCCGAAACCATGGAAGGAGGGACGGCTGTGCCTCCTTCGGAAGGAGGGACGCCCGGTGGATTCCCCCTCGGCATACCGGCCCGTCGTTCTGCTCGACGAGGTCGGTAAATTGTTTGAGGGGATCATCGCCACCCGGGTGAATGGCCTCCTGCGGGAGGTGGGGCCGGGCCTGTCGGACGCCCAATTCGGTTTCCGGAAGGGGCGTTCGACAGTCGACGCATTGGCCCTTTTGAAGGGCCAAGTGAGGGAGGCGGTCGAGGCAGGGGACGGAGTGCTGGCGGTGTCATTCGACATCGCCAACGCGTTCAACTCCGTTCCCCACTCGACCATCTTAGAGGCACTCCGCTATCACGGAGTGCCTCAATATCTGCGGGCCGTCTTGGCAGACTACTTGGAGGACCGAGCGGTCCTCCTCGTAGACAGGTCTGCCAGATTGAGGCGGTACAGGGCGGAGTCTGGTGTTCCACAGGGGTCGGTCCTAGGTCCACTCCTGTGGAACATAGCCTTCGACTGGCTTTTGCGCGGGTCCCTCCTTCGTGGCACGAGTGTCATCTGCTATGCGGATGACACTCTCCTCACTGCCCGAGGGGGGAATTTTAGGGAGGCGGCCAATTTGGCCTCGGCTGGCGGATCCCTAGTCGCAGGGAGGATCCGCCGCCTAGGGCTGACGGTGGCCCTGCATAAGACCGAGGCGGTGTTCTTCCACGGGCCTCGGCAGCGGGTCCCCCCGGACGCCCGCATTGTTGTAGCGGGCGTCGAAGTAGGGGTGAAGGCCCAGATGAAATATCTGGGCCTTGTTTTGGACAGCAGGTGGCGCTTCGGCCCGCATTTCAGCGGGCTGTCGACGCGCCTGCTGAAGGCAGCGGGGGCCCTCTCGTGGCTCCTCCCGAACCTGGGAGGGCCGAAGGCGCGATGCCGGCAGCTGTATGCCGGCATCCTCAAGAGTATGGCCCTTTACGGGGCCCCTATCTGGGCGGACTCCCTCCACAGGAGGGAGAACGCCTCCGCCATCCGCAGGCCCCAAAGGGCCATTGCACAGCGGGTGGCGAGGGCCTACCGCTCGGTGGGGTTCGCGGCGGCGTGCGCCCTGGCCGGCACCCCTCCTTGGGAGATCGAGGCGTGGGTGCTGGCTAGGGTGTACGAGTGGTTGGCGCGGCGTAGGGCGCTCAATGCGCCCCACGCCGCGGAGGAGCGGGAGGCCGTCCGGCGGGAGGCGAGGGCCGCAATCGTCCACCATTGGACTGAGGACCTCGCCTCTGCCACCTTCGGCCGCCGAACGTTGGACGCGCTCGGGCCAGTCCTTCAGGGATGGCTCGAGCGGCCCCACGGCTTCCTCTCGTTCCGTCTGGTGCAGGTGCTGACCGGGCATGGATGCTTCGGGTCGTACCTGCATCGGATTGGGAGGGAGGAGGCCGCCGCGTGCCACGACTGCGGCGCGGCGGAGGACTCGGCACAGCACACCCTCGAGGTGTGCCCGGCCTGGTCTGAGCTGCGCCGCGGTCTAACTGCGGTGGTGGGGCCGGACCTCTCGCTGCCCGGCGTGGTTCTGTCCATGCTGGGGGGCGAGGCGGCCTGGTCGGCGGTCGCCTCTTTCTGCGAGGACGTGATCTCGCAGAAAGAGGCAGCGGAGCGCGCGCGGGAGGACGATCCCCTCGCGGCGCCGCTCCGCAGGCGGAGAAGGGGAAGAGTGAGACGGCTGTACGATCAGCGTCTCCTCCTCCCCGGTGGTGAATAGCGGGAGACTGGCGCGGGGGCGCCTTCTCCTGCACTGCACGGTTCACCACCACCGTCGGCGGAAATGACCGAGCACTCGCGGTCATTTCCGGGCCCCTCGTAGGGAGGGGCGTGCGGGCCCCGCTGTAAAGGCGGGCGGTCGTCGGCGGGGGACTGGATGATAAGGCTCTGCCAGTTTCCCAGTTCCCCTCCATGAAGACGATGCGGGAGTGCCGCTGGGTCGTTTAGTGGGTATACCCGGGCTAGCCGGGGGAGTCCCACATAACCCTCTCGTCCCCCAACGGGAGGGTATGCGTAACGCATTTTTCCCAGCGTCAACAAAAAAAAAAAAAAAAAAAAAAAAAAAAAAAAAAAAAAAAAAAGGCACAATGGATCCAGCTGGGTCGATTTGCGTCCCGGTGGTTTCCAGGCCCAACTAATAGCCACCAACAATAGAATAGAAGTATGTAAAAGTCTTACTATTTAGGCATTGACCCTTCTATAATAGACGGAGAGAACCTTTGATATGAAGTTTGGAATATGAAATGCAATAATCCATATCCTGACGCAACACGCAATTACGTTACCACTGTAAGTTGATGCGTTATCAGATTGTAATTAGGCGGCACGCCAAAGTATACATCAAAATTGTGTGAGTGATTATGGAGGGTAAAATGACTTCGTATTTAGACATTTGTTTAGATCAGTCACCAGCAGAAGGTCCCAGCAGTATGCAGTGTGGTTCTCGGTATCCGGTGTTCGTGTTGGTAGATCAACAAGCTAAGTAAGATTTATCGGCAATGTAAATTTCCCCGTCTTTCGACTGACGTAACAGAATATGTTCCAGTGAACGACGAGTTGAGCTGGCGGGGACCGTTCTTATACTGCATCAGTCTTGTTCTTTTCGCGTCACTATGAACTAATATAATTTTTTTATCATGCATTTTTTATCATGTATTATTTTAAGTTCCCAATAAATTTTATTTTATTTATTTTATATTTCATCAGGTTCTTTTCCTTTTATGTATACATAATCAATAAAATATTCAAAAGTGATATCGTTAAGTATATTTGCAGTAAATGTAACTATATTGAAATTTCCTTCCTTAACGGAATAGGCAAAATTAATAAAGCTCCATTTGACACATCTGCATATTTTAGTCTATAATTTTTCAAATGTAATATTCATATTTGCTGGTAGCGCCCTCTACGATGACAACTCTCGGCCGGAGCGGCCAGATTCTCAAGGTCATTGGCGCATGTTACCCCCTTAAGCACGGCCTTCAATATATTTTCATTATTTAGTGCTTTTTTAGATAATTTCCTTTGAGGTTGGTTTTTATTTTTGCTATAAATATTTTAATTGACATATTTTAGTGACTTTCATAATTACAATTCTTCTAGATTAGCTTACTACTACTACAGAAAATAAAATGTCCATATCTTTTAAACTACTGAACCGATTTCGTTGAAACTTGTACTCTTCCCTAATTTTAATACGGGGGCAAACCTACATACATACATCACACTCACGGGTAAGTACATATGTTTAGATTCCCCCATAGAATAGCATTATGTATGTGAATATTACGTAGTTTTATTAACATACATACGCGTCGAATACAGAACCTCCCTTTTTTGAAGTTGGTTAAAAATACATCGAGCTTGTATCAAAGAACAGAATAGGCAAATAGGTGTAAGTGTTGGGAACACAAAGGCCATTAGTAAGAGAGCTTTTGGATCTGACGTCATTCAAAGTTGTTGACCTGGGTTCGCGTCCACTATGTATGTGTCTTACATTTAGAATGATACCTATAGAATCAAAATTCCGATATTAGGCAAGTAGATAGACCACTGCTGGTATTTCTTCTATACATACATATCATATTACAATAATAATTTATATCAACAATTATGAATGTAAATACAGTAAGACATTGATAACCACAATCATTTTGTTTTTAAACTTTCACAGCAATTTATATTTTATTTGCTGAAATCCCTAAGAAAATGTAAATTTTCAGTAAAGATTTTATTTTTCAGTTCTAGAGTTAGGTACAAATTTCAGCAGGCTTAGCACGATGTTCAAATCTTGACAGACAAGTGTGAGTCACTGTGACGTAGAATTTCAAATTTTTGTATAGAGAATGACGTTTCGATGTTGAAAAGTACGTCATACTCCACACCGATGTCTGTCAAGACTGCAAGTCGTGCTTGGCCCTTGCAGGGCTACATTAAGTTACCCTTTAAGCATCGCGCGTTAACATCGTAAGCGAAATATAATAATAATTATTGTCGTTTCTACAAGGAACCAATTAAAGCACTATGTTTCTCATCGAAAATTAACTTTTGAGGATGTCCAGCAAGCAGTACGTTCGTCCGATGATAAGCAAGCGACACGCATGCTTATAAACTAAACCCTTCCATTTCTCTAGCGCTCATCAGTCCAGTAATTGCTTTAGCTACAATATCCTTCACACTTGGACACTGCGGCAAAATATCTGCAGTGGAACCTGTCTAGAGTTCTTTATAGTCTCCGTGACTGCGTATTTGTCTCATCTGGTCAAAGTCCGCTGAAACCGTATCGGTCATGAGAACGTATTATAAGTTATAAGTATGACTACAGTATGACTTTCAACAAGACCTTGGTTCTAATATTATGTGAGACAAAATGGTATGCCTCTTTTTACATGGGTTTAGTTTTAAAACTGGCTAAGATTCGATTTTTTCCAAAGGTGGAATCTGGAAAAGTTGGCTTGAAGATGAACCTATCGAAAACAAAGATAATGACCAACATACCAGAGGCGACTAACTATCAATTACCGGTCGGCGTTGTAACAGAATACGTCTACCTCGGTCACAAAATAAAACTGGGCAGCGCAAACCAGACAGTGGAAGTTGAAAGACGGATATCTCAGGCCTGGGCAGCATTTGGCGCAAATAAGAAAATACTGCGAGGCCAACTGCCTATGCAACTAAAGGCCAAAGTACTCGCGGAATGCATTATGCCGGTCTTCACTTATGGCTCAGACACCATGTCTCTCACGGAACGATCAGTTGAGAAGTTCAGAGTCGCGCAAAGGGCAATGGAAATAACCTTGCGCGACAAGAAAAGAAATGAATGGATCCGGCGGAAAACGGGGGTGAGAGATGTGGTGCAGGAAATCGTTGAGCGGAAGTGGAGTTGGGCTGGTCATATTGCCCGCATGGACAGGGAACGGTGGACTAGACGAGTCCTTGAATGGAGACCATGGGCGGACAAAATACCACGGGGTCGCCCACCTAAACGATGGGTTGACGACCTGAGAGGGCGATGCGGGCCACGATTGGATGACGAAGGCGCGGGACCGGATTTTGTGGAGGAAATTGGGAGAGGCCTATGTCCAGAGATGGACCAAATAGGGCTGAAGAAGAAGAAGAAGATTCGATGTTGGGGTCCATAATCGTACATTCGTTATACAATGACGCACGCATTTGCACAAGCCAGTGGTGTAAACCAGGGTTATAATCGTAAAGCTCACGTTAATGAAGAGTGTACGAACTTGGCTGTCGACGATTTATTATTTGTATATTTTATTTACAACATAAATAAATCTGAAGGGTATCACCTCCACCCCGCGGCCTGGGTAAACAAGTCACCATGATGTCATGCTGATGTTGTTGACCTAAGAGCAATAATTGCGTATGCTCATTACATTTTACTAACATATATTAATTTCATACAAAACATTGTAACGAAAATCTCTCGAAAGAAGTAGAAGGCCTTAATCTGATAGATAATACATATTTTCATGGCCGTATTTACCCAGGATCCGACGGCAAAAAAATAAGGTGTCTTACCTGGCTAACGTCCCCTTCCATTTGATTAGACCGTTGAGTTTTTTCGGTGGCTGGTCATCAATGACTTCGCATTTGATGGGTTGAGGCGGGTCCAGTGTCATGGCGTGCTGAGACGGGGGGCAAGCGAGAGGTTCCATCCGACACGAGATGGGCGCCCGTTTCGGAGGTGTCGCCCTCGGGTACGTGTGGTGCTTGCTGCTGCTAAGTGCCACCGCCGCCGGCTCCCCGCGCCGTTGCTTAGGCAGTGTCCTGGCGCATAATGCACTAGCTGCATTCTTAAGGTGTGTTCGAAATCGATTGTTATTACTTGTAACACTGAGTACACCACCTTCCATCTTCATCTCATCAGCTCACTCTCACCACACTGAATGTATGTTTGAAGCCATTATTTGGTGTCACACTTCATCACTCAAGTACACTCACCACTTTAAATACATTTTACGTTTGTTAATTATTTTTACAGAAAACACTTTCGCAGCTTTGTGTTAAGGCACTCACGAGTCAGCGGCGCCATTTCAGTTAGTGACCCCCCAGTTTAACTCTATAGACAAACAAAAAAAATACGTGAGATTATTATTGTTTTATACGGGTGAATAAAATGATACAAAAACTTACTACACTCGTTTACATTTTTTTTAAAATTCAAGTTGGTCTAAATACTTATGTAAACTAATACAGATCCAATATAATATTCTATCTTTAAGCAGATCCCCAAATGACGATAACCGATAAATCGACACGGGGTTAATTAACAATAATTTATCTAAGTCGTTTAAACCGTTATGATCAGAAATATGTAAGTACATCAAAGTCGTGTAAAATATCATTCCGGACCCAAAGCACCCCTAGAGGACACCCCTGTGGGGGTGCCATGGAAACTTGGATTCGGACCCGTGGCACCCCCAGGTTCTAAAATATTAAGCTCTGAACCAAGTTCATCCTACGATGTTATTATCGAGCATTCTTTGGAATAACAGACTAATTTCGTTTATCAGCAACTAAACCTATGTATATTGTACATATAAACCTTCAGGAAGAAATTATCTAAATGACGGTGAAAACCGCATGGAAAATCAGTAAGTAAGAAGAAGTAGGCAAGCAAACGGACGTGATTAACGACTTTGTTTTGTACTCTTACAGCCACTAAGTTTCAAAACTTACATCGGCATATTAATAAACACACATATAAAAATATGCACAATTTATAACAGTAACCATAACTATGATGTAATTTGCCTATTATGCAGAGGGGAAATAACTCTTTAGCTTAAAAACGTCTGTGGCACGCTACGACCCGCAATACCAATAGATCACGCAAGATATATAAATAAACTGATGAAATTAGCATTTCTCGCACGAACATTCGGATACTGAGGTCTAATTTGAATTTAAAATATTATGAGGTGAGTACCCATTTTAGCAATTCACTCGAGGACCGCGTCATCTTAGTTTATTACCATGTACAACTTGACCTTAATCTTGTCAAGATAATACACCCAAGTCGAAGATTGAAATGATTTTGTTAGATACGTGTAACTAACTACCAAAGGCTAGTGAACGGTAAAGCGAATTGACTAGATGCATGCCCACTGCATTGCGGCATCATTGTCTTGTGTAAATAATTTTATACAGCAGTGTATTTAGCAATTTCTATTATACCGAATGAAATAAAATATGAAATGGAGGCAGATTAAGCTTAATTTATCTTTATTTCATAGCTGGTAGGTAATTCAATTCTTTCTATTTTATAGTAAAAATCATAATTATCGGTTTTCAATTTTATTACAAATGATAATATTTTTAACCAATTTCAAAAAAGCAGGAGGTTCTCAATTCGTCTGTATATATATATTTTTTTTATGTATGTTCGCGCATAACTCTGGCAATTATGAACCGATTTGAAAAAATCTTTCTTCCATCTATTCTTTAATCCGTTGATTGGGTCCCATAAAAAAAATATTGCTTATATATAATAAGTAGTTCCTGAAAAAACAAGAATGGTGACCGCGCAGGAAAGCTGCAGGAAAGCCTATATAGATGACTTTATGTCGCTTTTTAAGGACAAAAATGGTCATAACTCTGGCAAATATTTACCAATTTCAATGACTCTTTTTTTATTCGAAAGAAGAAACCACTGTATTGGATCTGTATGACATATCTGTATCACAACCGGATAAGAACTTCCTGGAGGACCATGAACGATGTGGAGGAATTTATCTGGTAAAAACCATAAAACTGATGTTCTCCATTACATTGCTCTGATAATTATGAACCGATTTCGATGATTTTTTTTTTTATTCGAGAGAGTAAACTACTATGATGATTCCATGCAAATTTCATTACGACCGGATATTTTTTTCTGAAGAAACATGAATTATGTAAAACTTCAATAACTTCAATAATATTTAAATTATTTTATACTTTTCAGTGATATTGAAGTCGGTTCAATTTTTTTTTTAAAAGATTTTTAAGTATCAGCTTCAATTTTCGTTAAACAAAAATTATGAGATACTCTAAATTTAATTCCAGCACCTCTTTTGTTTCTTATGGTTTTAGTTGGAACGGCATTCGGGCCATGTATAGCTGGAAAGTAGAGTAAATGTGTGGGGATTTGCGGAAGGCTTCGCGGCGGCGACACAGGTCTGTCTGCGGCTGCACAGGAGGGGGGAGCGGCGGCGGTGGCGAGCCGTGGGCGCGCTGACATCACCGCCGGAGCCAGCCGTTCTTACATCATCATCGACTGCCTCCCACCAGTAAACAACGCCTGCGCGCCCGCTCTCCCCTCTCCCTATCAAATCCTTCTTGTAATAATTATTGAAAATCAATCGCCACCGTACTTTCATGGCTAAATGGGATAGTTGAATTTTTAGTACCTTCTTATAATACACCAATAGTTAAATGTCTTATTAATTATGATATCCATGTTTACCTTAAAAAAGTATTGCAGAAGTTCGTTATCATTTTAGTTAAAAAGCTTTTAAGTACTTAATGATTATTTTAAAAACGAAGTATGTACCTATATTTTTACTTTTTATTATAATTGTACTATATGCTATATGCGTTAAAAAAGTTTTAGCTTTCGTTTACTCAAATGAATAATAGACCCGGCCCAACAGATGTATAGTATAGCATGTTTCCTTATTCGGAGTAGTTTGCAGAGGCTAGGCCAGAAGGCTACCTACAATACAGCCAACTGTGACATCGGCTTATAATTCTATTGCTCGTTAGCAAGGCTAAAGCCGCCCACGGTATACGCTTATTATCTAATTTCATAACAATTAGTACTAATTTGACGTTATAACGTTCATTAACCAGTCAATAGGCAATGAGATGCTTAGCGGTATGAATAAAATTGAATGTAACCTTGTTATGATTATAGGATGACATTTAGATTTTTAATGAAGATACCCATTAATATGGTAGGTAGTAGGTAAGTATACCTATTTGGAAATTTAATAATACGGAAACGCATTTTTTATTCTGACAACTACTATTAACATAACTAGCTGTAGATCCGTGAAGTAGCTATACTGACTTATGGCTACATCTAAAAAAAATGTTTTCAGTGACAGACTGCCTATTTGAATCACTCTGTTCTATGCCTAGAGTCCTACTTAAGTCATTCAAATTAGTATAGTTACAGGTAATTTTAGTAGGTACCTACGTGTTCTAACAGAATCAAATATAAACACTATCCCATACCTATATGTTGACGGACCAACCCACCCACGTTGCCGCACTGTACCTTGTGAGATTGATTCACTCCCAGGAGAAACAGGTTGTGTGCATGACAACGTATCTCTTTCTCTTTTGTCTGGGTGTTATTCACCTATATTCGTATTTACAGTTATACATAATATTATGTAGTTGTATTTAAAAGGATTACCTATTTGTAGCACTTCAGCAGAATCAGATAGTTGTGAGTGGATTGTCCCAGAATATTAAGGGGGTAACATGCGCCAATGACCTTGAGAATCTGGCCGCTCCGGCCGAGAGTTGTCGTCGTAGAGGGCGCTACCAGCAAATATGAATATTACATTTGAAAAATCATAGACTAAAAATATGCAGATGTGTCGAATGGAGTTTTGTTAATTTTGCCTATTCCGTTATAGAATGAAATGATGCAGTTTAATAACGGTTACCCACTGTTTTATATCTTGATGTATACCTTGGCGTGCCACCTAATGACAATCTGACAACACAACCACTTACAGTGGTAACGTAGTTGACGTGTTGCATCAGTTCAGTCAGTTCATATTCCAAACTTCATATCAAAGGTACAGTCCGTCTATTATAGAATGGCCAATGCCTGACTAGTGAGACTTATACATACTTCTATTATATTGTTGGTGGTTATTAGGTCCGGTTACAACCGGAACGCACTTCGACCCAGCTGAATACATTGTACCTGCCATTCGGAATCCATATAAATTCGTACTACTTATAACTTACAGTCACAGCGGATTTTTGTGTGTTTGAAGTTAGGGTTGACGAACCATTGCGCAAGTACAGTTGTGAGTTCTGAATACATAAACATAAAAATAGCTACTGCGTAGCGCCTTGCCGTGACTACTGTAAGCGTACTTGAAATGAAACTATGCACAAAGTTCTAAGGTTTCTGTTCTGCACGTCAAAACGGAAGCGTTTATAACAGAGCCTTCAAAATATAGTTTTTTTTAAAAAAGGGACCTTTTTAACATATTTCCTAAATTAGCTACAAATTCTTTAACCAATAAACATCCATCTGATAGCTGAGCTTTTTGATTCCAGGAAAAATGAACTGAAACCAAATTGATGATTGATTGCGATGTTCGAGTACAGTGGCGTGCACTGGGTTATATGACAGGGTAGGCAAAAAGTGACTTCAACCTCATCAGCAGCCGAAACGTCCACTGCTGAGCAAAGGCCTCCCCCTTAGAAGGGAGGGGTTGCCATAATCCCCACGCTTGGCAGGCGGCTTGGGGATCGCAGTAAAGGTGGTAGGTAATCCAATAAAAAGACGCTGCTGCCCGTCTTCTCGTTTTCCCTTTATCGCCTTTTACGGACACCCAACGGAAGGAGATGGGTGGGTGCTATTCTTACCCGGACACCCCACGGGGACCTAAATTGACATTAATGAATGATGTGAACACAAAACATTTGATGAGTACCTAATACTTATGTTTTTATTTCGAATAAATATATATTCTATTTCGCTTCCACTACTAAGACGACACGTAGGAAGTACCTACGTTAAAATCACAGAACACTATTACTCAAGAGGTTAAAATCCATCCAGCCATTTAGGCCGCAGAGCGTCTTAAATAACCAGATATACTACACAGTCAATAAAAACAATATTGAAGTAAAAAAACTTACAAATATGACTGCGAGTTACTCGTCTTGCTTGTACACATAAATTAAGATGATTATAAATATGCCACCTCAAAATATCAAAAAATTAAATGATATTTAGATTCTATGTTTCCAGCTGGCTAACCGATTGCAAATATACTTTAAATCTAAATATTTTAGATTATTTATCGTGTCGAAAACGCGTGAATTTTTAATTTTTCTATACACACTTGGCCAGAACATCAATCACACGTTACCACTTCCATTTTCTACTAAGTAAGTTTTATAATTTGGAAACACAACACAAACTGCACCGAAAACAATCGTTATCAATCGTATAATAAAAAAATATAGAATAAAAACCAACAAAAAATGGATGTCATTACGAAATCTTGAAGTTTGAACAAACTAGGTATTTTATAATTTATAGTATTTTTCATTCATCGAGCACCCATTCTCGCATCCCGATCCCGATCCCGTTCGATGCATTGGGCTAAGATTGAGCTGCTATTGGTCAACATTTCTTTAGTCCTTCCTCCAAGGTCGTCATTGCTGCCGAGAGCACCCGAGCAGACCCGAGCACACCCGAGAGGCACTGTCTATTTTTGCATGGTGTGCGTGACATTTATACTGTTGGAATCGTCGGCGTGCCTACTGGTGTGTGTAAGTTTGTTAGAAAAAAATCTGTGGATGTGTGGGAATTAAGAGTTTCGATCTTAAAATCTTTTTTTTAAATATATTATCTTTAAGAGTGGCATAAGTACCCGAATCTTGGAAGCTTGCTAGCTTCCAACCTTACTCAAGACCAGATACCCAACGTCGACCCAAGTCGTGCAGACCCAAATATCATAAATTATTTTTATTGTGACAATTAGTTCCATGATAAGAATAATAGCACCCATCCATCTCCTCCCGTTGGGTGTCCGTAAAAGGCGACTAAAGAAAAACAAGAAGACGAGCAGCAGCGTCATTTTATTGGATTACCTTCCACCTATCTGCGATCCCCAACCGCTTGCCAGGCGTGGGGATTATGGCAACCCCTCCCTTCTATGGGAGAGAGGGCCTTTTTTCAACAGTGGACGTTTCGGCTGATGATGATGATGTAGATGAGTTCCGTGATCGACTCCATTAAGGCCATCGAACTGAAACTATGATAAGATACTTAACTTTTTACATAATTAAGTACAGGTAAAAACGACCCAGACCCAAGACAAACAGACTATGTTCATGCACATGAATGTTTGTCCTGTGTGGGAATCGACCCCAAGACCTTAAGGTCAGCGGCCAGGGTAGCAAACTACAAAATCAACGGACCTGTGTTGTTATTCAATATACGTGGCTGCCAAAGGAATCCGTAGCACTGTTTGTTTGAACGCACGAATTCAGTAATAGTCTTTTTAAGTGTAAGTTTCAGTTTTCAATCAAAATAGTTTGGACGACGTTCCGGGCGCTTACCCCGCCCGCATGTATTTTGGGCCGGCACGTGCAAGCGATTGTCGTCCTAAAGGTGATAGACCGTTCGTGACCGCGAGAGTACGTAACGTAACTTCATCTTGAGTTCTGTACCCATCGCGGGGTTTGAACTACGCGGAACATTTGACATTTTATTTTATTTATTCTTTAGCACACTTAAATATGTACAAGGCGGACTTAATGCCTTAGGCATTCTCTGCCAGTTTACCTTTGGATGATGCAGAGGGTAATAGTGGTAGGTGCATAGGTAATGTAAAATTTAAATAGATATTTAATTTACATTGATTCTAATAATCAATCTGGTTTTAGAGTAACTAACATTTTAACGCGGTGGTATTTTTTCTCGTGCCTGCCAACAACACCATCAGTTTATTGTTACGCAACTTAGTTAAGTAACAAGGTATTACCTGATAGTAATCGAAGCACCCATCCATAGAAAAGTCTCTACCTGTCCCTGTCATCCAAAACTATAATTATAGCCTTTTGGTCCAATAGTTATTTTGCCAGCTACAGTGACTTTCTACTTATCTTACATAGCGGAAGAAATCTAAGATAAAAGTGGCGCCACCTAGATAGCATACGAGTACCCTTCCAACTTAACCATCCAGATATCTCAAAAGACGAGCAACTGTCCAATGCAACTGTCCGTAGGTAAGCGTGTCGCTCGCCACTAAGCCAACCACCCAGGTACTCGACTCGTTGCTAAGTTGCAAAAACCTACATGATAGTAATGATAACACCGTTCATGTTTTGACAAAAAAAAAATCATAATGTAAAGGATATCATTTTATCAACCTACACAGTATTAAATACGATTTCAATTAGTAAGATCATATATGACTCTGATACGCTTTAGTAGTTAGGCATAACACTCGGCAACGATACTTTCGCATACTCTATGATGAACCAAAAATATGGTATTACTATAAAAATATCTTTAATGAAATATAGAAGTATAGATTTCATTTGAAATGATTTATAATGTTATAATTATACCATATGTAACATAACTTAATTAAAAATATGTTCAAAATCATTTAAATTAAATTCGCCTTGTCAAAAAAAAATCGAGCACGTCCACCCTCCATAACAGTCCACGAAAGACTGATGAAAGGCGATTGCGGAGGTGCTGCAAGGGGAAATGCATCGCGTACGTGGTTTTTTCATAATTTCTTGTAAAACATGAATGAAATTAAGAAATGTAATCAATACAAATTGTAGAATACGTAATTATGCTTTTTATAGTCCAAGTTTGACGTCTATCCGATGAACGGATATTGAACGCTAACACAATTCATATCCAACGTAGTACATTTTTTAAATAAATATTGCTTGAAAACATTTTATTTAATCCAATATCTAATCAATAAAACTATTTGTTGAAGATCTGAGGTATAAGTACATATAATTTTCATAGCTAATGCAATAGCGGATTGATCCATCGAACTCTTTAAACTAAGGCTATTTTTGCAATTTCACCGTTGTTACCCCCTTAATGATAACGTTTAATCGATACGCCATAGTGTAGCGCGTTATTATTATTCGGAATCTTTGTGAAGCGTAAAGCGCTGTGTATGCTCATGTTTCCCACGGCAATCATGTCAAATTGGTTTATCAATCAGTGCGAGACGGATGCAACGCGGTGTCGGCGGCCCGCGGCCGGTTCACGTGGGTAGTGTGTTCTGTAGTGCGTACCAGCCGTTGAGTTCATGACGCGATCCTAATCGACCGGCGACGGGATGTGTCGAGCTATTCAATATACGTAAACATACCAACTTCACGTGCGTTTACTTTCATTACTTACTAATAATTTAAACGATGCGTTCATTTCTGAAGTTCAAACAAAGGAAACGTTTCTGTTACTCTTAAACCGTTAGGTGTTAATGTATATTATAGTTTAAACAGGTTTAACGGCATCTCGTGATGTGGACGCGGATGTGGTCGGCAGTTTGTGAACAATTGTACCAGTCGTTGTGAGGACTAAAGCCAAGTGTTGTCCATTGATCGGTAATAATAGAAGTCCGAGGTCACATCTTTGTGCTTCGATTGTGCTCTCATCTAGAGAACGGGTTTGAAACATCCTTACAATCTTAGCACAATGCACACATATCTGTACATATAAGTGTCTTACAAAGAGAATTGTGTGCATACGTGGGTGACTCAGAAAGTTTTGCAAACCTACAGAAAAATACAAAATGCGTCTATAAAATGTTTAATAAGTCTAAACCAGTTTACACATTTTTTTTACTAGCCTGATCTAGTCAAAAAATATGTTTTCTTTTTTGACTGTCTTCTTAAAGGCAGCCAGTGCATCTTGTAATCATAAAAACTGTTTTCGTTTATGTAGATTTTTGTGTGACTCGTTAAACCACTGGGTGGTTGGATATAAGTTTGACCGGCATAATGTCCAGAAAGTTTTATGTTTTGATTCTTGTATGCTCAGAAGAGCTGTAGTGGTGCAGAAGCAGCCCACAATGGCTGTGTTATGTCACTAACTATACCTACTAGATTTATTATAGCCGATGACGCCAAATATAGAGTCAATCATCAAATTAAAAATAACATTGCGATTAAAATTTTGGCTGTTTGTTTGATTGTACTAGGTGTTCGGTTCATTTAGAAACCGTTGACTGACTCTTGGTTTGTGAATCATACTGATAAATCACCACTACAAAACAAAATTCATCATCCAGAATGATGTCAAGTCTTCTTCCTTACATAACTAAAGTTACTCGACCGCGCTAAAATTACCGGCGGTAAACCATTGAGGTAAACAGTAAACCATTGAGGTAAGGGCTTTTGTTTTTAACCTTTTTTTTTTTTTGTGTAGGAGTAGTACTGTTGGCCGCAGATGGCCATTACAGCTTCACCGGACAAGAGGGCGAGCGCTTTAAGCGCTCCAGCCAGCGTTGTTTTTAACCATTCGAAATGATCATCTGGGTCTAGCTGATATTTGAATAGGTAGGTAAAAAAATCATCGCGCGATACGTTGCTGTTTTATTTTTCAGTAAGACTATTTTAGTTTTGTCTGTAAATTTTACTCATAAAAATATGGGGAGGTGAATTTAAAATGGCTAGTGTCTTTTTTAAAACCCCTTTTTTTATCTTAACAGTTTCTACTTAGCTTGGTAACATGCACAAGTAAGTCTATCAAATCAAATTTCGAAATTGTTTCTTGAAAAGTTCTATAAAACGTGTTTATTTCTTAATACTGTCAACATCGAGTTGTCAATCATTCGTCAATCAGTATACCGATTACCGTACTCAATATTATAAGAAGACCAAGCATTAGTTAGATCAATTAGATTTTAAAAAAGGTATTTAGTAGCCAAAGTAAGCTAGGTTAGCAAGTCCAAGTGTTTATTGGAAGAGCGTTTAGTATTTAGGTGTTCGACCCCCACATGGCACATGGGACGCCTACTTCAGACGAAACAATCTCAAAATAGAATGTAGGTATTTCGGATACTGTAAGTGGCCGTATAAGGTATTTCTATTAGTCACACGGTGTAATGATGCGACGCATGATTTATTTATTTTTGAGCATGAACAAACCAGGAAACTGCGTAAATAAAGGGATTTACACTGAACAAGTATGTAGTAGAAGTAATAAGTAATTAACAAGTAATTAAAATAATTTGTTGCGTGCAATGAATGAAATCAATTAAGCAGTCTGTTACCGGTGATCATCAGCGCTACTATTACCACTTACAATAATAATCATCATTACGAATTCGTAAATAATACATAAGTAATGCCAAAAAAAAGGCACATGACCAATGAAGTCATCCGCGCTTGTGATGTGCCGCCTCCTGTCATCAATCTGTATAGAACTGAGACAGTTTACAAATCGAAATCGTATCGCGGCAATGTCTACTCTAATTTATTTGATAATAAAACCACCGATCGTTTTTGGTACTATTTTTGCAAATCTGCACAAAATAATTTGCAATGTATGAAGGAAACCAAAGCACATTATGTTTATTATTATATAGAAAAAAAGAATGCCATTCCTGGAACAAAGGCTAGATTATTTGCTTAATAACGTAGGTAATGATATTATTACATATTATTATTTATTATATTTTTGACGGGCCCGTTGGTCTAGAGTCTAGTGGTTAGACACCCTGTCCGCTAATCGATGGGTCGTGGGTTCGATTCCCACCAAGTGTCTGGGTGTTATTTATCTATTTAAGTATGTATTTACAAAAAAAAAGTATATAAGTATTAGTATCAGTTGTCCGGTTTCCATAGTACAGGCTCTGCCTAGTTTGGGATCAGATGACCGTGTGTGGATTGTCCCAAGATATTATTATTTATTATTATTATTATTACGGATTGATGCCAAATTAGGACTGCTTCTAACAAGACGTATCGATAATAAGTATGAGAGTCCATCGGTTTTTGTATTAAAAATTAACTAATTAAGAAATATCATCAAAAAAGAGAGAAGATTATAACCGACAATGTATATATATAGGACTATACTAATATTACAGTATTGAGTTGATCATTCAACTGAGCAAACGAATACTATGATAAAACTTAATTAATTAGATCATTCGCTCATAATATAACACATTCAACAACGAATTGCGTGACCTCATAGTTGTCTAAAATTGTATCAACTACACCGAATCTTTGTAAATTAGATAAAATGATGTAATGTGTATAGCTACGTTTTTGTATATATTTATAGGATAGGATATGTTAGGTTGCCTGGAAGAGATTGCTTTTTAGCGATAAGGCCGCCTTTGTACATTGATATAATCAACGTATTGTTCAATTTACATGTAACTTTTGGTGTACAATAAAGTGTATTTATTATTATTAATATTATTATGTATTATGTTTTATTCCACTTTTCTCATTGAATGGGAAAAGTAATACATGCACATATACCTGCATCATTTTACAGTTTATATTATTTAGAGACCATATATGTAAATTATATTGGTAGTATTTTTTCAATATGATATACCTATTACCGTTATCACTACACAATTTTTACGAATTATAAGTCAATGTTTATAAATAATGTATGATACTGTTAATAATCCTACCTGCTTTAAGAACGTTTGGCTTTTTGGCTGGCATAAAACCTATGGGAACTAAAGCCACTGCAATGACCTTCTATTTCTGGCGACATAGATCTAAATCTTTTATAAAATAATCAACTCGCATTACATACTTCCTCATAACGGGTGTAAGGGACATCGTACCGAAAAAAATTTTATAAGATGTCAAATAATGTCCTTTACAACATTACAGAAACCATTTATATGGAAAATGACAAATGACTAACTTATTAATTTTCGAGCATGTAATGAATATATGCGGAATAATATTTATTTCTCAAATTACATTGCTAATTTTCTTAAATAACAATAGCTAATAGCCTATTAATTAACCTATGTACTGTTTCAGTGCATAAAGAATTAATAAATAAATAATTAAATAAATTTTCCACAAATAAGTATTTTTTTTTTTTTAATTAAAATTATGCTTTATTATTAAACCAATAATGATACTATACTAATTTTACTTAAAAAAAGTGGAATTTTTTTTGGAAATTCATGAAAAAGCCGATGAAAAATTTCAACACTAGAGTGTTCAGAATCATGTACTGGATCCCTGGTATCGGTTTTCGGTACGATGTCCCTTACAGCCTGTATATAATAAATAACGTAAGTGCACATAAATAGAACTTATCACACAGATACATGAATGTGTGGGACCAATAAGCTCCTGATCATTTTGAAATGTGGTTCCCTACTGCAATTAAGTACTTGGTTTCCAATAAACTGCTGACTGCCAATAGGTGAACAAGTAAATCTGTCTATCAAATTACTAAGTAAAACAAAACCCTTTTATTTAATGAATAAATAACGCATCTGTACAAAGATTACATTGAAAAGAAAGAGTAATTAATCGTTGGTGTTACGCCAACCTTTTTTCACAGTTGTAAAGGGAATGACACTGTAACCTAAGGAAACAGTTATGTTCCTTAACAATAGTTATAAACAAAGGGACGATAAATAAAATTGCAAAATTGTAAAAGCCTCGCATATCTCCACATAAACCGATAACGTACAGAACACAAGGATCGGTAAGTGTTCAGTAAGTAACCTGCGCTGCGATCCGCCGGTGACATACATGTACCTAGTTTTATTTACCCGTATAAAAACTAAACAGAGCAATGGCAATTTTCCACCATTATTTAGTTCATAAATCAGTTTCACACAACGTCACTGCAAATAAACTGGCATGTTTGTACAATTATCGAAACGTCACGCACGTCAGCGTAGTGTGACCGCGTACCACGCGCCGGGGCTGATCGCGCAGCACTGGTGACCGGCGAACGATAGCGACACTCCGACCCTACGGCCCCGGTACAACGAAACCGTTGGCGACGCGCACTGGCGTAACTACATCGCGGGCGCCTAGTACCGCGGCAGCGAGTGCGACTACTGGCTATTGATTATGCGAACGACTAAACAACCATGGTAAACGAGCATTGTTGCCGCGACTGTCGACGCTGCGCTGATAACAACCACGTTTGACTATACAAAGTACGCATTGTGTAAGTACATACATACACTAAAATGTATCGCTGCTTTGATCGTTATTTCACACCTGTACCTATCGCTGCATGTGTAAGTCATGATAAGAATTCAATCAGGCTTTCTATTTTTGAGTCGCGCGATAGTTTACTACAGTTAACTGTCACTAACAAAAAAAAATAGGTAAAAAACCAGTTAGGCGCGAGTCGGACTTGCGCACCGAGGAATCAAAATTTGTGCGTGATAAAAGTCTCGTTTATTTGGCACATATTTACAGAATTAGATTATGCTCTAATTATTTGTTGAACTCAGTTCATTCCAGAAGAGATCTTACTGTTGGAGTAACGCACACAAATCAGTATGTTCCCATCATTGTTATATTATTATGCCGGCCACACACCTTACGATATACTGGTCAGTGGTGTGCACTGGGTGACAGGGTAGGCAAAAACTCACTTCAACCTAAATTGACATTAATGAATGATGTGAACACAAAACATTTGATGAGTACCTAATACTTATGTTTTTATTTCGAATAAATATATATTCTATTTCACTTCCACTACGAAGACGACACGTAGGAAGTAGGTACCTACGTTAAAATCCATCCAGCCATTTAGGCCGCAGAGCGTCTTAAAGTCTGTCTTATAGAGTAAAAAAACTTACAAATATGACTGCGAGTTACTTGTCTTGTACACATACATTAAGATGATTATAAATATGCCACCTCAAAATATCAAAAATTAAATGATATTTAGATTCTGTTTCCAGCTGGCTAACCGATTGTAAATATATAAATAATAATAATACCAGCCCTTGTTTATGTCCCACTGTTGGGCACGGGCCTCCCTTCAAGATGAAGGGGCTTAGGCCATAGTCCACCACGCTGGCCAAGTGCGGGTTGGCGGACTTCACACGTCATTCGAAAGCTAGATAGGCTTTCTCAGACATGCAGGTTTCCTCACGATGTCTTCCTTCACCGAAAGCTAGTAACAATCGCACAAAGACGATTCGCACATGATTAAAGAAATCAGAGGTGCGAGCCGGGGATCGAACCTGCGCACCTCGTTTCCAAGGCAAGCGCTCGCCCACTGAGCTGTTACAGCTATGTTGTAATAATAGATTGTAAATATACTTTAACTCTAAATATTTTAGATTATTTATCATTAAATCTTCGCGTGACTTAACCTTTGGCCATTTTCAATTATTTATCTTTTAATTTCGTAAGAACGTGTCGAAATCGCGTGAATTTTTAATTTTTCTATACACACTTGGCCAGAACATCGATCACACGTTACCACTTCCATTTTCTACCACAGTAAGTTTTATAATTTGGAAACACATACACATACTGCACCGAAAACAATCGTTATCAATCGTATAATAAAAAAATATAGAATAAAAACCAACAAAAAATGGATGTCATTATGAAATCTTGAAGTTTGAACAAACTAGGTATTTTATAATTTGTAGTATTTTTCATTCATCGATCACCCATTCTCACTCATCCATCCCGTTCGATGCATTGGGCTAAGATTGAGCTGCTATTGGTCGACATTTCTTTAGTCCTTACTCCAAGGTCGTCATTGCTGCCGAGAGCACCCGAGCAGACCCGCGAGCACACCCGAGAGGCACTGTCTATATCTTTGCATGGTGTGCGTGACATTTATACTGTTTGAATGGTCGGCGTGCCTACTGGTGTGTGTAAGTTTGTTAGAAGAAAATGTCTGAATGTGTGGGAATTAAGAGTTTCGATCTTAAAATCTTAAAATTTTGATTAGCGGGCATAGCGGCTTGGCGCGCGGGAAATTTAAATCTCCGCGTACCTAGGAATAGTTTAATGTACGTTTTCTCGGTGCCGCGGCGCGCTCAACTGATAGATTTCAAACATTTCGCGAGCTTTTTCTTATTTATAATGATGAAATAATTCAAAACAAAATGTTATTGAGCACATAAATTATTTTTGTTATCATGTATTGTTCCGGAAATCACAAGGTAGGCAAACACTTTTTGCCTTTATGGACTGCACGCCACTGATACTGGCGCAAGTCTAGACTTGCACAACTATAAGAAATTTGAGAGGACCACAGACGGTTCAAGTACGCTTGAATGATATCATTTCTATGAAAGTTATCCTCCGTGTCTAGTACGAGTTCAGATATATTACTAGACTAGCTGACCCGCGCAGCTCCACGCGCGCTTTTATTACATTTTGCTCCCCTTTTCTCCCTCCTCCCTAGATTTATCTCTCTCCATCTCTCTCTCTTATAAAAAAAATCTAATTATATGCTCTTTCTCTCCTCTCTCTTTCCCCTTCCCGCTTCGGTTTCCGTCACGGTCCCCCTCTTCCTCTCCCTGTTACCCCCTCTCTGAACCCTCTCCCCCGCTCTTTTTTACGAACTTGCTCCTTTTCACTCCCCCCTTACTCTACCTAACTCCCCCGATCCCTCACCACATCACCCCCTCCTCGAATCCCCTCTCCTTCTTTCTCCTCTCTTGCACCCTCCTCTCGTTCTATATATCCTCGTCAATCATGGTATCAGCGGCATTAAATACACTTTATGACCTATTCTCAGACCTAAGTATATGCGCACAAAATATGCACACAAAATTTCATACATATCGGTTCACCCATCTATTTAATGACCTTTTCTTATGTTGCTTAACCTTAACCTAGTGGCATGAAATATACTTTACGGCCTATTTTCAGACCTACCCGATATGCACACAAAATTTCATACAAATCGGTTCACCCATCTATTTAATTACCTTGCCTTATGTTGCTTAACCGTAACCTAGCGGTCTGAAATATACTGTATGACCTATTCTCAGACCTACCCGATATGCATACTTTCATACAAATCGGTTCACCCATCTATTTAATGACCTTACTTAACGTTGCTTAACCTTAACCTGCGGGGATAAAAAGTATCCTATGTGCGTTTCCTGGTTCTAAGCTACCTCCCCACCAATTTTCAGCCGAATCGGTTAGGCCGTTCTTGAGTTATAAATAGTGTAACTAACACGACTTTCTTTTATATAAATAGATTAAAGTTCTATAGTGATTGTATGTTCAATTTCACCGATAGATGGCGCTGTTCATAATGTAAATCACGCTAACATCGTAAATTACTGTGTAATGATATTCGTTAATGAAAGATCTAAGTTTCTCCGCATCTTTTATTGTTGCGACTGTAATACAATACCTATACACAACCTGGACTTGGGGAGTTTCATTAAAATTTCTTGAAACAAATTTACAGATTTTAACTTTCAAAGATATGTCATATTGCTATCAGCAAAGTACTTAGAACAATACAGAAAGCTAATGAAAATGTCCTGGGTGTACCGGACCGGCTTACCCCTTACAAAAATTTACACTTCGCCACTGCCATATCTTATGGAAACTAAATGTCTGCTCAGTCCCTATTGTATATAGCGTAATAATATATATCTTAATGATTAACTGATCAGTCTATAATTACCCTATTCAAATACAAACGAAATTACGTGGTAATATGTGCAATTAATGTTTCACTGCTTAGCCCCTATGAAACATAGCGTGATGTTTTATATACCAATTTATACCCCTACTTCTACACAACACATCAGTGAAAGTCCTATCAAAATCCATCCACGGGTTTTCAAATGATACCTGGACAAACAGAACGACAGACAGACAGACAGACAGACAGACAGACAATAATTCCAAAAAAAATTGTTTTGGCCTCTATGTCGATAGTATAGTATCCCCACATAGAAATTTTGGAAAAATATTCAATGTACAGAAAAAGTGCTCTTTGAGTTTTATTATAGTATAGATAGTTTACGAGGTCGATCAAACTGACAGTTTTCTCCATACATTTCACACCAGCGCCCCTAGCGCTAACTATCAAAAACTAGTAAAATGTACGGGATAAAACGGACAGTTTGATCGAGCTCGTAAACTAATAAAACTCGTACTAGACCCCTGTAGGCCTACCACGAGTTTATCAACATGAGATCGTAAACGCCATATAGAACAGTTACGTCTACACGCGACTACACCAACGCTACGTTTTCATATCTACCATGGGATCATTTCACATCTAATGTTTACGCTATCGCCGCTACGTTACCGTCAAAAAGTAAGTCCTTAAAACAAAAGAAACTATGACGCAGAATTGTTTAAGCAAAATAGACTTTATCACATTTGCATGAAAGGCATTCTACAACAATAACCCGCTATAAGTTACTTATTATAATGAGGATTGTATTCGGAAACGCGAGTGAATATTATATAAACAATCAAATAAGATAAGGACTATTTGTTTAGTTTAAGCAACTTAGTAAGGAGGCTAGCCGGACTTGCGATGGTAAGCAACATGCCAGCCCATAGTCAACTGCATTTTACTGCGTAGACATTAGTTATTACATCCCTTAATTTGTAATAATAAAGCAAAGCTCAGTTATTTCGAAAGCTACACAGCGGAATTCAGAAATCCTGTTTGGCGGTAGAATATCTGACAATACGTCAGGGCAGGTCGGAGGGATGTAGGCGTCTTAAAAACTGCCCATTGCTGTCGTGGCCACCCATCACTGGATTAGTATTGCTTTATACGTCTCGAGTATGAAATTCCGATCCAAAACGTTTGATAAATACGTCAAAATGCCACACAAAATAAAAATAACACGCCATTTTACTTTTACTATACTTGTTTCAACCATATAAAATACAGTGAGAGCCACACGAGAGCATGTAATAGTAATCTATTGTTTATTCTATCACAAAGTGTCAAATTATTAACTCATGGTAGCATAAACATCAGTTACTATACAATCGTATTCGAAAACGTTAGCTACGTTTCGTTTTTGCCAACTACAATATTAAACTGTACCGTTTCACAAAACTCGTAGTAGAGCAAGTATAGAAAACTTCAGTCTGTATAGACACTTGACAGTATTCTACTGTCGTAAATTAGTTATTAAAACTCGTGGTAGGCCTACTGTGGTGTGTTGTGTTACGACAATCACTTCACGGTTGGCGCTATGTTATTTTTTTTTAAATTGTTCGATTAATTTATTGCAACTCTTTTCTATCCTTCTTGTCATAATATTTATTCTTTATTTGCCAATACATGGTTCATTGCTAAAACATTGATAAATTCCTGCAAAATTCTTTCGAACTCCATGTTCTCGAACTCGAACTCGCCGTTCGTTCCGGCTGAGACATGACTAAAGTTGAAAGCGAAAATGCCACAACGCTTCGGTAAACTTGTGTAATTATCTTCCATACGTTACTGTATACTGGTGCAACTAGAGGTAGACTTGCGCCAGTATATCGTTAAGTATGTGGCCGGCTTTACGTTCCTATCCATGATGTATCCGTAACTTGGGCAAGGATAATATTGACAAAATTCTATACAGTATAGTCTATGTCCTTTCGATGCTGGTTAAAAATAAGTAAGTACTAATAAACGAGCAACTGACTTCAGTCAAAGATTCAAATTTTTATTTCAAATAGGCTTAACGCTAGCACTTTTGAACGGTCAATTTTTTAAAAGCTACCACCGGATCACAACGCGGCCTCAACTGAGAAGATCCGGCAAGAAACTCAGCGGGCTTGTCATTTTCTCACATTTTTTTTTAAACAAAGTTTGTCTTTTTACAATTAAATCAGCACCAGCGACAGTGTGTCCTGTCGTTCAAAATATCAAATAAAATAAAAAATACGACGAAAATACAACAAACTAAAAACTATAATGCCAAAGGGATAGTAGTCGGACCAGTCCCCCCAAGCAGCACCCGCGCACGAGTTGACTCGAGCAGCAGCCATCACTCCCCTCAACCATATTGGAGGGAAGGGGGTGACCCGCCACACGAAGCCACCACAAGCAGACTTTTCGATGCCGAGCATGACCGATCCAAAATCACAGTGGCTCACGTTTAACATTTACCTTCTGCTGTTAAGCAGTGCTTCGTCAGGCAATACACAAAGCACTTTAACATATTAAATTTTATCACAAGTCGTCTAAGTTAGATACACACCAAGAATAATTTACAAGCTCAAGTGAATTGCCTTCAGGGGGGCGATTCTCGCTTACTTCGAATCGACTTCGATTTCGAATTTGCAATACGAAGCCTATCTCTACTAAGAAATCTCGTAACTCGAAGTGGTTTTCTCGAATCTTGTATTCTGGGCAACAATCGAAGTAAACTTCGAAATAATCTATATTCGAATGAGGAAAATGTTGCCATTATGAAAGATAAATGTCCCGCGAGTCATTCCGTTCAAGTAGTTGATACGGTTTATTTACCGGATGGGATGTTTTTAATAGAAAAACATATATTTAAAGTGGTTCACGTCTATAAAATGATAGAACGACATTTTGTACGATTTTTCACATAATTTATCACAAATTAATGAGTAATAAATACACAAAGCTGTGTGTTCTTACCATAGATTTTTATAAATCTATGGTTCTTACTTAGTAGTCTGTGGCTGTATGATCCTAGTACCTTTGCCTGTCTTTCGGCGAAGTAAAATTAAAACAAAAATACCATATGTTTATGTATTTATGTTTACGATTTTGTTTTAGTATGCCCGAAAGGTTATTTATAAAAAGATAAGATTTATTATTGTTGTCCGTATTCTTAAAGGCGTTTATGTGATGTTTAGGTGTATATAATCTTGTCGGCATAATGATTTTATCTTAATCAAGTGCGAGGACTTCGTAAAGTGTAGTTTACTTTAATAAACTATCCAATAATGTTATTTTGAAATTAAAATTATAATCATATTATACGACAAGGTTTGAAATTTGTTGTGATTCGAACTCGAGATGACGATTCGAATGGTCTTGACCAGTCGAAGCAGTTCGAGCGGCTAGCGTTCGAAATAGGTTGGGCTCGACATGTCGAGAATACATTTACGTGATTTTTAGTCGCCAATAGTTCGAATTCGAATATTTTTTCGAATTCGTGATTGATTCGAAAGTGCGAGAATCGCCTCCCAGAACGTAAATAAAGCAACAATCAATTTTGCTGCTAGACTATAAAAGAAAATAATAAAATAAAAAAAGGACAAAAGGACAGCGGCCGGACCAGTCCCCCCAAGCAGCACCCGCGCACGAGTTGACTTGAGCAGTCATACCTATACTATGCTATACTCTCATTATTTTGTGCTATACGTCTGTATTGACAGCAATGATATTACACACACTGTAGTGCCTAAACGTATTTCGCATGAACTAATGCGAAACTCTAAAGCAAGCAGTTGCAAAATCGAAAGACAGCGAACAGATTTCAAAAGACTTTGTGTGTAGGTGTTAAAGACGTGCCCTTCCTGTATAGTTATTTGGTTTTCGTAACTTTTGATAAGGATAGTTGCGTTAGTACGTGATTTCTGTTTACCGTGGAAGCTGTTCGGCCTTCGTTTATCGGCATGACTTTCTGACGGACGGATCATATGAATCTAAGTTAATATTAACTCTTTCGCAACAATAGTAAACTTAAGCTTTGCTTGTTCAAGTAATAAAATACCAAATTACATAAATGGCTGGCTCACGTCGTAATTTTATCATGACTTATTTTTTGGAATTTTGTAACTTTTTTTAACCTACAATCTCATCCACGCACAACTGTAAATTTAAAAAAAATACAAATCCCCTGACTAACTCGCTTAAACAAGCTTTCAAATAATAAAATCGCATTCAAATCCATCCAATCGCAGAGCGCTATGATGCCACAGACATACCGACAGACAGATTAAGGTGACAAACTGATAACACCCCTCGTTTTTGGTAGGGGGTGAAGAATCCCACTTATATGATATATACGATGTATAACTTAAAACTACCGCTGAAAGACCAAATTTATAAAATATTAAATGCAATAAAACGACTCTTACGGAACAATTACATTGTTCGCGTACATAAAAGACAATATTATATTAAATGCAAGATAAAATGAATGTGGTTTTGGATAATGGATAGATAATAGACACACTCATATAGGCTTTTATACATTGTTTTACGGGACTTAAGGGTAAAATAAAATATTTATTTAACTGCATGCACGTTACGGAAAATTTATTTCATATCGCATACAAAAGACATAAACGAATTGTCTACCAGAATGACCTGAAAAGGTTTGCCCTTTTTTTGTACATTACATACCACATACATTACTTTAAATTGTGTGCCAATCATCAGTCACAGCTTTTGATGTTGATGCATCGCATGTGGCACTAGCACAACATCCGTCGTCGGACAATGACCAAAATAAAGTTGATCGTGGCACGTCGTGGGGAGCGTGCTGTTATATTTTGGCAAGTCGATCGGTGCGTGTCGCGGGTTCTTGATGGCATCATCGCTATGGAGGTGCGTGACGTCATCTCGCCTTTTCCAAACGTGGCCGCCAGACGAAAATAGTCCCCGCCCCGCTACCGGCCGCGGCCCCTCGCTCGTCACCGACGGAATTAGCGAACGGCATTCGGCAGCGCAGCGACCTGCCGCACCGGCCGCGCTGCCGTGCAAATCCGACAAAGACAAGTCGATTCCACAACCAGATTGTGACATTTACATTACCAGTCGATGGGCCGGCGAGACGTTTAACGATTAATGTTGACAAAAATATTCATTTTTATTTTAGCACATTTATATGTGTAAAACTATATTTTATTAATATGGATATAAAATATTTAAACAAAAAACTTGAATCTACTTCAATAACACTAAACAGTATAAAATAATTTAAATATTATTGAAGTCAGTGTGAGCGTACCTACCTACTATAAAGCTTTATCACTAACAGATATAAATTTAATTTTTTTTAAAACCCCCAACCATAGATCTAAAATTCGGAGGGTCCTACATTTAATGGAGCAGAGTTCCTGTTACCACCTTCCTGCTCCATCATCAGACCCTGATAACCATTTTTCTAGCAACTACTCGTCGAGACCTACCCAAGGAGCCCAAACTCAGTGGGTCTACGTTTATTGGTGCAGAAATCCTGTGACAACCTTCCTGCTCCATCATCAGACCCTGATCATCATTTTTCTAGCAACTACTCGTCGAGGCCTACACAACGAGACCAAATTCACTGGGTCTACGTTTACTGATGCAGAAATCCTGTGACCACCTTCCTGCTCCATCATCAGACCCTGGTGAAGGTTACCATTTTCTTTAGTATCAACGGATTTACTTATGTTCTAAATTTCAGATCTTCCGGACTAACAGAAGTAATGAAAAATGTCTATTGTATGCGTAATATCCCTTTTTTTTTGTTTTTTTTTTGATGCGGGGGAATTTTCCAAAGATCCCCGGGAGCTGTGGGGCTCGACCGGGGTATGTGGAATTCTTACCCACTAAAACCCCCGCGGTTGTCACATTGACACTTGAGGGGGGACCCAGGGCTCTCCGGTGGGATCTGCACCAGGGGCCCCTCAGTGCCTTGCCTTTGAGCCCGCCGCCGGGGGGCGCATTGTAGCCCCCCCGGGAAACAGTCACGGTGCTCACGGGGACGGGGGTCGCAACCCCGCCGCCGTCCTCCTCGGAGTCGCCGCCGTGCTCAATGGACGTTCAAAGGGCCCACACCCCGAACGTCCAGCGACTCCGAAGATGCGTAACATCCCTACCTCAACACGGAAAAGAGCTGATGGTGTTCAAACGGCTAAAACGATTTTCATGAAACATCACTAAGAACCATCTCCATTAAACCCGTTTTCAAATAAAAAAAAAGCGTATACAAATTTGTCCACTCGATTGAGCGCTGCGATGCCACAGACAGACTCTGCCACAGAGGGTGTAAAATAGGGGTTGAAAGTTTGTATGAGGTGGGTGTAAAAACATTTGTCATTTGACGTGAAATTTTGTACTTTATAAAAATAATGAAAACGTGTATCGGCATTTATCAGTCAGTTAAAGGTGTAAAAAATTCCTTGTACGAAACTGGTTACGTAGAACTGGTTTAGTACGCGGCCGAAGCGTAAAATAGGGGATGAAAGTTTGTTTGGTATAAATATTGTTTTCCACTATTTCCTTATGTATGTAATACACATATAATATGTTTGTCGACCTGAAATTGTACACGCATAATTATGTACTCTTAAATAAAAATAAAATCTTTAAAAAAAAAATTGAACCGACTTCAATATCACTGAAAAGTAAAAAATAATTTAAATATTATAGAAGTTGGTTTTAGCGTACTTGCTGTGTATAAATGGCACCAACTTCAACAATATTTAAATTATTTTTTACTTTTCAGTGATATTGAAGTCGGTTCAATTTTTTTTTTAAAAGATTTTATTTTATACTTTTTAGTGATATTTTCATAAATAATGATTGAACCATCGAAGACGGTAAAATGATCTAGGTAGGTAATGTGTTTGTTATGATCACATTATCGTCTACATAGTTTTACATAATTCACGTTTCTTCAGAAAAAAATATCCGGTCGTAATGAAATTTGCATGGAATCATCATAGTAGTTTACTCTCTCGAATAAAAAAAGAATCATAGAAATCGGTTTATATTTGTCAGAGTAATGTAATGGAGAACATCAGTTTTATGGTTTTTACCAGATAAATTCCTCCACATCGTGCATGGTCCTCCAGTAGTTCTTAGCCGTTTGTGATAAAATTCATACAGATTCATTACAGTGGTTCAATCTTTCGAATAAAAAAGAATCATTGAAATTGGTAAATATTTGCCAGAGTTATGACCATTTTTGTCCGTAAAAAGCGACATAAAGTCATCTATATAGGTTCTCAATTCGTCTGTATATTTTTTTTCTATGTATGTTCGCGCATAACTCTGGCAATTATGAACCGATTTGAAAAAATCTTTCTTCCTTCCATTCTTTAATCCGTTAATTGGGTCCCATAAAAAAATATTGCATACGAATAAGTAGTTCCTGATAAAACAAGAATGGTGACTGCGCAGGAGAGCTGCAGGAATCTGCAAAAAATCTGTTCATAATTGCCAGAGTTATGCGCGAACATACATAGAAAAAAAATATATACAGACGAATTGAGAACCTCCTCCTTTTTTGAAGTCGGTTAATAATGAGAAACGTATTTCTGTTTTTAAAATTTTTCACTTCTGTTTTTAAAATTCGTCACTTATGTGTGTAAACTAAGATTTGATTTTTTGTTTACAGATTTAATGAATTTAAATAATTTATGAAGCATAAAAATCGATGTAGTAGGTACATTGTTGCATAGTAATTGTACAAAAATGGATGTAGAAGGTAGGTACATGTTGCAAAGATAAACAATGAGATATAATTCATATTAAACAATGAAGACAAACTTAGGAAGGTACTACACTTTCATTGGGATTCAGCCTGATTTCCTAGCTAAGTTACAAGTACTTAGTCTGGCCATAAATACTGCTACAATTAAAAATAAACATATTACATTTGAATTTGGAATCTGTCATTTTTATATGATTGTTAATTGAATTTTCTCATTTTGGCGCCAAAACATTGTACAATATTTTGCGATATTAAAATGGAGCGGGGTGATAAAGAGAACCAAATCGCTGTGATTGCATTAGGTACACAAAGTAGGTATGGAGCCAAATGCAATTTTTAAAACTCCATACGCTTGGTATTAGTAAAATGTTTGTGTACTGGGCTATTAATAGGTACAATGAGACCTCCTCTGTTTGTGACAGAAAAGATCTGGCCGTCCACGTAGTGTTCGTACGAAAAAGGTGGTCAAAGCAGTAAGGGAAATAATTCGAAGAAAGCCTGCCCGAAAGCAAAAGATTTTATCTCGGGAGATGAAGATAGCACCTAGAACCATGTCGCGTATTTTAAAAGATGACTTAGGACTTGCAGCCTATAAGAGACGCACTGGTAATTTCTTAACTGATAATTTAAAAAAGAATATGGTGGTAAAATCGAAACAACCACTGAAGCGGTACGCAAAGGGAGGTCACAGAAAAAAATTGTTTAAGGATGAGATTTTTTTTACAATTGAGCAACATTTTAACAAACAAAATGACCGTATTTATGCTCAAAGCTCTAAGGAAGCTTCCCAATTAGTCGACAGAGTGCAACGTGGGCACTATCCGACTTCAGTGATGGTTTGGTGGGGTATTAGCTATGAAGGAGTGACTGAGCCATACTTTTGTGAAAAATGTGTCAAAACATCGGCACAACTGTATCAAGTGCCAGTCTTGAGAAGGTAGCGACACCCCTTAACAACACCATGTTCAATAACCAAGAATGGTCCTTCCAGCAAGACTCGGCGCCGGGTCATAAAGCTCGGTCTACGCAGTTTTGGTTGGAAACGACCGTTTCGGACTTCATCAGAGCTGAAGAATTGCCGTCGTCTAGTCCCGATCTTAATACGCTGGATTATGATTTATGGTCAGTTTTAGAGAGTACGGCTTGCTCTAAACTAACGATTGGCAGTGAAGAATTTTCCCATGGAAAGAGTGCGTGCTTCTATTGATAACTGGCCTCAACGTTTAAAGGACTGTATTGCAGCCAATGGAGACCACTTCGAATAAGCTTTTTATATTTTAAATTGTTTTATATTTATGTATTAAACTAACACATTGTAAAAGTAATTAATGTTATTTGCAATAGATTTTTTTTTCCTTTGTTTCAGTATTTATGGCAAGACTAGGTATTTAACCTGTATTTAGGAGAAACAGTACTACGCCCCCAGATTGGTGACTAATTCAATTATGTGACTTTGCCTATAAAAGTGTGTGCATGTGCCCCACCAAGAGATGCAATAAGTTGCGATAGAGAAACATAGTGCAAAGTAAACAGAACGAATAACATTAAAATATTTTGTGACATGCCTAAGTGTTTTAAAAATGTGAATTAGCTTACGTACCCTGTTTGTTAAGGCATATGTACTTTAAACGTCAGACTTTTGTCCAATATTATACCGAGGTATTTGATATCATCGACCGAAGAAATACAAGGGCAATTGCATTCTAAGCCTATTTTCATTAAACATGAATGAACGAGATTGGTGATGTTGGTTGTGAATTTAATTTGAAAGTATTTTACAATTGATTTAATTGATAATATATTAAATACACGTGGACCACACATACTCTTCAGCACCTTCAATTGAGTTAAATAAAGGGATGAAATTTGTGTTGTACGATACCAGCTGACAGTTATGAATATAAAAATAATTTTTACAAAAAAAAGAACCGCCTTCAAAATGCAACTAAAAAGCTTGAAATAATTTCTAAGAATTAGTGGTTTTTACATCTACATTGTTGGACTTGGACTACAACATATTATAAATACATATTACTATCAAAGACGGCGCCAAACTGGAAAACAGTTAGGTACCTACTGCCATTGTAAGTATTTGCTAGACATTAGGCGCCGACTTCGATAGTAATATGTATTTATAATATGTTGTAGTCCAAGTTCAACAATGTAGATGTAAAAACCACTAATTCTTAGAAATTATTTCAAGCTTTTTAGTTGCATTTTGAAGGCGGTTCTTTTTTTTGTAAAAATTATTTTTATTTTATTCTTTTTAGTGGTTCCCTTGTAGAATTATTAGGTTAAGTTATAACAACCTACATTTTATTCTGACAAACAGCCAGTTTATATTTATTTTAAAAACACCCACTACATAACACAACTATGGACCATCACTAAAATATAAGCTTAAGCAAAAATTTAAAAAAATGTAGATTTGACAATATCTTAATAAACTAACCAATTACCATAAACTGAAGATATCTAGGTGTTATACTCGTAGTTCTCGAGAACCATGGACTGCAAGCTCGGTGGGTCTACATTTATTTGTGCCGAGAACCCGTGTCCACCTTCTTGCTCCATCGTCAGACCCTGATCACTATTTTTCTAGCAACTACTCATCGAGAGCTACCCAACGAGCCCAAACTCGGCAGATCTACGTTTATTGGTGCAGTGATCCCGTGACGACCTTCTTGCTCCATCATCAGACCCTGATCTCCATTTTTCTAGCAACTACTCGTCGAGACCTATCCAACGAGTCCAAATTCGGTAGGTCTACGTTTGTTGGTGCCGAGATACCGTAACGACCTTCCTGCTCCATTATCAGACCTTGATCACCATTGTTCTAGCAACTACTCGTCGAGAGCTACCCAACGAACTCAAACTCGGTGGGTCTATGTTTATCTCGGCGGATCCCGTGACAACCGTCCTGCTCCACCATCAGACCCTGATCTCCATTTTTCTAACAACTACTCGTCGAGAACTATCCATCGAGTCCAAATTCGGTAGTTCTACGTTTAGTAGGCACGGCTAGGATAGGATGGATTGTTAATTTTATTACAGAGTTCCGGTGGCCATCTATGGCCTTCTTCATCAGATCCACTTCATTCATGAAAATGCTTGACTAGTTTCTAAAAATACCAAAAACGCTATATGTATGCCTATGATATTTAAGGAGTTCCCTCAGTTACTCATGGTTCCCATCATCAGAACTTGATTTTGAAAAAAATGGGACCAATCTGGAAGCATATCCATTCAATTAAAAAAAATATTTTTCAAATCGGTTTGTAAACGACAGAGATATGAGGTAACAAACATAAAAAAAAAAATAATAAAAAAAAACATACAACCGAATTGAAAACCTCCTCCTTTTTTTGAAGTCGGTTAATAAATACATTGATGCGGTTGTAGACTCAGTATACAGTTTATGAAACTACCAATTTTTTTGAATTCCCTCATTCCGCCAGGCTCAGGACTTCTACCTTATAGCCTCAAAATAAAAATTGGATTTCCAAATATTTTGATTTGTAGGTAATTTGAATTCCCCTAACATGTGCAATGGGACAAGATTACAGGTTAAACTATAAAAAATAAAACTATCGAAATCATTACCCTTATTAGAACATCAGCAGCTGGTCAAACTGCGTACATTCCTCGCATTTCAAAAATTCCTACAGATTTATCTTTCCAATAAAGAGTCAGCAATTCCCGGTGAAAATTCTTATGTTATTACTATTAACGAATTTCATCGAGTTGATCTACGAAAAGAATATTTTTCCCATGGACTGATATATGTTTGGTCTCTGTAGAGCAGAACATGCTGAGAAGCAATAAGTGCATCTTGATGAACACTAATTGGAACAAAAAACGTTGTGTATTCAGTAATTTAACTTTAATCATTTTTCCCTCCTTTATGTACAAAAACTATAGGTAGTCTACTTCAAAGCTGATTCAATTCAAATTTTGGACTTAATAGACCCATGACCCAGACTAGTATATAGGAATTTTTTTATGTCAGTAATATATTTCGTGACGGGTATATCACCCGTCGCCAGGGTGTTTCATATTTTTTGTATTTGTTCTCCTAGGAGGCAAAATAGAGAAGGACAGTTTGCATTTTGTCGAATTTGTTTGAAAATTAGCTAATTATTTTGGTTAATACTCTTCACCAAAATTATTGAAGCACATATTTACAACGCGTTTCAATTTAAAAGTAACCCAAAAATTTTGTAGATATGGAAAAATTATTAGGGAAATTATAATATAACTAGCGACCCGCCCCGGCTTCGCACGGGTGTAATTGAGAAAGAAAAGAAGTGAATAATTTAAAGTTACTGCCTTTGATTATAGAATTTCTTCATAAATAATGTTTGTAGCTGACTTTTCGTAACGCAATATGAACAAATTTTGTTTAGAAGTGACGCGTGAAAGGGCTACGTATAGCTGTCTGTCCATGGGAAAAGTACTCGACGCTTAGGTTTAAGCCTGCAACGTTGAATCTCTGGGCTTGTGATTTGTTAATTGTATTTATAATTTTATTAGAAACTGCAGACGTGTACCGGTGCACAATTTGGGTGGATTAAGGACAGGAACAGGACACCATTTATTTAAAACCAATTTATGGAAGCAATACGGGCTTCCTTGTTCGGTTTCATCGTTAAGACGTAAACGGGGGTCAACCGAGGAATTCTTACCCACTAAAACCCCCGCGGCTATCACGTCGGCACATTAGAGGGCGGACCTGGATCTATCTATCTGTCGGGATCTGCATCAGCTGATACCACTCAGTGCCTTGACTTTGAACCCGCCGCCCGAGAGGCACATTATAGTACCCCGGGAACCTGTTACCGTGCTCACGGTTACAGGGGTCACGGGGGAAGCCTTCAATAGGTCCCCGGGACGCTGTTGGCGGTCAACCGAGTTATGTAGGATTCTTATACACTAAACCCCCAACGGCCGTTAAATCAGTACATAAGAACCGGCCCGCTGCCGGGGGCGCATTATAGCCCCTCGGGAATTTGTCACCGTTGTCACAGTTAAGGGGTGGCGGGGGAAACATCCAATATGCCCCCGGGATCCCGTGGGGAAGTCACCCTGGGTATTTGGAATTCTTACCCACTAAAACTCCCGTGGCTGTCACATCGGCACATGAGGGAAACCTGGTTTCTCGGGTGGGATCTGCACCAGGTGTCCCTCAGTGCCTAGCTTTTGAGTCCGCCGCCGAGGGGCAAGCATATTATATCCCAGATTTAAATTATATTATACGGAATGAATGATTATATAGAATGAACTTCTATAATACTCGATTGTTAAGTACATGTGTACCTCTTTAGGTTTAGTCAACGTAAGCTAATTAAATTTATTTACTTAGATTAAACTTTTAAATAAATTCAGTTAATATAGAAACCTTCAGTGAAAAATTAAAAAAATAATAAAATGATTAAAAATAAAAAGTTTAAAAGTACAGAAAAAAAATCCTAAAGAGACTTCAACCCGGACCCTGCTGCTTTTAGAAGACGCTTCCGTAACCTCCCGACCACGGCTACTCTCATTATATTATTCGAATTACTTGATCATATTCTTGTTATATGTCTGCTCAGTCCCTAATGCATATAGTGTGATATTTTACCTTATGCATTAAAGTTATCAGTGTACACTACCTAATTTACGTACTAAGCAAATCTAAGTGAGAATATTTGTACCGCCATCGGTTGAGTAATAATACTGCTTTTTAACCCTGTTAAGGGATAAATTTTAAAAAAAATCCCCTCAGTGGCTTACATTTGAAGCCGCCACCAGGGGAGCACGAAAAAAAATAAGACACCTGTCATCGTGCTCAGTTGGGGAGTTATGTAAGTTAAGGGGATCACGGGGGAGACCTCCAATAGGCTCCCAGGATCCTGCGGGCGGTCGAGCGCGGTATGTGGGATTCTTACCCTGTAAACCCCCCACTGGTGTCCGCACAAAATCGGGGGGGCTGCACCGGGTACCCCTCAATGCAAGGCAAGGGCCTTTGAAGCTGCTGCCGGGGGCGCATTAAAGCCCCCCGGGAATCTGTCACCATTGTCACAGTTAAAGGGGTGGATCCTGTGGGGGATTCTTACCCACTAAAACTCCCGTGGCTGTCACATCAGCACATGAGAGGGGTTTTCCGGTGGGATCTGCATCAGCTGTCCCTCAGTGCATTGTCTTTGAGTCCGCCGCCGGGGGCGGGGTATATTATGTCCCGGATATTTACCTACCTTATAATATAAAATATGGAATTAATGAAATTCTCTAGTAGGTACTTGATTGTTAACTATGTATCTCTTTAGGCTTAGTGAACGTAAGCTATGTAAGTTTATTTACTTAGATAAAACTTAAAACCATTCAATGAAAAATTATCTAACCGATGGTGAAAACCGCTCTTTGAGTATTAAACCAAAAGGAGACGACACGCGCACTATTCGCTATGAGAAAAAGTCTGTCACTTTCTGCGCGGGGGACGAGGTAACTCACACAAATACTATCTACTACTAATGCATTCTTCGCCACGTCTCTACGCAGGCACACGACAATATTATCAAACACTAACATAATCTATACGCACACAAGTAAATTCACACACAGTGACAACACTGTCTGTACACGAGATGACGTCAATTTTAAGTAAACGAGGATAGTGCATGACACTATCGATATTTTATTGTCGATGAGTTCCGATAATATTTTTGGTGAAAGTTAAATAGGTGTAAGGTATTTTTAAATTTAGGATCATAGGAAAAGAACCTTGGGTTGTCGTCAAAATCCGATTAATTAGGATAAGTCAGTATGGTTAAGTCTGAAACTTCAAGAAATACCTAAGCTGCATTCTTACTCTTATATTATGAAAAGTCTGCCTATAAACAACTTTGTGCAATAAAAAGAAATAAATATCTTTACTCATTCCTATGATAAAATTTTAACGGCCAAAAAGGGAAAAACATTTTGCTAAATATGTTGTATTTTTGACATAAGCTAGCGTTGGTTAAGCAATGTCAAGTAAGGCCAATACATAGATAGCAGTCGTCTGGATTTTCTTGAACATTTGAACTGAGCTTCCCTGTGCTTCGGTCTCGGTTGTTGTAGACAGTAGTCGTTACCTTCGGAGTCGCTGGACGTACGGGGCGTGGGCCCTAGGACATCCATTAAGTATGGCAGTGACTCCGAGGAGGACGGCGCACTATGGACGGAAAAACGAAGTTCCCTTTCATAGGATTTTTTAAAAATAAATATTTTATTTGATAGTTTCAAGTATACAGTTTTGTCAAGTACATTAAAACATTGAATAAATTAGTAGTTACCGGTTTTTTTTTTAAATAATTTTACGGCTGAAATGCCAGATCACTATATTCGGCATTTCAGCCGTACAAATATTTACGTGAAACCCATGTATTTTAAGAACTTGTGTTAGCTACCTATATTCTTGCAAATATAAAATATCAGTCATTCATATCGCATTATTTGTTGTGTTGTGCATACGTTATGAATATGTACGCTTTTCGTCAAGATCGTTAGTCATATAGGTTTGTTGTCTACAGGGCCGTCTTTACCAGGGGGTGCAAGGGGTGCGGTGCACCCGGGCACAGGGCGCCCGGGGGCGCTTGCCGAGCGCTGAATATTTAGATATTTCATTGAACTTAACGCCATTGCACAGTTTCATATATTTGTTACGACGAATACGTATGCGCAAAATAAAATATTAAAAAAAAATTGTCATCAACAAAAATCATTGTTTTACCACAGGTTAGGTATTAGTTTTTACTTGTATTACGCTTTCGGCGCTTGTCACACCGCTCATGGTTTGCAAGCTAAAATGACTCTTATTAGTACACAAATAACAATTTTATTTCATACAAGACGCGCGCGGCAAAATCTTTTATCCAAAGAGAGTGTATATAACCTTTGACACATTGCCGCCCGGTCGCCCGCACTTGAAGTAAAATGATCTCTAAGTCAATAAAGTGTAAGTCGTAAATTCATTTGAAATGGGTGCGCGGCGCGGCACCTGTGCGTCTGTCATAGGCGAGTAATTGCGTCCTTTGACATAGCCGTCCGGGCACTCGCACTTAAAGAGAAATGATCTCTAAAAAATCACTACAATTAGGTGTAAGTTTATTTGAATATACAGCGCGGCGCGCAGCGCCTATGCAAGTGTCGGTCAGTGATTGATCTGATTTCTTTTTTTTAAGTAATTAAATTCGTTAGCTCATTTCATTTGCGACGACCGCCGAATTAGCACGGAAGATCTAGTGGATAAATTCATTAATTTATATGTATAGTGTAACCATAGTGTAAGTTGTAATTGTAAGTGCATGGAAATTCATGGAATAAATGGAATTTCTTCGTCATAAATAAGAGAAAAAATATCAAGGTAAGTCAATTTTATTTTTTAAGTGTTAGGTAGTATGCAGATCTCGACCATCCTCATCCAACTAATACCTAGGCGCCTACCGACTAGCTGTTCGTCGGTCCAGCGGTGGGCTGGAGGGGCGTCCGAAGCTACGTACGTTCGTTCGTTCGTGGACAGTGGTTTCCATTCGAGAACTCGTCGGTTAACATTAAAATACAATACATAGGTACAATACCGATACCTAAAAGTACTCATACCTAGCTAGAAAAATACATCATTATAAGTATAGAATCCAAAATTGATATAAAAATAAATGATTTAATTAAAATCTTTGCCAACTCAAAAGCAAGAAAAATTGAGTTTGTTTGATGTATGTACATACAATAAATAGATATTTAGCAAATTACGTGTTTGGGGGCGCCGAACACAGGAACTCCAATAAAATATTTGATTAAATTAATAAAGTGGTATATTTAATCTTCCACAATAGTTATTAAAATATATATAATCTTAGTATCTATCCTTAAAGTCTATGCGTCTGTTCCCACCGAGCTTAGGTAAGGGAAAGCCATCTCATGAAGCCGTGACGTCATGAGCTCGGTGTCCGATGCGCGGCAAATGTCCCACGGTCTAGGTATATACTGACGAGGCATACTGGCTCGTAACAAGCAATTAAATAATAACATAAACGAGAGTTGGATTGCTGGTGTTTTTCGCCATTACAATCATCTCAATATAATTCGTTCTTATTCTTTTGGCTTGGCACCGACATCAGTTCAGTAAGTACCAAGATAAGTTAGAAAAAGTCACGCATTTTCGTCCTTGGAATTAAAAATTCTAATTATTTTTTTCGTTTTTTAGTGTTTGTTAATTTTTGTTTGAAGATTCTTTTTGAAGGCGGTTGAATATTTTTTTAAAAACGTTTTTTTATTTGTATAATTGGGTTTAATTTGTATAATTAAAGTTTAATTTTCGTTTTGCATTTTAGAGAAATAAAGAAATTGACTATCAAAATTACGTGGATTGTGTTTTCTTGGTTGACTAGGACCCCTTTCATACTGCAGTGTGTCGTCGGTCGCGTGCCACGCTGCAGTGTAAAAGAAATCGAGGGCGCAGGCTGAGCCCCGCACCCCGGCGTCGAATAGACTTAAGACGGCCCTGGTTGTCTATCAGGGATCAATAAAGGGTAAAAAAAATAAAACAAAACTTATTTTTGAAGTACATTACTTACCGCGTGTTAAAACATCGTCCAAATATTTTATTTTATTTATTTACCTATTATATTTTTTATTTATATACCAACAGTACACTTATGATTAAGTAACATTACAACGTTCACAGTTAATATAAATTCTGATAAGTGAACCTATTACAGGTATAAACAACATTGTGGATATGCTTGCTTGTGTTCTATAAAGTATAAATAGTTACATTATTAAAATAAAAAATATTGGAAATGATTAAATACAGGAAAAATATTAAAATAAAAAAGAATATCTAAACAAATCACAAAAAAAGAGAGTATCATAAATAAATATAAATAAAATGCATTAATTATGCATTGAGTAAATATGCATTTTTAATTGATTCATATCTTTTGAACGGGGAAGTTCGGGTTCAAGGTCAAATGTCAAGTGGTTTTTTAATAGGCTCGGCAACAATACCTAAAAGTTTCAGCTTTACAATCCTAGACAGAAAAAAGTTATGAGGAAAACTAATTCCATTTTCATACATTTGAAATATAGAAAGTCATTCTTTGATGGTATAGACTCGATAAAAAAACCGGTAACTACTCATTTATTCAATGTTTTAATGTACTTGACAAAACTGTATACTTGAAAGTATCAAATAAAATATTTCATTTTTAAATAATCCTATGAAAGGGAACTTCGTTTTTCCGTCCACTGTGCGGCGGCGGGGACCCTATCCCCTTGAACACCGTGTCTGGTTCCAGGGGGGCTATAATGCATCCCCCGGTGGCGGGCTCAAAGGCAAGGTACTGACGGGCTGCTGGTGCAGATCCCACTGGAGAGCCCGGGTGTCTCCTTTCATGTGCCGATGCGTCAGCGATGCGATAGGTTTACTTGCGCTTGACCACAATCTCACATAATGGTAAGTGAAGATAAGATGTGGTCTAGGATGGACCGCGCTAACCCATAAGATGCCTGTTCAATCTAGACTTGAAAACACACAAGTTATATTTATCAGGGAAAACGTTGTCCGGGAGGGTATTCCACAGCTTGACCGTGCGCATGAGGAAAGAAGAAGCGAAACGCTTAGTTCGGCAAGTTGGAGTGTCAACGTTAAAGCGGTGGAGACCCTGCCGCCGCCTGGCAGTCCGGTAAAAGAAAGGGGATGGTCATGAGTGCCGCCAGAGTTACTTTCAGGGGGGTGCATCTGCATCTACACATTTTACTATTAACTTAAACTATAGAATTATACATGTATATGATGTAAATAAATGTAATGTCAAATTCAAAACACGCGGGTATTTGATTGAGTATGTTTCGCTAATCAAAAGCGTACTTATGTATTTTTTCTATGTATATTCTTCCGTGACAGGGGGGTGCAAGTGCACCCCCTTGCACCCTGCTGCCAGCGCCCATGGGGATGGTGGTACAAGGTCAAAAAGTGCTTGAGCGCATTCACCGTGGAACAATCTGTAAAAAACCGATAAGCATGCAACTAGGTGACGATGATCCAATTGTTGCAGTTTTTTATTTGTTAGGTCATTATCGTCAATTATCCTGCGAGCGCGTCTGTCTAGCGAATCCAAAGAGCCAAGTTGATATTTGGCAGAGCCATCCCACAGGTGAGAACAGTACTCCATGCAGGGTCGAACCTGAGCTTTGTAAAGATTCAACAGCTGTTCCTTTGTGAAATACCGCCTCACCTTATTCAAGATACCAAGTTTTTTAGCAGAGATTTTGACTTTTGACTCAATGGATCGTCCGAAATTAAGGTCGGAGGATAAATTGAGACCTAACAAATCTAGAGGATTGGATGTCAGTATAGATACACCACAAAAAGCAGGAGTATAGATGTATTCCAAAGAATTTATGATCATTTTATAAAATATATAAAAAGATTGAACCGACTTCAATAACACTAAAATGCATAAAATAATTTTAATATTATTGAAATTGGTGTTAGCGCACCTACGGAGTATACTTATTTGCATTTTTTACATCATTCATGTTTCTTCAGGAACAATTTATCAGGACGTAATGAAATTTGCATGGAATCATTATAGTAGTTAACTTTCTCGAATAAAGAAAGAATAATCGAAATAGGTTCATATTTGAAGTTAGGCTCAATTCACACCAAGATGGCAGCGGCCGGCAGCGCACTTTCAGTGTGAAAGAAAGACATTTGCCAGAGTTATGACCATTTTTTCCTTAAAAACGACGAGTCTCATCCTTAAGGCGTTATTATAAATTTTTCTGACGCGACATTCTTGTTTTTTTTAGGAACTACCTACTTATTCGTAAATCGCAATCGTTTTTAATGGGACCCGATCAGGGGATCGGCCTATCCGTACAAAAAAAAATTTTTCATATCGGTCTATAATTGCCAGAGTTATGCGCGAACATACGTAAATGTAAATATATATATAGTCGAATTGAAAACCTCCTCCTTTTTTGAAGTCGGCTAAAAAGTGACACGGCATGCGGTACACTACACAAACTCTTTTGGATATCTGATTAATAAATAGTCAGAGTAACATACTGATAGTCGATATCGATATTTGATTATGAGCTGTCCCAGCGCTAACTTTGCTGCGGTGTGGCCAATGTATTTAAAAATAAATGAAAGTATTCGGAATAAAAGTGACGACCGTAAATATCTTATAATAATTAAGTACACCCAAACATAAACATACAGTTTCATAGAATCGATAATTTTTAAAGTGTTTAGTAAAAAAATATGTAGAAAATTCAAGTAAAGATACTGAATTTCAAACAGTAATCTTTAATTAATTAATTATGCATCTACAGAAATAAATGGTATTAACAATCATTTACGTGAAATAGAAGTCTTAAACTAATGTCAGTACATTCAACTTTTAAAATTACGCTCGTTACGCTTTTGTACGATTTAGTGGCAACACTTATTGATTAATAATATTTTTTAGTTTTTTGCAAATTTAGTGCATTATTTGACAATTTATAAACGAAATAATATTTACAGATAGAAAGTAACGTTATCCTTGGGTACACTAGATAAGTCTTATATTTTTTTACACGAAAACGCGCTGGCATTCGGCATTTTTAGCTTACGTCGTTCCGCGCGCACCGGGATTTGTTGAATGGCGTGGAACGCGGGTCAACTAGTTTTATATAACGGGTATGACCGGTGCTCTCGTACTTTGACAGAGGGGAACGCCTGACAGTGGCCTCTCCGGTTGGTTTAATACTCAAAGAAACCGCTGCGTGGTTTGGAGGTGCTATCGGATATAGACAGACTCGGATAGCGACTTTGTTTCACACTATGTAAAGATACTTTGACGTTGATAGGGGACAACACCAGCCAACCTGTACAAAAACTCTGACAGACAGACAATAATTCCAATAAAGTTTTGGCTTTTATATTATACGTACTATGTTTGTACTTAAGTGATTTGGTTGTTACTCTCGCGCATGCAGGTATTTAATTTAAATAATTTTAAGTTTTGCTTCTTATTATGTTCTCATGTAAGTGAATTTTGTAATTCTTTATGAGAATAAAGTTTCTTAAACCTTAAACCTTACTATGTTTCGGTAGGAATACAATATGCATGTAATATTGTATTCCTACCGAAACAGACATTTTGGAAATATAATATATATTTTCATTATTTTATTTTATTATATTTGGGAAACAAACAAATGATACCACTTATTACTAATACCTATAAGATCCAATAGTACTAATATAAATTAAGTTTCCACTAATAAATCATAACATTAGAGAGAAACTAACCACGTATATGCATGATTTTAAATTTAAAAAAAGTATTAAAAATATATTAGAGATAAAATATGCTGGAGTTAATATGAGTTAAATATTTAAAACATCGAATCTTAATATAAATAAAAAAATCAAAAACAAAGTTTAAAAATACTAAATGAAAACCCGTACACGGGTAGCGAACCCGGACAATACGTGTTTAGAGGACGCTTCCGTAACCACTTGGCCAAGGACGTTTTGTATAATGTTTCGAAATATCTTATCATATTTGTACCGCCATCGGTTGAGTAATAATACTCCTTTTTTTACCCTGTTAAGGGATAAATTTAAAAAAAACATGAAATACAAATTCAATTAATTTTCTTAACGAATGTCTGTGCAAAATTTCAAGTCAATAGGACCAAGGAATCGCGTTCTCCCATACAAACTTTGCCCCCCTGTTTGACCCCCTTAGAGGTTGAATTTCGAAAAAACCCGTCTTAGTGAGCACCTACGTCTTAAAAGGAACCCCCATGCAAAGTTTGAGACTCCTAGCACTTGTAGTTTCTGAGATTCCGTGATGAGTGGGTTTTTGTCTACTCTTTTATATAATAAGATCTAAAAATTCGAAACATTTTTTTTCCACCCGTGCGAAGCCGGAGCGGGCCGCTAGTTAAACGATATAAGCGATACATGTTTGTTTTTCCTCGCAAATGTGTTGAAAAACGTCGTATGAAACTTGTGACCTCTGCTCATTACACATTCGGCTGAATTGCGCCCTCGCCTAAAAAAATACCGACCCAACTGAATTAACCCTAAGCTATTATAAGGTTTTTCAGGTCAAAATACTACCCATAAGTTAAAAATTGCGAGTATGGCATCGTTAAAAAGGTAATTAAAGTAGTTTATGCACCAAAGGGGATACAGTAGTGTCTTATGTCGCGGGCGTTAAATTGAATCGCGAGCAAAACGAAGGATTCCATCAACTCAGCGAGCATAGAGTTAACTCCCGAGCGTAGCGAGGGAGTTGATACTAGAATCTTGAGTACAGCGAGGGATTTAAGCTCGCCTAAGACAAAGGCACCTTCATCCCCGAGGTGAATATACTACTTTTCACACCTACTGCTCGGTAATAAAATACAAATATTGCTAGAATGAAAATAATAATAATATCTTGGGACAATTCACACACGGTCATCTGATTCCAAACTAGACAGAGCCTGTACTATGGAAACAGACAACAACCAGATAACTGATATTAATTAAATAGTTAAATAACACCCAGGCACTTGGTGGAAATTGAACCCAGGACCCATCGGGTAGCGGCCAGGGTGTCTTACCACTAGACCAACGAGACTGTCAATAATATCAGCATAGTGATTTGAAGAGTTAACGCGTTAATATCTATTTTTTTTTTCATTTCTAGAACACTGGGTTCTGCTCGTCGTGCCCGGTTCGATTTTCAAATGATTTTTTTTATTCGTGCAGGTCTCTGCTTAGAGTAGTATTATACGAGTGCCTGTGGTTCAAGTGTTGAGGAATTTTCGTTTGACGTTCGAAATTCAATCACATTATTACCCAAGGGAGTTTAGTACAACATTATTACCCGGCTAGACTATAGGGTTATAATGAGGTACTTTATGTCATCTTTATATGACCCATAATGCAACATTATGGAGCAGGTGGTGTGAAAAAACTTTTTCGTAATATAAAAGTCGAATATGCAAAACATCATTGAAACCAAAATAACACTGCCAAGTTTGATGTCATGCTATTATAGACGGTAAAATATTTTATTTTAAGATTTTTAACCGTTCCTGCTTGGGTGGTCTTGTGAGCACGAGTGCGGCCTCTGATCGCAAAGTCCTGAATTTGGTATCCAAGTCGAACGCAGTATTATCGGGTCGGGCTTTTCGATAAGGATATGTATTCTCAAATCAATCAATCATTTGGGTCCGTATTTCTTTATTCCCTATCTTTGCGCGAACAAAGTCGCGGGGAACTGCTAGTAAATATATAATAACAATTATTTATTTCACAATGAAACGGTCGCTCGATATACAGAGCGAGGCCAGGTAAAATTATAGATAAGATATCGTCGGATAGGTCGCATTGATAATAATTTGTAGATGGTGGATGTGTTCATGAAGACTTCTTGCTCAACCATTCATTGCTGAAAATGCGCGCGACAGTGAATCGTTTCTGAGAAACATACTCGCGTTTCCTGGAAGTGTTACTATGGACGCACACATTCGCAAATCTGTGCGTGGTCGATGTAGCACACATCGTCGCCCACGGCCCTGATAACGCGCAGCCGTGACGACTTGACGAGACGTATCGGTGCTCGCTCTCATTATTCAACCAACTTGTATTGCGTGCCCAGCTCGGTTTACACCTAATCAAACAATTTGTAGCACAGCAGAACGACGCAGCACGGGGCCGTGCCACCGCGAAAAGTGCATAGGTATTATAAGATTTGTCTATGCACAACTGTAAGAACTCATTACTAAAAGGTGGCTAAACCCTAGTTATCGCAAATTACCCTATACCTAATACAAGGGATCGCAACTGCACGTCAAAGCGCGTAATTCGCGTGCGGTATTATTATAATGCTTACAATTATATATTTATAAATGTTAAGATTCAAGAACAATTTTTATATTTAGCTCTAATCTAGTTATTGACCGATTTTACCAATAAATGGCAGCTCAATAAATGATCGCAAAGCATCGCCATCGAGGTCAGCGTCGGGATGCCAACGGTCAATAATGATGGCCTGACATATGAACTAAATGGCAATCAATCAATTACACTGCTATTTCACTGCTAAATATAGTGTTCGCAGCAACAAGGACGTTACTACTTTCGTTCATTAGAGATTGTTTTTTTTATAAACAAAAAGTAGAATAGGTTTTCTGTGGTTTCTTTATTTAATCGTAAAGTATATTTTAGTAAAATAGGCTGATACAAACGTCTGTGTAATTCAAGGTGTGAGTCAATCGCTATCATAATATTATTTATGAGTCATACGTAGTTAGTTTACTCTCTTCTACTCTACATAGGCTAGTTAGATTTAAATAAGTGCAATTAGACAAATTGATTTTTACGTGAAGGATACTCACTTGGTGAGGCTGGAGGTAGCATCGCAGACCGCGGCGGCGGCGGCGGCCCGGCGCTCCGCAGCCGCGTCTACCATGCCTCTGCATCACCGCGATGGGCATCACTCGCGCGTCGCGCCACCTCGCCCCTTTACCTCACCACCACCCACCACACCGCCACTACCACACTAACATCACAATGTACATACAATACACCCTCACTGCCTCCGTCTAAGATACCTGATCGCTTGAGGTTGATATTCGATATATCGTATCAAATTCAAATTAGGTTGTTTAAATTCACATATGGCGATGGTTACTAGGATTAATCCAGAACGTGTAATGCATCTGAAACAAACAGATACATGATGTAAGCAATAATTCATATTATATACTTTTCGCGTGTTAGCATGATTCGGATTGGTTTTTTTTACACCACTAAGGTGGCAAGCAAGCGAGCGGCCCGCCTGATGGTAAGCAGTCACCATCATCGGCCGTATCATCGGCCGTTGTATGGTGGAGCTCCTTCGGACCTTGTAGTCATCAGATGTTGGTTACTAACTCACTAAAACCTCCACGGATGTCACGTCGAAACATGAGAAAGTGACTCGGTGAGCCGCCGAGGTCCCGTTTTAAGCAATAATTCATATTATATACTTAATAGTTTCAGAATCTAAACGAATTATTTAAAAAAAAAGATATTTTCAGAAAAAATAAATACTGATTTCAAAGAAAATTATCTAAAAAGCATTAAATAACGAAAATATATTGAAGTCGGTGCCAGTAGTGCTGATTTTGCTTGGCTTTGTAAATTGGCCGATACCGATATTAATCTAGAGGGTATCCCATAAGATTCCTAGCACGCCTCTCCCGTGATTCCAAAGCTGCAAGATGACATTTCGCAGCATCAGCTCATTTTTTTTCTGTCGTATAGTTACTGGCCAACCTGGTGTCAGAGTTTTCAAGCATCCCTTAGGCCTCTGACTTAGCTTACCCACATGTGACTACAATACTCCACACACCAAAAAAAGGACAATGAACCGCCCAAAGTTTAAGTTTGAGTAAATTTCATTTCCCAAAAACTGAAGGCCCACCGCCTTCATGATACATAGATACATTCTGAAAAGTAAAACTCTCAAACCTCCAAAAACTCCTCGCCTAACGGAGTCCCGTTTGGCGGTGAAAAGACGGCGTTGAATTTCACAAGATTGGCATCACCCCATTCGGAGACCGCTTGAAGTGTGAGATGCGCACGCGCTACTTAGGGCTACACTTTCAGCTGGATACAGCCTTACTGGCCCGATCACTCGGCATAAATCTCTCCATAACGGTGCTGTCATCTGTGTAACTGTAGATACCGGGTATCAACAGATCATTGACATGTAGCAAGAAGAGGGAAAATTGTAACAAACGATTCAACTACAGTATGAATTAACTAGATAAGCCATATAATGATGACTAGAATATTACACGATATTCACTGGCCTATAACAGACTCCAGCACAGATATCATACAGCTAGAGAGTATTTGACGTAGATAGGAATGAAATTTATGGATTCCAGAGTAACCAGATTAATAATAAATTAAAAGTTTAAAAACTAAAAATACACGCTTTTGTAAGGACTACTGCACTAAAAAGCTATAAATGAATTATCTAAACCATGCTTTCTTTCTTTTTACCTCGTGTTTGTAATTTATGGACTAGATTTATGTGTAAAAGCGTGGGGCGGTTTTTCTCTGTAAATGATTACAAATTATTGTCATGTGAACACAAATACTTACTTAGCGTTCTTGAAATTTGACAAAAATGTTATGCTGTTATTCAGAAAAAGCGCCCCACGCTTTTAAACATAAATATAATCCATAAATTACAAACACGAGGTAGAAAGAAAGAAAGCACTGTTTAGATAATTTATTTATAGCTTTTTAGTGCAGTAGTCCTTATAAAAGCGTGTATTTTTAGTTTTTTAAACTATTAATTTATTTTATACTTTTTAGCCTTAGAAATATTCGCCTAAACTACGAATAAAATTAGCCCAAGTATTGATTTATTCGTAGCTTGAATCGTAAGCAGGTTGTGCCAAAACATATTTTTACTAGGCTAGATATTACGCGTAGGTATCTGATTAAGTTATTGAAGTTTAAGAACGCACTACGTATTTACCCTTTAAACAGTCGAAAGTACGCTAAAAGTCAATAGTTTCACAAGTACTTAGTATTCAGTAGATCTAATTAGAGCTTTCAGAGCGCAGAAGAAATGTGTGCGAGCAATAAGCGGAGCAGACTATTTAGACAGTTGCGTACCGTTATTTAAGAAACATCGTATTTTACCTCTGCCTTGTTTATATATATATGAAATAAGTTTATTTGTACACAAACATCCAAATCTGTTTAAAAAAAAATGTGATTTCACCAATAGAAGCTGTAGATTTCCTGCAAATCTTTGTATTCCCAAGCAGCGTACCACGATGTTTAGTAAAAACTCATACTGCATGGCTATCCGTATCTATAATAAATTACCCAAAGATTTAAAACATATTACTATAAACCTATTTAAAAAAAGATTTTTTCAATTATTATTGAATAAATGTTACTATAATACAGATGACTTCCTTAATGATAAAAAATTTTAAAATTTAGATACGTATATAGATTTTTTATAATTTTGTTACTTAATTAGATTATAAGCAATATTTGTACACCAATAATTGGTAAAATATAAGCACTAAATGTTTTTTTATGTCATCTTATCAAACTATATTTTAACAAATAAATATATCTCTTCAAGGGATATCTAATGGTATAACTGGTATTAACTAATACCACCTATACCATTACAGGTATAAATGGGACAACTTAGTACCATTTATACCATTATTGGCATAATTCAATGGTATAACTGGTCCGAAGCAGTTCGGTGGCTTACCAACCTTCCGGGTCCATCAACATCCACGTTATTAGGCAAAGTTAATATAACTCCTTAATACAAGTCAAATGAATCCAAGCTACTAGTAAACCCATCGAGGTTTACTAGTAATCATTCCATGGTTCCGTCAACCACCTTGCATTTCCATCATCAACCCTGATTATAGGGCAAAGTAAATTGAACTCTTTAATACAAATCAAATGACCTTAAACTCAATGCGTTTACTAGTAGCCATTCCAGGGTTCCGTCACCCACCTTCCTGTTCTATCATCAGGTCCTCATTAATGGTCAAAGTGAAAAGAACTCTTTAAAACAAATCAAATGAGTCCAAACTCGATGTGTTTACTATTAGCCCTTCCAGGGTTCCGTTACCCACCTTCCAGTTCCATCATCAGGTCCTCATTAATGGTCAAAGTGAAAAGAACTCTTTAAAACAAATCAAATGAGTCCAAACTCGATGTGTTTACTATTAGCCCTTCCAGGGTTCCGTTACCCACCTTCCAGTTCCATCATCAGGTCCTCATTAATGGTCAATGTGGAAGTAACTCTTTAAAACAAATCAAATGAGCCCAAACTCGATTAGTTTACTAGTAGCCATCCAAGGGTTATCCACCTTCGAGCCCCAGCATCAGATCAGCTCGATGATACCATATTATTGTTTTGTCACCGGTCCTTGATACATGTGCAAAATTTCAAATGTTTTGGACGTGTAGAAGTGGGTCAAAATTGCATCGCAAGATTCCATTACCATCATACATACATAGTTACATACATACATACAGGTCAAGCTAATAAAAGCGTGTTTAAAAGAGTGAACAAACGAACGACGAGCCGAATATTTCGGCTTCGGTTTCGGCAACCATCTAGTGTCGGCACCGGTTTTGGAAAAACCTGAAAAATATACCGAACCATCGGCCGCACCGAAACATTGCGTTCGTAAATAATCGCAAATCGCTCGTTTGACTTCGGAAGAGTTCGTGTCTCGTATCAAATTCGTATGAAAAGAAAGAAATAATTATTTTTAACAAATTTCAATTATTGCTTTTCTTAACCCCCGACGAAACGAGGGGTGTATAAGTTTGACGCCTATGTCTGTCTATCGCTGTGTGTCTGTCTTTAGCATTCTAACTCTCTAAGTAGTGGACGGATTTCAATGCGTTTTTTTTTATTTGGAAGTCTTTACCAGGTTCTGCTGGTTTGGACCTTTGGACTCGTTGGATAGGTTTTGATAAGTTGTTCAGATCAGGGTTTGATCATTATCAGACGACTATGACGACTTTCCTGCTCCATTGAGCAGGAAAGTCGTCACAGGATCTCTGCATGAATAAACGTAGACGCACTGAATATGGACTCGTTGGGTAGTATGATCATGATCAGAGTCCGACGATGGAACAGGAAGGTGTTCACAGGACCTTTGGACCAATGAACTTAGACCCACCGTGTTTGGACTCGTTGGAGATCTGGACGATTAGCTGGTAGAAAAATGGGGTTTAAGGTCTGTTGATGGAGCAGAAAGGTGGTCACAGGATCTCTGCACCAATAAACGTAGATCCATAGAATTTGGGCTCGTTGGGTAGGTTACGACGAGTAATTGGTAGTAAGATGATGCTCAGGGTCTGATAATAGCGCAGAAAGGTGGTCCCAGAATCTCTTCACCAATTAATGTAGACCAACCGAATATAGGCTCGTTGAGTAGAAACATTTGGTAGAAAAATGATGATGGAGGAGCAGGAACGTGATGAGCAGGAACTCTGATCCATTAAACGTAGGACCCACCGAATTTTAAATCGATGGTTAAAGTAGTTAGTAGACAGATACCTACTGATCAGGGTCTGATATTGGAGCAGGAAAGACATTTTAAAAGTTCGTTCTCGCATGTTGTGCGATTGTATTTAACTTAACACGTTTAAACTGTCTGTATAAGCGTATAACATAAGCCAATTTTGAGTAAATAGATTTTTTACATGTCTGAAAAAGTTTTGGATTCCGATTCAGTCTCGGCCGAAACTTTAATAGATAACGAAGATTCGGTTTCGTTTTCGGTTTAGTGGAAATTCCTGTTTCGGTCGGACACTAATAAAAAGTCTGCCTGAAGCGCCACTACTGGTCAGCCGGATCGGACACGACCTCTCTCTGCCGGCAGTAGTGCCGGCTATGTTGGTGGAGGAATCGGCGTGGAGGGCCTCCTTCTGTGAGACAGTCATGTCCTGGAAGGAGGCCGCGGAGCGGGATCGGGAGAGGGCCGATCCCGCTCGGCGGAGGCGACCGCTCCGGCCCTTAGGCCCATCGTCAGGGGTATAGAAATGTGACAAGGTATCCCCTGCATTAAAGGGGGCTCGTGGGTCGCTGACGCATAAGGCGAGGCTCTATGAGTCTGTACTAAATGCGGCCCCTCGGCCTCCTCGACAAACGACGACGACGACCCCTCGGCATTTCACAACTCTAGCCCACATCTCTGTCTACAGTAATCCACATACTATTGGACCTAGGCTTTATAAGTATTTTTGATACGTACTTCTGATGTTATTATCAGAAGCAGTCCTGGTGGAAATTACCACCGGACCTATGTAAGAACAGAAAACTAACTTTGTACTTTTCTCAAAAATACTCCGAACTCTGCCATTAATAGATAACCGTTTGGGCTGGTAGTAGTTATTCATGTCGCATATATTTTAAGGCTAGTACAGAATATACATTTTTGTAAATTACCTATTGCACTCGTAGACCGGAGAAGCGAGGTATACGCTGGGGGAAAGCAGCAGCAATCAACATAAGGCCATGTCGCTGCTTTGCTCGCAGATTTTAATAGTACTCTATTATGGCACAGTGGTAACTCCCGCTCAAGGTAATAAGTATTCATGTCCACTACCTTTACTACCTTATACATAGAAAAGCTCGCGGACAACCACTAATTTAATTTATCGCAAACAAAATATTCATATGGACGGAAACCCACTTTATTTGAATAAATTACCGATGTCGCATGACGGAATACTGCAATTACACCCGACGTTAAACGAAAGCGAACGACGACGTTATTCAACGTTCGCGACTCTGAAACGAATAGCCATTCAAAGCTACGGAAGGAAGGAAGCAACACGAAATTGTATCGCATCTCTTAGTTTTCCACCCAAAAGAAGCGTCCAGTCCAACTACGATTGTGAAAGCGGTTCTCGCAACTTGCGTATTGCCATCGAACTAAACTTTGTCACCGATCGCAACACGATTTGCTACATCTTTTAGGCCCATTAACGTTTGACATTAATCTCTAATGACTTTGTCTCGACTTGGATGGTTGTCATGTTGTACAATAAAATGCACTGTATATTTTGCCAGATTTTCTTGGCCTCCTACGGATCATAAATGCCTCATAATTTATTTAGTGGTTAAGACAGTCTGTCTATTCAAAAGACAGTCGACGGCAAGGCCATACCGCCTCCCGTCTCCCTTGCTAGATGCTTCTCTGATTTGAGGTTGCAGCACTTGCGCTCGACCCTCTTTCCAGTGGAGTTATCATGGTGAAAAGCACCACCAAGTAAATTTAGTCCACTATATTTAAAAAACAAGTGCGACATATCATGCAAGTAATGCGCAAGGTTGTGTGGTGGCTTTTAAATAACCACAATTAAATACATTAGATATGTATGTATAGAGAGTGAGATCAAGTGAGATGAAGAACTTAGTATTCATTGTTAAAAAAGTATGTAATTTTTTGTGGAAATTGTAGCATGTTGTTAAGCCATGTCAATATGGCTTGATAGATTAAAGTTCTAATGAATTCAACTATGAAACTGAACAAAATTGCCCATGTGAATTTATATTGTCACTCAGGCTAGAGATAGATAAAGGTCTAAACTAAATCAACTTTTAATCTTAAGAAATGAAATTGCCTGGTTGTCTAGAATTATTTCTAGAAGTGATGACATTATTAACTGCATTTTCTCTGAGATTAACCAATATATTATTAAAATTAAAGAAGCTATTTTTGTAAAACAAGGTGCTTGTAGTGCAAATTGCTACTGTGATTAACAGGAGTCCTAGATGGATTATGTACAAAAACTTAATCAAATAGGCTCTACTAACACACTCCAACAGCAACAGCTATGACTTAGAAGATAACTAACATTAACATGGGTGCTGCAAAGCATTCGAAACGTCGGGACAATAAAACCTAAAATAAACCGCGATAAAATCCGTAAAAGTAATTTGATTTCAATAACTAACATTTTTTATAGAGCTCTAGCAACATTTATAAAATCTTTTTAAAATTTTAATATTTTATTTTAAACTTTTTAGTGATATTTTCATACATAAAGATTGAACCATCGAAGACGGTAAAATGATCTAGGTAGGTTAGCTCACATTATCGTCTACATAGTTTTACATAATTCATGTTTCTTCAAAAAAAAAATATCCGGTCGCAATGAAATTTGCACGGAATCATGATAGTTTACTATCTCGAATAAAAAAAGAATCATCGAAATTGGTTCATATTTGTCAGAGTAATGTAATGGAGAACATCAGTTTTATGGTTTTTACCAGATAAATTCCTCCACATCGTTCATGGTCCTCCAGGAAGTTCTTATCCGGTTGAGATAATATTCATACAGATTCATTACAGCAGTTTCTTCTTTCGAACAAAAAAAGAATCATTGAAATTGGTAAATATTTGCCAGAGTTATGGCCATTTTTGTCCTTAAAAAGCAACTAAAACGTCATCTAAATAGGCATTCTTGCAGGTGTCCTGCGCAGTCATCATTCTAGTTTTTTCAGGAACTACTTACTCGTAAGCAATAATTTTATTATGGGACCCAATCAACGGATTAAAGAATGGATGGAAGAAAGATTTTTTCAAATCGGTTCATAATTGGCAGAGTTATGCGCGAACATACATAAAAAAATATATATATATACAGACGAATTGAGAACCTCCTCCTTTTTTGAAGTCGGTTAAAAATTGCACTAATGTAATAATTGTTTCACAGAAATTGTTTTAGTATTTTTAAACAAGAATCTAAATTATATGGAAGAAAGTTATGAGCATGTTAAAAGTAACTTCTATGTCCTGAAAATAACCATAAAATGTTAATCCAAATTACAAAATGTTATAATCACAATAGGCGGTTAAAAATTGCACTAATGTAATAATTGTTTCACAGAAATTGTTTTAGTATTTTTAAACAAGAATCTAAATTATATGGAAGAAAGTTATGAGCATGTTATAAGTAACTTCTATGTCCTGAAAATAACCATAAAATGTTAATCCAAATTACAAAATGTTATAATCACAATAGGCAAAAAAAAAATTGTACCCACTGATTGATAAAAATAATTTAATATATGAACGTATGAATATATGTGATTTATTTCTATGCCTATTTAAACATACTTTTTGTATTTTGTATGTAGGGTAGGTATAGACAAATTTAGAAAGCACTACTTTACTACAGAAGGAGCTCTAAATCTAAAATTTTGTTAATAGATACCTAGTAATTAATGATTTGTATAAAAAATCATTGGTAGTATGTCAGTGGTAGTGGTAAAAAAGGAACAACTTTATTGTTGACGAAACGAAACATACTAAGCATAGCAATGAAGTGTAAGCGAGTATTACAATTTTATGTATGAGATCATCGATATGTTTATACAGCATATGTAATAAATATAAATGTGACTCACCAGTTATGTACTTCTCTACAGAAAGACCGTGTAGGTTATCATTATCACTATTGATGAACGTCACACACGATACATACAGCACACACGTCGTCAGAAATCGCACACACTTCAACATTTCAATTACATTAAATGTAATTTAAACAAAACAATACAATAAATGCATCGTAAATCTTCAAATGTAATAAATTTGAAGTAGCAGCATCGAACACACAAGATTAGAGAGAAAGAGAAACAAGCCAAAGCAAAAAAAAGTACAAAATCTTTGTGCTGCTTGTGTATTGAATTTCCGTAAAACTGTAAAGTGCTGCCATCTTTGTTTCATTTCAGACATTATTTGGTAAATGAAATAGACAATATTGTTTGACATTTGATAATATACTTGAAATGAGGTATCATCAAGAACAATAAATAAAGTATTCTTTTACGATAAAATGTTTGTTTATCATGCATTTCTCTACATTAGCTCGTATATATTGATAAAATATATTTGTTTAAATTTAATTTTAAAGTTTAGTAAACCCACTGCCTCAACCTAAAAAGAAAAACTGTAAAATGAACGCTTATTCAATGTTACTGTATCCGAACCAGTACAAGTTTTTTTTGTGACAATGTCTGCATCTGTTGATTAAAATTTGAAACATAATCAGGGCTGCCAGATTAGGCGATTTATCGCCATTTAGGCTACCTTGGGAGGTCAAATGGCGACCAAAAAATCCAATCGGCTACCAGTAGCCATTTAGGCTACCTAGAAAAAAAGGAACGGGCGCTTTAGGCTACTTCAGGATTACCTCAAAAATAATTAATTGTATGCTTTGACGAAACGTAATCCAACGTTCTTGCGTCACTGAGGAAAGGATTCTGAGGAATCCTTATGTTCTTTCCATGCACTATATTCTGTGCAATTGACAGTCCAGTTGGTCTAGTGGTTAGACAGCCTGGCCGCTAGCCATAGGTCGTGGATTTGATTCCTACCAAGTGTCTGGGTGTTTTATGTAATAAGAGTATGTATTTATAATCAGTTGTCTGGTTTCAATAGTACAGCCTCTGCCTAGTTTGAAATTAGATCGTGTGTGGATTGTTAAAAAACAACAACATATCCTTGCCTTAAACTGCCATAAGACGACACGTTACGAATCTAGGGGCTGTATTCACAAAACTTGGAAACGTTCCGATCCCGAAAATATCTACTACCCGGTCGAGTTAACTTGCACTTTGCGGCAAACACGCTCTAAACTAGCGAGGTGCAAAGTTCCAGAAAAGCGAGCTTGTGTCAATTTAAATTACACATTCCAACTCGCTGTAAAACAGAGACGGGTACATGGTATTTTTAACGTGTTCTCTTTCTTCGGCTAAATGTACTTAGCTCAAAATGTTAGGCAAATTAGGCTATTTGTAAAGAAAAAATATATTAGGCGATTTAGGCTACTCGGTAGGCAAAATTAGGCGAATTGAGTTAGCAGATATCTGGCAACCCTGAACATAATAAGCTTCTAAACAAGGTCAACAGTTTTCATCAACTCGTAGTGGACGAAAATAATTAAAAATAAGTGTGTATTATGTCCATACTTTCGAACATCATACATTTTATGTGCCATCATCGAATATTCAAGTACAAGTGTCCGCGAAAATGATCTGTACTTTGTTTTTCGCAATCACAACGTTACATGAACATGGATGACCTAAAATGCGAATATGTGGAGAAAAAAAGATGTTTGGGACTCACAAGAAGTGCAAACTAAAGAAATTCTAATGTTTTCCACATGGATTTCCAGGAATCATTGATATGTTCACACCATCGTGTAACGATCGGTGATTTGCTTGGTCACAAAAGTGAAAATGTGATGTGTCAAACTGATTGTTTACTTCTCAGACAGGTGAGTGGTTTGTAGAAGTGGTACGCGAGGGCGGCGGGAGGCGGGCGGTATGTCTGGTCGATCAAGTCCTATGAACGGCGGTTACGAGGCCGCAAGGCTCACCGTCCGCAAGGACCTGTTCCCAGACGTTCGTCTACCCTTAGACGCTAATACTGATGAACTCGAAGAAGAGTCGATCTCTTGCGTCAAGCTCGAAACCGACTTCGAACAGAGTATAGATGAAATTGCGAACAATAAACTTCATGTACCCAATGGGGTCCTAACCTGTCCAACACGGACGCGGCATAGGAAACACAAGCATCACTCACGGCAAAGTTCTGACAGCTTAGTTGTCAATGGAAGTCTTCCTCCAGCGAGAAAAAGAAGAAAAGAATCTTCAAAGAATCCATACAGAACACATTCATCAAACAGTGTGGTGTCACAAGTGAAAGGTGGAAAGAACTTAAATTTAGTGAGTAGTAGTGAGTGTCCTGAAGAAGACGATGAAGAAGAGGAGATGGAGGAAGAAGTTGAAGAAAGTGAAAGTTCAGAAGACGAAGTGCTCAACAAGTGCAGTGTTAAGTTACCGTTAATTAATATACCACGGCAAAGTGGCAAACCCTACAGTCATGAACTTAGTCAATTATCAACAAAAAGGAGCAAAAAGGACTCAAAAGAGCAACGGACTCGTGCAATCATACCTTGTAGTGGCAAGCCACGTTCAATGTTAGATATCTGCAGTTCTCGTAGTAAAAAAAAATCTAAAAAATCTGAGTGCACATCCACATATCGCAGTCAGATAGTGGATACAAACTCTATAAAGATTAAGATTAGGAGAACAAGTGTCCATGAAACTGTGAGTATTATTTTTCTATTTTGCTAGGAATTTCAAGTTATTTGGTTAATTAATGATAAGCAGTCTACACTACACAATACTAAACAAAAATCATAATCTGCTGATGCTATCATTATTTTAAATATCTATGTACATCCACAGTAAAAATGATATCTGGCAATTTAAAATAGGGGAAGGATTCTAGAAGGCCATCCATTAGGGTGTCCATTATATTTCATCTAGAAAATACTGCAACACTAAAAGAATCACTGCTGAACAAATGCCTCCTCTTTAGAATGGAAGGGTTGCCATTATTTTCACGCTTGGCAGGCGGCTTGGGGATTGCAGTATAGGTGGTAGGTAATTAAAAGTCTTGGCTGTCCATCTTTTTGTTTTCTGTGCTCTTTCGAACACCCAACTAGAGGTGTAAAAGTAACGAAAAAATCACGTACCCGTATGTATTCGTTACTATACATTCAGTACTCGTTACTATCGTATCGTTACTCGTTACTTTCGTTTATTTCATACTATTACATAAAATTTATGAAATTTTAGTGGCAAAATTTTATGAAAACACTTTTTCACAAGTATATACTTTTTTTTTTTCTGCATACTCTGTTAAAGAAAACTTTGTTTTGAATATTTGAAATTTTGACACCATAATGCGCGCACATCGGTCATTGAAACAGCGTATGTAACCATGATACGAAACATGCGAGTAACGAAAGGTATTCGTGAGTAACGTTTCGTTACTCGGTACTAGATGACGTACCCGTTACTTAGTAACGAATACATACGGTTTGCTACAGCTCTACACCCAACGATGATATTTTTTTTGTTTAGGATTTCTATTCACACAATTTGTTGGCTATTCAAATTAATATGATTATTTAAATTATAGTGGTAATACATAATGAACCAGTATTTGTACAATTCTACATTTTCTTTTGAATATGTATATTACTTTTTGAGAATTTATATTACTTAAAATCATATATTATTAGCTAAACCTGGTTACATTCTGTATAATTATAAGGATTTGTATTAGTGTGGTCGCCAATTAGAAAGCATTTACCACACATTAAATAATTAAACATGAACTCCAAAACATGGTAGCAGTTACATATACTTGAACATTCAAAAGTAAAACTCATTTCAAACAGAAATCATAAATTAAGGTTCAAAATATTTTGCAACCAAAAATGTTTGATGTATGGGCATTATGTACATTGTTGTCTTATTTTTGTGAACATTTTTCCAGTCCTCACACTTAATTTTATTCAAATAATATATTGTCACATAAAATAAATTATTTAGAAGCGAAATATGAAGAATTTAATTTTACAGCTACCAGTAGAATAAACTATTTTTGTAAAAAATTAAAAGCTATTTAAAAGAAAATAATGTAATAAAATATTTTGATGTTGGTCCCAGCTAGCCGTGCTGCTGATATTAGTTAACATGCTATGCTTAGCACTGATTTTATATTTATTAAATGCTTTTTACATCATTTTCTTTGAATTAGTTATTTATTTTTTCTTACAATTATTTATTTAATAGTTGAACTTTTAAATAAGTTTGTTTATTGACAGACCTGGTTGGTCTTGTGGTTAGATACCCTAGGTGCTACTCAATAGGTAAAGAAAACTTAAATAGGAAATCATCATTTAATTACATTGTGTTGTTATTTTGTAGGTGGTTACGAAGTGTTATCACTCTAATAGTATAATTACAAGTTTTAGAGAATTTACCGCAGTGGTAAATGTTTAAATAACACTATCACCTTTTCAACATCCAAAATACAATAAGAGCGCTGATACCTATGCCTCTGTTCTTTAGCACATAATACTGGGCACCATGACCATGAGCTGGCTTACACTATTTCTAGTCTTTTATTATTTAGATTTTTGTGAATAATAACTATGTTTAACAATTCCTCAAATCAGCCAAGATCGCCGGACAAACCCGCTTTGATCGCTGCCTTGAGATGTGTTTACTGTCGCTTCTGAATTAAAACTCCTTGACGCTTGGGTACCTACTTTACCTTACAAAGCATGGGGGGAAACATCTGGAACATAATACTTACACGCGTCCCCACGATACACGCGAGTATTTAATGGTCCCAAGACCCGTTTTACCCGGCAGGCCACGATGGACGTTGACTTTTATTTTAGCAAAATAGTTATCAGCACTATCACGCAACTCGAACGTCTACGTTACAGTAACTTACTAAAAACATAAAAAGTTTATATCTCTTAAACTACTTGACCGATTTTGATGAAACTTGTACTCTACCCTAATTTGAAAAATACTCTAAAATAGTTAGAGTAATTTTCGAAATCGGACCTGTAGTTTCTGAGAAATCCGCGGACAAACCTACATACATACATACATATATACATACATACACTCATAAAATTTGGTAAATTTGTTTAGAAGCCCACATAGACTAACATATATTAATATTACATACATACGCGTCGAATAGAGAACCTTCTTTTTGAAGCTTAAAAAGGTGTTAAATAAACTATTTAAAAAAAACCGACTTCAAAGTAAATTATCTAAAAAGCATAAAATAACGAAAATATATTGAAGTCGGTGTCAGCTCGTGCTAGTCTTAGTTAACATGATGTGCTAGTGACTTCAATATATTTTCGTTATTTTATGCTTTTTTTATTACTTTGAAGTCGGTTTTTTTTAACCGACTTCAAAAAAGGAGGTTCTGTATTCGACGCGTATGTATGTAATATTAATAAAAATGCGTAATATTCATATATGTTAGTCTATATGGGCTTCTAAACGAATTTACCAAATTTCACGAGTGTATGTATGTATGTATGTATGTATGTATGTATGTATGTATGTATGTATGTAGGTTTGTCCGCGGATTTCTCAGAAACTACAAGTCCGATTTCAAAAATTCTTTTTGCAATAGTTAGAGTATCTTTCAACTTAGGGTAGAGTACAAATTTCATCAAAATCGGTCCAGTAGTTTAAGAGATATAAACTTTTTATGTTTTCAGTAAGTTACTGTAATGTAGACGTTCGAGTTGCGTGATAGTGCTGATACCTATCTTGGTAAAATAAGTCACTAAAAAGTGTTAAATAAACTATTTTTAAAAAAATAAAAACCGACTTCAAAGTAAATTATCTAAAAAGCATAAAATAACGAAAATATTATTGAAGTTGGTGCAGAATATACACAGCAGGTACGCTAACACCAACTTCAATAATATTTTCGTTATTTTATGCTTTTTAGATAATTTACTTTGAAGTCGGTTTTTATTTTTTTAAAAATAGTTTATTTAACACTTTTTATTTTAACCGGCTTCATTTAAATAGTTTATTATTGTCCTTAAGTCTATAGCTGGCTTTACACTTGCACTCTATCCCTCACGAAAACCATTTCGCGGAAGTGCGCGCGTACCATCAAGTTTGAAATAATATTGCGTACGATTTTTCCTGCTTTTAGTCCTGAACACACTGAGTGCGTGTAGTCGCGAGGGAAAAACGTGAAGAGACAGCTTTTACTATATTTGCATTCATACTTACAGGTGACACCTACCCCAATATCAGTCTCAGACCTAGGACAAAGAAAATCCAAGAAAAAGAGGGCCGCATCCCCAGCCAGTGTTAGTTCAGGGGAAGAGTACGACCCGTCGCGGGGCGATACCGCTGCGGCAATGAGCGTCGCTGCACCCAAGCCTCGACACCAGCGCCCCAAAACTCCTAAGCCACGGAAGTCTAATAACGCTAAAAGTAAATATAGTTGTATGAAGTAAATATAATATTCGTGATTTCCTTGGCACATCTGTAGCTACGGCCACGAATGGTTGACCACTCAAACAAAGTCGTTGGAACGACGTTAAGTGCGCTTACCTCGCCCACACGTCTTTTGGGCCGGCTCGTGCATAGAATTATCGTCCTTATGGTAGCAACCGGAAATATCTCTCACAGTGCATTGTGAATTTTTATGTGTTTCAGTTATGAAATTATTTAATGTTATTTATATTTTCAGAGAAAAATGAAAAGACTGAAAGAACTAGGATTAGTGGAACAGAAGCTAAGGATACTGGACCACAAAGTCCTTGGGGACATTCAATGCCCAAAGAGATTCTGTTAAAGATATTTGAAAATGTTGTAGCTACACAAGGCACTTTACCTTCTGTAATCAGGTATTGAAGAGTACTATTTCATTGATTAGTATGTTATTAGTACAGGCATCCGGTACAGGTATTTGTAGCCTCCGTGGCGCAGTGGGAAACCGCTTGCTTTGTAAACCGGAGGTCGCGGGTTCGAATCCTGCGGGCGGCAACTTGTGTAGTTGTTCCTTACTGGCTAGGACAATGCAGGCCGATCACCTGATTGTCTGTAAAGTAAGATGATCCATGCGTCGGATGGGCATGTAAAAAGTCGGTCCTGCGCCTAACCTCTCCCCGGTCGTGTCGGTCTCCCGTGTCTTGTGTATCTTGTGAAAGATTGGCCGCTGTGGTCGTATCGGCCAGGAGGACATTAATTATTAGTACAGGCATCAGGTGCGGTAACAGCCAATGATTTTTGGGTCATAGTTGACGGGCCCGTTGGTCTTGTGTCCTGGCCGCTAGCCAATAGGTCGTGTATTCTATTCCCACCTTGCGACTGAGTGTTTCAAGTGCGTAACCTATTTTGGATAAAATTGTTTAGTCATTTTAAAGCAAGAATGTCAATTTGACGTGAATGAGTTGAAGGTTTTGGGGGGGGGCCTGACCCCTACGACCCCCCCTCTCGGAATCCCCCGCCACTGACAGGCATCAAAGGGAGTGAACAATTGCCCCCACAGCCTCCAGCGTAACAAATGACTCCTAATTGAGCGCGGGAAACCATAAAAATACCTACTATAATTATTATTTTCATGACAAAAATACATAATTCTATTTTGTTATCATTTCAGATTGGGTAAAGTGTGCAAATTGTGGCATAGTGTAAGTTGTAGGGCAGAATTGTGGAAGAATGTAGACCTTGCACAATACACCAGTGAGAAATGTAAAACAGACTATAAACTAGTGTGGCTCATGGAAAACCGGTTATCACAATGTCAAATTTTAAATATTGGTAAGAAAAACTAAAAGTATATTGTTATTTTTTAACAGGAGATCAATATTTACATATAAAAAATATGAGAAAAATATCATTAGTTATCAGAACAATTTTTCATTAAAAAATAATATTTGTGCACCTAATACTGGAGACACATCTATTGGGTCGGTCTCCACCGGCCGCATGGGCTCGCGCGGCATCCTCGGGGTTTTCCCGGAAATCCCGAGCCGTGGCTCGCGAGGCAGGCTGAGCCATCAGGCGATGAAATCGGACAGTTTCGTTAATATCTGCAGGCTGGCTCGCAAGCCAAAAAAACACCGTCCACACCGTACGGACAGCGGAATCGAGGCACTTTTGAGCGCGTCCCGTATACCGACAGCCGACGGCTCAACCCTGAGGCACGCTCAGCCGAGCCAACGTGCGCTCGAAGGACCCCGAGGCTTGTCCACACCGACCGCACATATGGCTCGCTTACCCAGTCATCATCCCCATTAACCTTAATTGTTTTTTTGTGAATGCAGCTGTTAATTATTAATGTCTCAGTTGAACGCCATTCATGTCTCAGGTGAACGCTGTACATGTCTCGTCACCAAGTGTAAAGTAGAGAGAGCGAATAATATAGAACTTCTATTCTAGTAGGTACGAGGCCTGCCTTTTAAGTTCTGTCGTTTCCATATTTCCCGGCAATTTTGAATTTTGAACTGTTCTATATTCGAATGTGTTTAAATTTTGAATCTCAAAACAGTTGAAAGTATTAGGATTAATGCTATTGTTTAGTCACAGAGCGTCGATTGGAATCTGTCAGGTTACATACGAAAATGAATCTTTCTAAGGAAAATCTTCGTGCAATGATTTTCTACAACTTTAGAAGAGGCCTGAAACGGCTTCAGTGGTTTGAAGAGCTAACATCTGTGTTCAGTGATGAAGCCCCATGTCTGCGGACTGTCGAACGCTGGTATTTAGAATTCCAGCGTGGACATACTAGTGTTAGTGACAAATCTCGCGAAGGACGCCCAAAATCCGCCGTCACTGAAGATAACATCATTGCTGTGAGACAACTAGTTCTCGAAGATCGTCATGTGACGTATCGAGAGATAGAGGCTCTATTAGACATCTCAGGGACAACCATTCAGAAGATCTTGCATGAAGCGCTTGGTGTGGGAAAGCTAGTTTGCCGTTGGATACCGCATCTGCTTTCCGAAGATCACAAGGCGGCCCGCGTCAGATGGTGTAAGAAAACTCTGCAAAGGGTCAACCGAGGAGAGTCAAATCTCGTCTATGACATCATCAGTGGTGACGAATCTTAGATCTATGCCTACGATCCTGATTCCAAACAACAATCTACAATCTGGGTCTTTCAAGACGAGCCAAAGCCGATTAAAGTTGTTCGTTCTCGAAGCACTTCTAAGAAGATGTTGGCCACATTCGTTGGAAAACCGGCCATGTTGCGACTATTGCACTTGAAGATCGTAGAACGGTTAACGCAGGGTGGTATACCGCAGTTTGTTTACCACAAATCATCGCCGAACTTCGAAAATCTAACTCAAAGCGACGCATCATCCTGCACCACGACAACGCAAGCTCACACAGCGCTCGTCAAACGATTGAGTATTTGAAGCAGGAAAAAGTAGAAATTCTTGACCATCCTCCATACAGTCCTGACCTAAGCCCTAACGATTTCTTAACATTACCTAAAATTAAGAAAAGTCTTCTTGGTCAAAGGTTCCAGTTCGGTGAAGAAGCAGTCGACGCTTTCAAGTCAGCCATTTTCAACACCCCCACTTTAGAGAGGAATAAATGTTATAATAACTGGTTTGAGCGAATGGAAAAGTGTATTAAGCTACGTGGTGAATACTTTGAAAAACAATAAAAAGTAATATAAGGTTCTAGTTGTGTTTTTTTCTTCAAACGACAAAACTTAAAAGGCATCCCTCGTATTTGACGAAAATACACATAATATTATGATAAAAAAAAATCACGTATTTATTTCGTTCGTTCTTTTGTTAACTGTCACCATGACCATTTTGATATGAGTGGGTTAATAATTGTCTGCAGCTCAATGGAAGGTGAGTAATGTGTCATGGGTGCTGGCTTGCGTGGGGGAGTACTGTCCCGAGCTGGTGGAGCTGAGTGTGGCCGGCTGGAGCCGCATCACCTCCGACCAGCTGTTCGATCTACTGCACGCGCTGCCAAAGATCCAACGACTCGACTTATCGCTCACGGTGAGTTTTACTACAATTTCTAGTATCGAACAAGAGTATGATAGTTGTATTCTTTAGCCCCCAACCATTAACGGGGAGTATAATTTTGACTCTTATGTCTGTCTGTCTGTCTGCCTGTCGGTGGCATCATAGCTCTTTGAGTGGACGGATTTGAATGCAGTTTTGTTTTGCCATTCTAGGAGGCTTTTCTTTGGAGGCCCTTATATCACGAAGATAATATAAAATACTTAGGATTTACAGATTTAACTGCGTATCCGTGTACTTTAACCAACCCCAGAAATAAGACACACACCTTGATTTTCAGTCGGAAACCGGTGGTTCAAGCTCTTGTCTCTCCGCGTTGTCGATGGCGCGTATCACGGAGAACTTCGGCGCGCGCTTGACGCACCTCACTCTTGCCAACAACAAGTTCATAGCCATGCCGCAGATCCTGCAATCGATAGCGGTAACTATGGCTTCAGTACTAAGAACAAGAATCCCGTGTGATGGAGAAAGGAGTATAGTCACTTACACAACACCACTGTGGGTTTTGCTGCACGCGCAGTAGGTCTTAATTGTTTTTCAAACGAAAATTATTGCTATACTAATTTGCTGCAATGCAAGCAGCTACACCTAAATATGTTCCGGCACGGTGGCTGGTGAAATGTCCGGGTTCAAGAGACTTAATAATTAATGTCTCGACTGACGACTGACTGCTCTCTATAGGCAGGCGTGAGGCTTACCACCAGGTCACTACTAATCATGTGTGTATTTTACGCAGGCCTACTGCCAAAACTTGGAGGTTTTGGACGTCTCAGGTACATTGGCGGCTTCTCACCCGGCGGCAGTGCCTTTAGAAGCGTTGCAGAAGGGCTGCCCCAAGATGCGGGTGTTTAGAGCTGCCAACTCGCAGCTTGTATTGGCGTCTGCCACTACGTCACAACAAGTACGTACTAGACTAGTTACTAGTTTTTTTTAAATCCCCCGACTTAGGTAAACAAACGCTTAAAATGACTTTCCTGTGTTGTTATCAGACCCTGATCATTTAAAATTAGGTGGGTCATACATTTGATATAGCCGAGTTCCTGTTGCCATCTTCCTGCTTGCTCCCATCACCAGACTCTGACCAACATTTTTCTACCTACTACTCGCAGCAACCTATCCAACAAATCTAAATTTGATGGGTCTACGTTTATTGGTGCAGAGATCCCGTGACCACCTTCCTGCTCCATCATCAGACCCTGATCACCATTTTTCTAGTAACTACACGTCGAGAACTACCCAACGAGCCCAAACTCGGTGGGTCTACGTTTATTGGTGCAGAGATCCCGTGACCACCTTCCTGCTCCATCATCAGACCCTGATCACCATTTTTCTAGCAACAACTCGTCGAGACCTATCCTACGATCCCAAAATCGATGGGTCTACGTTTATTGGGGCCGAGATCCTGTTACCAGCTTTTTTGCGGATCGTCATCAGCCCCTATTGAAGGTTACCATTTTATTTAGTATCATCGGATTTACATATATTCTAAATTTCAGATCTTTCGGACTAATAGAAGTGATGAAAAATGTCTATTATATACAAAATATCCCTACCTCGACTCGGAAAAGAGCTGATGGTTTCAATCAACTGGACGGATTTTCATGAAACATAGCTAAGAACCATCTCGCTTAAACTAGCTTTCAAATAAATAAAAACCGCATTCAAATCCGTTCACTGGTTGGACCGGTACGATGCCACAGACAGACATACAGACTTCCGGACATAGGCGTCAAACTTATAACTCCCCTCGTTTTTGGTCGGGGGTTAATTAATTATAGTAAGTACTCTTCAATCTTTTTGACCACTCCAAACTCAGCCGTAAGTTCAAACTTGTACATGTACAGTGGAGTGGACAATACATAACCACGAATAATATTACAGATTCATTATATTCGTATTATTTTTTAAAATAATTATCAAAAATAAAATATCAATAAACCTAAAGAATAAAATGTGGTACAGTGTTTGGAGTCCTTCGTTGTAAGTTTCAGAAACCCGTAATATACAAGCTATTGGTGCCGATTCTGTTGTCACCACTACACTAAACTAATAATAAGGGCCCTCACCTCGGCGTGTCTTCGTCGGCCGAGTGGAAACCGAAGGGGGCCCGCAGGACTCTCAGCTCTGGCTTGCCTTAATTGGCCGTCCAGAGAGGAGTTGTTAAAGCTATATGCTCCAGGGGTGGAAGTGTTAAAGGGCATAACGCCGCGAGTAACCACGGAGAAAGCGCAGCACACCTCTCGACACCCCTGAGCCACTCACACCGGTGTTGCACTCCGTCGTCTTCTGACGGCTATATGGAGAGCCCATCTAGTGGGTGGCAAGTCACCGCTTGCCAAAATATAATTAGTACACTAATTATGGCAAGTGACCCCGGCCTATTGCAATAGCCATCGATATACTATACCAACAAGATTAGCTGTCACGAACAAAATGACATCGAAAATGTGGTCGCGGTTACATATACCTACACAACTATACACGTACACGCAAAACAATAATATGTTCATATAAAAAGATGACTTACATACTATAAAATAAGGTTCAATAATAATTGCAGACAATTGAGCGACAGCCGTCTCCGTAGCTCTTATTTTCTTATTTTCGTGACCACTTTTCGGGTCGTGACAGCAAATCTAGTTGGTATAGTATATCGATGGCAATAGCCCAGTATTCAGTCCACCAAATGCTCATTAATAAAATCTAGAAATCTTTCCACATACTTACAATAGTCCCTACACCTGTCAGAGTCAACTGCTGTTTATATCTTATTTCCAGCAGTTGATCCTGACAGGTGTGTTCCATACCTACCATTAACTTCTCTCAACAGGCCTCTACGTGTTGGATTCGTCCCCACGCAAGCCTTTTAAAAGTCCGGGTGTAAAAGCCCGTGTTATAAAAAATCAATAATAATAATAATATCCTGGGACAATTCACACGGTCATCTGATCCCAAACTAGGCAGAGCCTGTACTATGGAAACCAGACAACTGATACTAATACATATATACTTTTTTTTTGTATAACATACTTATATAGATAAAACACTCAGACACTTGGTGGGAATCGAACCCACGACCTGTTGGGTAGCAGACAGGGTCACTAACCACTAGACCAACGGGTCAGTCAAAAAACTAAATAAAAAATAATAATAATAATAGACTAAATTTTAGTTTAGTGGTGTCAAACGAAGATTAAGTGCTTAATTTGAGTTCGACAGCTACTAAATTGAGTTGATAGTGAGGTTTTCATTGGTCAAATCATGTTAGTTGAAAACAATTCTCTTGTTCATCTGATTACACTAAACTAAACTAAAATAATTCTCCGGCTAAGATACTTATATTAATTAAATTTTATTTTAATATATTTTTATATTAATATTTATTAATAAAAAATATTTGATATTTTAATATTTGTTTAAATATTTATTTTAATATTTATTAATGTTTATTTTAATTTTGTTTCAATATTTATTTTAGTATTTTTTTTTAATATTTATTAATGTTTATTTTAATATTAATTGTAATATTTATATTAATATTTATTCTAATATTTATTTTAATATTTATTAATATTTATTTTAATATTTTACATATTTATTTTAATATTTATTTAATTTTAATATTTATGTTTATATATTTTTTATTTATTAATATTTATTTTATATATTTTTTATGAATATTTAATTTATTATTTATATTTATTTTATTATTTATATTAATATTTATTTTAATATTTATTCTAATATTTATTTTAATATTTTAATATTTATTTCATTCTATTTTAGTCTATTCTATTTTATTTTAATCGACATCTTTTAGATGCCGACTATTTTGATCTAATTTTAGTTTGAAGTTTCTAATATTAGGCATAAATGACGTAAACTGTGCACAACAGAATAGCAAAATACGTTTAAAACTAAGTTGAGTAACTAAAACCATTATATTCTATCAAACTATACCTAATTTAGTTTAATTCATGGATCTCTGAATAGGAAAGACACGACTAAACTTAATTTTAGTCTAGTGTGTGACAACAGAATCGGCACCATTATGTTCCAGAGCTATTGTTATTTTACATAATATTTGAAATTCATATTAATTCAATTATTATTATGTTATAAAGTGAATACTTTTACGTTTTCTAAGTGACGACATTAATTTGTATAATAGTGCTGATTCTGTTGTCACACACTAGACTAAACTAGTCTAAATTTTAGTTTAGTCGTGTCAAACAATGATTCCTTTTCAGAGATCCATGAATGAAACTAAATTATAGTTTGATAGACTATAATTGGTTTTAGTTACTAAACATAGTTTTAAAAGAATTTTGCTATTCTGTTGTTGTTGCTGCAGGATGGAAGAATATGTGGTTGCGGAGAATAAGGGTGGAAATTATAAGGGATTTTTCTAATCCCTTATATCGTATGGTATCGTTATACACATCGTTATACATTGTATAAGTATCGTAGCCGGAGAATCAGTTTAGTTTAGTGTAGTCAGATGAACAAGAGAATTGTTTTCTCTTAACACGATTTGACCAATCAAAACCTCACTACCAACTCAATTTAGTAGCTGTCAAAATCAAATTAAGTGATGACTAAAAGAGATGTTCCATTTTGGGCCACCACTATGTACACTACATGGAAAAAATAGGAAAAAAACAGGAGAGTTTCTTAAAAATACTTATAAATTAATTTGAAGCAGAGTACAATTGTACATAAATAATTATTTATGGAGTTATTTAGTATGTCCACCCTGTTTTTAGGGCAGTCATGACAGTTGCGTTTGACGTTAGTTTACTGTTTGACAGTTAATGCTATAGGTAGTCAGATGAACAAGAGAATTGTTTTCTCTTAACACGATTTGACCAATCAAAACCTCACCACCAACTCAATTTAGTAGCTGTCAAAATCAAATTAAGTGATGACTAAAAGAGATGTTCCATTTTGGGCCACCACTATGTACACTACATGGAAAATATAGGAAAAAAACAGGAGAGTTTCATAAAAATACTTATAAATTAATTTGAAGCAGAGTACAATTGTACATAAATAATTATTTATGGAGTTATTTAGTATGTCCACCATGTTTTTAGGGCAGCCATGACAGTTGCGTTTGACGTTAGTTTACTGTTTGACAGTTAATGCTATAGGTGACGTTTCGTAATAGATTGTTGACGTGTGGAGAGTGTGTGACATAATGTATTTCGGAGATTATCGCCTGTGATTTGGATTGCATTCCGTCATATATGTGCTATTTCACAAGTTCAATTGCAGGTAACAGTCAGTTGTTGTCAAAATGGCATTTAAGTTACGTAATTCCTTTGTATTATATGCTCTTTGGTGTTGCTCTCCTTGACCAAGAGATCTTAAATGTACAATAAAACGAAGCAATATTAAAAAAGAGAACATTACAGAACAGTTACTATATTGCATAGATAGATTTACATATAGTGTACATGGTGCTGGTCCAGGCTCCATACATTTCTGGAACAATTCCTTTAGTTTCAATGAACAACAGAATAGGATAAATGATTTTCTAAACTTAATGAAGAATTATTTTAGTGTAGTTTAGTCACAAAATATTGAGAGTACAGAAGGCAAGCTCATGTATGTACCTCCTTTTCATACCTATGACGCTCGGCGGTCGCGCTAGGGTTGTCAACTCTGGCTTATGCGAAAAAACTATCGTGATGTGGCACTCCTGTCTGGTTTATGGATTGATTGTTGAGAATGAAACAGGAAGAACGGAAGACGAGAGTTTGAAGCGGACGGCACGGAAAAAAAAATCGGAAGTTATACACACAGCGTCGCGTCGCCGTCCCGTCCCGTCCACAGTCTGCCGAAACATTTAAATTCTACAGATTATGAAAGCATTTGCAGATAATTTGAATATTATTTTGAGTCGTCACACTTAATCTAGTAGGTATGAAAAATATATCGTCGGTTCAACCACTAAAGTGTTATTTATTATTGTCCATCAGATGGAGTGCGAGGGCTGGTCGCAGCTGGAGGAGCTGTCGATCGCGGGCGAGGCGGCGGCGGAGCGCGTGGTCGTGGGCGAGTACCGGCTCGGCGACGAGGCGCTCGCGAGGCTGGTGCGGGGGGCCACGCGCCTGCGCCTGCTCGACCTGCGCGGCCTGCAGCGCCTCTCCGACTCGGGGCTCGTGCGCGTGCCCGCCTGGGACCTGCAACACCTGTTCCTCGGCGGTGAGTGCACACACACAAACACCATCTCCGGGAGCTGTGGGGCTCGACCGGGATATGTGGGATTCTTACCCAGTAAAACCCTCGCGGCTGTCGCATCGGCACATGTGAGAGGACCCAGGTCTCTCCGGTGGGATCTGCACCAGGGGCCCCTCAGTGCCTTGCCTTTGAGCCCGTCGCCGGGGGGCGCATTGTGGACCCCCGGGAATCAGTCATGGTGCTCGCGGGGTCGCAACCCCGCCGCCGTCCTCCTCGGAGTCGCCGCCGTACTCAATGGACGTTCAAAGGGCCCACACCCCGAACGTCCAGCGACTCCGAAGCGCGCACACACACACACACACACCTTAGGCTAAGTATCCATTAGAGGCAGCCTCGGATCGAGCTACTTCCTCAACCCGACGCAGCGCAAGTGGAGATGGTATGCCTCAACCTGAGGGACGCCGCGCCGGCTATTCGTCACCGCAGGCTGAACCATATTTTGTCGGTTTTTTGGCGCGCTCAAAGGAGCCTCAGTCCATCCGCCGACACGCCCGTCTGCACCTAACGCACGGCTCCGGTCGCAACTCTCAATGAAGATTAACAACGATGCTGTGATGCTCACTTCCATGCTGAAGTCTATTGTGACATAACTGTTTTATCCACCATCGGTGCTTCCTTTTTTGATTTTTTTTTTTATGATTGATCGAAAGCAGCAGCTAGTCTACGCGCGTCTGGTGCCAGCGCACGTTTGCTCTTAACTGGATCTCGTTGACTCACTTTGATCTGCAACGTGTCTAGACTCTGCCTCAAGGTGAGCAGCCTCAGTCTATCTCAAGTAAGGCTGCTCGGCCTGAGGCTACTCAAATGGATATACAACTTTATATATTTCGTCTTCGAGGCCCATTTAAGGCAGAGGATACATCGTTACATTTGTATAGGAGTCCTTGATAGTGGGTCCGGCCGGAGGACTGGAGCGAGTAGCGCCGCCGCTCCGACGCTGTCGCCTCCGCCGAGCGGGATAGGCACCACTTGTTATGTGTTCCTTACTGGTTTGGACAGTACAGACCGATCTTCTGATTGTCTGAAAAGTAAGATGATGCATGTAAAAAGTCAGACCTGCGCCTAACCTCTCCCCGGTCGCTTCGGTCTTACGGTTCAACGGATTGAGAGAGTCAATAAAGATAGTGCACTATGTCTGCGTTATGCCACAGTGTTTACTGTGCGGCACAGTGTTTACTGTGCGCTATAGGTAATATATCCTGTATGGCCAGAATATTAGCATTACCCTTGATAACTTAAGTCAAGTGACCAATCCCTAAAATATTGCGCCGTTAGTATCGCTTGTTAATGTGCATACTAGGGACACAGAACCACTGATTTTGAATTCGATTACATGACATGGCAATCGGGGTATGAGTTGAGACGCGGAGGAGGGTACACCCCGCATACCCGCGCATCGCCCGCGCCGTCTGACGCGAACGATATGCGGGGTGCGGTGTGTTACCTCCTCGATAGCCATGTCGACCTGTTGCGTACTGTAGTGTCTTTGACGGTTTTGATAAGTAAAGTTATGTTTCAGGTTGCAACGTGACACGGCAAAGCAACGCGTGCCTTGAACTGATATGCGAGAAATGGTCGCACAGTCTAATAGAGTTAGACTTATCGTGGGCCTCGGCCACGCGGGTATTGGACGACGCCGTTTCCGCACTCGCCGATGCGCCAAGCAGTAAACTAAGGTAAGTCCTACTCGCAATTGAACCTTAAAAAGGAAACTGGAACCGCCAGCTATTATCGAGATTACTACAGCCTCTGTAATCTATTATTATTATTGCAGAGTGCTCAACTTATGTGGATCGTCCGTATCTCTGGAACCTGTCAAAAAAGTGCTCCTGAAATGTCCACTTATTGAGTCTATAAACCTCAGCTCTTGTCGTGCTCTCCCACGCGGTATGAAGCGCCTTTACACAGGTAAAGAGTTGCAGGACCTTAAAGACAGTTTAGACCCGGAAAAAATGAAAGCCAAAGATAAAAAAGTTGAAGAATCTGGAAAGACCAAGAAAGAGGCCAAAACTTCGGAAGCCGATTCAAAATCGGAAACCGCAAGCCACGAGCCATCTGGAAGTGGATCCGAAAGTTTGGAGAGCAAAAAAGAATCTGCGCTGCAAAGTGCTTCGTCTCCACCAGTATTCCAGGAGCCGAAAAAGCTTCCAGAAGTGCCTTCTAATCAGTCCGTAAAAACGCCATTAAGGTCCTCCCCAGATAGTAAACTTGAAGCTAATTCCATTGGCAAAGATGCAATGGATACTACACCACCCGAAGGAAAGCGATCAACGAGAGACACGACTCCAAAACTATTAAGTCCGATTACACAGTCTAGACCAGATTCTTCTTCCACGCCTAGATCCGACCCAATCAAAGATCTGGGAAGCCCTCACTATAGTCCCATGTCTAAGCCCGACAGTCAAGTACAAAATAGTCCTGAAGTTCAATCTGAAATATTGAATCAAAAAAGCAATAACTCTTGGAACTTAGGACAATTCAAAACAACACCGACACATAAGTCCGAGGCGAGTCCTTTGAGTAGGTTAGATAGTCACAACAAAATAAAACACAGTAAAATCGTAGAACAATGTAGTCCCACCACTTCCCATGAGAATAAACCTAGTCCAGAAACCCATAGCAACAAGCAGGATAGCATAAAGAATCCAAATAGTTGGAATTACGGCAACTATAGCCCCATGCCCCGACAGGAAAGTCAATTCTCTTCTCAAAGGAGTCCATATTCCGCTCAACCGAGTCCAGCTCAACCTAGTCCATATTCTGCTCAGCCCAGTCCTTACTCGACGCAGCCGAGTCCCTATTCTTCGCAACCTAGTCCTTATTCAGCTCAACCCAGCCCCGATACCAGCCAAATACCTAAGTCAGAGTTGCAAAAATCTGGCGCTTGGAACACCGGGAACTATAGTCCCATGCCTAAGCAGTCGCATCATCAGCCGTTTTCGCCTCATCCGTCTACACACGCCAGTCCCGATCCAGGAATCGGCATGAAAGGCGACAACCTCAGAAACAATCCTAACAAAACTCCAGGCCAGTACAGTCCTATGTCGCGACAAGACCGCATGCACCATAGTCCCTACTCCCCTAGACCTAGTGTAGACGTGGCTTATAGTAATAAGAAGAGTCCAGGAGTCGGTAGCTACAGTCCGATGATGCGGCCGGACTGTCACTTACCTAGTCCGGACCGCGGTCCTAATTCTAGGACGACAGTGAGCGGGAGAACTCAGGATATATACGGAAGGTCGGTGTCGAAAGGTCCGGAGATGATGCACAACAACGTGCCTCAGCCCGAGATACCGAACTCGTGGGGAATGGAGAGGTTTAGCGCTATATGTAGCGCGCCGACGTCCAGCATTGAGTCGCTAGTGTGGGGTACGGCGTTCGGTACTGAGCCGGCGCCGACGCGAGATGCCGCCATGCTCAATACACCCTCGCCGCAGGCGTGGCCCACGCTGCCTCCCTTCGACTCTACTTCCCGCAGAGCCAACGACGAGATCACCGACCCGTGGACGTTTGCGCATTTCCGAGACCCGTCGCATCACGTGCACAACGCCTTTATCGACCAGAACAGTTTCGATTTAAACCTCGGCCACGATTCACACAGCCTGCAGAGCTACTTAGATGAAGGGTTCACAGAAACGTCCCGCGTGGACTGACGTCCTCGCTCGCCTTTGACCTATCGACGCGCGTATGAGATGGCGTGCTAGTGTGGACGACCTTTATTATATAGAACGGTCCTCTCATGGAGAGGAGTATAAGGTGATGTTGTATTTAATGCTGATTGAACAATTATATAATAGACATTGTAAATAAGATTATTCTAATAGTTAGATTTAAGAGTAATGAAGCTAGTAATGCATTGAGGATTTTGTTGCAGCCTATAGTCTATGACGATATAAATAAGAGATAAGATTTTATTTTTAAATATAGGAAATTCATCGATTTAATAATGTTGAATTTATACTCATAAATTAGATTTTAAAGCGAGTCTTTATTTGAATGCCAAAATCCGTTCTTACAGAGGCCAAACTATGATCATTACTTTGCAAATTGTTGATTTTATTTTAAACTCAATAAAATAGTACCTAAACTTACTTAAAAATTACATAACAATCACAGCGTTAGCATAGACATAGTGTCTTGATCTTGATTGGAAAGAGAAATCATTAGGAAACAAAGTGAATAAACATTCCGTTTTATACTGTTTCAGACCTATTCTAGGTAACTGCTCGATTCTGAACATTTCAATGTCTGATTATTTATTTATTTGCGTTATTAGAATATTATTGACATTGTTGTGTTAACGGCTAGAGTCTAATATTTCGAAGTTAACATGAATTGAGGGAAACTTATATTGTTGAGAAGCCTTAGAATAGGAAAATAGATAAAGATAAGGATAACGTTTCTATGGTATATTTTAAATTAAATCGAAAAACAATATAGATTAGAACGTATCGATTGCATTGTCATCATATTTCATTTGACATACACACACACACACACATTGTTGCACTGAAGATGTATCTATTGATTCTGTTAAACTTCATATAAAAAAAATATCATTTTTTTTGAAAAAGCTAATGATCATGATACGAACTATACATTCTCTGGGTAATTAATATTTTAAGTGGTGAGTAGATATTTTAAACAAGCCACCGTATGCTCCTGTGTTTATAAGAAAAGGTCTCGTTCACAATGAGAAACAGATCCGCTATAAGTACAATTACTCTAGACAAGGTTATAATATATGTCTAACTCTGACTCTGATAATTCTGTTCTTTTGGGGTGGTTGTGGCAATGGAAGATGTTATAACCAAATCGTATAATTGGCTTTTATTTTCTTTTGATGCTCTTTGTTCATCAGTGTAGTATTTCAATCTATAGATAGTGGTTGATATAAATGTACGAACTTCGACCGCGTGTTTTCACCAACTACCTACAACCTTAAAATCTTGAGGTTTTTAGATGCGCAAATAGTGTGACACATTCCAATACCGGACGCTCGTGCTTCTATCACCCTTTAAGGATATTTTTTTTAATGAAGTAGTTAAGTGATTTCGTACTGGCGAGCTATATAAGTACGCGCATGTAAACTCTGCCTCTATCACCCTTGTAAGGCCTTACAAAAAATTTGCCAATTATAGCTAATTTATTTCATATTTGTAGATACATAGAAAAATAAGGGATCATTGGCGTTATATTTATTTGTATACCAAACCCAAAAACTTACAACCATGACAAAAATTATCTACTTTATATGAAATATTCCTTTCGATATCAACAACCAGGCACTTATAGCATCTGACATTTATTTCATTGAGCCATCCATCGATATAATGTGCATTGTACATATTAATGCGTGCAGGTAAGAAACATTTGCAGAACTCTTCTCCCTTTGCAATATTTTTTATGAAGCTCAGGGTAATTATTTTTCAACTTATTAAATTCCTGAACTTTAACGCGCTACGCTTGACACATAGATTTTGTATAAAAATTTACACTGTGACATGACGATGCATTCATATAACCATGTCCAATAAGAGTTTCACGGTTAAAAAATCTTATCTTCTCACTTTAGGTTAGAGCGATTTCTTCCTACATTTTACACATTTCAGTTAGATTCCGCTTTTGTTACCCTGGAAATCAATGCCAATTTTCATCCAAGTTAATGCCAAACGTGTGATAGTGCAGTCATATCTAATAGTATCCAAATTGTCAACAGTGCAAAAACCCGGAATTATAATTTTATTCGAATAATACCTAGAGCTCTTTCAGAGTAATGTTATTGATAGGTCAGAGATCATGATAATTATAATATCATTGTATGTATCATCATTGTATTCAAATTAAACAAGTTCAGTTCATATTTTTATTTGTAAGGGAATACGGCTTGGATGTGTATGTATTTATCATGGCTGCTTTTTTGTTTTCTCTATAGTTTTACATTTAGTAGGATGCGTTATTTTGTACCATACCACCCATTAGATGATAATACATAGTAAGAAGTTCCGAAACCTTTAATAGGTATGTTGTAGCTAGTTTTCTGAGCATTGTCAGAAATAATACATAGTACATTTCTTTAGAAGTGTGTGATAGTTAAAATTGCCTTCTGAAATTATGATTTACACAAACGATTTATTATTTGATCAGCGTCGTTTTGAAACAGGGTTTTTGGGGAATTCTTGGTTTTGTACCTAAATGCATAAGCGTATACAAATGAAGCGAATGGGCAATATACCCAAATACGGCCAAATAAATTCAAGTCAGAAGGCAGTTAAATTACTGCTTGTGTGCATCTAGTAACTTGATGTTTTTATCTGCAGGCATATTATCACAATAATAGTCCAATAGACAGTTTGGCCCTTATATGATTTTTGTTTTACCCATCAAAATTTGGACATGCGTTCGTGAAATTGAGAGTAATATCGCTTATATTTAAGTCAACTGTTTTGTACATTTAAGCAACTGAACTGAATATTAAACTGATGTCCCGCGCAGCTCCGCCCGCCTAATTTTCTAATCACACATTCTATTCACTTTCTAATTTTTTTTCCGTAAGAACCTTATACAAATAGAAAACTTTAAAAAAAGATGGATGAACGTAAAGTCGTTCTCAATTTATGGCGTGGTAAAGGGAAATAGGGATTAATTTTTATATACGAGTATATAGATATGTTTGTTCAATATGAAAATATAATCCTCGGCACGTAAGTTGGCAAGATTTTGGCGTAGTGGGGAAAAGTTCGCGCAAGTGCACTTAGTTGCAACAAAACATGGTCAATAATATATTGCATTTTATTGCCATATTTTTAGTCATGTCATAAAAATAAGTAAAACAGAGGAATTATTGAAATATAATGAGATGTAATAAATGAAATTCATAAAGTTACTTACTTAAGAAACGTATTTTAAAATAAAATATTGTGATAAAGTAATTACTGATTTAATGCTTGGCGGCCGGCAGATTGCAGGATGAAAAGTCGGAATCTACTTAGATTGATAAAATAACATTTTCAAAAACTTGTAACAAATACTTAACAAAAACAAACTGAACTATTTTAGTGCACGCAAGTTTACTCGGGAGCGAACGGGACGTAGACGAGTTGCGGGGAGCAAGGCTCGACCGGCTTACCAATAGCGCGCCCGGAACGATGTTACCTTGTTCCTCGCGTCCCGCTTGATAACCAAAGAGACCTAAAAAATGACTTCTGAGCGTCTAACGAATCTTGCCAAGTTACGTGCCGATGGCTGTATCCCTACGAACAGCAGAAAAATATAGTGGGGCGAATACAGTTTCTCTCTTGCCAGATTGTTTTGAATCTCAAATATCTACCTAAACAGAAATCAGATCGTAGTGAACAAACATCTTTCATGGAAGATCCCTTACGGATATGATGAACTTAAATTTTATTTGATATTTTTTTACATGTACTACATAAAGAACTACTTTAAATTTCGAAATTCACTAAATATTTTTTAAAGATGAAAGCCAAGTACAAAGTGCTTTTTAATGAATTACCTGCATGATGTACTTGAATTATCTATGTAGTATAGGTACCTACACGTTTCATGTTGTATTTGAAGAACCGTGAAAAGCCACCAAATATTGTTTCCAATACATACATTAGCCTTATAAGATGCCTAATGTTTAACTGAAGAGAATATTTTATAGTTTTATTAACTTATTACAAAATGAAAAAAATATTATCTACATATAAATAGAATGTATAAATATAATATTAGGTAAATATTATGTTAAATAATCGTGTACCATAGTATGTATAAAATAAAGTTGACTAATATCTGTAAGTTCTGTTATGTAGAGATTTTTTGTTTGTAATATTGTTACATTAATGCGTGGACTTCTGACAGGTGGTCCAATTTTTATAATCTAACCAATAAAATATCGATGTGGTTGTACATTTACATTTTGAATAGAATGTACTCTATTTATTAAACTTCTTTTGTTGAAAATCAGCTATCCCGTCTATTTAACCCCATTTTCCTCCTTCCTCAAAAAGTAAATTATTGTTTATTTATTCCTTTTATAATGTTTGTACACTCAATAATATGAAACGAAAAAGAAATATAGGATAGGACAAAAGCACTACATATTTCTAAAGATTTTTTTTCCAGCAGAACTGCGAGACTACGTCAGTATATCTACGAAACATTTTAGTGGTGACTTGGGTTAAATATCTTTTCCATTTTCCGTATCTTATTCTTAGTTGATCTTCTTTGTTTAATGTACTATCGAGGACACGAACGGTGTACCAGTTTTCCATTTCGCCTGATCGCTCGCCAAAGTCTTTGCTTGTGGCGGGTCACCCCCTAATGTGGTTGAGGGGAGTGATGGCTGCTGCTCGAGTGAACTCGTGCGCGGGTGCTGCTTGGGGGGACTGTACCGACTACTAACTATCCCTTTGGCCTTTTAGTTTGTTGTATTTTCGTCGTATTTTTTTTTCACTCATATTTGATCTTTTGAACGGCAGGACACATTGTCGCTGGTGCTGATTTAATTGTAACATGACACACTGTTTAAAAAAAAATGTGAAGAAATGACAAGCCCGCTGAGTTTTTTGCCGGATCTTCTCAGTTGAGGCCGCGTTGTGATCCGGTAGTAGCTTTTAAAAAAAAAACAGTTCAAAAGTGCTAGCGTTAAGCATATTTGAAATAAACGATTTTTGATTTGATTTGATCTGCATTCTATACAGACATAATAGAAACAAACAATACCTATCTTAATACTGAAATTAGTGTGTAGGAAATTAAATTTATATTTTGTGTTAAAAGCTTTTATTTAAACAACATGTCTAAAACATGGTAAAATACAAATTTTCGTTATAAAGACAACAAAATTAATATATTTGACATGAAAATACCTTTTATTTTATGTAACATATATACTTACAGGTGTTCCAGAAGTAGAATATCAAGCCCGTAATGACGCAATGTTGAACCCACACGCAATCAATTTGTGAAACATAATAATGAAAGAAAAAACAGCCCTCTTTCATTTTCATAGTATAAAACAAAGCTTCTTTCCGCGTCTATACAGATTAGTTTTTGTTTTTTGTAATGCGTATATTTTGCATACTTATAGATTATAATATTGTCTTACTTACGCGAATATTACACATTGAAATCAAACTGCTTTTACGGATTATATCGCGCTTTATTTAGATTTTACTATCCCGACGTTTCGAATGCTTTGCAGCACCCATGGTCACGGGAGGACTGAGATGTTGAACGTCCTTATGTCACAATTATGCCGGTGTACCCTCAGATCTTCTTAGTTATTATTGTTGGTCCGATCTACGCAGTAAGAGCTTACAGTATTTTGAGGCCGTGCAGTGATATGCTTGATATTGGATTTAATTATATTTATCACAGGATCCCAAGCCGGTGGTAATACCCAACCATCTTCTCTATTGAAACTAGGATGTTTTTTTGATTTCAATAGCCTCACGAATCATCCTAGCCCCTGGGAGGCCGATGTAAGCGCGCGTTTGTTTCGATTGCATGCGCCGTGTAAGCGCCTATTTTTTCGCTGCCCGTTTATGCGTCGGGATTTACCACTTACGAGCGTTATATAATCTGAACCACTTATCCGAATCGCATTCTGTAAACTGAGTTCTAATGAGAAAAGTATTAGCTATGAAGTATATCCTTTTTTTGAGTTATAAATATTGACTTTTTAAAGAAAAAGTCGGAAGTGCACGGATTTTCGGCAAAGTTGATTTTACCTATTTTTGATCTCGATTTTGAGGGTAGAATATTGATCCAGGCACTAAGAAAGATCCATTCTTTGCATACAAACTCCTTTTCACACAAGTTTTAAACAAAAATCTACCAAAAAATCGAAAAATATGAAATTTTTTTTTCAACGGACTTTATGACGCGGTATGACGTCATAGCATGCAAAAATTCCGACAACTATATTGGATTTTATGACTTTATCTTCGAGTTATTATCATTATGATGTAATTACGATGTATTTACAACAGTTACATTACAAATAATATCGAAAATAAACCAAAAGTAAACAAACAAACAAATAATGACCCGGGTCAGATTTCATTTCGAAAATATCCAATATTTTGATAAAATACGAACTAACTAACGTCTACACTGCTTTATTATGATGTTATAACACTAAACACAACAAAATAATATCACTTTACCTGAAAATAATACAATATTTACATTAAAAATAAACATTCAGTGACCGCCAAAATAAACATTCAGTGACAGCTACCGCCCACTTTTGCTAACTGAAGTTATCAATGAAAAAGTCAAAACGGCAACTGAATGACGATTTTAATAAAGAGCATATACACTATAGAAACCATAAAGCATAGGGTTCCCATACAAAAAATAAAAATTTACCACAAAAAACACGGTATGTATCGGGGCCTACCTCCATGGTGCAATATGCACCAACGGCCCCCGAGGGAGGCGCGTTTTTTCGTGTGTCATGGTGCATATTGCACCAACGGCCCTCAAGAGGCTAGGTAGGAATCGGTGTTCTTTTGCGAGGATTTGAGGATTATCAAATCTAATATAATGGTGGGTGCGATCCTGAACGTGTTCACATACTGCAGACTTCGTACAGCGTCGGTGTTTCACATCAGCTATGTGTTCTCTACGCGAGTTTTTATTGCGCGCTTTGTTTGCCCAATGTAGGAGAGCCCACAGTCACAATCGAGTTCATAAACTAAAAAAATAAACCGCAATATAGTAAAATCTAAATAAACCGCGATATAATCCGTAAAAGTAGTTTGGTTTCAATACTTAGATTGTTGAAAAATATAGTAGCGTCTCTTTTGGTCTTACCCACCTTGGTAAAAAACATCAAAATAACTTTAAAGTATCCATACATACATTTCCGTACCTGCAGGGCTATTCAGAACCGTCGGAAAGTCCCGTATCCGAATCCGAGAGAAAAGTTTCCGAGGCTGTCCTTCAAACGTTATTCACAAATCCGTAATCGAAAAGTTTTGACAGTTCGATTCGATAACAAGACGATAATTCACGGAAACTATTCCGCGAGCCTTTTGCTGTCGGGAAGGTTAATATTTCACAAGAATATTATGTTTTTATACAAATACAGTTTACAAAAGACTACAACAACAATAATTATAGACACTCACTTATATAAAGAATATTCGCGACTCGAGTAACTAGTAAAATTAAATTGAGAATTTTATTATGGTGCCTACTGATTCACTAAACATCCAAATAGGATCAATAGAGGCAAAGGAACACATTAGCTGAGTTTGTTTGGTAATCTATACATAGAAAAGCAGTAATCGATGGTTAGCTTTCGCCGATACATCCTTAAAAAACCAGCGAATCCCGTCCGTTTGACCGGTGTGTACATTCCTTCCTCCAAGGTGTGTACACGGCACTAAAGGAAAAAATGACTAAGCGTTTACGACGCAAGTTTAGAAGAAAATTCGCAAAAATGTTATGTCAATAAAACACATTCCTATAAATGACTAAATAAGCCGCAATATATAAATTATGTTATTGCCTATATTATGATATGTTACAAAATACATTAAAATTTCAATAATAAACATTTATTTAACCACTTTACAACTTTTTACCACTATAATCTCTTTTTCTACCATTTTATAATGGTCTCCGTAAACACACTCATATCGAATAAAAAACTCCCTTTCCGATAGGAACTGGAATAGCGTTTGACAATCCATCGGATCATAATTCGACATGTCATCTGACTTTCCGATCCGAAACGGAATGTTCCCGATATTTGTGAATGGCAATGCTGGATACTTTAATAAATGCATAAAAATAAATGTTATATACTTTTAGACTTTCGCGTTCCATTGTTAAATAAATGTTTAAAAAATAAATGTTGTTATTTTATTGTTTAAATATGATTTATTAACGATACTGATAAAAATATACGCATTGCATAAAAAAATACCAGTATTGGTGAATTTGGATCTAGTAGTATTGTAGTAATAATAGATCGAATACTGGAAGTAGTAGAAACGATGGGAAACTTCATGCATTAAGCTTGTTCCAATTCCAAGTACCCATATTACCATTATTTAATGGTGTATGTATATTAAGGAAACAATCCCTTTTCCTTTTTATACAAGCTAAGTAGATATATGTATGTATTTACATATTAACAAAACATTTGTAAAAGCTAAGTATTACTATTGCATTAGCAATATATTGTTTTAATTGCGTCAAATGATAAATACATCGTTCGCGAATCTCCTTGTCATGACTTCCGTGAAACAGCAAATGCCCAATTATTTAATAGCTTATCCTTAGTAAATCAACACAACAGACAATACTTTCTTATAGAGATTCGCAATTATTTTAAGACCGGAATGTAAATTTTTAAAAATACATAAACCTGTATTAAATGCTATCGTATTCTTCATAATTAAAATCTGCGGAAGAACTAGCTAGCAAATCCTGCTGGGGATTCGATGTTTTCTCACTTTTTGTCTTCTTATGTTTGTGCTTTTTTTCTTTACGTTCCGATATATCGCTATAGTCCCCCCTATCTTTGTCTTTCGACTTTTTCTTCTTGTGCTTTTTCTCCTGTAAAAATAATAATATTTAAATTTGATGCCCCGTCGAAAATTAAGTCACTAAATATAACGTTAGTTTTAAACTACAATCACCTTCTCACTGGCTTCTTTAGCAGAGTCAGGGTCCTCACCGCCTGTAATTCAAAGTTGAAGGAATATAAGACAATTTTGTAATACTTACAATTAAAATAATGAACACAGTGCTCAATAATTAAACTACCTTCTGGTGATCTCCTGGCACTAGAATCACCGGCCCATAAAGGAAAGTCACTATCTAACGGTAGCTGCAAGTCCATGTGTCGTCTGCTTTCAAATATGCTAACGGTTCCTAAGTCGCTGTTGTCTATTGCTTCTTCATTCTTCACAGAAACTCTTCTCATTATTCTCTCGATGTCATCTTCGTTACTTCTAGGCCTTGGCACACGTTCAGAAGTCAGTGTTAAATTCTCTTTTGATGTACTAATATCGAAATCCAAATCTTCCTGGTCAATTGTCACCTTCGGATTGGTTGCATCTTCATCACTGAAAATACATTAAGTTTATAGATATCGTAAATTTTTATTTAATCATGGTTATTTGAAATATGAGGGAAAAGTTTTAGGATGGGGTACCTGACATTTGTTGCTATAGTCCGCGCGTAAGAACTAGTTACCGCCTGAGGTATGTGAGTGGCGAGACGGGGGAGGTACACAAACGTCAAGCTAACTCGGCTTGTATAGCTAGTAGTAGTTAAGTGTCAGCCATCGTCCATATTATTGAGGTACATTGTGTGATGTACTCTCGCGGTCACAAGCAGTGTATCACCTTTAGAACGATAACCGCTTGCACGTGCCGGCCCAAAATACGTATGGACGAGGTAAGCGCGCGTAACGTCGTTCAAACGATTTTGATTGAAAACTAGTACAAAGTTCGTGTCCGCGATAGTATGTAGTCTTCACAAGGCAAAAAAGGAAAATACATACTCTAACAGTGGCGAAGGCTCCATATAACTCGATTCCTACCGGCTTCCCTTTGACAACAGGCGTTTGTTACGACGATCTACTAAGACATTTATTTACTAACATAACGTTAAAAACATAGGTATTTAATACACCATCAAATAAAGTTAATCTAAAAATCGCCTTATTTATTAATAGCAAAAAGTTACACTTTTCATTCACTTCAACCGCGCGCAAGTCGAGGCGCGGCAAGCCGCTCGCAAGATTAGGAATTTCACGCGCAAGTACCATGTAAAATCAGTACCGAAAACGTTCCCGCGCAGACGCATAACTCGCTTAGTATAGGAACGACGGCAAGCCGATGACCACCGGGTTATAATGGGGCGTGGTTATGTTAATGGATAGAAAAATGACATGTATGCGAACGAAATAGAGTGTAGTATTGATTGCGTACGCGTACTTCGATCGACTATAATCTTTCGTCTTCATTGATATTTATTTTGTATCGCATATACGGTACATGACAATTTAATTCTACTAAATATTATAATATAATTAGAATCTAATAGATACTATGGTTGTTTAAAGTTTTGTTTATTGTGTTTAATAATATAAAAGTTCTATTGTAATTGTGTGTCCAATTTCACCGATAGATGGCGCTGTTCATAATGTAAATCACGCTAACATCGTAAATTACTGTTTATTGATATTCGATAATGAAAATACCTTCGCATCTTTTATTGTTGCAATTGATTGCAATATTATGTATACATACTACCTAGACTTGAGTTACATTTCATGAAGCCCGGACCTTTTTTTTGGGAGAGCTGTTTGTTTATTGTGTGTGTATTGTACCTACATGTTATTGCGTTAGATCATTTTATTGATATGAGTCATTTTAGGTCATATATCGATGAGATTTATCGAAGTAAGTAATTTAATTTAGTATATTCGTATTCTTAATTTCTAGTTACCTACCTATACATATGTAGCCTAGCCTTAGTGGTGCAGCGGACCTAAGCACTGGCTTTTAAATTAAATAAGTAAAATTGTATTTTTCCCTTGCCTACCTATTCTATCTAGTTTAGAATCGCTCGGGATATACAGATTTTAACTTTTCAAAGATATAATATCATGTTGCTATCAGCAAAGTAGAACATTACAGAAATCTAATGAAAATGTCCGGACCGGCTTACCCCTTACAAAAATTGACCCTTCGCCACTGTACTCTAACATAACTTTCTTGTGGTTACAAATCCTGGCCGCTACCCAATAGGTCGTAGGGTCGATTCCAAGTGTCTGGGTGTCTTATTTATTTAAGATGTATTTCCAAAAAAAAGTAGGTAACATCTTTATAAAGGGTCTTTCAACAAGGACGGGTCGATGTTAAAATTGAATAAAACAAGATGTGTGTGAGATATTAACGAAATTTATTTTTTATTTAAAAGGCCCATTTATGCCATTATGGATGGAATATGACATCGTTCAAATGTCCGCCGCGGCTTCGTATGGTGGCACGAATCGGAAAGGTCAAATTTTTAATTACTGCTGCATAGGTCCGGCTGAATCTGAGCGATGGCCTGCGTTATGTTGGCTTTCAGGGCAACGGTCGAATGTGGTTTATTAGCCTGACCTGCGACTTCAGAAAACCCCACAAGAAAAAGTCTAGCGGAGTCAAATCACACGATCTTGGTGGCCAATTCACGAAACAAACTCTACCCTCAAACCGTTCATGCAGAATGTCGATTGTGTCGTTCGCTGTGTGGCAAGTAGCGCCATTTTGCTGGAACCACATGTCGTTCACGTCCATATTGTTCAATTCAAGCCAAAAGAAATTGTTTATCATTGATCTGTAGCGCTCGCCGTTGACGGTGATGGCCTCGCCAACGTCGTTTTCGAAGAAGTACGGAACAATGACGCCGCCACACCAGAATCCGCACCAAACAGTAACTTTTTGTGGATGCATTGCCACCTGGTGAACCTCATGTGGGTTGTGGTCATCCCATAAACGGCAATTTTGCTTATTAACAAAACCATTCATCCAAAAATGTGCCTCGTCGCTAAAGATTATTTTTCGGCCAAAATCGGGGTCCTCTTCCAAGGGTTCCGATGCCCATTCAGCGAACACACTGCGTTAAAGTTTTATCATTTGCACATGCTGCTCAACCGTGTATATAACTTGCCATGGTGATTTGGCATCAGTGACTGAATAAGAAAAAACAAATTTGACAGATGCCGCCAAAACAAAATGGCCGCCACCGATTATTAACATCGACCCGCTCTATTTGAAAGACCCTTTTTATATAATTCTACTGTACGTGTGTATGTCACTGAACTCCTCCTAAACGGCTGGACCGATGTTGATGAAATTTTTTGTGTGTGTTCAAGGGGATTCGAGAATGGTTTAGATTCACAAGTGAAAGAGCGCGAGCGGAGCTGCGCGGGTCAGCTAGTTATTATATAAGTATTAGTATCAGTTGTCTGATTTCCATAGTAAAGGCTTTGTCTATTTTGGGATCGGATGATATGTGTAGATTGTCCTAGAATATTTATTATAAATCCTAACATTTTTGAACTCAAGCCAAAAGGACTGCACCTGACTGAGCTTGTTAGGGTTCCATACCTAAAAGGTAAAAAAGGAACCCTCACGGTCTGACTTCGTCTGTCACACCTATATCTTGGAATCGTTTTAGATCTTACTTATTCAATCTCATCGCAAATAAAAAAAAAACATCTTTTAATTTTTTTTTTAATGGGGTTCGAAAAGAGTCATAAAAATTTCAAAGTGAGGTCTACTATATTGAATGGGGTATCATATGAAAGGGCTTCATTTGCACATCACAAAATAGATTTTTATTTTGGTTTATGTCACGCAGTTTTTGGCTGATAATCAAAAACATAAAAAATAAATCCGTTCCCCCTTATCTCCGAAGTTTGTGGAGGGAAAAATCTGAAATAATTACGGGTAATACATTTCTATCTATATTTTACAGGAAAAATAAAATGATTTTTCTAAGTAGTACAGTTTTTTAGTAATCCTAAAAAAACCTCAACAAACAAATTTAGTTTTGCGGTTGGTTTTTTTTGTTATCTGTGGTGTTACATGAATAGTAAGATTACTTTAATACGTTCAAAGATGGTATGGAACCCTCGGTGCGCAAGTTCGACTCGCACTTGACCGGCATTTTTTTTTAAACAACCATGCTTTAGTTTTACTATATTTATTCCAGTAAACAATAATGTATATATGTCACCTGTCAGTTTCATAGGCCGTCTCTTGATTATTGCCTGACAATGGCGGCAAGTCTTCTAGGAAGCTACTGTCCAAAGTGCCCGCATAAAACTCGTCTAAGCACCCGGACGACGCTGATATGTTCACCGACGGAGTACTTTGACCACTGTAACAGGCAGGCAGAAGTTTAGTTATGACGAAACTTGGCTCCGCAGAACCAGTAAGTAAATTATTACCTGTCTTGTTGGGGCAGTCGGGGCGGAGTCATGTCCATCCTAACTTGATTCTTCTGTTTCGGCTTCATCAATTCTGGACTGACATAATGACTCTGAGTGGCTTGGAGGTTCTGTGGTTTTACTGTTGTCGAACCAGACAATGATTGCGCCAACTAAAAAAATTATACTTAATTCGGCTATGCGTATAAAAACCTACACGAATTACGTTGACCCGCTAAGGTATTTTTGCATAATATTTATCTGAAATACACACATCAAAAGTGTCTAGGGATCAAGCATTTTTGGGCAAAAAAATGGGCAGAAGAACAATGGCGTTTCGTGTGCTTTTCTGATGAGTCTCGTTTTGGTATGAGACCGGATACAAGACGTATACGACACTGGAGAACCCCTGGACGCCAACAGCGATTAAAATCCTGCCAGGAAGTCCATCCTTATAGTGGTGGAACCATCATGGTATGGGCGGGTATTTGGATCGGCGGAAGAACTGAGTTGATTTGGATCAGAGGCAACCTCAACGCTCAAATTTATGCTGAGACGATTGTATCAGACGTCATCGTTCCTCTACAAGTGCAAATCGGTCCCTTATTTCAGTTAATGCATGATAATGCACGACCGCACACCGCAAGAGTTGTAAGACAGACTCTCGCCGCAGCTAACATCAATGTCCTGCCCTGGCCTGCTCAGTCGCCAGACTTGAACCCGATTGAGCATGCATGGGATATGCTACAGAGAAGAGCTCTGCCGAATATGGAGGGTATCCAGTCGCAAGAAGACCTTTTTTTGTTGTTGCAACGAACATGGGCGGCCATTCCACAGCGTGATTTGGATGAACTCATTTTGAGTATGCCAAACCGATGTTCTTGTGTTGTTAGTGTTCGCGGTAGAAACACGGATTATTAATTGTTTAAGTTACCCAATAAAATTTTAAAGAAAACTGTTATTTCAGTCTGTTTTTCGAACTTTTGTGTTAGTGGTTCAAATGTCAAAAATCCCTTTATTAGGAAAATGGCAAATTTCTTTATTAATGCAAAGGTGACTTGGTTTATCGTTACTGTGACAAACGAAAACACTTTATTTGATGAATCCTTAAAGAAAATTTTAATTAATATCAATCAGGAGAAAAGTTATTGCAAAAATATATGTTGATCCCTAGACACTTTTGATGTGTGTAGTTACAAGTAGAAACCGTGTGTGTCACATCTACGGTTGGAATTCGCGTACCTACATTTGGTTGTTTGTTTGTCGTATGGTTGGGACTTATCCCACCACTGTTACTCCTGTAAGCCAGGATCTACAGTGGTCACCACTGAAGACACCGAGGTTTGACCATCGACGAGTCCCAGGAACCCGCAACAAATTTAATTAAAAAGGTAGATAGGAGGAGTTGGAAATACATATATTGTCGTATGGTTAGTGGCCAACCTGGTGTCAGAGTTGTTGAAGCTGCCCTTAGACCTCGTGACTTGTCTTAACAACTGCTGTCTAGATAGTCTAAGGTCTGACCTTTCCTGACGTTGCTTAACCAACCGATTGTTTACTGGTGTAGTGTGTGTAGTCACCCTACCTATGTATGCCATAGTATATAAGCTGTAACTCCCGGGAGAAGTCAGTATTAAACTCTTAACCATACGCAAACAGTCTTTATTTCTTCACGACACTAACATTTCCTCTTGCCATTGCACTGGACAATGATAAAAACTTGTTCAGAGCATTTACATTTGGTTTGTTCGCTTAATATAAGCCTTATTTATATACCATTTAGGGTAAATATAATCAAAAGGACTTTGGAAGCGTATTCGCTAGTTTCTTGCTTACATACATTAGTTGATCTGTCATTGTGGCTTGCCATAATCCCCACGTTGGGCTTGGGGATCGCAGTATATGTACAGATGGATGCAAATAACCAGTTTTCGTTCATTGTGGCGTTTCCAAGGGGGAGGCATATGTTCAACAGTGGATGTTTTCCAGCTGGTGTGATGAGATTACATTAGTTTGAACTTACAAGTGGGTTGACACTAGGTGGGACGATTGGTTTGCCAGCGCCGAGCACGATGCTTGGAGAACGATCGTTAATGGGCCGTGATTCTTGTTGACTCGCACTTTGACGTCGCTTGTTTGCGAGACGATCCACAAATAGATTGTATTGCGATTCTTCGGAACTCTAAAAATAAGAAAAAATACACAATACTAACAATTCCCTGCGGCTTCGCCCGCTATTTTGTTTTTCATGCAACCCCGAGCGCACCCCTAAAGGTTGTTTTTGAAAATTCGCGAAACACGTACATATTATTTATAATATTTTTAGTAAGTTTCAAGTCAATCGAACCAAAAAATAAAAAGTTTCATACCAATGAAAACACCCCATTTAACCCCTTTAGGAGTCGAATTTTCAAAAATCATTTCTTAGTGGATGCTTACGTCATAAGAAGAACCTACTATCCAAATTTCAGCTTTCTAGGTCCAGCGGTTTGGCCTGTGCATTGATGAATTAATCAGTCCTTGCTATTAAAACTTAAATTGGGAAATAGTGGGTTTTAAGAGCACAGGGGGATCATCCGGCTTACAAAAAAAAAACAGCTAAATAACGATATATTCGCTTCCTTCCAGTGGTGTTATGTTCATTGGGTAAATAAAGTAAACTGGCACGGCAACTCACTGGGAGTGTCTGTGCCTGTGAGTTGTAGGCTTAGGGCAACTTTAAATTTGCAGCAAAGTTCCGCGTTGCTGTCGCTACTTTCGAGCATCATATAAGCGTACAGTACGTACATTTCGTTTCACGTTGGACTATAAAAAAGTTACACTGCTCGTAGTGTTACTGTTAAAAAGACACACAGCCTCATCGAGAAATTCTTAAATAAAATCTACGTGCGTATTACCCGTTCACTTTGAATTTGCCGTCGTCGACCGTTATGACGTCACAGCTAACGGTACTGAGTGCAAAAACGAAAAATATGTTTTTGGCCCGAATGCCTCAGGAGAACGGTTCCCTATCATGACTTACGCGAGTGTAGTTTTCGCGAACGCCGCCCGCACCCATATCGATAGCCTCCAGGTTATCCAGAATCGTTTCCTCCGTCGCGCCGTCGGTGCCCCGTGGTACATGCGGAACGTAGATCTGCATCCCGATTTCAAATTAGATCCCCTTCGTAAGTTCCTCAAAGAAGCGTCGAAACGCTACTTTGAATCCGCGTCCCGTCACGCGAACAGTTTAATCCGCGCCGCCGCCGATTACGCCGCTAGTCCTTCTGACTCGCGCCGCAGACCACGGCACGTACTGCTCGACCCTCCTGACCCCATGACGGTCCTATTGGACCGGGATGCGCCGACCCCTCTCCGACAACCGTATGCTACACTAGCTATCAGACACCGGTCTCGCCGGCGAGGCCGAAGGGTCGTACGTATGCGACCGCAACGACGTGCATCACCCCACTGAGTTTCTTGCCGGTTCTTCTCAGTGGGGGCGCGTTGTGAACCGGTGGTAAACTCAGCCCTCTCTTAAGCGACAGCCCAAGCCGAGGCCGTGCCTCCCTGAGGTGCCCTTGTGCTCGTCGCTACTTCTGCCGTAAAGGCTAGAGCGCTTCAAGCGCTCGCCTCCTATTGTCCGGTGAAGCTGCAATGGCCATCTGCGGCTAACAGCGTCTATCATTCCCAAAAAAAAAAAGTATGGCGGCCGTCCGCCGCCGTTTTGTATTTTTTTACTCCCAAAAACAACAATATGGGTTTCAATAACTTGTGTGTGTGATGGTCAAAATTTGACCATTTATACGTTTAATGTAGTATGTGAAATGTAATTTAAGCCTTTTTTGTATTGTATAAACGTAAATAAAAAAACCAACAGATATAATAAAAATTTAACAAAAATAACAACAAACTCGAGAACGCACGGGTAAATACACGCTAGTGTTGCTATCCCTACTAATGGGGCGACGCTTGAGGCGCGGTACGAGGTAGTGGGAAGGGAGGTAACGGCACTCTTGGAATGAATGCGTAGTGCGTAGTACCGTCGATCGATTCAATGATGCGTGGGTGCAGCGCTGTATTCGCGCGTCTCGTGCGGCAAATTTGAAGTCTCACTTTAGAACAGTCTTTCGTCCCTTTGGCTGCCATTTCATTACCTAGTAGGTACCGTTGTCACAGTTTCATGGTAGTTACAGACAGATGACTTAATGAAGGCTGTTTAATAAAAATGTAGCACTTTTTATCGAGCCGCGAACTTATCAATCTACCTTCGTATTTAGAGATAGAAAAGAGATTAAGTATAGATGTTTCATTTTTCATGCTTTACTTACTTGAAAGTCATCAAGATCTTTTTCAGCATCTTCCATATCTCTTTGATTTCTTTGTAACTGCTCCAGCAAACTTGTTTTTTGGAGTCTCAAAAAAGGCACGCTGAGGAATTTGTGAAGCAAACGCAATCCAAATCCATTTCTCATGGAGGATTCCGCGTAACGTATCGGAGCTGACCTGGTGAGTACAACAAACGATAGTGAGCCATAATATTCATGACAATTTATAAGTTTGGCTCTCTATACTTATTTCTTGCACATGCGAAGTGCACAGTCTCTTAGCGTATTTAGGTATTATTTTATTTAACATTTATAATTAGGGCTCATTCAGGTAAAAAGACAGCAGCCAGCACGATCCGCTGGTGTCAAAAGGCGCAGACTGTCTAATGTCAGACTGTCTCTGTCTGGCTGGTGACACCAGGTACTCTGATTAGGCTATTACAATACTAGATTAGCACCGTAAGACCCAATAAATCCTATCTAGGAGAAACAGTTACGGTTAACGGTTCATTCGATGGTAAGTCCCCTGTGCAAGGTATTCTGGTAGGTACGACCGCAGTGTTAGATATTACGCCGACAAGCAGTAATGTGTAAATTTATATTGCTGTTCCGGTAATGGCACTGTAGCTGTTGAAATTACAGGACACAAGAGACTTAATAACTAATGTATCTGGTGACGAGCAGCAGTGCAATGCTAGGCGTGTCGCTTACGAATAAGGGTACGCGTCCATTGCATATTAGTTTGCTTTCTATGATTTTGACGGCCTGCATCGGAAAATGACGGCACGGATAATGGACGCGTACCTTCAGGCGACATTCGTGCGAATGTCTCGTCACTAGGCTGAATAAAAAAACCGGCAGCTTTTATAGTTTTTTCAATTGTGTAGCAGTATCCATGACGAGTCACCATTGCATGTGTTGTGTTTAACCACCGTAACCAGTATTTGCAATGGTGGGGAAAAATTAGTTAAACTGTACATAGTAGGAATTTAAGTGTTTTTAAAATTAATTGGCCTTTCCTTCCTAACCTGCCACCATCCTCGAAAAATCTGGTTTTAAATAAATTTATAGTTTCAAGGCTGGGTGGAGGGTGGGGAATTTGCCCCACTATGGGTAAGCCGATGGTTGTATCACTGCGGCGAGTAAGCTTGCCAGTGCTCTATGAAGAATGGCTTTACTGGCGGCTAAGGAATCAACGCTTGTACCCTTTGCCGCTGCCGGCGTAATATTTCTGACTCAGGGTCCTACTTAGGTTGATAAATTAAGATTAAGGCAATTCAATTTATTATCTTTACTTACTGTCCAGTGGGAGTGTGGTCAAGCACTAACTTATGATGTAGAGTTTATTATGTACGTATATTAATACCTACCTGAGGAGTTTAGCATTGTGGAGCGCTTGTTCTATATGGTGAGGGTGGACTTGACGATGGTGCTGCATGTCGCAGTGGTTCCCCAGTACCACAACCGGCAAATCAGCTGGTACTTGGGATAATTCTTTTACCACATAATCAAATGTCCTGCAGAAATAATTTATGATCTTTTTCATTGCAGCACTAAATTATAAAATCTTAACATACGAGTACAGTTATGATCGGTCCGAACCCTTTAACACCACCCTATAAGTAGTAGCCTTAAAGTTAACTTGTCCTTGAGCACCGACGCGGGGCGTGGCCATGCCGCATACAATTAAAAGCAGAGGAGATTGGACCTTAAGCATTAGAATATAAGGTCGACAAGCATCAGTGTGTACAGACATTATGAAGTTTACCTATTTACTACTTTATTTGAGACGTTTCGGCAGATTACTATAATTATTAAACCCACAGATATACAGTTTGTAACAAAAACCCTGTGCCCCATGTCAGCTGGGTTTTTCGAAACATTTTTTAAATGTCAATTTTATTTGTTCGACGGGCTCGTTGGTCTAGTGGTCAGACACCCTGCTTGCTAACCGATGGGTCGTGGGTTCGATTCCCGCCAAGTGTCTGGGTGTTGTTTATCTATTTAAGTATGTATTTACAAAAAAAAGTATATAAGTATTAGTATCAGTTGTCTGGTTTCCATAGTACAGGCTCTGCCTAGTTTGGGATCGGATGACCGTGTGTGGATTGTCCCAAGATATTATTATTATTTGTCATTTTGACTATGAAATTTTACTGACCAATACTTTATAGGATTTGAATTATATTTTCATGAATGATTTATCAATATAATTAGGAATACACCCGTAAATGGGACAACAGGGTTTTTGTTACTTAGTGTATAACCAGATCCAACTGTTTCGAAGGTTAATTAGATGTCACCAAACTACAATCAAGCATGCAAAAAGCAAGAACAGACAGAGTGCACTTTTACTACAGACTACAGATTGGACTGTGGTGTAAGTACAAAGGTAGACTCATTTTATGTACTAGGTATGTACTAGGTAGGTATCTACTGAAGTGACAAATAAATCATTCATTTTTATTTAAATTATTTATGTGTTCCTTTAGCATTAGGTACCTACAGAAAATAAGATAATGTGATATAATAATATTCTATGACAATCCAGACACGGTCACACAGAATACAGATCCCAAACTAGGCAGAGCCTGTACTATGGAAACAAAACAACTGAGTATCAGTTGTTTTGTTTTGTATACTTTTCTTTTTGTAAATACATACTTAAATAGATAAGCAACCAGACACTTGGTCACACCAACAGGCCTGCTCAATTTACTAGTCTACATAATGATTGATATTGCATTTGTTCTTGTTTCATCTTTTTGCAATGAAAAAGTTGTTTTAAATTCGACACCTATGTCTGTCTGTATGTGGCAACAAATAATCAACTTTGTTTGGTTCTTAACTCAATGTTAAGAAAATCTGTTCAGCAGTTTATTATTATTTTGTGTTCTTGTGTCTGTTTATTAAATTAGTAATTTGGTAAGCACCTACGGTCTATAGAAATTAGCACTCATAATTTAGTGAATAAATTAGCCAACAAAATTACTGACAAATTACCAGGGCTTTGTAATGTCAAGCATCAGTATAACTCCATTAGCATTTTTATACACATCCAAGAATGTTGCATCCAGAACTGGTGTCTCATATCCCTCTTCAGGTGCAGCTGTTGTGCACTGGTTCTCCAACTTTAGCCCCAAAGGAGGTTTTTTCTTGGTTCTGCCTTTATCAACCACTTCCCACACTTCCACCTTGAAATGATACCAGAAATTATTAAGATAATTTACAACTATATTTTATTTTACAAGTAATATATTTGAATCATTCATTTAAGTGACCTTAACTATGTAGTCTGTATTTTTGTATGTCCAATGTATAGGAGCTACTTGAATCTGATCAGTTGGTGCATATTCCTCAATGAATGGTCCCCCTTGCAGCCGCTGCAGTAAACATGACTTGCCAACATTCCTGTCACCTTTTATTAATATTTTCACTGCAATAGTCAAAAATTCATTACTTCAGTATATTAAAAAAATACCTACATGTTCATTCTGACATATTATTCATACAATTTGATGTTTTAAACCTCAACTACTTATGCAAGAAAAAAACAAAGATATCAGGTCACACTAAACAGAGTTTGTAGAGGTAATGAAAGGTTGTAAGTATTTCTCTAACACTAATAGTGTCTAGAGCTGATCTAATTTACCATAAACATGTTTGTTAACACATGTTTATGTTAACATGGTAATCATTTACTAAATTATAATATTCAAAACATACTGTTAAAATGGACTCCTCGTGAAAACTTCTTCTGCAGGGAAGATGACATAGGCATGGGAGCTGGACAGCGGTCATCACCGCTTCTAGCGAGTTTTTTAAGAGCAGAAAACATTATTGCCAATCACGTCTGTTCATGTAAAGATTTCTAAGAAAGGGAGAGATTTATTAATCATTGATTGAATTCAGACAGAATTTATTTATGCTTTTTGTCGTAGGTAAAGTAAATAAACAGATCGATTTGCTACACGGTGTAACTTGGCGCAAACACATCACTCGCAGCAAAGCGTAAAATAATATGCTCTCAATACTAGTCAACTCCCATTAAGTCGCATTAAGTAAATAAAGTAATAAACAGAATATTAAATTGAAATTAAATTAGGTTTAGATTATAATAAACAAAGTCAGTGTCAACTGTCAATGTCTACGGTACGGCCGAGTTTCAACCATAGAGTAAAGCAAGGTGTTACAACCATTAGAAAATTAATCCCCCTGAACTCTAGTCAGAAATCAGATATTATACTCTGCAAGATTCATCGATTTAGATCTCAGAGAAAGTACCAAAGGAGTTAGTATCGCGTCGATTCCCCGAACAAATTTTTCGTGGCACTTTTGCGGGGTGCGGGAGGCGAAGTAAACACACACAGATACACTTTCACGCATACCCACACTATAATAAACTCGCAACACATTCAAAAATACACGCACACAAATAAAGAATGACCTGACCATATGACCAAAAATTTGGCAGAGGGGGTTAGCGCATCATGCTCTCTCCAGTGGTATCTCCTCTAAGATTTAGATAGTTTAGAGATGGCAAGATTTGAACAGAGCATATTCCAAAGTTTATTTCTTAAATTAGTTTCTTAGGTAGTTGACATATTTTATGTATTCACAATACTAATGATTTCTGATACTTACGCGAATATTACACATTGAAATGAAACTAATTTTACGGATTATATCGCGGTTTATTTTTGATTTTAATTTCCCGACGTTTCGAATACTTTACAGCATTCATGGTCACGGGCGGACTGAGGTGGTAGCTGTCCATATGTCATAGTTGTCTTAGGGTACCCTCAGGTCTTCTAATTATTATTGTTAGTCCGATCTACGCAGAAAGAGCTTACAGTATCTTGAGGTCTTGCAGTGGAATGCTTGTCTTTAAACCGCGATATAATCCGTAAAATTAGTTTCATTTCAATATTCACAATACTTCTATAAATACCCCTAAAATATTTTTTATTATACCCCTACGAAAAATCCCTCAAACATTTTTTTCCTAAATGTAGAGGTAAACGCCAAAGATGAAAACCCTGATTCGTGTTATAGTCTAGTATTGTCCCTGTCATTCTGTCAATCCTGGAAAGTGGCAATCTTAGAGGAGACTGTCCTCTAAGATTTCCACTTTCTTTCCAGGAGCACTCCACAGAGTATTATATTATACGGAGCACTCGGACGGAGCTCTCGGAGGCGCGACCACGCAGTTCTCTAAAACTAGGGTTGCCATCTCTAAAATCTGACAACCTGGACAAGAAGGTGGTAAAGTAAACCCCGGATTTTTGAGCTTAGAACCCGGACGTGCAATGTTTTTTTTTAAGTTGCATAAATAACATCGTTTTTGTATTAATAAGTCTAAATCAACTTTTTTTCATCAATTTGTAAACTAAATTTCGAAATTTTCCGATGCCTTGAAAACCTTTAAGCGCGGACTATAATATATATTTATACTATAATACAAATGAAACCCCACCCGGGCACCCGGACGCCCTTCAAACTAGTACAAATCCGGGGATACCCGGACGGATGGCAACCCTATCTATAACGGAACTTATCTAACAAGTGCTTGCTTAGACACAATGTAGGTACTCTCTTCCTTTACCTCTGACAATCCGATGGGATGGAAGACCGGAAGAGGTCACAGAGGCACAGGACTGTGTTTTTACATACCCATCCGACGCATGGATCATCTTCCTATACAGACATTAAGTGAACGGCCTGCATTTTCCTAGCCAGTAAGGAACAACTACAAAAAATATATTGCTCCCCGCAGGATTCGAACCCTCGACCTCCGGTTTGCATAGCAGGCGGCAGAACCCACTGCGGCACGGAGGCTACAAACAACTTTATAACATACATTCAGCACAATCTCATTGCGATGTCTTAAGGATTAAAGTAATAATATATTGTAATCTTATTGTTGTATATTTTATTTATAACTTAGAACAGATTTTTTCCAAGTTTAAACAATAGAAGCTGTTAAATAGCCCCTGTCCGATTTGTATGGTGAATATTCGCATTGCTAGTACAAATCAGGAAAAAAATTGTGCTATATTCAACAAATGAGTTATATAATTATTTTCGTATTGCAACACTGAATAATACCATGACCCTCAGTGATCGGACAGGGTTTTATTAACACTCTCTAATAACACTAAATAGTAGGTACTAATATTAGAATAACACTATTATATACATTATAATAACAACTATTGGTAAAAACACCTCATTAACAATGGGAAGCTAATCCCACTTTGATTTCTTCTTTTCAAATATTTCTTTGCCGTCTTTATCCACAGCAGCATAATATCCCATGGACTCATATTTCTGCCTCATATAAGCAATATAGCCGAGTGCTATGCCAAAACATGTAATTCCAATGCTCATAATTACTATATTCTGAAACATAACACATAGCATGTAATTCCTTTATAAACTCCAATGCACCCTTACTCTAAGTAATCTTTGGCAATTTGGTTTTAGGTAAAAAAAAATTGTGCATAAATTAAAATCCATAAAACATTATTTATTCATATCTAAATCAAAAATGTAAATCAGGTTTCATGACATAATTATGTGGCGTGTGTGTGTCCTGGTTATATTTTAGTATAGAGTAAGGGTTTTGTAGACTTTGCAAGTAAAGCTGAAATTGATTTCTAACATTGATATTAATATGCCAATTTTGTATTTATTTGAATTTCACAGACATAGTAGGACATGTGATGTTAATAGGAGTGCAAAATTAAATCAGACATTTAAATTGTGTGATATTTACACTAAAAATTTTGAGGTTTCTCAGTGAAATTCACATTCGCCTGGAGTTTGAACTTCCATCCAATAAATAATAATAGGGACAAGCCATCTTCTTCACTGCTGCTTACCAATTTTTACTAGCTAAGTGGGTAAGCAAAAGTGCTGGTGAAAACCGGGTTAGCACTTGTGGCCACCTAGTTTCCCTTTGAAGAAATAATAATAATTGTATGTGCCCTGTTTGTTGGACAGCAAGTTAGGTCCTTCATACTTCCCGTTTATTGTTCAATTTTGTTCAAGTGCAGGTTCACTAGCAAATGAGCAACGGGCGACACTCACCATGGAGTGGGTTATTTTATTGAATACTAGCTGACGGACCAGGGAAATCCATAAAAACAGTTGAAAAAACAGCTCCACCCTTGCTTTTTTCAACTGTTTTTATGGATTTCCCAATTTTTGTCTATAAAATTGATATACATAGACAAATTTACTACTGTAGGGCCAATTTGATAGATCATCTTCATCAGAACATCTGTCAGCTTCTTTGTTCTGTCTGTTTCTTTAGTCATTATTACAACAAAAATATGTAATCGTAATTGAAAAATGTTAAGCAATTGTTCACTCCTAACTATAAACAAAAATGTTTTATGCCCACCATTACAAGGTTATTTTGTTAAATTTTAATGAAGTGTTGAATGTGATCTATTAAATTAGCCCTACTTTAACATTAAACTAACATTACAATTATAATTCAAGTTCATCTGATATTACTTCTTCAGTTAAGGAGACCTAACTCAGGTATAAAACATATTGATGTACTTGATAATGGCTATTTAAGTTGTTAATGATCACCACAAGGATTTATACAGTAGACCAGACTGTTAGATGTTAGAACACCTATACCAGATGTAGGACCTTGCCTTGCCAGCCACAGTGCCCAGCAATAAACCAATAATTGAATACTATATTCACCCACTCACTTTGAATAAAAATAATTGCTTGTGATATAAATTAAATTAAATGTTTTCCAGTTTGGACTTACGGGTTTCGCATATAATTCAAAATTTATAACTCTAAAAGCTGTAGTAGATCTTAGAGACCTTAGCCCTTCCCCAGTTTTCGTATCGCTGTTATTTTTTGTCATAGTATAATATTTATTTATCCAATCTAAATTTTAAGTTGATTTTAATTTATGTCAAAAAATAAACATTTGCGTAAGTAAGACCGACTTATTTCCAGGATTGATGAGGATTGAGCCAAATCTATTTTGATGATTGGACCATAGAGTAAAGCAAGATGTTGCAATCATTTGAAATATGTTCCCCTAAACTCTTAAAATAACGTTATTTTTTTTAACGTGACCGTGGCTTTGAAATCGTTACCTCTAATACATCGATAGATCGTCATTGAATACCACTTCAATTAACAATATCAGTTTAGGTTATAATGATACCCATTAACGAGGTACGTTACGTTACTGAGCTGAGGTATTATATCATAATGAAAATATCGGTAAGAACGTTACTTATTATGGGTCTTGGGGGTGTTGGGTGTTGGTCTTGGTAACGTTATCAAAGCCTGTAGTATTCTGAGTTTCTTCTGACTGAATAAAGCGGACTAGTGGTGGGACTTTGCTTTCCTCTATGGTTCAATCATTAAAATAGACTCTGCTATCAAATCGCTCGCGAGTCGCGTTGCTGCCTGGCTTTGGTCTGTGGCTTAAAAAAAGAACAATTGACGCCACTTGGCACTATGGTAGTTTAGCCATTTTTCACGATTGTCAATAAAGTTTATTATTTTCAGAAATTTCTGAAAAATGGTACTGGTTTTTGTGTAATTCTATAACAGTTTTCAATATTATCTTGTTTAAAGTGCTTTAAAAGTTTTACTTTAAGTAAAATGGAATCAGACTCGGCTCTGCAGGGTGATGTGCCTGATGGCGCGGAAGTGTCTCCCTTAGCCGAAAGCCAGGCGGTTGATACTATAGAAGATGCTTCCGAAAGTAATATCAGTAGTCAAGAAGGAGCCCCGGCTGTTGAGGAGTCTGGTAATCCTCTACTATACTATTGTGTATGATTTGCGTATTCAGCTTTTGTTATTGGCTCTGTTTAGTATGACCAACGATGTTATTTTGATTTGCGTATCTTCTTTCGGTACTGCTGGACTTGTTATATATCATAAATGGTTGATTTTGCGCATGTTTATCTAATAAACATCTCATGTAATGGTATTACGTAGTGACAAATGGGGGCCCCTCGAGCAGCAGTGATGCTTTGGACGTAGACGCTTCAGCACAATTAGCAGGGGCCGATGAGCACCATGCTTGTGAGCAAGGTAACTATATAGTTTTTCTTATTCTTAAGACTAGCAGGATGTTCATCTAATGGTAAGCTACATGCTGTCCACTGACAGTTAAATTAGATTGTATACTTATTCAATTTAATGACCAGATAAGCCAGATGTTTGCCTGATAGTAAGTGATATGCCTATATAAAGACAACTACACTGCACTGCTTGTCTTCAGAGAAAATTAATATTAATATGCTAAATTATTATATTGCGTACTGCTTGCATGTTTGTTACAGTAGCTCTATATGTGTACTTTGTGTAAATCTAAATAAGTAATTAAGAATTAATTTAGAAATGATTCTATACTTTTACTTATTAAATATTGATAACTGCTTAGCTAAGTTTTATATTAAACTTAAAGTGTGTTTAAATTAAATTAACACTTGAATTTTTCAGGTAAAAATCTATAGTAAAATTGTAAATATGAATCTCATTCTCACCACTAATTTTTCCCCACATATAGGTAAAGATTTTGCCAATTTATTTTCTATAGAAATAGAGCTGAACTTCCAAAGGCAAGATAACTGTTTTGAATTTCTTCATTGTACATGATTAAAAATAGAACATAAAACAACATCAGCTCTTAATTTGTGAATTGGATCACAGAGAAGTAGTTTAGCTATCATGTGGCAAGCCTGTTATTATTGATACATTCCCACAGTCAATCCAGTTTACAACAGAGACTGATGCCTCTTCAAATGATGATATATTAAATGTTTTTATTGCTTTAGCTAATCCTGAGGAGGCAGAAGAAGAAATGGACATAGATGATACAACAACAGGCACTGGGGCAGATGAGAGTGCATACATTGGAGACAATTGCCTGTCTACCCCAGTAAGTTTTAAACATTTCACTAACAATAAACTCCAACAAAACATATCTTCCATGTAGGCAACGCTGGCCCATTATTTGATATGTTTTAGACATATATTATCTCTTGTTGTTTAAATAAAGATTATTCTAAACTACTTTTAATGAAAAGATTAGTTGGTTAGCAAGATCTAAAGCTGATTGTCCAGAGAGCTCTTTTTGCATACCCCAAGTGTTACCCAAGTTTTTCCCGTGGTGCCAGGTTAGAATTGCATCGCCCCATCTCACCTTCACCTATACTGCAATCCCCAAGCCACCTGCCAAGTATGGTGCCTTTGTTCAGCAGTGGAAATCTATCGGGTACTAATGATGATGAAGTATTACCTCTCTATATTAATAGATTCATTCTTTGTCAGTTCAGTATATTTTTCAGGTCAGGTCCAAGGTAGAGACGGATGTCAATAAGCTCTATTATTTCATGCTTACGCTGGTGATATTGTAATTAATTCCTTGTTGGCTCGAGTGCTAGTTTGATGATCATTTATATGTTTTGCAACAGGACAATGAGAGTCAGCTTGATCCATTGATGAAGGAACAGGGATTAGATGATACGGAAGGCTTGGAAGCGGCTGCTGAAGAATCACCCGACCAGTCAATCAGCTCGGCGATGCCTACCGACAGTGGGGTCGGCGAGGGCGACGGAGCACCTATAGTCCAAGATGGTGCAGTACATAGACTAACTGCTGCAACCTGAGTTCGTTAATAAATTTAACCACTCAACAACAGATGACTCCGGTTTAAAACATGGTAACACGCGAAGCGCGCACCGCGATCACGCGTCGACCGCCAACAGCTTGATATTATTAATATCATTAACGGACTAATGATTGCAGCAGTTAGCTTACTATACTTTTTTGTACCAAAATTGTTACATTCTAAAACCTTACTTGAGCGAGAAGCTTGCACGTTCACACGAATGTTTTCAATCTTACGATTTTGAACAGCTGTACTTAAGTAATGAGAGTTTGAGAGCTGTACTTAAATAAAAAGTAAACTACTTTTTAGTTACGAGCCTATAATTATGTTAAACATTTTATTATTATAGATGAATCAAGTACAATGGATGAGGATATGGGAGGTGGCGAAGGAGTCGCGAGCAGCGATGATGTCAACGACATTAGTAGTGCAGCGCAAGAGGTTCTCAGTACTGGTATCAGGTAGGTTGAATAGAATAGAGAATAGTATAGTACTTTTTATTGTACACCAAGAAAATTTTACAGTCGTTAAAATATGTGTATTGCACTATGCATACCGCGTTATTCGACGCACGGCGCGTTTAAAAAACGTTGTGCGCGTAGGCTCTAAGTAATGTGCAAGTGGCGGTCTTATCGCTTTGAGCAATTTCTTCTAGACAACCATGTAGCACACATGTCACATTAATTGTTACATACTAGCTGTTTACTGAAATTAGTATTAGGACTAGCAGGTGAGCTTGCAACTTAACAATAACAGTTGATGTACATCCTTGAAACTTTTGGAATACAGGTTTCTCTTCTTATTTTTAACTTACTTCTGCACTACACAAAAACGTCCTTTAGTGTTAACTATCACTAATACAGTTGTTGAAATCGGATTATTATAAGTAGGTACTCTCCTACCCTTTAGTGCTTAATAATATAACATAACCATAAGCGATGATCGACACGATAGACGAAATAATTTATATTCATTTTATACTTTTTGCACCCTCACTATAAATAACTATGTACATACGGGGGACTTAATGCCTTAGGCGTTTTCTGGCATTCTACATTTGGATGATGCAGAGAATCATGAATCAGTTTTAAAAATTTACTAAATTCTCATTATCATTCTTATTAAGCTGTCGACGGACGACGCGTGATCGGTGCGCGCTTCGCGTGTTAAAAAATAAAATAAAATAAAATAAGCCTTTATTGCTGTTTTTCTTTTTACAATATTCTAATGAACCAGTCGATTCTTAATTTTTCACATTTAAGTTAGTATTTGGCGGTCGGTATGTTTTACAACAGCTTGTCCTTCGACATAGGCCTCCTCTAAAGATTTCCATACCTCTCTGTCTTTAGCCATCCGAATCCACGCTTCACGCTTCGCGTGTTAACATGGTTTAAATCGGAATCATCCGTCGTTGAGCGGTTAACTCCTCGAGAAAATCCAACAGGCTCTATAAGTCGCTGACGATCTCTAAGAGACTAGGGTTACCAAAGTACTTAGTCATGTATGCAACAATACCTGGGCAGTAGCATATGCAGTTAAAATCTTATTAAGTTAGTTAGTTAGTTGAAGTTGGGGAAGAAGAGAGATAGTTTGAAGGGTCGTATGCATAGATAATACGCTATATACTTAAGAATAGATGGGTCACTCACGTTCAACTTTTAATAAACTAATTTTACCTTCGCCAAAAGATGGCGTAACTTCACAGGAATCCAAAATGTGCCAACAGATGGCGCTTTTTTGATAATCATTTTACGTATAGGGAAATGAAGCTTTATGTTGAATGAATATTTGTAAGGAACATGTTTAAAGGCAAAACAAAGAGATATTTATTGTAAAAAGTTTACTTGGTAACCAATAACTTTATCTAAACATATCTGACGCACAATCGTACTCTTTTATTTACATATATTGTCCAACCCCCTTAACTTGAGTTTCTTGTTTCAGTACAGCTTTGCATTAAATATTTCCAATTCAAGCCATTGTGGTTAAGGACAATGATGTAGTGGACCTGAAATAGTTCACGAGTAGTATAAATGTTATTATAAATAAATACTTATGCCATGTTCTTAATGAATTGTTTTAGCTTTTAAAAATGTTTTTGTAAATAAGTACATACCTACTTTAGTAGATAAATAACACCCAGACACAGAACAAACAGAATTCTTCAAAAACATATTTATAAATAAACTGTAAATATTTAGTTTCAATAATTGTTTATAGCTTTTTATCTTCAATGAAACAAGTATTTTTTAAAAAATGACTTAACAACCTAAGTTGCCATAGTAACCGCCAAAGGCAATTTACAATACCACAGATATAGTACAATGATATACGGAGCGCGTTCCACTTGGGGCCCACACACAACAATAATCCATTGAGGCCGGCAGTTGCATAGGTATTATTACATTATGGAAGTTTAATATAAATATTCGAAATATAACATTACTCAAATAAATTGAAGATATACAAAAAGAATATTAAACTAAATAAATAAAAATATATAAACTGCGTTTTTAACGCCATTTATGCAAATTATAGTAGTCTTAATATTTAGTTCCTTCCCTCGCCTGAAGGTGTGCTAGTTTCCATACATTAAAATTTTGTCACCTGTTTTAAGGAGAGTGCCACTGGCATGGTCGTATGCATGCGAAATCGGTGTGCATACCCCCTCACTGAGTTTCTTGCTGGATCTTCTCAGTGAGGGTGCGTTGTAGTCATGTGGTAGAATCAGCTCTCAAGCGACAGCTCAAGCCCAGTCCGTACCTTCCTCAGGTGCCCTTGAGCTTGGCTGGAGTGCTATAATCGCTCCCTTCCACTTGGCCGGTTAAGCTGTAATGGCATCTACGGCGGACAGTGACTATGATTCCCAATAAGAAAAAAAAGCTTGTATACTGATTCATTAAGTCACTGAGTGAGTATTGACTTTCGTTTTTACTTTCAGTTCCAGCACAGCGGAGGGTGGAGCGGATATTTCTAGCAGTGGACAGACTGAGACACCACTGATATCATCCACTGCTAATGGACCAGCAGTATTACATTCGTTCTCACTAACGCCGCAGCAACAGCAGCCTAATGAGTTAGTTTCTGTTTTTTTACCCTCCACGCCCTATCTCCTGTAGCATCGCTTGCGCGCTGACAATAATCCCTGGCCCACGAAACTATCGCCCCGCTTGAGGCTGCTATTCGCTACAAGCATCGCTTCTAAGCGTCACAAACAAGTCACTAAATGCAGATGTTCGCTTGCAGCGTCAATAAAACAAAGTAATTTATTTTAAACGATGACGCACTAGGTGACAGACACGTGGCGCGAGTGTTTCGTGTACGCTGTAGAACTATCTCGTACATTTGTTCTCGATGCTCATAGAAAACGCAAGTCCAACCTTTCAATAAACTCGTGTACATTCGTTCACAGCAAACGCTACAATTTGCAGTTCTGTTTCGTGGCGCTTTGAGGTTGAACACATACATTTGTTCTTAAAGCTCGACGCTGACGATTGCAGTGCAGAGCGAATTTGCTTGAAGCGTGGCCCTCGGGTAAGGCTTCGTGCTCGGCTTATTCACTAGCTCAGCGACTCCTCAAATGCCATTGCTAACAACTTTACTAACAGCAAGAATCCAAGGCTACGTCAAGTTTGCGTAGTTTGGCTTCGATTATCTAAGCGCGTTTAAAAAACGCGGTGTGCTTAGGCTTTAAGAAAAGTTTGCCTAAACAAGTTTTTAAATGTTCACAAGGTTTAGCGATGCGGACACATCGGAGATGGAGGGAGCCGCCGACACGATGCCATCGGTGAGCGAGTCGATGCCGCTGCTCACCATTACGGCAAACGGATCAGCACTACTGTCGCCACCATTATTACCAGGTAAGAGATGCACTAAGCACTTACTTGAAGCATTCACAAACGTTATTCGCGTTACTTCTAGTTTAGCTATTTTTTTTAATCTGGTTATTTTGACTCGGGCCCGTTTATGCTTATGATCCATTATTGAGTACGCGGTAATCAGTATCTCTAGTCACTGACAGAGTATAAAGTATTTGATTAATTACCTTTGAGTAATATCTTTTTAGATTAGTTATCTTCTCCTTTACGTGCCATTTTTATTACGGAGGTCGGCGATCATATGTCGATATGTCTCGCCGCCAGCAGTCATGCAAATTGATTTATCTGTGTGTTCAACCTTCACCAGTCTCTTATTTTTCTGATTCATATCGTTCTTTTACCAGGCCCTTTTTTTTCCTTCAAGTTTGCCTTAGAGTAGTTTTGGATTAGTTATAATTAATAGCAATTGACATTTGTGAATAAACAGTTCGGCTTTAGAAAGAATCGGTCCACCACTGACGCGGGAGTCGAATTATTAAAATATGTATATGAGGCTTGGGAGGAATCACAGAACGCCCTTGGTGTATTCTGTGATTTATCCAAGGCTTTTGATTGTGTAGATCATGATACGATGGTCAGGAAATTACGCCACTATGGTATAAGGGACAGAGCTCTTGACCTTTTGACTTCATATCTGAATAATAGAATTCAGAAGGTTGACGGTAAGAGATCTCCTGGTTCTGTGGTCTCCATGGGCGTCCCTCAAGGTTCAATATTAGGCCCATTTCTGTTTTTAATATATATTAATGACTTACCCTACTACGTAGGGGACAAACTAAATGTTGTATTGTTCGCTGATGATACCTCTCTTTTATTTAAAGTCAGGCGTAAACTCTATGAATACGACGAAGTAAACAATGTACTTTCTAAAGTTGTCCATTGGTTCAATGTTAATAATTTGAAACTTAATGAGAGCAAAACCAAATGTGTGAAATTTGTAACACCAAATGTAAGACAGGTGGCAACCAATGTGGAAATTAATGGAGCGAAGTTGGACCTTGAGGAGTCGACTGTGTTCTTAGGTATAACAATTGACGCTAAACTACAATGGGGCCCACACATTAAGAAATTGTCAGGTAGACCGAGTTCCGCGGCTTATGCAGTTAAAAAAATAAGACGTTTAACTGATATTGAAACCGCTAGAATTGTTTATTTCAGCTATTTCCACAGTATTATGTCTTATGGTTTATTACTGTGGGGATCTTCTGCAGAACTTAATACCATTTTTATTCTGCAGAAAAGAGCTGTGAGAGCCATTTACAATCTGGCTCCTACTGATTCACTAAGGGAAAAATTCAAAGAAATAGATATTCTAACGGTTGTTTCGCAATTCATATTTGAAAATTTAGTTTATATTCAGAAAAATAGTGTATCTTTTAAAAAGTACAGTGCGATTCATAGTGTTAATACCCGGAACAAACACAATCTTGTTTTACATTCCACACGTCTCCACAGAACAAGCAAATCGTTTATGGGCCAAAGTATACGCTTCTATAACAAACTGCCACAGGATATCCGAGATCTTCCACTGAATAAATTTAAACCTTTGATAAGAAGCCGGTTGTCGAAAAAGGCTTATTACAAAATCTCGGATTACCTAGAGGATAAAGCTGCGTGGGCTTGAACTGCTCAACTCATGCAAGCTTAGAATTGTAGGCTTACAGTTTGTAACACCTCTTAATCTGGTGGATTACTGATGACTGTTTCACAAGTCAATTGATTGATAATATAAAGATTATGTGAAAGTGTTTTGTGTCTTGCCTGTCGAGGTACTACTTAACAGCAGAAGTTAAATGTGAGCCACTGTGATTTTGGTTCGGTCATGCTCGCCATCGAAAAGCCTTTGCTTGTGGCGGCTTCGTGTGGCGGGTCACCCCCTTCCCTCTAATATGGTTGAGGGGAGTGATGGCTGCTGCTCGAGTCAACTCGTGCGCGGGTGCTGCTTGGGGGGACTGGTCCGACTTCTATCCATTTGGCCTTTTAGTTTGTCGTAATTTATTGTTTTCTTCTTTTCTCCCTTGCTTTATGTTTCGAACGGCAGGACACAATATCGCTAATGTCGATTCATTTGTAACAAAACAATGTTTAAAAAAAAAAGTGAAAAAATGACAAGCCCGCTGAGTTTCTTGCCGGATCTTCTCAGTTGAGGCCGCGTTGTGATCCGGTGGTAGCTTCTAAAAAATGACGATTCAAAAGTGCTAGCGTTAAGCCTATTTGAAATAAAGATTTTTGAGTTTGAGTTTGAGTTTGAATGCTCTACGATAACCCCAGTTTGGAGTAGGACACATTTTCTCATCAAATTTTTGAGGAAGATCTTCCAATCGTACTGAGATAGAAAAAAATATATTACATGCGTGAAAGCATCGGCCTTGACACTCGTTCAAGTTCAGTGGATAACGTTACACACTCCGGCTAGGGGAGGAGACCGGTGCGGGGGTGTCGTCATCTGTGGCTGGCGGGGAGGCTACAGCTGCGGGGGGTGCGGCGGGGGAAGCGGGCGCGGAGGGCGAGGGCGCTGTGAGCAGTTCTGTGGCGGGAGCGGTAGCGGTAGCGGGGGCGGGGGTGGGAGCGGGTGGTGCTAACGGCGCGCCTCCGCTTCCTCCCGCCGACGCCGCACATGCCTTAGCGACGTTGGCCAGTGCCGCCTTACACCACCAACACGATCAGGTACTGTGTGTCTCGACTTAAAGTCAAAATATAAAATAATTGCATAAATTTAAGAGTTTGTTTTATAAGAATGTGTGAAAATAATATTTTAATTACAGGCGGAACCGGAGGAGACGAAACCGCAGATCGACGAAGACGCGTGGTATACCGTCGGCATTGTGAAGGGCACGTCATTTACGGTAATTTCAAACGTTTTTGTATGCTACCGTAGTCAAATATATCCAGTCTCTCACATCATTGTTTGCCCTTTTTAGGTTCAAAATTACATTTCGGATCCGAACGTGGACTTGTCCAATTTGTCGCTGGATAATTTGCCGGATTTGTCTAATTTGTCGACGACACCGCTCGAACATGGCACGGCGTACAAATTCAGAATCGCCGCGATCAACTCCTGTGGTCGCGGCGAATACAGCGAGGTAATTATGAACACTTGATTTTTTTATTTATTAAAGGTAATATCCTCCTAGCCAATATGACCACAGCAGCCAAGCTTTCACAAGATCAGCCATCTATGCGGAAGATATTATGTCGCAATCCGATAGGACGGAAGATCGACACGACCGGGGAGAGGACAGGCGCAGGACCGACTTCTTACATGCCCTTTCGACGAATGGATCATCTTACTTTACAGGCAGGTGATGGGCCTGAATTGACTTAATGGAACAACTGTACAAAGTTGTTGCTTCCCGCGGGATTCGAATCCGCGACCTTTGCAAGCGGTTTCCACTGCACCACGTAGGCTACAAATAAATTCAACATAAGCTAGTGTATGACTGCAATTCCACCTGATGGAAAGCGGCGAAGCAATCGAGGATGGTAAAGCACACTAGCTTATTACAAGCATATTTATTCTAGTCTCGAAGACACTCACATTATAATCAGACGGGAAAACTGACGCAGGCAAACTGCTTCAGTCGTTAACTGTCCTTCTAAATGAAGAATTAAATCGCTTAGTCCAGACTGAAGGCACGCTCACCTCACAAGGTTGCGTACGCGCTGTGCGTCTCGTCGTCTGATGATAGAAGGGGAAGAACTATACTAATATTCGATGTTTGAAATGCATGACCGCTTTATCGTGACCATGTGAATAGCTATGGCCCTTTCAACCGCCAATAAAGTTGCCTTCACGTTCCCTTGGCGCGTCAAGTTCAAAAAGAAAAATACTAACTTTTCAGAATGATGCTTGTTGCGAACACACGTCTCGGGCGTAGCGTTATTTTCGTGTCCCATTTTTTATAAGTATACATTTACTAACCGCCGTAGATTTCAATACAAAATCTATTAAAGCAACTTATTAATGGACTGACTGTCACAAATAAAATGAATTAGAATCTAATTCTAATTATTAGATGATGTTTATCATTCATTATTATCAGCTTATTATGTCATCTAAATTTATATATTTTTGTAATCTACGAAATACCACCTGCTAATTGCAGTTATATTTCAGGAATCAGCATTTAAAACGTGTCTACCTGGTTTCCCTGGTGCACCATCAGCAATCAAAATCTCAAAGTCTGTAGAAGGAGCACATTTATCGTGGGAACCGCCTCAAGTAGCCGCAGAGGGCATATTTGAGTACTCCGTATACCTGGCTGTACGATCGAATTCACAATCAAAGGTAAAGTATAAAATAACAACTCCATTGAAGTAACGTTCGAAGGACACTGCATCTGGTTTGATTACCGAACACTAGAGACTTTATAACTACCGGGTTGTCTATAGGCAAGCATGTCGTCCCTCCCTTCTAAGGGGGAGGCAATTGTTTTGCAGTAAATGTCTCGGTTGTTGATGATGATGATGAAAATTGAGCAAGTTCCCAAGTTCCCTGGAGAGGTCCATGCCCTGTGGCGCAATCGTGGCATACTTTTTACTAGGTGGTAGGTTTCTAGTGCAAGGAACCGTCCAGGTAGGAACCACCGTAGTGTCAGCTATTCTGCCGCCAAGCAGAACTGTGTAAACATTGCTGTATTTGTGGAAGGGCACTTTAGTTAGTGAAATTACCGGACACAAAAGATTAAGGGTCGGCAACGCGCTGGTGATTCTTCTGGTGTTGCTAGCGTTTGTTGGCTGCGGTGACAGCTTACCATCACGCGGGAAAATACCTTAGGGAACTCTTTGACACGTCAGCAATAGTAAGGTCTAGGGCATGCACAATGGATTGATCCGGGAAACCGGTCCCAATAGGCACCAACATAAGATAGGCTGATGATAAGGATGATGGTGATTGCCAGGAGCCGTCGAAGTCTCAGCTGGCGTTCGTTCGCGTGTACTGCGGCAAGGCTAACACGTGCGTGGTGGGGCAAGCGTCGCTGGCCGCGGCCCACGTGGACTCCTCCACGAAGCCCGCCATCATATTCCGTATCGCCGCACGCAACGACAAAGGCTACGGCCCAGCCACACAAGTCAGGTGGCTGCAAGGTACGTACTTGTAACAGTGTTGGGTGTTTCCGGTGGCTACACTTTTTTTTAATAATAATCCTGGGACAATCTACAAACTGTTGTCTGATCCTGAACTAGGCAGAGCCTGTACTATGGCAACCGGACAAATGATACTTTAACAACATAACAGTCCTTTACTAAAAATGATGTAGCAAATCACTTAGATAGATAGATAGATAGAGAACTCTTTATTGCACACCAAAAAGTACAGGAAAACAAAGAAGTACAAAGAAAAATAATACAATGGTATACATTGGGCGGTCTTATCGCACTTAGACTGAAGTTTACCACATAAGGGTGTGTACGCGCCGTGCATTTCGTCATCCGATGATAGAATGGGGATGAAGTGATCATGTTATTCCTACTAAAAACTTCGTTGTGTCCCATGCAGCAGCAATATATATACATACGTAGAAACTACCCCCTCCCTGGTCCCTCAGATCGTTGAACCCGTACACTGTCGCCGTCCTCGGCATGTTCTACTCGACCCACCCGACCTTATTTTCGTCCTTCTGGACCACGACACAGCCCCGACAATGACGTCACTAGCACACAGTCACCGATCGCGCCGGCGAGGCCGACGGGTCGAACGCATGCGACCTCGACATGCATCGACCTCGACCTCACTGAGTTTCTTGCCGGTTCAACCCAGTGCGGGGCGTGTTGTGAACCGGTGGTAAATTAATTTTCTCTAACTAAGCGGAGCCCAATCCGTGGCCGTGCCTCCCTGAGGTGCCCTAGAACTAGTCGCTACCCTAACCCTTCTGGCTGGATTGCTTTAAGCGCTCGATCTCTTGCCCGGTGAAGCTGTTATGGCCATCTGCAGACAACAGTATTCATAGCAAAAAAAGTAGAAACTAGTGAGGGACAGAAAGCGTAACGAAAACTTTGAAAGAAAACGAGACGACTATATTTGTTTCAGTTTGACGTTCTTTGTCAGCGTCCTAGTCGTAATAGTGTCTCTTGTTACTATTATCATGTAAAACTTTGTAAAATAATTAATAACCCGCAACAGTAGCAGTAACGTTAATATAAAATATCGTTAGTTAATGTAACGTTACTTTTGAGTACATCCTAAGTACCAGTAATCTTCCGTAACGTTAATGGAAAGCAAACGCATTAACGTTACGTTACTACGTAACATTATGATTCTGTTCAAATTCATTCATTTCAAATAGGCTTAACACGAGCACTTTTGAACGGTCATTTTTTTTTAAAAGCTTCCACTGGATCACAACGCGGCCTCAACAGAAGATGCCGGATCTTCTGTTGAGAAACTCAGCGGGCTTGTCATTTTTTCACTTTTTTTAAACAGTGTTCGTCTTGTTACAATTAGATCAGCATCAGTGACAGTGTGTCCTGCCATTCAAAAGACCAAATAAAAAAAAATACAACAAACTAAAAGGCCAATCGTTAATGTTATATTTTCTATATATACCTTGTATCATTTTCAAGCCGTGGTTCGTAGCTAGTTGCAAAATAAATTTGTAAAAAGCCTATTCGGACAGGAAAACAGACGCTATCTTAGTTATTCGTATTATAAAGGACGAAGCAAATCACTTAGTCCGCTCCAGACTTATGGGACATTCACAAAGTAAGGATGCATATTTGCCGTGCCGTAAGGGTGCCGTGCAACAGAAAGGGAAAGATGTGTTTGGTCCATAATTTGTTTTCTCACACACACACAGACACTGCAAAAATTCGCTAGCTAATTTACTACTTACCTTATTTTTTAGGATTTTGCCAATATGTTTAATTTGTGATTTGATATTCGCATTAATTCTGCAGATATCAAATCGGCAGGAGTGAAGAGAGCGGGTGAGAACAGGTTACCGGGCGCTTCACCCTCGAAACAACCCAAACAAATATTGCATTAAGTGTTAATTGACAATGGAGTTTACATATAGACGATAACGTTAGTTTGTTTATAAGTACAGGTTGTTAAGCGAGTTTGGTTTCATTCAGAGTTGTACTAATAATAGTAATAATGATTACTATTATTAGTAATAATGATTACTATTATTAGTAATGATTACTATTATTAGTAATAATGATTACTATTATTAGTATCGATTATGAGTTGTAGTAATGATTACTAACTTTGTTAAGCTTAGATCACTTGAGTGAAATGTCGTTTTATTTTAAATATGCGCGTTTGGCTGTGTAAAGCGTGTTTGTAGCAAATATAACGTCAGTTAAAAAAAATATATTTTTATTGACTCGATTCCGTCAATGTCGGGCGGTGAAAATAGACTGATTGATTCTATACGAAATAAAATGGATTGCATAAAATGTTTTTAACATATCTGTCTGCAGAATATAATTAATATGGAAAAGTTATGTTTATTTTTTTAATCTGTCCCATACATAAATTTTTATTTTATTGAACTTATAAACACTATACAGTAGGATTACGGGCCAATTTCATCACCATCTATTTAATGTCATATATTTTATAAGCGAATAATACAAAACGATGCAATTCCTATATTTATACATAGTTAAAGTGATGTAGTTGGCCCTTAATTTAAAAAAATATACATTAATTGCATTTGGCTTTTAATACTTAATTACATATTATTGAGTACACTATACATTTGTTTCATTGCTATAAAATGCTATCTATTCAAAACTCCGGTAGGCATTCCAAAAGAAAATAAATAAAAATACAAATTATTATTTTATACATTTCGTTTTATAGAAAATTACCTATATTCAAGATTTTGCGTTTTATCATGATATTAAAGCAGTATCACTAAATTTATTATTTGGACAAGTTATAATTCTTATCACGGTATCCTTTTTCTCTGACACCAGAAGACGAGTGTGAAACCTTGGTTACTGAAAAGAAAATATAGTATACAATTTTATGCAATAGGTAGCTTTTAAGTTAACTCTATAAATTATTACACCTATTAGGAAACATTCACTGAACATTCACGTCCATTAGTCACGTGATGTTTTTAGCAACTTTTTAACCCCCTCCTGGTGATATGTGGTGAGGTTTTAAACTACCCACTACCCAAAATCACGTGTATTTTTTTGTACAAACTATATTGAGATTTTCGGAATATTATCTATCTACAGGTAACTGATTAAATGTTGAAGGGGAAGTTGTTGCCGGCAACGGTGAGTCAAGGCCAGCTACGTGCCGCTGTTTGGTTTAGAAATCGTGCATTCAACGAAAAATAAATACACGTGATGTCTCATTATACCTCTCCCCCCTCCTGGTGATATTTCCCCCCTTTCGAGCCTCACGTGATTAATGGACGCCCCCTAATATTATTATCAAATAATCTGGAAATCACAGTGAGGTAATTGGCTTATGAAAGAAATCTGAAGACTATCAAATCCGTACCACCGATCACTTTCATCTTAAAGACAATGTACGCTCATGAGAGCGTCGAACGCCATCGAGCGTTAAACGTTGTTATGAACAAGACTTGTATTCATAATTTATAAAACTAAATGATGTATCTCACCAAAGAAGTAGTTCCAAATAGTTTGTACCACCCTATGACAATATTCGTGAGGTTAAGGTCATCAAGCATGATTTGCGCCACGCCCATGAACACTTTTTTACCCTCTATTCGTCCATAGTCTCCCCACACTGTCACCTGAAATAAAAAAAAACAAATCATTGAGTCCTAGAATCACCTTTTTTCGAATCCTGCTACTGTTCAGTCATCATAAAATACACTATTAGTTTATTTGTGTTTAATTTTCAGAAAGAAATTGAAGTTAATTTACCATCAGTAGGTATTATAATGGATCATTGTCTCGTGGGGCCTCCGGTCGGACAAGAATTACCGGTTTAGATGCAAAACCCACTTCGCATAATGCCAACTCGAATTTTTCCCAAAATGTCCACTTCGCAAAACGTCCAATTCGCTTAATGCCCACTTCGCAAAACGTCCACCTTGCAAAATGTCCACTTCGCAACACGTTGACTTCGCATAATGTCCACTTCTGCAAAATGTCCACTTCGCTAAATGACCACTTCGCAGAATGACAACTTTTTTACATTGGTGCACACTTTCCAATAAATTTTATTAAATCTAGTGATGGGAAAAGCAAGTCTCTGCTTATAGAAAGAACCCTGCACTGCTTCTCATCACCCGAGACTTTAGTTTATGCGTTTTTCTGTAATTATCATCATATACATTATCAGCAGCCGAAAAACGTCTACCGTTGTACAAAGGCCGCACCCTTAGAAGCAAAGGGTTACTATAATCCCCACGCTTGGTAGGTGTCTTGGAGATCGCAGTAGGTATAGGTGATAGGTAATCCAATTGAAAGTTGCTGCTGCCCCTATTGTTTTCCCTTAGTCGCCTCTTACGACATCCAACATTAGAAGATGGATGGGTGCTATTCTTACCCAGACACCGCTTGGGATTTTCTACTATACCTATTTAAAATAATCATCATTTACCGGGCTCAAGAAACTTGATAACTAATGTCTCAGGTGATGAGCGGCAGTGTCTTGCTTTTCCCATAACTAGGTTTAATAAAAAAATATATATTTGTTTATATAGGAAAGTATGGCAAAAACTTATAAATACTGGCAAAAAGTTGTCATTCTACGAAGTGGTCATTTTGCGAAGTGGACATTCTGCGAAGTGGACATTCTGCGAAGTGGACGTTTTGCGAAATGGATATTTTGCGAAAAAGTCGAGTTGACATTATGCGAAGTGGGCATTTTGCGTCTAAGCCGAATTTTACCCTCCCATCTTGTTGTGTGTTCGTAAGAGGCGACTAAGGGGAAGCAAGAAAACGGGCAGCTGCGTCTTTCTTTTGGATTACCTACCACGTATACTGCGATCCCCAATGCGCCTGCCAAGCGTGGGGATTTTGACAAACCCTCCCTTCTAAGAGCCTTTGTTCAGCAGTGGACATCTTTCGGCTTCTGATGACTCAGAGTAATTAGAATGGAGCTAGTATCGCGTCGATTCCCCGAACAAATTTTCGTGGCACTTTTGCGGGGTGCGGGAGGCGAAGTAAACACACACAGATACAATTTTACGCATACTCACACTATAATAAACTCGCAACACATTCAAAAAGATACGCACACAAATAAAGAATGACCTGAACATATGAACAAAATTTGGCAGAGGGGTTAGCGCATCATGCTCTCTCCAGTGGTATCTCGCTGATGATGATTATAATAGAGCCAGTCACTCAACTTTGCTGTAAGAATTTTCACACTCACTTGTAAAACGCAGCCTTTGAAGTTTTCGCGGAAGGTAAGCGTTTGCTGGTACAGCGGATCAAGCGTCCGTCGCGCGGTGCTAGTCTTCGCTTTAGCGATGCAGCGCTTGCCGCTCACAAGGTATACTTTTATATAAGGCGCAGGCAACGTGCGGCTGCCTTGCCGAGCCTGCAGGCCACGAGCTCGGATCACTTCCACCTGAAATGTATATCACAAAATTGTGATTTGCGCAATCGAATCTTATTGGCTGGCGAAAACGCCACCGGGAATAACAGGGTTCTAGTACGAGTTCTGGGGGTCTAGTACGAGTTCTGACAGTTTACGAGCTCGATCAAACTTTCAGTTTTCTACATACATTTCACACCAGCGCCCCTAGTGGTAACTGTCAAAAACTAGTAAAATGTACGGGAAATAAACTATTTAAAAAAAAATAAAAACCGACTTCAAAGTAAATTATCTAAAAAGCATAAAATAACGAAAATATTATTGAAGTTGGTGCAGAATATACACAGCAGGTACGCTAACACCAACTTCAATAATATTTTCGTTATTTTATGCTTTTTAGATAATTTACTTTGAAGTCGGTTTTTATTTTTTTTTAAATAGTTTATTTAACACTTTTTAGTGACTTATTTTACCAAGATAGGTATCAGTACTATCACGCAACTCGAACGTCTACATTACAGTAACTTACTGAAAACATAATAAGTTTATATCTCTTAAACTACTGGACCAATTTTGATGAAATTTGTACTCTACCCTAAGTTGATAGATACTCTAACGATTGCAAAAATAATTTTCAAAATCGGACTTGTAGTTTCTGAGAAATCCGCGGACAAACCTACATACATACATACATACACTCGTGAAATTTGGTAAATTCGTTTAGAAGCCCACATAGACTAACATATATGAATATTACGCATTTTTATTAATATTACATACATACGCGTCGAATACAGAACCTCCTTTTTTGAAGTCGGTTAAAAACTAAACTATCAGGGGGTCTAGTAAGAGTTCTGTTTTTTTACGAGCTCGATCAAACAGTTTTTTTCTTGAACGACCCCCCAGAACTTGTTTTCCTAAACTATGATTTACACTTATACCTAAAGGACCTAATTACTTTTTCATCAATGTTCTATTTGTGTCGACAAAAATCACTGTAGGGTTATATATATCGTGATGGATTGGTCTATTTGCGATAAACTTCGGACCCGGGGGGCGTGGGTTCATTATTATTTCGCTATTGAAAGAGGTTCTTTCTCATGCTAGAGATACAGGCCCGAAGATGTTAATCTTCTATCAATCAATATCAATCAACTGCTGTCTCAAAACTTCTTATTTTGATATCTTACTGCCAGTCCCTATATCCTATCTATCGATTAGGTACTATAAGTTAAAATAGTTGCCATCGATAGTTTTATGACATCTCCATTTCAATAAACAAAGATCGAAATATATGTCCTTACTATTGATCTAGCTTCGAGACCTTGAAGCTTACTAGAGATAAGAAAATTAATGTCAAATGTCATATTGTTACTTTTTTACTGAGATTGCGATCGGCGGTAGAGTATTAGAACCGGCCGTTAAAGTAATATACATGGGTACATAGCATTCATTTCCAAAAAAACATGTCATGTTTTATATGCATGTGTTTGACCTACACACCTCTAGGAATCCTTTTTGATAGCACATGGATAGCTGCACGTCTCCTAGGGTAGGCGCTCCGAGCAGTTGCCTGCCGACTAATTGTCCTGGTCCTAGGCCGTCGATGAAGTCCGACAGGCCGCCGCCTTCTGAAGAGCCAGAGCCTCGCATGCCAGGAGACCATCTAAAAATGTTTCACAAACCGTGTAGGTATATGAAGATTTCACTAGTGAACACAAAGGGTTTACACAAAGTGAAGTTCAAAAAATTAAGGTTTGATATTAAAGGTATTACGGAAACAAGATTATATTTCTGAATTAGTATTTTAAATCATACAGAATTATAAAATACTTAGAATTTTGTATGGAAAAAATCTCAATGGAGTTGTTACAATAATCTCTATTGAGAGGTTGTGGCCCTAAGTACGGTGAGAGTCAATTCCAGTGGATCATCTTTAGAACGATAATCGTTTGCACAAGTCAGCCCGAAATACGTGCGGGCGGTACGGGCGGGTTAAACGCACGTGACGCCGTTCAAGCGATTTTATTTGAAAAGTGGCCAAGTGTCTGTGACCGCGACAGTACAACGCACAAGTGCAAATTATTGTAAATTGCAAAAATACATTAAAGTTTAAGTAAATAGATAAGTAGGTAAATAAGTAGATGACAACTTTCCCGCAACTACTAAAGATTAATATAAAAAAGTACAACATTGATACAATAGTGAAGAAGAGGGCGGTAGTTCTTCGGATGCATCGATTGATAAAATTTAAGCAACTTTACATGAATTTCAGGATCTACGTACTTACTATGTCTAAAAAAGTAGCTTTAAAAGTGTTTAGGTGCTAGAAACGCTAGAGAATGGTCTGCATTTGTAAAAGGTACAATATATAGGTAACAGAAGGTAGGTTTTTTTATAGGTACAGTGCTTTTGAGTTTGGTTATAAAACAGTACTAGGAAACTGTTATCTTTTGGTTTGCCTACATACCATGTTATTATAAGAAAATAAATTAAGATCAAAGCAGTTGTACACAGATTAAAAAAATGTAATGTTTTTCTAGATAGGAACAACGTACCACGTACGTATATTGGTCATAAATCTAGAAAACATCTCATACACTATCCAAAACCCATAAAATTATAAAAAAATACGAGTGATGTTTCAATGAGACATGCATGATTCTTAAATAAATGAATTATCACAGATCAATCATTAAGTGCAAACATCGTAGGCTTTCAGGCAACATTTATCGTCCAATAACAGGCGTGCACCATAATCCCAAAAACGCTTCCATTTAGACGACCGCTCTCTCATTGCTATGCGACTGGAAATATTTAAAAACATCGGCTCCAGAGAATATCGCATGTAGCCGTCACATGGCGCTATATAAACGAGAAGGTGCGATGTCTATTCGAAAGAAGACTCGTGCGTGCTCAGAAAAGAGAATGAGTGAAAAACACCAAAAATAATAAAACCGGACTCATGCTCTGACAAGACGAAAGGCACATAGAGAGGGGCATAGAACGAGGACGCGAGCAACATCGAGGCGCACATACAAAACCGAAGACGACAGGCTCGTAGACTGGGCACAGAACGGTGCGAGCGACTTACGAGGATCCTTCCGAGCTAGATATGGAGACGAGGCTGTCGGCGCACACCTCATGCGAGCGCTGGAACGTGGTGGTTGCGGGCCCGGAGCGCTTGCGTCGCGCGCCGCCCTCCGTGCGTCCCGCGCGACCTGTGCGACCGCGCACTGCCCGCCAGCGTAACGCACACTCATTATCTTACCCGCTGCGTCACGCAACTCGCAATGGACACTCCATCATTTGGCTTTCCACGTACTATGGCGCGAAGCGTGGGATGGGCCACAAATTATTAATTTATGTATATTATTTATTGTTAGTATTTTCTATACAGGGTAAGTAAATACAACAAACAGCATAACGTAGATTTGCCACAAAACTTCTTTTTCTGAATAAGATAATCTGCCTACACAAAAAAAATCAAGAATGCTTACTCTTATTTGTTTGTTGTACCTGTCCAAACACCAAATCATGCATCGAATTTCGAATGCTAATTTGGTAAACAGTAAGTTTTTCTTTATGAAACAAAATTATGCTTTTTCTGAGTGATATTTTCATTCATGCACTTCATGTGATATGTAGCCTAAGTTTTTCACCTCAATTGAAATAAATGGTTGGTAATTACATATATTATACTTTACATAAACACCAAATCTGATCTACCGTGGATCTATCAATCCTCTACCAACCCAATCCGCACTTGCTTGTGGATTATGCCCTAAGCTCTCTCATTTCTTTTGTCGAAGTCGAGGAGGAGAGGGTCACCTCTCCTCCACGACCTAGCAGTAGGATATGGGTATAATTATTATAAATCTTCTGCAGATCATGCTTAGACCCAAGTGTACCGACAAAAAAACGTCCGTTTATTTCAGCAAAGAATCGATTATCTATTTTTCACCACCACCATAACCCCGGTTATGGACCCTTAACAGTCCATTATCTTAACCTAGCTCGACACCCCCGGTCGACGTTGAGTAGGTAGTTAAATAGATAATCGATTTGTTGCTAAAATAAACGGACGTCTTTTTTTCGGCGTTCTTGGGCCTTAGTATTTTTGTTATTGTAATAAAATTATTTACACCGAGTACACCGAACGTATGTCAACACAACAACACTTTCTGCTAAGGTGACCAGAAAAAGCTCTACAGCAGCAGACTATAAAAAGCGACATTGCCGTTAAATCGTGTTTTTTTTCTAACGTGTCGAAAATGTGATCCCAATGTGTTTAATGCAGATATCTTCTCTGTCGTTTCTCCATGACCTAATGCATGACAAAAATTCAGTCTACCGCCCCCAGTAGGACACTATTGTGTCAATGTGTTGGGTGCCGAGCACCGCGAACCTGTCTTCGTCGTTCTCACTGGACGCCGAAGAGGTACGGGACACACCGCTCATGCCGCTTCGCATTTCGCCAGGCACCACTTCCTCACTGCGTTGTACCGTAAACGAATTTTTGCCACGTTTACCAAAACCTAATCTCCGTTTTCGTCCTGCGGTTATTTTAAAATACTTGAATGTTGTTTCGCCTTCGTATTACACGAAGACTATAATGATACAGCTTAATTTAGCTCTTTTTATGATCAAGTTTGTGCTGCTACAAAACGTTAGTACTTATTAGATACATAGGTATTTCGTGGATAGTGTGATTTAAGAATGCTTGAATTGAGAAATAAGTTTACCAGTTGCAGACAGTTGCGAAGTTGAGTTGCTCTTCTTGCCCATACCTGGGCCGAAGTAGTCTCGAGGCTCCGCTTTTAGTAACACGTCATCATTGGCGGGCTCGAGCTCGTTAGGCCCGAGCGCGGTGTCGCTGAGACTCCCATCTTTGTTAAAAATAAAATCTAATCTTTAAATATTACTTTTATTAAATAAAATATATATCTATTTCATATGTGTACCTGCTTTTTCGTCAGGTGGTACGTCAGCGTTGCTCAGGCTTCGTGTGAATTGTCCGCGGCGAGACTCGCGTCGCTCCAATGGCTGCTGTTGGCTGGTCGCGCGCCCATTTTCGCGTCCACCATATTCATTACTGCATTTCAATTTCGCCCGCAATGCAGTTTTTTCGGTGTTTTTCATAGATGATTTCATAGATGATTTTTTGTTCCGATTCGTGTTGCGTCGTTGGCAATTTTGTTGCGATTTCGGTGGCGTTGTTATTTCCGATGTGGAGGGTTTCGGCGTTGCGTCATGGATATTTTGATGAGTATCATCGAGTGGCATGTGAGAGGCGACGGGAGTGAGCGCACGACGGGGCGAGCCCAGGTTCGGAGGAGAAAGAGCAATACACAAAGAATTAGCCACAATACTAAACTCTCGATCCAAATGATCGGCTGCAGCTAACGAATACGATCGGGTACGAGCTTTCTTAATAATGGATGGTAGAGGTTTTTTCATGGAAAAGTCTATACTAGATTGAGGCGAAAGGGAATTAGGGGAGCGATATTCTTGAAAAGTGGGAATTTCGTTAATGCTAACAGTATTGCCGTATTTCTTTTCTTTGGGTTCAACATCACTGGACTCTGCGGAGATGCCACTAGGAAAGTCCACAGTTACCCTTCGAGATATGCTCATCCTCTTAAACAAATTATTGATTTGATCAGGTGTCGACATGTGTGGAGATGACTTTTTTAATATTATCAGAGAATCAGAATTTCGTCTGCGATGGGTGTCTACATAATTTGATAGTGCAAACTCTGATTTCGAAGATGGCTCAGTTTCAGGACTAATTGTTTTCTCTTTTTCATATGATTTATTATCAAGTGCGCTTTCAATCTGTCCTTGATTGGGATTGGGGCTGACACTGTCATAATTACTTTTCAAATCAAGTGATAAATATTTTTTACGACTAATGGGTTTAATATTTGAATTAAATTCGGAATCAATTTTGGTTTCATTTACTTTAGATTTGCTTGCATCATTGTTAACCACGTCACCATTTAAACTATCCTGTTTCTCATCAACACTAACATGGCTTGTAGTTTCAACGTCTGTACCTCCCTTGTCTTTATTTTGACGATTCATTGAATATTGATTAAATTCGATTAGTTTGTTTAAATTAATTGATGGAATATCTGGAAGATATCTTATTTGAGAATTACGTAAACAAGTAACATCAGGTAACTTTTTTGGTTCAGTTTTAAATGTTAAACGTGACTGATAATCATTAGTATTTAAAATTTTGGGACTTTTAGACCGCAAGATACACTCTGGATGAGCCTTTTGTTGTAGACAAGGTTGCATTTGCGTGTTCAAAGATGACATCGGACGATAATATCCAAAGTTCGTTGGCAAAGTTCTTTGCTCTCTGTGCATAGCAAAATTTGTAACAAACATTCTAGGTTCTGTCACGTGTGGCAATGCCATTTGGAAAACATAATCTTTCCTATTTTCGCTTATTTTGTATGTATTAACGTAAACGGGATATTCGGGGCAGCTGTGACTTCGTTCGTAAACATGCCTATGGGACCGTTCGCGACTACAGGAGCCCGCTGAGCGGCTGCGAGCGAGTATGCGGCGAAGGCGACGTGTTGTAGGCCGAGGACTTTGATGGGCATCGCATCGTGCACGCAGTCTACGCCGCACCGCGCGTTCCGCACCCAGGGGTATACAGACATACGGCAACAGACGATGAGAGCTACGATCAATACGGTGATACCGGCGATATGGGTCCGGGACAGGGGTAGCGCTATCGCAAGAGGAAGATGTACTATGACAAGGGAGTATTCGCCTTCGACTGTAAAGTTACACGGATAAAAACATTCAGTGAGTAATTTAATTCTTAGATAATTTTTCATCTTGGGTAACAGGAGTTGGTAAGAGGTGTTGCACAGTTAGTAGTGACGGTACCTGAGCATGCGTGTCGGCCTGGGTCGTTCGGATTGTGTGCTGAAGGCGCTGGATGTGACGGATGCGACGGACTCGAGGTCGGAGTCTGCGGCAGCAGCGTCGGGCGAGAGCCTGCGACGTGGCGCCCATCCTCCCCCACCGCGCGCCGCCAGCTCGGAATCTGAGAGACCAGCGTAGTGTCTCTCCCATCCTACGTGACCATTGCAGACCGTTCAATGGGGAACATGCATAAACATTATAATAAAAAAATATAATTCAATTTATTTACAAAGATTTTTTTACAAAATATTTCTTTTTAAAGTAAGTTTTAAGTAACTTTTACTCAACGTAAATTAAATGCAATTACAAACACCTCATGACGTCGCGTCACCATTAATCAGCTCTTTGATTATCTTCTCGGTGTACCGTCTTATTTCGGAGTGACGTCACAGTTCGACACATCACGAATATGAGAGTTGTCGAGCGAATTTTGAGAAACCAACTTTTGATTTGCAGTAAGTTTAATTATGTTTGAATAGAAACATTTTTTACGCATTCATATAATACGCTAAATAATAAATGAAAGCATGAAAGTACAACCTATTGTTAAGGAAGTGATCCATGGGCAACACCGGCGAGAGAGTAGAAGATGTTTTACCATAGATTTGTTCTCCAATAGAAATGTTGTCTAAATTATCCACCGCGGTTTATAGCGCCGATACAATGACCGAGGGCTTTCCCTTACTGCTCTCCATGTGCTCTCGGTTAATTTTGCGTCAATAACAAACAATCCGCGCGTTCTCTACTTTTTACTGTCGCCTCAGGCGAGCTGTGTGTCAAGCGAGAACAAGAGGCCTATCACCGGCTCTTACAGCAGCATCAATATAATATATCGATGATGTAGAGCATGCTCTACATACTGCAGTACCTATCATATTTTTTAAAAACGTGAAAAAGAGACGTGGATAGACACACTTTATTTAACGCAAAAGGAAGATTACTTATTGATGCTATGAGTTGTGTGAGTACGTAAAAACCAGTGTTACTATTGATAAAAAATAGAAGTGGAGACATGACTGATCGGGTCGCCAATGAATCACTTTTTCTAAGAAAATATGATAATGATCGAAAAATGGTGTAACTATATTATGTTTATATATAGGGTAATATGTTGCGACCGAGTATGTGTAGCTTGAGTGGAGTTCTTTACTGTGATGGGTGACAGATATAGGGCAGGGTGTGCGTGTATTGACCTTGTGGCGTGCTGCGGTAGGTGAGTGTGGCGCCAATGTGGTGCGGGGCGATCCACTTACGTTCCTCGAGGTCCGCCGACACTTGCGCCCGCACCGCCCTCTGCCCACTCTGACGTACAACGACATAGGTTTATTACTAACTGCAAGAAGATCCAAATACCTATGATATCGCCATGAAATTATTACCTGATGCGGTATTTGCGGGAGTTGCCTTTTCTTGGGGCTAGTGGTGGGCGTAGCTGTTGCCGATCGAGACTGGAACCTTGGAGCGTACGCGTGCGTCGGCAACCGGGACGCGTCGCCTCGGTCCTCGTTTACTGTAATGTTACGGGTATACCGCTTTTCCAAAGGTAAAAACGATGACACAAACAGAAATGTACAATACGCACAGAGACAATACGTAGCACATGCCACACACACAAGATTTTAATAATGTTAGATCAAGTTTGAATAATCTAAAAATAATTGATAGTTTATGAAGGTGGCTTTTCAATATTAATGGCTCGCTTACACCAGGTCGGTCAATCCGCTACCTGAAACGAAGGCTACGGCAAATTTTGCATTTGGCAAATCACGGGCAATTAAACAAGTTTTGTAGTGTCGAAGACAGGCGATTAGACTGTTTGTGGCTTGGCAAAAGTGGCAGTATAATCTATGTAAACAGCGCTTTGTCTGAGCGCCTTCGGTCTACCGAAGGCAGACTATCTAGTGTAAACGATCCATGAGTAATTAAGATTTAGATTCATGCATTCAGTGAACATGAAATGGTTCAATCAACATGGAATGCGCCGTACTTGTATGAAATGAATATTGTTTTTGGTTTAATTTGTAGGTTTGAAAACTTCAATGCAAGTACCCCGCACTCTAATTACAATAGTATCCAAAAATGGACAGCGTGCTCGTGTCAGGTAGACAGGAACGAGGAGATCGGAAGATGCGTGAAATAAAAAAGTAGACAGAGCGAGGAGGTGAATACAGTAAGTTGTAGTAAAGTGGTGAAGGGCGGACACGACGAAAGAACGTGCGTGTCTCCTGGACAGTGTTCCGTGCGGGGTCGAGGCCTGCTGTCGTAGCGACGTCCACGGACCGATCCGAGTCATATTCAGGCGCAACGGTAACTGCATTCATGGTACTGACCTCTATTATATACTAGTAGCTGGACAGGGGACAGACATCGTAATGATGTACCTATTGTCGCCATTTTGGCGGGGATAGCAGTAGTGAGTGTCCACGGAACTAATAGTAAGAGGAATTTAGTTCTTTTGACGCTCAAGTGGGGCGCACAATCTATAAGACATTAGGGTAACCCTTGAACGTAGTGAATAATCCTAAATCTATGGGGTAACCGGTAAAGTATTACTCAGCATTGATTGCCAAAATTAAGAATTAAACGTTTGAAACATTTCAGGGAAAAACTTCGAATCGGATATGAAAGATATTACTGCTGGAATGGAACTGGGCCCATGGTGGGCCCTAATTATCTACCTATGACTGTTTTTACATTTCACGCTCAAATCTTGTCTACGAAACCACGTTTTTATCGTTAGGTACAATGAAGTTGTTTTGTTGGGAGTTTATGAACGACGTGTATAATTACCATAAAACAACATTATACAACGTGTTACAAAATACCCCGTAAAAAATATAATTAATTATCAAAGCCAAAAATTTTGTCAACCCTACTACAACCCTACCGTAAGGTTTGGTCTTTTAAAATTTTTGACTTTCCGCGAATTAGGTAGAAATGTAGGTACATTCTGCGTAGTTTACTTTTTAATTTTACTGAAATAGGGTTTGCCATCGTTATACTATACCAACTAGATTTGCTGTCACGACCCGAAAAGTGGTCACGAAAATAAGAGCTACGGAGACAGACGGCTGTCGCTCAATTGTCTGCAATTATTATTGAACCTTATTTTATAGTATGTAAGTTAGCTTTTTATATGAACATATTATTGTTTTGCGTGTACGTGTATAGTTGTGTAAGTATATGTAACCGCGACCACATTTTCGATGTCATTTTGTTCGTGACAGCAAATCTAGTTGGTATAGTATATCGATGGGGTTTGCACATAAAATGAAAATAATAATATTTTTTTATTTATTTTTTACGGGGTATTTTGTAACACGTTGTATAGGTATTTATTTATGAGGCGATATTGACGTTGTTTAGCAGGGCAAGATTTGATTTGGCACGGAACGTCTTTGGTCGTAGAGAATTAGAGCCCGAAGGTAACATTATCAAATCCAATTCGAATATGTTTTCTGAAAAGTTTTTCTACTGATGTTTATTTCATAATATTGATAATCAATGCTGGGCATCACTGTACAAGACTCTAGTTGTTATTTTTACTGTATAGTTTGTTCGTTTGTCCAGCTAATAGTATAATAGAGGTGAGTGGTCTGTGGTCAGTGGGTGTGTGGGTACAGTCGGTCCGGCGCCGGAGCACCTGTGCAGCGGCACGCGTCGCGGTCGGCGGGCGGCGACAGCGAGCGCCGCGGCGACTTGCTGCGGGCCGCGCGCGACACGCCCGCCGCAGACTGCGACCGCGCCACGCTGTACCCGCAGCTCTGGACACATCATTATACAGATCAACTTTTTTTTGTAATGCGTAAATTTTGTATACTTATAGATTACCTCAACAACAGAGACCACCCTTATGGCATATCACAGCTATGTAGCCTCTGTACTTAGATATGGTCTCTTAATTTGGTGAAACTCTACAGATATTAATAGAGCTTTTATATCTCTAAAAAAATGTGTTAGGACTGTGTGTGGTATTCCAAACTATGAATCGTGCAAACCGCTATTTCAGTCACTTAAAATACTGCCACTTCTATGTTTGTTAAACAGAATTTTGATTTGTTTACAAAGGCTAAGGAAGTCTACCCAAGCAGCACTAGACATTGTAACAAATTAGATGCGTCATTTTTGTTTGTTTCACCCCCCTTGGTACAAAAATATTAAAATAACTTAAAAGAGATGAGAGTGGAAAGATTACTTTTTGAGTAGCAGTTATGGTGACAGCCACTATGCCAACACCCCACTGTCTAAGCTTTTTCACCAATGTCGAAAAAAAAAACTGTGAGTGTACCTATGTATCTGTAAAATACCGTTTAACATTTTGTTTAGGGTCTTTATGTTGATTATACTTTTAGCAACCGCTTACCCTCTCTCTAGACATTCCGGCGGCACGCACACGGCCCGACGGTGACATATCGCGTCGGCTGCAACGCGCTCCTTCCACGTCCATACGCTGGACAATATCATCATATTTAGCAACATTTGCGATTTACGTAAAAGGCAAAAGTTGGTTTTCCACTGGTAAGATGGCAATTGAGCTTTGCCTACCCAAGTTTTTTTAACTGAGAACAGAACAGATGAAGGTGGCTCTCCAGCACCATAAGTATTTCAGCCACCAGCACTGAAGGTCATTACAGAGCTGGGATGAGTGGGCAACCGTAACCGAACAAGAATACAACGCGATACGTGTTCGGCACGATGGAGTTGCTTCTCCAGTTGGCTTGCACCAAATTTTCAGTGGGTATAGGTGCCGTGTCCTGAGTTTCCTTTCATTCTTAGTAGAATAACTTTATCCGAAAATGACTTAGGACTTTCTGTTTCATGAGCATTACTGTTTGGTTTAGTTAACAGCATCCAAAGTGCCTACTGATGAAATTAATTTAATAAAAGTGAGTCTCTACCATGTAGAGATTTTATCGACATAATTTAATGCTGGTTAAAGACATTGAAGCGTTTTTCCAGGACTCACTGAAGAATGAATATCCTGGTTTACAGCTGTTACAATGGTGGAAACTGTCGGATTATCCCCGATAAAACATACCTCATGTGAAGGCGGCGGGCTAGAACTGGAGGCTAAGCTGGATAGAGAGTGGTGCCGTCGCATATCGCATTCGCTCGGCGTGTCCGAGTCAGAGAGACGCGACGTCGATGTCGAAGGCGGAGACAGGCGTTCTCCGTCTGCTTCTTCCTCACGATATCTCTGTGGAATAGAATAGAATAGAATAGAATAGAATAGAATACTCTTTATTGTACACCAAGAAGATATTTACAATATAAACTTAGAACTAAAACATAAAATGTACAAATGGCGGTCTTATCGCTATAAGCAATTTCTTCCAGACAACCATTTTGCATAGTATACTTATTACTACGTGGTAGGTACCTTGTGCAAGAGACCCTTCAGGTTAGGCTGTATTGGGCATCGTTGCTGAAGGAAATACTGGGATCGAGTCTTTCAAATAAATTTTTAGGTCTATGCAATAACTAATTCAGGCGAGGGCGACGCTCGTCATCACCGAATTTTTCAATAGAGTGTAATGTATTTTTTTGCTACGGACCGTTGTAGATCCAGCATCCTAGGTCACATGATTATGCGTTCTCTGTATGTATGCTCTATTGGGATTAAAATATCTCTAGGCTCTGCTTATTTAGTGTTGCTAGTGTTGAAGCTGCGTGTTTGCTGTAATAAGTAAAACTTACGCTAAATCCAACAGAATCTTCATGTGGTTTGAGTGTGTACCAACTGGGTTCGTGGTTGACGAGAACATCATCTAAGTCCACGAGGACTTCACCAAGGAAGTCGTTGGGGCCATATCTGTTTAAATCCCATACAGTGACCTGTAATAAAATCATGATTTTACAACTAATAACGTTTTACTCTTGCGTTCTACTCTGCCTTAGGGAGGCATAGGCATATTGATTATTACCTACCTCCAAAGTTCTCTTCTTTAAATCTGTGATCCGGATGCCACAATAGACGAATGTTTGTTTCCAACGCGGTTCAAGCGTGTTTGCTAATGTTTTCGTTCTGCGTTTGCTCTTTTCGCTCTTATCAGGAAGCAGGAAGATCTTGGCGTAGGGACACCGGGCAGTGCCGTCGGGCCGCGGAGTTAGCCCACTGGCAGATAGCACTGTCACCAGCAGTTGCAGAACCGTCATATCGAAGTATATTTTCAGCTATTGGATTAAAATTTACATAAATTTATGGACTTATATTTTTTTGGTAAAAAATGACTTCTGAATATTCTTTAGACAAACCTGTATGCGTCCACCCACGCTGGCATTGTGTTGATTATGTCTGCCGGAGCGGCGACGGGAGTGGATGTCTGGCGAGCCCGGTGACGTCACAAGGACGCTGGGCTTCTCACAACCACCTATCACCTCCGTATACACCTCTGTATATTAAAAAACATTATGCCGTTCAGTCTATAGGTATTGAAATGAAACTAATTTTACGGACTAATTTTGCGATATAATCCGTAAAATTAGTTTCATTTCAATGTGTAATATTCGCGTAAATATCAGAAATCATTATATACATAGGTACTTTAACATACATCGATACACTTAAACGCTTAACTTAATATAGGGCTTGCTTGCAACTAACCAATGAACGGCGGTGATGCTTATTAAAAATGTATTCAGACACTCTAGGGCACCTACATAAAAATTTAATAAGAATAGGACCATCCGCAGGCAAACCATTCCAGTGCTTTTCCTTGTTTATAATAAGCTAGTTCTATTAGGTACATAAAAGTCCTGTCATAACCATCTGATAATAACAGAGACCAGATGGCCTCCAGACTCAACATCTGTAAATAAATCTTTAAGCTGAAGAATATGACACTACCACTGTGGCAAGCTTAAGTTAATGCAGCACTTGTTGGTGTAGTATATGTGCCATAGACCCAACGAACCGCTTAAACTTAATTTAAGCGGTTCGTGCGAGGTAATTTTAACTCCCAGCAACTGTCAGCAGTCGGTGTATTTGAAGGATACATTCTGAAAGGTACAACGGACTCCCTTTGAAAGAACTGACAACTTTGTGTTTTGGCAAAGTTGAATCTCACAAAATTGACTATTCAGAGACTACATGAAGTTTTATGCTTAAAAGTGTAAAACTCGCATACTCTACCATAGCTCTCTCACTCAATGTGCTTTTTATTGGCACGAGTAATCAGTCAGATGACATTACCTTTATGTGTTCTCCAGGGCTGCGCGGGAGGGCGCGGCACAGCAAGGGATCGTGATACGACCAGTTCAACGTGCGAGTCGTGCTTGCTGTCCGCAACCACCGCCGCCACTTCCTCCGCACTCCGGCCTTGCAGTGGCACGCCATTCCATTGCAATACTTCATCACCTATCGAATTATTTGTAGGTTTTGTTCCAGCTACTATTAAAATCCCAAATATTTCTACATTGGCAGGTTTCCGCCACTCGAGAAGGCTCTTTTCGAAGGCTCGAATGGCGAAATAACACTTGTTCGTCAGGCGGCCCTTGGACAATCGGCCTTAGAAGATCTTGCAGATTTAAGTATCTTTCCACCACGAGATGAATACCACCGAAGTATTCATGTCGACACGAAAAGAAGAACAAGTATTACTGAAGCTGGACTGCGTTATTGGGAAATTATAGCACAACCCGTAATGTTCTAGTGGGCTAAGGGTTTCCTCTTCTACATCATGCGAACTAAGATGGTTTAAGTCAAATTCCATCATGCAGTCGGTAAGTACGGATTGGTAGATCAGGCACACCTTTGGGATAAATTTTAGGGCCTGCCTTTCAATGGTGGTTTTTCTTCACCACTAGCCAATGGCAAGTTTTTCAATTATTAGATTATGTTTTACACAATATTACATGGCACAGATGGTCAGCCTGGGTTGGGGTCTAAAACAACGTGCCAGTAACACAGAGTACATTTTATAATGCCAGACAGGTCTCTTAAGAACCTACCAGTAGGTAGGTAGGTGCCTAGTAAGGCAACCATTGCGTTATTTAGGGACAAACGACATCGAACAGTGCAAGATATAATTTATGAGGTCTTCATGTGATGTGTATTTCGAGTTCGCTATAAATATTTATGATCGGGCTCTGAAACAGCAGGTCTACCGGAAAAACAGAAACCGCTTTTTAGTATATCAAAACTCAATTAGCTAAGTAGGTACCTTATTTATATATAATTTCACGTACCTATCCTAAGTTGTCCCTCGACATCAGCTATAGATCCCTTCTTGACCTTTTCGACAACTGCGCCTCGTGTGCCGTCGGGTAGCAGCTTCCCGCCGACTACCTTCAGGCCAAGTATAGCAGCGGAGGAATGCGAGCTGCCCTCCACGACACTCTTGCGCAGTACCATGTGGCCAGTCATGCGCGAGCCGTCAGCCGTCACCTGCCAGCTCAGCGGAAACTGTACCACCACAATATTACGTTAGTTTCGTCAAAACAGGTACAATTGTACTTACTTCATTATTTACATAGTATTTTTTATCTAAAACTGATGAAAATTCGCATACCAGTCGAATAAAAATGCCATGCTTCAAAGTTGACCTAATTCAAATTAAACCTGGTGCACACTTAACAGAAATATTAGGGTGTAACTCATGCTGCCTAGCGTAATCATGCCACAGCCAAACAGAAAGACATACCTACAGGTAGGTACTATGTATATACATTATAAGAATCATCAGAAATATTTACGACACTAACTCAATGAAATGAAAACAAAGTTAAAAAAAATTGTCTCTCCAAAATCTATTATATTCTAGTTTATTCTTAGTACAACCTACTGTAACTAAATGGAATTTGAGATAAAGAAATATCATCCTTAGTTTTTAATAAAAGGCCTACTAGGTACATTCTAAGAGATTGATCGAAAAATGATTCAAAAGAACATATGTGATTATTTTTGCTTATAACCAACACGTGATTATGCATATCAAACCGCAAGACGGCACTAATAGATAAGTAAGTTCTAGTGAAGCAACTAACTGAGACAATGTGAAGCGATCAATACCTTAGGGCAATCGCCTCTGTTAGAGTCTTCACTCGATGTAAAAGTGCTAGAGGTATCGATGCCCGAGTCTTTGGTCGCGGAGTCTTGGCTGGTCTGGCGCTCGGACTCCCACCGCAGGGAGGCCCAGTCATGGGGCGCAGCCGAGGCGTCGCGCCCACCACGCGGAAACGTCGCAGCGCCCTCATGTCCATCGAAACGCACTGTCTTTTTTCTCCTCTCAGTGAATCGTCTATTGTCTGAGGAGTCCTCCCACAAATAGGCACTCTTATAAACGGCCCGATCGCAGCGCGGTCCCTCGTCCGGCGCGTAGGGGCGCAGGTAAGCTCCCTCGCCATCGTCCCGAGCCCGCCACCGACAATCGGTCACAGAATCAAAACTCCGTCCGCCTGTTGGCGCGGTTCTTTCCGAGTCGAAAGCGCCGCGAGGGTCTGCCTCGTAAGCGACCGGCGAATGATTAAACAAATTGTAATAATTGTTGGCAGCTACGTTGGCGCTGCGTAGGTGAGGGTGCCGAACAGGACCACACGCCTCTAGTTGTCCTATGAACGATATCGTATCAAATAGCAGCGGTTCCCAAACTTGTTTGCACGCGCCCATTCTTATTAGATTCGCGCCAGTACGCACCCGGGTCCAGTTAGTTCGTATTGGAAAAGCTAAAATTTGTATTTCATTATTTTTGCTACCTATAGTTAATAGGTACCTACTAGATTTCCACGAAGTGACCTAAACTAGAATTCCTAACTATTAATTATTCCCTACCTACTCGTATTTGCTATATCGACACATAAATATCTGGTTGACTGATTTCTCGTGTTTCACTATTTAAAATTAAATCAATCATAAGCGGTGATCACGCACAAGCGGAAAGAATGTGTCGAACTGATTCGAAGATAGTGAAACTACAACACTAAAATAAAGTAGGTAGGTAATTATATGAACATAAACAAATTCTAACTGATTGATATGAAAGGACAAGAACACTTCTTTTCGCCCAAGCATGCGCAATTTGCTTGAACCAGAAATGTTGTGCAAAATGGAGGCTAGGTTAAAGTCGGTTAACAAAATTTAATACCGTACATATACATAAGACTAGAATAAACTTATATACTTACTATAGATTATTATAAATTTACTTCTATTTATGATGGAATCAGGTTTGATTGAAATTGCAGCTAATTACGCAGCTGATGTTTAGGTATATTATCTTTGTAGTGCTCTTTTAATTAAAGATCGTAGACCACGAGGATCTTAGTCTCAAATTAGAAGACTCGAGGCAATCTATTAATAAATAAGAAGAAACGACAATGGGTACAGGGAGATTTTTGGTTCAAACAACATAAAAAAAGAAGTACACTCACTGTTAAATAAAATAGCTTCGTTTGGAACACGTAAATGATAAATAAATACTATACTATAACATACATACAAAAAGTAAATGTACTTCGCATTGAAGAAAGTTGTTTCGAAGAGAAAGAACATAACAACTAAGTATCACAACTCTTTGGCCAGCGGAAGAAGTGTTATGAAAAACAGAAAAGAAGTTATACATCTATTCTTCAGCCTTATAATTACAACGCCTCAAAAAGTTCCCGTCAAAAATTCGCCCTCTCACCGATAAAAATTTATTCATTTTCTCGTTTAACATCGCCTGACGTTGACTTCTGGAGGTCTCGGAACCGCTCTTATCTCTATTAGTACCTGCGAACAGGGGGATGCCGCGGTGAGCACCGGCATGCCGTCAAGTCGCCAGGACTGTTCGTCTTGCAGGGCGGCCACCGGGCGCGTACATGGCCACATCTCTAATGTCAAGATGTACGCGGCACCAAACAAGGTTAATTCGTTTTAAATTAATGATTTCAATCTCGCATATGAAATACTTTCATTTGCGAGACTCTAATTCAAATTATTAAACCTTCTGAAAATAAGAATTTGATTTAGATTGATTGAATAATTCGAAGCTGGAATATATTAGTAGGTACTTCTATTAAAATGGTACAATAAAACGATCATGTACCTATACATCTAACATGATCGTTAATATAAATAGTATTATGTAGGAAGAGATAAGTTTAGGTGCTCAACACTATCCATATATTCAGTACTTAAAGCTTAGGTAACTTAAAGAATTAGTAGGTACCTGAAAACTACAATGAACACCTCGCACGGAACACCTTAACTTTATCATTGCGCAATGCTAGAGATGAAAATGACAAAATATGTTGTTACTGCGATTGAGACGTAGAGTAGTATTGTTGCGTGTTGGCGTGTGTGTAGGGTCGTTAAAAAAATAGCTCGGATGGAAAGGATTTGTATATAGTGTAACAAGTGGTAGGATTAGGTGATCGGTGTCAGGCGAGCGTGCATACTCACCGCGATCTCGATATTCATCATTCTCATCCGAAACACACTCTGCTACCTCGTCGTCAGAGGAAGAAGACCGAGGCGGCAAAGGAGGATGAGTAGCGGGGACATGTGGCATTAGCTGAGAGGAAGGCAGCGCCTGCGGAACGCTCGAATCCAATACACCGTATGCAGCTTTTTGTCTCGGATGCACGAGGTGGGGGTGAGTTCTAGCTAGTCCTTCTAATTCCCCGTAACATCTTTGTTCTTGTTGACTGTATTGTCGACGTAGGGCGCTACCAGACCTCTGAAGCGGATGATTTTCTTTCTCCGCCGCGCTGTGCGCTCTCTCGAGTTTAGGTCTTTTATCGAGCGAGGCATCAGGCGGGGCCTGCATTTCACGTAGGTCGGACTCCATGCGCCATAGTATTGCATCTTGACCAGTACTTTTATGTATCCATTGACCAGTTTTTGACAACAATTCTTGTTTTTTACGGCAAAGTATACACACCCATATCACCTGCAATGACAGATACGACCAGTTAAAATAATAATAAGTAAGGATAGCAATTTGGTCAGTCAGTAATTGGAAATATTGTAGACCTTATTGGAGCGTAGAGAAACTTTGCCGCCGCATCTGGCGCAGCATCTCACGCGGCAGTAATGGCACGAATGTCCAACTCCGTCGGCGAACTTAGTCTTCAAGCAAATATGACAAGTAGCTGCTAACTCGACGCCAGCGGCGCGATGCATTTCGTTTCTCGTTCGAATCGTCTGCTCCAAGACGGCCACTTCATCTTGTTTACGTCTGCGATTAAGTGAGTTATGTATAAGACGCGCGAGTAAGATAACAGAGCAATTATAGATAATAGGTTGCGAACAACACAGGGGCGCCCAAAACGTACTTGGTAGGTAGATAAAGAAACCCGGAAAATCCATAGAGAAGTACGATTAGGTATATACCAGGCAACACAATACTTAGGACATTTTGAGAGATGTTTAGGTTCCTACGCGAGTGATTGGAAAATCCTTCGAAATGCCAAGTTTTTTTATTAACCGACTTCATTAAAATGTGTATAACCTAAATATATAACAAAATGCAGAGTTAAGATGAGAAAGAAAGGCATAATTCTCACTAGAAACATTTAAAGTTCTTTGTGTGATTACTTTCCTTTGGTATCAGACACACAAACACTGTGACTGTGACTTAATTTCTTAGGACTAGACCGGCATTACGAGCAAAATTTTCATTTAAAACTTGGTACACGTGTAATAAGTCACTGGAATCGTGTATGAGAAGAAAATATTTTCAATCTCTTTCTAAGACAAAATGATTTATTTTCACAAAAATACAATTTAGGTACTTACTTACTGAAGAATTTAAATAAAAGCGTGTTAAAAAGTGAGGATAAATTTATAAAGGCATCTCTATGGCCTATTTTATTTTTTTAGGGTGCATCTATTTCAAGCACAATGAATTAACTTTTAATAAAAGATCAATTTTCAATTCCAGCCGTGTCCGTAGCTGAACGGCATCGCAACTCGGTTGACTTCATTAGGAACATTGGTTTCTAGAGTAACCCTACAGATTATTGTTACCTATATGAAGGTCGACGGGTATTATGGAGGATCTAAACCTCATCATCGGCTGTTATAGGTAGGTACCTACTGTATATTCTATTTATTTATGTAGGTATACCTACACGTCCTATTGTTCAATGTTCAATAGATTTGATTCTGTTGTCACAAATGATGACATGATAGGAACTGTTAAATTAATTACTGTTAAAGTTCACATAAAAGAAAAAGCATTATTTTCCACGGTATGGACGTTTATATTGACAACAAAATTCTGCATCGTTCCGTCTACGATCTAGATCTAGAGAGAGAGGCAGACCTAAGACACGATGGAAAGATGTAGTACTGAGAGGGAATGCAAGGTATGAAAAGATGCGGTACAAGACAGAGCACTTCATTCTGTCTGCGCTTCTGAAAAGAGAAAGGCTGGCCACACTGGCCATAAGGGTTGCTAGTAAGAGAGAGCAAATGTAGTCTACATGGTAATTTTTTTGAAAGACAAACTCACAGGCTAATTCGAGGTCTATGTAGAGAGGTTAAATCTAATCCCTGATCATTAAATTGATCCTTAATTTTACATAAAGCTTATATCGATCTAGTAGATAGAATATAATTATGAGGTAAGGAACAAGATAAAGAGCGAACATACACTCTAAGAGAAAGAAGTTTAGTTTCTCTACTGTTTATTTTGTTTGTTTTTAAAACGCTTTTATTAGCTTGACATGAAATCTTTTAGTTTAATTTTCACTATTCCGTTCATAATTATGTCAAAATGGTTAAAAATTTTGCACACATCGTAAAAAAAATATTATGGTTGGTACTTGGTACCTACCCAAAAATAATGTAACGCTACGTTCCATCTAGATGTCGAAAAAGATCACTGCACTGCGTTTTGAATCTACCTACGCGTGTAGATACTTTAAGCTTTTGTTATCTTTAGGAATAATCAATAAGTACTTAGATTTTTTTTTCAATATTATATTGCGTTATGATAATTAAACTTGTAAAATAAAGTTCAATGTCAAAATGTAATCAGATAGATAAGTTGGTAAGTACAGCGAGTCGATAAAAAGGGGCGTAATTTAATTATTGTACATTATTTTAAAATGATGCAGTGATGCGTCAATAGATACACTGCGTGCTTAATGCGACATTTCACGCTCGATATTCTATGTATAAGCCCGCTCATGAATCCGCCCATCGAAGGGGATGCAAAGGACCTTAGCGAAGGTAAGAATGATATAAACTAACATTATTTTTACTAAGTTCCTATTTTCATTACATAAAGAATTGTTATAGGTACTTACTTATATTTATATCATAGTCAAAAATGTATCTGCGTCACACCACTAGGTGCTTGATAACTACCTATCTTTACATACCATGTTAGAATTGGACGATGAGTAGACAAGATACCTATGGATATAAAGCACTCAGCAGGTCAAAAACGAAACGTAAACGATGTGAAATGAAAAATGGAGTCACGAATTTGGTGCAGCAGGTTACTTTGGAAACAATAGCAGAATCACGCCACTTTCACACGTAACTATGGTGTATTAGAAAGGACGTATGAAGAGAAACGTCGGCACGGGTGGGGCGGCGGATCGCAGGGTACGTGGCTGGGCACACCTCATGATCTCGTGTTCCCGCTGCTCCTCCTGGCGTTGTCGCATCATGACGCCCTCGATGATGGCGCGCTCCTCCGGCGTGAGGTGCGACAGGTCCGGCATATCGGCCATGGCGGGCGGCGAGCCGCGAGCGGTGCGCGGGCCCGCCGCGTGCTGCGGTGCTGTGCCCGCGGCGCGAACCTCGGCGCGCCACTACGCTCGGAGGTTTATTTAATAATGCCGGGCGGGCCAATTGCGCGCGGCCGCCTGCTGACGTCAGCGGCCGTATTGATCCCGACGAAGCTGGGCGCACTGCCCGCCCCGGCGCGCCGCCGCCGCCCGCCCTGCTCGCTGGGCGCAAGCGCGCGCATATCAACTATGCACCGATTACACCTACACGATTGTTTTTCTGTCGCAGCTGTTAGCGACGACACGTCAAATAGATTCCACATTTCAATAAGCTTATTTTTAAATACTTATAGCTTTACCTGTATATATGCTATCTTATACCTAGAGAAGCTTCTAATTTAATTATCACCGCTATACAAAAGCTTAAAACCCGACTGCGAACAAGATATAGAAAATGTATGATTTGTTTGAACGCGAAAGTCTAAAAGTATATATGTATGATTTAGTTTGTTGTTGTCCTAGCTAATTATTATAATACTGTTCATTTCGGGATTGCATGGGGACGAATCCCAACATCTCGATTTTTAAGATTTAAATGGTGTGTAGTGTATGTAATACGGCTTATGCCTCCCACAATCAACGAAAAGTGGTGAAACATAACACCTAGTTGACCACGACAGGAGTCAGGAGGGGGCAATTTTTACATATTCTAGCGGATAGGATTTTAGTCTATTTGTTGACCATAGAGTGGGGTAAGTAGCTAGGCTATGGATAAATAGGATTATTCCTAGTAGTTCCATTGTTTTTAGTTCCGTGGAACTACCATCACTTGCCATACTTAATTAGGAAATTAATTGTTGTGCTAAGTGGTGACTCGAAGGCTTCAGGGGACGACAGAGAGTAACACTAGAGTGAGTGGCTCAGACGTAGTAGAAAAAAATTAAATCACACACCTAGCCGCACACTTGATAATATTGCCAATAGGTATTCTACAACCCGCCCGACCTAACTGTGCACCTCGCTGGAATGCGATGTCACAGCGCCAGATGCACACTAGGCTATAGGTTCAGTGGTGTCAAGTAAATGTGCTGCGCTTTCTCATGTATTCACCTTCCACCTCAGTAGCATAGTAATAGCTCTAACTTAACTAAGGTAAGCCAGAGCAAACGCGCGGTTTTCACACGACCGACGAAGACAATTCTCAGCCCGAGACGGTTCTGACGGTCTCCTTGAATTATACTTTCATCAAATATTTTTACTTTGGGAAAGATTACCTACTTACTCGAATGTTTGTGCGGGGGAATTGGATTTAGCTACCTAGAGTCGTTGGTTCAATTTGAGCCAGGGCATCTAACTACTAAACCACATTAATATGCTCACACAAGGCACAAGATTATGCACCTGCTATTTTATGCTACCCTAGTACTTCCGGTAGTAATTTGTCGATTTTATTACTCAATACCACATCTCTAGTATATTCTGGTTCCAGTATATAAAATCACATCTTTGAAATTTCATGTGTAATGTGCAATACAAACAGTCCAACCGAGTTACCAAGTCATCGATATACTATCTATATCGATGTACCAATTGAACGATTACTTACATAATTTTTACAAAAAAAAGAACCGCCTTCAAAATGCAACTAAAAAGCCTGAAATAATTTCTAAGAATTAGTGGTTTTTACATCTACATTGTTGGACTTGGACTACAACAATTATAAATACATATTACTATCAAAGACGGCGCCAAACTGGAAAACAGTTAGGTACCTACTGCCCTTGTAAGTATTTGCTAGACGTTAGGCGCCGACTTCGATAGTACCTAATATGTATTTATAATATGTTGTAGTCCAAGTCCAACAATGTAGATGTAAAAACCACTAATTCTTAGAAATTATTTCAGGCTTTTTAGTTACATTTTGAAGGCGGTTCTTTTTTTTTTTTAAATTTATTTTATTTTATTCTTTTTAGTGGTTCCCTTGGTGTATTATTAGGTTAACTTTTAACAACTTATATTTTATTCTGCCAAACAGCCAGTATAATATTTATTTTAAATAAATTACTAGTTTAAAAAACTAAAAATACACGCTTTTATAAGGACTACTGCACTAAAAAGCAATAAATAAATTATCGAAACCGTTCTTTCTTTCTACCCCGTGGTAGTAATTTATGGATTATATTTATGTGTAAAGGCGTGGGGCGCCTTTTCTCTGTAAATGATTACAAATGATTGTCATGTGAATACAAATACTTAGCGTTCTGAAATTTGCCAGAAATGTTAAGCTGTTATTCAGAAAAGGCGCCCCACGCTTTTACACATAAATATAATCCATAAATTATTAGCACGGGGTAGAAAGAAAGAACGGTTTCGATAATTTATTTATTGCTTTTTAGTGCAGTAGTCCTTATAAAAGCGTGTATTTTTAGTTTTTTAAACTAGTAATTTATTTTATACTTTTTAGTCTTAGAAATAGTCACCGTTCAGTTTTAAACTATGGATAACATTCGCCCAAGTATTGATTTGTTCATTGCTTGAATCGTAGGCAGGTTGTGGATAAACATATTTTTACTAAACTAGGTATTACGCGTAGGTATCTGATTGAGTTTAAGAAAGCACTACGTATTTACCCTTTAAACAGTCGAAAGTACGCTAAAAGTCAATAGCTTCACAAGTAGTATTCAAGGGTTCCGTTACCAACCTTCCGGGTCCATCAACAGGTTCACGTTATTAGGCTAAGTGAATATAACTCCTTTATACAAATCAAATGAGTCCAAGCTCGATGGGTTTACTAGTAATCATTCCAGGGTTCCGTCAACCACCTTTCATTTCCATCATCAACCCTGATTATTGGGCAAAGTAAATAGAACTTTTTAAGACGAATCAAATGGGCCCAAACTCAACGAGTTTACTAGTAGCCGTTCCAGGGTTCCGTCACCTACCTTCCTGTTCCATCATCAGGTTCTGATTATTGGGCAAAGTGAATAGAACTCTTTAATACAAATTAAATGAGTCCAAACTCGATGTG